>CM048746.1:339565547-342544713 GCA_026315105.1 Locusta migratoria
TCACGTGATGGGATATATTATTTTGAAGTTTTGACGTTGGCAGTTTCTGTAATATAAATATAAACTGAACGCGTTAAAAGTAGAAGAAGGAATACTCTTAAAAAGGAACACTCTTAAAAGGAGTGTATTTATGTAGGGTTGTGAATCGGCTTTGATGGAAAACACATATTATTTTCAAACCCAAGGTAGTTTTAGCGGAAATCCCACCATCCTTTTGGGATTTGTTTTTAATGTAAAAAAATTAGATAAGCAAATGTTCAAATGTTTGTATAGCTTATGGGACTTAACTACGGGGTCATCAGTCCCTAAACTTACAAATTACTTATGAACTAACTAAGACTAAGGACAGCACAAATATCCTTGCCCGAGGGGGGATTCAAACCCCCGACCGTAGTGGCCGTGCAGACCGTGACTGGAGCGCCTCAGTCCCCTCGTCCACCGCGGCCGGCAGATAAGCCATATATACAAAACTGTGAACATACTGTAGTATAAGGTGTCGCGACTCGCGATATGTGTCGTATGTCACGAGATTGTTTTTGTATCTGTGGCGCGAGTTTTGATAGTTTTGATATTTCGTGTTGTGGTCCCCTGAGTGACTGTGTGTGTGTGTGTGTGTGTGTGTGTGTGTGTGTGTGTGTGTGTGTGTTATTGACGCCCTGTATTCTAGGCAGTGAAGACTGCGTAGTTACAAAGTTTTGTATATTCGTTCATTAAGTTTTTGCCTTCCTTTATAGCCTTTCGAATGTAATAATTTTCTTCTATCGTGAGTTTTCGGTTTTAGGTATTGCTGTTTTTGGTGATATGTAGGTCAGTTTAGATAGTTATGGTGTGGTGGTTCGCTTTTAATTAATTTTTGCAAGGGTTGCATGTGTGCTTTCTCTCTTCAGAGTTCTTACGTGTTCATCGTAATGTGTTCAGAAATCCCTGCATGTCTGTCCAATGTAATGGGCCTGACAGGAGTTACAAGTGTGTAGGTATATTTCTGCATCACTCTATTTGTCTGGAATTCTTTTTAGTGGTCTCACTCTTTGTTCTACTGTATTGTTTCCGCCGAAACTAGTTTGGGTACGAAAATAATATGTGTTTTGCATCAAGGCGGATTCACAAACCCACATTTGTTACGCATACATGGAAGGGTTCAAATCATAGCGAGTAAATTTATGACATAGATAGACCAATCTGCATAATAGGAAGAAGAGCTAGCCTTATATTCATTTATGTTTAGAAACAACAGAACACGTTGACAGCTTGGAAATAGAAAGTTCATAATCATCAAACATTGTTGCTATGTTGTGCAGAAATGATAAGCATTTCAGTCACCTCTGTTCAGCAACAGTCGTCCGTCTTGAGTCGTGATAACATGTTTCATGCTTGACGGCATAGAATCGTATCGGGTGTGAATGGTGTCTTGCAGTATGGCCATCCTTGCTACATTCATAGAGTACCGACGTTCACCTGTTGTGGCTGCCATTGGCCACAGCGCTGCGCTCGACTGTTCACCATAACCACATATTTTCGTTTGGTGACAAATCATATTTACTGATCTGTGAGGGCAGCGCAAAAGGCTGACATTCTGCGACACCGTAAAGGCAAGTGTTCGTCCAACAACATGTGGTCTTGCATTGTCATGCTGGAAATGACGCCTGTGGTATCGGGCTGAAAGAGTATCGTTGTGGGTCGTGTGATATCATTCGCGTACATCAAACTGGTCAAAGTGCCTGTGGTATCGGGCTGAAAGAGTATCGTTGTGGGTCGTGTGATATCATTCGCGTACGTCAAACTGGTCAAAGTATCCTGGACACGCAGCAACTGTAATTAGTTGTTCTACCAAACAGCACCCAACACTATGAGGTCTTCAGTTGGAGATCTCTCTTGTGCGAAAACATTCACTTTGATTACGCGCTTCCTGCCGTCATTTTCAAACAAATAGAACCTGATAGTGTACGATGCCAGGCTTGATTCTGTTGTGGCACTTGTCCTCAACCAATGTTTTTTTTTTTTTTTTTAATTTTTTTTTTTTTTATTTTTTTTTATCTTTTTATTTTGGAGAAAACTTTTGCTAATTAATAGTGAATATTTTGTTTATTCGGATCTAGATTTCAATCAGTCTGCACGGCCACTACGATCGGCGGTTCGAATCCCCCCTCGGGCATAGATATTAGCTAGTTCATAAGTAGTTTGTAAGTTTAGGAACTGATGACCCCGTAGTTAAGTCCCATAAGCTCTACAAACATTTGTTTTTATAGATTTCAGTCACTGAGTCATAATTATCAATGCTTAAAAGAAACAATTAGAACATATAACACGTAACCTCCAACATGAAGATCGAAAAGTTTTACATGTGTTAACTGTTTCTTTTTAGCACTGATAATGATGACACAGTGATCGAAATCTAGATGTGATTAAACAACATATTTACGACTGATTGCTGATAATTGTATACAAAGTGAACGATATGTTTCAGTGTTCCACTTTTGATGACTGCAACTCACGTGCAAGCATAGAGAAAAACGAACTATTAGAGAAACATCTACTATTTGTGTCATCATTTAAGTTTTCTTCGGCATTATTGATGCTAATACTTACAAGATGGTTGTCATTAAACGCTGGTCTTTATCAACATTTGCGACTAGCTGATCCACTTACTGATAGCTATAAATATTTTCCCCAGTTTCTTGCGCAATGGGAGATTATACAGAACTTATTACAAAAGAGCTCAGAAATTAAGTATACGTAACATGGTCTTCTTCCCTATCTCCTGTATTTTCATTATATCCTGAAAAATACACATCCTGATTTTTAAGATATATAAAATACGCTTCTAGATTGTCATGTCAATTCGTAATTGACGCAGACTATGACTTGTGAATGCTTTTCTCCCATGGATGTTTGAAGCATATACATATTTAATGTCTTCTCTGCTTGGTGCCTCAGTTCGGCATATCGCATGTAGGCAAGCGTACACGAACGTTCGAGTCCTCCCTCGGGAATGGGTATATATGCTATCCTTGGCGTAAGTTAAATTTAGTGTAGCAATGAAATACAGGAAGAGAAAAGTTATATAGAATTTGTGCAAGAACAAAACAGCAGTTAGAAGAATGGAACGACATGAAAGGAAAGCAGTGATTGGGTATGGAGTAAGACGGGGTTGTAGCATTTCGTCAATGATATTGAATCTGTACATTGAAAAACCTGTGAAGGGATGCATTGGGCAATTTCGAGAAAGAATTAAAGGTCAGGAAGAAGAAATAGAAACTTTGCGATTGGTCGAGGACATAGTGATTCTGTCAGAGACAGCAAAGGACCCAACTGAACTGTAACGGATATTGTCTCGAAATGAGGTCATTGGGTGAACGTTAACCAGAGCGAAGCAAGGATATTTGAGTGTAGTGAACGAAATCGGAGGATGCTGAAGGATTAGATTAGGTGACGTGACAATAAAAGCGTTAAATGGATTTTTTTAAATTATTATTTGGGTGGCAAAGTAACTTATGGTGGCCGAAGTAAAGAAGATATAAAATGCAGAATCTTTGTGGAGGGAAATGCATTTCTGTAGAAACGAAGGTTGTTGACATCCTAAGTTTATTCATTTGTTAGGACGTCCTTTCTGATGGCATTTGTCTGGAGTGTACCATCTGCGGAAGTGAAACGTGGACAATATGGATTTCAGGCAAAAAGAAAATAGAAGTTTGGTGTCCCAGCCTCGTCGTCGCTTTTGTGTCTCGTTTCCGTCGTAGGTGTCGGTGGCCGAGTGGAAAGAGACCGACACAGGAATAAGGTCGCACGCTTGTGCAGATACGGAGGTGAGCAGCCAGTGGGACAGCAGAAACTAGAAACACTAGAGTAAATTAGAACGAGATATATATTGCACAGAATTTATACAATACTTAACTTTTACATAGCTCAGTACTGCAGAAGGCTGACACATAGTTGAGCTAGAGGCCTGCCTAGTGCCTATTGGCTAGTCAAGTCTTCACTGGTGCCTATCTGATTCCGAAGTGTTCTGGTTCCTATCTCAGTCCCAAGTGAACGATGTCGTTCAGTGGTGGCCACGAGCGGAGTTGTAACAGAGGGTGCTCGTGGCTGACGTCGTAAGAACGCCGCACCGTGCGTGCATGGCGGCGCGCGGCGAAAGTAGGTGGCGCGCACTTTGTACTTGTGCGACACCACACCCATCCCCCCCAAACCGCCGCGCCGTCGTGGCGTAGGGCTGAGGGCCACGGCGACGGCACTGGGCGGAGGCGTTACTGGTGGGACGGGCGTCGTAGCTGAGGCTGGGATCGAGACGCCGTCCGCGCTCCGGTATCCACCTTGCGATCCCCCGGAAAACCCGCCAAAACGAGGGGAAGGGCGCACCCCTCCGCCCAGAGGGAGCAGGTCATCTTCTTCTGAGGTGCGTGGCCCAGGCGGCGGGGGCTCGCACGGTCCCGGAGTCCTTCTTGGTGACGCTGTCAGTTGCGGCGGCGACGGAGGCGGAGAGGCGGACTGCGTAGGAGGCGCGTCCACCTCCATGGGTGCGATCTCGTAGTCCGGGGACGCTGGGCCCGGCGGCGAGCGATGTGGCTGTGCTCCCTGGCGGTGAACTGGGTATGGAATCAAGAAACCGGAGACAGGATCGCGCGGCCTGTGCAAGCGCAATTGGTTTGCGTACGCCGCAGCTCCGACCCTGTGGAAGAACGTACAACATACATATTGCGACCGAGCACGCGCTGAATGGTGCCCGGCGTCCATCTTGTTTTGTTGCCAGCAAACACCCTGTAAAGCACCGGCGTAGAAACCTGAAAACGCGAAGCGCCATACGAACCGACTCGGTGCGTGGGAGGCTGCAGCAGGTGAAGGAGAGTGCGGTGACGGCGGCCGTGCAGCAGCTCGGCAGGAGACGGGCCGTCACGTGGCATGCACCGATACGTAGACAGGAAAATTTGAAGAGCTTGCTGCCTGGAGTGCTGACCTTTCATCTTTTCCATGTGAGACTTGAATGTTCGAACGAAACGTTCTGCTTCACCATTGGACTGAGGGTGAAAAGGTGCGGTGGTGATATGCTGAATGCCAGTCACAAGACAAAACTGTTGAAATTCCGCACTAACAAACTGAGGTCCATTGTCACTGACGATAGTTTCAGGCAAACCTTCGATGCAAAACACTGATGTTAAGGCACTGATTGTAATAGACGCCGTCGATGAGTTCATGGCAATCACGAAAGGAAACTTGCTGAAAGCGTCTACAACAATTAACCAGCGCGTATTCCAGAAAGGTCCGGCAAAATCAATGTGTAAACGTTGCCATGGTCCCGTGGCCAGTCTGAGAAACATTGCGGAGGAGCCGCCTGATGCTCCGCACAAACTGTACACTGTGACGTCATGCTCTCTATCTGAGCGTCCATACAAACCCAGGTACAATGACGTCTGGCCAATTGCTTTGTCCTAAAAATACCCCAATGTCCTTGATGCAGGAGGCGTAACACTTCTCGTTGCAGGGAACGAGGAACAATCACTCTTGTTTGGTCGTTGTCGGTATGCAATAACAGAACACCCTGACTCAAAGACAATGCATGACGTTGTACAAAATAACGTCGAACCAGAGGCCGATCAATGTCTTTGGCTCTGGCAGGCCACCCAGAGCGAACAAAAAGTGATACCACACTTAGGTCTGCATCCGCAGCTGTTTCCTGTGCAATCCGACGAGAGTTCAAAGGGAAATCTGCGACAGCGGAAGCATCTCTGGAGTCTGTCAACATGCCATTTCTGAAGAATCAAACGAAACATCCTGGCCAACTGGAAGTCGGGTAGTCGGGAAGTCGGGAAAGTGTGTCCGCATTGGCATGTTTAGTGGTAGGTCGGTACAAAATCTCATATTGATAATTAAACAGTATCAAGGACCATCTCTGAAGCTTTTGTGCCGTTCGTGGCGGAATTGGCCTTGTGGGTGAGAACAACGACGTGAGAGGCTTGTGGTCTGTAAACAAATAGAATTTTCTGCCATAGTGATAATGATGAAACTGTGTGACGCCGTAAATAATTGCTAATGCCTCCTTTTCTATCTGACTGTAATTCTGTTGCGTCGGCGTCAGGAGCTTGGAAGCAAAGGCAATAGGACGATCGTGACATCCAATACCATGCGACAATACTGCACCCAGACCGTACGACGAGGCATCAACTGCTAACACTACAGGCTTCTGTGGGTCAAAGGGAATCAAACATGCACCACTGAGTAGTGCAGACTTTAATTTGTCAAAGGCAACCTGGCAATCTTTAGACCATACAAAAGGATCATTCTTCCTACATAAGTGATGCAGTGGAGCTGCAATCTGAGAGGCATTGGGAATAAACCGGTAATAATAGTTCAGCTTTCCCATTACTGCTTGCATTTCATGCACATTCGTAGGAGGAGGCAAGTCTTTGATTGCTCGAAGATGTGACTGTAAGGGATGGATTCCTTGGGCATTAATCACATGGCCTAGGTACTCTATTTCAGTTTGAAAAAACGAACACTTTGCTTTATTGCAACGTAGACCTGCTGCAGTCAACACTTTGAAAAGGCACTCCAGGTTTGCTAAATGTTCTTCAACTGTACGTACGGATACCACAATATCATTTAAATAGTTCGAGCAACACGGTACAGATACTGTCAGCTGTTCCAAAAAACGCTGAAAAATAGCGGGGGCGGTAGAACTGCCAAAGGGTAGGCGTTGAAATTGAAAAAGGCCCATGTGAGTATTAATGACGAAAAACTTTTTTGACTCGTCATCAAGTGGAACTTGCAAGTATGCCTCTGCTAAATCAATCTTAGAAAAGAAGCGAGACTGTCCTAATTTGTCCATTAGTTCGTCAAGTCTGGGCAGGGGATAAGTGTCTACAATTGTTTGACTGTTCACTGTTGATTTAAAGTCCGCACAGAGACGAAGTTTTCCTGACGGCTTGGTTATAATTACTAAAGGCGAGGCCCACTGACTCGCGGAAACAGGAGAAATCACACCACTATCTTGCCAACGTTTTAGTTCTTCGGCAACTTTATCACGAATTGCGATAGGCACTGGTCTAGATTTACGAAATTTTGGAACTGCAGATTCTTTTAAAGTTACATGTGCCACCAAGTCTTTTGCACAACCTAGTTCCGGCGAAAACAAATCACTATATTTGTCACACAATGCATTGATTTTATCCTGAGGCACTACTGACGAAATTTGAAGCACATCTCTTTGAATTGATAAACCAAACAAATCAAATGCATCAAGTCCAAAAATGTTCTGTGTAGATTTGGCCTGAAGAACTACAAAAGAAACCGTTTTTGTTACACCTTGGAAAGAGGCGGGCAGGCTACACGTTCCTAGCACGGGAATATTTTGTCCTGTATATGCTGTTAACACTTGCTGTGACGGCGACAATTTTGGCGAACCCAGAAGTTCATAAGTATCTTTATTAATTAATGTAACAGCGGAACCAGTATCAAGCTGAAATTTCACAGTCTTATTTTCTATGCAAAGATTCACAAAAAGTTTTTGCTTGTGGCGCTCGACAGGTGCGCGAATGTGGGCAACGTCTGCTACGGCTTGTTTGATGCGCTTGCGCATGCGCGGGCTGCGTAGTGAAGGAAGCGGCATAGACTCGGCACACAGATTAATATTACTGTCACTAGATGGCACTACCGCCGGATCGGCGTCCGCGCAAGCTTGCGAAGCTACTACAGATTCACTAACTACTGCACTAAACTTTTTAGTAGCTACATCAAATTTACTGCCACTAGCTACACAGTACTGGGCACTATTACAAGGAGCAGTTGCAGAAGGCACTAGTTTCACCACAGGAATGCTCTGTTCATAGTCATTTTGCATGTCCCGAACCCTTTTCCATTGCACTGTTTTACGCGCTCGTCGGCGCTTGCGACGTGGCTCACTACATAGTTTTGCCGTAGGCGCAGAATAACTGTCTTGTATTTGAGAACCAAGTAAAGCACTGCTCAAGTCCACAGCGTGTATGACATGCACTGCTCTCGCACTTTGTGAAGCACTGTTTCTAACGTTACTGTTCTTTGAATTTTTGTTTTGCATACACACTGTCTGCACATGTCCCGATTTGCCACATTGATAACAGGTTGCGTTGCCACTAGGGCAATGAGCACGCTTATGGCGAGATACACACTGAGGGCAAGACTTAAGAACATTTTTCTGAAATGGTCGTTGGCGCCCGTTATTCAAATTACTGTTTCTAACACGACGGGGCGACCTTTGTGTCGCACTTTGACACTGGCTACTGTTCACTGTCTGTTCAGCACGGCCGGTAGAATTTACAGAATCACTGGTGCTATACTGGGAACTGTGACTAGAAAGCGTCCGTTGCGGCGCACTGAATTTACACTGTGGCTTTGCATTTCTACATCTGCTAAGTTAAAAGTAACATGAGCTTCAATAAGCTGCAGTACACTGTCTAATGAGGGGTCAGATTGTTTTAGAATTGCTGCCCTAATTCTGGGGTCCTAAATGTTCTGCGTAATTGCATCTCTCAACATAACGTCACTATAAGAGAGTCCATAAGAGCAAGTAAATTTACATTGGCGAATTAAGCCCTTCAGTTCCGTAATCTACTGCTGGTGGGACTGCTCTGGTAATTTTTTCAGTCTGAAAAATCGGTACCGTGCCGCAGCTACGAGAACTTTTCTCTCATAATGAGCATTCAGTGCATCTACAATTTGTTCAAAGTCTACATCACGAGGAGATGCGTGCGGGAAAAGTTTCTGTAGTCACACGAAGGTGTTGGGGCCCACCACAGACAATAAATGATGCTTAACTGTTTGACCTGCAAGTTGATGAGCCGCGACGAGTTCTTGAAACTGTGCGAAATAGTCGCTCCATTCTTCCTCACGTTCGTTGTACTGGCGGAACGTAGGAAGCGTTGCGGCGGCAGGTGTGGGCTGCTGAAGCGACGGCTGTTGTTGTTGGTTAGCTGCTTGCGCTGTTAGCTGGGACACAGCTTGCAGGAGTTGTGTGATTTGCGCCGTCTGTAAATGAATAATTTCCATTAAGTTTGGGTTCGGGGTAGTGGCCATGCTGACCGATTAGGCGCCGCGCATACAAGTAACTTATAACAAAACACAAATGCAATGTGAAAGAGGACGCTCTCTGCAACAAAAAAGTCCACAAAACACGGAACAAAATATCTTCCCCCAAAAATCTTATAATAAGGGTGGGTGGGCGGGAGCAATTTCTGCGTACTCCGACTGCTGCTGTCTGGCTGCTGCAAGCGGGCTGGTCCAAGGTTTTTCTATCGCTCCTCGTCGCCACTTTTGTGTCCCAGCCTCGTCGTCGCTTTTGTGTCTCGTTTCCGTCGTAGGGGTCGGTGGCTGAGTGGAAAGAGACCGACACAGGAATAAGGACGCACGCTTGTGCAGGTACGGAGGTGAGCAGCCAGTGGGACAGCAGAAACTAGAAACACTAGAGTAAATTAGAACGAGATATATATTGCACAGAATTTATACAATACTTAACTTTTACATAGCTCAGTACTGCAGAAGGCTGACACATAGTTGAGCTAGAGGCCTGCCTAGTGCCTATTGGCTAGTCAAGTCTTCACTGGTGCCTATCTGATTCCGAAGTGTTCTGGTTCCTATCTCAGTCCCAAGTGAACGATGTCGTTCAGTGGTGGCCACGAGCGGAGTTGTAACAGAGGGCGGTCGTGGCTGACGTAAGAACGCCGCGCCGTGCGTGCATGGCGGCGCGCGGCGAAAGTAGGTGGCGTGCACTTTGGACTTGTGCGACACCACAAGAAGCTCTTGGAATGTGGTGCTACAGAAGAATGCTAAAAATTAGATGCGTATAACTAATCATGGAATCGTCAGTTTAGCAATGGAGGGAAGTATGTTCAGTAAAATTCGCAGAGGCAGACCAAGAGACGGACACAGTAAGCATATTTAAGTGGACGTAGGTTGCCGTACTTATTCAAATATGTGTAGTCTTGTAAAGAGTAGGGTAGCGTGGAGAGTTGCATCAAACCAGTCTCTGGACTGAAGACGATAACGAAAAGTAATTTCTACACTCAGACGACTGCCACAAATGGAGTGTAGAAATGCGAGTTAATTGCTCAGAAATGGGAGCAAATTTGACTGAGCATTGTAACTGTAAATATCGCTACGATAGTTTCTAGAAAAAAGTATCAAAAGTAATCAATGTCCGCACATTCCTGTATGTAATAGATATGGCGAAAACCTAAAGATTCCATCGGTCAAAATGTACTGTGTTACAGGTTTACTACAATAAAATACTTAAATTAGCTATCACCAATGTATGTCGAACGTAACTTTAAATTATCACCATCACTTCCATTTGGTGGTAATGTGGTTCTCATGTTTTAGAATCTATTTTCATTTACTCAGAATATGCAGATTTATTGACTTCAATTTGCGTGTTAAAAACTTAACAAAAGTCTTTGTTTCTCTAAATATATTCTAGTTATACTGGACATTAAGAAAAACGAATTTATTGACCGTGTAATACCATAAGGGCATAGCTGGTTTTCTACTACAGTTGTTAGCAATGCTCATAGTGCTAGGGTATCTCTATCACTCTCTGTCGCTGTTTCTATTCTCTCTCTCTCTCTCTCTCTCTCTCTCTCTCTCTCTCTCTCTCTCTCTCTATCTATCTATCTATCTATCTCTTTCTCCCTCTCTACGTCCCACCACCCTTTTTTCGCTGCCTATGAGTGTGTGCGAGCGCGCGCGCGCGCTCGCGTGTGTGTGTGTGTTAGTGTGTTAGTGTGTGTTTGTGTGTGTGTGTGTGTGTGTGTGTGTGTGTGTGTGTGTGTGTGTGTGTGTGTGAGTGTGTGTGTATAGCCACGAGGCAGTGAAGAAAGTGGCACCTTTTAGGCTTAGGATTGCGTCATAAATTTTGTGTTTTATTACTGCTATGGTTTCATTAGAGGGAAACTTTCGTCGTTTGCCCACAGCCGCTATTTCTCATATTCTTTATGCTTCATCATTTTCATTGGTAGTATTATAGTTCCATCTCGTAAAATGTTTCTATAAACGTACCTGGCATAGACCTTGATTTAAGCTGTCTTTCTTGAGTTTCAAGAGGGACGCTGGTAGAAACGAGCTGTTTTTATTCCTCCGGACGTTGATAGTTGTGAAGCAGCGCGCATAACCTAGTTTCGCGCCCGAGTGGCTGAATTTTCCTCTCACTAATCCGTTATATTTCACAGCAACCTTGCAAAAATCACGAAGCTTAGTCCGGCAGTAAGCTATGCTTTTGCAGCTCAGACAGCTGACAGAACTTCACACTGAAATTGTGGACATGGATTTACCTCGTCGTTTCCATTTATCTCTTCTAATTAGATATAAATGCAGCACAACAAAGAAGCGCAAACCTTTAGCCAACGATATCGTAAGAGTAATTGCGTTATTACTGTAGCCGTTGATCAGTCTATTATAATTTGTACACTAATTTTTCACTACTGTGATCTTAATTACAGAAGCATACTTTGATGAAAGGTCCGTCTTTTAGAGATTTACTGTTAATTCTGTTAATACTACACTGCGTGTTTTCTTGAACGAAAAATAATGTTTAATGTTTTCATTTGTTAAGTATTGTCTTTTTCAAAACAAAATCGTTTTCCTACATGACTAATAATTTGCATAGCAAAGTGTAAGAACTGAGCTGCCATTTATTATGGCACAGCAACTGATATATTACATTGCTTGGATTAGTTTGTAAATGGTTATTATTTATGGAAAACTTTGGTCCCATTCACAGAGATATATTGTCCATTTCGATTATGTCATCGGGTTTACCCTGCGAAAACTTCAAAAACATGCAATTATTGACAAACTTTTTTTTTTTTTTTTTTTTTTTTTTTTTTTTTTTTTTTTTTTTTTTTTTTTTTTTTTTTTTTGCCTGAGGCTTATGTTGTACATTTAAAGTTGCGTTTGGCTATAAACTCCATGAGTCTACAGTTGTTCAACTGTTCATTACTTTAACAACGCGTTCTACCTTCAACGGCAGAGAATAAAAGGTAATGAAAACATTTCGTAAATAGTTATGCAGAGATGGAATTTGATAGTTAACATAATATTGTGTTAGCACTTTGTATCATACATAGCCCAAACATTTTTTTTGTCCTTTACCTTATATTTGGTAATGATGTACACGCAAATGTTAACCCTTTATGGCCTGAATTTTTATCATTTCACTTTGATATTTCGAAATTTGTATGTGGTATTTTATTTGTTGGGAAATAGCCTTGGTATAAAGAAAAACAAAATCAAATGATATTATACAGGCCTGATGGAACATACAAGTACCAAATTATATTTACAAATTAATTCTGTGGATTTATTATAAATCGACTTACCGAGTAACAGGGAAAAAATACGAAGATAGCTTCCACAGGAATACAAACTGAACATTCGCCCTGCAACCCGCAAACAGCTAAATACTGCGAGGACGGCGCGCGCTGAAATTCAAATATCACTTCAGTGAAAGAACTGCGATGCATTAACAGAGTACCAAAGCAAGACAAGAATAAGTGGCGCGCTGCATTTCCGCAGCAATTCAAATGACAATGAATGTTTTACACTTATTTTTATAAAGTGGAACTTTGAAGCCCCGTCAGATCATAGAGGGACTATTTTTCTAGTAGTGATGAAAATTCTGATATCGATGCGCCAAATTCTATGCTACTAACTTTAATGTTCTTACTGCTCTTCCGATGAAAGAAATTGCTTTTCACTTTTCTGTTAAATCATAATTTACCATCCCGGTAAATGGCTACTTTTCTATGTTAAAAATATCATTCGAATCTGTTATTCTGAGTTATTATAAACTTCAAATAGCATTATCGTACATTACTCTTACACAAGTTAGTTATTTTCCTTAAATTAAAGCTTAAAATCATGAAATTTAAAATTAGCTCACGTGATCAAAATGCTTTGTCATTATCTGAATCTCTGTCGAATTAACAAGACACGAGAAAACGAAGCTATATGTGTGTCAGTGCAGAGTTAGCGAAATTTGCTAGCTTCTTCCTCATTTTAATACGTTTAGTAATAATTATTATTGAAACTTCCTGGCAGACTAAAATTGTGTGCCGGAACCGGGACTCGAACCTGGGCAAAGGTCCCAGGTTCGAGTCCCGGTTCCGGCACATGATTTTAATCTGCCAGGAAGTTTCATATCAGCGCACACTCCGCTGCAGAGTGAAAGTTTCATTCCGGAATAATTATTATTGTTATTATGAAAAAAACTCAACTTTTACGTAAGAATGGAAATGAATTTTGTGAAGTCTTCTTCTGAAAGTGAATGCGTTTAAGATATCTTTGTTTCTTTGAAACAATCGGTATAATTACATAACGGAACTGAGAAGGGCGAAAACAGCATTTAAAGTAAAATATATGCTTATTTGTACGAAGATTTTTCTCTAGAGTAAAGAGAGAAACAATTATAGACGATAAATCTGTGTAAACCAGCTTTGCATCTTAGATTCAGTCTTCGCTTTTTCTACCAAATACATTTCAGATTTATAATAACACTGTTAATAGTAGCCATTGACAAAATTGCATTGTAAGTACGCAACCATGTAGTTCTGGTTCGAATTCTGATTAATTCTTTTGTAACCGTAAATCAATCTTGTGAACTGATCACTTTCGACATATCAGTATGTGTTTTTCTCACGGTAATTGCTTACAAAGAACTTATTATGTGAAATAGGAACTTGTAATTCTGAAGAAGGGCAAAACTAAGAAAACAAATATTCTGTCGTATGCGTTTACATTAAAATATTCTCGATTAAAAATAACAATCGAAATTTTTGAGTGTTCAGATGTTTGAAGTAACGTTATCTGCTTGAGCAGACGTTACTGTTGCTGTTTGGTAGCGTAACAGCTAGTATCTCTGATTTTACATTTGGCGTTTCATGTTAAAATCCAATTCTCTCAATTTGTTTCTCTTTGTAGTTACTGTAGATCAGTATGGTATTGTGAAATAGATTCGTATTACTGATAAAAATCATTTGAATCACATATAGTTGATTTGTGCATCCTGTACTGAAACATAGCATCACTGTTGTAAATATTGTAACTGAAAATATCTTGGAATTTTTTCGTTCACCAATTACATTAGAAAACGACTTTAAATACAGAATGATAGGGAGATGATGTTATCGACAGTGGATATGAAAATATCTTAGTAATGAAGTCTGTGAATAATGTTGTTTACTGGCATTGTTCATTCCATTCATGTCCTGTAACAATTACTTTGAGGTCATTTGCCGCCCTAAACGCGAAATTTGAACTATGTTCCTAATTTTTCATTTCTTTATTTTGAATACCTACGATGAAAGAAAGAGAATGAGTTACGCGGATAAGGGAGGAAGCAGAAGTGGAAGGAAGAGGGGACAGACGCGACGGATCAAGGCTGGTGGTGGGGAGCGGGAGGAAGAAAAGGAAAGGAGGAGGTAAACAAGGGAGAAGAGGACCTGGAGAGAGTGGGAGAGAGAAATATGACATAGGAAACATATGGACAGAATGTACAAAACAATTGCTGTATTGTCATTCTGTGTAATCGGAAAACTTTCAGATCCTTATTTTTACGCAGAAAACGTTCATGCGAGATTTAATCAATTCATGGACTTTACATAGAATAATGATCTGAATAAGCCGCGCGGGAGTAGCCGAGCGGTCTAGAGCGCCACGTTACGAATCGCGCGGCCTCCCGCGTCGGAGGTTCGAATCCTCCCTCTGGACATGGATGTATGTGTTGTCCTTAGATTAGTTTTAGTTTAAGTAGTTTGTAAGACTAGGGACTGATGACCAACGTAGTTTGGTCCCATAGAATTACAAACATCTGAATCAGAGCTGATTTTTTTCCAAAATTTTCTTGCTTTCTAAGAAAAGCAGGGCATTTTTTTGATTAAATTTCTCGGTGAGTTGACTTTTGCAGAATCCTTTTATTTACTTTCCCATTTATTTTACAGCAGACTGATATTTGATAAAAACTTTAACAAGTGCAAGACAATTATACAAATTATAATGTATTCAACTCGATAATCAAACATATCTCTAAACTGATAATTGCCGTTTTTATCTGTGCATAAATAACAGTAGTTAAGAAACAGTAAATTACTTGCATCTGATAAAAATTAACCTAACACAAAATACTACGAATTGTACTCACTACCATGACGGTATTAGGTAAGATACCATAATTGTATTTTCCGAAATGACATAAAATAATTACTGTTGCATTGCATCAAATTTTTAAAAGCATGTTGACTTCCTCCATATGTTAAATAATTAAAATTATTTCTAAGTGTAGAATAGGTTGTATGTAGCAAGGAGTAAGTATCAAGCAGGTTTGCCACTGAAAACAATTACCATTAAACAAGAGTTCAAATGCCAAGAAAAGACTACTGAAAAAGTTCATCAGTATTAATACTTAACAGTCCGTGAAAATTAATTCTGCAAAAGGTACACTTGCAAAAAGTTAAAGTTAGAGAGTCACGAAAGCTTACGTTACTCTAAAGCGGCGTGAAATCGTGTTAGAGCCCACACGCAGCTCAAATTTTGTCAACCATTAAAAACCACTGTTGGAACTCTGTCGAAGGGGTGGTCGCGTAGAAGTTAAGTTTAACTCTCGCCTAGAAGTTCCCGCTCTCGGCAGCAAACAGACCGACCACCTGAAGGAATTGCGACACGACACCACCGCCTGTTTTACAACTCTGAAGCCAGACAAGGTGAAGAGTCGACCACTGACGTTCAAGATGTGCCACGAGCTACGGAAATATTTGGTGCTACTGGAGGGTCAGGTTCTCCATCTGAGATACGAATGGCATTGCCCAACAAAAAGGCTTCATAATCTGACATAGAGTCGGAATCCTTCTAGGCCTCATATCTCCAGCTTTCCATCCTGAAGATGATTTAGGAACCACCAGGTAATAGGAAGGCGATAACTCTTATTGCTTCTCCAAGACATAAGGGGATCCCCTCTCCTAATTAATCAATATAATTCTTGGTAATTACCTCTAAATTCTTGGAAGAGTAGAAGATAGAAATGCTTTTATTAGAAGTTTTTACTAACAGTGAAAACGATTATGTCAATAAAACTTTTTAAAGCCATGCTGACTTACATACTTCATCTTTCTATTTTCACAGTTCAGTGTCACAAACATCAAGATGTTGTCAATATCGATTAACTAACTGAAAACCCAACGTTGCCCGGGTATTTATTTAATCATTCCTGCCTTGAGTTGGTACTTCTTTTATTCCTTCTCTCTCTGTCAATCTCCTTTTTCTCCAAAAACATGTTATCGTCATTTTCGTAGTATAATTGGCATAGTTCCGTGAAGGTTCCGTTTAAGTTGAAAAGAGTCAGGCCAAAGTGAATATAAATCACCAGAGGTTCTCAATAACGTGTGAAAGTGTCTTCTGCTAATTTCAGATACATCGTTGGATATACTAAATGTAAAACAATGAAGGACTGAACATAGGAATTTGGAAGAGGACACATTGACCAAGATCTCACGTAGTCAGGATAGTGATCAAATCAGTATTAAATGTTACCGCGGCTACGTTATTGAATAAAAGTGGCTCTGGATGTGTTGTTGAGACGTATCAGTCCATTTCGCTTAGAAATATTTCCGAAGTTGATACGGTAGAGCAACAAGTGCCGCATCCCGAGTCAGTCGTTCTGCAATCACCGACCAGCGGTTTTAGATAGGCGAGAGATCTAGTAGATCAGTAGTGAAACACGGTGTGCGAAGAAGAATTCGGGATTCGTCAGTAAAAACTGACATTCCAGTCTCGAGTCTGCCTGAACCGACACGACGGTTACGTAAGGGTCTACGAACTTTTGCCTTAAGCACCATGGTATTGGTATTGAGTCCTGTGTTATAGTTGGAGATGGAAAGGTATTTCCCTATCGCTTTCGGGTGCTCACAATGAGAAGTGGTAACTCTTTTTGACAGTTAATTTCTCAATTTTCTCGACATTCCTACGTCTGATTTCTGATTAATGTTGAGGCTGGATACACACATCGGGTGAGTGTAGGAATTTGGGATGCACGCGACCTTTCGCGGAGATGTCTCAACGCAATACCAAGGCGAAGTAATCTGCGCCATCCTGTGGAGAAGACAAAGCTTTACCGTGAAAGTGACAGACGCATTAAATGTTCTTTTGTAAGCACAGAAGGAATGGTCCTGACGTCTGAAAATTTCTTTAGGTGAGTGGCGACAGACGGCCACACGTTTTACGGTAAGGGATGACGCCCCGCTATCTCTGCATCCCAAACTGTTGGCAGATGGTAGCCTTACGACATAATAAATGGTAGGATGCCGCATGTGCAGTTTCCTGCGAGGAGAAGCTGTCCGGCTGAGCTTTTACCTGGCGTCCACGTCAATAAAAATCGGCGCCAAGATGCCGGCGAGAGATAATTTCGCAGAAGTTTCGGGGAAAAAAGTCTGGGCTACCTGACTTTGCGTGAGAAATTTGCTTTCGGAGACGGACTCTTAGGGTGCAGACTGCATCCAGATCTGCGAATGGGTGTGTGTTTTGCTATATGACAGATCGAACGAACCATCATCCGGCCGAGTGTGGTAATTGGACAGCCCATTAAAGGTTTGGTGAGATTGGCTTCCCAGGTGTGAAGGATGCGGTCGCCGGTAGCAGGCATTTGTAGCTTTTTGGTAAGGAATGGAGACGAGAAAAGACTCTTGTGAGAGTTACCATCGAGTACGGTTCTCTTAAGAGGGCTCTGTGGAGAGATACCGCCGATTACGGTTAGCTTCAGGTTTTTTACACCGCAGTATGAGAGTGCGACAAATGCTGTATTGCGCGGACTTGAGTTTTGGGTTGTGGTTTGCTTGTGGCAACCACACTCGTGCTTAGATTTCGGTGGCTACGCCGTCTGCAGCAACGTAGGACGATGTTTCTGAATTCGCGAATGGGATTCATAACCCCCTGCTCCAGCTTTACCAATTCCACTACCGTTGCAAGATCGACGTTGCTGTGCGTGGTAAAGTATCGGCTGCGCTACCTCACTGCCTTATTAGGGTTCAATAACTCAGTTCAGGTTGGGATATTAATTGCCTTCTAGCTTCTCCTGTCAGATTACGATAATATTCATGAGTAGGTCCGTTTCTTATTTAGTTTCTTTGAATGGTAGGATCTATGGAAATAAAGGCTGTCATTATTTCATTTTGTATAATATTGTGTGTTTTCATTTTTGTAAAGTTATAGGACAGCTTGTTTCATATTTTCATGTTATTGTGACACTTTGTCCCTTAATATTGTAAAAGCTTATGTTATACCTTTAAATTTAGAAACATAATCTGGATTTATTGAAATTATTGAATACCTTCGTTTAACAATCCTACTCACTATTCTGGAGGGAAACAAAGCTGTTTGTTTATAATTTCAAAGGGAAGAAAACAAATTCCTGCCATAGAAATAGGGCAAATAGAGTAACTTATTGAGTCTTGATCCTAGTATGGTGCATGCCACTGGTCAGATAGATCAAGATTAAATTTTCTATGTTTAGGAAAAGATGGTAGCGGCCCAGTTTATCATAACCATTGATCTGATAACTTACATATAAAAACATTAAATTCCTTCGGATACTAAATAGTTAGATTAAATAAATCATAACGTGTTTTTTTGTTGTATTGTTACAATTTGCGTATCGAAAGAGGTAATACCGACAGCGTGGTGTCTCTCTTTGAACCTGCAGAGTTTATTCACAAATATTACGTGGATAAATACTACGGAATCCAGTAGAGATACGCCGTATAAAATTATGATTCTCGACGGACTGAGATTAATGAAGTATTGCGAAATCCAATTTTTTCACAGAGTTTCATAAATGGTCATCGCAAAGACATTTCGTATGATTTTTTGGTAAACCTAAACTGTAACCTTCATCGACAAACGTTCAACCGAGGCTGAACTGTCTATTGAGCACACGCTAACGTAATTTATCTCCAAGGTAACTTAGTACAGAGTAGTGACGATTCTGACTAGTAATACAATGATTGTGAGCTATATGTTTGTGGATATTACAGCGCTGTCTATCAAAAAGCGACAACAGTGTTCCAGATGAAACATTCATTTTTATTTAAGTACTAGATGAATATGTAACAAAAATTAGGGTACCTATTTAAAAATACAGTTGATATTCGTTTGACCTATGGCGGTGCCATCTAGCGGGCCAACCATAGCGCCATTTGTTTCCCCCTTCAAGTTAGAAAAGTTTTGATTTTTTAGTCTTTTCGTTTGATGCTTATTTCATGAGATACTTGGCCCGGTCACTATCAATGGACCACCCTGTATATATTTAACATTACGCCTTTTGTTTGTTACTTTTATTAACAATAAATGTAGTACATAATGTCCGAATATTTGGATAGGTCGCAAATTTACGAGTGTTGTCAGATGCTGATATGAATTAATGTAACTGTAAGAAACGTAATCTTTCCCCAAGTTAGTAATAATATACGTTACTGTATTGGTTATGCATATCACTAAAGTCGTGGTGGTCGCATTGAAGCCACCCAACCAGACCCCTCCCAGCTATAGACAGGTGTTCTACTCACACTGGTGCCCCGCTAGTACAACCGTCGACACCGACCAGACTTCACCCGAGTGCTAGAGTGTCCCTTTTCCGTGCACATCCACTGTTGCTGCTGCTAGAGATGATGAGTGGTTTGGGGGAAATGACGGACTTTTTACTGTGCGACAGAAATGTTTATTTACTTGTAGATGTGTAAGAACGAGTTTCGTGCACTAATTTATTGAATACAGAATTCATAGCGAGTTTTTTAAAACATATTTACCATTCAGAGAATTTCACCTAAAATTTTGTGAATATCACAGGCTTTAAATTGAGACATTTGACTACGATTTGGATGAGGTGATACAATATGTTACTTTCAGCTGTATCTTCAGAGTGTGCATTACGGTGGAAAAGAAGTTAGCTGTAACATTAAGGTAAAATTCTTTTCGTTTACTAAACGTAGAATATGGATGTTACAAACATTTGTTATATATAGAGTTTAATCGAATGACTAAAATATTTTGCAGAAAAATTTTAACACACTTTCCTTGTGCAAATTCTCACAAACACACCATTCTGTAATGTATACAACTGTAATCCGTTAACAAAAGCTTGTCGTAATTTTCAAGTATCGTGTACAGGGCAGCAAAGTTTTCAGATCTTCTTCGCTTTCCAACAATAATCAATGAGAAAACACGAAATTGGTAACTTTGATAAATCTAGCAGTAGGTATATTTACGTGGCCACGCTACTCTATCTTTTATAAGACACTTTACTTCTACAAGACAACTGCAGTATATTTTGTTCCACCTGAATACTGCAGTCAGGTCTTCGTTTTCTTCCACAGACTTTACCCCCTACACTCTCCTCAGTTATCTAATTTATCCTTTCGTTACTCTTGCCGTGTACAGCTAGGCCAGCCCTTCTTTCAGTCATGTCAAAGAATTTTTTTTTCTTTTTACCACTACTAATTAGATCAATGCCTGTGACCTCCAGTATTCTGCATAAGCACCACATATCAAAATATTCTATTCTCTTCTTCTCTGCACCAACAATCTGCACATATCACTTCCGTATGAGGTTACATTCCAGAGAAATACTGACAGTAAAGACATACCACCACTTGAATTTTTAAATTAAACACAAAACATAAATTTTACACACTTTTAAATGGTAACTACAATGCATATGCAGTATATCTCATCTACTTCTAGAAATATAATAGAGTTTGCAAACCGACTTTTGTGGACATGGACGTTCGGCAGGAGCCTACGAGAGAACGTAATATAAGACATACTAAACTGTACAGAATAGTCATTTCACCACAAACAAATAGTTTTTCATTGGCAAGGTACATTAGATCGCATGAAAGTAGAAGCTTAAAAAAATCACAAAAACAATTTTTTTTTTTTTTTTTTTTTTTTTTTTTTTTTTTTTTTTTTTTTTTCTGCATAGCAAATCGTCAATTACGTCCCAAGAAATTGTGTAGCGAATTTGTCCCTTAAAATTAAATGAGCGCGAATACAGTGCCCGACTGCGTACTACTTTAGGTTCACACTAAGACTGTCGCGACGTGCGTTAGCGGTATGCTTCATGTATTTCACGCGTCAACTTCGCTTCGCAATATCTCGGGACATAATTCACGCACTGTGGTGCGAAGAAAGTCATTCTTTTAGTGATTTTTCATGTAATTGATTACATGAGAAATAACTTGTTTCAGTTAAAAGTACAGTTTCAATACAACTTAGTATATCTTATAATACCTTGCGTCCGAACGTCCTTGCCCGTGAAAGTCGATTTTCAATATCCAGTATCGTTCCAGACGTATTTAGGGTGAGCACGGTAAAGTTGACACCCTGCATGTTACACAGCAAAAATTATTTATTCTGTAGAACGAACAGTTCATCTCCAGTCGTTACAGTCAAATGCAGCCACTGTCTAGTGGCCGAGCGCTCCAAGGCGTCTTGCTGCGGAGAGCGTGGTTGCTTGGCGTCGGAGGTTCAAGTCTTCTCTCGGGCATGGGTGTGTGTTTCCATCGTTAGATTCATTTCTGTTAGTTTAAGTTGTTTGTAAGTCTAGGGACCAATAACCAGAGTAGCTAAGTCCTATAGGTTTCATAAACATTTGATCATTTTGAACAGTCAATGCAGCAATTCTGCCTTACTCTTATTATTTCCACTTGCTACAGTTACATCCAGTGTCGGAGTTGTTTGTTAGTAGCTCTGTAATCACAGTCGGGTAAAATGTTATTTTCAAATATACGCTTCTCGTTGACGCAACAAGACGCCTCTTTTACTTTTCTTGTACCTGAACCAAGATTCTCCACCTTTAAGCCCAATTTTTGCACGACGTTTGGTTTTTCTTTTGGAGGGGGGACGGTGAAAGTCTCATTAATATGGTAATCGGCATCATCATTTTTGTCTATGGTGTAGTTTAAAAGCGCTTTTTGGGAATTGCCCTTTGCACTCTTCAAATTTCAGCGCTTTAAGTTCCATTGTAGTTTTCTGATTTTTAATGTTTCGCCTGAAATTCATACTTTTCTTATTTTTGGACTTTCTGCTTGCGTACAAATACTGTAGTGGTCCTTTGTATCTTCAGTTTCTTCTTTTTCCTAGTCTAATGACTAAGACAGGTCTTGAGAGATGATATCAACATTGCATGAAGCACTTGTAAAAGCGAGAAAATCACAGGAATCCTGCGTGTAATTTACGTTTCCGAAAGCCTCTCTACGAATCACAATGTCTCTAAAACTCCATGTCATAAAAGAATACTAACTTGCTACGAATCATTGTTGACACGCCAAAGTTTAAGTCTTCAGTTTGTTTCAGCGTCCTTCTTGCAGCAATTTATGTTCCAGATCGTAGCGATCAGTAAGGTGCAAGCTGTTACACTTTTTCAATACAAGACTTGATAGTAACCGCACGTTACACATATTGCGCCATTACAAGTGTACTATAACGAATTACCAAAAGAATATTTACTGTTCAAATGTTTGTTAAGCTTATGGACTTAACTACGGGGTCATCAGTCCCTAAACTTACAAACTACTTACGAACTATCTTATACTAAGGACGGCACAAATATCCATGCCCGAGGGGGGATTCGAACCCCCGACCGTAGTGGCCGTTCAGACCGTGACTGATGCGCCTCAGTCCCCGCGGCCACCGCGGCCGGCAATATTTACTGAGAAGCTATGAGTTCACACCCAATACATGTGAAAAAATATGACTATTGCACCGCTTACTTTCTCCAAAATTGAGTCTAAAACATTTTCAACAAAGAAAATTATGAAAAATTAAAAATGAGGTAGTTCCTTTTTTTCTCAAGGAAAGCAAAATGTTGTGACAAAAACTGATAGATTCTTTCATTCCTTCAAGTGCTTTTATAGCATGAAAATCAGAGAAGTATATTTATCCACTTTGCCAGAGTAGGCAGTCGGGCATTTCGAGCATGGCATGCTCGTACGAACACGAGGAAAATCGAATAATTTTTTCCCAACGTGCTAAGCTATTACACTGACATCTGACAGACGGTCACGAAACTACGTATGCCATTAAGTTCGAGGGAACATACACAAGAGATGCAAATCACTAGTACGAATACTTAATGCGGTCACTAGCCCACAGCAAGAAATCCATGACAATGTCCCGGTCCGGCACAAATTTTCAACTTCGATACGGAGCTTAATGCAACGACCTGCAACAGTCGAGATGTTCATATATTTCTAAACGATATAAATAACATTTTAATGTCAGGCTAGTAACAACTGTTTCTTATTGTTTCTAACAATGGTCGGAATGTTTTCTTGATTTGGCCATGATGGTCGTACAGACTGGCAGCATGCTGTTATTGTCGCAGCCCCAAGGAGATGATACTTACGTGGCCTATATGTTGTTGAGAAGTTATTAACCCGTAATCAATGCATGATCATCATGACCACCACAATCATCATCGCAGCTGGTTTCGAATTGCTGCTGTGATCAATATGAACAACATTCGTGCCCTGCACGCCGCAACACTAATTATCGACTGACTGTGTGGCGGTGTCAAATGCAGTTATGGTTACGTGCTGCCTTATCTTTGAGGGTATTCTACAGAGACTTCCTGTTCACTGTTGTCTGTGCTGATGAAACTAAGGTAGTGGAAATTCAGCTCTCTAATGTCCTTATCTTCATTGACCACCAAGTGGCTGTACTCCTCGAAATAAGACGTAGTAATTCACTGCTCTGTTTTACAAGATCTAGGATCTAGTGATCCACTGGTCTGTTTACAAGTTCTAGGATCAGTAGTGGTCATTACAGCGCCTTGGCTTCTGGATGGCGCACGCGGGCGTAGCACCACCGACCCCAGTCAGTGCAAAGTCTCCAAGCGTCAGCCCTGCTTCCAGTTTAAAGAGAAATCTCTGGTCAGGCCCTCAAGACCATTTGCAACCATCATTCATCCTTATCACACAAGTATCGGGATGTTTTTCTCTTTATTCACAGAGATAAGTAAGTGAATTAATTTATTTCTTAAAACCAATTTCTCGTTTATATACACAAGAGTTTATTCTGAGATTTTCTTGATATTTTGACGAATTTCAGCTAGGAATAGAGGGTTCAGTGTTCGAAATATCTCTTGCTATATTGTCCGTTCTAGGTATTACACAAAATATTTGGCGTCATCTCGAGGAATGATTTCCAACAGCGAGTAAATGTTTTCCAGGTATGAGATTTGTCGTTTCTTATTTTATGCTTACATTGTCGGGATGGGTTGTTTATTTTTTTTCTTTTAATATTTGCAGCAGGAAGCTCCCCGCCCTTTGTGAGCAGAAAAGAGAACAATTAATTATTGGTAACATGCAAATCTTTAATTTTCTCACGATGCCAACTTCTCAGTAATAACCGTGTACATAACACTCTGCACAAGTGTTCCTCTCTGTGAACTCAATTTAATTACTACAGCCACTCGCAAGTGCTTCAAGCATTTGCTTATTTGACATCACAACAAATTTTGAATTGTTATAGACAGTTATCAGTTTAGTTTATAATTAATTTTCAATGTAATAAATTGATAGAAAATTGCAGAACAGTCGTGAACATATACAAGTAGCAGATGAAATGCCATTTTCATACAACATCGCCGTAAAAATTGGGAAAATTTTATAAAATACGTTACAAACAATGAATACACTGAACTATTTATACGGTAAGTAGAGCGATTCTTAGTTAACATTTACAGCTGTTTGGAATAAATCTTGCATTTTTCAAGTTTTTTTTTTCAATTTTCTGTGTTTGAGATTCATAATGCGTAACTTGACAGATGTGTATTGTCTTGATAAAGTCGAAAAGAACAGTCATTAGCCGCATCATCAGTAAAAGAAATATATTGGATTGAAAATTCTAGAATTTTAATAATAAATGTAATTAATTACACGCGTTATTGACTATTTACATATTGGGTCATACCTCTGTAGGTCTAAAAGTGTAATTTATATTCATAAGTGGTTGGTAATAGGTACGAGATAGTGGTAAAATATGAACAGCCCATGAAACATTCTAGAACTTTAATAATCTAATTAATAACATGAGCTTCTGATATGATATTCATTGCGTTGCATTAATGTAAGTCAAAAAATATAATTTCCATTCATACTTAATTCCTACAAGAAACGAGAAAGTAAAATGAAGCGAATATTACACAATGTATCATTAACGTTTTAATTATCTGACGAAATTAGTTTAAAATAACTGTTTGTTAAAAACGTAGTAATGCACTTTTTTTTAATATTATTTACTGATTTATATTCATAAATGTTCTCCTATAAAAATATATATACAGTCCACAAATATTTGTAATGGTATTCACAACCGGTTATATTTCCAGATGCTGCAGCTGGTATCATGGAAAGTATATACACTAGTTTTAATCTGATTCTTAGTATGGTTGACAACAGTGTTGATTGTCCTCATGTATAAACATATGAATCGTGGCAGGGCGCCGGCCGCGGTGGCCGAGTGGTCTGCGGCGCGCCAGTCACGGTCTGCACGGCCACTACGGTCAGGGGTTCGAATCCCCCCACGGGCATGGATATTTGTGCCGTCCTTAGTATTAGCTAGTTCATAAGTAGTTTGTAAGTTACTGATGACCCCGTAGTTAAGTCCAATAAGCTCTACAAATGTTCAAATATCTGTAAATCTATCGGACCAAACTGCGTGGTCATCAGTCCGTAGCTTACAAACTACTTAAACCTAGTTAAACTAACCTACGGACAAACACACACACCCATGCCCCAGGGAGGACTCGAACCTCCACGGCGAGCAACCGCGCGGTCCGCAGCAAGGTGCTTTAGACCGCTCGGCTAATCCACCGCGGCCATAAGCTCTACAAACATTTGAAGATTTGGTGGCAGGGTGTCTCTAACACATAATAAATGTAAACGCAAATATTGTTTTCAAGTACGTTGTGCCGGAATCGTGGTTCGGTAAATGTTAATGGGGACTTTCGGGTGCTTCAAAATTAGTTATCTAGGCATGGTCTATTAACGGAATAAATATTTATCAAAAATAAATGAAATCTATTTCTCCTATTGTGCACGAATGGTCATCAGCGGGATTACTTTTACCTTTAAAGCGAAAAATGATTGTAAACAGGCAATAATTTCATTTTTTTCGTCCTTTTGCTGTGTTTTGGATGTCGGAGAGCCCATTTGTTGGGCTATCTTCTACTAGAAAGAAAAAACCGTAAACTGTGCAAGTACTCCGTATAGCACGTTACACTATTCAGAATGAATGTATGATACATCGGATTTTCTGTTGGGTGCATTGGCTTGGGGTGAGGCTGCATTTGAAGTGGACGTGGGGTCTGACCCGACCCGACGCGACGCGGCCGTTCAGGCCGAAGCTGACCGCAGACTAACTGGCGGCGTGCTAAGAGGCCGCTGGCAGTGGAGCCGTCACCGATTAAAGAGTCGGCCAGTTACCTGCACTTTCAGTGGGGGGTTCGTGTTGATTTGCGACGGGAATCAAATGCACCACATTTTTCACGCAAGAGTGTGGGTAGCTGAGGAAGAAATGTACTTCCTATGGAAGAAATTACCTGAATTGTTTATGAAAGTTATATTCCGGACACTGATTTTCCTCCGACAGTCGCATCTTTTCAGTCTTACCAGCTTAGCTAGTGTGCTGTCTCTGTGACTGTTATTATTAAATCCAGATTGGTGAGTATGCATGATTTTTCTAATTAAAAAAATATTTCCTTGTTTTATAAGGGAAAAGTAGTTAAAAAATTCCTATGTCGATAGTTTCCCTTAAAAAAAATAATTAAAAAAAACCACGCATATGTAACATACAGAAACTTGTTATATAATTTTCAAATTTGGATAGTGCTTATTTTGGTTCTCCAAACCTGTCTCAATTGGTTTGATGTTTTTCCTCCTTAAAAAACTGACTTTTATATGGAAAGCAAACCGTCAAAATCTGCCATATCTGGAGTTTTCTCCAAACACAAGCAACAAGAAGTTCACACTGCAGCCAACCTCGACACAATAAACACCACAGACACTTTCTACAAACTCTGCTCCATCAGTTAAACACGTGTTAACTCACAAAATTCCCACTAGATTCGGATAAAACAGTATTACAATCGATGTTGCTTATATGAAACACCATGCATTTAAGGGTCAGTGTGGAAATGTTATATAAATATCATGCACAACCGCAATATTTGCCATTTCCTCTTGAAAATTAGACGAAACATAATAGAATATGACCTTCAGTTGTGATTCTTGAGGTTTTTCCCGGCGTAGTGAGTATTCAATGAGCTTTCGTAATAGCGTCGATCTCCTGACACGATATTTCGCTGACAATCGTTCAGCCATCATACGGTGAGTGTAAGCCAGGGGACAGAAGTCGACCTCATTGAATATCACCTTCATTTTCTCATGTTTGGTCCCCTTGTGGTCATAATATGATAATGAGATAGGTAGTATCTGTCTTGGACCCTTCTGAAGTGATCCATAATTATTTTCATCGACGAGCCTTTCTGTTTATTTACCTTCCTGACATACTCAAAAGGAACACTATCAGCTATATCACCAGTAAAAGGCTAATATTTTTTATAGTGGTGTCGTGTCTGCTCTGTCGGACAAGTCCGATAGGGGCGCTACAGCCAAAGCGTGCGACGCACGGGAGGCGAGCACGAGTAGCCAAGTGCTTAAGTCGACCGCTGGACCGAAACGAGAGACCCGGGTTTAATTACCGGCCCGTCTCACATTTTCAATTGTCGCCTTTAATTTCAATCCCCTAATGGAGCCAGTGACAATCCTTTCCTTCCTAATCCTTCTTCCTTTCCCCCCTCTTCATCAATAATTTGCTAAATCCTAAGACGGGGGATTCGCATTTTCCGATTCCTCTTAGATGCTGAAGGTATCATAACTAATTCAAATGCCGTTGTTATGAATGTTTTGGTGCAATACTTTGCAGATAGTTAACTTTCGCCGACATGTGTGCATTTGAAAATGCTTATGAATACAATGTCCCCTGTAACTTGCACACAGTTTAACAATTTCCTGCTAGTATGTTGAAAAATGAGGGGCGTAAGAAGTTTTACGGAAGCTGCATATCTATAAAAATCGATGTGTGTGTGTGTGTGTGTGTGTGTGTGTGTGTGTGTGTGTGTGACTGTATTTCAATGACGCACATCTTACTTGAGACGCAGTCATGTTCAAACTTGTTTTATATTGTGCAGTGTTTTATATTACTTCCCTGTAAAACTTTCCTTCATATATGTTTTATAATAATACTGAATTTTTCGTATTTTCGATTGTGCTTCCGTCATTATCACTCACTATAAATGCACCGATAATGACTATTGACGTTTTAATTAGTCTCGAAAGAAAAAGACCAAAATAAATTTATTTATTGATTGACGATCGGTTTCGATTTGCTGTGCCATCATCTTCGGGTCGCATATATTTTTACAATGCGGTCACGTATTTAAGATATGGAAGTTAAAAAGTTAAAGTCCAACATTGTACTTAGTTAAGATAATATAATATCCACATGTTACAGTATGGACTGCTTGTAAGAGACTCAAGCACTCCACAATGTAATATGTCTATATCATATTAGTTGAACTAAGTACAATGTTGCTCTTTAATTTTTAACCTCCATATCTTAAACACATGACCACACTAAAAATATATTAGACCAGAAGATGATGGCAAACCACATTGCAATTGATCGTAAATCAATTTGCGATTTTGGATCTTTTTCTTTTTGGAGTTAATTAATAAATATAGATTACCTCCTCCATGCTATGTCGGGTAATGCAAACTATTACCGTAGTTGAAATCTATGTGCAAAGTTGAAAAAATACCTATGCTACCACCAATGCTGAAATTTCTTCCGGTATTTTACACATACGTTTGACTGTGATAGCAGTATGTAAAGAGAAACTAAACACGCTGAAGGTAATATACTTTTGGTATGCAGTGCGTTTAATGATATATCGTAGAACACGTAACTAAGAAAATACATAAAAACATCGATTTTTACAGATATGTATATCTATAAATATTATGAAAAATCTCCCTGTCCCGTCTATTTGCCTGTCTGCCCCTGATAAACTCAATATCTACTGATCAGATTTTTACAAGGTTTTCACCAACGGACGGTGTGATTCACCACAAGGGAGGTTTAGGTGTGTAATTGTTCGGCACTGGGTTACAGTGGCAAAAAAAAAAAAAAAAAAAAAAAAAAAAAAAAAAAAAAAAAAAAAAAAACCGCGAAAGAAAGCAATAAATGTTCTTAAGAAAAGGTACATATTCTGTGATTTATGAATATTGATGTAGATAAGACAATGCGGTTACTGATTATCTCTGTGTAGGATGAACATGATGTATCAGATGCATCAGATTGAGAAAAATTATTGTTGGCCTTTAATTGTATGGTCTGCTACCGGTGAAAGTCGGGCGGGATTCTAGCGTACATATAAGTTTATAGTACTTAGCCTACGCCTTACTGTTAGAGTAGTTCGTTGTTACAGCTCTGTTCGTTATGTAATGCCGCATTCAACACAGACAGGTTGTTAGTGAAATCCATGTCTCAAGATACCTCCTCAAATAGAAGATCGTCACGTTTCGTGAAATACTCAAAATAAATTACAATGAAAGTAAGTAGAAATAATTTTGCTTTGAAGTACCACTGTCGTTGACCTTCGC
The DNA here is from genome assembly GCA_026315105.1 of Locusta migratoria. Taxonomy (NCBI): domain Eukaryota; kingdom Metazoa; phylum Arthropoda; class Insecta; order Orthoptera; family Acrididae; genus Locusta; species Locusta migratoria. Next base: position 339,595,277 of record CM048746.1, read on the forward strand.
GGTTCGTCTTCGTTACCCTCCTCTTCCCCTCCCATCCCTAACCCTCATACCTACACTCTCGCTTCGAACCTTCTCTTCTGACATACCCTCCCACCCTACTCTCCGTTACCATCTCCATTTCACATTTTTCCTTTCTCCCCATTCCTTAAGCTCCCTCTAAAGACCCTAGAGAACTTGGCAGCAATTACTCTACTAGTTTCCTAATTTTCGGTACTGTAATTCATAAATGGCAAAGTAACCTGGTGGAAAGACCAAATGCTAAGATTGAAACCACATGGTGTGAAGTGATGAATGGCTACTTCGTCTTCTAAGTACCTTATAAAGTCTTTACGGGGTTACTCGTATATTATATATACTCTTAAAGCGGCATTACATACATAAACAAATACAATTTGACTCCACAAGCCACCAAACGGTGTGAGGTGTAGGATACGTCGTGTACTACTATCAATTCCCCCCATTCTGTTCTACGACAAGAACGATTGGTGGTAATCCACCGTTGGCGCTCGAATCTCTCACATTTTACTTTCATGGTGTTTTCGTAATTTACGCGAAGGATGAATCAATCCGTTTCTTCACACGTCTAGGAACATACTCTCACCGTGATGCAGACACCTCTTTTGCAGCGTTCAGTGATGGACTGGAATGAGCATCTCAGAGACTCACTAAAAGCATGGGTAATCAACATGATGCCCTTTTTTTTAAATCTCAGTTTCCTCCATCAATCCTAAAAACCCATTGAAATACAGAACCATATCAATTTTCCCTGGACCAAATACAGTGTTTGAACATTAAGAAATGATTCAAATTTATCTCTAACATTCTGAAACTTTTTTATTTGAAACATTTATGATACATTTGTGCAGAATGAGGAATTGAATAAAAATCTATACGAAGGCCTGAATATTAGGCCAGGTCTCTTAATCAGTAACCAGTTGTTCTAAGCACTATGCTACATTGGAACATTAGCTTTGTACAACCGCACGCCTCCCTCCTAAGTCAAAACGCGTAATGCATAAATATATTACTTGCTGTGGTCACGACATTTACATTATTTTCAAGAACATCCATATGGCCACTATGGCTCACCGGAATCTAATGAAGACAGCAAGGAATCGCCATTTTAGTCTACAAGGAAGTGCACCGTTGTGTGAAGAGACTGTGCCAGGTCAGCATAGTGGTTAGCGCAACTGCGAAGTGATCAGGATACACAGGTTCGAATTTCGGCGTGTGTACAAATTTTCTTTCGATGTTTCATACTGCATAATTACATCTTTGTGAATTATCTAGAAGAAAACTATCAATTAGCACACATTCACCACGGATTCAGATAATTCCGATCTGGCGCTGTTCTCATGAAGTAATGAGTGGAGTCTCGAAGATCTCAAAATATTGTTTCCATGTTTTCAGATTTTCAGAAGAAGATTGCTATAAATACTTATAAGTGGCATCCAACCACATTGTTTGTCTACAGGAATTCGTCTCAATTACGCACCTGTATTGGATCCCTATCAGAATGGTCGCAAAGTAACTGATGGAAAGACGTCGAGAAAACCGAAACTGGTATCTGGCGATGTTATATGTCCCCTGCCGTTCGTAATCTACGTCATTGATCTAGGAGGCAATCAGAGCAGCTCTCTTCGATTGTTTGCAGATGTCTTACCGCCACGTAAAGTGAGTCGACGATCAAAACGATTTTCTAAATGATTTTGACAATGTATCTATCTGGTGCTATAAGTGGTAACTGCCCTTAATTGATGAAACGCTTTAAGTCATCTGCAGAGTACTATAGGAATGTATTACACATCGGTAACGCAAGTAGTCAAACAGATCTAACGGCTGTAAATTCAACGAAATATCCAGGGATCAAAAATACGACCGGCTTTAATTGGAAGTGTCACAAATGTGGTATTGTGAGGAAGGCAAACTAAAGACCGCATTTTCCAGCACATAACTTAGTTTCCCAAATATCCGCTGTAAAAATTGCCTACATTACACTTGTCTGACTTGTGCTAAAGTAGCATATTATGTGGCATGGGATCTATACAAGATATGATTCACAGATTACCTAATATAACATCAAAGGGTAGAAAGGATACTAAACATACTTTGGAAATGATTATAATATTTTAGCTTTGTCTCTTGGTGCTCAGATCGTGTTCGATTACAATAAGAATGTCTGTTCACACGAAATCAAAACAACCAATTAAATAGCTGGTACAGAGCTCTTCTCGAATGTAAATATTCAGCAGCTTTTCAGGATAGGCCAATGGTAAGAAACGTTCATCCTAAAGATATTCTAGATTATTTCACGGGCGAAGTGTTTTTCTCTGCTGGTTGATTGGTCCATGGAAAGGGAGAGTACTCGTTGTTAGTTTGCAAGGCAGATGAGGTCGCACAGCCGCTAGCGGTCGTGAACTGGTGCAATTCCACGGCGAGCGCAAAGATTTTTAGAAAGTTCCCGCAAAATGAGAAACGTTCAGGGTAATATCCCTTTCTCTTAATACAGTTGCTCGTGGTTTTCAAATGAATGATTTTTTTAATGCTATGTTTCATCTTTTGAAAGCAGTTCTCGTAAATATTACATGCAGCATGTCATCATTCTTCTCTTGCCTCGTATCTGGTGAAACTAGTAAGGTAATACAGGGTCACGAGTAAAAATAGGTAGAATAAGGATAACCTACTAATTACATATAAATTAAAAGAGTCTGAACAAAATGACATTGCACATGATTCCAGACAACGTTATTGCATAAAGCAAGACGGTGGTGAAATCACTAAATATATATCGAGATGTTAACTTTGTGTGCTTATAAAATTATGGCGTCTACGAGGGTAGTTTCTTCAGTACAATACAGGTCATTTATTTTTCTTTTTTGTTACGACTGCTATTACGGTAAAAATTTTCTTACTTTTCTTATCAGGAAGTGCCACACTGTTCTCAAGGAAAGGGAGAATGTTGCTGATTTAGATAATGTAGAGTTAGAAAGATTATTAAATGTTTTGAAAGAAATAATATAGCTGAGCTCGTTGAAATATAATGCATTTGCTAGATTTTTAAGGAGTCACCAATAATAGAACGTTACTGGTTACACTGTGAGGGCACCTTACGTATTTTTTAGCCTGAATGTTAGTGCTTTTACTTAAAATATGTAATTATTTTTGATCTAGAATTTTTCAAGTATGTATAATCCATGTCTAGTGCTGCGTTGTAGCAATACCTACTATTTTACTGCTTCTTTCAGTCGAAAGATGTTAATAATTACTTTATGTGTGTTAATAATTACTTTATTGCATTCTAATATTATCCGAAATATATGATGGCTAAGATATCTGATCCTACATCAAATGATAATCAGACATTTCTCTCAGCACCAATGCGATAAAAGTCGGTCTGATTTCTGGAGGTGGAGAGTACTTTACAATGCGTTAATATGTTTGATACTCCTTCATGCTGTTAGAGATGAACAGATATGAATGAAATATAGAACGGAGATAGCTTATACCCTGCATTAATGCAAGTACTACCTTTCGGAAGGCGGAGGGTACCTTACAATTTGTCAATACGTTTGTTTTTCTTTGGAGTGAAATATATGGACGGATTTAAATGAAATTTGGTATGCAGATAGCTTATAACATGAATTAAGGCAAGAGCTACCTTTAGGAACGCACCGTTCAGTACATGGCGGAGGGTACCTTACAGTGGGTTAACAAGTTTGTTACTCTTCACGCTGAAAGGACTGGACGGAAATGAATGAAATGTGGAATGTAGATAGCTTACATCACGAATTAATACATAGGCTACCTTTCGTAAGCCTCCGTAGGAACATGGCGGAGGGTATGTTGCAAGAAACATCCAAATTGTTTGACTGGTCACCTTGAAAGTTATACAACACGTTTTTAGAAAACAAATATATGAAGAGAGAGAGGACGAATTGGGGCAGTACCAACTCAGGACTTGAATGAATAAATAAATACCCCGGCAACTCCACGTTTTCAGCTAGTTTGGAATAAAATTAAAGCAAGGAGAAATATGTTGTCAGAGAAAATCATTATTTATTGTAAATCATGTCGAATGACAAAATTATTTTTGGTTTTTTCCATAACCATAAAGATCAGAGGAGTCACCGACTATAGAGCAGCTTTGTACGGTTATCAGAGAGGGAAGCAATCGTTTCTTGTATTTTTCCCTCCCCCCCTCCCCCCTCCCAAACACACAGACCGCTGTATCCATCTCCCCTCTGTCTACATTACCGTCCTTCTCCCACTTTACAACCCCCTCTCGTTACACCTCATCCTTTATTTCTTCTCTCGTCCTCAATCATCTCGGATGATCTCTTTTCTCTGATCAATACCTCTTTCATCGATGTCCATTGACTCCACTAATATGTGTTTCTTCTCTCGCCTCCAGCTCTGGATCTGCTCCTTCTCTCCCTCCCCCCCCCCTCTTATTCGTTCTGCCTCTGAACACCTTCTCAATCCCCCTTTCCCTTCCCCACATCCTATTATCACCCACACTCCAGCATATGTTTCTCTACAAGAAGTAAGTACTTAGTAAGTTAAAATGTGAACACTATTCGTAAAATCAACGCAAGAACAAAGATGTAAAATGATGGACGTAAATGTATGTGAGACGCTGTATAGTTATATATCAGATTCTCATGTAGTTTACATTGTGCGCCTCCAGAGGGGATGCTAAATTCATCATTGTTATTCAGCCGTGTGGACTGGTAGTCTCTGCACTTTCGATTTCTTACATCTAATTATTTATGACGTAATACTCGTACCATCTGATGTTGCATAATTGCATAGATCGTACAATGAACTAATTTTCTAAATTACATCAGTAGTATATGTAAATACCCTCCACCAAATGTGATATGAATTAACTTAGTTGTACATAAATAACAGAATGAAGCAGCTTCATTACACGCCGATTTGTGCAAAAGTTTCTAAGTCCAGTGTGTAATCAGCGACTTGCGACTAGTTTAATTGCGCAACCAGCAGTGATACCACGCAAAACGTCAATGCCCATGACCCGGGCCGGCGCTCAGGCCAAGATGCCGTGTCTGGCTGGCTGCCAGCTCATCAGGCGTAATAGCTGACGATCACAAACTGCAAGTTCATCACGCACGCTCCTCCCCTTAAACCCCAACATTACACGTCAGTTAAATAAAACTGTTGCCTCCTTGAGCCCTTGGTTCTCGATGTTCGATCACCAGTTGTCGGGTGACGCTACAGCTTTTTAACTACAAGCTTATTATGCTTTTCAACTGTTTTTAATGAATGTTTTCGAGGAAGGGGCTGTTGCACATGCCTTATTTCTCATCTATAATAATGTGTTACGTTACCAATCATTTTTATTTTTGAACAAACACGAAATCTTTTGTGCCAGATGGCAACAGATTCCAGCTCATTAATTCTACGGCGATTTATAATTCTGGCAACAAATGTCATGTTGGATGATAGACTTGATTTACAGTAATTATTACTACCTAGTTGAATAATATTAAACGTATGAAAGGCAATAGGATCTCTGCTATTAGCATTCTCCAAACTACTAAGAGCTTACACTGTGCCACCACTACAACGAAGAACAGCAACAGTCCACCATCGATTTCCGTGTTGAGCAGTGTCATCATTCTGTGAGTGTTTCAGCAAGCAACGCTCACGTGTAAGTTTGAAGTTGTGTGCATAGTCTTTCACAGGTCACTGGCTACTGTCATTCTCTTACACTGGTAATTCACACTTCGTCGTCTACGCATGTTTCTGAAAAACAGACTCTCCCTATGATCATAAAAGCAAATTAGATACCATAAAAAACTTCTCGTTAAAAATGTTGACAAAAATTCCGTCAGGCGACCAACTGTTAATTTCTTTTTGTAATTGCAAACAAAAATTTACGCAAGCCGACTATATTGTTGTATTATTGTTCTGTAGTAGGACAAATCACATACAGAAAAGAATAACACTATAGTCTTCCAATGTAGTGATATATACATAAATTACGCAGTGTTACTACTCGTACAAAAAGAAACATCGATCAACTAACAAAATTCCACAAAGTTAGTAGAGTGAAACTGGCAAAAGGTAGAAGAGAAAATAGAATCATTATATACGAGGAAAATACACTGCCGGAAAAAGTCACCCTCTTGGAAAGACGTCGCCAATTTGTTTTCGATGACGACAGATACCGTCTGGGCGATAGTACACGGTTTTAATGTCGTCCGCTAACAGTAGTAACACTGGTTCCAAAGCGCAGTCTGCATGTCCACATAAGGATACAGGATACTTAAAAATGGTATTACCTCGAAATTCTTTTATGACTTTATTAAATTCTCCAGCCTTTCCTGATTATATTGATATATACATTACAGAGTTTCAAATAAAAAGTGATCTGTATATACCTAATTTTAAAGTTACGGTCATGTGTACCGCCACGCCCCCTTTATTTCTGTTATGGTCAAATAAGTATTCTCTTCCTGATCCTGCTATGAATGAAATTATTCCAATTTTTAGAGACCTGAGTGACCCTGTTTTGCTTAGTAAATGTCTTCATGGGGGCACTCAGAATACAAATGAAAGTTTCAACCGTTGCATATGGGAAAGATCGCCTAGGAATGTTTTTGTAAGACTAAATACGTTGATATTTAGTGTACTAGACGCAGTGATATCTTTTAATGATGGATGAAGTCCTGAGAAATTTAGATATTAAATGTGGCTCTAATATGGAGGATCAATTGCTTGAGTGTGACAGACAACGGGTGCATGAAGCTGAAAGATTCGCTCTTCAAGTTACCAAAGAATCAAAAAGTGCTAAAAGGAATGCTAAGAGGATGCTTGAAGATGATGAAATGCTGCAGGATGAAGACTATGCTTCAGGAATGTTCTGAGGCACAAATTAATTGGACTCAAATCTTCATTCGCAATTTCCCGCAAGTTGTACTTATCAGCACTCAGGTACAAATATCTTCTAAAATTTTTCAAGCAATGCTCTATTTTTTTCTGTATGTTACAACGGTCCTTACTAATGTAGTATACCAAAGCTTTATTGCAGAATCAACTAAATTATAGAAAAAAATAACATTTTTATTAGGAGAGAAAATATAAAAATGAGAATGTAATATTTGATATTTTTACCCATGTAATATACATAATAGGTGGAATTAAATAGGTATAGTAGATCAGCTATCACCTCAAACATGTCTGGTAAATATTTGATCTGCTTCAAATGTATAACATAGGATTAAATGGTTCCTCAATTTGGGGAAGCAATTTGGGAAAAAAATGCATTAATTTTTTTGTAATTTTTTTAATAACCGTAAGCAGGTTCAAAAATATTCAAAATATTTCTAATTTGTTTAAAAAGTGTGCCGCATTACCTGAAATCAACAAAAAGATTTGTAAATCATATACTTTATAATCTGTCTGAAAAAAAAAGAGTTGATTTTCACATGATACTGGGCCGGAAAAGTCCCCTCTATCCCAAATCTACATTTATACAGATACTCTGAAAATCACATTTAAGTGCTTGTCACGGGGTTCATTGCCCAATTTCATAACCATTCTCTACCGTTCCATTCTCTAATTGCGCGCGGGAAGAAAGAACATCTAAATGTGAAGTTCAATGGATTTCGTTTAGTGATCATGTGTATTACTTCACAATTTTCATTCTTTAGTGTCAATTACCAATTTCCACATCATGTAGAAATTTTGTCTAAATCGCTTTGCAGTTGCCTTTGACCCTCTGTTGACTTCACTAACCGATAAACGACAGCATCATCCGCGTACAGTCTAAGTGAGTAATTCAGATTGTCTCCTAAGTCGTTTAATAAATACAAGGAAGAGTAGGGGACCTATAATGCTTCCATGGGGAGCGCCAGATATCACTTCTTTTTTACTCGATGACTTACCGTCAATTACTACGAACTGTGTCCTTTGATAGGAAATCGCGAATCCAATCGCACAGTTCGGGCGATATTCCATAAGCGCGCAATATCATTGCTTTCAGCTATAAATATCAGTGTGATATCAACGTTTGAAGCAAATAGCCGGCACGCCACGAAGATGCACTCGTGATTCCTACAGCCAGTTTTGCTAGTTTGAAAGAGGAACTGCTTCACAAGTAGGGCGTGCTGCTTCAGCTGTCCAACGATGCAAGTTGCAGTGGTCCCGTGAACATTCTCACACCAGCGTCGGCCGAGATCGCCGTACTGTAAGGGCAGATCGTGCAGCTACCACAGCACATGTACCAGGGTATTGAGAGCCCAGAGGTGTCAAGGCGAACTGTTGCCCAACGGTTACCAGCTGTGGGGCTACGGGAACCCACGCCTGAAGCCCGTCTCCCTGTCACGCCACAAAACCGTCTACATCTACATCTACATCTACATGGATACTCTGCAAATCATATTGAAGTGCATGGCAGAGTGTTCATCGAACCACTTTTATGACATACATCTATAGTTCCATTCTCTAATAGCTCGTGGGAAAAAGGAACTCCTAAGTCTTTCTGTTTTCAATATGATTTTGTCTTATTTTATTATGATGGTCATGTCTCCCTGTGTACGAGGATCCTAACAATATAAGTTCGCATTCTAAAGAGAAAGTTGGTGAAAGAAATTACGCAAATAGATCTTGCCGCAACAAAAACGCCTTTCTTTCAATGATTCCCACCCCAACTCGAGCATCATTTCCATGACAATCTCTTCCTACATCACGATAATGCAAAACGAGCTGCCCATCATTGTACTACCTCTAAATCGTCCGTCAATCCCACCTGGTGTGGATCCCACAATGCGCAGCAATAACCCAAAATAGGATGCACAAGTACAGTGTAGGTAATTTCTTCAGTAGAACTGTTGCACCTTCTAAGTGTCCTGCCAACGAAACATAGTCTTTGTTTCGCCTTCCCTACAATATTTTCTGTGTTCTTTCCAATTTAAGCTGTTCCTAATTGTTTCTCCTAGGTATTTAGTTCAATTTACGGCCTCAACGTTCGACTGATTTATCGTGTAACTGGAGTTTAACGGATTTCTTTTAGTGGTCATATGGATGACCTCACACTTATCTTTATTAAGGGTCAATTGCTAATTTTTGCACCAACCAGATATCTTATCTAAATCATTTTGCAGTTGCTTTTCATCTTCTGGTGACTTTACCATTAGATAAGTGACAGCATCATCCGCGAACAGTCTAAGAGAGCTACTCAGTGTCTCCTAAATCGTTTATATAAATATGGAACAGTAGGGGCCCTATAATACTTCCCTGGGGAACGCCGGGTGTCACTTTGGTTCTACTCGATGACTCACCGTCAATTACAACGTACTGTGTCCTTTCTGACAGGAAATCACGAATCCAATCGCACAACTGCACCCAATTTGATTAGATGAAGCTTGTGAGCGTTTTGGAAATTTAGAAATACGGAATTTATTTGACATTCACTATCGACAGCACTCATCGTGTGAGTAAAGAGCTAGCTGTGTTTCACAAGAACAATTCTTTCTAAATCCTTGTTGACTATGGGACAATTGATCGTTCTCTTCGAGGTAGTTCATAATATTTGAAGAAAGTATAGGTTCTAACATCCTGCTGCAAACCGACGTCAATAAAATAGGCCTGTAATTTAGAGGGTCACTCCTGTTGCCTTTCTTGATTGTTGGAGTGACCTGTGTACAGCACAACAGGTGCCGTCACTGGATCACTTGCAGTATCGGGCTGTAGTTTTCAACCATGAAAGCAGACTCTGGCTGCACGCAATTAATTTCATTTCCGCCTACTATGTAGACCTGACAACCGCTGCCTCTAGGGTGCAGTAGTCCACGACACACAAGCCCTAGTCTGTTGGTGCGAGACACTACCACTCTCGTACACCTGTGGTATATGTAGAGGGAAAGCTCACCAGCGCTCGCTTTGTGCAGATTATTATAAGATCCGCTCTTTTTGCTATTCTTGCAGCAACACCGTCATCAGTTACATCGATATTCCTATCCCGTAATGAAAGTGTTGATTGTTTTTGTCGCTGGTATACTTTTCATACGACTGGCATTTCTTTTAATTTTATACCAAATTACGAAACATGATCTGGTTGTGAACGATATTATAAGATTCTAGCTTTTATTTGAATTTTAGAATAGATTTATTTTTCTTTTAATTTTTCTGAATTTCGATGGTGAGTTCAGATAAGACAACTCTGTGTTCACTAATCCATGTATCTGTAATGATGCTCTTTATTAGCTCCGTATTATTTGTTGCTAGGAGGTCAAGTATGTTTTGATAAGTATTTACTGTTCTTTATGAGTAATCTGTTACGTTATTTCTTATGGCCTCTATTTTTTTATTTGCGCTTAATAATACTTAAACTATAATATAACTAGGTTTGAGAAATTACTGCAACCAGTCGCCTTTTTTCTTCTTAATAAAGATTTATTAAACCATGACCGGTTTCAATCTGCCTACCAGCTCGTCATCAGATGGTATATACATTTAGTGCAAATTGAATTTGTTTAGTTATGAGTTTCACATTTAGTTTGTCCAAGTGTGTTCCGCTTTTGGTTAGCATTTCACAACAAACTTGTAAACAAGGCGACTGGTCGCAGTAATTTCTGAAACCTATTTCAAGTTACAGTCGGAGGTTCCAACACAATGGATAAAAGTTTTACAATATAACTTTTGTAAAAATACGAGACCAAGCAGCTAGCTCAGAACAACAGTTTCAAAGTACTTTAGCAAGTTCCATAGCTCCTGGTTAGTGGCCAATTATATTGTTGGAACGGGTTCGTACATATATGGCAAGTGAAATGGAACACCACGTGAACCTATCTTTTTTTCAAAATAGTTCCGAGTTCTCGCGTCCTGAGATGTAATACTTTACTGCACAACGCATACTTCTTACAAATTTTCCAAAGAAATACCTGATTCGAGTCCATATTCCTGATCGTCATCGGTCCCGTAATCCCACTCCACATTCGAATGATGGGCAGTTTACAAATTTGGATCAAAATCCTGGTCACTTCCACAAATCGCTCTTAACTTCTTCCAGCCATTCCAGAAACTGGAGATCATTAACATACACGGACTGTCGCAGTAAATATGCCATTTTGACTGAAACAATATCATTTTTGTGTGGTCACACGGTGTGGTCACACGGACACCACACTCCTCTAATAATTGAATGAGACTCATAAATCACATACCGCAGAACAACCAATTTCGTCAATAGCTCAGGAGCAACTGCCTAAAAGGTACTGCTAACCACATCGCCTAATAGTGGCCGCTATGTGAATAAACAAAGCTGGTTGGGGTTCCCAGGATCCCACCATACTGGTTACGGGTTAATGGTACTTTACAGCCGGCCGTAGTGGGCGAGCGGTCTGCGGCGCGACAATCACAGTCTGCACGGCCGCTACGGTCGGGGGTTCGAATCCTCCCTCGGGCATGGATTTTTGTGTCGTCTTTAGTATTAGGTACTTCATAAGTAGTTTGTAAGTATAGGGACTGATGACCCCACAGTTAAGTCCCTTAAGTTTAATAAACATTTGAACATTTTTGGTACTTTACAAGAATATAGCCTGTAGATAAAAGTTGTAGAATCAATGACGACAAAATACCGTTTAGACCCTTATCAGTTAGCTATTGACTCATAGGAGACAACTTTACGGAAGCATAGAGTGAGTTCATTCTACGATAGACATTCGTGACACAGTCATAAGCAAGCTGAGTGTGCCTTTGATATGATTAGCCTTCGGTGTGATTAGCGAGGCACTACCGGCAAACGCACTTGAGATTCGTAGTCAAACTATCCATAAAAGTGTACATTCAGCTCAAGTGCTAAGAGGTACTCTCACGACGTGATATGAGGTACAGTGGGCGTAGAGTCCAAGAACTGTTAGGAATAGTTTTATATATAACTTCTGAGTATGTGTAGCGATTTATTTATACTAATGTCAAAAACCACGTTCAGTGGTGTAACTTACTGTTGTTTCTTTCTATATGTAAGGATGGTCAGTGGCCAAACTTGAGACAGTAGCGACATAAGCTTCGAGTTAATGCTAAATTGTGTTAATGCTGAACATAGTTCAGAAAGTATGCATACGAATCGACACGACTACAACACAGACATCTACATCTACATGGGATACTCTGCAAATCACATTTAAGGGCATGGCAGAGGGTTCATCCAACCACAATTATACTATTTATCTCCCATTCCATTCTCGAATAGCGCGCGGGAAGAAAGAACACATGAATCTCTCTGTTCTAGCTCTGATTTCTCGTATTTTATTCTGATGATCATTTCTATGTAAGTGGGAGTCAACAATATATTTTCGCATTCGGAGGAGAATGTTGGTGATTGGAGTTTCGCAAGTAGGCCACGCCGCAGCGATAAGCGCCGTCGTTGTAATGGTTACCATTCCAGATCCTGTATCATTTGCGTAACGCTGTCTCCCCTGTATCGTGACAATACGAAACGAGCTGCATTTCTTTGGACTCTTTCGATGTCCTCCGTCAAACCCACCTGATAAGGAAACCCCCACTGGGCTGCAATACTCCAAAAATGGACGGACAAGCGTAGTGTATGCAGTTTCTTTTGTAGTTCTGTTGCATGTTTTAAGGTTTCTGCCAATAAAACGCAGTCTCTGGTTCGCCTTTCCCACGATATTATCTACGTGTTCTTTCCAATTTAAGTCTGAAGTAATAGTAATTCCTAGGTATTTTGTGGAGTTTACGGCCTTCATATTTGATTGATTTATCTTGTAAACAAAGTTTAACGGATTTCTTTTCGTACTCATGTTGACGACTTCACACTTCTCATTCTTTAGAATCAATTGCCAATTTTTACACCATATTGATATCTTATTCAGATCGTTCTGCAGTGGGTTTTGATCTTCAGATTATTTTACTAGACGGTAAATGACGGCGTCATCTGCAAACAACCTAAGAGAGCTACATAGATTTTGCCCTAGATCATTTATGTAAATAAGGAACAGCAGAGAACCAATAACACTACCCTGTGGAACGCCCGATATCACCTCTGTTTTAGTCGATGCCTTACCATCGATTACTACGAACTACAGAAGTTCATCAGTAACGTCAGAATGAACTCTTAATCCCATTTAACTTGTGTTTTACGGCCGTCTCTGTTAACCGTTCAGCTACTGTTTGTGTGGCTCATCCAGCAGTTACTCCTCACCGTCCTGGCATGCGCCAGCGGCAGCTTCCTCCCTGGCGCCTTGTCTTTACCGACAGGTTCCTGTTTACGCTTCAGGCCAGGAATAACGATGTTTGCTACGTGGAAGTGCCGTGTTGCCAGACAACTTTAGAGCCTGTGGCGAAGAGCATCTCAGAAATAGCTTCGATAACTGATTCAGTTTTGGTCAGCCCGTTAAGAGCCTCAGTGACCTTGTGTCTCCCAAGAGATTCCAATACAGGCCATGTAAATTACCTACTCTCTTATAGCAGAGAGACCATAACCTGCAGAACATTTTCAAAAATTCATTTACTATTGAGACAAACAGTAAATGGCATTCCTTCCTCGTCAGTTGATTAGTTAATACTGTACATCAGTGGATAAGTAATTATCGACTCTGTATCAATCACAAACGTAAACACACTTGACAGTAGTCATCCGTGTTGGACTGCAGTGAACTAAAATAAGTAGCTCAGTTACACTTTTTGTGATATGCAAAATTCTACTTTTCATTATCACTTGCTTTAGTAAACGACATGATTACCACATCTAGCGTAGAATCCCAAACAATGTAATTTAGTTCTTTTGGATATATCATTACTAGAAAAATATTTTGTTTTGCAGAAGAATTGTAAGCAGCTCCAATAGTAGACTGTGGTAACGCCATTACCTAATTTACAGCCTCCTTGTACTGTGACATTTCTTGAATGTCTGGGTCAAACTTACCTGTTTGTCTATCACTGAGTGTACTGTCATGCCATTGCTGTGTCTATACCTATAATGCTAGTGAAGACATTTAAATATTCTTAGACCCTGCAAAAACTTAACGCAATGAAAAATTGTCCTTTCACAGAACAACAAAAGGCGAACATGCCCTGGCCAGAGTCAGAGTTGTAAAATAGGATAACTAACTTGTTTAATTATCTGATAACTTCAAAAAACATTTCAATCAAAATATCTTGCCATATTCGTGGTGTTTTATGGTAAAAGGTTTCATAATATAACGCATTATAACATCGTATATTATGTAAAGTTAACCAAAGTTGCATTCCTCATGTCGTGCAATGTGCTATTGAAGTTGAACATGCATATCCACACTTAGGGAGCATTTATACTACACATGCACTGCTTCCTCCCCTGCTGCCTCCTCGACAAATGCGCCAAGCATGACCATTTGTAGAGCTTGATACAATTTTTCATTCTAGTTTACAATTCTTATTCTAACATAGAGTAGGCCTATTAGTCGACAGGGCTTATAAATTACGCGGTCACCAAAAGTTCTCACGAGAAATGAAGTAAATGCCGCTTTTGTGATTATTCTACTGTAGGTACCAAATAGCTCACTGCAATTAATGTATAAATGACGAAATAATTAACTAATAAAATATTATGAACTTCGATGACCATCATGTTCGTACATTCAACGAGTCTCATCACGTGCTAAATTTAGCTTGATTTTAACCACAATATCTCGACAACGGGTACCACATTTATTGTTTCGTTACCTAATCTAATTTCTTCAGCATCACCTGATTTTCTTAGACTGCGCTCCATTAACCTCGTTTTTCTCTTGTTAATGTTCATTTTATACGCTCCTTTCAACACACTGACCATCCCGTTCAACTGCTCTTCCAGATCCTTTGCTGTCTCTGACAATATTACACTGTCATTGGAAAAACGCAATGGTTATATTTCTTCTCCCTGAACTTTAAGTACTTCCCCAAATTTCTCATTGCTTTCCGTTATAGCTTGCTCAATGTAAAAACTGAACAACATTGGGGAAAAGCTACAACCCTGCATTAGACCCTTCCCAACCCCTTCAACTCAGACAACTGCCGTCTGGTTTTTGTAGGAGTTGTAAATAACCTTCAGTTTTCTCTATTTTATTCCTGTTTGCTTCAGGATTTGGAAGAGTGTATCATAATAAACGATGTCGAAAGCTGTCGCCAAATCTACAAAACTAGAAATATAGGTTTGCCTTTCCTTAAACTATTTTCTAAGATAAGTCGTAAAGTAAGTTTCCCTCTCTTGTTCCTACATTTCTCCTGAATCCAAACTGATCTGCGATGTCGGCTTCTACCAATTCTTCCATCCTTCTGTAAATAAATTGTGTTAAAATTTTGTATCCATAACTTATTAAACTGATTTTTCTATAATTTTCACACCTGTTTGAACCTGCTTTCTTTGGAATGTGGATAATTACATTGTTCAAAAGTCTGAGGCTATCTCCCTTGTCTCATATACGTTACGCACCAGATAAATTAGTTTTGTCATGGCTGGCTCTCCCAGAGACTTCAGTAGTTCTGAGGGAATGTCGACCACTCCAGGAATATTGTTTCGACAGCTTCGTCTTCCCTTCTTACAATGTCGTCTCCAAGTTCATTTCTTTCGTTGAGATCCTCTATATACCGTTTCCACATGTCTGCTTTCTTTGCTGAGGATTGGTTTTCCATCTAAGTTCTTTCTAATCATACATCTCTTTTCTTGTGTCCAAATGTATCTTTTATTATCTATTTTCCCCCTATTTATACATTCTTCTACAGACTTGAACTAATACGGTCTTGTTAAACTACTCAGTTCTGTGACACAGAAGGCATAGATAAAACGCCATTGTTATTTCTAAAATTACTGTAAATGCGGTAGCATAACAGTTAATATAGTTAGTGTGTTCAATCTGTGATAGGTGATTCCGAAAAACAGAAAAAAAATCACAACGACATTTGTTGGGGGCTGCGTTGTTTGGTTGGAATAGGGTGACTAAACTGCTAAGGTTATCAGTCCCCCGCTGGGGAGTGGAAGGAGTGAGGACAGGAAAGGAGCGGAGGGGAAAGAAATGCAGCCCGGGAAGTAAAGAAGGAAGAAAGACTGCATTAGCTCGGGGCCCATGCTCGCCACGCACGTACTCACGAAAGAACCGTGAGCCCCTCGGAGCGGAGCAGCGACATTTTTCAAGATATCAAGGGTTGATAAGTGTCAGTACTGCTCATACACCTGAGTTACCTCCAGGGAGTAACAAAGGGCGCAGAATGAAATGTAGAGGTTGGCGCCCGTGAAGAATTCGTGTGGAGGGGGGGGGGGGGGGGAGTATCGAACCACGACTCGAAATTAAAAATCGCCCAGCATGTAGTTTTAAAATCTTTTACTAACATCTCGGACAAAAGCAATAAAAACGTAAATAATATAAATGATGGACGATATCATTACAACTCTATTATTATGATAATATTTATGTACACAACACGTAGTATTCTTTTTGGCCATATTTTAACAAACAGCCAGAATTATATGATATTTGAGTTCAGCTTTGACAAACAACTCTTCATCCCACTTTTACCTCTTTAAACTATTTTTTAATATCCCTCCCACATTTTCATTATCTTTTTCCGTTAAAATATTATCATCTGTGATGCTTTGTTAGTTTGTTATAAGTTTATTTTCTTTGCCTGTGCTGGTTACGAATAAATATAGCCTGGAAGGAACGTAGCGTAAATTCGTGGTTCGGAAATCAGTCACGTGACATCCCTCGCCCGAAACCTTGCCCGAAACTCACTTTTTTATTTCGCATGTGATATCTTGCTTTATGTTTGGTGATTTTCTTATTACAACTCAACGCTGTCATTTTGAAGCAGTGGCGCACTGAAAAATAATCAAAAACACGTCGTTCTTAGAACAATGAATGTGTAAAAATGCCATGTTAACAGATAACACCTGTCTTCGATGATGCGAAAAATACGGACTACTCTCGCAGCTGGTCGGCGTTGCGTAATGGGCGGCGAATTAGTTTCTGACGTACGAGAAAGTTAGACGGTGGTTATAAACTTGCCAGTCTGGACGGCCACTACGGTCGGGGGTTCGAATCCCCCGTCGGGCATGGATATTTGTGACGTCCTTAGTATTAGCTAGGTCATAAGTAGTTTGTAACTTTAGGGACTGATAACTTCCTGACAGAAGTAGGGTTGTGAGGCGGCATCGTGAGTCGTGTCGAGATAGCAGAGTCGGTAGTGCGCTTGCCCGCGAAAGGCAAAGGTCGCAGGTTCGAGTCCCGGTTCCGGCACACAATTTTAATCTGCCAGGAAGTTTCATGTTTATATATGTTAGCCCCATGTTTATAAATTTTTCCACCCATGTGATTGAACTTGTGTGTTCATGTGAATGTGTGCTCTTAATATTGACTGACTGCCGCGCAATGGCTTACAGTCGCCGCCTCCCGTTTTAGACCTCGTTTTGCTGTAGTTAAGAACGCATGGGTTTGTTTGTCATCTGCGCTGGCGTCTGTTGGCTGGTCAGAGACGAGCTTACTTGGCAATATGGCGAGGTAAACGTGTTGTTTAGTGTCTTACCAACCTAATCTTGGACGAAAGAGGTGACAGGAGACCTCTCTGGGAGCGGTTGAAGGGGGAATTATCTTGGCCAGGTAGCAATGGTCGTAAACACCTAGGAGGTTAGACTCTCTGGAGATGGCCTAACACTGAAAAACTGAAGCCAGTAAAATGCGCATTCCGGCATTTGTGCCCAAAACATTGGTTTGTGGTAAAGTAGTTCTAGTCGTTGCAATGTGTGTCATATCTGAGTAAATACTCCGATATGACTACCAACTTAGTGGCTTTACATAAATATGGCAATATTCACACAGGATGTTATGCGAGAAAGCCTAGTTTTGGGGTCAAACCCATGGCCCCCGTGGCTTGTTCAAATGTTTGTAAATCTATCGGTCCAAACTGCGTGGTCATCAGTCCGTAGCTTACAAAGTACTTAAATCTGGGTAAACTAACCTAAGGACAAACACAGACACCCATGCCCCAGGGAGGACTCGAACCTCCACGGCGAGCAACCACGCGCTCCGCAGCGAGACGCTTTAGACCGCTCGGCTACTCCACCGCGGCCCCCTTGGCTTCAACCAATGCATGTTCTCAGCATAGATAACGCCACCTCCCTAGATTCTAATCGCCTTATAACCTCCAGTCTCTGAACGCGCTCTGCGTTGCTTTTAGCGCGCTCTACATCCGGTATATGGTGGGGGAGGTTTTTCCGAGGACTTAGACCTTCAGAGTTCACTCTTCATTCTGACTCCCACGACTGAGGAAGTAAGTACACCGCCATATCATGCTGAGGGAAAGGCATGCTGTTAGCACTTTGATTTATTTGTCATCAGGCAGTCTTGGTTTTTCAGTGATAGTACTTTCCTGTAATTCTTTCGCTATGAGAGGCGAAATGTTTCTTAATTTACAGAACTCGAGTAAATTGAGTGTAAATTTATTATTGCGTTTCCGGTTTTGTTCAAGTTAGAATACATGTGTATGGCCTTCAGCCTTTGTGTAAACCTAGTATGTTTGAATTTCCTTTGTCTTTAACTAACGTTCTTGTGTTGTTTGTGTATCCGCGAGTATGCTATATATTTCTCAGATTTTCTGATTTTATTCCATCTTTCCTATCTTGTATGATTTCGTAACGGTCGTTACTTCGTCCTTCAGCCGTGGTTTGTTAATACTAATTTTCTTCTATATGAATTCTTGTGTGTGCTCTATTCGCTTATTCTGAATAAAATTTCCTTGGTTAATACTATGTAATTCACTGTGGTGGCACACCATGTAGTACTTAAGAATAGCATGCCACTGCCCTCCCACACATGAGTTCATTAGTCCATAGTATAATTTAATATTTTGTGGTCAAGATGCCCACCATCTCGCCAAGACGCCGCTGACGCTTCGTTTTGCCACTGCTTTCATGTGTTCCAGGATTGTAATGTACTGCTAAGCTTTATGTGTGTGTCTGTGAATGAATGAATGAATGAATGTGCTTTCAGCTGCCCATTATATATTTGAAAATTTCCTCCCACCTGACCTCCATATTCATAAAGGGCAGAAACAATTTTAATATGGGCAGTAATTATAAGTTTTAATTCACGTTTGTACAAGGTGTGTGCTTAATTTGGTCTCTCCACATTTATTTGCCTGTTATTTTATGGAATATATTATGATTTTAATGTATCAGACCTCTGCTTTATGATTTCATGCTCCCCATCCCATGTTTAATTATCTATTCATTATGTGTTTTCTTTAATTCTTCAGTGCGCCATTGCTTTGAAATTACAGCGCGTAAGTTACAATAAGAAAATCATAAAATACGGAAAGTTAGATGGCATATGCCAGACAGAATTTCGGGCGATGAATGTCACGTGACATTTCCGAACTCCTGGTTTAAGTAAAATCAAGTGAAGGTGTCGAAGTGGGGTAATTTTTGCAAATATCTCTGTAACCGTGCGAGTTTTAAAAAACATAAGAGAGCAAAGTTGTAGAGAATTTTCTTCTCTACAAGTTCGTATATTCAATTTTCGTGTCAGATTAATAGTTTGTTTGCAATTACATTTCCTGCTGTCAAAGGGTCATCACACACGGACTTGTTTTAGTGTTACTAACCTTTTTTTTTCCTAAATATTTGAAATACGGAGATTCTGCTCTTTGGAGGCCAACAATTATGTCTGTAAAACTTGGTGCCGATTGGTTTAACGGTTCGACCTAAAAAATGGAAACACGATACGGACAGACAGACATCATCAAATCGCCGTTATTTTGACAAATATCTATGAAACGATGCGAGATATGAGAAAATCATAAGAGAGCAAAGTTATAGAGACATTTCCCCTCTAGAAATCTGTTTATTCAATTTTAGTGTCAGGTGAACGGTTAAGCCGTTATTTTTATTTAAATTTCAAGCTGTCGAAAGGCAGTCGAAAAGGCCTACTTTTAATGTTACTACCGTAACCTGCAACAGGGCAAAAAGAGAATAAAAAAATACGGCGCAAGATGTTGAGGACTATTAAGCTACACAATTTTCCTTGCTTTTGGAGCGAAAATTATTAGCTAGAGCAGTGAGAGCTTTGAAACAAGCAACAGTAGATCACTCTTGCACGGAACAAGAAAAAAGTGCCTTGTCTGCAAGCCAAGAGTGAAATTTCATGAATTAGAAATGCGGCAATAAAGAAAGTTGTTGCAGGCGGAAGGAGGTACTTAACGTAAATTTCCAACGAGAGAAATCTCCGGAAGACCACTATAAGATACAGAAGTACTGCATTTGTTTTGAATTCTTAATATTTTTAATAAAGTACTTTCTGAGAAAGTGAGTCATGTGAGGCAGCACACTATGCTTAGTATAGAATTTTAACGTCCTGCAGACATGGCAAAGCTAATGGACTAACGGTGCGTTGGCTTATATTATTTTATACCGGTTATTCTTGCGTCGATTGTTATTAGTACTAAAGTTATCATTCACCCTATCTTGAAAATTTTTAGCACCTATAAGTTGTTGAAAAAAGTTTCCTTCTACAGCAAAGTGCAATAGAGAATTTAAACTACCGTTTGTCACTGAATTGCGAAGGAACTTTCTAATTCTTTTAAAGTTGAGTACACTCGTACCTCGTTTAGTAGAAGCTATAATGATTGGAAATGTAATAATCACTTTGAAAAGTTCCGTTATAAATATTGTGAAGGTGCTAAGAATTTATGATTGGTGGGTAGTAGTTTGCTAAATTCTATGCCGCTCTGTTTTATTGTTAGGTAATTGGTTTCATTATTTACAGGGTTATTCTTGTCAAGTAACTTTATGTACTGAATGTTCTGAAACGTCCTAAACGCATTTCCAAATGCGCTATCAAGTCATCTACGATTTCAAAATACAACTTCTCAAAGAACTGGAAATGATGCAGTCGCGTCGTACAAATATCTAGACGTGATATTCCGGAGCGATATGAAATGGGACGAACATGTAAGGACAGTTGTGAGTAAGGCAGACAGCCTGCTCCGGTTTGTTGGGAGAATTTGGTAAGATGTGCTGTTTCTGTAAAAGTTACCGCGTATAAAACGCTTGCACGACCACGTATTGAGTATTGCCCAAGTGTTTGGGGCCCGTAGCAGATCTGTTTAGAAGGACGTGAACGCAGTTCAGAGGCGAGCAGCTAGGTTCGTTACTGGTAGGTTCGACCAATGCGCGAGTGTTACGGAAATGCTTCGGGAACTCAAATTAGAATCGCTGGAGGAAATGAAACGTTATTTTAGAGAAATCCTGTTGAGGAAATTTAGAGAGCGGAATTTAAAGCTGACTGCAGAACGATCTTGCTGACGCCTACTTACATTTCGCGTAAAGATCATACAGACAAGAGAAATTAGGATTCGTACAGAGGCATATAGACATTCATTTTTCCCTCGTTCTATTTGAGAGTTGAATAGGAAAGGAAATGCCTAGCAGTGGTACAGTGTACCCTCCGCCACGCCTCTTACGGTGTATTGCGGAGTATATATGTAGATTTAGATGAACTAAAAATCTAGTGCGTAGTATATGTTTGGGGCAGTCTAAACTTTTTATTTTCTAAGAGTCGTATTCTCTTTGAGACATGATAAAAGAACGAGCTGATTCGATACTTACAATACATCTAACAGCATTACTTTAAGTTTATGCTCATATTAGTACACAACGAAAGTTCTACACCTCCATATTTTTCTGTTGATACTAGGTCTGCACCATGTGTGTGTGTCACTCACTATTTTTTCGGTAGCTCCTTTGACTAATCGTTTACTGAGAAAGTGTTTGAGTGGTTCTTACGACTGATTTGTTGAGGTGTGCCACGACTTACTGTTTCAGAGCAGCATGTGCATCCTACTCCTCACTTAGTTGCTGGATTATTTCGATCTTTGTCTCCCCTACGGTATTTACCGTCTTCATATTCTTCTAGCACCATTGAAGCAACTATCCGGTGTTTTAAAACATTTTCCTTCTTTGTACCACTTCCAATTGTCAGAGTTTCCGTTATTTTCCTCTGATCACCGATTTCCTACAGACTTCCTCCTCTTACCAGTCCGCCTAATTTTCAGCATTTTCCCCTTAGTTATACGCTTTTTAATACGAACACTTCATTCTTGGTCTTGTAGTCTTATTATCCCCTTTTAGTTATTGTGAATCCTATTAACTAATCGGCTTTCACTGGAATTTTCCCATGTTTTTAACTTTCCACATATCTGATATCTGCGTTTAGTAATGGAGTTGTCATCGACTTCTTTATGTTACCATATGTGAACTAAATGTCATTGAAGATTGTTTCTTGCTTGTCTGTGTGCTGGGCAAATCCTTCCGACAAACAATGCCTTTAGATCACGTCAATTTTTTCTTACAAACATTTCGCCTTGTCTTCTTTGCATTTCCTATTTAATACTAGGGTCACTCCAAAAGAAATGCACACTATTTTTTTAAATACAATTTTTATTCTACATATTTGAAAATTTTACATTGTGTAGATACATCCTTTAGGAACAATATTTGCATTTCTTCGCATAATCCCCATCCCTCTCAACTGCCTTACGCTATCTTAGAACCAGTACGAGGTCTACCGTTGCGAGGAAAATACACAATATTGCCGTGCCCGCTTTCATCACGTAACTTGCTTGTCCATCGACTAACTGTACTGCGATCGACAGCAGCATCTCCAAACTCCTCTTTCAACCTCTTGTGGATGTTTCCCACTGCCTCGTTTTCACAGCACAAAAATTTAATGATGGCACGTTGCTTCTGACGCACGTCAAGTGTAGCAGCCATCTTAAACACGTGCTGTGACGGTGCCACTTACGGGAACAGGTTGAACTTAGTTTGAAAACTAGCGGAAAGGATGTATCTACCCATTGTAAAACTTTCAAAGATGCAGAATGAAAACTGTATTTTTTTTTTAAATAGTGTGCATTTCTTTTGGAGTGACCCTCGTACATTCATAAGTTATTTGTATTTTTCTGTTGCTGAATTTCCCGGAAAATTTTTGTAATTTCTAGTTTTATCGATCAACAAAAGTACGTTTTCCTTGATATGCATGGTTTCATAATATGTAATTAAGAATAAACTGTTTCTGTTTATGCATACGTGCCAATAATTTAAGAAAATTCCATTTCGTGTGTAGCTTACATCCCCAAAGAGTCCTCTAAACTTCCTCAAGAAACAAAGAACATCAACACGTCTCTAGATTATGAATGTTGGGCTTCACAGTCACTTTATGTTGTATTAGCAACCCATCCGTTTCGCGCGGATAAAAGAGCATGTACATTAATAAGAGTACCAGATTCTCTTTAATCATCTATTGCGATTTTTATCTTTTGGTATGAGTGGTTTATTTTTCTTTTTTTTTTATCTTCCTGATCATTTTTGGTTTCACCAATTAAAGGTGATTGAAGCAAACGGGCTTAGTAATTCAAAACTGGTGTATTTTTTGTCAATATTCTTTTTCCATGACATTACATGTTGATCATGTTTGAAATCCGTAACAAGCTTCGTATTATGAAACAATAAATGCATTTTCATACGTAATGTCGTGAATCTAACCCTTTTCGAACAAGTTCCTTATAGTCCTACTTCACGGTTTTTTACTCACCCACTGAAACGAACCGCAAGCAGTAATACACTTGAAGTTTCTTAATGAATCATACAGCCCATTGCTGGAACTCTTCACCCACCATATTGGATTGCTGTCTTGATCTCCTTCGTCACCAGCGTCGTCAGATTCTTCACGTATCGAAAGCGTCTGAACACACCAGTTGCACCATATCAGCTTTGGCAAGACTTGAAAGCAGTATGGACTGCTAGCGTAGACTAGATTATTAACTGTACCATACAATATGAATACGACATTTCGTAATGATGTGGAACGTGTGGTTTAATAAGAGGTATATGCCTTTTGTTTCTTTTTATGCTGTATAGAACTGTATATACTGTTATAAGAGTTTGTTTACTAGAGAATCGATCTGTTGAATTAATTTATTATGTAAAACAGCAAAGATCGCCAATTATTTTTATTAATGTGATTGTGACTTGCTAAAAATGATGTTGATGAAGAAGTGCGTATTTAAAATGTCTCTTTTGTGATGTAGCGCAGGAAATAAATTATGGGATAATGGTAGCTGAATCTGCCGAAACCGGTCATCATCTTAAACACAGTTAGTGATCTTGGCTGTTTAACATAATAAGAAAATTATATACTGTGTTTCATTAAAATTAATGAGAGAACCACTTAATAATTTTCTGAAAGACATAATTTTCAATTTCACTTGTTAATTCTTGTTAGCAAACGATAGAGAGAACATCAAAGGATCTACGGCCGTGTGCTGTGGGAACCCGTTCTTGATAGCTCCCCAGTTTGAGGGAACAGCTGATTTTTGCGTATTAAATGAACCGCTTATTCAACTTCCTGCGCTCCTGCAGTTAATTATGCATTGAACTATACTTCAGCAACGCATTCAGAGACTCAATTAATTCCTCTAACTGGGGAGTTATCAAAATTGGGGTCCTTTGCCTTTCTTAATATACCGGTATATAAATGACTTGACATTCTATATCACGAAGATGCTAAGCTGACGATACAAGTATAGCTATCAGGCCTGACAAACAGGAATTAACTTATGAAGTTGTAAATGATTTCTTCCAGAAAATTATTAATTAGTTCTCAACAAATGGACTTTCATTAAACTTTGACATAATCCAATATATACTGTTTCAAACGGTAAATTGCATAGCACTATTAATAAATTTAGAGTTTGAACAGAAATCTGTAGCTAAAATAAAATATTCAAAACTTTTAGGTGTTTTCATTGATGAGGGTTTGAAATGGAAAAACACATTAAACGTTTGAGTTCAGGTACTCATGCTATCAGGATCATTGCAAAATTTGGTAATATACATCTCTGCAAATTGGCTTACTATGCCTGTTTTCATTCACTGTTTTCATTGTTATGGTCTTCAGTCCGGAGACTGGTTTGATGCAGCTCTCCACCCTACTCTATCCTGAGCAAGCCTTTTCATCTCCTCATAAGAACGGCAACCCACATCCACTTGAATCTGCTTACTATACGCGTCTCTTGGTCTCCCTCTGCGATTTTTACCCCACACACTTCCCTCAAATGCTAAATTTACGATTCATCGATGTCTAAGAATGTGTCCTACCAAGCGATCCCTTCTTTTAGCCAGGGTATGCCAAAAATTTATTTTCTCGCCAATTCTGTTCAGTACCTCTTCATTAGTTATGTGATCTACCCATCTAATCTTCAGCATTCTTCTGTAGCACCACATTTCAAAAGCCTCTATTCTCTTTCTGTCCGCATTGCTTATCGTCCATGTTTCACTCCCGTACAAGGCAACACTCCACACAAATGCCTTCAGAAAAGACTTCCTTACACTTAAATTAATATTCAATGTTAGCAAATTTCTCTTTTTCAAAAATACTTTTCTTCCCATTGCCATTCTGCATTTTATATCCTCTGTACTGCGACCATCGCATGTTATTTTACTACCCAAGTAACAAACCTCATCTACCACCTTCATTGTTTCGTTACCTAATCTAATTCCTTCAGCATCGCCTGATTTTCTAAGACCGCATTCCATTATTTTTGTTTTGCTCTTGTTAATGTTCATTTTATACGCTTTCTTCAACACACTGTCCATTCCATTCAACTGCTCTTCCAGGTCCTTTGCTGTCTCTGACAGAATTACAATGTCATCAGCAAAACGCAATGTTTTTATTTCTTCCCCCTGAACTTTAATCCCTATTCCAAATTTTTCCTTGCTTTCCTTCACCGCCTGCTCGATGTACAAATTGAATAACATCGGAGAAAAGCTACAACCCTGTCTTACTCCCTTCCCCACTGATGCTTCCCTTTTATGCCCTTCGAGTCTAATAACTGCGGTCTGGCTTTTGTACAAGTTGTAAATAACTCTCCTTCCCCTATATTTTACCCCTGCTGACTGCTGACTGTTTTCATATGGGATCATATTCTAGAGCAATTCAACATAGAGTAAAAAGTATTAATTGCACAAAAGAGTGTAAGCATAATAATTGCTGGAGCCACCCAAGATCATCCTGCTGACTTTTATTCATTTATTTATGGATCTAGGTATGTTCACTGTGGTTTCATATATATACTCATGAAATTTGTTATTAACAATCCGACCCAGTTCAAATGTAATTGCAGTGTGCATAGCTACAAGATTAAATCTATCTTTGGCACAGGAAGGGGTGAAATATGCTGCCACAAAAGTCTTCGAAATCTTACCAAGTAGCGTCAAAAGTCTGACAGATAGCCAACCCGTATTTAAAAAGAAATTAAAAGGAATTTCTGATTACCATCTCCTTCTACACTTCGGATGAATTTTTAGATGAAACATAAAAAAACAAAAAGAAATTTAAAATAAGAATAAAATATTCTCAAAATATTGAGTGTCAAGTACAGACACCGTTTACTAACCTGACACGTTCCTCATCATTGCGAAATGTAGTATCTATGATCAATGGAACAAGTATTAATCTCATCTAACCTTTTATTCAACGCCGAGGCATGTGGTCAGCAATGACGATGACGTTCAATAGTAATTTCATCATATTCCTAGTTTTGCAGAGGTTCAATCATGTTGTCTTTGTACGACGTGTATCTCCTAAATAAATTTGGTTGTCATATCTTCGGTACTTCCTGGTGTTGAATTTTGGATGCTCAGCGGCGTGCAAGAGCATCTACATGGATGACTAAGGCAACAAAGAAAATATTGTGGGGAAGGTGAACCAAAGGTTACGTTTCATTGGCAGAACGCTTCGAAGATGCAACAGCTGCCTACATCAGACTTGTGCGTCTTCTCCTGGAGTATTATTGCCCAGTGGGACCCTCACCAGGTGGGACTGACGGAAGCCATTGAGAAGGTTCAGAATAGGGTAGATCGTTTTGTTGTATCACGTTATAGGGGAGAAAGCGTCACAGAAATATTGCACGATTTGAGGTGTGAATCATTAAAAGAACGACTTTATTCGTTGCGGCGAGATCTATTTGCTATATTTCAATCACCGACTCTTACTTCTGAATGTGAATACATTTTTCTAGCATCCACCTAGAAAGGGAGACATGACCATCCCAATAAAATAAGAGCAGATCGAAAACGGAACGATTTAGGTGTTCTTTCTTCCCGAGCGCTATTAGAGAATGAAACGGTAGAGAAAAGTTATGAAAGTGGTTAATGAACCCTCTGCCAGTCACTTAAATGTGATTTGCAGGGTATCTATGTAGACGTAGATGTAGAACTTGAATGATGATGCCAGAAATCAAAATGTTCAAAGGTTTGTAAATCTATCGGACCAAACTGCGAGGTCATCAGTCCGTGGCTTACAAACTACTTAAACTAAGGTAAACTAACCTAAGGACAAACACACACACACACACACACACACACATGCCCCAGGGAGGACTCAAACCTCCGACGGCGAGCAACCGCGCGCTCCTCAGCGAGGTGCCTTAGACCGCTCAGCTACTCCACCGCGGCGATTTTAAATGTTTCTATAGCTTATGGGACTTAACTACGGGGTCATTAGTCCCTAACCTTACAAACTACTTATGAACTACTAAATCCTCAGGACGGCACAAATATCCATGCCCGAGGGGGGATTCGAACCCCCGACCGTAGTGGCCGTGCAGACCGCGACTGGAGCGCCTCAGTGCCCTCGGCCACCGCGGCTGGCACCACCGCGGCGATGATGCCAGATACCAAACGTACGGTAAACACGTATAACTCATAAATCGGAAGTGTCGTGAGCCACGCGTCCTGTGCAGAATAGCAAACAGTCTCCCACATTAGGCTATTTACTCCCACGCAAACGACACGCAGCGACGGGGAACTAATTGCTGAAATAGCCGCATGCCAGAGAACTCCCATAAATCAGCGACGCTCGAAGCAGGGGGGTGGCTGGGATGGAGGGGTGAGGAACGGGGGAGGGGGAAGGCAATTAACGGCCGCGGGTGGTGCATTATCGAATGTTGGCGCGCTCCGCGTCAGCATTAGCTGCAGTCAGTTGACCTTTCAGGAAGGCTGCGGTTACAGTATCGACAGCAAAAAAGTGTTTCGATGCAAACATCCCTCTCTTTATAACCAGCGTTAATCTTTGCAAATTTGCTAAATTATATGAATTTGTACGAGGCGGGTTTTAGCATAAAATAAGGGTTCCTAGCATAAAATAAGGGAATATTATCTCGTATAGCTATAGTAGAATAGACCAAGAAACGCCTTAAGATACCAGAAAGATTTCATAATGGTAAAACAGATTTTGGAACCAGGTATTAAAACTGTAAGACAATCAAGCGGAACAATTTACCATTCTTAATGCCCTTGAGTTAATGACCAATCTCTCGAATATCTCTGGAAACATCCCTTAGGCTGTGGCTAAGCCATGTCTGCACCATATCCTTTCTTCCAGGAGTGCTAGTCTTGCATGGTTCGCAGGAGAGCTTCTGTGAAGTTTGGAAATTAGGAGGCGAGGTACTAGCGGAAGTAGAGTTGTGAGGCGGCATCGTGAGTCGTGTCGGGATAGCACAGTCTGTAGTACGCTTGCCCGCGAAAGGCAAAGGTTCCAGGTTCGGTCCCGGTTTCGGTACACAATTTTAATCTGCCAGGAAGTTTCAAACTTTCAAATGTTGATAGAACTGCAGTAATTCACACCAATAGCAGGATTACTTTGGACTCGTAACGCAATCTGAAAAACCGCAATTTTTTTAATGAAGATATACGATGTACAATCAGAAGGTTGCAGACA
Organism: Locusta migratoria; assembly: GCA_026315105.1. Lineage (NCBI taxonomy): Eukaryota > Metazoa > Arthropoda > Insecta > Orthoptera > Acrididae > Locusta > Locusta migratoria. The sequence continues at coordinate 339,624,052 of CM048746.1, forward strand.
CACAACTGTCACGTGCATTTCGAATGGGTTAAAACACATCGAGGGATATGGGGAAATAAACTAGCTGACAATCTCGCAAAAAAGAGCAGCTCGATCACGACAATCAATATGCTACAACAATATACCTACAAGTGCAATGAAGAATAAACTTAGAGATGAGTTTAGGAACAAATGGGAAATTGAGTGGCAAAGAACAAAAACGGGGAAAGTACTAAACCCATTTTCCTACTATCCGACAACATTTAATGATTAAACTCCCAATATCTCCGAATTTTAGAGCAATGTTAACAGGTCATAGGAAACATAGCCAATATCAACGGTTCAGAATAACTGAAGACGGAACGTGCACATGTAACAGAGATAGACAAACTATTGACCATCTACTTTTCGACTGCTGCAACGTACTGAAGGAGAGGGACCATCTCAGGAAAAAAATAGCTGACAAAGAGGAGGATGGCCCGTCAGTAAATATGATTTGGTACAGATATTCACTACACACTTTTACAACTTCATTAATTCCATAAGATTTCCTGATATGTAAAATCGTTTGGTTTCTTTATGTAGGGCGATAAATAACGTATAGCCAAAATGATTTCTTGTGTAAATCCTTTCATCTTAACTCCTGTATTTGTGTTTGCTAAATTACCTGATGTAACCGCCTCAATTTAACATTAAACTTGTAACATTACTATGTAATGGGGCACGTCAAATAAATAATAACAATAATAATAAATGTCCAGGTACAGATATTATAGATTCTGACCGTATCTTATTGGTAATGAATTGCAGACTTAAACTGAAGAAACTGCGGAAAGGTATGAAAATAAGAAGATGGGACCTGAATTAATTGCAGTAATCTGAGGTTCTTAGGATTTTCAGACGAAGCCCTAGGCAACGATTGACAGAAAGGGGAAGAAATAAAACTGTGTTAGATGAATTGAAACCTTTGAGGGATGAAATAGTAGTGGGGTCTCTAGAAGAATGTATTATTAGCGCACAGATAGATACCGCCTAAAGGAAAATAAAACATACATCTGGAAAGGACAAAAGAAGATCTATGAATATCGACAGCTCCGATGGAAATCCAATTCTGAGCAAACAAATTAATGCTGTAAGGTGGAAAGAATATTTAGAAAGATTCTACCTAGGAAATAAACTTCAAGACTATATCGTACGAAGGGAAGAGGAAATAGATGAGGATAAAATGGTATTTACTATACCGAGAGAAGAATGTGTAGGCGTCAGAGATTTCAATGATGGAGACGAGTTACGTCGTCATGTGCTGACTTCGACGTATTTCCTTTTTTTTTTTTTTTTTTTTTTTTTTTTTTTTTTTTTTTTTTTTTTTTTTTTTTTTTGAACAAACGGACGGAGTGGCTATGGGGAGTCCTCTTTCCCCCATAGTCGCAAACCTTTTTATGGAGGACTTTAAAGACATGGTTCTAAGGACGTCGTTTCTTAAGCCTATCGGTTTTTGGAGATACGTCGATGACATTTTTATGGTGTGGCCTCATGGAATGGAAAACATGGGAAACTCCCTTTTCTGGACGTTTTGGTTCAAAAGAACAGTTATGGGACCTTAGGACATGCCACGTATCGCAAGACCACACATACCGATCTTTATCTTCATGCGACGAGCTGTCATCCGCCGCACTAACTTATGGGGGTCTTGCGTACTCTAGTGAAAAGAGCGTACGCTATCTCTGATGCTGAGCATCTGGGTGAAAAACTGAAGCATCTCAAAGTTGTCTTTAAACAGAATGGGTACACTGCTCAACAAATTTGTATTGCGTTTCAATTTGGTCCAAAGGGGGAACCATTAGAGGACAATTACAAGTCTATTGCCTTTTTGCCTCTAAAATTTCCAGAATTTTAAGAATATTTGACATTAAAAGTGTTTTTATGCCCCCCACCAAAGACTAGGGCCCTCCTTGGGTCAGTCAAAGATGATTTAGGAGTGAGGGAACCCGGTGTTTGTAGAATTCCATGTTATTGTGGGAAGACTTATATCAGCCAAAAAATCCGCACAGTTCAGGATGGGTGTGTGGAACATCACCGTCATACTCGTTTACTTCAACTTGAAAAGTCAGCTGTTGTTGAACGTTGTCTGAATGAGGGACACAAGATGTTATATGATGAAACTAAACTGATTGCTTCTGCTTCCCGCTACTGGGAATGTGTTCTTAAGGAATCCATAGAAACTCGTATGGCCGATAATATTATTAATAGGGACAAGGGCGTTCATCCAAGTAAAACTTGGAACCCAATCTTATTCGACCTGCTGTTTCTTTTAACTGGTCTTGTTTCGATCCATCGTTTTGTCGATTTCCTCCACCGGTGCGCTACTAGTTCTGTTGCGGCTAGAGGGTTTTACGCATTCGCGGTGAGTCGTCAACGGTGTATAAAGGGGCCGCTGTCTCTGTTCTGCCTCAGTTTCCGGCGAGTAAGTGTAATCAGCGCACTCACCTGAAGATGGCAGCCAGTTGGTCAGCCGAAATATTGTGTTCAGTTGAAGATTGTATCCGGCTGCAAACCCGAGATGAATATTATCAGTCATTACGCCGGGAAAGTCTACGGAACCACATGATATAATCTAGTCAGTTCTATTATGATCTTCGAAAAACTGATTATTTCAGAATAATATAAATGTCAGCTTGAATATTGGAACTATAGGAACATCAAACAGCAATCAAATTAGATGAGCTGCATTAAAGATAGGCACGTCTATCAATTCGATTGCGTGCAGCTAGTGACTTTACGATTCTTTATCAGAAATAATTTTTCCATTGCTGCCTTGAAGTCATTTTAGAAACAAGAAGAAAACTGTAATGCAGAATCACTCACTTTGATGTTGGTTCCTCCCCCTCGCTTCAGACAAAAAACTTGCCTCATTACCTGAGTAACTAACCGTCTCAAAAATGAGGGTGGCGTGGGTGGGACGAAAACCGTGTTGTTCTGCTGTGGCTTGCTAGTGAAATGAAAGCTTAGATATCAAAATGTTTCACGTAACTTGACACTCATCATGAGTGGATTTCTAATGTGCGTTCATTATGAAAATGTGTTTTCTACATACAACAAAAAGTTTTAATCTCTTGTATTGCGGAGATTACTTTCTCAACACAAACGGTGGTCAAATACGCTTTATCTGAGATAGCTCTTCTTGACAGCAAAACCGTTTGTGAATTTCCACCAGTAAGTCATTATTAATCTAATAAATACAAAATTTATGATCAGGGAGATCGCTAAACCTGTATTTTTAATTATTCGGATATCTTGTATTTACGTGTTCAGCGTGGCATAAGCAACCGTTGAAACTTAATAAACTGCAATCGGGTACTTAAACATAAGAGCCAAAAAGTACCCATTTTTTAACTAAAATTTATTTCTACTTAAGGAAAAAGTAGGTATGTGGACTCATATCAATGAAAAACAAATTTAGAATCAATAAATAGACGTTACTTATTGACAATCCTTTGAATTTCATGTATCAATTTTTCACATACAGTAGTATGGTTGGAAGTTCGTGTCTCTTTAAATGCCTTACGGCACTTATGATAAAGCAGCACGCTTCGTTACGGCCTCATTTAGTAAGCGTGAAAGCGGCACTAATGTAACTGCATATTCAAGACAGCGGTACTGTAGTATGAAGGACAGAGTTTCACAAGTTACTGACAGAGATTATTAAAAACACTAGAATAATAAGTAAATTAAAAAATAATTACGAACAGACCTTACGTGAAACTTTTTCCCAGCATAACCTACCGGTTAGTTTATTAGATTGTAGATGAATTCGTAACTTCGACTGCAAATACATCTCAGTAACTTTAAAATCTACTCACATTCATAAGCAATTGACGGATTACTCGTTTGACTATTAACCATAAGTATTGAACAACATATATTCAGCAGAACTGAAAAATCGTGTCTGAAGTGTAGGACTTTCTTAATTTCTTTCATTTTTTGTGTAACTTTTTCGCTTGTAAGGTACAGTAATCAGTTCAAATTACTGTTTAATACAGCATACTTACGAAGGTAATTAGTCTCTGTTAATAGCCTTGCCTATAACATGTTCCTCAACGTAGTGTTTGTTAGTTCTGTGGTAGATGAGACATGTCAGAATTAATTGGGCAAATAAGGTACCAGGTAAAATATTTGTCAAACAATAGACAAGTCCAATTAAACAATTAGTCAACACTGTGTGGTTTAAACATAATGAAACTATCTCATGCCTTTCTCTGTTGTCTCACACAGTATGAGTACATTATGGGGCAGATAGTCATAAACGTTTGCGTTAACGAGAGATTTCACGGAAACTGAAGACACACATAACCCATTCAGATACCAATGACGTGCAAAGCAAAGCTTATTATACTTTCGGCGAATTCAATAAACAAATCTATATGTACCTTAGGTAAGCTGCGACTCTTATTAAAAATAACTTCACAGTACCAACACGAGAATAAAAACCAATCCTTGCAATTAATGTATTATAAATTAATATAGGTTGCAGAATATAAACATTATTCAAATTAGAAATTAAAACCTATAGTTGATTCTGACTTGAATGTTTACCTTTTCCCAGTATTACCGAAATAATTAATTCCTTAAGTCCACAGACAGCATATTAAGCTTGTACTCGTTTTGTGAATGAAACGTGCGTAACCTTAAACAAATATTTTGTACAATTGCCAAAATAATTGAATTTTTTTAACATCGCCCATATAAACAACAGCGATCGGTCAATGCACAGATATTTTTTATAAAGTGAAGGCTGAGTGCATTAAAATTTGTTATTTTTTATATCTGTGTGATGATATCGTTTGTTGCAGTCACTAAAATGTGTCTAAACTAAATATCAAATAATCAAAAGTACTCTTACGCGAGTCAGTCTACGGCTGAGACACATTTTCCATCACGATATTGGCTAGCGAATAGACAAAATGTTGACTACCCAGAAATTCCATATTTTCTGTATAATAAATTTGACCTCGGTCGACAGTCTTATCACACTTACTGTACGATAATCTTCGCTACTGTTATTAGGTAAAGATTTTGATTTTTAATATGTAGTTCAGAAATGAATTCCAATTTCAGGTATACGTTAGTAAAAAAGAACGCCTCTGTTAGTGTGTGAAAGACTGGACGTTAGCTTGTATTTACTCTGATTTGTTCCAATGGACTTGTCAGTTGATGAATTTCGAACAATGTTTCATAGTGAGCAGGTTACATTCCTGAAGCGCTATTATGGAAGGGGAACAGAATATCCATTATGACTTCAATAATCTACTGTACTAAAAACATTTTCATTCATTGCGTCCCATGTGGAAATTGACTACATTGGTTATTGAGATGAATACTCGAGACGTTTCATGAATTCACATAACAAACACACTCCTGGCCATTAAAACTGCTACACGACGAAGATGACATGAAGGGCTACAGACGCGAAATTTAACCGATAGGAACAGGATGCTGAGATAGGCAAATGATTAGCTTTTCAGAGAATTCAAACAAGGTTGGCGCCGGTAGCGACACCTACAACGTGCTGACATGAAGAAAGTTTCCAATCGATTTCTCATACACAAACAGCAGTTGACCGGTGTTGCCTGGTGAAACGTTGTTGTGATGCCTTGTGTAAGGAGGAGAAATGCATACCATCAAGTTTCCGACTTTGATAAAGGTCGGATTGTAGCCTATCGCGATTGTGGTTTATCGTATCGCGACAATGCTGCTCGCGGTGGTCGCGATCCAATGACTGTTAGCAGAATATGGAATCTGTGTGTTCAGGAGGGCAATACGGAACGCCGTGCCGGATTCCAACGGTCTCGTATCACTAGCAGTCGAGATGACAGGCATTTTATCCGCATGGCTGTAACGGATCGTGCAGCCACGTCTCGATCCCTGAGACAACAGATGGAGACGTTTGCAAGCAGCATGGACTATCAGTTCGGAAACTGTGGCTGCTGTTACCCTTGACGCTGCATCACAGACAGGAACACCTGCGATGGTGTTCGCAACGACGAACCTCGATACAGGAAAGGCAAAACGTAATTTTTTCGGATGAATCCAGGTTCTGTTTACAACATCATGATGGTCGCATCCGTGTTTGTCGACATCGCGGTGAACGCACATTGGAAGCGTGTATTCGTCATCGCCATACTGGTGTATCACCTGGCATGATGGTATGATGGTATGGGGTGCCATTGGCTACACGTCTCGGTCACCTCATGTTCGCTTCGACGGAACTTTGAATAGTGGCCGTTACATTTCAGATGTGTTACGACGCGTGGCTCTACTCCTCATTCGATCCCTTCGAAACCCTACTTTTCAGCCGGATAATGCACGACTGCATGTTGCAGGTCCTGTACGGGCCTTTCTGAATACGGAAAATATTCGACTGCTGCTCTGACCAGCACATTCTCCAGATCTCTCACCAATTGAAAACGTCTAGTCAATGATGGCCGAGCAACCGGCTCGTCGCAATACGCCAGTCACTACTCTTGATGAGCTGTGGTTTCTTGTGGAAGCTGCATGCTCATCTGTGCCTGTACTCGCCATCCAAGCTCAGTTTGGCTCAATACCCAGGCGTATCAAGGCCGTTATTACGACCAGAGTGTTTGTTCTGGGTACTGATTTCTCAGGACCTATGCACCCAAATTGCGTGAATGTAATCACATGTCAGTTCTAGTATAACATATTTGTTCATTGAATACCCGTTTATCATCTGCATTTCATCTTGGTATAGCAATTTTAACTAACAGTAGTTCAAATGTTTGTAGAGCTTATGGGACTTAACTACGGGGTCATCATACTACTTATGAACTAGCCTATACTAAAGACAGTGCGAACATCCATGCCCGAGGGGGGATTCGAACCCCCGACCGTAACGGCCGTGCAGACCGTGACTGGCACGCCGCAGACCGCTCGGCCACTGCGGCCGACCACGGCCATTGGTGTATGTTTGTGTAGCCCTGGTCAAAAAACAATAGTTAGTTGTAACCCAGGCTACTTGTAATGTCTTATGTTGTCCAATGAATCCAGAAAACTTGCGAAGAATATACATTTTTTTTTTTTATTTGTCAGCAATTGAGACGTAATTACTTAAAAAGTATCTTTGACAGCAACGATTCATAGCGAATAAATGCTACTCACTTGTGCATGTGCTAGATAACGGGTTTCCGTTACCACTTACGTTTTCATTTATTTACCGACACAAATGACGGACCAGTCGCTCCTCCATCGTCAGAACCATGAACACTATTTTTAAACTTGGCTCAACGAGGCACACCATTTCGTTTTCACTTTCGGTTCTGGTTATTGCTAACATTATACCAAGGTTGTTTGTAGTACAGTAACTTTTATTCTGATGTAGCCCTTTCTCTGATGACTTCTTAATCATTGTCCTCATTGTTGTCAATGGCTTACAGATGCAGCGTTTTATCTTGTTCACCTTTTATATTTTAATTTAGAGGCCAGTTTTTAACTGTGAAATCTGAGCTGGCTGCTTGTCAGTCTACATCGGCGTACATACTCCGAAATCAACCATGGGTACTTCGCGAAGGGTATTTCGTGCCACAACTAGTTCAAATCAAATGTTTGAAAAGTTGTGAGATCCACAGTAGTCTTCGGTTTTAAAATCATTGAAACTACTTGAACTAAATTATACTAAGGACAACACGCACTCCGATGCCCGAGGGGAGGACTCGAGTCTCTGATGGGAAGCAGCTAGCGCACTCAGCGCGCTAAGGCGCGCGCTTTGGGGCGCACGTGCCGCGGCAAAAATACCCTTGCGAACTAAGAAGGCGCCCTACTGCGGTACGCGCGGCCGTTCGCCGTCAAGTCCTCCCTCGGGCATTGTCATTTGTGTTGTCCTTAGTATAAGTTACTTTAAGTGTTAATAAGCCTAGGGACTGATGACCAACGTAGTTAAGTCCCTTAGATTTTACAAGCTTCCTTAGGGTTTATTTTGCGGACGGAGAAGTTAGTTTCGGAAGACAAAGTTCCTCTCTGCTTCTTCCCGCAAATTCCATAAACCTCCACGACCTTACGGATGTTGATGCGTAGCAGTGTGCGCTTGTACCGCCCTACAGTAGGCACGAGGTGCCGTAGTTGCTGTCCAAAACTTTAGAGAACGTATAGAGTTCTGACTAACCTGTTGTCTTCTATAGCGGTGTCTCCAGCGCAGAAGACGGCACACAGGTCGTTGGTTCTTCTTCAGCATACGAGTGAGGCTAGAATAAATTCGCTAAGATGGAAGTTGCAAAATTTCGTCTAGTTGCAAAATGATAGTAGTTAATAAACTCCTTAACATGAGGATTACTTACTATATAAATAACTATTATCAATACTACACGGCCTGTGCAGCCCGTAGTTTATAGTGAGACCTCGAGTATTAACATAACTGCTAAACTTTACTCATGACCGGCGTGGACCGGCGCTTATAGCGGTCAGCTCGAGACTGAATCTGCGGCGCGGTGCGAGAGGGCACCTGACGCTCTATTTAGCGCTAGAACATGGCCGTCGCGCGCTTTCTGCAATATCGTTCTTCTTTTGTTACAATAAGAGAAGACACCTTAAACTTCTTAAACTGTCAAAACCTAGCCTGTCCTTGAGAGATATTTATCACAAATTCTCAGCTCTGAATAATTAATAGTAAATAATAAATGAACACTATGGTCGGGGGTTCGTATCCCCCCTCGGGCATGGATATTTGTGCCGTCCTTAGTCTTAGCTAGTTCATAAGTAGTTTGTAAGTTTAGGGACTGATGACCCCGTAGTTAAGTCCCATAAGCTATACAAACATTTGAACATTTGAATAAATGAAACTAATATCATTGAAAATTTCCACACTATTTGATCGATTATGACATCGCCTTTCGTCTCATTATAGGTTTTATCATTGTTTTCTTCTTAGTATCACTAAGTGAAGCAATTCCACTGTCATAATGTTGAGACGAGAGCAACAGGTTTCTTCGGGTTTTTCACAGAGCTGTAAGAAACAAACGTGATTAGAAAATTTTCAGTACTGAAAGCAAATTAACTAGAATATAATTACCTTTTGATATATCTTTGAGTTCTTAAGGTGTATGCTTCGTATTAGCTTGTAATGTTCCCACGAGAGTTAGTTTAGCTCTACAAATCCTCTGTCAAATAGTGTAACAGCTTTCTGTAGCGATATTGCTCCCAGAACTATGCATAAGAACAACCACGCGTTTCACAATAGCTGGAGATGAATTTTCTTATTGTGGACCATCATTTTCTACGCTGCATATCATTCCATGCTGAGAAAATATCTGATTTTAGGCCTGTGAATATTCGTATAACATAATTTTCAGAATTTCCTTCATGAAAACCTGGAAGAGAGGTCTGCCACAGAAAAATCACAACGTTTCATCATTAACAATGTGCATCCAAGCAGTAATTCATTAATTTTATCATACCCATCTTGTATTCCAGCGAACTTGTCATGTTCCCTTTGCTAATTTCGCGACTTGTGGTCATCAGTCTTTCTATTGTAGTAAGTGAACTGAATCTAGTTATAGTAACAGTATAAACAAACCTTCCTGAAGTGATGGACTATAAATTGATAATAGGCGACCTACCTACATCTACCTACTATTGGATTTTAAATTCAGTGAACTTTAAACCAGCATGTTTTCTTTTTTTTTTTTTTTTTTTTTTTTTTTTTCAGATATGTAGATGATACTTCTGTCGTTTAGCCTCATGGTATTGAGAATTTAAACGCTTTTTTGGAACACCTGAATCAAATACACCAGAATATTCAGCTCACTAGGGAGGTGAAAAAGAATGGCTGTCTTTCCTTCCTTGATGTGTTGGTCAGAAGGAAGGTTGATGGTACATTGGGACATTCTGTTTATAGGAAGCCTACTCACACTGATTTGTATCTGAGAGCTGATAGTTGCCACCATCTAGCTCAGCGTGAAGATTCGTACTTCGTACCTCGGTTCACAGAGCCCGTGTCATTTAAAACCTGAAAGTTTGTCAGCTGAATTGTCACATCTCGAGGTCACCTTTCGTCAGAATGGTTATAGTGAGAGACACATAAAACATGCGTTGCGCAATCAGCCTACTGTGCAAAGGATGAGTGACGATACTAACGAAGTGGCACCTAAATTTATGGCCGTTTTGCCTTACATAGGAAGCATTTCCAACATCATTGGTAATATTTGGCGGAAATATGATGAGAAATGAGTCTTTCGGCCACCTTCTAAGGCCATGTTGTGGTCCGTAAAGGATTATCTTGGTTTGCGTAAGGCTGGTGTCTATCGTATTCCTTGCAGTTGTGGTATGTCATATATTGGTCAGACAGTCAAGACTGTGGAAAACCGGTTTATTGAACATCAACGCCACACACGCTTACAATAGTTAAACAAATCCGCTGTTCCATAGCACTGCCTTGGCACCGGTCATCCTGTGGAATACAACAACACAGAGTTTGTTCATGCACTTCCACCTGTCGGGATCGCGTTAGGAAGCTGTTGAAATTAAACTAGCAAGAGCCCTTGTAAACAGATATGGTGGTTTTTGTGTAAATTCTGCTTGGAATCCGGCACTGTCTCTCGTCAAAAACTGCAGGGACAGAATTAATGCTGCCTCGCCTGTTGATTAATAGTCACTATCAAAATTTTTGATGTTTGGTCATCTTTGGCTGTGTTGCCTCTGTAGTGACTTGTACTGTGTGTGTTACCTTCCTTGTTTGCCCTTTGTAAACGGAGGTATTAAATTCGCTTGCACATTGCTTCCTTGATGGCAGATGTGCTTTGAGAATGGCAGGGTGTGTTCCTGTCGAAATATCGGCGGTGGTCGACGATAACACCCGGCATCATACCAGTGGTAGTTTGAACATTGATTACGCCGGGAAAAGTTAAGGTTTCACCCCTACTGGGATGAAATGTATCGGTGTTAACAGAAGTTGGATATACATTGTAGCAGTATAGTAAGGTTGAAAAATGCTTTGTCGTTTTTGTTGAAGTGTCGTAATCATAATATTATTTCAATGTTTGCTAAGGTTGTTCATCATATTAATTCCCCTACAGCCAATCGTATCCAGCAATGTGCTGGCTTTTGTTCGTGAAGGGATCCACTATACTCGCCGTCATTTAGATTTTGTTTCCAAGGTGTTATTTCGGCTTCATTTAATGATTGCTTCTAATGTTCTTGAATTTTATTGGCTTGGCTGGAGGTGCCTCTTGGACAAAGTCTGACTGGGGAATTTCTATCTGTAATTGCTCAGCATTCAGCGAAATTTGAACGTTTCCTTGGCTTTGAGTTTGATTCTAATTTTATTTAATACCCGTAAGTTGTTGTAACATTCATTACGCCCAAGTTAAGGTTTCACATAGGAAAAGTTGGAACAAGGGTCGTTGTTGTTGTGGTCTGATTTGATGCAGCTCTCCACGCTATCCTGTCCTGTGCAAGCCTCTTCATCTGAGAATATGAACGGCAATCTGCATCCTTTTGAATCTGCTTACTGTATTCGTCCCTCGGTGTCCCTCTGCGACTTTTACTCTGCACACTTCCTTCTAATGCAGACGATTCTGATGAATTCCGAATTCTGTTGAGCACCTCATAATTAGTTACGTTATCTAACCCATCTAACCCTCACCATTCGTCTATAGCACCACATGTCAAAAGGTCCTGTCATCTCTTTGTCCAGACTCCTTATCGTACACTTTTTGCCACGACGGAGCGGCCGAGCGCTATGCGCAAGGTCGTTCCCCGTCGGGGGTTCGAATCCCACCTCGGTCATGGATGATTGTGCCGTCGTTAGTGTAAGATAGTTCATAAGTAGTTAAAAGTTTAGGGACTGATTACCCCGTACTTAAGTCCCATAAACTCTACAAACACTTCGTCCACGTTTCACTCCAATACAATGCTAGACTCCAGACAAATACTTTCAAAAAGGACTTCCTGACATTTAAACTAATATTGGATGTCAACAAAGCCGCGGCGGAGTGGCCAACCGTATTGAGACGCAGTGCTACGATGCGCGAGGACGCTCCCCGTCAGGGGTTCGAATCCCCCCTCGGGCAGGGATGTTTGTGCTGTCTTTAGTATAAGGTAGTTCATAAGTAGTTTGTATATTTAGGGACTAATGATCTCGCAGTTAAGTCCCGTAAGCTTAACAAACATTTGAACATTTTTGAAGTCAACAAATTTCGATTCTACAGAAACGCTTTTTTTCCCATAGCCATGCTGCATTTTATATCTTCTTTACTTCGGCCATCAGAAGTTATCTTGCTACCCAAATAACAAAACTCATCCACTCCTTTTATCGTCTTATTACCTAATCCAATTCCTTCAGCATTCCACTACCCTATATTTTATTGTCCTCGTTTTACTCTTGTTAATGTTCATTTTATATATTCCCTTCAAGACACCGTCTATTCTATCCAATTGCTCTTCCAGGTCCTTCGCTGTCTACTACAGAATTACTACATCATCAACAATCCGCAAGGTTTTTATTCCCTCTCCCTGAACGTTAATTCCCTCTCCAAATTTCGCCTTGCATTCTTTCACAGCTTGCTCAATGTACAGATTGAACAACAATGGGGAGATTAGATTAGATTAGATTAATACTTGTTCCATAGATCATATATACGACATTTCGTAATGATGTGGAACGTGTCAGTATAATAAATGTTGTCTACACTTGACAATCAATATTTTAAGGATTTTTTATTACATTTTTTGTTATTTTTTATTTTTTTAAGTTGTATCTAAAAATTCATCTACATTGTAGAAGGAGTTGCCATTCAAAAATTCCTTCAATTTCTTTAATACTAGTTGGCTATCTGTCAGACTTTTGATACTACTTGGTAAGTGACCAAAGACTTTGGTGGCAGCATAATTTACTCTTTTCTGAGCCAAAGTTAGATTTAACCTTCAATAGTGAATATCATCCTCTCTCCTAGTGTTATAGCTATGCACACTGCTATTACTTTTGAATTGGGTCGGATTTTTAATAACCAATTTCATGAGTGAATATATGTATTGTGAAGCAACAGTGAAGATCCCTAGATCCCTAAATAAATGTCTGCAGGATGCTCTTGGGTGGGTTCCAGCAATTATTCTGACTGCACGCTTATGTGCAATGAATAATTTTTACTCAATGTTGAATTGCCCCAGAATATGATCCCATATGAAAGCAATGAATGAAAATAGGCTTGGTAAGCTAATTTACTGATATGTATATCACCAATTTTGCAGTGACTCTGATAGCATAAGTAGCTGAACTCAAACATTTCAGGAGATCTTCAATATGTTTCTTCGAATTCAGTCCCTCGTCAATGTAAACACCTAAAAATTTATGTTCAAAGTCTAAATTTATTCAATGTTGTTATGCCATTTACTGTATGAAACTGTATATACTGGGTCTTATCAAAGTTTAATGAGAGTCCATTTATAGATATCCACTTAATAACTTTCAGAAAGATATCATTTACAATTTCATCAGTTAATTACTGTTTGATCTGGTGTGATAGTTATACTTCTATCATCAGCAAAAAGTACTAGCTTAGCATCTTCGTGAGTGTAGAATGGCGAGTCATTAATATATATTAAGAACAGCAAGGGACCCAATACCGAACCTTGTGGGAGCTCATATTTGATAACTCCCCAGTTATAGGAATTAATTGTTTCATCTATATCATTTGAACTGTTTTTTTTTTTCTTCAACTTTCTGCACTCTTCCGGTTAAGTATGATTTAAATCATTTGTGCACTGTCCCACTCATAACACAATACTTAAGCTTATCTAGAAGAATCCCATGAATTACACAATCAAAAGCCTTTGACAGATCACAAAAAATCCCAACTGGTGATGTCCGGTTATTCAAAGCAAAGGATACAACCCTGTCTTACTCTCTTCCTAACCCCTGCTACCCTTTCATGACCTTCGTCTCTAATAATTGGTGTCTGGATTTTGATCAAGTTGAATACAATTCTTTGCTTCCTATTTTTTACCCCTGCTACCTTCAGAATTCGGAAGAGAGTCTTGCAGTCAACATTGTCAAAAGCTTTCTCCAGATCCACAAATGCTAAAAAGATTTCCCTTTCCTTCACCTATCTTCTAAGATAGTTCTTAGTGTGAGTACTGCCGAGCGTGTTCCTAAATTTCTCGTAAATCCAGACTGGTGTTCCCCTATGCCAGATTCCACCAGTTTTACCATTCTTCTGTAAATAATTCGTGTTAGTATTTTGGAACCATGACTTGTTATACTAACAGTTCTGTAATTTTCACATATTTCTGCATTACCTTCTTCGTAATTGGAATCTATATATTCTTCTTGAAGTCTGAGGGTATTTCCCCTGTCTCATACTTCTTGCATACCTGCTGGAACAATTTCTTCATGACTGGATCTCCTAACGGTAATAGCAGTTTAGATGGGACATCATCTACTGCAGGGGCCTTGTTTCTACTCATATCTTTCAGTGCTCTGACAAGGAATAAGCATACACAGCAAAAAGACACGCCAAAAGCAGGCACACTATGTCACTGTTTATGCCAGACCGAAACACATACCGACGAGCAAGAGATACTTCCTAATGCCCGTGATTCAGCATCTGTAACACTTGAGCACGGAGGGCCACCGGAATAAACACACGCGGTGACAGATCCATCCGTAGTCAAAATGAGTAACCCATTAAACCCATTATGCTCAGACAGGTGTAAACTGAAAGTATACTAGTTCTGCCGAGGGTCGGACGCCCGTCGCGGAGAAATGTCAGGACAACGATCGTGAACGAAGTGCAAAATTAGTCGAAGGAAAGAGTCGGCCCCAAAATTGCTCGACTACGGAGAGGAAGTAATAGGAAAATTATTCATAGTAGACTGAACTTCAGTATCGAGATAAAAACATAGGAGTTCGTCTCGTTCAAAGGCAGGGTCAGATCCGCCAGGGACGAGAGACAAGGTGTGTGCATTAGCGTGCTGGACCATAGAGCGGAAAAGGATCTCACAATTGTACCGTGAAAGAAACAGGGCCCTGCACTGCAGCCGATGAACTGCCCTGTCCGCCTAGAATGCAGTGTGTTGTTTAAGTGGTACTACAGGCTTATGATTCGTAATAAGATAAACCTTCACATCATACAGAAAATTTTTCAAAGACATAATTTCAATTAACTAATAACTTTTCTGTTTAGGCGTTAGAGATTTCGATGAATGAGCAATTGGGCATTCGGACCCGCCAGCGTATCTATGTGCATGCACCGCCCCCACCCCATACGGAGAGGCGTCCATATCGAGCACGAGGTATTGACCCGGACAATAAGCAGTTAAGTATGGAACAGACAAGTCGCTGTTTCAAGATATACAAGTTGCATTTACTAGCTGTGGACAACAGGTATACCTTTATGTAAAAGACGTTGAAGCGGAAGTGTGACCCTAGCAGCAACAGACAGAAATCTATGGTAATATACTATATTACCCATATATTCAGATATACTTGCAACTGATTCACCGACATGGGCCGAGGCAGGGAAACAACTGTAGCCACGCGATCCAGAAGGGGCGGACCCCAGTAGATGAGGTCTCTAACATAGGGTACAAAATAGACGGAAAAAAGAAACGTGATTTGACCAAATTACACCGAAGACCCACCGCATTTAACGTTGCGAAAAGGGTACGCAAGTTCCGTAAATGGACGTCAGGGGGGATGATCCGGTGACCACACTGTCATCCAAATAGTTAACACAGCCCGGGACGGAACGCGAAAGTTGCTCCAAAGATAGGTGAAAAATAGACGGGATGCTAGCTATACCGAACTTCAGTCGTTGGGACTGGTAAAGACCAAATGCGGTATTCACAATCGACAAGCGTTTAGAGTCTGGGATCATCGGAAGATGTAGTTAAGCTTCAGCCAAATCCAAAGGGAGCATAGCCTAGCAGTTCGGCAGTGCGTGGTAGGGGACAGAAATCAATAAGAGACTGGTCATTGACAGTAACATAAAAGTCGCCACATAAACGTAAGGAATCCGAGGAGTTTTTGAGAATCGCTTTAGGGTACCCCACTCAGTACAAGAAATAGGGTTAATTACCTGCAGAGTTTGTAGGCAGTTGGGCTCGGCCTTGACTTGGTCCCATGAAGCCACCGGAACCTGTCGGGCACAAAAATCTTGGGGCGCACTTTAGGTTTCATGGTGAAATGCACGGTAAAAGCAATAGCACAACCTAAGCTGTCGGCAAACAAGAACGAAACCTCCCGGCAAAGTAACTCAAGGTCAAGAAAAGGGACCGACTCAAAGGACAGGTAAGCAGAGTCCGAAATAGAGAAACCGAAAATACTGAACGCACAGAGAACAAAAATGTTAGCAGCTACGTCGACCACAAAAAAGGGCAAAGGGCGAACAACAGATTTGTGAACTGACTCAGGACAAGAATGCACTGATGAGTATAGATTTTTAGGTGACGATCAACAAGCGACAACGGCGGCGAACCCAAACGAATGTACGTGTGAAACCGAGTCCCCCGTGTCTACCTGCGAGGTGACAAATTTGTCAATAAATTGAACATCGACGAACAACTTCTCAGGGCAAGCCTGCAGACTTCCGACAAAATTAACTTCGATGTCCATGTTGGTGGGAGCAGCCTGTGATTGCCAAACAGACGTCAAGAGTCCTTCATTACAACTGTTGCAAACAACCCAACTTTTAGGGCTGGCCACCCGGTCGTGATCCACAAAGCAAAACAGACAAGAAGGAAGAGTTTGCGGTGCACGTGGCTGTCCACACTGCGAAGTGCATTAATGGTGCTTACCAAGAGACCGCAGACGGCTGCGAGCGCGGCGAGTGGGGCAGTCGTACACCGCGTCGACCACGGCAATATCGAAAGCAGCCGATGACCAACTTCTGAAGAGAGAGCAGCCGCATATCCCATGCTTCAGTCTGGTCCCCAGCGGCCAGAAAAACCTCAAATTACGGAGCAACATTCAATACATCACCAAGAGTCGGGATTGCTAACTGAAGAGAACGTTGATGAACCTCGCGATTCGACGCCAGGCACAGAATAGCGTTGTGAACCACTTCGTCCGCGTTGGATTCCCGATGTATAGGGGTACCTAACATACAGCGGAGACTAAGGCTGTGAAGTTCGGCGACCAATAAAATTCCACACGGGCCGCAATGATAGGTCTATGGGCCAGGAATAAGTAGACAGCAAACGGCACATTTCATCAAAGGACATGGCCGCTAATTGGCTGAGTTCACACACTAAATGATAAATATGAGGAGAAATCGAAGACAGTGAAGAGCATAACACAAGGGCACATCGGAGTCACCAAAAGCGAGGAAGTGTTGGCGCAACCGTTGATCATAATAGTCGAAGTCTTCCAAAGAGTAGTTGAACCCAGAAAACGGCGGAGGAAACGGAGCATGAACGTGGCGGGTTGTGGAACCCAAGACTCCGAGGGGGTCGAAGCCAAGGTCGTAACAATAGATGCAATCGTGTCCATGGGGACAGCATGAGCCGACGTAACCGTAACCAGCCACTGAACGAAATCAACACAGTTTGTAACCCGGTCTGAACTACCTGACCACCTGGAGAGAGTTGAAAGTCCAAGGTATTGGCCATATGGCATCAGGCTGCTGCTCATCATTTCCAATTTGTATGTCAAATCGCTAAATTATAGACTAAGTACTTAATAGTACATACGTGTTTTATTAAATACTTACCACCAAACTATAAATGCGTGAGTTACTGGTACTTGTGATGTAACGTGTTATTGAGAAAAAACATCAAAAAATTGTTTATCAGTAAAAACTTACATTAGCATTACATACCACTCTCGACTCACTTATTAGGCGTAGGATGTAAACTGGTGATGAAGCCGGATATTTAAACATATATTGAACATTGTCATTATAAAACCACAAGAATACTGTTGTGTGCTTCCCCGAATAGTCATAATATAACTCATACACATTTATTTTGCCTGTTGCAAAATCTCTATAAGTGGTAAATTATGAGACGATCATGAACTCGTGAGTTTCTGACAGCTCAGTAAGCAGCAACATACGTTTCCTTCATAATGTGAAACATACATATCGAATAGAAGACTATTATTGTTACTAGACCAACCGAGACGTAAACCATCATGTGGGTAACATTCAGAATTTAAGAATACTTTGGCACCGTTACCTTTAAAATCGTCAAATGCTCTTGACACGTTCTGCCTCTTCTGGTTGACTGCAGAGCCAGGAATACGAATCCAGGTTTTTCAACTTGAAGAGGTTTTAATGGCCCAGCTGTATCGTTGTATTGTTGGTAGAAATGGATATGCTTATTGCTCACAACTACTGAAACATAATGGCAGCTTTGTAAATTTATTCAACACCTATAGAAATTTTAGCCGTTTTTCATTCGATCCGATTACGTGAGGCATTTTCCACACAAATTGATGGTGCACAATTTTATTCTCATTCTCCGCTTTCAGAATTTATGAATCATTATGGATCAGACTCTTATATCAGAATCAGATCTTCTTCAGCATTCAAGATAATCCTCTTCTTTCTATGAAAGAGCCTAGATTGGCATTTTCAAAAATCTAACATACTAATCGTGTTATTTATAGATCCATCTAGGAACAATTCTGCATATTGTAAGCTAATCAGGACTTCACATGTTGCTACAACGTATGTTTTAAGGGCTGAAGTTATGCAACTTTTCTGTGTTATTATAAGCCTCAATACCAATCAGATGAAAGAGAAATTTGTGAAACATAAATGCAAATACATTTTGCGTGAGAATTGATGCAACAGCCATTTTTATTCGCAAATTTCCCAGTCAGATGTGCAGAAAGCTTTTGATCCTAAACGTGACATCCTACTGATGTAATGAATATTCCTATCTTTTCACTATTCTTAAACCTCGTTGATATAAACTTATTGTGGGAAATAGATTCCTCAAGAATTACGACATATTTGAATTGAATTGGGGTTCTCTCAATGGGTGACGGCCTCTCGTGCTTTCAATCCTATTTATTTTATGAGCTAGTAATTTTCATGGATTATCTATTTCTATTTCCACTGTGAAGTTGGACATTGAAGGCTGTGTATTTGTAACTTCCTCCTGATGCCCATACTGCTGGAAGTGACGGTGCACCACAGTTTTATCAGCATGATTGTTGTGGTCCACGATAGTCAGCTCGTGATCAGCTAATATATTCTCAATACCTGGCAGATAGATGGGTATGCTAGGAGGCTCAATTATTTTAAATCCTAGACCGACTATAGGGGAGAGATCCTACATTGAATAGCGCTCACAGGTAGAATATCAACTGGATGCTTTGATTTTTTTTTTTTTTTTTTTTTTTTTTTAGTTTCAGAAACTGACTGCTCGAGAAACTCAGTATTCTATCTAATGAACCCTTCTGACTTAATTTAATGTATCTTTCATTTGTTTCTAATTTTCAGTACGTTAATGTTTGCGTGTAATTGAGTGCGCTTTACAAATATTTTATAATTGCATTAAAATCGTCAATTTCTTATGTGCCAGGAAGAATTTCTATCATCTCACAACTCCCTATATGCAAAGTATTGTTGGATTCGGTGGTGATCGGGAAGATGATACATTATTTCGTATTTATCAGTGGAACACGCCAACCACCTTTTCTCTTTTTTCTGAAAAATGTTTGTAAATCTATCGGACCAAACTGCGTGCTCATCAGTTCGTAACCTACAAACTATTTAAACAAAAACACACGCCCATGCCCCAGGAAGGACTCGAACTTCCGACGGCGAGCAACCGCAGCGAGGCGGCTTAGACCGCTCGGCTACTCCACCGCGGCAATCACCTCTTCTTAAATTAACTGCTGATAAGTAATTACTCCATAGATTTGAAGATCGCCCCTTTTGTATTAAAGTGAGCACCATTTCATCGCATATAAGGTACGATTAACACTCTGGAACATATGCATTCCTTTTAATGAGTTCATCGGGGCGGACATGTATAGATTTTTTCAGAGATTTCTATCAAAAGTTCGGACAACTTCTAAAAGATTTTAGATGTGTTATGTCGCATCTTCTTAGTGTTATTCCGATAAAATGCAGTAATAGGTTCGCCTTCTTGTACCCTTTCCTATTTAATATTTAATACCGCTATAATTCTGATTTCTAGGTATTACGTTGAATTTATGACTTCCAGAGCACTGCAAGAACAGAAGAAATGTATTGTATAAACCCGGTTTGTTGGAAGTGGTCAGAAATTAAAACGGGAAAGCTGTGTATGAAACTGAATGTTGTGGAGGCCCCGAGAGAGAAATAAAAGTTAAATAGGGCGCTTATCTGAACCTCACCCCGCTATCTCTCTCCCGCAATGTCTGGGACGAGAAGAGACGTGCAGTACAATGCTGCACAACGTCCGCTAATTGAATGCAGTATTTTTAAGCATTTTTCCTTCTGATTTAGAGCTGCATTCAAAATGTACTCGAACGTTTTTCCAGCAATCAATTTACGTTAGGCATTCATTGCTTTAACACAAATGCAGTAGTACAGTTTTCTGTGCCATTGTTTTTACTTCGAAATCCCTATTTCGCTTTTGCAGCAAATATCCTATTTCCTAGATGGAATTCTGCTATATGTTTAGACAAGATGTCCATTCTCCTTAAGGGACTTTTTTGAGTAATAAGCCACTTACCACCACAAGCTAGATGAGTATTCTAATCAGTACCGCAGAATTTGTAACCTCGAAAGAGAAGAAAGGTGGAGTGAGCCAATCTTTTATAGAAGACAAGATTGGCTCACTCCACCTTTCTTCTCTTTCGAGGTTACAAATTCTGCGGTACTGATTAGAATACTCATCTAGCTTGTGGTGGTAAGTGGCTTATTACTCAAAAAAAGTCCCTTAAGGAGAGTGGACATCTTGTCAAGAAGCAATGTATTTTATTTGTATCTGCTTTCCGGAACAAACATACGTTTCGTTTATTTTTGGTAACTTTGGGACTTTCGATATTCAATCTCGCTACGTCAGCTCTGTGTTCCTTAATACCTGTATCCTTTCTGGTGCTCGTTGTGAGCGCAGGATTGCTAAGAAATCAAGAGTGTTTTCACATCCATTTACAATTCTAGTTGGCTCATGAACTAATTGTTCGAAGTAATTCAAAACATGTTCAAATGTTTGTATAGCTTATGGGACTTAACTACGGGGTCATCCGTCTCTAAACTTACAAACTACTTATGAACTAGCTAAGACTAAGGACGGCACAAATATCCATGCCCGAGGGGGTATTCGAACCCCCGACCGTAGTGGCCGTGCAGGCCGTGACTGGAGCGCCTCAGTCCCCTCGGCCACCGCGGCCGGCTGGGTTTCTGAGACTGGACTTCATCGGTCTCTGTAATCGTTCCCTATCGCGTGTAGCTGCATTTCATTCAGTTACTTATGTAATTCTAAACATTTATGTGGGTTGCATGCCTTAGTTTTTATTATTTTTTTCCGACTTTCTAATTTTTTCACTTTTCCTGGTTTTGAGACTGGACTTCTTCCGTCTCTGTGAACGCACCCAATCGCATGTTGCTGCATTTCAGTAGCTTCCTTATGAAATTCTACGCGGTTCTAGGGGTTGCATGCCGTAGTTAATTTTCTTTATTTTTTCGGAAATTGAATTTATACATTTTTATCGGTTTCCGGAACCACGTGGGTCTGAACTCCGACTTCAGAGGTTTGCATCTAGTCACCTGAATTCACGCCACTTAACATAAAACCAGTGCCTAGATAGTTTACTCTCAGATTGCAACTTGACAGTCTGCCGTAATTTTGTCTAATGAATCCGATTTTTAACCACTTTACCTTCAGTGGTGTGCGATCATGTAACGTAGCGGTGTGTCGCCGTTAGCGTGTTTGCTCGCGGTCTAATCTAAATGCAACTTAACTTTGCTATGCTCACGCAATATCTCAAATCAGTCTCGACAGACCAGAACCGTCTTCGCAGTTTTATTGTATATTGTGTTGTGTGGTACCTCCGGGTTTGCTGAATTTCGGCTACGATAGCAGCACCTGATTCTGCCTCGTTTCAGCACGCTGATTTTGGTGAGTTTCGCTGTTGCATTGCGTGTGTGTGAGCGAGTGAGTGTTGTTTGTAAATGCTCCCCCCAGTAACGTTAAGTTCTGTGTAATTTATGTTAAATTCAATGCTGGGCGTATTAACAAAATTGGTTCCCGTTTAGCTTGTGTTCGACCTGAAAACAAGTTAAGTTCCGTATAATTTTTACTTGCCTATAAATTGCAGTTTTCAGCCACCTTCCTCCTTTTATTTAATACTGTTTTTCACCAGTGCTGAGAACAAGCTCAGATGCAGATTTTTTAAGTTCCGTTGCGCCATAAATGTTTTTCTTAGCCACCTTTATGAAATAACTTTAATTGTGGTGGCTTGTTTATTAATGCCTTTGTGTAATTTCGTGTGAGCTGCTATGTATATTGGCTACGGTATCGTTAACTTCCAGTTATTAGAGTAAATTGAATTATGTCAGTTCTCAATTTGGGCCAGGGAACAAGGTTTTGCACCAGGGAGGAGCCGGTAGTTCACACGGAACTTTTCCTAATTTTACTGCTAAAATTAAGTTTTTTTATAACAGTAAACTCTTATCTAGGTACCCCTGCTAGAATTAAGCTTTTATTCCGTACAGTGGCCCACTTTTAATGTGAAGCACTGCAGTGCCGAAAAATTTGAATTCCTGGTCACGTGTGTAGGCGCCTCGTGATGTGTTAATAATCCACAACCAAAAAACAAGTAAATTAACAGTTATCCTCTTTCATACCACATAATTCCTTCATTTAGCGGAAGACAAAACGGTGATGCCGCGGTGTAGTAGCCGAGTGGTCTAAAGCTAGACTGATAAAGGGTGACTGCTTGATAAAAGATAGGCTTCAAGTTAATATTGACCATATTCTGAAGGATATATAGCGGAACTCGCCCTGAGGTCGGATGCAATGAATGAGTGCCAGTCTAAGTTAGCGGATTAGAAAACGGAGAAGTAAACGGTTATGGTTCACACAGTTGATGGCTGATACCGAATAGCCGCTACACGGGAGCGGACGGCATGCCGCCTTTTGACCCGCACAGAGGCTGGGCCTTCGCAGTGCGTCTATTCTCTACGAGATCTAGAACACAAGAGAAACAAGGAACTGATTCTAGCACCTCAGAGACCTTCAGCAGTAGCGCACGTGATTAATCATGGGTGTCTGCTATTGGCTCCAAGGTAGCGTGCAAACGTCAGTAGTTTCAGCACGGACGCCAGAAGGGTGGCGTGATTTTAGAATCAGCA
Organism: Locusta migratoria; assembly: GCA_026315105.1. Classification (NCBI taxonomy): domain Eukaryota; kingdom Metazoa; phylum Arthropoda; class Insecta; order Orthoptera; family Acrididae; genus Locusta; species Locusta migratoria. The sequence continues at coordinate 339,647,328 of CM048746.1, forward strand.
GTCAATACTGGTTCTGTCCGGCTCTGTCCTGCATGGCGGACAGACTTGGTTACGTTGTCATGCCAGATGTTGCACTGGGATAACACTTGTACAACTTAGACGAAGCTTTGAAATAATTTTTTTAATTATATCCCTAAACTATTTTAGACTGGGTGGTCATCCTGTGCAGTTGTATGCTACATACACATCACTATGAAATCTCGTATTCATGTCCTATGGACCAAGTACTAATCTAAAGTTTAGTAGAAGGGTTGCGAATGAAACGTAGCCTTTGGTTAACAATCCCTACAATATTTTTTATGTGTTCTTTCGCATTTACGTTGTTTATAATTCTTATTGCCTGATATTTTGTTGAATTTACAGCCTGCAGATTTGAAGAATTGACTGATTTATAGTGAATGAATTTTGACAGATTTCTTTGTGTGGTGTTGCGGATGATTTCACACTTATCATTATAAAGAGTTAATTGCAAATTTTAGAACCATGCAAATATCTTACATAAATCATTTTGCAGTTCCATTTATCTTCCTGTGTATTTACTAATGTCAGTAAAATTCGATAAAGACAGGCCTGAGCGCAGCTGAAGGTGCCGTCAGCAGAGTAGATCCCTACAGTGTCACACCTGACGTTATTATGACTTACGCACATTTTATCGGAAGTGGCACTGCATCGACTATTTACAGCGAAGCACAATCAGTAAATTACTGTTCTGATTTCAAGAAGGCATCTTTCATAGAACAAAATGACGTCTATTCTGCTGACGCCACATGGTTCTGCACTCACAAGGAGACAACATGGGTATGGCATATTAGAATTTTTTGATATTCATGGTACGTGAACTTCAGAACTTAAAGTAACAATCAGCCAATCTATTCGACGCATCTCCCAAACATTCTCGAGAAAATTGAAGTTTTGGAAAGTATATAGATTCGGTGGTTCGAATTCCACTGTGTCAGATTCTTTTTTCCTTTTCGAATTCGGTTGTATATAACATTTTGGGATCTCTAATTGCACGTGTTGGTCAGTTTTTGTGTATGTGTATATAGACGAGCTGAAAACCTTGTTGTCACATAAAACGATGGATGAGTAGGTTAGCTGCTTGGAAATCCATTAGTAGCTTTCCAAAATCAGCGTCGTAGCTCTTCACAAACTGAATAATCAAAGACTACCGTCGTCAACTAATAGTGAAGCCATCATTATTAACAACATTTTATAAAGTATGGAAAATTGGGAATAAACAAAGTACGTACATTTTAGTGAAAATAATCACGTTGACGTTGTTGTTGTGTCTTCATTCCGGAGACTGGTTTGATACATCTCTCCAACCTATTCTATCCTGAGCAAGCCTCTTCATCTCCTCATGAGTCCAACTAATCGATCCCTTCTGTTAGTCAAGGTTTGCCAGAAATTCCTTTTCTCCCTACTTCTTTCCAGTAGCTCCTCATTAGTTACGCTATCCACCCACCTAAGCTTCAGCATTCTTCTGTAACAGCACATTTCTAAACCTTCTATCCTCTTCCTGGCTTCCACGTTTAACTCCCATATAAGGAAACATTTCACAGAATACCTTCAGAAAGGACTTCCTTTCGCTTAAATTAATATGGCATTTTAAGAAACGTCTCTTTTTGAAAAACGCTTTTCTTCCGATTGCTATTCTGCATTTTATATCCTATGTACTGCAACCATCGTGTGTTATTTTACTGTCCAAGTAACAAAACTCATCTACTACATTTAGTGTTTCGTTACCTAATCTAATTCCTTCAGCATCGCCTGATTTTCTGATACTGCACTCCATTACCGTTGTTTCGCTCCTGTAACGTTCGTGTTATATTCACCTTTCAACACACTGTCCATTCCGTTCAACTGCTCTTCCAGGTCTTTTGCTGTCTCTGACAGAATTGCAACGTCATCGGCAAAACACAATATTTTTATTTCTTCACCCTGAAGTTTAATTCCTTCTCAAAATGTCTCCTTGCTTTCCTTTATAGCTTCCTCAATGTCATCGAATAACATTGGAGAAAGGCTACAACCCTGTCTTACTCTCTTCCAAACCTCTGCCTCCCTTTCATTCCCGTCAACTCTGATAACTGCTATCTGGTTTTTATACGAGTTGTAAATAACCTTCCGTTCCCTATATTTTACTCCAGCTGATTTCAGGATTTGAAACAGTTCATTCCAATCAACATTGTCCAAGAATTCTCCAAATATACAAAAGCTAGAAAAGTACGTTTGCATTTCCTTAATCTATCCTCTAAGATAAGCCGTAAAGTGAGTATTGCCTCTCGTGTTCCTACGTTTCACCTGAATCCAAACTGATGTTCTCCAAGGTCGGCTTCTACTAATTTTTCCATCCTTTAGATATTAAGATATTTAGATATTAAAATTGTGTAAGCATTCGGAGGCAAGGAAAAAACGTAAACAAATTCTACTCTGCCAGGATTCAAACAAGACCCGAACGTACCACCTGAGCTATAACGACAGCTATTGCAACGACTTTCATTATTGATACTTGATTTGATTTGATTTTCTCAGGGAAGCCAAAACAATCTCGGTCCAACCCGCCCGCACTGAAACTAAGTTTATTGTGCGGTATCGCTCCCTGTATATCTAGGAAAGCCAACCAATGCCCTTGAACAGTGCAAGGAGTCCCTATACCAGTTCTTTATTAGACACAATTTCTTCGGGTCTGGTTGTCCCAAATTTCTGTGCCTTTTACTCTCCAATGCAATACATTCGAAGATTAGATGTGATGCAGTTTCATCACCTCATCACAGATCCTACATTTAGGGTCCTCTTCTGTTATTCCCATTGTAAGTAGGTGTTTTTTGAAATTACATGGCCTGTCATCAATCCAACCATCAGTCTCATCTCTCTGCTGTTCAGATCCAGGATTGCAGAGCTTCTTTTAAAACATGGTTGGCATCATTACCTTGCCATATTTTTGTTGATAGACTTAGGTCCAATATTCTATGTGCTGTCTTCTGAGCCAGTTACGTAGCTCCATTTTTATAATTGCCTTGGTGATTGTCAGGACAGGTTCCGGTCAAATAAATGGAGTCTCTGCCCCCATCCTGGCTAATCTGTCGGCATGTTCGTTGCCACTGATCCCCGAGTGGCCAGGGACCCACATTAGGTTTACTCTGTTGCTTTCCCCTAGCTCCACCAGAACCCTGTGACATTCTGCAACAATTTTAGACCTTGTTGCAGGAGCTGCCAGTGATCTGAGGGCTGCCTGGTTGTCTGAATAGATATAGATGCTACAATCTTTGTAGCACCTACGCAAATTCTCCTCCGCACACGCCCTAATGGCAGTGATTTCGGCCTGCAACACTGAGGCCAGTTTCCCTAGAGAGATGACGCCCTCCAGTCTTGGCCGCACCCCGTATACCCTGGCCCCAACGCCTTGGTCTGATTTTGACCCGTCAGTGAACCAGACAATACCCCCCGTACGGTGTCGAACTATTTTCCCCCGCTGCTCTCTACTTCCAATTGTGATATTGGAAAGGTTGTTGAAGTAGTATGGGGTCGTAATATAGTGGGCTGGCATTTCCCCAACCTTTCCTATATTTACCTCACTATTTTAGTGTGTGATTCTGGATATCCCAAAGAGTTCCAGTTTTTGCCAGTTTTGAGTCTGTATGCACCAGCCGCTGCCTCCATCTTGACCCAAAGGTGTAGTGGGGGCATATCCAGCATGGTTTCCATCCCAGCAGTTGGTGTGCTGCTAATTCCGCCTGTTATGGCTAAGCAGGCTAATCTCTGCACCTTACCAAGCTCCTTAGCATCAACCTGCTGTTCTACCTTCTTCCACCTCACGACCGCCCCTTAGGTGATCCTGGGTCTAATCAACGTGGTGTATATCCAGTGCATACCCTTGGGGATCAGGCACCAATTTTTGCAACAAGCTCTCCTGGTACTTACCAGAGTATTATTGATACTTACTTGGCCTTTCAAAACTTCACGTACCATAAATGTCGAAAAATCATAAAATCCGATACCTATGCGGTCTCTTTGTTAGACCTGGCCTTCCAGTTGCCGCGAGGACCACAGCCGTGGCCTCGCCCTGACCTGCATGCTGTAGCTGGTAGCTGTTAGTGCCTGCTGCGCTGCGCTGCTGTGCGGTGCTCCGGCGGCGGGCTGTATGTGTGGCGGTGGCTGTGTGTCCCGAAGCAGCGGTGTCGGTGTCGGTGGGCGTGTGGACGCTGGTGGCCATCTCGCTGGAGCGCTACTTCGCCATCTGCCGGCCGCTCAAGTCTCGCCGCTGGCAGACGCAGTTCCACGCCTACAAGATGATCGCCGTCGTCTGGCTGGCCTCGCTCGCCTGGAGCTCGCCCGTGCTGCTCGCCTCGCGGCTCCAGCCCATGCGCGACAAGGGTGAGCCAAACTACTACACACCTCTCTAGAGTCTAGACCTAAGGCGGGTCCATACGCAACGATCTGGCTGCGCAAATGTCTGCGCAAATCTCGCAAATCGTTGCGTGTGGACAGCAGATATGAGATGTGAGCAGAGCTGGCCACAAGTCCGTTAATTCGTTAATAGTTAATTAACGATGTTAACATTATTAGTAACGGATTAACTTTTAAGTTAATTCAAAAAAACATTAACGGACTCTTTAACGTCAGTTAACTCGTCCTAAGTCCGATAATCAGTTATTTTTGTACCCACTTCTTGTTTCCACCAGAGATAACAATAGCGAACGAGAACGTTTCAACAAAAACAAATATTTGTCTTATGTCCCTGTTGATTAATAGTACGCTCAGCAACGACGTACTAAAAAAAAAAGTATTTTTAAATTTTCCAACTTATGGAGTATTTGAAACTTCCTGGCAGATTATAATTGTGTGGCGGAACCGGGACTCGAATCTGGGACCTTTGCCTTTCGCGGGCAAGCGCTCTACCACTGAGCTACCCCGACACGACTCACGGCTCCCCCACATAACTTCTACTCTGCCAGTACCTCGCCTCCTACTTTCCCAGGTTCGAGTCCCGGGTTCGGCACACAATTTTAATCTTCCAGGAAGTTTCATATCAGTGCACACTCCGCAGCAGAGTGAAAGTTTCACTCTGGAAACATTCCTTGGGCTGTGGCTAAGCCATGTCTCCACCATATCCTTTCTTCCAGGAGTGCTAGTCTTGCAAGTTTCGCAGGAGAACTTCTGTGAAGTTTGGAAAGTAGGAGGCGAGGTACTGGCAGAAGTGAAGTTGTGTGGGGGAGCCGTGAGTCGTGTCGGGGTAGTCCCATAAGCTATATAAACATTTGAACATTTTTGAACGTATGGACAGGAGATCGCTGCAAATTTGAGTCAGTGTAGACGATTTCCGACGTGTGTGTGTGTGTGTGTGTGTGTGTGTGTGTGTGTGTGTGTGCAAGTTGAAAGCGAATGGCTACCATACGTTAATTATCTGCGGAATTCACTGCTGATCCGATACGACTTGCCAAACGATCTGGAATGAGATGGGGAGCTATTAATATCAATGGGGATTACACTGGGAAGACGGTAGAGCTGGCGGAGGCTTCAAGTAAGATGGGGTTAGATGTCTTAGCTGTTAGTGACGTTAGCATAAGGGGAGAGAAAGAGGACGAAGTCAAGGAGTCAAAGTAGGAAGAGCACAGTGGGGAGTAGGGTTTTACATCAGGAAAGCAATCGAACCCAGCATAATTGCAATAAGGTATGTAAATGAACGACTGATGTGGATAGATTTGGCCATCGTCAGCAAGAAAATTAGGATTGTGGCAGTATATTCACCCTGTGAAAGGACACATCAAGATTAGATGGACAGATTTTACAACGCACTTAGTGATGTAGTTGTTAGAGTGAAGATAAGGATAGTGTTTTACTCATTGGTGATTTCAACGCCAGTATAGGAAATCGAACAGAAGGTTATGAAAAGGTTATGGGTAAGTTTGGAGAGGATATGGAGGCCAACAGGAACGGAAAACAGCTCCTGGATTTCTGTTCCTGTATGGGCTTAGTTCTCACAAACTCCTTCTTTAAGCATAAGAACATTCACCGCTATGCTTGGGAAGGAAGGGGAACCAGATCTGTCATTGACTATATAACAAAAGACCAGGAATTAAGTAAGACAGTCAAGGACACACGTGTTTTCAGGGGGTTCTTTGATGATACTGATCATTATTTAATCTGCAGTGAAATTTGTTTTGTGAGGCCAAAAGAGCAGAAAGTCAAGTCCATGTGTAGAAGGATAAGAGTGGAGAAGCTTCAAGTCAAGGAAATTAGGCATAAATACATAGCTATGATCTCGGAAAGGTACCAGTTAGTTGAATGTAATGATTTACAGTCACTGGAAGAGGAATGGTCAAAGTACAGAGACACACTACTGGAATCAGCTAGAGAATGTCTTGGAACAGTAGTGTGTAAAGGTAGGAAGAAGCAGACAGCCTGGTGGAATGACACAGTCAAGGCAGCCTGTAAAAAGAAAAAGAAGGCATTTCGAAAATGGCTCCATACCAGGAATCAAGCAAAGTTATGTTGAAGAAAGAAACAAAGCCAAACAGAAAATTTCAGACTCCAAGCAGAAATCATGGGAAGACTTTGGAAATAACCTAGAAACTCTGGGTCAAGCCGCGGAAAAAACCTTTTTTGAGCTTAATCAGCAAATTTCGAAAGAGAGGGAAGAAGAAATTAACAAGGGTTTTGAACAGGTCAGGAAAACTGCTAGTCAGTCCTGTGTATGCCTTGAGCAGATGGAGGGAATATTTTGAAGAATTGCTCAATGTAGGGGAAACGTTCAATGATGTGTCAGATTTTCGGGTAGAATGGGATAGGAACGACGATGGAAACAGGATCTCATTTGAGGAAGTCGACAAAGTGGTCAGTAAATTACAGTGCAATAAAGCGGCTGTCGTGGATGAAATTAAGCCGGAACTCGTCAATTACAGTGGAATATTAGGTGTCAAATGGTTACAAAGGATAATTGAGAAGGCGTGGGAATCGGGACAGGTTCCGTCTGACTTGACGAAAGCGGTAATCACGCCAATTTTCAAACATGGAAACGGGAAAGATTGTAACAACTATCGAGATATCTCTTTAATTAGCGTTGTAGGCAAAATATTCTCAGGTATTGTTGAAAGGAGAGTGCGAGAATTAATTGAGGATAAGTTAGATGAAAATCAGTGTGGGTTTAGGCCTCTTAGAGGCTGTCAGGACAAGATCTTTAGCTTACGGCAGGTAACGGAACAGTGCTATGAGTGGAACAAAAAATTGTATCTATGTTTAATGTTCAAATGTTTGTAAATCTATCGAACCAAACTGCGTGGTCATCAGTCCGTAGCTTACAAATTACTTAAACCAAGGTAAATTAACCTAAGGACAAACACACACACACACCCATGCCCCAGGGAAGAGTCGAACCTCCACGCCGACCAACCGCGCGCTCCGCAGCGAAACGCTTTAGACCGCTTGGCTACTCCACCGCGGCTATCTATGTTCCGTAGATCTAGAAAAGGCTTATGACCGTGTTCCTAGGAGGACGCTACTGTCAGTTCTACAAGATTATGGTATAGCAGGCAAACTTCTGCAGGCAATTAATGGGCTTTACGTAGAGCCGGCCGCGGTGGCCGAGGGGACTGAGACGCTCCAGTCACGGTCTGCACAGCCACTACGGTCGGGGGTTCGAATCCCCCATCGGGCATGGATATTTGTGACGTCCTAGTTCGTCAGTAGTTCATAAGTAGTTTGTAAGTTTAGGGACTGATGACCCCGTAGTTAAGTCCCATAAACTATACAAACATTGGAACATTTGAACTTTAAGCAGACTGTCAGGCAGCAGTTAGAGTAGATGGCAAATTAAGCTCATGGTTCAGGGTAGTTTCAGGGGTAAGACAAGGCTGTAATCTGTCACCACTGTTGTTCATACTATTCATGGATCATATGCTGAAAACAATAGACTGGCAGGGTGGGATTAAAATAGGAGAAAACAAAATAAGCGGTCTCGCATATGCGGATGACTTAGTTGTAATAGCCGATTCGATTGAAAGGCTGCAAAGTAATATTTCATAGCTCGATCAGAGGTGCAAGGATTATGATATGAAGATCAGCATCTCCAAAACGAAAGTAATGCCTGGGGAAAGAGATTTAAACAGATTGAGTGCCAAATAGGAGGAACAAAGTTAGAACAGGTGGACAGTTTCAAGTACCTGGGATGTATTTTCTCACAGGATGGCAACATAGTGAGAGAACTGGAATCGAGGTGCAGCAAAGCTAATGCAGTGAGTGCTCAACTAAGATCTACTCTATTCTGCAAGAAGGAAGTAAGTACCAAGACTAAGTTAGCGGTGCACCGCTCTATCTTTCGACCAACTTTGTTGTATGGGAGTGAAAGTTGTGTGGATACAGGTTACCTTATTCATAAGGTAGAGGTTACAGATATGAAAGTAGCAAGAATGATTGCAGGTACTAATAGATGGGAACAATGGCAGGAGGGCGTCCATAATGAGGAAATCAAAGAAAAATTGGGAATGAACACCCTAGATGAAGCGGTTAGAGAGAATAGACTGAGATGGTGGGGTCATGTTACACGCATGAGAGAAGCAAGGTTACCTAAGAGACTCATGAGCTCGGCAGCGGAGGGTAAGAGGAGTCGAGGTAGACAAGAAGAAAGTACTTAGATTCGGTGCAGGATGATTTTGAAGTAAAAGGCATAACATCAGACGAGGGAACAATGTTAGCATTGAATAGGGGATCATGGAGGAATTTTATTACAGGTACTGATGATTTTATTTTTTACCCTCCCACCATACCGTCGATCATCTCCCACTCCCCTCACATCAGGTTTCCCACAGTAGCTGCACTGGGCGGAACATTGCTTTCAATGGGCCTTCACAAGACGCCGCTCGGTGGCGCAGCTTACCGGCCAAGCCGCCAGTCGCTGTGTTCAACAATCGGCACACTTCAGTCGGCGCAGCAGCAAAAGTAGTGGCAATATCAAAGCTGCTCACAGCAACGGCTGTGACTTCCATGTGTTGCGGCATGCCGATAGGCCCAGTGTGAAGAATTCATTACGAATATTTTCGAGATAACGACAGAGTAAATAAACATGAAACAATCTACAGTCACTCCAGCGACATATATTGAATCATCACAGGTTAGCCATAACACATGCTTTCTCTCACAACACTAAAATGTACCTGATGAACAAGGACGTCAATAATAACACCATTTGACACCAGTTTAACAGCGCCACAGTGGATCACACCCATGTAGAAGATATTTCAAACAAAATTAAAGTAGCTGTAGTCTTCGGAATTGAATAAATTGTATATCTATTAAAAGGTAATAGTCCGCAGATTCAGAAAACGCAAAAAAGTAAAAACTGAACTTTTCATGATTTTGAGCCTTTCCGGACCCCTTAAACATTTAGAAAATGTTCAAATGTTTGTTAAGCTTATGGGACTTAACTACGGGATCATCAGTCCCTAAACTTACAAACTACTTATGAACTAAGACGATACAAATATCCATGCCCGAGGGGGGATTCGAACACCCGACCGTAGTGGCCGTGCTGACCGTGACTGAAGCGCCTCAGTCACCTCGGCCACTGCTGCCGGCAAACATTTAGATAGTTCATAATGATAAAGTTTTGAATGCTTTAACATCCAACATTGTTTATTTCTTCGGTTGAGTTCATACGGTAGAAATTCAACAGCGTTCCTAGTAGCGATTAGAAGCTGAAACTTCCGATAGGCAAAGACGACAGAGACACTGGTGCCTTCTAACAGCAGTAATATGCAGTAGGTACGACTAGAAGTAGTGTTAAAATGATAGATAAGACAGAACTCACTGCACAGTCCCTGAAGGTGTTAACAAAGCAGTATTTAGAACAGATTAAGTTAGTTGTTCACAATGTAGGAATCCTTAAAAAATGTAGACCGATGGAACATAATTTGCTCCCTTGCAGTTTTCAATATAGTTGTGGCCCATAAATTTAGGCTATTCAGTATTATCTTCATCTGATGGTGATTTACTGGTACATTATCTATGAATGTTAGTTGCATATGGACGACGTAGTACCCCTGAGGTTGCAAGAGAGTATGGGTATGAAGGCATAGACGGAATAAACTCAACAGTGGCACACCAGAAATTATGAAAATTATGTAGTGAATATTCGGTAAGCTTTACCACTAAGAAGTTCCCATTTACAAGAATAAAGCTAACATTGTAATACACTAAGTCGTCTAGGTTAATCTGGGAGTGATTCTTTAATACGAAACTTGAAAACGTACTATAACGATGACATATATAGGCAGAAAACACGAGCTGTTACATAATAATAGCGAAAATCAATTTGTTTTTACCGTTATAGTACAATCAAGGTGAGATTGGAGTAGATAAAAAATTTCGGAACCGCTTAACCGCCAATTTCAAAATAAAAGGCACCACAATCTGAAAGCTACTGTTTCCTTCCAGGTTCTATCTACGACCGAGACAGAAACTAAGGATGTCGATGCCTCTTTACAAGTTTAATTACGTCAGTGCCTTTTCTCCAAAAAAAAAAAAAAAAAAAAAAAAAAAAAAAAAAAAGCCTCCCAGAAGTTCTCCTGCGTATCTTGCAGGCCAAACACCCCTACAAGAAAGAATATTGCAGAGATGTGGTTTAGCCACAGCCTGGGGAATGTTTCCAGGAATGAAATTTTCATTCTGCAAAGAAGTGCGTAAGAATATCGAAACCTATAATGATTTCATTTAATTTTTCGAGTTATTTTGACAAGGCTCTTATGAACAGTTGCATCTATTTGGCGACACCAATATGTCATGCCATTTGGAATTAGTTTTCGGTGATTTATAAAGTTACTCATATTTTGTTTGTAGAGGTTGAAAGGGCTAGACAGAGGCAGTATGCACATATATGATAAGGCGAATTGTTGTAGTTACACCTAAACGTACTGAGGTCTTCTGACATTCGTGTCTAACGAAATGGAAATTACCGATGAGGCTTTGTTGTCATTGTTACTGATTTTCCACGTTAACTGTCATACAAGATATATAAACGGGGAATGGATGCCTTGGAAAAGTGTACCGATGGAGAGCTACCAACCTTGCGCGTGTCACTGAACAATGAGGAGGAGACGCCTTATTAACTTCTGCAGTTAGCAACTAAGCTTCGCTCACTGCACCGTACGAACATATATTAGGAGACCGGAAAGGACGTCACAGGAGCCACAGAGCGTGAATTAAAGGCTTTCAAACCGACTCCTACCTACAAAAAGAGCAAAAGAAACAGGTGTAACTAATTGGAAGTGAAATTATCCAAAATCCAATTTAGATCGTTAAATTGTCGTAATACTGTTTCGCATCATTATCGTAACAGTATGAATTGGTTTAATTGCTGTGCAAATCATTATGTAGAAACAACACAACATATGTAGAAAATGTTATTTTGTTTACTAAAAACTATCACATAATTTTAACAACGGACAGGCTCTTCAGTATTTCCGCAAGATGCCTTTGCATTTTATTATTAGTACGTGTTAGATAAAATATTCAACCGTGTTGTGTTCTTAATCTCATATGTCACTTTCGATCACTTATGAAGTACTACTGGGAAAATAAATTTAGTTAAAATGAATGCGAAGCTCAGCAAAATGTTAAATAAATACTGAACATAGGTATGAAAGATTGTGTACCTGCCACCGGTGCAACGGATTGCCAGACCTTCTTAGGTTATTACACGATTCCAAATATAAAATAAATCACTTGAATGTAAACGTCAGACGTTCGTTGTAGTTTTTGAACAGTTAACTCTGCTTCAAGTCCCGAGTGTGGCAGCAAGTTTCAAAGTAGATGTTGCATGTCATACGGGGCTAAAGCTGTGTACCATGAGAATATAAAAAAAACAGACCACGCAGCACAAATAGGCAAACGTTGCCCGAGTGTGCTTCGCGTATTAATCTAAACGATTAATTTGAGAATCGAATCATAGGAGCAAACCCTTTAACTCGTGAGAACTGCGATACCGAATGTTTTGAATTAACTAACCTAAGATGAGAATCAGTAACCGTCACTTCGTTATGCCATCCGCAACAATGTGCGTTAAATCAGTACTAAGAAAATCCGTACAATATTCCTGCTTAGCACTTGTGAAATTGAAGGTGCCAAGATATTAAGTTTTGAGGTTGAGAATATGGACGATTAATTCCGAGAAGAAATGAATATCGTGCGAATAAGCCTGAGATACGTATACTCCGCGCAAGGGAAAAGGGAATGATGAAGGCTTGCCATGATCCAAACAGCCGTATTCAAATTTTCTAAGGAATCAAAACAAAAACCTTAACCGGAGAAATAACAATTGAACTAGATCTCATTGCAAAAGCGGCTTTTATCATGTAGCGTTAACATCGAATGATTAACATCATTTAGAAAATATATATATTTCATTTTCGTTTTAAAAATAACCCTTTCACACCATGCACGCACAATTGTGCGGTTCTGATTTTGCTCGCTTTATGTGTTTGTGATTCACGCTAGGAAGTTTTGGCCTACATTGCACAATCGTGGATGGACTGTAGTAACGTCCGCAAAGTGTTTTAGTTCCGAGTTTCTACACTGTGTGGTACCAGCAGTCGGCAAACGTCCAGTACACTCACAACAGAGGCAAGAAAGACTTGTTGACAAGGTGTTATTATGCTTGACATGTGAAGCTATCATATCTGACAGCCAGTTCATTTTACATGATCCTATGATGTTATTATATAATTTCTTTCAAATGCATGTTACTGTAAGATGGTGTATATCATAAAAATTTGTAGTGAAGGCCCAAACCACACAATTGTTTGGATACAAAAGTTTTGATAATATATTTATTTTCTTTTTTGTAATGATTTACTGTATGTATTTTGTATCTTAGAAGTCCATCTCTATATTGACACGTCACCTACAAAAATGGGTCTGAAAGGGATAACTGACAGACATATATACTATAAATGTATATCAATGAGATCAGAATATTAAGTCTGCTCGAGTTTCAGCAGTTGTTCGGCACCTGAACCCTTTTTATCTATCTGAGATTCCTCAGAGTATAACATTGCAAGGTGATGTTAAAACCAATAATTTCATCCTATAATGACACCACTACATTGGAATATTTTAATTGACTTTTAAGGTGTAATAAATGAGACGTTATCGGGCTTCGATTCGTTTCCTTGATGAATTTGAACCGTTATGGAATCATTCTTATGTAGAAATTTACTATGTCTGATCCAAAGGAACAGCTATATATTGAAAGTGGCCTGTTATTAAAATAAGCAAGATCTCGGGCGGATGAGATCCGCAAATGAAAGTTAAAACGCTCACTGCTACTCTGGATTACTTTATGAGTGGCCACAGAACATGTGCAACAGAAATTTATCGAACTGCTTAAACCTTAAGGCAGCAGTCAACGTTTTAGCAAACACAAAATCAATATTTAAAAAAGTAAATTAATAGATAATTAAACATGGGATGGGGAGCATGAAATCATAAAGCAGAGGTTTTCTTTAAAATCAAAATATATTCAGAAAAATGACAAGCAAATAAATGTGGGGAGACCAAATTAAGCACACACCTTGTACAAAAGTGAATTAAATTATATAACAACTGCCCATATTTAAATTGTTTCTGCCTTTTATGAATATGGAGGTAACATGGGAGGAAATTTTCAAACACACAATGGGTAGCTGAAAGCACATTCATTCAAATGTTCAAATGTTTGTTAAGCTTATGGGACTTAACTACGGGGTCATCAGTCCCTAAACTTACAAACTGCTTATGAACTACTTACGAACTAGGACGGCACAAATATCCATGCCCGAGGGGGGATTCGAACCCCCGACCGTAGTGGCCGTGCTGCACATTCATTCCTTTACAGACACGTGCATAAATATAGGCGGTATATTAAAAGCTGGAAACCATGAAATCAGCAGCGAAACGAAGCTTCGGGGGCGTCTTGATGAGATGTTGGGTGTCTTGATGCCAAATTTTAAAATATACTGTGCACTAAAATGAAGTCATGTATTGGGAGGCAGTGGCAAATTATTCTTAAGTACCATGTGGTGTGCGACCATGCCAAATTTCAAAAATCAAAGGTTTATTAAGCTTAAGGGACTTAACTGCAGGGTCATCAGTCCCTAAACTTACAAACTACTTATGAACTATCTTATACTAAAGATGGCACAAACATCCATGTCCGAGGGGAGGATTTGAATCCCCGACCATAGTGATTGTGCACACTGTGACTGGCGCGCCACACAGACCGCTCAGACACTGCTGTCACATTTCATAACATTTACAGGCAGCAATTAGTTCAGAATAAGCAAGTAAAGCATGCGCGACAATTCGTATAGAAGGAAGCTAGTATTAACAAAAGCATGGCTGAAGGCCGAAGTACCGACCCTTACGAAAGCACATGGTGCAATCGGTCATACAATATAGGAAAGACGGAATCAAACAAGAAAATCTGAGAAATATTTATCTTACTCGCAGATAGAGCAACGAGGAAATTCAAACGCAAGGAAATTCAAACACACAAAGTTTACACAAAGGCAGAAGGCCCACATGTGTATTCTAACTTGAGCAAAACCGGACACACAATCATCACTGAAATAAAATGTAAATAATAAATTCACACTGAATTTACTCCATTTCTGTAAATTAAGAAATGCTTCGCCTCTCATAGCGAAAGAATTACTCAAGAGAACTATCACTGAGGAATCAATACTGCCTGTTCACAAATAAATCGAAGTCCTAACTGCATGCCTTCCCCTCAGCATGATTCGGCGGAGTACTTACTTCCTTAGTCGTCGGAACCGGAATGAAGGTAGAAGACTGAAGCTCTAAAGCCTCAGAGAAACCTCCCCCCCCCCCCCCCCCGCCATACATCGGATGTAGAGCGCGCTAAAAGCGACGCAGGGTGCGATCAGAGCCTAGTATTTACCAACCCTTGCTACTTGGCCCTGACAGTTCTCTCTTCAACCGCTCTCAGAGAGGTCTCCTGTCACTTCTTTCTTCCAAGATTAGGTTGGTACGACACTAAGAACACGGCCACCTCGACACTTTGCTAAGTAAGCTTGTCTCTGGCTAGCCAGCAAACGCCAGCGCAGACGACAAACGAAGCCATGCGTTCTTAACTACAGCAAAACGAGGCTCAAACTGGAGGCGGCGACTGTAAGCCAATGCGCGGCAGTCAGTCAATATTAATAGCATACATTCACATTCACAGGAGCACACAAGTTCAATCACACGGGTGGAAACATTTATAAATATGTGGAAAACATACATACACATGTGGCACTGATCATCAATAAAAAGAAAAAAATAATTAACACACAGATAAATAACATTAATGGTACAGAAACACTTTATGTTAAAGAATAAATCAAAATGGAACACGACCACACAATCAGTGGCCGTGTTTCAATATCTATTCGCCATATCATGAAGGAGTAGATTATGGAGGCAGCTAAAAGTCGGACATTTCGCAAGTTGCTAACAAATATCCCATTACTTAATTATCTTATGTAGGAATGATGTGTTCACGCAAAATAAAGTCCGCCGCTTGCCAGGGATGGGCAAAAGTGATCTTTAGAAACGATGTATAAAGCAATAAAATTTCTAGCAGACAAGTGTGTAACACTGATGTAAACAACATGATTTAATCTGTTTCCTAGCTACGTACCACACCACCACAATACTTAATGCATATCAATTTATACCTCTGTCTGAACACAAATACTGTCTATTCTGTTCGAGGGACCGATGATCGCAGTAGTATAGACCTTCAGATCACGAACCGACCAACCACATGCTGCGTTAAGCATCAAGTAATGGTGTACCATCTTAAGCGTGATATCAAAAGAACTAAATAATTCGTTTTAAGATACGGCTATATCATGATATTCACTTCGCTGGGATTTAAGTGTTTGTTAGCAGTTTTTCAATTTAATAACGGAAAAAGTAAAACGCAGCAAATGAGTGTTCGCTTAAATAAAAAGGTTTTTCCCTATACATTTGGATCAATACATCACATAAAAAGTCCTTGCATTAAATTATGCTATTGTTGTGTACTCTATGGCTGAGGTAATTGATCGAGACTGCACTCAAGTTTCAGCTGGTTTTTCCTTTTTTGTATTATTATTGCAATTAATATTAGTATAAAACAGTACAGATTATTGCAATTTAAAAAGTAATTTTGATTATTTTCGAACCTTAATCTGTGGCGTATCCCGGATCGTGGTCTGCAACCTGGCAGTGCTGCCCCCCCCCCCCCCCTGGATACGCCACTGGCTGTAATACTGAAACGCAGTTTAAACAGTCTAACATGTACCAGAATTGGATCTTAAATAGTGGCAACTATTTATTCACTACCGATACAAAAGCTTTACATGTTTGCTCGTATTACTGTCCTTCAAAGTAGTCACCAGTGTTGTGTAGAACCCGTTTCCACTAATGTGGAAGGTGTAGTACACCGTTAGTAAAGCCAGTGCTGTTGATGGTGCAAATGGAGCGTTCTACTGCCTATCGAATCTCTGGAACAGCTCTGAAGTGCATGCCAGTGGCTCCTTCATCTTCTTAATAAAATCAAAGTCACAAGGACTTACGTCTGGAGAGAATGGTGGATGGTACAGTACTTCCCAGTCCCATCGACCGAAGAGAGCAGCCATAGCTTGCGCTGTATGCGCCCGCGCATTATCGTGCAAAATGATAGGTGCGTTGCGCAGAAAATGTTGCCGCTTCTTTCACAAAGCTGGTCGCAGGTGATACTCCAAAACCGGATAGTAACACTGTGCATTGACGGTCGACCGTGGAGAAACGTAATGCGTTAGGATAACACCATAAGAGTCGTACACAAGAATCACCATAATTTTCGCCATACTGGGGCTCTGACGCACTTTCGACTTTCGCGGCGACCCATAATGACGCCATTCGTTGGACTGACGTTTTATTTTTGGCTCCTACGATGCCGCCCATGTCTCATCCAGGCTCAAGAAAGTCTCTCCTTCGCTCTCATAGCGATCCACGTGCGTCTCAGCAGCGTCGTAGCCCATCCATTTCTGCATTTGCGTCAATTAATGCGGAATCCATCGCATGCCCAGGTGTTCCTTCAGGATGCGAAGCACAGTCGTATGCGCTAATCTACATCTACATCGATACTCTGCAAATCACATTTAAGTGCCTGGCAGAAGGTTCATTAACCACTTTTATAACTTTTCTCTACCGTTCCATTCCTTAAAAGCCCGCGGGAAGAAAGAACGCAAGTTCACGAATCGTCTGGCGTCGATCATTGACCACTAACGTAGTCGCTACAACGTCCTGCCCGATGCATGGCTGCCACAGTTTGCCGACCTTCATCGAAGGCTTTTATTACCCAATGTGCCACTGTTCTGTACAGCAATGCGGATTCCCCGCACGCCTCTTGATGACACCGTCGTGGTTTCACGACATGTGGCACATTATATCTTGATCCAACTCCGTTGTTCCTGCTTCGAAAACATAGTGACACCGTTACGTTAGAACGCTCGCTCACAAGAGACTGCGTTTCCCTCGATTGTGTGCATTCCAGTGACGTCGTACGGGCGAATCCATTTGCTCGGAGGTATGTTAGGTATGTCAACAACGTGTGCTATCAGCGGCAATAGTAGATTACACTGCACAGTGTCTCCACAGCAGTGTTGCCACTGTTTAAGTTCCAAATCAGATACATTAATGACACTGCCGCTCATGTTTGTTATACAACGTGACAGCATCACTCAAAGACGCCGACAAGCTACACTTCTGAATACCATATCGGATAAGTGCGAGTATTATCGTTTAAACTGGATGTAACAGTTTTTATAACAGGAAGCGTTTGTATTGTTATATTTTTCGGCAGTAACTCCAAAAACAACCAAATATTTGACATTTTTATTTTTTTAAGGGCCCTACGACATATGAAACAGTTCGTTACAGGTCAGTTTAGATTCTCTTGTAACTTACAGGTATTTACTTCATAATTTCGGTTTCAAAAAAAGTTTCTAAACACCAAAAGACTTGACCTTCTGCAGAAATACGTTGTTTTCTACTGATCAACATTAAGTTTTCGTGGGAATAGTTCAGTGAAATCAGTAAATGTGGGACGAAGGAAACGCGAATGGGAAGTAATATATGCATTATACAGCTTTAAGAACAATACTTCACAACTGTAGTCGAAGGAAGAAACCATAGACGCCAAGACCAATAAACACAAAACAGTAAGAATTTTCAGTATATTCGCTATCGAAGCAAAAGCAATTATACTTACAAAAATATCGTGTATTAAAAAAAAACCACGTGGAATAGAAGAATGTGCTAACCGTTGGATTCCACGTAGCATTGTTAGGTGTCACAGAAAGTGCCTATCATAGTAAGAAGAGAGCACAAGCTTGCTGCCGCTAGGGGCGCTATTGTCGTTGCTGATGCCATATCGTAACAACTTTCGCAGCAATGAATGTCGTGACTGCACATGTTGGATTGTGTTATAACTAATTATCGAACTTGGTACGGAATTTGTCGATGCGTTTCGCCACAAGTGAATATATGATGATGGCATCCTCTCGGGTAAAATATTCCGGAGGTAAAATAGTCCCCCATTCGGGTCTCCGGGCGGGGACTACTCAGGAGGATGTGATCATCAGGAAAGACAATACTGGCACTCTACGGGTCGGAGCGTGGAATGTTAGATCCCTTAATCGGGTAGGAAAATTAGAAAATTTAAAAAGGGAAATGGATAGGTTGAAGTTAGATATAGTGGGGATTAGTGAAGTTCGGTGGCAGGATGAACAGGATTTCTGGTCAGGTGAGTACAGAATTATAAATACAAAATCAGTTGGGGGAATCACAGGAGTAGGACTGATAATGAATAAGAAAATAGGAATGCGGGTAAACTACTATGAGCAGCACAGTGATCGCATTATCATTGTCAAGACAGATACGAAGCCAACACCGACAACAGTAGTACAGGTTTATATGCCAACTAGCTCTGCCGATGATGAGGAGATCGAAGAAATATATGAGGAGCTAAAGGAAATTATTCAGACAATTAAGGGAGAGGAAAACTTAATTGTTATGGCAGACTGGAATTCGGTAGTTGGAAAAGGAAGAGAAGGAAAAATAGTAGGTGAATATGGACTGGGCAGAAGGAATGAAAGAGGAAGTCGCCTGGTAGAATTTTGCACGGAACATGATTTAATCGTAACAAACACGTGGTTTAAGAATCACAAAAGAAGGTTGTATACGTGGAAGAGACCAGGAGACACCGGAAGGTATCAGATAGATTTTATAATGGTAAAACATAGATTCCGGAACCAGGTGATAAACTGTAAAACATACCCAGGGGCAGATATAGACTCTGACCATAACTTGTTAGTCATGAACTGTAGGCTGAAACTGAAAAAACTGCAGAAAGGTAGGAAAATAAGGAGATGGGACATAGATAAATTGAAGGAACGTGAAGTTCTGGAGAAATTCAGAGGGAGATTTAGACATCAATTGACAGAAACAGGGGGAAATAAAACAGTAGAAGAGGAATGGGTAGCATTGAGAGACGAAATAGTGAAGGCATCAGAGGACAAAATAGGTAGAAAGGCAAGACCTACAAAAAATCCTTGGATATCACAGGAAATATTAAATTTAATTGATGAAAGGAGAAAATATAAAAATGCAGTAAATGAAACAGGCAAAATGGAGTACAGACGACTAAGAAATGAGATTGACAGGAAGTGCAAAATGGCTAAGCAGGAGTGGCTAGAAGCCAAATGCAAATCTGTAGAAGAATGTATAAATAGGGGGAAAATAGATACAGCCTACAGGAAAATAAAAGAAACATTTGGAGATAAGAAAAACAGCTCTATGAATATCAAGGACACTGATGGAAAACCAGTTCTCAGCAAAGAACGGAAAGCTGAAAGGTGGAAAGAGTACATAGAGCTGATCTACAAAGGAAATGAACTTAGAGACGATGATGTAGGAAGGGAAGAGGAAGCAGATCAAGATGACATAGGAGATACTATACTGAGAGATTTAATTTGACAGATCCCTGAAAGACCTAGGACGGAACAAGGCCCCAGGAGTAGATGACATACCCTCAGAGCTACTAAAGTCTCTGGGAGAGCCGGCCATGACAAAACTATTTGAACTGGTGTGTAGGATGTATGAGACAGGCGAAATACCCTCAGACTTTAAGAAAAATGTAATAATCCCCATTCCAAAGAAATCAGGCGCAGTCAGGTGTGAAAATTACAGAACCATCAGTTTGATAAGTCATGGCTGCAAAATTTTAACACCAATTATCTACAGGAGAATGTAAAAGCTGGTAGAAGCTGACCTCGGGGAAGATCAGTTTGGATTCAGGAGGAACGTAGGAACCCGGGAGGCAATACTCACTTTACGTCTTATCTTAGAAGATAGATTAAGGAAAGGCAAACCTACATTTTTAGCTTTTGTAGATTTAGAGAAAGCTTTTGACAATGTTGACTGGAATACACTCTTTCAAATTATGAAGTCAGCAGGGGTAAAATATAGGGAAAGGAGAGTTATTAACAACTTGTACAAAGGCCAGACAGCAGTTATTAGACTCGAAGGGCATGAAAGGGAAGCATCAGTTGGGAAGGGAGTAAGACAGGGTTGTAGCCTTTCTCCGATGCTATTCAATTTGTATATCGAGCAGGCGGTGAAGGAAAGCAAGGAAAAATTTGGAATAGGAATTAAAGTTCAGGGGGAAGAAATAAAAACATTGCGTTTTGCTGATGACATTGTAATTCTGTCAGAGACAGCAAAGGACATGGAAGAGCAGTTGAATGGAATGGACAGCGTGTTGAAGAGAGCGTATAAAATGAACATTAACAAGAGCAAAACAAAAATAATGGAATGCGGTCTTAGAAAGTCAGGCGATGCTGAAGGAATTAGATTAGGTAACGAAACAATGAAGGTGGTAGATGAGTTTTGTTACTTGGGTAGTAAAATAACATGAGATGGTCGCAGTACAGAGGATATAAAATGTAGAATGGCAATGGGAAGAAAAGCATTTTTGAAAAAGAGAAATTTGCTAACATCGAATATTAATTTAAGGGTAAGGAAGTCTGTTCTGAAGGCATTTGTGTGGAGTGTTGCCTTGTACGGGAGTGAAACATGGACGATAAGCAGTGCGGACAGGAAGAGAATAGAGACTTTTGAAATGTGGTGCTACAGAAGAATGCCGAAGATTAGGTGGGTAGATCGCATAACTAATGAGGAGGTACTGGACAGAATTGGTAAGAAAAGGAATTTTTGGCACACCCTGACTAAAATAAGAGATCGCTTGATAGGACACATTCTTAGACATCGAGGAATCGTAAATTTAGCATTGGAGGGAAGTGTGTGGGGTAAAAATCGCAGAGGGAGACCAAGAGACGCGTATAGTAAGCAGATTCAAGTGGATGTGGGTTGTCGTTCATATGAGGAGATGAAAAGGCTTGCTCAGGATAGAGTAGGGTGGAGAGCTGCATCAAACCAGTCTCCGGACTGAAGACCATAACAACATGTCTTCTTTATGACATCACTGCCAATACCCACGACACTTGTACTATATCCTCATTGCGAAGAAGTTTAGCAAGATATTGCTGTATTAATTATTAATAATTTTAGAGCAGTTGAAGATGTAGCTCATAACAACGAATTTAATTTATATGTGTCAAATGTAACCCGTAGTAGCTGATTAGTATGCGCTAGGCAGAAATTTCCAATCGTAAGCATTATTACGATTACTGAAGGTAAGTGACTATACTAGAGTGTGACGAACCGTAAGGTTTCCTTCACTTCCATCCATGACGAAGCAAACCACCATAATGCACAATTCCTGTGTTGTATATGAAATTCGCGTGAATTTCTTTCATAATACTGCACAGATACTTAAAATAAAAATAATATATACGCTGTTCCTGTCAGAGGAAGGGGCTAACAGTTTCGGCAGATTATGACAAGTAACGCTCATTGAAGTGCTTCTGAAGTCTACATCTACATGGCGTACTCCGCAAACCATATTTAAGTGCCTGACAGAGGGTTCATCCAACTACTTCATACTATTTACCTTCCATTCCATTCTCGAATAGCACGAGGAAGAATAAACATGTAAATCTCTCCGTTTAAGCTCTAATTTCTCGTATTTTTTTCCCTATGCAGGTGGCAGTTAACATTTTCGCATTCGGAGGAGAAAATCGAAGATCAAAATTCCGTAAGTAGATCTTGCCGCAACGATAAACGCCGTTGTTGTAATGTTTCCCACTCCAATGCCTGTATCATTTCCATGGATCACACTTCCCTGTGTCACGAGAATACAAAACGAACCGCCCTTCTTTTGTACTCTTCCATTGTCATCCGACAATCCTACCTGATAAGGATCCCACAAAAATACTCCAAAAGAGATCGGACAAGGGAAGTATAGGTAGTCTCTCTATGTTCTCTGTCAAAAGTTCATTAAATAAACTAATGATTACGTTTCATGTTGTTTAACATCTACAAAAGAAGTGAACGAAAAAGCACCTATTCAGATTGTAACACTGTGTGATTGAATTACCTGACATGGTTTCTTACGCCCTATGTCTAATGCCCAGGAACGATATAACGATGACCTCAGTGATTTCCGGTTTTGCTCAGATCTATATTCAACAACTTACTCATTCGCCTTTACTAAACTTCTCGGTAAACTTTTCTTCGAGGCGGGTAATTAAATGCTCAAGTTTTCCATTTACGCTATTCATTTGTGATTCTAACAAGGACCACTTAAGGGAAATAATCTGCTCTAAACCACTACCTTTCGCTGCAGGTTTCCCTTTGATGTGACGCCACAGGCTAAGTTACCCTGTGTTATCTCTGAAAACTTGTGGGAGCCAAACGTGAGATGTATTCTCATTTGTTGGAAAATAATCTTTAACCATCGACACGCTGTCGAAACAGAATAACGAGCATCAAAGCGGCGCACTCAGTGGAAATTAAACTGACCTTTTTCTGTATAAAACTTAATGCAAGATCCATGTGCACCTATGCATGAAGTCGACGTTCACAGGTAGCTTATATAAACCTGTTAGTTAAATTCACGCAGCACTGACATCAAAAGTGCTCAGACGTACGGAGGGAACAATCACTGGATAAACTGCCCTAGCAAGGAAAGAGGAAATTCACGGAGCATTCACGTCGATCTGTCTGATTTTTCTAAACATGATTTCTCTTAAAGGAGCAGTATATAAACCAGATTTACAATTCCATTTAAATGGAGACAGGCAAGTTAGATATAGCACTCAGCGTTAGATTACAATTTTATTACTGTTGCCCTCTTGTAATTAACAACTATATGAAAGAAACCTAATTGAATCACTGTTATGTCATTGTGAGGGTGACGTTACTGTGTAACGTTACTCATCATAATAAAATAAGAGTTTTGTGATACATAGATAAGAGTTGCATGTTGCGTGATTTGTTCGTGCTGACAGCTGAATTAAATGGAAAGATAAAGAAAAGAAAAATACCTAGAGTCGGAAAGGGAGATAAAAAAGAGAAGAATTTAGCGTCCAGCCGACAACGTGCTCATTAGACATGGAACTCAAGATCGCATTGTTTGTATAAGGATGAGAAGGAAAAGGGCTATGACTTTTCAAATGATCCCTGCCAGCATTTGCCAACAATGGTTTAAGTAAACTGCAGTAAACGATGGCCAGACTAGGATTTTAACAACCGTTCGCTCAAATGCGGACACAAAAGACACTAACGTCATCTGGTGAAGGCTCAACGTATTTACTGGTTGGTCAAGCGACGTCAGTATCCACTTGCCGTTGTACCAAATAAATGGTCTGGGGATATATATTTTAAAGATCAGATTTGTACGTAATGTCATAAGGTCGTTACACGAATTGTTAGAATGGAGGAATACTTTTTAACAACGGATCGGTACGTTTAAAGTTATTTGTTGGTTGCTCGTGATGCTTTAACAAATCTGGTAATGGAATACTGAAAGCAGTGACCTTTTGTAGGCTTCCGAAATGCTTACACTCGAAACGCGTAAGGCATCAATAGATTGTTAAGTGTGGTCAACACATTTATATTATTTTCAAGTGCATCCTAAAGGACACTAAATGTCACCAGAGTGTAATACAGACAGCAAGGAAACTTTCGTATGTTATGATTTGGCACTATATCTATACTTAATACAGTGGATTTGTGAGGACCTGCAATTGCTATAACTTTTTCAAATATTATCTCGATCATTACATTTCATCATCGTGAAGGCAGATCTACTAAGGACCGTCTTTACCAGAGAGACTCATATTTCAAAGGATACTACCGCCACTAATACCTCACCTGCACCACATGAATCAATCGCGAACGCCGAATTTCCACTAGATGCAGGAATTTCTGAAAATATCGTGAATGATCCAACTCTCTGGCCACAACTAACCTATACATCTTATAAAACAGGTTGTATGCGGGAACAGCTGTATGCATGTTCTCCATCTCCTCCTAAACTACTGGACCGATTTCAAAAAAACTTGGTACACGTGATCCTTACTATCAGCCAACAATCGCTGTCAGGCTAAGAACCACCTACGACTCACACGTAAGGAGATTTGACGTCGTAAACAATGACAGTCGTGAAAATGACCGAATTATGCGATAATCTTCTCCATCTGCTCCTAAACTAACGGACAGATTTCAATCAAAATTGGTACATGTATTCTTTCAGGTCAGGTATAATTTGTTATAGTTACAAAAGAAACCTATATACATAGTTCATACGATATCACGTCATAAATCATGAAACCTCCCCCTTTTTGCGGCGCGTGATAGAGTGATTTTATTCGTCAATTATTGACAGTAGGAGCACTTAACTACTTGCAATAACCTTTGAACATAATTTGAAATCTTTAATCTCACTCACAACCCCAACAAAATTATGAAAGAAAAATATTATCGCTTACTACTTTTCCGATGTTCTTGATGTATATCTACGGCATTTGGCATGACGTCACAATTTATTACTTCTCCACTGTAAATTGTATTCACGAGACAATTCACAGACAGGACACATACACGCCATTGAATGTTCCTTCGATACTATATCACAGTTCGACATATAGTTTATGAGACCTGAAGTCATGATCAATTTGGTTCATGATATACCGCATCATGACGCATGAGGTTTTGATTTATTACGTCTTTACTACTAACACAGTTCACGACATATTTTTCAGACAATAGGCAAGTATAACACTGAATGCCACTGAATGTGCCTTCAAATTTACATGATAGTACGAGCCATATTTCAGGAGATATGACGTCAAAAATAATGAAACTTTCGAACAATTGCTACGTTATGTGCTTCTTTTCTACATCTCCTCCTGAAATAACGGACCAATTTCAACGAAATTTGGTAAACATATTGATTACTATCAGACAACAATCGCTGTGGGGTTAAAAAGTACCTACGACAACATAGTTTAGGACATATTACGTCGTAAACAACTAGTGACAACAACTTTCCCATCACGTGACGCCTGATTTACGAGACTTGATTCATCCACTATTTATTCATCGCAGACAGTTTCCTAATATTACACTCTACGAATCAGAAAAATTATATTATTGTAGGACACATAGTCAAGGATATATGATGTCGTAAGTATTGATCTGCATTAAAAAGAAAATGAAATGGACAGATAGTAATGTAGAAGACGATGGACAGAAAGAGAAAAACGAAATGGAATAAATATTGTTCGCAGTAAGGTTTTGAATTAAATTAATGTTATATATCATTTTCATTTTATTACTATTTTTCTTTCTCTGGATACTGCACTTGAAAATTTGTACATTATGCATATTTCTTTGTTTTACTGTTTCATAATTTCTGAGCTGTTTTCAAGCGTACACGAAGATGAAATCTTTTTCGACTTTTTATTTTAGTTTCTAATAGAAGACGGGAAAATGCATATATAACGGAGAGATGCCGGGCTTAGCCACTTGTACCGGATAAAATAATGTTATTTTTATTAGAAAGTCGAGCAATTCAGATTAAAATATCTACATATCCTCCTCATGGAAACAATAGGTAACAGGTTCATATGTTCATTTGTAATATGGTACAACATCAAAAATAAAGACTGTAAGCAAAATTCTTCTAAGGTCTGACGTCATTCTTTCAGAACCGGTCAAAATAATACATCTGGTAAAAAAGCGAGTTAGATGCATACACCACAGACATTGCATTTTATCAAATGCTAGTTTATTCAAAATTACACTTCGGAGATTTAGAACGTGAACCTGAATTCACCGAAACTCGTCTACGTCTTCAAAAACGACATTTTGATTACAAAACTTCAGGAGAGCTATTATTAGGCCCAAAAACTAATATTCAAGTAATTTTATTTTTATTTTTTGTTAGTTGACACGGCGATTCCACAATTAAATAAAATATTCAATTTGTTGATAGGGCACAACAACAGGTTTTAATTTTTGCAAAACATTCAAATATGGAGGAAATTGAACAGAGAACAAAGACAAATACAATGTCTCAACCTTAAATGAAAGTTAACACATGAAAATAGAGTGCATATTGATGGGGAGCAACTGTTTAATGAGTTTTATAAAAGATAAACACAACTCCACTTGATGTGTTAAATTTTATTAATTCCAATAATTTAATGTCTGTTACCGAATGTTTCAACATCTTTGTGTGTATATTTAACACTTCCTCTGACAACAGCAGGAGACGAAAGGTCATTATCCAAACTGAAAATAATAAACTATTTACGGTCAACCACGACCCAAGATAGGTTGACAAATGTGGACATCAAAAGTAGATTTCAAAACAGATGATATCATAAAAATGTTAGCTGTTTTAAAGGCCAGAAAATTGAATTCAGTGTCTATATATTAAATAGAGGATTGTCTTAATATTAAATAAAGGAAAGAGAACGTCGTTTATTTCTTTCTTTTGATCGCAAGAGGGGTGGGGGGGGGCACTAGGGCATTTTTGCACCCCTGCGCCCAACATCATTAAGACGACCCTGGATCTATTTTATTGTTAGTGGCAACATAGCTGATAACCATAGTGTTTAACAGACTGTTTTGCCTCAGGAGTCATTACTCATTGTTTTCAAAAAGTACGGCGAACCATTTAATTGCGGCAATAGTATCTCAGAAGATTGAATTATCCCAGACACTAACATTGTTACCTGTGGACGATGTACACAACCTCACGTTGACTCTGTGGTCGATGATCTTAGCCATGTAGCACATAATATCCAAAATTTATTGTCATAATGGTTTCCAGTTTTTCATTTTATTTTAGAAAACTAGAATGCAAACAAATTCTTATTTTCCTTTTACTA
Source organism: Locusta migratoria (assembly GCA_026315105.1). Classification (NCBI taxonomy): domain Eukaryota; kingdom Metazoa; phylum Arthropoda; class Insecta; order Orthoptera; family Acrididae; genus Locusta; species Locusta migratoria. Next base: position 339,674,690 of record CM048746.1, read on the forward strand.
TTGAAAGTAAAACATAATTTTTTGAGACACTCACGTAATTTTGTTGAGTGTGACGGCGATTTCCAGAGAAAACGATATAACACTAATATGGCATTTGTTTGCGTTGAGGTGTCAGATTAAGTTCACAGTGTGACAAATAAGATCTTGAACGGACTTGAGTACAAGGATGTCGCTATAGATAGAAAACTTCATACCCCTACGTTTTCTTGGACGCATGATCCATTTAACAGTTAATGAATTTCATGATAAATAATGATTTTCTATACTAGGTCTTGTTGTTGTTATAGTAGTCTTCATTCCAAAGACTGGTTTGATTGTAGATCGGCACGCTGCCCTGTCCTTTGCAAACCTCTTCATCCCTGAATAAGAATGGCAACCTACATACTTTTGAACGTGCATACTGCATTCGTCTCTCGATGTCCCTCTGCAATTTTTACCCCACACACTTCTCTCCATTTTTATTTATATGCAGATATTTATGTATATGAACTGTCTACGCAACATTTCAGTTGCATAGAGCTTATAAATAAATATCTGCATATCAAGGTAAGATGCAGCTGAGGGAAGAAGGATTGAAAGCAAATAACAATGTTACCTTAATTCACTGTTAAATTGAAGATTCCTGATGTCTCAGAATGTGTCCCACCAATTTTAGTCAATGTAGGCCAGAAATTTCTTTTTTCCGCAATTCTGATCGTCACATCTTCATTGGTTACATTATCTACCAATTTAATTTTCAACATTCGTCTGTAGCATCACATTTCAATTTTTTCTCTTTTTGTCTGAGCGCCTTATCGTCCACATTCCAGACAGATGTTTCCAGGAAGAACATTTAAATTAATTTTTCATATCAACAAATTTCGCTTCTTCAGAAATGATTTTCTTCCCATAGTCATTCTGGATTTTACATCTTCTTTACTTCGGTCATTTTATGTTATTTTGCGACTTAAATACCGAAACTCATCTAACGCTTTTATTGTCTGATCACCTAATCTAATTACTTCACCTTCGCCTGATTTTCTTAACATGACACCGAGATCTTCGTGATTTAAATTTTGTGAAACTACAGCCTGAGCTTCCAGCTTCACGATTATAAGAACGTATTCTTCTGATTCATGATATGAAAGTGAGTATTTTCTGACTACTATTGGACCATACGAAAATATGTTCCTAAGACAAAATATCGCAGGAAATTAGGACGAAAACATTATTAGGTTTATTTAATCACTTTTGTTTAGTCTTACGTTGCTCATTTCTATGAACAACTACTGACGCAGATTTTTTTATTCTCCATTTTCCAGTAACAGTAACGCGATTATTACGTAAATTGACCGACATCAGCATTAAGAGAAACTAGTATTACATCGAAACCGGGGACAATACAGAAATTCTGAAATTGATAGAGTCGCAGGTTCCAACAAAAGTTTTAATTCTGAAATTAAATTCGGATTCAGGGATAAATTATCATTTAGAAGCGGCATGTTTTGTTTCTATAATTGAAATAATTTTTTAGACCAATGTTGTTGTCATTATTCATGGCCATTGCATTAGTTATTCAACAGGTAATGAGCTGGAAACAAAAGCGACATATACCTCATTACAGAAGTCAATTAAATGCCTGAAACAGTTAATAGAGTACAACATACTTTTATACAGTTGTTGCTTTTGACATTTGGTTCGCTTAATAGAAACAATGAGTGGAAACGATACGTTATATGATAATCTTGTCATTATTTATCAAAACGTTGGTTTAAATAACCCACAAGAAGCATAGTTAATATTGTTTTTCCTACTCATCTGCATCGCCTTCAATTTTTCTACATTTATGCTATTTGTCATTCCTCACACCACTTAAAAATTTGGTCGAGGTCATCCTGCATCCTACTACAGTCATTCAGTGACGACACCCTCTTTTACACCATATCATCATCAGCAAACAGCCGCAGATTGCAACTCACTCTCTCCGACAGATCATTTATACAGACAGAAAATGATAGCGGTCCTATCACACTTTTATAGGGCACCCCTGAAAATATCCTAGTCTTTGATGAAAACTAGAAATTACATTTTTGATTACTGATAGTTCATTTTAATCGAAATAGTTTAGGCTACTCACGTTTTATGGTATCGCGATTTTCATGGTGTTTGTCCCGACCCAGCGATACAAACAAACTCGTTTACCCTACAGGTTTCGATACTCCAGAACTGACACCTTCAGGCCAAATAAATTACATCCATCCTGTGTTATATGTTATCATTGAGGCCATATTTGAGCGGAATTTGCTGTTTCTGGTTATCCATGTCAGTGCCCTTCTCAAAGGACTGCAAATTCCTGTGAAATACGGCCTCGTTGATAATATATACAATATACACATGGATATAACTGATTTGGCCTGACGATGAACCTACTGTCTGTAGCATAATAAAATTCTGTCAAACATTACGGTTGTCTGTTGGTGTAAAAAGTTTTGAATCACACATTTGACCAGCCTCCGTCCTGCACTCCAATATAGTATCGTTCTCTGCCGGAAGTGAGTCATCATCTCTGCAGGCACTGTGGTAAATGGTATCTTTACCTATGACGCCAGACTGGCCAGGATGGGGGCAGAGACTCCATTTATTGGACCGTAATCTGTCCTGAGAATCACCAAGGCAAAGATCAAATTGGAGCTAAGTAAATGGCTCAGAAAACAGTACGTAGAATATTGGAGCAAGGTCTTATAACATAAACATGGTAAGGTGATGATGCCACAGCGATGTTTTGAAAGAAGCTCCGTCGGGGGTTCGAGTCCCCCCTCAGGCATGGGTGTTTGTGTTGCCCTTACGTTAGTTTGACTTAGTTTAAGTCGTTTGTAAGCTGCAGCAGTTGAGTCCGATAGATTTACAAACATTTCAACATTTTAAAGAAGCTCTGTAATTGCGGGTTTGATCAGGAAAGAGATTAAACTCATGGTAAGTCTAATGACAGGCTATGGTAAATTCAAATAAATACCTACAAACAATGGGCATAACGGAAGAGGGTCCTAAATGTATGATCCGTATTGATCGTGAGAAAACTGCATCACACCTAATCTTGGAATGCATTCCATTGCAGAAGAAGACGCACAGAACATTTAGGACAACCTGACCTAGAGTAGTAGTGTATAAAAGAGAAATGGTAAAGGACACTGTTTGGCTTTACTAGATATACAGGGAGCGATTCCGCACAATAATCTCAGTTTCGGTGCGGCCAGCGGTGGGTTGGACCAGAAGTGTTTTGGCTTCCCTGTTAAAATCAAATCAACCTCTGACGCTAGTGAGTGGAATGCAAACGTGTAGCTGGAGAGGGGAAGGATGTAATACACTTTGTCCATTAACATCCATTAACATCACAGCGGTTGCCCTGCAGGAGGCATGTATAGGAGGTGATCTGTCTAACCCGACGTATCAGTGTATAGTAGCTAGCAGTAATGGCTGCTGCTTCAAATGACTGGGGATTGACTTATTTGCACCGCCCCCTCCCCCCGTCGCTCGGCGACCAGAGAGACAGTCTGGTGCATCTGTGCGAGTGGCGCAGGAGGAAGCGCCTCGGTTTGCCCCCCCCCCCCTCCCCCCTCTCCCCTTTAGATAAATTTTCGTTAAAAGATCTGCAGAATGTCTTACCTCGGCTTGTTTGCGCTTGCTACAGCTCAAGCTGAGGTGTCGGCCTAACAGGCTTCTTTATTTCACACTTTTTTTCCAAGCTTAAACCTGAGTAATTTGTTTCTAAAAGACTTTGTACTTTGTTCGTTTTTCTTTGATAATGAACGCCAAGAACACTAAAAAGACAGTAAGTAACTGTTTACACTGCTATGTGACTGTAACAAAGTGCATCTGTTACGATGGCACTGTCACGTTACACTGTAAGCAGCACTCCTTCCTAACCTTTCGCATTGTCAAAGGCTGCTCTCCTCGACATTTTCTTTCAAACAGTTAAATATTTGTTACAACGAAGAGTATAAATTTTATTTACCCTCAAAATCCCGACACATTTTCAAAAACGTCTGAAGATATGTGGCAAGTAATAATACAAAATTCATTGTGGGTCCTGTATCTGTTAATATGAAGATTGGGTTTAAAAAAAATAGTTTGCACTCGGTCTCGAAACCATTAACTTCAACAGCGTAGCGCAATGCCGCTGATCACGGGGCTATTTTGGCTAGGTGGAGAGTAGTGATTTCATTATTATTCATGAGGGGATTATCTGAAGGGTTTTGAAGTTGATGTGTCTTTAATTTATAGTTACGTTTTACCAAATATGGGGGTAGCGGCCGTGTCGCAGTGGATACACCGGTTTCCGTTAGCTGACCGAAGTTAAGCACTGTCGGGTTTGGCTAACATTTGGATGGGAAACCGTCCGAATCTGCTGAATTCTGTTAGCAAGGTGGTGCAGTCAGCCCTTTTGAGGCCAACTGAGGAGCTAGTTGAGTGAGAAGTAGCGGCTCCGACCACAGAAACTGGCATAACGGCCGGAATTGCGGGGCGCTGACCACGTCGCCCTCCATACCGCAGTCATTGACGCCCTCGGGCGAAGGATGCCACGGCGGCCGATGAGTACCCAGTAGGTCTGTCGAGGGCTGACAGAAGGAGTTTTAGTTCAGAGTTTTTTTACCAAATGTGGCGCATCTTTGATGAATCTTCAATGCGTCAAAAATAAATGTATCAAGGGCGGATGTTGCCTTTATGGAATATCTTCCGTTACACAAGGCGAGGTGCACAGTAGGTCCATTGTCTTGCTTAGAAACCATTCGTGCGTGACCGCCAGAGTTCGAGTAGCCAGGTGCTGGCGTCTCTACCAGCACCAACGTCAATATTAAATGCGGAGTTTCCCCCCGCCCCTCCCTGCGGCGGGAGCACCCATATACTACTTCCAGGAAGAGAATTTGAACCTCAGCCGCGCATGCGCATTTCAACGCTGCAGTCACTGCCGCCTGTATAAGTGGACACAGATATTGCAGGAGATGGCACTGGAACTATGAAAGTGCAAAGTTTTTCGGAAATTAGTGGAACTTTTCGAGCTGGTTGCCAGAAGGAGGGAGATATGGAGTAGCATGTGCAGTAAGTACAGAATTTTATAATACAAGAACTGTTTTGATTCAGAAACGAAATATTTTGTACATATGTAAAATCCTAACATATATATGTAAACAGAAACATGTAAATATTTCAGGGCACCCACTGATGATTCCTTGTGAAAAATGCGAATCGCGTATCGGCGAATTGTAAAAATAAAAAAGAAACCTTCATTTGCAGTAGCAAAAGGCGTTTTCTTTAAAAAGTCTTCTTTCTTTCTCTTCAGCCCTTTTCCCGCACATGCAGGATCGGTTTGTTTAATGGGATTTGGCGAGTTAATGTTAACGGGATGGCCGGATGCCCTTCCTGCCGCCATCCCCAGCCCTCCGGAAAGAAATATGTACCCCAAATGTCTATGTATACTGTTATATGTAAGTGTAAAGTGTTACGAAATGTTTGCGAATCGTGTAACTGAGGCGGAACTTGGGAACCAGTACGGTATTCACCTAGGGGGATGTGGAAAACCGCCTAAAAACTACATCCAGGCTGGCCGGCTCTCCGACCCCCTTCATTAATCCGCCGGGCGGATTCGAACCGGGGCGGGTATGCCTCCCCGTCTCGGAAACTGATGCGTTAGATCACACGGCTAACCGAGCGGGACGTTTTCTTTAAGAAAATACTACAGTCAAATTACTTTTTATTAAATCTATTTGTTTATTTTATTTTCACGACGACCTATTTTTCCGGGGTTCAGTGAACAAGTAAACACATAGGACGCACCGCCACTAGTGACTAGTAGTACTATACCAGATGGATCACAAAGGTCTATTGTTTCCAAGCTACTTATTCCGTCCCCAGGGGACAGTATCGCGTGAAGTGTGGATGTGGAGGCCGACGGCGCCGGCGTGTGACCTTTCGCGTCTTGGCCGGCGCGGCCCACCTGTCCCGGCACCTGCCTCGCGATGACTTGCTAATGACTGCGGTCCACCAGTCAGCCAGTCAGCCGCGGAGGCGGCCGGGCCTCTTCATGAATAGTAATGAGTTCATTCGCGCCTCTAATTGAGGACCCGTCGCGGCGCCCCTGGGCCCACAGCGCCTCCCGTCCATTACACACGGCTGCCTGCCTGCTGCAGGGGCCCCGAAAAGTTCGGCGCTGGCATTTTGGCTGGTGCTTTCCAGAGCTTGAAAGAGAGAGAGAGAGAAATCTACACCAGCAATGATGACTTATACATTTTTACTCTTTAACACGAAATTTACTTTCTGATATTTATGTGGCGTTTGCTCTTTGGGACATGTCAGAAAGAGAAGACACCACACCAATATAATAAGTATTTTCACTTAAAGACGGCGATTGATTCATTTACTTCACCGGAAATGCGGTCATACGTTCGACCTCGCACGGGAATCCGTAACGGCGAGTGTTAAGAGGGCATGGGCGGTAGAGGCGCTGCAGCCATAAGTGGGACTTGTGGGAGTTTCAGACAGTCGGGGGCTCAGCGCGCCCGGTCCGAGCCAGTCAGAGGACTGAATGCAGTCTCTAATAAGAAAAGCTGAGCCAAGGACACATCGAGCGACAAGGAACATACACGATCAGCGACCGCAAGGGAGAGAACTACCCTTGGAGCCAAATAAAGAAAGAGGTGCCTAAGGCGACCGCTGGCCTTACGCGGAAGACCCGGGTTCGATTCACGGCCCGACTCATTTTCACTGGTCGCCAATGTTTAATTTCAGTGCTCTAATGCACGCGCTCTCAATCCTATCCTTCCTAACCCTTCTTACTTGCCCTCCTTCATCAATAATTTGCAAATTTACCGTACTTAGGGAGCTACTTTTATTCATTAAATGTACGTCCATATATTCTTTGCTTGCTAAAATGTCAACACTTGACATTAGCCTATTTCTTTCAATTAGCAGGCTACGCGGAGTGCAGATGGCTACATTTTGGGAGTGACAGAAAGCGCTACTAGTCAACCTCCTCAGTCCTGACATTTTTGTTTCAATGTATTCCAAATTGAAGTATTTTATAATTAGCTTAATACCCGCTACTTCGCACGCGTAGACTGGATGGTCTGCATTGGTTGTTTCTACTTATATACTTAACTTTTCATGGATTTAGCTTTAAAAATGATTTCATACTCAAGTATTTTGATAAACTTTCCACTCTGTATTGCAAAATTGGGGGCAGAATTCAAAACATCCCGAAATACGTTTTTTTTTTATTTTAACTATTGTTCCAAATCCAAATTTTCGCATTTCATCAAAATAGTCTTAGTAGCACCCTTAATTTCCCCCTATTTCACCCGCTTAAGGGTTTAATTTCCAAAATATCGAAACATTTATTTCTGAAATTCCAATTGCCTGCATAACAACGTATTTTCAAAAAACCGTTCATCCTCTATTTCACCCCCGTGGGGATGGAAATATCGAAAAATCACCCATGCCTACAGTATAAGATAAACATTTACAAATTTCAAATTTCGTCTATATATTCACTTTTCAGCGCCGTTTTCCCTGTTTTAAAAACGGATCGAGAACGCTAAATTTCATTCTTACGCTTTGACATCTTTCTTGGTAGTTTTACTTTTCAAACTGGAATATGCACTTATTTTTCCTTATTCGTGCACTTGTTGCAGAAAAATAACTGTTCACACGTTTCGTTGTATACAATCTCTTTGCTATTAGAGTGTCAAAAGTCATCGCTGGTCTTCAGTCCGAATTTTATATAAGCTGACGACTTTCAACGACTACATCTTAAACCCTCTTATAGTTATCGAAACGGAACTGATATGGTGTACAACGGAAGATTTCGTTCTACAACAACACAGAGAGATCGTCTCCACTGGGTAATTTTTGTTGAAAAGCAAAATATTGATACACGTAGAATCTTATATAAGTCGAAAACTTTCAACTCCCGTATCTTCCACCCCCTTACCGTTATCAACCCTCTACCACCGTAGTGCACAATGTGAGACTGATACCTACTGCCAAATATAAACACTATTCGTTTGCGCTGAGTAGTTTTGGCCGCAGAGTGAAATACAGGCACAAACTCCTCAATTTTTATATATATTATGATAGTGTTCCCAAAAGACCTCAAAAATATTTTTAAAAATTCCTGTCTCTTGATATTCTACAAAAGCTCGTGTCCCCTAAGGGGATATCAGAACACTAGGTACCTCAACAATCAGTATGGGGTGTGATATTTGACTATGCAGTTTATGTTAATATCCTTTTTTTATTTGTGTTAATAATAGTATAGGCTGTGGTTAATTAACTACAGATTTCCATGGAAATTTGAGAGCTCGGATAACCAAGACACCGTTTTTTCATTCCGTTTGCCATTTTAGCACTGCTGCGAACAACGAGCAACCTAGTGTGAGTTTTTCAAAAATTCAAATGTTCGTTAAGCTTATGGGACTTAACTACGGGGTCATCAGTCCCTAAACTTACAAACTACTTACGAACTAGGACGGCACAAATATCCATGCCCGAGGGGGGACTCGAAGCCACGACCGTAGTGGCCGTGCTGACCTTGACTGGAGCGCCTCAGTCACCTCGGCCACCGCGGCCGGCTGAGTTTTTCAGTTCCAATATGTGGTGCCACCTATTTATGTGTTGAGAGGCCTAGCACTGTGTCCAACATTTCAATATTGTCACTAGATTTATTTTGTTTTATGTCCCCTACAGGGAGAGACTGAGGAGGATAGGCAGGAGTGCCTAAGGCACAAATTCAACTGCGTAGAAGAATTTAAAACTAGCAGAAAGCTAGATACAGGACAATAACCATTTGGAGAAAAGCAGATGCATAACTATTAAGAGTCCAGACAGAAACCTGGTACTAAGCAAACATTGAAACAGTAAATAGACGGCCTATATAAGGCAAATGATGGCGGATGTGTAGATAAAGAAGAGAAAGTAGCTAAAGCTAGGATATGTGATACTGCTAAAAGAATCTGACAGGTCACTGATAGATTTTAGTCGACACCAGGTCACAAAACTAGATGACTTTTCCTCCGAATGGCTGATATTGTTTACAGAGCCAGTGATTAGAATAGACAATGAGACAATACAAGTAGGAGATTAGTTTTGTTATTTGTGTAGCAAATTATAAAACGCAGTTAAAATGCAAGTTATAAAATGCAGGTCTATGGGAAGAAAATCATTTCTGAATAAGTGAAATTAGTTATCATTCAATAGTAATGTAAATGTTAGGGAGTCTTTTCTGAAGGCTTTAGTGGTAAATGTTGTCTTGTACGGTATTGAAACATGGAAGATAAACCAGACAGGAAGAGAACAGAAGCTTTTGAAATGCGGTGCTACAGGCGAATACTAAAAGTTAGGCTGGTAGTTGAGGTAATGAACAGAATCGGAAGAAAAGAAATATCTGGCATATCTAGACTACAAATAGTTATTGTTTAATGGAACTTATTCTGAGATATGAAACGATCATTATTTTAGCATTGAGTGGAAGTGTGCGAGGTAACAATCGCAGAAGAAGACCCAGAGATGAATATAGTAAGCAGGTTCAAAAGGATGAGGTCGCCATTCTCGTTCGGACATGATAGGGGCTTTCACAGAATAGGATAGCGTGAGTAGATGCATCAGACCTGTCTGTGTACTGATGACCTCAACTTAAACAGACTCATGTTTTTTTGTTTGTTTTTTTCTGTTTTAGGTTAAAATTTTATTAAACATTACAGCAAACGGTTGTCGACGTTTCGACTATTATACAGATTTTTTCTTCTGTGCTGTTAACTGTCCACTTGTTTTGAAATTCTCCCTAATTAGTGACTATTTCTGTTATCTCCTTGCTTTCGATGATACACGTCAGTGATACTGCTAGAAAATTCGAGTTCCGTTTGATGGGGATGGGACTACGGAGTGCTACAGCCTTTGCTACTTATAATGGACTGCCTTTCTAATGTAGAAGCAACTGCAGTGGGTGAATGGTAGGCTCTGGCAATAGCGAACAAAGGGCTCCTGTTTTCCTGCCGAGAGGAGTTTAGGCCGCACGGCAATTCCGTCGTGGCTGCTATTGATGTTGTTAAACCAGGGTGAAGTGGTGCTGGTGGCTGAAGCACAACGCTATTGCCTACCAAATCACTTGCTACAGTTGTTTCCCAACCACTAATCGGACTACTAAGGGAGCAGAATACCGTACACCCATTCTCTCCACTGCAATCTCTCTTGAACAGCCTAATAACATCGCAGACGTGGCCAACGTGGCCTGAGCGCAGGCAAATAGCCCTATGCCGTCGGCGGAGTGGCTCTCGTTAGTGTAATACCTGACTTACGACTTACCCGCGTTTATCTAAGACGAAAGAGGCCTCTAACACAACAGAATATAACTGTGTTACGCTGAAATTAGTCGCTACGCGGCCTCTTTTGTCTTCAGTACAGTGTGAATATTTCATAATGACGTCACGTCTGACGCTATCGAGAGCCACTCTGCTGACGTCATTTACGCATATTCTCCTGTGCTCAGGCCTGTATTTATGGTTGACCACGCATCATTAATGGGTGACGTTGATAGCAAAGAGATAACCGAAACCGACGGTATAAACGGGCAGACTCTCAGCAGTGTCATACAGTTAACCGCCTTGAAGACCGCTTGCACAGTGATCGAAAACTCGGTATTTCGCCTGATTTGCTGTTTAAGTCACATCCCAACATCCTTCGTCTTCTTTCTTTCTCTTGAGCCGTGTTCCCGCTCATGCGGGATCCGATTTGTTAATCGTATCTGGAGTGTTAATAGTTACAGGTAGTCGGATGCCCTTCCTGTCGCCATCCCATGCCCACCGGGAAGAAATGTGTACCCCAAAATCTGTGTAAAGTGTTATATGTGTGAAAGTGTAAAGTGTTACGAAATGTTTGTGAATCGTGTAACTGAGGCGGGACTTGGGGACCAGCCCGTTATTCACCTAGGGGGATGTGGAAAACCACCTAAAAACCACATCCTGGCTGGCCGGCATTCCGACACCCTTCGTTAATCCGCCGGGCGGATTCGAACCGGGCCGGTACGCCTCCCCGTCTCGGAAAGCGGTGCGTTAGACCACACGGCTAACCGAGTGGGTCTGTCACAACCAAACATCCATATTACTTTATTCAAAATTAACCAGCCTCTGAAATCCTACGAAATTTCTTCCTTTATTTTACCCGACGTATTAAATTTATCATACAAGAAATCGATTGTAATTTCCGTTATCGAATTGTTCTTCTCCATCATCATATTAAGCTATTCGTTGGACTTGCTTTAAAGGGATAACATTATTTTAGTTCGGATCTCCTGTCACAAATTCAAGTCCAGAGTGGAAAGCCATTCAAATGGAGAGATCGATGCAACACTGTTTCAGTAGACGTGACTGCCATAAAATTTTACGTCCGTACCTTATGTTCACATTCAGACAGTAAGTAAATTACAATTAAACTCACTTTGAAAGTTTAACATTACAACGGCCGTGTCGCAGTGGACACACCGGTTCACCTTAGATCATCGGACTTCAACACTGTAGAGCTTGGCTACCACTTGACGGTAAATCATCCGGGTATGCCAAGCGGTGTTGGCAAACGGGGTACGCTCACCGTTCGTGAGGCTAAAGCTACTTGATTGAGAAGTAGCGGCTCCGATCACGAAAAGCGACACAAAGCGACACAAGTGCTTTTGAATTTTGTTGCTTTCTTATCGAGGATATTGAGTGGAAGAAACTATATTTTCGTTTCTTAACCTGATTAAAAGCCAATACCTTACTAAAAATGAAACTTTGATCAGTAATTACTAGCCTCACAATAACCTGACAATTTGCGATAATACGGAGTTGTTAAATGACGTAGCATATTGTACACCAAGATCAATTTTAATGTCGGCAAACAATAATATTTATCAGTATGCTGTTATATCGTACTATTGAGCATTCGTTGATGTTCTGTGCTTTCATCCTGAAGTCTCGACTTCATATAGACCCTTAAACCTATCTTTTTACCATCTCTGCTGATAAAATAAGGTGACGATTGTATTCCTCGCTTACAGTTTATTCACTACCAAATTTCCACCATCTGTTTCTACACCCTGACGACGCTACCAGCACTAATGCATTGCTTAGAACTTCCCTCATAACTTCCATAGCCAACACACTTTGGAGAATTAACAGCTGTTAATGCAGTATATTACAGCAACAGTGCAATTCCCGTGTAGACACCTGATGCTGGGCATGTGATGGGTTGAGTTCTCTAACCAATTCTGACGTAACTCTGTCATCGGTGGCACATTGCCCTCCCGTGAGTTGTGTACATAAACGAAAGTATGTTGAAAGGCAGTACCTCAATTCAATACCACGTGTGTTGCGTGAAGCGCAGCAATCTCTTCTTTTCTTGTCATTTGGTGCAGAGTACAAGCATTTTAAACATAGCAGCTATTGTCAGCGACCGTTACCAACGTCAACGGATAAAAAATTAGCCCTAGGTCTGATGCTTCCGTGCAGGCGTGCAGCCCATAGTGGCTAGCATTTTCTTTAAAAAAATCTTTTTAAACATTGTGTCGTAAGCTTCACAGAATTTGCGACCGAGGGCTACTTTTTTATCCATTGACGATGGCTACATATTTAAATGTTTGCTCACAGCCGTTGTTCCCAGCCACTAAAATTTTCTAAAACAATAAACTGCTGTACACGAGTACACACGCGTCAAAGGAAGCCAACTCAGCTGAACTGACAAACTGACTGTACGTTTACTGACATAACGCAGTTTACATCATAAACGACTAAATAAATGTATATTATTATAAATTTATTTTATGCGGGAACGGGGGGGTGCAGTTTGTCTGCTCCCGCCCCTCCACCCCTTAATGAAGGCTCTCCCTACGCTTTCTTCTCGTCATCTCTCTTTTTCACTTTTCCTTTTTTATTCCCGCTTTCCTACCTTGTTTCTTCTAAGTGTTACCTTTCCCCTCTCCTTTCTTATGTCTCTTTCTACTTCCTCGTTAACGTGAAGCATTCGCGTGTTACTTCTAATAACTTCCGAGTCCAGACAACAACCGAATCTTAACAGGAGTATCCAAAGGCGTATCTTTATCGTGCCGCTTTTGAAAGAAACCGTTAAGTGTTCTTCCATTCGCTTACGATGTACTTCATTCTAAAAGTCATCAAAGGCTCCTCGTAATGACTGGCTACAGGTTATGCTGTGAATTTGTTATATTGCTTCTCTCTCATTCTTGGCACATTACGCGAACTTGTATAATTACGATTTTTTATTAATTTAGGAATAGCTGTCTCTAAATCATAATACCCTTTTTGGCCCGATAATACATTCGTTTCGGAGTGTTGGATCTGCTCTTTGTCTTCACGTTAAGAAAAGGTCTCGGTGTATTCTAACAAATTTTTTATTAAGGGGGAGAAGGGATTAGGAAGGAAAGGATTGGCTTTAGCTGCACTGGAGCACTGAAATTATACAATGACAACAAGTGAAAGTGTGAATTTGTTATATTGCTGCTCTCCCTTCCTTGGCACATTACGCAAACTTGTATAATTACGATTGTTTTATTAAGTTAGGGATGGCTGTCTCTAAATTATAATACCCTTTTTGGTCCGAAAATACATTCGTTTCAGAATGCTGGAACTGCTCTTAGTCTTCACGTTAAGAAAATGTCACGGTGTATTCTAACAAATATATTTAGCAAATTTTATATTAAGGGCGAGAAAGGATTAGGAAGGAAAGGATTGGCTTTAGCTGCATTGGAGCACTGAAATTATACAATGACGACAAGTGAAAGTGTGACCGGTGCCGGAAATCTAACCCGGATTTCCCGCGGCGGGCCATCGGTCACGTAACCAATTGGCCAGTCGTCCTCGCCTCGCACCCCTCTCGAACTTCCACAAATCGAACGCTGCAGCTGTAGCACCCACAGCGCCCATGCCCTCTCACACTCACCATTACTGATGGCCGTATCCGAAAGAACAGACATCACACCAATCTATAATACGTATTTACATGAGATGACGGCGTTTGCTTCATTTACTTCATCGCATATGCTGTCATAAGCCCGACCTCGCACATGAATCCGTAATTGTGAGAGTAAGAGGGTGTGGACGATAGGGGCGCTACCGCCGCACTATGCTAGAGAGCCTGTATAAGGAGAGAGTGGCCATGCGTGAGACCGCTCGTGATTGGCTGACAGCCCAGGACGCCATGTTTTTACTAGATTTGGCGGGCTTTACATGTGAGTGGATAGCTGCAGTGTGAGTTTCTGTACTGTGGTGTGTCTTAAAAGCTTCTGACAGCGATTTAACTGTACAGTTACGTACTGGTTGTATTACAGTAGGCACTGCTACACTTTTGCACGTCTTTTGTGGGTTCTATATACTTAAATTGGTGTTCGTTGGTCGTTGACGATCACTTAAAAACTTCGAGGAAATTTTAAGTCTAAATGCTGGTTTGAAGTGATTTACTGAGTGTAATTAATAATGTAGATTACATAATCACTAAGGGCACTCAAGAGAAATACCCCGTTGTTCCTCTGTTAGTTGTAAAAACAGTAGTAAAGATTGTTGTATGATGCTTGTGTTCGCAAGGAATGAGGAAATACGGGAATAATGGGCGGTGAAAGTTAACTGAGAAAGGGGGAACCGTAAAGGCGACTTTTGGATGTTCAAATGTTTGTTAAGCTTATGGGACTTAACTACGGGGTCATCAGCCCCTAAACTTACGAACTACTTATGAACTACTTACGAATTAGGACGGCACAAATATCCATGCCCGAGGGGGGATTCGAACCCCCGACCGTAGTGGCCGTGCAGGCCGTGACTGGAGCGCCTCAGTCCCCTCGGCCACCGCGGCCGGCGCGACTTTTGGAAACCAAAAAATTATTCCCCCCACTCCAAACCACGAAAGGCACTGATCAAATTCAGAAATATAACTACTGCCTCCGAAATTCCCGCGTGGTGTAGTGGATCCAATTAAGGTATGTTTTAACATGGCTACGGTACCTCCTCCTTGGATGTGTATTATTGTCTATTCACAATCCTATAATTGGTTACGCGATTTGACGTGAGAAAGAGGGGGGAGGGGCGGAACTATTGATTCATTGGAGATATTCAGTTACCTAGTTTGAGTTTGTTTCTGCTGTTTTACTAGAGATACTATTGTTATTTTTCCGATTTACTGTGATACAGTGTCGCTAATAGTATCTTCAGAATGACGTTTTTGGTATTTCTTACTTTAGAAAAATCTTATAAGATCGACAGCAAACCTAAAATGCATTATATCGGGGCGGAATGCGATAATACTGGGGGCTGGGGGAGTGGGAGTCATGACGCAAACTGCGTCACTGAAATTTCTGGGGGGATTGGGCGTCGAAAAGTAGTACTTTTGGCCAACAAGTGGAGGACTGGCATTATAAAATAATTTACAAAGTTTCAAATTTCAATATTTAATGGCAAAGCCATGTTTATTAGGTAATAAACTAGGAATTGGGGGAGCATCTCCGGCCAGCGATGTGGAAGGCGTAGTGTAGGCCCTACTTAAAGCACTACATACACCGAGCTGAACAATCCGCCATTTTGAATCCCAGGCCAGCAACGGTTGTATGCTTTGTTTGGTGTTGCAAAGTGAATCAGCAAATATTTTGTCATTGTATTGTTTCATAGCGTGAAGTGGTCGGTTTTGCTGCAACAAACTGCTCATATAATCGCAGACATGATAGCTATACGTTTTATCGGTTTGCTTCAAAAGGTGGCTTGTAAATTCCAGACGCCAAGTATGGACGCCAAAATCGAGTAACTATAGGTGTAACGTTAAGAACAAAACTTCTTCTATTTGTATTAGAAATAGTTGTGCTCACAGAGAGGTAGTAATGAAAATATTGGCCAATACATGTAAGCAATGTTTTTTTTTTTAAATATTGCTCCAGATTGTTAACACGACATACAGTGTGTGTAAAGTAAGCCACTTTTCTTGATTTTATTTTAAACCAACAAAGTAGTTTTTCTAAGGGCTGTTAATTTATTTTAAGCGATGCATGAGTGCAGCCGGCTGTGACCAGCTAGTGGTTTTTAAATTATACGAATATTATTTCGCATTAGTTCAGTGTTTAATTTAAATGGGACTCTCAACATGGAAATATGTAGGCGTAAGCCAAGCTGTGAACAGTATGTTTGGAAAAAAAGAAAAGAATTGAACTTCGCAAAAAATGCGAACAGGAAGGAAGTCATACATGACAGGCATTAAATTCAAAACTTAGCATACAACATTGACTTTCCTTCAAAGTGCATGCTACCAGGGAGACTTTATTTCGTACTTATCTAACAAAACCAGACGTTCAATGTTATTAAACAAATTTTTTGCTTAAAATATTCTGAAATATGTAAGACATTGGAGGGCGGAACACGGGAAGTACAGTATTGCAATTTAACATCATTATTTACTGTTTTCGAATGAAACTTTTAGTTACCATAGAAGTATGTGGATGTGCGATTTATAAACTAGAAAATACGATAATTGTAATGTATTGTAATTGTATTTTGTCAATATTTAGAACAACAACATATGCCGTAATGTGAAATGTAACTGAATGTTTTATATCTCTAAATATTTCTTCAATCACCAATTTGGTTGCCTCTACTGTCAAATGTATGCTAAGAAATTTACTATGCTGTAATATTTTCTACGTTACGAAAGTATAATTAAGGGCCACGAGAATATATTAAAAAGCGTAAGTGTTCCGTAATCTTTAAATGCGCGCCTTCAATGTGGGATTCAAAATGGCGGATTGTTCTGCTTGTACTAAACAGTGGGCTATCCCTACCGTTAGCAGAGCCTGTTCGGTTGATGATGCGAATGTAGCGGTCTACTGCCTATGAGACCTCTGAAACAGTTCTGAAGCGAACGCCACGAAATGGTAGAAAATCAGACTCACGATGACTTAAGCTTTACGAAAGAAGCGGCAACACTTTCTGCGCAACCCACCCATCATTTTGCACGACAATGTGCGGGCACATACAGCGCAACTGTGGGTGCTCTGTTTGGTCGATGGGACTGGGAAGTACTGTACAATCCACCATTCTCTCAGGACATAAGTCCTTGTGACTTATATTTGATTCCGAAGATGAAGGAGACGGCCGCGGTGGCCGAACGGTATGCGGCGTGCCAGTCACGGTCTGCACGGCCGCTGCGGTTGGGGGTTTGAATCTCCACTCGGGCATGGATGTTCGTGCCGTCTTTAGTATAAGCTAGGTCATAAGTAGTTTGTAAGTTTAGGGACTGATGACCCCGTAGTTAAATCCCATACGCTCTACAAACATTGGATTTTGAAGATGAAGGAATCACTTAGTTGCATTATCTTCAGAAGTGTTCCAGAGATTCCACTCACATCAATAGAACAGGCTCTGCTAACGGTATGCTACGCCTTCCAAATCGCTGGCAATGAGTTCTACACAACGCTGGTGTCTACTTTGAAGAACAATAACAGGTGGAAACATGTAACGCCTTTGTATCGGTTGTGAATAAATAGTTGCCACTATTTAAGTTCCAACCATAGTAATTTGCAAATTCAATATGGCTTTGAATTAGGTGTGGTGCTGTGCTTTCGGACACAAGTCCGAATGAACCAACATATAAATAACAAATGTATTTCTTTAATAGAATTCACTTGTTCTGAAACTGCATTCGTTTCGCATATCAACAACGTTAGTCGGAACACGGATAACAAAAGTGATAGATGTAATTAATGTATATCAGATGTGGTTATTTGCGTGGTCATGAAATCAAAAGCATTCAAACATCTCTTCTAAAAAATTTTACTTTTGCTCATGTTCCTAGAAGATTACACCAGTCATGTGTGTCAGACTCACTGCCTCATTTATACCGTGTCTCTCAGAAATCCCCTCAGTTTATGTCGTCTTCCGTCTTACGTCTTGCCTATTCCCAGCCTTAACTTCTGCTTTGTGTTGCATTATCGCGTAGTATTATCTTTCACACCATTAGCTACTGGAGTAATTATAACCAATTTATTACCTGAACATTTGATTTTTGATACAAATTCTTCATACTCAAATGAATCTAAAAGTTCGTTACTGTTAGCTACCATTAATTACGGTCGATCACGATCCTATATGATTGCCTCCAAGAATTTCGTAATGTATATAGATAAAATTAGTCACTGTCTACTCGCTAATTCATGTCAACAAATTAAATTTTAGAATTGTTTAGCTCTTCTTAATAACAAACTGCTATTTCACTTTGCAACGTGATTCCATTGGATTTCAGTGTGTCGTCGTCATACCAATGACTTCTCGACAGTGAATTTTGTGAGTCACAAAGTAGTAAGTACACTGCGATTCTTTCCTGCACTTTGCAGTTAATCAAGTAGTCCTGGCACATTTCTACAACCTCAAATGCATCATGGATCACAGTAGATTTCTAAGTACGCGGACGCTTCTATCTACGGTTCATTTCTGGCGGTAATCAATATATTGCACTTTCCTTAGACCTTTAACAGGTGACAGACGCAGGGTTTCCTGCCTCGCTTCGATAGTCACGCTCCATATGAATGAGTAAATCAAAACTCAAAAATTCGACAGGTTAAATAACCCGTAGATACGGCCTCCGCAGAAATCAAAAATGTTCAAATGTTTGTATAGCTTATGGGACTTAACTACAGGGTCATCAGTCCCTAAACTTACAAACTACTTACGAACAAGCTAACATTAAGGACGGCACAAATATCCATGCCCGACAGGGATTCGAACCCCGACCGTAGTGGCCGTGCAGACCGTGACTGGCGCGCCTCAGTCCCCTCGGCCACAGCGGCCGGCTCGCAGAAATCCTTTCTCGTTCCTTCTCCCCACAGGTTCGCGGAAACTCGTATTTGTGGTAGCACATCTATGTACCACAATTCGTCGAAACTGTCGCAATTAGCCAGACGGAAATTTAAGCAAATTAAAGAACGCTTTGTGAAATGTATCAATTTGAGGAGTAACATCAACCTTCAGTCGGAATATCCTCATGGTTGATAAATTATTGAATGGGTTTTGCTGTTACTACAAAGAATACCTGAGACCTTGTCCTTATACACAGATAAAGTTGATATTTATAAAATTTTGGGTGTAATATATTGGTTCAAGGAGGCACTAGCGTAAACATGTTATACAATATCAGATTAATTACTTTTTGGGCGAACACACCCCTTCTTCATTATATTGTTTTCGCTAGTAACGTCTATCGTCAACGAAACGTAATATACTTTTGTAGATTCATAATAGTTTCGTGATTCATTTTCGATAGTTAAAAATTGATGAATCATTTAAGAAATAGCATACTTTTTAAGACTATACCCAGAATGGAATTCGATGATAACAGCAACATATGGAAATGTATAAAACAGCTGCCGACAGTTTCATACACAAAAAGTGCAACAAGCTTTGCACGAATCATTAGTAATCGAGATTTTGTATTAAATAGACTAAATTGTGACCTTTGTCAGATGAGATGATTTTCGTAACCATATTTTGTCGTGGGCCCCTACCACCACGGGCAGTGCCTTCAGATATGAAGGGTAGCTGCGAATAAAAAAAAATAAGCAGTCACCGACAGCAGGCACGGAGCAGGCGATGGCGTGATGAACTATCCCTGTTTCTTCTTCTCTTACCATCACATCTATCCATCAAGAATCAGCAACATTAATGGTCATGGGTCCCTTTGAGGTAAAATATTCCTGAGGTAAACTAGGTCCCCATTCGGATCTCCGGGCGGAACCAACTTCGAAGAGATTCAGGGCGAAAGAAACTTTCAGGTTGGGAACATAGAACGTTAAAAGTTTGAACACGCCAGGAACGTCCCAAACATTACTAGACGAATTAACTAGATACGATGTAGACATTACAGTGATTCAGGGAACTCGTTGGCAGTGGAAAGGTAGTATAAAGAGGGGAAACTATATATTTTTCTATGGAGGTGCTAATGCTCACAGTTTTGGAACAGGTTTTGCAGTACAGAGAAAACTGCTTCCCGCAATCAAAGGTATAAGGTTTATTAGTGACAGGCTATCAGCTATAGTGTTGTCCGTCAGATGAAATAGATAAGTAGTAATTAATGTACACGCAACGACTGAGGACACTGAAGACGTTGTTACAGTCGTCTTTTATGAAGAACTAGATCATCTGTGGGATGAGTTTCTCTCGTATGATATGAAACTAATCATAGGTGATTTTAATGCGAAGATAGGGAAGGAGGAAGTATTTCGTCCTGCAATTGGGTAAGATAGTTTGCATAACATATCGAATGATAATGAACATGGGTGTTAATTTCGCTGTTTCTAAAGATATGATTTTTGAGAGCACATATTTCAAAAGGAAAGTCATTCATAAAGCAACTTGAGCCTTCCCGGATGGACACACCCGAAACCAAATTGATCATGTTCTTGTGGATCGGAGAAGGCACACTATTATAGAAAATGTCAGGACTTTCCGGGGAGCAGATTGCGATTCTCATCATTTTCTCATAGTTACGAAGAATACTAACGTCTATCAACAGCAACGTCTAGATGTCACAATGTAGGACAATGGGTGCATGCTTTAATGTGCCCATAAAATTTAAGCCTTCGTTTAACCATGTCGGTATGTATTTCTGTGTACTCATCTATTTCCTTATTACTTTTCAGCCTTTTGGGGCCAAATATTTTCCTAGCTATCTTCGCTTCCTTCTTTTGTATTTTTTCATTCTCTTTCTTCATTTTTTCTCAGCTCGGATATAGTAAATTTCGTTGAGACGGATAAGCTTCGTCCTATGAATCATCACGATTTTAGGAAACATCGTTCCTGTGAAACACAGCTTGCCATTTTTTTACATGATATCTTGCGAGCCATGGACGAAGGGCAACAGGCAGATTGTGTTTTTCTCGATTTCAAAAAGGCATTGACGCGGTGCCACACTGGAAACTGCTACCGAATATGCGAGCATACGGAATAGGTTCACAGATTTGAGACTGGCTGGAAGACTTTCTAAGTAATAGAACGCAGTACGTTGTTCTCAACAACATGTGTTCATCAGAGACGAGTGTATCGTCAGGAGTGCCCCAGGGGACTGTGATAGGACCGCTTTTTTTCTATCTATATAAATGATCTGATGGACTAACTTATAATTTGCGGCAGTTTGCGGATGATGCTGTGATGTATGGAAGGGTGTCGTCATTAATTGACGGTAATAGCATGCAGGATTAGACAAAATTTCTAGCTGGTGTGAAGTATGGCAGCTAGCTCTAAATGTAGAAAAATGTAGGGAGGAAAAACGACCTCATAATGTTAGAAAATAGCATTAGTAGTGAGCGTCTTAATTCAAGCGTGTCGTTTAAATATCTAGGCGTAACACTGTAGAGCGATATGAAATGGAACGTACATGTGACGACAGTTGTGAGTAATGCGGATAGCCGACTTCTGTTTATTAAGAGAATTTGGGAAGATGTACTCCATCTGAAAAGGAGACCGTGTATAAAACGCTTGTACGACCACGTCTTGAGTAATGCTCAGTGTTTGGGACTCGCAGCAGATCAGTTTAAAGGAAGACATGGAAGAAGATCAGAGGCGAGCAGCTAGGTTCGTTACTGGTAGGTTCGACCAATTCCAAGTAACACAGAAATGCTCCGGAAACTCAAATGGGGATCACTGGAGGAAAGACGACGTTCTTTTCGACAAATTCTGTTTAGAAAATTTAGAGATCCGGAATTTGAAGCTGAGACTAGAACGATCTTCCTGCTGCCTACTGACATTTCGTGTAATGATCACATAGAGTAGATATGAGAAATTAGAGCTCGTACAAACGCATATAGGCATTCTTTTGTCCCTCGTTCTGTTTGGGAGTGCGATAGGAAAAGAAATGCCGATTAGTGGTACAGTGTACCCTCCGCCACGCACCTTACGGTTGATTACAGAGTATATATGTAGATGTAAAATTAAACTTTCTGCTTCATAAAGACATTTATATTTGATTACAGTGTTGTAATGCCTGTCTACTGAATTTAGGAAGTGATTTTTTTTTATCATATACCTTATATTTTGAGTTAATCTGACTGCAGTTGCCATTTTATGACAGCGAACTTCGTTTTCAGAGTTTCTAGATTTTTTTTTATATGTTTGCCCTAAGTATTTCAACTGAGAAACACATTGTATTTTTCCATATTTCGTATTTAAAAACCTTGGTGCTCATTTTTTTGCATTTGAGTTTATTTATTTGCTTATAAATAAACAAAGCCGCGGGACTTTACGTGTCATCAAAGTCACAAGATACTAGTATTTCTTACCTTCAGGATTCCAAGCCAATATCTAAAAAAAAAAAAAAAAAAAAAAAAAAAAAAAAAAAAAAAAAAAAAAAAAAAAAAAAAACCGCATAGAACTAGGTAAGTTGTAAGAGAAACCTGATTTGTGTACGGGAAATAAGATAAAGAGACGAGGAAAACAGCAGTATTCTTAGCAAGAAGTTTTATTACTTTGCAGTGGAGTGTGCACAGATTAACACAGTGTACCGGAGAGGGATTCAAACCAGGACACGTTGCCTTTTGCAAGCGCTCTATCAGCAGAGCTACTCTGGTTCTCCTCGCGTCGCGGTGGAATGGCCAAGCTCTCTAATAAGCCTTGCTGCGGAGCGCGTGGCTACTCGCCGTCGGAGGTTCGACTCCTCCCTCGGGCATGGGTGTATGTGTTGTCCTTCGCATTAGTTAGTTCAAGGTAGGAGGAGTAAGGGAAACCTGGGTTTAACGTCCCATCGACAGCGTGATCATTAGAGACGGAGCTAACACACTGTTTTGGTCTAGGATGGGGAAGGAAATCGGTCGTACTCTTTGAAAGGAACCATCCCGGCATTTGCCTGGAATGATTTAGGCAAATCACGGAAAACCTAAATCTGGATGGCTGGAGTTTAAGTTAGTTTAAGTAGTTTGTAACTCTAGGGCCTGATACCGCATTTTGCGCTCATAACGATTCGTCGTCATAGCTTCATCAGTACTTCGCTTCCTATCTTCTAGACATAACAGAATCTCTCCTGCAACCCTTGGAGGACTATCACTGCTGGAAGAAAGGCTATTGTAGGTACATGGTTTAGCAAAATTCTAGGAGATATTCCCATAATGATACTTTCACTCTGCCGCAGAGCGTGTGCTGATTTGAAACTTCCTGGTAGATTGTCTGCCGAGCCGGACAAGCGCTCTGCCGACATTCCGTTTTAATATGCCAGAAACTTTCGTATCAGCGCACACTCTATGCAGGCTTCGATTCCAGGTCCAGCAAACTGTTTTAATCTGCTTCGAAAATTCAAGACTAATCTCTATTAACAAAAGATATCTGTAGGTTTTATAAGACTTTCCACTCCCTCCCCCCTGTCAGATCGGAAGAAAATTGTTGGTTGTCTTTTTACGCATGCACAATGCTTCCATAATGTAGCCTGTGATACGAAAATGAAAACATCCGGGTTCACATGAACAAAGGTAATTAATCCTGTAATGCCACAGTCAGAGGAGTGGGACCGGGGAATAATCTAGTAAATCAACATGATATATCATTGCATGGATCTCCTCTCCAGTAGCTAAGTTGTTTTCATATTAATTAAAATGAAACAATATTAAAATTGTGGCCTGAGAAAGAAAAATATCGACTGCAATGTTAATAAATCAGCTTTCGTGTTGGGCCTATAAATACAGGTGTGTGGTAACCATTGTTTTCCCACCACATAATTACATACAACACGAACGAAACTCAATTTCGCTAATAACTTGCGGTCTGTAATTAGGTAGGTATTAATAATGTTTCATTATTTCTCCTGGTGCCACGGCGTCATAGCACTGACGAATATACTATTCGTTTTAGTATTGACATATATGAAACAACAGAGTACTTCTTAGTTTGATTAATATTTGAAATTCATGATAATGTGACCATAACTGATGGAAGACTTTTTGTCACGTCTTAAACTATTAATATGGTTACAGTACATAAAATACCAGACAGTTTTGCATGTGGTAAATGATACTTCTAAAATCGTGAGTGATTATTGAAATAAATTTGAAATGACTAAATAAAATTATAAATTTCAAATATAACTGCTTCTTTTACGGGCTTGAGTGTACTAGCGTCTTGTCCGTAGTAAGTTATTGTTCAAATGTTTGTTAAGCTTAAGGAACTTTACTACGGGGTCATCAGTCCCTAAATTTACAAACTACTTACGAACTACCTCATACTAAAGACGACACAAACATCCATGCCCGAGGGGGGATTCGAACCCCAGACGGGGAACGGCCTCGCGCATCGCAGCATAGTCCCTCAATGCGCTTGACCACCTCGCCACGCCAGTAAGTTATTAAAATGAAAATTGATTATTTTTTGAGATTATAAATATAGGCGAATAGGTATAGAGTACAGCGCAGTACTGCTGAAACAAAATAACTATATTTGAAAAGGTCGCTTACTGATTTTCCCTTCGGGATAATTTTGTTGCCTGTTTCCTACTTGAGTTCCGAGCGTAGTGTGAAAAGTTTTTTATTTAGTCTATAGCAGTGGAAGTTCGAATAGCCATCAGGACTACTGAAACCATGTTATAATATACAATCAAATTCTGAACGACGAACGGAAAATTGCTATAAAGGTAATTATACGAATCAGTTTCTTTCTTTTGAGAAAGTTATCATTTCGTCTGAGATTGGTGCTCAGCAGATATTACCATTTTTAAGTGCGCCACTTGTATTTCACATGAAATAACTTTTTTTTTTCAAATTTCGTCACAGCCGAATTTTAAACTGATACAAATCGATTAAGACATTGCACGAAGGTGCACCCAGGAAAAGGGATTTTTCGCCACAGCGTATCTAACAAATCAAAATGTCTCGGCATTTTCACGCACATTTACTTGTTAGTATATCTTGACCGTGTGGCTTGTTAAATGTGTCGGGACTGGTGTTCAAGTGAAGAAGCTCTTCATTGGAAACGGAAAGGTCGCGTGTTGGAAATCCGGTTGGGTCACCGATTTTATAGTCTGCGTTTTAACCAAGTATTCACATCTCAACGATTTGAGGAGTCACCAAAAGCGACACTAGTTCGGATTCCACGTTAAGTTGTATGTCCCCTTTGCCAGTTGGAAAACTGGAGTGGTTAGGAACGAGCAAGTCGCCGAAGTGACGACCAGTTACACCAGGCCGTTGAGCTATAGGATATTATTGTTATTGTTGTTATTATTATTATTATTATTGTAAAATGGTGCCTTGTATTACATGTTCAAACGTTTAAACGTTTGTTAAGCTTATGGGACTTAACTACGGGGTCATCAGTCCCTAAACTTACAAACTACTTATGAACTAGTTAATCCTAAGGACGGCACAAATATCCATGCCCGAGGGGGGATTCGAACCCCCGAGTGCAGCGGCCGCGCAGACCGCGACTGGAGCGCCCCTGTCCCCTCGGCCACCGCGGCCGGCTGTATTACATGTATTGTATCCTACTCTATCTCAGTACGTCTGAAGTGAATAATATAGATACCCCACTAATGAAGCTCTATGAATGTCTTCTCACATCATGTCAAGTCGTGTAACGTGTTAAATTAGGCACACACGTCTTATTGGATGTCACATACACATGTAAAGTTTTGGCACTTCACATACTGTTGTGATATGTGAGATACTATGCGCATTCTAAAATCCAGTATCATATGGCACGTGACATTGTCACGCCACAACTTTGTGTTGTGATGCAATGCATTTCATGTTGAGTTGCGACAGGTGACGTCTCGTGTTGGTCCTTGGGATATAACAAAATATACAGTAACACAACTTGTTTAATGAGAAAAATATCATTTGTTCACGTGATACATTATATCCTGTCATATAATAACCATTTGCTATTTCATGTAATACTATGCATTGCGATAAACAAAATAACGTGATACACGAGCTCATGTCGTAGAACATGACACGTGGCATAATGCCAGACAACACTGCATTTCTCATGTCGTGCATCATGTCTCTAAGTTCATTTCCTTTCTAGAGCCTTTCTACATTTTTTTCCAGCTTTCAGCATTCCCTTCTTTGCTCAGAATTGGTTTCCCATCCGAATTCTTGATATCCATACAGCTGCTTTTCTCTAACTGTATCTTTTATTTTCCAATGGACGAAATCTATCTCTGCCCTACTTAAACATCGTTTTACGGACATGGATTTGCTCTCCAGCCATTCTTGCTTAGCCATTTCACATTTCGTCTCAATCTCATTTTGTAGTCGTCTGTACTCCGTTTTATCGGTTTCACTTAACTAATTTTTATATTTTCTCCCTTCATGAATTCAGTATATCCGGTGATATTCAAGGATTTTATAGGTCTTGCTATTCTACCCAATCGGTCCTCTGTTGCCTTCACTGTCTCATCCCTCAAAGCTACCCATTCATCTTCTACCGTGTTATTTCGCCCCGTTTCTGTCAACTGTTGCCTAAATCTCCCCCTGAAACAGTCAGGTTCCTCCAATTTATGCAGATCCTATATGTTTATTTTCCTGCCTTTCTGCAGTTTCTTCAATTTCAGTCTACAATTCATGACCTATACGAAACAGAGTTTATAGCTTCCGCTGGATATGTCTGTTTAAAAGCTGGTTCCAGAAATTATTTCTTACCATTATGAAATCTATCTAGAACATTTCGGTATCTCCTGGTCTCTTCCACGTACTCAACTGTTTGTCATGATATTTAACTCACGAGTCTGTTATGATTACATTATGCTCAGTGCAAACTTCTACCAGGCGACTTCCTCTTTCATTCCTTTTTTCCAGTCATAAATCACGAACTATTTCTCCTTCCATTCCTTTTCCTACTACCCAATTCCAGTTCCCTATCACAATCTACTATTCCTCTCCTTTAAATGCCTAATTAATTTCCTTTATGTCCTCATACATTTCTTTGAACTCCTCATGATCGGAAGAGCTAGTTGACTTATAAACTTGTACTACTGTGGTCGGTACTGGTTTCGTATCTATCGTGACTACGATTATGTTATCTCGGTGCCGTTCATAGCAGTATACCGCCATTCCAATTTTGTTATTCATTATTAGACCCATTACTGTAATACCCTCAACTGATTTTATATTTTTAACCCTGTACTCATCTGACCAGAAATCTTGTTCGTCTTTCCACCGAACTTCATTAATTGCCACTATATTAAACATCAACCTACCTATATCTGTTTTTAAATTCTCTAACCTCTCTGTCCGATTAACGGATGTGACATTCCATGCTCCGATGCGCAGAATTCCAGTGTTCTCTTTCCTGATGGCGACATCCTCCTGAGTGGTCCCCGCCCGGAGATCCGAAAGAGGTACTATTTTACCTCCGAAATATTTTACCCGAGAGGATGTCATCTTCATATATAGGATAATTGTAACTTTCAAAACGCTGTAAAAATGACACCACTGATTAGAATGACGTGAAATTGCAACGGAATATTATGGGAGAAAGGAGAAATCCACGGCAGAAGAAAAATAAATTCTGTAAGAATTGATCAATAGATGGCGTTGTATGTGTCATAATATGTAAATTCAAGCACCTGTCATGCACACAATCCATTCAAGTTGCTGTAAACACGCCGGGTACACAGCTTTTCCTCACTTCGCGTCTGCTACGAGATATTCGGCCCACTCACTATCAATGGACCACCCTGTATACATTGAGAGGTCAGTGTCAGAATTCGCAGATTACTGAACGGGGGTCGACAATGAGTTCCCGAGCTCCGCTTATACATTGCTCAAACGGACCGTTTCAACACATGAATACCTTTTTTTAAATCGGTAATTCAAAAAAAAAATAATACCATATGCCATAAGCGAATGAAAATAAGTACATTAGACTACTATTAAACTATCAGTTAGGTCACTGTTCTGATGATAAATTAAGCAGCATTTAGTTTCTGAAAAAGACCTTGGATTGGGCCTTTCCACGACAACTCTATCTATCTGAACGCCTAGATATTTGAACTGCTCAATCTCATAGACACATTCTGTGTAATCAGAATGTCAGTTTCAATGAACTGTGTGTTACAGAATGTTAAAGCTGAGTCTTGCTGTGATAGAGCATGAGTTTATTTTCTAGAAGCCATGAACTTGTGCATTTAACTGCATTATTTGGTACTGTGTCAATACTGCGAACAACATCCTTCAATAGCAAATTGGTGTCATAACCAAATAGAACCATTTTATAAACATATGTTATACATATAAAAGAAGCAACAGCGGCCTCCGCTTGACTGTGCTGCCTTGTGACGGCATTTCGGTGCCATCAAGGGCGAGAAACTCATGTTTCCGGTAACACGACCTTGGTTCGCTCCTGCCTCACCTCAACTGGATCACTAGAAGGGTATCAGCCTGTAACCTCTGCTTCTTATTGTATGGTCTATCGTCTTCCATATTTGTTCTGGTTTCACTGAAAACAGAGGATCGATTCATAACACAGCGTTCTGAATTCCATTGTAATACGATGCTTGCACTCTGCTCCATTTTTAGCTCGCGCTCGTAATATTGGGTGGAGTAAAATATTCCTTTTCTTTTTTTTAATTTCGGATAAAACAGAAGCCGCATTCATCCCATGGTGTCGTATGGACTTTTGTTTTTGCCTACAAATCCGTGTGTGAACCGCTGGGTTTAAATGCGTTGTAAATACGTCGTTCTTCTTTTCCATTGTTTTAATTTGCTTTCATTGTTCGTTATTTCTCTCATTTCATTGAGTACTCCATGTTACCCGCTGTAGACAGAATTGTTATTCAGCTTTATTACATCTTGTCACAGGACTATGTATTTATGCCGTGAGCCATATTTAAACTAATATAAGATTGGAAGGCTAATTCCGGTAGGTACATTTATTTCTGCTACAACGTATTGTTTGTAGTAACTATCAGTTAATAACCTGTAAACACTTCTGTGTAACCACTATAGCAGGTTATATATTATTATTATTAATTGTAATTTATTTTTATTTATTTAGTTATGCATTTGCAAGTTAGAATGTGTTAGTTACTAAGGCTACAAAGTGACAGGAAGCGACGCAGTTCAAAGAAGAATTACCTACTCTTTCTGTGACAAGGTGTAAGCCCCATTAAAAAATTTTAAACACGCAGTTTCACATTAAACGCAACAAATTTCGAAAAACGGTTACAAAATAGAACAGAATACACACAATATACTTACAACGCATTTTAACCGAGCGGTTTACAGAAATATGAGTGAGTCAACAGATCATTTTACCAGGAAATAAGATTATCTTTTAAATGAAAAAAAAAAAAAAAAAAAAAAATCCTTCCATGGTTCACGGGCGTCGCGTCGGATCGTATTGTCGAAACTGCAGAATATTTCCATGATGCAGCTGCTCGACATCTTCAGGTGCTAACTAGACTGCTGATTGCTGTCGTCTCTCCTATATACTGTGACTGGCTAGAAGAGCGCAAGCGTGAAGACGGTGGTGGGGACCAATGACATCAATGTAGGCGAATCGTAGATGAAAACACATAGAGCCCTCTGGTGGTCTCCGCGAACACGACGCGGGAAAGCGCGGCCGCAAGTAGCGGGCCCAGCACAGGTAGTGTGTAGTGTGGCGCGCAGTTTAGTTGCTGTCGCTGCGGTGACCCGTCTGCGGCGACTCGCTGGATACGTCTGAATGCGCCCGACGAAGCCTTAGTACCGCCAGTGCTGGTTCACATGCCTTGCTGAGCTGAAAGCCCGAGTCTTTGTTAATCAGGTTGTTCGAAATACGTATTTCGACTGCTTCTTTGCAGATGGTGTCCCAGTACGTAGATGCAGAGGAGAGGATCTTTCTCTCTTCATAGTGCATACTATGCCCCATGTTCAAACAATGCTCAGCGACAGCAGACTTTCCTTGCTGACCCAGTCTCGTGTGTCGCTTGTGTTCATCGAATCTATCTTTAACCGTGCGATACGTCTGTCCAATGTATGATTTTCCGCACTGGCATGGGAAATTTTATATGCCTGGTCTCCTCCGACGTGAATTATCTTTGACG
The DNA here is from genome assembly GCA_026315105.1 of Locusta migratoria. Lineage (NCBI taxonomy): Eukaryota > Metazoa > Arthropoda > Insecta > Orthoptera > Acrididae > Locusta > Locusta migratoria. The sequence goes on from CM048746.1 coordinate 339,704,729, forward strand.
GGACGCAGCATCGTTTGCACTCGTGCTGTAGGACGGAAGACGCATTTGATGTTATATTTCTCGAACAACCTGTCAATCTTGAAGGATACGCCACCAACGTTAAGGGAGAAAAACCAATCTTTTCGATTACTCTGTTTCTTCTGGCAGCTCTTCAAGTCTTACGCGAGGTGGTTGTAGAGCATTTCGGATCTGCTTCTCAGAGTATCCATTCTGGAGAAACACAGAGTGAATATGCTCCGACGCGAAGCCCGTGAACCATGGAAGGAATCCATACGTCGGGAAAGCCTCAAACTTTACAAATAAAATAATAATAATAATAATAAAAAATTGCTGGCCGCGGTGGCCGAGAGGACTAAGGCGCTCCAGTCACGGTCTGCACGGCCACTACGGTCGGGGGTTTGAATCCCCCCTCGGGCATGGATATTTGTGCCGTCCTAGTTCGTAAGTAGTTCATAAGTACCCCGTAGTTAAGTCCCATAGACTATACAAACATTTGAACATTTGAAATAAAAAATTATTTCCTCCTCAAAATAATTTTTGTTCGTGCACAAATAATGCAGATTATGAGTAATATATTCATAATGCATTTCAAATAGTGTAATACACATAAGAAGTCGTAATATGTATCACAATGCTATGAAACGAGTTTCTTCGTCAAATCATGCTAGGATTTCAGATTTTGATACGTGCTAAGACATTTATTAATGCCTACAAAAGCATAACACAAAGTTTTACAAATAATGTAATGTAATGTAATGTAATATTTTAATTAAGATTACTGGAATATATTAATTTGCAAGTTTTCAAAATTCTTTCAATTTCTAGAGACATACTACTACTCGACCATAGTCCAACTCACAAAGAATGAATGAAAAAATATTTGCATCTAAATCGCCTGCCTCGCCTTGAACTTTTCGTATTTGAAGGTCACTTCACGCTCGCTTTGAGCGCTGCTTGCGTTTTTATTTCCGTAACGTAAAACGGGCCTTACATTTCTTCTATGTTGAATGGTGGTACCAATTCGCAATATTGCGGATAAATACCTTCGCCGTCTGTTATTAAAGTAAGATTTGAAATAATTGTGAGATACACCCCTACTGCCTAAGTTCAAATTTCTGCAGTAATATCGCAACAGCTTCAGATCTCTCTGTTACATGAAATATGACGTCAGATGTACACAGCCTTACGACACTGCCTTCCTCGCCCTCGCACATCCCCTTGCCCCTCCTCCAGTCTCACCTTTCCCAATTAGTCACTTGGTGTAACCAGTGGTTCCTTACCGTCATAGGTTGTACCACCCGCTCCTCCCACCATCTCATTCTCCATGGCTGTGCCATCCCTCAAATTCCCAACCCTGAAATACCTTGGCCTCACCCTCGGCCGTTCTCTTTCGTGGACTCCCCATCTTAAGACTGAATTCTTTCCGTCTCAGACTTCTCAAACACCTCACTGGCCGGACATGGAGCTCAGCTCAGCCACAATCCTTTACACTTACCTCCCCCTGACATGTCCCGTCGTCTGCAGCCTCCACCCTGCCTGGATATACACACCTCCCCCCCCCCCTCTCGTCTTTATAAATCCCTCCAGACCCTGGAGCGCCACGCCCTCCGCCTCTCTTACCTTATTCACCTCCTTTCCCCCACGCAGTTGCTTTACGATCTTATTTCCTTCCCGCACCTTCTGAAGTTCTTGGAATATATCCGCATCCTGTTCATCTCCCAAAAAATAGAATCCCGTCACCGTTCGGTTTCTCCTCTCCTGTTAAACCCCGTGGCTCTGCCACGCCTGCACACTCTCCACATTCTTTACGATTGTAAATTTCGCCTCCTCTTCCGGATGACGCCCTGCGTCCTGACATCTACCCTTCCTACCAGCCCTATTCCCTCCGCCTATATGATGCGCTGTCACACTCCCAACCCCTCCTCATCGCTCACGCGCTTGGTCTCCCCCTCCCACTTTTTCCGTAGGATTTCATCCACCCTGTCCTTTTTCCACCCCCTTCGCGCCTCCTCTCCTTCCCTTTCTCCTGCGGGGATCTTGTGCCTGTTATTTTAACGTACGCCGATTTTAACAGTGTACAGAGATGTGGTGCTTGTAAGTTCTGTGTTTCAGAGTCTGCAACCGCAGTTATACTGCAAAACCAGTTCAGTGGCGGTGCATTCTGTGTGTTCATTGGTTGAATGAACCCCAGGAAAAAAGCTCGCTGTGGGAAAAAAAGTAATAAAAAGTGTTTTTAAATTACCATTCTTCGTTTCATTCTACTATCAGATCATTTTTATCGCAGGAGAAACGTTTTACGTCGCGGAAACAGCACTACGGTATACGAGTCGTAGCTCGGGCGTCTAATGTAAGCGGCAGTGGTCGCAGCGTTGAATAGCGCCTAGGCAGCTTAGGTTTAAATTCTCTTCTGAACCCCCTGAAGGCAGCATATGGGTGGTCCCGTGGCAGGGAGGAGCGAAGGGAAACGCCGCTTTTATCACAGGCGTTGGAGCTGGTAGAGACACCAGCTCCTGGTTACTCTAGCACAGGCGGTTACGCACAAATGGTTCCGAAGCAGTACAATGGAACTACTGCGCACCTCTGCTTGCGCATGCAGGGTCGTCCTCCCAGTCGTCCGACCTACTAAGCAACTTTATATATCTATGTTTTTAAATTATGTCATATACGAACTAATATAAATTTTGCAATGTGGAAAATTTGTTACAAAAAATCGCAAAATTTTCATTCAGAAACCTTCCTGTGTTACAGTGTACCGTTGGAGCTCAATCGGTGAAGAACTTTTTCAGATTTTGAAACACATACAAACCAACATAACATTTATATATAGAGAGATTGCATACTGATCTGTATACCAGTCCATCAGTAACACCAAATATCAAGTTGTCCATTTTTTTACATTGTTATCTCTTTTCAGGACACATTCGCCTTTTATTGTACTGCGATTGGGACATTTTTCATTCTGGTACCAAATCCCTTACTTTCCATATATTGTACTGTAACAAACCGTGATGTAAGACGGATGTCACCATCTCCTACTGGTAAATTTATTCTACTGTAATGCAGATTAATTGTAATTTCATTAATAACATGTTATGTATATGACGCCCGTAATAGTGGCGGTCATTATTTCAGTTTGTAATTTTACTACCTTATAAATAGGGAAAGATTTTTAGATATTTCTCTTTGAAAGTTCGTAAAAGCGTATCATATCTACCAATGTTTACTCGTATTATAGTGTTTTGCTCTTTAAATCTAGCTTCATTCGGTAGTTTCCACGAAACTACATATCGATATGGTTCTTTTTCGGTCATCAGGAAGCGGTATGTTTTGCTGTTTAATCTTCGAATATACATGAGCAGGGAGCTATGTGTGGACTACGAACTATGACGGCGGCACTAGACAGTCGGATATAGGGCAGCATTCGGCTACCTAATCATTGGTATTTTACTTCAGACTGTGTCTGAGTGCAACTTACGAAAATAAAAGAAGGTTACATGTGATTTGGAGATACGACTTAAATTTCTAACAATCTGTGATTCCGTTCAGGCGATGCCTGCGTGCTTTCTAAATGAAATTATCATTGGTTTTTTACTTCAGACTGTGTCTGAGTGCAACTTACGAAAATAAAAGAAGGTTACATGTGATTTGGAGCTACGACTTAAATTTCTAACAATCTGTGATTCCGTTCAGGCGATGCCTGCGTGCTTTCTAAATGAAATTATGAGGATATATGTTATGAAAGTAGTAAAAATAATGTTGTGAAGAGAACGTAACAGAAACTAAAGCTACCTAGACACCACGTTTAGCCATTAAGGTATCTAATGGCACAGTAATTTAACAACAGAGACAACACTGTGTAAGCGGTCGAAGAGACATTATGACATTAATATAGTTCAAGAGATAATCGAAACAATTGTTTTACATGGAATTCAACAAAAATGTATCAAAATTATACCTCTCAGCAAATCACGCACCAGTTACCATTTCTATCAAATTTTATGTCAGAATGACATGTTTCGGGACGTCATTATCACACTCTAAAGTACTATAAAATTCGTCTGCTGGTAGGCAATGTCAGTAATAAAAATACATGCAACATGTATGCATTATCAAGGAACACCATACTGCTGTGATGAGGCACGGTAGTCATCACATTATTATGGTCTTCCAGTCGACGTCCTTTCCTTGATAATGCATACATGCTGCACGTATTTTATTAATGGCGTTTCGTAGCGACAGGCGAATGTTATAGTACTTGAGAATGTGATAATACCGTCCCGAAACTGTCGTTCTGACATAACATTTCATAAAAGTAGCACCTGGTGCGTCATTTGCCTCAGTTCTTAGTTAAACAGTAGTACGATGGCACAGAAACAGTTATCCTATCTCTCATATAGAAGGATGAACCGGTAGTAATATTTTCATTCCGGTATTTTCATTACCGGTAGTAATATTTTCATACTATTCTATTTAATTTCTTTTTCAGTGCTTTCATATTTTACCCACATTTCACTCATCTTTAGAACCTATAAGCAGGTGCAGTACAGTTGCATGAAACAGAAAATAAAATTATAAAAGATCATGCTAAACCTACTGAACACAAAGACTTTCCGCAGGCTCCGTTGTTAGTTTCTCCCAGCAAATGCGCTCCCGCTCGTTACCGATGTTCTTGTTTCGTTGTAAAGTCTTCGTCTTCTTACGAGAGATTCGTTAGCGGTGCATCGCCTTACTCCTAACAGGTGGCTTATGTTTAGCGGTCATGTTATGCAATTAAGAAGCTCTGCAGAGCCCCTTACGTAAAAAATAATGATAAAGGAAAAGCTGTAACAGGCAAGCAAAGTAATCTGGGGCTTAACATCCCGCAACAGCGTGTCATTACAGACGGATCTTATTCGAGGAGGGTTTCGCTAAGGATATCGAAAAAAATCGGCTCTGCTCTTTCAAAGGCATCATCTCGGTATTTCCGTGGAGTGATTTAGAGAAAATACGAAAATCTGGATATGAATGGCTGGAGGTTGGTTTGTACCATTGTTCTTCCTAATGCTTGTCCAGTGTGTTACCATTACGCCACCTCGCTCGTTGTGTAACAAGTAGCTAGAAAGAAGGAATGTGAGTGGGACCCCGAAGTATATTTCGTCTTTCTTAGATCGCATAGTATTGAGAAACTGTGTGATCTGTAGTCACCTCGCTAGAATTGACATCAAAGCTTATCATAAAATTTTGCTTAATATTAAATTTCGCGCCATATAATAAAAATTTCATTGTTTATTGTTAAATATTTCAAATTATTACCCTTGTTTTACATCTTCGTGGGGGGCGTAAACTGCCAGTGGAGCGATATTGATACTAATTATATGGTCGATCAGTGGGAAATAATAGTAAATACCTTCTACAACCTACTGCAATTTAAATCATTAATTTTCTAAAAAGTAGTTTTAGCTTTACTGTTCATTCTTCACGTGAAAAATTTTACAACAAAACAAAAAAAATGAACAAATGCATACACTACACACTAACAAGGCAGTTTGTAGTTTACAGATATTCTACATTTACTTTAACATTTGGTTTCCTTTTCAGTTTTCAAAATCGTAAGACGTCCACAGTGTTGAAGAAAATGGAATTTTTAATTATAGAAATATTCTCTTCCGTACTTCATATTTCTTCTTGTTCTTTTTCGAGACCTGTCTAATGCTTACGAACAGAAGTAGGACGCATTGAACATAATCCTCGGTGGGGAATGAATTTTTAGGTGCTACTAACAATACTCCCGAACTTCACACGGCTACTAACAACACGCCCGAAATTCACACGGATAGCAGAGCATGTACGCTAACATTTTTTTGTGTCTTAGTTCATTTGGACTTCTCAGAGCTGTTTGAAGTGAAAAATCAGTTCTGAATCATCGAAATTCTTGGTATCAAAACAGTTACACTACTTCCGTAGCCAGTTGATATTGTATATTTGATGAAATTTGTTCTTAACGTAACCACTTTGAGCGATATCACTACTACACGACATGATGGCTTCATCGTAATTAATGTCTGGATGAGGAAACCATGCAAGCATCGTATTTTGAAACAATTGAATTCAGGAAGGCAGTCAAGGACACGCGTGTTTTTAGAGGGTTCATTGATGATACTGATCATTATGTAATCTGCAATGAAATTGGTTTTGAGAGGCCAAAAGAACAGAAAGTCAGGTCCGTATGTACAAGGATAAGAGTAGAGAAGCTTCAAGACTAGGAAATTAGGCACAAACACATAACAATGATCTCAAAAGGTACCAGTTAGTTGAATGTAGTTATTTACAGTCATTGAAAAACAAAAGGACAAGGTACAGGGACACCTACTAGAAGTAGCTAGAGAATGTCTTGGAACAGCAGTGTGTAAAAGCAGGAAGAAGCAGAAAGACGGTGGAATGACAGAGTCAAGGAAGCCTGTAAAAAGAAGATGGAGGCATTTCAAAAATAGCTCCATACTAGGCAGACAGAGAAAGTTATGTTGAAGAAAGAAACAAAGCCAAACGGATAATAGCAGACTCCAAGCAGAAATCATGGGAAGACTTTAGAAATAACCCAGAAACTATGGTTCAAGCCGCAGGAAAACCATTCAGGAGGTTATTAGCAGTCTTCGAAATGGAAGGAAGAAGGAATTAACAAGTGTTTTGGACAGGTCAAGAAAGCTGCTAGTCAACTTTGTCGATGTTTTGAGCAGAATTGCTCAATAATGATGAAAACAGGATAACATTTGAGGAACTGGAGAGAATGTTCCATAGGTTGCAGTGCAATAAAGCGGATGGTATGGATGAAATTAGGCCGGAACTCGTCAAATACAGTGGAATATCAGGTTTCAAATGGTTATACAGGATAATTGAGAAGACGTGAGAATCGGGTCAGGTTCAGTCTGATTCAACGAAAGCGGTACTGTCAGGCAGCAGTTAGAGTAGACGGCAAATTAAGTTCACGGTTCAGGGCAGTTTCAGGGGTAAGACAAGGCTGTAACCCGTCACTACTGTTGTTCATACTATTCATGGGTCATATGTTGAAAACAGTAGACTGGCAGAGTGGGATTATAACAGGGGAAAACAAAATAAGTAGTATCGCATACGCGATTGACTTAGTTGTAACGGCAGATTCGATTGAAAGGTTGCAAACTACTATTTCAGATCTCGATCAGAGGTGGACGGGTTATGATATGAAGATCAGTATCTCCAAAAAAAGTAATGCCTGGGGGAAAGAGATTTAATCAGACTGTCGTATGGAAGCGAAAGCTGGGTGGATACAAGTTGCCTTATTCATAAGGTAGAGGTTACAGATATGAAAGTATCAAGAACGATTGCAAGTACTAATAGATGGAAACAATGGCAGGAGGGTGTCCATAATCAGGAAATCAAAGAAAAACTGCGAATGAACAATCAAATGTTCGTATAGCTTATGGGACCTAGCTACTGGGTAATCAGCCCCTAAACTACTTATGAACTAAGACTAATGACGGCACAAATATCCATGCCCCAGGGGGAATTCGAACCCCCGACCGTAGTGGCCGTGCAGACAGTGACTGGAGCGCCTCAGTCCCCTCGGCCACCGCGGCCGGCTGGGAATGAACACCGTAGATGAAACAAATAGACCGAACAGGCTGAGATGGTGGGGTTATGTTACACGCATGGGAGAAGCAAGGTTACCTAAGTTACTCGGCAGCGGAGGGAAAGAGGAGTCGAGGTAAACCAAGGAGAAAGTACTTAGATTCGGAAAAGAATGATTTTGAGTAAAAAGGCTTAACATCAGACGAGGCATCAATCTTAGCACTGAATAGGAGATCGTAGAGGAATTTTATTAGAGGTAATATGCTCCAGACGTAAAGGTGAATGGCATAATAAGTCTCTAATGATGATGTTGATGATGATGATTTATATTATTCCTGATTATATTTACTGTTTGTTATTCTGCGTTGTATGGAAATTGACGATGATGATGTCGATTTATATTATTCATGATTATTTTTACTGTTTGTTATTCTGGATTATACATAAGTTATTTTGTACGTATTTTACAGTAAAGATATTCATTGTAGTTGATTTTGAACCTGGCCACAGATATACATTGTTAGTGACGCAGTAAGTAGTCGTTGGAAGTATCGTTCGATTTGAAAGTGAGCGCTCTGACTGCGAGATAGCAGTGGCGAACAGTAGCGCGCGAGAGTTAGTCAGTAGCAGTAAGGAGAAGCTGTTGGTGAAGGTAGTCGTTAAGTATGTGTTGCGGCACGCTATTATTGTAATGCATGATTTTTTTTTTCATTTCCTGTAATGAATTCCTACCATATATTTATTTTATCATTATTATTATCGTTAATTCCCCATTTAGGAGAACGTTTAAACACAATCAATTTTCGTGGCACTTTTTTTTCCTTCACAAAACCCTTTCACCTATTCACTGTGTTTCTTCTTCCTTTCTTCTGTTTACTTCTTTCCTGCTTTCTTCTCTTTTTGGTGCTTCTTCGAATTTCTGTTTCCTGATTTTTGTCTCCGTAGTTTTCTCTGTTTATTATTTTTTCTTTAGAGATATTTAGTTTCTTGAGGTCTTTCACGGTTTCCTTTGCCCAGTTAGTTTTTATCGTATTACTCGTCACAATGTTAAAAATCTTCTTGATGAGCCTATTTTCATTCATCCTATAAATGTGGCAATAGAATTTTGCCCTTCTTTTTCTGATGTTGTCTGTAATTGTCTCTGTCTGTACAGTTCTTTTGTCGGTCTTCTTATCCAGATCCCCTGTCTCTGAACTGGCCCATAGACCTTCCTTAGAATTTTCCTCTCTTGCTTTTCCATTTCCTTGATTTTCGTTCTTCCCCTGATTACTGTCGTTTCTGCACCATACAAGGGTTCTGGTAAGACTACTGTTTTGTAATGTCTTAATTTGACATTAACAGAGATACTTCCTTTATTGTAATGGTTCCATGTAAGTCTGTAAGGTTTTTGTAGCTTTGCCACTCTTTCTTCATTGGCTGTCGAATTTAGTCCTGGTTTTTGTATAATCTCTCCCAGGTATTTGAAATGTTATTATTGTGCGATCTCTCCATACTTTGTTACCAATGGATTTCTCTCTGTGGATGTACTGGATTTTTTCATACGAAATTTGTAGTCCTGTTCTGGCTGAGATTTCATGTAGCGTCTCAAGGGCTTCTTTGGCTTCTTTTCTGTTATTCATTATGATATATATATATCATCGGCAAAAGGCATAAATTTTATGTTGATGGTTCTATTTTTGTGTCTTTCTATCTTTACCCTCATTGACTCCTGTGTTCCATGTTTTGATTATTTTCTCTAAAACTGCGTTAAATAAAATGGGTGACAGGCCATCTCCCTGCCTCACTCCTGTCTTGATGTGGAATGGTTGTGAGATCTCCCCCGTGATCTTCACTTTTGATTTTGTATTTGCCAGTGTTTCCTTGATTAGTTTTATGTTCTTGTTGTATACCTTTATTTCTTACAGTGTACTGAAAAGTGTTTCTCTATGGATTCGTAGGTCTTCTTGAAATCAACACATGTTATTGTCGTGTTTATGGACTCTCTCGTTGTTGATATTATTCTCAGACACCAGATCTGCTCACTGCACGATCTCCACTTCCTGAACCTGGCTTGGTACTCTCCGGTATGTGGATCTATCTGAGGTTCTAGGCTATTTAACAGAGCTTTGGATAGAATTTTGTATGTCACAGGCAGTAACGAAATTTCTCTATAGTTATTAGGTCTCTTTGGTCTCCTTTATTGTCTTCGGGGTGCATTAGGGCTGACTTCTATTCTTCTGGCACCTTTCCTGTTTCCCAGATGTTTTTGATTATTCTGTGTATTTTGGGTGTAATATTTTCATTGTCTAATTACCAGATTTCTGCAATCAGTCTATCTTCTCCTGGTGCTCTGTTATTTTGCAATTATTTTATTATTTTCACTTTTTCTTCATGTGATGGGGGTTCGGAGTCTTGGTTGGGTTCTGTAGTTGTAAACTGTAATCTCTGTTTTGGTTTATCGTAGTTGAGTAATGAGTCAAAGTATCGAGCTAATATTTCACAGTTTTTCTTTGGATTTGTCTCCGTTGTTCCATCTTGTCTTTTGTAGCATAAACTTGGTGCCTGATATTCTGTATAAATTTCCTCTTCTATCTCTTTCAACCTGCTGTTTTCGTAACCTCTTTTTCCTCTGCGAATTATTTTTGAAGTATTTTTCTGTATCCTGTTGAATTCTTCGCATTTTTCCTGTGTTCTGTGGCTGTTAAATTTTTTCCTGGCTTGTATCGTCTTCTATAGCCCTGTCACATGTAATGCTCCACCATCGGTGTTTCCTTTTCCTCGGTGGCTGCCCCAATTTTATCAGTTCTCTCTTTTTGTCTGACAGTTTTGTCCAGTTACTGCTGTTGATTTTCGTAATTTCTTCTATTTCTTTTTCTTGTTGTAGGTAGTCTGGATCTGTTCTGAACGGTCTGTTGGTTGTCTCTATTTGTCTATTGAGAGTAAATTTTGCTTTGATTTGGAAAAGGTGATGATCAGACTCGAAAACTTCATTCGTACTTCTTACGTTCATTATTTCCCTGGCATTTTTCATGGATATTGCTACGTGGTGTATCTGAAATTCTCCTAGAGTATTGTTGGGGGAATTCCAAGTTACTAGTTTTCCGTGTCGTTTCTGGGATTGTGTTAACATGATTTACAGTTCAAAATTTCTGCAGAAATTTATCAAATGTATCTCCATTTTTTTTTTTTTTTCCTCTTGTGCGCCGTGTGTTTCCCTGTCGTGTCTCTGAATTTTCTGTCCTTGCATAACCGGGCACTGAAATCCCTTAATAACACTTTAAGGTGATTCTTTGAAATTTTGTTAGTAGTTTCTTCCAGTTCTTGTCAGAATACCATCATCTCTGGATTCTTCTTGTTATAATTATTTGTGGGGGCATTTGCACTGATTAGTGTATAGGCTTTGTTTCCAGATCGTATCGTGAGGGTTGAAATTTTTTTTTCTGATTTTGAGGTGACATCTATTACAGAGCCCAGTATCGATTTATACACTACAAATCCTGTTCCGAAGAGGTTGAGATTACTTCCTGGAACGATTATGGCTGATTTCCCCTTATATATTCTGTAATTTTCCGAATCAAAGTGGTTCTCATCTGCGAATCGTGTTTCCTGAATTTCCATAATTTTGATGTTGACTTTATCCATGGTGTTTGTTAATTGTTTCAATTTACCTGGCTCCAGTAGTGTGCTTGTCAAGTGTTCCCGCGTACAATATTCCCATTGTCTTGAGGGTTTGTGAAAAGCTCTGACTCTTCTCTTCATGACATGGCTGATCCCCTGGAATCCGTTGATCAGGTCTATTTCCCATTCTTTTCCATTGCTCTATCATGATTATTGGTTTGTGTTGAGGTTTTGGTGGTGAAATCACGAAGGATTTCCCATAATTTCGACTGGAGTTTTGATTTCCAGAGATTCAATCACAGCCGCGCACACAGAGCCAACAGAAGATGACCAGAGTACCGGTGGCTACCGCAAAGTCTTGGCTGGATTTTTGGGCTTCACCTGTAACCCTAGACAGGGGCCGTCACAGGGTGCTACCATCCGGAGCCAGATGGACCCAGGTTGTTTAACGAGGTATTACTCCTCCCCCTCCTTCCTCATCACTTGCGAGATGAGGCCCCGGGATTGGGACCGGAAGTGGCGTAGTTTTAGAATATATAATTTCTGATTTTTATATTTGCTTTCCACGTTCTCATTTTTGTAGTTAGTTTCCCCTTACCTCTTTTCCATTTCTGATTATTCTTTGGCTCCATTATTATATAATTTTTGCATATATTTATACTATTATGATAAAAAATCTAAATGATGTTTGTCCGGGGTGAACTATTAAACTCCTCAACTAATCTTAGTAATAATTAACATATTACTTTTGATTTGCTCCAACTGTTTGTGTGTCCGTGTTACAGCACATTGCGCTGAGGTGACTATATATGTGTGTGTGTTTGTTAAAAATTAGACGGTGGTGTAATCGTCAAATATAAAGCGTTCTAGTTCCATCAATTAAGAACTGACGTGTTCCTACATTTCATTTATGATGTGTCATTACTTCTGTTACTACTGTTGAAAGCTATATTAAAACATACTTTCATGTAGAAAATTCGATTGCGTAACAAAACGTAGATAGTCGTTTCAACGTCTAGTTAGAAATGACACTTGGTGTGGTCCTAAAACCACAAAGTAGATGTAATAGTTCACTGTAGCATCCGGGTGATTTATTTCGTTGAGTCCCATAGCATCTGATAACAACTGAAAATTATAGCTAATGCGGAAACTGACGACCTTCCATTACGATACAGTATTTTGTACGATGCATCGTTTTCGATATACTTCTTTTTGTCAGGCTAAAACAAACTACCTTGGTATATGTGGTCTTTTTTCCTTTATTTGGTTTTAAAAACCGCACCGGGGGCTCGGTGGTAGCGACCTCGGCGCCGCTCTAGAGCCGAGAGACTTACATGGCCTAGGGAAATAAAAATATAAGCATGGAGACATGACGATACTACATACAATGGAGACAATGCAGCGAATGTAAACGTTTTAACTGGGTCACAGGAAACACAGTCAAAATGTTGCTAAAGTACATGGTACATTAAAACAACAAATAGAATTCTACGAAGGACGCAGACACTGTTTGAAATACACACACACAACACTGGGTCTGCCAATGATGCCGGTGGTGGCCACTAAAATTTGTTGAGCTCCTAACAGCACAACACTGACACCAACGGTTAAAATCGCGCAAGGTTCGAATGGTGAACAGAGAGCCCGCTGGGGAACAGGAAGGCAAAAGAGGCACCGCGCGGAGGGGCGGGAGAAGGAGAAGGGGCTGGGATGGGAGGGGAGGGGTAAAATAAGTACAGGGGAGAGGGGTAGGAGGGAGAGACCAAGTGTGGTAGGGAGGAGAGGGGGAGGTAAGAGGTTGGGCGATATATATGGGGAGAGGAAAAGACTAACGTTGATAGGAGAGATTGATATCAGGGGGGAGAGGAAGAGGTTGAGCGATATACATGGGGACAGGAAACGACTAATATTGCTAGGAGGAATTGATACCAGGGGGGAGGGGAAGAGGTTGAGCGTTATATATGGGGAGAGGAAGGGACTAACGTTGGTACGAGGGATTGATATCAGGGGGGAGGGGAAGAGGTTGAGCGGACGGAGGTTGTCATCCGGGAAAGGGAGGTGGCGAAAATTACACTCGCAAAGGATGCTTTGGTACAGGCATTGCAAAGACCCTGGATTTAAGAGGAGAGGTAACACCAGGGACCAGGTGATATATGGATTCTATCTTGCGGGATACATGTAGAATGCGGATATGAGTCATGCCTCCATGCAGGCATTCAGCCCTCAGTGGCTAGCTCTTCATGTACTTTTTTTTTAATTTGCGACATAAGCTTTATCGCTGATTTTGTAACCTTTATTATGTGACATATTAATTTATATTTTTCTGATGAAGGCAATCTTAGCTATTACCGAAACCTGGTCAAAAATTCTTATCTTTCCGACCGAGGGCTGCACTTTTATTCTTTGAACTTTGTAACGGTCGTTGACACTCGCTGCTATGCTTATAATTTTAGTAGGATACGGATATGTTCGAGGAATTTGTGGAGGTGCGAGAAAAGCATCCGCTTGGCAGAGGGTAGGCAGATGTGTAAGCGAGGCAGAGAGCGTGGCGCTCCAGGATTTGAAAGAACTTGTAGTAGGAGATGACCTGGGGGTGTCTGTGAACACCTTCAGACTGGCAAGACAATGGGGGTGATACACAATAGAAGAACTCAGCAAAAGAGTTCTCTTAACCTGTGTCACCTACATTCTCCAACTTCCTGTATATAAGTGGTGCCTCTGTTAAGCCGAGCAACTCGGTGGAAGTTTGGGTAACCAACCTCAGCGGGAAACTGACTTGGTGAAAAGGCAGGATCTGGAGGTCAGTGCAAGGCAATAGGTAACCACCACTGATTCTTTTCCCATTAGAACCCCATAGCTTTGCTCAGTTCTAAATGACTGGAAGCTTCAAGTCCCCCAGTCAGATTTCCGTGGGGGAAAGGATTGAGATAAGTCACTAGACCAACATTAGAGTGCAAATTATCCCTGCGCACCGTAAGAAAGATTGACAGAAAACTTGCAAGGAAACATCGAAGGCACAAGACCAAGAAGAAGAGCAACTAGCAGGGGAACACCAAATATGGTACCAACGGATTTTGATGGGTCGCAGGTATGTTGTGAGGGAATTAATCCACACCATCAAGGTAAAAGGATTTGTTCCAATGGGCCTTGATTTCAAAGAAAATCGAAATCAAATTCGCAGCAAATTACCACGCGTAACGTGTCTACTTATACATGGCGATTACCGCTCAGCAAGATAGCGTGGTGAAATCGGCAAGGTGCTTGGCTTCCATGCTGGAGACGCGGGTTCGCTACCTAGCAGCAGAACAATATTTAAAAATTGCTACTTTTTATATTTCAACAACAATTAAAATTATTAAGCAAAGAAAAAGATATAAAGGAAGAAAAACAAAAATAATGAAAACTCAAACGATTAAAAAAGTAACCAAGAAAATGAAAAAAATATTCCCCTTCGGGTCATTTATTATTCACTTTTCTTCATTTTTGTTCTTTTATTGTGCATAATTATATGCCTTTTTAGGCTAGTCGTCGTAGACAAAAAATGACCTTAGGTCCAAAAAATTTCAGAAATCTGAATTTTTGGTATGTTGTTAGGACATATTAGAGTAGTATTAAACCAAGTTTGCAGCTTCGAAATCCTTTAGCTTAATTTTTAAGAGCCAAAAAACCTCGAAATTTTCGGACTTTTTTTCTGGTTTTGGCTTATAACTCGTAGATGGTGGCTTTTTGGCGAAACGTCACTCTCCCCTCTATTAATATAGATAGAAGATCCTAAAATTTAAGCCAAACCGCAGTTCTGTAAGTCCAATAGTTGCCGAGATATTGGACTTCAAAAATTGACTTATTTCTCCAAAAAGTTCAAATTTCCTATTTCAGTCATCTTTCGGCTAGTATTTTTGTTGTAATGATCATTCCACGGGAAAATTCATACAATGCAAAGTTATAGAACAGTTATTTAGCTTTAATCTAAGTACAGAACGAAGTCCATAGGCCCAATAGATTTGCAGTTATCGTTAATAAACGAAAAGTTGAAAAAATCGGATTATTCAGTAAACTGATCCAGATGAATTCCAGCCCTCTTATCCTATATACGTTAAAGAAAAAGGAGGAATTATTCTTTGACGATGATTATTAACGCATTTGTATATAAATAGGTGTAATTTATGTGTTAGTGCATAGCAATATATTTTTGAAAGTAGGTATTGCTGTAAAGACAACGAAAGCCTCTCCGTTTGTGAGTATTGGTCAGCCATTAAGGGACTGGGACTTTCGTTCGTAGCGAGGCCCTCACTTCGAGTGGTGACCCAGCGGGTGTTCTGTCCTCCCTTCCAAACTTCTCGCCCCCCAGGTCTTCCTCACTACACCCAGTCTGTCCTTAGAAACGGCCGTATTCGGATCTGTGAAGAACGTTTCAAACAAAAAACGTATAAATCTTGATCGTGGTGGTGTTTTAAGTACTTGCTTTTTTACAATATGTCGGAGCTACCTCCGTCGGATGTTTGTTACGGGGAAGTGCATGGAGAGGGAACAGTGACAGCGTGGAATTTAGATGCTGATAAGTGTGTCAGATACGTAGGCTTGAAAGGAACATGAGGTTTTCGTGCAATTTAAACAAATTATCCGAACATGACGCATGCAGGAAGAGGTACACTGAGGAAAGTAATCTGAAAGCATCTGTCCAGCGAGGAGGCGATGTTTCATCTGCTCAACCATTGTCTTCGCCTGGGGAAAGGCTGAGAAGTGCGTCGGGTTCAAGGCGTCACATCATTGGAGATTTTTGTTTCCCTTGTGGTGAAAAATTCTGCAAAGAATATTTCGAAAAGCAGATAAAATTGCCTACATATATACGGGATGAACTCCATCAAGTGGAAACACTGGAAGTGAAAGAATCGATTGTGGAAAAAGCTAGACAAGCTGGTGAATGGGGACAACAGATTCTTAAGCATCTTGCATGTATAAGTGAACTTGTTGCTGCTGAAGGTAAGTACCACAAACATTGCAACCTAAAATTGTACTCATCAGCCCAAATATTACGGGTATTAACAAAGGATTGTTTACTGATTTCGATATATGCTTAAATCGCCTTAAAAGTGTGCCTCGAAAAAACAAAATCAATAAAATAACCGTCGCGCAATACATAACATATTGAGCGAATGTTACATGTTTTGATTCTGACCATTTACTGCAAACGTTTACATAAGAATGGTTATAAAAATACATAATTATGCACAATCATCGGACAGGTGTGAAAAGTAATGAACCCATGTAGGACTTGAACCCAGGTCGCCTGCATGGCAGCCTCGCATCTTGCCGATTACACCACGCTGTCGCGCTGAGCGGTAACCTCCATGTATAAGTAGACGCGTTACGCGTGGTAATTTGCTGCACATTTGATTTCGATTTTCTTAGAATTATTTTCAATAACAATAATATCATTTAATCAACTAAACTTTTTCTCTTATAAACCAAACAAAATTATAAAAAATTACAATAAATTAAAAAAAACATCAACTGAATATGATAACAAGGCCCATTGGAACAAATCCTTTTAGCTTGATGGTCTGGAAGAGTTCCCTCACAACATACTTACGACCCATCAAATTCCGTTGGTACCATACTTGGTGTTCCCCTTGTGAGAGAGGTTGGGAACCGTCCGGAATGGAGACGCTTGGTTGATGAGGTCACGACGCTCAGCATGATGATGATAGTAGGTGGGGGAGGTTGATATCCAGGCGGGAAGCTGCACAGGACAAGACGCATTAAGGAACGGTATGTGTAAATGACGGTAGAGGGCTTGAGCCCCCATGTGCGGCCGGAGTTTGAGCAGGTTCAAGCGGGAGACGGTTTTTGATGAACGTTCTTGAGGTTGGGGATCCAGGAGAGTGAGTGGTCAAGGGTGAGGCCAAGGTATTTCAGGGTGGACCTTGGTTTAAGTACAGAACCGATAAATAAAATACTAGTCTATCTATTTACCATAGTAGAAAAATTCACAAAACACAGTACCACTAGCATCCTAATGACTTTTCCACAGAAACTTGCATTGAGAGAATTCTGTGGTACATTGAATTCTCACAATCAAAGTATTTCTTTGCTTTTGACAGATGATTTTAATTCTAAATCGTGTCCAGTTATTTCGTATTAGTCTCCCCCACTGAGAGTCACGTATTTCGAACGTTTCGGTGTGGTCTGCGGTGTCGGCGGTGTCGTGGCGACGGCAGCAATTAAGGACTAATAACGGCGGCGTGTGGACGCTAGCCGCGTCCTAATGGGTCGCGAATTACGCGCCTCTGTGGCGAGTGACAGCGCGGTGGCACCAGGGAGAGGGGAGGGAGCGTGCTGCGGCATGAGGGCTCACCGCGCCGACATATAAACCCTGTTTATATCCGTTGCTGCCGGAGCGTGTATGGCGCGGAACAAACAAAAGAGACGTGTCACGCATTTCATTACACCCTCCGAGCGATACCGACGCTATGTATACGTCACAGGTCGATCAGGAAGCACGTTTAAACTCAGAATGAAAGGGTCAATTACAAAATTGCAACAGCATAACATGTATCTGGCTCTTTTCGATACGGACGCTAAAGGTCTAATGCAATTTACTGCTATTGGCAACTTTCAATTCATGGTGACAATTAGGTACTGTAACGAGCCATCAACGTGCTTAACGTATATTTCGCAAACGCACTCCTGATGAAAAGAATTTCATCACAAGTGGACATCCTGCGACGCCAGATTTGGGAGACGGAAAGTACGAAGTTTGATACAACTACATAGATACCCTGCAAATCACACTTAAGTACCTGCCAGAAGATTCGTTAACGACTTCCCGTAACCATTCTCTACCGTTCCATTCTCTAATAGCACGCGGAAAGAAAGCACACCTAAATCGTTCTGTTTACGATCTGATTTCTCTTATTTTATTGGGATGGTCATGTCTCCCTCCGTAGGTGGGTGCTAGCAAAATATTTTCAAATTCAGAAGTAAGTCGGTGATTGACATTTCGTATTTCGATCTTGCCGTAACCAATAACGTCGTTCTTTCAATGATTTCCATCTCGAGTCGTGCAACATTTCCGTGAAGCTTTACCCCCTGTTACGTGATAAAACAATACGAACTGCCCTTCTCTGAACCTTCTCAATGTCAGTCAGTGGTATCGCAATACAATTATATTTCGTCACTTGTTAAACACGTTCCAGTACACACTCCATAATCGGAAACTAGCACAAAAGTCTTTTAATTTGGACGTGGAGTCATCACTATAGTTCCCGTCATGTAGGAAGGAGCTACCGCGCAAAGTGGCGGAGAGATAGGGGAAGCGCGGAGGGGAAGAAATACAGCCGAGCTCCGAAAGTTGAACCTGCGGGAGAAACAATCTCGTAACTTGCGGCTTGCCAGGCGCCTAGAGAATGAATAATATTGGCTTTCGGTGCGGTAATGGAGAGGGATGTGCAGATCGACTGAAAACTTGGGTGTCTTCTTACGTTAAGTTGACTGTAGTTCTAGACAATAGAAATAGTTCTTGAAATACGTTCCGGATAACATCACCAAAGTAACAGACCGAAATCCAGAGCGGAAGCGAAGTCCGTAGCCGGACTAAGGTACACGTTCCAGCGTATTAGGCTCCAGTTCTACAGAGAAGCCACGGCGAAGTCCAAAAGCGTAGTGGTAGCCAGTAGTGAACTTACTCTCGGTGCTGCGGTGACGTCCACGTGAAGGTGGAAGTATACAGTTCGCTGTCTTTTGGTTAGCTAGCGCCACCTGGAAACCGTAGTCCATATTATCGTAGTACTGTATTGTGTCAGCTACCGGCAAGTGATTTCTGTTTCGCGGGATAGCCGAATCTTATGTCTGTATGAACAACTATGTTTAGTGAGTTCCACCGTTCGACGTAGGGAACTAGCTTGCCTAACCAGTTTGTGGGTATGCCGACTGGAAGGGGCCGATTCACCTACCAGTATCAATGTTCTTTTCACTTTGTACAATTTTTACAATTATATTTTGTTATTTGTGTGTGTGTGTGTGTGTCTGCACGCTTTGACGCGGGTGTGCGCGTACACGCCCAAATAGTTTCGCTGAAAATGACGCAGTGAGGTTTCTTTGAATCTGTCCACAAACGGGTCAGCGATTTATTAAGTATAATGTGTGCTTGGGACATGTAGGTAAAAACACATAATTGAGATGGTGTTGTATTTGCTCCCATCCTCTCTGGCAGTGTTTTTCAACCTTTTGGTCAAGACAGGGGGCCGCAAAGCCTTGTTCGGGGGTCCCCTTACACCAATCAGTAGTCGCTCCAAAAAACAACCAGCCCAGTGACACCTGAACACTAGCGGTTCCGTAATGAAGAAACGCAGCCCTAAGAAAAGTGAAATGTATTTTATATTAAAATTACGGGATTCCTTGTTGATCAATTCTTAGTTGAATGGAACAAAGATTGCTTTATAATAAGTACACCGTATTAACAATAAATAAAATGCATGAAATCCGCTTTTAGTTACCAGGCGATAACTAAATTTAGAAGTTACAATAAGAAATTTTCCGAAATTCAATTGTTTACATACTGAATATACAGAGGGACCTTCGATTCTGAGCTTTAGCTGCAATGCGAAAGCTCGTTATGCAACATGTATTCTTCTTTAGGAATTCATGTAATAATAGGCCGTGTTATATTCAGTTTGGATTTAGGAGAAATCTAGAAACACGAGAGGCAATATTCACATTACGACTTATCTTAGAAGATGGGCTAAGGAAAGGAAAACCGATGTTTTTAGCCTTTTGTCGATTTGGAGAAAGCTTTTGACAATGTCGACTGGAATACACTTTTCCAAATTCTGAATGTAGCAGGAGTAAAATATATGAAGCGAAGAGTTATATTCAACCTATACAAAAACCAGATAGCGGTTATTAGAGTCGAAGGGCAAGAAAGGGACGCAGAGGTTGGGAAGGGAATAAGACAGGGTTGTAACCTTTCCCCAACGTTGTTCAATCTGTACATCGATCAGGCAGTGAAGGAATGGAAGGAGAAATTTGGAGAGGGCATTAAAGTGCAGGGAGAAAAAGTAGAAACATTGCGGTTTGCCGATGACATAGTAATTTTGTCAAAAACCGCAAAAGATCTGGAAGAGCAATTGAATGGAATGGACAGTGTCTTGAAAGGAAGATATAAGATGAGCATTAACAAGAGTAAAGCGAAGGTAGTGAAATACAATGTCAGAAAATCAGGCGATGCTGAAGAAATTAGTTTAGGTAATGAGACAAAAAACGTAGTAGATGAATTTTGTTATTTGGGTAGCAAGATAACTTCTGATGGCCGAAGTAAAGAAGATATAAAATGCAGAATGGCTTTGGGAAGAAAAGACTTTCTAAAGAAGCGAAATTTGTTTACATCCAATATTAATTTAAATGTTAGGAAATCATTTCTGAAAGCATTTGTCTAGAGGATAGCATTGTATGGGAGTGAAACGTGGACGATAAGGAATTCAGATAAAAAGATGATAGAAGCTTTTGGAATGTTGTGCTACAGAAGAATGATGAGAATTAGATGGCTAACTAATGAGGAGGTGCTTAACCGAATCGGGGAGAAAAGGAGTTTCTGGCATATCCTGCCTAAGAGAAGGGACAGATTGTTTAGACACATTCTGAGACATCAAGGAATTGTCAACTTAGTATTAGAAGGAAGCGTCTGGGGTAAAAATCGTAGAAGGAGACCGAAACACGAATACAGTAAGCAGATTCAAAAGGATGTAGGTTGCCGAACGTATTGTCAGATGAAGAGACTTGCACAGGTTAGGGTAGCGTGGAGAGCTGCTGCAAACCAGTCTGCGGACTGAAGACCACAACATCAACAACATTCAGAAAACTGTACGTTTTATTATTTTTTTCACAAGAAAATTGACTTCTTTGTCTTTGAAATTACGCACATAGCTACTTTATGGTTGAGTGAGAGGGTGGTGGTCAAAATATTTTTAGTCGGAAGGGGGTCGCGTATTCAAAAAGGTTGAGAAACACTGCTCTACTGCATAGATCATAAGCGGATATTGTCAACACACTGTAAAAGATGATCTGAGAGGTTTAAATGTTTATAATCTTAAGGGACTAAACTGCTGAGGTCATCGGCTCCGAGACTTTACCTCATCTAATTTATGCTAAGAACCACACACATCCATACCTGAGAGTGGACCCGAACCTCGGGGATCGGCCGTACAATACGTATCATAGCGCCTTAGACCACCTAGACTTCCCAGAGTGGCGTTAGAACTATTCAACACAGTAGTAAGCTTGTTCGACAGCTTGTATCGTTTGTGTTAAGAGCATCCAAATATTCTCGCTTCCCTCAGCTTATATCTGCGCTGATTCACAGATTTGTAACTGTTACGTTAGTGAGTCTGCAAAATTTGGCCAGTTCTTGTCGTTTGAATGATGCTGTCGTTTATCAGTTAGTGAAGTCAGCAGAGGATCAAAAGCAACTGCAAAGCGATTTAGACAAAATTTCTACATGGTGCGAAAATTGGCAATTGACACTAAATAAATTAAATTGTGAAGTAATACACATGACTACTAAAAGAAATCCGCTGAACTTCAATTACGCGATAAATCAGTCAAACCTTAAGGTCGTAAATTCTACAAAATACCTAGGAGTTACAATTACGAACAACTTTCACTGGAGAGAACACATAGAAAATATTGTGGGGAAGGCGAACCAAAGGTTACGTTTCAATGGCAGAACGCTTCGAAGATGCACCAGCTCCACCAAAGAGACTGCCTACATCACACTTGTGCGTCCTCTCTTGGAGTACTGTTGCCCATTGTGGGACCCTCACCAGGTAGGACTGACGGAAGATTTTGAGAAGGTTCAGAGAAGGGCAGCTCGTTTTCTTTTATCACGTTACGGGGTGGGCGTCACGGAAATGTTGCACGAATTGGGGTGGAAATCATTAAAAGAAAGACGTTATTCATTGCGGTGTGATCTTTTTGCTAAGTTTCAATCACCGACTTTTACTTCTGAAAGTGAAAATATTTTGTTAGCACCCACCTACAAAGAGAGACATAACCATCCCAATAAAAGTAGAGAAATCAGATTGAGAACGGAACGATTTAGGTGTTCTTTCTTCCCACGCGCTATTAGAGAATGGAACGGTAGAGAAAAGTTATGAAAGTGGTTAATGAACCCTCTGCCAGGCACTTAAATGTGATTTGCAAAGTATCTATGTAGATGTAGATGTCAACATACCATATACTTGCAGCATTTAAACACCCTTCTCCTTCTGTAATGATTTACGAAGCACGAGACTCGTATTTGCGCTCCCTGTGTGTTATGAGTTCCTCTAGAGTCAGTGGAGCCTACGGGCCGAAGCACCCAGAAATTTGTCCGTTTATCATCCTGTTTCAATATCACTGATTTTTTCATGTGTACGAAATTAGTTTAATTTATTAGTTTTCAAAATGAAAAGCCAAGATCACACATTAATAATTTATTAAATGAAGACCGGTTTCGGTGAACTGTGAACAAGTTAAAAACATGACAGCTTACAAAATACTGACAACTCTGAAGATTCTAGTTTACATTTTAACTTGTGTATTTTTTATATAATGACTAACTACAATGTTGAACTTGTTATTTTATACCCAATTTTTTTAACAAGATAACCAGCTTTTAACATTTATAGAACCAGATGATGTTGACACAGTGCACCGAAACCGGTCGTCATTTAATAAATTATTAATGTGCAATCTTGGCTTTTCATTTTGAAAACTATAAAACGATCAGATCGCCTCCAAACCCAACTATATCAGGTAATATTAGTTTAATTTCGTTCCAGGGAAGAAATGGTTGTCTAGGCGAAGATATAGGGAGGAGTGGGAGGGAGGGCGCAAAGAACTCGTGCTCCACAATATTGACACTAATGGGATACAGTTCACATTCATAAGCATTAAAATGCAGAGCGTAAGTCGACATAGCCAGATGCGAAAGTAACTGATCGTTTCGAGTTCCGTGTACAGGGCTTTCAGCAATTTATGAAATGATTGGGTGTAATATTAAATCTTAGTGGAAATACATGACTAAAAGTGTTGCTGTTATGGTCTTCAGTCCGAACACTGGTTTGATGCAGCTCTCCACCCTACTCTATCCTGAGCAAGCCTTTTCATCTCCTCATAAGAACGGCAACCCACATCCATTTGTATCTGCTTACTATACGCGTCTCTTGGTCTCTCTCTGCGATTTTTACCCCACACACTTCCCTCCAATGCTAAATTTACGATTCCTCGATGTCTAAGAATGTGTCCTACCAATTGATCCCTTCTTTTAGTCAAGGTATGCCAAAAGTTCCTTTTCTTACCAATTCTGTTCAGTACTTCTTCATTAGTTATGCAATCTACCCACCTAATCTTCAGCATTCTTCTGTAGCACCACATTTCAAAAGCCTCTATTCTCTTCCTGTCCGCACTGCTTATCGTCCATGTTTCACTCCCGTACAAGGCAACACTCCACACAAATGCCTTCAGAAAAGACTTCTTTACACTTAAATTAATATTCGATGTTAGCAAATTTCTGTTTTTCAAAGATGCTTTTCTTCCCATTGCCATTCTGCATTTTATATCCTCTGTACTGCGACCATCGCATGTTATTTTACTACCCAAGTAACAAAACTCATCTACCACCTTCATTGTTTCGTTACCTAATCTAATTCCTTCAGCATCGCCTGATTTTCTAAGACCGCATTCCATTATTTTTGTTTTGCTCTTGTTAATGTTCATTTTATACGCTCTCTTCGACACACTGTCCATTCCATTCTACTGCTCTTCCAGGTCCTTTGCTGTCTCTGACAGAATTACAATGTCATCAGCAAAACGCAATGTTTTTATTTCTTCCCCCTGTACTTTAGTCCCGATTCCAAATTTTTCCTTGCTTTCCTTCACCGCCTGCTCGATGTACAAATCGAATAACATCAGAGAAAGGCTACAACCCCATCTTATTCCTTTTCCAACTGATGCTTCCTTTTCATGCCCTTCGAGTCTAATAACTGCGGTCTGGCTTTTGTACAAGTCATAAATAACTCTCCTTTCCCTACATTTTACCCCTGCTGACTTCAGAATTTGAAAGAGTGTATTCCAGTCAACATTGTCAAATGCTTTCTCCAAATCTACAAAAGCTAAAAATGTAGGTTTGCCTTTCCTTAATCTAAGATAAGACGTAAATTGAGTATTGCCTCCCGGGTTCCTATGTCCTTCCTGAATCCAAATTGATCATCCCCGAGGTCGGCTTCGACCAGCTTTTCCATTCTCCTGTAGATAATTCGTGTTAAAATTTTGCAACCATGACTTATCAAACTGATGGTTCTGTAATTTTCACACCTGTCTGCGCCTGATTTCTTTGGAATGGGGATTATTACATTTTTCTTAAAGTCTGTGGGTATTTCGCCTGTCTCATACATCCTACACACCAGTTCAAATAGTTTTGTCATGGCTGGCTCTCCCAGAGACTTTAGTAGCTCTGAGGGTATGTCATCTACTCCTGGGGCCTTGTTCCGCCCTAGGTCTTTCAGGGCTGTGTCAAATTCATCTCTCAGTATAGCATCTCTTATTTCATCTTGATCTACTTCCTCTTCCCTTCCTACAACATCGTCTCTAAGTTCATTTCCTTTGTAGAGCTGTTCTATGTCCTCTTTCCACCTTTCAGCTTTCCCTTCTTTGCTGAGAACTGGTTTCCCATCTGAGTTCTTGATATTCGTGGAGTTGCTTTTCTTGTCTCCAAATGTTTCTTTTATTTTCCTGTAGGCTGTATCTATTTTCCCCCTATTTATACATTCTTCTACAGATTTGCATTTGGCTTCTAGCCACTCCTGCTTAGCCATTTTGCACTTCCTGTCAATCTCATTTCTTAGTCGTCTGTACTCCATTTTGCCTGTTTCATTTACTGCATTTTTATATTTTCTCCTTTCATCAATTAAATTTAATATTTCCTGTGACATCCAAGGATTTTTTGTAGATCTTGCCTTTCTACCTATTTTGTCCTCTGCTGCCTTTTTCATCTCTCAATGCTACCCATTCCTCTTCTACTGTTTTATTTCCCCCTGTTTCTGTCAATTGTTGCCTAAATCTCCCTCTAACATTCTCCAGAACTTCACTTTTCTTCAATTTATCTAAATCCCATCTCCTTATTTTCCTACCTTTCTGCAGTTTTTTTAGTTTCAGCCTACAGTTCATAACCAACGAGTTATGTTCAGAGTCTATATCTGCCCCAGGATATGTCTTGCAGTTTACAACGTGGCTCCGGAATCTATGTCTTACCATTATAAAATCTATCTGATACCTTCCGGTGTCTCCTGGTCTCTTCCATGTATAAAACCTTCTTTTGTGATTCTTAAACCACGTGTTTGTTACGATTAAATCATGTTCCGTGCAAAATTCTACCAGGCGACTTCCTCTTTCATTCCTCCTGCCCAGTCCATATTCACCTACTATTTTTCCTTCTCTTCCTTTTCCTACTACCGAATTCCAGTCTCCCATCACAATTAAGTTTTCATCTCCCATAGTTGTCTGAATAATTTCCTTTAGCTCCTCATATATTTCTTCGATCTCCTCCTCATCGGCAGAGCTAGTTGGCATATAAACCTGTACTACTGTTGTCGGTGTTGGCTTCGTATCCATCTTTACAATGATAATGCGATCACTGTGCTGCTCATAGTAGTTTACCCGCATTCCTATTTTCTTATTCATTATCAGTCCTACTCCTGTCATACCCCCAACTGATTTTGTATTTATAATCCTGTACTCACCTGACCAGAAATCCCGTTCATCCTGCCACCGAACTTCACTAATCCCCACTATATTTAACTTCAACCTATCCATTTCCCTTTTTAAATTTTCTAATTTTCCTACCCGATTAAGGGATCTAACATTCCACGCATGTCCGTAGAATGTCAGTATCGTCTTTCCTGATGACAACATCCTCCTGAGTAGTCCCCGCCCGGAGATCCGAATGGGGGACTATTTTACCTCCGGAATATTTTACCCGAGAGGATGCCATCATCATATTTCCATACAGTAGAGCTGCATGTCCTCGGGAAAAGTAACGGCTGTAGTTTCCCCTTGCTTTCAGCCGTTCGCAGTAGCTGTGTGGCAAAGCCACATTAGCTGATGTTACAAGGCCAGCTCAGTCAATCATCCAGACTATTGCCCCTGTAACTACTGAAAAGGCTGCTGCCCCTCTTCAGGAACCACACGTTTGTCTGGCCTCTCCACAGATACCCCTCCGCTGTGGTTGCACCTACGTACCGTAGGTGCATCGTTGAGGCACGCAAGCCACCACACCTCGGCAATGTCTATGGTTCAGTGGGGTGGGACTAAAAGTATAAACCACAAATGTGGACGTTCGACTAGAGTCGGAAAGCCAAACTGTGGTGAGGAGGAGGAAACAGCGCAACAAGTAATTATAAGTTAGTTGAATAAAAGATTTACAATATCATTACATTGCGCCCTTTGTGCTGCTGACATAGGAGGTCTGAAGAAGCTATGATAATTTGGCTACATGATGTGCTAAGTCATATGATAATATTTGGTACCTCGGTATACGTATGTTGAACATGCTAATAAGTTTGGACACACGAAAGGGTGGAGTGGGAGGGAAGAAGGATGGGAGTTGGCGTGGCCAAATACGCGATATAGACCCCACGAAAATATCAATCAGGCACAGCACGCCAGACCAGCGAGACGTGACAGTCATATGGTTGCCAACCTAGCAACCTGTGGCGTGAGCAGGGCACGACTAGAGATTTTCGTGCGAGTAGTTCCACTGCTAAGAACCGTTTGGCGAAATTTGATGTTGACACTTATGAGCTCACAAACACTTTTATTAGTTGTATGATAGCTGTACGATCTGCTACTGCTGCCTTTAAAATATGACTATTTCGCACACGTCTGAGTGCATGTACGCCCGTAGATTCATGTACGGGCGTGATAATGTCGCGAGACCATTGAAAACAGCGTCATTGCACAACTGACGCAGAACGTCGAAATTGTGTGGCAAGCCTCTGAAAAGATCATGCTGCCAATTGACCCCTTTGAAACTCGCTCAGTTGTCTGCAGGAAGCTGAGGCGTGTCTCCGCGGCATGGTGGGTGTTTGCATTACATGCTGATTTCACACTGGGCCTTATGGCTGTAAACTTTCTGTAGTACATGGCCAATGTAGATGGCACTCTGGCAGCTGTATCACTACGCTATCTGTTGGTGGACCGGGTTGAAAATATTCTCATTAAACGTTGAAGAGCCATAGTAACTGGTACACCTGCCTAACACCGTTGACGACCCCAGCGAGCACTCAGGCCGCAACACGACGTGGGATGGACTCGATAATGTCTGGAGCTGAAGGGAACAGACACCACGCATCCTGAATGGCTGTCCATAAATCAGTAAGACTTCGAGGGGGGGGGGTGGAGATCTAGATACGGAAGTATTTAACTCACAACAGTTTTCCCAGAACTACACTATAGCAATTTTGTACATGTGCAATGTCGCATTGTCCTGTTGGAATTCCCCAAGTCCGTCGGAATCTATAATAGTTGCAGGTGACGGATATGCATGTGTCACCTGTCAGCGTCGTATCTGGACTTAGCAGGGGTCTCATATTACAACAACTGAAACCGTTCCACATAATTAAAAAGCATCCACCAGCTTGAGCAGACCCCTTCAGACATGCAATGTCCATTGATTTACGAGGTTGTCTCCACACCCATACACCCCCAACCCCTCGATTCAATGGAAACGAAACTCGTCAGATCACACAACATGTTTCCTTTTGTCAACAGCCCAACGTCGGTACTGACTGACCCAGGTGAGACGTAAAGCTTTGTTTTGTACTGTCAGTGAAAGTACACAAGTGATCCTGGGACTCCGAAAGCCCATATCGACGATGTTTAGTTGAATGGGTCGCCCGCTGACACTCGCTTCCCCAATACCGAAATACGCAGCACTTTGCGGAAACGTTGCACTTCTCCCATGTTGAAAGAGTCTCTTTAGTCGTCGTTGTTCGCGTTCTTGGAAGCTGTTTTTACGTCCGCCGCGGTCTGAGAGTTGATGTTTTACTAAAATTCACGATGCATTTGTGAAACAGTCATGTGGCAAACTCGCACTAGATCGTTGGGATACTGCGTCCCTTATCTCGTGCGCCGACTATAACACAACGTTCATATTCACTTAAATCGTTATAACACGCCATTGTAGCAGCAGTAACCGACCTAACGCCTGCACCATATTTACGCGTTGTCGGCTGCACTGCCGTCCTATGAGTGTTTTACTTTTTACAGATCTTTGTGTTTGCATACACGTTCCTATACCAGTTTCTTTTGCTCTTCAGTGTCTCTACTATCCGCGAGGTCCATCTCAGCCCCCACGCAGTCACTCGCCTCTAACCGACGCCCATTCAGTCAAAAATAATTTTTAACATATTGCCGAACATCTTGTCATGGTTTTTATGTGTACATGTTTGAGCGACTTCAGTGTTCATGTACATTTTGAATTCCACATGTTTATCCTCACAAATATTGTTAAATACGTAACTTGAATGGTTTGATAGTAGCCGCATGACTACGTTGTTTTTTGTCTTTGGGTAGTATCCTCTGTCAGGTCGATACAGTAGTGTCAAGGGAACTC
Source organism: Locusta migratoria (assembly GCA_026315105.1). NCBI lineage: Eukaryota > Metazoa > Arthropoda > Insecta > Orthoptera > Acrididae > Locusta > Locusta migratoria. The sequence goes on from CM048746.1 coordinate 339,733,554, forward strand.
TGTTTGCTGTGCCCCTAATGACTCAACCTATTTTAACTCTGATCCATTTCCTATTACGAATTATTTCTCCGCAAGTGAACCGCTGAATAAGAGTATCCACCAGTTTGCAGCTATTGCAGAGATTTTTTTATCACTATGTCCTATTTTGTTCAATCTCTCTTTGGTACTAATTATGTCATTCACGGCTTTATACCACACAGATCGAACATCATACGAGATCACTTTACAAAACACATTTTTCCACACCGCATCCCAATCTATTCTACTATACTTCTTCACGTTTTTATTTTTGCCTTCGTTTTCTCTGAATTCTTCTATATTTGCCTTAGTTGTTAATGCTGAGATTGCAGTAAACCTTTGCTAATTTAGCTCCGTTCAAGGAAATATATTTTGATATGTCTTAATCGGTAACTAATTGGCTGAATATTTACTGGGGGTTCTAGGCTTCTTGCTCTAACTGCATTAAATAACTACTGTTGGTTTCCTGTCAGCCACTCTATCGCAGCTGACTTAGTGCATGCGTGCGGGTGAGAACGGGTCAACGGTTAGGTAGGTTTGATTTTCCCTCCCTTAAATCAGTTGTTCTAGTGCGCTAAAGGGTACTAAAGTGATTGGCTTTTGCGCTTCGCTCAGAGAAAACATATAACACTATTTTAGGTAAACATCGTCTTCGTCCTGTAAAAGTAACAGTTACGGAAGCGAATTAAAATCTAGAACATGGACTCCTTGATAAAAATAATTTACTTTTACTATAATGAATAATAAATCTCAATGTGTAATTAGCAAGGAAGTATTGATGACGTGAAAGCATAAAATCATCGACATTTATAGATCTCTTCCTAACTAAAAATGCCAAGAAACCTGGTAAACCGTTGGGTTTCTTTGAAATAAAACTAAACCTAAATTTTCAATATTCTTAGTAGATTCTAAATCTAGATGTGCGATATTTTGCTCTGGTTTTGCTATTGAAAGGAGCCTTTAAAGCAACTATGTATTTCAACGGAGAGGAGAAAACATAACAGCCAAAAATAAACTCAAAGGATTCGTCGCAACTCTCAGTTTGTGATCAAACTCTTTACAAAACATAATATTTCATGATTAACCGAGTGATCAAAAAGTCAGTATCAATTTCAAAACTTAATAAATCACGGAATAATGTGGATAGAGAGGTAAAAATTGGCACACATACTTGGAATAACATGGGGTTTTATTAGGAACAAAAAAAAAGGTTCAAAAATGTCCGACAGATGGCGCGTGATTCTGGTTTTGTAACTGCTACCGTGACGGGTGAGAGGTACGCCGATATGTTACAGAATCGCATCATCCCCAGCCTGGCTGATAAACACCTGCTGGAACGTACGATTTTTATGCAGGATGGCGCTCCACCCCATATTGCTAGCCGCTTGAAAGATCTCTTGCGCGCGTCGTTTGGTGATGACCGTGTGCTCAGCCGCCACTATCAATAAGCTTGGCCTCCCAGGTCCCCAGACCTCATTCCGTGTAATTATTGGCTTTGGGGTTACCTGAAGGCGCAAGTGTATCGTGATCGACCGACATCTCTAGGGATGCTGAAAGACAACATCCGACGCCAATGCCTCACCATAACTCCGGACATGCTTTACAGTGCTGTTCACAACATTATTCCTCAACTACAGCTATTGTTGAGGAATGATGGTGAACATATTGATCATTTCCTGTAAAGAACATCATATTTGCTTTGTCTTAATTTGTTATGCTAATTATTGCTTTTCTGATAAGAGGAAGCGCCATCTGTCGGACATTTTTGAACTTTATTTTTAGTTCCAATAAAACCCCATTTCATTTGAAGCATGTGTGTCAATTTTTACCACTGTATCTACATTATTGCGTGATTTATCAAATTTCAAATTTATACTGACTTTTTGATCACTCGGTACCTTACGCCATATAGTTGTAGAAGAAATTGCGAATGACCAACCACTCTTAAGAAGTTATGATTTTCCTTGCATGAAACAAAGCTTGAATTGTTTGGAAAATAATCTATTATTTTCCAAAACTGTTCTCAGAAGCTGAAGATTGGTACAAAGGGATAGTAAATCAATTTTTTATCCGAGTAAGAGCATTAAAGAAACACTTTCGTTTTACTGCTGACGACGCGCCTAAAATGAAATTTTAGTTTACAAAACATTGACGTTTGTTGGATGAGTAGAAGAAATATATCCATAGTTAGCAAACGATACATTGAAATCATTAGAGCGATACCCTACTTGGTATTATGTCCTTCTCTTCAATGTTGAACATAAATTCCAAGAGAGAAATAGGTTTCAATTATAATATCAGTTATTTTGTGTCAAAAATCGAACCACAACAAAAGAATAAGTAATAAAGAAACAGGCACAGCTTTCCCATTGAAATTATCGTATATTTGTTATAATATGGGACCTATATCCATTGATGAGTGGCTAAGCAGTTTCGTGGCATCGCTGGTGACACCCTATGAATAATAACCGATAAAAAATTCCTGATAAGTGTTAAGTATGATTTTAAAATAATGCCAGTGAGATACATTAATCATCAAATGGCACTGTGTAGACATAGCGCTGTGCTTTTAGGACTAATGACCTTACTCTTCACAGTTTATACTCGTATTATGCTTCGTAGAAAAGAAATAACGATGACACAACTTGAAAGGTGGATTAATAAACATCATGCTGTTTACATCAGTAAGTTTTTTGCGATGAATAAAGTACAGTTTACACTTAACGAGCATCTTCTGTGCATAGTTACGCACATAACGAGCAATACGCTATGCAGTTTAGTAAAAGGTTGAATAAGTTATCGAGGGTAACGTGTCTGAACTGCCTTTTGTTTAGTTTTTGGTAACCATTAAAAGAGTACCTTCACCTCTTCAGCTTCTGTAGTTGAGCAATATGTCAGTCACTGCTTTATCACTTTCACCTTGTTCAGCTGCCGTCATTGCAGTACTTGGCGTACTGTTAACGGAACGCCGTACTGCAGATTCCTGCGGTGCCTCCTTGCTTATGACTTAAATTTTCTGTAACGATGCTGTAAGCTAACCTAATTTCGAAGATTCTTCAAATTTCATTGCACTGAAAAGCTTATTTAGAAATTTCATTTTCATTTATACCACGTCAGATGACTGCCACGAAACATTCGCTTTCGGGCGTACTACACCTCCTTCATCCTGTCCAAAAGTTACACTGTGGTATTACTATTTAAACGTGGTTTAAACAGGATGAGAATTAACAAGCATGGCAGGCATTGTGTTTAATGACATTACACAGAACAGAGCAACCAATAAAATACACATACGTCGATTTTTATAGACGCAGAAAATATAAATTCCTCCGGTGCGAAGCCGGGAACGGACGATAGTATGCACATAAAATGAACGAACCTGCACCTAAAATAAAATCGGGAGTTACAGGAATTTAACAAATTATTATAAGTTTCTAACGTTATAGTAATATGAAACCACTAATGAATTGACTTCAGTTGCGTCTTTTATAGAAAACTAGCTGAAACCCCGCTGCTTCGCATGCGTAGGCTGGTTGGTCTGCGACAGTTGTTTCTTTTTAATCCTGATCAAGAGTCCATATCCTAAGTTTCGTAGTTATAGCTTTAAATTTAAGTTAACAGCACCATATTTTTGAAAATCAATTTTTTGCATCTCGTATTTCACCCCCTTATTGGTTGAATTTCAAAAAATGCCGAAACACGTGCCTTTTAAATTCTAACCCCGAATCCAAATCCGAAAATTTGTAGTTCTAACATCAAAACATATTTCCGAAAAACACCCCCTCTCCAATTTAACCCCCTTGATGGTTGAATTTCCAAAAATACCGAAACACGTATTTCTTAACGTCTAACCAACTGTACAAATATAAATTTTTGCAGCTTCAGCTTCGAAATTATCTCAGTAGCGACCTGTTTTCAAAAAGAATTTTTGATCCTCTTTTTAACCCTCTTACTTGTTGAATTTCCAAAAATACTAAAAATCATGGATTTCTTATCCTGACCAAGATTCCATATCCGAAGTTTCGTAATTGTAGCTTAAAATTTGATTTAACAGCAACATATTTTTGAAAATCAATTTTTTGCGTCACCTATTTTACCCCCTTATTTGCGAATTTCAAAAAATGCCGAAACACGTGTCTTTTAAATTCGAACCCTGAATTGAAATTCGAAATTTTGTAGTTCTAGCTTCAAAATTGCCTAAATAGCTAGGTATTTTCAAAAAACGTTTCATCCCCTATTTCACCCCCTTACGGACGGAGTATCAAAAAATCGCTTCTTAAATGACGCCTACAGAGTAAGATCAACACCCTCCACAAATTTCAAGTTTCTGTCTTCAGTGGTTTGGGCTGGGCGATGATGAGTCAGTCAGTCAATCGGGACATTTCCTTTTATATATAGAGATTACTGATTCTTTTTTCAAACCTCTAAGAAAAGACTTCCACAAATATGCCAAATTAATTTTCAGTAGTGTAAATGTCTGCGCTGACTCACATTACGTCATCAAGTAGAAATTAATTCTTGTAATGTCAGTTGGAAAAATATATCCTTGAAAAGTACGACCAGAATCGTAGCATGTAATGTAATGTTTTCCTTAGAAGTAGAAAAATTTTCAAGCAGAAATTCATATGCTGTTTACTTACAATATTTCGTAACTGATGGAATCACAGATCACTACAGAGGTTGCATAGGCTGAGACCTGTCTCCGCGGGCTGCCTGTCGATCCCAGCAGATTTGTTTGGCAATTTCAGGCAAAAACGCTTGCCGTACTCGCCGGGGAAATAAAATATTTTTCGAACTTCGTCACAAACCGGCGAGTGACGGAGGAAAGTGAAAATCTCTTTCGTCATCGATTCGTTATCGCGAAATACACAATACCTGCCCGGTTTAAGGAAAAGTTAAACCAACAACGGAGGTACTGTTGACAGCGGGACTAGTGCGGATACTGCCTATGCACAGTCTAAGCTCAATATGTTCACTTTGTCAGGAAACCGAAATGTTCGATGATTAACAGTGTCGGATGGGCAAATTTAGAAGGTAATGCAACTTAGATTATTATCTGTATGCAAATCAGTATGCTGAGTTCATTTAAACATAGCTGTCTTATCAGGTTCCTCAGTTCATTTTCATCCAATTTAATGCTAAGAAGGACCGCTCTCCACTGCAGTTCGTGTTTCTAATGGATTTTCCATTAAAAGTTTTTACGTTTGCAGTTCTAGAACATCGTTCTTCTTGCTGTCAATAGCAGGAGCGGCATCTGCTTTGAGAACCTCATCGATCTGAAGCAGCAATATCTAGAATATGGGAAAGGCAGTCAACAGTACTTTTATATACTTTTTCATTAACGAAACGTAATATGTAACTCACAAGTTGTAACATTTAGCCGGCCGCGGTGGCCGAGGGGACTGAGGCGCTTCAGTCACGGTCTGCACGGCCACTACGGTCGGGGGTTCGAATCCCTCTACGGACATGGATATTTGTACCGTCCTAGTTCGTAAGTAGTTTATAAGTAGTTTGTAAGTTTAGGGACTGATAACCCCGTAGCTAGGTCCCATAAGCTGTACAAACATTTGAACATTTGTAACACTTATTTAAGGAAATTAAACAAGTTTGAACTATCTGAAAAGGTTGAAATAATCAGCCAACGAACTGCAAGGAACGCTTTATTTGAATATTTTACTTTGGTTTCGAAAACAATGTTATCTTCTACAGAAATAGTAATCGACTATAAAGTCTCATTAATAGCTGCTATATATTTATCTGTCATACAAAAGTACAAAATAAAACTTCGAAGCAAACATTATATGGTACTCTTTGATACTCCTTGAGTCACATATCTACATATATATAATAGAATGTTTGTCTGTATGTCCTCTATGTGTTGATAAACCATTCATTCAACTGCAATGAAACTTTGGTGATTTGTTCACCGTACGCCCCCTAAGGTTCCTGACCCACAAACAAAAGAGCACGACACATATCTCAGGAGGTATTACATCATAAATAATGAGAGGCCACCGCGTGGGAATACCCAGATTTATGCGTCAATTATTGGGAACTGGGAGTAGTTAGGAACCTGCAACAAAGTTTGCATATAATTTCGGTTTATGAGGCGTTTTATAACTGACTCTCCCCCCACAAAATGATGAAAAGAAGTCTACCGCTCACAACAGTTTCGCTGTAGATGCTGTAAAACTGTCGCACCAGGCATGACCTTGTATCAAATAAAGTTAGCATTACAGATTTGCCTCTTACTATTTATTTTTGTCTGCAAGTCTCTCTTAATTCTCTTGCATCCAAATTTAAGCAATCTGTTTTATTAATCTCTATCGATATAAAAGCAAAAGGACACTCACTCACTCACTGACTAAACACAAAATCTCAAAAACTAATTCACCTATGAAGCTGAAATTTGGCAGGAATGTAGTTTATAGCTAGAAAACGTCAGATAAGAAATATTTTTGTGATAAGTGCGTGGCGGATCGTACTTCTACAGACACGAAATCTACAAAGCCGACTGCAGTGGCCGAGCGGTCTGCGGCGTGCCAGTCACGGTCAGCACGGCCGCTGCGGTCGGGGGTTCGAATCCCCCCCTCGGACATGGATGTTTGTGCCGTCTTTAGTATAAGCTAGTTCATAAGTAGTTTGTAGGTTTAGGGACTGATGACCCCGTAGTTAACTCCCATAAGTTCTACAAACATTTGAACATTTTGAAATCTACAGTACTGTTCCGACCTTCACGAAATGTCGTACGCCTGACCTACAAAACAAGAGGTCACCGTCTTCCTTAAGTTCGGTACGGTGCATGAGGGAGGAAATTTTGCAACGTAAGAATGGATCCCTAAATACCTTGGTCGCGCCATGACTTAGGAATGGTTCGACCGATTTCACAGATCTTTTATTTATTTATTTATTCGTTATTCTCACAGAAATCTATTGTTTTGTTCCGATATTGATGAATTTTTGCACACTCTACCTTTAAAACAAGAGGAATGTCACTCTCAGTATAAAATTTCGTTCGGTGCATGGTGAAAGGTACTTTTACGGAATTTACAAAATGCATAATTTTGCTCCAATCTTCATGAATTTTTGCACCCATGAACTTTAAACCAAGAGAAAGATCATTGGGTACCTAAATGTTTGTATGGTACATGAAAGAGGTTACCTTGCAGAAAACTTTGCCCTGATAGGAAATGGTGGAAACGAACAGAGAGATGGGAGAGAAAGAGGTGGATGCAGAGTGAGGGAGGGAAGGGGATATTGACTACGATCTGTAGGATACAAAAACACCCGGGCAACGCCGGGTTTACAGCTAGTTGGTCAAATAAATTTAATAAAACCGCGCTGTTCTTGTCGAATGGGATAGTGAAACAAAAACCAAAAGTCTTGATCTGGGGCTGTTGGGCCGCGGAGGAGTGTCTGCGCGCCTTGAGGCTCTATGCTGCGATGCGCGAGGCCATTCCCCGTCGGGGATTCGAATCCCCCCTGGGGCATGGATGTTTGTACCATTTTTAGTATAAGGTAGTTTATAAGTAGTTTGTAATTTTAGGGATTGATGACCCCGCAGTTAAGATTCATAAGCTTTACAAATTAGACTTGTGTAGTTTGTGAACGAACTAGTTCGGAAGAGCGCTCCCACAGGCGAACTACGCGAACTAGTTCGCAGATCCCTCGCCTCTTAGTTCGTCCGCTCCTTTTCCGAAGATTGACGGGTAACAGCGAGAGGACGCGAGAACGCGCAGAATCGCATGATTACCTTCTGCCAGTTGCCATCATTTCGAGCTGAGATGCAGCTCAGCTGCAGTTTTAGTAGCGGTAGCAAAAGCCAAAACGAGCGGACGAACTAAGAAGAGCGACCTACTTCGCGGCCCAGCTGCGAACTAAACGGAGAGCTACCGATCGCGAACTAAACTGTGCGCGATAGGTCGCGAACTAAACTATGCGCGATAAGTCGCGAACTAAAATATGCGTGATGGGTCGCGAACTAAAACATGCGTGATAGGTCGCGAACTAAAATATGCGCGATAGGTAGCGAACTAAAATATGCGCGATAGGTCGCGAACAGAATTAAAAATCACGTATTTGCCTTCTGCTGATGAGAGCCATTTCGAGGTTAGCGTCTGCCTACTAGATTACATAGTTCAGTGGTACAAAATTTCTGCTTTGACGTATTCTGCACTCTGCAATATCTGACTAATAAATTCCATAATGCCAAGATATAGAGATAACTCTAAACTTTAACGCGAGAAATTATCCACAAACTGTTTCTTTTGGTTTGCGTGATATCGTTAGCGGCTCAAGCAGCAAGCGCTGAAGCAGCTAGGTGGGGGAACTTCTCCCTCCACCTGCAAGCGCAGATCACGCCGCTCAGCCGTCACTGGGGCGGACGAACTAAAAGAACGAACTAGAACTAAAGTGAGCGCTCCCGATCTCGAACTATTATGCGCAAGTCTATTACTAACACTTGACATTTTTGAGCTTGTTGGCAACAAATTTTCAAATGTTTGTATAGTCTATTGGACTTAACTACGGGGTCATTAGTCCCTAAACTTACAAACTATTTATGAACTAAATAAGACTAAGGACGGCACAAATATCCATGCCCGAGGGGGGATTCGGATCCCCGACCGTAGTGGCCATGCAGACCGTGACTGAAGCGCCTCAGTCCCCGCGGCCACCGCGGCCGGCTATTGGCAACATTTACAGTAAAATGCATTCATATCATCTGGACGAAAGTGTACTTGAGGCAAACATCAAACACCTGCTGTTCAATCGTCTAAGCTGTATTGCTAAGTAAAACTATAAGCAGAGTGCTCCTAATACGTGTGCGTGAGAAATACCGATTAACTGAATTTGCCAGCCTCTGCATGTTAGGAAAAATAGCTTTTTCTGTGGTCATTAACGGTCTAAAACAGAAAATTTACTTTGATATTAATTTTTTTGTTAACATGGATTTTTATACAAAATCTTATAACTAATTTAATATTCAAAAACATACGTATGTCGTATATGATAAAAGGTTTATTGAAATACATACTAAGATCATTCCTCGATCTTTACTCATTATCCTTCTAAATACATACCGTTAAGTAAGAGAGATTTTGGGGGGGGGGGGGGGGGGGGGAATTAAACCTATTGAATATTTTCCCGGAACAGAGAAACTTCTGGTTACTACTACCGAAGTTCAGAAATGAAATTCTGAATACGTAGGAAAGGTGTTGTTACAAATGTCTACTGTTAAAAGAAAGTGAGAAGGGAGAGGTGGAGACAGATAAAAATTTATTAAAACTGTTCTTGCTGCTATTTCTACTTAATACTGAACAGGTTTAAAAAATTCAGCTACAGTTTTATCACAAAACACGTATGCCGATCATTGTAAGAAACTACAGACGTGTACGTGCTACCTACAAAAGAAAAATGTTATTGAACTGCAGCGGAGCGAGAGTGCCTTGCGCTATAACGCCTTGCTGTGAGTGCGCGTCTGCTCCACGCCAGAGGCTCGTGGCCTCCCTCTGTGTGTATGTGTGTCTGTGTGTGTGTGTGTGTGTGTGTGTGTGTGTGTGTGTGTGTGTGTTTTGTACATATAAGTTAGTGTAACTAATTTGTCAAGTCTAGAGACTAGTCACCAATGCAGTTTCGTCAGTTTCGACTCATAGTTACACAAATATTTTGAACATTAGAACAACTAAAGGACGGAAGTGTTCTGAAGCTCAAACGTCACAAGGACAGGTTGAACACAATCTGCAGGTATTCTGTGTTCAAATGTGTACGTGATTCAACAACAACTCTGGCCTTTATACTAAAGAGTTTTGGAAGTAACTATAATATCAAAACTGTACGGATAATTGAAAGTTTAATGTAGAGTGAACCAACTGAAAATTAATGGTAAAAAATTATGATTCCCATAGATCTATTAATATCTTGTTACTCTTGTTATCTGTACAATAAAACCTGTGTCAAATAAATATTGTCTGACAGAAGAAATAAAAATGTACTTATACGATTTATGTCGAGCATGAAAACCTACCTAACAACCTATATGTCCGCCTTGGCATGGAAGCAATGGGACCTTGGAGGTTTTGGCACCAGATCCATACACACAAGTCACCTAATTTCCGTAAATGGAAATGAGCGTATGGCTTTCTTGGCCGGGAGAAACTCTTGCTGGTTTGTTCGGCCGCCTTAATGTAAGTCTTTTTATTTGAGGCCGCGTGGGCGACTTACGTGCCAAAGATGATGAGATGACGATGATTAGGACAACACACAACACCCAGTCCCCTGCAGGGAAGCAATCCCGGGCCTCTTGCGTGGTAGTCAGCGACTCTACCGCTGAGCTACGGAGGCTGACTAATTTCTGTAAATTCCCGGGAATGAAAACGATTATCTCTGACTATACTTCCCACCACATCAAAAATGTTCAAATGTTTGTAAATGTATCGGACCAAACTGCGTGGTCATCAGTCTGCACCTTACAAACTACTTAAACCTAGGTTAACTAACCTAAGGACAAACACACACACCCATGCCCCAGGAAGGACTCGAACCTTCACGGCGAGCAACCGCGCGCTCCGCAGCGAGACGCTTAAGACTGCTCGGCTACTCCACCGCGGCCCCACCACATCCCAGATGTGTTCAATCAGGTTCAGATCAAGTAAAATCCGCCACAGTTTTCCTCGAACCACTGCTTCATATTTCTGGCCTTGTGGTATGGCGCTTTATCGTATTGAAAAATGCCTTTTTCTTGGAAAAAAATATTGTTATGAAGGAGTGTGTGTGGTTCGTCATGATGCCCTTCACGAATTCCCAAGACCCGTGGTCACCCACTGAATGTTCTGCAGAGAAACAGCCAGTCCCTGTCTGCCCTCTATGAAGGAGCTTTTGCACTGGAAGGCAATGGTTTCGCACCACCTATCGGCATTATCAAGAAAGTATGGGCAGTCATCAGGCCAGATAACGCTCCGTCACTGCGCCAACGTTCAGTGACAACTAAAATTTTATATTAGACAACTGCACCAGAAATACTCATATTTGAGCTTGGATGTACGTCAGAATATTGCGCTATACAACTGTGAATGTTCATTAATTACCTGTCCTGTCAGACTGTATGCTAAAACCTTTTGTTTGATAAAAAATGTTACTAATCAGTACCTTTTGTTTGATAAAAACTGTTACTAATCAGTACCTGTTTGTCAACTGCACAACGATCTCAATGTCATGTTTGACCAATACAACAGCATGACATAAAGAACCTACAGTATAACCTTTGCGTCAGAGTCTTTTACTGAGTTACACAAAACTGTTTAACATTTTCCTTTGTCAACAGCATCTGGACAACACTGATCTCTATCAGTGATCTGAACTGAGGCATTAGTAATTTAATTTGGCTGACTGTGCACATGGAAACGCTCGTTTTGTCATGCAATTAATTCCTTTCAAAATAGCAACTAGTATGACTTGCATTAACACACTGTAAATTAATTTCCTTTGTAGTGCTTACCACGTGCAATGTAGCACAATCACACACATTCGAATCAATGTAACATTAACCATTTTATCAAAATTCTATGAAATGGCATATGACATACTACTCGCTACAAAATCAAAATACAATCTACGATTTGTGACATAATAATAATAATTATTATTATTATTTAAATCTTCTTTTGCACACTAGTTTAGCCATGTCTACAGTGCCCCTACAAATTCAGAACTAACTAATATTAAAGATACCTTTTGATGTTTCCGCATCTGCAAGTTTCTTTCATAAACAGAAAAATCTCATAAGTAGGCCGTTCAAGGATGTCTTCATCACAAAGAAAGTTGATTAAGAATACTGCCTCCACTGCTTGGTAGGGCAGCCTCCACATTCAAGACATGTTACCACAGAGACTCCCTGCACACCGCTACCACTCACAACTATACTAAACTGCACTCTCTCCCTCTCTCTCTCTCTCTCTCTCTCTCTGTTTTTTACCAGCGATAATGTGTACCATCCAAAAATATAAACACTTTAACTTCCGAACAGATTCCAATCACTTTGGCATACAAAGTACAGACAGTAAATATTGTTCACTCATTATATATATACAACCTAGAGAGAGATAATAATCTCACAGCCGGCCGCGGTGGCCGTGCGTACTGCGGCGCGTCAGTCAGTCTACACGGCTACTACGGTCGGTGGTTCGAATCCCCCCCTCGGGCATGGATATTTATGATGTCCTTAGTAGCAGCTGGTTCATAAGCAGTTTGTAGGTTTAGGGACTGATGACCCCGTAGTTAAGTCCCATAAGCTCTACAAACATTTGAACATTTTATTTGAATAATCTTACAAAATTGAAGAACACGTTTCACGGGGTGTCAAACGTAGGCATATGCATGAGTCACCGTGTGCAGAGGTCTCTCGTTTGGGGAGTTCCGTGCACTGTGTCTTCAGGCGCTTTCTGATTTCATTTCCGCCTCGGTTCTCCATCTGTTCTGTTACCAGTCGGCCCTGCCTTTCATGTCCGACATCCGTAATCAGAAGGGGGACGGCACCCCTACCCCTTGACGTTTGGATATTTTATACGTGGTTTTCGTTTCAGCACTTCGCAAATACATGACAAATCGTACAAACTCTCGTTCCGAGTCTCCGGTCCATCACGACCTGCCCTTCGGATGGAAGGCATGGCTCTCCAATCTATACTCGAAAATCATGGTCACTATTCCTACATACACCATGCGTTTGTCATACCAGCAGTGATTCCTCGTCAGGGGACGCTGCTAACACCTGGACTGACGTACGAGGATAAATCAATAATTCAAAAAAATATTCAAATGTTTGTAAAGCTTATGGGACTTAACTATGGGGTCATCAGTCCCTAAACTTACAAACTACTTACGAACTAGGACGGCACAAATATCCATGCCCGAGGGGGGATTCTAACCCCGGACTGTAGTTCAAATGTTCAAATGTTTGTTAAGCTTATGGGACTTAACTACGGGGTCATCAGTCCCTAAACTTACAAACTACTTATGAACTACTTACGAACTAGGACGGCACAAATATCCATGCCCGAGGGAGGATTCGAACCCCCGACCGTAGTGGCCGTGCTGACCGTGACTGGAGCGCCTCAGTCACCTCGGCCACCGCGGCCGGCCCGGACTGTAGTGGCCGTGCAGACCGTGACTGAAGCGCCTCAGTCCCTCGGCCACCGCGGCCGGCAATCAATAATTATTATCCGCAATTTAGTTATAGTTTATTTTGGTAGTACTGTCTTTTTACGTTGATAACGCATGCTTTGATTGTTTGTTGTTATATCTTTGCAATTTTCAAGCTACTAGGTTAGTTTCATTATCGCTGTCGTGCTGTTAATCATGGTTCCTCCGCTATTTGCACCAAAGAAGAGCAACGGTCGGACGGTATATCAGGGGCCTAAACTCATCGAAGGCTTTCGGTACAGTACGGGAACAGTGTTTTGCCACAGCGGCGTGTCTACGAATGGATTGAAAAATTCAGAAATTGTCGCACAAGTGTTAACGCACGATGAAGGAGCCGGACGACCGTTTACCGCTACAAATGAAAAAATCCGTTGAGCGCCCAGCCCACGTGAAATGATTCAGACGATTAACTATTGACGAAGTGGCTCATCGTCTGCAAATTAGTCACGGTTCTGCCCATGAAATCATCTACAACATACGGGGGGTCATAAAGTTTGTGCAAGATGCCTCCCAAAACAACTCACACACTTGCATAAACGACCGCGCTTAGACATCTGCAAAAACATTTGAACCGCTGTGGTAACGAAGGAGACAACGTCTTAGACTGTATCATTACTGGTGACGAAACATGGATCCATCATTACGAGCCGGAGAGTAAACGGCAGAGTATGGAATGGAAACATCTGAATTCGCCGTGCAAGAAAAAGTTCAACACCTCAACCAAGCGCAGGAAAATTGAAGCTTACGGTTTTTTGGAGCGCACAATGTCCAGTACTGGAACGTTACGGGGAAAGGGGCACAAACATAAACAGTGTACGTTACAGGGAGATGTTTACTGCCAGGCTAAAATCTGCAATTCGAACCAAACACCGAGGACTGCTGTCAAAAGGAGTTGCGTTGTTGCACGTCAATACGCATCCGCATATCGCTACCCACACTACTGAAACGCTGCAGAAACGAATTTGAAGTACTGGATCATGCTCCATATAGTTGCGATCTTCCCCTTCTGATTGTCACTTGTTTTATCCACTCAAACAGGTATTAAGCGACCGTCGATTTGCCTCGGACCAAGCAGTTAAACAAGCGGTGCATTCCTGGCTCCCAGCTCAATCGAGAACCTTCTTTTACGAGGGCATCAGCAAGCTTGTACAGCAATGAACCAAGTTTATGTCAAAAATTATGTTCTTATAAGTTCCCTATTTAATTACAATAAAATTTTGTAACTACTTTGCGGGTAATAATTGCCTTGTAAGAACGCAGACTTTCGCTGTCATTATTGTTAAAATTGAAATTCTTCTAAGCTATTTGCCGCGTTATGGTTATATTTTTCCAACGTTTCGGATCCGTTACAGAAACCTTCCTCAGGGAAACTCCTGTAACGGGTCAGAAACGTTGGAAACGTATCACCATCACGCGGCAAATAGCTCAGAAGAAATTTTAACAATAATTGACTTACGCTCGTACATCGATATTGGTCGTAATGCTTTGGGTGATCAATGTATACCATAAATTATAACATATTTGTAGTTGTGCAATTGTTCAAATGTTCAAATGTTCAAAATGTTCAAATGTTCCATACAACAACTAGGACATCTGTCGCGTAAGATTGTGTAAATGCGTCAGTTTGTAGAAGAAACCTCGTCAGTTTAACGTGAATTCTAAACTTTTATTTTGATGAAGACACTCAGGGTTGAATTCCCTCAGTGTATTAGCGACGAAGGGTCGAGATTCCGCCCAGCCTGTGTAAGGTGTTTAGGTGGTTTCCCAAATCCCATTAGGTGAATAGTGGGCAGATACCCAGGTCACACCTCCGTTACACATAGAAAACGCTAAACATAGGCAGTGGGACACATAAATTCTTTCGTGGGGAGGTAAATTGGTGTCAACAGTAAGGGTATCAACCACCCTCCAATACTAAGAATCCTTCATGCGACTTAGAATCCTGATACAGGGTGGATACGGTACAAATGGATATCGAGTAGCACCGTGATTCGGAACCCACAATTGTTGACTGCTTTAACTTTTACTCATGCGGCGGCCGTTAGGGTAACTTGCTGTCTTGGTCCTCAAAGCACATCACCATAGTGTATGCCACCGGCGATGTTGAGCTAGAGCTGCCTGGATGCAGCTCCTCCTCAACGCAACCGGTGGCATACACTATGGTAAATTGTGGTTTGAGGATGGCCATTTAAGTGGGCGAAACCGCTAACCTTGAACCAAATTCCGATCTTGAGTGACTTTTTAGTGGTTGTGAGCATTCTGATCGCTGTATCTCCACGATATTTTCATTTTTTTTCCTTCTTCAAATGATACAGACGTAACCGATAATTCGCTTAAATCCCACTATTATAAACGATTTTAATAAAGGCCAAAGCGGCTTTCGCAGTGTAAGATCTTTAACAAATTGTAATATGTGATTATCCGCTTCTATGTATTTATTTTATATTATTTTAAATCATGATCAATGCAATTTTACCAGTTTAAGGTACGATAATCTGAAGATGCGCCACTAACGTGAAACGCATCATTGTTCGATACATTAAAAAAATCAGCAGACATGTTTTTGTTTCACGAATTGGAAAATTAATTGTTGCTGTACCGGACTATGGAGGTGAGGAACGTTTGCAATATTTTTCCTGTAAAAACTGACAACAAAACATTTTCAAATGAACCTTTCTGGAGACTGTACAAGGGTTCCTCTTGAGTAACTTTGCAGTCTACCTGCTTGCTCCCTTTCACCGTTTGGGGCGGAAGCAGGCGATCAGCTGTCTGTTCTCGATCTGACAGGCTCGCGACCGCGCCTCCCCATGCCGCTTCTTCGCTTGAGTGAGCTGTGTCTGTTAAGTGACTCAGGCAGGAGCTGAAAGGCCGAGACACGCTCTCTGCGCTACATTTCTACAGCTGCTGCAAGGAAAAAATGCCTGCATGCCTGTTGAAAATTTCGTGCTCGACGAGGAGGAACGGTGATGGGGGGTGAGAGGTTCAGTTACGCTCAAATAGACGACGCTCATTTTCATCAGTATCCCAATTTCATAAGTAACTGTCATAATCAGTTTCAACGTTTACGCTTGGTAAACAGGTTGAAACTTAAACGACTTGGACAAAAGCAATTTGATGGCTATGTCTCTGAGGAGTTTTTATAACCCTTTTTATAACCCTTTTTATAACCCGACATTTAAGCTCAATACTTAAGAAATCGATTAACATATTACTCGCTGTAAGTTCTCCATGCAAGCTTTCCAAGCCGATAATGAATATTATGGAGCCTACGTCAGGCTCTCAGACTTACAGTATTTCTTGAATGAAATTTTTCAGTTCACAGTGGAGTGTGCGCTGATATGAAAATTTTTGCCAGATTTGGAAAGTAGGAGACGAGGTACTGGCGGAAGTAAAGTTCTGAGGCGGGATCGTGAGTCTTGTTGGTACAGCTCAGTCGTTAGAGCGGTTGCGCGCGAAAGGCAAAGGTCCCAGGTTCGAATCACGGTTCCGGCACACAATTTTAATCTGCCAGGAAATTTCATATCAGCGCACACTCCGCTGCAGAGTGAAAGTTTCATTCTGGAAACATTCATTAGTTTGTGGCTAAGCCATGTCTCCAGGAGTGCTAGTCTTTCAAGGTTCGCAGGAGATCTTCTATGAAGTTTGGAATGTAGGAGGAGAGGTACTGGTGGAAGTAACGTTGTGAGGCAGCATCGTGAGTCGTGTCGGGATAGCTCAGTCGTTAGAGCGTTTGCCCGCGAAACTTAAATGTCCCAGGTTCGAGTCCAGGTTCCGGCACACAATTTCAATCTGCCAGGAAGTTGCAGATTAAAAGTGATTGCCCAAACGGAAGTCCAACTAACACCACCTAGATAAAATGCCTCACAACAGGCCGTGTCTTGTCGCATCGAGACGTCGTGACATCCAGCTGACTGGTTGGCCGCTGGAACACAGCCCACCACCTCGTAGCGGTCTACCAATCAATTGGCGTTCGCGGCCTCACTGTGTGATGTGGCGCTGCCAGTTCTGAGGCCTTGTCTTGTAGGTGGTGTTAGCACAGCTCACTGCCTCGTAGCGGCCAGCCAATCAGCTGGCGGACACGGCCTGGTCGGCGTGACGTGACACGGACTGTTGTGAGCCCTTGTTGTATCTTGGTGGTGTTGATCCTACTGAAGAAGGGTAGAATAGGGGGGAGTTGACCTTGACGCCACAGATGTGAAGCCACAGTCGCCATATTGCGGAGCCAATAACATTTGCCGTGAAGAGTATGTATTCATTGCTTTCTGAGTTAAAAGTGGTACTTTAAGTGAAATGAAAAAAAAGGTAACCTACGTCACCTATGTATGTCCAAGTAAAACAAGAAAATCATCTGATATTTTACACAGAAAAGTTTTATGGCTAAATTAATACTTGCTATTCGTTTCGTATTTTCCCTCAATGACTACTAATTTTCATTTTTACGAGATATAGGTTGCCTTGAAATTTCGAAAGACTGGTAGTACAGAATTTCATTATGAATATTTAATGACATGGAACCTGCAGAAAGAATTTTCGTGTGTATTTAACATAAAAATCGTCTCTTCACGAGTGAACTTACGAAAATGATACAGCTTGGTTCTGTCATTATCAGAAAAATCTTGTTCTGCATCTTGTTCTGCATTTCCTGTGAATTACTACAGTGCTTGTAAAGCATTTGGGCATTATCGCGCTATGTAAGTCATACTTATGGAATGAGATTTTGCGTTAATAAATCATAGTTCAGCTATCTTGAAGGTCTGTATTTCCACATAAGTATTCTATATCGCACATGTGCTCAGAAATGAGAGTCATTTAAAGGTATGATAGTTTACAGGGCGAGATACACACCTTTAATTTGAAGACATGTTTCCTTGGCTCCGCTTCAAACGACAGATAAGCTTTGCGTAGTAGCTTATTTTAACCTCCTTGTCCTACCGAGGAAATTGACCTTTCGTAGGCAAAAGCTCTACCATCTGATCAGCCTGTTCTCGCAGCCACACTTCTCCTAGTTCCTCGTCTCCTAACATACAACTTTTCTCGCGATAGGCAAATGTCATTGGTTCTAATCCCCATCTAACAGACAGCTCTAATATGCCAGAAAGTTTCATGCAGTAATGCTTAATAGCGACATCGTGTAAACGATATTTCTCCCTTTACTAATAATACATTCTTGCATAGATAGGTGAAAAAGTAAATCCCCGTGATTACTACCTGAAGAAGACGCGATTGTTGACCGACTGTCGTGACACGTTCAACCAACGATATCACCATTATACCCAGTATAGAGGAGCATGGTAGCCACGGCGGATTAGCCGTGCGTACAGGGGCGCCGTGCTGCGGTGCGCGCGAGTTTGTGACACTTGCGGGGAGTGACACTTGCGCGGAAAGGGAATGTGTAGACACTTGCGCGGAGACCCGGACGCTGCAGGTAGTGAACAGGGTGTTCCAGAAGTAGCGATACACCACCCCTACTCCACGCCCTCCAGCCGATACCTGTGCCGTATTCAGGGAAAGGCCCACCGAGCGAGGTGGAGCAGTAGTAACGGGACGTTCGCTAAAAATAGGGTATATTACAAGATTCACGTCTCTCGCATTCCGGCCCAAAATTAGCATGGGCCTATATTTCGCATTCATTGAAAAATGCGAATTTTTCCGGTACCTACTGTTTACTTTGTACATATTTAAGGGCAGAAAATAAAGTTATCTCCCAATATTTCTGATTAAATTGTGTTTCACACCAAAATACCATTTATGACAATTTCGGATTTACTGCATTTTGAGTCAGAATTCGCGTCTATATTCGAATTTATCGCAAATACGAATTTTTCCTGTACCTAGAATTACCTCTAAAAATAAACAGCTGATCAAGGCACTAAAGCAAGGGCAGATCTTTAGGTGTATTTCTACAAATAACTAAAACACTATTTGATCGTGGAATTATATATAATCTCATTATAAAGGTTTTTTGTAGGTGGTTTTGAGCAGCTTTTAAATATGTTAGAAATTGCATTATGAAATATAGACAGCTACACGTTATGTTTATTATGAGATATCGATTTCGGCTAATTTGAGGTCATCTTCAAGTCTCAAACAACAGGTGTTACTTATGCATTTTTCCAGTGGCACTCATAACCTTTAACTGTTTACACACAAGGTCTAACGTTAATCGCGTTAGCGATGAAAACGGAACCCAGAATCTTTGCGTTTAAATGATACATATATTGGTGTGATGTCTTATTTCGAAAGAACAGACATCTCACCAATAGCTCTCGGTGAAATGGAACGGTATGATGTCGTTACGTACCACAGCACGGCCGACTAGAAACGCAGGAGAAGTGCAAACAACGTTCTCTCCTCAGAGGTATGATTATAATTGGGTTCGGCGTAGACTTCTACAACATACAGTCTACACGGCGAAGATTAAACCAAAAAATTTAACTTTTCGTCTACTTTGGCGATAGCAACCAAATTTTAGAATCGTATCTACTATGTAAAGATTTAGCAACACAAAACGCTTCAAGTCCATAACTTCACTGGTTTTCGAGTTCTGAATTTTTAATATGTTTTTAATGTTATTATAGAAAAAACAAATTTGGGACTCACACTAAAATTTTCATATGGCAGATTTTGTAGGTACATTCACAAGACATAATTCAACGGTTGTGTGCATTCATCTTAAGAGAAATATCAATCATTTGTTTTCAGTGTTTATTTCAAATTTCTACATTTAAGTTTCTTTAATTATTAGTACTTAAATGTGGTTATGAAATAAATAAATTGCGTGTATATGTGTAGTCTTATGCGGCCAAACTACTTAGGTCATTGGTCGCTAGAGTTACACACTACTTAATCTTACTTAAAATGACTTAGGCAAAGTACAAACAAACATACCCATGTCCGAGGAAGGACTCGAACCTCCGACCGGACCGGCCGCGCAAATTGTGACACAAATTACATGTTTGATAATATTAATGCATAGAAGTATGAAATCACGTCAAGACTACTTCCTGCAAAAATTTTGACAAAAACTTTGGCACTGAGTTTAGAAAAACAAAATTCTGGTATATTGGATTTTAACATTTTATCAAAAAATGAGTGTTACCTTTTTTTTTTTTTTTTTTTACTACAAGCGATACAGCCATTCAAATTTACGGCCACCAGAACGTTTTCCCTTCCTGAGTAAATGAGCTGCTTCTTGTAGTTTCAACACCTTTTTCTTGAATGTTCTGAATATAAATCTTCACACAGACTTCTTGAAGGGGAGAGTGATACGGCTATCTGATTGTAAACCACTGCCTATTACCTTAGACCTTTTTGACTGCACTGAACAGTAATTCCGCGTATTCCGTAATTTATATTTATGCAGTTAACAGGCAATGTAATTTATAACCAACTATTGGCTGCCAATTTCGCTTCATTTTTCCTGGCAGTCTTGCAACTTTTTTCTCCCTGTTGGTTTATGCCGAGTTCGGAGTAAAAATGGTTCTATATGACGGTGATGGAAAATAGAATTTATCTTCAGCATTTTTCGGTGTGTGACATCAACACTCAACAGATTATTATGTACTTAGAACAAGTTACTATATTGCTCTTCAGCTTTGAAAGGGTTGTGCAATTTCACTGATTTTCGTGTTATGTTGACAGTGTGGAAACTTGACCACAGCAGTGCTAGACTTCTTGGTGTGCCTGTACCCAGGAAAAGCCATCAGCAGCCCCAAGGGCACCGGGTTCCGCGCAAGTGTCACTCCGCGCAAGTGTCACTCCGCGCAAGTGTTCCAACCCCGTGCGCGCGGCATTTCACGATCGTTACTCTAACTAACATGTCTCTTCTTCCTCTCCTGCGTTTAGTTCCCCCTAGACACATCTCATGGTGCTCAATTGTTCTGAAATGATCTGAGGATTGGACACGCCACGGCGGAGCGGCCGCTCCCTGTCGGGGGTTCGAATACCCCCTCGAGCATGGATGTTTGTGCCGTCTTTAGCATAAGGTAGTTCTTAAGTAGAATGAAACTTTCACTCTGCAGAGAGTGTACGCTAATATGAAACTTCCTGGCAGATTAAAATTGTGTGCCGGAACCGAGACTCGAACCTGGAGCCTTTGCCTTTCGCGTGCAGGCGCTGTAACGTCGGTAGAGGGCTCTACCGTCAGTAGAGCTCTTGCCCGCGAAAAACAAAGGTCCCAGGTTCAAGTCCCGGTTCCGGCACACAATTTTAATGTGCCAGGAAGTTTCAGTTCAAAATTAGTTTGTAAGTTTAGGGACTGATGATCACGCAGTTAAGTCCCTTAAGCTACACAAACATTTGGACATTTGGATTGGCTACAACAATTCTCAGTATTTGTGAAATTACTTATCCACTTCTCTTGACCAATTTTAATAATGAGTTGGTACAAAGTGTAACCATTGCAAACCATGTCATTATTAACGCTCTGGAGTGAGTACATAGTAATAGGTATTTCAGGTGTACAGACGCAGCTGAATACAAAAAAGGTTCCTGGTCCGGATGGAATACCAGTTCGGTTTTACAAAGAGTACTCTGCGGCATTGGTCGCTTACTTAGCTTGCATTTATCGCGAATCTTTAATTCAGCGCGAATTTCCTAGTGATTGGAAAAAAAAACGCAGATGACTCCCATTTATAAGAAAGGAAAAAGAACTGACCCACATAATTACAGGTCAATATCGTTGACATTATTTTCCTATAGAATTTAGGAGCATATTCTCAGTTCGAATATAGTAAATTTCCTTGAGACGCAAACGTTTCTTTCTATTAATCAGCACAGGTATAGGATACACCGTCCTGGTGAATCTCAGCTTGCCCTTTTCTCACATGTCATCTTGGGAGCCATGGATGAAGGGCAACAGACAGATCGCGTTTTTCTCGATTTCAAAAAGGCATTTGACACGGTGCCACACTGCAGACTACTAACGAAGATAGGAGCGTACGGAGTAGGTTCACAGATTTGTGACTGGCTGGAAGACGTTCTAAGTAATAGAACGCAGTACGTTGTTCTCGGCGGCGATTGTTCATCAGAGACGAGTGTATCGTCAGGTGTGCCCCAAGGGAATGTTATAGGACCATATATATGGACTGAGTAACTTGTAATTTGCTGTTCGCTGATGATGTTGTGGTGTGTGGGAGGGTGTCGTCTTTATTTGACTGTAATAGTATACAGGTTGACTTAGACAAAATTTATAGTTGGTGTGAAGAAGGGCAGCTAGCTCTCAATGTAGAAAAACTTTAAGGTGATGTGAAATGTTCAAATGTTTGTAAAGCTTATGGGACTTAACTTCGGGGTCATCAGTCCCTAAACTCATAAACTACTAAAGACAGCAGCAACATCCATGCCCCAGGGGGGATTCGAACACCCGACGGGGAACGGCCTCGCGCATCATATCATAGCGCCTCAATGCGCTTGCCACTCCGCCGCGGCGCAAAGTGATGCGCATGAGTAGGAAAAACAGTCCCATAATGTTCGAATACAGCATTAGTAGTGAGCTTCTTGATGCAGTCGTGTCGATCAAATGTGTAGGCGTAACTTTGAAGAGCGATATGAAATGGAATGAACTTGAAAAGACAGTTGTGAGTAATACGGACAGCCGACTTCGGTTTATTGAGAGAATGTTGGGAAGATGTACTTCATCTGTAAAGGAGACCGTGTACAAAACGGTTGTACTGCCACGTCTTGAGTATTGCTCAAGTTTTTGGGAACCGCAGCAGATCTGTTTAAAGGAAGACATGCAAGCAGATCAGAGGCGAGCAGCTAGGTTCGTTACTGGTAAGTTCGACCAATTCCGAGTATCACGGAAATGCTCCGGGAACTCAATTGGGGATCGCTGGAGGAAAGACGACGTTCTTTTGGAAATTTAAAGGGCCTGAATTTAAAACTGAGACTAGAACGATCATCCTGACGCCTACTTAGATTTCAGGCAATGATCACATAGACAAGATATGAGAAATCAGGGCTCGTACGGAGGCATATAGACATTCTTCTTTTCCTCGTTCTATTTGGGAGTGGATTAGGAAAGGAAATGCCCAAAAGTGGTACAGTGTACCCTCCGTCACGCACTTTAATGTGGATTGCAGAGAATATACGTAGATGTAGATGTAGCGACATGATGCATTAATTAGTCAATTTTCACCAGCCCTAGTACATTATACAGTATATTACAAAGATAAAATTGTTACAGGAAAAACCTATTCGGAATGAGTACAACAATATCTGACCTATTGTTAGACATAGTCAACAAAAGAACTGATAGACTGGTCGTATCATCGGCTAAACTAAGCTTATTTTTGGAACATTTTTGTTTCACTTATGGGGAACAGCACTCTTATTTATATATAAAGAACAATCCAGAGTGCATAAATTTTAATTTTTTTCGACTAGTTTCGGTCTTATTTTAGACTATCTTCAGGAAATTAAGCTCTTTTGATGTTGTGGAGCTGGCACGAAACTTGGAACCTTCTAGTGCAGTGACGCACGAGAAGGCTCCAAGTTTCCTGCCAGCTCTACAACATTAAATAGAGCTTAATGTCCTGAAGATTAAGTGACGCACTAGAAGTATCCAAGTTTCCTGCCAGCTCCACAACATCAATAGAGCTTAATTTCCTGAAGATAGTCTAAAAAAAGACCGAAACTAGTAAAAAAAATTTTTTTTATTTTTTTTTTATTTATTTATTTATTTATTTATTTATTTATTTATTTTTTTTTTTTTTTTTTTTTTTTTTTTTTTTTTTTTTTTTGCACTTTTGACTGTTCTTTATATATAAACTACGCTTGCCTGTAAAAGTTCCCTTGACTGTTCAGTTTAAAAGGTAACACTTGATTGTCTTTGGCACCACGAGAGTTACTCACCTTGAGCTGTGCAGGTCGCGCTGATGCTAGTGACCACTGACTGATGACGTCACCGGTTGGCTGTCGGCAGGCAGACACAAGTGCCGCGAGGAGTGGCCGACGGAGGCGCTGGAGCGCGCCTACAACCTGTTCCTGGACGCCATGCTGCTGCTGGTGCCGCTGCTCATCATGAGCCTCGCCTACTCGCTCATCGTCTCCAAGCTGTGGAAGGGCCTGCGGCGCGAGATACAGCACAACAGCAGCTGCCGCCGCCAGCGTGAGTACCTGCAACTCTAGCGTGTATATGACTGATTCTGAGTGTGTGTGCTTTAAATGAAAACATTTTGGTTTAGGCTTTACCGTGACAGTTGTTTGAAATTTTTTAAAACACAAGGTATTACTGAAACCAGCCACTTCGCGTTTCAAGGGTTTAAACCCCCTCATCAGGTGGAATAACATTATGCTGTGTTCATGTAGGTTACGGTGATCTGTTGTACTGTCTCCAGAGGTACAGGTCCCTCGCATTGTCATAATCTCACTTAAAAGTAAAGCAGTCAACAATCCGAATATTGGTTTGAAAACCACAGTGCTTTGTTAAGCATGGTCCTGTTTGGAGGTGGTATACCGTTTCCTTCCTCCGACCTTCGAACTGACTTACCCAGCCAGTTAGAGGGGGACCTACAGTTTAACGTGGGTTCCAAACCACGGTGCTACTCGGTATTTTTAACATGAGCAATACTGCCAGAGGTGAAAGAAGTGGAAGGTGACAGATAAAAATCCTAGGACCTGGCGGGGATCG
Organism: Locusta migratoria; assembly: GCA_026315105.1. Classification (NCBI taxonomy): domain Eukaryota; kingdom Metazoa; phylum Arthropoda; class Insecta; order Orthoptera; family Acrididae; genus Locusta; species Locusta migratoria. The sequence continues at coordinate 339,758,398 of CM048746.1, forward strand.
AACCCTGGACCTTCGGATTTGTAGTCTGGCACTCTACCACTTTATGTGTAGTAAATCACCACAACAATCTTCCTTTATGCACGTAACTGATTTTAAGTCATCGAGTAAAACAGAAGTGATATCTGGCGTTCCCCAGGGAAGCGTTATAGGTCCCCTACTCTTCCTTGAGTTTATAAACGATTTAGGAGACAATCTGATTAGCTCCCTTAGACTGTTCGCGGATGATGCTGTCGTTTATCGGTTAGTGAAGTCAACAAAGGATCATAAGAAACTGCAAAGCGATTTAGACAAAATTTCTACATTGTGCGAAAATTGGCAATCGACACTAAATAAAGGAAAGGTTGAAGTAATACACATGACCACTAAAAGAAATCCGCTGAACTTCAATTACGCGATAAATCAGTAAAACCTTAAGGTCGTAGATTCTACCAAATACCTAGGAGTTACAATTACGAACAACTTAGACTGGAGAGAACACATAGAAAATATTGTGGGGAAGGCGAACCAAAGATTACGTTTCACTGGCAGAACGCTTCGAAGATGCACCAGCTCCACCAAAGTGACTGCCTACATCACACTTGTGCGTCCTCTCCTGGAATACTGTTGCCCCTTGTGGGACTCTCACCAGTTGGACAGACGGAAGACATTGAGAAGGTTCAGAGAAGGGCAGCTCGTTTTGTTTTATCACGTTACTGGAGGGAAAGCGTCACGGAAATGTTTCACGAATTTTGGTGGAAATCATTAAAAGAAAGATGTTATTCATTGCGGCGTGATCTGTTTGCGAAGTTTCAATCACCGACTTTTACTTCTGAATGTGAAAATATTTTGCTACCACCCACCTACTTAGGGAGACATGACCATCCCAATAAAATAAGAGAAATCAGATTGAAAACGGGACGAGTGAGGTGTTCTTTCTTCCCGCGCGCTATTAGATAATGGAGAAAAGTTATGAAAGTGGTTAATCGGCCCTCTGCCAGGCACTTAAATGTGATTTGCAGAGTACCTATGTAGATGTAGATATGACAATGCGATGGTTCTGGGTACAATAAACAAAGTGACTGGTTACAGTAATACCTTGTGTTTTAATCAATGTGTGTGTACGAGTGTGTGTGTGTGTGTGTGTGTGTGTGTGTGTGTGTGTGTGTGTGTGTGTGTCTATTTAACCCTAGTATCTATAACCTGGGTCTAACACTGTAATGGTGTAACTTGGTGAAGCATGAGAGACACGTGGCGAGATCGCAGAATCTATCCACAGCATCCCTCAGACAAAGAAAGTGAAAGCTATGCAAATAACACTTTAGTGCTGATCACAGATTCTCATTCCAAATTAAATTCCCAGCTAACTGACAAAAAACCAGTCTGATAGATTAATTAATTAATAATTCTTCGAACATCATGGCGTCATTAATACCAGTAAATTAATTTCCGCAGGTCCACGGACTCCACCAGTTTATTGCCTACATAGAGCAGCATCAGTCGGAGAGTGCAAGATAATATTTGTATTCCACATTTAATTGACGTACAAAACGCCCAACATGATGGAATGTAGTTCGGATACCTGGCTGTTATTTCAAACCGTCGTTGGAAGCACGCGTTAGCGGAGGAAGACGATTTTCCAGCGGTTTGGGAATTCGCTCTAATTCAGGACAGCCAACTTGAAGGTCGGAAGTTAGCCGCTGCCGGTGGACAGGAACCAGTATCTCCTACCCCACTCTCCATTAGGTTGGCTACAGAAACTTACTCGCAAACTGCAGAAGTGCACAGGAGTCCGGAACCTGGAAATGAGCTCTCCACCCCATTCGGTTGTAGTTTCTAGAGGCGTCAATATCGCGAGGACGGCGTGCTTCAGTTTTCGACATTGAGTAGCACGTGCTTCCCATTACCTTGGGAGCAGCCTATCTTAGCCATCCGCGACGGACTCGAGAGGAATTGGGCTTCGTCGTACTCCTCTATTGCGACGTTTACGATAGTGTTATCCCGGTATTTACATCATGAGTTTCGGGTTCAGCAAAACGGTTTGTACCTTGCCCCGACCCCTGTTTCTGTGATAGTCTGCGTAACCCATGCCCAGTTCTATTTCATGTACGAGATCTCTCTAAGGACTGATCTTTATTCTCTTAATGTGTAAATCATTTTATTATCGGCTTCTCCTACAGCAAGTGTATTTCTCGTCCAGTGCGCAGTTGTACATGAAAACTTGTATCTCTGATTCCTGTGCCTTATTCTGAATATATGTTTCAACCAATGATCTCAATATATTACCTGGACGTAGAACTCTGATGTCTGCGCATAGAACTGTAGTATGCCTGCACATCCATATGTTTTACACACAATTTGGCATTGTACGCCATGTTCTAATTAGTCAAACTAATTTCTGTCAGTACGTGACAAATAATTGCTTGATTACCCCTGAAACTGAAATTTATGACAATATGTGAAGTAAAAGACTCGCTTGAATACGTATTTTGTTTTCTTGTAATAATTTGTAGCAGCAACGTTGTAATTAGTCAAGAAACAGAACATGAACATCTTTGGTGGCATGCTTAGTTCAACATCAAGGTAGTATAGAGATCAATGGTTTCAACCGACACTCCCGACTTTCATTGTTTGTGGGTTCTCTTAGTGTCCCATTTTTAATAATTAATTATGTAATAGGCAAAGAATCACCTGCTGAAGAAACTAAGTCAAGTTGACTGGGAGATAACATCTGCAGGCGAGTGTTATTTTAGGGAACATTGTTAGTCAGTGCTTCTTTGAAAATGAATTCATCCGTCTTGTATTAAATCATTCTTACGTAAAACGGGGTATTGCTGCTATAGATACTTCCACCAGCATCTCCAGGCTACAATGGTACAGGTACAGTTAACTGTTAATTGCTGTATAAAAAACTTAAAATGTCGTCATCAGGTCTATGGAAATATTACTTTTCGGCAATATATTACAGGGACTACTCGAATTCTGTTTCATTAGTTTAAACGGCACTATCCACATTCACATAATCCAAGAGTGATCCATCTGTAGTTTATGATGAAGCGTTATTGAATTATGTTAGGTTGTAATGAATTTCATTTTGTTGAGAAAATACGTTACTACGACACATACGCAGTGTTGTGATCGCAGAAAACATAGTGTTACAACTAGCAAATGTTAACTGTCAAACAGCATAGTCCTGGAGACTTCACAGTGGACGGTTGTAATTTTTGCCTCTCTTGTTTTAGGAGTTTACTACACTGCACTATTGTGCCTGATATTCGTTAATCATTTAAAAGTAAGACGAGTTATTTGTAATACCCATCCCTTAGTCATTTTGAAGTAAGGTAAGAGATATTTGAAATACTAAAGAAAAAAAAAAACAAAAAAATTAACAGTCATATAAAATTAACTGTCTACAGAAGAGAGTACAAGTCCGAAAAGAAAAGCGTCCATATCAATAACTGTATTTCTTATATACATTTCCATAACAGGCAATTGGCAATTTCAATGCACACGCATTAATACTCTCGATCCCTTGCGGGAATGCAATATATGGCTGCGAGCACGAGGAAGTAATGGGGCCAGTGCGCTCGCTCAGAGGGCTGGACGTTCCCTGTAATAAAAAGTAAAAAAAAAAAAAATAGAAAATAAAAAAATTAATCAAACCCTAGAAAAAAACGAAGCTACGTCCGTAAAAGACCGATCAACCGGGAGATCCCCGCAGAAAAAAAAAAAAAAAAAAAAAAAAAAAAAAAAAAAAAAAAAAAAAAAAACTAGGAACAAAATGGTTAAGGCGACCGCTGACCCGAACCGGAAATCACGGACTCGAATCCCGGTGCAGACTGATATTTAAACTTTGGCGTTGGATTAATTCCAATGCGCTGAAGCGGTCGAAGTGTTTAAATATTTATAATTCGTAAAATTACGCCCTTTAATGTGTACAAATGATGTCAGCTCTTTCTGACATGTCCGAAAAGAACAGACACCATACCATTTTTCGGGTGTTTTGGGCTTGAGACATGTCAGCGAAGTTTTTTCAAATTTTCTCAATTTGTTATCAGAAGGGCCGGCCGCGGTGGCCGAGCACACTAAGGCGCTCCAGTCACGGTCTGCACGGCCACTACGGTCGGGGGTTCGAATCCCCCCTCGGGCATGGATATGTGTGCCGTCCTAGTTAGTAAGTAGTTCATAAGTAGTTTGTAAGTTTAGGGACTGATGACCCCGTAGTTAAGTCCCATAGACTATACAAACATTTGAACATTTTGTTATCAGAAGGATCGTCACATGTGCATCGCTCAGGAGCAGTGACGTCGCTGATTTGCTCAAAAGAGTCATAACGGGCAACGAAACATGTGTTTACGGTTATAGTGTCAAACAAAGCCCAATCGTACCAATGGAAGCATCTCGGAGAGCCAATACCCAAAAAGACACGCCAAGTTCGATCAATATCTACGTTATGATGACTATTTTTTTAATTATCGTGGCGTAGTGCATCATAAATTTTTGCATAAAGGTCCTATAGTCAATAATGGATCTTACCTTGACATTATGTACCATTTGCGAGAAGCAATACGCAAAAAAGTCCCGAATTGTGGAAAAGCAATTTATGGCTTTCGCATCACGACAATTCTCTTTTGTATTCATCGAGATTTTTGGTTTAAAATCTATTCGACTAACACACCTCAGCCACCATATTCATCGGATTTGGCCCTTGTGACTATTCCTGTCCCCCAAACTGAAGAAAACCATGATGGGACGAACATTTGCAACAAGTGAGGAAGCAAGCTCTACGAAAAGTGCTTATGAAAAGTGGTTCGAGGATTGAAAAAAGCATTGACACAAATAAATTGTATCTGAGGTTTTTTTCTGTAGGGGTAACTTCAATATTAACCAATAATTAAATATTTTTCATAAAAATATAAATTCACTTTATGTTTTGAACACAGCTCGTATTTAGCAAGTACCTTACAATCTTCCTTGTTGTTGATAACCAAAAAAATAATAATTAGCAATCGGTTAGTTTTGATCTGAATGTTTTATACACTTCTGTATTAGCCTTTAGGAAGTCTTTCAGATTTCTAAGAGATGGGCATTTTTCTAATTTTCTCAGTCTGTTGCATTAATTCAGAGCTTCTTTTCTTACACTTAGAAATATGATGTACGTATTTTCAGTTTTGTTTCTATTCAGATTTTTTAATGACTTCTGTCTGGACTTAAATATTGCTCTACAATCCCAATTCCATCAAGGGCGTTTTTGTTTCTTTCGAAACGGAATCAAATTTTGTGCTCTTTTGATGAATGTTTCTTTTAAGCTTACCCAGTTGTTATATCAGGTTTCTTACGGTTATCTTCATTGACATTGCCAATGACATGCCAATGTGGGCATTAATTAAATTGTAAGCTTTATTTACGCATTTAAGAGGAATTGTCATTTGTGTATTATTAATGCGTTAACCCCGTTTTCGAGATTGCAAAACCAAATCTCAGAAGTTTTACTAGTAATACGGGTTGACATATAATCAGAGAAACCGAAGAGTGGATTAGATTTATACTTGTTTCATAGATCATATATAGGACATTTCTTTTTAAGTACCAGTTGGCTACCATAGATCATATATAGGACATTTCTTTTTAAATACCAGTTGGCTACCATAGATCATATATAGGACATTTATTTTTAAATACCAGTTGGCTATCTGCCAGACTTTTGATGCTACTTGGTAAGTCACCGAAGACCTTTGTGGCAGCATAATTTACCCTTTTCTGTGCCAACGTTAGATTTAACCTCGTATAGTGAATACCGTCCTTTCTCTTAGTGTTATAGCTATACACACTGCTATTAGTTTTTAATTGGGTCTGATTGTTAATAGCAAATTTCATGAATACATATATTGTAAAGCTATGGGAGAAAATCTCTACATCCTTAAAAATTGTCTGCATGATGATCTTGAGTGGGCTCCAGTAATTATTCTGATTACACACTTTTGTGCAAGTAATACTGTTTTATTCTGTGTTGAATTGCCCCTGTATATGATCCCATACGAAAGCAGTGAATGAAAATAGGCGTAGTAAGCTTGTTTTCTGAGATGTACATCCCCAAATTTTCCAATTACCCTATAAGCGTAAATAGCTGAACTCAAACGTTGCAGCAGATCTTCAATGTGTTTCTCCCAATTCAGTCCCTCGTCAATGGAAACAAACTAAAAATTTTTGAATATTCTTTCTTAGCTACAGATTTCTGTTCAAAGTCTAAATTTATTAATGGTGTCATGCCATTTACTGTATGAAACTGTATATTCTGGGTTTTATCAAAGTTTAATGAAAGTCCATTTGTAGAGAACTACTTAATAATTTTCTGAAAGACATCATTTACAATTTCATCTGTTTGTCAGGCGTGATATCTACACTTGTATCGCCAGCAAAAAGAACTAGCTTAGCATCTTCGTGAATATAGAATGGCAAGTCATTAATATATATTAAGAACAGCAAAGGAGCAACAAAACGGTTTGAATATCATTTGTCTTCTCTTCACTGAATGGTATTACAACTGGATTGATTTCATACAGTGTGTGTCGGTTCTCTTTCCTGCTACTTGCATCACGTACTGCATCCACTGTGACGTTCACTAGTGCCGGTGCCGGACCAGAAAAAAATTAGGGTTCTGCAATTTCATACAAATACACATGTCGGAAAAGAACAGACACCATATCAATAAACGTATATCTGCCCCAACAGGCAATTTAGAACTTCAGTGCGGACGCATTAACACGGAGGATCCCTTGCGGAAATCCAGTAAAGACTGCGAGAAAGTGGAATCAAATGGCCAGGGCGCACTACAATGGTAGCGTGCTACAAGGTGAGAATTTTGGTTGAAGGGGAAGCGTGCTGGAAAGCCTAAATGGACTCCGGTGTGAAGCCGTAATGAAGGAAAAATAAATAAAAAGTTATTGCCGGGCGCCGTGGTTCAGCGCGCCCGGTCAGGGGGCCTAAACGGCCTCTGCAATAAACGCCTTCTGCTACTGCAAATGAAGGGTTTTATTTTTATAAGTCACCCACACGCGTTTCACCTTTGTCATAAGGCATCATCAGTGGGTGTCCTGAAATATTTACATGTTTCTGTTTACACATAAAGGTTAGCTTTCTTACATTTGTACAAAACCTTTACGTGTAAACAGAAACATGTAAATATTTTAGGATTTTAGGACACTCACTGGTGATGCCTTGTACAAAGGCGAAACGCGTATGGGTGACTTATAAAAATTAAAACCCTTCATTTGCAGTAACAAAAGGCGTTTCCTTTAAAAACATTACAGTAAAATACATAATAATGGTTAAGGCGACCGCCGCCCAAAGAGGGCAATCCGTTTCGAATCCCGATCCATCACAAATTTTCATCTTTTCCATTCGATTTATTTCAATGCCCTGAAACGGTCGAAATATTTAAATATTTCGAATTCGTGAATTCATGTAATTTCATTTGTAATTAAGGTGCGTATTTATCAGACCACGAATCCGTTCAGGTCCTAGAAAACGGTCGAGTCATTCGCAAAACTAAAAAACGGCTACACGACTCAGCATTGTGTGGTTTCTTCCCTAAAAAACTGATTTTATTGACTAAATGTTTAGTACAAGGGTTCCATTTCAACTGCCTGAGGTCCGGAACCCTTAAAAGCGATGACAAGCAAGGCTCTTCCGGCATAGAGCTAGGTATACATAAGTGTGCTGTTTGTTCCTACGGTCATGTAGGAATGCAGACACCAGATATTTGATGTTTCTTTACTTGCGAAGGTTTGCAGTAGCTGTTACACAAATACATGTCACGAAGTTATACGGCTATAACATATAATTCATTATATATTATCTTCAATTTCAACGGTTAGAGTTTTACAAACATTCACTTTGAATACTAAGTATTTATAACCGATATAAAAGCGTTACATGTCTGAACCTGTTACTGTCATTCTAATTAGTCACCAGCGTTGTGTATAACCCTTTGCCGGCGATGTGGAACACTTAGTATACCGTTAGCAGAGCCTGTTCGTAGATGGTGCGAATAGTGCCGCCTAATGCCTGTCGAATCTCTGGAACAGTTATGAAGCGAATTCCACGAAATAGTTCCTTCATCTTCGGAATCAAGTCAAAGTCACAAGGACTTAGGTTCGTGGAGTATAGTAGATGATACAGTACTTCCCAGTCCCACCGTCCGAACAGAGCAGCCACAGTTTGCGCTGTATGTGCCCGTGCATTGTCGTCTAAAGTGATGGGTGGGTTGCGCAGAAAGTGTTGCCGCTTCTTTCGGAAAGATGGTTGGAGGTGATGCTCCAAACATAATACTGTGCATTGACGGTTTTCCGTGAAGGTAAGTAATGCGTTAGGATAACACCATCACAGTCGAACATTAGAATCACCATAACTTTCACCATAATGGGGATCTGATGCACTTTCGATCTCTATCCACTAACGCAGTATGCACGTCTTCTTCAGAGACGCTAGGATGCATGTCTGCAACATTTTTCCGACCTTCGTTGAATGCCTTTACCCAATGCGCCTCTTTTCTGTACGGCAATGCCTCTTGAAAACCTTGATGACACTGTCGTGCTGTACGACCTCTGGCACATTCAATCTTGATCCAACTCCGTTGTTCCTGTTTCGAAAACATAGTGAGACAGTTACGTTAGACCGCTCGGTCACAAGTGACTGTGTTTCCCTTGATTGTGCACACGCCGGGGGCGTGGAACGGTCGAGTCCATTTGGTCAAAGTAGGTATTGACCTCGCACCTTTACCTGAGCCCTAAGGGGAGACTGCTGGTTGTGGATGTTTACATTCGGCTCGTAGCGCATTGGCTGTTAGGTTAGGCTCCGCCTCCTTCTCCCAGTGCAGCCAGCTCATACCGTATAGCTTATAGCTTATAAATGGAAGTTTAATGGCTTAATGTGTCGCAGAAGAGACACGAAATTAAGCATCACTTTAATGTACGACTAATCGAAAAAATAAACTTATGCTGCTAATTATGAACACTATCAATAAAAACTTACCGAAATAACGAGCTCATTCCACACTTTATCGTCCTCGGGTGTCAGTGCAATCTCTCTCCATTCAAGTTCCAACCCTCGTCTTTATAAGCAGTGTGTCCGTATATTTGTGTGCTTGTGTGTACGTATTGTATGCAAATCTACAGTTTTTTTCCAATGTTTATGAAATTTTGCATATGTAAGTCTCAGTCCATGAGGACGATAAATGTTCAAATGTTTGTAGAGCTTATGGGACTTAACTACGAGGTCATCAGTCCCTAAACTTACAAACTACTTATGAACTAGCTAATACTAAGGACGGCACAAATATCCATGCCCGAAGGGGGATTCGAACCCCCGACCGTAGTGGCCGTGCAGACTGTGACTGAAGCGCCGCAGAACGCTCGGCCACCGCGGCCGGCATGTGGACGATCGCTGTAAGTGCTAGGATCACGTACAACACATTGTTTACGAGATATGACGTCATAAACAACGAGTTCGCTAAAAACTGTTGCTTCAAATGAGAGTGTTGCACATTTCCTCCTGAACCACTGAACAGATTTCAACCAAATTTGGTGCACATATTCCATAGTGTGAGGTAACAATTCTGTGGGGTTAACAACCACATACGACACATGGTTAAGGAGATACAAAGTCGTAAACAATATAGTTCCAATTAACTGCCACATATAGCGGCGAGAGTTTATCCACATACTGTATGTGAATGACAGCACTTGCAACCAACTTTAAACATAATTTCAAACTCTTATTGATCTTTTCCCGCTGACAACAATAGCAAAAATATGAAAGGAAAGAAAGTTTCCCGCTTACTACGTTTCCGCTGTTCATGGACTAAAACTGCGCCATTCGGTATGATGTTACAATTTATAATTTTTACAAATAGTAGCTGCAGGAAATTTTAGAGACAGTATACACAGATATAGCTGAATGTACATTCGATATTGTATCACAGTACGACATGTAGTTAATGAGATATGAGCACATTAATAGTAACGTTCATAGCACACTAAGTTTAATATATTACACCTTTACTACCAATTGTATTCGCAACAGATTTTATAGACATACAGGTCAGAGGTGTCCCTCGTAAGTAGCATATGCAAGCAGAATAGAAGTAGCGCTAATACCAAGTGAGTCCTCTGAGAAATTATTCAATTGTACAATGTATAACTTAATAAATATGAGATCGTGCGAATTTTATATGCCATTTGTATCTTGATTACCGTCTTTCTTTGTTAGGATACTGAACGTATAATTTTGTACATTATGCAAGACAGCCTTATTGCTTATATATTCTGTGATAAATATAACATGTTTCTAGGAAAAAGGGAGATGGACAGGAAGAGAAGGGATAGGATAAGTACTAACTCAAGGCAACGTTGGTTTTTAGCTGTATTACATAACAATTTGCTGCACATACATATAAATCTACGTGCAATATGCTTGGCGAAGCCAGGGTTTGACACTAAATACCAACATCATCGTTTGAATATGCAATTAGTGTGACCTCAGATATTGGACTGCGTGAATGCGAAAGTAATTTTGAATGTAAAAGTGTGCACATTGTTCTCTCCCACTTTGTTTCAACCACTTCATCGAAATATTGCATGTGTACTGTGAAGACTAATATAAGCACTTTCAGGTGTCTGGTACTGCTGTGTATGTGTGTTGCGATAAGTACTTTAAGCAGAGAGTTTTTGGCGCTGTTGATTGAATAGGTAATGATATTCCATTAAATGATATACAATTTCCTTCGAATGATACTGATATCTTGTTACCTTGTTTCATATGTTAAAATGCAACGTTTTGCATGTAAATGACGCACACCACTGTCTTGTTTATGACTTTCTGTCACCTATTCCAAGCATGGTTTCGTGCGGTTCCGAGCGTTTAAGGTCAGAGGTGTGTCTCGTAAGTAGCATGTGCAAGCAGAATAGAAGTAGCGCTAATACCAAGTGAGTCCTCTGTTCCTCCATTAAGGCTCAACGCACGCAGCGTACCTCGCGTGACCGAGGCGGACACGCCCATGCGCCCACTCGCTGGAGCCCTCCCGCTGTATTACTGCGCTCACCACCGTCCCTGCGTCTGCCGGAAGTGCCACGCAACCAGCGGGCACCCACCAACTTCATGACAGTGACAGACGCGTGGCCGCCTACGTCTAGCTCACCGGTCCAAAAGCTTGCTTCCACGGCTCTACACAAAGGTTCTCCGTTGCTTCAGTTTCCTGATTGAAAATGTATCCCCCATTTTTTTAAAATCAAAATAGCCTAGCACTACACAAATATTCATGTGACTTTCTGACGATCTCATTCGTTTTTGTTGTGAGAACATGGATGTAGATTTGCTATAGTTCAACTGTCTGTTAGTGAGCGCAGTCTATTTTTGAGCACTTAGATCGCGTGTAACAGTGAAATAGGCGTAGCTATCGTATGGCTAGGTGAGGCAGTGCCCCAGGGACCCCGAGCTCAAGCGGGCCCCCTCGGCATCCGTGAGCGAAGTTTGAAAAAAGTTAGTGACAATTAGTAGAGAGTTCACGAAGGATTCTAGACAGTTTTCAAACCTGTTGGTTTTATTTGGTTCGGTTATTGACTCCTGGAGAAGTAATGCTGACTTATATTGAACCATACCCATAAGTCATTCCCTGACTTCCGATTACACCCAGTTAGTCAACAATCCCAGAAGTGAGGTACCATATTATACAATAGAGTTCATCCCCTGCGCCTTCCTCCTCACCCTTCCCCCTTCCAACTCCCTTACCCAAATGTGTATATTTCGCAGCTCTAATTTCCCAGAAAGCACTTAAAACCAATATCTAAGAAATATGGTAATTATATTATTTAGTTCCATCCCCCCCTCCCCCCCCTCACATGAACCACTGGAATGATCAGCTCCACTGATGGCTATAGAGATCACTAGCATCCATGTTTGCATTATTGACTGTCAAAAATATTTTTTGGCTACCCAAGCCACAAACGTAGAGGCTGGGCAAATAAAGTCTGTTGCTGGTTACATAAGACGTCTTATGGAATTCTGCAATGACTACATATGAAACTGTGTAAAAATAACATGTAAGTAATGACATAGTGATATGCAGCTATGAAAAGTGATTTACCTCCATGCTGAACGTCTCAAAATAACAGTCTAACATCCCAGTTGCTCACCTCTAACAGCTTGTGGCAGTACCAAGGTCCTAACTTATCAGATCTGTCTACCGATGTTAGCTGTGGCAAAATGGTTACATCAAAAACTGTAACTTTACTGTGATATTAATATCAGTGAACTCTCCAAAGAAAGTTCGAAGTTGCTATTTTCTTGCTGATTGCCAACTGAGATGCAACGAATTAGGCCGAAAATAATAATGTCTTCACTACATATCAGCAATGGGTTAATATGAAAAATGTGTCATGATTACCACAGAGCCAACACCATATGGCAGCACTGGCTTTGTATGTAAAAAAATATAATGTGTAAGGTTTACTTAATTATTTGTCACGTTTGTGACACTTGTTATATGTCACTATGGTATTTCCAGTGACATTCATAAATATCTTTCACCCGTGTACTAATGTAAACTGGGAATTCCGTCTGACAGGCCTCAGGGCGCCCACTGGGTACTGACCGGCCACCGTGTCATCCTCCGCCCGAAGGCGTCAACGGATGCGGTATGGAGGGGGACGTGGTCAGCGCCTCGCACTCCCGGCCGTTACGTCAGTCTTCGTGACCGGAGCCGCTACTTCTCAGTCCAGTAGCTCCTCAGTTGGCCTCACAAGGGCTGAGTGCACCCCGCTTACCAACAGCACTCGTCACACCCGGATAGTGACCCATCCAAGTGCTAGCCAAGCCTGACAGTGCTTAACTTCGGTTATCTAACGGGAACCGGAGTATCCATTGTAGTGCCGCCGTTGGCAGTGTATTACTGTAGCCTGTATAAAATCAAGTGTAGTACTATCTTTGTACCACACCTTTACACATACCTATTTTTTCCTGTGTGGTTTAAGACCCAGTAATGTGCTAAATTAAGATGTTCTTTCAAACCTAAAAGCAATAGTACTAAAGAATGTATGCAGAGAAATCGATATTTATGTCAATTAACATGATTTAATGTACAAAATGGAAAGTCTAGAAACTGTGATAGTACATTATTTATCACAAAGTAATCATGAAATAAATTACGTTAAAAAAAGCAACTAATAGCCAGTAAAAATTGTTAATAATTGTACTTATTTGACGTTGTAAGAGTGGAATTTGGGGAAAAATTGTTTATGGCATAACTCGTTATTCGTTGACTTTTACCCCTTCAATTTACATATATATCAATAGACTATTAAAGGTGATAGGACTGACTGCAAACATTTTGTAAATTGACAGGGTTCCTATGAGTTTAAACGTTGTGGGTGCTATAGGTATTAAACACACACAAAAATTGAAGCCCATTGTTGACATGGAATATCATGGTCTTCTCGTTTTGGAAGCAAATTTTTCAAAGTAGAGATCTTTCAGCCAAGTACGACTCAAACGATGTTGCATTATAGAGAATATTTGCGGTAAGATTAATATTAAGCACATAATTTGCTGTTGTAGAACCAGAGCTTCCAATACAGTGATGTGGTGGCAGCATTATGCACAATGAGTAATGTAAGTACGTCACATTCCACTGATATCTTCTCTGTGAATAATTAGAACAAATGTAATGATTACACATAATTGTGCAATATGATACTTTGAATAACTTAGCCGAATGCAAAAACGTATACTGCATGCTATTTTATGCCCATACTGCCTACTTGATTAAAATACATGCAGAGCATCCAATGTTAAGTACATAATATGATATTCTGATGAATGAATTCATCACAGCAGATTTGATAATAAAGATATAAGTGTGTAATATATTACTGTTATGAGTGATACCTTTGTAGTAATAATGTAAGTGTGTAATATGGTGCTCTGATTGGTGATGTTTATGATGATAATGATGATAATGATGTAAATATGTCATATAATACCCTCATGAGTTTTATTTGTGATGATAACGACATAAGAGTGTAATATAACACTCTGATGAGAGTTATCTCTAATGATAATAACATAGGTGTGTAATATGATAATCAGATCTCTTGGAACTAGATGATAATGATGTAAATTTATTGGAACTGGGCATTAAATTAAAACATACTGGTTTTTCACATCCAGGAAACCTTAGTATCGTATTACACTTTTACGTCATTATCGTCACAGATAACACCACAGTATCAGATTACACACTCATATCGTTATCATAAAGTCTGTTCTGATGAATTCAAAGAGAACATCTATCAGAACGTATATCACAGGGTCCTTGGTATGTATTGATCATGTAGCCATCATGATCATGATAAATATAGCTTTCAGTATATATTCGTGCATTCAGCAAAAGTTATCCAGAGATAGGATAATACACATCACAGTACCATATTACACAATTATGTTATTATCATCGCATCTGTTCTGATAATTCACAGATAAGGTAATACGAAAACGCCAAGAATTCGGATGTGATCTGCTAACATTTCTCATTTTGCATCATGATGCTCCACATCAGCACTATTTTCTGGAAACTTCACTCCCTACACAACATTCTGTGATCTTTGAGGTATTTTTTAATTGTTGAACACAATATATCTTTGTGCATTCAGCTAAATTTACTCCCCACATAATTTCTTTTTTGGTATTGAGTAGTGGTGTGCCCTGTGATAGTTTCAGATGACCGTATTATTCTAGTGATGGAAACACTTTATTACAAGATACGTGATTTTTTCATTTCCATGTGTGTGTGTGTGTGTGTGTGTGTGTGTGTGTGTGTGTGTTTTCGACGCCTATAGCACCTGCCACATTTAAGCTCACAGCTACCCTGTCAATTTGCAATTTTTAGCCGCGGTGGAGTAGCCGAGAGGTCTAAAGCGCCTCGCTCTGGAGCGCGCGGTTGCTGGCCGTGGAGGTTCGAGTCCTCCCTGGGGCATGGGCGTGTGTGTTTGTCCTAGTTTACCTAGGTTTAAGTAGTTTTTAAGCTACGGACTGATGACTACGCAGTTTGGTCCGATAGATTTACAGACATTTGAACATTTTTGTAATTTTTACAGTGAATCGTATTGAGTATAATAGTCTATCGAAAAACGAGTTCTACATGTAGCCCGAAACAGCCCGAAATAAAAAGTCAGTAAACAAAGCATGATGTAGCTCTGCTTTCTTTCCAGTGGAGGTTTGAAGTTCTGGAATGAAATTGATGTTTCTAGCGACAGCAAATGATGTCGGTAACATTAAACTTATTGGCCATGTTAATAATAATAATAATAATAATAATAATAAAACGGAATCATCTGAGCGATACTTCGCTGAGAGACTACTTCTGTGAAAATGAAAATATTGCTTCCAGGAAGAGGTAGCGGTGATATTCCAGCGGTAAGGACACTATTAAAGGTGCTAAATGTGGGCTTCCATTTCTTTAAGTGTTGTGTGTTCGACGTCTGTAACATCCACAGAAATTAAGCTCATAGCCTACTGTCAATTTGCTAAATTTCTACAGTCAATCCTGAGATGTTTAATACGGTATCGAAACAATTTGCATATGTAAACTGAAGGTGGTTAAATCAATAAACAGTAAACAATCTGCACATATATACAGCTTTCCATCTACCCCTCCCACTGTTAATGAGGGTGATATCATGACACTCAAGAGTTCATCATGTTACATGTTTCCTCTCTCTGGAAGACTGGTGAATGCTTTATCCCAATGTTGGATCAAGAACTTGCAGTGGGCTGCTAGTAGCAACGAAAATGAATTTCATATCAAAATATAATAATAATAATAATAATAATAATAATAATAATAATAATAATGGCTAGCAGTCAAAATACTTTCTTTCAAATGTGAGTTGCAGACCTCAAAAGGGAGTTCAAGGACCAGCAAATGTAGAACATTGTCATGGAAAGGTCAATCATCAGAGTTTAGAAATTGTAATAGTGTTCTTTCTCGGGAATCAGATCTTTCTGCTCTTGGTATCTGCACTACTGGTTTTTCTAAAGTGTTAATTGTAGACCTACTGGAGATTTCAGAAATGATATCCAGTTCCAATATAAGCAGTCTTGTCTTACCCAATCATTGGATTTTGATGCAGCACCAGTATTTGATGAGCAATAATCTTCCCCCACATACATCACCATTATCAACTCCTTCCAATCCTGTTGTAATTGTTTGTGAGTGCATTCCTCTACTTGGTGCGTACAAGTAATAGGAATCTTTAAATCTTCCCTCTTTTGCAGAAGTGTCTCATCAATAAATGGTGAGGTTTTTCCGCCGTATGCAAGACACCTGATTTTTAATTTTTCCCAAACATGTTTCAGCACATTTTGTGCTATCAGTGGGATGTTTATTTTGTTCTGAAAAATTAAAGTTACTGTTCAATAATCTTTTCAGGTACTTCTAAAATGTTTTGTAGGTTCATTCGTTTTCAAGTTTACTTAGGTTATCTGACGATAAAACTAATTCAGTTTCGTGAAAATTAGGCCTAGATATACGAGTATCACATTTTTTTCCATGCCGTTTTATTTTAGGCTACATAAAACTCATTAAGTAGCCTACTTATTTGTTGTTTTGGTAATACTATTTACAAAACTTTTCATCTGCAAACATAACAAACAGTTTAAAGTTTCTTACTTTCTAATTTTCGGTTCGAGAAAAACGCGTTATTTCTTTTTAGTAGTTACGATTCTTTTCTTTCTCTTTAGAATCTGGTTGTTGCTGTTAATTTCGTAATGTGGATATCACTTGCTTTACACGTTTTGTTCGTGGTATGCATTACGCCAGTTGTAATATTCGACGTATGAATACAGCTGAAAGCTGTTCATTTGTTCTCTCGGTGTTTTGTTTTGAGGAGTTACGCGCGAAATACGAGTGTTTACTGTTAGTGTCGTGTTATATTCGTCTGTTGATGGGGAATGTTGGCGTGAACCAGTATTGTGGATACGTTTTCTTCTTGTTTACATTTCGTATATGCATATACATCTGCCTGTTTATTTGTCTGTGTGTTTTTGTGTGTGTTGTGTTTTTCTGTATATGTATGTTGCGAAAATATTAGGTTTTTGTTGGTATTTAGGTTTTACTTATGTTTCTGAGGTTGTTATGGTGTGTGTTGATAATAGTTGAACTATTTACAAAAAGACCCTGAACTACCTAACTCTTACGAACATGGATTACAGAGGTAGGAGTGTGGCTGCATGTCTCCATGGCCATAGCTGAGACCAACCGCTTCCCACATGACGTTAAATTCCGCTGTGAATGCTACACATTGAAACCTGTGGCTACCTGTTGGTAACGCCACTCCGCAATACACCTCTTGTTCCCAAACCGCTGCCAGTATGTAGAAGAAAAGATAACTTGGCATTAACAACATGTCTCAAAGTTGTCGAATTTACTACGCATCTAGGAGTTAAATGTGCCACTCATCTCCTTGCTTAGCATGTCAGATCCCCACTTCGAATTACTTCTGGGCAATACACATGATTAGCATAATATCATTGTAAAAATGTCTCTGTAATTGGTGTAGGCTCACTTCTTCTAGAAAAGGAGAGTAGCATTGTTGGTGTAATTTATGTTACCAACGTCGATAACAAGATTGTCCAGATCGTTGGAATTGTAGGTACAGCCAGCTCAGTTGTGATCCGATATACACACAGCATTAGCATGTGTCATATGCATGTGTGACCTCACCATATCATTCATTATTCACAAGGAAACTTTTTCTTTATTTTAGTGAACCTTTTAGTGTACATACAAAACACAATAGAATTATTTTTTTTACGTTGTAAATCAGTAGTGGCAGCATCATTAATATTGATATATTTCCATACAAAAACACAGCTGACATCTAATGAAGGCGTGGTTAAGCCGGAAGAGGCAACGAATGTCATAATAAAGATTTATTTTCGGCCTAATTAGCAACATTTCAGCTGTTATTCAGAAAGTAAATGGCATCAGAGTACTTCTAAATAAAGTACTAATAAAGCATTACGATTTTTTAAAAGTAATCTGATACATTTATTTCATACGAAGCTAGTGTCACCCTCTCTTGAAGACAAGATTGGGCTTTCAGGCTACATTATTAATGATAATCGTTTATTTTTAGCCTTTCTTGTAGAAGTTCACCTGTTACTTACCTTGGAAATAGCTTCAGACAAAACATCATATACCATCAGGGATCCACTTACTCATTAAGCATATAATAACAAAAATACCCATTTTTCGGAACTATTGGAAAACCGCTGCTCAGCAGATACGGACGATACGAATCTACTTAGGTAATGTGGCTTTCGGACATGTCCGAAATAACAGACACTATTTGTTGACATTAACGGCCGTAATTTTACGAATTGGAAATATTGAAACATTTCGACCTTTTCGGGGCGTTGAAATAAATTAAACGATATAGCTGAAAATTTGTGCTAGCACACCTTGTACCTACTTTCGTGCCGCAATTATTTATTTGAACCAGCATTCCATGCCATCTAAAATAATAATAATAATAATAATAATAATAATAATAATAATAATAATAATCTATATTACTTCTCGAACTATGAATTTATACCAGTTTATATTTAATAAATTGATTAAACATTAAATGTGTTCAGATTTCGCCCATGTAAAGGGCGGCAATGTTTGTACAAGCAAACTGTTGCGTCACAGTCTGGTGTTAATTTTAATTTTATATCTCTTCAGTTGTAACGGCAGCTTGCATACCACGCCTGCTGACATACGGTATGTTTATGATTTTAATCTTTTTACGTAATCTTAGATGTTTTTCACCGTTATATATTTTGTATAACGTATGCTTTCTATTGAAGGTACAATGATGATGGCTAGGAATTGAGCCCAAATCGATCTGTTGTAATCGGTTTTTCGCGACTCATCGCTGTGTTTCTCTCTGAAAAGACACTGACATGCCGTGGTGGAGTAGTCGAGCGGTCTAAGGCGCCTCGCTGCGGAGCACGCGGTTGCTTGCCGTCAGAGATTCGAGTCCTTCCTGGGGCATGGGTGTCTGTGTTGTCTTTAGGTTAGTTTACCTTAGTTTAAGTAGTTTGTAAGCTACGGACTGATGACCACGCAGTTTGTTCCGATAGATTTACGAACTTTTGAACATTTTGATATTGACATACGACAATTACCTAGACATTTTGAATTTTTGTTCCAGATCGCAGCATACATCCTTGCTTATATTCGTAGTGGCATATTCTCCACTAGTTCATCAAGGGACTTCTGGTACAGATTGCACCACTCCTCGACGGCATATTAATCTCTGGTGGTTTGTTGGGTCGACTCATCCAAACAGAGTTCTTTTCGATGTATCCCATGCATGTTCGAAAGGGGGAATGTCTGGAGAACACCCCTATACTGTATAGACCTTGGCGATTCCGATCTTGCAATGTTGTTATCGTGAAGAAAGGCATTCACAAGAAATGCACGATGAGCGCGAGAATTGTCGTCAAGTAAAACGATAACCTCACTGAAATTCTGCCGATGTGGTTGCATTACACGTTGCAGAATGTTATCCCTATACTGTATAGACCTTTGACTGCCTTCTACGAATGCCAATGACGTACGGTTGCCCCACATTATGCATTGTAAAAACAACGGGGAAACACCACTGTGCTGCAGTCGCTGGACGAAGTGTCTCAGACTTTCTGGCTGACCAGTCTGCCTCCAACAACGTCTCCGACGTTTGTATCATTGGAAGCAGATTCGAGTCTGATCTGTGAACAGTAATTCATGCCCAAGTCAAAATGTTTGTAAATCTGACGTAACTACTCTGGTGATCAGTACCTAGGCTTACAAACTACTTAAACGTAAGGTAAGGAGACCACACACACACACACACACACACACACACACACACACACACACATGCCAGAGGAAGGACTCGAACCTCCGACGGCAATCAACCGCGCGCTCTGCAGCAAGTCGATTTAGAGCGCTCAGCCGTTACATTGCCGCTTGACGAGTCCAGCATGCTGTTGGACCGATCTGTACTGCGCTGGATGGTGTCTAATTGTCAAAGCAGGACGAGGCCACGGAATTCGAGGGTAAAGTTGGATGTCATGCAGCCTATTAAGTAGTTTTAACCTAAAGACGACGTCCTGTGGCTGAACAAAAATCATTATTCGCCATGTTAGCGTTCCACTAGGGGTTTCTCCGAGCTGCAATCCGAAGTAGTGCTTCGCCGTTGTAGTAGCCTTTGGGAGGCCAGAGCCAAACAAGTCATCTGCAGTTCTTGTATCTGCGTACCTCGTACATGTGCGAAGAAGAAAGCTTTGGTTCATTCCAAGATGTCTGGATACTTCCCTTGATTAGAGTTCGTCGATACACAAAGTAACAATGCAGATACGATCAGAATTCTGAATCACCTTCAAGGCATGAACAAGTACTTTCTTCCTGGTTTTATGAGTGGAACTGATCGCCTCACTCCGTCACAATGGCACTACTCATATGTGGTTGATTACGCCCCCTCTCCTTCCCGTCCCACTCGCCCCCAAGCTTGGCGTCTCCTCCCTCCCCATCCTCGGGAGTCTTTGCATCTTCCTCCCTCTTCTCCCACCCCCTCACTTCCCATCCCATCCCTCCGCGCCTCCCCTCCCTTCTACATCCCCTGCATGGTACCTATGTCCGACGAATAGAATATTTGTGTTGCCGTGTGTTTCAAGCTGTGGCTTCGTCGTCGTCTAGTGTGCTCCACCAATGTCATTTTAACCATCCTCAATTTTAAACTTCTGCTTATATGTGATTTTAACCACTGTGACTTTTTTAATTCTGAATATGTATTTCTTAAGCTCTCTAACTTTCTATATTTTCTCCATTTTAATCTCCTTTCACGTTTTTTTTTAATTCTGCATATTTCATCACCCTTCTATATTTTTAATAACGAATTGGCAAAATTGTAAAATCGATTGGCTGAAGAGCAGCAATCAAGCTGCCGCCAGCCTGCCACCATAGTGAAAGGTAGCTGTGTAAGGTTGAAGTCTGCGAGTCATATTTTTGCTCCACGGGGAGCATCTTTGGTCGGTGCGCGTTCCCGCGTTTGAGCAGTGGCAGTGAGTAGTGGTTGTTGTTCGGACTCGGAAGTGTGAGCAGGGAGAGTGTTGCAGGCAGTCAAAGAATGAAGTTTTATATCGCAGCATGAACTTGGCTCAGTTCTTAATGAATTTTTCTATATGTAAAGATGTTAAGACAATAATTGAATCTGATATGTACCCTGATAGGATGAAGATTAGAGGTAAGAAGCATTATGCTGCTATTATTGTCCGCATTGCGTAGATATGATCCATGTTTGTACGGCAGGAATTTTGTATGCTCTTTTTGAGAGTGCAGAAAGTGAAGGAACTAAAGTTAGGTGTAAAGTACTCCCTTGTAACTACCTTACAGTTTTTGTATAACATTGTTTAGAGTCTTTAAGTTTGGTGTAAAGCATTCCCTTGTAACTATCTTACAGTTTTTGTACAACATTGTTACAGTCTTGTTCAATATAGAGGATTTCAATTTAAATGCATTTCATATCTACTTCAAGTTATCCATACACCCATAAAACCCCATTAATTGTTTTTTACAAACATGGATGAAATTTGTTTTTATTGCAATAGGTGAATTCGCATAGTACCTTCGGGAATTCAGTAATTAGTTTTCTTGTCTCTTAGTAGCAGCAGCATGTTTGTGGCAGTAGAGTTGAGAGCAGTAGCACACGCTGTTACCTTGCACACAGGTAGGCCAGAAAGACATACAATGTTAACCCTTGAAACAAATATTTCAAGAGGAAATGTCACATTCTGATTTAATTGTCAATCTGTCTCTTCAGCACCACGCTTGCATGGTACTGTTCAGAGTCTTATGTAATGAAACAGGTGTTTTCTTACCAGAGATCAAGTTGCATATTCTACTAACAAAGTTACACAATCAGGATTTGTTTTATTTTGTTGTTGCTCAAAGTCATCTTTATTCATTTTGATAACTGTTCAGTCAGATTACCGTGTTATGATACAAGTGCACATGAACAATACCAATTGCTGATTATAAATTATTTTATGAACAGCTTTCACTTAAGAGAATTGTATATCATACAAACAACAGCCGGCCGCGGTGGCCGAGGGCACTGAGGCGCTCCAGTCACGGTCTGCACGGCCACTACGGTCGGGGGTTTGAATCCCCCTCAGGCATGGATATTTCTGCCGTCCTTAGTCTTAGCTAGTTCATAAGTAGTTTGTAAGCTTAGGGATTGATGACCCTATAGTTAAGTCCCATAAGTTCTACAAACATTTCAACATTTTTTGAACAAACAACAGTGACGTATTCCTTGATGAACAGAAACACCTCCTTTTCTATGGATAACTTTCAATAGGTGACTTAAAATATCAATAGAGAAAAAAGGAAAAAAAAAAAAAGAAAAAGAAAAGAGAGACAAATATCCAGAAGATGGCCACTTGCAACAGTGGCCGAAACGTCGGGCAGATTCTTAAATGAGATGGCGGCCTTACGCTCAGAAAAGTTTTATTGTTTGCGACAAAGTCCTAAGAATACATTTAACATCGGTGTTCCGGAGACCGTGGAACCAAGGTTATGCAACAGTTTTCGGATGTGGTTACTACGCTCGTTTGAAAAAGTCGGTTGTTCGGAGACGGAGACAGTGGTAGTAACCGTGCGATGTGTAGGATTTTGGAACATATACTGTGTTCGAATATTATGAACTACCTCGAAGAGAACGACCTTTTAACCAATAGTAAACACGGATTTAGACAGTATCACTCTTGCGAAACACAGCTTGCCATTTATTCACATGAAGTGTTAAGTGCCATCGACAAGGGATCTCAAATAGATTCTACATTTTTGGATTTCCGGAAGGCTTTTGACACTGTACCCTACAAGCGGCTTCTAATGAAATTGCGGGCTTATGGAATATCTCCCCAATTGTGCGATTGGATTCACGATTTCCTATCAGAAAGGACACAGTTCGTTGTAATTGACGGTAAGTCATCGAGTAAAACAGAAGTGATTTCTGGCGTTCCACAGGAAAGCGTTATAGGTCCCCTACTCTTCCTCGTGTTTATAAACGATTTAGGAGACAATCTGAATAGCTCCCTTAGACTGTTCGCGGATGATGCTGTCGTTTATCGGTTAGTGAAGTCAACAGAGGATCAACAACTGCAAAGTGACTTAGACAAAATTTCTACATGGTGCGAAAATTGGCAATTGACACAAGAAAAGTGTGAAGTAGTACACATGACCACTAAAAGAAATCCGCTGAACATCAATTACGCGATAAATCAGTCAAACCTTAAGGTCGTAGATTCTACCAAATACCTAGGAGTTACAATTTCGAACAACTTTGACTGGAGAGGAGACAAAGAAAATATTGTGGAGAAGGCGAACCAAAGGTTACGTTTCTTTGGCAGAACGCTTCGAAGATGCACCAGCTCCACCAAAGAGACTGCGTACATCACACTAGTGCGTCCTCTCCTGGAGTACTGTTGCCCCTTGTGGGACCCTCACGATGTGGGACTGACGGAAGATATTGAGAAGGTTCAGAGAAGGGCAGCTCGTTTTGTTTTATCACGTAACGGGGGGGGGGGGGGGAGCGTCACGGAAATGTTACACGAATTGGGGTGGAAATTATTAAAAGAAAGACGTTATTCATCGCGGCGTAATCTGTTTGCGAAGTTTCAATCACCGACTTTTAGTTCTGAATGTGAAAATACTTTGGTAGCACCCACCTACTTAGGGAGACATGACCATCCAAAAAAAAAAAAAAAAAAAAAAAAAAAAAAAAAAAAAAAAAAAAAAAAAAAAAGAAAAATTAAATCAGATCGAAAACGCAACGATTTAGGTGTTCTTTCTTTCCGCGCGCTATTAGATAATGGAACGGTGGAGAAAAATTATGAAAGTGATTAATGAATCCTCTACCAGGCACTTGAATGTGATTTGCAGAGTATCTACGTAGATGTAGATGTCTGACGGTGTGCCGCTCGCTGTGTCTCCTCGTTAGCTGTCGCCGGCTGCAGACAGTGAGGCCGCCACCGCCACCGCCGCAGCCCGCAGGGCGCGCTCTGCGTGGGCGGACCGCCCGCCCACAGACTGCCACCAACTTCCGCAGACGCCGTCAGGCAGGCGTGTCAGGAAATGCCACCGCACGGTATAGCGAGTCCGTCACTGCTGTGTGCTGCCAGCTTACACGCGAGTAATTTTACCACTGGGTGACGGTGAAAGGAAATTGTCAATGGTTCATATAATCGTTTTATAATTACCCAGCCCGAGCCTCCATGAGCTAATGCACAACACAAACAGTTTTAATCACCCACAGACACGACACTTATTTCCTTCAGGGTTCCGTGAGAGATGCTGGGCTTGTAATAAATTCAGGCCGGCCGCGGTGGCCGAGGGGACTGAGGCGCTCCAGTCACGGTCTGCACGGCCACTACAGTCGGGGGTTCGAATCCCCCCTCGGGCATGGATATCTGTGCCGTGCTTAGTCTTAATTCGTTCATAAGTAGTTTGTAAGTTTAGGGACTGATGACCCCGTAGTTAAGTCCCATAAGCTTAACAAACATTTGAACAATTTACAATAAATTCAGGTCTCAGGGGGCGCCAACCACATTCCCCGCAACATCTTCAAAATATTTAACAAATTATTAAGCCTCTATTGCACAGGAATAATTAAACTAAGAATTTTCCAGTAACAACAATGGAATTATACTTCATGGTGCCCCTGAATGTAAAATATATGATCAGAAACTTTGTAGCTTGCCCTGGCAAGCGAGAGGTCCCATTGGAGCCGTTCTTCGTCCGACGCCCCTTCTTTCAAGCGTTGCCGTTGGCGTGCTGAGTAGGCTCCAGTGTAGCGGACTGTGCAGCCCTTTTCCTCGAGTCTCTCCGTCACCCAGTTGATGTGCAGGATTGATGAAGTCGACCCTCTCGTCGTTCCGCGGTGGTTCCGAGGTCGCTGTGTTGTTCGCCATCTTCGGTTCCGCCCCGTTCCTGGCCTTCTGCGCCGCAAGCGGCGCAGTAGCTGGGTCAGGCGCCTCGTACTGCGTGGGGAGGTCTCGCGTGCGTTCCGCGCACATTTTTCGCAGCTGGCGGCGGGCCTCTCCCACGTCTACTGTGATGGCGGCCGCAAAGGCAGCCCTCTCTTCCACCAGTTGCCGGCGGCGGGGATTTTCGGCCGCTCGCGGTCAGGCAAAGTAGTCGCCACTTCTCCAGTCCCCGTTCCCGGATTCGCCGTCTTCTTGCGTCGTCTCCGTCGTCATCTTCGCCTGTGCGTCTCTGCGGCCTTGACCACCATCCCGCCGCTGGTTTGGCTGTGGCTTGAAAAAGCCGGACAGCCTCGCCAGTTGGTGCCATTGGGTCCGCCACATCGAGCACACAAAGGCACGTCTTCTGGCCGCCTGCCACAAGTGCGTCTCTCGTGCTCGCCAGAGCACTTTACTCACCTAGCGGCGTTGCGACAGTACTTCGCAACATGTCCTTCTCCCTGGCATCTGTAACACTGAGGCTTACAGTCTAGGTCGGGCGGGAGAGCTTCCGCTTTCATAGGGAAACCTAAGATCTCCTGCAGCTCGAAGAGCTTCTCAGGGTCATCTGCCGCTGGGACGACCACGACAAACAGGGGTGGCCTCTTCTTGTTCGTCCGACTGTGTAACCGGACGACCGCGTCGCCGAACCCTGCTCGTCGTAGCCCCTCCTTGGCGGCAGTCTGGTCCTGTAGCCTGCTTCTTTCTTCCTGCCTTAGCTTTGGGGTCAGTTTCCTGAACATCCGGCACCTGCTTCTCGGCCTCCTTCTTCCGTTGGCCGCCTCTCCTGACCATGTTGTGGCGCGCAAAAAGACAAGGACAATTTGCTTTTGTCGTAAAAACGATACGACAATTTTCTCTGCGCTTGCCACAGCCCAGGCTCTCCTAACGGCTCTCTAACGCAGCACAAACTCGGGAGCGCGCTCTACAATGAAGCGCTCGTTACCGCTGCTCAGCTGCGAATTGTATTGCTACGAGGGTATTTGAGGGGCGGCCATTTTGATTTTCGGACGGTGTGTTCGCGTCGTTCAGAGTGCGATGACGAGGCTGTCGCCTGATACCCTGAATTATTCGGCGAAGTTAGTGAACTTGAATAATTTTCAGAATTGCGTTTGTTGGCATGGGTTCCGCTACTGCCTTTACTACCCGTTCCCGACTGTCGCAGAGATTTTTATCCCTTGGCGCTTGCCTTGGCACTTTTTCCCTCTGCCCTTAATCCCGCTCTTCTTTCGAAAGTTTTAGACCACTACTATCTCCCGATATGGACCGTATTAATGGGTAATCTTACCCACACGTACAGCACACATCACAGTTCCCTCTCCTGTGACTCCTACATTAACTTACTAACACAGGCAGAGGTGACAGTAGACCTTTTGAGATGGTCATCATGCTAGTGCGAGCGTGGAGAAGCTCCACTAAAAACTCTGGAGTTAAATCATGGTCAACTCAATAACCCATGACAGGGTCAAGATCCAGGACATTGCAGCTGGCGCCACAGGGATCGTAACAGCGGGTCGCTGTTTCTCCAGGAGAGGGAGCAATGCCGCGAGAGACCACGAACACCGCCTGCCGGCGTGGCGAAGGGGATAGCGTCACGGACAGCGGTGCAGAAGGTCGCCGGTTCAATCCCGCCCACCCCTAAAAATTTATATCTTTGTAATTAACAATTCCAGAAGGTTCTACATGTTTCTTATGTTCACGTGTAAATTCTACTTGTTTCTTATGTTAACTGTTCTTCTAATTTCTGGTAAATTCTGTCTGTGTATAAATAGCAGAGCACACTGCCTGAAAGGCAGTCAGTGCTGCGTGTATGTTGAGTTCGTAATAAACGTGCTTTCAGTATAAGTGCTGTGTTTAGTTGCCTTCGAAGTCAAGCCTGTTTCCATTTCAACGCGACAAGATGGACATTTCAGGCCGTGAAAGTTTACATTTAAGTACTACTTTTACACTGCCGGAAAACAAAAACGCCAGTGAAAAAGACGTCGATTTTGATCCGGTGATGACAAATGCCACCTGGATAATGATTTCAGCGTCGTCCGCCAACAGGTAGCGGAGTGTTCTGTCTATACCCTTTTAATAGGGAACATTACGGCCTTGAGGCGCAGTGTGACGTCAACGTGTGAAGCCAACAGGCGTCCTACCACGGTCACGCACTCGTGCTTCCTACAGCCAATTAAGCGAATTTGAAAGGGAGCGTACTGTGGCCTTTCGAGTGGCGAGTTGGAGCTTTCTTCCCCTGAGTCTCCGTCCGCCCCTACAATCCAGCCAAGCTCGCACCATTCCGGAAATTAACAAAACAGAGCCTTCTTAACTTAGGTGTTCCTGTGCATATACCGACTCATTGCCAGTACAACCCAGGTAAAAACAAAAACAAAGGAACTTCTGTCGTGGAAAAAGAAAATTTGAGAAAGGTCGCACTCGTAAGACCTGTGGAAGGAAGATATGTGTTGTAAAATTTGGAGATTCCCCACTTCAATGAAGATTTATGAAACATAATAAATGAGTTATTTAAATTAAGGAAATGAAACCCGCACTACATGTGAGTGTAGTAAATTTATGCTCGGAGAATTGGCACAAAAGTTGAACGTGCCACGTGAGTTGCGCGACCATGTTGGCTGCAATGATCAGGTGATCATTCTGACACCCATAGAAGAGGTTCTGGACGTCCACACAGCACAGGCGTCCGCCAAGACGGCCAGCGCAGCAGTGTCAGATCGTACACCTGCCACAGCACAGATGAGAGGCGTCGAGAGTACCCGACCCACACTGCTGCCAAATGGTCGCTAGCAGCGGGACTAGAGGCACCCTCACCCCTAGTCTGTCTTCCTCTCTCGGCCGGCACTGACATGCACGGCTCGACTGGTGCTGTCAGAGGATAATTTAAAGGTGGTGTGACAACGATGAAAGTATACTCAGCCTGAAAGGAAGTGATGGTCGTGTTCATGTACGACGTAGACCAGGCGAGTTACAACTCTCATTTAACCGCCAACCCTTCATCTTGGTCCACTCACCCTTCAGTTTATTGATACAACTAAATTCCTGGCGCTAGAGTTTGATAGAAACTCTGTTGGTCGGCCCTCATTTCTTACCTGGCAGCTCATTTTACCCACTCTTACAATGTACTACGTGGACTGTGTGCCACTTCTTGGGGAGTGGACCGAACCACCTCTCTCCGCTTGTACCAATCCCTTGTCCGTTCAATACTGGACTACGTGTGTGTTGTCTATTCATCTACACGCTCGCCCATTTTATGTCATCCCACCACGGGATTCGTCTAGCCACAGGGGCCTTTTATACCAGTTCTATGGAGAGCCTCTACGCTGAAGGTCCTGAATTGCCGCTATCGACAGGAAATCCTCCTTAGTCGCTACACATGCCAGTTATCATCTAGGCGCTGTCATCCATCTTACGCTGTATTTTTCGATGGTTCCCTGGACCGTCAGTATGCAGGTGGTTCGCTTGGTTCGTTTTGGTTGCTGCTTCGGCAGCTTGAATATACGCTGCCTGTCACATTCACGATGGGAGTGGGTCCTCCTCCTCTTTGACTCCGATCCCAAGTCTGTGTTAACCTTTCACCCCTTTCACTTTCCAAAGACACTACCTCAGTTTCGGTGACCTCAGAAATTTGGTCCCTTTGGATTATAAATATTTAAAATTATTCAAGGGAGATTAGTTATCGAGACTTGTATTCGTTTTGCACAGCGACTGGTAGCATATTGTTTATTGTGATATGTCGATCCTTCGGTAGTCTTTACAGCAGGCAAGTGCAGTCTGACACAGTTATCTTTAATTACACTCAACCTGATTAAATTAGTTGTCTCCTGCATTACTGCTAAAGTGGTTCTTTGTTACTGTTAATCACCTGTGCACCTTGTCTGTTATAGGAGGGCTGTTCCTGAAATTAATCTTACAGAACGCACCTTTCTTGAGCGCTGCTCCAGATTGCAGACATGCAACGCTACTCTAACATTTCGCTTACGTTTACTGCTTTGCCTTTTAATGTTACCACATACTTTTCGTTTTCACTAATATATTTTTTTTTCTTTTTCTTTTTTTATTGTTGGCCAGATATTTTCATGTTCTGGTCGTGAAAATTAATGAACCACTAAATTAAGTCCTTGAATCGTACAGAGTGCGTATGTTCGGCTTTAAACTTGAATCATGGGTTATTTGTCTCAAATATTAGAAATCAGATATTATATAAATACTAGCTGAAAATCCGGAGTCGCTCGGGTACTTATTTATTCCAGTCTTAAGATAGTCCTTCTCCCCTTCCTCAGTACGCCTTCATATTCCTTCTCTCTCCTCTTCCTTCCACTTCCTTCCTCTCTCTCTCTCTCTCTCTCTCTCTCTCTCTCTCTCTCTTTTGTCCTTGCTCAATCTGTTTACCTCCTTTTACCTGTCACCATTTCCCCTATCTCATTCTCCTCCTCTCCCCTCCCTGTCCGTCTCCTCCTCTACCCTCTCTTTGTCCGTCTCCTTCCTCCCCTTTATGTCCGTCTCCTCCTCACCCTCATACATATGAAACCATACATAAATACACCAAGTTTCGTGGTGAATAGTAAAAAAGATGTCAAAGTCTCAAGGTACGCTCCGCAATTCTAAGTTGACAAGCTTCCAGATTATAAAAATCTCCTTCGAGAAAACATACATTTATGTGCTGCCTTTCACGGTGACCAGTCAAACAATTTGGAAGATTGTTGAAAAATTACCCCGCGCCACACATTATACTGTGGCTTACGAAAGTAGCCCTGTATTAATCAGCGTATAAGCTATTTCATTAATATCTGTCCAGCGTGAAGGCGTAAGAAACGAATTAACTAATTGTAAAACACCCTCCGCCATTCACCATGCGAATTAATTCAAGTATGCCTACAAGTTTTAAGCGAGTGCAAGCAATCAATTGAAAAACTTTTAAGGTAGTCGGATGTACGGTATGACTGTGCAATAAAATACGGACAAAAAGTCAAACTAACTTTATTGTTTATATAATAGAGAATACAATGTTTTCAGGAAAAGTTCTTTGAAATGTTTCTTTAGACCGTGACTTAATGTATTTGCAATTTATGTCAGTTTCATTCTGTTTCTGTTCTACTTAGTTTTGTGGCAGATTAAATTTGATTTTATGTTATAAGAGGTCTATTACATTCCTGGATATTTATCATTGGCTTATGTGTTAAATGGATTTATTTGTATGTTATACATAGTAACAAATGATATACTTAAGATTACCGCGGTGCGTCCGGTGTTCAGTGCCAATATTTCCAAGCCCTACCTCTTATATGCAACAAGGTCCTTGATCTGTACAATTTGCTTTCGTTTGGTTGTCTTTGGAAGTACGAAGATAAGACTTTAATCGAACATCATTTGCAAAATTGACATATTTAATGTTTAGGTATAATTTGTATATTTTGATAAATGTTTAATGGGAGAGGATTTACAGAAGGAAGGGAAAGTTTCCTATATTTGCGGATGCTGTTGCGTAGCAGTGTGCGTTTGTACCGCCCTACAGTACGCACGAGGTGCTGTAGTTGCTGTCCAAGACTTTATGGACAGCATAGAGTTCTGACTAACCTGTTGTCTTCTATAGTTGTGTCCCCAGCGCAGAAGACAGCACACAGGTCGTTGGTTCTTCTACAGCATACAAGTGTGGCTAAAGTTCTTTATGATGGAAGCACAATAAGCGACTCGCGAGATTTATAATTGTCAGGGATGCCATTTATTAAATAAATAATAAAAATAATGAGCAACTATTGTTCATATGATACGGCCTATGCTGCCCATAGCTCATGTTGAGACCTCGACTGTTTTCACTATTACAAAAAATCTTTACTCATGACCAGTGCGGTTCGGCGCGTATAGTGGTCAGCTCGAGACTGAAACTGCGGCGCGTTGCGAGAGGGCACCTGACGCCCTATTTCGCGCCAAAACAGGGCCGTCGCGCGCCTTCTGCAAAATCGCTCTTCTCTTGTTACAATAAGAGAAGGTAACTTAAACTTTTTCGTTTCGTCAACTTACTTTTTATTCAACAATGAATATTTTGAACAAACTGGCGGTGTTGCCATGGGCAGTCCCATCTCCCCTCTGGTAGCAAACTTTTTTATGCAAGATTTTGAGGAAAGGACACTTGATTCTGCACGACATAAACCGACTGTCTTTTGGTGATATGTTGATGACACTTTTGTAGTGTGGCCCCATGGGGAAGAAGAATTGCCGCGTTTTCTGCAACACATGAATTCAATCCACTAAAACATTCAGTTCACAATGGAAACTGAAAGGGCGCACAGATGAGAGGCGTCGAGAGTACCCGACCCACACTGCTGCCAAATGGTCGCTAGCAGCGGGACTAGAGGCACCCTCACCCCTAGTCTGTCTTCCTCTCTCGGCCGGCACTGACATGCACGGCTCGACTGGTGCTGTCAGAGGATAATTTAAAGGTGGTGTGACAACGATGAAAGTATACTCAGCCTGAAAGGAAGTGATGGTCGTGTTCATGTACGACGTAGACCAGGCGAGTTACAACTCTCATTTAACCGCCAACCCTTCATCTTGGTCCACTCACCCTTCAGTTTATTGATACAACTAAATTCCTGGCGCTAGAGTTTGATAGAAACTCTGTTGGTCGGCCCTCATTTCTTACCTGGCAGCTCCTTTTACCCACTCTTACAATGTACTACGTGGACTGTGTGCCACTTCTTGGGGAGTGGACCGAACCACCTCTCTCCGCTTGTACCAATCCCTTGTCCGTTCAATACTGGACTACGTGTGTGTTGTCTATTCATCTACACGCTCGCCCATTTTATGTCATCCCACCACGGGATTCGTCTAGCCACAGGGGCCTTTTATACCAGTTCTATGGAGAGCCTCTACGCTGAAGGTCCTGAATTGCCGCTATCGACAGGAAATCCTCCTTAGTCGCTACACATGCCGGTTATCATCTAGGCGCTGTCATCCATCTTACGCTGTATTTTTCGATGGTTCCCTGGACCGTCAGTATGCAGGTGGTTCGCTTGGTTCGTTTTGGTTGCTGCTTCGGCAGCTTGAATATACGCTGCCTGTCACATTCACGATGGGAGTGGGTCCTCCTCCTCTTTGACTCCGATCCCAAGTCTGTGTTAACCTTTCACCCCATTCACTTTCCAAAGACACTACCTCAGTTTCGGTGTATCGCAGCCTGTTTCTCGCCCTTCGCACACCGATGGTTCTTCGTACTCGTGACGATTCTTTCCAATATCGTCTTCCTGACCAGTGCTCAGTCTTCACTGCGGAACTCTTCGCCTCTATCAGGCAATCCAGTACATCAGGCGACATTTAATATGAATGATAAAAATATTTTCTATATCAAGTTCTATATCGGAATCAGCTGTTATTAATTTTTAAGTAGTTTGTAAGATATTGTTTCGCCCAAAAACGATTCCTCTCCAATTGACACAGTTCTAACCGCCGGTATTTCCAGTCACGTCATCGTTACGCCTAAGCGATACTCATCAGAGGTGCCGACATCTGTCGTCCAGCTCCTGAATTCGGTCGACTCATCTGTCAGAATCACACATGCATACCTTGTTTTGCAAACTGTCATAACACGGGCCGACTTCGCGGGTCCGAGATGCGGAAGCCTCGTTGCCAACGTAGCTTCACAAGGCTTGTCACCTTACAGTGCTTTTGAAATACCGTCTGCACAGGAGCAAAAATTTAACACCGCCAGTTCATTTGGAAACCATATGCCCACGGCTGCGTGAAATCTCGTTTCCTGTGTTGCAGGTGTCGCGCTTCCCGTCCAAGGAAAATTCCCAAATGGCCCACGAGTCAGAGTCTATATTCCTCATTGCTCAGTTTGTGCAACCTTCTGAAACCTTCATTTGCTTGGTGATGAACATACTAAATTTATAGGTATGATACTTGTTCTTATGGACAAGTCAGAAAAAAAAATTTCATACAAGTTTTGGCTTGAGAACACCGCAGCTGTTTTAGAGATAATACTAACGAGGAAAAAAAATAAAGAAGAAGAAGTATACATCTCGAACTTCGTGTAGGGCAGAAATGCCACAACACGACGTGGGATGCACACTACTAATGTCTGAAGTAGTGCTGGCGTTATGCATCCTGCAGGGCTATCTATAAATCCGTAAGAGTAGCAGGGGTGGCGATGTCTTCTGAACATCACTTTGCAAAGCATCCAAGATATGCTCAATAATGTTCATGTCTGAAGAGTATTCCCGCGACTACTCCGTAGCAATTCTGCACGTGTGGGGTGTCTCATTGCCCTGCTGAAATTGCCCAAATCTACTTGGAATGCAAAATGAATACGAATAGATGCAGGTGAGCAGCCAGGATGAGAAGGTACGTGCCACCTATCAGACTTACCTCGAGGAATAAGGGGCGCCATATCACTCCAAATGAACAGGTCCCACACCATTACAGAGCCTACCCCTCCTGCAACAGTCCCCTGATGACATGCAGGGCTCATGGATTCATGGGGTTGTCTCCATACCGGCACATGTCCATCCACTCGATACAACTAGAAATGAAACTCGTCAGACCAGACGTTATCAGTCATCAACCATCCAATGTTGGTTGTTAACGGGCCCAATCGATGCGTTTTGTTTCGTGCAGTCAGCAAGGGTACACGAGTGGGCCTTCAGTTCCCAAACCCCAACTCGAAGAGGTTTCGTTGAATGGTTCGCACGTTGACACTTGCTGGTGGCCCAGCATTGAAATTCGCAGCAATTTGCAGAACGGTTTCACTTCTGTGACGTTGAACGATTCTCTTCAGTCGTTGTTGCTAATGTGCCTGGAGGGTCTTTTTCCGGCCGCAGCGATATCGGATATTTGTTGTTTTACTGGATTCCCGATTTCATGATGCACTCGTAAAATGGTCTCGTACGGAAAGACCCCAACGTTATCACTACCTCGGATATACTGCGTCCCATCACACGTGCGTCGACTATAAAACTAGGTTCAAACTCACATCGTGATAATCTGCCATTATAGCAGCAATAATCCATCTGACGCCTGAGATAGACAACTGTTGTCTTGTATAGGCGTTCCTAAGCGCAATGCCGTCTTCTGCTTTCATAACTTTGTGATTTCATACGTATGCCAAATCAGTTCCTTTCGCTCTTCGGTCAAAAGACTGCAAACAGCCTCACGTTTTGTTATACAAAAAATGTATTACTCCGTTATTAGTTTAGAGTAGGAGCCCATCATCAGACGGTTGTTTTGATTCCGCATACTATTAGTTTCCTCTCATCCTGTCATAAACTAACAACTTTTTATGAATACAACCATTACAAACTTTTTTACATTTCTGTCCTAAATATAAGAAATTTTAATCTTGCATTGTTTGCACATGATTTTACATTGCATATATGCTCCATACATTGGACTTACTCGAAAGAAAGCTCTCCTTAACATATTAGAAGAGGATGATAAGATTTTTTTTATCGCTCCATGCTGGTCTGTATTGTTGGCAATCAGACGGGAATACCATCATTCCTTGTGGTCCTCATGTAGTATAGGCTGCAATGCAGTTCGTGGACGTAACTAATTCACATTCTTCTCATCTGGGAATGACTGGTGGACAAGCTCTATGGTCTTTCTTTAGTCGTGGTTGGTAAGAACGTCTTCAATTTTTCTAATGAATCGTACAGATTTTCTTCTCGTAGTGGCAGGACCGTAAAACGTCCTTTTCCTTCTAGGAGGATGACAACATCTTCTCGAGGCTACGTAAGGGCTCTCTTCTCCTCCTTGAAGACATCTTGAAGATTTTTATGAATGTTGACTTCGGAATCGTCGCCAGCAACCCTGAAAACTTTCTAGTACAGACAATCGACCGGATTTTGAAAGTTTTCGACTTTTGGTCAGCTTTCTGGAATTTATTACCACTGTGCGCTATTGGCGTGTCTTTGCTGTCGTCTCGACCGTTTGGGGACATTTTAAGTGTAACAGAGACGCACGAAGAACTCGCAAACAAAATTTCGTGGAGTCACATGGCACAGAGGCACCACTTTGGTGTGTGGTTGGGCTCTGGTCGCTCCCCGTGAGGATCCGACCTTGAAAGCTGCTTATCTCATGAGCTCACCGGGTATTTGCTAGAAAATCTTGCAGACGGGAATGAGCGATAGGTAATTAACATTTGATGTGCCACCCCGTTTTGTTCTGATACCTTCAGAAATTACTTTTCAACTTTTAATGCTCAATTATAAATCATATTTGTTATTAAGACTTATGTGTCATATATGATCGTAATTGATGTTTAACCGGGACTTACACAATACGGAATGTTGCACTGCGCTGTCGTGTGTGAAAGAGTAACGCTATTACCATTCGTTGTGATATTGTCATTCGTTGTTCTGACTACCGTGGCCAGGCGAATACATTAGCCAGTTCCTCGTAAAAGTTTTTCGCTCGGGGTGATTTTGGTTTTGCATGAGCTCGTTCATTCCACAACTACTCAACGGGATGCAGCACTTTAAGGCTCACTAGTCCTCGGCATCTGCAGTCGTCCCCTTTTTTGTGGTGCAACTGAATTGTGATCACCGTTACTTTTCCAAAATATGGTCTAGTCGGCTTCCACAAAAATTTTGTACCTAGACACATTGTAGTGATCACGCGAGGTTTCCGCGTGGGAATAGCCGCACAATCTGAGGCGCCATGTCACGGATTGCGCGGGCGCTCCCATCGGAGGTTCAAGTCCTCTCTCGAGCGTGGGTGTGTATGTTGTCCTTAGCATAATTAAAGTTGTTTAAACAGTATATAAGTTTTTGGCTGATGACCCCAGAAATTTGGTCCCTTTGGATTATAAATATTTAAAATTATTCAAGGGAGATTAGTTATCGAGACTTGTATTCGTTTTGCACAGCGACTGGTAGCATATTGTTTATTGTGATATGTCGATCCTTCGGTAGTCTCTACAGCAGGCAAGTGCAGTCTGACACAGTTATCTTTAATTACACTCAACCTGATTAAATTAGTTGTCTCCTGAATTACTGCTAAAGTGGTTCTTTGTTACTGTTAATCACCTGTGCACCTTGTCTGTTATAGGAGGGCTGTTCCTGAAATTAATCTTACAGAACGCACCTTTCTTGAGCACTGCTCCAGATTGCAGACATGCAACGCTACTCTAACATTTCGCTTACGTTTACTGCTTTGCCTTTTAATGTTACCACATACTTTTCGTTTTCACTAATATATTTTTTTTTCTTTTTCTTTTTTTATTGTTGGCCAGATATTTTCATGTTCTGGTCGTGAAAATTAATGAACCACTAAATTAAGTCCTTGAATCGTACAGAGTGCGTATGTTCGGCTTTAAACTTGAATCATGGGTTATTTGTCTCAAATATTAGAAATCAGATATTATATAAATACTAGCTGAAAATCCGGAGTCGCTCGGGTACTTATTTATTCCAGTCTTAAGATAGTCCTTCTCCCCTTCCTCAGTACGCCTTCATATTCCTTCTCTCTCCTCTTCCTTCCACTTCCTTCCTCTCTCTCTCTCTCTCTCTCTCTCTCTCTCTCTCTCTCTCTCTCTCTCTCTCTCTTTTGTCCTTGCTCAATCTGTTTACCTCCTTTTACCTGTCACCATTTCCCCTATCTCATTCTCCTCCTCTCCCCTCCCTGTCCGTCTCCTCCTCTACCCTCTCTTTGTCCGTCTCCTTCCTCCCCTTTATGTCCGTCTCCTCCTCACCCTCATACATATGAAACCATACATAAATACACCAAGTTTCGTGGTGAATAGTAAAAAAGATGTCAAAGTCTCAAGGTACGCTCCGCAATTCTAAGTTGACAAGCTTCCAGATTATAAAAATCTCCTTCGAGAAAACATACATTTATGTGCTGCCTTTCACGGTGACCAGTCAAACAATTTGGAAGATTGTTGAAAAATTACCCCGCGCCACACATTATACTGTGGCTTACGAAAGTAGCCCTGTATTAATCAGCGTATAAGCTATTTCATTAATATCTGTCCAGCGTGAAGGCGTAAGAAACGAATTAACTAATTGTAAAACACCCTCCGCCATTCACCATGCGAATTAATTCAAGTATGCCTACAAGTTTTAAGCGAGTGCAAGCAATCAATTGAAAAACTTTTAAGGTAGTCGGATGTACGGTATGACTGTGCAATAAAATACGGACAAAAAGTCAAACTAACTTTATTGTTTATATAATAGAGAATACAATGTTTTCAGGAAAAGTTCTTTGAAATGTTTCTTTAGACCGTGACTTAATGTATTTGCAATTTATGTCAGTTTCATTCTGTTTCTGTTCTACTTAGTTTTGTGGCAGATTAAATTTGATTTTATGTTATAAGAGGTCTATTACATTCCTGGATATTTATCATTGGCTTATGTGTTAAATGGATTTATTTGTATGTTATACATAGTAACAAATGATATACTTAAGATTACCGCGGTGCGTCCGGTGTTCAGTGCCAATATTTCCAAGCCCTACCTCTTATATGCAACAAGGTCCTTGATCTGTACAATTTGCTTTCGTTTGGTTGTCTTTGGAAGTACGAAGATAAGACTTTAATCGAACATCATTTGCAAAATTGACATATTTAATGTTTAGGTATAATTTGTATATTTTGATAAATGTTTAATGGGAGAGGATTTACAGAAGGAAGGGAAAGTTTCCTATATTTGCGGATGCTGTTGCATAGCAGTGTGCGTTTGTACCGCCCTACAGTACGCACGAGGTGCTGTAGTTGCTGTCCAAGACTTTATGGACAGCATAGAGTTCTGACTAACCTGTTGTCTTCTATAGTTGTGTCCCCAGCGCAGAAGACAGCACACAGGTCGTTGGTTCTTCTACAGCATACAAGTGTGGCTAAAGTTCTTTATGATGGAAGCACAATAAGCGACTCGCGAGATTTATAATTGTCAGGGATGCCATTTATTAAATAAATAATAAAAATAATGAGCAACTATTGTTCATATGATACGGCCTATGCTGCCCATAGCTCATGTTGAGACCTCGACTGTTTTCACTATTACAAAAAATCTTTACTCATGACCAGTGCGGTTCGGCGCGTATAGTGGTCAGCTCGAGACTGAAACTGCGGCGCGTTGCGAGAGGGCACCTGACGCCCTATTTCGCGCCAAAACAGGGCCGTCGCGCGCCTTCTGCAAAATCGCTCTTCTCTTGTTACAATAAGAGAAGGTAACTTAAACTTTTTAAACTGTCCAAATCTAGCCTGTCCTTGAGAGATATTTGTTACAAATTCTGAGCTCTGAATAATTAAATTTTAGTATATAATAAACAAAATTTCAAAAGAAATCACGTGACGTGAAATACAGCAGCCAATGCGAGGAGAGTACCAGTAACATAAGCGGGCTTTTCCACGGGAACCAGCAGCTACTGCGCCATATGCTACTGCTCCCCACCCCACATTTCAACATATGCTGCACATCTGTCTTTCTTCCGCATTTAAGACACGTACGATGTTAGCAAAGAAACGGCCAGCGGCCAAAAATATGAAGTGGCCACAGGCCAGGAATATCACACGGGTCCTTTGAGGAGGGAGCAGCTTCAGTACGAGAACCGTTAAGGGCTGCGAGGGACGAGGACGGCGTCGCGTCGCGTCGCTAACTGGGCGTGGGCCAGGAGCCACCGGCAGTCCGCTGCAGCTGACAGCAGCGCGTATTGGTCAGCGGCGGTGGCCGAGCGCTGCAGAGGGAGAGCAAAATATGAAATTCCCGGGGGCCGGTGGACATCCTCCGCCCAGGTGACCCGCGTGCGAAAGCAAATAGCGTATTGGTATGATTCTTGAAGTTTTCCCGGCGGACGGAATATTCCATAAAGTTTCGGGATTGCAGCCGGATTCCGTCGACTTCTTGCCATGATATTTCGGCTGACAACCGTTCATCTATCTTCAGGTGATGCGTTCCACTGGAGATTATTACTTACCGACGACGCCTTTATGGGAAAATTGGCGCGTAGGCGCATGCGCATCAGTGGCCGTCTTCTTCGCCTCGGCGTGAAGTGGTCAAAAGATTAAGACCTCACAGTTATGTGCCACCTCGGTTATATGGTCTTCCAAAGATCCATAAAAGAGAGGTCCCTTTAAGACCAATAGTCAGCAACATCGGCGCCCCCAAATATGATTTAGCTGTACATCTTGCCTTTTTACTGAGACCTTTTGTGGGAAAATGCCCTCATCATATTCGTAACTCTGCTGACTTTATCAATAGACTGAAGTCACTTCAACTTTGTCAGTCTGATATATTAGTGAGCTTCGATGTCGTCTCACTCTACACCAAAGTTCCTCTCTTGGACTCATTGTCACTCGTCAGGAAAAAGTTCACAGCTGATGTAACAGCACTTTTTCATCATGTCGTTTCGTCAACTTACTTTTTATTCAACAATGAATATTTTGAACAAACTGGCGGTGTTGCCATGGGCAGTCCCATCTCCCCTCTGGTAGCAAACTTTTTTATGCAAGATTTTGAGGAAAGGACACTTGATTCTGCACGACATAAACCGACTGTCTTTTGGTGATATGTTGATGACACTTTTGTAGTGTGGCCCCATGGGGAAGAAGAATTGCCGCGTTTTCTGCAACACATGAATTCAATCCACTAAAACATTCAGTTCACAATGGAAACTGAAAGGGCGCACAGATGAGAGGCGTCGAGAGTACCCGACCCACACTGCTGCCAAATGGTCGCTAGCAGCGGGACTAGAGGCACCCTCACCCCTAGTCTGTCTTCCTCTCTCGGCCGGCACTGACATGCACGGCTCGACTGGTGCTGTCAGAGGATAATTTAAAGGTGGTGTGACAACGATGAAAGTATACTCAGCCTGAAAGGAAGTGATGGTCGTGTTCATGTACGACGTAGACCAGGCGAGTTACAACTCTCATTTAACCGCCAACCCTTCATCTTGGTCCACTCACCCTTCAGTTTATTGATACAACTAAATTCCTGGCGCTAGAGTTTGATAGAAACTCTGTTGGTCGGCCCTCATTTCTTACCTGGCAGCTCCTTTTACCCACTCTTACAATGTACTACGTGGACTGTGTGCCACTTCTTGGGGAGTGGACCGAACCACCTCTCTCCGCTTGTACCAATCCCTTGTCCGTTCAATACTGGACTACGTGTGTGTTGTCTATTCATCTACACGCTCGCCCATTTTATGTCATCCCACCACGGGATTCGTCTAGCCACAGGGGCCTTTTATACCAGTTCTATGGAGAGCCTCTACGCTGAAGTTCCTGAATTGCCGCTATCGACAGGAAATCCTCCTTAGTCGCTACACATGCCGGTTATCATCTAGGCGCTGTCATCCATCTTACGCTGTATTTTTCGATGGTTCCCTGGACCGTCAGTATGCAGGTGGTTCGCTTGGTTCGTTTTGGTTGCTGCTTCGGCAGCTTGAATATACGCTGCCTGTCACATTCACGATGGGAGTGGGTCCTCCTCCTCTTTGACTCCGATCCCAAGTCTGTGTTAACCTTTCACCCCATTCACTTTCCAAAGACACTACCTCAGTTTCGGTGTATCGCAGCCTGTTTCTCGCCCTTCGCACACCGATGGTTCTTCGTACTCGTGACGATTCTTTCCAATATCGTCTTCCTGACCAGTGCTCAGTCTTCACTGCGGAACTCTTAGCCTCTATCAGGCAATCCAGTACATCAGGCGACATTTAATATGAATGATAAAAATATTTTCTATATCAAGTTCTATATCGGAATCAGCTGTTATTAATTTTTAAGTAGTTTGTAAGATATTGTTTCGCCCAAAAACGATTCCTCTCCAATTGACACAGTTCTAACCGCCGGTATTTCCAGTCACGTCATCGTTACGCCTAAGCGATACTCATCAGAGGTGCCGACATCTGTCGTCCAGCTCCTGAATTCGGTCGACTCATCTGTCAGAATCACACATGCATACCTTGTTTTGCAAACTGTCATAACACGGGCCGACTTCGCGGGTCCGAGATGCGGAAGCCTCGTTGCCAACGTAGCTTCACAAGGCTTGTCACCTTACAGTGCTTTTGAAATACCGTCTGCACAGGAGCAAAAATTTAACACCGCCAGTTCATTTGGAAACCATATGCCCACGGCTGCGTGAAATCTCGTTTCCTGTGTTGCAGGTGTCGCGCTTCCCGTCCAAGGAAAATTCCCAAATGGCCCACGAGTCAGAGTCTATATTCCTCATTGCTCAGTTTGTGCAACCTTCTGAAACCTTCATTTGCTTGGTGATGAACATACTAAATTTATAGGTATGATACTTGTTCTTATGGACAAGTCAGAAAAAAAAATTTCATACAAGTTTTGGCTTGAGAACACCGCAGCTGTTTTAGAGATAATACTAACGAGAAAAAAAAAATAAAGAAGAAGAAGTATACATCTCGAACTTCGTGTAGGGCAGAAATGCCACAACACGACGTGGGATGCACACTACTAATGTCTGAAGTAGTGCTGGCGTTATGCATCCTGCAGGGCTATCTATAAATCCGTAAGAGTAGCAGGGGTGGCGATGTCTTCTGAACATCACTTTGCAAAGCATCCAAGATATGCTCAATAATGTTCATGTCTGAAGAGTATTCCCGCGACTACTCCGTAGCAATTCTGCACGTGTGGGGTGTCTCATTGCCCTGCTGAAATTGCCCAAATCTACTTGGAATGCAAAATGAATACGAATAGATTCAGGTGAGCAGCCAGGATGAGAAGGTACGTGCCACCTATCAGACTTACCTCGAGGAATAAGGGGCGCCATATCACTCCAAATGAACAGGTCCCACACCATTACAGAGCCTACCCCTCCTGCAACAGTCCCCTGATGACATGCAGGGCTCATGGATTCATGGGGTTGTCTCCATACCGGCACATGTCCATCCACTCGATACAACTAGAAATGAAACTCGTCAGACCAGACGTTATCAGTCATCAACCATCCAATGTTGGTTGTTAACGGGCCCAATCGATGCGTTTTGTTTCGTGCAGTCAGCAAGGGTACACGAGTGGGCCTTCAGTTCCCAAACCCCAACTCGAAGAGGTTTCGTTGAATGGTTCGCACGTTGACACTTGCTGGTGGCCCAGCATTGAAATTCGCAGCAATTTGCAGAACGGTTTCACTTCTGTGACGTTGAACGATTCTCTTCAGTCGTTGTTGCTAATGTGCCTGGAGGGTCTTTTTCCGGCCGCAGCGATATCGGATATTTGTTGTTTTACTGGATTCCCGATTTCATGATGCACTCGTAAAATGGTCTCGTACGGAAAGACCCCAACGTTATCACTACCTCGGATATACTGCGTCCCATCACACGTGCGTCGACTATAAAACTAGGTTCAAACTCACATCGTGATAATCTGCCATTATAGCAGCAATAATCCATCTGACGCCTGAGATAGACAACTGTTGTCTTGTATAGGCGTTCCTAAGCGCAATGCCGTCTTCTGCTTTCATAACTTTGTGATTTCATACGTATGCCAAATCAGTTCCTTTCGCTCTTCGGTCAAAAGACTGCAAACAGCCTCACGTTTTGTTATACAAAAAATGTATTACTCCGTTATTAGTTTAGAGTAGGAGCCCATCATCAGACGGTTGTTTTGATTCCGCATACTATTAGTTTCCTCTCATCCTGTCATAAACTAACAACTTTTTATGAATACAACCATTACAAACTTTTTTACATTTCTGTCCTAAATATAAGAAATTTTAATCTTGCATTGTTTGCACATGATTTTACATTGCATATATGCTCCATACATTGGACTTACTCGAAAGAAAGCTCTCCTTAACATATTAGAAGAGGATGATAAGATTTTTTTTATCGCTCCATGCTGGTCTGTATTGTTGGCAATCAGACGGGAATACCATCATTCCTTGTGGTCCTCATGTAGTATAGGCTGCAATGCAGTTCGTGGACGTAACTAATTCACATTCTTCTCATCTGGGAATGATTGGTGGACAAGCTCTATGGTCTTTCTTTAGTCGTGGTTGGTAAGAACGTCTTCAATTTTTCTAATGAATCGTACAGATTTTCTTCTCGTAGTGGCAGGACCGTAAAACGTCCTTTTCCTTCTAGGAGGATGACAACATCTTCTCGAGGCTACGTAAGGGCTCTCTTCTCCTCCTTGAAGACATCTTGAAGATTTTTATGAATGTTGACTTCGGAATCGTCGCCAGCAACCCTGAAAACTTTCTAGTACAGACAATCGACCGGATTTTGAAAGTTTTCGACTTTTGGTCAGCTTTCTGGAATTTATTACCACTGTGCGCTATTGGCGTGTCTTTGCTGTCGTCTCGACCGTTTGGGGACATTTTAAGTGTAACAGAGACGCACGAAGAACTCGCAAACAAAATTTCGTGGAGTCACATGGCAGAGAGGCACCACTTTGGTGTGTGGTTGGGCTCTGGTCGCTCCCCGTGAGGATCCGACCTTGAAAGCTGCTTATCTCATGAGCTCACCGGGTATTTGCTAGAAAATCTTGCAGACGGGAATGAGCGATAGGTAATTAACATTTGATGTGCCACCCCGTTTTGTTCTGATACCTTCAGAAATTACTTTTCAACTTTTAATGCTCAATTATAAATCATATTTGTTATTAAGACTTATGTGTCATATATGATCGTAATTGATGTTTAACCGGGACTTACACAATACGGAATGTTGCACTGCGCTGTCGTGTGTGAAAGAGTAACGGTATTACCATTCGTTGTGATATTGTCATTCGTTGTTCTGACTACCGTGGCCAGGCGAATACATTAGCCAGTTCCTCGTAAAAGTTTTTCGCTCGGGGTGATTTTGGTTTTGCATGAGCTCGTTCATTCCACAACTACTCAACGGGATGCAGCACTTTAAGGCTCACTAGTCCTCGGCATCTGCAGTCGTCCCCTTTTTTGTGGTGCAACTGAATTGTGATCACCGTTACTTTTCCAAAATATGGTCTAGTCGGCTTCCACAAAAATTTTGTACCTAGACACATTGTAGTGATCACGCGAGGTTTCCGCGTGGGAATAGCCGCACTATCTGAGGCGCCATGTCACGGATTGCGCGGGCGCTCCCATCGGAGGTTCAAGTCCTCTCTCGAGCGTGGGTGTGTATGTTGTCCTTAGCATAATTAAAGTTGTTTAAACAGTATATAAGTTTTTGGCTGATGACCTCAGAAATTTGGTCCCTTTGGATTATAAATATTTAAAATTATTCAAGGGAGATTAGTTATCGAGACTTGTATTCGGTTTGCACAGCGACTGGTAGCATATTGTTTATTGTGATATGTCGATCCTTCGGTAGTCTCTACAGCAGGCAAGTGCAGTCTGACACAGTTATCTTTAATTACACTCAACCTGATTAAATTAGTTGTCTCCTGCATTACTGCTAAAGTGGTTCTTTGTTACTGTTAATCACCTGTGCACCTTGTCTGTTATAGGAGGGCTGTTCCTGAAATTAATCTTACAGAACGCACCTTTCTTGAGCACTGCTCCAGATTGCAGACATGCAACGCTACTCTAACATTTCGCTTACGTTTACTGCTTTGCCTTTTAATGTTACCACATACTTTTCGTTTTCACTAATATATTTTTTTTCTTTTTCTTTTTTTATTGTTGGCCAGATATTTTCATGTTCTGGTCGTGAAAATTAATGAACCACTAAATTAAGTCCTTGAATCGTACAGAGTGCGTATGTTCGGCTTTAAACTTGAATCATGGGTTATTTGTCTCAAATATTAGAAATCAGATATTATATAAATACTAGCTGAAAATCCGGAGTCGCTCGGGTACTTATTTATTCCAGTCTTAAGATAGTCCTTCTCCCCTTCCTCAGTACGCCTTCATATTCCTTCTCTCTCCTCTTCCTTCCACTTCCTTCCTCTCTCTCTCTCTCTCTCTCTCTCTCTCTCTCTCTCTCTCTCTCTCTTTTGT
Source organism: Locusta migratoria (assembly GCA_026315105.1). Lineage (NCBI taxonomy): Eukaryota > Metazoa > Arthropoda > Insecta > Orthoptera > Acrididae > Locusta > Locusta migratoria. The sequence goes on from CM048746.1 coordinate 339,803,355, forward strand.
CCTTGCTCAATCTGTTTACCTCCTTTTACCTGTCACCATTTCCCCTATCTCATTCTCCTCCTCTCCCCTCCCTGTCCGTCTCCTCCTCTACCCTCTCTTTGTCCGTCTCCTTCCTCCCCTTTATGTCCGTCTCCTCCTCACCCTCATACATATGAAACCATACATAAATACACCAAGTTTCGTGGTGAATAGTAAAAAAGATGTCAAAGTCTCAAGGTACGCTCCGCAATTCTAAGTTGACAAGCTTCCAGATTATAAAAATCTCCTTCGAGAAAACATACATTTATGTGCTGCCTTTCACGGTGACCAGTCAAACAATTTGGAAGATTGTTGAAAAATTACCCCGCGCCACACATTATACTGTGGCTTACGAAAGTAGCCCTGTATTAATCAGCGTATAAGCTATTTCATTAATATCTGTCCAGCGTGAAGGCGTAAGAAACGAATTAACTAATTGTAAAACACCCTCCGCCATTCACCATGCGAATTAATTCAAGTATGCCTACAAGTTTTAAGCGAGTGCAAGCAATCAATTGAAAAACTTTTAAGGTAGTCGGATGTACGGTATGACTGTGCAATAAAATACGGACAAAAAGTCAAACTAACTTTATTGTTTATATAATAGAGAATACAATGTTTTCAGGAAAAGTTCTTTGAAATGTTTCTTTAGACCGTGACTTAATGTATTTGCAATTTATGTCAGTTTCATTCTGTTTCTGTTCTACTTAGTTTTGTGGCAGATTAAATTTGATTTTATGTTATAAGAGGTCTATTACATTCCTGGATATTTATCATTGGCTTATGTGTTAAATGGATTTATTTGTATGTTATACATAGTAACAAATGATATACTTAAGATTACCGCGGTGCGTCCGGTGTTCAGTGCCAATATTTCCAAGCCCTACCTCTTATATGCAACAAGGTCCTTGATCTGTACAATTTGCTTTCGTTTGGTTGTCTTTGGAAGTACGAAGATAAGACTTTAATCGAACATCATTTGCAAAATTGACATATTTAATGTTTAGGTATAATTTGTATATTTTGATAAATGTTTAATGGGAGAGGATTTACAGAAGGAAGGGAAAGTTTCCTATATTTGCGGATGCTGTTGCGTAGCAGTGTGCGTTTGTACCGCCCTACAGTACGCACGAGGTGCTGTAGTTGCTGTCCAAGACTTTATGGACAGCATAGAGTTCTGACTAACCTGTTGTCTTCTATAGTTGTGTCCCCAGCGCAGAAGACAGCACACAGGTCGTTGGTTCTTCTACAGCATACAAGTGTGGCTAAAGTTCTTTATGATGGAAGCACAATAAGCGACTCGCGAGATTTATAATTGTCAGGGATGCCATTTATTAAATAAATAATAAAAATAATGAGCAACTATTGTTCATATGATACGGCCTATGCTGCCCATAGCTCATGTTGAGACCTCGACTGTTTTCACTATTACAAAAAATCTTTACTCATGACCAGTGCGGTTCGGCGCGTATAGTGGTCAGCTCGAGACTGAAACTGCGGCGCGTTGCGAGAGGGCACCTGACGCCCTATTTCGCGCCAAAACAGGGCCGTCGCGCGCCTTCTGCAAAATCGCTCTTCTCTTGTTACAATAAGAGAAGGTAACTTAAACTTTTTAAACTGTCCAAATCTAGCCTGTCCTTGAGAGATATTTGTTACAAATTCTGAGCTCTGAATAATTAAATTTTAGTATATAATAAACAAAATTTCAAAAGAAATCACGTGACGTGAAATGCAGCAGCCAATGCGAGGAGAGTACCAGTAACATAAGCGGGCTTTTCCACGGGAACCAGCAGCTACTGCGCCATATGCTACTGCTCCCCACCCCACATTTCAACATATGCTGCACATCTGTCTTTCTTCCGCATTTAAGACACGTACGATGTTAGCAAAGAAACGGCCAGCGGCCAAAAATATGAAGTGGCCACAGGAAAGGAATATCACTCGGGTCCTTTGAGGAGGGAGCAGCTTCAGTACGAGAACCGTTAAGGGCTGCGAGGGACGAGGACGGCGTCGCGTCGCGTCGCTAACTGGGCGTGGGCCAGGAGCCACCGGCAGTCCGCTGCAGCTGACAGCAGCGCGTATTGGTCAGCGGCGGTGGCCGAGCGCTGCAGAGGGAGAGCAAAATATGAAATTCCCGGGGGCCGGTGGACATCCTCCGCCCAGGTGACCCGCGTGCGAAAGCAAATAGCGTATTGGTATGATTCTTGAAGTTTTCCCGGCGGACGGAATATTCCATAAAGTTTCGGGATTGCAGCCGGATTCCGTCGACTTCTTGCCATGATATTTCGGCTGACAACCGTTCATCTATCTTCAGGTGATGCGTTCCACTGGAGATTATTACTTACCGACGACGCCTTTATGGGAAAATTGGCGCGTAGGCGCATGCGCATCAGTGGCCGTCTTCTTCGCCTCGGCGTGAAGTGGTCAAAAGATTAAGACCTCACAGTTATGTGCCACCTCGGTTATATGGTCTTCCAAAGATCCATAAAAGAGAGGTCCCTTTAAGACCAATAGTCAGCAACATCGGCGCCCCCAAATATGATTTAGCTGTACATCTTGCCTTTTTACTGAGACCTTTTGTGGGAAAATGCCCTCATCATATTCGTAACTCTGCTGACTTTATCAATAGACTGAAGTCACTTCAACTTTGTCAGTCTGATATATTAGTGAGCTTCGATGTCGTCTCACTCTACACCAAAGTTCCTCTCTTGGACTCATTGTCACTCGTCAGGAAAAAGTTCACAGCTGATGTAACAGCACTTTTTCATCATGTCGTTTCGTCAACTTACTTTTTATTCAACAATGAATATTTTGAACAAACTGGCGGTGTTGCCATGGGCAGTCCCATCTCCCCTCTGGTAGCAAACTTTTTTATGCAAGATTTTGAGGAAAGGACACTTGATTCTGCACGACATAAACCGACTGTCTTTTGGTGATATGTTGATGACACTTTTGTAGTGTGGCCCTATGGGGAAGAAGAATTGCCGCGTTTTCTGCAACACATGAATTCAATCCACTAAAACATTCAGTTCACAATGGAAACTGAAAGGGCGCCTGCTTTCCCTTTCTTGATATCCTAGTCAGTAAGAAAGTGGATGGGACCTTGGGGCATTCCGTGTACCGGAAACCCACACATGCGGCATGTATTTGCAAGCGTCCAGTTGCCACCACCCTGCACAATCTACCGCCGTCCTTCAAACGTTGGAGCATCGCGCACATGTTGTTTCTGATGTAGAAAGCCTTCCTACGGAGCTACAACATCTTAAGTCAGTTTTCAAAGCTAATGGATATCCTCCTCATGAGATTAGCGCAGCATTGAAGAGGAAGAAACGTGACGAACCTCAACATCAAGAGAATAAGGAGACGTTCGAGTCAAGAGATTTCCTTCCATACGTCGGAAACCTTTCGTCGAAACTAGGCAGAATATTAAGAAAACATTCAAGTAAAAGTCATCTTCCGGCCACCTGCGAAGATTAGTGCACTTCTCGGCTCGGTTAAAGATGATCTGGGATTGAGGAAAGCCGGAATTTATAGAATACCTTGCCAGTGTGGCAAAGCTTACATCGGCCATACGACACGAACTGTGCAGGAAAGGTGCGTTGAACATGAACGCCACACTCCTCTGTTGCAGCCCAGTAAGTCGGCCGTAGCCGAGCATTGTATTACCACAGGACATTGTATGGATTACTCCGCCACTGAAATCTTGGCCACGACGAGATCCTTCTGGGATTCACTAATCAAATAAACTGTGGAAATACGTTTAGCCCAAGATCTTATTAATCGTGACGGCGGCTTTCATCTGGACAAGGCTTGGGACCCGGTGATTTCTTTAATATCATCTCAGAGGAAACATTTTATCCAGGACGACGCTTCTAGCGATAATTAAAAATTTTATACATCTGACAAGCAGTGTACTGAGTGTGCATTCAAACAGAGTGCGGACACGTACTGTTTTTCCACCTAATGCAGTACTGACGCTTTCCGATAGATGGCGGACATGCAGTTTCAACTTCGCGCAGACGCCCGCGCGCCGCTTGTTAACTGTTTTTCACAGAGGGCGGTAAATTCGAAAGAGGGCGCGCTTGTGACGGCCACTGATGCGCATGCGCCTACGCGCCAATTTTTGCTATATAGGCAGCGTCGGGAACTAACAGTCTCAACACTCCCATTACTGCCAGTGACATAATAGACACTCTTCGCACAAAACGAAACACCGCCCTCGGTCACGACCGGCTGACCTACCGCCACCTTCGCGCATGCCCCCTCTCATTTCATGAAGTCCTTGCCAAACTCTACAACGTCATCCTTTATACTGGCTTCTACCCCGACCTGCGGAAAACCTCCCGTATTTTCATGTTCCTCAAACCCGACAAACCCCCGTCCCAGACCTCATCCTACCGTCCCATCAGTCTTACCTCCATGTTCAGCAAGGTCCTGGAAACCATCCTTTCCCGTCGAATCCACTAGTACCTCCACCGCCACCAGTTTCTCCCCCCCCCCCTCCCAATGTGGCTTCCGACCCTCCTTCTCTGCCGACGACCAGCTCCTTTGCCTGACTCATCTCCTCTCCATCCAACTCAACTCCCTCGACATCCAAAAAGCCTACGACCGAGTATGGCATTCCGGTCTCCTCTTCAAGATCTAGCTCTACGTCCTTCCCATTAATTACGTCCGCCTCATCGCTTCCTTCCTTACCCGCCGCCCCTCCTATGTCACTGTCTGCAACTCCGACTCCCGTATGTTCTACCCCTCCGCCGGGGTGCCCCAGGGATCAGTCCTCTCTCCCCTTCTCTATCTCCTCTACCGACACGCCTCAACCCAAACCTCCCGTCTATCTCCTCCAATATGCTGACTACACCGCTTTCCTGGCCCTCGCCGCCTCCCTTGCCCGTTCCCAGGTTTTGCTCCAGTCCCACCTCACTGAGTTCGCCTCCTGGTGTAACCGGTGGCTCCTCTCTGTCAATCCAGACAAATCCCAGGCAATTAGGTTGTACTACCCGCTCCTTCCGCCTCCACGATTTCTATCTTACCCTCCACAACCGCCCAATCCGTCACACCCCTACCCTAAAATACCTTGGCCTTATCCTTGACCGCCAACTGTCCTGGACTCCTTACCTCAAATCCCTCCGTAAGAAAGATCTGTCCCGCCTCAACCTCCTTAAACTCCTTACCGCCCTCCGCCTCGCATACCGTATCAGACTCCCTTCCCCCACGCGGATCCTCTACGACCTTATCCCATTCCCTCCTCTCCTATAACACTTCGAACATCTCCGGCTCCTTTACACATCCCGCAAAATCGAGTCCCAAAACCCTCTGGTCTACCCTATTCTTACAAATCCCGGGCCTCTGCCACGCCTCCGCCAAACCGTTCCTCCCGGCCTTCACCTACATAAGCTCCATATCCTCTCCCAGGGCAATTTCCGCACCCTTCCTCTTCCGGATACCGAAATTCGTCCCTCCTACCAACTCTGATCACTTCCCCGTAGCATCAGCACCCCTCTCCTCTCTCCCGTCCCTTTTCCTACCCGCCCGCTTGGCTACCCCTCTCCCATGCCCAGAGTCTCGTCAATCCTTCTCTCCCCTCCTTACTCTCTCTTCCCTCCCCTTCTCCCCCTCCCCCGCACTTCCCCCATTCCTGTCCCACCTCTCTCCTCCCTCCGTCCCCCTCCCCACCCCCCTGCGGGGGCGACTCGACTTTTTACCAACATGTACAGTGCCAGTGTGTGCAGTGTCGTGTGTTTTTTAATCAATGCCTCTGTGCTCACCGTCCGCAAGTTTTATTCTGGGCTCCGTCCAGTGTCTTCGTGTTTTGTCCTTAGTGTTTCTGCACTGTACTTTTAACTCGTCACCGTGGCCAACTGCTTTTACTGACTATGTGTGTTTTTTATTACTACTCGTCTATTCATCGTTCCCTGTTATATGTTTGTCCCGTTTTGTCCATGTACGTTTTAGTCTGTCGAAAACTCAGCGTGTAAATTGTTTTAACATTCCACAATTTTGTTCCTCTTTTTATACTTTATCTCTTATTGTCAATTTATATATGTCACATGGCTGTAGAGCAGCCACCGCAGCTGCTGCCAGCCTGCCAGCTGTTTACAGTTGGCTTGAAAACACAATAAAGAAAAAAAATAACAATCTCCAGTGGAACGCACTCACCTGAAGATGGCTGAACAGTTGTCAGCCGAAATATCGTGGCAAGAAGTCGACGGAATCCGGCTGCAATACCGAAACTTTATGGAATAGCGTATTGGCAGTTCGGACGGGTTGAGGATTTAAATTCGGTAGTTACCAACCTGAGTTGAGGCCAAAATACGTGACCTTCAGAATGAAGTAATGGATTAGCAAATTAGGTTGATCTTCTTATAGCGTAACGGTAATCATGTAGTTGGTAACTATGAAACCCCGCGGTTTTGGAGCAAAGGGTGACAGGACAGCTGATACCCAGTCCGCCTTTGCTAAGTTACCCAGCCCATTTTGTTCATCACATGGGTGTTAAGGGAAGTTGGCAAGAACGATTAAGGTAAGGGTTGTCTTTTTGCAGCGGCCTAGTTAATTATTTCTCCAGAGTGAGAACTCAGTGGAGGGGTCCCCACGAACTGTCCCACGGGCGGCCCTTCTCGTCTGTTTGCATACTGCTCCATCACGCCGCTTCAGAAATAAACGGCTACAATGTTTAAGCGCAACTCAATTAATTCTTATTTACCATTCAATGAGAGAAATGGTGTAATAAGTCGAAATAGCTCAGGTGGTAGAATGCGTGACTTACGGTGGTATGATCCTACCTGGGTAAGATTTTTTTTTAATTATAACAATTTTAAATAAAATTAATGATATAAAATATTATCAATTGCATCATAAATTTCTTTATTTTATTTATGAAGCAATGGTTTCAGCTACTTAAATTTTTGTGTGTTCGTAGGTTTTCCCGGCGAATATGCTGAGTGAAGATCTCTCGGACGTGCAGCCAGATAGATTGATCGTTGTGTAACGAATTTTCGACATCGTAATGTGCCATCATCATCAGGTTACTCCCGCTGACTGAAGCGCTGGACCGGCGGTTGTGCTATACATATTTGCGGTCACACCCCTCCACTGACCTCGTGTGCGGACAGCGGGATGCTGAGCTGGTGGGGGTATCTCCTGTTCTGGACTCGAGTGGCGGACCTCGGTTTGCTCTCTGCCTTCGCCGTGTTCGGTTCTGCTTGCGCTGCGATCGAAGAAATTTTAGTGCCGGCTTCCACGTTTGGCTTAATTGAAAACCACTGTCCTTGTTTATGAGATTCTCGCGTAGCCGGATTTCGATAGCCTCCTTATAAGACAGTCCCAATACCGCTATGTATTGTGTAGAACATCTGTGTCTTCGTATTTCATCTTGTGTTTTGTTTCCAAGCAATGTTCAGCAATTGCTGATTTTGTGGGCTGTTGGAGTTCGATGTGGCGATTATGCTCAGTGCACCTTTCTTCAATTGTTCGAATGGTTTGGCCAATATACGCTTTCCCGCACTCGCATGGAATGTGATAAACTCCCGACTTCCGGAGTCCCAGATCGTCCTTCACTGTCCCTAGAAGAGATTTAATCTTTGCCGGCGGCCGATACACGCATTTGATGTTGTGTCGTCGTAAGATTCTGCCGATTTTTCCGGATACGTTGCCTGCGTATGGAATGTAGGCAATTTTTACCGGCGGATCCTCCTCGGGTGTTGGCTGTGGTGTGCTCTTATGTTTGAAAGCACGTCGATCGCTATACCCGTTTTCCTGGAATACTTCCTTGAGATGGTCATGTTCTGGTTTCAGGCTTTCTACGTCGGAGATCACACGAGCTCTGTGGACCAGCGTATTCATAACCCCCTTCCATTTGGCACGGGTGATGACAGCTAGAGGCATGGAGGTAGTGCTCCGTGTGGGTTTTCTTCCGATAGACCAGAACATCCAAGAAAGGTAGCTGACCGTTTTGTTCAACTTCCATTGTGAACTGAATCTGGCTGTGTATGGAATTCAGGTGTTGCAAGAACACCTGATGTTCATCTTCCCCATGAGGCCAAATGACGAACGTGTCGTCGACATATCTGTAGAAAATCGTCGGTTTTAGTGGCGCTGTGTCTAGTGCCTTAAATTTTGCTTATAACAAAGTTGAATAATTTCAAATTCATTTTACAATATTTATGTAGGTAGATAAAAGCGTTAAATACTATTATCATCACAACTTTATTACGAAATTAGGCCATATTTTAAGTTCGGAAAAGATTATAAAATTCGTTGTAAATTCGGGGAACAGATTTCTTCGTGGAAGAACAGACTAACAAGAAGAGTCAAGAACTGCTCGGATTTAATCGTTCAGTGGACCTTACCTGTGAAGTGCCAGTTTAAAAGTCGACCACTGTACGAAACAAGAGCCTTGTTTTATCACTAAAACCAGCAAATGAGGTCCGTGTCAACTACTGGTTACTCCCTGCTACAAAGTCTTGTTCCCTGGCCCAAACTGAAAAGTGACTCGTTTCAAATTACTTAAATAACAGGAAGTTAATACTACAGTGGACAATATAGATAGCAGCTCACACGTTATTACACACAGACATTAATAAGCAAGCCACCACAATTAAAGTTATCTTAGAAAGGTGGCTAAGAAAACATTTATAACAAAAATTGCATCTGAGCTTGTTGCCAGCACTTTTGGAGAACAATATTAAATAAAAGAGGGAAGGTGCTCTAAAACTACAATTTATAGCCAACTTACGGATTATGCTGAACTTAAACTTGTTTATTCAGATAGAAAACAAGCAAAATGGGGAACCAATTTTATTATCAGGATAAAAATGCAGCTCTTACATGGATTAATGCGGACGGTGCCCAGCCTAAATTATACATGATTTAACGCTACTGGGAGGAAGGATTCACAAACACCACTCATTCGCTCACACACACGCAATGCCACAGCGAAACTCAACAAAATCAGCGTGTTGAGACGAGGCGGAAGCAGGCGCCGCTATCGTAGGCGAAATTCAGCAAGTCGGATGTAGCACAAAACACAATATACAAAAATACTCTGGTCTGTCGTGCCTGTTTTGAGATGGTGCGTGTGTATAGTCAGTTCAATTACATATGAATTGGACCGCGAGCAAACATGCTAACGGCGACACACAGCTACATTACATGAACGCACTCCACTGAAGATGAATTGGTTGAAAAATCGGATTCATTATACAAAATCACGGTGGATTCTTATGTTGCAGTCTGTCAGAAATCGATCTAGGTACTGGTTTTATATGAGAAGTGGCGTGAGTTCAGGCGACTAGCTGCAAAAATCGGAAGTCGGAACTCGGACCCACGTGGTTCCGAAAACGGATAAAATTGAATAAATTCAGTTTCCGAAAAATAAAGAAAATTAACTACAGCATGCAACCCATAGAAATGCTTAGAATTGTATAAGGAAGCGAATGAAAAACAGCTACATCAGAAATCGATCTAGGTACTGGTTTTATATGAGAAGTGGCGTGAGTTCAGGCGACTAGCTGCAAACATCGGAAATCGGAACTCGGACCCACGTGGTTCCGAAAACGGATAAAATTGAATAAATTCAGTTTCCGAAAAATAAAGAAAATTAACTACAGCATGCAACCCATAGAAATGCTTAGAATTGTATAAGGAAGCGAATGAAATACAGCTACATCAGAAATCGATCTAGGTACTGGTTTTATATGAGAAGTGGCGTGAGTTCAGGCGACTAGCTGCAAACATCGGAAGTCGGAACTCGGACCCACGTGGTTCCGAAAACGGATAAAATTGAATAAATTCAGTTTCCGAAAAATAAAGAAAATTAACTACAGCATGCAACCCATAGAAATGCTTAGAATTGTATAAGGAAGCGAATGAAATACAGCTACACGCGCTAGGGGGCGATTATAGAGACGGATGAGGTCCTGTCTCAGAAAAACCACAAAAATGAAATAATTACAAAGTCGGAAAAATAAAAATAAGAATTACGGCATGCAACCCATAGAAATGTTTAGAATTACATGAGGAAGCGAATGAAATGCAGCTACACGTGATAGGGAGCGATTCCAGAGACAGATGAAGTCCAGTCACCAAAACTCGTAAGAGTGAAATAATTACAAAGTTGGAAAATTAAGATTGAGAATTACAATATGCAACGCGTAGAAATGATAAGAAATACACAAGGAAGCTATTGAAGGAGGTCGTACAAGTCTCAGAGAGAATTACTGAGAAAGACTGAGTGCGTACTACAAGTGGGAGAAGAAACAGCAAAATTAAAATAGGCGGGAGAGAAGATCGCGAAATATTAGTGGAAATCAGAAGGATACCCACATACTTACTTGCCTGATGGGCATGGAACAAACAAGAGTGGAAGCTGAAGGCTTTGTTCTATGAACCATCCACGTGGAACACTTACGACTCACGCAAGGAAACGATGAGAAAATTTTTACATGCACTGTACAAAAATGAACATATCACCTATTAGAAATCGGAAATCGGGCACCACAAAGCTAGAAAGTATTTACATAAAGTTCATACACCGCCACATGATCAAAAAAGGTTTTAACATACCAAGCTGTTATCAAATTGCAACTAGAATCACACACACCGCATTTATCTATTGGAAATCACTGAACTGAAAAAGGAGAACACATTTCCGGACACGATCGGAGAAAATATTAAAAAAAAAAAAAAAAATGATTCTAAGTTCACGAATCTAAGTTGAACGTGCTAGACAATGGAACGCTACCAACAGAGCAGAACAAACCTCTCCTCACCAGAAGACCAGCACAGAATGCTAGACCGAGCGGCCACGAGACGCAGGAAGCCACCGGAAGCCGGAAAATCCAAGATCAGCGGTGGTGGGGACGGAGAGACTCGCCCTAGAGAAGACTTGTCGACTGGACTGTAACCAAAGGATGTATAAACCTCTTTGGTAGCCTCAGCAGCTATCGACTCTGAGCCAGAGAGAAAGATGCAAAGCGAGCTATCACTCCCCACATTCAAACAGCCATAGATTATCGCACATCCACTTAAAAGTAAGACAAGTACACATTCTTACAGAGACAGAGGCGTAGCGGAGAAGCCCTATTTATGTTACATTAATTCATATAATAATAACTTATTAACATTACAAAATAAGAAAAACCTAGCAATATTAACTAATATTTTAACACATGAAATAAAAATGCTATTCCTCAAGCCTTGAAAACAGTGGGGTTCAAATTGATAATCTAGCGACATTAAATAAATTATAACTTTACAGAAATATACAAAAAATATATGGAAGACGACAGACGTTCGGCTTTCAAGTTCATTACTGACTTTAGAAGAGAGTCGAGGGTTCTGAACTGTAACATTATTACACAATTTTGAATTAAAATGTCTGTCAGTGAAGACATCACGAAAACATTAGAAGATGCTGATTCCTTATGCAGTGAACTGTAGAAAGTTATATTAACAGATACAGTTTTTTATTATAAAGGCTTTCTTGCTGCAAATAATTTGATTGACGTTCGCATGAAAAGTGATGACTCTACCACCAGAGGTTTCTATTTTGTTATTTTATTTTCCTTCAGGTATATCTTTTTTAAGAAAGCGTTGAGCCCTCTGACCGGGCGCGCTGAGCCACCGCGCGTGACAGGTCTTGGACAGGGCTGCAGCATAACCTTCATTGCCAAGTATATGTGCCAAGTATATGCACTGCGCTTAAAACATCAGAGCCCTTTTTCTTGGAATTTTTTGGATAGTGCGCTTCTATGAGTTTCTTCCTGTGAAGTATCCTACTAACATGCGAAGTCTCATCCCAAATTGAATTCCCCATAGCTGAAGGTCTCCTTCTGAGTGGGAACGTTGCAGGAACATATTGCAAATTTGCCGAATAAGTAGCAGACCTCTCGCTAGACGAGACCGGCATGTATACTAGATTTAATATTAAGTCGTAATAGGAAATCAGATAAACCGAAACTATAAATCATAAAGGGCGGAATTATATCGATACCGACTGTTGGTACAAAATAAGAAAAATAGAATTACATTTGTTTTACAACTGCATCACACTATTAACATCGTCCGAGCTATATTATTTTATGTAAAACACATTTTCATTACGGTGTGGAAAGAGAGACAAAAAGTAAATGTTGCTTCTACAGAATGACATTATCGATGTTATAAATTATCAGAACTACACGTAAAATAAACTACTTCCTGCATAGTATCGCGTCTACCGTTTTTAACTAAATTTTCCACTCAAAAATATTTCGTTTTGACTCTCTGAAGACGCAGTAAAATTTTTATCTGTTTGATACCGTCGGCACGCTAACAGGCGGAGGCGGTTTATCAGATTGCCATCTCTCAACCTGCCACGAAGGAAGGAAGACAGGAACATCTGGGTTAATGCCACGTAGACATAGTGGGCCTCAGGGACGGATCTGACGCTCGGATTGCTTGGATTTTGGATGGGAGAGGAAACCGGCCTTGTCTTTCGAAGGAAAGAGTCATTTAGGGAAATCAAGAAAAACCTAAATCTGGACGGCCGGAAATGGATTTGAACCACCGGCCTCCCAAGTCTATTGTGTTACCACTGCGCCATCTCGCTCAGTCTCCTGCCACAAAATCGTGACTAACTGAATATCTTTGCTGAAAAAACAATGTTTCAACACGTAGATTGCGCTGTAATGTTTGAACTTACAGTGTATTCAAAGCAGAATATTAGAGGCCTACACATTTTGGTACAAAGCCTCATGTTATCCAATGTGAAAATGTTTGAATGTCTTCGGGATTTAAGTTACAACTCGGCATTCACATAATCGAATGTGAAAAACTGCGCAAAATGTCCATTCTTACTGAGTGATATATCAACTTATGTCACTGACCTGTCGGCTTTATTGGAACCTGGGCTGTCGAGCCTCTCCGTGTTTCGAAATGGCGCGCTAACTCTTGCGGCTATTCGATTAGACCATTGACGGTATACACTGATGCACCCAATAATTTGGCGACTGCTAACAGTATGACAGCTATGCTACTATGTAGCGATGGGAGCACATGATCTCAACAGTGTGGCTGCAGCGAATGACGATTAATTATAGTGACTAAACGGCCTTTATCTTCGAAAATACATTGATATAAGCGACGTTAACAAAGAACACCAGAAGCGGTGCCGGGGACTTTCGTACGCGGGTACTATAGACCCCGGACATTTGCGGTTCTGGCTGCTCCGAACGGTTCAGCACCCTCGTCTCAGTCCTAGAAATTATCCGGACAGTTTCCAGACATTTTTTGTTTTACCTGCTACGAAGGGGTTGCAACACACAATTCCTTATGTTCACTTTGCTTCCGAAGATTGTAGTACACAAATTATTACAACGACCAAGGGCAGGCCCTATGCTCGTTGCAAAGGCTATTCGCGGCGTTAAGTAAAATAATCTAAAGAAAGGATTATTGTAAGGGAAGGACGCAATGCAATAATGGAGAAGTGTTAAACGTATCAAAATGACTCTGTGGACCTCCTCATGATGCAGCTTTGTCACCAGAAATTACAGTTACATCCAAACCTTAACCTTTTGTTGTTTATTTATAGCCGGCCGCGGTGGCCGAGGAGACTGAGGCGCTTCAGTCACGGTCTGCACGGCCACTACGGTCGGGGGTTCGAATCCCCCCTCGGGCATGGATATTTGTGCCGTCTTGTATAAGGTAGTTTGTAAGTTTAGGGACTGATGACCCCGTAGTTAAGTCCCATAAGCTTAACAAACATTAGAACATTTGATTTCTTTATTTATAGTTTTTAAACTGTCAATTGCAGTAGTAAAATAGCCACAAATTCAGCTTTAACAATAGTAAAGCGAACATTTGCGTTCTTTTTAGATCGGATTTTCCTCTTCCTCGGGTGTCACAGTCAATAAGTATGGATAGAATATCCTGTACTGACATAGTGACGACTGGGCTTCATTTACGCTTATAAGAACCAAGTACATACAAAAATAACCGGCGGTACGAGATTCCGTTTGTTTCTCAAAAGTTTTTAATGATTTTCCTTCGTTATGTATTTCTCTACAATGCAACGGTATATGAAATTGAGTTATGTAGGAGACAACCATCAATAATTCTATCAGCATTTACATTTATATGAGAACAGACTATTATGAGACGACACTGGTAAATAAAAATATTTAGCGTTTTCATTTTGCAGTATGATTTCAAGAAGCCAAGATGGCGAAAGAGGTAGCCCCATATATACTACCTGTGTAGGCAAAGACGCGGAGAAATTGAACACGGTAAGTACTACGAATCCCTTCCCTTGGCTGGGAGATCGCTGCTGACCTGAAGGAGAGCCCAGAAAACCTTGCCGATCGCAAATGGTCGCGATCGCATTCCCTTAAGTGAGAAGTCTACGTCGACGAAGCAGATCGGTAGTTCAAGATTTGTCACGACTGTTTGTGCAAAGTGCTTCAAGGACAGTAAAGTCATGTCTTGACAACGTTGCAAGTTTACGAATCAACACTGACGTTTGCGGTCAGAAACTAAGCGCACTGTAAAGCAGGCTAGACGGTGAGTTGTAGACTATCTGACAACAGAAAATAATGCTTTTGCAGACCTAAGGGCTTGAGTGTGTACAAGTGAGCACAGCTCAAATGACGGTATGAAGAATTTTTTTTTTTTTTTTTTTTTTTTCCAATGGATCAAAGGAAACTTCCGGCTCGCCTTATGAACTATGTTAATTTCTACACTGAGTAGATCGTCGTGTCTGAATCTGCGTAATCCATGTAAATAATGGCTGAATACATCCGCGGCACTAGTACACCAGCCGTGGGGGTAACAATACGCTTTTGTGGACACTCATCCCGTACACTCAGTTCCTGCAACGGTCATCTGCGTGCTGATACAGACCTAAATACTGCCACCCCTTGTCAAATGTCTTTTATGAACGACAGTGTGTTAACATTTGAGCATTGTTCCTAGTCGAACGTGTGATAGGCTCATGCCATCCTCTACCGTATCACTTGGGTGCCACATACTTAATTACATACCGATCCATGTGATGCAGTGGTTATACATTGGACTCGCATTGAGGAGGATGGTGGTTCAAACCTGCCTGTGGCCATCCTAATTTAGGTTTGTCGTGATTTCCCTAAATCACCTACGGCAAATACTGGTGTGGTTCATTTCAAGCCGGCCGCGGTGGCCGAGGGTACTGCGGCGCGCCAGTCACGGTCTGCATGGCCACTACGGTCGGGGGTTCGAATCCCCCCTCGGGCATGGATATTTGTGCCGTCCTTAGTGTAAGCTAGTTCATAAGTAGTTTGTAAGTTTAGGGACTGATGACCCGGTAGTTAAGTCCCATAAGCTATACAAACATTTGAACATTTTTTGTTCATTTCGAAGAATACCTCTGCTTCCCTATCCCTAATAAACTTAACCAAGCATTGCTTAGTCTCTAATTATGATGAATTCGAATGTACGTAAAAACCTAAACATCCCTCCTTCCTTAAAGCCCAGTTTACACGATGATCGAGCTAGTAACGAACAGCTCACGTTGCGAGCCATCAAGCAACGTAAACGGGGAAGTACCAGCATTTCGTCAGCGCAGACAGCGTTTCGTAGTTGCTCGTATGATATAGGATAGGTTCTAGGTTGGTAGTAGCGTCCTGAGTGCGTATGCGCGGAAGTGAGCTCGTTATGCTGCCTTCATGTTTACGTGTGTAATCAGAGGCTCCCAGATTGAAATTGTATGTGTTGGAGGCATTTATGTTTCCTAAATAGAAAGGTACAAAGCTGGAATTGGGTTTTGAGTGAGGCTTACAGACACGAAGCACTAATGTTCCACGCAGAAAATTCTCTCTTTCGTAATAAGGTAGAAGATGCGTTATTTATGAAGAAAATAACGGAAAATAGTTTATTTAAAATGAAGTTTGAATACGTCTTGTTGCTTTTCTTTTTATAATATGCAATCTATAATATTGTAGCCAAAGAAAAAGCTTGAGACACTTGCACGAAAACTCGAAAGTGTCATGACAGGAGTTATAATGGAAATGTGCAAAGCAAAGCGTAGTTTGTTGAGGTCCCATTATGGAGCGGAAATTACAATTGCTATGCGTACCTGAACATTATAAATAGTCAGCAGAAAAACTGCGTGTGAAAAGGAATGGTTTTTGAAAGATTCCCCTGAGCTTAGAAACAGAATGATGAAGTGAGCCTAAAAGGGCAAAACATAAAAACAAAAAGTAAACAATTACCAGAAATATGGTGACAGACGCATAACTAAACTAAGTTTAGAATGCAACACAAGTGTAAAAATGTTCAATTGTTTGTAATGCTTAAGGGACTTAACAGCGGGGTCATCAGTCCTTAAAATTACAAACTACTTATGAACTACCTTACACTAAAAACAGCACAAACATCCATGCCCGAGGGGAGGGGGATTCTAACCCCCGACGGGGAACGGCCTCGCACATCGCAGCATAGCGTCTCAACGCGCTCGGTCGCTCCGCCGCGACCAAGTGTAAAAAGTATGCTGTAGCTTTGTCTTGGTTATATATTCCCTATCATCGTCTTATTTTGGCATTGGATATGTTCTTGAACGAACGAAAGCAACTTTTTAAAATAGCATTTTTGGGGTCCTCCGCATGAGTTCCTTCATTAGTACGCAGTAAATAACTCATTCTTCTTCCATTCTTCTTAACCAAAGACACATCCAACTTTTAATTCTTTTACGCTATTGTGTTCTAGCAAGGACTGCCACAGCTCCTGCTGCCGCCAACAGTATGAGCTTTATAAGTTGAATATTTTCAGCTAAGATATACACCCAAACACAAACATTTCGCGTATCCAAACTGTAGGACGGCTAAATTTTCACAGAGGCGTTGCAGTCAGTGCTAATCAAACATGTAGACGGAAGTTTATCGTATAAACACAATGTCGCCTGTATGATCACACGTCATTAGTACGGAGTTATATGCTTGAAGCACTGTAGTGGATCATAATATTTCTCGCGAACTTTCGATCGTCGTGTGAACTTGGCATAACGCCTACCACAGGACCTCCAGTTGGAACACAGGCTACTGCATGTACGTGTAAATACATTGTAGCCCCATGGAAAGTCGCTCTACGTAAACTGCATGCTAACTTTGGGTAAAGAGACAACAATTGTACTTTATCACACAAAAAATGACAGTTGTAACTTATACAGGGTGTTTCAATAAGTGTGTTTGCCTCTGTAACGTATAAAATAATAGGTAACGGGAAATTTTAATGCGGTACGTCAACACTTTCTGCGGAGCTATGACATTTTCCAAAGAGTTATAGCACAAAGATATACTTTATTTAATGGAACAATAGTGCATTGGATTCGTTGAAACCAGCTGCGTCCAAATCAATTTAAACTACATTTCTATCACTGTTAGTTTGGGAGCTACAACCCTTCAAAGTTTCAGGGGCAGATACCACAAACGCTGCGCATAATGCGATGCGCCTTCTAAATGTGATGCAGCCGAGTTGTAACATCGCCGGTGTCACGGAGCGAGAAGCTTCCTCGATGCGCTGTTAGACTGCCGACTGTCGCCGCACACGGCCGTATAAACGACATTTGGAGTCACACAAACAACCGGGGCTCAATATACCACAGTTGCTGACATCGGATGACGATGGCATACACGAACGAGTACGGTGACATGTTGCTGGTGCTCGGCGAGTGCCGACACGATGCCACTGAAGCAGTCACGGCGTATGCCGTGAGATATCCTAGGCGAAGAGCCCCGGCAGCCATTACGTTCTTATGTGCCGAACAACGACTTCGGGAAACAGGCAGCTTGGTAATGCGCCGCAGTAACAGACGAAGACCTGCAAGAAGTGAGGAGACGGACGTGTTTGTTTCAGCTGCATTACACCACAATCCTTTTGTCAGCTTAGGAGCCGTTGCTACAGTCGCTGGTGTCAGTCTCACATCTGTGTGGCGTATAGTACACGGCCACAGATTTAACGTGTACCGCCTGTCACTGACCCAGGATCTGCATGGGATCGATTTCCGTGCAAGAGTGACATTCTGTGAGTGGACCATGCGTAATTTCACGCTGGAGACTTTACAAAGTGTTATGTTCTCTGGTGAGTCCACGTTCACAAATTATGGTGCAGTGAATCGCCATAACATGCACTACTGGGCCGCAGATCATCCTCGGTGGGTACGACCTGTCGACCGTCAACGTAGGTGGTCTATTAACGTGTGGTGTGGAATCCTTGGGGATGAAATCATCGGTCCACACTACTTCCCAGGTACACTGACAGGTGAGTTATATCGCGCTTTTATAGCCGACAGTTTGGGTGGTCTCCTTGAACATGTTTGTCTACACACGAGAGTCCATATGTGGATGCAGCACGATGGTCACACAGCCCATTCTGCGCTTGCTGTTTTGGAAGAACTAGACAACAGGTTTGCAGGAAGATGGTTGGGACGCCATGGCTCGCAAGGTCGCCCGATTTAACACCAGTAGATTTATTTTTTGGGGGATATCTAAGGGATCGTGTTTATGTCACTGAGCCCACATCCCCAGATGATCTAAAACGGTCCTTCGAGGACGCATGTCGCTCCGTCACACCGGTGATGTTACATCTCACCCGCAGATCCTTTCGACGGCGCATTGCATTATGCATTGAGGAACATGGACACACATTTGAACATCTCATGTAAATCAACTTCCCACCGCCATAACATCCATCACCCACCACACAGCCATGTATTATGTACAGTGTGTGATATCTGCCCCTGAAACTTTGAAGGATTGTAGCTCCCAAACTAACAGTGATAGGAATGTAGTTTGAATTGATTTTGACACAGCTGGTTTCAACGATTCCAATGCACGATAGAAAAAACTATTGTTCTATTTAAGAAAAATTATATCCTTGTGCTGTAACTCTTTGGAAAATGATACAATAAACTACGTTCATACCTTCGCAGAAAGTGTAACATTTCTTGTGTTGACCTACCGCATTAAAAATTCCCGTCACCTATTATTTTATAAGTTCAAACACACTTAGTGAAACGCGCTGTTTGTGAATCAAATACGTCACCGCATGTATACTGTGATATCTGAACTGGTACCCTTATGTTGAGCAGTGAATTTCTTCTTGTCGTCCTGCAATTTACCCCACACATTGTCCCCAGGGTGCAGTTTGAACAGTTTTTAATTTCATTGGTAACTGAGGACCAGATAGGAAGCATGTGGGAACAACCTTTTTGGTTCAAACGTTGTTGTAAGAAAATATCTTTTTTATTTCTACACAAGTTATTACAAACTGGGAGTAATTTCAATTAGTTATACAGTTCAGCTCGCCACAGTCAAGATAAAGATAACTCAATGGTACTTAAATTTTTTCCTGAGAATGTTTAACTTTCTATAAAATAATGAAAGCAATTTAAGTCTAAGATATAACAATTTAATGGTATTTAAGATTTGCCCTCAATTAACATTTGATAATAAAACAATGAACACCATTAAAGATCAAATTCCATTCACTTTCATTTAAGTGAATCAAGTATGCAAAATACAGTTACAATAAGAACGTTAAAGATCCAGGCTTCCTCCTTTTACACTTCAAACGATCAATTAGTCAAATTACAGAGTTTTCTGGCCGGGATTGAACCAACCCCAAATGAAATAACTTTTTTTTAATTGCTCTAGATTAAATTTGCAGCGCGCCATACAACTTACAAGCAGAGAAAAACATTAAGACAATTTACAACGGACGCTCTTGATGGCGTTTCTTTGAGACAAATACGTACGAGTGTACGTAGGTAACGGCACTGCTCAAGTACAATTCAGCCTCTGTAAAATTATTCCCAAAGTGACTCCAAAAACCACGCTGTGGGTTTTCAAGGTACAAGATACAGTAACTAATAGAAAACACAAGAAATGAATTATATTTCCAATATGTTGTTGCTCATCAATGAGCCCGATCTGCCACTGACTCCCAGGTCAGTATACCCCGCTCAAATGCTGGAGCCTCGCCCATACAACCACTGGTCTCAGGTGGTGATATCACAACAAATGCAAACAAACCAAGAAGCAGGTATTAATAGGCAGTCACGAAATGGAAATTCATTACAAGGACAAGCTTGGCCAGTTACACAAAAGAACCTTAAAGCGCATCACAGTTCCAGCTAAATGAAGAAATAAAGAACTCGATGCACATTTTAAATCTTAATGATCCATAAACCATCATAAGAATAACACACATGATACGTTACCACTCTGCAATAAGTTGTTGTTGTTGTCTTTTTTTTTTTTTTTTTTTTGTGCGGGCACGTACCAGGCTTCATGTGCACCATTTTTATTAACACTAGGGTTAGTGTATCAGCATCGCAGCGGACTGATTTCGCTACCCAAGTACCCAGCTGTGTAGTTAGACAAACGAAGTTCTTAACACCCTGCTTAACAATAATAACAAATTAAAAACACTTACAGGCTGAGAAGGCAGTGACAAGTACTATGGGGGAGGGACGTATGCTACGTTCCTCCCATAAAACAAGTTGGCTCAGGAAAACACACTTTCACCGCTATGATCGGCAGTCTTCAAGAAACGATAAAGTGCACGAGAATATGCGCGAGCGACACTCTTGAGCTCACAACAAGATACCAAAACAGGCGTCCTGCCCAGCGCCGACTATCAATGCCGCCGTTGATTTGATTTGATTTGATTTTCTCAGGGAAGCCAAAATAGTCATGGTCCAACCCGCCACTGCCCGCACCGAAACTAAGTTTATTGTGCAGTATCACTCCCTGTTATCTAGTAAAACCAACCAATGCCCTTCAACCGTGCAAGGAGTCCCTTTACCAGTTCTTTATTAGACACAATTTCTTCGGGTCTGGTTGTCCCAAATGTTCAGTGCCTCTTACTCTCCAATGCAATGCATTCGAAGATTAGATGTGATGCAGTTTCATCACCGTCATCACAGATCCTACATTTAGGGTCCTCTTCTATTATTCCCATTGTATGTACGTGTTTTTTGAAATTCCCATGGCCTGTCAGCAATCCAACCATGAGTCTAATCTCTCTCCTGTTCAAGCCCAGGATTGCAGAGCTTCTTTTAAAACATGGCTTTGGCATCATTACCTTGCCATGTTTTTGTTGATATACTTTGGTCCAATACTCTACGTGCTGTCTTCTGAGCCAGTTACGTAGCTCCAATTTGATCATTGCCTTGGTGATTGTCAGGACAAGTTCCGGTCCAATAAATGGAATCTCTGCCCCCATCCTGGTTAATCTGTCAGCATGTTCGTTGCAACCGATCCTTGAGTGGCCAGGGACCCACAATAGGTTTACTCTATTGCTTTCCCCTCGCTCCACCAGAACCCTGGGAGATTCTGCAACAATTTTAGACCTTGTTGCAGGAGCTGCCAGTTACTTCCGCCGTTACTTCAATGTAAAATGCCACCTCTCCTGCCAGAACTCAACTGCCCGTCGTTACTCCAACACTAGGGTTGCCAGATATCTGGGCGCCGCCCGGAGTGCCCGGGTTTGGAATGAATTCTCCGGGTCTACGGGCCAATGACTCTCATCTCCGGGCTTGAATGTAACCTTCATCTTAACTTTTTTTTTATTTTCCGGCGCTTTTTAAGTACTATGCTCCTGTAGTGACGATCTACATCGAACGTAACGTAACTTAAACTAAGGACGAACACAACATCCCTGCCATAGGGAGGGATTCGAACCTCTGGCGGGAGCAGCCTCGCGCACCGTGGCAAGACGCCTCAGTGCGCTCGGCCATTCCCGGCCGGCTCCTCTCTAGTAATTATGAATAACTTTATATAAATGTCATTTTATTATTGCACTTTTCTATTCTTCCTCTGAAAACTTTTCATTGTTGCGTCGGTAGTAATCTACTAGCGCATTAATAAGCAGTTTACCGGCAATTTTTGGAACACTCGGATCGTGTGTGAAGAGACAAGCTTACATTAACTCAGATTAGTGAGTAATAACAGTGAAATGAAGAGACGATATCTAAGTTCGTTCCGTGAAGAATGGTTGCAGGAAGACAATTATAAAGAGTGGCTACAAAAAGTCGATACTGATGAGTGTATGTGTAAGTCATTTACTGTTAAGTACGACGGATTTAAAGCTGTGAATAAACATTTAAAATCAGAAATACACAAAGCGAATATTATTACACAAAAGAAGAATCAGTCGCTTCTTAATTTCTTGCCGAAACAATTTTCTGCAGAAGGCGACAATCCTGGTTGGGGTGGGGGGTAGGGAGTTGGTCGCAGTTGGTTGGGGGGGGGTGAGTCATTGGTCAAGGGGGAAGGGGGCACGTCTGGTCTCCGGGCCTGCCTCGAGTTCAATCTGGCAACCCTATCTAACACTCCGCATCGGTACGCGCTCTCCCTCGCGGAGATCGAAACCAACCCGCGCCACAGACGAAACAAATAAGAGATTTGCGCGGTTAATTCAAACTTGAGCCATGACACGGATCACATTGTTTTATGAAACCCTGAAGCAGGAGCAGACGATCGTTCATCATAGTAGCAGTGCGCGCGCAGAAGCAGAGAGGATGCGACGGCTTTGTTGGCAGGGCGAGTGCGCCTCAGCGACGGCTGTTAATCACCTGCTGTGTCAACAGAAGGCAGCAGGCAGCAGCGCGGCCACCTGGGAGGCGGCCGATCCTGTGCAAGCAGGATGGGCGAGATTACCGCCCTCTGCCGGAGCGCGCCCCACCCGCCCCTGTCCAAAGTCGTTTAACGCGCGACAGCCGGGCCACCGTGCACCGCACAGTGGTCCACACTGGTGCTGGGACGTTCTTTGCTGACGTCAATGACGACCAAGTTCGCGATGAAGCTTCACACAACTCTACACGAAATTTACTTTCTACAGAATTGCTTCTGCGGAAATAAGGATTATTTTTGTTCAATGTTCGATCGGTTGTGACATTAACCCCTTAATGCCCAATGTTGTAAATTCGCATCATACCGTTGTGATGGTTATAAATGGAAGGCTAAGTGTTTTTGAGTGCCAAAAAAGTTCAAATGTTTGTTAAGCTTATGGGACTTAACTACAGGGTCATCAGTCCCTAAACTTACAAACTACTTATCAACTTTATCAAAGCAAGACTTATTAGTCTTCAGGGAGCTATTGCGATCGTTATATGAATAAAATTCTTGAATATCCGTCTCCAGATCGCTTATATTTTCTACAACATTACCGGTTTCGGGACAGCTGCCCATCTTCAGATCAAAATTTTGAAGTTACAGAGTAACCTGTCCTGTAATGAACGAATGTTCATAGTCGTTACTAAACATTCGTTCATTACAGGACAGGTTACTCTGTAACTTCAAAATTTTGATCTGAAGATGGACAGCTGTCCCGAAACCGGTAATGTTTTAGAAAATATAAGCGATCTGGAGACGGATATTCAAGAATTTTACTTATCAACTACCTTAGACTAAGGATGGCACAAATATCCATGCCCTAGGGGGGATTCGAACCCCCGACCGTAGTGGCCATGCAGGCCGTAACTTGAGCGCCTCAGTCCCCTCGGCCACCACGGCCGGCTTTTTGAGTGTCAGTTCTGATAGTTGCCAAATCTACAAGAAGCTGATAATCACTACGTTTACATGCAACACATCTTCCGGAAGACGAAAACCGATTTTCGTATACCGTTTTTCGCTGTCGTGTTTACATGGCATAGCCTGAATCGGATTTCCTAGCTCACTTAACATGGCGTCTGGAAAACAGCTGACTCAGTTCCTTATTTACTCTGCACAATCACTATTTTTCTTTATTTAAATACACAGATTTATGTTCACTCTAATATTTATACTTTTATTTCACATTAGAAAATATCACTCTTTCCAGATGTGCCGAAAGTTCGTAACAAGAAAACACAATCTGACAAGCCAGGAACGCTTCAAAAACTGATGCGTTTACATGCGCACGAAAATCGATTGTGGAACGGGAAAACCGCTTTAGAGAAGCGGATTTCCAGAATCGATTTTGGAGTGTTTACATGACCAACCAAAAGCGGAATTGGGAAATTCCGGCCGCGGTGGCCGAGGGGACTGAGGCGCTCCAGTCACGGTCTGCACGGCCACTACGGTCGGGGTTCGAATCCCCCCTCGGGCATGGATATTTGTGCCGTCCTTAGTTGTAGCTAGGTCATAAGTAGTTTGTAAGTTTAGGGACTGATGACCCCGTAGTTAAGTCCCATAAGCTCTACAAACATTTGAACATTTGCATTGGGAAATCGGTTTATGAAATCCGGTTTTGGGAGCCCATGTAAACGGGGCGAATGTTTCTAACACGTGCTGCCACTTCTCTGAATGGTGTAGGGGCTGCTACAGCAGTTTGATGTTGGCGTATTTGTTCACGAGACAGACATATGAAGTTATCGTCTTTTTTTTTTTTTTTTTTTTTTTTTTTTTTGGAGAATTACGGCAGAATAAATAGGTAACTTTGGTTCTGAAAATTATTTATGTATTCTTCAGTATCTGTGGCGTTACGTAAATCACATATTGATGTAATAATGGTGTTGGAAGTATAAGTAAATTTCAAAATACAGTTTATGTAAAATATGTATCATTGGGCATTTGCGTACTTTTGCGTGCCCGTGTAACAAAGTGTTAATGGATAGTTCTTTCGATGCACACTGCCAGAATTATTCAGTTGCAAATTATGGACATTGAATTGTCAATTGCTGGTTGTTATACGGCGGGACTGTGCGATCCTCAAAAACCTCCATAATTAACAAAATGACCTGCTGGAATTCATTTCTATAATAGCAAAGGCACTCTGCAAACAGGGAAAAGATGTAAGAAAGAAAAAGAGAGGTAGGCCTTCAACCAGTATACAGACTGAACTATAGCGTAAGAAGCATCAGGGTCCAGCAACATCTTGCAGTAGGTCATTGGCCTCAAGATACAGAAACCAGGCAAAGATGTAAAAAACCAAACTGTACGGGGCAGTCAGTGTTAATGTGTAGCAAATGTAACGTAAATCTCTGTTTGAACAAGAGAAAAAACTGTTTCCGCGTATTTCGTGAATAGGGTTACATGCAATATGTATAGTCAAATAGAAAGCAACAACAATATAATTTCGATTTTTAGTTACAGGAGTTCAATTTGTACTAATCTCATGTCACACACTATACCATTAAAATGTTAAATGAAAGGTTGTACTAAATTAAGTCTTGTAGGTGTTTACTTTCTCAAATGCCCGTTGTCGCAAATACGCGAAATACCAAATTACACCAGTTCAGTAAACAATATCACATATTTGATAGTGTATAATTTCTAGGATATGTTTACTGGTAACAAAATATGATTTTTTATCTTCTGTGTCACGTAAAAATTAATTCGGGCATTAAGGGGAAAAATGGAAAATCCAATTACGCTGTGCACTGTATTTCCTGTGTGCCCGTCTGTAGTGCCACGTAACGCTCACAGTACGGAGCGGTGGCCGAGGGGACTGAGGCGCGCCAGTCACGGTCTGCACGGCCACTACGGTCGGGTGTCGAATCCCCGCAACGGCATGGATATTTGTGCCGTCCTTAGTATTAGCTAGTTCATAAGTAGTTGCTAAGTTTAGGAACTGACGACCCCGAAGTTAAGTCCCATAAGATCTACAAACATTTGAACATTTAAACGGAGCGTACCCAGGGTGAGTACAAGTTGCCGGCCGCGGTGGCCGAGGTGACTGAGGCGCTCCAGTCACGGTCAGCACGGCCACTACGGTCGGGGGTTCGAATCCCCCCTCGGGCATGGATATTTGTGCCGTCCTAGTTCGTAAGTAGTTCATAAGTAGTTTGTAAGTTTAGGGACTGATGACCCCGTAGTTAAGTCCCATAAGCTTAACAAACATTTGAACATTTATTTTTTGAGTACAAGTTGCCTGGAACAGTTTTGTGTGTGTGTGTGTGTGTGTGTGTGTGTGTGTGTGTGTGCGTGCGTGTGCGTGTACACGCGCTGAGCAATTAAGCCTGACGTCTGTGCAGGAACTTAGCAGCAATATGTACCAGAGCTGCAGAGGTGTACGTATTACGCTGGGTGCCGGGCGGGCAGGCTGCCGCACTTCGTCACAACATGACGAGCAGGTTGCTGTTCTCCCAGCCGAGCAAAGCCAAACTAAACCCAGCACAAGCGGACTACGAGAAACTTGCTTGCCTGCCCGCCTCACTACTGTGCTACCCGAGCTAAATGACAAATCTCTCCGCCTCACTACTGTGCTACCCGAGCTAAATGACAAATCTCTCTCTCTCTCTCTCTCTCTCTCTCTCTCTCTCTCTCTCTCTCTCTCTCTCTGGGTGAGGCTCTAACTATTGCCACCAAGAAGAACTCATAAAGTATGGTAGGAGATGAAAAGTTTGTGGGACAACGGTCGCAAGGTCAACGAAAATCAAAAATGTAGCATGAACGTCCATTTACAGAAGGTGTTCGAAATGATGACGATTGGTATCAATGCAGCACTACAATCTTCTGATCATGGATCGAGTGGTATTCCATATCACTTCGCCACTTATCAGAACACATGGTCTGACAATTCTCTCTCGTATATCTTAATGTGTTGTTGGAACTTCTTTATGAATAATGTCTTTTACAAATCCACACAAGAAAAAATCAAGAGGCCACAAGTCTGGCGAACGAACCGACCTCGACACAGCTCCTCTGCGTCCAATTCACCGATCTGGAAGTCGTCGCTGCAAGTCATTTCTAGCCATCAGCGAAATATGTGCGAGTCACCCACTGTGTTGATACCATATTCTTTTCTCCAATAATAGCCCTATTGTTTCTTGCAGGAATATCCTACCATTAATATTTTCTTCGATGAAATAGGAGCCTATAATTCTGCCCTTCAGAATCCCACGCTATACATTCACCGACCACAGTGTTTGAAGTGCTATTTCCTCAGCCAAAATCGGTTTTCGGTTACCCAACAATGCAAGTTATGCAAATTAACATTGCCATGTTTCGTGAATGTAGCCTCGTCAGTAAATTAAATCAAATTAATAAATGCGCCATCGCTCTAAATCTGATGTCGAGCCCATCGGCAGAATTACATGTGACGCATATAATCCTTACCAGTCTCCACAACAATGTTGCCACTGTTTAAGTTCCAACTCCTGTATACAGGGTGAATCCCTAACACTTGCACCGTAAATATTGCGGAAACGGTAAGTGCGATTGATGTGCGGTTTTCACAGAATGGATTGGTAGTCAAGGATTCGTATTTTTAGCCAACAAACAGATTGTAAAAATACCTAGAAAGTGTTTATTTACGTAAACATACAATTTTTCAAATGGAACAATGCTTGTTTCTATCATTCACTGGAATTTTTGACACCACCTGTGTACAAAGAGTTTTGAATGGCATTTTTATCACGTTTAGTTATATTATTATATAGTTATATATAATATTAATATAATTGTATATTTGCATAAAAATACACTTTCTAGGTATTTTTACAATCTGTTTATTGGCTAACAATACGAATTCTTGACTACCAATCCATTCTGCGAAAACCGCACATCAATCTCACTTTCCGTTTCCGCAATATTTGCGGTGCAAGTGTTAGGTGATTCACCCAGTATGTGTGGTTATGGTGAGAGGCAGATAAAACGTGCGTTGCGCTGTTAGCCTACTGTGCAACAGGTGAGTGACAATAGTGCCGCGAGAGACCACGAACACCGATTGCCGGTGTGGCGCAGTGGATAGCGTCACGGACTGCGGTGCTGAAGGTCGCCGGTTAAATACCGTCAACCGGCAAAAATTTCTTTCTTTGTAATTAACAATTCCAGAATGTTCTACATCTTTCTTATGTTCACTTGTAAATTCTACTTGTTTCTTATGTTAACTGTTCTTCTAATTTCTCGTAAATTCTGTCTGTGTATATATAGCAGAGCACTTTGCCTGAGAGGCAGTCAGTGCTGCGTGTATGTTGAGTTCGTAATAAATGTGCTTTGAGTATAAGTGCTGTGTTCAGTTGCCTTCGAAGTGAAGCCTGCCTCCATTTCAACGCGACAATAGTAATGAAGTGGCACCTAAATCTATGGCCTTTCTGCCTTACGCAGGAAGCATTTCCAACAAGATTGGTCGTATTTTGCGGAAATATGATGCGATTTTTTTTTCGACCACCTTCTAAGATAAAATCCTGTAGGGCTCCGCAAAGGATGATCTTGCGTTTGCGTAAGGCTGGTGTCTATCGTATCCCTTATAGTTGTGGCATGTCATATATTGATCACACAATTATGACTATGGAAGACCGGTGTATTGGACACAAACGTTACATACGCTTACAACAACCAAACAAAGCCGCTGTTGCAGAACATTTTTTTGGCACCGGTCATCTTGTGGAATACAACACAGAGATTCCAACATGCACTTCCACCTATTGGGATATTGTTATTAAGGAAGCTGTTGGGTCGCTATCGATACTTTTGATGTTTGGTCATCTTTGTTGACTCTGTAGTGACTTGTAGTGTGTTATCTTCCTCGTCAAATTGCTCAAATGTTTGTAAATCTATCGGACCAAATCTATCGGGTTATCATAAGTCTGTAGCTTACAAACTACTTAAACTAAGTTAAACGAACCTAAGGATAGACACACACACCCATGTCCCAGTGAACGGGCGAGCAACTGCGCGCTCTGCAGCGATGTGCCTTACACCGCTCGGCTACTCCACCGCGGCTCTTCCTTGTCTACCCTTTTCAAACTGAGATATTAAAGGCATTGCACATTGCTTCCTTGAGTGCAACTGTGCCTTGAGAACGGCAGGGTGTGCTTCTGTCGAAATATCGGCGGTTGTCGATGACGTCACCCGGCAGCATACCCGTAAGTTGTTTGAAAATTCTTATATATATATATATATATATATATGTGTGTGTGTGTGTGTTTTGAGTTTTCTCCGTTTTTCTTTTTCGGTGTATTTTTCAGATTATTATTTTACTACTGTGTTTATGCTATCAGCCTTGCATGGAAAGTGTTTATATATGTAGAAAGCTTTAGCAATATTACTGTCTTGATCTGTGACAAAGGTAATTTGGACAATGTCTTCACGAGAATCACCTACATTTACTACATGATTTTCCAAACCACTTAGGATATTTTTGGCAGTTTTTGGGCAGCCAGGAAAATCTGAGCACATCACTCCCAAGCCGCGGTGGAGCGACCGAGCGCATTGAGGCGCTATGCTACGATGCGCGAGGCCGTTTCCCGCCGGGGGTTCGAATCCCCCCCCCTCGGCAATGGATGTTTGTGCCGTCTTTAGTCTTTAGGGACTGATGACCGCGTAGTTAAGTCAGATAAAATCTACAAATATTTGATTTTATTTTTTTTTAATTTATTATTATTATTTTTTTGCCACTTCCATTTTACACAATGCATTATGACAGACATGTAATGCTCCCGTTTCTAATTGTATGTCCATGTATGTCCATAGATCACTTCTACTTACATGAACTATGTCCAGTAGCACTTTACTACAAAATATGTTTGTAGTGAGACAACTGCATTTCAAATTGACACACATGTCGTAACATACGTGAGCTTCCCGAATGAATATTTAATAACATTTTACACAATATACATTCCAACATGCCTATCGATTTATGTGAAGCTGCATCGTGAACACACGAAAACTATTCTCGTGCGTATAGTGTATAACTACTACGTCTTAATTTTTCCTCTGTGTCACTAAAGTTTGAATTATTCATTTTTCTGTTCCCACCTTTGCTATAACTGAACTGCGGTATAACTATCTGGCTATTCTACAGTTACGACGGCTTAAAAGAACAGCCTCTTGTCAAGAGCAGTAAGCTGGATGGGGCCTTAGAAGTTTGCCAGGCTTGTGGGTACCCAAGTTGGTCCAGCGAACTGGAAACCAACCGACCGCTTTACCTCTTTGCTTGGGTACACCTGCACACTTAGGTTGCGTATTGCCTGAGCTTCAAAAAATATGTGTTTGTAGAGCTTATGTGTCTTAACTACGGGGTCCCTAAGCTAGCTAATACTAAGGACGGCACAAATATCCATGCCCGAGGGGGGATTCGAACCCCCGACCGTAGTGGCCGTGCAACCGTGACTGGCCCGCCGCAGGCTTGATGGGTTGCAGCGGAGCTAGGGGCACGTACACTACAAGGGGGATTTGTACATCTCTGGTAGGTACAGACGTGCACCATCTGCATCGCCTGGCAAAGTGTGCCTCGTGAACCATTCACCTCAAATGAGTGCTTCATCCTTCTACACCTGTGTTTCCATTTTCGCCTCACCAATTTACGGTTCACTTTACCGTCCTCGACGTCAGTCAAAATACAAATACAAATGTTTGTATAGCTTATGGGACTTAACTACGGGGTCATTAGTCCCTAAACTTAAAAACTACTTACGAACTACTTAATCCTAAGGACGGCACAAATATCCATGCCCGAGGGGGGATTCGAACCCCCGACCGTAGTGGCCGTGCAGACCGTGGCTGGAGCGCCTCAGTCCCCTCGGCCACCGCGGCCGGCGACTTCAGTCCAAAGTCTGTTTTTATGCAGCTCTCCACAATATCATTTCTGTTTAACCGGTGACCTACATTCTTTTGAATCTGTTTACTGCATTCGTCTCTCGGTCTCTCTTTGCGATTCTAAACCCCCCACACTAATTTCCATTAATAAATTAACGATTCCTTGCAGGTCTTCCAGCTATCCAGACAAATGCTTTCAGAAATACTTCATAATATTTAAATTAATTGGATTTCAGCAAATTTCACCTCCTCAGAAATAATTTATTTCCCATAGGAATTCCGCATTTTATATATTCTTTACTTTGCAATCGAAAGTTATTTTCCTACCCAAATAATAAAACGCATCTACTATTTTTATTGTCTCGTTTCTAATTTGATTCATTAAGCATCGCCTGATTTTCTTAAACTACATTCCATTGCACTTGTATTGTTCTTATTAATGTTTATCTTATACCCTCCTTTCAAGATAATGCCAAGCGATTCTATTGCTCGTACAGGTCCTTTGCGGGCTCTGACTTACAGTATACTCTACAAACAGCAAAGTTTTATATCTTATCTCTGAACTTTAATTTCATCTTCAAATTTCTCCATTTTTCCTTTCACAGGTTACCCAATGTACATATTGGAAAACATTGTGGAAAGCCTACAAACCTGTCTTACTTCCTTCTCTACCACTTTGTACTTTCATGGTAGCTGCTACTCTCATGACCGTTTTTCGTACACGTTTAATATAACTTTCCGGTTCCTATACTTTATCCCTCCTACCTCCAGAATTCGAAAGAGACTATTCCAGTCAACATTCTCAAAATCGTTATCTAGATCTACAAAAGCTAGAGACTAAGGTTTGCCTCTCCTTTATCTGAGTATTGCCTGATCTTCAAAAAATAAATGTTTGTAGAGCTTATGTGTCTTAACTACGGGGTCATCAGTCCCTAAGCTAGCTAATACTAAGGACGGCACAAATATCCATGCCCGAGGGGGATTCGAACCCCCGACCGTAGTGGCCGTGCAACCGTGACTGGCCCGCCGCAGTCCCATCGGCCACCGCGGCCGGCGCCTGATCTTCCCCAAAGGTGGATTCTACCAGATTTTTCATAGCCTGAAAATAATCTCTGTTATATTTTGCCACCATGACTTTAATAGTTCTGTAATTTCCACGCCGGCCGCGGTGGCCGAGGTGACTGAGGCGCTCCAGTCACGGTCAGCACGGCCACTACGGTCGGGGGTTCGAATCCCCCCTCGGGCATGGATATTTGTGCCGTCCTAGTTCGTAAGTAGTTTGTAAGTTTAGGGACTGATGACCCCGTAGTTAAGTCCCATAAGCTTAACAAACATTTGAACATTTGTAATTTCCACACTTAGGTGCACTTTCTTTCTTTGCAATTGGAATTAATATATTAATCCAAGAGTCAACACAGTTTCAGCCGACCAGTTGCATAAAATAGTTTACATCTATAAAACTTTACCCAGGTTTCGGCAAAACTAATTTTGCCTTCTTCAGAAGGATACAATAAAGCTCACATTAAAAAAGTTGTTAAAATGTGGCTGACTCCATGTCAATAGATTAAAATTTTAAAATTAAAAAAAAAAGTCACATTATAAAATTTAGGAGCATGTCCACACACAGGTCAAGTGAGCACTGCGTACTGGCTAAGGCGATAGAGCCCTAATAGCCATGTTTAAAATTTTGAATTAATATATTATTTTTGAAGTTGCGGGTATTTCACTTGTCTCATACATCTTTCACACAAAGTGGAACACTTTCTTCGTAACTGACTCTCCCAACTACGTCAGTACTCACTGCGCCACGAATTATTCGCCTTTCCGTTGCTCGGAACAAAATGTCCGAATACTTTCAATGCCGTTAAAATGTATCTTCATTATATTGGTGTTTCCCCAAAAATAAATAAATAAGTAAATGAATAAATAAAAATAAAAAGAGAGAACTTTGTTGCTTTTTGTATTGATAGTAGTAATGGCTTTATTTACTGGTTAATAATTCTTGCCATATCAGTTCTGGATACGACATCGAGCTTTCGAGGACTGCCTCAGTCTTCGTCGGGAACAACTACTGTCTCTGTGCTGTGATTATATTAAATAACTCATGAACATCTCTCACCAGGAACAACTGACGGACGACTCCGTAAAAGTTCATCGAAGGACATTTCATTTTGTATTATCGCAATACAGAGGACTGAGTGTCACGGACATGATGCACTAGTTAGGTTGGATATAATTAAATAAACGACGATATTCTCTGAGATGACATCTATATCTGAAATTTCATCACCAACATTTTCTTTCGAATGGAAACATTTTGTTAGCACCCACCTATGTAGGGACATGTGATCATCAGATAATAAGAGAGAGCAGAAGTAAAACGGAAAGATGTAGATGTTGCATTTTCCCGCAAGAAGTTAAAGAGTGGAAGGGAAGAGATATATAATGAAAGCCGTTCAATAAACCATCTGCCACTTAAATGCGACTTTCAGATTAAATACGTAGATGTATGTGAACCGCAGATGTCTGCGTCGGAGCGTCATCCATTTAGAGAAATAGTAAGCGAATCTACCGCTTGCTTCTAAATAATTTTTCATTTTCGGTCTGCCGCGGCGGAGCGGCCGAGCACATTGAGGCGCTATGCTACGATGCGCGAGGTCCCGTCGGGGTTCGAACTCCCCCCCCCCCCCCCGTCGAGCAAGGATGTTTGTGCCGTCTTTAGTATAAGGTAGTTCATAGGTAGTTTGTAAGTTTAGGGACTGATGTCCCCACAGTTAAGTCCCATTAGTTTTACAAACATTTGAACGTAACGGTGTCACTGTGTATTCGAAACAGGAACAACGCAGGTGGATCAAGATTAAATGTGCCAGAGGTCGTACAACACGATAGTTTCATCAAGAGGCTTGCTGGGAATCGCAATTGCCGTGTAGAACAGTGGCCCGTTGGGTAAGTCTTCCTATCCTAACGTATTACGCTCCTTCACAGCAGGCCGCCAATACACAGTGTTCATGTTCTCTTTTGGTGCATCTTCTGCGACCAGTTTTACGAAAGAAGCTGCTACACTTTCTGCGCAACCCATCCATCATTTTGCACGACAATACTCGGGCACATACATCGCAAGCTCTGGCTTCTTTGTTCGCTCGATGGTACTGGGAAGTACTGTACCATCCACCATACTCCCCGGACTTAGGTCCTTGTGACTCTGATTTGATCCCGAAGATGAAGGACCCACTTCTTGCTATTCGCTTCAGAACTGTTCCAGAGATTCGACAGGCAGTCGCTGTCAACGGGTGCTACACAACGCTAGTGACTACTTTGAAGGACATTTAACAGGTGCAAATATGTAACGTTTTTTTATCGGCTGTGAATAATTAGTTGCCACTATTTAAGTTCCAATCCTCGTATTAACTAAATCTGTTAGTCATTGTCAGGAAGAAATTCTGAAATTACTAACGCAGAATCAAAGATTAATTCGTTTAAATGTTAGCCTAGGCTTCTGGACGACCATTGTCGGTGCCCATCAAATGTATCAGGGAGTGACACCGCATTGGCAATACTTAAAAACTGCTCAACGTTTCAGCCACTGTTACAAGTGACCTTCCTCCGGGTGACTGTCTACAGTGCAACACTGGCAGAAATGTCACGAGGTTTTAACAAATGACATTGCGATTTCACAACTTCAAATTTTCTTTTGACATGAAGTAGTATCTTTACTGACTGTCCACAAGCCTTCGTATGAGTACCAAATACTCTGGATTTCCTGACAATCATTTCGTGAAATGTGTGTGGGGGGAAAAGGTAATCCTAGCACGTCTCTTCGAGTAGAGTTCCTATAGCATCAGTGGCACGATCGTCCTTACCACTGGAACCTGTAACGAATTATGCCGTTATTTTGTGTCTCCTGTTAAGCCCACCAGGTAATGGCCTTTAAGCAATAACCAATACCTAAAACAGAGTAAAATTGCGGTTTTCGCTTGTGAATGACAGTCCAATATGATTACTGAAAATAATTTGTACTGTGCGTAGTTTTGTGCAATATTTCCAATGTACGTTGCACCGTATGGATACTCTTTAATATTGTAGAGCTGTTACTATTCCCAGTAGTCAGTTTCAAAATTATATGCAAATACCTTTAACCTATAGTTGGACTCACGAACGACGGCGTTTCGTGCATGTCTAGACAACAGCATCTTTGCTGATTTCAAGCGACAGTTGAAGAACGTATACGTGCTTTGTGCTTGAAGAAACCTTATAGTCTGGAATTAAAGGTCTCGCTTGCTTAGATAGAATCTGTTACATGCCGGTACCATCAGCGGCGACAACTTGCAACAAATAGAATATAATACACTGAATAACTCGCTACAATCAAGCTTAATTTGTGCAATGCCTACGACACACGCAGCAGAACGTTCAAAACATTATTGAACGCTCATTGGCTGGCGACAAATGCGTGACGTAGATGCGCAGACATAGCCTAAACTCGACTGCCGTCGTTCGTGGTTCCAACTCTAATTATGAGTAATGCATTATTTGTGATTACGGTGAGAGTTGTCTTTCTCTGCAATAACCGAGATACTCAGCCTTCGTTTTCCTACTGTTGTGTGTCCTCATATGAAGTATTATACGTAACATTCTTACAAAACTTCATAATTCATCTGCAAAAGGATTTATGTGCTTCGTAGACAACAAGGACGTTCGACGAATTTTCTCCGTTAAGAACTAAGATCTGAGTATTGTATGATAAGAGGTCCTCAACTAATTACAATGTTCCTTCGCCATTCGCATGGTCGTATCTTGTACGGCAGATGTGTAACTATTCTACACTCTCTGAATTTAATGGAACAACCCATCATACTATTCTCTGCTACTTCTACTCTTCTGGAAGGAACAAAGTAGTTGGTCTCAATCCAGATAGTTTCACTGTACTTCCGAGGCATCTTATGAAAATTTTAAATACTAAAATTACAGGATCCGTATTAATACTTCGCACCGTTAGTGTAATGACAAAGAAGTTGTGCAGAATGGAAGTAAAGTTGAATTTTCAAGTATAGCTTTCTTCAGAATCAATCATTGCAAGTGTTTAAAAGCTCAAATCAAAGAGTTTGATCCGCTGAATGTGTTTAAGACAAAAAGAACTGCATACCTTAATTAGAACCGAAGATATCGTAAAACAAATCGATTAAAATATTCAATGCAAGGACAGAAGGATACCGCGTTTGAATAAAAATAAAGGATGGAGCGACTTAATTTAATTCTCGTACTTGATGATAAATCTGCGAATGAATACTTTCGTTTAAATCAAAAATGAAGGAAATCGTTCGGATAGAACGGCCTGACAGACTGACTTTAGTTTACAGCAAGGACATCCCCATAAGAAATATACAGAAGGAATCACGTTTGAGTATAGAAAAAGGAAGGCGATAGTTATGTAAATTCTGATACTTGAAGACAAATCTGTGGATGAATACCTCTTGTTTAAAACAAAAATGTAGCGTAGTTTGGTATGGCCGACTGACTTCAGTCTTCAAATGTTCAAATGTTTGTTAAGCTTATGGGACTTAACTACGGGGTTATCAGTCCCCAAACTTACAAACTACTTATCATCTAGCTTATCCTAAGGACGGCACAAATATCCATGCCCGATGGGTATTCGAACCCCCGACCGTAGTGGCCGTGCAGACCGTGACTGAAGTGCCTCAGTCCCCTCGGCCACCGTTGCCGGCATTCAGTCTTCGTAGATTCTTTTAATATGTAAGATGAATCAACTTTTCTATAGTATTGCTACGGTCATTTTCCTGAATAAAGTAAAAACTTTCAAAAGATCTGAGTTTGTGGAATTCTTCTTGATCCGTAAAATAGACAGTTTTCCGTCTTCGTTAAAGGGCTAACGCGTGAACATTAAACGCATCTGCACTGGATTAGCGTAACGATTGGTACGTCTAAACACAACTGACGATGCGCCTGCTGGAGCACAAAAAAAGAGCAAATATGTAGCTGTTATTAAAAAAACTGACAGAACAGTGAAAACAGCTTCCCCTGTCGTAATTCCGCCTACTTAGCAAAAATTTTTGCATTCGGACATATTGGAATACAATAACAGAATACATTACGCTGACCAGATTTCAGAAAGAAAAAACTGGGACAGCTGCGGTTGGGTGCAGTGTGGAGAGGAGGGGGACACGCGCCGCTTCCGTGTTCCATGTTTCAGTTGTAACGCAGAGCAGGCAACACGAATGAACGTTTTGAGCTTCTATGAAAGTAGCAATGGTAACGGCGGACGTAAATGTCATTTAGGTAGATTGTGTTATTGAAGTTTAATTTAATATTTGTATTTACAGGTTAAATAATGAAAATAACGCAACAAAACACAATGTCAGCCGCTCCCAGTGACACAGTAGACTACAATGCAGCCCACACTAGCTAATTGTACGCTGCACAGATGGCAACGAACATCGGCAGGACAATACGGCGAGAAGTCTGCCGAATGCTGCCAATCAGAACTAGGGTATCCACATGCTAAGTTATAGTTCCTGCACAGTACGTTTAGTTTTCTGTTATATTTTGAAGTAGGTAACATACTTATGATGATGCAACAAATGCATTTTGGAATTGGAAACTTACACATAAATAAAATTCGTTTCTTCAGAAATTAAAAAAATGGTGATGTATACTTTTTATTACAACAGCTTGGATATATTTTCTGCAACTTTAGGCAATCATTTACAACTTTTACAATTCATTATAGTATTTACTTTTGCTGTATGTATCAGAAGAACAATGTGAGACTAGCAGTTTAAAAGATGTTCAAATGTTTGTAATCCTATGACACCAAACTACGTTGGTCATTAGTCCCTAGCCTTACAAACTACTTAAACTAAGTTAAACTAACCTAAGGACAATACACACATCCATACCCGAGAGACTATTCGAACCTCCGACACGGGAGGCCGCGGGATCCGTAACGTGGCGCTCCAGACCGCTCGGCTACACCCGCGCGGCTAACAGTTCCTTATTCGAAATAATATATTCATAAAATTCTGTGTAAGATGAGTGGATTTTATTGTATCAAAACAAGCACGATATTTTTCATCATAACAGTACACGTTAATCAAACTGAAAATTCTTTCTACTTCAGTATTTCTACCTAGCAGTCATAACAAATTTGTCTACATTTTCCAAACAAACATTGAAGATTTTACAGCCCATCTTTCTTCTATAAGCACATTCTTTATTACCAAGTACTTCACATGCTGTTTCATCATGTCATTACTAATCGAATAATGAATTCTCACTGAAAGCCGACAGAGAAATACCACAATCAGACGAAAACTTAAGAGAAACCTGAACATGAACCCACTGAGAAAAGCTGTCACAATGTATCCAAGATAGACATATATTTGTGTAACATACTTCTTTTATCAATATCTTTTCCCTAGAGCTACGTTAAATGATAAATAATATTGTCGACGATTAGAAAGCGGGACGGTTATTTGTTCTAGACAATGACTGGATACGATTTTGAAACCAGTTGTGGTAGAATTAATGGTGAAGGACAGGACATAAATTTACCTTAAACAGGAATAAGCAACTGCCCTACAACCTCAGAACCCATTTACTGAATATTCACGCCTGACAGAGTTGTTAGCAACGGTCTCACTGGTCGCGGCCACCCAGCTCACATGATCCGCTAGTGTGCAGTAACTTGCGTGGAAAGTCCTCAACTCTGAGGGGTGTCATAACAACGCCGATAGTCTTCAGAAACTGCAGCAGATCAGATAGCAGCAATTTCAGAAGTTCAGCTTCAATCCACCTTCACCAACCTACTGACCAGAGCCCAAAAGTTCCAAGAGACATCGTCACTTTCAACATCTGCTATTGTAAGGTCAGTACCGTAATTCCTTCTGCTGTATTTTGTACCCTTGGGCTCCGCTCTCTGAGATCACTATTATTTGCCGCACACTGTACAACAAATATACGACTAACTCTTGACAAATAATTAAAAACAAATAACTGTTTATGAAAACTAATTATAGATATAATAATTTGCAGTTTTTGAACATGTTTTTCAACAGAACTACTCCACAAACTCTCAAGAACTCTAAATATCAGCAACTGTTGCTTAATCTCTCAGTTGCTCACTGCCAGCAGTAGATGACAGCAATGCGAACGTTATACAAATAATTTGTCAGGTCAGTCAATAAATGTCGGTATAGTAACATGCTTATGACGAACACGTCGTTGTAAAACCATCAATAAACCATGTGCAGTAAGTTTTCTATCGTTACTCCAAAGAAAAACGACATTCTACATTCTAAAATGTAGGCTGAAAAGAAGTCGGTGTCATAAAAGAGTAACTTCATGAAGCTTGATCTTGCGTGCAAGATATGGCAGCACTAGCCTGATTCGACATTCATTCCGTATTATTGTTGTTATTGTTATGGTGGTGGTCATCAGTTCATAGACTGGTTGGTACAGCTCTCCACATTACACTATCCTGTGCAAGCCTCATCCTGTCTCGGGGAGGAAAAGCAACCATCCAATTAAAACTGCTTCCTATATTCGTCCTCTGTCTCCCTCTGATATTTCTACACCATCCAGTGCTAAGGATTTATTGATGTCTAAGAAGGCATCCTACCAATTGATACCCTCTTTTAGTCAAGATGTACCAGAAAGTTATTTCTCTCCAAATGTCGTAAGTACCTACTCTTAAGTTACGCAATCTACCCATCGAAACTTCAGCTTCCTCCTGTAGCACCAAATTTGAATAAAAACTTCTATCGTCTCTTTGTTAGAACACGTAAAATCCTTCACGCCAAAGAAATGCCTTCAGATAATACTCCCTAACATTTAAATTAGCATTCGATGTCAACAAATTTCTCTTATTTAGAAATATTTTTCTTCCCATAGGCATTCTTCATTTTATATTTTCCCCACATCGGACATATTAAGTTATCTTACTTCCCAAATAGCAAAACCCTTACGGTCCCCATCCGTAATGTACTTCCCTTAAAATCGTCTGACATCCTTAGACTATCTCCAACATCCTTGTTTTACTCCTATTAACGCTCGTCTTACACCATACTTCAAAGACACTGTCCATTCTGTTCAACTGCTGTTTCAGGTCCGTTGCAGTCTCTGTCATAATTATTATGTCATAGTCAAACCAAATAGTCATTGTTTCTTTTCCTTGAATTTTAATACCGTTTCCAAATTTCTCTTCGCTTTTCTTCACAGCTTGCTCTTCGTACAGATTAAACAACATGGGGTAAAGGCTACAGACCTGTCTTACTCTCTTAGACTCTATAACTGCTGTCTAGTTTTTGTATAAGTTGAATATAAATTTTAGTTCGCTACATTTTACCACTGCTACCTTCAAAATTTGAAAGAGTGCATTTCAGTCAACATCATCGAAATCTTTCCCATACTCTACAAAAACCATAAACGTAGGATTGCCTTTCCCTAACCTAGAGGCTAAGATCAGTATTGCCTCTCGTGCTTCTACATTTCTCCTAAATCCAAACCGATCTTCCCCGACGTCAGTTCTTGTGTACAAAATTCGTGTTCGTATTTACCATCCATTACTTATTAAACTGATCGCTCTGTAAGTTTCATACCTGTCACGTTATTGAAAAAGTTGCAATTTTCTTTTCTATCTACCGTGTATGGTTTACGAACACAAATTATTTCTCCCATTAATTGCCACTATACTGTTTCCAAGAAGACTAATGAGTTTGTTTTTGTTAATTTATTAACCTAGTCTGTATAAATGTGCTTTCTACTGCATCCAAGAGATGCCAACACTAGTAATTTGTAACAAAATTAACGCGTAGAAATCCTTTCCCTTAATATTTCGTTGCTGTAGGCGGCGAGAAGAGCGTTGCTTCCGTAATATTACGTTCAGTGTCTCTTAGCGAGAGCTGCCAGTAATATTACAGTTGGCTCACTTTGCGCCTTCACTCATCCTGCGGTGCTCAGACGGGAGAAAAAGACTTCCAACATATACAGGGTTATTCAAAAAGAAAGAACAGATTTCAGACCTTTATTTCTTCCAAACTACAAAAAATAGAAACATAAATTCAACATTAATAGATGGAGAAACGTTTACAATTTAAATAGCCCGGTTAGAAGTTCTAAGGACGGCGGCATTGCCGTTATTGTTTGTTATGGATTGTCTGTAGTGAAAAGCGGCGACACCACAGGAGAAGTCATTTTGTGTGTTGCAGTTGTCAAAACTAGAGTTCATTGTTACAGTTCAGAGAACATTTCACCGTCAATTTAGTAAACAACCGCCGCGTCATAAGCAAATTTACCAGCGGCATCGAAAATTCGTAGAAGATGGTTGCATCTGCAAAGGGGCGTCCACGCACATCGAACGAGAATGTCGAGCTTTTTCGTACGCTACACGAAAGGAGCCCAGAGAAATCCCCATCACGAACAAGTATAGGACATTCCTCAACCAACAAAACATCGTCTGCACATGAAGCCATAAAAACCTCCGTTATTGCAAGCATTGCATCCTGACGACCACAACATAAGGTTTTGCATTAGTATGTTAGATTATTTGTAAGAAGACATTTTTGCTAAACGATTAATCTTTTTCGATGAATCCACTTTTCATCTTTCTGGTAAAGTTAATCGCCATAAGTTTAGAATCTGGACAACTGAAAATTCTACGACAGGTATTCAACATGAGATTCTCCAAAGATGAACGGCTTCTGTGTGGAACTTTCTTCTACACGGAGAAAACTGACAGGAATAACCTATCTAGAAATGCTTTAAAACTGGTTATTTCCTCAACATGAAGATGATTCAGATGACTTCATCTTCATGCAAGATGGTGCCCCACCTCATTTCTCTAAAAACGTTCGACGTTACTTGAATAACACCATTCCAGGGCGTTGGATTGGAAGAGGAGGAGCATAAGATCAGCTTTATCGCCGGTGGCCTTCTAGGTCTCCAGATCTCAGTCCGTATGATTTTTATCTATTGGGTCACGCAAAAGACCGTGTTTTTATACCCCCTATGCCTGACTGACAGTCTTGAAGTTCTACGACACCGAATTGTTGAATCTGTGAATTCGATAACTAGAGACAAGCTGATTCATGTGTGGCAAGAAATGAGCCACCTTTTTGACATCTGTAAAATACGGTGCTCATATTGAATGCATACCATAATTACCAACAATAAATTGTAAACTTTTCTCTTTACATTGATGTTAG
This sequence comes from Locusta migratoria, assembly GCA_026315105.1. Classification (NCBI taxonomy): domain Eukaryota; kingdom Metazoa; phylum Arthropoda; class Insecta; order Orthoptera; family Acrididae; genus Locusta; species Locusta migratoria. The sequence continues at coordinate 339,845,068 of CM048746.1, forward strand.
AATCATGTTTCTATCTTTTGTAGTTTGGAAGAAATAAATGTCTAAAATCTGTTCTTTCTTTTTGAATAACCTTGTATTTGTGCCACTTGAAAGCGCATCGAAGATTTTGGCCTTGCAAAGTGGTCTTCTGTATTAAAACCTGACTTTAATTGTACCATTGAAAATAATTATTTTAAATAAGTTATTTGCAGAAATTCCAACATTTTTTAAATTATGAATATAAATGCATAAACTCTGCCATTAGTAGAAATAAATAGTATATAACATGCAAAAACAATTTTCCCGCCAGAAAAAAACTTCCTCAGTTTCCTAAATCACTCCTGGCAAATGCCGTGATGGTTCCTTTTAAAGGGCAGGGCCTATTATCTTCTCCTTTCCTACTAAAACTACAAGCTTGAGCTCCGTGTCTAATAACCAGGGTGTCGACGTGACACACAACCCTTAGCTTTATTCCTTCCTACAGCTTCTTCGCATTTGATTGTGGCGATGAAAGATTACAGAGCAGGACACCATACGTTGCATGTGTCTGAAGATGCAATAACTTAGTTTCACTCCTGAGTCAGAAAAATATATTCATGATTATTCCTGAATCGGCACCATAGGGACAAAGTACTGTAAAATTGGCCAGCACTGAGTGAGAGACACTGAAGATAAGGGAGCCGTCAGCCGTCATGTGTTTATTTATTTACTGCTACCAATTTCGGACCATACTGCCATCTTCAGATGTAGTCCACCGCAGTAAATAAATAAACACGTGATCTCACAGCTGACGGCCCTCAGGATCATACGTTATACAGCTGTAGCCCCCTCATCCAACTCCATCATGGAGGCAATTGCACTGCGAAAATGGACTCGCACTGGGGTGAATTGAAATGCTTATATTTTTTTCTACTACTTACAATCGTTGGTTTAAAGTGTTTCCATCATCGCCAAGGTCACATTAGTATAGAATGCTTACATCGAATAACGTAATATTTATACGCTTGACATTTTTTTTTTCAAGCAAGGGGTTGATCTAAATTGATATTTGTTGAAAAATACATATGCCGAGGTCGCTTGTTCCGTATTTTATTTCAGATAACTTGTCATCTTCAGGTCACTACATTTTTAAATATTGTCATTCTTATAAATCATAAAACAACGCCACTCAACAGTGTAGTCATAAATAACCTTTTTTTTTTTTTTTTTTTTTTTTTTTTTTTTTTTTTTTTTTTAAGGATCTGGAGGTATAAGGAATCATTTATGTAAGGAAGTTAATCTTACGTACATGTAATGGAATTTATTAATCTGTGTATTTCGTTCGATATTTGTACAAAAGCAGAAGTAAATGCCATCTCTCGCAAATAACGATGATTTTGATGATCTATGTGTTACACTAGGTTTAAGACCAAAAGCTGATAATTTTTCTCGTATGTAATGCTTACAAAAGTTATGTCAGCTCCATACGTATAAGTTTAAGAATAACATCGCAATGTTAACAGAAAATTAATGTATATCATCCCTAAAGTAAGAACGTCAATGATGTTCCATGCCTAAAAATCTAAAAATCGTTTTCATAATAATATTTCTGGACATTTGTAGACTTGTAAGTGCCTGAAATACACGCAAGCTAAACACAACATAATCTGTACTAATTATGCACCATCTCTTTCGAATGCAAAATATACTTCTCGCGTAGAAAATTAATGCAGAACACATCCAAAACACAAAAGTAATCTTTTCTGTCCAGGAACTGCGGAGAATCATACTTACCAATAAAAAATGTGATAAGGATGATTCTAATTTTCTACATTTAAGTCTAGAAAGGAAGGAGGTCTTTTGTTAGGTTACATAGAGATGTCATTTAATGTAAAAAAAAATGCCATATTCACACATTTACACAGACTCTTCAGACGACCAAAGATAGAATGAGCGGGACAGATACAGCGATACCAAACACATGCTAACCTTCAATACACATCGAAAATCAAACGAAAAATAACTATTTATCATACACATGTTTGCTTAAATACTATTCTTCACCTTTCTTCAGTGAAAAGACACATTTCCTGTCCTATTAGATCTATGCAGTGTGCAGAACATGAAGAATGCAAACTTGCTGAAGATTCCTTGGAACCCATAAGTGTAATGTAGTAAAGGAATACGCAGTGTAGCACAATATAAGGATGTTCTGGATGCAGTGGTTTATCACCAGAGGCAACAGTCTTAAAGTTTAATTATTTGATTAGACCCGTAGGACACATGCCTTTCTGTGAATTATCATTGTCAGCTTGCTGTATGGGTTTTTGTAGGTGCTTCGGTGAGGTTAGCAGTATCTAGCACACACGCACACATCTAAAACTATAATCAAGTGCACAATAACTAAAGACTGCAACTTCGAAAGATAGCTTAGTACATACTCTACCTACTTTTATAGGATGGAGAAAAGTGGAAAAAAATGGTTTTTAATGTTCGCTGGCATGATGTTTCCTGTTCACCGAAGCTTTTGCGTAGGGTCCGTTCATGTATCTTTTTCATTTCTACCGTCCCCTCACTCTTCCTCCCCCCACTACTACTATAGCCAAACATCTATACTTTTTACTGCCACTGTCTCCCTCCCAACATGATTGTCTACTCACTATTTTGTCTCCCACTAACTGTGACTCTTCTCTCTTCCACGGCGTTTTCATGTAAAAAAAAAAAAAAAAAAAAAAAAAAAAAAAAAAAAAAAAAAAAAAAAAAAAATCTTGGTTAGGCCGCTTGTTTCCAACTTTTCAGGTAGATTCTTTAAAAGAGAAACGTATTTTATTTTTTCCCTTCGACGGCAACATTTTAAGCTTTTCTCTTCCTTCCCTTATGTGCTATTTATATAAAACTAATTCTGTTTTGCAGTAAAGATTTCAGATTTTTTTAAATATATTTGGTAAGGCCAATAACTAAAAAGAAATTGTCATTTATCGAAAGAATATATCATGCTGTACGATTTACAAAATCAATTTTTTGTGCATAATAGTTATCTTGAAATGATAATTATTTCAGAATAGACGACACTTCCGCTTGGAGAAAAGTGGTCACACCACACAGACAGGTCCAAAAATCAATGTTTTGTCAGGAACTGCCAGTGAACAAATATTGCTTTTATAACTAGTATAAAACCACCCTACACCACACATACTGTACTGAAGTCAACCGATTTGCCCAAAAACACTTGGCTTCTTATCTCTGTGCTCAAAAGGAACCGAGATGTGGGCCCCTTTACAAACACATTTTCGCACATGGCGTGATAGTACACATTTCTGAACTATTTTTAAGAGCGGGTTAATTTCGCCTCTTTTGGTCCGCTGTATCATTTAATTTAGAATTAAGAACATTACTGAGCTACTACGTAGGGAATTTTAATACATTAACATCTATATTTTATCACTGAACATACAAGAAGCTTATAGTTAGTGATCCCAAAAAAACTACAATAATGAAACAGAAAGAGTTAGGATCTAAGTTGTTGTGTTCACGAATCAGTTCTCAAGAGCTTAAAACAATTGTGAAAAAAGAACAAGGTCACAATAACCACTGTCCATAGCACCAGTGATAATTACGTTGAGTACAATACCAGTGATTACATTTTAGTCTGTAAACTAATTAATACATATTTCATATTATCACCTGTCACACAACACGGTTAACACAATATATATGGTCTTACTGTGTAACTGCAAGCACTGATTATCATTTTAATGTATTTTATTTCTCTGTTAACAAAAGTTAATCATTTTAAATTATTGTACATATTAGAAGGATAGTGATTTTAGTAGAATTTCTTTGCAACAGATAATTTATGTAACGAAGTAAAATGGTTGAGGATACTTGAGAAAATTTCTTGTGCCAAACCGAATAACAAGGAATTTCTACTTCTCTGTGCAAATCGTGAAGTTTGTCTAATATTTAACTAGTGTTTAGAATGTAATACAAATCTGTCAGAGACGACCAGTGCCTTTCATCGTCGATGAGCTAATCTAATATAGCCACATGTCTTGCATTACATCGGGTGGTTATAATTAAACTTTCTCTGTTTAACACATTATAACGTAGAAATAATTTAGAGTCCGATTAGCAGACTTGGTAGAATTATTTTGCAAGGTGTGGGGGTGCATGATTCCCACACGTCATAACCTTTTGTCCAGTTCCCACTATGGTCACCAGGTGCCGTGATCAGTCATTGTGGTCCACCTGAGAAGTCGCAGTGCACTTGTTGACGTGTCACTGACCTTGGAAAAGATGAGCGGGACATTACTGGTGAAGATCTATTATTAAATAACTTCGAGAATATCGTCGCAGTTCAAAAGATTTCTCCACCTGCTATTCGGATCTACTGGAGAACTCCGGGAAGAGGCCGACGAGAGGTTTCACCACAAGTGGTTGATTAACTCATTTGATACCAAGAAGGTTTGCCATTCAAATCTTTTACAAATTCCTGTTTAAATCTTATTTTTGGAGTGTAGATAAACCATAAATACCAACAATATACTGAGTACAAAAACATGGAAATTGGGCAGTGGGAAGGAGTGGGTACAGGTAGCGTGCTTGTAATACTGTGTAAATTTTTCATGTTTACGTTTATTTTTCTCACTACATATTTTATAAAGCTCATTTACAGATTATACAAAATGTGAATATATAACCGAATGAGAAATAAACAAGATTACACTGTGTTTTAGTGAGTTCAGTTTCAACATTAGTTTATATGAAACTGCGCATAAAAATTTTCAAGCAAAAAATTTTACATTTGTTACATTATTTTGCTGTGTTTTCTTGCACTGGCTACAACTTAGTTATCTCGAAATCTGTCATTATTTATATAAGACGCTGTTATCACAGGCACGTATATATCACACAAAACTTTCAAATCCTCCCCGACATTGCTTTTGACACAGCTAGATTATAGCAAACCCCGTTCATTTCCCAGTACATTCTATATCATGGTATAGGTTTGCGACCTGTCAGAAGAAATATGGGTAAGAATACTCTTATTTCTGCATTTGACTCGTTGTCTGTTGTATCTCCCTGCTGATGAGCGTAAATATTTGTGTAATTGGCTTACAAGTCCACAACAATGTCATCATAAAACACTTCATAAACGTAGCTGTACTGGTAACATTTCTTCCGTCAAAAATTCGGGAAGTGCCCATGTCTTCATCTGCACTTCATTTGTATCATTCTTTGTTCTTATTATATCAGCCCTCTTTCTTCTGTCGGTAACAGGAATAGTATTTGATGTTTAGATGATTTACACCACTTCTCACCTGAAGCTTCATCTAACCACCATGAGTCATCAGGGGGACTTTTGTAAAAACCAGCATCAGAAAAATCAATATACTCTTCCAAAATGCTATAATTTCATCGGCAGTTAACCTAAAATGCAAGTACAGCCATTCAACCACACTGTTCCAAAAATGAAACACTCAGCTGTAACGCATTATAATCCGTTGTTGAGAACAGATAAGAACAAATAAAACACACACACACATACATACATACACACACACACTCTCATTCTCGTACATATACGTCGTATTTAGGAACTGTAATATCGTTATTCATTGTCAAATGAGTTAAAACTTACTTATCCTTTCCTTGTAATTATTTTTCCATACACTGGAATTACTACAGCACCAACAATGTTGCTATGCAGATGTTCGCAGCACAACTGGCAGTTTTGTGTAAAAGCAAGGAGCATGTACAAGGCCAGCAGTGTGACAAACTTACCAAAAACTAAAATCCCTATGCACAAAAAAATTATAAACTTTTGTTCCAAAAATGGAACGGTGGAATAAAATGGGTAAAATTGCTCTTGCTACGGCAGATAACGCTGCGTGTACACCCCAAACGTTAAGCAGTGAGTCTATTGTGTCACGACAGTTGAATATACCATTGATCTTGCTTTGAAAGATTCTCAAAGGCTGACCGTATACGATCCATAACGTACACATCTTGCAGAACACACGAATACGTATTGATTTCTCCACTTTGTCGCTAGGCTTGAAGTTGACAATGCCTGGGCCGGACAGTCCTATGGATAGACGAAGCTCATTTTTCTCTGAGGAATCTGCACTTCCAGTTAATGTGCATGAAGTTTTTCTGTATGGTCACCGTACAGTGTGGTATTTTTGTGTGTGTGTGTGTGTGTGTGTGTGTGTGTGTGTGTGTGTGTATGTGTAACAAGTTAGCGCTTAAGGATCAAAGACCTCCAGTGTGATTGGACAGCCGCGGTGGAGTGGCCGAGCGGTCTAAGGCGCCTTGCAGCTATAACGTTTCATGGGCCGCCGGATTTTATTTCAATATTTATTTATTCTTCATAATTAATCTCTTGTATTTGTTACGATTATTCTGTGTTTTTTTTCACGTAAATTACTAAAGAACTATCATATATACACTTTATGAAACTAAGGTATAACGCTAACCAGCATATTTTTATCTGTTGAAAGAAAAAACCGTAATCCAGAGTATCATACGTTTTACTCAATAAGAATGAGCAGCAGTCGCTTTTCTTTCTTCTTCCTGGCCTAGCATTCATAAGTTTCGCACGTAATTGCGTGTTGCTCTGAGTTTAACTTATTTGAATTGTAATTTCCTTTCGAGCACAGAGAATGGATGTCGGTAGTTATTGTAAGTATGCGATTTTCAGAATATAAGACAGCTAATTTTATTGAATGAAAACTAGCATTTTTCATAATTTTTTTTAGAAGCCATCTCAGTTTCCTTACTGTACAATATATTAATAGTGTGTGAATTTTCCTTACAGATTTCCACTAGCCACCATTTTCTTTGCAGTGTATGAAATTAAATGTTGGAACGATGTACAATACTCCATAATTATTTTAGAATCTTTTGTTCCACACTAAACGTTCCTGAGACATACGCCAGTTTATCCAGATTTAATTATTTTCAATTTTTTTGCTAGCCGTGGACCTATGGCCTTGGTGTTTTATGGTATTGGTGTTTTACGAGTGCATTCCAATAGTTTCTGTGCAATGTATTTGTGTCGAACTGCTCTTCAACGAAATGAGACAAGCTTTTAGGCACGTTGCTAGAATTAAATATTTTTATGCCATTTTCCAGAATCATTCATCAATTACAGTAAATTTCTGCAGGCACGATTTTGAATAAGAGTAATTTGCAACGCGGCCACTAACTTGAGATATTGCTTCCGTCGTAATTTTAGCGCCAATCTTTTCATTTCAAAAATTGATTTCAATATGTATTTGCTTTCGATGTTAAATTTCTTTTCGCGGAATATTATTTTGCCAGGCGCTACGTTTTCTAAATTTACTTCATTTACATCAAACCATTACCTTCTTTTCCACTTAAATAAAATTATATACCGTATTTATTAATATTTTTACTGTAAGGGATAAATATTTCACTGCGGAGAGCGCAGTTGCTTGTCGTAGGAGGTTCGAGTCCTCCCTCCGTTATGTGTGTGTGTGTGTGTGTGTGTGTGTGTGTGTGTTTTATTCTTAGGTTAGTTTGAGGAAAGTAGATTGTAAGCCAAGGGACTGATGACCAAAGAAGGTAAGTCCCATTGATTTAAAAACTTTTGCACATTTGATTTGTGATTTGCCAGCGTTCCTGCGATATGCTTCGCCAGTGTGTTATACCCGCACTACAGGAGAGAGTCGTAGTTAAACCAATAAATTCCATGCAGAATGATGCGTCATAGCACATCGCTCGTGAAGATAAATGGCTTCCCTGAACCACGTTTGAAAACGATCGAATTGTCAGACGGTCGTTTCAAAATGCTTCGCGGGCACGATCACCTTATCCCACTTCCTGTAAACTTTCGCTGTGGTGCTACCTGATAGACAAGGTTTACCAGGGGATTATTCACGCATGTGCTGATCTGTAGCGCAGCATATCAAGAGAGGGAGTCAGCATACCTACGGACATACTGTGTTTTCCTGTACAAAATGCAACCCTGCTATTTTAGATTCTTTTGCTCGTTGATGCTCACCACAATGAGCCCCTTCTGTAACAGTAATTCTACTGGTATGTATTGGTATGATGTACCGTAACAGCATATTAAAAGTGTTTCAATTGAATTTAGTCTGCTTTATTTGTCTTCCCCAGATCCTTGTCAATAATGCTACAAGTTTGGTAATCGTATGGTAATTATTTTTCATCATTCCAAAAGTCAACACAGTTTCAGCCGACCAGTTGCATAAAAATGGTTTACATGCATAAACCTTGACCTAGGTTTCGGCAAAAGTAATTTTTCCTTCTTCAGAAGTATTACCTAATAAAATATAATACACAAATAATATGAATAATAGTAAAATACGAAAGTGTTTCTAAAATAAGAAATTAAAATTACAGCATAGGTGAGAATGTACTTACATAAAACTCACACCTCATCATCAACGATGGTAATATGCTGAATGACCAACTGCAACTTGCAAGTAGGCAATACCTAGAAGGTTTCAAACCTATACTGTTTGTATAGATTTGTTAATGCAATACCTGTTCCTGCATGGTGTTTACTGTCCTCAGAAATCTAGTGGTGCACTTGTTTATAGTTTTCTAATGTTATGATGCATAATGTTTATCCCGTTCCCTCCCACCAGGTGCGTGCTATTTATTTTTAGTTTGTGTTTCATGCACCATACGACTGGCCGCTGAATATTTGCTAACTTTTCTATCTTCAATTTTTGCGTGTATGCACGTGTATATATATATATATATATGCCGAGTCATGTGCATGGCAGAATATATATATATATATATATATATATATATATATTCTGCCATGCACATGACTCGGCTCCAGATTTCTTTGCACGTTATTTCTCATCTGATTTCCCATCTTTATCTTATCTGTTTTCTGTCAGTATCATATTACATACAGTTTTCTTCTTGTCAAATTCATTCGTGTCCGCGACTGCGCGCACGCCCATCAGCCCTCTTGGCGCCACCTAGTGCGGGCGCACGTCACTAGAGTTCCTACGCCTCTGCCAGTACGCAGTGCTCACTCGACCTGTGTATGGACGTGCTCCACAATTTCATGATGTAGACATTGTTTTAAATTTTACTTTTTATTCTATTGCCATGGAGTCAGCCACATTTTGTTTAATAACTATTTTAATGTGAGCTTTATGTAAGTACAATCTCACCTATGCTGTAATTTTAATTTCTTTTTTGAGAAACACTTGTATTTTACTATTATTCATATGATTTGTGTATTATATTCTATTAGGTAATACTTCTGAATAAGGCAAAATTACTTTCGCGGAAACCTAGGTCAAGGTTTCAGCATATTAAAAGTGTTTCAATTGAATTTAGTAAACTATTTTTATGCAACTGGTCGGCTGAAACTGTGTTGACTTTTGGATCGTGTTCCACCGTTGCTGAACTGCAGCCATGTTTAAAATTTTATTTTTCATCTTATAACTTGTCAAATGGGTTGGCTTTAACAATAATCACGCAGTGCATCATGCTGCATATTATAACGTTTACTTGATTTTTAACTAATTACAGTTCATTCTACCACTTCCAAACGATACTCATATTTTCAACATTACGATTTTTGATGGTTCTGCTCACTGCAACATTATTCTCCTGGAGCGTCGTGGTAGAAATAAATACTCGTAGGTACAATTTTTCACTTCTTCTTTAATTTTAATCAAACTTCTTCTCCAAAACATTACAACTTAATAACGTACACAATGGAACAGAACTTAGCTGATAGTACTTCCATTTTAAAACGCAGACTGACATAGCTTCCAGAGCACTTTGCGAAAGCCAGAACTCGAACTCCCCCACGCAAGGGGGTGAGGCAAATATATAACATCGGCAATAATGACATTACATTATGCATTGTTCATAACAATTGAATATACTAATTTACAATTAAGGAACACTCAAGTAAAACATTTCATGTACACAAAAATAATAACATAATAAAATTAAAACTATACATACAATAATTTTAGATGGCGCGTATCTTTTTAAGTGGTAATCTCGCTCCTTTTTGTTTCACAACAAAGATTAATGCTAAATGTCAATTAATTTGTTAATTAGTACATCATACATGTTCCTAACATATATTCCACTGTCAAATTTCTTGGAAATACTGAAAATAGGTTTTAAAATTTCACATCAGTCAATATACACAAAGAATGACAATATTTAATTTTCGACTATTACATTAATTAACACAATTAGCTGTTCAACACAACTTGTTTATGAGCCTAACATATATACAATGCTATTTATTTTCATGCCTTTTTGTTTGACAAAAGATTTTACAATTCGTCTGTTTAGTTATTGAAATAATGTACAATGACGAAACTGTTGTTTATCAAACTGTCTGGAAACTTCATATGCTAATCTCTTAATTAATGGAATCTATCGCTTGTTAACTAATCACAGTATCATCGAGACACAGTCCTACACTGATTCCTAGGCTGGCTATTTCGTTTGTAACTAACTTCACACGCAACATACATCACTATTAAAGCACACTATTCCGGGTCCGACGCAGACGGTATCGTACTATAACATTGAGATGAGAGGGCCAGCAGTATCATTACAATATACTGCGCTGTTTGTTATCGTAACGAATTGGTTTCCACTGAGATAACTACCATCGACGACTAGGAAACTTCGGATACAATGCATGAATTTCACTTTTAAGGGCGTTCTCTTAAGTTCAAGACGGCTGACCAAGATATCATGGACTGGCTTTCGTTTTCTGCTCCGGCATGCTGCCCACAAGCCTCGCTCGTAATTTTTTGTGCAACCGTATTTCGGCTCGAGATAAGACGTCTCCTGGGTGCGGTCAATAATACGTACCTTCGGTCTCAAAGTTTCTGGAATCTTCTGAGGTTCCTGTAAACGCAGTCAGCCGTTATGTTACGTGTAGTCGACCGTTGTTGTTCTTTACTATTCGCTTTAAAAATCACATCACTTCGTGTAACGTTTCTTCATGTAAAATTAATAATCAAATGTTGTAGTAACAGCATTCTCTCTTATGTTATTTTGCATTGCTGTTGTTGTATCCTAATTACGTGTCTTAATTAACGAGTGCGATCTACTGTCTTTTGATTTTATTTATCAAGAATCAAGATCTTTAGCAGCGGCGTAAGTGGTGTATATAAAATGTTCAAATGTTTGTATAGTTTATGGGACTTAATTACGGGGTCATCAGTCCCTAAACTTACAAACTACTTATGAACTACTTACGAACTAGGACGGCACAAATATCCATGCCCGAGGGGGGATTCGAGCCCCCGACCGTAGTGGCCGTGCAGACCGTGACTGGAGCGCCTCAGTCTCCTCGGCCACCGCGGCCGGCAAGTGTATATAAGGGGGATCCTTGCCCCTCCCCCCGAAATGATGAATAAAAAAAAAAAACAAAGATAAGTATAGTATCTGTTTTTCTTCTTTTTTTTTTTTTTTTTTTTTTTACGGAAGCAGTTCAGTGATGGTATGCCTCTTCTGAAAACGCCATAACCAATCTTGGATCATAACATCCAAAAAACTTATTCTTTTAGGAATCAGTTTTAGATACGATGGAAGAAAAGTAATACTCTTTCACCCCCCCTCCCCCCACACACACACACAAACTATGTGCTATGTTCGCCACTGATCCTTAAACACTAGTGAGACAAACTGGAGAGTAACAATTGACGTTCAATGAATCTAACATAGCTTAAGGGTCTTCCTAACGCTGAATATTTGCTCATGTCATACGACTGTTTGACATTATTGAAAAAATAACAACGATAGCTGTTCCGTGAAAAGAACAGAGATTGATGATTTATTTAAGTTCTTCCTTAACCCTTTATTTGGAAAATTCACAAATGGCTCAATTTCTTTCAATATATACAGTCTTTTGAGAAACTATATTGTCACGAAAAAGGTAAATAAGTATTGCATGATAAATACTACACAGCTATTCTCATGGCTATAAAAACTGTTTTATTTTTCTCTTTTTCGTGTGTATTGTCTGAAAATCAGTGCTTTTTGATTGAAACCCCAGAAAAGTTCTACTATTGTCACGTTTGACAGCCAAGGACCCGTGAAGACAAAACTTACTTTTCCTTTTGGCCGAGACCAAAACTGTCATATCATACATCATCCACTGCAACAGTAAATATGAACTGTTGTCTCCCTCTTCTTTTGGACTGGCTCTCCATTCCATGGAGGTCTTCCAGGTCTCCTCTTCCCAATAACGAAAGACGTTGCCAGGATTAGATTTCGAGAGGGGTTTTCAACAAATTTTGAGTCTATTAACATGGACTTGTAACACCACTCAGTATATTTCAATCTAAGGAATACAAGAAATATACACTGATGTAACAGCAGCATTGGGAAACTTTTCAAGAATCTGTATAGTCTCTGCAACAGACACAAAGCAAAGCGCGTCCTGAAATCCTGAAGGTAGACAAGGCGGATTGAAACATTATTGGCAATCATAAAGGCACTGTGTCAAACATTCACTAACTTCCTAAGCAAAATATTGTTTACAAGAGTTACCCAAAACTTAATTTTTGAAACATACCTTTTATACGGCCACACCAAAGTCCCTTTTCATTTCATCTCTCTCCTCCTCATACAAATGTTTTACTAGAATTTTGACATGTTCCTCCGTTCCCGCCGAAGATTTGAGTCCTCCCTCGTGCATGGGTGTGTGTATGTGTGTGTTCTTCATAGCTCAAATTAGTGTAAGTATTTGTAAAGCGGCCCCTACACGGTCAATAATATTGACAATGATAAAATGCAATATTACTGTCGTTCTCTCCTAGACTGCTCAATAATATTGTGGTGTGAAATGTTGGACGATAAAGACACTGCTGCTTTTATTATTGCTTTACTTTGTTGCAAGCACACGAAAATAACACACGTGGTACAAGTAAACAAACAACAAACATAACAACATAGCGCGATAATTTGGCAAAGATATTGTCAGTAGTGTCCACTGACGGCACAATATTTACAGGCAGCTGTTGATGTTCTCAACATTATTGCGCTTCTTCTCAATCGCATCGCACCCCTTGACCGTCAATATTATTGCGCAGACGGGAAATATTGTCAATATTATTGACCGTGTAGGGGCCATTAAGTCTAGGTATCTATTGCTTCAGCAGTTTGGTATCTTAGTTGCGCAGACTTTGAATCATGACCGATGCGTAATCAGCTTTCTTTTATTGATATCATTGCTATAGACACATCGACACATAGACATAATACAGTGGAAGCACTTAAAGTCAAACGATATCACCAATGGATGAAAAAGAATTAAGCACTGAGAAACAAAAACTAAATAACTGTATTAACGAGCTGGAAACATGTACACAACCCTCATGGAATCAGTGAAAATGGTAACATATTCTACAGTCCCCAAGGAAAGCCTTTCAAAACAAGTTTAATAAATTACATTTTCCGTTTTTATGTTGATTTTCTGCAGGTATTGTGGGGATATGGAGACCAACTGCGACCATCGCTAAAATAGTAGTTCAGTCTTCGAAATAGGATTTCTCCACACAGTCTCGTTCGCAATGCTGGTGAAATTTTCTGGGCAAATCACTTGTATGTGGCAGACTGAAGGCGAGCGACCGACTGCAGTGACTTAACATGCTCGACTAGTTGTTCCTCGCAATTTGAAAAAGCGCTGCTTTTAAAATTAGGATTACATTGCTGTTGGTTTTAAGATAATCCCTTCCCTATTCAACATTTCTGAAGGGGTTTGAACCCCTAAAACCCTCCTCTGGCTACGCCAATGCCAATAACCATCAATCCACTTGCAGTGTCCCACATAAAACCAGCCTCATGTTGCTTGCAGTTACGCAGTTACGCAAGTTACCTTCTATAACTGATTCGCTGTTTGCTCCGCGTACTCCATTTCACAATCCTGGCACTTTATTTCATAAGCTCTCGATTTCCCGATGTAGTTTCATCGGTCGCTTTACTTTTATGCTTCTGACTTTGCTGCAGTGTTTTATCCATCTTGAATGCATTCCTCTCTCTCTCTCAATCTCTCTCTCTCTCTCTCTCTCACACACACACACTGTGTGTGTGTGTGTGTGTGTGTGTGTGTGTGTGTGTGTTTGCGTGCGTGCGTCAGAGGGAGCGAGAGAGTGACAGAGAGTTGTCCTTAGCTTAAGTTAGTTTACACTATTGTCCATTAAAATTGCTACACCACGAAGATGACGTGCTACAGACGCGAAATTTAACCGACGGGAAGAAGATGCTGTAATATGCAAATGATTAGCTTTCCAGAGCATTCACACAAAGTTGGCGCCGGTGGCGACACCTACAACGTGCTGACATGACAAAAGTTGCTAACCGATTCCTCATACACTAACAGCAGTTGGCCGGCGTTGCCTGGTGAAACGTTGTTGCGATGCCTCTTGTAAGGAGGAGAAATGCGTACTATCACGTTTCCGACTTTGATAAAGGTCGGATTGCAGCCTATCGCGATTGCGGTTTATCGTATCGTGACATTGCTGCTCGTGTTGGTCGCGAACCAATGACTGTTAGCAGAATATGGAATCAGTGGGTTCAGGTGGGCAATACGGAACGCCGTGCTGGATTCCAACAGCCTCGTATCACTAGCAGTCAAGATGACAGGCATCTTATAATCATGACTGTAAAGGGTCGTGCAGCCACATCTCGATCCCTGAGTCAACAGATGGGGACGTTTGCAAGACAACAACCATCTGCACGAACAGGCCGATGACGTTTGCAGCAGCTGCTCGGAGACCATGGCTGCATAGAGCAAAAAACGAAAGCCGGTCCATGATATCTTGGTCAGTCGTCTTGAACTTAGAAGAACGCCCTTAAAAGTGAAATTCATGCATTGTATCCGCAATTTCTTAGTCGTCGGCTGTAGTTATCTCAGTGGTTACCCTTGACGCTGCATCACAGACAGGAGCGCCTGCGATGGTGTACGCAACGACGAACCCGGGTGCACGAATGGCAAAACGTCAGTTTTTCTGATGAATCCAGGTTCTGTTTACACGATCATGATGGTCGCATCCGTGTTTGGCGACATCGCGGTGAACGCACATTGGAAGCGTGTATTCGTCATCGCCCTACTGCCGTATCACCCGGCGTGCTGGCATGGGGTGCCACTGGTTACACGTCACGGTCATCTCTTCTTCGTATCGACGGCACTTTGAACAGTGGCAGTTACATTTGAGATGTGGCTCTACCCTTCATTCGATCCCTGCGAATCCCTACATTTCAACGCGATAATGCACGATCCATGTTGTAGGTCCTGTACGTGCCTTTCTGGATACGGAAAATGTTTTACTACTGCCCTGGCTAGCGCATTCTCCACATCTCTCACCAATTGAAAACGTCTGGTCAATGGTGGCCAAGTAACTGCCTCGTCACAATACGCCAGTCATACTCTTGATGAACTGTGATATCGTGTTGAAGCTGCATGGGCATCTGTAACTGTACACGCCATCCAAGCTCTGTTTGACTGAATGCCGAGACGTATCAAGGCCGTTATTACGGCCAGAGGTGGTTGTTCTGGGTACTGATTTCTCTTGATTTATGCACCCAAATTGCGTGAAAATGTAATCACATAGCATAATATATTTGTGCAATGAATATACGTCTATCATCTGCATTTCTCTCTGGTGTAGCAATTTTAAGGGTCAGTGGTGTAAATAGTTTGTAATTCTGCGGACAGATGACCCCGTCCAGTTTGGTCCCTTAGATTCACAAACATTTGAACATGTTTAGCTCTGATATTAAATAGTCTCACAAATGTATTATTCCTCATTATGATATGAATACATCTACACGCACACTCCGCAAGCCACCTCACGGTGTGTGGCGGAGGGTACTATGGGTACCACTGTCACTTCCTCCTACTCCAGTCGCGTACGGTGCGCGGAAAAAATGATTGCCTGTATGCCTCCGTGTGGGCCCTAATATCTGATATTATCCTGGTCGTCGCTTCGCGAGATGTACGTAGGAAGAAACAGTATGGCCGGCCGCGGTGGCCGAGGGGACTGAGGCGCGCCAGTCACGGTCTGAACGGCCACTACGGTCGGGGGTTCGAATCCCCCCTCGGCCATGGATATTTATGTCGTCCTTAATGTTAGCTAGTTCATAAGTAGTTTGTAAGTTTAGATACTGATGACCCCGTAGTTAAGCCCCAAAAGGTATACAAACATTTTTGAAACAGTATGTTGGTTGACCCATCATGAAACGTACCCTCTCGGAACTTTCACAGAAATTCGTCCCCTGATACAGGACGTATCTCTTCCATCGTCTTCCGCTGGTTTCCTAATCGCCTACCGAGCGAGGTGGTGCAGTGGTAACACACTAGACTCGCATTCGGAAGGACGGTGGTTCAAATCCGCCTCCGGCCATCCAGATTTAGGTCTTCCGCGATTTCCCTAAATCTCTCCAGGCATATGTCAGGATGGTTCCTTTGAAAGGGCACTGCCGATTTCCATCCACATCCCCACTCAAACACTCTGATCGTAAGCTCCGACTCAAATGAACACGCTATCGACGGGACGTTAAACACCAACCTTCCCTCCTCCTTCCTAATCACCTCTGTGACGCTTTCGTGCTCACTAAATGGCCCCACAATGAAGCGTGCTGCTCTCCATTGGATTTTCTCTATGTATTCTAGTAACTCTACATGCTAAGGAACCCACACATATGAGCAATACCTAAGCGATAGCTGAACGAGTGTATTGTAACCTACTTCGCGATTATTCTTCCAACGAGTCTCAGTATGGCATCTGGCTTACCCACAATATGTTTTATATGGTGGTTCAATTTCAAGTTACCCCTTAATTCTACTACCAGTTTTTTCTGGAAGTAACTGGTTTTACTTCTGCCATTGCGTAGTTATATAATAATGTATCATTCTTTCTATGTAAACGTAGCACTTTAAACTTGTTTGAGGCCCAAATGTCATTCAGTGCACTTTGCGTCAATACGCGG
Organism: Locusta migratoria; assembly: GCA_026315105.1. Taxonomy (NCBI): domain Eukaryota; kingdom Metazoa; phylum Arthropoda; class Insecta; order Orthoptera; family Acrididae; genus Locusta; species Locusta migratoria. The sequence continues at coordinate 339,862,018 of CM048746.1, forward strand.
CATATTCTCCTGCATTTCGCTTCCCGTTTACATTGTTGAGAATTCTCGATAATCTAGAGCAGCATCCGAAACACAGCTTCAATGAAATTCCGATTTTATCTACGAGGTCTATAGCACTCCCCTGGGGTGCGTCTGAGATCACTTCAACGTCTGAAGGCTTTTCCCTGGTGTCACTTTCTGCGAAATTTTTGTCTTAAGGCCAGGTAACTGTACAGCATTCGGGCTATTAACTTGCTGTGGATTAGTGAATTTGGCCCTTAGTTTTAGAGTCCCTTCTCAAGCTGATAATTAAAAATGTTGGTTCGTCAGGAATGCCACCTGTACCTGTAATGTACAGGGCTTTAAAAGGAGTTGGTTTTGTCTACTTGAAATGATGGTAGTTTTTACTAAGTCTCATTCGGTTTATTATATCTAAACTGCAGTCAAGTATGAAGTCAGATGCACAGTCGTCACTTTACTTTCGCCATATCGACCAATCAACTTTGCTGAGCTCCTTTGTATGATTGCAAAATACTAATATTAGCCTTTGTTACGAAACTTTTTCCAGTCGCAATGTTTTAAGCATAGGAAAACTTTAGCTCGCGCACATTACCAAAATTCACTGAAACCTAGCACCACACTTTTGAACACTCGTAGTATTAATAGCTCTCAATTTATTATCACAAAATAATTAATTAAAACACTTTCACTTCCTTTTATAGATTTGCAAGCTACACCACAAAATACGTGTTTCCTCCATTGAGGCGCTCCGGCGACTGGTGGTCATGTCACGATTTTTACTTGGCGCTTGAATTTTGTATCTAACATGGTATTGGCTGATTTGTATTGACCAAACAGAATGTCTTATCTAGTTCTTTCTTTATCTATATTAACGTGGCTTTCTCTTAATTATGAAGAGTGCTATGATTACTGCAGTCATGAAGGTACTCATCGGTAATGTTGGAGTTATTAATCAATCTGTTAAATAATAAACATCTTCATAAGAAACTGTAACAGATCCTCAAATTTATAATTTAGTCTTGTGACAGTTTTATTGCCATTCTGAGATATTCTCCGATATTCTGCAATACATGTTATCTGCTTCATTTTTACATTTGAAATATGCTTTAAGGTTTGTTATACCACTTATGTATTATCTTACATCGTCTATAGACACGCCCTCCCTTTTAGCCTTTGGAACAGTGGAATAATTAGTACACTTTATCAGAGAAGTTCAACTTAGCTCCAGTTTCGATGTTCACATGTTTGTAAATCTATGGGACTTAACTACGCTGGTCATCAGTCCCTAGGCTTAACACTACTTAAACTAACTCTTGCTAAGGACAATAAATACACCCATGCCCGAGGGAGGACTCGATTCTCCGACGGCAAGCAGTGGCGCGCTCCGCAGCTAGGCTCCTTGGAAGGCTCGGCCGCTTCAACGCGGCTCTCCAGTTTCGGTACAGACGTCTACGCAAACATTTAGTCTGTTGGAATATGCATTCGACCATCGTTATAGGGCTCGTAGCGACAAATAACAATTGCCAGGCACACCAGTGTCAGAGTTTAGCTCCCCATTGTACGGCAGAGTAAGGCCTTTATAGTTTGTTATGATCTGAAGCCGTCACGACAAGAGTGGCTATTTCAGCCATGCCGCATAAGGGGATAGTTTGATTCCGTTGCATATCGCGTTGACGTAGTAGAAATACACACTTCCGTGTGAAGCAGCAGGAGACGACACCTAACTACCCATGCAGACAACTCCCGACATGTAGCTGTGATCTTCAATCTGTTTTGACATAGTGTCATATCTCATCGAATAGTTCAAAAATGTTTGTAAATCTATCAGGCCAAACTGCGTGGTCATCAGTCCGTACCTTACAAACTACTTAAACCTAGGTAAACTAACCTGAGGACAACACACACACCCATGCCCCAGGGAGGACTCGAACCTCCACGGCGAGCAACCACGCGCTTCGCAGCGAGACGCCTTAGACCACTCGGCTACTACACCGCGGTCGGATAGTGTGGTCCAACAATCGCTCTTCCTTCCAACAGGCTCGTACGCTCTTTTGAGTAACTGACATTTCTTTTTGTCACTACACATCCGTGCTATTAACAAGTAGGAAATATGATAAAAGTTTTGGCGTTTTGTAAGCTGACAAATCGTTTGCTTCTTTACAGACTGAAGGTTGCCTTTATGGTGACTATAGAGCTGATATATGAGGGTCGTAACAAACGACAGCTAAAATGTTTTCAGTTGGAAAAACGCACATTGGTAAAAACGTATTCACATAGCCATCCATTGACTGGAAAAGCCCAGCTTCTCCGCTGTTCGCTGAGCTCTTTGAAGCCTTACGGCTTTCAGAAGGATCATTATCTACTCACATCTCTGACAGCCAAATTCTTTTATCCTTTTCACTGAAACGGAGAACTCTTCACAGAAAAACGGAAACGCTGTTTGAAGCAAAGTTGGCTCTCTAACCCCACACATATACGCTACGTCTACTTTGTATGCAGATTGCACTTCTCTAATGAATTTCCTCTTTATACACTAATTTTTATTGCGCTCAGTAAACGATCATCATTTGTATGCTCTCGTTCAGAATACAGAGTTTGAAATACTATCAGTAAAGATCTTCCATTTACCTGAACTTTCTGGTAAATGCATGTGTGGATTTTATCAGAAAAGTCTGGCATTGATTAATACCTGACCAAAGCAGACATAATTCGCTCTTTTCCATGTAACTTTAGCCTACAAGTACAGCAAGTATTCCACCGAAAGTAATCCAGTAGAACCTTGTTTAGGCTACCTCCATTGCACTACTTTTGACACTTTTCGTCTACTGGTTGCACTCACCCGTTAGCAGGAAATTCTTACACTGTTCATGCCCCCTCCCCCAAACACCCTTCTCCCTCCTAGAGATCATATAAAACAATTACTATAATCTCTTTTCGTAAATTTAAACTGTGCACCATGATTTGTTTTATCCGTGTTGGATATGGTGAACTCCTCGGCCAAAGTTGACGAATTGAACACAAATATACGAAAACTGAATAAAAATCACGATTGTATGTATGTGTGTGTGTGAAACATACGCAAACTTGGGATTTTAATTTAGTATGATGATGATACACCAAGAAAGACGGAAAGACGGAAGAATAAGCCAACATGACAAACGGAAAACTTTAGGTATCTGAAGGTCCCGGAAACCGGATATGCCCTTAAACCAAAAAATATTTTTAAACCAATGAATTTGGCAATACTTTGCTATTGGGTATTGGACATAGTCTGCACGGCCACTACGGTCGGGGGTTCGAATCCCCCATCGGGCATGGATATTTTTGCCGTCCTTAGTATTAGTTAGTCCATAACTAGTTTGTAAGTTTAGGGACTGATGGCCCCGTAGTTAAGACCCATAAGCTATACAAACATTTGAACATTTGATATTGGACATACACCCTACACTCCTCCTCTTAATCTTTCTGCCAGTCACGTTCCATATCCCTATTCCTACTTTCCACTTAGGCTTTTCTCTGTGTTAGCTGACTAAAAAATCTCTCCCTGTTCTTCTCCCTCTGTCCAACTCTCCTCCACCCCTCTCCCTGTCATTACCTACCTCGCCCTCTACTAATATCCTCCCGCCCTTCTCTCTGTTTTATCTCCTATATATGAAAAATAACATATTTCCGACAAATTTATTGGTAGTGGACTAGACTGTGTCACAGTCTGGATTGAAGTAACCTCCATTATGCACGGTACTAAATACGCTATTTTGTACACAGCAACCATCCTTTTGTTTTGAAGGTCAATTCTTCAAAATTTCATCACTATCGGAATAAAATTGTTGTCGGCGTCTGTTGCTAAGTACGAATTATTATGTAGAGACTGTCATTTATGTTGTTTTGAAGGTCTAGTGTGCTAAATTTTATCCCATTCTGCGGGAAAAATTCTAATCGGGTCCGAAGTATTCCACATGTACTAAAACTAGACAACAATTATTAGAGTTGAAGGGCATGGAAGGGTCGCAGTAGTTGGGAAAGGAGTAAGACATGGTTGTAGCCTTGCCCCAATGTTCAATCTATACATTGAGCATGCTGTGAAGGAATGTAAGGAGAACTTTGGGTAGAGAATTAAAGTCTAGGGAGAGAGATTACAACCCTGCGGTGTGCTGATGACATAGTAATTCTGTCAGAGAAAGCAAAGGACCTGTAAGAACAATTAAATGGGATGTACAGTGCCTTGAAAGGAAGATATAAGATGAACATTAACAAGAGTAGAACGAGGGTAATGGAATGTAGTGTCAGAAAATCAAGCGATGCTGATGGACTTGGATTAAGTAATGAGACGATAAAAGTAGAAGTTGAGTTCTTTTATATGGTTAACAAGATAACTTCTGATGGCCGAAGTAAATCAGATATAAAATGCAGAATGGCTATAGGAAGAAACGCTTTACTGAAGAATCAAAATTTGCTGACATCCAATGTTAGTTTTAAGGTGAGGAAATCATTTCTGAAAGCATTTGTCTCGAGCGTGGCATTGGATGTGAGTGAAACGTGGACGATAAAGAGTTAAGACAAAAAGATAATAGAAGCTTTCTGGCAAATCCTGACTAAGAAAAGGGATAGGTTGGTCGGACACATTCTGAGACTTCAAGAAGTCGTCAACTTAGCATTAGAGGGATGTGTGTGATAAAAATCGTAGAGGGAGACCGAGGGACGAATACAGTAAGCAGATTCAAAAGGACGTAAGTTGCCGTTTGTATTCTTAGATGAAGAGGCTTGCACAGGACTGGGCAGCATGGAGAGCTGCATCAAACCTGTAAGCGGACTGAAGACCACAAAAATAATATTATCTACCTTGCCGAACCGTATAAATATTGACACTGTGTTAGAAACGTGTAGAAGTACCACTTCTAATAAAGCTCATTTGAAAAACACGGCTCAACTTTGTTCATATTCTCTAAGTAAAGCGAAACTCCAAAACTATTAATTTCTTCCAGTGTTGGTTAAATACTCAAGATACTTTCTTGAATTTTGTGAATGTAGTAATGCAATGGAGGAACACAGAACGGTAAGTCGGTGCGTATAAAGAGATATAGCTTCGAACGAAGTCTTTCACGACGCATTCTGTTGGATAAAAGTTTCTCGGTCTTCTTGCGTCACATCTTGATGAAAGCTCAACCTTTCGACGATTACCTCCATCGTCTCCGTCAGGAGTAACAGACTGTGTATAATGGTGCTGCGGCAACTTAAATACAAAGTGTGACTGAAAATTTTATTGAATGGTGTCAGGAAATTTAGGAAAAAGAGTTAAAACAGAATACCTCTACTGAGCTTCAAATTAATAGCCATTGGCTACAATACACATCTGACATCGGTTGTACAGCTCGAAGCACTGAGGTCACGCGTTGATAGATTTCCTCAACCGATGCGAAATGCAAATCTCTCAGGGCTAATTTAAGGAGGCGAAACAACAAGAAGTCTTCCAGCGCCAAATATGGAGAATTAGGAATGTGTGGAAGCAGAGTGGCCTTGCGTGTAACGAAAAACTTGAGCATGCGGATTGTTCTGCAGGAAATTCCACTGTCCACGCCGGTACACTTTGTCCCATTGATTCAACACCATACACTTGCACTAACATCGCATGGTTCTCCATCGCCTTTATGCATAATTTAAAACAAAACTTGCTGTTAAGCCTTGCTCTATTTTGCTCCAGGTTGCTATGACACGAGTTCTCACACTGACCCTGTTAGCTGGGTCGCAGCGTCTAGCACGCTTTACTGCAGTGCTTTGTAGGATATGGGGCACTTGTCAACATGTCTCTCAATGTGTGTGCGTCGGGACCTCATCCTCGCCATCGCAGTTTGTAAAATATGGAACCATTTACCGGAGTTTTCAGACGCACCTTGTAGCTCTTCAACCGCTTCTGATTGGTTAGCTTCTGATCGGTCACCAACGCCGTGGCGCCACTATTCTCGTAGTATCGAGGACGCTGTGCGGAATATCTCTGCTGCTTCTCTATATCGAGATTTCGCTTCCATGCATCGCAAAGATTTTGAGAGCCTTCGTGGCTGAAGTTGTCTTCTTACACTGTAATTTCCACAGCCCCGTTAGGTACTGAATCCTAGTGTGTGGAGACTAGAGACGAATTTTTTGCTTCTTTGAAAGAGAGTTTTCTATGAAATATCAATTAGCATTCATCTGATTGCGATGAGATTTTGCATCGACGTTCAAAGCGAGAGGAAGATTTGAGTGAAGTAAAGGTTTGGAATAGTGGGCCAGAAAACAGAAACATTTGTGGAAAACTGGAAAAGCTCTTTTCTTTGGGATATCAATTTCATTCGTACGATTGCGATAAAATTTTGCATATTTGAAGTTCAAAGCAAGAGTACATGCATATTAGCAATTGCGAAGCATTGCAGGATCGACTAGATGACTGGATGACCCGGTGAATTTAAATCTAAATTTTCCTCGCAATTTTTCCATATTTTATCACCGTTTAAATCTTCCTTGAACTTCCACGAATGTGACGTGAACATTATCCTGGACATGTGTGCGTCATTTGCCCACTCTTTTCGCCCACTATCGAGCCGATACTTAGACTATCTGATGATGCATTTATAAAACTATTAGGTCTAAAATACATTCGATTTAAATTAATATGGTTTATATTAAGAGGTAAGTGATACGAAGTTCACTGGGTCCTCTAGATTTTTAAATTAAATATGTTATAATTTTAGTCTATGATTGTAACAATTGAGGAATAAAAATAAACACTGAAGAATTGGCAAACAATCCTTTATTTTTGTTATATCAGTACACTGAATTAAATTTTAAATTATTTTTAAAGATTAAACTTAGGCCTATCAGAGTTATTCTAAAGGAATTCTCTCCATTATTAGATTTTATTCCTAATTTCCCTGCCACAGTCAACACAATAAGTATCAAATATTGTAAAAACACTGAATTAAATTTTATATTAAATCATTATTTGTAAGGATTAAACTTAGTCCTAATCAGAGATTTTAAAAGAAATCCTCTACATCACAAGGACCCAATAGAAGTTACTGTTCGTGCAGCTACTCAGATATTAAAAAGTATTTCACTAATTAGTAACAGCTAATAACTAACCGTAACTTTCCATGCACGATATAGAGACTTACTTTGTTTATCAACACTAGCTCGGTTAATACTACCACTACTGAAACAAAAGTAGTTCCCTCGTCGACCAGCGTCTACTGCGCAACTGCAAAGCGCCTACAGATGCACTGTGGCGGCTTTTATCAAAAATAGGATTTTTTAGATCGGTTGATAAAACTTCAAATCTCATCGTACACTTCTTAGAATCGTTTTGTCTTAGTTCATCTGTTGATTGTTGATTAGACTTTTATTTGATGTAAATTTATGACAGAGCTTTCTTTGATTTCGCAGCAGCTACATAATAAGACTGTTGAGCAACGCTAGTTCTTTCCTAGTCATTAAAACCTGAACCAGAACGTAGTGCTCTAACAAGGGTAACGCCAAGTATAGTACAAAAGGATTGTGATGGGTCGCAGGTATGTTGTGAGGGTATTCTTCCCAACCACCAATGGGGTTTGATTTCCACAAAAATCGAAATCAGATTTCTAGGCGTAACTCAAACACTTGTTCATTATTAATACATTGTTGCGCGATTCATCGTGGTGCAATTGTCAAGGCGCTTGGCTGGCACGTAGAGCTGTGTACAAGTCCTGCTCGGAGCGTCTGATTAAGCATGATTATATACTTTTAGAGCCAATTTCATTGCTAGAGTAAATTGTCAGGACAATTACACATTATTCCCTCAATATGTTGCTTATTGTACGAAGATTTTTTTATTGTTATTTCTAAGCACACTTTAGAAATCAGTAAACCTTCAGTAGTTGACACCTATAATATTTGCGCAACATTTGATAGCTGCGTTTACAGTCCCCTACCATGCTGTTGTTATTCCCTCTCATACACTGTGTTTTTTAATGTGAACGTCCAGTGTATTCCGGTATCCCTGCACCTGTAAATTGGGAGCATTTATTAGATCTGTTTGGTGCAGCAGCATTCTGTTATTTCGGTGTTTCTATGACACTTTTCAAAATGTTCGAATGTATGGAAACCTAAGGTTTCAAACAGCTCAAGTTATCGATCCCTAGACTTACGACCTACTTAAACCAGCTGAAACTAAGGACAAGACACACACAATGACCGAGGGAGGGATAGAACCTTCGAGGCGAGCGGCCGTAAGATCCGTAACGTGGCGCCTCAGACCGGCTATGATACTCATCACCTAGATTTTTGTAGAACTGGTGAAGCTAGTGACTATGGGGCCAGTGAACAAGTAAAATAATTAGTGACAACTGTGTGATGTTCTTAACCTGTCCTCAGACAGTAAGAAAAATTACACTGACACTCTGCTGCCCTGCTGCTGAATATTCCTGTCCAATGTGGTACCAAGCTTCCCACACTAAAAAGGTGATACGGGACTGATTGAAACCTGCAGACTGCCTGAAGCCAACACGAATACAGAAGCTGTACCCACTCGGAAGCATAGCTTCACCTCATATCAGACGTGATATTGCTGCCAATAACAAGAGACAAAAGGCCTGCGATATTCCAGCCCACCACCTGCATTATCATCAGCCACCAATACCCAGACGATCAAGAAGAGTTTCTTAGAGTCCTCTGTTCGTTGACATAGACCCAAGCACAGCCAGGGCTAAATTAAGGAAAGATAAGTACCATGACCACCAGAAACTAGAAGAAACTGACGAAACTGGGCCACCTGGCCACCAAGACGGAAGCTGCACATGGAAGTCCTTAAACAGACTGCACTCTGGCAGTGCAAGATCTAAGGACAACCTGAAGAAATGGAGCAGCGCGCAAGATGAAGACACATTGTGTGAGTGTGGCGAAGAGCAAACTTCGGCCCATATTCTGAAGTGTCGTCTCTGTCCAGACTCTTGTACAGGCTTGTAACTTGCCCTGGCTGACAACAACGCAGTCAACGTAGCCAAATACTGGTCATAACTCGTTTAAATACCGTAAACTATATATATTTACACAAGTTTACAGCAAAAATATAGTTTTATTTATTCGGATGATCGGTTTCGACGTGTCGTAGACGTCATCTTCTGATCTATTAAATATAAAGTCTTTACAAAAGAGATGCATTTACCTAACGTAATAGCAAATGCAGTTCTTTTCTAAAGACTTTATGTCTCATAGATCAGAAGATGACGTCTAAGAAACGTTGAAACCTGACATCCGAATGAATAAAACGCGATCTTGGCTGGAAACTTTTGTAAATTGATTCCAGATCGCCCAACTAACCACGTGTTCCATTGATAGTTATGTATATGTTCAACCTTTGGGTTTACTGTGCTTCAAACAACTTAATCTGTTCAGTTTAATATTTTTATGTGCTTTGAATTGTTATGTGATTTTTCATTCTTTTTACCCATTTGAGGTACTTCTGACACGAATAAATAATACCTGACCATTTGGTCCAATGTTAACGTAGGAATGGCTACTAAAGTATATAATTATTTACAATCAATCGTCTGACAAATGTGAAAAATAAATGCGCCGATCAGCATGTGTCAAAAGCTGTTGTTGTTGTTGTGGTCTTCAGTCCGGAGACTGGTTTGATGCAGCTCTCCACAATACCCTATCCTGAGCAAGCCTCTTCATCTCCACATAAGAACGACAACCTACATCTGTCTGAATCTGCTTACTGTATCCATCTCTTGGTCTTCCTCTGCGATTTTTACCCCACACACTTCCCTCCAATGCTAAATTCACCATTCCTTGATGTCTAAAAATGTGTCCTACCAATCTATCCCTTCTTTTAGTCAAGGTATGCCAGAAATTTCTTTTCTCCCCAATTCTGTTCAGTACCTCCTCATTAGTTATGCGATCCACCCACCTAATCTTCAGCATTCTTCTGTAGCACCATATTTCAAAAACCTCAATCCTCTTCCTGTCCACACTGTTTATCGTCCATGTCTCACTCCCATACAAGGCAACACTCCATACAAATGCCTTCAGAAAGGACTTCCTTAGGTTTAAATCAATATTCGATGTTAACAAATTTCTCTTTTTCAAGAACGCTTTTCTACCCATTGCCATTCTGCATTTTATATCCTCTGTACTGCGACCATCATTTGTTATTTTACTGCCCAAGTAACAAAATTCTTCTACCTCTTTTATTGCTTCGTTTCCCAAACTAATTCCTTGAGCATCACCTGATTTTCTTACACTGCACTCCATTACCCTAGTTTTGCTCTTGTTAATGTTCATCTTATATGCACCTCTCAGCACACTGTCCATTCCGTTCAATTGCTCTTCCAGGTCCTTTGCTGTATCTGACAGAATTACTATGTCGTCGGCAAAACGCAATGTTTTTAATTCTTCCCCCTGAACTTTAATTCCTTCACCAAATTTCTCCTTGCTTTCCTTTATAGCTTGCTCAATATACAAATTGAACAACATTGGAGAAAGGCTACAACCCTGTCTTACTCCCTTCCCAACTGATGCTTCCCTTTCATGCCCTTCGAGTCTAATAACTGCAGTCTGGCTTTTGTACAAGTTGTAAATAACTCTCCTTTCCCTATATTTTACTCCTGCTTGCTTCAGAACTTGAAAGAGTTTATTCCAATCAACATTGTCAAAAGCCTTCTCCAAATCTACAAAAGCTAGAAATGTTGGTTTGCCTTTTCTTAATCTATCTTCTAGGATAAGCCGTAAAGTGAGTATTGCCTCCCGTGTTCCTACACTTCTCCTGAACCCAAATTGATCTTCCCCGAGGTCGGCTTCTACCAGATTTTCCATCCTTCTGTATATAATTCGCGTTAATATTTTGCAGCCATGACTTATTAAACTGATCGTTCTGTAGTTTTCACACCTGTCTGCACCTGCTTTCTTAGGAATGGGGATTATTACATTTTTCTTAAAGTCTGAGGGTACTTCACCTGTCTCATACATCTTACACACTAGGTGAAACAATTTTGTCATGGCTGGTTCTCCCAGAGACTTCAGTAGCTCTGAGGGAATATCATCTACTCCAGGGGCCTTGTTTCGACTTAGGTCTTTCAGGGCTCTGTCAAATTCTTCTCTCAGTACAGTATCTCCTATTTCATCTTCATCTACACCCTCTTCCCTTCCTACAATATTGTCTCGAAGTGCATTTCCTTTGTAGAGCTGCTCTATGTACTCTTTCCACCTTTCAGCTTTTCCTTCTTTGCTGAGAACTGGTTTTCCATCAGTGTCCTTGATATTCATAGAGCTGTTTTTCTTATCTCCAAATGTTTCTTTTATTTTCCGGTAGGCTGTATCTATTTTTCCCCTATTTATACATTCTTCTACATCCTTGCATTTGCCTTCTAGCCACTCCTGCTTAGCCATTTTGCATTTCCTGTCAATCTCATTTCTTAGTCGTCTGTACTCCGTTTTGCCTGTTTCATTTACTGCATTTTTATATTTTCTCCTTTCATCGATTAAATTTAGTATCTCCTGTGATATCCAAGGATTTTTTGTAGGTCTTGCCTTCCTACCTATTTTGTCCTCTGCTACCTTCACTATTTCATCTCTCAATTTTACCCATTCCTCCTCTACTGTTTTATTTTCCCCTGTTTCTGTCAATTGTTGCCTAAAGCTCCCTCTGAAATTCTTAAGAACCTCAGGTTCCTTCAATTTATCCAGGTCCCATCTCCTTATTTTCCTACCTTTCTGTAGTTTCTTCAGTTTCAGCCTACAGTTCATAACCAACAAGTTATGGTCAGAGTCTATATCTGCCCCTGGGTATGTCTTACACTGTAGAACCTGGTTTCGAAATCTATGTCTTACCATTATAAAATCTATCTGGTATCTCCCAGTGTCTCCTGGTCTCTTCCACGTATACAACCTTCTTTTGTGATTCTTGAACCAGGTGTTTGTTATAACTAAATTATGTTCTGTGCAAAATTCTACCAGGCGGCTTCCTCTTTCATTCCTTTTGCCCAGACCATATTCACCTACTATCTTCCCTTCGCTTCCTTGTCCTACTACCGAATTCCAGTCTCCCATAACAATTAAGTTTTCCTCTCCCTTAATTGTCTGAATAATTTCCTTTAGCTCCTCATATATTTCTTCGATCTCCTCATCATCGGCAGAGCTAGTTGGCATATAAACCTGTACTACTGTTGTCGGTGTTGGCTTCGTATCTATCTTGACAATGATAATGCGATCACTGTGCTGCTCATAGTAGTTTACCCGCATTCCTATTTTCTTATTCAGTATCAATCCTACTCCTGTGATACCCCCAATTGATTTTGTATTTATAATCCTGTACTCACCTGACCAGAAATCCTGTTCATCCTGCCACCGAACTTCACTAATCCCCACTATATCTAACTTCAACCTATCCATTTCCCTTTTTAAATTTTCTAATTTTCCTACCCGATTAAGGGATCTAACATTCCACGCTCCGATCCGTAGAATGCCAGTATTGTCTTTCCTGATGATAACATCCTCCTGAGTAGTCCCCGCCCGGAGATCCGAATGGGGGACTATTTTACCTCCGGAATATTTTACCCGAGAGGATGCCATCATCATATGTTCATACAGTAGAGCTGCATGTCCTCGGGAAAGGTAACGGCTGTAGTTTCCCCTTGCTTTCAGCCGTTCGCAGTAGCTGTGTGGCAAAGCCACATTAGCTGATGTTACAAGGCCAGCTCAGTCAATCATCCAGACTGTTGCCCCTGTAACTACTGAAAAGGCTGCTGCCCCTCTTCAGGAACCACACGTTTGTCTGGCCTCTCCACAGATACCCCTCCGCTGTGGTTGCACCTACGGTACGGCTATCTGTATCGTTGAGGCACGCAAGCCACCCCACCTCGGCAATGTCTGTGGTTCATGGGAGTGGGTCAAAAGCTATCACAGTGTAAAAAATTTAGAAACAAAAAAGTGTTGTGTAGAGCAACATATTTAAGCCTGTGGCTGTCAGCTTAAACCCAATGATGACTCTCTTATAATTGTCACAGTATATAGGCCTCCTTCAGGAAACTTCCTGTTATTTCTGGAAAACTTAGATGCCTTGTTGTGCTATCCGTCAGATAGGGGGAAGCAAATTATTATTTAAGGTGATTTCAATGTTGATTCACTGCAAGAGTGTAATAGAAAGAATGACCTGGAAGTCCTGGCTAGTACAATCTGACATCTGTTATTGATTTTTCCTACTCGGGTAGTAAAGGACAGCAGTACATTGATAGATAACTTTTTTATAAACCAAGATGAGTAAATGCTTGTCCTGTTGAGAATGGTCTTTCTGATCGTGGTGCACAGCTAGTAACACTATATGACATAGCTCCATCTAGTAATTCTAAACAGACCTCCAGAGTTGCGTGCTCAATTAAGACCTAACAACTAGAAATATCAAAGAAAGCCTACAGCAGTTAGACTGGAATGAAGTTTAGAAGGAACCTTATGATCAATTTAAAATGAAACTTATTTCATGATACATATGTAAGGGTATTTGAAAAGTGTTTCCCCAAGAAATTAGTTAAATAGAATTGTAAAAAGTCATGCAAAAAACCATGGCTTACTAAAGGAATAATAATATCTTGTAACCAAAAAAGGGAACTATATCTATCTGCAAGAAAGACACGGAAACAATCAAATATTGTATAAACTACTGTTAGGCAAAATATAATAATAAAAAGTCCAGGTTGGAATTAATAATATAATAAGGCCAGTATACAACTCACCGCAAAGACGTGGCGACGAGCAGCAAGAGGGTATTACCAACAAAACAAGTGAAAACTTTAGTAATAAAAAGTCAGAAGTTAAAAACATTTTTAATGATTACTTTTTAAATGTTATAGAGACAATGCATTCTCGAGTAGCTTCAGACATTACTAAAAATAAAGTTCTAACAAAATATCAGTTTGGTTTTCAAAAAAACTTTTCAACAGAAAATGCTATATATACCTTCACTGATGAAATATCAAATGCTTTGAATTACCGGAGATAACCAGTTGGGATTTTTTGTGACTGTCCAAGGCTTTTGATTGTATAAATCATGGGATTCTTCTAGATAAGCTTAAGTACTGTGGTATGAGTGGGTAGTGAACAAATGGCCACTATGGTCGGGGGTTCGAATCCCCCTCGGGCATGGATATTTGTGCCGTCCTTAGTATTAAGTAGTATATAAGTAGTTCATAAGTAGTTCGTAAGTTTAGGGACTGATGACCCCGTAGTTAAGTCCCATAAGCTATACAAACATTTGAACATTTGAATTTCGAGACAAGTATAGCAATCGCACCTGACAAATGTGAATTAACCGAGGAAATTGTAAATGATGTCTTCCAGAAAATTATTAAGTGGTTGTCTAAAAATGGACTCTCATTAAACCTTTATAAAACAAATTATATACACTTTCATACAGTAAATGGCATGACACAATTAATAAATTTTGACTTTGAACATAAATCTGTAGCTAAGGTAGAATATTCAAAAGTTTTAGGTGTTTGCATTGATCAGGGATTAAATTGGAAGCAACACATTGAAGATGTGCTGAAACGTTTGAGTTCAGCTACTTATGCTATCAGGATCATTGCAAAATTTGGTGGTAAGTATCTCTGTAAATAAGCTTACCATGGCTATTTTCATTCATTGCTTTCATATGGGATCATATTCTGGGGCAATTCAATATTTAGTGAAAAGGTATACTTTGTACTAACACGTGTAATCAGAATAATTGCTGGAGCCCACCCTAGGTCATCCTGCAAATATTTGTTTAAGGCTCTAGGAATCTTCACTGTAGCTTCACAATATATATATATTCTCTCATGAAATTTATTATTAACAATCCGACCTAATTCAAAGTAATAGCAGTGTGCGTAGCTACAACAAAATTGGAGAAAGTGTGATATTCACTATTCAAGGTTAAGTCTTGGACACTTACCAAGTACCATCAAAAATCTGACAGATTGCCAGCTGGTTTTTAAAGAGAAATTAAAGGAATTTCTGAATGACACCTGCTTCTACATTTAAGATGAATTTTTAGATGACACTTAAAAAAATAAATAAAAAGAATTTTTAAAAAGAAAATTTCAAAATTTAAAAAGGGAAATTAAAAAATTCTTAAAGTATTGTCAAGTACAGTATTAATCTAAGCAAATATAATCTATTCAATAGTGTGTTTGAATTTTATCGTTCCTGTTTTCCATTTTCGTTCGGAAGCTTGCTGGTATCGCTTTCTACTGTGTTACACAGCGATATTAATTAGCACTGGGGCCTTGGTGTATAGTTACGAAGTCACAGTCTACGGTGACCGATGCCCTATGAAGTACGATATCCTGTGCCAGAGTCGGCCATAGATTCTGCACGTGTGCGGTGCTGCTTCTAAAGTGCAACTTCCGGGACACGTCGTGCACTCCGCAGCCGTATCCGCACGTTTAGTAAATATTTCTACCCAAAGGTGTCACCAGGTGTAAACTAGACTGGGTGTGCTGCGCTCTTGCTTGTACCGCATAAACCAGGAAGTGGGGCCGTCGCCGTTCGTTATGTACACGTGTCTAATAACAGACGTCGCTGTTGTTCGCTGCATCACATGTGCACACCTGTGCAGTGGCGTAGCTATCATAGGACTAGGTGGGGCAGTGCCCCGGGGCCCCCGACCTCAAGGGGCCCCTCGGCCTTAGTAAACGACGTTCGAAAAATCAGTAGAGCGTCGAATTTTAAATTTTATTTTACTCTCCCGTTGTAACGTCCATCACCTCCCCCTGCCCTCAAACAAACTTTCCCACAGTAGCCGCAATGGACCATCGGGTGGCGGAACGTTGCTTCTAATGGGGCCTTCACAAGACGCCTCTCTGTGGCGCTGCTGACGGGCCAAGCCGCCAGTCGCTGTGTACAACAATTCAGTCGGCGTAGCAGCAGAAGTAACGGCAGCATCAAAGCTGCTCACAGCAACAGCTGAGCCTGCAAGTGTTACGGCGTGGTACTCCGGACAGTGTGAACGATCGAGCGTCTCCAAATACTGCATAAACTTCTTATTGTCAAATACAAGTCTATAGTTCGATTATCCGAATAAACCGGTTTTACGAACATCCATGTCCCCAAATTACTTCGGATAATCGACGTTCTAGTGTAAATAATATTTTGGTCGAATGAAGGATTTTCGTCTTTTAACTTTTTGAACCCTGACCAAAAAATCTCAAACGCACGAAGTGCAATCCAAAAATTAATCCACCTCAGAATATAAACATTACAAGGTCTGTTGCTTGTATATCACTTTTCCGCAAAGACATGGACCCAGCCACTATTAGCGTCGGTTGAAGTCTGAGTTGCCATTGCTGCCAATCTTTGCGAAGTATCAGTCAATAGCGCTGAATTACTAGCAGTGTGTTTGACAATACACGGTATGACCACATTTGAAGTCCCTACGATGTATTATTAAAGAACGGTATTGTTATAGTAACTCAACTGTGTAATGAATTCCCCAAGGGAGTGTTTCTTAACCATAGATCCCAATGAAGTGCTGTAACCAATTGCACTCTGAAATTCGTGCAGGAAGAAGAGAAAATATGCATAGTGGATGGTCTTTTGGATTGTATTATTGATCGGTGCGTCATAAAAAAAATCAAATGTTCAAATGTTTGTATAGCTTATGGGACTTAACTACGGGGTCATCAGTCCCTAAACTTACAAACTACTTATGAACTACTTAGTAACTAGGACGGCACAAATATCCATGCCCAAGGGGGGATTCGAACCCCCGACCGTAGTGGCCGTGCTGACCGTGACTGGAGCGCCTCAGTCACCTCGGCCACCGCGGCCGGCGGCGCGTCATCAGTGAAGCTTCTGCCAGCAACTACATTCGCCTAGTATGGAGCAACTTCGAAAACTATCCCATGGGGTTGTTTTATCTGTATGTCCTACCCAGGTCCAACTCTAACCGAATGTTCGAATGTTTGTTAAGCTTAAGGGACTTAACTGCAGGGTCATCAGTCCCTAAACTTGCAAACTACTTATGAACTAACTTAAAGTAAAGACGACGCAAACATCCATACCCGAGAGGCGATTCGAACCCCCGACCGTAGCGGCCGTGAAGACTGTGACTGGCGCGCCGCACACCGCTTGGCCGGTCAACTCTAACCCTCCGCAAAATTTAATCCAAATCCACGCAGTAATTTTTGCGTGAAAGCATAACGGACAATCAAATTTTCACTGTTGTAATTACATTGGAGAGAACAATTAATTATTATCTGCTGCGTGACACATAATAATTTACTTAGTAGTAATTAGGTTTGCTTATTATGTACGCCAGTGGGTGGTAAGGTGCTGCCGGCCGCGGTGGCCGAGGAGACTAAGGCGCTCCAGTCACGGTCTGCACGGCCACTACGGTCGGGGGTTCGAATCCCCCCTCGGGCATGGATATTTGTGCCGTCCTAGTTCGTAAGTAGTTCATAAGTAGTTTGTAAGTTTAGGGACTGATGATCCCGTAGTAAAGTCCCATAGAATTGTAGAACGACATGTTGACCATAGCTGTTTATTAATTCTCAATGCTACCGGTTTCGGTTTGGTACCATTGTCAAGCGTTAGCAGAGATTAGCTAATAGCTTAACATATTAGCTAATCTCTGCTAACGCTTGACAATGGTACAAAACCGAAAACGGTAGCAATGAGAATTAATAAACAGCTATGGTCAACATGTCGTTCTACAATTATCTGAAAGCTGGTATGCCCCATCTATTCACCTTTATAAAGTCCCATAGACTTTACAAACACTTGAACATTTTGGTAAGGTGCTGATGTTGAAGCAGTTTTGTATCTGTGTAGTTTTAGTTTAAGGAGGGCCTCAATGTCATTTAGGCCCCGGGGCCCTTGGTGACATAGCTACGCCACCGCGGCCTGTGCAGCACTTCCGCACCTCTGCCCAGTGTGCAGCGCTTGGCCGGCCCTCCCTCTGCGCTTTGTTACGCCTTGACTGGTGATCGCATGGCCTCGTCTGTCGTTTTGCAGAGTCGGCAGAGCGGTGCATGGGCCGCAGCCTGTCCACGGCGACCGACGGGGGCGTGCCGACGCCGCAGCTGGTGGCGACGCCGCGGGCAGCCGCGCGAACCACCGCGCTCTGCGACAAGCAGACCCCGCCGCGCCTCTGGTTCATGGTGAGGCCTCACGAGCGCTTGTTTCTTTGGAACCGCAAGGCTCCTTACCAGCGTACCGTGCATGAATGGCAATTTTTATCTTGAAATTCACTTCAAGGTTTGGTTTCATTTCCGTAAAAACTGCAGACTGCCAACACAGCTTATATGGTTTTCAATTCACTCGAATTCAGTCAGGCTGTGTGTAATTGTATCTTCATTGTGAATATCTCTAAGTCTGTCTTGTCAAAATCTCTTCATGTCTGCGTAACCCCTACAACCTGTAAACGTTCGTATATATACAGGGTGTTTCACTAATTGTGTTTGCCTCTGTAACTTATAAAATAACAGGTCACGGGAAATTTTAATGCGGTAGGTCAACACAAGAAATGTTACACTTTTTGCGGAGCTATGAACATAGTTTATTGTATCATTTTCCAAAGAGATACAGCACAAAGACATAACTTTTTAAATGGAACAATAGTTTTTTTTTCTATCGTGCTTTGGAATCGTTGAAACCAGCTGCGTCCAAATCAATTTAAACTACATTCCTATTACAGTTAGTTTGGGAGCTACAACCCTTCAAAGTGTCAGGGGCAGATAGCACACGCTGTACATAATACACGGCTGCGTGGTGGGTGATGCATGTTATGGCGGTGGGAAGTTGATTTACATGAGATCTTCAAATGTGTGTGTCCATGTTCCCCTATGCATAATGCAACGCGCCGTCTAAAGGATTTGCGGACGAGATGTAACATCGCCGGTGTGACGGAGCGACATGCGTCCTCGATGGGCCGTTTTAGATCATATGTGGATGTGGGCTCAGTGACATAAACACGATCCTTTAGATATGCGCAGCGTTTGTGGTATCTGCCCCTGAAACTTTGAAGGGTTGTAGCTCCCAAACTAACAGTGATAGGAATGTAGTTCAAATTGATTTGGACGCATCTGGTTTCAACGAATCCAATGCACGATAGAAGAAACTTTTGTTCCATTTAAAAAATTATGTCTTTGTGCTGTAACTCTTTGGAAAATGATACAATAAACTATGTTCATAGTTCCGCAGAAAGTACTCCATTAAAATTTCCCGTCACTTATTATTTTATAAGTTACAGAGGCAAGCACACTTATTGAAACACCCTGTATATATACAGAGAACTGCAGACGTACACTATGTGATCAAAAGTATCTCGAAACTTCGCTGAAAACGAGTTATAGGTTCATGGCGCCCTCCATCGATAATGTTCGAATTCAATATGGTGTTGGACCATCCTTAGCCTTGATTACAGCTTCCACTCTCGCATGTATACGTTCAGTCAGGTGCGGGAAAGTTTCTTCGGGAATGACAGCCGATTCTTCACGGAGTGCTGCACTGAAGAGAGGTATCGATGTAGGTCGGTAAGGCCTGGCACGAAGTCGGCGTTCCAAAATATCCCAAAGGTGTTCTACGAGATTAGTCAGAACTCAGTGCAAGCCTCTCCATTACAGAGATGACATGTGGTGAGCTGTTGGAAAGAATCAGTATATTTATCAAAAAAGATGATAAAAATTTGGAAAACAAACGAATATGTAAAGAGCAATGCGTCTTAGTAAGACGATGAAAACTATAATATCCCTCATTTTTACAGCTGTTACCAAAAAACCAAATTCAATTATCATTCTTTCAGGACAAAGTGAGACAAATGGATCGCCATGTAACATGTAAATAAACTCCCAGTGACTTCAGGATATTCAAAACGTGACAGCTCTGTTCGGTACAGTGAGATACTCTCTTACTGTAATCGTAAAAACAAACTGACATTATTAAACAGAATGGTTTGCTGAAGTCATGAGAACAAAACTAGGATAGCAATTCCAAACGAACTGTACTGAATCTTCTATTACGTTATCTGACAGAATCGAATGCAAGACACCTGTTGCAAACTCTGCACCTGTTGCTAAACTCAGAACAGTGCATCTCTCTCTCTCTCTCTCTCTCTCTCTCTCTCTCTCTCTCTCTAGCTATCTATCTCTCCCTCTGTCTCTCTGGCAGACCAGTATCTCGGGTGCTACTTACTGGTATTTCAAACCTAAAACCTATAACTCCATGAAGGCCTCTGAAGAAGTTGCAGCATACTTCAAATAACTCTTCTATTCTCCCAGTTTCACACACACACACACACACACACACACACATATGAACATACTCGCGCATACATCTCAGTGAGAGAGAGAGAGAGAGAGAGAGAGATGTAAGAATGTTCAAAAGTTTAAATGTTTGTACACTACTTTCGTCATCGGTCCCTAGACTTACAAACTACTTAAACCAGCTTATCCAAACAAATTTTATTGATCCTTTTCATCTTAATCTGCCTGAGGCAAAAGTTCAAATGATGGGAAACGTCAAATACTTCTTTAAATAAAATCTTATTTGTAACAAGGTTCGTCGAAATAATTAATTTTACCAAACAATAAAAATGTCAACATCTATATAAAATATTCATATATTTATGAAAAACTTTCGAAATATTTCAACTTAAACTGTAGTTTATAACATGAACTACGATCGAGCGATAGTTTTATCACTGTCTATTTTTGCTTTAGAACAGTCTTATAAAACTATTTTGCCCATCCTTGGAAACTGTCTCAACCAACTGCACAATTAAAACACTAATTTCTAACCGGTTTCGGCACTTCGTGCCCTGTTCAGAGGTACAGAAAGGAAGGAAGGAAAATTAGGTTTTAACGTTTCGTTGATATCATCTTCATCAGAAACGGAGCACACGCTCGGATAGGATAGATTTTGTTATGAATGTGGAAGGCAATCGGCCGTGCCCTTTGAAAGGAACTATCTCCGTATTTGCCTGGAGGACTTTAGGGAAATCGCGGATGGCTGGATTTGGGTTTGAATCGCCTTCTCCCAAATTCCAGTACATTGTGATAACACTGCGACACCTTTTTCGGTATAGGTCAAGAAGTGACCTTATTTATCGGTCTAGAGATGTATTGACAATGGAGTAGGGAACCTGTTACATATAAATATTTCAGTTCTGCAACTATAATATGAAACAAACATTCATGAATACACAACCTAACGCGAAAATATGAAAAAGGCATTTTAACTATCAAAATATGTAGAAACAGAAACAATAAATCTTATACATGTACAGCAGCAATACAAATTTAGGAACTTCTATATGAATATGCAGATGTAAAGAAATGCAACTACTCATCGGGCTTAACGAATGTACTGGCCTTATCGGGCAAATGATGGCAATTTAGATAACCGAAACCGGGCCTCGTAATAAAATTCATTTGCAAACGCTGATTTCTCGAATGAATTAAGGTTGCCCTTCATCTCTGGATGATAAATGAAAGTAGCATATTGCGAACAAGGAGAAAGAAAGAAAGAGCTTTTACTGTATGATTACAGGATTGCAGAACAATCAGTGGAATCAGTTACTTCGTAAAAGTTTGGGAATAGAAGTAAAGAGCAATTTGAAGTGGACTAACCACATAAAATTAATTGTGGCTAAGGCAGATTCCGATCTAACAAGGGGAGGCCGCCAATTGTGAAATTCAGATTCGATTCACACTGCGCATAATGAAAGCTCATGGCCAGAAGTGTAATTTGGCAAAGCACCAAGATGCACTTCTCAGCCGTTGTCGAGAAAATCGACAATTAAATAAAGCCGTTACGGTGAAATACTCTCTACGATCTTTACGATTAGTAATGTTGTGCAGAGGCGTGGCGCAGGGGTAAGCGCTCGGGTCCGTAATCCGAAGGTCGCTGGATCGAATGTCGCGGCATGCAACTTTTTTTTATTATTTGTTTTTTGTAATTCAAATATATATATATATATATATATATATATATATATATATATAGTTGTTACGGTCTTCAGTCCGGAGACTGGTTTGATGCAGCTCCCCACAATACCTTATCCTGATCAAGCCTTTTCATCTCCTCATAAGAACGACAACCCACATACACTTGAATCTGTTGTACCCCACACACTTCCTTCCAATACTAAATTTACGATGTCTAAGAATGTGTCCTACCAAGCGATCCCTTCTTTCAGTCAGGGTATGCCAAAAATTCCTTTCCTCACCAATTCTGTTCAGTACCTCTTCATTAGTTATGCGATCTATCTACCTAATCTTCAGCATTCTTCTGTAGCACCACATTTCATAAGCCTCTATCCTCTTTCTGTCCGCACAGCTTATCGCCCATGTTTCACTCCCATACAAGGCAACACTCCACACAAATGCCTTCAGAAAATACTTCCTTACACTTAAATTAATATTCGATGTTAGCAAATTTCTCTTTTTCAAAAATGCTTTACTTCCCACAGCCATTCTGCATTTTATATCCTCTGTACTGCACTCCATTACCCTAGTTTTGCTCTTGTTAATGTTCATCTCATAAGCACCTTTCAGCACACTGTCCATTCCGTTCAGTTGCTCTTCCAGGTCCTTTGCTGTATCTGACAGAATTACTATGTCGTCGGCAAAACGCAATGTTTTTAATTCTTCCCCTTGAACTTTAATTCCTTCACCAAATTTCTCCTTGCTTCAATCCCTACATAAACCTTTTCTTCATTCTTGGTTTTTAGATTATGTCTGAAGTTGCTGAAAAAATTACACTTGCAATAAGTCCTATAAGCTTTACAAACATTTGAACATTTGAGAGACAGGGGAAGAGGGGAGGAGGAGGAGGAGGAGGAATAGAGGAAGGTGGGGAAGAAAGAGGGAGAGACAGATAGAGGGCTGAGGGACTGAGAGAAGTGGCAAAGGAGAACAGAAAGGAAGGAAGGAAGAGATGGGCAGGAGGGCAGAGAGAGAAAAGAGGAGGACTTGAACTAGCAGAAAATCGAGCGTGGTAGCACACTCGACTCGCATTCGGAAAGACGGCGATTCAAATATTCAAATACAACTCCTTCCAGGTTTTTCTGTGATTTCCCTAAAACAGTCAAGGCAAATGCAGGGATTGTTCATTTGAAAGGTGACGGCCGGATTCCTCCCCTATCTCTGATGGTGTGCAATCGTGTTCTCCACCTCTAATGACCACGATGTCGACGGCACGTTAAAACCTAATGTTCTTTCCTGCCTTAAAAGAAGACTGGAATACATAAATAACCGGACAACACGAGATTTTCAGATAGTATTTTAACAGATATTAATCTTATATACTTCAGTAAAACAATAACTTAGGCCTTCGCAGTAATATTTAGTAATTTTCAGCGATGTAAAAGCGCGGCTACCATATGGTAATTTTCAGAGTATAGATGTTGATTCAGTATATTGTCCATGTCGGCAACTGCGGTTAAGGTTAAATTAAATAAGCAGCAACTAGTTGCAGGGTAGTAGATTTTTTTTTTGCGACCGGTCTTTTTCTTCTTTTTATTTTACTTCAGTTTTTAATTTCACTGTAGTCATACTAAAAATCGCTTGATATTATATAGGTTCTTCAAGGTTGCGTTGTCTCATCTGTTGCAGCAAAATCGTTCGTGCCTGAATCAGTGGTGGCAACCGAGTCATTGGTTGTTTTTTCACAAGGAGGGCCTACAGTGCGTGTTGAAAGTTTGTACAGAGAGTCCTCTGTGAATGATGTAGTAATATCATCCAGCACGTCAACAGACTCAGTCAAGTTTTTTTCATTAGTCGTGTCTTGCACGCGTTCATCAGAACTATTTTATGGGTCTTTTGTTTTCATAGTATCTCCGTCTGTTCTTCGTGATTCGTGGTTCCATTCTCATGTGGACTTGGCATTCCATTCAGAAGTTATTGTTTTATTTCCGAAACAACATGGTGTGTCCATAACGTGAATTCACAATTGCAGACTCAAGATTTGGCAATTTCCGAAATGCCTTTCGTACTGACATCATGACAGCACGTGGAATAATCACTTTCACCAGATAAGAGAGCTAAGGGTAATATTTTCCCCGAATTTGTTTCCATTTCATTGTCTGCACCAGTTCTTCGTGGATGGGATTATTTTCCTTTCCTCCTGCCTTCAGCATCTTTGTGGTTTTACTCCGGTACCAGTTATTCAGTTTTATCATTTCTTCAGGCTTTTTGTATTCACTATCCCCCTTAAAATTCAAAAGCTTCCGGATAGAGATTCAAATTATGTGCAAATTGATTTGAAGTGCCCTTAGCGAAGATTTCCGTCAATTATTGTCCTTCTTCAGTTGGATAACTGTATCACTCCATCATGTAGGACACTTTTATACACCTTAAGAATGCCAATAAATGCCCAAAACGATTAAAAACTGCAAGTGGTTGCTGGCAAGCGTGAAATGTTTACGTGCACTGCAGTGGCGGTCTAAGGGGGGAGGACGGCCCGCCCCGGTCTAGGGGGGCCTCCAAATATCGGGAAAGGACCTTTCTTTTTTCTTTTTTTTTTCTTTTTTATTTTATTTTAATTTTTTTTAATTTTTTTTTAATATTTATTTATCTATTTTGAGCGCGCTTGGCAGCATCTTGTTCTGCTGGGGCCTCCAAATCTCGAAAGCTATTCTTTCAGACTGTCTCGTGCCTCTCGTCCTGGAAGGAGCCTCCAATTCTTTTTTATAGTAATACATGTATGTCCAAGTGAACGGGGGAGGGGGGGGCTCCTTTCGTTTCCCCGCCGCGCCGGGCCTCCAATAACCTTAGTCCGCCACTGGTGCACTGTGCCCTCTGCTGTGGGTTTGGCAGGTTCGCGTGCCGTCGCCGTCGGACGGATGCGCGGCGGCGCGTCCCTCGGGCTGCAGCCTGCGCAAGGCGACGTCGCTGCACGCGGGCGTCTCCGCGTCGCTGGTGGCGGCCGCCGGCGCCAACGCGGGGGGCGGCGCGCCGGGGGGCGGCGGGGGCGGCGGCGGCGGCGCGCTGCTGCGCTCGGAGGCGGCGCGCCTGCTGCCCGCCAACAAGGAGGCCGCAGCCGCCACCGCCGCCGCTGCGGACGGCGACGCCGACGCCGCACAGCCGCCCACCTACACCTTCACCAGGCACGCCATCCGCTCCAACTACATGGACAAGAGCATAGAGGCCAAGAAGAAGGTACGCGCACCACGCGACGTGCTACAGTTATAACCGACTACCATGTCCAAAGACGTTTGTGAGCAAACTAGTTTCTGCGCGCTATAACAAACTCATAAAAAAATATGATGCAACATTTCACACATTATTCCAAATTTTCATATATAGATCGATCACTAATCCTTAGGACATCTTGATGATTTCTCTTATTGACAGTAACTTTAAGGCATATTACTGTGCCTAGTGTATATATAGGGTGAATCACCTAACCCTTGCACCATAAATATTGCGCATGCGGAAAGTGCTTAATTGTATCCATAATGGATGTGAGGTCGCAGTTGTATACTTAATTATTTTGTCAAGTAGGTTCAACCACAGAGATCGTATAAAAACACTAAAATATGACGCGTTTCAAGGGTCAAGCCCTCATCATTATATAAAATATACAAGAATCTTAAAACCTGAGACAATCAAAATCTAAAACGTAATAAAAGAAAACGTGGTTACTTCCCTTGTAACCGTGTCTAAACAGAAAGGTCCTCAGCATACTGTGCTTCGTCAAGATTCAAAAGAGACCCCAGACCACGTTTTGTTTTATTACATTTTAGATTTTTATTGTCTGAGGTTTTAAGATTCTTGTATAGTTTACCTGATGATGAGAGCTTGACCCTTGAAACGCGTCATATTTTAGTGTTTTACACGATCTCTGTGGTTGAGCCTACTTGACAAAATAACGGAAAGTGCGTTTGATGTACGATTTTCACGGAGTGGATTGGTAGCCAAGGACTCGTGTTGTTAGTCCATAAACAGATTGTAAAAATACCTAGTAAGTGTAAAAATGTTCAAATGTTTGTAAATCTATCGGAACAAAGTGCGTGGTCATCAGTACGTAGCTTACAAACTACTTAAACCTAGGTAAACTAACCTAATGACAAACACACACACCCATGCCCCAGGGAGGACTCGAACCTCCACGGCGAGCAACCGCACGCTCCGCAGCGAGACGCTTTAGACCGCACGGCCACTTTTTTTTTTTTTTCGGGTCTCCTTCCTCCCCTTCAACCCGTCCTTCCGCTCACCAAATTCGCCTTCATCGGCGTCGGCTTCATCGGCCTTTGGTATGACAATTTTCCTTTCTTCTGCAGGTAAAAATTAATGGATCTCTTCCACGATGAAAATAAATTTTTCTTCCATAAAAAGACTAAAATAAAACTTTGTTTCTCCATCGAAGCCATTTTCTTTCCTAGCTCTCTGAACGATTCCGAGTTGGTCTTCTCGAAAATTGAGTGTTACCGTTTAGTTTCCATCGTTTTACAATTCAATTAAATTCTTTGTCTCTTCTCTTTATTTATCTGCTCTTAACTCGCGAACCGTGAGCTGCCAGGTGCTGTATTTTTATCATTACACATGTTAACACATAAGGGAATGCTGAGTACATAATTAAAAGAAAGGCGTCTTCTCGCCGTTTAAATGTGGAACTTATGGGATAAAAGTATTGGAAACAATAGAAAAATAAATGGATTAAAATTGCTTTTATTCCAAAGATATCAAACTACATTCAATCTTGGTGTTTCCTGTTTATAAATGTCTGGGGTGCTCAGTAGTTTCGAAATTCTTCTCTGAAAACTGCTTCTAGAAAGTTTGCATAGTTTCGCTTGTAATGTTTTTTTCTTGATAACTTGTGAAGTTCCTGAACTATATACATGGAGATATCCTCTTTGCTTTTAGCTGTACTGGACATTAAATAGTGAACGAAGTGTCCTTTCAGCCAGTTAACAGAGTTCCTCTTGGTTTTAGGGTACGGAACAGTATCTGGATGCAAGAAATCATCAGGTGTAATATGAAGAGCCGATGTTCTTGTCATGATTTCAAGCTTCTTCCGAATAAATTCCCAAACGTCCTGGACCTTGGAGCACACAAAAAGATGTTCGTCGCTGTCCAATAAGTTGCACGTTGCGCACAATGGTGAGTCCGCCAAGTGTATGGAATATAGCCTGGAGTTGTTGTGCACTTTCCGGTTCACTAAGCGATACCAGGAGGCTCTGACCGCAGTTATCAAATCACGGCAGTGGATGTTCTTCCAAATGATTGGCCATCTGTGATTAGGATATTTTTGTTCAATAATGTTCCGGTTCTTCGTTTCCATTAGCTTCTTATAAACTTTATGCACCGTCATAAGCTCATCATCTTGCATGTTTATCTGCAGGTAGCTCAACTCAATTATAAAGGTTTGGAAATGGAACATAGTGCTCGGAATATGTTGGACGTTAATTGGAGGCTGCAGACTGGTAGGCGTTATCTCGTTTAACAGGTGGGCTGTTAAACTGTTAGGTAAGTTCTTCCATATCTTATATGTATTACACACGTACAGCGCCCGTGTCTTAGATTCAACATGCGTAAGGTTTAATCCGCCGTCCCAAACAGCCAAAGTGAGCGTGTCGTATTTCACTTTAAAGATGTACCCTCGAGTGACGAAGTGACCCAGGGCGGACATAATTCGTTGCATTGTCCCATGTGGCATCGGTAATACTTGTGCAACATAGTTCATCTGCGATGTTACGTAAACATTAGCGAGGGTAACCCTTTGTAAGTCATCAAGCTTCCTGATGTAATGGCTCTGTATGCATGCACGCAGACGTGCGAGAAGATTGCGGTAATTGACAGCGATCGTGTGCCTTATGTCACTCCGGTATTCGATGCCTAAGCATGTCAGTTTGGAGACTGGAGTTAAGTATTCATGGTGCTGCACTGCAATCCCACTTCCTATGTTCATTAAACCACACTTTCGTTCATTTAACTTAGCCCCGGAGGCAAGTTCGTATTGCTTAACGATGAGGAGTGCTGCTCCTAACTCCTGTTCGTCCATGACTAAGAAACCCACGTCATCCGCGTAGGCATTGCAGGCAATCTTGAGTCCACGGATTGTCAATCCTCGTAGACGTTGGTGCAGTGTAGCAAGCAGGGGTTCAATGGCGATAGCAAAAAGCGCCATTGACAAAGGGCAGCCCTGTCTCACCGAACTCTTTAATTTAATTTCTTTTGTGAGCTGTCCATTCACTAATGCTCTTGTAACACCTTTACTGAGGATTTCACTGATGAAGTTCGTGAAGCGCTGCGGGAAGCCCATAGCACGCATGGTGCTCAAGAGGTACTGGTGGTTCACTTTATCAAATGCCTTCGCAAAATCAAGTGAAACTAGGGCACATTGAATTTTGCAAGCCTCTTCTGTAGCAATCACGTCTCTGTATTCGCATAAATTTTGTTGGATTTTCCTGTCAAGACCCACGCACGTCTGGTATCTGCCTATTACTGAATTCAGCAAAAGTTTCAATCTATGGGCAATTACTCGTGCCACGATTTTGTAGTCACAATTTAGTAGTGTCAGAGGTCTAAAATCGTCAATAAGTCTGCTTCCCGGATGTTTAGGGACGAAAACTGCTATTCCTTCTACCAGCTCTTTAGGCAGATTAAAATGTGGCTGGAACAATTCATTACACATAGCTAGTAATTTTGGCTGCAGTTGTTCACGAAAAATGTAATAAAATTCCGCGGTGAGACCGTCAGGGCCCGGTGACTTGTTTTTGGGGCTTCGTTGGATGGCATATTCTAGTTCCTCCTCATCAATTTCTGTAAGAAGATTCTCAGCTTGTGCGTCACTTAATGTCCCTTGAAGGTTGTGTAACAACTCCTCCTGCATTATTGCATCGTTGCTTCCCGTTGCCAGCAGCTCTTCCAGGTGAGTATGGATTGCATTTTTTATTTCGTGTTGCTGCACTAGGGTGGTCCCATCACGTAACCGGAGTTGTGTGATAATTTTTCTTTTTCCTCTCTTATTCTCTCGAATGACATGGAACATAGAAGGTTCTTCCTGCTCTATCAGGTTATCAGACCTAGACCGGACTTTGTACCCATCACACTGTTGCCGTTTAAGTTTTAGAAGTTTAGCTTTAATTCGCTTTATTTGTACATAATTGTCGATTATCGTCGCGTCCGATTTATGTAACTCTCTTAGGCAGGAGAAATAAAATTCTGTGTCATCTTTAGCCAGTAATACTTTTCTCTTGCATAAGTTTGAAACATTCTCCGTATCCTTGGTTTGGCATGTTTGAGCCACCATTCCGTCACTGAATTGTACTGTGATACTTTACGTTCACATTCCCTCCATGTTTCATTAAATGCACGCTGGCATTCTGCATCATGGAGAATGGAGTTGTTCAGTTTCCACGTGCCTCTGGCACGGTATGTGCCCTGTTTGCTCATGTTAACAGTACATATATATGCAGCATGGTCTGATAAAATTGTCGGCCAAATTTCGGAATGTAGGACGGAAGAAGTGAGTTGTTCTGTGACATATATTCTGTCCAGCCGACTTGCAGAATGGCTCGTGACATAAGTGAAACCTTGTAACATACCGTGCAGGTGTTCCCAAGTGTCAATTAAACGTAGTTCACTAACGATACGTTTCAGCTCCATCGATGTATTGAAATTGGGCGTCTGGTCTTTGCGGTGCAGCACACAATTAAAGTCACCTGCAAGTATTAGATGATCATAATTCCGACCAAATAGCGGCACTATTTCACTAGTAAAGAATTCTGCTCTGTGTCGCCGATTGCTATTGCCGGATGGCGCATACACGTTAATTATGCGAGTTCGGTAAACTGTGACTGCAATTCCCCTGCTATTCGATAATTTTTCCACATCAGTCATTATGATGCCTTCTTTTGCCAAAACAGCTGTTCCGAGATCCTCTCCACTTCCCGGATTGGTGATAGCAGTATATCCGACAATGTTTTCGAGTTCTATGGCGGCCACTTCCTGTAGCAATATGATGTCAATATCGGCAGCACGTAACAGATCCTGTAACATGGACAGCCGCATACCCGACCGGATTTTATTGATGTTGAGGGTGGCTATTTTATATGCTTGCGACTGATTCATGACTTTAGGGTTGCTATTAGTTAGTTTGTCCTGTTAGGATGACTGGGAATAGAGGCCTCATGTTCCTCAATCGGGGCTACCATAGTGGCATCTTTTGTAGTTGTGAGCTGCTCCTTCAAGGAGGTTGAGGATTCCGTCCCCAATTCCTGGACCACAGCCGTGTCAGCGTCCTCCTCTGCTTGTTCCATTTCCTCTGCCCATGATTTTGGACATGTGGACTGGTGCAAATCCTCTGTTTGTTGTACCTCTGCAGAGGAATCCAGTGCTAGCAGTGTAGACGGGATAGAGGTTGTGTCACCACTGCACTCTTGGTGCGAAATCGATCCGGAAGAGGCAGACATATCGACATCCATTTCTCCCGAGACCGGCTTATTCACATCAGCAGTCACAGAATTTTCATTACGGATCTTGTTAATAATCTTCTTTGCTTTCTCCCTCAGTAAAGGTGCGACTTGATTAGCACCCTGGTGGGCTCGTCTCCTTTTGTTTGTCTTCTTTGTCGAAGACGACTCCGTTGATGATTCCGAACCATCAGTATCAGAGGTTCGTTTTTCCGTCGAGTGGTTCTCGTCAATAGATCCAAGATCCATCAACTCCCGTATTTCATTAGGTCCAGGTGTAGGGACGGGTTTACCCAAATCTGTTAGTACACGGTCTGGTTCACTCGGCGCTGCTTCATCACTCATTTCCATGTGTGTGTCTGAAAGAATCTGCGCAGTCGATAGTACATCAACGTTTGAGCTAGCAGGTACGCTTGTTGTGACTGTCGGCGCAACAGCACGTTGATCATTGCGTTCTGGTGGAGGGACATCTAAAGGTGGAGTCGCGGTTTGCACTGCAGCTAGAACCGACGAGTAAGTCAGGGGCAGCGCCGTTGTCACGGAAGGACGCGCGGCCTCCCCGGCTGGTATCTGCGCCACGCGGCGTTGTAAACATTGCGCTCTGACGTGGCCTGTCGCGCCGCAGCCAGCGCAAGTCTTCGGTTGCCCATCATAAATTACAATTCCACGGTGTCCGCCTACAGTGATGTAAGAGGGGATGTGTTTTGTTAAATCTATCTTAACCTGTCGCACTCCACTTAACACAGGGAATATGTGACTCTGAGAAAACTTTTCTGCAAAATTGTTTAACACCCTGCCATACGACGCGAGGACCGCATTAATTTGTTCCGCTGTCGTTTCAAAGGGCAGTTCAAATATCCGCACTGTTCGGATACCAAGTCCCGCGTGCGTGACAGTCACATCTCCGACAGCACCGTCCCTGTATTTAAATTTCAAGGCCCCTCCACTACTTGCTACTACTCTATCACATACGTCTGAATTTATCACTTTAAGAAAGACCACACTCGTCACGATAGAGAAATTAATTCCAATGACTTCATCGGCAGATATCTTAGCGGTTTCTTCTAACTAGTTTTCTACTTCAAAAGAGCTCGGTCTAGGGAGAGTCGTGTCAAAGGTGAACTTCAGTGTATCTATTCTCTTAGTTTGATTCATGGTTCCATGGTATTCTACACAGCTAAGACTGCGCTGAATGCACGCGACTCACCGCGTAGAAGTAAACAAACTCGCCACGGCGCGCTGCTCCGCCGGAGATCCGCACACCGCCGTAGCCGCGACGAGACTGCGCCACTCCACCGCGGCCCCAGTAAGTGTACTTTTCATGCAAACATACAATTTTTCAAATGGGAAAAATGGTTGTTTCTATCATGTACTGGAATTTTTTGACACCCGCTATGTACAAGAATTTTGAATGACATTTTCATCACGTTTAGTTTGACAGCTACAACCGTTCAAAGCTTTGGGGGTGGAGGCTACTGGCTGTTGGTCATGAGACAGTGGGCCGTGCCGCAGGGGCTAGCCACTCGGCCAGTCAGCTATGCTGTCGCAGCTCCGCCCCCGAAACTTTGTATGGTTGTAGCTGCCAAACTAAACGTGATAAAAATGACATTCAAAATTCTTGTACACAGCTGGTTTCAAAAATTTCAGTGCATGATAGAAACAACCAAAGTTCCATTAAAAAAACTATATGTTTGCATAAAAATACACTTGCTAAGTAGTATTACAATATGTTTGTTGCCTAAAAATATGAGCCCCTGGCTACCAATCCATTCTGTGAAAACCGCACATCAATCGCACTTTCCGTTTCCGCAATAATTGCGGTGCAAGTGTTAGGTGATTCACCCTGTATATATATAGGCTGTCCCACTCAACGCCGGCCGCGGTGGCCGAGGAGACTGAGGCGCTCCAGTCACGGTCTGCACGGCCACTACGGTCGGGGGTTCGAATCCCCCCTCGGGCATGGATATTTGTGACGTCCTTAGTATTAAGTAGTTCATAGGTAGTTTGTAAGTTTAGGGACTGGTGGCCCCGTAGTCGAGTCCCATAAGCTGTACAAACATTTGAACATTTTTTGTCCCACTCAACTGTTTTACCTCAGATATCTCTGAAAGTACAAGAGATATTGAAAAACGACTTTCACGGTCATGAACGTACGACAGGGGCTATGACATAGTCTAAAAGGTAAAGAAATATTATTTTCGACACAAAGCGTCCCGAGACTCAAGCGAGACACGCGGTTGAGTCTCGGACACGCGCTAGCGGCGCGCCTCATGTATTCCAAACGGCAAATTCGCTTCGCGGTTTCTCCGGACGTAATTGACGCACCGCAATACAACCAACGCCATTCTTTTTGTGGTTTTTCATGCTATTGATTGCTTAAGAAATAATATGGGGTATCCATTTAAAACATAAGCTTGTGTTGAAAATAATATTTCGTTACGTTTTAGACTGTCTCATAGTACCTACTTTCATAAGCCCTGTCGTACTTTCATGACCGTGAAAGTCGTTTCACAATACCTCTTCTAGTTTCAGAGATATCTAGGGTGAAACAGTTACAGGGTGAGTCACCTAATATTACCGCTGGATATATTTCGTAAACCACATCAAATACTGACGAACCGATTCCACAGATTGAACTTGAGGAGAGGGGCTAGTGTAACTGGTTAATACAAACCATAAAAAATGCACGGAAGTATGTTTTTTAACACAAACCTACGTTTTTTAATATAACCCCGTTAGTTTTGTTAGTACATCTGAACATATAAGCAAATACGTAATCAGTGCCGTTTGTTGCATTGTAAAATGTTAATTACATCCGGAGATATTGTAACCTAAAGTTGATGCTTGAGTACCATTCCTCCGCTGCTCGATCGTGTGTATGAAGAGCATCGAATTAAGTAGGGATCCAAAGGGAACGGTGATGTACCTTAGGTACAAAAGAGACTAGAACAGCACATTACGTCCACATGCTAACACCTTTATTGGTCTTTTTCACTGACGCACATGTACATTACCATGAAGGATGAGGTACATGTACACACGTGGTTTCCGTTTTCAATTACGGAGTGGAATAGAGTGTGTCCCGAAATATCAGGCCAATAGATGTTCAAAGTGGTAGCCACCATTTGCTGCACACAATTGCAATCTATGGTGTACACGCCGCAGTACATCTGGTATGTCACAGCAGGCTCCCACAATACGTTGTTTCATATCCTCTGAGGTTTTAGGCACATGACGGTACACATTCTCCTTTAACGTACCCCACTGAAAGAAGTCCAGAGGTGTAAGATCAGGAGAAGGGACTGGCCAATTTATGCGTCCTTCACGTCCTATGAAACGCCCGTCGAACATCCTGTCAAGGGTCAACTTAGTGTTAATTGCGGAATGTGCGGGTGCACCATCATGCTGATACCACATACGTAGACGCGTTTCCAGTGGGACATTTTCGAGCAACGTTGGCAGATAATTCTGTAGAAACGCGATGTATGTTGCAGCTGTTTGAGCCCCTGCAATGAAGTGAGGACCAATGAGGGGGTCGCCAATGATTCCGCACCATACATTATAGTCCATTGTCGCTGTCGCTCTACCTGTCGGAGCCAGCGAGGATTATCCACGGACCAGTAATGCATGTTCCGTAGATTCACTGCCCTGTGGTTTGTGAAACCCGCTTCATCGATAAACAGGTAGAACTGCAACGCATTCTCTGTTAATGCCCATTGACAGAATTGTACTCGATGATTAAAATCATCACCATGTAATTGCTAATGTAGTGACACATGAAACGGGTTAAAGCGGTGATAATGCAGTAAGCGCATGACACTACTTTGACTCAGTCCACCGGCTCTGGCAATGTCCCTTGTACTCCTGTGTGGGTTCACGGCAACAGCAACTAGCACATCAACTGCACCCGCTTCTCCTGTGACGGGCCTCTTACAGACCCATTTGCGTGCTACGACCATACCTGTTGCATACAGTTGGCGGTAGATGTTTTGAAATGTGCGGCACGTTGGATGCTCTCTGTCCGGGTACCGTTCTGCATACACTCTGCAGGCTTCAGCTGCATTTGGCGACACTAGCCATATATGAGTATTGTCTCCGCCTTTTCAGAGTTCGAATATACCATGGTCAGAGTTCCTACAAAACTACACTATCACAGACGTCTGGTAACACAGTGTACTACAGTTAGTCTGTGTGCAAAGACGAATGCAGAATTACAATAGCAGCAAGCGCTACATGCGGACACTACGACAGCTAGACCAAACCACAACAGTGCACTACAGCCACACTCGTAAACCCGGTCGTCATCGTAAACATGTCCCTGCAGATACTGCTCGCCGACCGTGGCCCTTGTTTGTTACAACACGCAACTGAATGTCGGAGGTTTCAAGTGTCAACTTTAGGTTACAATATTTCCGGATGTAATTAACATTTTACAATGCAACAAACGGCCATGATTACGTATTTGTTTACATGTTCAGATGTGGTAACAAAACTAACGGGGTTCCATTTATAAAAACGTAGGTTTGTGTTAAAAAACATACTTCCGTGCATTTTTTATGGTTTGTATTAACCAATTACACTAGCCCCTCTCCTCAGATTCGGTCTGTGTAATCGGTTCGTCAGTATTAGTTGTGGTTTACGAAATATATCCAGCGGTAATGTTAGGTGACTCACCTGGCTGTTCAATAATGAATGATCATAATTTTTTTATGGTCATAATTACCCGTACTAAAATTTTATCTTATGATATTCTGTTAGCTTAATGTGAAACAATCGCGCCTTACTGGTTATTGAAACTGGTTGTTGTGATTACCGGTTCCCGCCTGTATAGGCAAGCAAGTTCAGACACGTTCAATATCGCCTACCGCTGCAATGAAGGCAACACTCGAAAACAATATGCTTTCGTCTTTTAAAAAAATTCAGCTGAGGCCTATATCATGTTACAGGAGGCATTTAGAGAGTCTCTTCTTCCCTGCAGCATAGCTGGACGGTGGTTTAAAATGTATAAAGATTCGAGACAATTTCCAAGGAAGGTGTACCATGTGTTCCAGTTATTGCACTTGCGGAACATCAACACTGCCTCTGTCAATGTAAATGAAGAGCACATTCTGAAATACTGAACATTTCACTGGGTGCCACCCACACGTTCGTGACAGAAACATTACACATGAGACGTTATTGTGGGCTTTCGGTTCAAGATTGTTGATTCCCGAACGAAAGGATATTCGGGTGGAGGTCTGCATGCAGTTAAAGTTGATGTTAGAGTAATATCCGGAGCTTCTTTCAAATGTAATCACTGATGATGACACTTGGCTGCATCATTTTGATCTTGAGAGAAAATTGCAAAGCTCAGTGTTGAAGTCTCCATCACCATACGCCAAACAAGCATAACTGGTTGCTTCTACTGTGAAAGTTATGGTCATCTTGAAATGTGATGGTTCCTTCTAACAATTTATTTCACAAATTTTCTTGTCTCTCCTGTGTACTTCTTCTCTAATTAATATCTGCTGATAGGTTTATTGCATTTATTAATTTATTATTTTATCTTTCCGACTTCTACATTCAGTTAGGGGTTGGGAGAGATATCTCAGGAGTCATGTCCTTTGATTTTTATTACTTACTACCTAAAAACCCGGCGTTACCCGGGTATTTATTTATTTATTTATTCCTGCCTTGAGTAAGTATTTCTCCTACCCTTTCACTCTGTCCATCTATTTTTTTTCTAAAAACATGTTATATTTAACGAAGAATATGTAAGACATAACGCTGTCTTGTATAATACACAAAATTATACGTGTAGTATACAAAGAAAGAAAATAGCAATCAAAATACAAATGGCATATAAAATTTGCAAGATCTCATATTTATTGAGTTATACATTGTAAAATTGAATATTTTTCAGGTAAATATTTGTATAAGTGCTGTATGTCTGTAAAAGTCTCACGAATACAATAAGTAGTAAAGACGTAATAGATTAAAACCTGGTGCGTGATAGGACGGCTTTCTACGAACGTTACTGTTTATATGCTCATATCTCATGAACTACGTTTTGTACTATGATACAATTTCGAAGGTACAATCAGCTGTACGTGTGTAAAATTTCCTACAGCTGCAATTTGTAGTGTAGAATTATAAATTGTAACGTCATACCGAATGCCGTATTTTTAGTTCATGAACAGCGGAAAAGTAGTAAGCGAGAAACTTTTTTCCTTTCATAATTTTGCTATGGCTCTCAGAGACAAAACAATTCAGTAAAGGTTTGAAATTATGTTTAAAATTGGTTCAAAGTCGCTAAATACTGACATTTTGATACAGTGTGTGAATAAATTCTCGTCGCACTATGTGGCAGTTTCTTGCAACTATAGTGTTTACAAGGTCATGCTCGATGCGATAGTTTTACGTCTACTGCGAAACTGCAATCGAATGGTTGGTTTATGAACACATAGCGGACATACAGACAAACATTCTTCTTTATTTAAATAGGTTAAGGTACTTTATTGTCTTTTCTGTGGTTACTCGTGGCAGTGGAGCGCAAGCTGATTTTAGAGCTGTACTAGCTTAAGCCCGCGGCTCCGCTCGCGTGTTGGTTGATTATGATAGATAAACTATCTTTCATTAGTGTGCAATTTATTTATTCTTATATTTTCTTATTCGTATGCTTATCCTTACAGAGAAAGAGCTGAAGACATTGTAGCACGCATCGACCAAAGATATGGTCTGTGGCATCACGTTTCGCTGTATGTAATCTCCTTGCTATAGAGTTGCAAACGTCATCGCTGGCCTTCAGTCCGGATTTTTTTTATAATTTGACGACTTTCAACCACCATATTTTCCACCCCCTTATAGCTATCGGCATGGAACTGCTATGGTGTACAACGGGAGACTTCGGACAACAATTACACACAGAGCGAAATATTAACACATACACACACACACACACGTAGAATTTTATATACACTGACAACTTTCCATCCCAATATACTTCACCCTTTATCATTATCAACCCTCAAGCAACAATGTAACCAATAAAACCACTTTCAAAGAGTAAATATAATTTTCAAAGAGTAATTTTTGTTCCGCATTTTACGTTATATTCTTCAAATTAATAAATATATATCATATCGCTATAAAACTGTGCCTAAATCCTTCCTCAGGTACAAATTAGTAACTGTACAAATATTTAAGTCACTGCGTCTTGTCGTTCGGACGTGATAAGCGTACACATAGCAGACATTCACATTAATATATATATATATATATATATATATATATATATATATATATATATATATATATAGATAAATAGCTAACCGATCGCCATAAAACCGTTCCTAAAGTCTTCCCCGGGTAGACGTTAGTAACTGTACAAATTTTTAGCTCTTTATGTCTTGTGGTTCAGACGTGATAAACGTACACCTAACAGACATTCACATTTATAGATATATATTAAGCTGTGACTCGAGGCTGGGTTCACAGGCAGGGGGACCGAAGGCACTTGGCACTGTACTTGTCAGCCATTACTTTTTCGTGGAAGCTCCCTGCCGAGGCGATCGCTCTGGGCCACCCGTGGGGCGGTTGACGCTCTACAGAGACTGAGAGGCGCCGTTTTACGGCTGGGTGTGTTAGAGGGACGCGTCTGGGCGGTGAGCGTTTCTGGGTTTATGAGATCGTCCGGCGCCGGCTGCCAAGCATCGTGGGTGTCTTTTGTAAAGTGCAAGAAACGGCCCTGGGGTCTGTGTATTTCTATAGGTGAGTGCCGACAGTCTGCAAAACGTTTGGCACTAAGGAATGACTCGCCGTTATCGCTGCGCCCCAAATTGTCGGCAGTAGGTTCTTCGGGTTTACGACTTGACTGCACCGCCCTTGCAGTTCCCTGTGAGGAGAGGGTGTCTGGCACAGCATGTATCCGGCGCCTACGATATAAAAATCGGTGCCAAGATGTCGAACTGTGATAATTTCGGAGATTTTTCCGGGAAAAAGTCTGGCTACGTGGGTCCGCGTGTGAAATTTGCTATCGGAGGCGGAGTCTGCAGTGTCTACTGGCGCGGGGTCTATGATTGGCTTCCGAGGTGTGGAGGGCGTGGCCGCCAATTGCGGTCGTGTGCAACCTGGAAGTACGCGATAGGGGTGATGGGGGAGTCGACTGAGACACAGCGTCGAGGACGGTTCGTTTTTTCGTTGAGAGTAGTTTTAGGGGAGTCGACGGTGGCTTCGTGTCTTACAAGGGTAGGCCGCCAATTGTGAAATTCAGATTCGATTCATACTGCGGATAATGAAAGCTCATGGCCAGAGGTGTAATTTGGCAAAGCACCATGATGCACTTCTTAGCCGTTGTCGAGAAAATAGACAATTAAAAAAAACCGTTGCGGTGAAGTACTCTCTACGATGAGTAGTATTGTATAGAGGCGTGGCGCAGCGGTAAGCGCTCGGATTGGTAATCCGAAGGTCGCCGGATCGAACCTCGCAGCAGGCAACTTTTTTTATTATTTGGTTTTTTTTTGTAATTAAAATATATATACGACATCTAGCACATCTCTTAAACGATGCGTTTTTACAAGAACAATTTTTTTTTTTTAGATTACCTGTTGGGAAACAAGCCTGATTGACATTCTGAAAAATTGTTCTATCGTTCGTCGGGTTTGACTTACACTATACATATTTGTTTCGGAATATCGTTTATACTTCTTCCGTTAACTATACGTGGTAAACATTATGAAGACAATTAATAACATTTGTGAAATACAACTTTGTTTGCGGAAAACATAATGATGTTCGAAGTCGCCAGTTGCATGTAATAAGTTGTTTGAAAGTCGTCTGTCGTGGAAAAACTGGCGACTTCGAACATGAAATGTTATTAATTGCATATATATATATATATATATATATATATATATATATATATATATATATATATATGTGTGTGTGTGTGTGTGTGTGTGTGTGTGTGTGTGTGTGTGTGTGTGCGTGCGTGTACATTTGAATTACAAAAGACAAATAATAAAAAATGTTGCGTGCCGCGAGATTCGATCCGGCGACCTTCGCATTACGAACCCAAGCGCTTACCGCTACGCCACGCATCTGTATAATGTCACCGCTCCTAGAAATAGTAGAGAGTATTTCACCGCAACGGTTTTTTTTTTTTTTTTTTAATTGTCGATTTTCTCGACAACGGCTAAGAAGTGCATCTTGGTGCTTTGCCAAATTACACATCCGGCCATCAGCTTTCATATGTGCAGCATGAATCGAATCTGAATTTCACAATTGGCGGTCTCCCCCTGTTAGACACGGTTGTGCGGACTTCTTTTTTTTTTTTTTTTTTTTTTTTTTTTTTTTTTTTTTTTTTTTTTTTTTTTAGTTGCCGCTTTGCTGGTAACGACCAAACTTCAACTTAGATTTGTAATTGTTTCACCATCTGCGGCCAATGTGCTATATAATTGTGAAACGCATTTCAGGGTCCGCCGTGATTATTGCTACAGTATGCTGCTTTCCTTATGGGTGGCATACACGTTATTTTTATGTTTGGTTAGGGGAAAGCAATGATCATGTGAAGAAAACTTCTCCCTTGTTCTTTGATCACCTTTTCTGCTCCTAAACATTGAAAATATTCAGCTGTTCACAGCTATTGCTCCTTGGCAGTAGTATTGATATTTTCCGAGATTCTTGAGACTGTCGTTTGTGACTGTACTCCAACCGTTGAAACAGAAACTGTAAAGTCGAAGGGGTTACTGCTCCTGTCTGCTGATTTCGACACTGCTTTTCCAGTGTGTGTGTGTGTGTGTGTGTGTGTGTGTGCGAGGGAGAGAGAGAGAGAGAGAGAGAAAAAAAGAGAGAGAGAGAGAAAGAGAGAGAGAGTATGGGCGCGCGCAACCCCATTGACAATTTAAGGAAACTAGGTCAGATTTCGTTGATAATTTAATTGATTGTTTGCCTTCAATTTTCTCTTGTCAAATTAGAGTTGTGATTCTACGAGACGGTCTGTTTCTGTCCATTTTTCTTTGAAGGTTAGGCATTCATAAAATATAGGCAGATTTTTATTTTATTTTGTTACTATCGTAATTTTTATTTCTATAAAGTCTTACGACAGGTTATTTCCTTTACATTTTATGTTGTTTCATGATGAGACTTGAGTCACCTAGTATTGTAACTTGGTTAGGTTATAACTTTGAGTTGAAAACATAATGTAAATTTCCTTAATTTTGCATTCCATCATTTAACCACCCTAATCATTATTTTGGAGTGAAATATAAATGTTTATTCTCGTTAACAGAGGGGATCAGAATCATTTAAAAATAATACAAATTTTATTATAGAAGTAGTAAAATAGTTAACTAATTGAATCTTGAACTTAGTATGGTGTAAACCATTGCTCAAATTTCAAGATGAACATTTATTTGTATAGAAAATACTAAAATTCTTCTTAGTGTGTAGGTTACCTATTTAAAATTATAAGAAAATTAGGGGAAGAGATAATAAAATAGTTACAAACTTTTAACAGATATAAAGTCCACAATTGTGCGATTGGATTCGTGATTTCCTGTCAGAAAACACACAGTATGTTGTAATTGACGGCAAGTCATCGAGTAGAACTGAAGTGATATCTGGCGTTCCC
Source organism: Locusta migratoria (assembly GCA_026315105.1). Classification (NCBI taxonomy): domain Eukaryota; kingdom Metazoa; phylum Arthropoda; class Insecta; order Orthoptera; family Acrididae; genus Locusta; species Locusta migratoria. The sequence goes on from CM048746.1 coordinate 339,903,027, forward strand.
CAGGGAAGTGTTATAGGGCCCCTACTGTTCCTTATTTTTATAAACGATTCAGGAAACAATCTGAGTAGCTCCGTTACATTGTTCACGGATGATGCTGTCACTTATCGGTTAGTAAAGTCACTAGAAGATTAAAATCAAATGAAAAATTATTTAGATATCGTGGTGCAAAAAATGGCAATTCACCCTTAATAATGAGAAGTGTGAAGTCATCCACATGACCACTAAAAGAAGCCGGTTAAACTTCATTTACACGATAAATCAATCAGTCAAAACTACAGGCCGTAAATTCCACTAAATACCAAGGAGTACCAATTACAACAACTTAAACTGTAAAAAACACAGAAAATGTTGTAGGGAAACCGAACCAAAGACTACGTTTCGCCGGCCGCGGTGGCCGAGGAGACTGAGGCGCTTCAGTCACGGTCTGCACGGCCACTACGGTCGGGGGTTCGAATCACCCCTCGGGCATAGATATTTGTGCCGTCCTTAGTTGTAGGTAGTTCATAAGTAGTTTGTAAGTTTAGGGACTGATGACCGCGTAGTTAAGTCCCTTAAGCTTAACAAACATTTGAACGTTTGACTACGTTCCGCTGGGAGAACACTTAGAAGATGCAACAGCTCTACTAAAGAAACACCTACATTACACTTCTGCGTCCTATTTTGGAGTATTGTTGCGCATTGTGGAATCACCACCAAGTGGGACTGACAGACGATTTACAGAAAGTACAGAGAAGGGCTGCTCGTTTTGAATTATCGTGATCTAGGGGAGAGAGTGTCACGAAAATGATGGATGAGTTGAGGTGGAAATCATTAAAAGAAAGGCGTTACTCGTTGCGACGAGATCTATTTGCGAAATTTTGTTTTACCAACCTTCTCTTCCGAATGTGAACGGATTTTGTTAGCAGCCACCAACATAGGAAGACATGACGATCAAAATAAAAGAATGATTTAGGTGCTCCTTTTTTTCCGCGAGCTATTAGAGAGTGGAACTGTAGAGAAACATCATAAAAGCGGTTCAGTGAACCCTATGCCGTGCATTTCAATGTGACTTGCAGAGTATTTATGTAGATGTAGAAAGGCAACTGCTTTGTAGCCCATAAGTTTAAACTTAGACATCAGATACCAATAATGTTGGTGAATGCGATTTTAAAAAGTTTTAGCTGAGATTATCCCAGGACTGAAATGAAAGGTCCGTTTCGGAGGTGGATTTTTTATAACTCTTAATTTCTCTCTTTCATTATATCATTTTAGGTAGGATTCTGCATGTGCTTGCAGATCCGAAGTTGGCAGTTAAACTGCCGAAATCGGTTACCTAAGTAACCTGGTCTGCGCAGGTGATCCGGATGCTGTTCGTGGTGGTGCTGGAGTTCTTCATCTGCTGGGCGCCGCTGCACGTGCTCAACACGTGGTACCTGTTCAGCCCGGACGTGGTGTACATGAACGTGGGCCGCACCGGCGTGGCGCTGGTGCAGCTGCTCGCCTACATCAGCTCCTGCTGCAACCCCATCACCTACTGCTTCATGAACCGCAAGTTCCGGGCCGCCTTCCTCGGCGTTTTCGGCTGCCGAAGGTACGAAAACGGTTCCCTTTACTCAGCTGATACACGTTCCTGTGTCGTATTACTACACACAGATTTTAATTTTTGGTTGTACTTCTTACAGAATAGCAGCACCTTTAAGCCAAACGCTATTCAACGTGCCGAAAAATAAAAAGGTTAAATTTATGTATTTGCCAGTAATGGTAAATGTGGTTTCCGTTCTTATAGCAATAACCATTATTCTTTTCTCCTCTTCACAAATGATGACTTTTCAAATTCATTAAATATTTTTAATTTACAGAATTGTAGCGTAAGCCATCTACCGTTACTATAATACAATTCTCTATAAATTCAGCCAAAGATCTCGTTCCATACGTAACATACATGTCTGAACAGACTGAAGATTACACTAAGACAGTGAAACCCTTAATCTCTACCTGTTATTGCCGATATTTTAGTTGACAACCAACGGTCCCATTATGTAACAAAACCTGTTTTTCTTATTACTACCAGATGATCCGCATTATGAAAATTAATTGCGAAGTGCTCACTGCTTGATCATCATATTAATCATACAGTTGTGACACTTTGCTAATAATATTCCAATTTAGTAAGACATTGCAAACAATTAACAAAACCAGAATGAAACTTTCACTCTGCAGCGGTGTAGGCGCAGGTATGAAACTTCCTGGCAGATTAAAATTGTGTGCCGGAACCGGGACTCGAACCTGGGACCTTTGCCTTTGGCGGGCTAGAGCTCTACCTTTTTGTTTTTTTTTTTTTGTTTTTTTTTTTTCGGGTCTCCTTCCTCCCCTACAACCCGTCCTTCCGCTCACCAAATTCGCCTTCATCGGCGTCGGCTTCATCGGCCTTTGGGTAAAGTAATTCTTCTTCTTCTGCAGGTGAAGGTAGTGGATTACTTCCACGAAGATGACAAAAGCCTCCTCCATAAATAACAAAAGAAAACTGACGTACCTCCGTCAAAGACACTTTTTTTTTCCTGGCTCTCTGAACGCTTCCGAGTTCGCCTTCTCGAGAAATGAAAGTTACCGTTTTGTTTCCATCGTTTCTTGCAATTCAGTTAATTTCTTTGCCTCTTCTCTTTATTTATCTTCTCTTAACTCGCGAATCGTGAGCTGCCAGGTTTTGATTTTTATGATGATAGATGTCAAACCATAAGGAGAATGCTTTGAACATCATTAAAGGAAAGGCGTCCTCTCGCCATTTAAATTTAGAACTTATTGAACAAAAGTGTTTAACATAACAGAAATAAAGGGATAAAATGTTCTCATTAGAAGGACATCATATTACATTCTATCTTCATGTTCTACGTTTTCAAATGTCTGGGATTCTCAGTAATTCCTACATTCTTCTCTGAAAACTGCTTCCAAAAAGTTCGCATAGTTTCGCTTGTAATATTTTTTTCGTAATAACTGGCGAAGTTTCTGAACTATGTACATGCAGAAGTCCTCTTCGCTTTTAGTTGTACTTGACATTAAATAGTGGACGAAGTGACCTTTTAGCCAGTTAACAGATTTCCGTTTTGTTTTAGGGTACGGAATAGTATCTGGGTACAAGAAATCGTCAGGTGTAATGCGAAGAACCGATGTTCTTGTGATAGTTGCAAGCTTTTTACGAATATAGTTCCAGACTTCTTGGACCTTGGAGCAAACAAAAAGATGTTCGTCGCTGTCCATTAAGTTGCACGTTGCGCACAAAGGTGATTCCATCAAATGTATGGAATATAGCTTGGAGTTGGTGTGGACTTTCCTGTTCACTAAGCGGTACCAGGAGGCTCTGACCGCAGTTGGCAAATCACGGCAGTGGATGTTCTTCCAGATTATTGGCCATCTGTGATTGGGATATTTTTGTTCGATGACGTTTCGGTTCTTGTTTTCCATTAACGTCTTATATACTGTCTGCACCGTCATGAGCTCATCATTTGGCATGTTTGGCTGTAGGTAGCTCAACTCGACTAAAAAGGTTTCAAAATGCGACATAGCGATCGGAATATGTCGGACGTCGATTGGAGGCTGCAGACTGGTAGGCGTTATCTCGTTTAACAGATGGGCTGTTAAACTGTTTGGTAAGTTCTTCCAGATCTTGTATGTATTACACACGTATAGCGCCCGTGCCTTATTTTCAACATGCGTAAGATTTAATCCACCATCCCAAATGACCAAAGTGAGCGTGTCGTATTTGACTTTGAAGATGTACCCTCGAGTGACAAAGTGACCCAAAGCTGACATAATTCGCTTCATTGTCTCGTGTGGCATCGGTAAAACTTGAGCAACATAATTGATCTTTGATGTTATGTAAACATTAGCGAGGGTAACCTTTTGTACTTCATCAAGTTTCCTGATGTAGTGGCACTGGATGCATGCACGCAGACGTGCGAGAAGATTTCTGTAATTGACAGCGATCGTGTGCCTTATGTCACTCCGGTATTCGATGCCTAAGCATGTCAGTTTGGAGACTGGATTTAAGTATTCATGGTGCAGCACGGCAATCCCACGTCCAATGTTCATAAGGCCACACTTCCTGTCATTTAACTTCGCCCCTGAGGCAAGTTCGTATTTGTTGACAATTTGGAGAGCTGCTCTTAACTCCTGTTCGTCCGTAACTAAGAAACCTACGTCATCCGCGTAAGCATTGCAGGCTATCTTAATTCCATTGATTGTCAATCCTCGTAGACGTTGGTTCAGTGTAGCAAGAAGGGGTTCAATGGCGATAGCAAAAAGTGCCATTGACAAAGGGCAACCCTGTCTCACCCAGCTCTTTATTCTAATTTCTTTTGTGAGTTGTCCATTCACTAGTGCTCTTGTTACACCTTTACTGAGGATTTCACTTATGAAGTTTATGAAGCGCTGCGGAAAGCCCATAGCATGCATGGTGCTCAAGAGGTACTGGTGGTTCACTTTATCAAATGCCTTCGCAAAATCAAGTGATACCAAGGCACACTGAATTTTGCAAGCCTCTGCTGTAGCGATCAAGTCTCTGTATTCACATAAGTTGTGTTGGATTTTTCTGTCAAGACCCACGCACGTCTGGTATCTGCCTATTATTGTATTCAGCATCAGTTTCAGTCTATGTGCAAAAATTCGTGCCACGATTTTGTAATCACAGTTTAGTAGTGTCAGTGGTCTAAAATCGTCAATATGTCTGTTTCCTGGGTGTTTAGGGATTAAAACTGCAATTCCTTCTACCAGCTCTTTAGGCAGATTAAAATGTGGCTGCAACAATTCATTGTACATAGCTAATAATTTTGGCTGCAGTTGTTCTCGAAAAGTATGATAAAATTCCGCAGTGAGGCCGTCAGGGCCCGGTGACTTGTTTTTGGGGCTTCGTTGTATGGCATATTCCAGTTCGTCCTCTTCAATTTCTTTAAGGAGATTCTCGACTTGTGCGTCACTTAACGTCCCTTGAAGGTTGTGTAACAGCTCCTGTTGCATTATTGCATCGTTGCTTCCTGTTGCCAGCAGCTCTTCCAGGTGAGTATGAATTGCATTTTTTATGTCATGTTGCTGCACGAGGGTGGTCCCGTCACGTGACCGGAGTTGCGTGATTATTCTTCTTTTGCCTCTCTTATTCTCACGAATTACGTGGAACATAGAAGGTTCTTCCTGCTTTATTAAGTTATCAGAGCGAGACCGGACTTTGTACCCATCACACTGTTGTCGCTTGAGTTTCAGAAGTTTTGCTTTAATGCGCTTTATTTGTACGTAATTGTCAATGATCGTCGCGTCCGATTTATATAACTCTCTTAAGCAAGAGAAGTAGAATTCTGTAGTCTTACGTTGCCAGTAATACTTTTCTCGTGAATATGCTTGAAACATTTTCCGTATCCTTGGTTTGGCATGTTTGAGCCACCATTCCGTCACTGAGTTGTATTGTGATGCTTTACTTTCACATGCCCTCCACGTATCATTAAATGCACGCATATGCTACATCATGGAGAATGGAGCTATTCAGCTTCCACGTGCCTCTGGCCCTGTATGTGCCTTGTTTGCACATGTTAACTGTACATATATATGCGGCATGGTCTGATAAAATTGTCGGCCAAATTTCGGAATGTAGGACGGCAGAAGTAAATTGTTCGGTGACATATATTCTGTCCAGCCGAATTGCAGAATGGTTCGTGACATATGTGAAACCTTGTAACATGCCGTGCAGGTGTTCCCAAGTGTCAATTAAACTCAGATCATTGACAATACGTTTCAGTTCCATCGATGTGTTAAAATTGGGCGTCTGGTCTTTACGGTGCAGCACACAGTTAAAGTCTCCTGCAAGTATTAGATTATCATAATTCCTTCCAAAAAGCTGTACAATTTCACTGCTAAAGAATTCTGCCCTGCCTCGCCGATTGCTACTGCCGGATGGCGCATACACGTTAATTATGCGAGTGCGGTAAACGGTGACTGCAATTCCCCTGCTATTTGGTAATTTCTCCACATCAGTCATTATGATGCCTTCTTTTGCCAAAACAGCTGTCCCTAAATCCGCTCCACTTCCCGGATTGGTGATAACAGTATATCCGGCAATTCGTTCAAGTTCTATGGCAGCCACTTCCTGTAGCAATATGATGTCAATGTCGGCAGCACGTAGCAGATCCTGTAACACAGACAGTCGCAACCCTGACCGGATCTTATTGATGTTGAGAGTGGCTATTTTATAGGCTTGCGACTGATTCATGGATTTAAGGTTTTATAGCAGTTAATTTGTCCTGTTAGGGTGACTAGAAATAGGAGGCGTTTTGGTTACTATCGTGCCATCTTTTGCTGTTGTAGTCTCCTCCCTCGAGATGGTTGAAGATTCCGTCCCCAATTTCTGGACCGCGGCCGTGTCAGCGTTCTCCTCTGCGTCTTCCATTTCCTCTGCCCAGGATTTGGAAAATGTGGACTGATGCAAAGCCTCTGCTTGTTTTATTTCTGCAGAAGAGGCCAGTGCTAGTTGTGTAGACGTGGTAGACGCTGTGCCATCACTCGAACCTTGATGCGAAATCGATCCGGAAGAGGCAGACATCTCGACATCCATTCCTGCCGAAACTGGTTGACCCACATCAGCAGTCACAGAATTTTCATGACGGATCTTGCTTATAACCTTCTTAGCTTTTTCCCGCAGTAATGGGGCGACTTGATTAGCGCCCTGGTGTGCTCGTCTCCGTTTCTCAGTTTTCTTTATCGCGGATGACCCCTTCGATGACTCCGAACCATCAGAATCAGAAGTCCGTTGTTCCGTCGACTCGTTCTCATCAATAGATCCAGGATCCATCGACTCCCGCACTTCATGAGGTCCAGGTATAGGGAGGGCTTCACTCAATCCTGTGTGTTCGCGGTCTGATTCACTCGGTCCTACGTCATCACTCGTTTCCATATGTGTGTCAGTGGGAATTTCAACAGTTGAAACGACATCAACGTTTGAACTTTCAGGTACGCGTTTCGTAACTGTCAGCGCTGCAGCACGTTTATCATTGCCGTCTGGTGGCGGGACATCGAAAGGTGGAGTCGCGGTTTGCACTGCAGCTAGTGCCGATGAGTAAGTCAGGGGCAGCGCCGTTGTCACGGAGGGACGCGCGACCTCCCCGGCTGGTATCTGCGCCACGCGGCGTTGTAAACACTGCGCTCTGACGTGGCCTGTTGCGCCGCAGCCAGCGCAAGTCCTCGGCTGTCCATCGTATATGACAATCCCACGGTTTCCGCCTACAGTTATGTAAGAGGGGATATGTTTTGTTAGGTCGATCTTAACCTGTCGCACACCGCTTAACACAGGGAATTTGTGGCTTTGAGAGAAGCTTTCCGCAAAATTGTTCAACACCTTGCCATACGGCGCTAGGACTGCATTAATTTGTTCCGCTGTTGTCTCAAAGGGCAGCTCGAAAATGCGCACTGTCCGGATGCCAAGTCCTGCATGTGTGATAGTCACCTCGCCGACAGCACCGTCCCTGTATTTAAATTTTAAGGCCCCTCCACAACTTGCTATTACTCTATCACATACGTCTGAGTTGATAACTTTAAGGAAAACCACACTAGTGACGATAGAAAAGTTAATTCCAATAACTTCATCGGCAGATATCTTAACGGTTTCTTCTAACCAGTGTTCTACTTCGAAAGAGCTCGGTCGGGGAAAAGTCGTATCAAATGTGAACTTCAGGGTATCTATTCTTTTAGTCTGATTCATGGTTTCATGGTTTCCTCAACAGCTAGGACGACGCTGTATGCACGCGACTTACCGCGCCGACGTAAACAAACTCGCCACGGCGCGCTGCTCCGCCGGAGGTCCGCACACCGCCGCAGCCGCGACGAGACTACCGACTGAACTATCCCGCCACGAATCACGATGCCGTCCCATAACTTTACTTCCACCAATACCTCGCGTCCTACTTTCCAAACTTCCCAGAAACTCTCCTGCGAAATATGCAAGACTAGCACTCCTGGAAGAAAGGATATGGCGGAGACATGGCTTAGCTACAGCCTAAGGAATGTTTCCAGAATGAATCTTTCTCTTTGCAGCGGAGTGTACGCTGATATGAAACTTCCTGGCAGATTAAAATTGTGTACGACTCACGATGCCGCCCCACAACTTTACTTCCGCCAGTACACAATTTTAATCTTCCAGGCAGTGTCATATCAGCGCACACTCCGCTGCAAAGAGAAAATTTCATTCTGGAAACATCCCTTAGGCTGTAGCTAAGCCATGTCTCCGCCATATTCTTTCTTCCAGGAGTGCTAGTCTTGCATGTTTCGCAGGAGAGCTTCTGTCAAGGTTGGAAAGTAGGAGGTTAGGTACTGGCGGAAGTAAAGTTGTGGGTGGCCATAGTGAGTCTTGTCGGGATAGCTCAGTCGGTAAAAAAAAGAAAAGAAGAAGAAGGTCGGTAGAGCACTTGCCCGCGGAAGGCAAAGGTCGCAGGTTCGAGTCCCGGTTCCGGCACACAATTTTAATCTGCCAGTAAGTTTCAATTAAGAAAACGTTTTTCGCTCAATGTTCTGGCCTATACATTCAAGGATATTAAAACTACGTACAGTTTCATGCTGGAAAGATTTGCGTAGTGGTCCAAGTGATGGAATGAGGTGATACTCAGAAGTATATGTTCCATTAAAGTGAACTCTGGAGTGAGCTGGGCTGTCTCTATTATTGAAAATTTTTGCTATACTTTCCTGAGTCATATTTCGATTTGTGAACAGTAAAAATGTAAATTGTTAACTCCGTCCTACAGGACTCAAAAGGCCCATTAGGTACCGACCAGCCGTGGTGTCATCCTCCGCCAGTGGGCGTCAACGGATGCGGTACAGAGGTGGACGTTGTCAACACGCCGCACTCCTGGCCATTTAAGGCAGTCTCCGTGACGAAACGCGCTACTTCTCAGTGCAGTAGCTCGTCAGTTGGCTTTACAACTGCTGAGTGTACTCTGCATTGCAAACAGCACTCTTGTTATAAAAGTCCTACAGTGCTTAACTTCGGTATTTTGTGAGCAGTGAACCCTGAATAAAGCCCATGACACCTACTAAATTCACAACAATTAAACTTTGAGTGCTGTTTTAGTCGATAATACTTCTCGCAAACTTTTCCTTAGCTAGAATTTATTTACTGCATTGTGTACAAATCCATGTTTCATGTAAGTAAACCACCTGTCGATTTGACTCCGATGGTTCATTCTTTCCAAAAAGACTATTTTAAGTGCCCTCTCGTTCACATGGAGCAACATATTGTTTTTACAATATTTAAAACTGAATCCTATAGGCAGAACAATTTCTTCCTTGCTTGTCCGGGAGTTGAATTCAATCCAACAAAAGCTGTTTCGTTTTCGAAAGTTGGTATTCCCTTACAAGCTTCGTAAAAGAGGAGAATTTGTTGCCTGATAACATATTTAGCCATATAATTAACAGAATATTTTTGTGAGAATTTTACTCTCCATCTTTGGAGTAGAAATCTGAATTTCACTGTTTTATGTCTTTCTTTCCGTAATATTCAAGTTAATAATTCCAGCTGCACGTTCCGTCTGCTTGGCCACAAACGCAACTAAGTTATTAGCGCGAACACGTTTACCGTTAGCAAAGTCATGTGCTCAAGTTAGGTTCCACTACCACCGCGTTACCACTTGGCTTTTTGGAGTGGTAGTCTACCATAATTGTAAGAATTTCGCCTTTGGAAACATTCGGTCATTAGGCACAACACATCAGTAGAGGTAAGAGGTAAATTGATGTGGATAAATTTTGTTAAGGGTTGACTTTTGGACACTTGTTAGGTATGTTCAGAATCATTTACCAGATGAGCTTACTGGATCCTGGCACTGCAGTTTTTACCCACGTATTCAGGGTGAGTCATAAGTGAGGAAAAATATTTCGTGCAAATTGTCACACACTGAGCTATAAACATAAATTCGTTTTCCGCATGTTCCTATGTCAATAAATGAGTATGCAACTGAATGGAGAAAAAAATGGAAATGTGAAGTAACTTTTTTTGCCGGCCGCGGTGGCCGAGGGGACTGAGGCGCTTCAGTCACGGTCTGCACGGCCACTACGGTCGGGGGTTCGAATCCCCCCTCGGGCATGGATATTTGTGCCGTCCTTAGGATAAGCTAGTTGATAAGTAGTTTGTAAGTTTAGGGACTGATAACCCCGTAGTTAAGTCCCATAAGCTTAACAAACATTTGAACATTTTTGAAGTAACTTTTAGGTGTTACTGTGCGCCGACATTGACCAAGGCGACAGATAAGCAACAGGGCACAACATGTGAGTGTTGTTGGTGGTCTAGCCGCTCACGAGAAGGCGAGGCATGCGGCGTCAAGCAACGGTCTGCGTGACACTGCGAGCAATGACAGCGCTCACATCTATCTTGTACTGTTTTCCCTTGCCGGTATTATGTATCGTGGCTAGTTGTCAGTTGGCACAAACGAATACAGTACAGCTGTACAAATCGAAACTGACATAGAAACATATGACCAGAACCTGAAGTAGTGTTTTGTAGGTATTGTTCGAAACGATGGACACGATGTGCGTGGCAAAGTTGAACTCTTCGCAGGAAGGAGTGCTGAACACGATCTGTCATGTCTGTATCTCTTTGCGTAATATCACAGACATGTTGTATTATGCGTTGAACGTTCTTGACATCAACAACCTCTCCTTCATAATCCACAGACTTCAGATTGCCCCACAAAACCACTGGATTCAGGTCTGGCGATATTGTTGGCCATGCTACAGGGCTTCCACGATCAATCCATTTCGAAGGAAGGCGTCGCAATGTACCACTGAAGTGAGCGGGGGCACCATCGTGCATGTACCACAGGTTCATACGAGAGACCGAACTAACGTCTTCCAACAATTGCGGTAATGCAGCATCCAGGAAACGCAGATACCGCTCTCCTATAAGCCTTTCTGGCAGCACATGTGGCTCTATGAGATGGCGATCAATAATACCACACCAGATATTGACACAGCATCGTTGTTGGTACCCTCGTACCACTGTGCTGTGGAGGTTCTCTTTCGACCACTCACGCCATTTATGCGAATTCACTACACCCTCCTTCGTGAAATAGGCTTCATCGGTGAACAGTATTGTTCGTGAAAAATGCTGGTCGTGGGTCTGAGGCCGTAGGAAAAGGTAACAGAAGCCCAGTCTCCTTTGGTAGTCTTCCGGCAATAATGCCTGTACCTTCTGCATGCAAAAGTGTGGTTATGGTTTCTATGGAGTAGTTGCATAACAGTAGATTGTGACATTCCAGCCGCAGTGGCGAGAGACCTGGTGCTTATTATTCTGTCCTCCGCAACATTGTGTTACACATTTTCTTCGCCATCCGCACTGTACGACGACGGTCGGTCACCCCTTGAGGTGCTACACATGTACCATACTACCTCAAGAGCCTGTCCACAGAGTAAAATGTTTTTGCGGATGGAATGCGCCGGTCAGAAGTATGTCGTGGTACAGTTGCCTTGCAACGTTAGCTCTTCCATTTGCAATCCCGTAGGTGAGGTGGATGTCGCCGTATTCCTCGTTTGAAACTCGCCATGGTACTGTAGTAACACTGTGACTCGGCCGTTAGCAGGTGTCGACGAGTATCGGGGCAGAGTTGTAAACACGTCAGGCACGCCGCGGTTTTACTTCCGCCATTGATCATTCTCTCCGCTCACAGGACAAACATTCCCGAACATGAGAGTGTACACTCCGTTACCGCCGGCAACGCGTGATTCACCTGTTCTGATACAATTTCACATACATTAAGATGAAATTTGTTCTTTCTCGTATCTTTCAAACGCTGTCAGATACAAATCGGCGCATTGGTGTTTCATGTGTTTTATCTACAGGTGAATGACATGTGAACGTCAGGCTCGTCGTTATCTCGTTAAATGGTTAACAGGTGATTTTGTTTTATGTACACAGTACAATGAGGAGAACAAAATTAACAACTATGAGTCACGAGTTACTCATAGCAACATTTATGACTCACCCTGTATTTATCCGGCCTTCTTATGGCAACAAAGGCTTTCATTTTCCCACGTAATATTTTGCCAGGAACTGTTTGACGATTTTGGCTGAATGTGGATGAACGTTGTCGTGCATGTTGAACATCGACCATACTCGGTGGATCTCAGTCCTACAGACGTATGCCTATTCCTTCCTCTGAAACTGTCTTTGAAACTACATAATTTGACGATATTCCTGACATCCACTGAAACATGGGGAGGTTTTTGAACGCCTGACTTCGTGCAAAGTTTTCAGGACAAGTATGGCTGATAGTTTTCAAAATAAAAATCCAAGATCGCACATTAATAATTTTTTAAATGACGACCGGTTTCGGTGCACTGTGTCACCAACATCTGGTCACCATTTAATAAATTATTAATGTGCGATCTTGAATTTTTATTTTGAAAACTATAAAACGATCAGATTGCCTCCAAACCAGACTATGTCAGGTAATCTTAAGTATGGCTGAGCTCAGTGGTGCATATTTATGGGAGGTGATTATTTAGAAGGGCGGTAAAGTAACTGTAGTTGAAAGTTCATCTACGTTAATGAGACATGACTATTCACGGAACGCTATTGTCAGAGATTGTATATGGGACTGTTCTGCATTGTGGTCGGACCCCTCCATCCTGTTGTGTCTGTTGACACCGAAGTCACATAATTTGTAGAACAAAAATTTATTTCCACAAGTTAATCTTACAAGTTCAGAAACAAGTGTACGTCGTCAATCAATAATAATTAGATGAGATGACGTAGGGAAACTATAGATAAAGCAAGTTTCTACTGGGCTTAACAAAACAAATGGCGCAGTAGAGTCGAGGAACAGCACACAAAAAGTTAGAGTTCTGAAGGTGTACTGCAAGAGTCACAGAGATATATTTCAATTTCACCAAAATAAAGTGCGGAGATGAAGTTAGTTGTAGCGCCAGAGTGACAGTCAGGGAGAAGAAGAAGCCGAGCGAATATCTAAAGTTTAAATGGAGTCCAGTGACGTGTCGTCTCGTAGTTTGCATACTGAAGCGAACTGACGCTGGGGCCGGCTACTTGCCTGGATATAGCCGGCTTCAGCCAATACGGTGCCAAAGAGGTGATACGTGGGGATAAGCCGCCTTGCAGCTTTCTCTAGCTGCAGCTGCAAGAAATAGTGCACGTCAGGTATGTTGTTGTTGCTGTCCTTGGCGTATCCAGACATGGCTAGGCGTCGTAGTTAAGGTGCACTTCTTGAGGTACGCCTATGCTGTAGGCTACCAGAAACATTAACCGGTTGTCGGCCGGTAGGTGATATTTATTTATTTATTTATTGGTTTTTTCTGTTCCATAGGACCCGATTGAGGAGTGAGACTCCATGGTCATGGAACAAGTCAATACATTAATTGTTACACAAGAATGGTAATAGAAACTTTTAAGTAGTCATTTGCACACGACAATCTTAAGACAAAGTGAAAAGAATCAATAAAGAAAAAAAATTAATTAGCTAAATTGTTTAACTTTGCTAGGAGTTCTTCGACAGAATAAATGGAGTGAGCCATGAGGTAACTCTTCAATTTTGATTTGAAAGAGTTGGATTAGTGCTAAGATTCTTTAGTTCTTGTGGTAGGTTATTGAAAATGGATGCCGCAAGATACTGTTCCCCTTTCTACACAAGTTTCAACGTGGTGTGATGGAAATGTAGATTCGACTTCTGTCTAGTATTCACCGAGTGAAAGCTACTAACTCGTGGGAATAAGCGGATATTATTAACAACAAACGACATTAAAGAAAAAACGTATTGTGACGCCAGAGTCAAAATTCCCAGACTACTGAGAAGGGGTCGACATGACGATCATGAACGTACACCAGATATTGCTCGAACCGCCCGCTTTTGAGCCAGAAATATCCTTTCTGCATCAGGCGAGTTACCCCAAAAACCAATGCCGTACGTCATAAGTGAGTGAAAGTAAGCGCAATAGACTACTTTTCGTGTTGAAAAATCACTTATTTCAGTTATTGTTCTAATGGTAAATATAGCAGAATTTAGTTTTGGAACAAGATCCTGAACATGGGCTTTCCACGACAGCTTACTGTCTATATGAACACTTAGAAATTTGAACTGTTCAGTCTCACTTATCATATGCCCATTATGTGTAATCAAATTATGTGTTAGAAACTGTAAAAACTGAGTTTTACTGTGATTTAACATCCACTTGTTTTCTAGAAGCCATGAACTTATCTCTTGAATTGCATTATTTGATACTGTGGCGATATTACGAGCAACATCCTTCACTACCAAGCTGGTATCGTCAGCAAACAAAAAAAATCGCACTGACGTGTTTTACGGCCCACTTTAGATTTGTAGTTTCATAAGTTTTTGCAAACATAATAATGTAAACAATAAAAAATTAATTAATAAGAGTGTCTGAAATCCTTTTAGGAAAAAACATTAGGTAGGGGCGGATTTTTTAACACTGACCTTCAGTGCCGCAGAGCAACGCATTGCCCTCTACGCTACGGCCAATTCCGTGCTTTAATCTCATACTATTGATGGCCGTTGATAACTGATGCTAATATGGCATTTGTAGACACTAGATTATCATTCATCGTACGAAGAACGACGTGTTTTTGTTAATTCTTCAGTGCGCCATTGCTTTGAAATGAAAACGTGTAACTTAAAATAATAAAATCAGGAAATACGCATCGTAAAATGGCTTATGCCAGAGAGAGTTGTGGGCGAGGAATGTCACGTGACATCTGCGAACGGCTGGATTTCGTTAAGTCAGTGGAGGGTGTCAAAACTGTTATTTTTGCAAGTATCTCTCAAACGATACGAGATATGAAAAAAAGGGGGGACAAAGCTGTACAGAATCTTCTCCTCTACAAATCCGGTTATTCAATGTTAGCGTCCGATGAACGGTTTATACGCAATTAAAATTACATTTTGGTATTACTAACGCATTTCTTGTCCGAAATATTTGAAAAAGCGAGTTTCTGGTAGGCAACAATTATGCCTGTAAAATTTGGTGCCGATCGGTTGAACGGTTCGACCTAAAAAGTGGGAACACGTTACAGCTAAACAGACATCGTCAAATCGCCGTTATTTTTCCAAATATCTCTTCAATGATGCAAGATATGAAAGAAAAAAAAAAAGGAGCAAAGTTTCTCCTCTTCAAAATCGATTATTCAATTTTCGTGTCAGGTCATTGATTAAACCATTATTTTTATTTAAATTTCGAGCTGTCAAAAAACGATCGCAAAGGCCCAGTTTTAGTGTTACTACCGTAACCTAAAGTGGGCCAATATTTTACAGTCACCTGTTATCCTCGAAGGCATATCATTTATATAAATAAGAAACAGCAATAGTCCCAAAACAGACCCCTGGGGCACTCCACATTTAATTGTGCCCCATTGCGATTGCACATCATAGCCATTTTCTA
Source organism: Locusta migratoria (assembly GCA_026315105.1). Taxonomy (NCBI): domain Eukaryota; kingdom Metazoa; phylum Arthropoda; class Insecta; order Orthoptera; family Acrididae; genus Locusta; species Locusta migratoria. Next base: position 339,918,432 of record CM048746.1, read on the forward strand.
CACTGCGGAGAATTACCTTCTGTTGTCTATTATTAAAGTAAGAGGTGAACCAGTTGTGAGCTACTCCCCGTATTCCATAATGTTCCAACTTCTGCAACAATAATTTGTGATCAACGCAAGCAAACACTTTTGTTAAATCAAAGAAGACGCCTATCCTGGTGGCGACGTAACACTTTCTGCAACTTTCTGCGCTACACGTTGACATTTGCCAGTGGCCCCTGTGTTCTCCCTGGTGACTCCCCTCCTCGGTTGCTTTGCAGGGGCGGCGGCTGCTGCCGCGGCGGGGCGCGCGCCGGCCACGTATGCGCGCTGCAGCGGCCAGCGCTCGCCGCCAACAACTCGGACGCCTCGGGCAACGACTCCACGCAGTGCCCGCTCAGGGCCAGCATCGCCGCCCGCTCAGGTGAGTGACTGCCTGCCTACTGCCGCGGACGCCCCTTCCGCCCTACCGTCCTTCTAACCATGGGCGTAGCCAGAGGGGTTCAAACCCCTCCCGAAATTTTAACAAAACTAATAAAAAACATATGATCTATATCTACAAATGTGAATGTCTGTTCGGTGTACGTTTATCACGTCTGAACCACAAGACATAAAGAGCTAAAAATTTGCACAGTTACTAATGTCTACCCGGGGAAGGCTTTAGGCACGCTTTTATGGCGATCGGATAGCTATTTATCTATGTATATATATTAATGTTAATGTCTGTTCGGTGTACGCTTATCACGTTTGAACGACAAGACGCAGATACTTAAATATTTGTACAGTTACAAAATCATATCTGAGGAAAGTTTTAGGCACGGTTTTATAGCGATCTGATAGATATTTAGTAATTTGAAGACCATAACGCGAAATTCGGAACAATAATGACTCTTTGAACATTATATTTACTCTTTGAAAATGGTTTTATTGGTTGCATTGTTGCTTGAGGGTTGATAATGATAAAAGGGTGGAGTATATTGGGATGGAAAGTTATCGGTGTATATAAAATGCTACGTGTGTGTGTGTGTGTGTGTGTGTGTGTGTGTGAGTGTGTGTGTATGTGTTAATATTTCGCTCTGTGTGTAATTGTTGTCCGAAGTCTCCCGTTGTACACCATAGCAGTTCCATGCCGATAGCTATAAGGGGGTGGAAGATATGGTGGTTGAAACTCGTCAAATTATAAAAAAAATTCGGACTGAAGGCCAGCGATGACGTTTGCGACTCTATAGCAAGGAGGTTACATACAGCGAAACAGACCATATCTTTGATGTATTCGTGCTACAATATCTTCTGCTCTATCTCTGTAACGATAAGCATACGAATAAGGAAACATAAGAATAAATAAATAAAGCATTAAGAAAGAAATTTATTTTAATACATCTCTTAAAAAAATCGATTTGACGTTTCGCGCATTACATCAAGTCATAGATCTGTGATATTATTACAATCATTATAGTTCAATTTCGTGGTTGGATTCTTCAAAACGAGTGCATTTTTACGTGTGATTTCTTATTTCTTATATATTCTCTGATAAATGTAACATGTTTTCAGAAAAAAGGAGATCGACAGAGAGAGAAAGAGAGAGAGTGAAAAGCAAAAGTACTAATTCAAGACTCGATTAAATAAATAAATACCCTGGCAAGGCCGGGTTTTCAGCTAGTAATAAACACCAGTGTATTCTAAGCCACAATTTTTTTTAATACTTCATGTGTAATGCACAACCAGTTTCGATGCACTACGGCATCATTTTCAAGTGCTCCATAATAAAGAAATGTTCTATAAAAGTACAAACTAATGAAAAAAGTGTTACATTACAATTTTGGAAATGGTCAAAAGAGTGTTACAACATATGATCTTATATGTATCATTTTCGCCAGCAGCTGTTTTAGGACCAAGTCGTACAGAAGCCTCCGCTTGAGAGAGATGGTCAGTCCAATTCAACCTGAAAATAAAATAAATTGTGTACTATCTTTCTATTATTGAAATTGTAATGCACTGTCATATTTAAAAAAATTACCTCTCCTTTTTTTATATATATTTATAAAACTGGATAAGAGTAAAAAATTTAAAATTACCTACAAGTCAGATTGTTCCAATCAAGGAAAATAGTCAAGCAACTTTCGCCACATTGATAGTGCTGTGTAAGAAGCTCCATATGTCTAACTGATTAAGTACAAAGTACTATTTAAAATACTGAGAGTAACTAATATATCTCATTTTAGCATGTGAATTTACTTTCATACCTGAGCAGGCTGAACATACATTCAACAGTAATTGTAACACAGTGTAAAAAACCACACTGTGTTTAGCTCATGAGTAATATCTTTCATTGGTAATAGTTAGTAGGAGACTGACCAGATAATTTGCAGCTATACCTCATATTTACAATATAAGCCACCAGATAGCACCATCGTTCTACAACCTTTTGCTTACAATGTGCTTCTGCTTTTAACTCCCTTAGAGGTTTAATCCATGTTTACATTTGTTCCCTAAAACTATTATTTCTGTGTCCACGTACATTCACAAATCGTTTAGTAAAAATAATAATAATAAAAAGATGGAGAAGTATATAATGTAGATTATGTCCTAACCTATAAATTGACGAATTATACTTCTTCAAAATCATGACATAGGTACATTGCTTTATCACATGCTAAACAGACATGTTACATGTTCATCATGCCTAATTCAGAGGTACAACATGGAGAGAAGCAGGACAAAAATAATATTTAAAAAATCATTTTTAACAAGCAACCGTGGCTTAGAACACTCTTGTATTCCTTATTATATGAATTATTCCAGTTGCACTCCTAACTGACATTAAGTTAATAAAAACGGACGTGAATGGTCATAGATTTCAATGTATTCTTTGTCAAAATGTCGCCTTTTTAAATAGCAAGGAAAGGTTAATGTGGGCTGTGTGATAATCCGATGTTTTCCCCTCTTTCCCCTCATGTTTTAACACGATGACTGCCGCGATGACGTCAGAGGCGCGCCAGAGTACTAGAGATGATGTTGGCCAGAGCCACCTGCTGTGGCCGCCGGCGGCCACACGGCAGCTAACGTGTTGATAAGCCTGACGGTACAGAACAGATATCTTGGCGTTATTTTTATGTATGACTGAATTTTTCATACTCCGAGCATTCTTGTTTGATGAACTGCTCAGACGTCAAAACACAAGTGTTCCCTGACTACGTATGCGTCTTGAGTATGCAAGTATTTGATGTTTTGACATAATGCTCATTACATCACAAAACGTAATGATTTCATTGTGTTTCAAATAACTGTGAAGGATACAGATAAGAAAGTATATGCTGTGTTGTAAGCAGGTTAGGAATAGCTGCAATAATCGAAAACCATTCGAAATCTGTTGACGAGTTGCGAAGAGAATTGGATGCCTTTAGGATAATGAAAATTGGAAACAAGTGGTAGTCTGTTTCAGCGATAATAACTGAGAAGTTTATTTTGCTGACTGAACTCGAATATGCCCTTTAGCTCGACCTTGGAGATACAGGGCTGGAAGTAAAACGCAGAACGTGACAGACAGAACAACAGTTAACAGGGTAAGGTAGTACAATTTCGATCATTTAGGACAAATCGTATTGTAACTGGAAATAATCGAGAAAAGAAATACTTTCAACAATGGCACTGGATCTTGGATGTTGAATGAATATGTAACACAAATATTAGACAATTACAAGTGTAGGTATAAACACAAAAAAGGTTACAGATTTGAGAAAAATCTATCGAAAATGTACCACACTAGGTACAATTATGATCACTTCCTGCTACAATTTTGATTACGGGCATCTTCTACATAAAAAGCACTTTTTCCGTCAGGCTCCAACGCATACTTCATGGTACCAAACATTGCATTTTTTCGCAGCGAATCCAGTCACCATAACTAGAACATTCATAAGACCGCGTTAGACTAAGTAGCTTCACTTACATCTTAACAGGACATTTGTATCTGCTTAGCATAAAGTGGTGTATTCTTAAAAAAGACAGGAGGAGTTGTAGAAACCTGCTACACTACAACGCCACACAGCGATACCCTACGAAACTGACAAATAGCGCGAAAACTTATGTCGATCGGAATTGTACCTATATCTAATTTGTACCACCTTACCCTAAACTTTTGTGTCCCAGCCTAGTCGCCGCTTTTGTGTCTCGTTTCCGTCGTAGGTGTTGGTGACCGAGTAGGAAGACCGACACAGGAATAAAGGAAGCACGCTTGTGTAGGTACGGAGGTGAGCAGCCAGTGGGACAGCAGAAACTAGAAACACTAGAGTAAATTAGAACGAGATATATATTGCACAGAATTTATACAATACTTAACTTTTACATAGCTCAGTACTGCAGAAGGCTGATACATAGTTGAGCTAGAGGTCTGCCTAGTGCCTGTCCGATAGCCAAGTCTTCACTGGTGCCTATCTGATTGCGAAATGTTAACTGGTTCCTATCTCAGTTCCAAGTGAACGAAGTCGTTCAGTGGTGGCCACGAGCGGAGTTCTAGCAGAGGGCGCTCGTGGTTGACGTCGTAAGAACGCCGCGCCGAGCGTGCATGGCGGCGCGCGGCGAAAGTAGGTGGCGCGCACTTTGGACTTGTGCAACACCACATAAACCATTACGAAAATAACTTTTAACAGACGGGAAATTTTCTATTTTTTACTAAGCCATAAATGTACCCAGGACTGAACCTGTCCAAAGCAAAACGAGAGCCATGGAGGCATGTTCTGAGTTTTTATAACGATAAACACCATGTCCATCTGTAGAAAACCCCTTCCTAAATCAAATCCTGGATACGCCTATGCTTCTAACAGAACCGTATTATTCAAGTTGGAGAAAGATTAACAGTACGTGGTAGGGGACGTCGAAACTAGGAACGTATAGCCATAATATATACAAGTAGAAAAACTGGCTGAAAGTCAGAACATAGAAGTTGCAAGAAGCTAAGACGTTTTTCCGAGTCATCAAAAGATTTAGAAAATTTTAAGAAATGGAAAAACCGTGTCCCAAGAAAAGAAAGGCGCTAACGAGAAACTCGTACATTTGTGATCTTCATATAACTGAAAATTTAATATTACAAACTGAGAAACTGACAAATTTATTGTTGGTGGAAGAGAAGTAGAACTGCCCAGAATTAATTGGCACTTGAAACAAAATTCAGTTCCTCACATTTCCACGAAGTTGGCCACGTATTGTCTACCTGTTAAAGCTATGAAAATCTCCTATATAAAGTAAAGCTGCTTGCAAAATTGTTAATAAAACACCTACCAATTGTTTACAAATTTGTGACAGTGATATCACTTCTAATTTAAAAGTAAAACCCAGTCGTCTGTTAGGTCTAAATTTGTTGATCCACCGGAAGCACTGTAAGTACTGAAAGCACAAATAAAAAGAATCAACTAGTCTCTTCGCCAGGACAAAGAATAAACTGAAATCAGAGGAGGCTAGAGTAATTGTGCTGCTATAGGCTCACTAAGTGTCAATTCTGGGCAAGCAGAATTGTTGTCCGTTTTGAGATACAGGTATCAATGTGTTCTAGCTTGAATACCGGTCAAGAAAATATAAATCCTGAATCAAATTCTGGAAATTAATGTTTGAAAACACAATTTTAGTAGAGGATTGAAGATCGACATTCTTCTGTAATACGAATTATAGAACTGAAAACTTTTCACTCTAGTTGATTCACAACATTACTAAAAGTCAGTTGTGAAAGTGATATATTGTGTAATAGATTTCACGTTCGTTATCTAATTGCACTGGAGAGGAATATTAAGTGATGCGGTAAGAATAAATATTAGTGTTGCCATAGAACATGAAATGATTCCAATTTTTTCCTTTTCTTACTACGCTCGTAAAACTAATTACTGTTTGTGAAGTAGTGCTGTTTATTCACTGCCGTGTTCTTCTGTTTTCTATCGCAGAACAATTTGAAAAAAAAAGCAGTTATCAGTATTGAGAGTGGGCTTAAATAATCTTGTTTGAATATGTTCCCACAACATAGGGGGCCTATATGACAATCGCGACTTCATAACACGCAAAATAGAGGTTCGGAAAAGAAAGTGTAACTTCATTCCTTGGGAGAATAACTCGTAAACGGGTGTACTCCACGAGTGATCAACTTTCTACTTTCTACTCTTTACGGTATTGCAGATGACCAGAAATGCACTCTCACGAACGTAATGATGAATACCGCGAAATGTGAGCGTTTAAACCAATTTTAACCAGCTATAATTTGTTACGCTTTTGTTGTTGCTGTTGTGGTTTTCAGTTCGAAGACTGGTTTCATGCAGCTCTCCATGATACCCTTACCTGCGCAAGCCTCTTCATCTCTGAATAAAAACGGAAACCTGCTTGCTGTATTCATCTTTCGGTCTTCCACTACGATTTTTGCTCCACACTCTTAATGCTGAATTGACAATTCATTGATGTCTCATAATGTGTCCAACCAATCTAGCCTTTCTCTTAGCCAAGGTATGTCAGTAGTTTCTTTACTCCCCAGTTCTGTTCAGTACCTTCCCATTAGTTACGTGATCTACCCATCCAACCTTCAGCATTCGTCTGTAACATCACATCTGAAAAGTTAATAAAAATACACCTTCTTTAGGTTGTTACACCCTCATCTCTGATAAAATATACTTATTTTCCTTCACCGGTTTCAATGATTTAATTCATTACCTTCAGAATGGTTTTCAAGGTCATCACATGTCAAATGTTAGGAGCACATGTCAAATAAAGAGTTTATCGTCGAGATATAAAATAAATGAAAAAGCATGGGCCACATGTTAAAAAAATACGTCACCTGAATGTATCATCATATTAGATTGAAAGGAAAAAGTAACTATTTCTGACGTAAGGGTGAGACAGACTCAATGAAGTGAAGAACTTGTAAACCATTCTGAAGATGATTTAAATCATTGGAACCGGTCAAGGAAAATAAATATATTTTATCATCGATCTTGGCGTAACAATCTAAAGATGATGTGCTTTTATTAACATTTAAAGAGATCCCTCTTCATTGGCGTAACATGTCAGGTAACTATAACATTTCAAAAGCTTCTAACATCGTCCTGTCTGAACTCCGTATCGTCACTCCCATACAGTGCTACTCTAGAGACCAAAGCTTTCAGAAAAGATTTCCTAACATTTAAATTGATATTGTATGTCAACAGATTTCGCTTCTTCAGAAATGCTTTCCTTCCCATAGCCATTCCATATTTTATATCTTCTTTTCTTAAGCCATCAGAAGTTATGTTACCCTACTACTTCCATTGTGTCATTACGTAACCTAACTCCATCAGCATCGCCTTATTTTCTAACACTACATTCCATTAGCCTTGCTTTCTTTGTAACTGGAATTATTGCATTCTTTTTTATGTCTTGTTATTCTAAAGAACACAATTATTTGAACGTAACATGGATCAACCAAAACGATTTTGCTCTCTCCATGGGATATTTTTGCTGAACTAATTGTTTTCAAAGTCAGATATTATAATAATTGTTCTTTTGCAAACTGAAAACTTTGGATAAATATAATCATTTTTACACTTCACTGAACATAAAATATTTTGTGTGATCTAAAGCCTTCCCGACGTATGGGACGTTTCATAACAAGACCATTTTGGTTGTGATCCGCGGTAAAGTTACACAAAACTGTGTTCTAGATAGACAATAATGTATGTCTCCCTTTGATATCGTTCGTGGCAAGTCATTCATGGCTTCCATTTCTGGAACACAATGCCCTCCAGTACGCGGTGAAAATTTTCACTGCTTGTCTTTAGCCATGCTATATTCTTTCTTGGCCACTTGGTAAGCAACGTCTCTCCCATGTCATCTAACCTGCTCAAGATTCTTTCGATGTAACGCACCGTTTTGACCGAATTTGCCGTGATATATTTCAGTAGGAAATCCAAAAACTGTCAGACACTGTCAACACGAATAACTGCTTGCATAAGCACCAGTGGAGGGCCAACTCGATCCTCAGTCTGTCAAGATAAATCTAACTTTTCTCATTCTGTAATACGAATACAAATCACATCTAGTGCTTAAGGTCTTTTTCGCTTAATTATTTCTTGGTTTTTCGTTTCCTTTTTAGAGCATATTAGGGTAATATCTGGTATAACGTTATTTTGCAAATGAACAATGTAAAAAAACCTTGTCTGGATCTGGACTTAGCAGGAGGCCTCACGGTCTCGGAAATTCAGTTTAGGATGGTTCTTCGCACATTAGTAGTATTCGTCAAGGATGTCCATTCGTAGAAGTTTTAAAGCGCGCTATCTTGAAAATTCCATGGAACAGACCTCTAAATTTAAGCACAACTCAAACTATTCAAAGTGTATAATAGGATGGAGAAGTAGCTCAGGCTGTATCGTGTTAGGCTGTCACGTGGATGACCAGGGTTCGATTCTGTCTGCGGCGAATATATTATTTTTCTTTTCAAAATTATTACATTTTTTTAAAATAAAGTTAATGATTTAAAATATATTTCATCACAAATAACTTCATTTTATGTATGAAATGACGGTTGAAGCTAATTAAAAATTTCATTACAATATTTTCTATTAAAAAGTTGAATAATTCCAAATGTATTTCAAAAGTTAATGTAGGTAGATTAAAGCTTTAAAATCTATTGTCATTACAATTTCATTACAAAATTAGGCGATATTGTCAACTGTAGAAAGATTATAAATATACGTTGTAATCTCGATGAACTGGTTTCTTCTTGGAAAAGCAGAGTATAGTTGTTGCCTGCCCTATTGTAGGTATATATACAGGCAGACTCAGAAAAACAAATAGAATATTCTATGCTTTAAAATTTCTCGGGTATACTGCCTTATCCAGTGTCGAAGGTCCACACGATATTTCTGCAAAATACCATTCCGCCACCACCAGGTGATACTACTGCGGTGAAGGGTCTACTGCGCGCTCTTCGTAATTATACCTGTCGGTTCAGAGCTCAGGTCTCCCCGAATACTTGACATGTTTGGTAAGGGCGATGTCTGGTGGGGAGGGAAGGGGGCCTGAGTTGTCTTTCGATTACCGTTGTCGTCACTTCTCGCATCTGGATGACCGGATGTCACAATTTCCTTTACTTGGGATTAGTATTTTTCCTATGCCTTACTAATTTGGAAGTCCGTGTCCCTGTTAATTAAAATAAATCGTCGCACTGATTTCAAAGTATTCACAAAAATTGTCATTGTTCGCCAGGTCATTCATTTGCTGATAATTCACCGTAATTCATTCTCCATGCGGTATTCTGTAACTGAAGACTCGTTAAGCTGCAGTAAGTGGGTGTTGCTCTGGTATTATTAACATCGATATTCAAGTGTGCGGATCTTCTGACCAACTCAGCTTTTCCAGCATTCACAACGACATTTGGTACAACTTCACATTTTTACACTCAGGTCGTCCGTGACAGACCAAAATGCGAGCCCTTTATGGACCATCAAAGACGACCTGAGCCAACATGTTCGGCACCAAGGTGCGAATAGTTAGGCCGAAACCGGTTAAATTCAAATTACGAAACTGGAGAGGCATTTAATTACCATTATTTTTCTTTAAACAGAACAATTGTTTTATATACCGTTATAAATCTAGTCTTTTTTCTTCAGAAATCTTATCTTCTTACCAATTCTTTGCAATGTGGTCTTCTGCTGCCAAACTGTTATTTACAACAGTGTATTATTACTTTTCTGACTTGTAAGATATTTCTTCGTAAAGAATTTTCCTACCAGATGGGTAAAAGGTAGTGAACAATAAAACCTGTTGAAACAGTCAGAAAGCCTACTTTACGATCGGCAACAAAATAGTCAAAAACAGTTCCCTAACCCGCGTAGAATGGCATTGTGGTCAAAGGCGTCATCATACGGACTGGGTGGATGTCCCCTGTAACACTACATCGCGATCGTAACATTAGAAACGCCATTTCCGTCAATGTTTGAATTTTTACTGATTTTTACGAAGCAGAATTCACGTGGTTTTCTTTTCCTTTATATCTTTGTCAAACGGAATAGTCAAGGCCACAGAATAAGTTAGCCAAAACACCCTAAATTACAGTCATCTTTTGTCGGAAAACAAGTATAACTAGTACCCTCAGTCGTGTTACTCTCTCTCTCTCTCTCTCTCTCTCTCTCTGTATGCAGTTCCCTATGTGTTAAGATCTCTGTGCATTCAGCTTTCTATGTATTCAGATCTAGATATGTTCAGTTCGCTAACTATTCAGGAATAGTTACTGGGATAGTTCAGTATTAATTAATTAGAGATTAATTCATTTCTTAAAGGTGTAAAGACTTTTATAGTGAGCGATGAAGTATCTACGTATTACGCGTTTCGCGATAACATCATCTATGGACTCTAGATCGGGTTTAGGCTACAGAAGATACTTAAAACACTGCCTCCCGACGAGATAATCTCAGTATTATTGGGGATAGAATAATAATTGTTTTCATTTATATAGAGGAAATGTAAGCTATGAACTTTGCTTTAGCAGATTTGAAAATATTATGAACGCCAACCTATGTCAGAGATACTGTGGTAAAAGTTTATTGTGCGGATCAAATTCAAGAACTGTGAACACTTACGTGTCACTTTGTTCAAGTGCACTTATTGTAACTCATGTCTAAAGAAAAATATATATAGGACAGTGAAATTTTAAAAAGAAAAAAAGTGTCTTAACAGAGTTCTTCCGTAGTTAGAACCTTTACCAAATCAGTGATATTTTGAACAGTGCTTAAATGAATATTTTTGAATGTAATAGATCGCAATATGTAGTAAAATTTTCTTAATCTGCTATTCAGTGAAATGAACCTTATTAAAAGCAAACTTTCAAAGACTATTTCATGAAATATTTATCTAAATTAATTCTTGTGTAACTGACTTCGCTTTAGTGAACTGCCGGGACAGATAAAAAGATAAACTTTCAAAACAATTTATAGCCCCTGAAATAAAGAATCTGTATGTTCAATCTTCTTAATAAAGCTAAGGACATTAAATAGGCTCAGGAAAGTAATACTTCGCAGTACGTTCAGGTGAAATAAGAAACAATAATTCAGTTCGATCGATCAAAAATGAGCACCAACCTAAATTCCTGAAGTACAAGCTAAGTAAAATTTGAGCGCCTATTAGACTATCAAACCGAAGAAGACTAAAGTTACGCAGTTGCCTACCATAGATAATCATCATCAATATTTTAAAGAACAGAAATTTACCTCAAATACGAAGAATGTTACACCCCACAGAATATTCGAGTCCTCGCTCGTGAATGGGGTATTGTTCTCCTTAGTGTAAGTTAATCAGCTCACCGAACTGAATTAACGTGAGAGAGGTGTACATTCTGCAGACCTTTTGGAACTATTGTGACTCTGTTTAAATGCTCTATGCGTGATATAAGCGTATGGACTAATAGTTCTAGCTAAGTAACAATTTATTATTTGGAACATTTAGAAGCTCTTTTACTGGAATACTTTTCTTCCCATAGTAGTGGTGATCTAATTTTTCGTCTCTAATTATACACAATGACACATTTAAGTCTTTGATACTACATCGCTATTTGAAGGAAAGCTTTGTTTTTTTTAGACTCCTTTTGTGTGCAGTCTACCTCAGTCGGTGAATTGTTATCTTGATGCGATCAGGTTGTAGACCAGATCGCACATAGAATGGAAGACAGACCGTCGAAACTTCTTGCATAATGCAATATCATTTTGAGCAGTAAAGAGGTATGAATTAACGACATGGGGTGAATGATGCCTACCATAAATGTCGAATCCAACATTGCATCATTTTCGTGGACAACAAGTCGAGGTCATAATAGTTTAACCTCTGGCATTTGATTCTCATATCAATCATGAATTAAGTTGAAATTGTTTTAAGTATGTACGGCAAGTGCAAGATGTAATGTTGCCGAATAGTGTAATGAATGTAATATGTAACAGTAATTCTCAGTGTGTACCATAGCAACCATTAACGAAAAGGACAGAAAGGTAACTTCGTCAGAACGTCATTATCTACAGTGGTGTAACCGGAAAGGCCAATGTTAATTCCAGCTTCAGATGATATGACGGAAAATGTCAATGTGCCTTACTGAAGCAAAGGGGGTAGGTAGCATTGCAGTAAACATACTTGGAAAGGCCAGTCCTTGATTGTATCTGAACAGCATGCAGTGAAAATTCTTACTTTCACACAGACCAAGACCCATCTGTACACCCATTGCAACATCAGTCTTACTGTAGTTATGTTACAGTAAATAATTGTGGCCAAAACGAAGAACCAGAGCTAGCGACTAATTCCATTTGCGAAAGATTTCAGCTGGGTTTACATTACTACTCATCTGTGCGAACCGTTCAGATTTCTCATGTACATCTACATAAGTACTCCGCTAATCACATGTATGTGCATGGCAGATGGTTCATCTTAACGCTTTTGCGATATTTCTCTACCATTCCATTCTCCAATACCGCGCGGGAAAAAGGAACACCGGAACCTTGCCGTTTTCGTTCTGATTTCTCTTTTTTTATTAAGATGATCGTGTCTCCCTATGTAGGTGTGTGCTAAAAAATCGCATCCGGATGAAGTTGGTGAAAGGAATTTCACAAGTAAATCTCGCCGCAACGAATGACGCCTATCTTTTCATGACCTCCATCCCAGCTCGTGCATCATTTCTGTGACGCTCTCTGCCCTATATGGCAATAATACAAAACGATCTGCCCCTCTCTGAAGTTTCTATATATACTCTGTCAACCCCACTTGGTATAAATTCCACAATTTGCAGAAATACTTCATAATAGGAGGCACAAGTGTAGTCTAAGCAATTTCTTTAGCAGAAATTTCGTGTCTTCTAAGTGTTCTGGCAATGAAACGTAGGGACGTTTGTAAAGCGCGTCACTTCCAAGAATGGGTTCAAAATTCCTAGATAAAGAATAATTCCAGATTGAATTTCTTATATTCAGTAACAATCGCCTTTGTCCAAATATGGTTGATAAGATGGTGCTAAATTTAGGTTGTGACTAGATACGCTGAACATCTAAGAAACGATTAATTAAAATTTGATAATATCTGCTGATTATTGTCAATTGCAGTAAGTATTTAAGTAACTACAGTACAGTATTATTAGCTTGTCCATGTTTACAAGCTGTTGTTTCCACAACTGTGGTTCAATTAATGAAATTCCGCCGCAGTTGGTTAATTTGAACTTTAATAAGGCAAGAGACTGGTTTTGGCCCTTACATCGGGTCATTATTCATTGTATCGAGAATTTATGTGGGAAGTGCATCGTCAGTACCGTAAAATACCCATAAAGACAGCTTTTATATAAATTTTCATTAAGAAATGTTGAAGACATAATTCGTAACATCTGTCATCTACGGAGGCTACTGAACTGTGATAGCACAAAAGTAGTGAACCAGAATGACAAGTGCTCCTGTCACAGCACAACAAAAGGCTTATATGTCCCGGCTAAGTCAAATATGTAAAAGAACAGAACTAGGTTCTGTAATAATTATCTGACAGATTCACAAACGTCTAAATAAAAAAATCTTTACATGATGTTTGTAATTAACAACAGTGAACAGCATCAAGAATGTTTATTTATTCCAACCGTGAGCAGTTTCGGATTTTTTATACAAATCTATTTTCAGCTGGTTGACATGCTTTTCCAGTATAGGCCTCTTTTTATGGATCAGAAGTGAATCTGTGAAAAACATAAAACGAGACCCCAACTAGAAAGTATCTGAAAATAGATTTACAGAAAAACATCCGAAACCGCTTATGGTTTGAATAAATAAAATTCTTTTAAGTAACGCTTGTGGCTGGACGATGGTTTTGCTTAAAACATAATACTACAGTCACTGTTCGCACAATATCAGCTTTTAATAAGGTATCGTTAATCTTTACTTATTCGTGTTTTTTATTTATTCATTTACTTGTTTTATTTTTACTTGCTGTGTATGATATGTTAAGTTGTGTGCTATAAACAGATCGCGCCATGTTTAACCCCCTAAAACGATTTGTCGCATCTCGTTTTGTAGTGTAACAGATCTGGCGCAGATGTTGCATTGTGTGTCACTATGGCAAATTGCATGTGAAGTCGAGGTACATCACGCCCCGTTGTGGCGTGGGAAATAAATGTTCAAATGTCTTATCATTCTAAGGGACCAAACTACTCTGGTCATTGTCCGTAAGCTTAAAACTACTGTAACATATATAAAGGACAAGCTCACCAGAAAAGTTTATTTCTTTTACAACAGAACATCACAATATATCAGCAGCTATTCGCCCAAAATTCTTAAAGAGCCAGTTGTTCTCTCATAAGTTTTATTTCAATGGGTAGTAAAAGAACTTTCTTCTTTCTTTTTGTTCATTATATACCCCCATTTTAAAATGAGCACATTACGTCATCAGTTTTGAGAGCGTGATAAGTCGAAACTTCTTATTGTAAACTGTTTGCAAATTAGCTTGACAGTATTTGTTATTGCTAAACATGTGTAGGAATACGTGAAATGACTTAAGATTTTCAAATGTTTGTAAATCTGTGGGTCCAACTACTGTGGCCATCCGTGCCTAGGCTTACAAGCTACTTAAACTAACCTAAGAACAACACACACACACACACACACACACACACACACACACACACGCCCGAGGGACGACTCGAACCTCTAACGGCGATCAACCGCGCGCTCTGCTTTACGGCGCCTTAGAGCGCTCGGCCATTACATCTCGTCAATGACGAACGATCAACTGAAGCAAATAACATAAGAATTGCATGATCAGTGGACTGTGTAATGAGGATGAAATATTCGGCTATAGTAGCGGTTCCTGACATTTACAGCTCTGGGTCCCAGCTGTTTTGTAGACACAAATAAAATAAAAGACTAACAGGTCCAGTAAATAAATATTCAACTAAAAATATAAAAGACCGCAAATTGAAACACATATATGTATGACATTTATGCTTGCTATGATTCTGCTGTTTCCAAATATGATTAAATCTGCGTCAGCATGCGGAATATACGTACGCTAACGCTTTCTCTTTTGCAGATTTGCATACAACTGTCGAAAACAGTGAACGACATACTGACGTGACGGATCTCACCTATAACACTGCTTACCCACCAACTTTTCAAGGTATTTTTAAATTTTACTCGTGAAAATTACAGTCAATATTCAATATTCTTTTTCTATCGCTGGCTTTATCTTGCAACAACATAGTTATAATAAGAATTGTATTGTACCTGCGAAAATACCTGCATATCTGCCTCAGTTCCACAAAATGGAAAAATTCCAATTGTGCTAATAGCCAGTAACGAAGAAAAATGTCCGATTACTAAGTTCTGTCTCCACGGGAACTCGGTGTATTCAAGATAATCTGTTCAGGTTTTCTGAGATCGACATCTTTTCACAGGAATGCTGGCGTGATTACTTTTCCAAAATCTTTAGCCGCTTTCTTCCCTTCAGCAGTAATAAGTCTGAGTAAAACTTCTTTGATGATCGTAGCTGTAGGCGGCATATAAGACACCATTCTTCCTCCATTGTTTACTGTTGTGTCTGGATATTAAATGAGTAAAATCAGTTTGTGGGACATGAGCAACCAGCGAGGACCATAGCAACAAGTAAGAATTAGAGGCTATTCTTACAAGGGTACAAATTAGCTACCTGTTTTTGCAATGTGGAGTAGTGGCCACGTACTTTAAAACCGTACTGCAGTTGGATGCCTCGACGTTTGTAAACACTGTACGGAAAAGGCATTTGAGTGTTGTGCAGCAATGATTCATTTCAGTGGAACTAAACTTATATTTTTTGTTATTGATAGGTCCCATGAATTTGATTTTAAAACACTTCTGCTCAAGCTAGAAAGAGTTCTATGTTCACTTTACGGGAAGTACAAAAAATTTGTTGTATTTGGTAATTTCAACATTAATTGTGTAAGTAATTTTGCAAGAAATAGAATGCTGTTAGACATCTTTAATTCTTACCATCTGTTGCAAACAGTATTCTTTCCAAAGCGAGTGTAGGGGATCAGCGACACAGCTACAGACAACATCTTTCTTCATTCTTTATTATCAGTGGGCACTCTGTTAGCAGTGTAGTGAATTGCCTTTATGGTCACGATGCACAGAAGGAAACTTTAAAAGGTTAATGTGCTCAGACACCTGTTAAATATAAACCATTTAGAAAAGCAAATCCAGTTGCAATGGAGGACTTTTTAAACCCAATTAAGGAACAGGAATGGCAGGTGGCAGATGCTGGTAACATAGACGATAAATAAAATGGTTTTCTTGCTCTTTGAAAGGAAATATGTGTCAGAATGCTTCTACCAGGATACTGCCACTAACAGGCAAGCTGGATGGCTGACAAGAGGGATAAGAATATCGTTTAGAACAAAGTGTCAATTATACCAAATTGTCAGAAGCAGTAATAATCAAGCTACAGTAGCCCATTACAAACAGATTAGATTAGCCAGAATGAAACTTTCACTCTGCAGCGGAGTGTGCGCTGATATGAAACTTCCTGGCAGGTTAAAATTGTGTGCCGGAACCGGGACTCGAACCTGGGACCTTTGCCTTTCGCGGGCAAGCGATCTACCGACTGTGCTATCCCGACACGACTCACGATGCCGCTCACAACTTTACTTTCGCCAGTACCTCGCCTCCTACTTTCCAAACTTCACAGAAGCTCTCTTGCAAACACGCAAGACTAGCACTCCCGGAAGAAAGGATATGGTGGGGACATGGCTTAGCCACAGCCTAAGGGTTGTTTCCAGAATGAAACTTTCACTGTGCAGCGGAGTGTGCGCTGATATGAAACTAAGTTCCTTCACCCTTCAGCAACAGTACCATGCAGACTGAACATTCAGTAAAGACATTTCCATGAATAACAATTCAATTCATACATAAATGGTTTTTCTTTAATTACATTGTACTTTACACATGTATCAGATCATTAGGTTGCGAACAAGGCAGTAGTTAGAATAAGACTGACTACATAGAGAAATAGGCCAAGACTCTTGGAACAAAACGAGAGATAAACCTAATCTTTGGTAGCCACAGATCGCTACGTACTGAGAGCTTAAGTCAAAGAGGCTAACAGGAAACAAAATATGCCTCAAATGTAGGTGGAAATGAAGCTTGAAAAGAAAAAGGAAATTAAAATATCGGTAATAGACCCCTCACAATATGTCAGCTCCTCATTTCATTTTATACTCGCTGACATTGGCGACCAACTGTTGTCACATCTGCAGGTTCATAATTTTTATCTCTATTTCCTACTCTTAACTAACATTCACGGACCATAGGTATGCTATCGTCGGCCCTCAATGGTGTTCGGTCAATTGCTTGGGGAAACGCTGGTGCACGGTAACCGATAACAAAGATATTTTAACTGAGAGAGAGAAAATATTTCTTTTAAAAATACCTCATTTATCATCTACTCGATGCAGCGATCTGACCGCTTATTAAAAGGAAGTATATGCTAGTCTGATTGTAAATACTATTCACTGATTCTAAGGGAATTGCTGTTATACACGATCTAGTAAAGTAAAAACAAAATCATCTAAAACTCTGATAGGTCAAAATCTTAGTAAGAAGTAACAAACTATTTTCACTAGCACTGAGCCTAAATACTGCTGCTCTCAATGTTTCACAAGATTTTAAACTGTAATCACTGAACCTACATTCAAAAAATCGTTTTCTCGACTGAAAGCTCTTTGTGGCTTACTTGTGCGGAAACGGATCGTTGTTTTACAGTGTCTAGAGAAGTGTCTGCTTGCCCAGAAACAAAATTGGATTACGGAACTGTGCATGTGCAGTGAAAGACCGTATTCCATCCACAGATCGGAAAATTACTTTTCGCACAAATTAAGTTTCCAGTAGTCGCCGCGGCTGGTGAAACCGACCGCAAAGGTATTTCTCATTTACGGACACGCCCATAAGTCACTGCGCCGAGTGTCAACTTAATTTGCGCGTGTAGTATTTAGTACTAGTCTCGCGAAAAGCAATGCGAGCGTGTGGTTTGACAGTGAATCGTACAATCGTTCATCAAAATATTTCAATCAAATATGTACGGTATTTCCTTGAAATGGTAATCCAATACTTTAAAATGTATTTTTGCTTAATAACATCACTCAAAGAAACAAACAGCATTACGTGATATTTAAAAAGGTCCACTCGAGCTTTATTGAACCTTAATTAAAATAAGCACGACCGGTTTCGAGACCTTTATTAGCATCAACAGGTTTAAGTCAGTTAAAATAATAGAACCTGAAATTTCTCTCACTTAAAAAAAGTCATGTCACAGAACTATGCCCGTCAAATACAGGGCTGTTAAGGCAGAACTGATCACTTCTGCTGAGTCGCAGAGGAACGGGTCTGCACCGTGGCAGAGATGTTGTTGGTTCTGGCTTGGCCTCCTTTCATATTTGACAGACACGGTCTATGTGATGACTTTAAAAACTAGAACAATTTTAGGAATCGGAGTAAATTTTATCTACTATTACGTAACCGCAGAAAATGTTTCAACACGTTTGAACTTTATGTTGTATCACGAAACGGTCAGTGTATTTTTTTTATTTTTCAAACATAAAGTATGAACAATTTTAGCTGTGGGTGTCCGCTTTCCTAACTCTTGATTTGAAAACCATTACATCATCGTCAGTAATATCCAATTCTTCCCATTCTAGAATCATCGAAGTTTGTTAGATTCGAACATGAAATAGAACTCTTTAACACTTACTTTAAAACTGATAAAAGATAGAAATGATTTATTTTTCGTATGATTTCTTGGAAGTTTCGCGATAAATAGTTACCCCCACACTGCGCCTACAAAGTGTAATTATTTTAGCTGCTGATCTATTCATAATTATTGCCTGTATATAACATTTCTGAGTCTTTTTTTTTTCTTTACTAGAAGAAATACTAAACCACACATTACTTTAAAGCTTCTTTATGCTCCAAAATATTCTCATCTATGGAGGTCTGCTTTCATCGTGTTCCTTTTATCTTAATTTCTTTTGGAGAAAGTTGAAATGTGTCTTTAGTATATCCTGGATAAATTTTGATTGTTTAAATCTCTTTCCCACAGACATTACTTTAGTTTTGTAGATGCTGATCTTCATATCATAACCCTTAAACCTCTGATCGAGCTCTGAAATAAATTGCAATATGTGAGACTGCTTATTTTGTTTTCACTTATTTTAATCCCACCCTGCCAGTGTACTGTTTTCAACATACGATCTATGAATAGTATGAACAACAGGTTACAGCCTTGTCTTACCCCTGAAACTACCCTGAACCATGAGCTTAATTTGCCGTCTACTCTAACTGCTGCCTGACAGTCTACGTAAAGACTGTTAATTGCCTGCAGAAGTTTGCCTCCTATTCCATAATCTTGTAGAATTGACAATAGCTTCCACCTAGGTACACGGTCATAAACCTTTTCTAGATCTATAAAACATAGATATAATTCTGTGTTGCACTCATAGCACTTCTCCATTATCCGCCGTAAGCTACAGATCTGGTCCTGACAGCCTCTAAGAGGCCTAAACCCACAACCTGTCCCGATTCCCGCGCCTTATCAATTATCCAGTGCAGCCATTTGAGACCTGATATTCCACTTTATTTGACGAGTTCCGGCTTAATTTCATCTACCCCAGCCGCTTTATTGGACTGCAATCTATTGATCATTTTCTCCACTTCCTCAAATCATTCCTATCCCACTCTACCTTAAAATCTGACACATAATTGAACGTTTCACCTATATTCAGAAATTCTTCGAAATATTCCCTTCATCTGCTCAAGGCATCCACAGGACTGACTAGCAGCTTTTGTGACCTGTCTAAAACACTTGTTAATTCCTTCTTCCCTCCCTTTCGAACACAGCTAATTACTCTCCAGAATGGTATTCCCGCGGCTTGACCCAGAGTTTCCAGCTGATTTCCAAAGTCTTCGAATGAGTTCTGCTTGGAGACTGTAATTATCCATTTGTCATTGTTTCTTTCTTCAACATAACTTTTCTGTCTGCCTGATTTCCAGTATGGAGACATTTTTAAATGCCATTCTTTTTCTTTGTACAGGCTGCCTTGACTGTGTTATTCCACCAAGCTCTCTGCTTCTTCCTGCCTTTACGCACAACTGTTTCAAGACATTCTCTAGCTACTTTTAGTAGTGTGCCCCAGTACCTTGTCCATTCCTCTTCCAATCGCTGTAAATGACTACATTCAACTAACTGGTACATTTCCGAGATCATTGTTATGTATTTGTGCCTAATTTCCTTGTCTCCACACTTATCCTTCTACATATGGACCTGACTTACTGTTCTTTTGGCCTCACAAAACCAATTTCACGGCAGATTAAAGAATGATCAGTATCTTCAAAGAACCCCCTGAAAACACGTACGGCCGTGACTGTCTCCCTGAATCCTGGTCTGTTATTACACTACTGGACATTAAAATTGCTGCACTAAGAATAAATGCAGATGATTCATTGGACAAATATACTAGAACTGCAATTTGGGTGCATAGATCCCGAGAAATCAGTACCCAGAACAACCAAGAAATCAGTACCCAGAACAACCACCTCTGGCCGTAATAACGGCCTTGATACGCCTGGGCATTGAGTCAAACAGAGCTTCGATGGCGTATACAAGTACAGATGCCCATGTAGCTTCAACACGATACCACAGTTCATCCAGGGTAGTTGCTCGGCCACCATTGACCAGACGTTTTCAGTCGGTGAGAGATCTGGAGAATGTGCTGGCCAGGGCAGCAATCGAACATTTTCCGTATCCAGAAAGGCCCGTACAGAACCTGCAACATGCGGTCTTGCATTATCCTGCTGAAATGTAGGGTTTCGCAGGGATCGAATGAAGGGTAGACCCACGGGTCGTAACACATCTGTAATGTAACGGCCATTGTTCAAATTGTCGTCGATGCGAACAAGAGGTGACCGAGACGTGTAACCAATGGCACCCCACACCATCACGCCGGGTGATACGCCAGTATGGCGATGACAAATACACGCTTCCAATTTGCGTTCACCGCGATGTCGCTAAACACGGATGCGACCATCATGATGCTGTAAACAGAACCTGGATCCAGCCGCAACAATGTTTTACTATTTGTGCACCCATGTTCGTCGTTGCGTACATCATCGTAGGCGCTCCTGTCAGTGATGCAGCGTCAAGGGTAATCGCAGCCATGGTCTCCGAGCTGATAGTCCATGCTACTGTAAACGTTTTCGAACTGTTCGTCTAGATGGTTGTTGTTTTGCAAACCTCTCCATCTGTTGACTCAGGGTTCGATATGTGGCTGCACGTCCGTTACAGTCATGCGGATAAGACGCCTGTCATCTCGACTGCTAGTGATACGAGGCCGTTGGGATCCAGCACGGCGTTCCGTATTGCCCTCATGAACCCACCAATTCCATATTCTGCTAACAGTCATTGGATCGCGAACAACTCGAGCAGCAATGTCGCACTACGATAAACCGAAATCTCGATAGGCTACAAATGAATTGTATTCAGGCACTTTAGTGATAAACTATATTATACCATAGCTATTGAGGCTGACAGCCAAATCACCTTAGCGAAAACAGTAAAACAGAAATACAGTTTGGAATGTACCTACATTAGTGTTTCATGATAATTCTCTGAAGGTACATCGACATCTAGGTACTAAAAAGATATGCTAAAAATTAAAAAGATCATTATAGTAAATGATAACTACACTTCTGAAAATAAGAAAAATTCACACGAACACGCTTACATTTCGTTCTTATTGAATAGATAATTCTGTTACACATCAAAAACATAACCAAAAGTTGTGTGTATTGGTATCACTAAACATTATGATTCACTGAAGAAGAAAACGCTGTATAATCACTGTCATTAAACCACTGTTACAAGTTAAAGCCACAGCTGCGACCTCTGACTTTGAAACAGTAAGAGGTTTTATGGATCTCTGTTTAGGCGAGTGTCTGTCTGTGGGTTGCGTTTGACAGAGCAATTTGTTTTCGCACGTCAAAACATCATTTCGTGCACTTCTTCCCACGAATCTTACTCCATGCACATAAATTACTTTGTTACTTCAAATACACACTGTCAGACCATCTAGCACTAGGAATGTGCAGCTGTGAGTCTGAAGTTGCTTTTCACTCTGTTCCTAATAATAGCAGTTGCAATAACACAGTTGTTGTTACATGGCGAATACTTCAACAAAACAAAACTATTACTTTATGGTATTATTTGGTCAGTCTCAAGCAACAGAGGTGTCAATATGTGTGTTACAATATGAACTAAATTATTCTACTGTAATGTAGTATAGCCTGTCATTCTAATCTATACATATTATAAATGAGATAGTGTGTATGTTTGTTAGCGCATCACGCTAAAACTACAGCACTGATTTAGATGAAATTCCCATATAGAGATTTCTTATGTCTTGGATTAGGACATAGGCTACTTTTCAAAATGTTTATTACAAGTTATTTACTTGAAATATATCCATAGAATTACGTAACGGTTGTAAGAAGTTTCTAATACAACAGCAGAAGAGCATTCGAGAGCATGTCATCTTCAGCCCCAAGGGTTAACGCGTCATGTAATAGTATTCAGTTATTTTGGGCAATGGTTCGGGTCCTGCTATAGTGAATTTTTTTTTCTTTGTTATTGTTATCTTTTTTACTTTCGAATATACAAAAAGATTCTTGGATACTGCCAAAACGGCTTAACTGATATGTAATTACATACACAAGACATCTGAATGTTGGCGTTTATGCCGCATTCATTTTCATTTGTTGTAACAAACGAAGGAAGTATGTATATAAATTGAAGACTTTAAATAAAATATGCTCTAAGTTCCATGGCAAGAAAAAACATTGACGTTTTGTGTAGAATGGGATCGATACCAAGCCCTATTTTGTGTACAATACTGTAACGTATAAATAGCGTACGTAAACTGCGACGAAAGTAGTAGCAAATGCACTCAACAGATGGCAGGCGGTACGCTGCAGTTAACATATGAAACGTTTTAGATGTTCGAACATTGTGATGTTATCGAAATTCTTTAAAATTGTATTCTCTTTGGATTTCAATGAATAATAGTTTCTTTGCTGATTTCGATTATTTATAGCATTCGAACGTTTGCATTTAGTTCTTTTGTTGGTTCGCTTTGCATTTGTAGGATCTCAATAGTTCGTTTCTCCGTTAGAATGTCTTTTTTATCTCTTTACTTTTCTCCGTTAGGTTTGTTGTTTATTTCGTTAAATTTCTCCGTTAGGTTTGCTGTTTATTTTGTTCCTTTACTTGGCATTTGTTTTCGATTACTGTATTGTTGTTATTGTAGTTACTTACTGTCAGGGGTGCCATCCCACAAGTTGGAGCTCAAGGTGGGTGTGCCTGTTTTATTGATGCGTAATTTGGATGCACCACGATTATGCAATGGCACCAGGTTACGCGTCACGGACCTGAGAAGGCATATCGCGCAGGCCACCATCATCACCGGTGGAGCCAAGAGAGAGACTGTATTAATACCACGAATTCCTATCATCCCAATAAACTTGCCATTCCAGGTCAACCGGTTACAGTTCCCATTGAAAGTGGCCTTCTCGATTACTATAAACAAGAGTCAGGGACAAACGTTAACAGTGGCAGGTATTCATCTGGCCACCCCATGTTTCTCGCACGGACAGCTCTACGTAGGCTGCTCCCGTGTATCGAGAGCTAGAAATCTCTACATATACTCGGAGAAAAAGAATTCTCGAAACGTCGTTTACAGGGACGTATTGCAATAGATTTTTGGCTCTCCATCCGTTCCAAGACAATTATATATTCCGTGCTAACAATGTCGCAAACAGTCATGTAGTTATTTATGCCCTTTCTTGCTACTTTAACGTCTGACTATTGAATCGCGGGTAACACCGCGGGGAACAGCTAGTGTGTTGTACAAAACTTGCTCGGACTTATTGCCGCGTCAATTCTTGATACAATCTCAAGCTTTCGAAGGTATCCTCCATCTTCTTCGTCAGGAGCCGCTGACTGACAGTGCTGGTGCTGTGGTGGCCTTAAATTGTCCATGGACGACTTATGATTGGTCGGCTTCTGATTGGTTGCCCGCTACGTAGCTCTGTCACAATCTACGTCCGCGCTGGTGGCGCCACCCCTTCCGTATTAGCGTGGTCGTTGCGCGAAATGTCACTACTGCATTTCTGTATCGAGTGCTCATTTCCATGCACCGCTTAGATTATACCCGCTATCACGATTGAAGTTGTTCTTATTACAGAGTCCCAAGTACGTGAAGGCTTGAAACAAAATTTTCATTTTATCGAACAAAATTTTATGTTTGTTCGTGAGGCTGTGCTCATCGACCGCCTATTTCCCAAGTTCTCGGTTTTTAATATGCCGCTGGTGTTCGGAAACGGTACGACTGGACTGACCAATATAATTACTTCCGCACTCACACGGTATGTTGTATATTCCAGGTATCCTGAGGACGAGGCTGTCCTTTACAGGGCGCAGAATCTCTTTAATATTCCTAGGTGGCCGAAAAATCAATCTTACACCTCGTCTCCTCAGAACCCTGCCTATTTTGCTCGATGTGGCTCCACAGAAAGGCAGGAACGCCGTTGGTTGCCCATCACTTGAATCTTCAGCATTTTCCCGTTTACATTTCTTGGCAAACTCTGTCTTTATATCACGTGTACCATAGTCGTTCGCGCGGAACGTATACTTGAGATTATGAATTCCGTATTCCAAATGGTCCCTCTTCAGAAACAGTTTTTGCTCTGTATATTAATCTGTTTAGAACGACTCTCTGCTGAACTGGCTGATGGAAATTCTGGGCACTGAGATAAAATCCGTGTGCGTTGGTTTCCGGTATACAGAGTGGCCGAGACGTCCATCGGTTTTCCGTTGTATTAAAACATCTAGGAAAGGCAGCCTTCCTTCTTTCTCCAACTTGACAGTAAACTGTATGCTACAGTGGATACCATCCATATGCTCCATGAAATGCTCGAGTTCTTCCACGCCATGTGGCCACACCATGAAAATGGAATCGAAATAACGAAAAAATAAAGATGGGTGGAGGGGAGCTGACTTTAATGCACGTTCTTCAAAGTTTTCCATAAAAAAAGTTTGCCATTGCTGGAGACAACGGGGAACCTATAGCCATCCCATATGTCATTTCATAAAATTTACCGTCATACAAGACGTAGCTGGTTGTCATCACAAGGCGGAACATCTTTATTGTTTCTGAAGGATAATTTTCTGCCAGTGTGGAGAATACATTGAAACTCTTGGCAGAGAATTTTTCTCCAGAAAGTAGTGGGGAGGCAGTGTCTAAACAACGATACTACGCCAAGTGGGAAAATATCCGCTATGCATGAGATAGCTTCGTTCAGTAGCGGAATAATGTTAAATAAAGACACCACGTCACAGTTAACAAGAACAGAAGTACGGCCAACACTCATCTCTTTTATTCAAGTAAATGAGCCGAATTCTATGTACAGGATGACGGAGTGGCAATGGATAATCCACTGAGCTCAGTAGTGGCCGATTTATGTATGGAGTGTTTTGAACAACATGCATTGCAGGCTTCTAGTAAAAACATCAGTCTCGTTGTATGTCGATTAAACTTTTTTGGTACGGACACACGGTGCAGAGCAATTACATGCCCTGATACATTTTAACAGTATCAATCCCAGAATCCAATTTACAATGAAAACATAGGGCAACGGCCAACTGAATTTTCTCGGTGCGTCTGTAACCAAGCGAGTGAACGGGAGTCACAGGGTTTACAGGAAGGCTACTCATACTGATCGCTACCTACATAAAGACTCTAACCATCAAACAGAAATAGAGGTGTGATTAAAACTTTTGTCGACAGGGCGCACAAAATTTATGAATCGATGATTTAAAAGAGAGGTGTAATATCTACGATCGATCTTCAAGAAGAATGGCTATTCTACCAAAGAAATAGACCGAGCTCTTCGTATTAGGGAGATCAACATAACCAATAACGAACAACGACCGCCCAGGAGGCAAAGTTTTTCTTCTGTTCATTACAAAGATTACAGACCGTATTGGAAAACTGCTGATTATGTAAGGGGTGCAAACTATTTCTAGACCCATCAGGAAGATAAAAGAATATTTAATATCTGCAAAAGATGTACGACAGACTTTAGATACACCGGGTGTGTGTAAAATTTCCTTCAGCTGTGGTTTAGTATACATCGGAAACACAAAAAGGAGTGATAACACGCGTCTGGACCGGCCGCAGTGGCCGAGCGATCTCCGGCGCGCCAGTCACAGTCTGTAGTGCGCTACGATCGGGGGTTCGAATCCCCCCTCCGGCATGGATGTTTGTGTCGTCTTTAATATAAGGTAATTCATAAGTAGTTTGTAAGTTTATGGACTGATGACCCCGCAGTGCAGTCCCTTAAGCTTAACAAACATTTGAACTGCGACAAACGGAGAACCTGGATCTAGTGGAACATGTTTACTAAGAGGGCAACTACGAAATTAAATTTAATGAGACTGCGGTCATCTCTAAAACTTCTCATTAGCTTGCACACACGTATAGAGAAGCTATTGAGATCAACAAACACCGCAATCTTTTTTACAGGAAAGAGAAAGCTGTAAAATTAGACATAATTTGAACTTCAACGTTACACCTGCTGAATGACAATCGATTCTTCTCTGTCAATAATGTTGGCAATTAAAGCTGACGTCAGGTGATAGCTGGTGGTGTCCTCTACATTTCTTATATATACTGCCGTCCTTCAAGTTCTGATCGCAATTCGCCACTTTACCTCTGAGGATGACTTTCGCAGCCGAAGATGAAACGTTAGGGGAAAGTTTTAGAATTCGACCATGGCCAATGAGCCCCGAAATTTGAAATCAAGCTATCGCCGGACATGAACATTACCGTGGAGTAGCCGAGTGCTCTAGGCGCCTTGCTGCGGAGCACATAGTTACTCGCCGTCGGAGGTTCGAGTCCTCCATCATCCATGGGTGTGAGTGTGTTGTCCTTAGTGTAAGTTAGTTTAAGTATTTTGTAAGTCTAGGGACTGATAACCATAGACGTTTGGTCCAATTGATGTACTAACATTTGAACATTTTTTGAAATCTTAAGTTGTATGGGTAACGACTGTAGTTTGCCTTTATTGTCAGCCGTTCGCAGTAGTTGCATGGCAAAGCCCCGTTACCAAAGAAGTCAGCGGTTCGGCTCTTGGCGGGAAAAACTTATCTTTTCCATGTTCATTTTAACATAGCTCACACCTCTCTATGATGTTATGAGTCGTTAGAAAGGATACGTGGTACCAAATTTCCTAATATCTGGTCGACTCGGATTGCTTATCTCACTCCCATATCATTACAGTCGACATGATCGACTTAAGAATGTCCGCAACTGCACTATGTTATTTTAAATGTGTTTATTTCCGTCAACAGTTGCAATAAAATTGTTTAATAACATATTTCGATCACTTGGATCATCTTCAGATCTAAAAAAACAAAAGTAAAATGCACAATTAAAACGAAATTCCAAAATTCTGACTTTCTCTTTCCAGACAGAGAGAAAAAGCAATATACAGTCATGAATCCGCAAACACCAGACGCCCGCGCACAAATAAAGCTGCATAAAAAAGACAATCCATAAGGCTGATATGTAACACAAGACAAAGTCCTAACGCTCCATTAAATGCCACTTTAGCACAAAGGTTAAGAACGCTATACACATTTCATGAACTGCATAGTCTAAAAAATACTTACGAATTTGCGGAGAAAGTGAAGGACACAGTCATCCCATCTGATTCCATATTCGCATCCCTAGATGTAGTGAATTTATATACTAACGTTCCTGTCCGTGAAACAATAGATATAATCAAGCGCAATCTTATAAGACACCAAAAAATGGCTACAGGAGAAATAGTTGACTTTATAGAACTCCTAGAACTAACGCTCTCCTATAACTTTTTCACATTCAACGGCAAGATATATCACCAACCTGAAGGACTTGCAATGGGAAACTCCCTAGCGGGCATTATGGCCGAGATCTTCCTTAATCATTTAGAGAACGAATTTTTCACCACCAACCCTACAACAGCCAACAAAATTCTCTATTATTACCGTTATGTAGATGATGCCATTTTATTAGTTAAAGGAGACCAAAATGATGTTAATGACATTGTGCAAAAAATGAGTGCTATTCATCCAAAAATCAAGTGCACAGTCGAGAACGAAAATAATGGATCCATCAACTACCTCGACATTACAGTTACAAGAGAAGCGGGTAGACATCGTTTTGGTGTATATAGGAAACCTACTTGTGCAGACCTTGTCATCAATTCAAAATCTTGGCATCCGAAAAGAGTAAAGATGGCATATTTTCGTTCAATGGCTAACAGATTATTGAAACTGCCATTAAGCGAACATGAGAAGATGAAAGAAATTGCCATCATAATGCAAGTTGCAGTAAGCAACGGTTACCCAGCTTCAACAATAAATAAGTTGCTGCAAAAAATTAACAAACAACAACAACGAAAAAATAATGACAGTACGCTGACAAGTGACGTAGAAGAAAAGAAAATCATCTACATGCCAATGAGTTACAAAGGAAAGGTTTCAGACATCATTGCTAGGCAATTTCGAAACACCAACGTACGAATCGGATTTAAGACCAACGATGTCACTCGATTTAGACTGAGACACCGTGTGAACAAAAAATCCTCAAAATTCACGGCAGCAGTCGTCTATAAACTCAAATGTGGAGATTGTACAAAAATCTACGTAGGTCAGACAAGCAGAACGTTCGAAACACGTTTTAAAGAGCATTGCTCTCTTCATAATAATAAAACAGCATTTGGAGAGCATTTAGTGACAGAAAAGCACACGGTTGGAACAATTAATACACATTTACAAGTGCTACATAGGGAACCAAAAGGACGCCTCCTAACGACACTAGAAGAAATAGAAATTTTCACACACCGGCTTCAAGAACCTGGAAATACACTCAACCAACAGAATGATTTTAGTAACAGCGCATTTTTTAAAAACTTTGAAGGCCTCTTGCAACCTTCGTCCTCGATGCATGGCGCCTTGGAGCGGCGGCCCCACTTCACTTTCCGGTGGCTGGCGGCGGCAGCGCGTCGGCCCGGACACCGCCCTAGCAGCAGGGCGGCGTGCAGACTGGCTTCCGAACGTACAAGAAAAACTGCGCGCCGCACAACGCCACCAAGTAGCGACAGAGGCAACTAACGTCCATACCACACTGTTTTATATAAGTTTTTTTATATAAATTTTTATATTTTAACAAACTGACGTTTAAAAAATTTTAAAGTATGACATATGTAATTTTATACATCTCTGTTTTAGACATTCAATGTTTTAAATATAGTATGAATTTTTTAATTATCGTGCCATATTTTTATACTGATATCACATACAGTTTTATAATTTTTATATCTGGATATATTCAAGAAGCCCACTTTTAGAAATTTTTTTATAGCAAACAATTGTAGGGTATATTAGGACTCAACCTATCCATTACAATCCCTCCACCCCCCCACCTACTCTTTCCCTCCACACCACCAGCTGCAACCAAATTAAAAATACCTACATCGATCTGTAAAACTCAGTACCAATTAGTACTCAGCCAGACGAGTTGCGGACGCAACTATAAGGTAAAGAAAAATCTATCCATTTATGTATAAATTAACTATTGTCAATTAACCCTTAGTAAATTTATCAAATTTTACATTGCTATTTTACCTTTGTTTTTTAGATCTGAAGATATCCAAGTGATCGAAACATGTTATTAAACAATTTTATTGCAACTGTTGACGGAAATAAACACATTTAAAAAAAATCACTCCCATATGTTTTCAGTTCTAATGAAACTGTAACTAAGATGACTGAATATAACTTACTGTGGTTTAAATGCAATCAGTTGCTTTAACAGGCGCTTATTCTTCCTAGATGACATTACAAGTGCCTGGAAGCCGAGCTTCAAATGATTAAATTACGAGTTGTCAAAATTGTTTCTTTTATTAACTTTGTTGTCAATTTTTACAACGGAAATTTATAAGGCTACTATTTGGACACAATGTTTACCATGCTTAAATAAATGCAAACGTCTGAATATCAGTTGAACATAAAATTAACGTACTCTCAAAAACTCGTCTTTTAAGGTATAATGTGGATGCGGCGTGTGGGAAATGTGTGCCTCTAAAATCGGTGTGCTACTCCATAAAAATTATAAAAATTAACGGCACAGAAGTTATAGTTCTTACATTGTGCGATAGGAGCGCTATTTACGCCTCACATGGTGATGTGACATGCATTAATCTTCTTCTTCTATAAATGTGAATGTCTGCTCGGTGTACGTTTATCACGTCTGAACCACAAGACATAAAGAGCTAAAAATTTGTACAGTTACTAATATCTACCCGAGGAAGGCTTTAGGCACGGTTTTATGGCGATCGGATAGCTATTTATCTATATATATAGATATATATTAATGTGAATATCTGATCGGTGTACGCTTATCACGTCCGAACGACAAGACGCAGGGACTTAAATATTTGTACAGGTACTAATTTATACCCGAGGAAGTTTTTAGGCACGGTTTTATAGCGATATTATAGATATTTAGTAATTTGAAAAATATAACGCGAAATGCGGAACAACAATTACTCTTTGAAAATTATATTTACTCTTTGAAAATGGTTTTATTGGTTGCATTGTTGCTTGAGGGTTGATAATGATAAAAGGGTGGAGTACATTGGAATACAAAGTTATCGGTGTATATAAAATTCAACGTGTGTGTGTGTGTGTGTGTGTTAATATTTCGCTCTGCAGCGAAAACTACAGAACGCAAACGAATGGTATGTCTGTAATTGTTGTCAGAAGTCTCCCCTTGTTAAGTATGTATCAGTGCTGCAGGTCTCCAAAGATTGTCCACGTTTGATCTACAGGATGCAGTCTCGTCAACGAATTCCCCACGCTGACCTCGGGGTACCTATTTCACACGCCAGTAGGCGGCAGATGGCGTTGATTAAGTTGGCGGGCGAGATGTTTGCGCTATGGCGCTGAAAATTTTAACGAGATATGCGCGGCGCGGCGGGCGCGGCCTAGAATCGTTATCGCTGGTCATCGGCCGATTGCGGTCAGCGAGGCGGCGTCCATCGCGTCGCCGAATTAAAGCCGAACGCCTGCGCAGTGCTAAAAATGTTTCACATCTCTGCCGCATTCACTACTTTTATTACAATATGCAACATTTCTTTCTAAACTAGTTCCTGAAAATTATCTAAAATTATT
This sequence comes from Locusta migratoria, assembly GCA_026315105.1. Lineage (NCBI taxonomy): Eukaryota > Metazoa > Arthropoda > Insecta > Orthoptera > Acrididae > Locusta > Locusta migratoria. The sequence goes on from CM048746.1 coordinate 339,949,716, forward strand.
TCTTCAGGTCTAACATGCGTTAAAATAAGATTTACAACATTATTCCGATTGAATCTCCTGTAGACCATATTTGTAGAGGAACCCCATCCTCCACTGTAAAAGAAATTTTCGTGACAAATCTTTGAAAAAACAATATTGCGAAAAAATAAAAATGAATTGAAAGTAGGCAAAATCTGCACCCATGAGTTTCATTGCGCACGACACTATCAGCTGCGATAACCCTCCACATCTTCAAAAGTCTTACAAATGTGTGTCCATTGTTATTATTTGACCAAACTGCTAAGGTCTTCAGTCCCTAGAGTTACAAGCTACTTAAACCCACTTACACTAAGGACAACACACTAAACTATATATACATGTGGCGTCTATTCCGAAAGAATTGACGTCACTTCTGATCTTGCAGTTGTTATTGTTTTCATATATATTCTGTGAATATGAAAACAATAACAACTGCAGGAACAGAAGTGACGTCTGCCAGTGACAGGTAATGATCCTTTCGTTAGTGGGGAGGGGTGGACAAGTTACGGGAATTAGTACATAGTATCTATGAGTTTGAGTACTGTGGGCAGGGTAAAGCTGGAAATTTGTTTCTCACGGAAGGCGTGCCTATGTAGTCCTTGCAGATGCGGTGATCACTGTGTTCCCAGCGGTGTAGCGGTCAGCGCAACTGCCTAGAAAGCAGGAGACCCGGGTTCGAATCCGAGCCGGGTACACATTTTCGGCTTTGCCCATTCGCAGTTGGTCATATATTCTGTGGATGTAAACACTAAACTATGTCTGAGTCAGGACTCGAACCTCCGGCGGGAATGCCCGCCCAGTCCATAGAATGACGCCTTAGACATACCGCGCGGTTTCCACATCTTCGTACGCAAATTCTTATGTGCGGGGTTTCTCTGCTCCTAAACGATCTGAACGATTTTGATGACATTTTATTTGTACTAACGCAGTCACCTACATGATATAGTTTGATTCCTTAGAGATCCATATAAATACAAGATGCGTCTGAACAGGTTGGTGAATGGTTCCATATTTTACAAATCCCGCACGATGAGGTGCCCCCGCATACACATTGAGGAGTGTGTCAACAAGCGCCCCCTATCGTGCAAAGCACTACAGTGAAGCGGTGGCACGCAAAGAGGTATATAAACCACAAAGAGAGGCTACAGGCAAGCTCCAGCGCTCTGGGTGGCAGCACTAAGCAACACTGGGCGCCATATTTGAGAACGTCAGTTTGAAGCAGCAGCGTGAGCAGACGCATCTGTTTGTGATCTAAACTAACGTATGAGCGCTATTATTAGTGGTAAATCAAGCCCATTGTATGCTCGACATACAATTGCAGCAACTGCAGTGATAAAATTGTTGGAATATCATACATAAAGAAAGACATATATAATTATATAGATCGTTGTGTATCAGCGTGTATTTGTTTAGAAACATTCATAATACTTTACTTTCGCATTTAGCAAGTTTCAAAATTATGTTTACTTCACGACCATCAAAAAGCTAGGCAGAGGACGGATGTTTATGGTGTGTTTTAGTTTTAATGTAATGACAGTTGTTTATATAGTGTACAAATGCGTATTAACATAGGGTAAGTAGCCTAGGTATATGAACTGTAATTAAACTATTCTTTATACAGATTTCCTTTGGAAAACAAGGAGTTGCTAACCCAATGGATAACTAGTATGAGGCGTGATAAGTGGCAGCCGACAAAGTATAGTTACATATGCTCTTGCCATTTTGAAGAAAAGTTATGGATGCTACCACCGATCGAAAGCGCCTACTTGCAAATGCCCTTCCAACACTATTTTCGTTTCCTGAGCACCTACAGAAACCAAAAGCTGTAAGGAGAGTACGAAGGAAACGTCAAATTGTGGAGAGCTTGATAAATACGTAATGTAGTGCAAAGCATGAAATATCATTTGAACCACAGGCAGAAAAAAGGTAATTAAAGACTTTAAAGAAATTCGCCTGTATTTATAGGGAAGATATGTCGGCAAATACAAACGATTATTGACATTACAGTAACATCAAATAATGCAGCAGTTCGACGATTCTAACATTACACTTAGGATGCAATAGTAAACGAGAAATGCTATTCGTAATGGGAATTACTTTTCGAAATGCTTCGCCCAGAAATTACGGAAAAATCAAGACTGGTAATGGTTAATATAAAACCAATGATTTAGCGTTAGCAGACGCCCAGTAACACCTGGCGTGACACTGACGTTCTCAAAGATGGCGGCAACCTTTCCCATTGGCTTCAACTATGGCAGCGCTGTGGCCAGTCTATGTTGTTTATATAGGTCTTTGGTGGTGCGAGAACTCATGTTATTGCAACGTGGAGCGCAAAATAGAGCGATGGAGCAACGCGCTTACATCAAGTTTTGTTTCAAATAAGCAAAACGGTGACGAAGGCCCATGGGATGTTGATGCAAGAATATTGTGTCAAAGCAGTGAGTAAAACGTGTGTGTCTGAGTGATATCGCAGATCCAATAACGCTTAACATCAGTGCTTCGAGCGATTCCACAAGAATCGTTTGCTGACAGTTTCCAACAGCTGTACAACCGACGTCAGAAGCGTATTGTAGCCAATGACGATTACTTTGAAGGCCAATAAAGGTATTTTGTTTTCAACTCTTGTTTCCTACATTAAAAAATAAAAATAAACAACAACAAAAAACCTTCAAATGTTTGTTAAGATTAAGGGATTTAACTGTGGGGTCATCAGTCCCCAAAGTTACAAATTACTTATGAACTACCTTATACTAAAGACGAGACAGACATCCATGCCCTAGGGGGGGATTCAAACCCCCGGCCGCGGCACCTACATTTTCTGTGACTCAATTTCCCGGTAATTTTTGTAATTTTTGGAATAATAATACTAACTTCGTGTGGCTCATTAGCCTGGTGCAAGTCTTTCAATTGGACGCCACTTCGGTGACTTGCGTACCCCCTAGCCTACCCCAATTATCAAACCTGGGAAAGGGAACCCACAGCTTAACGTGGAATGCGAACCACGTGTCGTTTCTGGCGACTCCTCACATCGTTGAGACGTGAAAGATTGGTTAAAGTGCAGACTGTAAAAAAAGGTTTGGTCCGACTGGGTTTAGAACCCGCGACGCTGAGGTTCCCAATCGAGCGCTTTTCCTGTAGACCACCGGGCCCGACTCTTACATGCAAAACCACACAATCCCGGATTGTTTGCCTCCCGGCACCTCACTATTGACTTACACGCCAGTACTACAGCAAGGTATGTGTTTCGTAGTTTTGCATTGTTTTTTACAGTTTTAGTATTGTTTAGTATTGATATGGATTAATTCGACACCGATATAACATAGGAATAGTGTTTAAAGTAATGTTTTATGAAATATGTCTCACGAATTGCAGTACTGATGGCTTCTACATCACATTCCAATTTTGAGCGATGGCGTCATAATGTTTGATACAAAGAGAAAAATTGTCATAGTGTAGAGCTAAGACTTTTCACAGACCAGCACAAAGGTATCATGAACCACATGGCCAGCCTACAGGACAAAATAATTCTTAAATTACTGACGACGGATTCCAATCTAATGAAAACTGACGATTCGTTTGAAGTATTACAAAGTTAGTGCGCCTCGGTTGCACAGTGGTAGAGTGCCAGATTACAAATTCAAAGGTCGCGGGTTCGATCCCCGCCAGGTCCTAGGATTTCCACTTCTTTCACCTCTGGCAGTATTGCTCATGTGAAAAATACCGAGTAGCACCGTGGTTTGGAACCCACGTTAAACTATAGGCCCCCCTATAACTAGCTGGGCAAGTCAGTTCGAAGGTCGGAAGAAGGCAACGGCATACCACCTCCAAACAGGACCATGCCTAGTAAAGCACTGTGGTGTTCAAACCAATCTTTAGATTGTGGACTGATTTACCTTTAGGTCCGATGAATATTCAAGAAGTTGGTAAAATTAATCACCAATAAAATCATAAGAAACTAATTTTCCCCGACAATCTAAGATTACCGTTTGCTTGCCTGACCAGAGGACCATCGTCTCTTGGGGGCGAAATAATTTTCCGTGTCCTGTATTAATTGATGAAATTGACAAGATAGCGATCAACCACAAAGGCTAACGGAGCCGTTAAGTTCAAACCCGGGGAGCCAACGTCTTCGTGGAAGGACACTTCAGTTCCCGCCGTCTTTGACGATTTGCCGCAAGATAGACCGCCACCCTAGGAGTCGTGAAACCAGGCCTTGCGGGCCAGAACTAACTTTTAACTGTACTTTGGGTCAGGTTGGTAACAAGTAGTTTTGCCGGCGGAAAAATCACCGGTGCGAAACTGGCGTGAGCGACTTGGCCGCTCTCAGTTCGGCAGTGGCTTTAGTTGTTTGCAGATCTTAGGAGGACAGGCCCGCGATCGTCTATTGTGCAGAAGCCGCCATGCTTATTCTTGGTGATATTTCATTGACCTATAGGAACTTCACAGTTCCAACGAGCAGGTATTCGCGATTAAAGTGAAGTAATTGCATTCGGTCGCGAGTTTAATAAATGATTACTAAGATGATTTTCCTTTAGTTTTTGTGCCGCCCCTGTTTCAGGCTCAGTCTACTGTTCTCATGACCAACGGAAATTTTCATGGATCTCAATACGCTCTCTTTCTCTCTCGTTAAAGTAGGGGGCGAACTGTTTGAATATGCTTAATTTTCGATGTTTGCTCTCCATTGTATGTCTTGTCCTGCAGCAAGAATCAGTAACCACTTAATAAGATGTAACAGGCTACCTCGTAATTCTGTAGGCTTCTTCCAGAATAAAAGATTTCAATGAACTGTCCGAGCCGCGGACGAGCGCATTGAGGCGCAATGCTACGATGCGCGAGGCTGTTCACCGTCGGGTTTCGAATCCCCCCTTGGGCATGGATGTTTGTGCCGTCTTTAGTATAAGCTAGTGCATAAGTAGTTTGTAAGTTTATGGACTGGTGACCCCGTAGTTAAGTACCATAAGCTCTACAAACAAATTTTTTGAACTGTCCGACTACATGTCTGTAGCCTTCCCCTGTTGCTACCATTTTTATTCATTCACAAAATAATAGAAGCCCCTGCTAGAAGAGAGGAGGTGCGATGCTGGCAACGGTCACAGCAACAGAAGATTAACGGGTAAGTCACCTGTTAATCGGGGAAGGGAAGTCAGGCAGATTGATTTAAGTCATAATCTCGTTTCTATCCTCCCACAACCAACCATATGAAGAGACAGGCACTACAGCATTCCTAAATCAACGTTCCCTTCTTTTTCCATTGATGAATTATCTTTGTAAATTTTATGCACTGATCTTCAGGTATCTGACGTTGATTGCTTATAAAGCTATAACTGTCCTTATTGATGAAACTGTTTTACATTTTTATAATTATCAATTATGTCCACCTGGTACTACTATTGAAAAAGAAGTGTAATGTAGACCGCCTCCATCTGGTTTAGCTAGTGCTGTGTACTTTGGTAGCGCAAAATGGCCTAAATAACATGTTCAAGAGTCAGCTTAATACAAATGTATGCATATTTGACCTTCATTAAATGCCGCAGTTCCGGTTCTTTATCTTTGTACACAGGGTGCCCATAATTTAAGTTCCAGTTTCAAAATTCTGTACAAAAAGAACTGCGGGACAGAATGACTATAGACTTCAGCTAAACATACTTGACGAATGTGTGAATGTAAAGGCATACACACAGAAAAAAAAGATCCTAACTTTATCGAAATTCGGGAAGTTACTGATATTTTGAGAGACATTCCAGTACGGGCATTACAATGCATGCTGGGTACAGCGCTAGTTAGATATACTTTAAAACGAAACTGCAGTGTGGTGTTAACTGTGCATCAAGATGTCACATACAAAGGATTACTTGCTACAATTATAAAACTTCGGCAACGTCTACAGTCGATTATAATAATGCCAAGTGGAAAAAAACTAAATAATGTATGAGTAGTTTAGAACTATAAGCCAATTAACGATACCATGTCTTCTCAAATACATTAATGATAGCCGCAATTCTCTTTCTCTAATGACTAAGATGTCGATGTCGACGGGAGAGTAAACCCTATTCCAGCGTTCTGCAATGACTTTAACTGACGGTTACTATTCGCTTATAAAACAGCATCGAAATTTACGACTGTATGATACACCAGTATTCGAAAAACATGCAGTTAATATTTTCCTTAATATTAATTTCGATTTACCGCAATCGATTCACAGTTTATAAAACGGCTTTGTAATCGAGGGATGATTTTGCTTCTTATCGCAGCAGTCAGTGCTAGCATTTTCACTAGTCCCTTTTTTTCATATTTATATCTCTGACACATTCTGGGCCGCGGTGGAGTAGCCGAGCGGTCTAAAGCATCTCGCTGCGGAGCGCGCGGTTGCTCGCCGTGGAGGTTCGAGTCCTCCCTGGGGCATGGGTGTGTGTGTTTGTCCTTAGGTTAGTTTACCTAGGTTTAAGTAGTTTGTAAGCTACGGACTGATGACCACGTAGTTTGGTCCGATAGAATTACAAACATTTGAACACATTCTGGTCCCACACTTCATTAATATTCAGTTACAGGTGGTCGCACCAGTACTTCCAATCTAAACTGTTTTCGACAGGCCATATTTCAGGAGACGTTAACTTCAGTTGATCGTTTTAATGGCGGTTGGCGGAACACATGTTGATACCGTTCTACGGTCAATCATAGTTAGGCTCGATGCGGAGAGTCAGTGCACGCAACATTGTGACATCCAAAACACGGCACGGCAATGCTGGTAATTAACTGCTAGCGGCATCTGCAGAGATTATCGCTGTCGCTCAGTTTGTGGCCGTCCCTAACAGCTGCATATGACTCGATAACTTAGCGGTGACACCGTACAGCCCGGAAAACGTCAGCTGCTATTAACAAAATTTGTGCCACCGAGGCGTAACGCGATTTGGGGAAGATTAAATGGATTGGCTTCTAATTACAGCCAGTTTTAACGAGCGAAGCACGTGGGAGTGGAAGGCTACCGTTTATTGCAGAGCTCCTAGCGAACAGTTGCAAAACTTTACCAAGCGCTTGTATGGTATTTGACATAGCAGAATGTTGTCCATCGTAATATTAATAAATAATTTTAAAAAAGCATAAACTTATATTTATTGCCGTATCGCCTCTTTTCTGAAGCCAGTTTTTACGATGATTACTACTGTGTCATTTGCAAACTTTATCAGGAGGCTGACTAGAATCTGTAATGAGCGTGATACATTAGACTTCATAATTTTAAGTGTTTCATAACAGAATAAAAAAGGAACACTGTGACGTCCTAGCAATTAAAATAATAAATACTAACTATGCTGTACTGTTACTTGCATTGAAATTTGCTGAACTATTATAAACTGTATTAATTCATTACATTATTTTCATTGCAAATAGATTGCATTCGCCAAAGAACTGATTTTAATAACAATATTTAAGGCTGTACTTTTTCGTAAATATTACGTAAAATTGATGAAACAGTATATTAAAAAATATAAATGAAAGGTTTCACTAACCACTGGCTAGACTCTGTAAATTATTTTAGGAATGAAAATTGCCCATCAGTTATATAATTGTTGTTAAATCAAGATCTGTCCTACCCTACAATACAAAAGAAAAGCTAAGAATGCCTTCCGTTTGTTCCGTATACCTAATTATGTTAATTTCTTTAAGATCTGAATCATTACAATGTATGCCACCGCCGTCCAGGATCGTCGTCCAATATGATAAATAATTCTTGAAAGTCCTCTTTTATTTTAACACTCGTCCCTGAATCATTTAATAATTATCCTCTTGAATTAACTAAGAATTGACGTACGGCGACTCCAGTTCAGAAGCCTACTGAAGATGCTGCAACTGGACCTAAAATCCTTAAAAAAATTGTTTAACATTTCTATTTACGATCATGTCTGACATTTTACAATCATTTAACAGACCTTGAATACTATTCGCGATAAAAATTAAAAATAAAAATAAAACAATCGAACGGCGACTCTTGCAAAATTATGACGCGTACAAGAACAAGACAAGACAAGAAGGATTACACATTGTACAATATTGTTTAAATAGAACTCGAATAAACAGCTGAGATAATATTCACGATGATATTAAAATTTCTTTGTTGCAAAAAAAAAAAAAAAAAAAAAAAAAAAAGTTCATTCGCGTCTTTATGAACTGTAATTAAACTATTCTTTATACAGATTTCCTTTGAAACCCAATAGGTAACCAGTATAAGGCGTCATAAGTAGCAACATACAAAGTATAGTTACGTATGCTCTTGTCATTTTGTAGAAAGTTATGGATGCTACCACCGATCGAAAGCGGCTACTTGCAAATGCCATTCCAACACTATTTTCGTTTCCTGAGTACATACAGAAACGAAAAGCTGTTAGGAGAGTACCAAGGAAACGTCAAATCGTGGAGAGCTTGATATATACGTAATGTATTTCAAAGCATGAAACATCATTTGAACCACAGGTAGAATAAAGGTAATTAAAGACTTTAAAGAAATTCGCCTGTATTTATAGGGAAGATATGTTGGCAAATACAAACGATTATTGACATTATAGTAACATCAAATAATGTAGCAGTTCGACGGTTGTAAACATTACACTTAGGATGCAGTAGTAAACGAGAAATGCTATTCGTAGTGGGAATTACTTTCCGAAATACGTTGATCAGAAATAAAGTAAGAATCGAGACTGGGAATGATTAATATAAAACCTATGATAAAGCGTTAGCAGACGCCTAGTAATACTTGGCGTGACACTGAGGTTCTCAAACATGGCGGCAACCTTTTCAATTGGCTTCAACTATGGCGGCGCTGCGGCCAGTCTATGTTGTTTATATAGGTCTTTGGTCTAATGCATCATGGGCCGTTCCCGTCGGTATGGGTATTTGTGTTGTCCTCAGTGTAAGTCAGTACTTTTTAACTGTAAGGACTGATAACCACAGCAGTTTGTGCCAGTAGGCTTACAAACATATGAACAGTTGAAGGCATCGCTAAAAATATTTTATGTTGCTGCTGTTGAACAGCTTTCATAAATGTTAGAAACAGCACTGTGAAATGTACGGTTTTATTTTGAAATGCTATATTGTAGACAACCTATTTCGGCCTTAGATTATGCCATCTTCGGGTTTCAGTAGGCATTTAACAACATATTTTAATGCTGTCATCCCATTACTAATTTGTATTTGCATACTGCTGTCTGCAGACAGGCGCAGACAGGTGTGAAAATTACAGAACCATCAGTTTTATAAGTCATGGTTGAAAAATTTTATCACGAATTATCTACAGGAAAATGGAAAAGCTGGTAGAAGCTGACCTCGGGGAAGATCAGTTTGGATTCAGGAGGAACGTAGGAACATGGGTGGCAATACTCACTTTACGTCTTATCTTAGAAGATAGATTAAGGAAAGGCAAACCTACATTTTTCGCTTCTGTAGATTTGGAGAAAGCGTTTGACAATGTTGACTGGAATACACTATTTCAAATTCTGAAGTCGGCAGGGGTAAAATACAGGGAAAGGAGAGTTATTTACAACTTGTACAAAAGCCAGACCGCAGTTATTAGACTCGAAGGGCATGAAAGGGAAGCATCAGTTGGCAAGGGAGTAAGACAGGGTTGTAGCCTTTCTCCGATGCTATTCAATTTGTACATCGAGCAGGCGGTTAAGGAAAGCAAGGAAAAATTTGGAACAGGGATTAAAGTTCGGGGTGAAGGAACAATAACATTTCGTTTTGCTGATGACATTGTAATTCTGTCAGAGACAGAAAAGGACCTGGAAGAGCAGTTGAATGGAATGGACAGTGTGTTGAAGAGAGCGTGTAAAATGAACATAAACAAGAGCAAAACAAAAATAATGAAATGCGGTCTTAGAAAATCAGGTGATGCTGAAGGAATTAAATTAGGTAACGAAACAATGAAGGTGGTAATGAGTTTTGTTACTTGGGTAGTAAAATAACGTGCGATTGTCGCAGTACAGAGGATATAAAATGCAGAATGGCAATGGGAAGAAAAGCATTTTTGAAAAAGAGAAATTTGCTAACATCGAATATTAATTTAAGCGTAAGGAAGTCTTTTTTGATGGCATTTGTGTGGAGTGTTGCCTTTTACGGGAGTGAAAAATGGGCGATAAGCAGTGCGGACAGGAAGAGGATAGAGGCTTTTGAAATGTGGTGCTACAGAAGAATGCTGAAGATTAGGTGGGTAGATCGCATAACTAATGAAGAGATACTGAACAGACTTGGTGAGAAAAGGAGTTTTTGGCATACCCTGACTAAAAGAAGGGATCGCTTGGTAGGACACATTCTTAAACATCGAGGAATCGTAAATGTAGCATTGGAGGGAAGTGTGTGGGGTAAAAGTCGCAGAGGGAGACCAAGAGACGCGTATAGTAAGCAGATTCAAGTGGATGTGGGTTGTCGTTCTTATGAGGAGATGAAAAGGCTTGCTCAGGATAGAGTAGGGTGGAGAGCTGCATCAAACCAGTCTCCGGACTGAAGACCATAACAACAACTGCTGTGTATTTTAATTACCACTGTATAGCCTCGTCCTTCTGGTAGAACATGGTTAGTAAATATTAATTTTGGTAGCATAACCACACCGGCGTTAATCGAATCGTTTAATTCGCCTTTATTCGTACCAGATATCTGACTATTTTGACATAAGTGATAATATACCACGAATGTCAATTTTTGCGTTTGAAAGTTGTCAAAACCACTTTAGTGCAGATTAAACAAACTACACACACACAAAAGTTATTGCTTCCACCGTGGTTCCAAGGTCTCCTGAACACTAACGTTGAATGTGTGTATTGCATCAAGAACACAATTCCTTAGTTTGTCCATAGATGCCACTCAACCCGCACAAAGATGTAAACAATCCCGCATCAGCAGTGCCAATGCGACGGAGTGAATAAGATGGCCGATCATTTCCAGTCTTAACATCAGGAAGGAAAATTTCCACACATATCAGAGTGGACGAGAGCGATAGTATTCCGATGGGGAGAAGGTACAGAGATAACATCAACCTACCTACAACCCACCTACTTAGGGAGACATGACCATCCAAATAAAATAAGAGAAATCAGATCGAAAACAGAACGGTTTACGTGTTCTTTCTCCCCGCGCGCTATTAGAGAATGGAACGGTAGAGAAAAGTAATGAAAGTGGTTATAATGAACCCTCTCAAATGTTCAAATGTTTGTAGAGCTTATGAGACTTAAGTACAGGATCATCAGTCCCTAAACTTACGAACTACTTATGAAGTAGCTAATACTACTGACGGCACAAATATCCATGCCCGAGGGGGGGAATCGAACCCCTGACCCTAGTGGCCGTTCAGTGACCGACTCGCCGCAGAACTCTCGGCCACCGCGGCCGGCTAAGGTACAGAGATACAGCAACTGTAGACTACTTGATGACTTGCCTGGCCCTGGCTGCCCAAAGGCTACCACAGCCACTGGTGATTGCTAGTTACTGATTTCAGCTCTGAGGAAATGAACCCCACCATCGTTAATAATGGTTTTCGTCTAGCCACCAGACAGCGTCTTTCGTCTCAATAGGCTGCGAGACATGAGTCTTCTTCACTCCCGACAGCCGTGTTGAGGTCCGGCGTTAACATCTGGATACCTCGCAGTGCAGTACAGATGGACCCAACAATTTGCTGAGAGGACTCTTCAGAATTGGCATCAAGTACTATTTACAGATGAGACTCACATCTACTTTCAACCAGATAATCGTCGGAAACGCTTTTAGAGGCATCCTACAGTCCACGTCATGTAGGAAGGTGGCCCAGTTTTCAGCCGTTTTGCACATCTCTCTCCATTACTGCACAGGTAGCCAGTAATCTTCTTTCTGTAGGTGTGTGGCTGGCAGCGAGCTAAGCAACGGTTCTTCCACAGGCTCCACTGTTGGCGCTCCTCCCCTCTACGCCTCCCCCTATCGCTCAGTCTCCATGTGCGGAAGTGCCTTCCTACATGACGCCAACTATAGTCAGCCCCAACATCTTAGCCACACCGTCCAGCGAGCGCAGAAAGGTGGTGGTTCCCTGATGTTTTGGGGTGGCGTTATGTGAGACCACCGTACGCCACTCGTTGTAGTAAAAGGTAATTAACTGGCTATACTGTCCAGGGATGACATCCTGCAACGTATACTGCAACCATATTGGTAGTATTTCTGTAATGGATTCGTCTTAAACGACACTTCTCACACTCATCGCACACATCTTATGAATGCGTTCTTTCGTGATAACCGGACATCATCCATTGGTATTTTATGTGATCTTTCAAAGGCCTTTCATTATGTAAATCATGGGATAAGCTTAATCATTATGGTTTGACTGGGGTAGTACACAAATGGTTTAATTCATACTTAACTGGAAGAATGCAGAAAATTGAAATAAGTGGTTCACGTAATGTCAAAACATCAGCCGATTCCTCAAACTGGAGAACTATCAACGATGGAGTGCCACAGGGTTCGGTCTTAGTCCTTTACTGTTCTTGATATTCTTAAATGACTTCCCATGCTGCATTGATGAAAATGCAAAGTTAGTTCTTTTTGCTGATGATACTAATATAGTAATCACATCCAAAAAAAACAAGAACTAAGTGATGTAATCGTAAATAATGTTTTTCACAAAATTATTAAGTGGTTCTCTGCAAATGGCTCTCATTAAATTTTGATAAAACACAGTAAAACATAGTAAATGGCACAAATCCAGTAATAAATATAGACTTTGAACAGAAGTCTGTAACTAAGGTAGAATTTTCAAAGTTTTTAGGTGTGTGCATTGATGACAGATTAAATTGGAAGCAACACACAGAGGGTCTGCTGAAACGTTTGAGTTCAGCCATGTATGCTGTTAGGGTTATTGCAAATTTTGGCGATAAGAATCTCAGTAAATTAGCTTACTATGCCAATTTTCATTCACTGCTTTCGTATGGCATCATACTCTGGAGTAATTCATCATTGAGTAAAAAAGTATTTATTGAACTAAAGCGTGTCATCAGAATAATTGCTGGAGCCCACTCACGATCATCCTACAGACATCCATTTAAGGATTTAGGTATCCTCACTTATGAAATTTGTTAATAGAGTAATAGCAGTGTGCACAGCTATAACACCAGGAGAAAGGATGACCTTCACTATGTAGGACTAAATCTGCGTTTGGCACAAAAAGGGTAAATTATGCTGCCACACCAGTCTTTGAAGCTTGACATATAGCCAACTATCATTTAAAAATAAATTAAAAGAATTTCTGAATGACAACTCCTTCTACTCATTGGATGAGTAAAAAAAAAAAAAAAAAAAAAAAAAAAAAAAAAAAAAAAAAAAGTGTCATGTAATATTTTGTGTAATGTAACGTCGTGTACAAACACCCTTCATTAGCCTGACACGTTCCATATCATTACGATGTGTCGTATTCATGATCTAATGAACAAGTATTAATCTAATCTCAACTTCTCAACTACATCACTATATTAGAATGGCCAGAATGGTATCCAGACATGAATCCTATCGAACATGCCTGGGATGCATTTTGAAGGGTCTACTTTGGGACAAGACGACCCACCATTCAGTCTAAGAGATCTACGCCGAATCGCCGTTGACGAGTGGTAAAATCTGTACAACAATTCCCTGATGTTCTAGTGAACAGTGTGCCATGACTAATACATAAATGCATCATTGCAGAAGGACATGTTACTACGTCTTAGGATTACTGGTGTATGGTTCAATCTGGAACACAAATTCAAAATGTCTACATTATTGTCGTACGAAGTGTCAATTTCTGTTTTCATGAACAATAAATCAGACTGAAATGTTGTACATCTATGTTTCAAAAATGTTCAAATGTTTGTAAAGCTTATGGGACCTAACTACGGGGTCATCAGTCCCTAAACTTACAAACTACTTATGAACTACTTACGAACTAGGACGGCACAAATATCCATGCCCGAGGGGGGATTCGAACCCCCGACCGTAGTTGCCGTGCAGACCGTGACTGAAGCGCCTCAGTCCCCTCGGCCACCGCGGCCGGCCATCTATGTTTCATTTTTATATAAAGAGTCATTAACCCTCAGATCGCGGTACTTCAACACTTTTTAGGATTTGTGTAATTCTGTGTAGCTGCAGCTGCTCTACCTATGGTACCTACGCGGGGAAACAGTTTCATTTCATTACGAATTTCTCCTTAAGTGTAGCTAACTTCTGTAATACAAACTGATTACAATACGACACTTGAGTATGCTCTTTGAAATAAGATAAGTATTAAAGGAGTGTGAACAGCAAATCTAAAATTGTGAGGAAGGTGTATTATAATTTTTTTTGTCTCACAACAAAATATTTGTTGGCTATAGCAACATTGACCGTTGATAGCTTTATAAAAATACTTCATAGTTTTGTACTTACAGAAGAATTATATCTTACCGATCCAAGATTTTAAAAACGGTGTAAATTCGTTTGTAACATAATAATCTGATGCTCATTTTCTTATTAGTTATTCTTGGCTTTCAGAAAAAAAATTCACAAGTGTACTTGGGCACAGTAGTAAATTTCGCATGAATATATTGGTATGATTCAGTAATATATGGTATTTGCGCTGTGCCGCATCTTCAGACCGGAGTGTTGTGTGGGATGACAGTTGCTGGGTCTTTGTACATAAACTGTCAATCACCAATGAACGATCATCATTGATTCCGACGTCAGCATAATAATGGAATTAATTCAGTTTAGGTAGTGCAAAGGTGTTCCAGGCCCGTTTAATAGTATAACAGAACACTTAGTCTAATTCATATGTTATATATATAGACATCGATCTATTAATCCATAGTCAACACGGATTTTCAAAATGTCGTTTTTGTGAAACGCAATTAGCTGTTTCATTCACATTAATTAATAAGTACTATAGACAACGGATCTCAGATTCATTCAATACTTCTAGAGTTACTCACCAACGTCTTGTAATGAAATTGCGCGCTATGGAACATCATCCACCGCGTGGTAATGGCCATGCGTTCTAAGGCGCTTTATTGTGAAGTGCGATACTGCTCCCCGTTGGAGGTTCGAATCGTTCCTCGGGAATGTGTGTGTGTGAGTGTGTGTGTGTGTGTGTGTCTTTAGAATAAGTTGAAATAGTTTGTACTATGGACTGATGACCCTTGCAGTAAGCAGGCCGCGGCGGAGCGGCCGAGTGCATTGAGGCGCTATGTTCCGATGCGCGAGGCCGTTCCGCGTCGGGGGTTCAAATTTCCCCTCGGGCATGGATGTTTGTTCTGTCTTTACCATAAGTTTCTTCATAAGTGTATGGACTGATAACCCCGCAGTTAAGTCCCATAAGCTTCACAAACATTTGAACATTTTTTATTTGACCATTGCACTTACCAACATTTGAACATTTGATACGAATATCGTCTCTGTCTCTCCGATATGTGATTGGATTTCCTGTCCGAGAGAACACATTTTGTAGTAAGTGACGGAAAGACATAGTCTAAAACAGAGCTGATAACTGGCGGCCACAGAGTATTGACCCTGTGGTGTTTCCCGTCTATACAGATTTGGGAGAAAATCTGAGCAGCCCTCGTAGGTTGTTTGTAGGTGGTGCCGTCATTTATCGTCCAGTAAAGTCATCAGAAGATCTAAATCAACCACAGTTGGTAGGGGAAGGTAGAGTAAGATGATGAGCAGTCTGAGATGACGAACCATTAATTTATTCGTTATTCCCATCTAGGCGGTGCTGTACCCAACCCCACCACCGTGACGTAACCTTCCAATCCCCTCTCCCGTCCCCTCCCCTCACCGACTTACTCACCGCAGAGCGTGATTCGAAGTGCGGCAGCCGGAGGTGATGTTTGTATGACTGTTTTGTGTGTGATTGCGTGAATGAAGGCCATGGCCGATTGCTGAAAGATTTGTATGTGTGTGTCTTTTGTATGTGCCTGTTACAGCTCGTCGCCATGTCTTTGCGGTGAGTTGTAAACTGTCCGTATTACTATATTATTAGAACCATTAATTTAATGCGATTTTCGAGATAGGGCAGCAAATGAAGGTCTTGTCTTTCTGCGTGTGCTACAATATGGACTAAAGCCCACCGTCATCATTTATGTTTACGCTCATGTTGGTTGCAATATTTCAGTGCACCAAAATAGCATCTGGAACACGTGTGGTAGTTTTTCCAAGTTTGTTTCCGTTTTCGCGGAAACTATAAACCATGCTGTTTCTTTAATGTATAAACTACAAAGGCCGCGGTGGAGTAGCCGAGCGGTCTAAAGCACCTCGCTGCGGAGCGCGCGGTTGCTCGCTGTGGAGGTTCGAGTCTTCCCTTTTTTTTTGTGGTTTTAGGGCGCACAACGTCTACGGTCATTAGCACCCAGACAAGTACATAGATTCGCTAGATCTCAAAAAAATAAAACAAAATTTGGTGACTGTCAGAACATCAACAAGAGGCTAAAAACAAAAGAAGGGTTAAATATCCTTCGATAAGTTGGCCAAGTTGATAAAACGCAAAACTCTAGCAGCTGCTCGTGTATCATCAGCTAAAATTTCCTCCAGGGTAGATGGAAAGTGAAGGGCTACACGGAGATGATTAAAAATTACGCAAGACAATAAAACGTGTCGCGCCACGCACTGTGCCATGACGACACGATACTCCGGCGAAGAGCCCATTGAACATCGTCCGATGGGACGCAAAAGGTAGCCATGCGAGGCAAAAGAGCTGCGGCCTTGGCTGCTACGTCGGCGGCCTCATTCCCGGGCACACCCACGTGGCCAGGGACCCACAGGAAAGAAACGTGACAGCTGTCATCTGCTAGCAACTGGAGGGAGCGTTGGATCCGATACACGAGAGGATGGTTCGCGAAAGGGTCCTTAAGACTCTGCAGGGCACTAAGGGAGTCTGAACATATGGCATAGAAAGGTTCGCGGTGGCGGCAGGTATGCAAAACGGCCTGGTGGAGGGCAAAAAGCTCAGCCGTGAAGTTCGAGCACCGGTCAGGGAGCTTGTATTGGAAACGGTTGTCCCCGTCGACGAAGGCAGATCCGACACCGGCAGTGCTCTTGGAACCATCAGTGTAAATAAATATGGCATTACCGAACGGCGAACGGAGTTCGACAAGCCTCGAGCGGTATATCAAATCCGGAGTGCTCTCCTTGGGGAGCGAACTAAGTTCAAGGTGAGTGTGAACCTGGGCCTGATGCCAAGGTGGCAATGGGCTTTCGCTCAACCGAAGAGTGGAAGGAAGGGTAAAATCGAGCCGCTGTAGCAGGCGGCGAAACCGAACTCCAGGTGGAAGCAAGGCAATCGCAGACAACTGATATTGGCGATCGAGTGAGTCGTCAAAAAATAATCGGTAAGATGGATGGTTGGGCATCGACCGCAGGCGGCATGCGTACCGACATAAGAGTACGTCACGTCGACTGGTCAAGGGTAATACAGCAGCCTCGGCATACAGACTTTCAACAGGGCTGGTATAAAACGCACCGGTCGCCATACGTAATCCCCAATGGTGGATAGAGTTGAGACGGCGGAGAATCGACGGCCGTGCAGAAGAGTATACAAGGCTTCCGTAGTCGAGCTTCGACTGAACAATGGCCTGGTAAAGGTGAAGCAGGACGGTACGATCCGCTCCCCATGACGTGCCACTGAGGACACGAAGAACGTTAAGGGATCGGGCACAACGGGCAGCCAGGTAGGACACGTGTGTGGACCAGCAAAGTTTACGATCCAACATAAATCCCAAGAATTTCGTAGTCTCCGCGAAAGGGAGAGCAACAGGGCCGAGACGTAGAGAAGGTGGAAGAAATTCCTTGTATCTCCAGAAGTTGATACACACAGTTTTCTCAGTGGAGAATCGGAAGCCGTTTGCGATGCTCCAGGAGTATAGACGGTCAAGACAGCGTTGAAGAGAACGTTCCAAGAGATACGTCCGCTGGGCGCTGCAATAAATTGCGAAATCGTCAACAAAAAGAGATCCGGAGACGTCGGCTGAAAGGCAATCTACGATCGGATTGATTGCAATGGCAAAGAGCGCCACACTCAAGACGGAGCCCTGTGGTACCCCATTCTCCTGGCAGGAGGCGGCGAGATTCGAGGAGCCAGACCAACCGAGCGTTAACCATGCGTTCCATCACTTTACAGACGCATCTCGTCAGAGAAATGGGGCGATAACTGGAAGGAAGGTGTTTGTCCTTCCCTGGTTTGGGGATGGGGACAACAATGGCTTCACGCCAACTTGTGGGAACATGACCTTCAGTCCATATGCGATTGTAGGTACTAAGAAGAAAGCACTTGCCCGCAGGTCAGGTCAGGAATAGGGGAGTGGACCTTGATGCCGGATAAACGGCGTAGGCCACCCCAAACCACCGTGGAGGGAGTAAAACGGTTAAAAGAACTAGTAAAAGCAGTCCAGCAAGCTTTCTTTCTGTCGTTTATGATACGACGACATTGCGCTCTCATACGTTTATAATTTATGCAATTCTCCAAAGTTGGGTGGCGGCGAAAGGTGCGTAAAGCACGGCGCCGGGCTCTAAGCGCGTCGCGGCAGGCTGCAGTCCACCAAGGGATCTGGACACGACGTGGAGAAGAGGATGTACGAGGTATGGAACGTTCAGCAGCGGTGAGAATAACCTCTGTGAGGTATTCGACCTGCCTGTCACAGTTGGGAAAATTCTGATCGTGAAAAACAGCCATGGAAGAATAAAGCCCCCAGTCGGCTTTAGGAATGTTCCAACTGGTGGGACGAGGAAATGGGGAATGATGCAGGAAGTGGATGATACAAGGGAAATGGTCACTTGAGTACGTGTCAGAAAGTGCATACCACTCAAACCGTCCGGCAAGCTGAGGAGTGCATATTGCGAGGTCTATATGGGAATAGGTGTGTGTTGTGTCTGAAAGGAAGGTCGGTGCACCGGTGTTGAGACAGACAAGATCGAGGTGGTGGAGAAGGTCCACCAAAAGGGAGCCTCTTGCACAAGGTGCCGGAGAGCCTCATAGGGGATGGTGGGCATTAAAGTCGCCTACCAACACGAAAGGTGAAAGGAGCTGGTCAACAAGGTTTAGCACATCTGCCCTAGTAAGGGTGGATGACGATGGCGAATAGATATTACGGAGGGAAAAGGTAAATGTGGATAAAGTGATGCGGACGGCAACTGCCTGTAGGTGAGTATGCAATGAAAGGGGATGGAAATAGACGTCGTCTCGAAGGAGCATCAGAACCCCTCCATGGGCTGGGATACCTTCCACGGGTGGCAGGTCCAACCGCACAGAGGTGTAGTGTCTGCACGATCACTTGGACGCAACTTAGTTTCTTGGAGACAGACTAGAAGCGGGCAGTGCAACCGAAGGAGTAGTTTTAACTCCTCCTGGTTGGAACGAATGCCGCGAATATTCCATTGAAGGAGTGCCATGATAAAAAATGAGATAAGAAATAAGGGTAAAAACCAACTAGCAAGCGGGGTCACCTCGACGGCCGCTGAGGACCGGATTTCGAGGGAGCACTGCTATCGCTGTCTGGGGCCAAAGGGTCATGTTCCATTGGTTCGACCGACGCTCCAGCCACCTCCCTGAGTTGATCAGGAGGGGCAGTTTCCACCGCCGGTAAAGGGCCGGGCGCCCGGCAAACGGAGCGTCCCGGTGAAACAGAAGACGGCCGAGGCCGGCAACTGTTGGACGGCGTGACAGATGGGTCACGCCTCGGCGGGGAAGGAGAGGAACTCTTTTTCTTGTCAGCTCTTCTGGAAGAGTGACGGCGGGAAGAGGCAGTTGACGGTTGGGAAGCCTGAGAACGCAGAAAATCCTCACGGACGGGTTCCTTTTTCAAGGTCCGGGCAACTTGTTTAGGTGCCCGCGGTTTACTAGATGTTGACGAAGACTGTACCTTAGAAGCAGCAGGAGGAAGCGGGGACGTGGAACGGGCAATCTTCGGGCTGGCGGATCGCACAATTGTGTCAGCGAAAGTGAAATCACAAGTCTGGGTACTGGAATCCTTAGTAGGTCGAGTTGAGGTGAGGACCTTACTGTATGTACCCGCTGGGAGGGCAGTGGGCTTTCGACTCGCCAACAACTTTCGAGCGGCAGATGTTGATACCTTCTCCGTAACCCAAATTTGCTGAATGATTTTTTCATTCTTATATACAGGGCAGTCGCGAGAGGAAGCCGCATGGTCGCCGTTGCAGTTAAGGCAGTGAGGGGACAGAGGTGGGCAATCCCCCTCATGGGCGTCCCTACCACAAGTGACACATTTTGCTGCATTTGGGCAAGATTCACGGGTATGGATGTACCTGTGGCATTGGTAGCAGCGCGTTGGGTTTGGAATATAAGGGCGGACTGACATAACTTCGTATCCTGCTTTGACCTTCGACGGGAGTTCAACTCTGTCGAATGTCAAAAACACAGTACGGGTTGGTGTCAACTGGTTATCTACCTTTTTCATTATCCTGTGGACGTCTGTCACACCCTGATCGGACATATAGGATTGGATGTCTTCATCAGACAGCCCGTCAAGGGATCTCGTAAAAACTACCCCCCGTGACGAGTTGAGTGTGCGGTGCGCTTCCACCTTGACTGGAAACGTGTGTAATAACGTAGTCCGGATTAGTTTCTGGGCTTGGAAAGCACTGTCTGCTTCCAGCAACAATGTGCCATTGCGCTGACGCGAACAGGTTTTAACAGGGCCAGCAATTGCATCAACACCTTTCTGTATAACGAAAGGATTGACAGACTTGAAATCTTTTCCGGAGGTGCGAGACACAACAAGAAATTCCGGTAAGTTAGGCAGAGTCTTCTTTTGCTGAGGCGAATCTATCTTACGTTTCTGGGTCAACGTTACTGAAGAAGAGAAGGAAGTCATTGCGGAGGGGTCCCCCGTGATTAGCGGCGTCTCCGATGGCGCGCTCCTTCCTAGTGGGGGCCCTCTCCGAGGGCTTACCCGCCTTAGGTGATTGCTCACACCTCAGGTCACACCTCCCGAGAACTGACGGAGGGACCAATTGGCATGTTCGGAAGGTACCAGCTCGGGTAATCACCCCTCCCTGGGCCTGGCCTTTACCAGGGGGTACGTACGTGCCCTACTTGTCTACCGGGGGCGGGGAATTACGCATTACCCCGTCACCTGCTACGTATGATAATGCGTGGGTCGGCCTTCAGACACGCACAGAGAGGAAAGAAGAAGAGGATAGGAAATGAAGAGAAAGAAGAAAATCAGTGTCTCAAACGCCGAAGCGGAGACTAATGAGGAGGAGAGGAAGGCTAGGAGAGTATAAGGAGAGAGAGACAGAAGCAAAGGTTTGGAAAGGAAGAAAGCAAGGAATGAGAGAAGCTACTACAAAAAACCACCTGAACTAGCAAAGGACGCCCGTCTCCGGGCGAAGGCATAAACCGGGAGGGAAAGTGAAGCAGCCTGGGGCAGAAGAAAGGCTGCTCCGACTCGGGGCCCCGTGCGCGCCACACACGTACCCACAAAAGAACTGTGGGCCCCCTGGGGGGGGGGGAGTCCTCCCTGGTGCATGGGTGTGTGTGTTTGTTCGTAGGTTAGTTTACCTAGGTTTAAGTAGTTGTCACAGGAAGCCAGGAATCGATGACGTGCAGTCGGTAAAGAATTGTGCAATTGTGTATGCAACTTCGAAGGATAAGCATAGGAGAAAGTTTCCCTCATCGCACATCACAAATAGAAGCCAAACTAAAGGAAAAGAAATATAAAATAAAGATCAGGAAATATGAATGAGAAATAGGGGACAAGGAGAGAACAAAAACAAAATGTGTGAAGACACTCGCTTACTCCTCGATATCAGTCAACTGCATTAAAGACGACGACGTCGATGATGATTTAGCCAGAGAAAAACTTTCTGAAGTCAGCAATTACTGTGGTAAATTAGGGCCTTTGTATGGTTGTTCATGCTGTCCAAAATGGGTCCATGCTGCTTGTCCCGGACTCACTGCAGCAGATACTAAACGCAAAGTATGGCACTTCTATGCTATGCCGACATTTGTCATCTTACCCGCAAACGAGGGTAAGGTGACGAGTTTGACATCATTTGAAAACAGTCGAAGTAATCATCATAAATGTTACATTTAGAAATACTACGGAATCTTTAGTTAGAAACAAAACTGTAATGGTTTCTCTGGAGTATTCAAGTAGGTGTCAGGTCTAAAATAACGGTATAAAAAATTCGAAAGCTACTATTTGTCGTCATCTTACCCTCATTTTCCATAACACTTTCCGGACGCCCTTCGTAACTGAAAATATAATTCGGTACCAGAAATATAAGGGAACTAGTAAGACAACAACTAGGGTAAAGGTATGAAAAGTGATGGTAGTTGGTAAAACATTATACGGAGCATAGTTTAATCTTCGCTAAAATTTTGCTTAAAAAATGAAAGAAGAATGTACAGGTGTAAGAGCCCTGTAGGCACTGGGAGATTTATGATGAATAATTAGTAAGAGAGCGGCTTACACATCAGCTATTAAATGTAAACTGTTTTCAGGAGCAGATGATTTCTCTGACCCTGTTTTACTGATTATGAACTGGAGATAAAAACTGATTAAATGTGTGGTAATTATATTTAGTGGTGAGTGTCTGTGCTCCTTCAAATGTTCAAATGTTTGCTTATGGGACTTAACTACGGGGTCATCAGTCCCTAAACTTACAAACTACTTAGGAACTACTTACGAACTAAGACGGCACAAATATCCATGCCCGAGGGGGATTCGAACCCCCAACCGTAGTGGCCGTGCAGACCGTGACTGAAGCGCCTCAGTCCCCTCGGCCACCGAGGCCGGCTCTGTGCTCCTTTCATCTGTTCGCTTCTAGAGGTGAGTAGCGATATTGTTATAAATGCACTGTAGTACTCTGTTACCAAAGAGGAAACAAGACAAAGAAAGACGGAAAGCAGGAAATGCACAGCAGTGCCGAAGCAATAAATTTGTGCTGTTTAAGAAAATAACTCTAAATGTTGCTGATTTGTATGATCAAAACACTTCCAGAAAGCAACTGAATAACTGTAGCGCTAAATCGATCATTAACACAATACCGTATTTCAAACATTATTTCTACGGCAACAGTGAAAAGTAAAATCTGAGACGTTGAGTTAGTAACTCTAATTTTAATATACAGAATGGCACATTGCGGTAAAATGCATTGTACTGTAGATAGTAAGTTATTAAGCAGTTGATTTCATAGCGCGAAAGAGGATTCCAACACCTAAGTAGGGGAAGGTATCAAAATACTGGAAAACGCTAAGCAGTTCAGTGGAAATTTGCTTTCTCAATTAAGGAACAAATGACATATTAACTCAAAGATTAAATGTAGGAACTAACGACAAATAAATAAAGAATAGAATTAAATTTGCACGCTTGGCCGCACATATGCAATATTGTAATAGCGCATGTATTATAATCTTCCAAACGCTAGGTACATAAGAAATGCAGATCCAAAATGTACACATGACAACAATAAATGTGGGGCACTCTTGAATGAAATGCAACTAACTTAGTTGTGTTGGAGGTCCTCTAAACATTAAACCCGTGTGGGGTACATTTGCTTGACTATACACAATGGGTAACGTAAGAGACACTACAGAACATAGCTCCTTATTGCAGTCAGACCAGACGTAAACCAATGCTGTCATACAACAAATATTACAATACATTTGTATGGAACTCATTGTGCAACCAGTTTCGACATGTATTCTGTAGTTCCAATGATATGTTCAACTTCACCATCAATGTTTGTATACAACTACTCCATGACAAATGTAATGAAAGGATATAGGTAAACCATATAAGATATGACACTGTAAAATATAGATCAGAAGATAACGTCTGTGAACGGCGAAACCGGTCGTCCATAAATAAATAACGTGATCTTGGCTGGAAACTTCTATAAATTAGAATACACGTTCTTAAATATGAGACATTAACATTTGTAAATTAAATTTCATTACAATAAGTGACAAGTGAAATACCTTCTCAGCTCCAATGACAGAATTATTGTTCGTGATCTGAATTTGAACACACTGTTAACCAACCAAAGTTTACGCGTTTGATCAAGATTCGAAGAGGCATAAAGAGACGTAAAACACTGACGTTTTCATTAGTATCAGTTTACAAGACCTTTTCCGAACCCGGAAGTAAATGATACATTTAGCACTGCACTGCGGATTCCATTAAGCTCATATTGTTTCTGAGAAGTAACCCCTAAAGGTACGTAATATAGTGCAACTCTCAGGTGTCAAACGCCATAAAGTTATGGAAGAGAACGCAGTAGCTATATGAATTGTTAACTATGCACTATCATGTGTCAAATATTTGATATATTCACAAATAACTTTTTATTGAGGAGAAGAGCGAAGCTAGCTATTTATTTTTTTTTTTAATTTTTTTTATTAAGATTACCGGTTTCGGCAGTTTAATTGCCATCTTCGGATCTTATATTTCATTCTTTAAACTTAGTGACTACACCTTATTACAGGATGTTGATGATCATGTTTTATTTATATGTTGACAAGCCAAAAATTAAGTTGGCGAGTAAATGTGTTGAAAAGCTTTTAATAATAATGTTGTGAAGGATGAAATCTAAGATCTGAAGATGGCAGTTAAACTGCCAAAACTGATAATCTTAATAAACAATAAAAAGCGATCTTGGCTCTTGTCTTCAATAAATTAATTAAAAGATCGCTCCCAAACATGACAAACCTTCACGTATTGGGACCTGAAACGGATATCAATTGTTTTCCGCCAGAGATTCGAACTAGAAACCATTCGCTGTTGGATTATACAAATGAATAGAGATAATATATTCGTTGTTTCTCAATATTGGGATGTGCACATGTTGTGCTGTCTGAGACTCCAACCCCGTTTAGTGGTAGTTAGGATTGTGCCGTTCGTAGAGACGTGGAGGGGTGTAGCATTTTGCGGAAAGAACGAAGACTAATCCAACACTTTTCTAGTTTTTAGCGAATAGACATGTGTAACATTCGTTTGAAACACGGCACAGTCCTGACTTCTTTACTTGGCTTCATTGGGGTGAAGACAATGTATTTGTGGCTGTTGAACACTGTTACCCCCAGCAGGGATCGAATCCATACCGTAGCCACTAAAAAGTAGCCTCAGACTGGACAAACACCGAATTTCAGATGTGGTAGCATAATTGTTTTCGAGATAATTGAGTACTCATCGCACGGTACGAGAAGTCAAAGAGCTCGTGGGTGTCTAGGTAGGAAAAAATTCTTGGCCGCGTGGTCTGAGACGCCATGTCGCAGATTGTACGGCAGCTCCCGCCGAAGGTTCGATTCCATCCTTGTGTGTGTGTGTGTGTGTGTGTGTGTGTGTGTGTGTGTGTGTGTGTGTTTATAATAAGTTATTCTTAGTAGTGTGTAAGTTTAGTAAGCAATGACCTTAGCAGTTTGGTTCCATTAGACTTTGCACACATGTTTTACTTTCTTGTGACAGGTAGAGGATACATTAAAGGAGTGAGGAAAGGAACTGATAAGATACAACTTATTGAGGATCAATTGAAACTGATGTCTAAGCAGTTACAGTTTTGGAAAGTTTACATCTTGCAACTATATGAACAAGACCTTAGTTCAGAAACCCCATGTCATTGCCATACACACGAACGAGGGAAATTGCTCGCAACAGGAAAGAAACTAGTAGTAGCTTATGCATGAAAAGCACGCTTTGACGTCAAATTTATTGAGTTTAATAACTTAATGCAATATTCGTAAATGGTAATTGTTCAGAATACTTAATCGAACTGTCAAGAAAAGGCAAACGACTTTATAAGGATAAATCAGTCTGAGACCCGAAAAATTCTAGATGGGATCAGTAGGACCATTCCTTGCGAGATACTGTGGTGTCTAAATTTCACAGATTCCATTTGGCCAAGTGTCTCAAAACAGAAATATATATATATATATATATATATATATATATATATATTACTTCGCTGAGTGTGACTCAAGAAAAAAAAGTCCGTTATTCTATGTGACTTAACTGCTTGGTTATCAGTCCCTAGCCTACAAACTACTAGGTGAAAGTAATTTATACTAAGAATAACAGAAACACCCATGCCCGAGGGAGGACTCTAACCCCTCTCGAACGGCCGCGGGCACCGCAGCTAGGCACCTTAGTGGGAACGGCTATTCTGGCTCGGCTTCGCTGTATATACTGCAAGTTAGCTTGTAAGTCTACGCCGAACCTAATTACGATAGTGTCGCCCATGCTGTGCTACGTAACGAGGTCGACCGTTCCATTTTACAGCGAGCTCTCACAACTCAAGACAGCGAGCGAGCCCAAAGCTACCTGCGGCGGACAGGCCGTTGTACCCTACTTGTGGAACACCCTGTCCACTACCTGCAGTGTCCTGGGCTCCGGGCAAGAGTCAATACATACCCTCTCCGGGTATGTGTCTCTCCGTGCAAGTGTCATAAACTCTAATTCTTCACCCCAGGAAGCAGGTTCCACTTTTAAATTTTAAACCTTTTTTTCTCACGTATTGAATTGTCTACACACTAAATTAACTTCCAACACCACAACAGCAGAGACGAATGCAGCAGTGTCATGTTACCTCTTCCCACCACGCTCGTCTGGTGTTCTAAACTAAAGATAGTTGATAACTAAATATCGTTGGACTTGTAATGTGTACGGATTCAAGATTTTTCCTTTCCTCAATCTAATATATATATATATATATATATATATATATATATATATATATATATATATATATATATATTAATTTTTAAAAAAATAAACTTGCGTGAATCGCGAAAACGGAACCGAGTGCTTATTTATCATTTTAATTCGTAACAATCTTCTTGAGGACTAGTTTGTTACTAGTTTAATTATTATTGATAATTCTTTAGTCGCAAGAGCTTTGCTGGTTCGCATTTTTACCGCTGCACTTTGCCAGTGTATCCAGAAGAACGATTGATGGACGGTTTGACATGGAAAATACATACGTTTATCTAGCCTTCTTCTGTTCAGGGCAATAGGAAAGAAAGAGAAAAGACGATTATGGGAGGCCAGTGACGCAAACAAAAACTGATAATTCCTGTTGATTTAACATTATGCCTTGAGACATTCGTATCTACATATGTTACTAAGCAATCGTGTATGTAATTGGACAATTTTGCTGAATGTAGCTACAAATTTGTGGCCAAGACCATGGCTTGTGGTTGTGTAACTTTATTCTAATGGATGGCCATATTTAATATTAATCTACTGCTGTTCGAAAGAGATACGTCAGTTGATGAATTTGGGTTTCTCCTTGATTTCGTTTACCTTTATATTTTAAACGGTATGAAAATTTCTTACAATAATGTGTATGTTGAACTTCTGACATTCAATTTCGAATACGATCCATAAGCCTCCTTATTACTATGTAAATCCAACAGCAAGTGGGAGCAGGCTTCATAGTCTGATTTACAAATATTTACCAAGCAACAACATACATAAATAGTGGACGCAAAGATTCGATAATCCATCAAAGTCACAGGTTTGAAACCCTTTCCATTATTTCAAAACCAAACAGGAATGTAACAGTGTGAAACCATTGAATAGGCTGGTTAGTAGCCCAGATATATTCAATGCTTTCATACTGTTACGTTCATGTTTCCTTTTCTCTCGGTCCTAAGATAAAAATAACTGTGGCATAAGTCTAAGTAAGGAATACTTTGCAAGCATTTCATTCTTTCATTTCACATATCTGCACTCCTCTCCATGCCTAGATTCCGCCGTCGCTCCTGTTACCCGTACTTTGACATCTTTATCTGCATCTACCTGAATACGCTGCAGTGCACAATTTTGTGTCTTCTGGCAAGGGGTTCTTTGAACCACTGTTATTATTTCTTTACCGTTCCATTCTAAAAAAAAAAAGTGCATGGGTACAATGAACAACTAAACCTCATCGTGCAAGCATTGATGTCACCATCGCTTTGGCCATTTCTCCTCTGTATAACATGGTATATAAAATATCGTGGCATTCAGCAGAGGTGACTGAGGATTGGAATTTATGGAAAACTGCTCTCCACGTTTAAATGATTTGCAACCCCATTTACCAAACCCGTGATACAATCGCGCATATTTTGTGATAATAAAAAATGAGATGCTTTTCTTTGAATATCGTATACCGTGCAGGAGTACTCACGAAGTGGACGGACAGGTGTGATGTCGGCGGTAACTTTCACTGACTTGCTGCACCTTCTACATATTCAATTCTACCAGTACACAATTTTTCCCTGTGACGGTTACAATTTAACTAAGCTCCTTCGTGCTGTCCATGTCGCATTTCTTTACTCTGTGACTCAAAGATATCTCATCTGTTGTCAGCAAATGTCACATGCGAAGGACAGATCCATGTGAAGCACTTCATAACAGAAAACACCTAACGTTGGCCAACATACGGATATCCTCCCCCATCCTTCCAAGTTCGAAATTCTGCTTAGCATGCAATCGAGTTTTAGAAAGCGCTATTGTACTGTATTCCTCCTTCCTTTTTTAAACCTCAATGTGATTGCAGCTGCACCACAAAGGACAATTGATCGACACATTTACCAGTTATCGGATACAATGCCATTGAACATAGTAGTAGAAGTCCCTCTGATAACAACTGTTTGTCTTCATGGACGTAGTGAACAATTTGTCTCAAAACGAACATAATTGAAACACTACAACTTTGTGTTCTCGGTAACACTTACTCCATACAGATCACAGTTATTTGAATGGCCTCCACTCTTATTACATCTACACACATACTCCACTGTAAGGTACGTGGCGGAGGGTACACCGTACCACTACTAGGTATTTCCTTTCCTATTCCACTCCCAAATAGAACGAGGAAACAAAGAATGCCGATATGCCTCCGTACGAGTCCTAACAGAATACTCTGTTACAAATGTTAGACATTTCCCCGTTTTAGAATTCGTTTTCTAATACATAAAATACAGTTCTTAAAACTTTTAAAATGCCATCCCCGCGTGGCCAAGTAATTTGTCCGGCCTAGACAGACACTCGCGAGCTCCTTGACTTCTTGTAACGTACAATGAGTACTCCATTATGACAAAACAGTTATGGTAACACCTCTGAAATTTCGTGGTTGGCCGAGCTGATGCTAAGGTATGGGTTCGATTCCGCCTGGGGGTAACAATGTTTAACAGCCACAAACATATCTTCTTCACCCTCATGGAAACAAGTAAATAACTCAGGATTGTGCCGTATTCAAAATCAACATTACACAAGTCTATTCGCTACTAAGTAGCAAAGAGTTGGATTACATTTCGTTGTTCCTTCCGCGTTTCTATGAACGGCGCAATCCTAACTACCACTGAATGAGAATGTGGTAGTTAAAACCTCGTCGTTTAGGGTCAACAGTGACGACATGCGCGGGGTTGGCGTTACTTTTAGTCGAATATGTGCACATCCCACTAATCGTGAAGATACAAGGACTATATTATCTCTATAAGTATCTATAATACAACAGCGAATGATGCTAGGTTCGAGTTCCTGCAGGGGAAAAATTTCAATTTTATCGCCGTTTCAGGTTCCATTAAAAATCTAATTGTAAATATATTCAATATGTGATATCTGATTGTGCTTAGTTCTATTCCACAATGTTATGGCGTTTGACACCTGAGAGATGCACTATGTTAGATACATTTAGTGATTACCTCTCAGCAATAATATGAGCTTAATGCAGTTCCTGGTGAAGTGCTAAATTTATCAATCATTTCAGGATTCTAACATCGGCCTTTTAAACTGACACTTACGAAAAGTCATTGTTTTATATCTCTTTATACCTAATCGTTTTTCGATAAGAAAAACGTAAGCTTTGACTGGTTCAAATTCGATCACGAACAATAACTCATCATGTCAATAAATGAGAAGGTATATGACTTGTCACTACGGTAATGCAATTTAATAACTTGTTTTCTGATATTTGTTGTATATCGGTTTTGGTTTACATGTGGAGCAATGTTCTAGAGTGTCTTTTGTGGTACCTATCGTGTGTGTTCAATGACTGTCCACTCAGGATTGTGACGACCTGCGACACAGCTATGCTATGTCGCTTGCATACTGTCAGGTGCAGTCAACATATTGAAACTCAGGGGTGACTTTTTGTTGTCAACTTTACATAACAACAGGATGGAAGCACAATGTGGTATGTCTATAGGAAAGCAGAAACATTCACTTGTCAGTCAAATTGTTCAACGTCATTTATGCTTATTTCGTAATCTAAAATTAACACTTATTTGTAATAAACATGCTTCTGCGTCAGATTTACAACACACTGAGGGCTCTTAAATAGTCAGCTGAAGCAGTCATTTGTGAATCGTCGTTGCTGAAGGAGCAGCGTAGTAGAGATTCGTATATTTTTCCGCGTATTTTTTTACATAGCTACGTTCTCGAGATCTTACTTGTACTGTACGGATGGAGGAGCTGGCGGCAGTTCGCGAATAGCTGAAGGCTGCAGCCTGGAGGTGTGGTGGAGCGGAGGATCTGGTGTGTCGCATGGGACACCTCTGGCGTTGCTTGTTTCGCCCACGAGCCCAGCTGCCGACGCACTTTCTCGGCTATCCGACGCCGTGGAGTCGCTTCCACTGTAGGGAGGGCGGTGGCTTGTAACCACAAAGCATTGTGTTTGCTTCACCCGAGACGGAGGATCAATGTCGAGGCTGGCTGTACGGGCTCACCCCTTCCGAGCAGGCACACTGGGGCGAGGGGGTTGTGATTTTTGTGAGCTGCAACATTATGAAGCCCCTTAGGAAAACAGAATTCCAATGTGCACTTAGTATGTCTGGTGAGGTATTCTCTTAAGCGATGCCAGAAAGGCTTTGATGATTCGTCTGCAAGATGTGGCTCACCAGTACGATTTGATTGTCAAGGATGTCTACATCTACATAAAATTTCTGGAACTCAAATTGAAGTACAAGACAAAGTATTCACTGAACCGCTGTTATGACATTTCTCTACCGTTCCGTTCTCTAATAGCACATGGGAAAAGGTCACCTAAATCTTTCCGTTTTCGATCTGATTTGTCTTATTTCATTACCATTTCATGTGTCCCTGCGTAGATAGGAACCAACAAAATACACTCCCTGCCATTAAAATTGCTACACCACGAAGATGACGTGCGACAGACACGAAATTTAACCTACAGGAAGAAGATGCTGTGATACGAAAATTATTACCTTTTCAGAGCATTCACGCAAGGTTGGCGCCCGTAGCGACACCTACATCGTGCTGACAGGAGGAAAGTTTCCAACCGATTTCTCATACGCAAACAGCAGTTGACCGGCGTTGCCTGGTGAAACGTTCTCGTGATACCTCGTGTAAGGAGGAGAAATGTGTACCATCACGTTTCCGACTTTGATAAAGGTCGGATTGTAGCCTATCGCTATTGCGGTTTATCGGATCGCCACATTGCTGCTCGCGTTGGTCGCGTTCCAATGACTGTTAGCAGAATATGGAGTCGGTTGGTTGAGGAGGGCTATACGGAACGACGTGCTGGATCTCAACGGCGTCGTATCACTAGCAGTCGTGATGACATGCATCTTATCCGCATGCCTGTAACGGATCGTGCAGCTACGTCTCGATCCTTGAGTCAACAGATGGGGACATTTGCAAGACAACAACCATCTGCACGTACAGTTCGACGACGTTTGCAGCAGCATTGACCATCAGCTCAGAGACCATTGCTGCGGTTACCCTTGACGCTGCATCACAAACAGGAGCGCCTGCGATGATGTACGCAACGACGAACCTGGGTGCACGAATGGCAAAACGTCATTTTTTTCGGATGATTCCAGGTTCTGTTTACATCATCATAATGGTCGCATCCGTGTTTGGCGACTTCGCGGAGAACACAAATTGCAAGCGTGTGTTCGTCATCGCCCTACTGGCGTATAACCCGGCGTGATGGTATGGGGTGCCATTGGTTACACGTCTCGGTCACCTCTTGTTAGCATCGACGGCACTTTGAACAGTGGCCGTTACATTTCAGATGTGTTACGACCCGTAGCTCTAACCTTCATTCGATCACTGTGAAACCCTACATTTCATCAGGATAATGCAAGACCGCATGTTGCAGATCCTGTACGGTCCTTTCTGGATACGGAAAATGTTCGTCTGCTACCATGGCCAGAACATTCTCCAGATCTCTCACCAATTGAAAACGTCTGGTCAATGGTTGCCGAGCAACTTGTTCGTTACAATACGCCAGTCACTCCTCTTGATGAACTGTGGTATCGTGTTGAAGCTGCATGGGCATCTGTACCTGTATACGCCATCCAAACACTGTTAATGCCCAGGCGTATCAAGGCCGTTATTACGGCCAGAGGTGGTTGTTCAGGGTACTGATTTCTCAGGATATATGCACCCAAACTGTTTGAAAATGTAATCACATGTCAGTTCTAGTATAATATATTTGTCCAATTAATACCCATTTATCGTCTGTATTTCTTCTTTATGTAGCAATTTTAATGGTCAGTACTGTATGTACGCATTCGGAAGAGAAAGCTGATGGAAGAAATTTTGTAATTAAATCTCGCCACAACGAATAACGCCTTTCTTTTAACGATTTCCACCCCAATTTGTGCATCATCTTCGTGACACGTCTCTAAATTTATTATGCATGCTATTCTTGATTTGAATTATGCATTATTGATTCGTCTTCTTTGGTGAAGCCGTTTCGGAAAGCTGTGTTTAGCAATTCTGTTTTAGGACAAACGTCATTTGGAACATCACCGATGCTATCGCGTAGTGAAGGTATTGATTGTGTTTTCCAACTAGTATACTTTACATACTACCAGAATTTCTTAGCATTTTTTACCAAATTATGTGACAGGGTTTCGTTGTGAAAATTATTGTAAGATTCCCCCATTGAAGCTCGTGTTAAATTTTGAATCCCTGTAAAATATTGTCAGTCTTGGAGAATTTGTGTCTGTTTAAATTTAGCATGCTTCTTTCTTTGCTTTAGCAAGAGAATCTAACCTGTTCTGAATGCCACGGTGGGTCAGCCCCCACTTTTTGTATTTTGTTTGGTGTAAATCTCTCAATAGCTGTAGACATTATTTGTTTTAATATAAGCCACATTTGATCTACACTCACACTGGTAGTTTATAAAGACTGAAGATTCTCACTGAGCAAAGCGTTAGTCGAATTTATATCTGCTTTTTGAATAAATATATTTTTCGTTTAATTTTTGGGAAATCCGATATTTAGTCTCGCTACGACAACTGTGTTCACTAATCCTTATCTGTTTATATGCTCTTTATTAACTCCGAATTATTTGCTGCTAAGAGGTCAAGCATGTTTGCACCACCATTTACTATTCTAATGGTTCAAGAACTAATTGCTCGAGGTAATTTTCGGAGAATTCGTTTAGTACAATTTCGATGTTTTATACATGCCTCAAGTTTTGAACTTGTATTTTGGCCAACATATCAAGGGTACGTTAAAGTCGTCACCAGTTAAAATTGTATTCTTTTGGTACACTTTTGAAATTTGATCCAAGCTTTCATTGGACATTTCTGCAACCGAATCGTGTGAGTCAGGGGGTCGGTAAGAAGAACCAAATTATTAATTTATTTCGATTGTCAGGTATAGCGTCTACCCATATCAATACACAGGAACTATGTACTTCCACTTCCCTAGAAGATAAACGGCTTGTGACAGCAATAATCTATTAATTGTTGAATCTATCCTTTCTTAACACAATTTGTTCATTTGTAAAAATTTCTGCTGAACTTACCCCGACTCCTTCAATTTGATCCAGCTGCAACGTTTTTGGGTAATATAAAGTTGCATCAAACGTAGCTGTATAGTAGTATTTGAATTTTAAGTAGGCAACCAATAAAGTCTAAATTATGAAATGCAATCGGCTATGTTAACAGCTTTTCAGAGTGTCCAACACACTGTGAAAATACGGGCATCATAGAGATTGATTTGACTGATATGTTACTCACTCGCCAGATTACTGTGGTATTTATCTCTGAATAATTGCTACAGCAGTGGGAATGATTGAAGGCTGTTTGTGTATTTAGTTGTGTAGTGCTTTGACTTGTAAAAATCCTGTTTTGTCATGTGATAGCTGTTAGTATTATATTTGGGTCTTAAGTAAAGTATATGCTTCCATCATTAACAACATTACTGAGGTATATAGATATATGGGCATATCTTATCTGGGACGTACTGTTGTGTTTCACCCAAATATTTGTAGACTATTGCTTAAATGAGGTAGTAAGGAGGAAGTAGCTAGAAACGTTAGAACTTTACGAACTTTGTCCTCAATCGGTATCATTAGTTTAGCTTTAGTTGGCTCTTAGAACAGGAGAAACAAGTTGCACTTAAACTGGTTTTGTTGACCAACAAATCCTCGCTGTAGCCCCGGTCCGGGGCAAATTTTCATTTGTTACAAAATAATAAACCACCTTAAGAACTGCATTTAAAGTCGTAATAAATCACAAATATCGAATAAATAATTGATTAATAAACCAAATGTAGTATGCAGCATGGTCGTTGCTAGATGTTTTATTACTTAGCAGCAGATCTATTTCGATCACATAGTGACCTTTTCCAATGCACCTTCAAGCAGGCATTGCGAATGAAATCACAATACAAGTTGAAATAACATATTGAACTGTGGTAGGTTGGAAATGAATTTCCAGTATTACAGTGCTAGGAGTTAACTTGACTCCATTTCTTACATAGAAGGAACTGCCGGTGCCCTCAATTATCAAGTCACAAGATAGCCTCGAAACTAGCAATGGATTTACGGCCTCCTTCTCTATCTTAAATCTAATTAAACTAATGACTTGGTTGTTGGAATAAAGTTTTGGCTCAGATTGACCATAAATACATTCTTACCCAGAAAGGAAAAGAAAGTACACAGTTATGAAATGGCAGTTCACAATGGTTGTTGCATAAGGCTCGCTAATACAAAGAAACAATCTTCGGGTGGCAAAGTAGACAGTGAAGAGGTACTGAAAATCCTAGTGACCTACTGAGTTATCCTTATGAGCTTATGACACGTTATCCCCATGTGCGATCAAAGAACAAGCAATCACAAGCGTGTGGTTACGTCCACGGTTGGCTGCTGGCTCGACGGGGCATCGTGCCGTGGAGAAACGGCAGTTGAGCCTCGTGCGGTAAAAAACGGCGCGCGATCAGAAAGTGCTCCACAAATACACTTCTCGCGGGTAATGTAAATGACGATCGATCAGAGCTGTTTTGCATTAATTACGCTCGGCACGCTGTATCGTTTCCACTGCCAGATTGGCTCGCATGATTCACAATGAGTTTCTACCAACTGCTCAGATGTGGTCTTACTGCACAGAAGTTACTAGCGACTGTTCGAGTGCTACAACTAATTGAGCAAAAGAACGGATATTAATAGCTGATGCAATTAAACAGGATCAAGCTCTGAATACAAATGGATGCATACTATGTTCTACAAATGCGAGTGTGAACATAGTTATCTACTCGCCTTGGCTCCAAATTTGGAGACCAAATGAAACTTCGAAAAGTTCTCGTCCGGCTCTGCTGAAGGTAGATGCCAGAATTTCTGAAGACAATGACGAGCACGTCTGACTCTCCCGGAGGCGGAGACCAGAATCTCCTGAAGACAACGACGCACACGTCTGACGCTGCCGGAGGTAGAGACCAAAATCCTCTAACTTAGAAACTAACTTGCTTGCCAGGCACTTCGAAATCGCTTCCGACACTTCAAGTCGCGAATTCTGAAGCTGGTGCCTAGTTTTGAGCAATGATATCCCGCAAGCGTAGCTTGGCGGGAATATGGCGTATGAATACACGCTTTCCGCAAATGAGAATGATTCCCGCGTGTTTGTGGTGCCGAAACTGTAAGCAAATGTTCAAATGTTTGTAAAGCATATGGGACTTAACTACGGGGTCATCCCTAAACTTACAAACTACTTATGAATTAACTAACACTAAGGCCGGCACAAATATCCCGAGGGGGGATTCGAACCCCCGACCGTAGTGGCCGTGCAGACCGTGACTGGAGCGCCTCAGTCCCCTCGGCCATCGCGGCCGGCGACACTAATAAAAGTTCAGACGAACACACCACAAATCTCGAAAAGTTCTTCATAAGTTTATTTCAAATTTTTGCAAGATACTCCTTTTAACATTCAAACGGAAATGGATATAGAGACAAGAGAGTGGTGGGTGGAGGTTATGGACAGAGAGACGAGGCAGGAGAATATATGCACAGAGAGAGAAGGGATGTGATCATGGGCAGAGAGAGGCGGCAAGGATTTAAGATGTATCTGCAATTCCCATACATATTTAGCTATTGCGAAGCATTGCCGGTTCGCTAGTAACAAACTAAATCACATCGAAAACGGGAAGATTTAGCCGTTTCTTTTCCACGCGCTATTACAGGATAGAACGGCGGCAGGGAAATATTATGGAATCAGTTGAATGACCCCTCATCCAGCTACTTTAATGTAGTTTACAGAGTGCACATGTAGATGTAAATAAGCCACTGAGCTTGAAAGCGAAACTTCGAAGTGAAGCGTATGTATTCAAGAGAATTTATTTTATTCTTTTAATGAAGGCGTAGCTAAATGCGAAAGAGAAAGTCCTGTAGTATTTGCAGTATTTTATGTCAGATTTCCATTTGTGAAATGAATGTCTCGCTTACTAGACATCGTGACAGACTACCTCGCTGAAGATTTAATTAACTCTCTGATGCGCTTTGTTTGAAGTGACCACACACTGCGTTACGGCATACTGTTACGTAAACCCCACCGGACAACGTGCACCCCATTTTATAGATTTTTGTGTTACGTCATTCATTCCGTGCGCCAGTTTAACAGCGGCTACTCTGCTTTATCCTCGCACTGCACGAAAAAGTTGCTGCAGTGTCATTTAACTGTACAAAAGTCCTTAGTATTCTCACGTAATATCTGAAATTGGCTCTAAAGATTTAAAAAAAAATACTATTTCTACCGATGGCACAATTTTACGATTACTTTCCTTCTGCTGTTCATTAAAAATGAGGTGAGCATATCGAAATTATAAAACCGCCAATACACTCGCTTTGAGCTCAGCACTAGTAGTTTCCCTCTGTTAGTTAATAGATTTGTAGGGCAGATTTACAATCATAAGTAACAAAATCTATTCATACTGTTAATATCAGTACCACCCGCGCATACCTGAGAAAGATTGTTTCTTTGTGTTTACCATGATGTCTCATTGAAGGTCTCCATCAGCATTACCTCCTTAAACCCATCATTAATACATTAAAATATTTATCTAATTAAAAAAATCACTTTCTGCTGTTGGCGCAACAATTATTACGCATAAAAATATAAGGAGAGGTATTGAATTAAAAGTTGTGTTGTGGCCGGGATTGGAACCCGGTTCTTTCTGCTTCATAGGCAGGCGCTGTAGACCACTCAGCTAACACTGTTACGGACAAAGTGACTACACAAACTATCTACAAGCACGTCTCCCTCCACACCACATACTTGAGATCTGCCTCAATGTTCCCTGAGCAGTCTAAAGTGCCTGCCTAGTAATCAGGATGTCCCGGGTTCGAATTCCGGCCACATCACAAATTTTATGCTTCTCCTTATATTTAATACCTTTGGTATAAGGCCAACGGTCGTGCCGCAGTGGTTACACCAGATACCGTTATATCACCGAAGTTAAGCACATTCGAGCTTGGTTAGCACTTGGGTCGCCATCTAGATCTACTGAGCGCTGTTGGCGAGCGAAGTGTGAGGCTAATTGAAGAGCTATTTGACTGAGAAGTAGCAGATCCAGTCACTCAATGTCGGGCGCCGCGGCTTCATATATAAAGCTAAGCCAAATTCCACGTAACAACAACAAAGAACGAACATGAACAAACGGCCGCAAAGAATCGTTCAAGCTGAAGAACAAAGCGGAAAAAAGAGGTCTTGCCTAATAAGCAGTAGGTCCCGGGTTCGAATCATGGCCACAGCACAAATTTTAATTCAATGCTCCCCTTATATTTAATACCTACGGTATAACGAGACAATGTTTGTCTCAAGGAACTGAATGATTGCTGATCATTATTACGCAGTTCGACTGGCTAGTTTATCAGCGGGTGACATCTGGCTGCCGCGGTGGAGTAGCCGAGCGGCCTAAAGCGTCTCGCTGCGGAGCGCGCGGTTACTCGCCGTGGAGGTTCGAGTCCTCCCTGGGGCATGGGTGTGTGTGTTGTCCTTAGATTAGTTTACCTAGGTTTAAGTAGTTTGTAAGCTATGGACTGATGACCACGCAGTTTGGACCGATAGATTTACAAACATTTCAACATCTGGCTGAGAACGTGCTGGCGATTTATCTTTGTCTAATCAAATCTACTAGCAGTGAAAAAATGGTATATTGCATCAAATCATAAATTTTTAAAGAGATACTTGCAGGGAGTTAGAGCCTCGTATTTCATAGTACCGATGACTCGCATGGGATAGTGTTAAACAGTAAAGTAGTAAATTTTGCGTACAAAATGGCTCGTCTATTAGGAAAAGCAAGACTTCCTAATAAATCCATTAAACGCACATAACAAAATGTTGCATGACCACGATTCTAGACGTACGTGGCTCTTTACATGAAAATTGGATAGAGATAGACAATAACAACAATTCACTTCTCTTTATAGCCCATGAAAGCCGAAATTGATATGTTGTACGACAATAACAAAGCCGTTCTGAATTTGTGTTCCTGATTGCAGCATACACAACTACCACTAATATCCAGTAACATATCGTCTTGCACTGGTGCATGCGTATATTCATCGTGGCATACTACCCGTTAAATCATAAACGAACTGTTGATTCTTTTTGTCCCACTCCTCAAAGACGACTCCTCGTCCCTAAACAGCCCTTTCCAATGTATCCAAAACAAGTTTGATAGGACTCATTTCTGGAGAACAAGCTGGCCACGCTAATCTTGCGATGTCGTTATCATTAAGCAACGCATTCACGAGATGTGCACGGTGAGCGCTAGAATTTATTTATCAACATGAAAATGTTGGAAATTAATTATGTATGATGATGTAAGGCAAATCCCACAATACGGACGAGGTAGTTTACAGATACCCTTCTAATGAACTACTAATGGGCGTTTAATTAAACAAGAATGTGCAAATGACATCCAGAGTCGTGATCGGAATCTGACCGAAGAATCTCAGTCACGTCCTAATTGCACTTTGAGGTGAACCTGTAATGTGGGTTCGAACTTCCAGTCATGCGTACTTGGGATCGCTTAGACTTCATGAAAATAACA
Source organism: Locusta migratoria (assembly GCA_026315105.1). Lineage (NCBI taxonomy): Eukaryota > Metazoa > Arthropoda > Insecta > Orthoptera > Acrididae > Locusta > Locusta migratoria. The sequence goes on from CM048746.1 coordinate 339,988,988, forward strand.
AGGACTCCTTCATTCTCAAGACAACTTCTAATAATAAAATTCGCATTTTACTGCAACAGCATATTGTTTTGTAGAACCTAAGATTTGTACTCACTCATTTGGTGTATACGTCAATAGGACGCTAAAAATTGGGGAATAAGGATACGGATGATAAGAAGACTGAATTAATTCCAATAGAAAAAATACGATAATTAATAGATTTGCATGAGGGAGTAGATAATGCTCGAAGCGGAACGATAATCTTATTACAACTGTATCTACATGTACGCGTTTGTAATGATTAAATGGTTACAACCTTCACGAGACAATTATCTATGACTGGAATCAGATGTTAGCTTGTGCCCATTTTTTCTTACTTCCTCAGTTAACAATGGATGAACTGTATAATTAAAAACAATATTCTTCCAAAATATTTTAAATTAACAAATATTGATGATACTTGATTTTTTATTTGTTACATTAATCTATGTGCTAATTAGTCATTGAGTCAGTTGATATTACTTATTTCTAATAATTCCTTCTTATAGAATGATCGCGGAGATCCCAGTGCATCATGAGTGCTACCTGAAAAGTTTCTCAGAAAGAAAAGCATAAAACTTGACGTCAGACACTTGTTGAAAATGATGCTTCCTAGGCACTGCTTCATTCTCTATTGGCACTTGTTTCAACCATAACCTGCACACCAATTGAAAGTCAACGTAGTTAAAAAGTGTGCCCTATACGTATTTTTTGTGAAACATTTGACTATTGGATTTCTTTCTTTCAAATAAAAGAACATAAGAAATTACAGGCTATCATCGATTTGTGCCTTTCCACTGCTACTAATTAATATTTTTATACTGTCTACCCTTACAGCAGTGTAGTATCCTTTAATAATTCACTACTGTGTTTTCAATTAGTTCATTTATTGTTGCTAATGATAAGGAAACAAAGTTGTGCTCTATTTCTGGAGCCTTTTCAACGCTGGGCCCTGCCGCGTATTAAAGTATACACTTCGGCATGTCTTATGGAATTTTAATTTTGATGGAAATTAATGACGGAATGTCGTGATATGCATCATTCGATTCGTACTGAAGAGCTAATGAAGTATATACTATTGTTTTTAACATACAACACCTCCGGGGGCCGAAGACGGCCCTCGATTATTTCTTGAGTGCGAATGCACACTAAGCCCGACCTTTATTGGGAATCTGTGACACGCTGCCTCTAATTAACGTGTCGAAGAAACTATGCTGTATTGGTCGAACACAACATACAAGTATTCGGTTTTTTACGGCTCTGTTAAGAAATATCACTCGATATAGTCTTAGGGTCGAACTGTACACATCTGATTTCACCCCCAGTAACTACAATAGCTACCAATGGTACCTTGTAACTAGATCACGTACTCACTCTACCCATAAGATAACATATGCGAATTATGATGAAATATAAAATGATGATAAGTTGCTAGTTCATAAAGAGGGTTTATTTTGTTTACCACACCAGGTAATTCAGTTGAGTAATGTTTATTCAAACACATGTATCGATCTATTGGAAGTGGCCCTACGAAAAAGTAACAAGTTGGAAATAAACTTTTTATAAGTATCAGAACAGATGAGTTAACTGCGTTATGCGAATGGTAGGAAGTACTCAGTCTAAGTGATCATTGACGATTCTCAAGCGATACGCACTAATCGTCAGCTAAAATTAGTTCAAATCTTAATCCCACGAATAACACATCAATAATCGTAAAAGCTCGTGTAGAATAACACATTGTTCAGTTACAATTCGGAAATTAAATTGAAGAAGTTCTTAAGCTGGCGGTCATTAACCCTTGCCAAATTAAAGTCCAAACAAAGCGGCCGTGCAGGTTCCAACACTGTCGCAAACGAAGCACTTCAGCTTTCCTAGCCTCAAGGAGCTCTCCTTGCTAACTATCCAAGTATTTTACATGAACGCAGCGGTTTTATGCGCTAGCCACTTCCTCATTGGCAGATTGCCATCCCCTCCAAAATTAGAAGAGTTTTCGACAGGAAAAACATGTTCTGACTTAACTTCTGTACTGGCGACTTCCACACTACGTTAACATGTTTGGAATATTAAATAGAGAAGCTATAAACTTTCAGTCGCCTTCGCACTATTTATCAGCAGTACAAATAAAGTATGAAATAAACAGAAAAACACGACAACCTTCATGAACTTGAGTTCTCCTAGTACGCAATATTCACGTAAATTTACTAGCAAAATACACTACTGGCCATTAAAATTGCTGCACTAAGAAGAAATGCAGATGATAAACGGGTATTCATTGGACAAATATATTATACTAGAACTGACATGTGATTACATTTTCACGCAATTTGGGTGCATAGATCCTGCGAAATCAGTACCCAGAACAACCACATCTGGCCGTAATAACGTCCTTGATACACCAGGGCATTGAATTATATAGAGCTTGGATGGCGTGTACAGCACTATACCACAGTTCATCAAGAGTAGTTACTGGCGTATTGTGACGAACTAGTTGCTCGGCCACCAATGACCATACGTTTTCAATTGGTGAGAGATCTGAAGAATGTTCTAGCCATGGCAGCAGTCGAACATTTTCCGTATCCAGAAAGGCCCGTACAGGACCTGCAACGTGCGATCGTGCATTATCCTGCTGAAATGTAGCGTTTAGCAGCGATCGAATGAAGAGTAGAGCCATGGGTCGTAACACATCTGAAATGTAACAGCCACTGTTCAGAGTGTCATCGATGCGAACAAGAGGTGACTGAGACGGGTAACCAAAGGTACTCTATGCCATCACGTCGGTTATACGCCAGAATGGCAATGACGAATACATGCTTCCAATGTGCGTTCACCACGATGTCGCCAAACACGAATGCGATCATCCTGGTGTAAATAGAACCTGGATTCACCCGAAAAAATGACCTTTTGCCATTCGTACACCCAGGTTCGTCGTAGCGTACACCATCAAGGGCGCTCCTGTCTGTGATGCAGCGTCAAGGGTAACCGCAGCCATGGTCTCTGAGCTGATAGACCATGCTGCTACACACGTCGTCGAACTGTTCGTGCAGATGGTTGTTGTCTTGCAAACGTCACCATCTGTTCAGTCAGGGATCGAGACGTTGCTACAGCAATGCGGATAAGATGCCTGTCATCTCGACCGCTAGTAATACGAGGCCGTAGGGATCCAGCACGGCGTTCATTATTGCCCTCCTGAACCCACCAATTCCATATTCTGCTAACAGTCATTGGATCGTGACCAACGCGTGCAGCAATGTCGCGATACGATAAACCGCAATCGCTATAGGCTACAATCCGACCTTTATGAAATTCGGGAACGTGATGATACGCATTTCTCCTCATTACACGCAGCATTACAACAACGTTTCACCAGGCAACGCCGGTCAACTGCTATCCTCATGTCAGCACGTTGTAGGTGTCACCACCGGCGCCAACCTTGTGTTAATGCTCTGAAAAGTTAATCATTTGCATATCACAGCATCATCTTCCTGTCGGTTAAATTTCTCGTCTGTAGCACGTCATCTTCGTGGTGCAGCAATTTTAATGGCCAGGAGTGTACACAAATATTCCTAAAATAGTTATTTGAACATGAGGAAAGATGTGCGTACCATGCTTCTTGCAATGCCCGGTTTACTGTGGACGATAATATAAACTGACCCTATTTCTATAATACATTGATATAACTAGTGTAGGAAATCCTCAAATAAACATATGAAAGTGTGTTGTTTTCAACATAATACCTGAGTCAAGAACCTGTCATCAAATATATAGTTTGTTGACATGGCATGAGGCATTCAAATGTTCGTTACTTTAAGCTTATATTTGCTACAAGGTTGAAATGTGAATATGCCGCTTTGGGATAACTTAGTGCGAACTCAAGGGACGTGTTGTAGTGTCCGTCCTGACTGTAAAAACATTTAGTGCTGTGTTCTCAGTAGGCTAGGTGATGTGCAGGATAGGTGATACGTCGTTTTAGACGTCCGAAGTCCAAAGCTCATCGTATTCCTCGAGCTCGGTAAAGCCATTAACGGTGACGTGTACTGTGAGACAGCTAATTGCCACTCCAGGATGTCACAGTCCATCTAGCACCAGAATGCGGAACTTCTCTGTTTTTTTTTTTTCTTCTGTTTCTATCTGTGTAACAACTCACTCCTAATTACCCGTGTACTTACCTAGAGTGCGTCGGTATCGTCTGTTAGTAGATGTGGTACGTCTCCGGACACATGTGTGATGGCTCAACGTAGACCATGGAAATCTTTTCTAACCTGTTACTACCTTCGTTGACGGCTGATTATTGAATATCCAAAGAACTAACAGAGCCTGCGTATACTGCTCCTAGTAGTTACGTGAACGTATCTATGCATATTGATGGTGAAACAAAGTGACGTATTCATTCATTAAAATATGTGACACATATGATGTATCCCGAGGCACAGTATAACATCTCAAATAGAAATCGAGCACCACGATACTCCTCCCTAAGCCACAATTTAGCGCGCAATTCTCTCAAACATATTTGTTCAAATGCTTGTAAATCTGTGGGACTTAATTATTCTGATGATCCGTCCCTAGACTTACAAATCACTCAAACTAACTTATGCTAAGAACACCAAATACGCGCCTGCCCGAGGGAGGACTCAAACCTCCGACGGCGAGCAGCCTTGCGCTCAGCAGCTAGGCGCCTTGGAACGCTCGGCAAACAAATTTTCTACACACTAGCGTACTTTAACAATTATTAGGAGTGCGTTCAAACATTTCAAGGGAACAAAAATTATGAGTGGCGTATCATATAAATTAATGCAGTGTAGCATATCCTACCACCAAATAAAAATAAAAATAAATTGCGTGTAAATTTGTGCCCATATAACGGATAAAGAATATATTACGTAATCCAACAAGTAGAAACTAGTAGGTTAAATAATGAAAAAATATGTACCTAACATGGTAATTAAGAACGGTACATTCTTGTTACAAATAGAATTTCAAAAATACTTTACAACTAATATTGACGGCTGATATTTCGTTTCGGTAAAACGTATACGTCAGCAGATAAGATGTCTTTTATTGTTATTAACTGCAAATAATATGCATGGGAAAGCTTCACTAACTTGTGTTTCAAAGTCATCTCAAGAGATGTTCTGAACCCTACAAAAATTTCTCTAATTTTCCGACTGCCAGAAAACCAAAAATTGTGTTCAGATACTTACTGAAGAGAGAGTGGTCTAAAATAATCATACTGAAAACAGGAATGTTGGCAACTATTTTCAGATATTCCGCCACAGATGAAAGTCTTTAAATATTCCCATAAATTAGCTGCTTGAGCTATGATGCCTGGTATTGAAAAATAACTGATAAGACCCAAAAATATCTCTAGCGCAGTGGAATCCCTATCAGATTACGAGAGAGACTTTGGTATCACCACCTTTAATTATTATTTGTGGAATATGCCTACAAAAGGTTACAAAAAATTGTAGGTGACGGTCATGCTGAAGACAGACTGGAGATTTTTCACGGAATTATCGGATTCTTCAGATACCGACCAAAGTTTAATGCTTTACTTAAACTGACGGAATCCAATAGAAACTGTTGAAGTTTGATTAACGAAACACCGAAGACAATTGCAAAGTTCTCTCTAGACACTTTAAGACAACTACAATTCCATTGCATTAATTAATCGCTTCTTTGTGGAGACAATACCTATACAAACTTCAGAGTGTTTCATCGACGCGTCCAGCGAACCGTGTTTCACCGAATTAAATCACAACTATGAAAAATGTGGAACGAATTGAGTAACCTGTCCGTATTCTCACGCGCTGCTGGAATCTTAGCTGATAACAATGAAATAGTTGCAAGAAAAAAATTAATGTACACGGTAAGAACAGACAACCTGGTACCGTTCCACTTAAACTTTAATGTCAATCATAAGACTCTTACATCCCGCTCAGAAACAAAATGGCTGACGTTAATGCCCATAGTTAAGCTCTGGATGTTTTGGCGCTGAAAACATGCCACATAAAAAAAATATATTAAAAAAATAAAATTAAAAAACAGGTTTTTTCAGTTGTTCGATCAGTTAAATTTACTTCATGTCTGCAGTCATATCTGGTTCTCTTTGATAAAAAATATAAAACGTCTGGCTAAGAACGAAGTCTGGATAATTGAAATAAGAATTATATTGAGTGGTGAATAATCGGGACACACGCCAGATGTTCGCGTCGTTCTGACACAATGTTACGAGCGCGGAAGTCGCAGTAATCTTCAGGTGTTACTCGAGTAGCGGAAGTGACGTTTATTCACCGTATCAGCAGATTGCCAGAAAGGCCTGTAGAATTTCAAGAAATACATTAATTGACGTTCAAAATTATCTGTTTGAAAGGAAGACTGTCAGTTTTGTACATGCAAACTGAGATGAATGGGAACAAATGAAATAATGAGAACACCAACCAAGAATTAATTTGATTTCGACATCTGAAGAAGAGGTAATTGCTTTCTACACCATAGCATTTGAATACTTAGAAAAATGAGCTATTTCATTCCAGTAAATTATTCACTTGTATCTGACTAAAAATGGTGCGATGATTTCAGACAACAATTGTTCTGAGAAGTACTTGCATTGAAGAGGTCTTTAGCTTCTAAGCTTTAATCGGACGAATTGAAGTCTTAACACTACATCGAAGAAAAAAAAATTCTTTCTTAAGGAAATCGAAAATGTCAAATCCAAAAATAACGCGAGTATTTGTTTTCTATTCCCACCCTCAGTTACACTGTATTTCGGCTGACGTCAGCACAGTGGACTGATGAAAGAAATTGACTGCTGCCACGGACTGTGCAATCAATCTTACGTTTCCAATTCAACTACAAGCTGTCTTGCCTGGAGTTTTATAAGCACCTAAAAGGAAAAAAAACGACTTGAAGAGACAGGTGAAATACTGAGGGGGAAAAAAGTGTACCAAATAGTTCTGCCGCAACTGGAACCTATTGGTAGCCCAGTCACAAGACTGGCCCACTGTGTACAGTGTTCATATACACTAAAAGGGCCAAAGAAACAAGTACACCTGCGTGATATCGTGTAGGGCACCCGCGAGCACTCAGAAGCGTCGCAACCGACGTGGTGTGGACTCGACTGACGTCTGAAGTAGTGATGGAAGGGATTAACAGCAGGCATCCTGCAGCGCAGTCCACTGCTGCTCCAGTGCAGCAATATTGGGCCATGCTGGCTCTGTTAAAACTAAACTTTGTTTCACATCGGCCTTAAGAGGCCGTGTCATCCTCCGTCCGAAGGTTCAAAATGTTCAAATGTTTGTAAAGGTTATGGGACTTAACTACGGGGTCATCAGTCCCTAAACTTACAAACTACTTATGAGCTACCTAAGACTAAGGACGGCACAAATATACATGCCCAAGGGGGGATTCAAACCCCCGACCGTAGTGGCCGTGCAGACCATGACTGCAGCGCCTCAGTCCACTCGGCCCATCCGAAGGCGTCATCGCATGCGCTATAGAGTCGAGATGGGCAAAACCGATCTTTTCAGTTATCGGATCAGAAATAGTCACTCACTGGCATGAACTAGTTCTTTTTCCGATTCACCAACTGATAAAAAACGAAAAACGATGTCACATTGATTTTTTGTCACTATACCTTTATCTGATTTGGCCATATTGTGAAAGAAGAGTAATCATTTTATTGTAAGTCCTTAGTAGTTTCGAGAATTAAAATTTGTTAGTGTGCCTACATTAAAAATTAAAAATATCATAACAGAATTTAAATATTTTTGCAGGTGAAATAATTGGAAAAAGAAAATAAAATATATTATTTTTAAATTTTCATTCAAAAAATACAATATTTTTCAGAGTTACATGATACTAGTACCATATTTATAGTAGTTTGCAAGTTTGAGAGAGTTGACTGAAACGTGATAGCGCGAGAGGCCCAAGCAGAACGTGGCAACTGCCGCTGCGAAATAGCCATGCGCACTAATGGTGCGACAGCGCGCGATATTCAGCGACGCGACACGGCAGCTACAAGCAGCGACATTCGGCGATACGGCCGGGTGTCCTACGTGAGCACGACAGATTCTCGCTACAAGATGGCCGCTGGAACCAATCACCTGTTTCTAAAGTCTTGCACCCATAAACAGTAAAATAATGATAGCTCCAGAGTAAACAGTAAAGTTTATTTAATTTAGGAAATAAGGCGTCAAAAGAGTAATGTCCATTAAATTTACAAAGCGAGCAATGTTCGTGGACTGTTTCATTCATAACTTCAAATACGAAAAGAAGAGACTGTGAATATCTCTAGTCAAATTCTTCGAAAATATGACGACGAGTACATATACTTTCGACTATGTCGTCAATGAAGTTTTCTTTTATGAGTACAAACCATCAAAAACTGATTAAGTTCGAAGAGAGTCTTACGAAAAGAAATAATTAGGTAAATAACTGTGGTGATACTCTTATAGTCGGCGTAGTACAGGGGTAACGATCTGGCGGCCGCAGTGGCTGAGGGGACTGAGGCGCTCCAGTCACGGTCTGCACGGCCACTACGGTCGAGGTTTCGAATCCCCTCTCGGGCATGGATATTTGTACCGTATTAGCTAGTTCATAAGTAGTTGTAAGCTTAGGGACTGATGACCCCTTAGTTAAGTCCCATAAGTTGTACAAACATTTGAACATTTTTGGTAGCGTTCTGGGCTCTTATATTCTAAGTTTTGCAGTTGCTGGTACGATTTCCGTTCCATCTTATATTTTAATTCCTGTAACTACAACCCTTTCACCTGTTATTTGTGCAAAGTTTTATATATTCTCTATACAGAGTAAGTCAAATTATTTTTAAGTGCTTCCCAATATATTTTATCTTTAATTGTAAACACACACTTCCCACTGTACCAGACACATTAAATTCGTAATGAAATATTATAGCAAGATATTTTACTCAGAAACGTAATTTTAGACACATCTCGTTTGACATCCTAGTGTTCTCTCTCTCTCTCTCTCTCTCTCTCCCTCTCTCTCTCTCTCTCTCTCTTGGGAAACAAGTTTGTTGTTACTGTCAAAGATTTGACACCAGCAACAAAAATTTCAAATGGACACATTCCCGAAACTGAATGGTTTCAGAGATAGAAAACATTAATGCACATTGTTATTTTCTTTGTTATTCGATTATATAATCGTTTTCAACGTGCCAAAATAGTGTAGATGCATAAAAGACGCGTAATTTGATACAGGACACTTGTCTATCAAGTCAGGAAACTGCATGATGTGGGCTTACAAAATCTATACAAGCAACAGAGAATGCACATTGCACAAGATTTTGTCTCTCTCGCTCTCTTCATGCAAACTACAAGCCTTCGAGAAAAATGGAGTACGGTCTTTCCGCGGGAATTTTATATAGTTTAATTTTGTACTGTAACACGTTTTTTGCTACAGACTGCAGATTTCCTGTTATTAAGAAAAAGCATAACATTAAATAAATACGTTTCATTTCGAATACTATTCGGAATACATTTGCCTATACGACGGTTTCCGTTGCTTCAGATAATTGTTTCTGTAAGCGAGCTGCAAGCTTTATCAGAACACAGGAGTCGATAGAACAGAGAGATGCGCGGAGTCGCGTTGTTCGGCACCATGCGGTTCACCAGAGGGCGGCTCCGCAAGCGAGTAGAGTCGGCAGAGTGATGAGGAGAGGTGAACCAGTGAACTCACCGACGCAGTTGGCGGTCGGATCGCCCCGATCGGTGGAGTCGTGCGGAGCAGCGAGCAGCGAGCTCACTGAACCATGCTGCTTGTGCGACTTGCCGACTCTCGACTCACCGATTCTCGACTCGCAGCGCAGAGGCGCTGCGCGTGTTTAAGGGCTCATTTTCTGCAGTTTTATACTTGCACATGGTCTATACCACATTTATTTTGTAGCTTAGGAAACTTCTGGAGCATGTGGCAAGGGGTGCTTATGCAGCTCATTGCTGTCACCAGAGGGACTTTTCGGATCAGATGAACTACCACTCTTTTTTTCGGATTCATCCATCAGTCACTCCTTAGAAGAAGATGACTCTTTGAATCAGTTCAGGAGCAGATTGCCCATCTCTACTATAGAGCCGGCCGCGGTGGCCGAGGTGACTGAGGCGCTCCAGTCACGGTCAGCACGGCCACTACGGTCGGGGGTTCGAATCCCCCCTCGGGCATGGATATTTGTGCCGTCTTTAGTCTTAGCTAGTTCATAAGTAGTTTGTAAGCTTAGGGACTGATGACCCCGTAGTTAAGTCCCATAAGTTGTACAAACATTGGATTGGATCTACTATAGAGGTGGACGTGGTCAGCGCCCCACACTACTGGCCGTTGTGTCGTTTTTCGCGGCCAGAGCCGGTAAGTCTCAATCGAGTAGCTCCTCAATTGGCCTCACAAGGGCTTATTGATCCCCGCTTGGACAGTGCTCGGCAGACCAGGACGGTTACCCATCCAAGTGCTAGCCAAACCCGACAGTGCTTAACTTTGGCGATGTAACGGCAACTCGTGTGTCCAATGCAGGTCGGCCGTTGGCTACATCCTGTTTCGGAACCCATAATTATAAAAGAGTTGCGTGTGCAAGAATTTGTTCAAGAACTTAGTTTTATATTACCTCCAGTAAGTGGGATTCATGTCAGACCATATCCGAGTGGCCAAATCATTCACTGGAATTGTCCAAAATCACTATGAAACATCTGTTCCAAGGAAAATACATTTGTGATGGTACTTCAATCGTGTATATGAAATTAAATAATCAATTAATCATACATGTAGGCGACTCCGTCCAGAATCTGGTGCAGAGCGACCACATTAAAATTATTAAAATTGGAAGAACCAGCTTTGGCCGCATTGGAATCTTTATTTTTTATATACAATACAGATCGATTTCGGTCAGTGTCTGACCATCCTCAGTGCTAGATTCCAAGCCCTGTGAGCCCACAAAAACTAGCACTTTGCATATTAACATCAAGTAGGTAGTACGTAAGTATAATGTCAAACATATGTGCTTGGATTTTAGCACTGAGGATGACCGAAATCGCTCTGTATTTTATATAAAAAATAGATTTCAATGCGGCCAAAGCTGGTTCTTCCAATTTTAATAATTAATCATTAGCGATTTGCGAATTCTGCTGACATTAGGTGCATTTTAATGGTGGTGTATTATTTGTTGACAAAGGAAAGTTGGTTTCCCGTCTTTCACAAGTGGTCGACTTAACCACTTGGCGCCGGCCGCGGTGGTCGAACGGTCTGCGGTGTGTCAGTCACGGTCTGCACGGCCGCTGCGGTCGAGGTTTCGAATCCCCCTGCAGGCATGCCGTCTTTTGTATAAGCTAGTTCATAAGCAGTTTGTAAGTTTAGGGACTGATGCCCCCGTAGTTAAGTCCCATAACCTCTACAAAAATTTAAACTTAGCCACCAGAACACGCTCCCCCATCATACCCAAACTTTCATTTGTCACACTTGCCTACATCCCCCCAGATAATTTAATATTATACATACGTCTACGGTACCATGGCAAATGTCTGTTGCTTTGGAACAGATGTTTCATAGTAGTTTACATGCGATTCCTCACGGGAAGCACACTAAATGTGTGCGAGCACTAGGGAGATGTAGGCAAGTGTGACAATTGGAAGTTTGGGTCTGGCCGGGGAGCGTGTTTTGGTGGCCGAATGGTTAAGGCGACCGTTCGCGAAAAGCGGGAGATCCGTGTTCGAGTCTCTGTCTGGCAAAAACTTTCATTTGTTACCAAATAATGGACCATCTTTAGAAATGCAGATGATGTCGGCAGAATTCGTAAATGACGAGTGAATAATTGATTAAAAAATGTTCAAATGTTTGTATAGTCTATGGGACGTAACTACGGGGTCATCAGTCCCTAAACTTACAAACTACTTATGAACTAACTAAGACTAAGGACGGCACAAATATCCATTCCCGAGGGGGGATTCGAACCCCCGACCGTAGTGGCCGTGCAGACCGTGACTGGAGCGCCTCAGTCCCCTCGGGCACCGCGGCCGGCAATAATTGATTATTTAATACCATTGTCCAGAATGTTTTTCAAACCAAACGCGAACACTTGCTGTATGGCGACATGGCGTATGGTCACTCAAAAAAATGAAGTTGTTTTGGTACAGGAAGTTTATAAATATCCGCAGCTGGTGTCCAAATAACCGAAAGTAATCATTTTCAGTCTATGGTTCAACTACCCAATTTCTCAACTTCTAGCCCCCTGCCCATTGATTCCTCTTGCTCGCAACCTATACTGGGTTTCCGCAAGGAATCGATCGTTTGAATGCGATCCCTTGTGTAAGTCCAGTATAGGCTGCGAGCAAGAGGAGTCAATGGGCAGGGGGCTAGAAGTTGAGAAATTGGGTTCGAAGGGAAGCGTGCCTGGATAGCCTAATTGGCATTACCATATCTTCCGATATTTATAACGCTGGACCTTACAGATATCTGTACCGTAGTAAACACTTTCCCATGGAGCTGTGCTAGACGCTTGTAAACAATTGAAAATTGTAGGCAATAAGTAGATTTTTGTGTGAAGTAAACATTATTATTTAGAAAGAGGGGGGTAGAAAGAGAAATGAAGCGTGTTTGTTGTAGAATTGTGGATGTTGACGACGCAAATGTAACAGAAGACTCGGGCGTATAAACTAATAACCCCTATGCCCCAATACCTACTCTATTTTTCAATGTCAGAATATATTTCAGGGCAGTGCAGAAACAAAACTTTCGGGCCGTACCTGAATTTCAAGACCCGAATCCGTGCAAGGAATTGTGGAAATACCACGGGTGAGAGGTACGCCGATATATTACAGAATTGCATCTTCCCCAGCCTGGCTGATGAACACCTGCTGGAACGTACGATTTTTATACAGGATGGCGCTCCACCCCATATTGTTAGACGCATGAAAGATCTCTTGCGGGCGTCATTTGGTGATGATTGCCGGCCGCGGTGGCCGAGGGGAGTGAGGCGCTCCAGTCACGGTCTGCACGGCCACTACGGTCGGGGGTTCGAATCCCCCCTCGGGCATGGATATTTGTGCCGTCCTTAGTCTTAGCTAGTTCATAAGTAGTTTGTAAGTTTAGGGACTGATGACCCCCGTAGTTAAGTCCCATAAGTTGTACAAACATTTGAACTTTTTTTTATGATCTTGCGCTCAGCCGCCACTTTCGTCATGCTTGGTCTCCCAGGTCTCCAGACCTCAGTCCTTGCGATTATTGGCTTTGGGGTTATCTGAAGTCGCAAGTGTATCGTGATCGACCGACAAGTCGCAAGTGTATCGTGATCGACCGACATGTGTAGAGATGCTGAAAGACAATATCCGACGCCAATGCCTCACCATAACTCCGGAAATGCTTTACAGTGCTGTTCACAACACTATTCCTAGACTACAGCTATTTTTGAGGAATGATGGTGAACATATAGAACATTTCCTGTAAAGACCATCATCTTTATTTTGTCTTAATTTGTTATGCTAATTATTGCTTTTCTGAGCATGTGTGCAATTTTTACCTCTCTATCTACATTATTTCGTTGTTCACTGTCTGTCAATGAGGGCTTGCTTGGCACTAAAACAGTGGTGTGTCACCATTTTATTTTTGACAACACAAATATTGTGTGTCTTTCACTTTACATCAAGAGAACCACCACTGAACATGTAACACAGATGATTTGAAGTTGCCAGCGGTAATTGTACGACATGTCCAACAGTTGTCTCACACCACCTTTGCTATTGGTCGGCCATTTGGTAAACCACGAATTTGATAAGTCTTTTCCTGCACATGTGCACTGTAGTTTTTAATGTAGGCCTGTCACTTGATAATGGCATGAAGTATTGCCGAAAATAGTACTGAAATAAAGTAATTTTGCTTTAAATGTGATCTAGACTACTCTTCTTTAAGAAGTGTTTTATTTTAACCATTTAAGATGACTCTCCTACCGACAAAGGTCGGCTGTTATTAATTCCGTGATTTATTAAGTTTTCAAATGTATACTGACTTTATGTTCGAAAAATGTTCAAATGTTTGTACAGCTTATGGGACTTAACTATGGGGTCATCAGTCCCTAAACTTACAAACTACTTATGAACTACTTACGAACTAGGACGGCACAAATATGCATGCCCGAGGGGGGATTCGAACCCCCGACCGTAGTGGCCGTGCAGACCGTGACTGGAGCGCCTCAGTCTCCTCGGCCACCGCGGCCGGCCTGACTTTTTGATCACCCGGTATGTCTGTGTTTACACTGAAGAGATATTTCTTTGTGAACAGTCTGTGCTTTTTATGTTTGCATTGCGCAAAACGCGACTGTTTTGGCGGAATGGTGAGACGCGCCTGTGTCCGTTGTGGTTGCAGAGGTGCTGACGCTAGAGGCGGAGGATCGTGTTTAGCAGCGAGCGGCAGGCGCACGTGGTGGAGGCGTCGCCTGGCGACGACTCGTTCCGCTACCGCATCACGTGGCGCCGCGGCGCGGCTTCGTGCAACCACAGCTGCTCCAGCTCGAGCGATCTCTACTCGTGAGCGCCGACGCCTCCGAGCCGGCCGCCGACGACGACGCGGACGCGGACGACGCCGAGGAGGACGGGGGCGGCACCGACCGCGCCGCCGCGGGATGACGGCCGCCCCCGCCGCCCCCGCCGCCGCCGACCGTCCGCGGCGCCGCCGACGCCGACGTGGACGCCGCGTGGTGGCCCAGCACGGTGAAGCGCGTGCTGGTGGCGGGCGGCCGGCTGCTGGGCACCGGACGCTTCCTGCTGGAGGCGGTGCTGCGCTCGCTGCTGCGATGCGTCTCCGCCGTCGTGCGGCTGTTCGCGCCGTACCAATCCGGCAAAGCCGGCGGCGCGGAAGCCTGCTAACCCCGAGCCGTCGGGCTGCGACGAAGGAAGCTACTCCTGCCGGGGAGCGACAATCGGCACTCCTCTCTTATCTCGGTGTTTACCAACAGTAGAAAATGTGCCAAGTTTCAGCTCTCTAGCATGACACAACTTTTAAGTGGTAAAGCAGTCCACAATCCGAAGATTGGTTTGAACACGATACTGCTTTACTAGCCATGGTCCTATTTGGAGGTGGTACGCCGTTGCCTTCCTCCGACCTTCGAACTGACTTACCCAGCCAGTTATAGGGGGACCTACAGTTTAACGTGGGTTCCGAACCACGGTCTTTTAAGTGACGAGATGGATTTGTATTTTGCGGTACACACAAATGAGCCTTCCAAGACTTATTACTCGTCTGACTCATACTAATTTCACACATAGAGAACTGATTGGCTTAATTATTGACAGAATTCCCTCCAAACTGACTTTACCGTATCTTGCTATAGCGCTTTTCTGGACGAATAGCAACCCCGGATCTAAGGGGGAGGGGGCGAAAGGGCAAATCGGGATATTGGCCTCGGGCGGCACTCGCAGTAGGGCTCCAAATTGTCCCGAGAAAAGTTGACGTACGAATTCACACACAAATGAGCCTTTCAAGACTTATTACTCGTCTGACTCATACTAATTTCACACGACTGATTGGCTTAATTATTGACAGAATTCCCTCCAAACTGACTTTACCGTATCTTGCTACCCCTCTTTTCAGGACGAATACCGACCCCGGATCTAGGGAGGAGGGGAGGGACGAGGGTCAAATCGGAATGTTGGCCTCGGGCGGCACTCGCAGAGGGGCACCAAATCGTCCCCAAGAAAAATTGACGTCCCATATCACGGTGAGGTGAGGGCATAAAAAGGAGAGTGGAACTGGAGGAAGGGGCCGCCAAAGAAAGAGGGTCACCAAGCTGGGATGGGGACGCCACCATCAAGTTTGGGCCCTGGTTAAGAAATGTCGTAGATCCTAGGTGGAGGTGGTAGTATAGACGAACTGCAGTTGGAAAAATCCATATAACATGTATCCGATTTTGGTAATTTGGAAGAAGCGTTGCACATCGCATTGTCTACTGCCGATAGTGGCTTACTATCAATAATGGACTGTTATCAATACGTATTGAAGGCGCGAGAATCCGAACGGTATCGTAGCTTGTTTACTCGCAAGAATGTAAGCTGTACACTTAGGTGCCTGGCTAACTGCGTCCTTTTTAAATCACATATTCGTAGAAAATAATAAAGTACTTCTGTCACTCGGAACAGACAAGTACAGTCTAGCTTGTCGAACATACTTCATCGTTTCCTACGAATATCTCAGACCGAAGTGAAGTCATTTGACAAGCTAAACTGCAAATGTATATTCCGACTAACAGCAGCACTTTACTATTTTCTACAATACATCATTGTAAAGGGTGTGGTTAAGCAGGAATTTAAAATTACTGCTTAAATTCCTATGAGAAAACAAGCAAAGAAACGGTAAATCACTTTTCACGAGCTACACTGTAGACGTCTCTTTCGACTGACAACAATACTTTGTTTTTTTTTCTGTGAATATGACATGATTTTAAAGAATGTGGTTAGCCAGGAACTTATCTTTTTTTCCGTTTTGACTGCTTATTCCGTCGGTTCTTGGCGGAAAATCATCATACTGAATTAAAAATCATAATTTTACGTATGTTCCACAAGTTTTTGGACATACTCAAAATTGGGATTTTTAATTCCGCCTCTTTTCTCGTTTCTGTCTGTGTCATTACCAACATTGGTCTCCTACCACACAGCGACCTTCGTGTATTCGATGCACGACACTGCGATGCTCGACAGTAGGCCGTCAATGCGATGTGCATCGCTTCTTCTTGAGTACAGAGGTACAGCTGTCAGTACTTTAGTGGTGACATAACTTTCAGCTCTTCCGAAGTCAACTTCCGTTCTTTTACGATGACTGCATTATTCACAACCTGAACGATCAAATCATCTCTTGTGATTACTTTTTCTTTTAGATTTCACCTTTCAACCATCCCCACAGACAAAAACTAAATGGGTAAGGTCCAGAACCGTGGTGTCCAAGAAATGTGCGCGCATCTACAGATCTAACATACTGGAGAATGTTGGGTTTAGATAACGCATGCCCTGACGGCTAGAATCTGCAGGAGACCCGTCGCGCTGGAACAACGTACGTATTCTTGTAGGCAAAAGAATCTTTTCAAACACTGCTAGAGGCTCATTTTCAAAAAAGTGTAGACAACTGGGTCATGTAAGACTATGCGGTAGAACAAGTGGCGCAGTCATCTGATTGTCTACCAACCATCAACACACATTTTCAGGGAAATTTTCTTGAAAAGTGTCTTCAAAGTGGTATGTGGGCTTTCTTCGGAGCACTGAAGTGAGTTATGAGTATTATAGATACCGTCATGAGTGGCTTGTTCAGTGAAGAGTAAAAATAGGATAACTTCGTGATTTTCAAGTATTCAAAGACAAAATTCATATTGGCTATCTTAATGTCCTGGTCGAAGGTGTTGAATAAGCTGTAAATGATACGTAATGTCCGCCATAATGTTGTACGTGGAACACGGAAACGTGCAGGAATTCTGCGTTTGCTTCTTGAAGGGACTAGAGACTAAATAATGTCTTTACATCATATGCAGTCTGTTCATTTACACGTTCAGATGCAACACGACTGCTGGGCACTGTACCGTGTCACTCTTACAACTGGCAGTCCGTGGTTAGGATATCGTATGCCCTATTACGTAGAAGCAGCAGCTGCGTTTCCATCACAAAACCCATACATAAATACAATATCGACATACTTAGCAATTCTGCACGGCCACTACGGTCGGGGGTTCGAATCACCCCCTCGGGCATGGCTATTTGTGCCGTCTTTAGTCTTAGCTAGTTCATAAGTAGTTCGTAAGTTTAGGGACTGATGACCCCGTAGTTAGGTCCCATAAGCTCTACAAGCATTTGAACATTTGAACATACTTCGCAAGTGTAAATACGTGTGGGATGCTTACACGCTGCAGTACAGTAAACTTGGACAACAAATGAAAATAAAACTTCAGTGTAAACTAAAGCACGACTTCACAACTTGAACATTGACACTCCACTGCTGCCATTCGTTAAATACGGCCGTAGCAACCCACAGCAACCGGAGGGCCAATATACCAATAGAAAACGCATTGAATTCAGCTGCAACTCAGTACTCACCACAATTTGGACACACTTTATATGGCATTTTATTGCAGTTCGTCTATAATACAACCTCCTCAAATATTTACTTTCTCCTGAAACACCCTGTATAAGAAAATTACAATTCTGGTCATAAGGCATCTAACTTATAATGAATATTATAAGGGACAATCAAAAACAAACAAGACAGATAGACTAAAAATGAATTAAACTGCTTATTGTATGAAAAACAAGAGTCATAACTTTTAGACTTTGAGACAAGGTCGTCAATGGTTTCATGGAAAAATGGTTGCGGTTGCCTACGGAACCACACATCTCATCAGCAGAAGCAATGTATTTCTGCAATACCTGTTAAATACGAAAATCGAATGTGTAATTATATGCGCTGGATCAGTGAGAACAGTCAATAAATCCATATAACCAGGCGAAGACGGCCACAGACCGTGCTGTCCAGATGCGTATCATGCCTGAAGTCCTTCGGGACTTGGCGAAATGCCGCGAGTAGGTAAGAGTAATGGCGAGGATCACTACGTCAGTAATGTGTGGGCAATTTCACAAATTGGATCTAATGGGAGGCGTGCTAGGGAGTCAGTGTAGATTACACCACTCTCTGCGTGGCATAGTGGATAGTGCAACGACTTAGTAAGCTGGAGACCCGGGTTCTGATCCCACTTGAACAAAAATTTTCAACTTTCCTCTTTGATGTATTTCAATGCCCCTTGTGTATTTTTGCAGCGTAGTCCAAACAACCATGTAATAGTCGGCCGGCTATTATCCTGCAAAAGAGCGATGCTGTTTACGCTGCAAAACATCATCTCGGCGACTCATACTCATCCCGCATACAGTCTCTATCTCTCCCCATCCGATTTCCGTATTTTGCAAATTCTGAAGAAACATAGTTAAAGCACTTGATTGTTGTTGTGTTATGGTCTTCAGTCTGGTGACTGGTTTGATGCAGCTCTCCACCCTACTCTATCCTGAGCCTTTTCATGTCCTCATAAGAACGACAACCCACATCCATTTGAATTTGCACACAATATGTGTCTCTTGGTCTCCTTCTACGATTTTTACCCCACACACTTCCCTCCAATGCTAAATTTACGATTCCTCGATGTCTAAGAATGTGTCCTACCAAGCGATCCCTTCTTTTAGTCAAGGTATGGCAACAATTCCTTTTCTTACCAATTTTGTTCAGTAACTTTTCATTAGTTACACCATCTACCAACCTAATCTTCAGCATTCAAAAGCCTCTATACTCTTCCTGTCCACACTGTTTATCGTCCATGTTTCATTCCCGTACAAGGCAACACTCCACACAAATGCCTTCAGAAAAGGCTTCCTTACACTTAAATTAATATTCGATGTTAGCAAATTTCTCTTTTTCAAAAATGCTTTTCTTCCCATTGCCATTATGCATTTTATATCCTCTGTTCCGCGTCCGTCATATGTTATTTTACTACCCAAGTAACAAAACTCATCTACCACCTTCATTGTTTCGTTACCTAATCTAATTCCTTCAGCATCGCCTGATTTTCTAAGACCGCATTCCATTATATTTGTTTTGCTATTGTTAATGTTCATTTTATACGCTCTCTTCAACACACTGTCCATTCCATTCAACTGCTCTTCCAGGTCCTTTGCTGTCTCTGACAGAATTACAATGTCATCAGCAAAACGCAATGTTTTTATTTCTTCACCCTGGACTTTAATCCCTATTCCAAATTTTTCCTTGCTTTCCATCACTGCCTGCTCGATGTACAAATTGAATAACATCGGAGAAAGGCTACAACCCTGTCTTACTCCCTTCCCAACTAATGCTTCTCTTTCATGCCTTTCGAGTCTAATAACTGCGGTCTGGCTTTTGTACAAGTTGTAAGTAACTCACCCTTCCCTGTATTTTACCCCTGTTGACTTCAGAATTTGACATAGTGTATTCCAATCAACATTGTCAAAAGATTTCTCCAAATCTACAAAAGCTAAAAATGTAGGTTTGCTTTTCCTTAATCTATCTTCTAAGATAAGTCGTATAGTAAGTATTGCCTCCCGTGTTCCTACGTTCCTCCTGAATAAAAGCTGATCTTCTCCGAGGTCAGCTTCTACCAGCTTTTCCATTCTCCTGTAAATAATTCGTGTTAAAATTTTGCAACCATGACTTATCAAACTGATGGGTCTGTAATTTTCACACATATCTGCGCCTGATATCTTTGGAATGGGGATTAGTACATTTTTCTTAAAGTCTGTCTCTTACATCTTACACAACAGGTGAAACAGCTTCGTCATGGCTAACTCTCCCAGAAACTTTAGTAGCTCTGAGGGTATGTCATCTACTCCCGGGAACTTGTTGTGACCTAATACTTTCAGGGCTCTGTCAAATTCATCTCTCAGTATAGTATCTCCTATTTTATATTCTTCTACTTCATCTTCCCTTCATACAACATTAAGTTCATTTCCTTTGCAGAGCTGCTCTATGTACACTTTCCACCTTTCAGCTTTCCCCTGTTTGCTGAGAACTGGTTTTCCAACTGAGTTCTTGATATTCATACAGCTGCTTTTCTTGTCCCCAAATCTCTGTTTTATTTTCCTGTAGGCAGTATTTACTTTTCCCCTTGTTATACATTCTTCTACAGATTTACATTTGTCTTCTAGCCACTCCTGCTTAGCCATTTTGCAATTCCTGTCAATCTCACTTCTTAGTCAATTAGCTTCTGATAAATAGCTGCACTCGTGGGTAAAATAACGGTTGCTTAGGCAACAGAAAGTATTTACCATGACGAATTTATCATTTTGCCTTAAAGTAGGATAAATTCAATGAGCAGTTTACTTCTTTCCATCGCTCTCATTTTCATAATGATTGATTCCACTGTCGGCTTTTGATGAATCATTTGCAGTTAAATAAGCTGAACTACACTTATTGCCTTGTTTCACAATACTTAATTTTATTTTGCACGATCTAGTTTTCAGGTACATGATTCCAAAGTACGCAAGAAGAGTGAAACAATTACATTGCTATAGTTCTCTGTTTTTCAACTTCAACACTGAAGCATTTTACTGTTTGATAATTAATTTAGAAACCATTACATGAGCGTTATATATTCATTACATTTTATTTTCATTTTATCACTCCTTGTACATGTTGGCAGAATACCAGAGCATCAAAAGTGAAATTTACTAAGCAGTATTTATAACGACTTAGATCACTCGAACTAAAACAACTCTTGTTTTCTTTACGCTTTTCTTAAAAACCTGTACCAATTACAATTTACTGACTTCAACTGCTGAAGCAATCTAAAAGTTGTTCGTTCCTCATGGCACTATTTACAAATGTTACAGAAATCGACTGCAGTATTATTATTTCTTCTGTTAAAAAAGTGAAGTTAAATTTCTACCGGGGCAGTTTTCATAAACATTAATTTTATTACCAATATGAGCGAAACAGTTTCTTTAAATTATTTTGTATAGTGCCCAGAAATAGAACCAGCCTTTTAATGAGTATTTTGTCAGCGAATGATTCGTATCTACGCTGTATTTTATTTCTATCATGGAACATTGTCATCTAGAACAGTTATGCCTTACAAGATGCTACTCGTTTTCTAGACTGTATTCCTTCTCACTGTCATTGGATTCGTATATTTTTGTGACGTGATACCGATGATATTTCTAAGATAAAAGCGTATTATTTGCAGTAGAACTTTACTAAAGGCTTTTAAAATAATACATGCTACTAGAATTCCATGTAAAATGGCTGTCTATTCTTAAGTTGACTGGAATATTCGGAAAACTTTAACTCCTGAAATTACTTGCAATAAGAAGACGAAACCTCAAAGACTTCTTCCAACTAACACTATCAGCAATATTAAATTACACCTGAATGCATTTCTGAGCGTGGTGATATTCTTGGCTCTGCCCATTTTAAAGTAATTAAATATGCAATCAACAAGTCTCTATTTTTAAGCAGTAAATAATGACTGTTTCAACATTTTCCGTCCTTTCTCTGGTGAACTACATTTTATGCTTGTTTTATTTATGAACAGAACGTCTCAATGTATATTGGCCACATGAATGTATGTGACTGAAAACACTATCATTCTTTAATTTCCTCAGTTCAGCAGTTTTTCAGTTGCTCTGTTTTGAGTAAATCTTACTAACGGCTTATCTCTCTGTTCCACCCTCGAAATAAAATTGTTTGACACTGTTCAGATTATAACGCCATTACGAGTGTCATGCAAACATTGTTCTTAAAAAAATCGGCTGATTCAAATTACTGATGTCAGAAGGATTGAAAGTAATATTTATTGTTCTATGAATGATACCTATAAAAAGAATCACTTTTAATTCTCTTTGGGGACATCGATGACGAATTTGTATGCTTTCTTATGAAGTTTAAATATTTGTGTGTGTATATATATATATGGATGTCCTACATGAAATTTCTGCTACTGAAGTAGCAGTACGATAGGCCTATTAAATAAATAAAGCAAATCTTACTTTTAATAAATATAAACTTCAAGCTACGAAAGCTACATATCTTTCATAATGAAGAGTCATTTCTCTGTGTGTCATGTGTTTTCAATTAAATTACCATTCTATATGGTGTGAGCACACTCGTGTGGATGAATTGTTGGAAATGAAAACTTCTCTTATCTTTTTCGAAATTAAATAACTTACCTTGTGGAACCAGACACTTCAGTAATTATATACAAACTTGATATATATGTGACTGGACTAAATTACTTTTAAAAAGGCATCATGAAAAGTATATCCTCGTCAAGCATATGCTTTAGTAAATCAGTGTTAATGTATTTTGGGACTGAATACGATATTCCTGTTCTGTTGATAACGCACAAACTACCTTCTGTACATAAGAGCCTGTAATTCGGTTCTGCAAAACATGTATCTTGGTGTAGTGTACGAAGGTCTGTTAAATGGTCCCAAGTAAATATTGACTGTGGTATGAATATTCCAAATTAAAAGATATACCTGCATTTTGTAATTAAAACTATTTTTGTGATATAAAGTAAGTTAAATTTTGATCGTGTCTGTGAATCCGTAGCGTTATGCTCGCGGATTTCTCCATGTCGCTTGCTCAAAAGACTGTAAATACCCGATTCTGTGATAATAATGAAACTATGTAACACTGTTTTTCAAAGTGTTCTTGGTTAATCAGAATGTCATAATGTTCCATTTTATCGGTGTCTGAATAAAGCTAAATGTGTTTTACCGATTGTTGTTCCTTTTCTACCAGCAGCTGAGCAATACTAAAGCAATCTGCAGTACGAGGTAAGTGATTAACTATAATTGTTTATTATAACCATAATGTACTTGAATATCTTGATAGGAGTACTAAGAGAATACTTGTGTACAGCAGAACTTCTATATATACGAGTAAGACCAGATGTTGAAGCAAGAAGGCAACAGTACAAACTGTGAGAACCATGTGTATGATGGTCTACAGTGGATCACTAATAGATGAAATTTCTCTTCCGTAGCCTATTCTGATTAATTGTTTACACACAGTGCTAAGTTAATTAGCTGTCAGTTTTGCCATATTAAGGTCCTCGTTCGACATCCTGTGTGCATCTTCCCTAATTTACCTGTCATTAACATAGGTATGAAGATGTCAAATAGGATATACCCTTATTTAAATCAGACAAGTAAATTATTATAAATCCACAGGGTGAAAACAATACTGAAACAAGATATGTATATTAAACGAAGTTAATAATCAAATCAAACTGTTGATAAATATTTATGCAAAAGGAGATTGGAAAAAAACTCAAGCAAAGTCGCAACTTCTTTCTGCTACCAACTTTTATAAAAGTGCACTGTGAGCGCAAACTATTCGATTGCCAGTAAACGGACTCAGTCATTCTTCTGAGTAAAACCTTCACAGAAGATCAATATTTTCCCGTATTTCCCAAGTGCATCTCGACAGCCCTACATTACTGTTGCGGCATGTTTCTTATCAAATCGTCCGTGCATGGTGTGACACTGCAATTACCTCGATGTGGTCCTCCGATAATTGAGTCTGGCGTGGAGTTCCATATCACATTTTGTTTATAAACAATGAGAATCCCACAACTGCACAATTTGTAGCGGATTAAGATTTAAAATATTACCTTTAGAGTTTTAAATTAAAAATGACAGTTAACAGGTTAGATTCAAACATCCGCTCGTCTCTTACATTCGTACATCGTTAGCCTACCCACTCAGTCACTGAAACCGATGCGCAACGTTCGTCGTTGTGATGGTTCTGCCGATGTGGAGCTCTTATATTTCTACGTTCCCGAATTATGATTTTCAAAAGAATTGATACGACGAGTTAAATTCCAATGAATCTCGACATATACTTTACGCTAACTTTTTTATTGCTTCCATTTGGCGATATAAACATCTAGCTGAAGCTCCACAGATCACTACAGGTGTTACCACCAGCACGTCCGAACTTGGCCGTTTGCAATGCTCTGTTCATAGACTGTAAATTCTGGCGCTGGGCTATCTTTCTGCCTGTCATTGTACAGACGTGATTTCCGAGCAACTTTTCTGAGCATCTGTTCAAAAGTCATATTATCTTGTCAAAGAGGTCCCATAACCGGATAGGTTTGTTTCTCGGGATAGTTTCCACCCCGTTTGTGTCATCCCATGTTGCTGGTTCCTCCCAATTAGGACTTTTCGCTGTATGCATTTCTTCCCTTTTTTTTTTTGTCCTTCATGTGGTTTGATTAAACTTCGCTTCTAGTCCACAGTTTTCTACCACTCCTCTCAGGTTAGAAAGTGGTGCGCTTACTTGTCACAAATATTCACTCGTCTCGTAATGAATGTCTGCGTAAAGTGACACGTCCGCTAGCACCATGCACAGTGAGCCCACCAATCAGGCGCTAAAACAGTTTTGCCGAATGTACCTTGTTAAAGCGTTCTAACATGCGAAAGCATCCTTTTCCTCGGTATGGTGCCCCCAGCCATTGAACCATCTTTTGTGGGTGAGCAGACGCCTCATTATTTGGTGTATGCACTTGCGTCCCGCAATACCGAGCGGGGATTGCCGAGTCTTCTCTCGTATTATCTGTTCCGCTTCTGTCGGCGGGTGTTCACCTTGCAGCTGCTCAAACGACGCCTTGAACACTATGAACACTGTATAGGGCGTCCCCGCAAAAGAGTATGGAACACATTCGGGCAATCTTTACAGACCCGAAGGCATGAGTAGCACATAGTTTACTTACTAATCTAGCGGGGCACCACGTCATATGACATGACAGCAGCGCTACTTAATGTTTACGGGGCAATGCACGGATAGTTCACCGGGACTGGAAAGTTTGGAAATTAGATGTTTGTAGAGCTTATGAGACTTAACTACGGGGTCATCAGTCCCTAAACTTACAAACTACTTATGAACAAGCTAATACTAAGGACGGCACAAATACCCATGCCCGAGGAGGGATTCGAAGCCCCGACCGTAGTGGCCGTGCAAACTGTGACTGGAGCGTCGCAGAACGCTCGGCCACCGCTGCAGGCTTGGAAATTAGGAGGCGAGATACTGGCAGAAGTAAAGTTGTGCGAATGGACCGTGAAGCGTGCCGGGATAGCTCAGTCGGTAGAGCGCTTGCCCGAGAAAGGCAAAAGTCTCGGGTTCTAGTCCCGGTTCGGCGCACAACTTTAATCTGTCAGGAAGTTTCATATCAACGCACACTTGTTCTCCTTAGCCTAAGTTAGTTTGATTAGTTTGTAAGTCTAGGCACTGGTGACCTCAGCATTTTGGTCCCTTAGGTTTTCAAACATGTTATTTGACTTTGAAACGTCTTCCAACAACAGGTAACTGCTACAAAAAAGTTACTCACGGTTTATGACCTCACCTTTCATTTATAAAATGCATGACAATGCCACTATTAGGTCTCTTTGAGGAATAGCAGAAGGGATGTTTTAGCCTCCTTTATTATGGCCAATTCACACTGTCCGTCACCGTCACGTCAGGTTGCTTTCGCACTGTTCGTCAGTGTCTGTCACGTCCATTCGCCCATCTCAATACGCGATGTTAAAAGTGAGGGTATGAGAGGCGATCTGTTATGTAGAAAGTCATAGTTTAATAGTAGATCTGAGGGAACAACAAGGCTGCTATTGACGGCAAAAGAAAACTTGAAGGTGTATGTTTTTGGCCAACTTACTGGGAACTGAAACAACATTTCAAAACATCGACATCTATTTTCAAGCGAAAAAATAAACATATTAAAACATCAAACAATACTTATAAGAGCATAAATAGTGCCTGTTTGCTTTATCCATTACGATTTGCCTACTGACATTGTTAATACCGTCGTAAACAACTGATTTATTGTCTTTCATTAGAACTGACTTCTTCATTTAAAATGTTATTTAATGAAAAATGCGTAATCAAATTACAATCTTATCGAAATAAACAGTTTGCTTCAGTCTTTTCTGTTACAATGTTACGTAACATAAACCATTTATTGGTTTCAGATATCCGACCTCGATTTTAGGGGGACACTCAATTGACAAGAATATTCAAGACGTCATCAAACATTTGAGATTTACCCCTAAAACGAAGAATAACAACAAAATAAAGATGAATAACACACATTTGCATGTAAACAGTGCAATCGTCGACTGCAACACGTAATTCGCGTGACGAAAATAGGTTAACTTCCGATGTTAGCAGACGGCCGTTCCGTCAAAACAGTCTTCTCGAGAAAACTTGATGTGACGTTGACGTGACGTGACGGTCCGGTAACGGACAGTGTGAATGTCGCCATTAGAAATAAATTGCGGATTGTTCTGACAGACGGTGACGTGACGTGACGTGACGGACAGTGTGAATTGGCCTTTAGTCTTTCATAGATGTCTTCGATTGGTTTTCACACTATGTGGAAATAAACGATCTCAATTGGTGTTTGCATTATTACTTGCCCCCGGTGGAAGCGAGTGAATGAGGAAGTGGCTGCAGTGAATGACAGATTCAAGAGGGGGCACAGGATCACGTGCCAACCCCTCCCCCTCCTTTCCCAGACGGCCCGACGAAGAGAGAGAGAGAGAGAGAGAGAGAGGAAGGGAGGGAAGGAAAGAATCTCAGCATTAGAATAATTAACTTTTACTTACGGGCAGCATGTAATTGTGAGTTTAAAAATGCAAAATCCCTATTATTAACATAACGTAATTTAAATTTGTGTGTTATGCTTCCATTTAACTGCTTTTTTTGTCAGTAAATTACGATAAAAATAAATAAAATTTGTTTATTGTTTCGTGATTGCATGGGAGATAAATGATATTGTGTATGTTTTACTCACAGCTAAATGAAAGATTTACTATGTGAAAAACTGAGAATTTCAAGTGCTGTGTGCAAGTTGGCGCATTCAGATGTTTTTGGTAAATGGTTTATCTCTCTGATTCTTTTCCTAGACAGTAAGAGACAGTACTGCCACCCATAATAAACAGTTTTATTTGAAGGTACAGGTTTTGATTTTCCATTTATTGGAGCAAATTAGAAATTTCAACGACCTTTTTCCACACATCAGATACAAAGGATTTTCGTGGTAGTAGAAATTCTTCTTGGAACACAGTCAAATATAATTTTCAGAATGAAATTTTCACTCTGCTGCGAAGTGTGCGCTGATATGTAACTTCCTGGCAGTTTAAAATTGCGTGCTGGAACCGGGATTCGAACCTGCGACCTTTGCCTTTCACGCGCAAGTGCTCTACCGTCTTTTTTTTTTTTTTTTTTTTTTTTTTTTTTTTTTTTTTTTTTTTTTTGACTGGAGCGCCTTAGTCCCCTCTTTCCATACATATATATATTTATGGTATAAGGGGTAACTTCCCACCGCCACTTTTGCCCTTAGAAAAAAAAAAAAAAACTTGTCCACTTCAGGCGTTGGCTCCTACCTTATCCTAGTCCCAGTCCAACTAACCTAATTCTAATAAAGGGCAAGGAAAGCTAATAGGCTAGCGTAAGCAGAAAAATAATAATGAAGAAAATGAAATAAAATTAAACTCATGAGATTTGGAAGAAAAAAAAAAAAAAAAGAAGGGAAAAAAAACTGGGAAAACTTCTTCTCTTTTGTATTCTTTATTTTTTTTTTAATTCTTTATGTATATATATTAAATATATAATAAGAGGTGCGCCATAGTGTTGCCGCCGGCATACTTAGAATCGTCCAAACGTGTCTTCTCGTTGATTATGTTCCGTTGTGGGTCCTGTTCAGTTCAGGTTGGTTGCGTTAAGATTTATCTTCTCATCGCTTGGACGTTCCAGCTGCGAGGTGGGTTGTGAAAGGCACTCCGTAAAAAGTTGGAAAAATATTGCTGGTACTTTGGGTTACGGGTTAGGACGCAGTGTCGTTTATTAAGAAAGTTCCAGTATCCAAGTACTGATTTCTCGCCAGGATCAAAGAGGTATCGGATCGTGTAGCCACGAATCCAATTTACCGAGTGTGTTTTGGTGGTGGGGTAGAAAGTCTCCTCCGGAAATAAGAGCATGTTGATGTCGATCTGGGCGGGTGTTTCGCGAGTAAGGAACGCCAAAATTCGCCGCGCGAGCGTCCAGACATCGTTCGCCTGACCACAGTGGAACCTGTGGCCGTCTGTGTCGTCCACTCTGCAGTGAATGCAGAGGGGCGAATTGGCGAGATGGATCCGATGCAGGCGATGTCGGCTTACTTGTTTTCCGTTCACAGTGAGATACCAAGCTGACTGGACGTCTGATTCGAGAAAACGTTCGTAAATAGCTTTCCATATATGCCGCCACACGTACTGTGGATGCTTAATTTCGATCGGGTTGGATGGTCGACACTGTTGTAGCAGATCATATACTGTTTTATTCTGAGACAAACGAGCAGGTGGTAAAGATTTGTATACATAACTAAGGTCCAAGAAGAATCGTCGGATATGATGGAAGGCAACTGGAATGGCTGCAATCGTCACTGGGGCTACCAAAGAGTCCGGGGCAAAGGCATTGAATAGGATACCGGTGAGATTCTGTGGGCAACGTCGCCAGATTTTTAATTGAGAGCTGACGTAGAGCGCCGTGACTCTGGTCGGCACATGTGTTAGTCCCACCCCACCACGTTCCCGCGGGAGTGCAAGGGCGTCGTATTGCACTTTGAATATCAATCCGGAGCTGACGTAGGAGCCTAACGCAGCCAATATACGCCGTGCCAGGAGAGTTGGGATCGGTAGCACTTGAGCAACATGGGGTATGCGAGAGGCATGATAGATGTTCACATATTGTGTACGTTGAACTATGTCGAGGGATCGTAGCCGGTGAACTGCCAGACTTCCCATGATCCTCTGAAGCAATCGCCGACCGTTGATCGCTGCTGAGCTGCGGAGATCGGCTGAAAAATCTACGCCAAGACATCTGACGGTGGTGGCTACACTTAGAGGAGCGATGCTTCTCTCTGGTAGGCCCTCGCCGATGAGCAAGACCTTGGATTTTGAGACGTTGAGCAGGCTGCCTGATGCCTCGCCATAGGTGACCACCCACGTCAGGGCTGCCCGTACGTCGTTCTCAGTACGTAGGTAAAGGACGATGTCATGGGCGTAAGCTGTACAACAGAAGCGGTTCCCATGTAAACTCATACCTTCCAAACGTTGGCGTAGTCCCTGGAGCAATGGTTCTAAAGCAAAGGCGTATAATATAGTTGAAAGTGGGCAGCCTTGTCGGACGGATCGTGTTATAACCACGGGTGGGGTGAGGCGACCGTTGAACATGATTTTGGAGGTCGCGCCGGTCAGAAGGCGCATAACTACTGCAATAATATCGCCAGGGAAACCCATGTGCTGGAGAACTGTCTGTAAGTAGGAGTGATCAACACGGTCGAAGGCCTGGCTAAAGTCAAGTGAAGCCAGGGCACCAGGAAGTCGTTGATATCGGGCAAGTGCTATCATGTCTCGATAGCGGCAAAGAGCCGTATGGATATTGTTGTCTCCTCCTAAGGACGTCGGGTCGCAGGATGTGACGTACCGTGCAACTTTCTTCAGTCGTGAGGCCAACAACCGTGTAAATATTTTCATATCGCTGTTAAGCAGAGTTATAGGTCGATAATCTTGTATTCTTGATGACCCGTTCGGTTTGTGTACAGGAATAATTATGCCTTCAAGGAAGGTTTTAGGGACCTCAGTCGCCGGGGACATTAGTTCTTGAGCAATCGTCGTCCATGTAGGTGCTAACAAATAGTCAAAACTTTTATAAAATTCAACGGGAATACCTTCGGTCCCAGGAGACCTATTGTTATGCCCCATTTTAATTGCTTCTAGTACTTCATCCGTGGTCACGCCTTCCTGGAGTTCACGTGCCACCTCCACTGGGAGAGTACTTGGAATAAGTTGTGCGACTTCTGAAATCAGTTCTGGCGAATGCGGAACAGCTTCATATAGTCTTGTGAAATGGGCATGAAACGCCTGACCGATGGCGTGTTAGGTATCGTGCCGGTGACCTTCCGCGTCAATCAGGACGTGTATCAGAGCCCGGCGTCGTTTTTGTCTTTCCTGAATGAGATGGTACATCGACGGATGTTCTTCACCTATTCTATCATTTGTACGAGATCGGATTACAGTCCCTTCCAGGTGGCGGCGCATTATCAACGAGATTTGGGCCTTTGTACGTCTGCCTGGCTGGTGAGAAAGGCATCGTCACACATTCTCGAAGAATGGAATAATAAAAATCCAAAGTGTTGTTTCGCCATGTCTTGATGTCTCGGCCGTAATTCATCAGAGACTTGCGCAGTGTTGGCTTTGCACAGGAGAGCCACCAAGATAGAGTGGAGTTATAGGCGTTAAGACGGCGTAAACACTGTGCCCACGCACTTTCGATCATATGTCGACAGTCGGGAGCGGTCAGGTGAGACACGTTTAGTTTCCACAGGCCACGACTATGCCACACACGCTGTCGGACGAGACTAACGTCGCAGATATATGCCTCATGATCTGAAAAGGCTAAGGGCCAGACTTCTGCGTGGCGGGTTCCACCTGCGAGAGAGCGGGTGAGGTATATGCGATCCAGGCGGCTCGAGGAATGGGCGGTGTAAAACGTAAAGCCCGGACGAGTGCCGTAGAGCTTTGTCCAGGGGTCAACGAGTTGTAGTCTGTCGATGACCACAGAGAGAGTCGCACAGGGTGAATGTTGTGGCAGTTGGTCGGTGGGCCCTTGTGTCGAGTTGATATCCCCGCCAAATACCAAGTCATCCTGTGCACCCATAAATAGCGGCGTGATATCCTCGGCGAAGAATGTATTGCGGTCTCGACGGTGGCTGGAGCCGGATGGTGCATAGATGTTAATGATACGCACGCCAAATACAGTAAGGGCCATTCCCCGAGCAGTATGGAGGTAAACGACGTCCTCTGCTGGAAAGCCATCGCGTAGGAGGATGGCGACGCCGCTGCCGGTGTCGGAGGCGTGTGAAACATAGCCAGTGTAACCGGTAGGGATGAGAAAATCAGCGACAAACACCTCCTGTAGGAGCGCAATATCAACACCACTTGAGTAGATGGTGTCTCGAAACATCGCCAGTTTGTGTGGGGCGCGAATAGTGGCCATATTCATCGTGGCGATACGATATTGCTGCGGATGGACACTTGCAAGGTTTACAGAAGGCGTTGCAGCGGCTCCTGAAAGTCGCTGACTTGCCGTGTCTCCCACAGTTGCCGCAATTCTTAGTTAGGTACCAAATCTGGTGCCTCCATGGGATGCACCCGCTCGGCCACGTTAGCTGTCTGATCCGCTCCTTCGCCAACATCGTCGGCCCATGATGTAGATGTCGATGACGTGTGCTGGCGTTGTTCTGTAACGGACGAGGCGCATGCTCCAAGCGGTGCTGTGAGGGAAAGGTCGTTCTTAGGTGCTGACTTCAAGGAGGGTATGTCCTGATTTGAGGTATGGTGCGTCACCGTAGGACTGTCCAGAGTGGCAGTATCATTCTGCTGCTGGTCGGAAAATGGTACGTCACTGTCAGACATTCGTTCGGTATCTGAAAAGGTCGTCTGATGGAGGCCGTCAGCGGAGGGTGTTCGACGGCGTTTCTTACGCCTCCGAGGTGACCGCTGTTTTCGGATGCTCCTCTTCTATCGCCGCACCCGTCTGGACGAAAGCAGACGTCGGCACCACACTTAGGTCGATGTCCATGGTACCAGCAGAGTCATTCGGAGTGGTCTCTATTGTTGCTGGCTCTGGTGAGGGCGCTGGAGGCGGTGCTGTGCTTGTGTCGTCGGTATTTTCTTCTGCGTTGGGTACAGGCAACGTAGGTTCAGGCGTATCCTTGAGTGGTATTACGTGGTTCTGTGCAACTGCAGCGTAGGTGACGGGTAGGGACGTGATTGTCGTTGCTGAGGCCACCTCACCTAGTGGTGTCTGTACCAAACGTCGGCCCATACATTCGGACCGCACATGGCCTTCCTGGCCACATCCTGAACATGTTCGTGGCTGGCCACCGTACATAACGATGGCCCGCACACCACCAATCATCAGGTACGACGGAACGTGTTTCTTCAGCTCAATCTGTATCTGACGCACACCATTTAATACCTGGTAGGTCGTAAATGTTTGCCACTTTTCTGCGAGGTGACCCACGACGTTACCATACGGTTGGAAGGCTGCAATGACCGTTTCTTGAGGTACTTCAAACGGGAGCTCAAACACCCGTAGAGTACGTAATCCGAATCCTACATGATCGACCGTTACAGCACCGATGTGTCCATCAGAGTGCTTGAACTTCAGTCCGGTGTTATGTCGTTGGACAACTTCAGTGCATAGCGCTTCCGTCGTCATCTTGATATAAACGATGCTTCCCGTGATTGAAAAGTGTATTCCGATCACGTCTTGTGGGTTCAAACGAAGATCTTCTCGTATGAACTGTTAGATTTCAAAAGCTCTTGGTCGTGGATGTTCAGCCTGAAACGTTACTTTGATCGTCGCACGGCGGTAAGCGTGCGCCATGAGGTTCGTTAATGCGGGACTCAGCACACACAAATACCGCGACGCGGAAGTAAACAAACCCCGGAGCGGAGCGTTAAGCGGCGCGCGGCGCAGGTGCGCACGCTAGCACGGCCCAAGGCCAACTGGACCGTCTGAGCTAGCCTGGAACACTTCAGAATCGTCCTCACTACTTTACTTCTCCCCACCTCCTACTTTCCAAACTTCAAGGAAGTCCTGCGAACCTTGCAGGACTAACACTACTGTAAGAAAGAATGTGGTGGAGACATGGCTTAGCCGCAGCCTAAGAGATGTATCCAGAATGAGGAGTGCTAGTCCGGAAAGGTTCACTGAAGAATTTCTGTGAAGGTTGAAAAGTAGGAGGCGAGGTACTGGCAAAGGTTGTGTGGACCGACTATGAAGCGCACAGGAATAGTTCAGATGGAGAAGCGCTTGCCCGCGAAAGGCCAAGGTCCCAGGTTCTAATCCCATTTCTGGCACAAAATATTAATCTGCCAGAAAGTTGCAAGTGTAATTTTGTTGATCGCGAAAGCTTTCTTAAAAACTTATCTCGTTTTGCTTAGAGCTTTACAAAGCATGAATAAGAAATTGATTTAGTACAACGCAAACACAGGAAATGTGACTTTAGGTTTTGAGGGAATATCAAACTTAACGCTATATATTCACTGGCTGTTTGCTTTTGACTCGTAATTGGGCGACCTGTTAAATACGCTGTTTTTGCAGTGTCTGCATTGTATGGTAATGACACAACTGCTCCGCATACTCTACTGTAAGTTGACGATTCGTGCGGTTGCTGTTGATAACAGCAGGAGGCATGTAACATGGCTGCCGGGAGGCGAGCATCAGCGAGCAGAAGGCAGCGTCGCAGTGTTGGAAACGTTACCTTTAACAATGTATACAGTAATACTTCGCGCCTGAAGCAGCGTAACTTTGGCAGCGCTCCGAAATAAATGGATGTCCTCCAAGTAGTGCAGATGTTTTCTGCTGCTGGCATCACCAGTTAAAATCGTCGTCATCTCATTACCAATACACTAGTTTCGGCGCACTATGGCGTCATTCTCAAGTTCCTATGATTACAAAAAATATTAAAAGATCAACCACACTGAACAATGAAAAGTATAATAATTTACCACAAAATAATAAAGAGTATGTAAACACTACATTCACCAAAATGTCAATCAAACCACGTGGGCCGCATGGGAATGGCCGTGTGATCTGGGACGCAAGTCGCGGAGTACACGGCCACTCCACCAGAGGTTGGAGTCCTCCCTTGTTTGTAAGACTACGGACCGATGACCTTAGCAGTTTGCTCGCTTCGAATTACAAACTTAGGAAAAAAAAAAAAAAAAAAAAAAAAAACAGTATGCTCGATAGGTTTTTGTACAATTACCATTAAGTCATTTGGCTCATTTAATTTCATAATCCTGTGAGTATAATTGTACAAAACTTATTTTTCGACCATATTGTACAACTGCGAGTTTTCAAGTGGTCAGGCTTTTCAGTCTTCAATTATACCAAAGTTTCAAATATGTAGAGAAACCTATGACAATTTCGCATGGCTTCCTTTGTATAGGGGTTCGCATATACCCATCTCGCGAAGCTCAGA
The DNA here is from genome assembly GCA_026315105.1 of Locusta migratoria. Lineage (NCBI taxonomy): Eukaryota > Metazoa > Arthropoda > Insecta > Orthoptera > Acrididae > Locusta > Locusta migratoria. Next base: position 340,023,582 of record CM048746.1, read on the forward strand.
AACAGTTACATATTAAATTAAATTCAGAGTCTGAATCAGCTGCGGGCAAATATGCTTCATCCTTTATGATGATGAACGATGAAGTAAGTGCGCCCGCAGCTGAACATGGGGCATTTTGTGGTAAATTCAGAAATTTACACAGTTTAAAGTGATTGTATAATTGTCATATTTTGTGATCGTGGGCATTGTAAAATGACTCCATGGTGTGCAGAAACTAATAGTGCATTGCTAGTTACATGGAAGTATATTTAAAAAAAATTCTAAGAAGCAATTGTGACTTTGAAACATATTTTGTGTGTTTCCAATAGCAGTTATATGTGGTTATCCATAATCCGTGTCGTACCCCATCTCTCTTTATTTCAGCAGTCAGAAAAACACCTAGACGAGTACAACTTGCTAGTGGCCGAAACACTGGGCACATTTATGAACTGACTGTGGTCACAAACCTGAAGAATCTGAGTGATAGTGACGACGGCCGCGGAAGCCTGTACTTATATTTTACAGGTAAGTTGTTCATTCACCAAGTTATTGACACTGTTGGCGTTGCTTATACCCCCATATTTTCGTAATCCAAAGAATTTGACACTGTCAAATCCATCTAACTCCTTGTCATCATATTTGAGGCAGTAAATGTTTTACAAGTTTTAAATTACATGTGACATGGTTATCAAGTTTGAGTGACAATGAAATGGCTAGGGACCATTTATAAATTTCCATCAAAATCCATTGACTCCCCATTCTAATGCTTTACTTTATTTACTATTTATTGTAGTGTTTGTTTTATCTGCAAACAAGACACCTATTAAAGTTACCTACGGAAGGTCACTGATATAAACAAGAAAACTTAAGGAACTCAAAAAGGAACTATGTTGAAATCATATGTTGTTATTCCGCAGTTGGATGGAGCCTGGTAGCTTAATACACATCTCTTTCCTATTGACGTTACGATTTGCGTCGTTTTGCAACATGTACCAACATTTCCGATCTGCCGTGGCGGAGTGGCCGAGCGCATTGAGGCGCTATGATCCGACGCACGATGCCGTTCCCCGTCGGGGGTTCCAATCTCCCTAGGACATGGATGTTTGTGTTGTCTTTATTATACGCTAGTTCGTAAGTAGTTTGTAAGTTTAGGGACTGATGACCCCACAGTTACGTCCCATAAGCTTAACAAACATTTTAACTTTTTTTGTAATCTATCAATTTGCAGCACAGACATAAACAATAGGCACTAAATTATACAACTTTGTGTGTGTGTGATTGGTATATATTTGATGCACATTTTGTTCAAATTGATTCATTGTGAAAAGTTCATCTCAGGAAAGAAGACAAACAATAAATACTTACAAAGTGAGAACAGGTATGGTAATGTACCTTCCACAGATCCAAAGAAAATTACCCACAAGGACATGGAATCGATAGTAAAAGAAAATTCTTAGGCACGTTTACTTTTAAATGTTCAAATGTTTGTTAAGCTTACGGGACTTAACTGCGGGGTCATCAGTCCCTAAACTTACAAACTACTTATGAACTACCTCATACTAAAGACGACACAAACATCCATGCCCGAGAGGGGATTCGAACCCCCGACCGTAGCGGCCGTGCAGACTGTGGCTGGCACGCCGCAGACCGCTCGGCCACCGCGGCAGGCCTTTACTTTTAAAATGACTTAAAACTTCTTATTAAAATGTAAATGTTCAGTATACTTGGAAGAATATGTATATTCTTTCTCTATTACAGCCATGCAACACTTATTTTCGACGATCGGATTTCTATACAAGATTTGTTGAAAAGTCATGAATATATACAATAATCATATCATTTGAGATTATTAACAACGTACCGATTGAATCATTTACGCTAATAAATTAATCAATTAAATAAGAGTCGGCCACCAAGCAGTCCTTTAGACTCTTATCAATCAGAACGTTATTTAAAAACTGCTTATGTTTGCTGGAATGCTATTGAAAAATGTGTACTGATGGACAGTGGACACCTTTCTGAATCAAAGAAAATGACTTTCAATCTCTGTGAAAGTTAGTCTTATTTACAGTATTGATTAATAGAACTGAGTTGTTTGCCTTGAAAAAAATCAATTTAATGACAAATTTCATAAAGGATTAAATATTTTGGGAGGCAGTAGTTAGTCCCCCATTTCCTTGAACAGCCATCTGTAATAGCTACACTAGGTATTTAGTTTTTTACATCCTTTGTATCTGACAACATTAGCATGGCAAATAGAAATTTATTTAGACTCTTCGGCAGTTCTGTGATATGAGTCTCCCAATTAATTTTATTATCGAGCAGTAATTCCAAAGAATTTGACTCTGTCAAATGCTTCTAACTCCTAGTCATCATATTTGAGGCAGTAAATATTTTACAAGTTTTAAATTACATGTGGCATGGTTATCAAGTTTGAGTGAGAATGAATTGGCTAGGGACCATTTATAAATGTCCATCAAAATCCATTGAATGGCCATTCTAATGCTTTACTTTATTTACTATTTATTGTAGTGTTTATTTTATCTGCAAACAAGACATCTAATAACGTTACCTACGAAAGGTCACATATAAACACGAAAACTCAAGGGACTGAAAAAGGAACTGTGGGAGACATCATATGTTATTATTTCACAGTTGGATGGAGCCTGGTAGGTTAATACATATCTCTTTCCTATTGACGTTACTATTTGCGTCGTTTGTCAACATTCCCTGTTACACTGTAATATATTAATTTCTTAAAAGTGTACTGTGATTTACACAATAAATTGCCTTAGATAGATCACAAAATACACCAGTAGCCTTAATTTATTTTCTAGTTAATTAAATCCTTTCTCACTGTGTGCATACGAGTAGTTACATTTCTCAATATTAGAACCCTTTATAAATCCGATTTTTCACTTGGATAATACTTTATGTGTGCTCATATTGCTAAGAAGATTACTGTATATTATCGTTTGCAAAATTTTTAAGAATGTAGGCAAAAGTGGAAGTCGACGGAAGTTTGATGGTACTTCTTTGCCTCCTTTCTTATACAAAGGCTTAATTTCACCATATTTCAACCATTCAGTAAAAGTTCCACTGACAAAAGACACACAATGTTACACAAATAATTATAAGGTCGATATTACATCTGCTGGGGTTGTGAGGGTCATACTCATCTTACTGTAGTTATTTCTAGTGAATAGTGAAAGACATTCCACAGTAGCATCTATTGAACCTGAAAAAACACCATCTTTTCAGTAGCACTTACGAAATGCTTATTGAAATGTTCCATAACGCAGAACACACCATCTCTGGTTATAACAATCTCTTCCTTCACTATGCCCAATTTCGTGTTTATTTGTCTATCTGATGAGATTATACTATTCTGATAATGAATTTTATGTCTGTATTAGCATCTTCAGTATATTATAGTATGTTATGTATAATCTACAGTGTTTACATCAGAGCTGTGTCTGACTGACAGTTTCCTTTCTTTCTTTTGGATACCTTTATTCCTGAGTAATCCGAGGTTTAATATTTATTTATTTATTTTGGAGGGGGGGGCAATTTTCAAATAAGGTAGAGACGTTAACAATAAAAGTGATGCATCCCTTATTCGTGCTACATATATTGTACACATCACCTTAATTCACGTCGTTGAGGAGTCTTCTAAGCCGGACGCGGTGGCCGCGGGGACTGAGGCGCTCCAGTCACGGTCTGCACGGCCACTACCGTCGGGGGTTCGAATCCCCCCTCGGGCATGGATATTTGTGCCGTCATAGTTCGTAAGTAGTTCATAAGTAGTTTGTAAGTTTAGGGATTGATAACCCCGTAGTTAAGTCCCATAAGCTTAACAAACATTTGAGAAAGATTTGAGTCTTCTAAAACTATCTCTTTTTGGCTTACTGACTCTCAACTTCCACTCATATTCAATAGACTTTATATAGTGATCAGTATTAACATTTATCAAAAGGAACTGTATGTCATGGTTCGAGAGACTACTTATTTTTGGTTTTATTATATACTTTTGTTCATTAGACATTTCTGTAAAGACATTAACTAGAGGTTGAAATTAATTTATGAACAGATTAAAATTACTTGCTAGTAATCAGTATACACCTACCATTAGAAACTTTTGTTATGAAATTCTAGTTCTTACATACCGGTATTTATTTACATTTGGTCTTCAAGAGAAAATTGTCTGTGTTGTTAAATTTATGGCAATTCCTAATTAATCTGGTAACTCTTCCATTGTCCATTACTGCTCAAAGAAAGTGAGAAATTAACCTAAATCCTGCAACACTTATCAGTTCTATATCAGAGGTCACATGATGTCCAGGGAGACCGACTATGTCATATGGGTTGTATGAATATAACTCACCAGTGCAGGTAAGTGATTCATTAATTATATTCTTCGCAATCGAATGTTTTGATGCATTAAGGTACGTTGCATTAGAAATTAACTGACATAGAACTGGACAGAAATAAAATTTCTGCTGATTGGTGAGAATTTTTAAACAACAGCTATGTTTCCTGAGCCAAAGTGCCAGAATTATGCCGTTTCATTGGTTTCTCATACTGAAGCTTTGTTTCAGTTCTGACCTTTCCTACAACTTGACTTCTTTCTGTCCTAATAAAGCTGGAAAAAAAGAAGTGTTGTGTGTGATATTGAGTTTAATGAAGTACTTCTGTCGATTCTTTCAAAATTACATGACAACATGAGCCATAATTTCACTCTCAGACAGGACACATGATTTTAATTCTTTTTTAAATTCATTGTTCGCCAAATAGCATCACGTATGCAAGGCGTAGGCAAAAGTGTACTGGTCAGCTTCATGAGCTGCAAGGAGGAGGTGGACTGAGTATCGGCGGAAATAGCCTGAAATTCGTCCAGGGCAAAGTGCAATACGATCACCTCTTTTACGATGCACTGGTGCTGCACCAGGTGAGGCAGTTAACCAATGGGTGAGGAGTCTTAGCACGTGCCCTCAGGTCCATCGCTACAGAAAGACACCGCTACTTCCTCCTGTCTTTTGTGGTACCTACCTACCCCTCAGCATTCACTAGTCCAGCTTTAGTGCTCATAATGCCATCTATAGGTTTCATCAGAAGCATATGTCTCTAAACGTTAACACAAATGTTCAAATGTTTGTTAAGCTTATGGGACTTAACTACGGGGTCATCAGTCCATAAACTTACAAACTACTTATGAACTACTTACGAACTATGACGGCACAAATATCCATGCCCGAGGGGGGATTCGAACCCCCGACCGTAGTGGCCGTGCTCACCGTGACTGGAGCGCCTCAGTCACCTCGGCCACCGCGGCCGGCAAACGTTAATACAATTTACTGGAAATTATTATAGCTCTTGAAACCACTGTACGTACTTTGTGTGTAATTATCACATATAATCAACGAGTCTTTCCAATTGTAACAGTTAATAACTCTTAAAGCAATGTGATTTAGATATCCTGACAGAATATCCACCTCTCATAACTCCCTTAAATCAATTCAAATTTTGGAAGGTGGGTAATGACTGAAAAACAGCTGCTGAATCATCACTAAGAAACGTTGTCTTCATCTCTAACTGGGCATCCTGAACGATAGGGGATGCGTCTGAAGATGTTCTCTTAGTAACAAACACCAAATTTTTAACCTATGTCATTCATTTTCATTCACATTTACTGCTGAGTACATAAATTATGGTTCAATATGTAATCTTGTGAAGGGCCTCTCCACCTCATATGCATCGATATTCCAGCGTTAAATAATAAAGTAACAATCTTATGTGTATTAATAAACACTATCATTTTGCCAGGGAAAATCAGTTTATTACGAAAGTTGTTAATGTGACGTTATATTTTTTATTATGAATACTGCAATAAAAGTGTTGTGCTTTAGTGAAAGTTGTATATTTTTAACTTATCTAAACTGCATGAGGGGAAAATAAATAATATTTTATGCCAATGCGCAGGAACTAATTGTATTGTAATTTCTTTTAAAACGACAGATATTAAAAATCTGATTTTAATCTAAGGCAAAAACACGTTATTAAATGTTCAAATGTTTGTTAAGCTTATGGGACTTAACTACGGGGTCATCAGTCCCTAAACTTGCAAACTACTTATCAACTACCTTACACTAAGGACGGCACAAATATCCATGCCCGATGGGGGATTCGAACCCCCGACCGTAGTGGCCGTGCAGACCGTGACTGAAGCGCCTCAATCCTCTCGGCCACCACGGCCGGCAACACGTTATTAATGACTGCACCTGATTCACTCATACAAAACATTACTGAGTTTTTAATTTAAAAACTGAATTAAACGCATCTGACTATTGTGAAAGAATTTTACAGCTGTAGTACAAAGATTATAATCGTGAATTATTTTCAATAAATCTCATATATTCTTCTATTTAAGTGCATTTTCTGAAAAAAAAATTGATTTGATTTGACTGCGTAATGTACTGAATCAACGATGTTGTCTAACAATCTTCGTTCGTGTCACCTGTACACAATAGAAAACGTTTCTCGCACTGGAAATGCAAAAATTTTGGGAAAATAATAATTGGTACTATTTGTAATTGCTAGGTGCCATGCAATTACAGTGGATATCTGCCACTACAAAATGCTTCAAATATTTCATAAGGCATGCATTGTGCAATCCATGCTTGTGTCCACAAAAGACATCGTGCAATAAATTGTTTTCTAACTACAGCTAAAACACGGTTTCTCTTTTTGAATTTTCTGAAAGTTATTATTACTAGTTGAAAAATGCTCCTGTCAGAGTACAAAAGACACAAACGTGTTCCTGTTAAAAACGCTATGAAAGATAAGTGGGGAAGCAGCTACCTTTCGTCATTCCATCTTCTTTACTAAAAACTTCGGCATGCGAACACATTAATTTACCCACAAAACATGCTAAATTATTTTATCCGGCCTCTCTCGTAATGTAGTTTACATATGTAACAAGTCCCTTTTATTGTCACTGTCAAGTCTCTCACATGTTTCTCCCATTGGTACTTTCTCCAGACTGTCACTCCCATTGTTACTCTCATCATCTCTTTCTCTCGATCTTCCTTACCACTTTCCCACTGGCCTATCTGTCATTGTCTATGTCTCGCTCCTTTTTTCTCACACTGCCACTGTCGTTTTCACAGACTGCTGTCTGTCTATTCAGTCCCCATTTCTTCCTCCCTACACATGAAATTTCGGAGGGATTGGTCGATCTTGTGAACCTTAGACCAGGAATTTTAACATGTTTGTGTAGGGGGTTGTTGGATGTCGCTAACATTTTTCTTGTTACGATTCAGCGCTCTGAAGGTTCTAGACCCCAAAAGGTTATGTATGGTCTCCAACTAACTCTCTTCCTCATTTCACTGTCTCGTCTGTCTTTTGCTCCTAGCATAACTATCTTCATCTATTTCTCCTTTTTACTGCCGCTGTCTTTCTCTCACCATCACTCTGTGCTTTCCCTTTCTCTCCCAGCGACATTATCTCATTTCTTTTCCACCGTCACGTTCTGTTACTCGCTTTCAGCACAAAAAACCTAATACGTTAACATGCCAAAGTATTGGTGAGAAGTCAGTGTGAGGACTGAGTCAGCTGAAGCCCACCTATTTGTCACAGTCTTTTAAACAAGAACATATTTGCCTCCTTTGTGTTCTGACAGGGGATTTTTTTCAGCTGGTTCCCTTCTTTTCATTCCTGTAGCACAATGTACTAATTATACAAGACACATTCTATAGAATTATAAAGAAGGAAGGAAGACTAGAATTTATGCTCCGGAAAAATGTGGTCATTAGTGACGGAACTTGTTTTGAAAGGATGGGGACGTTTATCGATGAGTTCTCTGAAAGGAAAAAATGTTCAAATGTTTATAGAGTCTATGGGACTTAACTACGGGTTCATCAGTCCCTAAACGTACAAACTACTTATGAACTACTTACAACTAAAGACGGCATAAATATCCATGCCCGAGGGGGGATTCGAACCCCCGACCGTAGTGGCCGTGCAGACCGTGACTGGAGCGCCTCGGTCCCTCTCTGAAAGGAACCATCACGAAATTTGCCTGGTACGATTTTGGAAAATAAAGGAAAGGCGAAATGTGGATGGCTAGCCATGTTAAATATGTTAAATATGAGGTCACGCCGCAGCTGTCAAAAACTGTATGACTTCTGAGGGTACAACAAGAAAGTTCCCTGCTAAATCCTAAAACAAGGAGAAGGCTGGAAGATAAGAGAATTTAGAAATTGGGTTACGAATTCATCTTATATATTTAAAAAAATCTACGAAAACTAAAGTCAGTCAGCCAGACCGAACTACTCGGCCAGTGTCCTTCATTTTTGCTTTAAACGAAAGTTATTGATCCACAGATTTGTCATCGAGTATCACAATTAGCTTAAGTCTCTCCATCTTTTAAATCTATTCAATAGCGGTAACTTTCTGTCCTTGCATTGAATATTTTGATCGGTTTCTTTTACGATATCTACGGTAATATTTAAGATAGACAATTCTTTTTGACCTTACAATACTTAGCGGATTATGCTCTTTCATCTGCGCTGACATTGATTAATTATAAAGAAAGCTATGCGTGAACATTCAACTTTACTTCCATTTATCCCAACTTTTTTGTCATTCCACTAATGGTGCGAAGTATTCTCACGGGTCCTCTAGTATCTATTAAATGAAGTTGGTGTGTTTAAGTATCATAGTGGTTGGCACTAATATGAAGACTTAGCATTCTACGTTTTGTTAAATAAAATGTGCCGGCCGCGGTAGCCGCGGGGACTGAGGCGCTCCAGTCATGGTCTGCACGGCCACTACGGTCGGGGGTTCGAATCCCCCCTAGGTCATGGATATTTGTGCCGTCTTTAGATAAGGTAGTTCGTAAGTAGTTTGTAAGTTTAGGGACTGATGACCCCGTAGTTAAGTCCCATAAGCTTAACAAACATTTGAATTTTTGAAATAAAATGTTTGTATAGCTTATGGGACTTAACTACGGAGTCATCAGTCCCTAAACTTACAAACTACTCATGAACCACTTACGAACTAGGACGGCACAAATATCCATGCCCGAGGGGGGATTCGAACCCCTGACCGTAGTGTACGTTTTGTTACTTAGAGAAACAGTTCCATATCAATAGGAATATATCTAATGGCTAATCGTACTTCGACCCCTTTGTCAGTAGGCCATTTTTAAAATGGCACCGCGAGATCTATTATTTTTTTGAGCGTCTCACCTCATTCAGTTTAGTACATCATTTCCGTCTGTGGGTACATCACTAATAACGTCGGAATACGTAAAGTTGTCTTGCAAGTGCATGTTGCTACACCGATAAGTCCTTAACTTCATTCAGAGAGTCACATAGCCAGAATAAAACCTGCTATCAAGTAAACACCTCTGGCGGAGGTCGCTGTGGAGGATAACCGGTTGCGGAGCAGATTGGCTAACATATTTTTCTTGTAGTAGTTTTGTGACGTAGTGCGATGTTACTCACCGCCTATGATGCACCAGTAATGTAATTCGTAAATCCATTGTGTGTTTTTGTATTTAAAAGTTTAAAGTTTTAATTGAACATTCGAGCAGTCTGAAGCACAGTTGTCATTTCTTTTCAACGCATTGTACACAGCTCAGTAAGATTTCAGTCCACGATGCTGACTCAGAGGGATTGTTGCAAGTTTCATATTTAGTTGCATATATCTCCGAATGTTGTTATTGCTAATTGTTAGTATTAGAGAAAATAGTATTTGTGCATGACGTTGCGACCTTTATATCGTTATTCACCAATGCGAATTGGGCAATACACAACTCAGGGTAGTAAAGGGATTATGGCTCGTTGTCTCTGTTCATAGTGGTGAGTTCAGTATGTCAGTTTCTATGCCCTAAACAACTACCCAATCTGTTTAAACCAGATCAATAATTAATCTGTAGTTTAGCCAGTCTATCAGTCTGCATATTATGCCGCGAAAACACATTTAAACAAACATAAATTAAACCTCTGAATAACCAACAAAATGGATTCTAAGATAAAGTAAGGATTCACTCGCGAAGTAATTATTTATAAATGAAGTTTATTACTCATTTTGGACATGAAATGCGGAGCTGGTCCTACTTTATACATCGGTAAATAACTGAATATTTCTCCAACGTTCATGAGAGGCACAATAAGTATCACACGCACTCCAGAGTAAAAGTTCCAAATTATCACTCGTTAATTAGTGAAGTCCATCGAATACTAAAATGCCAAATTAATCCGCGATTAATTACAGTATTTGTTATAAAACACAGTTTGTCATTACCGAGTACATGATTGCTGAATTAGCACAGTTCCACAGCCCTACTACCGTGCACAGATTACCACTTTTCATCATAGACTAAGTTCTCCTGTCATAGTCCCGTAAGTCCACAAAAGCATATCTCTTCAAATCACGAGTTTGTAACGCGGCTTCAGACCGCCCAGCGTCACAACCTTTCACCACCACGTCCAAGTTACGAGTCCCTTCCCAAGCGTTAGATAGCATGCTCTGCTGGCTCCCAAAATTGTATCCTTCCGCGCACCCTAACGCCTCATCTTTAAAATACAATTTCCCTTCCAAAATATTATATATTTTAATATCACAGAATTAAATACTTTGACCACCTCCCTTCAAATATCGTTTACATTCAACAAACACATATATGTTTAACAATACTAAAAACGGTTGAGACTGAAGCTCTTTGCTCGGGTAGCTATTAAGCGTGGTGTCTCACTGTTCAAATATGCTATCGCCGTCGAAATGTATTTAGATAATTAATATTTAATTTATCATCGCTTTTTATGCAAAATATTCAGTTCTTGTCCACAAATACATATAATTGTTTATATATAAATTATCTGCTGCATATCTACTATGTTAGTCGGCCATGAAATATTTAAGTGGCAGTCTAAAACATAAAATGAACATTACTAAGATTAATATTAAATATAATAAAATACATATATAAATGTAAAGCGTTTTGCTGGGTTCATGTTTTGTGTTTCTGTGGTGGAATTTATGTTCTGACACAAGAATATTACTACCTCAACGAAAATCAGAACAAGAGATTAAAATAAAATTTATTGAAAGAATTCGGAAATAATGTGGTACGTCTTTTAAGATAGGTAGCGTGGTGCAATGCTACCCATTTGCTTCTTAAACTGTTACTGATAAACACTACATATCGATAATTGTAAATATAAGTCTTATAATATTATTATTATAGTACTGAAATTTGTCGGCTTTTTATCTATAAGGGATATTGAAATTGTAATTACAGCATTTGATTCTCACAAGTCTCCTGAATGCATTCATATAATTATATTTGCCGTATGATCATTTCCTGATTTTATATGGATTTTTAGAATGATGTGTGTGGCTATATTGTATTTGGGGTTTCCTTCCATTTTCTGACTGTGACTGCGGGGCAGAGGAGCAAACCGTAGGGCACATCGTCAAACAGTGTCCACTGCGAACATTTAATGGTGACTTGGAGATTTTACATCAAGTGACTGAAAGTGGTCTGGATTGGTTGTCAAATTTGAACATTTCCATTTAACTATATTATTGCCTAACGTCTATAAATGTAGAGACATTTTCGTGTATGATTTGTATAGTCTTTGACAGATATGGAACTGTCTTTTGTCTTCTCTGGTCAGTGAATGCTACATATATACTTTACTGCAGTAAGTAGAGATGGCAGCACCAACAGACTAGTGATTTTTATTGTTTCAAAATGGAGAGAGCTCATTGGATCGGTCCCAGGTGAGTGAGTGATTTTAATCTTTGCAATCCTCAGTTGTTCTCAGTATGACCTCAGAATAAGTGCTTCAGATTTTTATACAATTACTAAAGTGTACATTAGAAGCTTTCTTTTGAAATTTATTTGCTGTTTTGGGTAGAATATTATGATGTATAGGTTATGTCTATTATAGTAGACGATAGGTACACCGTGTAATTGTGATAGAATTCAAGCACCATTTTTGAAAGTTACAAATGTAGACGTTAGGCATTTGCAGTCGGTCTTACTCCTTATGTAATCGCATATCTGAAATTAGTATTCTCTTGTAGGGCATTTTATGGTACAAAAGCAAGAACGCACATTACTTTAGGACTAGTTCTAGATATTGATAGTGAAGATGATCTGGAGGATTCCTGGTGAAGAATATGTGTCACAGAAGAAGCAGAATGTAGTGACTTTCCAGAGATTGAAGAGAATGAAGCTGAAAACAGCAACAGACCGTCCTTTATGCCAGATTTACCACCCAGCTCTAGTAAACGAGACTTGATTACACAATGCCCACAATACAAGAGACGCTATCAGCCTGAAGCAACAAACCGTCTCACTAGTCAACAACCACTTACATGGAAGAGGAATACTGTATACCACTGGCAGAAGGGAGATATTCCAGAACGACCTCATTCTAGTGAAGTGACGAATCTCAAACCTAGTGACCAGACACTTACAAAGACCACTCCTCCAACAAAGTTCTTTGAAAAATTGCTGACAAATGATATTTTGGAAACTCTGATTTTTTCAAACTAATCTTTTCATTACACAGAAAACCACTAACAAATGTTTCCGACCTGTTGAAAGGAAAGAAATTTCTAGGAATAGTCATGTTTATGAGCATTGTGAAAATGACTAATCAAAGGATGTATTGGAGTCCTGCAATACGGCAGTTGTTGGTGTCATAAGCAATGTCACGTAACAGGTTTGAAGAAATCCTCCACTTCCTTCATTTGGATGACAATGCATTACAAAAGAAGCCAACTAAGGAGGGATAAGACAGAATGTTCAAGATTCGTCCTCTTGTCAATTTGTTCAATGAATCATCCAAGAAAACTTGTGTCCAGGAAAGTTAATCTGCAGTAGACGAAATGATGGTCGCTTTCCGAGGTCAACATAGTTGCAAGGTCTATATGCCAAAGAAACCCACCAAGAGGGAATATAATATCTGGTGCAGGGCAGGAGCTAGTGTTTATGTTTACAAGTGTGAAATATTTGATGGAAGATTAGGTGGACCTCCACCAGGAATGCCTGATTTATGAGAAGGAAGCAATATTGTACTTCGGCTTACACAGGATTTACCTGCATACTACAAAGTTTTCTTTGACAATTACTTTTCTTCTCCTGAACTCCTTACCCTTTTGTTGAGTATGAACTTTTATGCATCCTGTACAGTCAATAAAACTAGGATCAGAGGATGTTCTTTGCTTTGTGATAAAGATGTGAGGAAAGGTGGTAGAGGGGCTTATGATTACCGCGTTGATAGTGACAAAAAAGTTATTATTGTCAAATGGAACGATAATCGTCCGGTAAATATGGCATATTGGACAGGTATTCAGTCGGTTGATCAATGCAGCAGGTATGACCACAAAAAGAAAGAAGATCTCTGTCAACAAGCATGCTATAATAAAGACATGGATATAGTGAGATGTCTGCTTGCTGTGTTACCTTTTGAAGAATCAAATGATATATCTCCAGTTCCATCACCTATGAAAGTTCCATCCAGGGCCACAATGGGAGCTTTGCCACCTACTGCTATTAGATTTGATGGAAGAAATCACTTACCTAACAAGTACCAACAGTGAATCCACAAAGATGCAAGCTGGGATTGCTTTTATAAATATCATACTGAGAACTAATTTGATAGATGTGCCTCACCAAAAGTAAAGTGAAATATTGTAGGTTTGTCACATGTTTGTACTGTTTCTTTTTAGTTTGTAATAAAGAACTGATTACTTATATATAATTAAACCTGTCATAATTCATGTTTGAGACTTGTTAATCACTTAATGTATACATCTTACATTCACCACTTGTTAGTAACACTCTCGTAGAACACTCAGTTTTTAATTCTCATATACCTAACGTCTACATTCGTAGATGTTACAAATTTTTCTGACCCCCATTTTAAAAAATTGTGAAAAAATTCAAGACGTTAGATTTTAATGACAGAAAAAGGGTATTAAAATTCCGTGCATCGGATGACGATGGCATACACGAACAACGAGTACGTTGACATGTTGCTGATGCTCAGCGAGTGCCGACACGATGCCACTGAAGCAGCCACGGCGTATGCCGTGAGATATCCTAGGCGAAGAGCCTCGGCAGTCATTACGTTCTTACGTGCTGAACAACGACTTCGGGAAACAGGCAGCTTGGTAATGCGCCGCAGTAACAGACGAAGACCTGCAAGAAGTGAGGAGACGGAGGTGTTTGTTTTAGCTGCACTACACCACGATCCTCATGTCAGCTCACGAGCCGTTACTGCAGTCGCTGGTGTCAGTCTCACATCTGTGTGGCGTATAGTACACGGCCACAGGTTTCACCCGTACCGCCTGTCTCTGACCCAGGAGCTGCATGGGAACGATTTCCGTGCAAGAGTGACATTCTGTGAGTGGGCCATGCATAATTTCACGCTGGAGTCTTTATAAAGTGTTATGTTCTCTGATGAGTCCACGTTCACAAATTATAATGCAGTGAATCGCCATAATATGCACTACTTGGCCGCAGACAATCCTTGGTGGGTACGACATGTCGACCGTCAACGTAGGTGGTCTATTAACGTGTGGTGTGGAATCCTTGAGGATGAAATCATCGGTCCACACTACTTCCCAGGTAACTGACAGGTGAGTTATATCGCGCTTTTATAGCCGACAGTTTGGGTGGTCTCCTTGAACATGTGTGTCTACACACGAGAGTCCATATGTGGATGCAGCACGATGATCATCCAGCCCATTCTGCGCGTGTTGTTGTGGAATAACTAAACAACAGTTTTGCAGGAAGATGGTTGGGGCTCCATGGTCCTCATTCATGGCCCGCAAGGTCGCCCGATTTAACACCAGTAGATTTCGTTTTGTGGGGCCGGCCGCGGTGGCCGAGGGGACTGAGGCGCTCCAGTCACGGTCTGCACGGCCACTACGGTCGGGGGTTCGAATCCCCCCTCAGGCATGGATATTTGTGTCGTCCTTAGGATAAGGTAGTTGATAAGTAGTTTGTAAGTTTAGGGACTGATGACCCCGTAGTTAAGTCCCATAAGCTTAACAAACATAATAACATCTTTTTGTGGGGATATCTAAAGGATCGTGTTTATGTCAATGAGCCCATATCCCCAGATGATCTAAAACGGCGCATCGGGGACGCATGTCGCTCCGTCACACCAGCGATGTTACATCTCGTCCGCAGATCCTTTCGACGGCGCATTGCATTATGCATTGAGGAACATGGACACACATTTGAACATCTCATGTAAATGAACTTCCCACCGCCATAACATCCATTACCCACCACACAGCCATGTATTATGTACAGCGTGTGGTATACAATAAACTATGTTCATAACTCCGCAGAAAGTGTATCATTTCTTGTGTTGACCTACCGCATTAAAATTTCCTGTCTCCTATTTTTTATAAGTACAGAGGCAAACACACTTAGTGAAGTAAAACCATACGATAAATAAAAAATAATAATTTCAGTTGCAATCTGGGAGAGCCGCCCTCGCTCAGCCAAGAGCGCCATTTCCGGTTTCCGAGCAGATTAGGAAAATCCTAACAACCTGTATTCCATCTACTAGGTCCAAATTGTTTGCCGGCCGGCTGGGGAACCCAACAGCCTGACAAAACCCGCCTTTCACATGCAAACAATCAGCTTCCCCCTGTATCTACAATGTCACAACGTAAATAGATGTATGAAGCGGTGGCCACAAATCGCAAACAACGGAAGATGCATTTGCCAACGTCTGCTATTTGAGCTGCTACTTTGGTGTGTAGTAGTGTGCAAAGATCTGGTGCTTTGCTTGGAACAGCTCACGTGTCGCTTGTTTCGCATAGAGTCAGTAAGTGTACATGATGTGAGGGATCCACCCTCATTGCCGGTTGACTGGTGGGTAATAATGTGCTTGTGTTACTACAGCTTGAAGCACAGAGTCACTGTGGAAATTGATCGGCTGGTCTCGCCCGTTCCCTGTGGCCATCAACTGCGTCTGAGCAGGTGCACGGTGAGAGACGAGTTTACCAGTTACCTGGAGCTCCGCGTTAAGGAACCCCTCAGGGAAACAGCGTCGAAGATCGAAAAAATATGTATGCTGATACCTTCACGTTAAGCCCACGTGCAGGATTCAGTCTCCTGCAAGCTGTGACTCGTGCTGGCATCACTGACGTCACCGCTTCTGTTCTGAGGCCATTCTCAGTTCTTATGGGCTTCTGGCGGAAGTGGTGAATACTGTTGACCTTGCTTGCTAGATTCAAGAAGAGCTAGCAGATTTTGGCATCGCCTCCAGAATTGATTGGGGTCCTAGAGTATGGAGACGAGTGGAGTGTCTAAACCAAAGGCTAGGTCAATTCCGTTACGGTCTCGACTGCGTTGTGGCGAATTGTAAAACTCACTTTGATAGATTATGGGTGCACTACACAACGGAAGGAGGTACTCAGCTATTTGATTACTTATAGAGGGAGTATGAAGGACTTCTAAATTAGTCGGTATTCTGAGATCCAGTGACGGGTCTCTCCAGTCGATACGCAGGGAGTAAAATCAAACTACGTACCAAGTAAACACACTTCGACTGTCTTAATTTTATCAAAATGCTGTAGGAATAATCGAAACAAAGTTGCTAAATTCGCCATGCTTAGTTTACTCTCGGAACTGAAAGCTGACAGTAACCTGAAGTAGAAGGCTATAAAATATTTAGCGATGTTTGGAATGTATATTGAAGAAATATTAACCGACATAAAGTGGGGAGTGTTCATTACAGTTAGGTACTGTGTCAATCGAGTCCAAATTGACTGTGAAGTTATCTGGAGATCTGTGATAAGCCAAGTTAAAATTAATTAGCGATTTTTTTACCGTCCATCCAGTTCCACTGTGACAGTTTTAGAATAATGCAAAGAAGTCTGCACTCTAAAGCACGGAGACTAGTTAGAGGTAACCGTAGTCTAACACACACAGTCACGTAACTCCCAGATTTTTGTTACACGCCAAGACAACAGCACTCCAAGCGGCTGGCGAGGTACAAAAAAAATGTTCAAATGTTTGTTAAGCTTATGGGACTTAACTACGGGGTCATCAGTCCCTAAACTTACAAACTACTTATGAACTACTTACGAACTAGGACGGCACAAATATCCATGCCCGAGGGGGGATTCGAACCCCCGACCGCAGTGGCCGTGCTGACCGTGACTGGAGCGCCTCAGTCACCTCGGCCACCGCGGCCGGCTGGCGAGGTATATTTATGAATACGACTAGATGACCCGGTGAACTTCGTATCACTTACCTCTTAATACACACCATATTTATTGAAATCATATGTATTTCAGACTCAGTAGCTTTAAAAAGGCATCATCAGATAGTCTAAGTATCGGCTCGATAGTGAGCGGAAATAGCGGGCAAATCAAGCACACATGTCCAGGATAATGTTCATGTCACATTCGTGGAAGTTCAGGGAAGGTTTAAACGGTGATAAAATGTAGAACAATTATGCGGAAAATTTAAATTTAAAACATGTAAAATAATGACTTGGTTGTTGTATTGGCTGCGTTCAGAAATATACTTTGAAAGAGTAAAGTTCGCTTTACATGATCTGAACCTGTATGTTGTTGTTGTTGTTGTTGTTGTCTTCAGTCCGATGCAGCTCTCCACACTACCCTGACCTGTGCAAGTCTCTTCATCTGATAATACGTTCGTCAACCTACATCATTTTGAATCTGCTTACTATATTTGTCCCTCGGTCTCCTACTACGATTTTTACCCCGCACATTTCCTTCTAATGCTAAGTTGACAATTCGTTGATGTCTCAGAATGTGTCCCATCAATCTATCCCTTCTCTGAGTCAGGATATACTAGAAAATCCTTTTCTCCCCAATTCGGTTAAGCGTCTCCTCATCACTTACGAGATCTACCCATCTAATTTTCATCATTCGTCTGTACCACTACATTTCAAAAGCTTCTATCATCTGTTTGTCCTTATCGTCCACGTTTCACTCCCATATAATGCTACACTCCAGACAAAAGCTTTCAGAAAGGACTTCCTGACATTTAAATTAAAATTGGATGTTAACAAATTTTTCTTATTCGGAAACGCTTTTCTTCCCTACTTCTCTACTTCAGCCATCAGAATTTATTTTGGCTACCCAAATAACAAAACTCATCTACTACTTTTATTGTCTCATCCCCTATTCTAATTCCTTCAGCATCGCCTGATTTTCTGACATTCCATTCCATTACCCTCGTTTTACTCTGGTTAACGTTCATCTTAACATCTTCCTTTCAAGTATATGAACTGTCAAATATAAAAATGAATTGTTGTTCGTTGCTCTCGCTAAAACATGAGAGCGGCTCAACCGACTTGGGTATATATCATTTCATAAACCACTGAATCTATTGTGATGAAATCTGGTGTGGAGATAGGTTGGGGGCTGAAGTACTGGATAAGATACTTTAGAAATTACGTAATACAAGATATTTTTAGATTTGAAGTATATATAGCGAAATATCAAATAATAATTACTCTCAGGAAAAGCTATTTAGTCTTTGACTTCTTAATTTAAAAATGCATTGTCCCTTTTGTAAAAAGTGGTTAGAACGGCAGAACAATTGAAGTACCTGTCAGTTTTCCACAAATTTTCCTATTTTCTGGTCAATTATTCCAAACTTTTACTTCACTCAAACCTTCCTCTTGTTTTGAATGTCGAAGGTGCGAAATTTTATCGCAATCAGATGAATGGTATTGATATTCCATAGAAAAATCTCTTTCTATTTTCTCTGTATTTTCCAATTTTTCCGGGAAATGTTTCCAAATTTTTATTTCGTAAGTTTGTTACTCACGTAAAGTATGCAAAATTTTATCGTAGTCAGACGAATGATGTTAATAACCCATTGAAAAAAGCTCTTTCTCGCGAATTTTCTAATTTTCCTGGTAACCTTCCTGAATTTTTTTCTGGTAGATTTTCCAAATGTTTATTTCATACAAACCTTGTTCTGTCAATCCGTACTCAAGTGATGCTCTTAAAATCATGTCGCAATTGATTTTTATTCATAGAAAAAAAAATCGCTTTCGGTTTTTCCAAAAAAAATTTTCCTACTTTCCGGGCGACTTTTCGAAATTTTTATTTGATGCGAACCTTTCTCTTCCTTTCAACATGAAATATACAAAATTTTATCTCAATTGGACGAAAGGTATTGATAGTTAACTGGAAAAAGTTGTTTCATTTTTTCCCGATTTTCCTCTTTTCCGGACAACGTTTCCATATTTTATTACCGTTTAAGCCTTCCCTGGACTTACACGAATATTTCAAGACTAAAATTAGCCAAATCGGTCCAGTCTTTCTCGAGTTTTAGCGACACAAACGAACAGCAATTCATTTATATAGATAGATATCGGACGAGAATGAATAGCATCGTTTAAATTGATTTCGACATACGTTTTACGACAGGAAAGGTACGTGATGCCTTAAAAGTTGCATCAACTAGAAAACAGCTCCACATTTGTCTCTATTAGGTTTCCAGAGAACCATTGGAAGGTATGAAACGGAACTTCGCAGGGCAGTATATTTTAGATTATTTTGAAATCTACAACTTTTTATTCTTGAATTTCTTTTTCTATTAAGAACAAACAAATGACTAATGAACAACAGAAAACCCAACCTTTTGCATAAACAGGTCGGTTTCCTTCTGAGAAACGGCAACGTCTTTTCACTACAATTCCAGTCGAATTAGTAAGTGTTGAACGAAAGAAGAAGTAAGTGTTGAACGAAAGAAAATTATATGGAATGCAATACATACATTATTTAATTGCCAGATGAGCCATTTGCCGCTGCACAAACGTGATATTAAACAATACTGTTTACCAACAATGCAGAAACCAATTCCACACTTGTTGTTATATCTGAACCTCAAACAGCAAGAATCTTCGAGACATTCGTTTTATAAGCAAACGAATTAATTACACTCAAAAGTATGTTCGTGTATAAGAAAGACGAATGAATTGGAATAATCTTCGCATCATTAAACTGGACATCGAATTTTTACACGTCAGTTAAAGTGCCTCTCATGTAAGAATAGAAGACAACGGGAATTAATATTTCTAGTCAGTTTATATTCTCTTACTTTCAGCAGATTTGGCTGCAAAATATACATATATTAGTAAATATTTGTTCATGAATAAGTTGTTGTTTATACCACTGAAACAGGGAAATTCGGCTGTTTTTACATTTATTTCACGATTATTTACGTCTTTCGATATTTCACTAATGCTTGCAAGGCAAAAATTACAGAAACTTTTTCGTTAATTACATACAAAAGTAATTATAAACAAACATAATTGTTCCGGCACCTTGCCAACCACTATAAAAAAACCTGGCGCCATATAAGAAGGCGCTTCGGCTCATTAGAGGCGGAGCGTTACGGAAAGCATGGGGGAAGGAGCTATGGCCGAGCACCAACAGTTGATCCTAGGGATTCAAACGATACATCGATGTTTTGAACAGCAATATATCGCCGATGCATCGACGACAGAAGTCCAAAACTATCGACATCGTTCAACAATTGATTGTCAACTCCATTATTACTTTATTAGTTGCTCAGCCAGCGTCAGCTCAAGTGCTCCTGCTGTCGTCACTCGTCGCTGTTTTCATACTTTCGAAATAGTAGGTAAGTGAAATATGAAACTAACAACAATATCATTTACTCACCTTTGTTTGCTATTCTCTCAGTGCTGCCGTCACCTGTTCGAGTGAAAACAATAGTATGTTTCAGTTTTGTTGGACAGTTTGTACGCGTACATATAGCCAATTAGCCACACGTGTATTAGTTTGCTATCGTGAGTTTGTTGTGTGCAGCAGTAAGTGGTCAAACGCAAGGACTACCAATTTTATAAATCCGGATCTAGAGTTCCATGGGATATTAAAAGTAATGCACACAAACATCGCAACTGTAATATCACACCGATGACTTCAGAATAACAAAAAATTTCGAAATAATCAAACCTATGTCAAATGCGAAGCGAAAAAAATTGCGTAGGAAGAGTGGCTCTTCAATCATGTGGCTTGCATTTGATGTCAAGTTCCGTTATAAAATAAATCTTATTCAAATTTCAAAATTTCCTTAATGAAACCTGTCAGTATCATGAGACTCATTGATGATTAGTGCGCTTGAAAGAAGTACTTGAACTTCTGGCTAGTTACCAGTAGGTAAATCTGAAGCGTAACCACCAGTCTGTTTGTAATTGGTATACAATCTCTCATACTTGTATTTGTAATGGTTTTTGTATACCCGGGAAAATTGTATGAGATGTCAAGATCGTATTCAGCTTTCTGGTAATAGACCCTCGTCTGTAACAAAGGCCGGACGCGGTGGCCGAGGGGACTGAGGCGCTCCAGTCACGGTCTGCACGGCCACTACGGTCGGGGGTTCGAATCCCCCCTCGGGCATGGATATTTGTGCCGTCCTAGTTCGTAAGTAGTTCATAAGTAGTTTGTAAGTTTAGGGACTGATGACCCCGTAGTTAAGTCCCAAAACCTATACAAACATTTGAACATTTTGAACTGTAACAAAGTGCGCAGCGTCATTTCATTAGTTAAATTTTCTGAAGTATTCTGTTTCTTTAAACAGAACGTATCCACAAAGCTGTATTTGTCTTGTTCTTTCTGACTTGGTACCTTGTGTGTATCAAAGCAGTAGCGCAGTGTGTTTTTCCTAATATTTCTTAAACGTATGGAAACATCGGAAAAACATCGATGTATCGTTTTTCAGAGCAATGTTTTTTTAACATCGATATTTTTCCGCAGGAACATCGATGTTTTTATCAACGATGTTGCATCTCTAGTTGTGCCTGCCAGAGAAGCATTGCATAACTCGCGTCCAGCCACACGTCTACAGAATGAACATTATTGGCTGTCATTGCGGAAATGGAGGGGGATGCGCAGAACGACAGAAAACTGGGCCGCCTTCTTAGGTGACGCCGACTATAGGAGGGCTATAGCAGCACCACCTAGAGACAAGGCCTCCACCTAAATGGCTGGCCGGTGGGGCACGCCCACTGCATCGTGTGGCCAGCCATTTAGCTGGAGGCTGTGGCCTACTCAGTGTGACGTAGCACGGGCTGTTGTGAGGCCTTGTCTCTAGGTGGTGTTGGCTACAGTCGGCGTCACCTACGAAGGCGGCCCAGCTTTCTGCCGTTCTGCACATCCCCCTCCATTAACGCAATGACAGCCAATAATGTTCATTCTGCAGGCGCGTGGCTGGCCGCGAGTTACACAATGCTTCTCTCGCAGGCACAGCTGTTGGCGCTCAGCCGTAGCTCCTCCCCTCCATGCTTCCCCTGACGATCCGCCTCTATGCACGGAAGCGCCTTCTCATATGACGCCAGGTATAGTGTCGTTGCAGCTGTCAGTTGGTAACAACTTTTACAGCTGTGAGTGTCGCAACTGTGTATGTCAGAAGTCGATCCGAAACACAGTGATCCATAGCTCCGTCTACTAGGCTGGGAGAGCGCCCAGGTCGCAGAAACGGATTGCAACCATGTTGCCAAATAGTTAGATAGCTGCCGGTCAGTATAGCTAATGGTCGCTGTTGTCTGACAGAACTAGCAAAAGTTGACTGTGGAGGTAACTTTAACCTACCAAGTTAATCTCTGAGAGGAGGCCGATTGCTCAACTATATGATAACTACATAGACACTTCCATGACCCCAACACATTACACAAGCTTCCTAACTTACTTTCTAATCAATATATTTAATCTGTCTGTTGTTCACTTATCTCAGTTTCAATTCCTCTTGGAACTAAATCCCTTAGACAAACACAATCCTTCGATAACATATAAAAAAGTTTTTATAAAGCTGTGAGACCAAGCTGCCCACATACTTATGCTCACTTATGCCCACACACTCCCAGAGGGAAGACTCGAACGTCCGACGCAGAACAGAGACGCACTCCGCAGCAAGGCGCCTTAGAGCGTATGGCCACTCCCGCAAGGCGATATTACATAAGTTATCTAATTGAGATGACAGATAACTGAACCACATAAGTAGAATCAAAGTATTTGGAGTATACAATAGTCACTAGTTTCCTCAACCTACTAAATAGGCCGCCATTCTTTGGTGTTGAAAATGCTCATGAACTGAGTAGCATAACAATAGCCCTACGACTGGTTGCTCTTTTTCTTATGTGGTGAATTTCGTCAAGTCATACCCAAAATCGCAACACGATGAGTGCTGATAGTGTCAATATATGTACAATGTACGGGATTGCCCCTCGATTCGGCAATACGGTGTTTAAAAACTCTATATAGATATGACTCTAAAAAAAGGATTTGGTACAGTAGAAGAATTCAAAATGTGATCTAAAGATGAACTATAAAATAAAGCTATTAAATGGATAGCAATATTAACGCCACGTGATTCATGTAAAAACAAAGAATTAAAAATATTAACTATACCAGGTTTGCACATATGAAACAATAGATCTACTTTTTCAAATCATAAGTTGTAAATTGTCACGAAACACAGACATTCATGGCCACAATACTAGAAATAAGGAAAATTATAATGTGCTTAGCAAAAAACTGAAATATACGGATAGTGACTCCGTAAAAGCTAGACTGCCTCTTACTGTTAGCATAAAAGAACTAAGTCCCTTTCAAAGAAAAATTGAAGGAACGTCTTATAATTGTATGTTAGTATCATGTAAATGATAGCCTACTTAAAGGAAACACTATCATTTCCCAAAAGAAGGTAAAAGGCAACAAAGTGTGCGTGCGGGATGGATGTCGTTCTACTGACATTTTGTAAAGATTATTCAAATGTTCAAATGTTTGTAAAGCTTATGGGACTTAACTACGGGGTCATCAGTCCCTAAACTTACAAACTACTTATGAACTACTTACGAACTAGGACGGCACAAATATCCATGCCCGAGGGGGGATTCGAACCCCCGACCGTAGTGACCGTGCAGACCGTGACTGAAGCGCCTCAGTCTCCTCGGCCACCGCGGCCGGCTGTAAAGATTATTACTGAACATTTTTGTAATTATTTATAAATGATAAACTTTTAAAAATTGGTAGGCCTACGCGTAGAACCGTAAACATGGACATGTCCAATATCACTGTAGAGTAGGCTACCGGTATGCTCTACAGACAAAACAGCCAAGTAGAATCGAGCCGATCGCAAAGTACGGTGCCTTAACGTGACTATATAGATATATAAACTCGTTACGGCACCGTTCTTTGCGTTCGGATCGACTCACTCGGCTGTTATCGGAAGGTATGAGGACGCGCGTCTGTAGAGAACATTGTTGTTGTTGTTGTTGTTGTTTTTAGTGTGTACAATCTCATTTTAAAAAAAGGGTTTATGAGTAATTGGAATATTCTGTGATAATATTTATTCTAAGTTGATTAATTTATATAGACATCCGTGGCGATTATTAAGCGCGTTTGCGTAGCTCTACGATTTTCCATGGTTATTTTTGTTGTTAGACATTTTAGATTATAGTGATTGGCATGTGTTTCAGGTTAACGCTGAATGATCTGAAGTCCGCTTTTAAAGCAAACACACGTTCTATTATTTTTTCCCCTATAAAGGTTTCGTTTTAGTTGTTAATGATTTGTTTCGCTCTGATCTACTATAAAAAAAGTTTAGTAAAAGTATTGAAAAGTTTTCATGTAGACAAGATATGCATTTTCATTCATGACGGTATTATCTTATAGGTTCATTTAAGCAGCTGCCAGTGAGCTACTTGCGCATGCGCAGAGCTGAAATTAAGTTCAAGCAGCTCCTCCTCCCGCTTCTGACTACATGTCGAGTGGCTGTTTCTTGTTTAAGCGGTAACCGCAAGCTACTAGATTCTACCCGGAAAAATATTTCTGGTGCGCTCCAGCTGCCAGATTTGCGCATACGCAGAACTGTTGGACTGGGAGGGTGGTGTAGTCTCCAAGTTTCGTGATATTTGCATTTATTTGTCTTCATTTACAACTGCCTCGTCATATGAAAACAAAACGGATTTCTTTCACTGGAACTGTTAGATGAATTTATTCACAAAATCGCGGAAGCCTAATAAAATATAACATTTCAGTTCTCTGATTTTATTTCCACGTCATTAGCGAGCTCAAGCATTGAGTTGAACATGTAATGCACACCCGACAGGTCATTTCATACATTTTACCCATTAAAAAAATTGTGCGGCTGTACATGAGTTCCCTCGACTTTAATCTATACTGAGAATGTTCATTCAGTGAACGAAATCGACATGCTATATTAAAAAAATATACTTTACATAATAACCAACAAGCGGAAATGTCTGAAGTTATTTTTGTCGGTTTGCTAAAAAGAAAAAAAAAGGGGGCTTACATTAATCAACTACAATAAACTGTTCTTTGGCACACAGGCAGTCAATTTATTTGAAACAATATTCCAGACTGTTACCTTGTTTAAACTGTACGCTGTGTCTTAAAGAGCTCGCGTTTTATTTTATAAATGCATGCAGTGTCAACAGGTTTCATTTTCTACTGTAATAAAGAACTAAGCATGAGGGTACACTTCAAGGAAATTGGTATCCTGAAAACCGGAAAGAAAAGCTTAATACAGGTACTTCTACTTGAATCTGGACATGTTGACATACTCTTAAAGGCGAATAGTGGTTTGGGTAAGGTTACTAAATTGCGATACTCTTGGCTTATCCTCGGATGTGTTGTTTGTTTTGTGAGACAATGTAGGATCCGTTAATGCTGCACGTCCACTATTTGTAAATGTTTACTTGGAGAGTAATAAGCAGGCGATTTAATCAGTAATTGCGAATAAAATAAATACCTATATTGACGGCTTTATAAGAAAAAAATCTTTTCTTTTAGACACATCCACAAAACAATGTTTTCATCATTTGTGGTACATTGTCTAGGCTTAAATTCCTGTCTTAATTTTTTTTTT
The DNA here is from genome assembly GCA_026315105.1 of Locusta migratoria. Lineage (NCBI taxonomy): Eukaryota > Metazoa > Arthropoda > Insecta > Orthoptera > Acrididae > Locusta > Locusta migratoria. Next base: position 340,049,503 of record CM048746.1, read on the forward strand.
TTTTTTTTTTTTTTTTTTTTTTTTTTTTTTTTTTTTTTACAGACTGACATTCGTTCGCAAATTACTGCAACGTACTGCCAGCAAATTCTTCAATGTTTTATATTTTGTGTGATGTATTACGTTAAAAGTTTTAATACCATCAGCAAGGTTTCATTAAGTAATAAAACTGAAAAATAAATCGTTGTTCTGCATAACTGATCGGAATTATACAAGAATATCAAAACAATAATGAGGTCGCAGTTCAGCTGTTACTCCACCGCTATGAACGAGAATCCTATCAGAATTAGGACGAAAAGCGATCAAGCAGTGCAAGCTCCAAATACGTCATCGTAGTTGCACATGCGTACTTGCTCGCACTTGAAAGTAGCTTCCTGGCTGCTGCTTAAACGATCCTCTTAATTGTTACCGGTGACGACACAGAATACAGTACAACCATGGAGGTAAAAAGACCTCCATGAGTACAACAGTACTGATGCTCGCAAATGTAGTGTTGTAACCACTAACCAGGTTGTAACTATGATCTGTCACCACTATAGAGAACCGGGCCGGCGCAAGCCCAAGTGCCGCCCCGCGCGAGCTGCTAAATTGCCGCCCCGCCGTTTTATTTATTTATTTATTTTTACAAAACGTTTGTGGAATTTTATTTAAACAAATCTGTAGGAAATGTCAGCAATCAATCGCAATTCTTGTTTTTACTTTTCAGATATACCTATGTTTCGGCCACTGAGTGGCCAGCCACAAAGCTTTTTAATATCTGCTTACACCTAAACCGTCATGTTGACAGTTACGTTCAGCATGACGATATAGATGTAAACACAACTCAAAGCATTTAGAATACACACTGTGCCCGAAATCTATGTAGATCTGGAAAATAGAAACAAAAATTGAGACTGATTGGTGACATTCTCTACAAATTAGTACAAAACAGTCGCTGGGCACCAGCTCAAAAATGGAGCCAAACCTGATTAAAGAAATCTAGCTAATTTTAATGAGACTTGTGAATTTAAGAAAATGTTCAAATGTGAGTGAAATCTCATGGAACTTAACTGCTAAGGTCTTCAGTCCATATGCTTACACTCTACTCAACCTGTTGTTTGTTGCTGTGGTCTTCAGTCCGGAGAGCCGGCCGCGGTGGCCGAGGGGACTAAGGCGCTCCAGTCACGGTCTGCACGGCCACTACGGTCGGGGGTTCGAATCCCCCCTCGGGCATGGATATTTGTGCCGTCCTAGTTCGTAAGTAGTTCATAAGTAGTTTGTAAGTTTAGGGACTGATGACCCCGTAGTTAAGTCCCATAGACTATACAAACATCAGAACATCAGTCCGGAGACTGGTTTGATGCAGCTCTCCACAATACCCTATCCTGAGCAAGCCTCTTCATCTCCACATAAGAACGACAACCTACATCTGTCTGAATCTGTTTACTGTATTCATCTCTTGGTCTTCCCCTGCGATTTTTTCCCCATACACTTCCCTCCAACGCTAAATTCACAATTCCTTGATGTCTAAGAATGTGTCCTACCAATCTATCCCTTCTTTTAGTCAAGGTATACCAGATATTCCTTTTCTCCCCAATTCTGTTCAGTACCTCCTCATTAGTTACGCGATCCACCCACCTAATCTTCAGCATTCTTCTGTAGCACCATATTTCAAAAGCCTCAATCCTCTTCCTGTCCGCACTGTTTATCGTCCATGTCTCACTTCCATACAAGGCAACACTCCATACAAATGCCTTCAGAAAGGACTTCCTTAGGCTTAAATCAATATTCGATGTTAACAAATTTCTCTTTTTCAAGAACGCTTCTCTACCCATTGCCATTCTGCATTTTATATCCTCTGTACTGCGACCATCATTTGTTATTTTACTGCCCAAGTAACAAAACTCATCTACCTCCTTTATTGCTTCGTTTCCCAATCTAATTCCTTCAGCATCACCTGATTTTCTTACACTGCACTCCATTACCCTAGTTTTGCTCTTGTTAATGTTCATCTTATATGCACCTCTCAGGACACTGTCCATTCCGTTCAATTGCTCTTCCAGGTCCTTTGCTGTATCTGACAGAATTACTATGTCGTCGGCAAAACGCAATGTTTTTAATTCTTCCCCCTGAACTTTAATTCCTTCTCCAAATTTCTCCTTGCTTACCTTTATAGCTTGCTCAATGTACAAATTGAATAACAATGGAAAAAGACTACAACCTTGTCTTACTCCCTTTCCAACCACTGCATCCCTTTCATGCCCTTCAACTCTGACAACCGCTGTCTGGTTTTTGTACAAGTACTCAACCTAAATTATCAAAAGGACAAACACACACACACACACACACACACACACATGACCGAAGGAGGAATCGAACCTCTGCCGGGACCAGCCGCACAGTCAATGACTGCAGCACCTTAGACCACTGGGCTAATTCCGCGCGGCGTGAACTTACACTTAACGTAAATGAACATTCTTCAATGTTTATGAACAGATAATGTATTCAACGGAAAACAGTATACAGTAAATAAAAGTTGGCAAAGTGATTGTGTGCGAGTAGTATTGTCAAACAGAAGTGCCGGTCAGAGTTTTAGTTCATGCAGGCGGAGACAGGTGTTCCATGGCTTAAACCCAAACGTCCGATTATCACTCAGAAACAGGTAGAAAAAATTTAAAAAAAATGCGTCGAAATCCAATTATCCTAGGCTTACTACCAATGTCTTTATTTCTTGTAATTACTCGCAGCGCATTTACCTATTAGGAATATTTCTAGTCATTGTAGGTGTTGGACATGTTTGACTGTAGTAATGTTCAACGATTTTTTTTTTTTTTTTTTTTTTTTTTTCATATGCGGAAAGTATGAAACACTTGGAAACTGTCATTGAAGGACTTAGCAAAATTGCTTCAGGCTTAATATGTAACCGCAGTATCGAACATTGGATTCGAATTTCCAAATTAGATTTTCTCTTCTGCAAAATTAGTTGTGACTAAACGCACGGCGCGTAACAGGCTGGCAGCCGAACCGGGCCGGGATATTAAACACATTGGGCCGTATGAATAAAATTGAGTATCTACTTTATACTCTGATTTCCAGAGAATATACTCAGGTTCGCATGAATAAATAGAGTCGAAGAATATAATTCAGCCGAGTATGTTCTCGGCGTGAGTACGGGGTGGGAGAAGTTACTCACAGCAGATAACATTTTCCAATTTCATATGAATAAAACTACAGACGTTTCTCACGACGGGAGAACATTCTCAGATTTCTGGAGTGAGCTCTATGGCATACTCCGTTCTGAGTAACTTCTATTAAGTTTACGTTTTACTCAGGTTTATAATAAAAATGACAATTTTGTTACTTATAAGGCAAAAACAAGTTCCTTTATATGTAGTCTTTAAGAAATACGAGGGGACCTATAAAGTTAATACGAAAAAAAAAAAATAAAATAAAAAAAAAACATTTTTGACGAGTATCTTCCTTCGGAAAAATCTTGTGACACTTCCAGCATTTTATACAGTGACGATAGTGATGTAAGAGGAGTTTTCATTACCGACATAAAAATGAAAAACAAATGGATTCAGCTGCGTGTTTTACTCATTTGTTTGGCGAGTATATTTACTTTTGTAAACAGCCACATAGCAAAATAATATTGTTTTTAAATAGGGTCTATTAGTAAGACGTTATGCTGTTAGTTCCAAATAAAGTGTATCCCAGGACTTCTCAGTTTCTATCACAAAATAAATATTGCTGCAATACCAGGTAGGCCTAGTGAAGTACTGTTTCTATCCAAACCGGTTGGCCTATTTATGAAGCGTTTTCTGACTTCGTAATCGTAACTTCTGTCATGTTAGAAGTAAATACGACAGGAAAATTAACAACTGATTAATTACATACCTAGCAGCCTGTTTCTTGTTCAAAATCGCATGGCCTAACGCTTATGAGCAAACCATTGTGTGTCATATTTAACAATAAGTAAGGCCTATCTCTTGTTAGAACACTCCGATAGCATTCCACGGTGTAACAGATGAATATGTGATGCAATCTTAAAATATCGTTCGCAAATTGTGCTAACCCTATTTCATTAACAAACGAGTTTCTCGCGTGACGAAAATTTTGTATCGCCAGGACAATGCATTTTCGTAAAAAGTGCATATTTAGTCTTAATAATATGCTGCTTCACAACAAACTAATATCTAACCATAGTACAGTTCTTTCTGAACACGTAGATGCCTACTCCATATTTGTACACTTAATAATTTGCCTGATTGGGCTAGTTTAAAGAAATACACGATTGGACAGCTGATCTGTGGCGGACATGACACGCGGAGAACTTACTCAAGTAGGAGGGGAGGTAGCGAGAATGAACTACCTGCTCAGAGCATATGCATCGAAGTTTTTATTCGTACGAAATTGAAAACTTACTCAGAGAACGTTATTTTGCTCTGAGAATCTTCTGTGGAGCATGTGCTCTTTTTTTATTCATACGACCCATTGTTTTTAATCGCTCTGTTCACACTGCCGACCGGGCCGAGATGGTTGCGCTTCAGCCGGCTCACGCCGAGCCGAGGACATTCGGAATGTAATATTTCCGGCGCGAGCCGGCGCCGGCGCCGGCGCGAGCCGATGGGGCTACGGTATTGCTTCTGCAGCACAAGTATCTCACGTCTCCAGCGGGTTTTCAAGTCTCTTTGCTTACCCTTTTTTTTTTTTTTTTTTTTTTTTTTTTTTTTTTTTTTTTTTTTAAATAATACTCGTGAAAATATGTTTTTTTCTTATATTACTATTAAGTCTGTAAAATGAATACAAAATTCAGATTTTTTTTAGCTGTTCTGACGAGGAAAAACTTTTCTAAATGTCAGTCGAAATTCATAGGATGAATCCATTACCGTACCACCTGTTTCTTATGTGCTTAAATTCCGATAGGCCATACAGTGTGACAACAAAAGAAATGTAATAACAAAATCAGTGAACTGTTAGCTGGCTCAGTCAGCAGTAAAGAAGTTTTGATCACCACCGTGTTTCCTTCGACCTTCAGCTGACTGTGGGTGAGGATAGCTTGTTGCTGGGCACAAGCCCACCAGCAAGCAAAAAAACAAAACACACCAAGATATAAAGTGGCACACGCTTCTCATCCTTTACTGAAGTGACTTGTAGTTACTGAGTGTAAACTATATCAGCGCACTTTTCTTTGAGTTGACATTTTTAAGAATCGAAGTACCATTGAGACAAAGAATAATGTCAGCAGATGATTCAGCAAAATGTTCGTAGAAATGCAGTTTCCCTCAGACACCTTCTTAACAAAATAAATAAATAATAAAATTCTGAAACATGTGTCAAGTTCTTTGCAAGTGGAAATGGGTTGAAATACAGTACAGCGTGTCCCACATAAAACAGGTAAAACTCATGTATGGCACTACTTGCAACATTCCTTATGATGAGGTAACTACTTATTTTAATGTTAATGTTATCTATTATTTTTTACTTAGTTCGTTCTTAATTTAATCTCGGGCGTGAGTGATATTGCTTTTATGTGGGACAAGCTGTACAGAATTATTTTTACCTTTTGATAATTTTTCTGATAGCTACAAAGGCGAAAATAAAATAATGACTATACATGACTTAGGTGTAGAAATACCTATAAACGTCAGTATAATTTTGGGCTTCTTCCTTTTATCATTTCCAACTAGAAACCCAATAACTATAATGTCAAAAAAAATTATTTCAGTCCGTCTACCAAAGCAACGGTTAACATTAATTTGTTCTTCACTTCTAATTCCATTCACGAAATATATATTCCATTTATTGTGTAATAAGGACAAGAAATCAGTCATAGGTCTTTCATAAAGTATGACCTCATGTAAAACCATAGCAGGACATTGTCAATTATAATCGGTTGCCACCCAAGAAAAAATAATTTATACTTGTTTTCTGGTTACGAATCATTAACACATCACGAGGAAGCGACAAACATGGCCAGCAATTCATTTTTTCGGCGCTGCAGTGCTTCGCGCTACGTCCAACACCCGCCGAGATCGAAGGCTTGCGACCGCGGAATAGCGCCGCTCAAAAAACTCGCAATTACTTGTGATAGGTGGTAGATATCAGTGCGGCTACCATTTCAAAAACTTTTCTGCGCTTTTAGTTCAATTTCACTCGCTGTAATGTATCGTCTAAAATGCATAGAACAGTAAGCTGCCCGCTATCTAACTTTTTCAATACACGCTTTGTAAGTCAAGTGCGCATACTTGACGAAAAGATCATTTGAAAACGACTGTTACGAATTTCAAAAAGGTGAAAGTTTTATTCGAAAGCTAAGATGTTGTACTACCGTGTGTCCAAAAATCAGATTTTTTAACCGCATACTTTCATCAAAATCGAGTGAGGAGCGTTATAAAACTAAAAACTCACGCGGAATGAAAAGTAGACTTTTTATTTTTTCACAGGCAAGGTAAAGATTTTAAGGAAAAAATAACTTCATAAAACGATGTGGCGTGGTCTTATACACCGTCAAAATTTTTTACAACTTGAAAATTGGAAAAGTTGATTTTCTCCCTCTTTTTCGTCTCGGCTCGGCCCGGCGCGCAGGTGTGAAAAAATGTTCAAATGTCTGTAAATCTATCGGACCAAACTGTGTGGTCATCAGTCCGTCTTAATCCTAGGTAAACTAACCTACGGACAAACACTCACACCCAAGCCCCAGGGAGGAATCTAACCTCCAGGGCGAGCAACCGCGCGCTCTGCTGCGAGGTGCTTTAGACCACTTTTTTTTTTTTTTTTTTTTTTTTTTTTTTTTTTTTTTTTGGGTCTCCTTCCTCCCCTTCAACCCGTCCTTCCGCTCGCCAACATCGCCTTCATCGGCGTCGGCTTCATCCGCCTTTAATAAAGAATAGTTGCTGCTGTCCGATACTTAAAAATAAAAGTCTTCCCATATGTACATCTTTGACAGCATAGAAGAAAAAGAAAATGCAGAAGACGTCATATTTCCGTCTTGGAAATGAGGAATTTCTGAAAATAAACAGGTAAAGTAACGTTGACTGGCAGTTTTGCACTTTAGCCTCTTCTGTGGCATTTCCTTTCTTCTTTTTAGACATTGGATGAACGAAAAGAAATTTTTTTTAATGCGATATGATGAACAGAAAGATTTCTCCTAACTAAATAAATTATAATAATAAAAATAATTAAAATATTCTGTGATCATTCTTTTTTCTTCGTTTTCTCTTGATCGCTTATGAAACTGGTTTTTTTTCTGGTATAAAAGGAGTGTAGTCCGACATCCGTTGCAGTATGCTGTTTCAGGGTTCTGCTGAGGCCTTCACGGCTACCGTAGCGGCCACGGGGCCCACGAAGTCCCCACCGTACTTCACCCCCAGCAGCGATCCCCTACTTTGGCATGCCTCTATTTGCATTGTTAATTGTCTGTAGTAATCATCCTACACCCTCTTTCTCGAAGAGAATCTTCAACATATTTCCATAATTCTTTTTCAAATTTCTTTTCCGGAATATTTTGTAATATCCTTGTAGTTCAAATTCTTTAAATTCCTGGACAGTGCCAGTCCCTTTGTTGTTAATAACGTAATGAATAAAATTCCCCAGTAGCCACAAAATGGCATTATTTTTTTGGGCAGGAAAATACATCTCGTCTGGGAAGAAGATAAGATTTAAAGATATTTCTCTCCCGTCGCTTCTCTTAAGGAACGATATTTGTTTCCTATGTTCCTGCCATACTGTACTGTATTCTGAACAAGTGAATCTATGGTCCAAGGTATCAATAGCGTCGCATTTAGGGCATCTGTTTGTATCGCAAAGTCCGAGTGCATATAATCTCTCATTGGTACTAACGATATTGTTGATAACTCTATACCACGCTACCTGTACTTCTAATGGAAGCAAATTATTACTGATGTTTTTCCAAATGACTTTCCAGTTTCTGTTTGGAAACTTAATCTCCATTCTGTTTTTGTTTTCCTTATATTTTAATCTCTCGATAATATAGTGGTAGGTCCTCTTCTTTCTGTCCAAGACAATACTCCTCATGTAGCTTAATTCGAGATAATAAAGTCTAATATACTTCAGTTTATAATTTATTTTGGTTATGTCGACTGGCGGCTGCAAGCTTTCAGGTTCAAATAATTTGAATAATTGCGCTGTTATGCTGACTGGGTGATCGTCAATAAGTTGCAGGGACCTTTTTATGAATAATGCTGTTGTTTTCCGCTGAATGTCAGTAAGCGCGAGTCCACCCTTTTCTGTTTTCAGAGTTATTGTATCTAAAGATACTCTAAAAATCTGTCCTTGCCAGATATATCGACATACCGTTGTCATGATTGCCTTTGCTATTTGTTTTGGAAGAGGCAAAACCTGCCCTATGTATGTCGCTTTTGAGAGGACCACGCAGTTTATGATCTTGACTTTCTGCTTTAGATTTAGATCTCTCATGTCGTGTAATTGAAGGGTGCCTCGAATCTTAGCTAATACTGTTTTCCAGTTAGCGGCAATCATTTGAAGGGGGCAGCTGTATAGGGTTACACCCAAAGCTGTATGAATCTCCACACGTTGTGCCCAAGAGACCTGCATATTTGTGAGGCCACTCAGATTTAAAAAAGCACTCTTTGTTTCATTAATTTCAGCGCCTGTCGCACTACAGTATAGTTTTAAGTTAGCCGTAAGTTTCTTAATATCATCAGTGCTTCTTATTATGACACCTACATCATCGGCGTAGGCATTAATAACTGTTTTCATTCCTGATATTAAGATACCCTCTAATTCCTTATGCAGTCTCCTTAAAAGTGGTTCGATTGCCACAACAAACAGCATCATTGATAAGGGGCTCCCCTGGGGTACTCCATTGTCAATGGGAATGTCCTTAGTGTAGTGACCATTAATAGCTACTTTCGTCTTTATACCTTTTAAAATGTTGTAGAAAATCCTCACATTATTCTCACTAACACCCAAATACGTCAGGGTTTTAAAAAGGTAGTCGTGATTAACTTTATCGAAAGCCTTTGCAAAATCTACAAATGCAAGACCGCCATATGCCGAAGAGTTTGAAAATATGCCGACAATGTCCCTGTACTCGCTAACTGTCTTCAAAATAATGCGCCCAGGGAGACACGTCTGGTGGGATCCGATTATTTTATCTAGGACTGGCCGCAGTCGCTCTTTCAAAACTCTAGCTATTATTTTATAGTCTGAATTCATTAGAGTAATAGGCCTCATTTTCTTAATATCTTTTGTTTCCGTGTTCTTGCCTTTGGGAAGTAACACGGTGAAACACTGTTTTAAATCTGCTGGTACGGCCTCTCCCTTTAAGGTTTCGTTAATAATGTCTGTGAAAGTGCTGCCTATAACATGCCAAAACTCTTTATAAAACTCGAGAGGCAGACCATCGGGTCCTGGTGACTTTTTTTAAGGGGAAGTCTTTATTATATCCCAAACTTCTTCTTCGCTTATTTCTGCGTTAATATGTTCATTATCCTCGTCGGTGATGGTGTCCTGAAGTTCAGATCCAGATAAAAAGTCATTGATGACTTGGTCCTCGTTACTATTTTTGGTATAGAGTGCAGTATAAAATCGGTAGGCTTCATTGATAATGTCTTTTTGAGTTGACAGGACGCTGTTATCCTCTGCCCGAAGAGACGCCAGAAAAGTTCTTCTCCTTTGTTGCGCATGTTTGATGAGATGGTATATCGACGTATTTTCCTCCTCAACTACAGTCTGAGTGTGGGATTTTATTTTCAGACCGTCAATCTGTGATCGCTTGAGCTTTATCAGTTCGGCTTTGGTCCTCTTTATTTGCAGTAAGATGTCTTGTGACATCGGTTGCTCATAGAGTTCACGTAAGCATGTGTAGTGAAACTCTATAGTGCGCCGCATCCACCTCGCCCTCTCTTTTCCGTATTCTATCAACGTGCCTCTTAACCGTTTCTTAGCAACAGCGCTCCACCATTCCACAGTGGATCTGTATTTGTAGCGTGTTCCTAAAGACGCCCGCCAAGTCTCTGCAATGTGGTCAGCGAGAGAATTTTCTAGCAACATGTTAATATTCAGTTTCCATACCGACCTCCCCCAGTACGTCCTTTGTCTCATTAGCCTTATACTGCACCTGACTGCTTGATGGTCAGAAAAGATGGCGGGTATCACTTCAATGGCCTGAACATTATTTTCTAAAGTCGAGGATACGTAAATTCTATCTAACCGACTTTGAGATGAGTTAGTGATATAAGTAAACTTGACAATGGTGGGATACTTTATCTCCCAAGCATCCTTCCATTTCATATTTTTAACTAGGCCTTCTAATTCTCTGGATTTATTAAAATTCGGTCTTTGATCCTTTTCGTGTAGTACACAATTCCAGTCACCGCCAATTAAAAAGTCAACAGGATTATTATAAAGTAATGGTAAAATGCCAGTTTTGTAAAATGCGGCTCTTTCCAGTTTAGCGTTGTTTCCAGAAGGGGCATAGATATTGATGAAAGTTTTATTAAGAATTTTGCATTTTATGCCTCTCCCAGATTCTAAAAGAGTTATTTCGATCCCGTCTCTTACTAGGATTGCAGTCCCGCAACTGCTCTCATGGGCAATGTTTACAATTTCTTGGTAACCAGCCACATAAAGGTTTTTGACTTTGACCTCTTGCAGCAAAGCTATATCGGTGTCTGATTGATATAAAAAATCTTTAAGCGCTGCAACTTTAACTTCACTTTGAATTTTGTTTACGTTTAAGGTGGTCACATTATATGTCTGTTCCATGAATAAGTGAGATTTAGGAATGTACAAGACTTCGTTAAGGACAAAAGTTTTCTTTCATTCCGTGTACCTCCTTTCATTTTGTACACCTTGTGTGCTGTTGTTACACTGTCGGACACTATATTAATAAAATAAATCTTCTTCTGGTAAATTTTCCTCTTCCATGTCCTCATCGGCACCGTCGTTGATATCTTCGCTCCATTCAGATCTTGCCACTGCAGCACTTCGTCCAAGGAGGGATGCTTCGTCTTTGTCACGAATTGGATGGTCGGCCTCCGTATGTGATGTCTGCATTGTACATTCGACTCCTTCTTTTGTTCTACTTCCTATACAAGACTCATTGCAGCGAGCGGATGTTGGGTCCGCTTTGTTCTTGTCTTTGTCCCGCATGCTTCTCAATTTCTCCTTTAAGATGGGAGCAACTTTCTCCGCAGCCTCATGAGCCAGTCTACGTTTCTTGTTGCGTTTCCTCTTCGGCGATGCCGCCGGGGACAGATCTGGTGACTTGTCCGTCGATTCCGTAGAAGATCTTTCTCGTAATATCTGATCCTTCGTCTGATCGAAGTTAGAACTTTGAGAGACATAGTGATCGTCGACATTGAGCTTTTGTCCCTTTCCGTTGTTTAATTGAGGTTCATTGTCATTTTTTTCCTTCTGTGTATTACGTTTGACTTCGTCAGGTTTGTGAATTACTACTCTCTGCGACGAATGTTCCGAGCGACCTTCTTGTGTCGTTGTACTCTGGTTGGGGTTGTCATCAATAGCCATTGGTACCGGTTCTAAAGTCCCTGGCTCCTCGCGTTGAAAGGCCGGAGGACTCGACGCAGAATCTGCTGGTATTGTGTTCAGGTTTGCCTGCGCTGGATTAGCGCGACGCTCAGTCACGCCGTGTGTGTCGCCTGTTTCCTTATGCGCCCGGCCCGCCTCACCACTTCGCTCGTCATCGGCCACGCTCGGCCCCGCGCTGTTTCCTGGTAGCGGCTGTTCCGGCGCGACGTCCTCCTGCCCCGCTGTTGACGGCCCCGCTGAGCGGCGCGGGTTCGTGGCGGCGGCGTAAGTCAGCCTGAGGCTGACCGCCTGGCCCGGGACTACAGGCTCTGCGGCCGGCAGCTGCGCGACGCGTTTCCTACCGCACTCACTGCGGATGTGCTCTGTTGAGTTACACAGAGCACATGTTCGCGGCTGCCCGTCATAGATAACAATAGCCCGATATCCTAGCACATTGATATAAGAAGGAATGTGTCTCTGCAATTCCATCTTAAGTTGCCGAACGCCGTTCAATACAGGGAACATATGTGCCTCCGACCACTTTTCGGCGACATTGGACAGAATGGTACCATAGGGGCTGAGAACCGAATTTATTTCTTCCGCCGGCATCTCGAAAGGTAACTCAAAAACCCTCACTGTCCGAATACCTAAACCTGCGTGAGTGACAACGACATCACTCACTATTCCGTCTGAATGGTTAAATTTCATAACACCGCCACACTTATCAACTATTGCATAACATAATTCCGGACTTGTCAACTTAACAAAAGCAGCATTTGAAACGAACGATAAATGTACACCAATTACTTCATTCCCTGAAATGTTCACTTTCTCGGTTAACCACTGTTTAACCTCATAAGCTTTCGGTCTGATAAAGTTTCTGTCAAAAGTAAATTTGATTGTGTCTTTCCTCATCTCTTTTGTCGTATTCATTCTGTCTTATTAATCGGGTTAACTAAAGCCACAATCGCAAGGATGCAGTTAAGACTAACCTTGTAGGGCGCGACACAGCCGTTGTTTACAACAGGACCGCCAGCGAGGTCGCCACACGTCCTTCGTCCACCACGACTGCCACTCGAATGACCACTCGGCCACTCCACCGCGGCGCGCAGTGTGGACACCGAATACCCATGCTGTCGGCGCGCGCCGACTAGGATCATCCCTGCTCGGCTCGGCAAGAATACTGGCGTGTACGCCAGACTGTTTCCCCCTCTCTCTTCCTTCGGCGTAAACCAACACCTTCTAAAATACTCTAGAAGGTGTTGCGTAAACACAACGCAGCTGCCATAGTGGCGAGGAAGAAATTAGTCCTTCCCTCCCCTTGTTCAACTGGGGCGGTCAGCAGGTAGTCGAGGCGCCGTGCCACAGTTCCCGAAGCCGCTACCTTCCCTCTGAGGTTTGGTTTCGAATTCCCTGTTGGCCATGAATGTTGACTAAGTCCTGAGAAAAAGAAGGAAAAAAAGGGGGGCGTCACATTTGCCGCCCCTCGGAAATGCCGCCCCGTGCGGCTGCACGTTTCGCACGTGCCTTGCGCCGGCCCTGATAGAGAAGCAAAAGGATGCTCCATACTTCTTCATGTTTCATAGAACTTACGTCACGAGCGATTCGAAAGACAGTGAATCGGCCGAATTTCTAAGTGGCACTGGCAGTGATCTCTCGTTTAAGCAGCTGCCAGGAAGCTACTTTCAAGCGCGAGCAAGTAGGCGTTACTGCGCATGTGCAGCTACGATAATGTATTTGGAGCTTGCACTGCTTGAACGCTTTTAGTCCCAATTCTGGTAGGATTCTCATGCGTAGCAGTGGAACAACTGAACTGCGGCCTCTTTATTTTGGTATTCCTATATAATGTCGAGCAATTATGCAGAACAACATTGGTTTATTTTTTGGTTTTATTAGTGTGACTTAATGAAACCATTACAAGCGTAGTAAAACTTTTCACGTAATACATCATACCAAGAAAGTAACGAAAATGTTTAGGCTCCTACAGTGATAAAACAGTGAACTATTTGTTGGCAGTGTGTATCTGTAATTTGCCACGGAATGTCAGTCTATACATTTAAAACGTAAAAAACACAAATTAAGACACAAATTGAAGCCTAGAGAATGTACTACAGATATACGAAACATTGTTTCGTGGATAGTGGGTGCCTAAAAGAAAACATTTTTTTCTTATTAAGCTGTCAATATAGGTATTTATTTTATTCTCAATTGCTGATTAAATCGCCTGTGTATTAATTAAGTATAACCTCTTGTTTAATTCTTTATTATAGCAGAATATGAAAAAAATCTGTTAACAGTATATGCATTATAAAATAAAACGCGAGCTTTTTTTAAAACACAACGAACAGTTTAAACTGGGCAACAGTCTGTAATATTGTTTCTTTCAAATAAATTGACGCCTCTGTGACAAAGAACAGTTTATTGTAGTTGATTGAAAAAAGCCAGTTTTTTTCTCAAACTGACAAAAATAACTTACATGTTCTTCAAGTCGAATAATTCTTGATCTTGTATGAACACTCGATAATGAGTCGTGTGTCCAAAGAACAACTATATTACAACAAAAATACACATTTCCGCTTGGTGGTTATTATATAAAATATACGTTTTTCAATATAGCATGTCAATTTCGTTCACTGAATGAACATGTTCAGTATAGATTAAGTCCAGGGAAATCATGTACACCGCACATTTTTTTAACAGCTAAAATATATAAAATAACCCGTCAGGTGTGAATTACACGATCAACTCAATTCTTGATCCAACACCACCTAGAAGACAAGGCCTTACAACAGGTCGTGCCTACGTCACACTTAGAGGCGCCGGCCGCCGTCTGACTGGCCGGCCGCTGCGCGGCGGTGGGCGTGCCCCAGCCAACAGCCAGTGAGGTGGCGGCCGCGGCCTCTAAGTGTGACGTAGGCACGGCCTGTTTGTTGTAAGGCATTGTCTTCTAGGTGGTGCTTGATCTCTGCCAGCAAACAGGCGCTACTGCGCATGCGCGGCAACGGTGACGTAATGTGTCTGTGCTTGGTGTTTGGGCTCTTCGAACATCCATCTCGTTTTATTTAGCCTTTTTGCCACCTCCACCAGTGTACCGTGAAAATACAGAAGAATGAACAGCAATGGCGCGAATGTTATTTACTTCGCGTTTGGTTTGATTTGTTTATTCATCACTTATCATTTACAAAATTACATGAGATGGGTTTCGTGACAAAACAAATATGTTTAGATGTATACTTAAATGAAAGATACACCATATATAGAAAAATATATCAACTATAACACAGTATACTATTTGCAAAGTATACAGCTTCGCATTTCACTAAAGAAGGTTGTCGGTACTTTTTTCAGATTATATTCCATTTAAATACTCTTTCGCCATATAATGACTTTTTGTAAGGAGAAACATTTTGATAGCTTTTTTTTTTAAAAAAGCTGTGCATATTAGTTATTTGTTTAACGTCATGAGTCAACTTATTGTACAATACTGTCAAGAATTCTCACTTTGTGTTTTCTTGTCAGGTGCTTCCTAATTCGTGTATTATGATTATCTATAGAGCTGTTTCTCCCACACAGAAACCACTCGAATACCGCACACAGGAAACTTAGTGGTGGAGACACTCTAAATTAGCTATTATACAGTTCTGCAAGAGTCGCAGCGAGAGATTTAAACAGCAGCAGCAACTGTGGGGTGGTAAGGGGGCTTATTTGAAAGAAAATTGTGGCAAAGCATTCACCGCAGTGTAGTGCGATTACAAATGGAGATGACTTAAGGGCATACGAAAACAGTGTCGCTAATATTATTAAGTCCTATTTTTAAGAGAACAACATTGAATTTACTGTCTCGTCGTATTAAATGCCCAATACTTCGGCACGGTGTAAACAAAAGTCTCAGACCGCGATAAGCTCTGTCACTGAAAATATAAAAACCTTGGCACTTTTCTCAGTGGTTGCCGACAGCGAACTCGTTCTGAATATTCTGACATCGTGTACCGATCCAGATGAGGTCTCTAAATGCGTCTCTTGCTGAAAGCACCTGCCAAGTAAACGGGAAAAAATTCTGGATCTTCCTTGGGCCTGTCTATTCTGACATGGGTCTCATCTATTGCACCAGGCATTCCTTCAATGCGCAAATGGGACTATATCATCTCTTTCCTCTGCAGGTGATCACTTTATAACGTTCACGCAAAGGCTACTAATAAATTTTGCAGTCTTTTAATTTCAAACAGAACAAGCTGCAAAAGTTGAACGTCTCTGCTACATTACGAAAACTTGCACTTCATGGCCTGCAAACCACAAAAAGATTATCTTGTAATAGGAGTATCTCCCCCACTCCCGCGTCCTGGTACTTATAAGCAATCGAATTTCTAAATTGTTCTACCAGAAGCGGCCGCACCCAGAAATGTTGGACTAACTTCGTATCTGAGAAACGTAGCACAAAGTATAAAAAAAAAAAAAATAATAATAATAATAAAATAAAAAAAAAAATCTGCCTTTTATTTCGGCGCAACAACACTGCGGTCTGAAACGCTCGACATCTGGAACAAATGTCATTTTGAATTATGTTACCTTGTATACATGATTTTATAAGAATAAATACGACCGTAGCATTACAGAAGTAACACAGAGCAGACTAACGTGTCCACTTCTAAAGTAACTTCCATTTTGAACAAGCGAGCGTCGTATATCCCCACTACAAATAGAGCTATGCGCATGCGCGAATCTAGCAGCCAGAAAAATTTCCTCGGGCAGGATCTGGCTGCCTGGCTCTGTTTGCTAGCAACTCTTCGAACAGCTGGCGCCCCTCTTCAAGTAGCCAGATTCAGGGTCAGACGCTCTTCAAACGCGAATTTTCCTACTGCGCATGCGCGGTAGCCAGGAAGCAACTCTTCGAACGAAGCTACTGATATTTGACTGAAGCACAGAGCTTATATCGCTGTAAAATAACAATGCTGCGATAGTCCTGGAAATCTGTAATTTGTCGGGTACAGGAAATTACATAAAAGCCTGTTATTAGGAGAATAATTATTCAGAAATGAAATAAGATACAATCTAATACGATTTTCAGTAGCTATAGCTAGAGGTCGAAATTTTACTTTTTCCTGATAATGTTTTACGTTAAATTCTTTTATTACTTAGAAGAAATCCTCACCAGAAAGGTAGGCGTATGCTGTTATATCTACAGATATACAATATTTGTTACCGTATTTGTAGGCGATGCTTGAGGATATTCAGTTCAATGGCCTTGCGTTATGAGTAATATTTTTGTAATTACCTCGTTGGATGTTTCAGATTTTAATCCTTCTAGTAAGGCCCGCAACTATATTTGTAGCTCCTGATTACAGTTCCTCGGTTATAAAACATCTCAGCCTGTAGAATACATTTTCTGTTTTCAGATAGGCTGCTGATTGTTATGGTGGACCCACAGGCTACAGCGCATGTTTAACAATGTTTTGGTTGTTGGTAGCTTAGTATTTAGTAATTGTCTTTCTGTATTGTTTGATTACTTAGTAATGAGTGACTTTGTTAATCAGCCTACTTGAAGCATGTAATGGCTAGAATTTTAGGAAACTTATGAAACTGTACTTAAATCATTTTTGTAATTCGTTGAGTCTTCTCATTACGAAACACATGAATATTGCCGGGGTAATCTTCGTTCCTTTTTAAAATAAAAGCCATATATGTCCATGACGCCCTGTGTGGACAAAATAATATGAAGAGGTACCTAACATACACATGATATTTGCTCATTAACAAGGAACTGGCTCATCATTGGCTATGGAACGGCTGCAACACTTCCAAGAAAAGTTTCATAAAGTGCTTTTATAGTTTACAAAAGAATGTTATGCATTTTAGTACCAAAATATCCGCTAATTACATAAACTATGTTGGAACTGGGAATTTGGTTTCTGAGCCTGACCTTATGGAACATAGTGGCATAACATTTTATTTGATGTGCACTTACACTTGACCCTGTGGAGTTGGTTGAGTAGGCTAATTTCAGTTCCCTGGTGTAGTGAGAGACATTCACTTCTTCCCCATCCTTATCCCTTCCTTTCCTCAATAAAATATTTGCAAATGTGTATAATTGTCTGTTTTTATGCCCCTGTCTTGCCTTCAAGAAAATCTTAGCATTTAGCTGCAAACTATTCTTATTACAGTACCAGTATGTTGAATTCCAATTGACTTTCTATTGTTGGATATCACTTCTGTTGGTTGTCACTAGCTTTCAAGTTTCTGATGGGAAATCAAAGACTGTCATACAAATTTGGTGATACCCTATAGGAACAAATTTTATGAGAAGCTGCTTTTGAAGAATACTATCAAAGCATTCTGAAAATCTAGGAATATGGGATCACAATAATAGACAATAGATATAAACTTAACATAAAGACAAATGCTGAGCTGCAGATAGGCACATAAAATAGACAATCACATACATAGAACTTAATTTTTAGGCCATGGTCTTCATCAGTAAAAAGTAACTCATACATTCATTGCTCAGACGTAACTCTAGCACTTGTAACTACCATCTAAGACCACTCTAGCTTAACAATCATTTTGACAGTGAGTGAGAAGGGGAGCAGAGCACAAATGAAGGGGGCATGCTGTCAGGTAAGGGTGGGGATGTTATGTTCCACATTGCATGTTGTATTGTAAAGGCTCTGTTAGGAGAAACTGTGAGATGCAGTCAAGAATAAAGTAAAGGGAATTGGTGGGAGAGCAAAAAAAAAAGGGGGGGGGGGTATAGAGCTGTGTGTCTGTAAAAAACATAAAATAGAAAAAAAGGAATGGTAAAATAATGAAGTAAAATAAATAAATAAAGTAAAATACAAAAAAAGGGACACACAGTTAGAAGAAAGACATGAGTTGGAAGGAGATACAGGACAGTAAGTGGGAGAGGGTGGGGAGACTGTTAGGCATGTGCTTTAGGGATGATAAGGCATTTTAGGTTGAGACTAGGATGGTGGTGGATCCATGGAATGTGTTGTAGGCTCAACTCCTATATGTGCAATTCAGATGAGCTGGTGTGAAGGGGAGGATCCATATGGCCTGGGTTGTAAAGCAGCCATTGAAAATAAGTGTATTGTGTTCAGCCACATGCTGTGCAACAGGGTGGTCAATCTTGGATCAGTTTGAGACCCCTATCAGTTGCACTTGTTACATCAAGAGAATGAAGGACTAATTGTGTTATCTAAGGATGATAATATATTGTTTTATTCCAGGTAATTGATAATGTTCGAACACAGTATGTAGGCTATTTCAGAATCTTACTACAGATTGATAATGAAAAAGTATGAATCTGTAATGTAGCAGATCACTCTTATGTCCCTTCTGATGTGTTTGTGTATCTCATGAAGTTTTCCTGTCTTGAGGTATGGATTTTCCACTAAGCAAATGTCTGTGTGTAATTGCTAACTATGGAGCTAATCTGAAAGGAGTGCAATCATTGTGCAGTCTGGGCCAGAAGACTTGCCTGTATAGTTACATAGGTTCCATCACTACCAGAGGGGTGTCAACTTCTAAATACCTCATGTTGTCTGCTATTCTCAATTTTAATTATGAATTATTTACTTCAGACTTTTTGGTGAAAAAGTTTTGGAAATCTGTATTTAGTCATTTCACTATTGTATCATTTCTTTTCTCTGAAGTAAGAAATACCAACAGTGAACTCTTTTCTATTTTTTCAAACTGAAATATAAAAAAATTCCCAAATTAGAAAATACTCTGGTGTCTTATTATCATACAGTATACAGCAGTGTGTTGTGTTAATATGTTCAAAAATACCATGTGCAAAATTGTGATTTTAGGGGGTCCATATCCAGGTTCTATTGATCACAGAGACAAAGAGTGAAGTGTTTTGAATAGCTCATGGCCTAGTGATCATTTGTATACACATCAGAAGAATGGACATACTGTAGCATCCCGCAGCACAGGGTTAAAATTTAAACATTACACACTTCTTACAACACAGCCAAAATGAGTAAGTCATTTGCTTCTCGTACATTACATGTGGTCTACGGTGGGCTTTATATGGCTTATAAAAACTTTGTTTATGGGTAGTTCATGAGAAACCCATGATTTATTGGTACAAAACTTTGAATTGTGGGGATGGCCACATTAACACTTTTCAATGAAAATCATCGACAGTTTCCCCACATATTCTTAATATTATATTCTGAAACTGATTTTTTCATATCTTTATCCTTTACTGAAGTTCAAATGTTCAAATTTACCATACATAAGTATAAAAATGCAAAAACCAATATTTAGTCCTTTTTGCACCATGGATTGCAAATATCTAAATAACTAACCAAGGAAATGGATCAAATTTTTGCAATATATTCTGTAGACATTTATCTAGAAATGTCAGCTTTTAAAAAAATATTTCTCCACTTTCAATATGCACCTGAAGAACCATGATATTCATGTGCCAAAAAGTCAGTTGTGCTGAGTGATGGCATTTCAGCCCTTTGAAACATATTATCTGGTTTAAGAAAGGTACCCAGTGAAACAATTTGAGTTTTCCATCTTTTAGAGTTTTATATTTTCACTCAATGAAGGATTGATTTCATTATCATTATTCAGTAAAGTTACTGTAAATAACCAAATACATACAGTACTGTAACACATTTTAATGAGCTTGCAGGTGTAAAAGTGTTTATTGTAGACTTCGTCTGTGATTCACTTTAGCTCCGTCATTGCATCATATAAAATTTATAAGAAATATTAAATTGAGAGCACAACAACATCTTACTGCATTCTAGGGATGATGTTTTCATCTCTTGTGGAGGAAACCCACACAGCTTGCCTATTCTTGTCCAAGTGGTCTTGCTGGCAGATATATATATATATATACCTATCATTCTGTTAAAGACACCTATTCTGTAAATAAATTTGATTTTGGACACGATACTGCCTGGTATCTTCTCTTGATAAAGAACTATTTTTTTATTTGTTATATGCTGTACATAAATTTATCCAAGCATATCTTTACAGCTCTGTAGAATTGGTGTCAGATAAGCAGTACACCTTGCTGTAACAAGAAAAAGAGGTGGAAAAGCTGAAAATTCTCCTGACAGATCATAAAAAATACCCTCCTTAAAAAACTTTGATGGAAAAGTTAGGAACCAGCTGCCTCATTTGACATTCTGTCTTCCTTATCAAATAGTTTGGCATGAAAACATATTCACACAGAGATGAGATTGTGACAGTGGGAGAGAGAGATAGCTTACAGTTATGGTAGGAAAGAGACAACAGCAGTAAAGTAGATAAGTGGATGGAAATAGTGGGAATGAGAAAGAGGGATGAGTGGAGACCATACATAAGCTTTGGGATCCTACATCTTGCAGATTGGTGAAATTTAACAAGAGTAATTTTGCCCACAAGTTTTCCTCCATCCCCTACATCCATATGTTGAAGTAATTAATTATTAATAATAACAACAACTGCCCATGACAATTAAATAGTTCCATATGTACATGTAACTAGTTCCATAAGTACAAACTGTCTGTATATAAATAATTTTGAATGAGTGAAGTTCAGAGACAATTGTGATGATTTTTTTTTAGACCAGTGATAATTGTCTCTGAAAAGTTAACTTCAGTTACTGGCACTGTGAACCATGTGCAGATAAATTCTTGACACATAATTTTAAAAAAATGCTTATGTTAAACACTGTGGCTTCTGGCATTATCAGTGTTGACAGTTTTGTAACAATGAAAAGGTTCCCTTCATCTTCATTGTAATTTCAGTTTATCAGGTGGTTAGAGCTAATTAAGCATTTTACATACCAATAGGGACTGATTACCTTGTAGGTTAGTCCCCTATAAACAACAACAACAACATATCCAATAATGGAAATCCCACAACAGTATTATGAAAAGGATATATTTATTTTGTTCCATTTTTTATTTTTTATGCAAGAGAACTGGTTTTGACACTCATGGTTGTCATCTTTTGGTCTCTGGGGAAATGTACAATGATAAGTACAATCAGAGTAGTTAGATAAAGCAAATAAAATTAGATTCTCAAATATATACCAGTTACATACTTGCTACAATTGGTATTTATCTGCTTACTAAAGCACTCCACAAATTGTTTTGAAATTCTGTTGGTGGATAGTCAACTATAAAATGGTTTTGTGCTAGTCATATATATATATATATATATATATATATATATATATATATATATATATATATATATATATATATATATATATATAAATTATATAGGGAAACTTTCCCGGTGGGATAAACAAAAATAAAAATAGAAAACAGATGACTTACCAAAAAGACCGGCTCGTCGATAGAAACAAATAAAATAAATAAAATCACACACAAACACACATACAAGCTTTCGCCACCACTGGCAGCTTCTTCAGGAAAAAGAGGAAAAAAGGGGAGGAAAAGGGAAGGATATGGGTTTTAAGGAAGTGGAAAAGGAGTCATTCCAATCCCAGGAGTGGAAGGACTTACCTTAGGGGAAAAAAAGGAAGGTAAACAAAAACTCTGTGTAAATGTGTGGGTGTGTGTGTTTTTGTTTACCTTCCTTTTTTTCCCCTAAGGTAAGTCCTTCCACTCCTGGGATTGGAATGACTCCTTTTCCACTTCCTTAAAACCCATATCCTTCCCTTTTCCTCCCCTTTTTTCCTCTTTTTCCTGAAGAAGCTGCCAGTGGTGGCGAAAGCTTGTATGTGTGTTTGTGTGTGATTTTATTTATTTTATTTGTTTCTATCGACGAGCCGGTCTTTTTGGTAAGTCATCTGTTTTCTATTTTTATTTTTATATATATATATATATATATATATATATATATATGTGTGTGTGTGTGTGTGTGTGTGTGTGTGTGTGTGTGTGTGTGGTGGCGATAGCACATATCAACCACCATAAGAATTGTATATCTTTCACCAAGCTCTTTGGATGAGCTGCTTCCCGGCTCTACCATGTTTTAACAGTCTGTCTTTGTATCTCAATCTACATGCAATAACGTATAGTTGTTCAATTAATGTGGAGTTTACCTGAGGCTACAACCCTACAAAATCCCATAGTGGTGACCCCACTGTTTCGTTCTACACCCTTGTACACATTAGAAGTGAGTTTTTCATTGCTTCAGCTGCTTTTCCTGTTATATACGATGAGATGTGGACTAACAGTCTCATGCCACGATGACTTTGCCTGCCACCTCCGCTGGGATATGTGCCAGATTCTCAACTGTTCACGGACTCTTCGCTTCTACAAGACTTGTAGAGTTCCTTTGCTTCAACACCTTTGCATCCGGCTCAGCAATTTTCACAGGACTTATTTATTCAACATGATGTATCATAAGAGTGGACATGGCCTCATAATAGAATCAGCCTTTGTTACACCAAATATTCCATCCAGTGCTTAAAACTTTAACAATATCTGTTCTTGTTGGCAAAAACATTTTAGTGTGTGCACAACATTGACCTTTGCTAAATGTGAACTGTCTAGTTTTCAGTGCTACGAATTTAAATTCACGGCCCGAAACTGTGCCACCATGTGCCCATACATATTGTTCCACGGCCCATGTGCTCCCAGTGCTGCACCCAGTGAACCTGTCAGTGGACACATTCCAGACTGTTCGTCAAGTTCAGTTTTTGGCTCTGGATCCTACTTGCAAGTTTCTGCTGCACCTTTTTCTTTGTGGCAAACAATAGCATAATGCCAAATTTTGTGCAACCACCGGTGCAGAGTTTCCACAGTGATACTGCTTTCAACACTCATAAACTTTTGAGTGACCTTGCCTGCATCAACAGTTTGTCAAATGATAATGTGAATGGTGTGCAGCCATGCTCAGCATCTTGGGACACACCTGCCATGCTATGACAGCCCGTGCCGCCCTCTTCCGCTTGCATGACTAGCACATTACATGACTCCTCCATGTTCAACCGCCCAGTTTTCCGGCACTTTTTGGCGCCACTGCTGCGTCAGCCTTCCATGTTGTGCCTTCACACAGTGTCACTTTCTACGCCCCAACAGGGACCTCTGGCGCACCGCGAGATGCTCTCGCAATTCCATAACATCAAAAGGCAGATGCAGCTGTCAGAGACTCAAGTGCTATGACCGCCTCCTTCACCTGAACTTGTGCACCTGACCAAGCTGCTACCATTTTCCTTTGATGCACCGACGATGTAGTAGAGCAAATCTTCGAACATTACTACCTTGGTGACGCTGCTCCTTACCTATGCCTGATAAAGCACTTGCATGAGCATATTGACCTTATTTGTATCTTACTGATGTCACCACCTACTTCTCACCACTACTACTTGGCCATGTGGACAATCCTTGAGTGGGTTACCCACACTCCTGATGATACAATTCTTCACAGCCTACATGAGGAACTTCTCAGTGACAGAAAACCTTCGCAGCTGTGGAGATGTCTCCGACTGCTGGTCAGCGAACATGTGATGCCGGCCTTCACCCTCATGGTACTCTGGACCAGTAAGCTGCTTCTTCTGGTTCAGATGGCACTCATTTGCAGCATCCTACAGTTACCCAGTGAGTGCATTTGCATTGTGCATAAAGCATACCTACGGGAGGTGCACAACAAACAGAGTCACAGGCTCAACAGTGACCACCTCAGTCTTGCTCCATCATCAAAGGTCATTCCCATGTGCCTGATGAACTTGTTGACACTCCTGGTATTCCTCATTGCTACATCACTGCTCCTCAACTTTGCTCCTCGTAAGAGTGACATACAGCTTCCTCTGTGGACTCCAACAATGGCCCACCATAGCTCATCCACTTTTCAGAGGCACAGGTTCTGCAATACCCGCACTGCTATTACCATAGCTATTTTGGGGTTCCACGCACAAGTGTCACCCACCATGCCTTCATCCAAACGCAGAGCACAGAATGACTTAGGTGCCACTTCCTGCCCAGCTGACAGTAGGTGCCTACACACGCTGCAATGTCTGTGAGACTCCATCTCTGGGTGGTCTCCTCTAATTACACAACTGCATCTCCAGCACTCCCTTCTTGGTCACTGTCTCTCTGCTGCCTGCGTCTATTGTGATTGGCTCTCTACGATCTCATCGTGCAGGTCTTTTAGCTGTCAATGCCATTCAACTGCTGTGCGCAGGCTCAATCTTTCTCTCTGTTCACCTGTCATGCAAGTGTGTTCTGAAGTGGAACTTCTTAGTGGCCGACGTTCCAGAACCTATAGGGGGCATTGATTATGTAGTACATCACAAATTCCTGATGTTGTGCACCGCCATATCTTCCATTATCTCGGAAACAAACACTTTTTGTGTGATTTGTCAAACTCCTGTATAGCAGTCGACATCTCTGGTCTCTTGTCCGATGGCTCAGTTTTCATTGTCTGCATGGTTATTAGTGGCTCTCCTCCCTCCAAAACAAAACAGTTGTGAGCTTCTTAAGTGTATCACCCCAGCTCCCTCTCTTGACTCAGTTGCCACCTGTGTATTCCTCCTACCCTCTAGTGAAGTGTGTCTCATCATACTAGTTTGTCTGACTCTTTACTCTCCCATTACTCTTGAGTGGCAGGTACACCAACCTCACCACCTTGAGGACTTCACTGTCTTTGGCGCCACTGCACTCTGCCTCCAAGAGTCTTTGATCCTGTCTGAGGATGCGGTGCAGCTATCTGTCATGAAGATACATTGGGTTTCAATGCCAGATGTTGTCATCAACCTGCCCGTTTCCCCCAAGTTCGACAGGTGTACTCTTTATTTCGGGGAGTGGGTGGGGGGAAGGGAGGGCTGTGTGGTGGCAGTAGCTCATATCGACCACCTTAAGAACTGTATATATTTCACTAAGGTCTTTGGGTGACCTGCTTCCCATTTCGTTGCACTTTACTGTTCTGTCTTTGTAACTCAATCTGTGTGCAATATAGTATAGTTGCTCAATTAATGTTAAGTATATCACATCTGAACAATCTGATTTTCAAGTATGTTGTAATCTGCTTGCATGTATGATAGACCGACAACAGGTGGGCAATTTATGATGATATTGTAGGAGAGGATGATATTCAAAAAAATACACAATTTGAACTTAATGTTCATTTCTTCTTTACACAGCTACATCCGACAAACTAGTAACTCCTTAATATTCTAGATTGACCTCCTCATAGATAACTTTGCAATTCCACGAAGAATACACAATTACTTTGCAAACAACGACCATGACTCAACAACTCCCATGGTGCCAAAGCTCACTGATCTATATAACACAGCAAACAATGCTTCTCCTTACAACCATTTATAGTTACCATACACAATATTAAAATTAAAAGTTGTGGAATTAATAAAAGTTACAATAATCAAGGAATACCTCGTTACTAGTAGATCATCTGCATAAGATGAGATTGCACATATCTTCTTATTTTCTTTATGAAATACAAACACTTGTTCACCATAACTGATATGAATCACATTTTGCTATTTAGCTAATTACTGAAATGATTAAATCAGTTGCTAACATTTAATCAGAGAATCTTCATAAAGATTTACAAAATTATAACAACTGATGTTTACCATTGATTTGCATTTGCTTACTTACAGAAAGTCATTACATTTAATTAAATGATTTCTCTACCAATAAAGTTCCTTAAGCTATAAAATGATTTGGTAAGCTATGTTACAGTATCGTTTGAGTACAACCTGTAGTTATATACATCACATCAAGATTTATATTCAATTGTCTATAATGGAAGATTATAGAATGTTCTAGAACAGCTTTTGGTAAATCAACAATTGTGGCATCTTGATTATTCTGACAGTTGTCTGCTCCATGTGTCATATAGTTCATTAGCTTAATCACTGTAATTAACCAGAACATTGTCCTATGTCACATCACTTAATTCAGAACATGTCTGTGTGGGCTGGATGCGAGCATAACATAACGAATATCATATGGAAATGTTGAAAACTGCAGGTGGTCTAGAATTCGAAGGCTAGTCATTCATAGAGCACAACACTTTACACTAAGAACAGGTTTATTGCTAACTTGTACAAACATTCAGAACAGACCGAATCCTGCTTGGAGTGCTCTCCTATTCATACATGGAAAGAATGTTCTGGAACTTCCGAGTATAACAAACTTAAGAAACACGCAGAACATTCTAAAAATAGTAAATACAAGGAAATAAAATTTTATCTATGAATGGTGGGATTTGAACCGGGGACTGCCAGCACAGTGATTTGCAATGCTAACTACTGCACCACGCATCCCATCGGAAGACTCTTGGAACTGCTCCCCTTCCTGAAACAACAAGATACCTGCTGTTAGGTTCCCTTTGGAAGCAGCTGCAATGTTCTAGATCTTGTCATGGGTCCTCTGTATGGCAGTTCCAGAGACTCCTTCCATTCTGCTTCCACTCCTTCCTTACATTGGCCATGCCCAGTGACAGACCTTCCTGTCGTGGCTTCATCATTATCATAACAGTCTTAGGAGTCCTTGCACAAGAAGCTGTTTCTATCTGCTCTTTAGAATCATGTTAAGGCTTCATACAGAGGATGAGAAAAATGTCTCTCTGTTTTTGTCATTTTGAGGATGGCTGATAATCCGCAACTTCATATGTGACATCTGAAAGGTGGTGTACACGATAAGGACAAAATTATCACTTGAGTAACTTTTCCGATAGCCCAACTTTCCATACAGGGTAAAAATCCATACCAGATCTTCTGGGCTCTACACAATATTGTTGCATTGCAATGGAAGCAGGCTTGACTTCGAAGGCAGCTAAACACAGCACTTATACTGAAAGCACGTTTATTACGAACTCAACGTACACGCACCACTGACTGCCTCTCAGGCAGAATGCTCTGCTATTTACTCACTGACAGAATTTACCAGAAATTAGAAGAACAGTTAACATAAGAAACAAGTAGAATTTACAAGTGAACATAAGAAAGATGTAGAACCTTCTGGAATTGTTAATTACAAAGAAATAAATTTTTGCCTGTGGGCGGAATTGAATCGACGACCTTCTGCTCCGCAGTCCGTGACGCTATCCCCTGCGCCACGCCGGCAGTTGGTGTTTGTGGTCTCTCGCAGCATTGCTCCTTCTACTGGAGAAACAGTGACCTGCTGTTATGATCCCTGTGGAGCCAGCTGCAATGTCCTGGATCTTGACCACGTCATGGGTCCTCTGTATGACAGTTCAAGAGAATCCTTCCCTTCTCCGCGATTATCGACGACAGACGTTCCTGTCGTGGCTTCATCAGGAACATTACCGTCCTTAGAGTCCTTCAACAAGAAGCCATTGTCGTCTACCTGCTCTTCAGGATTGTAGTAAGGCTTCATGCGCAGGACGTGAACAATGTCTCTTCGTTTTTGACGTTTCAACGACGGCTCATAATCCTCAACTTCGTATGTGACGTCTGACAGGCGGCGTATGACATGATACTGACCAAAGTATCGCTTCAATAACTTTTCTGACAGTCCAACCTTCCGTACAGGGGTAAAAATCCATACCAGATCTCCTGGGCTGTACACAACAGGTCGGTGCTTCTCATTATACCGCTGACGGTCCTTCTCCTGGGCGTCCAGTATCCGTATGCGAGCCAGCTGTCTTGCTTCTTCGACCCTGGTGATGAGCTGTTTAACATAGTCATCCTGAGTGTCGTCCGGTTGGAACGGGAAGAGTGTATCCATTGTCGTCTCAGCTTCACGGCCATGGAGCAGAAAAAACGGAGTAAAGCCTGTGGTGTCTTGTCTTGCAGTATTGTAAGCAAATATCACGACTGGCAGAATTATATCCCAATCCTTCTGCTCAACATTGACGTACATCGACAGCATGTCGGCTAACGTTTTGTTAAAACATTCCGTAAGACCATTTGTCTGAGGATGGTATGCAGTTGTCATTCTGTGGACAATGTTGCACCGTGACATTACCTCTGATACTAGTTTTGACTGGAAAACTTTTCCACGATCAGATATCATGACACGTGGTGCTCCATGCTTCAAAATAATGTCTTCTACAAGGAATTTTGCGATCTCTGGAGCTTCTGCAGTCAGCACAGGTTTGGTGACAGCGTAGCGTGTGAGGTAGTCAGTGCAGACTATTATCCAATGGTTACCGGTTGTCGACTTTGGGAACCTCCCTAAAAGATCGATCCCAACTCGGTGGAATGGAGCTGCTGCCGGCGGAATCAGTACGAGATGTCCTGGAGGTAATTGCGGCACATGCTTCCATCGCTGGCACTCTTTACAGTGACTCACATAGTGCTTGACAGATCGATTCTGTCTAGAGTCTTCACGAATCCCAGATGACCGGATATTGGAGCATCATGGAAATATTTAAGAATAGCTGGCTGGAGATGAGCTGGAACCACGAGTAGCCATTTGGGGCCCAGTACAATGTTCCATTTATAAGTTGGAACTCTCCATTGGTCGGTTCCCCTTTCTCTAAGGCCTCTATCATTTTTAATAGTGTTGGATCTTCCCTCTGTTCAGCTTTAATGTCATCTAATTCAGTGAGAGCTGAAATTTCATTAATACTGCTGCGTTTCACTAATGGATTCCTCGAAAGGCAGTCGGCATCCTTGTGTTTGCACCCGTTCTTGAATACCACTGTGACATCGTACTCTTGGAGTCTTAGTGCCCATCTTGCTAGTCGACCTGATGGATCCTTCAAGCTAGTCAGCCAACACAAAGAATGGTGATCTGTCACGACGGTGAATGGTTTGCCGAATAAATACGGCCGAAACTTTTTGATAGCCCAGATAACCACGAGACATTCTTTTTCAGTTGTAGAGTAGTTTATCTCGGACTTTGAGAGTACTCTTGACGCATAGGCTATCACTTTTTCAGCACCTTCCTGAACTTGTACAAGCACTGCACCAATCCCATAGCCACTGGCGTCTGTGTGAAGTTCCGTTTCTGCATTCTCGTCGTACAAGGCTAGCACTGGTGCGGAAGTTAGAGCCTCCTTAAGTGCTCGGAAAGCTCTTTCTTTTGTCGCATCCCAGTAAAATTTGGCGTCTCCCTGCAGAAGTTCTTGTAATGAACGTTCCTTGTTACAAAATCCTTTTATGAAACATCGGTAGTATGAGCACAGCCCGAGAAAACTTCTCACATCATGGATGTGCTGAGGAGTTGGAAATTCTGTGACTGCCCTTACTTTGTCTGGATCAGGACGGACACCATCTCTGTTGACTAGGTGCCCCAGGATTTTTATCTCTTTGGCGACGAAGAGGCACTTCTTTGGATTGAGGCGGAGACCTGCAGTCTGAACACACTTGACAGGCGACTCAGATGTTCTTCAAATGTTTCAAGAAAACGACAATATCATCTAAATAGCAGAGACACATCATCCACTTAAGGTGTCGAAGCAAGTTGTCCATCATGCGTTCGAATGTGTCTGGAGCATTACATAATCCAAATGGCATTACTTTAAATTCATAGAGGCCGTCAGGTGTAATAAAAGCTGTTTTCTCCCTGTCAGCTTCGTCAACCTCGATTTGCCAGTAACCTGTCTGAATGTCCATAGTTGAGAAGTATGTAGCTCCTTTCAAGCAGTCTAAGGTGTCATCAATACGCGGCAATGGGTAGACATCTTTCTTTGTGATACTGTTCAGCCGCCGATAGTCGACACAGAATCGCCATGTGCCATCCTTCTTCTTTACGAGGACCACCGGAGACGACCAAGGACTCTCCGAAGGTTGAATAATGTCATTTCGCAACATCTTCTCCACTTCCTCCCGAATTATCTGTCTTTCAGCTGGCGACACTATACAAACGCTGGCTAATTGGCGGATGATCCCCAGTATTGATACGGTGCTTTATCGTGGGCCGTTGCGTATGACTTTTCTCCTGCTGAGGTGGGAATGCACCCGAAAATTGACGTAGTATACCTAACACCCGCTGGCGTTGTTCCGTGGTCAGTCCAGGCCCTACTGGCAGTTCCACGTTTGTTTCCTCCAGCGTGTTGCCTGTACTAACAGCAGGGCATGGGTCTTCATTGATGACATTGAGCTCACCGTCCTGGATTGGTTCAGCTGTCCCGATACACATTCCCTTGGGGATAAGTTGTGACTGCTCGCGACAATTTGTGATCCAAATATCTCCTTGACCACCGGTAATGCTTATAATAGCCGCTGTTATGTAAATTTCTTTTGTGAGCCTCATAAACTTTTTACTATCAACAAGAACTTCACAGTTTAACCAGTCATCTGTGTTTGTAACTGACGCTATCCCCTGCGCCACACTGGCAGTTGGTGTTTGTGGTCTCTCGCGGCAATAAGTCGCTGCTTGTCATTATACCACTGATGGTCTTTCTCCTGGGTGTCCAGTGTCCGTATGAGAGCCATTTGTCATGCTTCTTCGACCCTGGTGATGAGCTGTTTCACACAGTCATCCTGAGTGTCTTGTGGTTGGAACAGGAACAGCGTATCCTTTCTCGTCCCAGCTTCATGACCATGGAGCAGGTAAAATGGTGTGAAGCATGTGGTGTCTTGCCTTGCTGTATTGTCAACGGCGGTATCGTCACATTGTCAACAACGAATAGCTTCCCAGAAAATTCTGTATTACGTGTATCCGGTGGAGCAACTTTTTCAATTTGCAGCTCAGATCTTCCACAGTCAATGATAGCTTGGGATGCCTGAAGGAAGTCCCATCCGAGGATGACATTGTGACTACATTCTGTTAACACGACAAATTCAAACGGCTGCGTCCTGTTGTTGATGGTTATTCTTGCAACACAAGTTCCTGCTGGATGGACGTACTTTCCATTCGCAACCTTCAGCACAGTTGCCCCTGTATCACAGAACATTGTCTTCTTTAGTGTGCGGTGGTAATTATCCGATAACACAGGAAAAGACGCTCCTGAATCAACAAGTGCCCGGGCAGGTTGGCCGTCGATTATGACGTTGATGAGATTTCCCGACATCTTGGCGACTGTTGTCCTTGGAGGATTTTCATAGGCGGCGGCCTCACCTCCATAGATGGTCACCTCGCTTAGTTTTCCTGGGCGCGGCAGCTAGGGGAGCGGCTGGTACCTCTGTACGGCGACGGTGAACGGCTGCGGCACGTCGGGGAGTGACCTCGTCTATGGTACGGCGATCGGCTTCTTCCCATAGGTCGACTGAACTTATCAGCAGGTGACTGCCTTGGATAGAACTGCTCTGACGGCTGACGTCTTGCGGCAAAATAATTATCGAATACTCGCCTCCTCTCTCTGCAATAGTGTACGACATGTCCAGGGCGTCCACAGTGGAAAAACAGTGGTGTGTTGTCTTCTGTCCTCCAGACATCTGTTCTTCTGCGGGGCGTCATAGTTACCGGGGAAGTTGGCTGTGGTCGCGTCGGTCAGTTCATGGGCTGCCGTTTGGCGGCTGCAGCGTAAGTCATAGCAGGGCGATGCCATTCTTCACGTCGGGTGCGACTGACGGGGCAGACAGGAGCTAATGTTTGAAACACCTCATCCTCAGTGGCGTCGGCTACCTCGTGACTTATAGGACTCACATCCATGGCCATAATCTGATGCTCGCTCGGTCTAATAGTCCCGCCTGCCATGCACTGTTGTAATTCTTCTCTCACGATTTGTCGTATGAGAGAAGCCAAGTCCTGCTGGTCTTCCACAACGGCCATAGGGACTACATTTGTGAGACTGTCATACTTCTTGCGTCCAACCCTCCTTTGTTGTATCTCTTCAATGTGCTGGCACCACTTGATGAACTCTTCTGTCGTAGCGACGTCTTTTATCAGAAGAGCTTGGTACATATCTTCTGCAATTCCCTTCATCAGGTGCGTGATTTTGTCCGCTTCAGTCATGTTCGAATTGACTATGTTACACAGGGACAAAACACTCTGTATGTATGATTGTGTTGGCTCACCATGTCGTTGGGCCCGGTTCTTCAGTTGTTCTTCCACTGAGCGGATTTGTCGCTGGCGGTCTCCAAGCATCTTCTTAAGTTCCTCCTGGAACGTCTCCCAGTCATTCAACTTGTCTTCGTTGTTTTCGAACCATTGCTGGGCTGTTCCATCCAGGTAGAAATAAATGTTGGCCAAGCACATCGTATGATCCCACCTGTTGTACATGGCGTCTCGGTCGAACCCTTTTAGCCATTTGTTGGGGTCCTGACCAGCATCTCCATAGAACACCGACGGGTGTCTGATGTGCAATTGGCTCATTGCTGGTTTCGCCTCCATCGTTCTTCTGATAATACGGACCTTAGGAAGGACGTACTCGGTGTATCCCTTGTATTCCGGTTCCAGCCCGTGTAAGTGACGCCTTTTACGTTGCCTAATCGGAGCCACGGTGATGCAACTGTTGCACAGTGTACCCGGCGCCTCCACCAAACAATGTCGCGTTGCAATGGAAGCAGGCTTAACTTCGAAGGCAACTAAACACAGCACTTATACTGAAAGCACGTTTATTACGAACTCAACGTACACGCAGCACTGACTGCCTCTCAGGCAGAGTGCTCTGCTATTTATACACTGACAGAATTTACCAGAAATTAGAAGAACAGTTAACATAAGAAACAAGTAGAATTTACAAGTGAACATAAGAAAGATGTAGAACCTTCTGGAATTGTTAATTACAAAGAAATAAATTTTTGCCGGTGGGCGGGATTGAATCAGCGACCTTCTGCTCCGCAGTCCGTGACGCTATCCCCTGCGCCACACTGGCATTTGGTGTTTGTGGTCTCTCGCGGCAATAAGTCGCTGCTTGTCATTATACCACTGATGGTCTTTCTCCTGGGTGTCCAGTGTCCGTATGAGAGCCATTTGTCATGCTTATTCGACCCTGGTGATGTGCTGTTTCACACAGTCATCCTGAGTGTCTTGTGGTTGGAACAGGAACAACGTATCCTTTCTCGTCCCAGCTTCATGACCATGGAGCAGGTAAAATGGTGTGAAGCATGTGGTGTCTTGCCTTGCTGTATTGTAAGCAAATGTCATGACTGGCAGTATTGTTTCCCAATACTTCTGCTCAACATCAATGTACATCAACAGCATACCTGCTAATGCCTTGTTAAAACGTTCTGTAAGACCATTTGTCTGAGGATGATAGGCATTTGTTATTCTGTGGAGAATGTTGCAACATGACATTACTCTGATACTAGTTTTGACTGGAATATTTTTCCATGAACAGGTATCATTACATGTGGTGCACCATGCTTCAAAATAATGTCTTCTACTATGAATTTTGCAATCTCTTGAGTTTCTGCAGTCTTTACAGGTTTGGCGACAGCATAGCGGGTGAGGTACTCAATGCAGACTATTATCCATTGGTTACCGGTTGTCGACTTTGGGAAATTGCTTAAATGGTCAGTTCCAATCTGGTAAAATGGAACTGCTGCTGGTGGAATTGGTACCAGATCCCCTGGAGGTAATTGCGGCACATGCTTCCATCTCTGGCACTCTTCACAGTTACCCACATAGTGCTTGACAGATTCGTAGAGACCTTACCAGTAATACCTGATTTTGATTCTGAATCACAGATGACCAGATATTGGAGATTCATGGAAGTATTTGATAATAGCTGGCTGAAGATGAGCTGGAACAACCAGTAGCCATTTGGGGCCCAGTGAATCATAGTTGTTTTTATGCACACAAGTTGAAACTCTCATTTGGTCAGTTCTCTTTTATCCAAGGCCTCTATGGTTTGTAATAATGCTGAATCTTCCCTCTGTTCAGCTGTAATGACACATAATTCAGTGAGGGATGAAATTTCATCCATGCTGTTGTGTTCGGGTAATGGATTCTTTGAAAGGCATCCTTGTGTTTGTACCCATTTTTAATAGCACTGTGACATTGTACTTTTGGAGTCTTGGTGCTCATCTTGGTAGTCAATCAGTGGTTCCTTCAAACTGGTCAACCAACTTAAAGAATGGTGGTTTGTCATGACAGTGAATAGTTCACTGAATAAATACTGCTTGCAAAAGCAATGAATCTCTGTTCAGTCTTGTCAGCATGTAATCTTACTGGGAAGAGATGGGTTCCAAGACCATAATTACTTGTGTCAATAGTTAAGCAAAAAGGTAGAGTGATATTTGGTCTGTACAAAATTTTACTATACCGTTACTGGTCATGATGTTATCACAAGCTTCTACACATTCTTCAGTCAATGCCCAAACAATATTCTTCTTCAATATGTTGCTCATACAAGGTGCATTGCAGCCTGTGTATTCAGAAATTTTCGGTAATAACTGCATATTCTGAGAAATAATTCTAGTTCCTTTTTAGTCTTTGGTATAGGGTATTTGGATGTTCCTTCTAATTTCTCTGCATCAGTTAGATCACATCTTCTGTGATGATATGTCCTAAGAAGTTCAACTGTTCTTCAGCTTATTTACATTTCTTTAGGTTCATGGAAATGCCTCCCAATCATAATTTCCTACATACTTCTGTTAGGGTACTTAGATGTTCAACTCGTGTACTACCAGTGATCAAGATATCATCTACATACACTATTTAATTGTTTAGCAATTCTTTGCCTAATGCTGTATATAGAACTGTGATGAATTCTGTTACAGAAACATTGAGTCCAAATGGTACCACACAATATTGGTAATATCTGCCATTGCACAAGAAAGCAGTATATTTTTGTGAGTCCTTAGCCGAAGGTACTCGGCAAAAACCTGATGTCAAGTCTAAACTGGTCATATATTTGATATGTTCAAATTTGTGTAGCAACTTATTAATGCTCTCTGGATACTTGGTCCCTCCCTCCAAAAACTTGTTTAGATGTCTTTAGTCTAAAACAAGACTCACATCACCACTTTCCTTCAAAATGGCCACAATCGGGTTGTTGCATTGGCTGTTGCTTCTTTCAATAAGGTCCCATTTCTCAATTTTGTCTATTCCTTTTCCACAGCTTTCCTATTTGATACTGGTGCTCTGTAGGGTCTCATATAAACTGTTTCATGGGGTTTCAATTTCAGTGTACACTCATTGTTCTTCATTCGTTCTTGACAGTCATCAAATACCTCGTAGTAGTCCCACAACACACTTCTTTCTGGTTTTTGATCAATTTGGTGGCTTCCTTTAGCTTATTTCCACCAAGTCATTATATCTGCATCTACTTAATTTTCTTGAACACTGTCCACAGTCACTACACATCTTGTATCTAGAAATTCAGTTCTAGGCTCTGATGACTATGGTTTGCACTACTCTCAATAATCATAGGAGTACAATGAAACATGCCTTTCTTTGCATTATTGAACATAACTTTCCTGCCCTCCAATCAAAAGCTGCATTGCATATTTTTCGGAATGGAACACTATCATGTTTTTACATGACTTCCAACAGCAAAATATAATTTGTTTAATGAGTGTTTCGCATTTCAGACTAGACTGTGAGGCAAATAGTGCTCATTAAGAAAAGTCCCATTGTATAGACAATTTGTAAAGTAGTTTTTTTTTATTTTTATTTTTTTCAGAATTACTTATTGTAAAATGTTCCTTTACCTATTGATTGGTTCCTGAAAACAGTTTTCAGACTTTGCACTTATTAATCATTAATAGACTATATTTTAAAACAACTGACGATCCATTCAATTCATTATGAATATTACATAAGAAACTCCGTAATTTTAACATTGAATAAATTTCACTTACGCATACAATATTGTATTACTCAACCCCTAGTTATTTTGTGGTGCAAGCACTTCCTCCTGTGATGGTGACCCACCAAGCAAGACTTTGTGAACCCCCATGTTGAAAAACACTGTTTTACTGCATTTACTACACACATCACCTTGAAACCAATGCCCCCCCCCCCCCAAGTATTCTTCCCAAACACCCCCAGAACTGCCACTTAATCTCTTAGTTACAGTGTCTTCTTGAATTAGCTGCACCTTTTTACACAAAACTTGCACATACTGATTACATGTATTTACATTACTCTGAAGTCTACCGGTCAGTCTCAGCTTTATATCCTTCTACTTTGTTTTCTGTTTTCTCCACCACTTGTTGTCCCAAATTTTCATTTGAAGCAGTTATTTGTTCACCTAATTTTTCACTCACTTCCACTACCTGCTGTCAATAAACTTGGTATAGATGGTGTCAAAAACTTCGTCCCCATTTCACTATTACTCACCACCAAACTACTAGCGAGTACATTTGCCTCGGTAATGTCCGTGCTGTCATTTGGGTCAGTAAAGGAGACATCTGGCACTGTAGTGTGCTCCTATTTATATTATGTTAACAGTTATGGCTTTACATCACAGTTGTTATAAATAATACAAACATTGGTTTACAATCACTAGACAATGAGTTAGTTAATGAACTTAATGTAGTATAATAGCAATAACAAAGAATGTGATATTTACACGAAATCTTGGGATGTTTTTCAGTTTTTCTTTGGCAAAATCTTGAAATTGTATTTACAAACAATGCTATTGTAGATTTTTCATGGGGTGTGAGCCCCAGAAAGTACACTTGTCTACATATCAATACTTTATTAAACCGACAGTTCAAAAGCATAAAACAGACTGAATGTAATTGTTGGTGGCAGCCAAAAGGCGGCTCACCCAAAGACAATAATAAAGATATGATTGTTTGTTCAGAGTTGATTACGGCTATCACCACTACACATCCCCCCCCATTGTACAAAATAGTTTGTTCAAGTGAGGGTAGGGTGTAGGGGTGACAGCTGGTGATGGTTGTGTGTATGGACTCCGACTGATGGACAACTCCACGGAGTTGTCTGTCAGAGGCGACAGTCCATGAAGGCGGCTTACAGTGGTACCTCAAAGTACCTCAGGTGAGGGGGCTGTCAAACCCGATGCACCAGCTGGCATGAGACTGAAGGTTGCGCAGGCAGGAGGGGAAGTACCACTCTAACCACACCCAAGGGGAGCAGTAAAGCTCATTTGGCATCCACATTAAATGAAGCAGGAGGGGAGAAACATTCAGTAACTTGTACCTACATTGCTGCAGAGGGGGGAAATGCTGAAGGGGTTACAAAGTATGAAAATCAAGCTTTCATGTAAAAGAATTGCAATTTCGGAAGAGAGTTGGGAAGAGATGGAAACCTCAAATTCCAGGAGGAAGAGGTTGATGATAAAGCCTCAGAAGGGGGAGGCGGGAGAGTGTGGAGGTACCTCGAATGGAGAGATGGGGAGGAGGGGGGAAGGAGGAGTAGGAGAGGCAACTCGAGCAGGAGGGTGGGGGGAGGGGTGGTAAGGAAGAGACACAGCAGGAGATGATGGAGAATAGAGATATTGGCCTCAGACATTATGAGAGGAGGGTGAGGAGGAGGGCTTGACATGACGGTTTATGGACACAGTGGAGGGAGAGTTATTGATAAGCAAGGTGAAGGTGTTGGGGGAGCACCCGATGAGTGCCCGAGTGAGGAGAGCTGAGTGGAGGATGGACCGTATCGTTCCGCAAGATTCTAGGCTCTTGAGAAGATGATGAGCTTATGGCTTTCTTGGCTGGGAGATCCCGTACGGGATTGTTCGGCCGCATTGATGGCTCAGAGGTGGAAAAGAGAGAGGATTCGAACTGGTGGCCTTGGTCTGTGGTGATGACCAAGGGACTATTTGATACTGGTGCTCTGTAGGGTCTCATATAAACTGTTTCATGGGGTTTCAATTTCAGTGTACACTCATTGTTCTTCATTCGTTCTTGACAGTCATCAAATACCTCGTAGTAGTCCCACAACACACTTCTTTCTGGTTTTTGATCAATTTGGTGGCTTCCTTTAGCTTATTTCCACCAAGTCATTATATCTGCATCTACTTAATTTTCTTGAACACTGTCCACAGTCACTACACATCTTGTATCTAGAAATTCAGTTCTAGGCTCTGATGACTATGGTTTGCACTACTCTCAATAATCATAGGAGTACAATGAAACATGCCTTTCTTTGCATTATTGAACATAACTTTCCTGCCCTCCAATCAAAAGCTGCATTGCATATTTTTCGGAATGGAACACTATCATGTTTTTACATGACTTCCAACAGCAAAATATAATTTGTTTAATGAGTGTTTCGCATTTCAGACTAGACTGTGAGGCAAATAGTGCTCATTAAGAAAAGTCCCATTGTATAGACAATTTGTAAAGTAGTTTTTTTTTATTTTTATTTTTTTCAGAATTACTTATTGTAAAATGTTCCTTTACCTATTGATTGGTTCCTGAAAACAGTTTTCAGACTTTGCACTTATTAATCATTAATAGACTATATTTTAAAACAACTGACGATCCATTCAATTCATTATGAATATTACATAAGAAACTCCGTAATTTTAACATTGAATAAATTTCACTTACGCATACAATATTGTATTACTCAACCCCTAGTTATTTTGTGGTGCAAGCACTTCCTCCTGTGATGGTGACCCACCAAGCAAGACTTTGTGAACCCCCATGTTGAAAAACACTGTTTTACTGCATTTACTACACACATCACCTTGAAACCAATGCCCCCCCCCCCCAAGTATTCTTCCCAAACACCCCCAGAACTGCCACTTAATCTCTTAGTTACAGTGTCTTCTTGAATTAGCTGCACCTTTTTACACAAAACTTGCACATACTGATTACATGTATTTACATTACTCTGAAGTCTACCGGTCAGTCTCAGCTTTATATCCTTCTACTTTGTTTTCTGTTTTCTCCACCACTTGTTGTCCCAAATTTTCATTTGAAGCAGTTATTTGTTCACCTAATTTTTCACTCACTTCCACTACCTGCTGTCAATAAACTTGGTATAGATGGTGTCAAAAACTTCGTCCCCATTTCACTAT
This sequence comes from Locusta migratoria, assembly GCA_026315105.1. Classification (NCBI taxonomy): domain Eukaryota; kingdom Metazoa; phylum Arthropoda; class Insecta; order Orthoptera; family Acrididae; genus Locusta; species Locusta migratoria. The sequence goes on from CM048746.1 coordinate 340,088,683, forward strand.
TACTCACCACCAAACTACTAGCGAGTACATTTGCCTCGGTAATGTCCGTGCTGTCATTTGGGTCAGTAAAGGAGACATCTGGCACTGTAGTGTGCTCCTATTTATATTATGTTAACAGTTATGGCTTTACATCACAGTTGTTATAAATAATACAAACATTGGTTTACAATCACTAGACAATGAGTTAGTTAATGAACTTAATGTAGTATAATAGCAATAACAAAGAATGTGATATTTACACGAAATCTTGGGATGTTTTTCAGTTTTTCTTTGGCAAAATCTTGAAATTGTATTTACAAACAATGCTATTGTAGATTTTTCATGGGGTGTGAGCCCCAGAAAGTACACTTGTCTACATATCAATACTTTATTAAACCGACAGTTCAAAAGCATAAAACAGACTGAATGTAATTGTTGGTGGCAGCCAAAAGGCGGCTCACCCAAAGACAATAATAAAGATATGATTGTTTGTTCAGAGTTGATTACGGCTATCACCACTACACATCCCCCCCATTGTACAAAATAGTTTGTTCAAGTGAGGGTAGGGTGTAGGGGTGACAGCTGGTGATGGTTGTGTGTATGGACTCCGACTGATGGACAACTCCACGGAGTTGTCTGTCAGAGGCGACAGTCCATGAAGGCGGCTTACAGTGGTACCTCAAAGTACCTCAGGTGAGGGGGCTGTCAAACCCGATGCACCAGCTGGCATGAGACTGAAGGTTGCGCAGGCAGGAGGGGAAGTACCACTCTAACCACACCCAAGGGGAGCAGTAAAGCTCATTTGGCATCCACATTAAATGAAGCAGGAGGGGAGAAACATTCAGTAACTTGTACCTACATTGCTGCAGAGGGGGGAAATGCTGAAGGGGTTACAAAGTATGAAAATCAAGCTTTCATGTAAAAGAATTGCAATTTCGGAAGAGAGTTGGGAAGAGATGGAAACCTCAAATTCCAGGAGGAAGAGGTTGATGATAAAGCCTCAGAAGGGGGAGGCGGGAGAGTGTGGAGGTACCTCGAATGGAGAGATGGGGAGGAGGGGGGAAGGAGGAGTAGGAGAGGCAACTCGAGCAGGAGGGTGGGGGGAGGGGTGGTAAGGAAGAGACACAGCAGGAGATGATGGAGAATAGAGATATTGGCCTCAGACATTATGAGAGGAGGGTGAGGAGGAGGGCTTGACATGACGGTTTATGGACACAGTGGAGGGAGAGTTATTGATAAGCAAGGTGAAGGTGTTGGGGGAGCACCCGATGAGTGCCCGAGTGAGGAGAGCTGAGTGGAGGATGGACCGTATCGTTCCGCAAGATTCTAGGCTCTTGAGAAGATGATGAGCTTATGGCTTTCTTGGCTGGGAGATCCCGTACGGGATTGTTCGGCCGCATTGATGGCTCAGAGGTGGAAAAGAGAGAGGATTCGAACTGGTGGCCTTGGTCTGTGGTGATGACCAAGGGACGGCCAAACCAAGAAACCCAAGAATAAAGGAAGGCTTGAGCCTCTGTATCTCCCATGATGTTGGTGACAGGGGTGGCAAGTTGTCTGATCGATAGTTGATGAAACGTAGTGGAAACCATCCGCCAGAGGAAGAGGGCTGATGATGTCGATGTGAACATGCTGAAATCTACCCGCGAGAACGGGGAAAGAGCCCAAAGGCGGGGAGTGATTTTGTTGCATTGGCAGGGAATGCAGGCCTGAGCCCAAGTGTGACAGTCTCACTTGACATCTCGCCTGATGAAACGTTCAGTGACAAGTCTGGTTGAGATGCAGATGCCAGGGTGCGAAAGCTCATGCAATTTTTGAAAAACCTCTTGCTGTAAGGGATGAGGGATGAAGGTACAAACCTCGCATTGGTATTGTCACCAAATTTTGCCTGTCACCACAGGAAAAGAGGTGCGGACAGGGTGGAGAGAGGAGGAATGATCAGAAACTAGTTGCATGAGCTTGTCATCAGCTGATTGGAGAATGGCAAGGTTAGAGAGGTAAACCCTTCAGCTATGATGTTGTCAGCGCCCTTGATGTACCCAGGGTATTTAGTGGAGGTTCCATTGGTCCCTTAAGTCCCTTTTTTTCCCAAAGGGTACTAATTTTTTTCAATTTGGTCCCTAAAGTACCTTTTTTTCCAAGTTGGAACACACATTTTGTGTATTTTAATAACTTCAATAAAGCTTAACCTAAGGCACCTTTCAAGTTACAGCTGGGTTTAACCAGCATTTTTCTCCCTTTTCATCTCCTGCACATATAAAAGTGTCCTGTCAAGGGGAGTACAGGTAGTGATGGTAGGACATTGTTGACTGCGGGCCGAGGAAACATACGCAGAGACAGTGCTACGCAGTCCCACAAACTTTTGTGTGACATCCTCTTCATCCTTTATGGTAGAAATGACGTATGGAAGTTGTTCATATATGTTGGCAGTAGCTCCAATAAGGACAACTTGCAACTTGTAGATCACAGATAATGTAGAATACAGTACTGCAGATTTCAAAACATTTTTTTTTTCCTCCAAGAGTTCTTATACTGCGTGCAAACCCTTAAAACTGCAGATCTTTCAATGCTAATAAACCAATCTTTTTGTCTGCCCATAGCCATACAAAAAATGTAATTGGGTCATTCCATGTCAAACCAACACAGCTATTTTACCTCACCATTTTAGAGCTTCCTAAAATTGAGTATACTTGTAGTGTGCGCTGAGACTAAGAAATATCGCAAACCATTCCTGAAGTATGGCTATGTAAAGTTTTCAAAAACCAGCCAAAGATGTGTGAATGGACTTTTTTTAAATTGTGCTAGGTGCTGCTCTAATTGAGCTAGAGAGCTGGGAAAGGTGTCATTTTGCAGCATTTTCATGCTATTTCCAAGGATATACAACAAAACATAGCTTCTAACTAATAACCCTTTTCAAAATACTAATTAATATTTTAATTTAAGTTTTTTACAAAATAATTACATAATTGAAAATTTTCAAAATGTATCCATAACTACTTCATAATGTTGTAAATCACATGGCAAAATATAAATGTGGGATGATAATGGGTTCATTGTTAAAAAATAAAAATTCGGACTCTTGTTTTTCACTAACAGCCTTAGTTTGACCAAACCGACCTTTAATAAACAGGAATTTCATTAAAATATACAGAAAGGTAAGCAAAATTAAGTATTAGAAATAACAAAACTTCACTTATTAAAACAAAACTAATCATCATATTTTATAATTAATTTGATTACTTATTTTAATTTTATACAACTTAAATAACAGTATATTAACAAATAAAAAAATTAAATACAGAATGCTTTGTTTTTTAGCTAAATTTAACACAACAGGTACTAACAGGAATTTTGATATAACTTTCCATAAAATATACATTAACACTAACAAGAGACAAAAATTAAGTTTTGAATTGAAAGCAGTGTCCCAATTAATTGCCTTGGAACTTCAAAATTACATTTTAATAAAGCTGACTGTTTTTGGTTTACATAACTTTCATTAGGAATGTTTGTTCTCCCTGTTGGAGTAATTTTTGTGAGAACATCCACAACTGACACTCACAGGACATTTGCATGTGCAGGATAGGAGAATGATTTAGCTGGTTCACATGGATGAAGAAAAGTTATTTTCACTTCATCAAGTTCTTCATTTTTTCCTCCTTCTAAAATGTATCCGAGCCACCAGTTTATGCCTTATACAGTGGTGACATAGCCTGATACATCTTGTAACATCAGTTTGTCTGGTAATGTAGTTACTTACCTCTCCCAACACTGCATTTTGATGTAGTATTCAGAATGAAAGTGAAAAATTGCTGTGTTCCTTTGATTGTCAATGCCTCTTAAAGCTGACTTGTAAATATTTATGACGCAGTGTCTTCTTGAGATGAATATGTAAAATCAGCATTTGTGTTATTATCTACTGCCCACTCAAATAGATCTCGGGTGGTTTGGATCTGATTTTGGTACGGGCTCTGCAAACTTGCATGAGCTGGCAGTCTCTTAACTGAATGCCCTACTCCACCACAAGGCCCATTCCCATGTGCTGTGGCTGAAAAGTGCTACTGAGCTTTTATGTTGAAGTCTTCCCCATGAAAACAAAGGATCAGGAAATTTTACAGTTTGTGTCACCATGTTGTGTTGAGTGTTCATATGTTGGCAGCGGCCAGAGCAAACACAATCGTATAGAGTGATGGAATTACTTTTTTGTGCCGCCCAAGAAGTTTATAAATAATACTGTTACTGCTCTATGGTTGACAGGTTCTCAATGTACCCTTGCTGCTCAATAAATTAACTTTTGTCACCAAGCGGGAGTCTTAGTGCCCATCTTGATAGTCGACATGATGGATCCTTCAAGCTAGTCAGCCAACATAAAGACTGGTGGTCTATCCCTTGGGGATAGGTTGTGACTGCTCGTGACAACTAGCAATCCAAATCTCTCCTTGATCACCAGTAATTCTTATGATAGCCACTAGTAAGTAAATTTCTTTGGTGAGCCTGATAAACTTTTTACTATCATAAGCACTTCACAGTTTAACCGGTCATCTGTGTTTTTGACTGCAACACTTCTCATTGTCAACGGCAGTATCGCCACATTGTCAACAGCAAAATTCTGTATTACGTGTACCTGTCGGAGCGACTTCCTCGATTTGCAGCTCAGATCTTCCACAGTCAATGATAGCTTGGGATGCCTGAAGGAAGTCCCTTCCGAGGATGGCATTATGACTACAGTCTTTTAAAGTGACAAATTCAAACGGCAGGGTGCTGTTGTTGACGGTTATTCTTGCGACACAAGTTCCTGCTGGCTGGACATACTTTCCATTTGCAACCTTCAGCACAGTTGCCCCCATATCACAGAACATTGTCTTCTTCAGTGTGCGGCGGCAATTATCCGAGATTACAGAGAAAGAAGCTCCTGAATCGACCAGTGCCTGGATAGGTTGGCCGTCGATTATGACGTCGATGAGATTTCCTGACATCTTGGAGACTGTCATCCATGGAGGATTTTCATCTGCGGTGGCCTCATTTCCGTAGATGGTCGCCTCACGTAGTTTTTATGGGCGCTATGGCTAGGGGAGTGGCTGGTACCTCTGTATGGCGATGGTGAACGGCGGCGGCACGTCGGTGAGTGACCTCTTCCAGGGTACGGAACTCATTAGCCGGTTACTGCCTGTGATAGAACTGCTCTGATAGCTGACGTCTTGTGGAAAATTAATCGTTGCATACTCGCCTTCTCTCTCTGCCGTAGCGTACGACATGTGCAGGCCACCCACAGTGGAAGCAAAGTGGTATGTTGTCTTCTGTCCTCCAGACGTCTGTTCTTCTGCGTGACGTCATAGTTGCCGGGGAAATTAGTTGTGGCAGCGTCAGTCGGTTCATATGTTGCCGTTTGGCAGCTGCAGCATAAGCCATAGCGGGGCGATGCCATTCTTCACGTCGGGTGCATCTGGTGGGGCAAACAGAAGCTAATGTCTGAAATACCTTTTCTACAGTGGTGTTGGCTCCCTTGTGACTTACAGGGCTTACATCCATGGCCATAATCTAATGCTCGCTTGGTCTAATAGTCCCGGCCACCATAAATTGTTGTAATACTTCTCTCACAATTTGTCATATGAGAGAAGCAAAGTCATGCTGGTCTTCCACAATGGCCATAGGAACTATATTCGGGAGTCTGTCATACTTCTATCCTCCAACCCTCCTTTGTTGCAACTCTTCAATACGCCGGTACCATTTGATGAACTCTTCCTTCGTAGCAATGTTTTTTATCAGAAAAGCTTGGTATGTGTCTTCTGCAATACCCTTCATCAGGTGCGTGATTTGTCAGCCTCAGTCATATTCGGGTTGACTATGTTACACAGGGACAAAACCTTCTGTATGTATGACTGTGTCGGCTAACCATGTCGTTGGGCCCGGTTCTTCAGTTGTTTTTCCGCCGAGCAGATTTGTTGCTGTTGGTCTCCAAACGTCTTCTTGAGTTCCGTCTGGAACATTTCCCAGTCATTCAGCTTCTCTTCATTGTTTTGAAACCATTGCTGGGCTGTTCCATCCAGGTAGAAATAAACATATGCCAAGCACATTGTATGATCCCACCTGTTGTACTTGGCAACTCGGTCAAAACCCTTTAGCCATTTGTTGGGGTCCTGTCCAGCGTCTCCAGAGAACACCGACGGGTGTCTGATGTGCAGCTGGCTTACTGCTGGTTTCGTGTCCATGGTCGTTCTGATGATACGGACTTTCGGAAGGATGTACTCGTATCCCTTGTATTCTGGTTCTAGTCCATGTAAGCGACGCCTTTTATGTTGCCTAATTGGAGCCACTTTGATGCAGCTGTTCACAGGATACCCGGTACCTCCACCAAACAATGTCGTTTTTAAATTGAAGCAGACTTGACTTTGAAGGCAGGGTTGTCGAGTGAACACAGCACTAATACTGAAAGCAGGTTTATTGCAAACTGAAACGTACATGCAGCACTGACTGCTTCTCGGACAGAATGCTCTGCTGTTTATACACAGACAGAATGTACCATATATTAGAAGAATAGGTAACATAAGAAACATGTAGAATATTCTGGAAATGTTAATTACAAAGATATAAATTTTTGCTGGTGGATGGGATTGAACCGGTGACCTTCAGCATCGCAGTCGGTGACGCTATCCTCTGCATCACACAGTCAGTTTACATGCGGTCTCGCGGCAATATACTGCTAACTCGTATCATCCTTTTTGGTCATCTTCAGAGCAATAGGTCTGTGTCTGTTGATGTGCATAAATCAAACTACAAAGTCAAAATATTAAAGCCTGAAGACTAAGCTATGTGTGTATATCATTCTGAAGATGCCTGAAAATGGCAAAACACATTAGCAGTAAAGAAATAAAGTACAATCAAGACTTCTTCATCAAATAAATAAAGAAAAATGGGTCATTGGGTAGGGTTGTTCACTAAAAATAAATTTATTGATGTCTTGTATTTCGTCTCCCTGTTGGTCCCTTAAAAGTTCTTTAGGTCCCTTTTTTTAACAAGTTGGTCTCTTAAGTCCCTATTTATTTTAAGATTTCTGCTAAAAACACTGTGTACCTGACATCGGTGGTGAACTGGGAGATGAAATCTAGGTATTGGAAGCGTCTAGGAGGAGGATTGGCTGGTGGATTTTGTATTGCATCTGACAAAGGTTTGTGATCCATGAGGACATGGAAAGCATGGGCCTCAGTCTTGGAGTGGAAGTGCTTAATGGACTCATAAATGGCAAGGAGTTCGTTGAAAGGCTGAATACTTCCTCTGAGCATGATTTAATTTTTTTGAAAAGAACTGGAGAGGAGAGATATTGGCATCTAGAGGTTGGCTAAGAACAACACTAATGGTAGTGTCGCTGGCATCGGTCGTGATAAAGATGTCCGCCCTGGGTGAGGGTGAGCAATAGTAATAGCATTCGATAAAAGTTCTTTAAGGGTAGAGAAAGCCTCAGACATTGCAGGGGTCCAAGAGATGGGGCAAGTGCCTGAGGTATTCTTGCCTGTCAGCGCATCAGTAAGGGGGGCTTCAATGTCAGCAGCACCAGGCAAGTGCCGACGATAATAATTAGTAGTGCCTAAGAACCGCCTCAATTCATTGGATGTGGACGGGCATGGTAATTCCTTGATGGCATTGACCTTTTTGGAAGGGAGGGGGGGACGCCATCAACCAAAACAGTGTACCCCAAAAAATTAATGGAAGGTAGGTGCAGTTGGTCCTTGCTGTGATTCAGCTCAATCCCTTCCTTGGCCAAAGTGTCAGAGACACGGTGGTGGACACTGAAGCACATCGGTGCGCCACCGTCGCAGAAAAAGAAGGCGGAGCCATGGCACTTGCGAGACCATCTTCAGGCCAACTGCAATACAATAATGGTACAAATATTAAGAAGGCTGTTCAGAAGATGATATTATGGCAAGAAACAGTAAAATAATAACAATGTGAAATGAAACTTCCTGGCAGATTAAAATTGTGTGCCGGAACCGGGACTCGAACCTGGGACCTTTGCCTTTCGCGGGCAAGCGCTCTACCACTGAGCTACCCTGACACGACTCACGACGCCGCCTCACAACTTTACTTCCGCCAGTACCTCGCCTCCTACTTTACAAACTTCACAGAAGCTCTCCTGCGAACCATGCAAGACTAGTACTCCTGGAAGAAAGGATATGGTGGAGACATGGCTTAGCCACAGCCTAAGGGATGTTTCCAGAATGAAACTTTCACTCTGCAGCGGAGTGTGCGCTGATATGAAACTTCCTGGCAGATTAAAATTGTGTGCCAGAACCGGGACTCGAACCTGGGACCTTTGCCTTTCACGGGCAAGCTCTCTACCACTGAGCTACCCTGACACGACTCACGACGCTGCCTCACAACTTTACTTCCGCCAGTACCTCGCCTCCTACTTTCCAAACTTCACAGAAGCTCTCCTGCGAACCATGCAAGACTAGCACTCCTGGAAGAAAGGATATTGTGGAGACATGGCTTAGCCACAGCCTAAGGGATGTTTCCAGAATGAAACTTTCACTCTGCAGCGGAGTGTGCGCTGCTGATATGAAACTTCCTGGCAGATTAAAATTGTGTGCCGGAACCGGGACTCGAACCTGGGACCTTTGCCTTTCGCGGGCAAGTGCCCTACCACTGAGCTACCCGGTTCCGGCACACAATTTTAATCTGCCAGGAAGTTTCATATCAGCGCACACTCCGCTGCAGAGTGAAAGTTTCATTCTGGACAATGTGAAATGTTTACCCATGACAGCCGATTGTGGGTGTGTCAGGAAACAGCCATGGAAATCAACTGTGCAAGGAGGGCGGGGGAGGGCAGAGCTGACCATATATAAGCTCGACCATTAGTGCAGTATTCCATAGTTGATTTCCACAGCCAATGGTATCTTCTGTACATCCTTCTTAATATTTGTAACATTATTGTATTGCTGTTGGCATGAAAATGGTCTCACAAGCAAACTGAAATCAGTTGCCTAAGAACAGTAAAAATTCTCTTTCAATCAAGACTGTTTTTTTTTTTTTTTTTTTTTTTTTTTTTTTTTTTTTTTTTTTTTTTTTAATACAATACTAATAACAAGCCTAAACGTACAAAATTATTAAAAACCAGCGAACCTGGCAATGCTTCGCAGTGTATGGGATATATAACCTCATCTCTTTTCTTCTCACTATCACTTCCTATCTCCTCTGTTTCCCCTTCTCCTCCTCCCCCTATCTTTTTCCATCACTTTCACACCACTCCCTCTTATCCCAAACCATATCCATCTCCTCTTCCCTCCTCTCTGCGTGTATATCATCCATCCATTTCATTCCCCAAAACAGCCTTCCTGTTTTACATTAAAAATGACTGGGAAAAGAAAAACAAAACCACACATATTTACAGCACAGCTAAGTATGTTTTTCTCGCAGTGAACAGGATATGCTTTTTATAACTTGTTTATATCTTCATGAAAGTTTTTGAATTGAAATCAAAGTAGCAGTATGACCATACTTTAATGATAGAAATTTCATATGAAACAATACAAGTAATTGAAATACAGCAAGTGGAATGGAAATACAACGTTTTGTAAGTTTTTGTGTTGAATTCATTGTAACACATGTTGATGAATGATATTCACAAACAATGCAGATAGTTTAGCAACTCTCAGAAACACCACATAAAACTGTCCATGGGAAAAAACACAACAATTCAAGATATACTCCACAAACTTCCAACAGCTGGTCTTGTGCTTTATTAATCGTCATTGCTTTGCACGTGCACTGGCGGATATTACACCGCCGCAATGGAGGATTATACAAAAATAAAAATAAAAATAAAAAATAAATAAATAAATAAATAAATAAATAAACACTATCTGTACTCAATTTGTTTATAACACTGAAAAATATCACAAACTTACATCAATTAGCATGTATCCCTATAACTCCCCAAAGATATGATCATACCGGTAACACCATGGAGATAAGAATAATACGGAGGGGCTTCTGCAGAAACAGCGTTTCGTGTTAAATTTGTATAGCTGTTTTAACTTTGTGTGCATAACATTCTAACATACTTGATGTATTTGTTCACTCCGTTACAATGTATTTGGTTGGTAAGCGAGTAGCAAATGAATACGGTGATTGTTGGAGAATCCAAGCTGCAAGCTTACTTTCAGTTTTTCTGAAATTCTGATATTTTCCAGTAGATTTTCCAAAAATTTTCTTTCATACAAACCTTGTCCTGTGAAAAGATCAGTCAGATTGGTGAAGCCATTCTCAAGTGATGCACTTTCATACGTGTGGCTACTCATTTTTATTAATATAGATAAAAATGTTTGCACTGTAGAAAATGTTGTTGTTCTTTCACTCAACATGGGTAAGTTATCCTTGGTCCATCAGTGTTCAGTTAAGTCCTACACCATATTGTTTGATTCCTTTTTTTGCCACACATTACAAATTCAACCACACTCTTCTAAATCGTCACCAAGTAGCCAACATAGCTCGACATTACTTGTCACCCGTACCAACTGCTCATTTCTATATAAAGTTAATGTTGCACTAAAATTTAATAGGCAGTCAATTTAAGTAACATGTCTAAAATTATCTTTATAAATTAAATATTTCCATTTCTTAATCTAGTTGTATATGTTGTGTTATGTTCTTGTAAATTAATTTTAAGATATGCAGTAGTTAAATGTTTATTTTGGTTTTGGTCAATTGTAGCTTCCAGATGATTCAATCTTGTGTTGTTAATTTGCTAATACATGTGACAAGTAAATAAAGTTCATACATATTATCAATGGCATGGTATTTTAGTGACTGTATTACGGTGTAACTACTTTATTTATTTGTGATAAGGTTTTACTTTGATTTCAGGTACGCACTTGTATATATATCTATTTACATGTTTCTACTGTGTATTCTGTGTTGTGGTGTTGTGTGTGTGTGTGTGTGTGTGTGTGTGTGTGTGTGTGTGTGAGAGAGAGAGAGAGAGAGAGAGAATGAGAGTATCTGATTCATTATCAGTACTTCATGATAGTTCTAATGTGGTATTAGGTTTCAGTGGTATATTTTTATATGTGCTTTTCATAATTACATCATATGTGACTATGTACTGTATAATATAACCAAGTTAAATTAAAAGTGTTTCATTTATGTATTTAATGAAATAGGTTTGTTAACTATACCTTCATAATTAAAGGTAATTATACAGAAAATAATGAGGGCAAAGCTTTCCTAACATTAACTGTGAAGAACAATGATACCTATTTTAATATTATGAGAGAAGAATTACTTATTTTTATCAGAAATACTAATTAGCATACTATCTGAACTCTATACCTCTGGCACGAACTAACTAATATCTGCTAATTAAACAAACTTCAGTGACACCAAATAATAGCAAATAACTTCAGCTAGTCACATTAGAAAAAAGAATAACAAAAGTTTTGGAAAAGAAAATGATAATACAGTATTTGCATTCATATTTATTATTATGCAACAGTGGTATCGTGAGGTTCCATAATGCAAGCAGATGGAAAGAAAAACCCAACATGGTTCGGTACAATGTCCTTCAAATGTCAGTCTTCCTTGGGGCATAAACAGGTTCCTCATGCTGCATTGTAGTTCATAAACCCACCTTGGTCTCCACTGTGTCATGATTTTTGATGGAACTATATGGGCAAGTGATGGGAGCCAACATTAGTTCCAGTTCCTGCCTTATTATCTCTTGTATTTTCTTGGTTTTCAGCTACTCATATACTTCTAGTGTCTTTTTAACTGTATTTGTAACTGTTTCATTGTTTTTTCCTTAATTACAACCAATGATAAGACATTCAGAACTCCTTCACACTTGTTACATCCCATTCATTTCTGATGCATTGTTCCAATCTACTGGCACCATTTTATTAAGTTGTCTGCTGTCAAAATATCATTCATGAATAGTGCCTGGTGCACGTCCTCAACAAGTCTTTTCATAAGGTGTACAACTTTGTCTTCTTTCTTGATCACAGGGATAACTACTTTACACAACTCAGACATCTTGAATGTGTTGTGTTGTTGTTATGGTCTTCAGCCCGGAGACTGGTTTGATGCAGCTCTCCACCCTACTCTATCCTGAGCAAGCATTTTCATCTCCTCATAAGAACGGCAATCTACATCCATTTGCATCTGCTTACTATATGCGTCTCTTGGTCTCCCTCTGCGATTTTTACCCCACGCACTTCCCTCCAATGCTAAATTTATGATTCCTTGGTGTCTAAGAATGTGTCCTACCAATAAATCCCTTCTTTTAGTCATGGTATGTCAGAAACTCCTTTTCTCCCCAATTCTGTTCAGTACCTTTTCATTAGTTACGGGATCCACCCACCTAATCTTCAGCATCCTTCTGTAGCACCACATTTCAAAAGCCTCTGTTCTCTTCCTGTCTGCACTGTTTATTGTCCGTGTTTCACTCCCACACAATGCAACACTCCACATAAATGCCTTCAGAAAAGACTACCTTACACTTAAAATAATATTCGACATTAGCAAATTTCTCTTTTTCAAAAATGCTTTTCTTCCCATTGCCATTCTGCATTTTATATCCTCTGCTATTGTTAATGTACATTTTATACACTCTCTTCAACACACTGACCATTCCATTCAACTGCTCTTCCAGGTCCTTTGCTGTCTCTGACAGAATTACAATGTCATCAGCAAAACACAATGTTTTTTCTTCACCACGAACTTTAATCCCTATTCCAATTTTTTTCTTGCTGTCCATCACCACCTGTTCTATGTGCAAATTGAATAACATTGGAGAAAGTACAACCATGTCTTACTCCCTTCCCAACTAATGCTTTCCTTTCATGCCCTTCGACTCCAATAACTGCGGTCTGGCATTTGTACTACTACTTGCTTCAGAAATTGAAAGAGTTTTTTCCAATCAACATTGTCAAAAGATTTTTCCGAATCTACAAAAGCTAAAAATGTAGGTTTGCCTTTCTTAATCTACCTTCTAAGATATGTCGTAATGTGAGTATTGCCTCCCGTGTTCCTACATTCGTTCTGAGTCCAAACTGATCTTCCCCGAGGTCAGCTTCTACCAGCTTTTCCATTCTCCTGTAGATAATTCGTATTAAAATTTTGCAACAATGACTTATCAGACTGATGGTTCTGTAATTTTCACACCTGTCTGAACCTGATTTCTTTGGAATGGTGATTATTACAGTCTTCTTAAATTCTGAGGGTTTTTCGCCTGTCTCATTCATCAGGTGAAACAGTTTTGTCATGGCTGGCTCTCTCAGAGACTTCAGTAGTTCTGAGGGAATGTCGTTCACTCCAGGGGCCTTGTTTCAACTTAGGTCTTTCAGTGCTCTATCAAATTCTTCTCTCAATATAGTATCTCCTATTTCATCTTCATATAAATCCTCTTCCCTTCCTACACTATTGTTTCTAAGTTGATTTCCTTGGTAGAGCTCCTCTATGTACAATTTCCACCTTTCAGCTTTCCCTTCTTTGCTGAGAACTGGTTTTTCATCTGAGTTCTTGATATTCATAGAGCTGTTTTCCTTGTCTGCAAATGTCTCTTTTATTTTCCTCTAGACAGTATCTATTTTTCCCTTTGTTATACATTCTTCTACAGATTTGCATTTGGTTTCCAGCCACTTCTTCTTAGCCATTTTGCACTTTCTGTAAATCTCATTTCTTAGTCGCTTGTACTCCTTTGATCAATTAAATTTAGTATTTCCTGTGATATCCAAGGATTTTTTTTAGGCCTTGCCTTCCTGCCTATTTTGTCCTCTGCTGCCTTCACTATTTCATCTCTCAATGCTACCCATTCCTCCTCTGCTGTTTTATTTTCCCACGTTTCTGTTGATTGTTGCCTAAAGCTCCCTCTGAAATTCTTAAAAACTTCAGGATCCCTCAATTTATCCAAGTCCCATCTCCTTATTTTCTTACCTTTTTGCAGTTTTTTCAGTTTCAGCCTACAGTTCATGACCAATAAGTTGAGGTCAGAGTCTATATCTGCCCCTGGGTATGTCTTACAGTTTAAATCCTGGTTCCAGAATCTATGTTTTACCATTATAAAATCTATCTGATTGTCTTCTGGTCTCTTACACGTATACAACCTTCATTTGTGATTCTTAAACCAGGTGTTAGTTATGATTAAATCATGTTCCGTACAAAATTCTACCAGGTGGCTTCCTCTTTCATTCTTTCTACCCAGTCCATATTCACCTACTATTTTCCTTCTCTTCCTTTTCCTACTACCGAATTCCAGTTTCCCATCAAAATTAAGTTTTCCTATCCCTTAACTGTCTGAATAATTTCCTTTAACTCCTCATACATATCTTCAATCCCCTCATCATCGGCAGAGCTAGATGGCATATAAACCTGCACTTCTGTTGTCAGTGTTGGCTTCATATCTATCTTGACAATAATGATGTGATCACTGTGCTGCTCATAGTAGTTTACCTGCATTCCTGTTTTCTTATTCATTATCAGTCCTACTCCTGTGATACCCAACTGATGTTGTATTTATAATCCTGTACTCTCCTGATCAGAAATCCTGTTCATCTTGCCACCAAACTTCACTAATCCCACTATATCTAACTTCAGCCTATCCATTTCCCTTTTTAAATTTTCTAATTTTCCTACCCAATTAAGCGATCTAACATTCCACTCTCCGATCCGTAGAATGCCAGTATTGTCTTTCCTGATGACAACATCCTCCTGAGTAGTCCCCGCCTGGAGATCTAAATGAGGGACTATTTTACCTCTGGAATATTTTACCTGAGAGGATATCATCATCATATATTTATACAGTAGAGCTGCATGTCCTTGGGAAAAGTAACAGCTGTAGTTTCATCTTGAATGTATGCTTTTGTATTCTCTACTTCATGATATGCTCTGCACTTCAGTTTTTCTTCTGCTTCTGCTGTCATTGTACATCTCCAAAATATTTCTGCAGTTCCATTTGGAATACTGTTGGTTGTATGCCTATAACCATCTGTTTGGGTCTTGACAATCATCATCTCTGAAGTTATGTCTTACACATTGCAAGACTGTTGGTGTTAGAGGTCTACACATTGGATATTATGCCTGCTTGTTGTCACTTAAATTCACTGTGCAATGGATTGGCTTGTTAGAGTATGAATGCTTGTAGTGGGCAGCAGTGCTTTATGAAGGCAGGGACAACCAGAGACTGCCCAGACTAGCGCACACATCACTTGCTGTTTTAGCCAACACAGCACCTGTATGTGTGTCTGCAATATTTACTTATCAAAATGGTCAGATATCAGAGTCAGTACCATTTTCAAAACTTCTGCATAGTTTTAGCTTTATTTCACTTGCAACAATGTATAACTTAAATCTTAGTTATCAGTAAGATACACACTTTTTCATTACTAGATATGACAATCAGGTGCACATTCTAGATAAATTACATCATTTCTCAAAGATTATTATGAATTATGGAAAAGTAAATTGTTTATTCTGGAAACTAAAGTTTCACCCTACCATGTATGGAAAAAATATATTTTTCTGCTCACTATCTACAAAATCGACTCAGAAACATTGTTGAACTGAAAAAATCATGTAAAATGAAAACTAATAATTTTCTTTCTTTCTCTCAGGGAAAGTGAAATTAAAAATCATGTTCATAAAATGGCTTAGTGCTATGTCCCATGAACGGTTTTAAGTCATGAAAATTGGAGAAGTAGGTTTATCCTTTCTCAGAGTATTAGGTCAGACATTTTGAGCATGGCACACTCAAACA
Source organism: Locusta migratoria (assembly GCA_026315105.1). NCBI lineage: Eukaryota > Metazoa > Arthropoda > Insecta > Orthoptera > Acrididae > Locusta > Locusta migratoria. The sequence goes on from CM048746.1 coordinate 340,104,404, forward strand.
AACATGAAGAAAATTGAATGCAGTTGTTCGTAGTGTGCTAAGTTATTACACTGACATCTACCAGATTGTCAAACACATGTGTGACTATTCCAGTTTGAACATCCTTCATTTCGAGTGTGCATAGACACCAGGTGTAGACCTATAGTTGGCATCGTGTTAGTCATTTTCTCTTCTTCAATTTTTGATTTCTTCCACTCAGTAGAGTATGACTCTCATTTCTTGCTACATAGTGATGGGTCTGTTGTGTTTTGGTAGGAGCCACTGTGCTGACGAGCATGTGTATGATCCCAAGTTAGCTTTACTTAGTGAATTCACCAAAATAATGTCATATAGCCATATCGTGGGGCATAGCTAGTTGGTTAAAGAATACCAATTTGAACTAGCAATATTCATTAAGCACTAGTCACACATGTACAAGAGCACAGAATGAACTGACTGGCAGGGGTTTAGACAGTATATATGCAGTAACAGAAACTCCTGGAACATTATTTTTCAATACATCTGAAGGTATTAGAGCTGTATGTCTAAATTAAAATGTACAGATAGGTTGTTGTAAGTACTCTGTGTATTGTATGTTACAGACCGTGAAAGATTTTACTAGTTTTAATTAGTGATGGGAACAATCGAATGAAAACAATCGATTCATTCGGTTGTTGGAAAAAAATCGATCATTCGGTTGTAGTTTCTTGTATCGGTTGAATTACTCATTCATTCTTATGAGTGAAACCAGTCGGTGGGACCAACCGAATGAAACAACCAATTCAGTCGGTTGGACTATTCATTTGTTCTTTTGAGTTAAACCAGTCGGTGATATCAACCGAATGAAAAAATCAACGCAGTTGTTTGGACTACTCATTCCTTCTTTCGGGTGAAATCAGTCGGTCGGAGCAACCGAATAAAAAAATCGACACTGTCGGTTGGACCACTCATTCCTTTTCTTTCGAGTTAAATCAGTCGATGGGACCAACCGAATGAAAAAAATTGACACAATATGTTGGCCTCTTCATTCGTTCTTTTGAGTGAAACCAGTCAGTGGGAGCAACCGAATGAAACAGTCGGTCGGTCGTAGTTTTACTATTTTGGGTTAATATTCGTTTATATTTTCAAACGAAAGTAGTCTGTGGGAACAACCGAATGAAAACATGTGACACTTTTGCAGTTTTATACATTGACTGAATTACTCATTCTTTCTTTTCATGTGAAAAGTAAGTTTTTCTGGCGGTTGAAACATGTAATCACTATCCCAACTGAAACGACACATTAGTGTTGTAGCTTACAGACCTATCCATTTATTTGTATGAATGAAACTGGCATGCACATCAGATAAATACAGCAGTGCTACATTATACCACCATGGAAAAGGGGTATGCCAAAGTTAAAATGTGTATTACAATGTTCATTTAATTATGTACTGAATGAAGTAACTTTTCGTTTTATAATATACAGTAACAGTGATTCATATTTTGTTGTAGATTAAATTGTTCGAGGGGCCATCAACGAGTAACTAACATATTGCTGGAGCAGGCCTGCGATCAGGTGACTTTCGCAGACACCCACAATCTGTAGAAGATAGTGGCTAATGACCACTAAGTACCGTGGGGAGCCGGGACACGAGAGTGGGTGCTGCCTCGCTTGCGTTTTCACTGCTGACAGCGCCAGTAGGCGCGTGCCAAACTCCATATAACAGTGTCTGCCCAGGGAAGCGGGGCGTGCTATCGCCAGTTGTTGTCGGTTTCTTACTGTCGCAATAAAGAAGCCTGGAAACTACAGGGTGTTCCAAAATGATCTCTACAAGTTTAATCTCCTATACTGTATCTCCAAAGTGGGAACAGGTAGAAACGTGCGGTTTGCGGCTTATTATTCATACATATCTAAGGTTCTAGTAGGACAGAGTTAAGTATGTTAACTTTTAGTGATCTTCGAATTTGGATCTAGTAAATTGCTCAAACATTATGTATTGTAAAAAAAGCCTTCATTAAAGTATTTTGTATAAAAATATTTTTTATAAAAATATTTTTGTTAATTCCATCTATTTTGAAGGAGTACGAGAAGACATAAAACATTTATCAGTGCTGTAAATTTTCTTCGGCATGTCTGTATTCGTCAACATTATATGAAAACATTCATCTCAAGTTTCATAATTATTCACTCTTGTCACAGATATGTCTGTGGTTATCGGTCAAACAGTGTGGAGGTTTATTCCATCCCTCCGCCATGTACCATACAAAATCTTAGATGAACAGTGAACTGCCACTTGTTTTGAAAGTCAAATGTGCAAAATTTCATCAAGATTGGAATAAAACTTTATATTGGCGTCAAAGTCTGGAATACCTTCTGTCATGCTTCGAACTAAACTAGATGTAGACGGTGACATTTCTGTTTATTTGAATATAAACGAAATTTGTCGAAGTTAGTAGGTAAAGTACCTTCCACCATGCATCTATGAAATTTATTGTACACAGTTACTTTCACCTTGTTTTAAAAGTGCAAAATTTCATCAAGATCGCATCCAAATTGTCGTTTTTGTCGAAGTCAGTATGTAATGTACCCTACTCCATGCACCAAATGAAATTTGATGTAGACAGTGACTTTCCTCTTGCTTTGAAGGTTAAGTGTGCAAAATTTCATCAAGATTCGATCAAAACTGTAGATTTGCATGCAATAGAAACACACACATGGACACACTGCTATATTTATAAGATTTGTCTCTAAGAAAGTTTCATGCTGAATCATGGTTCATTTATAACTGAAAAGGCTGAACGAGTAAGCAAATAAAGTCACACAAACTCGGTGAATTAATGAAAACATCCATATAACTGCAGAAACCGACAGAGACTTATTCCATGCAGTTGAATCACATCAAGTGAAACCACTCAGTGCCGAAAACATTCATATAAAGGGCAGAGACTTGTTTCATACGGTGGTCGCGCATCAACTGAAACCACCCAAACCCCCTGAATGAGTGAAAACATTGGTATAGCGGCTGCTACCGACAGAGACTGGTTTCATTTGATAGTTTCGCGACTGAAAACACTCAAACACCTCCAGTGAGTGAAAACATTCATACGGCCACAGAGACTATTTTCGTTAGGTAGTATCATTCGACTTAAGGAGAAAACAACCGATTGACCAATCGGTTGTTAAAAACAGTCGGTTGTCCCATCACTAATTTTAATGAGGAAATACTGATAATATTTTGCTTCATAATTAATACTCATATCACTTGGAATTGCATTGTTCGTGCTGTTAAGGAAAGTATTGCTGAGAGGTAGACATCTTTCATTAAGGAGGAACAGATAAATAAAGACACAAACAAGACATCAGTGTACTAGATGGATGTGATGCTATGCTGAATATTTGTACAATTGAGAATTTTCACTTTCAGATTCAGTAAAATAATGTGATGAATTATAGTTTAACATTGTCTTATTAACAGACAGCTATGGCAGAAATTTGGCAAGTGTTTTACAGGACAATTACAAAGATATCCAAGCAATGGGAATAGTGAAACCAGGTCCAAGTACGAAATCTGTTATTGATGTCAACCTGTAGGGAAACATCAAAGGAGAGGACGAATATGCAGTGTGTATAGCTTGTGCCAATGAAATCACAAGAAATGAAGAACGGAATTGCTTAGAAAGCCTGGAAAACTTCCTAGAAGCAAATAAATCATGAAACACCATCATTACAACGCTGCCTCACAGGTACGATTTGATGTGCAATTCGTGTGTAAATAAGTTGATTCGAAAAACAAACATTAAAATGAAACAAATGTGTGCTTGTTTTGGCAAATTTAACTATTAGATACAGGCAAACTGAACAGAATATTGTGTGACAAAATTTGGGAAATTATCAAAAAAAAGATGAATTAAAGAGACACAGATGTTTTTTTTTTTTTTTTTTTTTTTTTTTTTTTTTTTTTTTTTTTTTTTTTTAGAGGAATGCATAATAAATTAACCATTGCATATCATAATGTACAGTATGTAACTAATAAAACAGAGCAGCTGAGTGTTTACCTAAATGAAACCAAGCTGCACCTCTTCCTAGCGATTGAATTGGGATGCAAGGAAGAGGAAGCATATGGTTACAGGCTAAAAAAATTATGATCTTATAAACTTGTACTGCAGAAAGACACACAAAAGTGGAGGAGTAGGCATTTATAGTAGAAATGATGTAAAATGTGAAGAAGTGAAATGGATAGATGATCTGAGTACTGAAATGGTATTTGAGGTTGCAGCAGTAAACTTAAAGTATGGAAACAACAGCCTTATTATAGCAGCACTGTATAGGTCACCCGGAAGAGTTTCTAAATTGCCTAGAGAGCTTGTTGGAGAGGACAGCAGTGTATAAAAAACACTTGTTGCTTGTTGGAGACATCAACACAGAGTCATTAAATAATAGTGTTAATTATTTGCACTTTATGGATGTATTACAGTGTTATAACTTTAAACAAATGAACTCAGAACCTACAAGAGTCACTGCAAATACGAAGACATGTATTGACCATGTTCTCAGAAATCTAAGAAAAGAGAAAGTAAATGTAAACACCTTAGAAAACTACATTTGTGATCACAAAGCCCTTACTATGGAAATTGATGTAGGGCACATAGATGTAACTGTAAGTGATACAGTCATATATAAAAGAAAATTTAATTATTCTAAACTTAAGATGGCACTAGGGAATGAAAAATGGGAACCAGTGTATAATGCAATTAAAGTGAAAGAAAAATGGAAATATTTCTATAAGTTATTCAGTAATACTTTAAAAGAAACCGTCCCTTTGTTAAAACAGTAAATAAAGCTGTAAGCCTTAAAGCCGAAAATCTCCCTTCTGAAATTATTGTACTGAGAGAGAAAATGAAAGATTAATATATATACTTTTTAGACATACTAAACTACAATATTTCTCAAAAAATATAAACTGCTCAGAAAAACATACAGAGAGTTCTTGACTAACCTAAAAGCACAGAAATATACCTCTGAAATAAGGAACTCCAGCTTTATCAGTAAAACTGCCTGGGAAACAATGCACAAAGAAAGTGGGAAACAGAATTCATGTGAACACAGCAACGTAACATTAAAACAAAATGGTGAAGAAATAAATGACCCAAAAGAAGTGGGTGAGAAATTTGTACAAAAGTTCAGTACAGTTGGTACAAATTAAGTTCATGTCAGGCCACTAAATTTTAGTCTTGGAAAATCTAGCCAATCCTTTTAAATCCATGGCATTACTGAGAGGGACGTCCTAGCAATCATATCAGCTCTTCAACCAAAAATGTCTTGTGGCTGAGATGACATTTCACCTAAACTACTAAAGTAATGCAGGGATGAATTAGTGACACCCCTGACTCACTTGATAAATACCTCCCTCAGTAATAGTGTATTCCCTCACCTTTTGAAAATTACTGAAATTATACCTGTGCATAAAAAGGGATTAAAAACTGACACTAAAAACTACAGGCCAATATCATTAATCTCAGAAATAGGCAGCTTGCTAGAGAGAGTAATAGTAAATCAAGTTGAATCATATCTCACCAAACACAACCTGTTAAACAACCTACAACATGGATTTAGAAAAGTGAGATCTACTACAACAGCAGTAGCATCTTTTATACATGAAATATTAAATAAGCTGGACAAAAGTGTCAAGGTAATAGGCACTTTCCTTGATGAGTAAAGCCTTTGATACTGTGAATCATACCATTCTCCTGTGTAAGCTAGAAAAGTACAGATTGAGAGGACTAGCCTTGAAATTACTTACCTCCTACTTGAAAGACAGGAAACAGTGTGTAAAACTAACTTATAAAAATAATGAGCAGCTCCTAACAACCAAATCAACCTTTAGGATACTTCAATGTGGCATGCCTAAGAAAGCATACTAGGGTCTTTTCTCTTCCTTGTATATGTAAATTACTTATTTGAACCCCAAAATTGCAAGGTTGTAAGCTGTGCTGATGACATATCCTTCATCAGCTGTGGCAATGATATGCAGTCAGCAGCTAACAGTACCGAGATCAGTTTCAGTACTCTGTCCACATACCTTCAGGAAACAAGCTTCTTGTAAATAAAGACAAAATGGTAATAATGAGATTCATCTTCAGTTATAATGCTGCCATAACTGATACTGTATTTACATCCCCATTGGGTCTTGCAGATGCAAATTCATGGAAGATTTTGGGCATAATTGTCGATGAACACTTATCATGGAAAGAGCATGTTGATAATATTTGCAAGAAAATCAGTAGAAATGTGTATCTACTGAAACGGGTCTCAGCCTTCTTCGGCCATGATACTCTAAGGCAAATATATTTTGGTTTGATTCATTTGCACCTTCAATATGGTATTGAGATATGGGGTGGGGCATCAGCAGTTCAGATAGACTGTTCAATTACAGAAAAAGGCAGTAAGAGTGGTAGCCGAGGTAAAGAAGAGAGATTCTTGTAGAGACATCTTTAGAAAATATGCAATTCTCACAGTGCACTCCATGTATATAATGCAGAAAGTCATGTTCGTGAAACAAAATCCTGAACAATAATGTACATAATTATGATACATGGGGAAGGGAAAATTTTCACAGAATTGTGACCCAATAACAAGGCAACGGACTGCAGCCCACATAGAATAGAAGCAATTTTCTACAATTCACTACCCTGTGAACTCAAGGAAGCAAATTTAAACATGCTGAAGAGTAGACTGAAACAATTATTAATAGAGAAGTGTTGCTACTCTGTAGAGGACTTTAAGCTGTAGTGAAAGTGGTATGAAAGAATGTAAATATTTTACTGTATATGTGTGTTTCCTGACAATGTCTAAAAACTGTTTGTTATATGGATAGAAAATCAATAAATAAATAAACAAATTGCTAAAGGTGAACATGTTCCAATCTCTTTGGGTTTATTTCTACAAATATGTGTATCAGTTTTAGTATTAATACTGGAGAATAGGTAACAACTCACTGTAAAGAGGCTTTCTGAGCTGCTGACAGACACAAAAAATAGATAATCACATTCACACAACTTACATTTTCAGCCATGGTCTTCATGAGTAAAAGAAACACATACATTCATGTAATCAATCAGACAACTATACACACACAACTATCATTTGTGGCCACTCCAGCAACAAAAGCTAGACTGTGGGTGAGGTGGGGAGTGGAGGGTGAAGGATGCTGGGTAAATGTGGGAATGGAAAGTTCCACATTGCATGATGGAATTTAAAGGCTCTGATTGGTGGGAATTTGAATTGTGGCAATCAATACATAGAAGGGAAGGGGTGGAAAAGGATAAAAGGGAGATGTAGAGGAGTGTGTGGAGTGAGTGGAGGGATTCAAAATGGTAAGAATAATATGGAAAATAAAAATAGGAAAAAAAGGAAAAATAAAGTTAGGAAAAAAAGGAAAAAAAATAAAGTTAGGAAAAACAGGAAAAAATAAAAAATAAGTAAAAGTAATTAATAAATTAAGGGGATATTGTAGGTGGTGGTACACAGTTATAAGGAAGACATGGCTACAGGATAATGGGTGGGGAACAGGGGGGAGATGTTAGGCATAGGGTGTAGGGATGGGATGGGAAGTTATCTTAGGTTGAGGCCAGGAAGGTTATGGGACCATAGAATATGTTGAAGGGATAACTCCCATCTGCGCAATTCAGAAGAGCTGGCAGTGGAGGGGAGGATCCAGATGCCTCGCATAGTGAAGCATCCATTGAATTTCAAAGTGCTGTGCTCAGCTGCATGCTGTGCCACAGGGTGGTCTATTTTTTTTTTTTTTTTTTTTTTTTTTTTTTTTTTTTTTTTTTTTTTTTTTTTTTGTCACGCAGCAGAGTTGGTATATCATACGGCTGCTTTCACAGGTGGCCCGACCTCTGTTGGGTTAGGATAAGCCTGTGATGGAACTGGAATAGGAAGTGCTGGGTGGGAGAATTGGGCAGGTTTTGCATTGGGGTCTTCCACAGGGATACGGAACACCACTTTAGGAGTGGTCAGAAGGATCTTGGGTGAGATGCCTACCTCACCCAGCATCCTTCACTCACAGTCTAGCTTGTGTTGCTGGAGTAGCCGGACATGATAGTTATGTGTGTACAGTTGTCTGAGAGATTGTGTGAATGTACGTGTTTCTTTTTCTGATGACGGCCACGGCCAAAAATTTAAGTTGTGTGAATGTGTATATCTATTTTCATGTCTGCCAACAGCTCAGAAAGCCTCTTCTTGGTGAGTTGTTACCTATTCTCCGTTAGTGATATTCCTATCAGATTTTCCATTGTTCAAATTATATCAGTTTTAAATATTAATAATTGATTATTAAAAATATGATTAGCATATAAGCCATGATTCAGAAAAGGAGCTGAATTTTTCCACATACGTGAAGTAACATAAAGATTCTGATAGCAGTTTTCAAATGTTTAACTTGGATCAATCAGGAATTGTGAAAGATAATAGATTAAAAGGTATGTTACTTTTAGTATGTAAGGCTAAAGTGCAATATATTTAAAAGACAAATGGAATTTAATTTGTATACAAAACTTTTTTAGTTGTCTGTTTTTTTACTCTGGGCACATTGATTATGAGAATCCATCCACAATGAGAAAGCTGGATATGGGCCTTCATATAGCAAGTTGGACCAGAGGGATGAAGTGGACTCTGGTACGGCCAGTCCAATTTGGGAAAGTAGTAGACTCTTATATAACCAGTGGGACCCGTACAAAAATGTGGAACAAAGTGAAGTTAAGTTTGTAAAGGTGATTGTTAGTGTAGTAGTGATTTTTTTTCATTTATTTGTGTTATTTATTGTTACACAAAATGTTAATTGAACTAATTTCAGAAAAGAAAAAAACTTGTACTTCATGCTAATTGTTACTCTTTTAGGTATATGGTCATAATTTGCAAACTTATAAAATATCTGTGTAATTTCCTGATCTAACTTTTATACATGTAAGAAATTATGTGTGTTTTAATACTTATTTAAATTATAGAGGGAAATTTTCCCGGTGGGATAAACAAAAATAAAAATAGAAAACAGATGACTTACCCAAAGGACCGGCTCGTCGATAGAAACAAATAAAATAAATAAATAAATAAATAAATAAAATCACACACAAACAAGCTTTCGCAGCCTAGCTGCTTCGTCAGGCAGAAGGGAAGGAGAGGGAAAAGGAAATGATCAGGGTTTCAAGGGAGTGGATAAGGAGTCATTCCAATCCCGGGACAGGAAAGACCTACCTTGGGGGGAAAAAAAGAGGGTAAACAAAAACACACACACCCACACATTTACACAGACGCAAGTACACTTAGGCAGACACACTGTAGAATTGTAGAAAGCAAAGAAGTTAGAAGTTGGACAGAGATGCCACTTGAGGCAGAGGCTCTGTCCAGAGAACCAAGGCAAAGATGTTAAGATGGTGGCTGGGAATTCAAATTTAGCAGAGGTTGAGACCAGGTGGGTAACGGAAAGAGAGAATATGCTGAAAATTCCAATCCACACAATCCGGAACCACAACATCCCAATTCAGTGGTCAACCTCTCCTCCAATCTGAAACCTCTGTCCTATCCAAAGGGCTGACCTTTAGCCCTACTCCCAAATTCAACCAAACAACCCTTGTGAAAGATTTACTATCCTATACTCACAGTCTTTGCTGGAGATATCACTTTGCCACGAGGAAAAATAATCCTCTTCCTAATGATCCAGCTCCCCAAGACATCATTCAAATCGAACCCTGCCTAGAACAGTTCCGTCCTCCGTCACAGCGAGACCCACCTGCTCTTCCTCAAAATCACCCTCTTCAAACCTTCCAGGAATTCCTTACTTCCAACCTTTCCTCCCAGTCCTTCCTGAGAAACCTTAATCCTACTCCCAACATTACCGCAGCTGAATCCCGAGCCATCCGTGATCTGAAGGCTGACCATTCCATCGTCATTCTCCCTGCCGACAAGGGCTCCACGACAGTGGTACTTGATCGGCGGGAGTATGTGGCAGAGGGAGTGCGTCAGCTTTCAGATAATACCACATATAAAGTTTTTCAAGGCAATCCCATTCCTGATGTCCAGGCAGAGCTTCAAGGAATCCTTAAAACCTTAGGCCCCCTACAAAACCTTTCACCTGACTCCATTAACCTCATGATTCCACCGACACCCCGCACCCCCACCTTCTATCTACTTCCGAAGATTCACAAACCCAATCATCCCAGCCGCCCCATTGTGGCCGGTTACCAAGCCCCAACAGAACGAATCTCTGCCTACATAGACCAACACCTTCAACCCATCATGTGCAGTCTCCCATCCTTCATCAAAGACACCAACCACTTCCTCGACCGCCTGAAATCCTTACCCAGCCTGTTACCTACTGAAACCATCCTTGTAACCATCGATGCCACTTCCTTATACACTAATATCCCACATGCCCAGGGCCTCTCTGCGATGGAATATTTCCTTTCACGCCGACCCCCCACTTCCTTACCTAAAACCTCTTTCCTTAATACCCTAGCCAGCTTCATCCTAACCCACAACTTCTTCACTTTTGAGGGCCAGACATACCAACAACTAAAGGGAACAGCCATGGGGACCAGGATGGCCCCCTCGTATGCGAACTTATTTATGGGACGCTTAGAGGAAGCCTTCCTGGACACCCAGGCCTGTCAACCCAAAGTTTGGTATAGATTCATTGACATCTTCATGATCTGGACTCACAGTGAAGAAGAACTCCAGAATTTCCTCTCCAACCTCAACTCCTTTGGTCACATCAAATTCACCTGGTCCTATTCCAAATCCCATGCCACTTTCCTCGATGTCGACCTCCATCTATCCAACGGCCAACTACACACATCCGTCCACATCAAACCTACCAATAAATAACAGTACCTGCATTATGACAGCTGCCATCTTTTCCACATCAAACGTTCCCTTCCCTACAGCTTAGGTCTTCGTGGCAAACGAGTCTGCTCCAGTCCTTAATCCCTGAACCAATACACCAATAACCTGATAAGAGCCTTCACATCCCGCAGCTATCCTCCTGATCTGGTACAGAAGCAAATTTCCAGAGCCACTTCCTCATCCCCCCAAATTCAGAACCTTCAACGGAACCCCAGAAGTGCCCCTCTTGTCACCGGATACTTTCCGGGACTGGAGCGGACTCTGAATGTGGCTCTCCAGCAAGGATACGACTTCCTAAAATCCTGCCCCGAAATGAGATCCATCCTTCACGACATCCTCCCCACTCCTCCGAGAGTGTCTTTCCACCGCCCACCTAACCTCCGTAACCTCCTAGTCCATCCCTATGAAATCCCCAAACCACCTTCCCTACTTTCTGGCTCCTACCCTTGTAACCGCCCCCGTTGTAAAACCTGCCCTATGCACCCTTCCACCACCACTTACTCCAGTCCCGTAACCCGGAAGGTGTACACAATCAAGGGCAGAGCCACTTGTGACAGCACCCACGTGATTTACCAACTGACATGCCTGCACTGTGAAGCGTTCTATGTGGGAATGACCAGCAACAAACTGTCCATTCGCATGAATGGTCACAGGCAGACAGTGTTTGTTGGTAATAAGGATCACCCTGTGGCTAAACACGCCTTGGTGCACGGCCAGCACATCTTGGCACAGTGTTACACCGTCCGGGTTATCTGGATACTTCCCACCAACACCAATCCTTCAGAACTCCAGAGATGGGAACTAGCCCTTCAGCATATTCTCTCTTCCCGTTACCCACCTGGTCTCAACCTCTGCTAAATTTGAATTCCCACCCACCATCTTAACATCTTTGCCTTGGTTCTCTGGACAGAGCCTCTGCCTCAAGTGGCATCTCTGTCTAACTTCTAACTTCTTTGCTTTCTACAGTTCTACAGTGTGTCTGCCTAAGTGTACTTGCGTCTGTGTAAATGTGTGGGTGTGTGTGTTTTTGTTTACCCTCTTTTTTTCCCCCCAAGGCAGGTCTTTCCTGTCCCGGGATTGGAATGACTCCTTATCCACTCCCTTGAAACCCTCATCATTTCCTTTTCCCTCTCCTTCCCTTCTGCCTGACGAAGCAGCTAGGCTGCGAAAGCTTGTATGTGTGTTTGTGTGTGATTTTATTTGTTTCTTTTGACGAGCCGGTCCTTTTGGTAAGTCATCTGTTTTCTATTTTTATTTTTGTTTAATACTTATTTACATTGTCATTTATGGCCAGTGATAGTACATTAATATTTCTTCAATTCCAACCTGGATTTTTTGTTTGGTACTTGTTAAATTTGCTATAGTGCTTTGTCATCCTTGCATAGGAATACATTATATATGTACCATTTAACCACTGAATGTGTCATTTAGCTATTTCCAAAGTCATTCTGGTGAATTCAAGAATGGGGCTGATGACGCAAAGCATAGCCTTATCTGTTATTTTTCTTCCTGCCAGCATGATCAATTAAACAAAATCATGTATTGACTGAATGAACTTGCTACATGATTTTTCATATTTTGTTGGCAGTGTCTTTTATTGTAGTAGCTCATATTACTTAAAACCTAAGTAAACCAACTTTTCTGTAAAGTATATGAAATTAAATGAAAATATTTATCTCTGGGGATAACTAAGAGTAATGCTTCATACTGTGGACAATCTCAATGGCAAATCAACTTTTGAGAGCAATGTTTTGTGTACTGACTTGACAGAAAATCCTAAGAAATGTTGGTCCTACAGGTTGAAACCAGACATCCAGACACTCTGTCACCATAATAGTGTTTAAACAGAGGATGACACGAAGGGCTGAAATATTAAATACTTATTATGTTGGTGTGGTGTTTGTTCATTCGGACATGTCTGAAAGACAGACACCACACCAGCTTTACAGCCGTATTGCACTTTTGCGCCTGCCAGAGTCTGTGTAAAGTCGGCAATGTTCAGAATTGGATAATTGTCCATTATAGTGTGAGCATTAAGCCGGCGATAATCTCCACATATATGCCAAGAACCGTCCTGCTTGGGCACTAAATGAATGGGAAAGGACCAGCTCCTAGACGAGTGTTCAATGATACCCAACTTTAAAAATTCAGAAATTTGTTTTTTGGTAACTGCCAATTTTTCCAGGCTGAGATAGTGCAGCTCACTTGTGATGGGAGGACCATCAACAAGATGCAGTTTGTGTACAATGCCACTCGTAACCAATAAGACAGCATGAGAAATGGTAGGAAGGTTATGTTTAGACTTCGGTTAATGTTTATTGTGATGGGCTGGGTGGGAACTGAAGGAGGGGGCATGGCCCGGTGTGCGTCACATGGAGTCTGTGAGGAGGGGTGTGGCTTGGTCGTGATCGTGGCTGATGTAGAAAACTGAGGCACTGGGGAAGTTACAGTTCCAGCCATGTGTTTACTCAGGTGTGCAGCTGGCACTCTGGGACAAGATGGCTTCGTGTGAGAGTTCCTGAGATGGTTACTAGCTGGTGGAGGCACTTGCATCACAGTAGCAGACTGATTGTCTGGTGGAGCAGAAACAAATGATGAACGTGAGGCATGCATGGAGAAGGCATTGTTCATTGCAGTCAAATCAAATGTTCTAATGTTTGTTAAGCTTATGGGACTTAACTGAGGGGTCATCAGTCCCTAAACTTACAAACTACTTATGAACTACCTTATACTAAAGACAGCACAAACATCCATGCCCAATGAAGGATTCGAACCCCCGACGGGGAACAACCTCGTGCATTGTAGCATAACACCTCATTGCGCTTGGCTGAACCACCGTGGCTCGTTGCAGCCGCCAGAGTGGCACAGGTTGAATGTTCACACAAGGCATTGGTATGGAAACACAGGTATCTTTACAAACATCCGTGAACATGCACCGAGGGGGTCCTCTATACAAACACTATTTACATTGTGCGCAGGGGTGAAGGCACTGGTAGCACTTTTTGAAGCAACACCTGTACTAACCTTTGAGTGAATGTCCTTTCGACTTGATCACAGAGACGAAAGTTGATGCCAAGCAGATGATAGCTGAGATTCCATGACTGTGAGACGGCCGGCTATGTCCTCTTTCTCGTGGTGCAGATGGAGCACACTTTCACATTTGCTCGACCACTTCGACAGGAGCGAGTCATATTGTTTAATAGTATTGAAGAACTTGCGAACAGCATTTTCTTTCTCGCAGCACAATTTGATCACTCGACACAACTTTGAAAACAGCTCGTAGAACTTCTCAAAAGTTTGGAAACGCTTGTGAACAACTTGAATGTTAGTGGCGCAAGAGTCAGAGCTTAACAAAGCTCAAGAAAAGTAAGTGTTTGTGGGAGTGGTGAAACATTGAATGTCACACAACATATGGAGAAAGTTTATGTTGATATAAGAAGTCCATGCCTGGGATGGGCTCCGGCACATCTGCTACTAAAAAGTTCGATGAAAATTTGCACTTTGGAGACAAGCAATCGGTAAACATCATTTAACCTGCACACGGCAGCTGAGTGGCATTGACACCACAAAGTATAGCACTGTGAGGATGTAGAGGGCAGGTAGCCATTGAAGGCGGCAATAGTGATACATCAGCACCAGTGTGAATCAAGAAACGAACATTTGAAGCACATTCACATATTTACAAACGACCAAATGAAGGGGAAAAATCACTAACAGAATGAGAAACACGTACGCGCTTGTGAGTGACCGAGCAGGAGATGGCGCCTTGAGTGGTGACACAGAGAAGGGCAATTCCTTGCAGTATCACTGAAATGGCTGTGGAAATAGCACTAGGGATAGTATGCAGCTTGTTCCTGTGGTAAGTGAATTAGTGGTGGTGGGCCATCGTCGATATCGGAGAAGCTGCTTGTAGATAATGCAGAAAGGTGTGACGGAAACAGCGAAGCTGACACCTGGTCTTCATGCAGGTGGATGTGGGTGCCCAGTTTCTTCACAGCAGATTGTTGTACAAGTGGCCCCGCCCAGCAGCAGGTGCAAGCTGGCAAGATTGGATCTTGGATGAAGCTCGTCGCTCACACAATTCACCTAGGTAAGCATCATAAACTCTGTTGGCGATATGTATACCCTTGTTGGAATCTGCAGAATGTTGTTAGTGAGGGCAGTCTGTATTGCGAGTGGGAGTTTTTTTGACCCCACAGCCATGAGGATGGAATCCGGCATGTCGTGTTTGTTGACCAAAATACGAAGATGACACCAGAACTGTGATGGCTTCTTGTCCCCCAAGTGTTCCTCATGGATAATGTGTCAGATAGTATCCTCTGGCATCTAAGTGACTGTCTCCAGGATTGTTTGGCGAAGGCATACCAGTCCAATGCTGGAGCAGTCACAAGGTCATAGATCAAATCAATTTGTTCGTGAAGGTGTGTTATTAGGCATAGGTTACGAGCTGAGTCAATGAGCGAGTAATGGTCGAATATTTGTTCAAACAAACCATGTTGAGGGAGCATCAAAGGTGAAAGGTGGCAACTTAAGAAGGTGTCCAGGTGGTGGCAATGGAGGTGCCTCCGGAACATCATTAGAATTGGAGGTACCGACTTGCTGTGGTCTCGCGAGGGAGGCTGACACTGTTGTTGTTTCTGGTGGAGTCTTGAAGATGAGCGAGCAGGTCGAGGCAGGTAGAGGTGAGACAACATGGGCTCCCAATGTAGAAGAGGCACCGGTGTATGCAGTGAAAATGGGCAGATGCACAAATGGTTGTGGCCAAGAATGTTCTTGTCTGTCAACCGTGTGGAACTATGAAAGTGATTGTTGGATATGCCATGTGGCAGATGCATCATGTGATGTGAGAAGCACAAAGGACAGTTTACATCACCACTTACCAAGTGAGCAGATCTGTTCAGAGAGTCACTGAATACACTTGGTGGTGTAGATTACTCAAAGTTGGCCAACACGTTATTAACATAATCCAAGTCGGGTGTGTGGGCAGAAAAAAGTGCATCTGCAACACACGAAAATTGTCCATAATTGATCGGGCGGTTGATGCACGCACTGTGGTGAATGCCATGAGAGGCAATTCCAAGTCCGGAAGCACTGCCAAAGTTATTAGAAGCAACTGCACTTTGTTGGTGGAGCGCATGTTCGGCGGAAGGATATACACATGCTCAGCATGGCAGTTGCCGGTCTGAAATTCAAATTTTGTATGTTTGATAGGTTCATGTTATGCATTATCTGAGCATTAGGCACACACGACATGTGGTGTGGTATCTGATTAACACTGTTTGATGACGAAACACTAGAAAAAATATGAGTGGTGAGCTGAGGCCTGAGTCTATTAAGATCCTCGCTGCACTAGATGGACTCGGCGTGATGAACATGTCCTTCGAGAAATTGTTCTGAGAATATAAATGTAATGCACTAGAACCAGGAATACACTGGATTCGTGACTATGAAGTTGCTGCGGCATGGAATCCCGGTGGAGGTGGCACTGTTGTGGTTATTGTAGCAACTGTCCGGACATATTTTACAGCAAAATTCCACACAAATATCGGAAGCCGGTTTACAACTTGTGTCAATTGGCAATGAAATTGACTTCAGGGTCACCACGGTCACCATTAGGGCTTTACGTGGGGTTGTAGCCAGTAGCTCGAATAAGAATGACATGTACTTAAGATCACTTTATTAGTCAACTAAACAAAGGCCGATACACAACTGAACTGAAGAACATGGTTGGTGGGCTCAGTATCAAGATTAATACTTGCTCCTTAGTTCATATATACAACATTTTGTAATGGGGTGGAACATGTCAGTTTAGTAAATGTTGTCTATACACGACAATCAGTATTTTAAGGATTTTTAATTTTCCTTTTTTAAGTTTTATCTAAGAATTCATCTCAAGTGTAGAAGGAGTTGCCATTCAGAAATTTCTTTTTGAATACTAGTTGTCTATATGTCAAACCTTTGATGCTTCTTGGTAAGTGACTGAAGACTTTTTTGGCAGCGTATTTCACGCCTTTCTGTGCTATCCTGCCTTTTAAGTTGGACCAAATCACACACACTGTGCAACACCTGGGGGATTCTAATTAATGGATTCATATAATAGACAAATATGGTGAACTTTTGTACTGCCACCATTGAATGGAACCACTATATGATATTCATCTATGGCTATTCCTCATTGTCAAAATGCTTCCTGTGATGCACTAACATCATTAAAAAAAAAACCAGTTATTAATTTGCAAAGATTAACATCAGAAATGTTTTAGCAAATATCTATGATGTATGCTGATTAACTAGTGCATTTCTCTTTTTGGGAGAGGTCATGAAGTGGGTCTCACTGATTTTGCTCAAATTGTGTGAGAAGATGGAGCTAGATATACCTTTCATGTTCCTAAAATAATTCACTTGAGTGGGCCATAGGAAAACAGAAAATGCAATTAAAAGTTTTTGCCGCTATGTTATAAGCCGTTTTAGGTGTCAACTAGTTGCAAGTAAAAATAGCTTAGTTGGTTAATGAATGGTGTTCCAATATTGTGATTGATTTCCACTGTTGCCATGGCAGAGTGGCCAAGCACATTGAGGCGCTATTCTCTGATGCACAAGGCCGTTCTCCGTTGGGGGTTCAAATACTCACTTGGGCATAGACGTTTGTGTTGTCTTTAGTATAAGGTTGTTCAGAAGTAGTTTGTAAGTTTAGGAACTGATGACCCCACAGTTAAGTCCCTTAAGCTTAACAAATACTTGAACATTTGATCCCTGCTGTTCCCAAATTTTTAATTTTTAAAAATTTTTTGTAATGCCCAATTTTTAATTCTGAAATATAATCAGAAAATTCAGTTATTATATTAAGAGTAATTACTATCATTATAGACAATTAATGTGAGTAAACAGTTAATATTCGAATGATATGAAATTTCAAAAAATTATATAAACCCTTTCCAGAAGTTACATTACTTTTTTCAGGGTGATAATCATTGAAGAAATATTTAAAATATAGATATAGTTGAACCATGTGCATTTTATGAAGCATTTTAAGCAAGAAGATGTTTTTAAAATATGCTTCAGTGGAAAGGGTACTTTGTTCAGAGTTTAAAATTATGGTTTTTTCTCTGTCAGCTTTGATGCATAACAGGCATACCAAATCATTGGAGTGAAATAGGAGCACTGTATTGATGCTGTACAATTATATGTATTTTAATTGTGTCTTCTTGAAATGAGATAGAATGGCTGGCCAGTACTTACCATTGTGCTGTACCGCCGATAGTAACACAAAATGAAAAAAACAGAAAAAAAGGGGACAAAGGGACAAGCTTTCGGAACAGAGTTCCTTCGTCAGGTGGGAGAGAAGGGAAGAATAAAGGATGGGAACAGAAGGGAAAACTTGGTTCACGACCTAGGTCATGAAGGTGGTGTTTCGGGAGTGTGGACGTCAGAGATACTGCATGTATGTACTGAGCCAAGCCAGAGAGGATAAATATAACTAAAGAGGAAAGATCTTTCCTCTTTAGTTATATTTATCCTCTCTGGCTTGGCTCAGTACATACATGCAGTATCTCTGACGTCCACACTCCCGAAACACCACCTTCATGACCTAGGTCGTGAACCAAGTTTTCCCTTCTGTTCCCATCCTTTATTCTTCCCTTCTCTCCCACCTGACGAAGGAACTCTGTTCCGAAAGCTTGTCCCTTTGTCCCCTTTTTTTCTGTTTTTTTCATTTTGTGTTACTATCGGCGGTACAGCACAATGGTAAGTACTGGCCAGCCATTCTATCTCATTTCAACAATATTTATTATCTCTGAGGAGAATTTTCATCATTAATCAAATTAATTGTGTCTTCTCTTGATGATAGTCTCACTGTTGTTGTAAAAATTCAGCAGCACTTTGTAACCATTTAATTATAGAAATAGAAATATACATCACAGGGTTGAGGAAGAGGAGTACATTTGGGTGGAATGATCTTCAAAATACATGTTGCTTTGCCTTCTTCATTTATGAAAATCTCCTCATACAGTGTGAAATCTTCTTGACCAACCCATGAATCCACCAACAGAAGGAATTTGTTGTTAGCAACATATTGTTTTAATGCTGTTCACAAAAATTTTGAATAAATCTCTTTGGTTCGTTTTCGTGACTTGAAGCAAGTAACAACATTCTTATACTCCTCTTCTAACTTCCTGATAGTATCACAAATTTATAGTCGGGTTCTTGCATGCGTTAAAAAACAAGGGCAATAATTTTCCTGAAGCAGTCAAACTGTACTGTTCAGTTAACAGTGGGTGAGTTTGAAGAGATTGAGATTTTGTCACCAAAACAGTCTTTACAACCTGTCCTGTGATATCTTGATTCACATTGGCATCCAGGTTCTGTGTTAGTTATGTAATTGAAGCTGAAGTTACACACTGTGTGTTTCATATTTATGTAAAATGACTCTGTTACTTCCATTATTTCTTCCAAAGTTGCAATTTCATTTTTGGCAACGATTTTTTTTATTTATTTTTTTATTTTTATTTTTTTTATTTTTTATTTATTTATTTTTTTATTTTATTTTATTTTATTTTTTTTGCTGCCTTATGGAGCGTTTGCATTCAAAGCTTTTTGCCCAGGTATTGCCAGCAATAAACTGAAATTTATCCAATAAATATGGAACTGCAACTTTCATTGCCTGTTGCTGAAGAGTTCTTGTCATCACTTGCTCATAACAGCCTCAGGCATACTGAAACCAATTCCATGTTTTGAATTTGATGAAAGCAATTTTGTAATTTCCATGTTAGAGCTCATTTTAGTATTTCTCTTTAAATGTAAATTGAAATAATTCGTGCAGACAATTGTCAAAATTCCCAATTGTTTCATTAGTATGTACTGTACTTCTTCAATTCACCACCAGTTGGCCCAACTGAAGGAAGGTAATGTTGACTTCAGTGCTTGCGTTGACATGCAACTCATTGTTCTACAGTACTAGCATCAAGAACATCAGTACGTAGCAGCAATTGGTTAGTGTTCATCATGAACTTGGTTTTGAAGTCAGTGCAATTTTTACAAATGCGGAGTTGGCAGATGCCCGTTTGATGTATGGATTAGCACGGGGGCAATAGCCATGGCGCAGTACATTTGTATTGAGACAGATTTCCAGAACGAAGGTGTCCCGAGAGGAAGATGTTCAAAGCAATTGATTGCCGTCTTAGGGAGCACGGAACATTTTAGCCTATGACTCACGACTGGGGAAGACCTAGAATGACGAGGCAATGGATGAGGCAATTCTTCATGCAGCTGATGATAACCCTAATGTCAGCATCAGAGAAGTTGCTGCTGTACAAGGTAACATTGACCACGTCACTGTATGGAGAGTGCTATGGGAGAACCAGTTGTTTCCGTACCATGTACAGTGTTTGCAGGCACTATCAGCAGCTGATTGCCCTCCACAGGTACACTTCTGTGAATGGTTCATCCAACAATTTGTTACTCCTCATTTCAGTGCAAATGTTCTATTTATGGATGAGGCTTCATTCCAACATGATAAAATTGTGAATTTTCACAATCAACATGTGTGGGCTGACGAGAATTGTGCAATCACATCATCAACACAAATTTTCTGTGAACTTTTGGGCAAGAATAGTTGATGATGTCTTGATTGGGCCTCATGTTCTTCCATCTATGCTCACTGGAGCATGTTATCATGATTTCATACGGTATACTCTACCTGGCCTGCTACAACATGTGCCTTTACAAGTATGACACATGTGGTTCATGCACAATGGAGCTCCTGCACATTTCAGTCGATGTGTTTGTAAGACTTCTCAACAACAGATTCGGTGACTGATGGATTGGTAGAGGCGGACCAATTCCATGGCCTCCATGCTATCCTGATCTCAACCCTCTTGACTTTAATTTATGGGGGCATTTGAAAACTCTTGTCTATGCAACACCGGTACCAAATTTAGAGATTCTGCACACTCGTATTGTGGACAGCTTTGATACAATACACCATTGTCCAGGGCTGCATCAGCTTATCAGGGATTCCATGTGACGGAGGGTGGATTCATCTATTCTCACTAACGGAGGTCATTTTGAACATTTCCTGTAACAAAGTGTTTGAAGTCACACTGGTCCATTCTGTTGCTGTGTGTTTCCATTCCATGATTAATGTCATTTGAAGAGAAGTAATAAAATGAGCTTTAACATGGAAATTAAGCGTTTCGAGATACATGTCCATATAACCCACAAAACATTCAAGCTTTCACAACTGTTGATCGTTTCTTCAGGAAAAGAGGAAGGAAGAAGAGAAGAAAGGAAAGGATACGGGTTTTAAGGAAGTCGAAAAGGAGTCATTCCAATCCCAAATCCTCTGGTTTTAAACATGTATTTTTTCCAACATATTGAGGGTAAGTTAGTTGTCACCAATTACCAATCTATGCTTGGGGAATATTTCTGAAATTTGGTCCAAGCTTTCTCTGAACATTTCTGCAATCAAATCATCTGAGTCAGGGGATCAGTAAAAATAGCCAATTGTTTATTCTTGTTGTCAGGTATAACCTATAACCATACCAATTCACAGGATCTATCTATTTCAATTACGCTACAAGATAAACTGTTTGTGACAGCAATAAATACACCACCACCTGTTTTATTGAATCTATCGTTTCTGAACAGCATTTGCCCCTTAGTAAAAATTTGGGCTGAACTTACTCTGGCCTTACCCAGCTTTTGGTGCCTATAATGATTTGAGATTCTATACTTTCCATTAGTGCTTGGAGCTCTGGAACTTTTTCCACACAGCTACGACAATTTATAACTATTATCCCAATGGTTTTTCAATTGAAATTGAAACCCTTCCTGTGTGTTCCCTATGCCCTCTAACCTAAAAAACTGCCCAGTCCACACCACACAGCTCCTGCTACCCATGTAGCCTCTTCCTGCATATAGTGGAATCCTGACCAATTCAGCATAACCCGGAACCCCACAACCCAATGCCGAAGTAAAGGAATCTGCAGCCTACATGGTCACAGAACCATCTGAGCCTCTGATTCAGACCCTACATTTGACTCTGTGCCTAAAGTCCACAAAATAATTGAACTTAATCTAGATTTCAACTACGACTAAGTTTGTCTTTATCAGAAATGTGCTGTACTCCTGACAAATTTGTTATCGTAAACTCAATAAATAAACTACAATCTGAGCATCAGAAACAACAGAGACAAAAAAAGATAAAACGTAAACTTTTCAGAAATTTTTTTGGAGCAATACATAGTAATGATGCATGAATGAAGAGGCCACCGCAGAATTATACACACACACAGACACTCATAGTTATGATCAGAAAATGCCCACTAACATTCTATGGACACATTCATAGAATAAATAACAACAGAATAATAAAGAGGATTTTGATGTAGTAAACAGCTCAACCAATAAAACCAACTGATTTCATGAAATAGAAGATCTTAAGCAAGCACGAATCAATAGTGATATGATAAATGAAAGTGCATATTCATAAATAAAATTATTAATACAAAATTTTAACTGAGAGAAATGAAGAAAACATGAAAATTATGGACAGATCAACAGAAACAGGAACACAGTCAAAGAATGAAGATATTTTAGGAAAAAAAGAAAATGAAGGAAACAAGACAAAATGTATTACTTTTGTAATCATGTAACTTCCAAGTTTAACCACTGTCTCAGTGGCAAAAATGTATAATCTGTAAATATCATTTATTACTAACACACACATTTCTACATGATAATGTACATCAGTTGAGAGGGATATAAAAGTTACGGGGCGTGACCAGTGGATCCCAGGATGAAAAACAGTTGAGTAACTATCATCAAATATTTAACAGTTCAAAATTATTCAGCCTAATTACAAGAAAAAACGTGTACAATAAAAGAGTGTAGCCTGAATTTGAGGAAAACAAGGATTACACAACATATTACGGAATGATCTATGGGATCCTTTCAAGCACGACATGAAATCTGATCACCACAAGTAGCATCAGTCATAAATGATACATGAGTGGTCAAGGATAAAATAAACATATAACCATACTAAAGACAGAAAAGTTTACAAGGGCTGGCCATGACATTATGTGAAGCATTTACTATGTCTAATAACACAGATTGGATCTGAATTAGAGAACTGTCGTGACCTATCTCCAGTGGCTTGTGATGCATACATTTGTTGTAAGCATGCACAGCAGCTACTTGCTGTGTGTATTGGCAGATATTGCCCATAATCACTGCATACTGAATGTTGGCTCATGTACAAGGAAAACGGGTAAGTTCCATGTGGTATCATCACAGACTACACTGAACCAGCAAACAGCCAAATAGTGTGTACCCAAATCTCTTGGAATTCAAACCAAGAGTAAAGTAAGTATGTCCTCACTCATCCCACTTTTAAGATAGCCTGCTTGCTGCTTTCTAGCCAATGTTTGAATAGCCCTAAATGATTCCTCTAATGATGTGTTGTGTAGTAAGTTTCCTCACTTCCATCAGTTTTGTAGGTCATCTTCACCAATGGCAGCCTTGCTTGTATGGAAATACAGAACTACGTCTGTTCTCAAGCTTTGGTGCAGCTGTTCCTTGATTCCAAATAAAATATATGCGGTCTCCCAGCCACATTCTAAGAAGACGATGAAATTTTTGGATGTTTTGTGAATACTGCAACTTCTTAAATTTCTATGTGATAACTGGAAAACTGACATCCCACAGATGATGCTGCCAAACTGTAAACTCTCTGCCCTGCAGGAGCCCTACCACTGGCTTCTCAAAATGGTGCCATCTGCACTTAGGCCATACAATTGTCCTGTCTTGCTGGCGATTTATGTGTTCCCTACTACTATTGTGAGTCACTCAGGAATCCGATTAGCCCCTAGCCATGAGACCAGCTAGTATTCTTCCCTTACATGCGTGGAAAATCTGTCCTTTATTAAGCCTTTTAGCAATATCCAATAATGCAGTTGATAGTTGTAATAAGAAATATGGAAAGTGTTGTGACTGAAGAACACCCACATTTGTGCAAGACATATTATTTCCACAAGTTAGTCTTAAAGGTTCAGAATCATGTTTAGGTCATCACAAAATATTTTGACTATGATATGTAGGGAAACAATAGTTAAAACAAGTTCCTACTTCTGTCTATTCTCTTTTATCATGCCACAGCAGCATTATGGAGTGGCAAAAGAAAGTTAAGAGTCCACAAGATCTTCTTTATGAAGCACAGAGAAATATTTGAAATTCAACAAATGAGTCCAGAGATGAAGTCCTTGGAAGTGGCAGAGTCAATGTCCATGAGAATCTGAGTGAATACATCCAAGAGAGGCTTGACATGTAGCAAGGATAGTCTTCGTCTTCCTATAATTGGCATACAGGGGCAAATTAACAATGGGGCCTAGCTGTGCGCACAAATACAGCTAGTTCCAGCCAATCTGATCTTACACTATAAATTCTCTGTTTGCTTCTAGTTTCTCCTGCAAGAATTACTGCACATTACATATGTTGTTGATGTTATTGTCCTTGGCATACCTGGAAATGGCATTTGTCTGTTTGGCTTCATAGTTGTATGTGTACAGCTTGAGGTATGCCTTTGATGTAACCTGTTCTGGAGCCGGCATAACAGAAAGATTCTGTAAATTGTTACTATCACCCTTTTGACCAATCATGAAATTTGTGCATGAATCTTACTCATTTAAATGTAAAATAAAATGGCTGAATTACAAGTTTATAAATGAAATAAGATTGATATGCAAAGTACGAAATAGCTGTTCTAAATATGTGAGAAACACAGCCTGTAAAAAATGTGCCACCTCATATCACACTGTAACCGATTTGAAATTTTTAGCAGGATAGGTTTCACCAAGAAGTAAGTTATGTAGTGAAGCCTTTCCTCAAAGGAATTTTCCAGAACCCAATGTGGATAGGAAAAAAGGACCATCAAAATGTATATTTAAAACAAATTGGAGAAATGTATGTCTGTTGTGACACTCTGTAACTACTCATTCATTCAACATAAGCTCCTTACATACTTATTCTGAAGTTTTATAGTGCACAATTCTGTTTCATTGTATTGCAAATACTCACTCCAAAAGCAAAGCTGTTATCTAAATTCTTAGGTAAAATTATTAAAAGGTCACTAACGCAAGGGACAACTAGTCATAAAAAAAGGAAAAGCATCAGAAATTTGTTAGAAATATCTTCCTTAGTTTATGAACAGTGTCACTGTAATACAGTGGTGCATCTAGGATTTTGGTTCTTAGGAGGGAGCTAATTTTTTAAAAATAAAACCTAGTGAATTTATTAATCTATGAGTTATTTTTACACTCTTTATAATTTAACCATTTATACTATGAAAAAATTGCACAAGAAATAAAAATGAGTAGGCTCACATTACTTTGCAAGTGGAAGGGTAGAAACATGTTGGAAATTGAGTGTATATAATCAGCTTGTAAAATAATTAAGCAGCTGCTATGTTACTAGCAAAAGATAAAGGTCTTTACTATTCAATTAACATGAGATTCTATTTGTAAAATTGAACTAAAATAATACTAGTATTGTTCATAATTCTTCGCGGCCTTTGTAAGATACCGCTCGGTGGCGCCCCTGGTGTAGAACTATGATAAGGAGTGCTTTTGCTTTGTCCATCATTGACCAACCTCACTCATGTTCATGAGCTCTTAAAGTTACTAGTTAGTGGTTTTGTGGTTCATGCTCTTCTTTCCTGTGTTTGCTTCCTAATATATGGTAAGAATGACAATATTCATTAATATTTTGAGAAGGATTTGTTTCTACTCCGCCCCCATGGACTACAGACATCATCGAGGTGAGGTGGCTTGTGTGCCTCAACGTTACAGACAGCCGTACCGTAGGTGCAACCACAGTGGAGGGATATCTATGGAGAGGCCAGACAAATGTGAGGTTCTTGAAGAGGGCAGGGGCAGCAGCCTTTTCAGTAGTTGCAGGGACTACAGTCTGGATGATTGATCTGGCCTTGTAACGTCAGCTAATGTGGCTTTACCACACAGTTACAAGTAGTGGCTGAAAGCAAGGTGATCCTACAGCTTTTAGTTTCCTTGATGACATGCAGCTCTACTGAGTCGAAACATGGTCCCTGGAGTAGATGACAATTCCTCAGAGCTACTGAAGTCTCTGGGAGAACCAGTCATGACAAAACTATTTCACCTGGTAAATAAGATGTATGAGACAGGTTAAATACCATCAGACTTTAAGAAAAATCTAATAATCCCCATTCAAAAGAAATCAGGCGTAATAGGTCTGAAAATTACAGAACCATCAGTTTAATAGGTCATGGTTGCAAAATTTTAACACAAATTACTTACAGAAGAATAGAAAGGTTGATAGATGCTGACCTCGGGAAAGATCAGTTTGTGTTCAGGAGAAATGCAGGAACCCGTGAGGCAATACTCACTTCATGACATACCTTAGAAGATAGATTAGGGGAATGTAAACTTAAATTTGTACTTTTGTAGATTTGGAGAAAGCTTTTGAGAATGTTTATTGGAACACACTCTCAAATTCTGAAATCGGTAGGGGTAAAATACAGTATAGCTAGGGAATGGGAGGTTATTTACAACTTGTACTTTAACCAAACAGCTGTTATTAGAGTTGAAGGGCATGAAAGGGATGCAGTGGTTGGGAAGGGAGTAGAACAGTTGTAGCCTCTCTCCAATGTTTTTCAATTTCTACATTGAGCAAGCTGTGAAGGAAAGCAAAGAGAAATTTGGAGACAGGGTGAAGAAATAAAAACATTTTGTTTTGATGATGACTTAATTCTGCCAGAGACAGCAAAGAACCTGAAAGAGCAATTGAATGGAATGGTCACTGTGTTGAAAGGCATGAATAAGATAAATGTTGACAAGAGAAAAACAAGGATAATGGAATGCAGTCTAAACAAAACAGGTGATGCCGAAGTAATCAGATTAGGCAACAAAATAATCAAGGTGGTAGATGAGTTTAGTTACTTGGGCAGTAAAATAATAAATGATGGTTGCAGTAAAGAGGATATAAAATGCAGAAGGGCAGTTGGAAGAAAAGTGTTTTTCAAGAAGAGAAATTTGCCAACATTGAATATTAATTTAAGTGTAAGGAAGGCCTTTCTGAAGGCATTTGTGAGGAGTGTTGCCTTGTAGTGGAGTGAAACTTGGATGATAAATAGTTCAGGCAGAAAGAGGAGAGAAGGTTTTGAAATGTAGTGCTACATAGGAATGCTGAAGATTAGGTGGGTAGATCATGTAACTAATGAGAAGGTACAGAGCAGAATTGGAAATAGAAGGAATGTTTAGCATACTCTGACCAAAAAATAGGGATTGATTGGTAGTACACATTCTTAGACATTGAGAAATCGTAAATTTAGCATTGGAGGGAAGTGTGTGGGGAGAAAATGTCAGAGGCAGACCAAGAGATGAATATAGAAAGCAGATTCAGATGGATGTGGGTTTCCTTTATTATGAGGAGATAAAGAAGCATGCTCAGTATGGTGGAGAGCTGTATGGAACCAGTCTCTGCACTGAAGACCAGAACAACACAATAGGTTTCTACTTACCACTGAAACATCCAGTGAGCTACACAAAGGCACACATAACAGAATACAACTTGTTTAAAACAGCTTTCAGCCATTACAGCCTTCATTGATCAGAGAAAAACCACTGTAGGGAGTCGGGAGGATATCGGGTTAGCCCCTTGTGATATTACAGATACAGGGGGAAGCTGATTGTTTCCATGTGAAAGGAGGGTTTTGCCAGGTTGTTGGGTTCCTCATCCAACCGGCTAACAGTTTGGACCTAGGTAGTCAGAAATTCCCTAATGTGCTCGGAAACCAGAAATGCTATTGGCTGAGAGAGGGCGGCTAACCCACATTGCAACTGAAATGCAATATAGCTACACACATTATTATAAAAATCCATATAAAATCAGGAAATGATCATACAGCAAATATAATTATATGAATTAATTCAGGAGTCTTGGGAGAATCAAATACCATAATTACAATTAATATCCCTTATATATAAAAAGCCGATAAATCTCAGTACTATAATAATGATATTATAAGACTTATATTTACAGTTATTGATACATAGTCTTTATCAGTAAAAATTTATGAAGTAAATTGGGCAGCATTGCACCATGTTATCTATCTTAAAAAACGTACCACGTTATTTCTGTATCCTTTCAATAAACTTTATTTTACTCTCTTGTTTTGCTTTTCGTTGAGATAATAATATTCTTGTGTCAAAACATAGGTTCCACCACAGATACACAAAACATGAACCCAGAAAAGCTCATTACATTTATATATGTATTTTATTATATTTAATGTTATTCTTAGTAACGTCCGTTTTTTATGTTGTAGATTGCCACTTAAATATTTCATGGCCAATTAAAAATAGTTGATATGCAGCAGATAATTTATATATAAACATTTTCATTTATTTGTGGCAAGAACTGAATATATTTTCATAAAAAGCCCTGACAAATTAAATATTAATTGTGTAACTATATTTCGCCGGTGGCAGTATATTTGAACAGTGAGACACTATCTGAGCAAAGAGCTTCAGTCTGAACCATTTTTTAAGTATTGTCAGATATTTATTTGAATCTTAAATGTAAACAACATTTGTAGGTAAATGGTCAACACATTTAATTCTGTTATATTCAAATGTATAATATTTTGGAAGGGAAATTTTATTTTAGGCGTTAGGATGTGTGGATGGATACAATTTTGGGAGCAGAGAGAGCACACTTTCGAACGCTTGGGAAGGGACTCTTAACTTGGACGTGGTGGTGAAAAGTTGTGATGCTGGGCAGTCTGAAGCTGCGTTATGAACTTGTGATTTGAAGAGATAGGCATGTGTGAACCTAGAAAATTTACAGGGCTGTGACTGCAGAACTTAGTCTCTGCTTGAAAAGTGATGAACTATGCCCAGTAGTAGGGCTGTGGAACTGTGATAATACAGCAATTGTGTACTTGGGTGATGACAAACTGTAATTAATCGTGAATTAATGTGGAACTGCAATGTTCAATGGATTACACTAATTTACGAGTGATAATTTGGAACTTTTACTCTCGAGTTAATGTAATACTTATTGTGCCTCTCATGAACAATAGTTGGGGAAATATACAGTTATATACCGATGTATAAAGTAGGACCACCTCCACATTTTCATGTAAAAAAAATAAAAATAAAAATAAATAAATAAATAAATAAAATAAAAAAAAGAAAGAGTAATAAACTGCATTTATATAAAAATTATTTCATGAGTAAATCTCTTCTTCTTCCATTTTGTTGGTTATTCAGAGGTTTAATTTATGTTTGTTAAAATATATATCACGTCACCATATGCATATTGATAGACCGGCTAAACTACAGATTAATTATTGATCTTGTTTAAACAGATTGGGTACCTGTTTAGGGCATAGAAGCTGACATACTTGACTCACCCTTATGTACAGAGACAACAAGGCATAAACTTTTACTACCCAGAGTTATGTATTGCCCAATTATTATTGGTGAATACCGATAGTAATGTCACAAATGGGGTTTCTTGTTCTGGTTTTAGTGAAATTCTGTTCGAATAGTGACTGTAAATTTTGCAGTAGATTCATTTAGAAGCCAAGTCTAATGCACATGAGTGATGTTTGGGGGCTCAGAGCTGTATAATACAGCAGCAATTTCATGCCTGTTATAATACAAAGATAGGAGAGATATAGGTCTCGGTATTTGGACCAGAGAAGAACTTGGTGCACGAGTTACAAACATGGTGGTGCAGAACTTCACATCGCGGACACAGATGCAGCCAACAGCGGCCATCAGCTTGGAGTACTACACGGCGCGGACATCACAGTGGTCAACGACTACAAAAGTACCAGGAGGCAGTCAACACATTGGCGGAAGTGGCAGAGGCACCATGGCAGAAAAGCTAAGTACCAACATCGATGATGTAAATGTGTGTGAGTCTGGGGCTGGATCTTACATTAATGAAATGCTGGTAATTAAGCAGTCACCAAGTGTGTGTGGCTCTGAAAATATTAGGGAATCTGCTAGCCCGAGTTCTGACGGAGAAAATGTAAATGGGGGAGGGCTATAGTGAAGCTAGTAGTCTAGCTGCTGCGAATAAAGATGATACGGCAGGAAAATCATTGGAAAGCAAACTTTACATGTGGATAATGGGGTTAAAAGCAGATTTGGGTGGTAGAAAATCAGAAGTGGATAATGTAAAATTAGAAGTGGGTAATGTAATATCAGAATTAAAAGCAGATTTGTGTAATGTAAAAGCAGAAGAAGGTAATGTAAAGAAGGAATTGGGCTTGCCCCCAGGCGGCTCATGGTTCTTTTGTGAGTTCGTACGTGGTGAGCATGGGGCCCCGAGCTAATGCAGTCTTCCTTACTTCTTTACTTCCTGGACTGCATTTCCTTTCCCCCTCCCCTCCTTTCCTATCCTCATTCCTTCCCCTCCTCACCAGGGAACCGATAACCTCAGTAGTTTAGTCCCCCTATCCCAACCAAACAACCCAACCCAACCCAACCCAACCCAACCCAAGGAACTGGGCTTGGGTTTGAACAAAGTTCAAGTGAACATGGAAAGTATAAGGGAAGAACTGAGTAGCAATATTGAAAATGTAAAATTTGAGTTGGAAAAATTTAAATCAGGAGTGAATGGAATAGTAGAATTAAAATTAAACGATGTGAAGGCAGAAGTAGGCATAATAAAGTCAGTGCATTAGAGATAAATTTAGACAGTAAAATGGAAAAGGTACAGCATGAATTGAACAGCAATGCAATGAAGATTGTGCAATGACAAGATAATTTTGAAAAGCTGAAGTAAATAATTTAATGGATAGGAAGGCGGGTTGTGAAATGGGAATAAAAGAAGGTCATGGGAGAATTGATCAGGAAAAGGTGCAGGTACAGCAAAAAACTGAGGAAGTGCGAGAGCAAATATATAATGCAAATGATAGTCCACTTGTAAATAATCCATGGTTTTCAGCTGGAAATAATAAGTGTTTTTCTTGCTGCATGTAAGGATGGATTAGTTAAGGGGATGAGTGGCCAAGATAAAATAAAATTGGTAAAAAGACAACTTGAGGGTAGTGCGCAGTCGTGGGCTAATTTAAATAATCGTTTGTTCAAGACCTATGACAAGTTTGAGATATGTTTCGTTCATAAGTACTGGAGTGAAGAAAAGCAAACGCGGCTTCAAAAAGAACTTCTCAATGGTCGAAATTTCAGGTATGGCAATGGACGGAAATCACAACGTTAATGAGGCGATTACCAGATGATTTGCAATGGGATTTTGTGCATAGTCTGATGCAATCAATTGATGAGTTTTTAAGTTTTGTTGAAAAGTTGGAATATGCATTTAAATTTAAAACCAAATGACAGTAGTGGAAGAGGAAATGGTAGAATTGGGACCATAATAGTAATAATGGTAATTTCCGGAATCAACACAGTAACAATAGAAATCAGGAGAATAAATTTTATAAAGTTCAAGCCAGTGGGAATTATCAGGAAAGAAATTATGGAAGGGAACATAGTAATATGTAGTCGGGAAATTGAGAAACGCCGCATCTCATGTGCGGGGATGGCGAAACAAACCGGCATTGGATAGGACACCATACTGTGATAATTTTGTGGGAAATAGATGTTATAGGGGGTGGAAGGAAGTTGTGGAAATATGTGTGACAGATAAATCTGTAAAAGGTGGTAATTTAAAACAGCGTGGCCATCAGAGAAATCAAAATCATTTTGGGCAATAATTTGAATCAGATGAAGATATGCATTTACAGAAGCTATTTCATGAAGAGAGGATGAGTGATGAAGTGAATGAATGTATGCTAAATAGTTCTAAGTCTACAAAAAAGTACGAGGAAAATTTGAATTTGGTAGCGATGAAGTGTGCAGAAAATTCCTAGAATTTATTGACCAGTAGCTATAAATGCAACTATGTGTGTACTAAATTTTGTGAATTTGAGGCGGCGGAAGTAAGTGGTGAATTTTGTGAAGGTATCGTAGCTAAGGGCACGCTAGCTGGTAACAATTTTAGTGATAAACCGGAAGCTATGAGTAAAGTTGATAGGGAAAACGGCGTAGCATTGGTCTCGTCAGCTGGTGATGAATTATATTATGTATGTGGCATGATAGGTGATTTATTGTTGAAGGGAAATAAAATAGGTGAGTCGTGTAAACTTGAAGCTACTGAGGAAGGAATTTGTGCCTTTATTTCTGTTGATGAGGATGATCCAATAGCTCTTGATGGGATTATAAAGTGTGAATGGAAGGTTATTGATGAAAGTGTTGATTCTATGTTAAAGGAACCATTATCTGTAGTGAAGGAAGGAGAGTTTAATATCTGTAGTGAAGAGAAGAAAGTTTAATATTGGTGAAACAAATAATATTTTGGGGGAACATTTAATGTGGTGACAGATGCAGATGTGAAACTGAAATGGTCAAATAACGAGTGTACTAAAGATCTGAATGAGAAGTGATGCAGTAGCAAGGTAATACATGGTGATTGTTTGGAAATATATTTTAATAACTGTGTGTAATGATAAATCATGGATGTAAATGATATATGTAATTAGGTTTCAAGTGCATCGGTTGAAGTTAGTAATATTATTAGTGATTGTGAGGTATTTGGAAAGAATGATGATTTATGTGGGGAAGATATTATATGTTCTGAAAATAAATATGTGAATGAAGCAGCTAGTATTGTGCCTTTTGCTATTCATGAAAGCAATTTGAGTTCAACAAGGACAGAGATACAGAGGAGTTAAATGAATATAATTTGTGGGATCAATTTATGGAGGGAAGAGAAGAAGACAGTATTATTAATGACAATTATGGTGAGTTAGGAGAAGGGTTAAACGTTGATTAGTTTGGCAAAAGTGAACGTGAATTTTCTGTTACAGACTGCCAGTGGTATGGGAAGATTTTAAAGTCAATCTTACTGCACTTAGGGGTTAAAGAAAAGTTTAAAATAGCAAGCAAACTTGAAAAAAAGGGTTAAAAAGGAGCATACAGGGTATTTAAGGAATTATTTTATGGGGACGACAAAATTGAAGGGTGGACTAAAGCTTTGTGTACCATTAATATGGAAGAAAAGGGGAAAGAAATTGAGAATGACTTGTTACATGAAGATCTTTTAGATACGGAAGTAAAGATTGTTGTACAGCCAATAGCTGAGATAGATGTTGGAAAATCAAGAGTAAATGCCCTTATGGATTCGGTAAGTAACACATCAGCTGTGTTAAAAAGTTTTCTGACCAGAATACAGAACAGGAGATGAGTTTAGAATTTAAATGTTGTGGATATGAATTTAATATCAGGTGTTTCATGATAAGTGGGTTGGTGATAGATGTTATATTAGGTACAGATTTTCTATGTAAATATAAAACATCTCCCAACTATATAGAAAGGTATCTCGAGTTTTAAGTAGAAGGAATAGAAGGAATGAGACGGAAGGTGAAATTCAAGAACTTATTAACAAGGGAGCACTGTGTTGCCCATATTGTAATGACTGGGGTAGAGAAGAAGAATAAGTGAAATCTTCGCTGTGGATGCTTATTTCAGTGTATTTATGTTTACTATATAAGAATTTTGGGGGATATTTGTGTGTTTGTTGTCTAAAATAAGTTGCTATGCTGAAGAGAACGAACAGGAATTGTATGGGCTCATTTTGGCGCCTGGAGGTCTGCAGTTTGATGGAATAATGTTAATGAAATTGATATATTAAATGTTACTATAATTTGTGGTTTAAAATTATGAGTATACTTGCCAGAATTGTGGTATTATTTTAAAGAGTGTTGTCACACAACTTTTGGTGCTAGGAGTTCCGATTAATTTTTCAGTAAACGAGACATAATAATTTGAGAATTGCAGCATATTAAAAATTATAACAAGAATCTTACTGACATGAGTGGTTCATAATATATATATATATATATATATATATATATATATATATGCGTTGATACAGAAATTTAATATTTGGGGATTAAAATGTGTTGTAATTAGGGTATAATTTAACAGGGAAAGCTATTCAAGGCAAGTAATGATTTGTTGCTTTGAGTTTCTATTTAAATTTCATCAGTCGGCAATGGGGGAAACTAGTGTTACAGAAAAAAAAATTACTGTAGTGTAGACATGTTTTCTTGTGGGAACATGGACAGACTGATGGTAAAAGCAAGAATATTTTGTACATTGATATTTTATTGCATTTCTGTTGAAGAGTGTGTATCGATTCCACTGTGGGAAGGCATTCAAAGCTGGAACCTTGGGGATTCAGATGGGTTTCTATATATTTGCAACTATACCATCGTCGAATTTCGACACGTCTTTTCATTTCGTCCGGGGGAATCGACTACACAGTAACACACATTCCAACAAGGTATTACGCTGGCGGAGAGTTGGTGACAGTGCAGTGGACAGTGTAACCAGATCGTGGTAGGATGAGGTGCAAGGGCACGTTAAAGAGATATTTGCCGAGTGAAATTAGTGTGCTTCAAACCATATGAACATATACTTCTCTAGGCATTTAATTAGTATGCCATATAATTTATGTTACTTTAGATTTAAATCTTATATATGACGAGCAAATGGTACACTGGTTCATACGCCACTACAGTTTTATACACTTTGTTCTGGCAGAGTAGTTGGTAATAATTTAATGTATTTATTAAGTTAAGAGAAAATGAACAAAAATTTTAGTGCAACTTGACATGATAATTTGGCAGGCAAATGTATCATATCAAGTGGAGGTGTGTGATATTACAAATACAGGGGGAAAGCTGATTGTTTCCATGTGAAAGGTGGATTTTGCTAGGCTGTTGGGTTCCTCAGCCAGCCAGCTAACAGTTTGGACCTAGGTAGTCAGGGTTCCCCTAATGTGCTTGGAAACCAGAAACGTTATTGGCTGAGAGAGGGCGGCTAACCCAGATTGCAACTGAAATACAATATAACCATACACATTATTCTAAAAATCCATGTAAAATCAGGGAATGATCATACAGCAAATATAATTATATGAATTAATTCAGGAGACTTGGGAGAATCAAACGCCATAATTACAATTCAGTATCCCTTACAGATGAAAACTTGACAATTCTTAGTACTATAATAATAAAATTATAAGAATTATATTTACAATTATCAAAACATAGTGTTACCAGTAACAATTTAAGAAGCAAATGGGCAGCATTGCACCATGCTACCTATCTTAATAGATGTACCACATTATTTCCGTGTTCTTTCAATGAAATTTGTTTTACTCTCTTGTTCTGCTTTTCGTTGAGGTAATAATATTCTTGTGTCAGAAGATAGATTCCATCACAGATACACAAAACATGAACTCAGAAAAGTGCATTACATTTATATATGTATTTTATTATATTTAATATTATTCTTAGTAACATCTGAAGTCCTCCCTTCAATAATGGTAGGCCAGTTGCTGTGGGTGGTTATTTCAATGGCTGGCTCTCCATGCTCGAGTGTTACAATTGCTGATTTGTGGACATTGGGGGAGGGAGGGGGCATCACATATGAAAGTTTTGCACTTTGTTTGTGAATCTTGGCCTGACATGCCTCCTCACCAGGCATCCAACGCTCTGTGGAACTACAATTTGTTTTTGTCACATCTGTATGAGTATGAGGAAGTCCTCCTTTTAGTAACGGGAGGTCAGTTGCTGCATGTGATTTTTCCAGTGGCTGGCTCTCCGTGCTCAAGTGTTACAATTTCTGAATCATGGAGATGGGGGGAGGAAGGGGGCATCATGTATGAAAGCTCTTGCTTGTTGGCATGTATTTTGGCCTGGCATAGACAGTGACGTAGTGCACATCGTGGCTACCTGCAGTCAGTGTGCTTCGCAACAGGCAGCACCACAGGCTTCTCCTTCTCCCTGGCCTCAACCTAAAGAGCCTTGGGAACATATTCTTATTGATTATGCAGGTCCATTCATGAATTCTTACTATTTTTTATTGTTGTTGACACATATTCGAACTTTACCTTTGTTTTTTGGTGCCCTACCATGACTACAGCCATGACTACACACTCATTGTCTAAGGTTTTTGCTATTAAAGGACTGCCACTCACATCGGTTTCTGATAATGGCTCCCAGTTTACATCGACAGATTTTCATAACTTTCTTGTTCAGATGGGGGTTCGTCATGTTATGGCTCCTCCCTTTCACCCCCCAGTTGAACGGTGAAGCTAAAAGACTGGTGCACACCTTCAAAGTTCAGATGTGGAAGTACGTCTTCTCCTCCTTGGTCAATGATTTGGTGCGGTTTTTCCTGTGCTCCTACCACTTCACACTGATGGGGGATTGAAGCCCCACTGAACTCCTTCATAGACATCAACCCAAATCCTGCTGCACCTTCTGTTGCTGTGGGAGGCCCCTGGGCCACCACAATGCCACTACCCACCAGGCTCCGCAATCTGAGGTATCCTTCTGCTGCTACCCACACACACTCCTACTGTTCCTGTCAGTGCGTCTCCAGGGTGCCTGTAGCTGTCCCCACAACCATACCACTCCTGGCACCTGCTACTGATCCTGCTGGCATGCCACCTGCAATTCCTCCTGCTGAGACAGCGTTCCTTCCCCCTGCCATCGTCTCTTGTCTGGGAGGGGGGGATGCTATTGTGCTGTCTGATGCCTTATCCTCTGAGGAGGGAGATCTGCCACCCTCCGCTGCTCCAGTTGATCTGCTGCCTCCACTCTCTGCCATCTTGGGCTCACCGTTGGCCCATGGGTCGCCAATCATTGCTAGGTACCTCTCTTGGGCTGTGGGGTGGGATGAGCCAACATTGGCTCCCACACTGACATCACTACTACTCATGTGCTCCAGTACCGACCCACAACCTCCTAAACAAGCCATCACCTTGTTCTGCAACTCCCATGGATATTTTTTTTTTAATTTTTTTTTTCTTTTAGGGCCCACAACTGCTGAGGTCATTAGCGCCCAACACTGCCCATAGTAAAATCGAACCAGGGTTAGAACTTAAATGGCTTTCGCCATATTTGCACGATGCATAAAAAGTAAAACTCTGTTAGCAGAATGCGGATCATCAGCTAAAATATCAGACATTTCAAATGGCAAACAGAGATCATGATGGAGACGATTAAAAAACAGACATTGCACTAAAAGGTGGTACACAGTAAAAGATTCATCACAGTGTTCATATAAGGGAGCAGGATCACCATGAAGTAAATACTAGTGGCCATAACGGCAGTGGTCAATACGAAGCCGGGCCAGGACAATGTCCTCTCGACGAGAGGGTCGAGATGACGTTGACCAAAGATCAGGCACAGGTTTAATGGCCCGCAATTTAAACAGACATTGCACTAAAAGGTGGTACACAGTAAAAGGTTCATCACAGTGTTCATATAAGGGAGCAGGATCACCATGAAGTAAATACTGGTGGCTATAACGGCAGTGGTCAATATGAAGCCGGGCCAGGACAATGTCCTCTCGACGAGAGGGTCGAGATGATGTTGACCAAAGATCAGGCACAGGTTTAATGGCCCGCAATTTGTTCCCTGACAGGGATGACCAATGTAAAAACCAACAGGAAATGATAACGCTGGGAGACGCCAGTGTGAAGGTCATCAGAGCTAGTAGAATGGGTAGATAGCCGAGGAAGGAGAACTGCCTCCTTGGCAGCCGTACCCGCAGACTCATTCCCCAACACTCCCACATGGCCAGGGACCCACAGAAACGTCACAGTAGTTCCGCCTGCTGAAAGAGAGGTCAGGCAATTGTGGATGCTTTGTAACAGCGGATGGACAGGATATAGTATGCAAAGGGTCAACAGAGCACTCAGAGAGTCCGAGCAAATGACAGTCTTATTGAGCGAGTTTCACCAGACATATTGGGTGGCTTGATATAATGCATACAGCTCAGCTGTAAAAATGGAACTCCACTCAGGGAGACGATATTTAAACGAGGCGTTGCCAAGTACAAAGGCACACCCAACACCCTGGTCTGTCTTTGAGTCATCAGTGAGGATGAACAAATTGTCATCAAATTTGAACCAGAGTGAGAGAAATTCTCTCCGGTAAACGAAACTAAGTGTGGAGTCCTTTGGAAGAGAATGAAGGTCCAAGTTAACACATACTTCGGGGCTTAGCCACAGTGGAGAGGCGCTCTCTCCAGTCAAGAAAATAGCAGGCATTGTAACGCCGAGCTGGCCAAGTAATGAATGCAAGCATACTCCCGGTGGTAGCAGAGCAGACGGGCGAACGGCAAAGAGACCGTCAAGTGAGTCATTAAATAAAATTGCGTACATTGGGTGTCCTCACATGGATGACAAACGGCTAGCATAACGGCTGAGCAGGAGTTCCCAACGGTAAGAAAGGGGTGTTTTGGCAGCCTCGGCACAGAGGCTCTCAACGGAGCTAGTGTAAATTGCTCCCGTCACCAGACGGATCCCTTGGTGGTGGATTGTGTCAAGGTGGCGCAGTATGGACGGTCGAGCTGAAGAATAAACTATGCTTCCATAGTCCAGTTTGGACCAAACTATGGAGCAATACAGATGGAGGAGAGTAGACCGATCAGCTCCCCATGAGGTGCCACTTAACACCCGCAGCACATTGAAAGAGCGGGTACAGTGAGCTGCCAAACGAGATATGTGGAGAGACCACCTTAACTTCCTGTCGAAAACAAGTCCCAAGAATGTCATGGTCTCTACAAACGGAAGTACTATGGGGCCCAGACAAAGGGACGGGGGAAGGAACTCCTTCTGCCACTAGAAGTTCATGCAGATTGTCTAGTCAGCCAAGAATCGAAAGCCAGTGACCATACTCCATGTGTGGAGAGTGTCTAGGCACCACTGAAGGTGCCGCTCCAGGAGACCCGTTTGCTCAGAGCTGCTGTAGATCACGAAGTCGTAGACAAAGAGGGATGCCGATGCTCCTGGTGGTAGATGATTGGCTATAGAACTGATTGCCACTGGAAATAAAATGACACTCAGAACCAAGTCCTGGGGGACCCCGTTCTCCTGAATAAAAGTGCTCGATAAAACCGAACCAACACACACTTTAAAAACACGGTCTGTTAAAAATCTCCAGATAAAAATTGGCAGACGACCCCGAAAATCCCATGAATGCAGAGTGCGGAGGATGCCCGTCCTCCAGCAGATGTCATATGCCTTTTCCAGATCAAAGAACACCGCTACAGTCTGGCACTTCTGTAAAAAGTTATTCATTACTGAAGTAGATAGGGCGACGAGGTGATCCACCACAGAATGGTGCTTGCGAAACCCACATTGGACATTAGAAAGGAGATGTCGCATTTCAAGCCATCATCTACCATACCAGGTGCCTGTGAATCATGCGTTCCATCACCTTGCACACGCTACTGGTGAGGGAAATGAGGCGGTAGCTGGAAGGGAGAAATTTGTCCTTCCCAGGCTTTGGTATGGAAATGACTATGGCTTCACGCCAGTATCACGGAAAGGTGCCTTCTATCCATATGAGGTTGTAGGTAGCCAGTAGGAAGTGCAAGCCCGTTGGTGAAAGGTGTTGCAATATCGCTACGTGAATGCCATCTGGTCCTGGAGCGGTCGACCGCGAAGACGAGAGTGTGTGGTGGAGCTCTCGTACAGTAAACTTGGTATTGTAGCATTCACGGTTCTGAGAGGTAAAGGGCAATGGAGTCGCCTCCACCATCCGTTTCCTAGTGAGGAAAGCGTCAGTGTAGTGTGAAGAGCTAGAGACCTCTGCAAAATGTCGACCCAGTGCGTTGGCTATTTGTGGAGGGTCGACGATGGTGTAGGTTGTGACACAGAGACCGGGAATCGAGGAATGACCCGTAGTACCTGATATTTTTCTGAGGTTAAAAGCAGTCAACAATCCGAAGATTGGTTTGAACACCACAGTGCTTTACTAGGCATGGTCCTGTTTGGAGGTGGTATGCCGTTGCCTTCCTCCGACCTTCGAACTGACTTACCCAGCCAGTTATAGGGGGACCTACAGTTTAACGTGGGTTCCGAACCACGGTGGTACTCGGTATTTTTCACATGAGCAATACTGCCAGAGGTGAAAGAAGTGGAAAGTGACAGATAAAAATCCTAGGATTTGGCGGGGATCGAACCCGCGACCTTTGGATTTCTGAGGTTACCCCAAATGATGGAGTAAGGGGTAGCCTATTAAAAGAGCTCGTGAATGAGTGCCACCTGGCACTTTTACAGTCGTAAAAGAGGCGACAACAATTGGTCCGCAGCCATTTGTATTGGATGCAGTTGTCGAGCATGGGCCATTGTTTGAAGGTTCTAAGGGCAAGTTGCCATGTTCGCAGAGCGTCACGGCATTTCGTGGTCCACCACGGGACAAGGGGATGACATGTTTGGGTAGTCTTACAGGAGATGGAACATACCGCGGCTGCAAGAATAACTGTGGTAATGTGTTCTACTTATACTAGGATATTGATGAGTACCAAAATCCGCCAGTGACGAGTAGAGCTCCCAGTCCACTTTGCTTATCTGCCAGCAGTGTGGATGCTCAAGGGTGCCACACGTCATTAGGTGAATTACACATGGAAAATGATCGCTCGAATGTGTGTCTGAGAGAACGACCATTCAAGATGCCGTCCCAGTTGAGTAGTGCAGATAGATAGATCCATATGGCTTAAAGTGTTTGTGGAGTCTGAAAGATAAGTTGGTTCGCGAGTGTTAAGGCAGATGAGCTGAAGGTGGTTCAGTATATCTGCCAGGAGGGAGCCCTGTGGACATGGTCATGGGGAGCCACGAAGGGGGGTGGTGGGCATTGAAATCTCCCACCAACAAAAATGGACGCGGATGCTGGCCAATAAGATCTAGAAGATCAGATCTAGTGACAGGAAAGGAGGAA
Source organism: Locusta migratoria (assembly GCA_026315105.1). Classification (NCBI taxonomy): domain Eukaryota; kingdom Metazoa; phylum Arthropoda; class Insecta; order Orthoptera; family Acrididae; genus Locusta; species Locusta migratoria. Next base: position 340,145,118 of record CM048746.1, read on the forward strand.
GGAGCGTAAATATTGCACAGTGTGAAGGTAAATCAAGGAAGGTTTATCCGGACGACAACAGCTTGTAGTGGAGTACACAAAGGGACGGGTGTACTGTGTATGTCATCCCGGATAAGCAACATTACGCCCCCATGGACTGTAATTCCTGCCACTGGAAGAAGGTCAAAGTGAACGGCAGTGTAGCATGGGAAAATAATTCAATACCAGGGAGCAATTTTGTCACCTGTAGAGAAGATAATTGGGTGATATGTCCGCATTAGAAGCTACAGTTCTGTCCAATTCGACCAGATATCATGAATGTTCCATTGAAGAATATCCATAGGATAAAAAGAGATGGAGGTGGACATCAGCCTGACGAAGACGGCGGGCTACAATGCGAATGTTCGCAACTGGTGGTGTCTGAGACAGGAGGGTGTTCCTCCATATTCTTAGAGGTGACCACAGCAGCCGCATGAGGGTGGTCGGCAGCCCCATCTTTGGCTGATGCACCTAGAGAGACTATAGACTTCCTGCAGATGCCATCATCGCATTGTGAGGTAGAAGGGGTGGGGGGCAATTTTTCCCCATACTTGACTTCTTGGAGCCCTGGTGAAGTTCCTTGGTAGGCTCTGATGTTTTGGAAGGGGTGCAGAGAAAATCCTAGTGCGAATGCTCCTTCTTAGACTTATGGGTCTCGAACTGTGGTTTCACAGCTGAAGATGAGGATTTGGAAGAGGTATTCACACTTTTCATCGAACGTAATGCCATTGTCGATGTAGACTGTTTGACGACTACAGTAGTAAACTGTAGGTAACATGTCTGTGTGGCCATATCCCGCGTTGGTGGAGGCACTGCAACTACAGTACTGTAGTTACCACCAGTGGGTTGTTAGGCTTATGACTGGCGTACATCTTATGTGCAACTTGTATTGGAACCTTTTCCTTGACACGTAGTTGGTGGAGGTGTTGCAACTACAGTACTGTAGTTACCATGCAGTAGGGTCTTAGGCTTACGGCTGGCATACATCTTATGTGCAATGTGTATTGGAACCTTTTCCTTGACACATATTTCCTGTATGGCCCATTCATCTGCAAACACGGGACGTTTCTGGGAGGAGGCAGCATGATTCCCGTTACAATTGATGAAATGGGTGGGGGGGGAGGGATGGTGGTGGACAATTCCCCTCATGTGCATCTTTACCACAGGTGACGCATGTTACCGGGTTCTTGCATGACTGACTTGTGTGATTAAAGTGATGGCACTGGTAATACCGAGTAGGTCGTACTGTCACTACCTCATATACTGCCTTGATCTTTGGCGGCAGAGCCACTCGGTCGAAGGTCAGGAACACTGCGAGTGGGGACTAAAACGTTGTTCTCTTTTTTCATCACTCGGTGTACTGCGATGACGCCTTGCGCTGCCGGATAATCCTTTAGTTCATGCTCAGTCAGACCGTCCAAACAGGCTGAGTAGACTACCCTCAGGAATAATTTAGGGTTGGATGAAGCTCAACACAAACTGGGTAACTGTGGAGCAAATTAGCCTTGAGCAGCCACTGTGCCTGGGAGCCACTTTCTGTTTCCAACAGTAGTGTTCCATTACGCAGGCAGTTGCAGGTTTTAACTGGGCCGGCAATGGCATCAACCTCTTTCTGAATGATAAATGGGTTTACCGACAAGAAGGATTGTCCTTCCACATTACGGGTAACCACAAGGAACTTAGATGTCGATTGTAGATGCTTCTGTTCAGATACACTATTATCTAGAATGTCAACTTCCAGAGACTCTTTACATTTTCTTTTTTTTTAATAAAAACCATCGCGGATGTATCCCCCACGATTGTCAGTGTCTCCGATGGCACGCTCCTTCCTGCTGGGGGCCCCCAACGGAAGCAGACCCTCCTTGAGTGATTGTTCCCACCCCAGGTTGCACCTCCTGATTTAAAGACGGAGGGACCAATCGGCAAATCAAGAAGGAATCAGCGTAGGCAATCGCCCCTCCCCGGGCCTGGCCTCAACCAGGAGGTACGCACGCACCCTACATACCAGCCCGGGACTAGGACTTATGCATTACTCAGTCATGGCCTTCAGGTGCATACAGGGAGGAGGAAAAAAGAAATAGCAGGAAGAGAAGCCTCAAACGCTGATGCGTAGGCAAATAAAGAGGTGAAAGAAGAGCTTAAACCAAGAAAGTCAGATCTTTGGTTCCCCGAAGGATGCACAAAACAGTTGGCCCCTTGCACTGCATTGGGTGTTCTGGTGCCATTGATGTCTTGCTGAACATGTCACTGTCTCCTCATTCACTTAGGACCTTCTGCATTAATGTGTCTGAAGTATAGTTCAAATGTTTGTATAGTCTATGGGACTTAACTACAGGGTCATCAATCCCTAAACTTACAAACTACTTACGAACTAGGACGGCACAAATATCCATGCCCATGGGGGGATTCGAACCCCCGACCGTAGTGGCTGTGCAGACCGTGACTGGAGCGCCTTAGTCTCCTCGGATACCACGGCCAGCTGAAGTATAGTGTGGTGGATCACCTCCTACCCTCTGTACACACTAACAGAGTACAATTTTGTCAATGTTGGCTTACAAACATCATAGGTGATCACCTGTTTACCCAATAGTTATTAATTATTGATTAATAACAGCAAACACTCCCATGAACCACAGACATTGCCGAGGTGGGGTGGCTTGCGTGCCTCAACAATACAGATAGCCGTACAGTAGGTGCAATGACAGCGGAGGGGTATCTGTGGAGAGGCCAGACAAACGTGTGGTTTCTGAAGAGGGGCAGCAGCCTTTTCAGTAGTTACAGGGGCAACAGTCTGGATGATTGACTGAACTGGCCTTGTAACATCAGCTAATGTGGCTTTGCCACACAGTTACTGCGAACGGTTGAAAGCAAGGGGAAACTACAGCTTTTACCTTTCCCGAGGACATGCAGCTCTACTGTATGGAAATATGATGATGGCATCCTCTCGGGTAAAATATTCCGGAGGTAAAATAGTTCCCCATTCGGATCTTCGGGCGGGGACTATTCAGGAGGATGTGATCATCAGGAAAGACAGCACTGGCATTCTACGGATCGGAGCGTGGAATGTTAGATCTCTTAATCAGGTAGGGAAGCTAGAAAATTTAAAAAGAGAAATGGATAGGTTGAAGTTAGATATAGTGGGGATTAGTGAAGTTCGGTGGCAAGAGGAACAGGATTTCTGGTCAGGTGAGTACAGGATTATAAATACAAAATCAGTTGGGATATTACGGGAGCAGGTCTGATAATGAATAAGAAAATAGAAATGTGGGTAAACTACAATGAGCAACACAGTCATCACATTATCATAGTCAAGGTTGATACGAAGCCAACACCGACCACAGTAGTACAGGTTTATATGCCAACTAGCTCTGCCGATGATGAGGAGATTGAAGAAATATATGAGGAGCTAAAGGAAATTATTCAGACAATTAAGGGAGAGGAAAACTTAATTGTTATGGGAGACTGGAATTCGGTAGTAGGACAAGGAAGGGAAGGGAAGATAGTAGGTGAATATGGTCTGGGCAAAAGGAATGAAAAAGGAAGCCGCCTGGTAGAATTTTATACGGAACATAATTTAGTTATAACAAACACCTGCTTTAAGAATCACAAAAGAAGTTTGTATACTTGGAAGAAACCAGGAGACTTCGGGAGATACCAGATAGATTTTATAATGGTAAGACATAGATTTTGGAACCAGGTTTTAAACTGTAAAACATACCCAGGGGCAGATATAAACTCAGACCATAATTTATTGGTAATGAATTGTACGTTGAAACTGAAAAAACTGCAGAAAGGTAGGAAAATAAGGAGATGTGACGTGGATAAACTGAAGGAACCTGAAGTTATTGAGAATTTCAGAGGGAGCTTTAGGCAACAATTGACAGAAACAGGGGAAAATAAAACAGTAGAGGAGGAATGGGTAGCATTGAGAGATGAAATAGTCAAGGCAGCAGAGGACAAAATAGGAAGGGAAGACCTACAAAACATCCTTGGATATCACAAGATATACTAAATTTAATCGATGAAAGGACAAAATATAAAAATGCAGTAAATGAAACAGGCAAAAAGGAGTACAGACGACTAAGAAATGAAATTGACAGGAAGTGCAAAATGGCTAAGCGGGAGTGGCTAGGAGGCAAATGCAAGGATGTAGAAGTATGTATAAATAGGGGGAAAATAGATACTGCCTACAGGAAAATAAGAGATATTTGGAGATCAGAAAAACAGCTCTATGAATATCAAGAACACAGATGAAAAGCTAGTTCTCAGCAAAGAAGGGAAAGAGTATATAGAGAGGCTCTAAGAAGGAAATGAACTTAGAGGCAATATTGTACAAAGGGGAGAAGAAGTAGATGAGGATGAAATAGGAGATATTATACTGAGAGATGAATTTGACAGAGCACTGAAAGACCTAACTCGAAACAAGGCCCCTGGAGTAGATGACATTCCCCCAGAGCTACTGAAGTCTCTGGGAGAACCAGCCATGACAAACCTGTTCCACCTGGTGCGAAAGATGTATGAGACAGACAGGCGAAGTACCCTCAGACTTTAAGAAAAATGTTATAATCCCCATTCCAAAGAAAGCAGGCGCAGGCAGGTGTGAAAACTACAGAACGATCAGTTTAATAAGTCATGGTTGCAAAATATTCACACAAATTATTTACAGAAGGATGGAAAAGATGGTAGAAGCCGACCTCGGGGACGATCAGTTTGGGTTCAGGAGAAATGTAGGAACACGGGAGGCAATACTCACTTTACGGCCTATCCTAGAAGATGGATTAAGAAAAGGCAAACCTACATTTCTAGCTTTTGTAGATTTGGAGAAGGATTTTGACAATGTTGACTGGAATAAACTCTTTCAAGTTCTGAAGCAAGCAGGACTAAAATATAAGGAGCGTAAGGTTATTTACAACTTGTACAAAAACCAGACAGCGGTTGTTAGAGTTGAAGGGCATGAAAGGGATGAAGTGGTTGGAAAGGGAGTAAGACAGGGTTGTAGTCTTTCTCTATTGTTATTCAATTTGTACATTGAGCAAGCTATAAAGGAAAGCAAGGAGACATTTGGAGAAGGAATTAAAGTTCAGGGTGAAAAATTAAAAACATTGCGTTTTGCCGACGACATAGTAATTCTGTCAGATACAGCAAAGGACCTGGAAGAGCAATTGAACGGAATGGACAGTGTGCTGATAGGTGCATATAAGATGAACATTAACAAGAGCAAAACTAGGGTAATGGAGTGCAGTGTAAGAAAATCGGGTGATGCTGAAGGAATTACATTAGGTAACGAAACAATAAAGGAGGTAGATGAATTTTGTTACTTAGACAGTAAAATAACAAACAATGGTCGCAGTACAGAGGATATAAAATGCAGAATGGCAATGTGTAGAAAAGCGTTCTTGAAAAAGAGAAATTTTTTAATATTGAATATTGATTTAAGCTTAAGGAAGTCCTTTCTGAAGGCATTTGTGTGGAGTGTTGCATTGTATGGGAGTGAAACATGGACGATAAGCAGTGTGAACAGGAAGAGGATAGAGGCTTTTGAAATGTGGTGCTACAGAAGAATTCTGAAGATTAGGTGGGTGGATCATGTAACTAATGAAAAAGTACTGAAGAGAATTGTGGAGAGGAAGACCAAGAGATGGATACAGTAAGCAGATTCAAACAGATGTAGGTTGCCGTTCTTATGTGGCGTTGAAGAGGCTTGCTCAGGATAGGGTATTGTGGAGAGCTGCATCAAACCATTCTCCGGACTGAAGACCACAACAACAACAACAGCAAACAAAGTTACTATTACTATTCATATGGATGAAAAGGAACAAAAATTATGGATGCCAAGAAAAAAAGACCTTTGTCATTACTCCTCCTGTTGTGGACTTCCTCATACATACTACCAATTATCCATGCTTGTGGTTAGAATGAAGTTCCCTAACTGAACAGATGTTACTGTACTATACGGTGCATGCTCTTAAATCTACTATCTGAAAGGAATGTTTCCTTCAAATTTCTACATCATACTGCAGCTGTTTGGCTGCAGAATACTTCTCTCTGCCCAATGAGTGAATTCAGACCATCTTCACTTTCTCCTCCTCCTCTCCTTCATCAGCTGAAACATTAGCGGGGAAAAAATTGCATGAGGGAGCTAGTGGTAAATAAATAACTATCAGCTTGGTACAAAGGACTCTCTTTTTTGTTGTAGGGGAAATAAATTTGTTAGAACAAAAAAAAAAAAAAAAAAAAAAAAAAAAAAAAAAAAAAAGAAACAATATGTAGGCATGAATGTTTACTTCAGTACTGAAATCAAAATATATTAGATGCTTCCTACCATTTGTAGGAAGGGAAGAGGATGTAGATGAAGATGAAATAGGAGATACTGTACTGAGAGAAGAATTTGACAGAGCCCTGAAAGACCTAAGTCGAAACAAGGCCCCTATATTCCCTCGGAACTACTGAAGTCTCTGGGAGAACCAGCTATGACAAACCTGTTTCACCTGGTGTGTAAGATGTATGAGACAGGTGAAGTACCCTCAGACGTTAAGAAAAATGTTATAATCCCCATTCCACAGAAAGCAGGTGCAGACAGGTGTGAAAACCACAGAACCATCAGTTTAATAAGTCATGGTTGCAAAATATTAACACGAATTATATACAGAAGGATGGAAAATCTGGTAGAAGCCGACCTCGGGGAAGATCAGTTTGGGTTCAGGAGAAATGTAGGAACACGGGAGGCACTCACTTTACGGCTTATCGTAGAAGATAGATTAAGAAAAGGCAAACCTACATTTCTAGCTTTTGTAGACTTGGAGAAGGCTTTTGACAATGTTGATTGGAATAAACTCTTTCAAGTTCTGAAGCAAGCAGGACTAAAATATAGGGAGCGTAAGGTTATTTACAACTTGTACAAAAACCAGACAGCGGTTGTCAGAGTTGAAGGGCATGAAAGGGATGCAGTGGTTGGAAAGGGAGTAAGACAGGGTTGTAGTCTTTCTCCATTGTTATTCAATTTGTACATTGAGCAAGCTATAAAGGAAAGCAAGGAGAAATTTGGAGAATGAATTAAAGTTCAGGGCGAAGAATTAAAAACATTGCATTTTGCCGACGACATTGTAATAATCTCAGAGACAGCAAAAGACCTGGAAGAGCAGTTGAAGGGAATGGACAGTGTTCTGAAATGTGCATATAAGATGAACATTAACAAGAGCAAAACTAGGGTAATGGAGTGCAGTGTAAGGAAATCAGGTGATGCTGAAGGAATTAGATTGGGAAACGAAGCAATGAAGGAGGTAGATGATTTTTGTTATTTGGTCAGTAAAATAACAAATGATTGTCGCAGTACAGATGATATAAAATGCAGAATGGCAATGGGTAGAAAAGCATTATTGAAAAAGAGAAATTTGTTAACACCGAATATTGATTTAAGCTTAAGGAAGTCCTTTCTGAAAGTATTTGTATGGAGTGTTGCTTTGTATGGGAGTGAGACATGGACGATAAACAGTGCGGACAGGAAGAGGATTGAGGCTTTTTAAATATGGTGCTACTGAAGAATGCTGAAGATTAGGTGGGTGGATCGCGTAACTAATGAGGAGGTACTGAACAGAATTGGGGAGAAAAGAAATTTCTGGCATACCTTGACTAAAAGAAGGGATAGATTGGTAGGACACATTCTTAGACATCAAGGAATTGTGAATTTAGCATTGGAGGGTAGTGTGTGGGGTAAAAATCGCAGAGGAAGACCAAGAGATGGATACAGTAAGCAGATTCAGACACATGTAGGTTGCCATTCTTATGTGGAGATGAAGAGGCTTGCTCAGGATAGGGTATTGTGGAGAGCTGCATCAAACCAGTCTCCGGACTGAATACCACAACAACAACGACAACAACAACCATTTTACAGCAAAGTTCCTGCAGGTTAACTTGTTATGCTTGTTCCTATGCCTTAAGAATTGGCCATCCTTCTAATGATTAAAACTTGTCATCATGTTTTTGCTGAGAATTTGTTTAGTTTTATTCTATGTTCTTCAGGCTATGTTATGTCTCTATCCTTTTGATACTCTCTTGTAGAACTTCATTGTAAGCACTAAATTATTAACAACTAAACTGAGTTATATAGCTAAATGGAATGCTAATACACTGTTCCAGATCAAAGAATCAGATGCACATTATTACCCTTACAAAACAGGACCATTTGGCAGTAATATGAACATGAAGAAACCCCAGGGGTCCCTAACATGTATCAATCTCGTGGTCTCAACTCTCTTAGGTGTGGTAACATAAAATATAACAGCCTGGGTGTACTATTACACAGCCGAATTTTCTCTGTAAACAAGTGGTGGCCACCATTTTCATAATGTCGACAAGCAAATAAAAAACTCCCTACTTCAATAGTAATTTGTACTGTTCACCTATTTCCTTCCTTACCTACTGTGTGGTTCTAACTACTTTATCCACTGCTTCTCCTCGGATTTGACAGAATGGTGTACAATCACTTTCCCCAAAACTTCTCTTGTGTATGTCAAAACAATTTTTTGCTGCACTATACCAAATTTGGGCATTTTACATAGCATACTAGCCCCAAATACACTTCGCATTGTGTCTGTTTGACAGTGCACAGATCTGTATGGCATCTTCACTTTATTATTCAATTCATCAATGAAACAAATCCTTTTGTGCTCAATAGTAACAGCAAGACATAGCTTACTATGCCACAAATTGACTTATTTATCCTTCATTGCCCATTTCATCTATTTACTTTCATTAAAAGAGAAACTAATGACACCTTATCCAAGAGAACACTATAAATTATGACAGAAATATCTGAAACACACCTTTACACTATACCATCCCCAAAATTAACTGATAACATATCCAAGATTTACTTCCCATAGTAACATTGTACTATCGGCTAAACTAATCTTATGAAACAAGGGAAATTCCAGGAAGTGTACAACAATATTTGTGACAAAGATATGTTACTATTCACCACTATTATATTCTGGTGAATGACAGAAAGGCAGACATAAAAGCTTTCAACCATCGTGGCCTTCATCAGACAGGGAATCTCTCTCTCTCTCTCTCTCTCTCTCTCTCTCTCACACATACAAACATGACCACAGTCTCCAGCTGCTGTCGCCAGACTGCAGGACCTGGGATGGCCAAGGCAAAAGCAACCAGTGATGGGGGTGAGGGGGCAGCATGGAGAGGAAACAAGAAGAGAGTGGATGGATGCATATTCTGGATCGGGGAATGTGCCATTGCTATCTGACAGACAAGGAGAAAGGTAAGGAGAGAGACTGGATTGTGTGGCAGAATGGAGGACTTACATGAGACTAGAATGTGGGCAGGGAAGTGGAGAGGAGGTTGGTGGAGGCAGAAACCAGCAAAAGTTTAGGCCTGGGGAATTGTGGGAGCAGAGGATATATTGTATGCAGAGTTCTCACCTGTGCAATTCAGAAGAGCTGGTGTTTGTGAGAAGGATCTATATGGCAAAGGCTGTGTAGCAGTCATTGAAGTAAGCCAAATGATTCAGGGCTGCATTCTCTAAATCAGTATTGTCCAGCAGTCTTCTGGCTACAGTCTGATGATGGCACTGTGGCCAGGAGACAGATGGGCCATACTGTTACAAAACATGCAGCCCTGCACGATGTGGCTCACTTCAGTGACTGCTACAAAGTCTATGCCATATGAATCCTCCCCACGAACACCAGCTCTTCTGAATTGAGTAGGTGGGAACTTTGCTTACAATATAAGGCTCCGAGTCTTCTGACAACACTCGTGGTACAGTGGTTAGCATCGTAGAGCACTGTGTTTGCAGTCCTCAGTTGAAATCCCGCCACGGGCAGAAAAAATTATTTGTTTGTATTTACTGTATATGCTCGAGTAATCCACGCACATGTTTTCCCGAATTTATGAACGAAAAACTAGGGTGCGCGGATTACTCAAATTTAGGTTGGTATTACTCCATCTGCAACAACGAAACACATCAGGCGGGGATTACTCCGCTTTAAAAAAAACATCCCTTTAGGCCATTATTACACGATAATATTTTCAACTAAATCTTTAACAAAGAAATATTATCAGTTATTTGTAATATTTCTTAGACATAAATCTTCATCGTGGTGTTAAAAAGGGGTATTATTGTCATCCTATTTCAAAATAGCAGATAATAACAACTTTTTATTGTGTGCTGCCTTAGCTGGTCATAAACGTAGCAGCGTAGTGTATCTTTCCGGATGCTTCTTTGCCAGCGCGGCTGGCGCATACGAACAGTTGCATTGTTGATGTAAGGATGAGTAGTTTATGGCACCATCTTTCTGAGTAATAAAGTATGTTATCTACTTAAGTTAGGTGTATATGAAAATTATAGAGGGAAACTTTCCCGGTGGGATAAACAAAAATAAAAATAGAAAACAGATGACTTACCAAAAGGACCAGCTTGTCGATAGAAACAAATAAAATAAATAAAATCACACACAAACACACATACAAGCTTTCGCAGCCTAGCTGCTTCGTCAGGCAGAATGTAGGGTGACATGAATAGTATGGAAAAAAAAAAAAAAAAAAAAAAAAAAAAAAACTTCTGCCTGACGAAGCAGCTAGGCTGTGAAAGCTTGTATGTGTGTTTGTGTGTGATTTAATTTAATTTATTTGTTTCTATCAACGAGCCGGTCCTTTTGGTAAGTCATCTGTTTTCTATTTTTATTTTTATATATATATATATATATATATATATATATATATATATATATATATATATATAAAGATTGTTTGACTTACCCAAAGCACAGGCTCGCCGATAGAAACAAAAAACACAAATAAAAACACACAAACATTCAATCTACATTCAATCTTCCACCACTGCTGGCAGCTTCTTCAGGAAAAAGAGGATGGAAGGAGAGGAGAAAGGGAAGGATATGGGTTTTAAGGAAGTGGAAAAAGAGTCATTACAATCCCAGGTGTGGAAGGGCTTACCTTAGGGGAAAAAAGGAAGGTAAACAAATACACTCACACATATCCACATGCAAACACACCTAGGTAGGCATTTGTAGAAACCAGCTTCTTCGGTTTGTTCTCCTATCCAGAATATTTTCCTTGTAAGGCCTCTCTTCCAGGCTGATCTTGGACAATGGTCCACTGGTCTGCAGTTTACTTCCTCTGAATTCTTCAATTTTTGTACACAACGTGGTGTTACGCACATCACTGCTCCACCCTTCCATCCTCAAAGAAATGGCAAAGTTGAACGCCTTGTTCACACTTTAAAATCACAAATGAAAAAAATTGCTCACTACTTCTTCCTCTGACAAAGCCTTGTTCCAGTTCCCGGAGTCCTACCATTTTACTCCCATGGGTGACCACAGTCCGGCCAAGCTCCTTCATGGCCACCAGCTTCTTAACTTGCTCCACCTTCTCCGCAATCCACCTCATCGGCCAGAGCAGACTCCATCCACAAAGTTTTTGGAGGGTGTTCCTGTTTGGGCACGGGAGTAGGGCAGGCACACAAAATGGATTCAGGGTCGGATCTCTAACCCTCATGGCAAACGCCTTTACAGAGTCTGCACGACTACTGAAGAAGTGGTGCGCCATGTAGACCAACTTCAGCCCCGAGTGACTTTGGCAATAGGTTCTACAGCACCACCACTAACACCATCTCCACCAAGAGATGCTCCCAACGGCGTGGAGGAGCCATGATTCGTTCCATGGTCTGCTGGCACAGCAGGTCAACCATGAGCACAGCAACAGCAACTGACAGTGTCTGTACCAGTTACCAACGCAGAATCACAAGAAGGTGTCATCATGCACAAGCTCAAGCAAACAACTCAGGAAGAGTCATCCTTATCTCCTCCGAATATTAAGCCTGAACAAACACATCATTCCAATGCAATATCGTGCATCATTTGTCTAACACAAGTAGCAGACATCTGGCAACTCTCCGATGTCTCCAATCATTGCTTCCAGGCATATTCCCACAAGACTGGGCTCTAGTCGGGGACACTTTTGTCCATCTGTGAAGGTGCCTCCCAGGGAGTTCGAACACACGCATGCCGAACACGTGGACATTGGCACTCTTCACACCACCTACAGCAAGTGAGTGCTCAAACCAAAAGGGGGAGAAGTGTTGTGGTTCCATGTACGATGTTGACATGGCTACTGTGAGATTCCATGTGACTGACTGCAGGGGCACTGCTCTCAAAATAGTGCTACAGCAACACCAACCAGAATACAGCATGGGGAAGCACACAGCTACGAGACAGTTCTTGTGTGACCATATCAGTGTTTTGTTATGTATGAATTCCAGAAGTGGAATTAAAGTTCATTTAAAGTTACTACAGTTTAATACTTTGCTGTACACTTTAAAATTGAGCAAAATAATAACCTACCAGAACTGAAAGGCATAATATAAATTATATCACATTGCACGACTTCTACACATAGATACAAATATTTGCCAATTTTAAAAACTATTACAAATAAATGAAATAAATCGCAATTATGATCAGTTACGGCTTCACTCTACTACGTTTAGATGAAATACCCAAGTGCGGCAAATGAAAATTGGTGCCCGGCCGGGATTCAAACCTGGGATGTCCTGCTTACTAGGAGACATGTTAGCCACTCCGCCACCGAGGACACAGTGATCAACCCGACTGCAGAGGACTCTTCCCTTCACATCTCCCGCCACACCCAAATCTCCATTCGCCATGCTGTCTCCTTCCTATCGCAAATTGTGATTTATTTCATTAATTTGAAAGCTGTAATGTCATCAAATATATATATAATTATTACAAATGACATAAATAACAAAATGTCAGATGCACTGAACATGATACACAAACTCATTGTAGACCTACATGAAACAAACTCATATATGCTAAAATTATAAATTTCACACTACTTGATAAAGTCATTTTGTATTGTATTTGCATATGTGTAACAAGCCACACAAAAAATTCCAGTTTATTAAAATAGAGATGTTATGGTGTGCTGAGATAATAACATTCTGAGTATAAAAGTATAAATGAAAATTGCTAGCTTGACACATCCTACACCAAAGTCAAATAAAATATTGAGTAACAAGTTGTATTTGAAAATATATATTCAAGGCCAGAAATAGTTACAATAAACTGAAAGGATAAAATATTAATTGTGTGAGATGATGAAGTATTTAAACTGTCACCATGATTGTTCATACTAGTGTTGTATCTTTGGTCTTGAAGAAGATACATCCATATTAAGACACTTGTAATTCAGAATTATAACTAGAAACATTTTTTGTGATCCCTGATATGCATTGGTTGGAAAGGTTCTTTTTCTTTCTGCTCACACATGTTAAATAAATGAGTAATGAAGTAAAAAGAAATGTTTGACTAGTTGTTTGAGCCATTTAATGCATAGAGCTGATATTAACAGATGTGCTGAAAAGCAGCAACAACATGGTGTCTTCCAGATAAATCTTAACTAGACAACTGTTTTATAATATTTTTCCCCACCTAAATTAACCAGCTAGCTTGGAGTCTGCTTTATGGAACATACCTCAATTAACTGAAGTACCCAAACTGGCTTAGTTTGCCATCAAGAGATGGTGGCGTTACAACCTTCTTCCCGATCTGAGTCAAGGTGCACATACATTTGTGGATTAAATTTTTCCAGTAGCAGCCTATGTCTCCTTATACAAATTATTCTTCCAACAAACTCCTTTTTACTTAGTATAAGTATATTACCATGTTGAAAACTGCAGGTGGTCTGGAATTTAAAGGCTGCTCATTATTAGAGCAACACACTTTACACTTAGAACAGATTTATTGCAAACACAAGTGAATACTCAGTACAGGCTGTCTCATGCTTGGAGTGCTCCACTGTTTATACATAGAAAGAATTTTCTGGAACTTACAAGTACATCAAACATAAGAAACACGAAGAACATTCTAGATATAGTAACTACAAAAGATTTTTTTTTTTTTGGTACTTGGCAGGATTTGAACGGGGGACTGCAAATTAGTGATCTGCAATGCTAATCACTACCCCATGCATTCCATCAAAAGACTGGCGGCATTGCTCCCCTTCCTGAAAGAAAAGCAACACGCTGTTAGGTTCCCTTTGGAGCCAGCTGCAGTGTTCTGGATCTTGTCAAGGGTCCTCTGTATAGCAGTCCCAGACAATTCTTCCATTCTAGCTGCACACCTTCCTTATGGTGATGATGACGGCATCAGACCCTCCTGTCATGGCCTCACCATTATCGTAACTGTCATCAGAGTCCTTAAGCAAGAGGCTGTTTCTATCTGTTCTTTGGGATCATAGTAAGGCTTCATAAGGAGGATGTGAACAATTTCTCTTCATATTTGTCATTTTGAGGATGGTTCATAATCCTTGACTTCGTATGTGACATCCGACAGGCGATGTATGACACGAAAAGGACCAAAGTATTGCTTCAGTAACTTTTCCGAATACCCAACTTTCCATACAGGGGTAAAAATCCATACCAGATCTCCTGGGCTGTACACAACATTGGTGCTTGTCATTGTAGTGTTGATGGTCCTTCTCCTGGTTGTCCAGTGTCAGTATGTGAGCCATCTGTCTTGCTTCATTGACCCTGGTGATGAGCTGTTTAACATAGTCATCCTGAGAGTCATCCAGTTGGAACGGGAACAGTGTTACCACTGTTGTCTCAGCTTCATGACCAAGTAGCAGGAACAACGGAATGAAGCCTGTGGTGCCTTGTTTTGCTGTATTATAAGCAAATTATACAAATTGCAGTATTGTATCCCAATCCTTGTGTTCAACATTGATGTAAATCGACAGTTTATTGGCTAACTTCTTGTTAAAACATTTAGTAAGACCATTTGTCTGAGGATGGTAGACAGATGTTATTCTGTGGACAGTGTCACAACATGACATTACCTCTGATACTAGATTTGACATGAATACTTTTCCTCAGTCAGATATCATCACTCATAGTGCATCATGCTTCAAAATAATGTCTTCTACTCGGAATTTTGCAATCTCTGGAACTTCTGCTGTTGGCACAGGTTTGGTGACAGCTTAACTGGTGAGGTAGTCAGTGCAGACTATTATCCTTCGGTTACCGGATATCGATTTTGGGAACCTACCCAAAAGATCGATTCCAATCGGTAGAATGGAGCTGCTGTAGGTGGAATTGGTACCAGATGCCCTGGAGCTAATCGCGGTACACGGTTCCATCTCTGGCACTCCTTACAGTGACTCAAATAGTGTTTGAGAGATCAGTAGAGACCTTGCCTGTAATACCTGCGTGTGATTCTGTGTAGGATCTTCACAAATCCCAGATGACCGGATACTGTAGAAACTTAGAAGTACCTGAGAATAGCTGGCTGGAGATGAGCTGGAATGACCAGTAGCCATTTGGGACCCAGTGGATCATAGTTGATCTTATACAATGTCCTGTTTATAAGTTGGAACACTCCATTGGTCAGATCTCCTTTCTCCAAGGCCTCTATGGTTTTTAATAGTGCTGGATCTTCCCTCTGTTCAGCTGTTATGTCACCTAATTCATTGAGGGCTGAAATTTCATTCATGATGTTGTGTTTCACTAATGGATTCCTCAAAAGGCAGTTGGCATCCTTGTGTTTGTGCCCATTCTTGAATACCACTGTCTGTGACTTCATACTCTTGGAGTCTTTGTGCCCATCTTGATAGTCAACCTGATGGATCCTTCAAACTAGTCAGCCAACATAAAGAATGGTGGTCTGTCATGATGGTGAATGATTTACTGAATAAATATGACCAGAACTTGATGATACCCCAGATAATGGCAGGACACTCCTTCTTGGTTGTAGATTAGATTATCTATGACTGAGAGAGAACTCTTGATGCATACACTATCAACTTTCCAGCATCTTCCTGAGTTTGTAAAAGCACTGCAAGTGTCTGTGTGAAGTTCAGTTTCCGCATTCTCGTCATGTAAGTCTTGAGCTGGGGCAGAAATTAGAGCCTTGTTAAGTGCCCGGAAAGCTCTTCCTTTCATGTCATCCCAGTAAAACTTTGCAACTGCCTGCAGAAGTTCTTGCAATGCACGTGCCTTGTTACAAAAACCTTTTATGAAACGACGGTAGTATGAGAACAGTCCGAGAAAGCTTCTCACATCACAGATGTGCTGAGGAGTTGAAAATCCTGCGACTGCCCTTACTTTATCTCGATCATGACGAACACGATCTCTGTTCACTAGGTGCCCCAGGATTTTTATCTCTTTGGAGACAAAGAGGCACTTCTTTGGGTTAAGGCAGAGACCTGCTGTCTGAACACACTTCAACACATTTGACAGGTGGCTTAGATGTTCTGCAAATGACAATGTCATCTACATAACAAAGACAACATTTTACATTTAAGCTGTCGCAGCAAGTTGTCCATAATGAGTTCAAATGTGGCTGGGGCATTACATAGGCCAAACGGAATGACCTTGAATTCATAGGGGCCGGCAGGTGTAATAAAAGCAGTCTCTTTCCTTTCAACTTTGCCAACCTTTATTTGCCAGTAACCCGTCTGCATGTCCATGGTTGAGAAGTATGTAGCTCCTTCCAAACAGTCTAAGTGCGGCAATGGGTGGACATCTTTCTTCGTGATTTTGTTCAGCCCCCAATAGTCGACACAGAAATGTCATGTGCCATCCTTCTTCTCCATGAGGACCACCAGAAATGACCAAGGACTTTCTGAAGGTTGAATAACGTCATCATGAAACATCTTTCCACTTCTTCCTATATTATCAGTCTTTCAGCTGGTGACACTCTGTACGAATGCTGGATAATTGGTGCATGATCCCAGTATTAATATGATATTTTATTGTGGGCAGTTTCATCTGATTCTTCTCCTGCCTGATCCGGAATACACCTGACAATGTCGCAATTGGTGTAGTATGGTTAACACCTGCTGACATTGTTCCTGGGTCAGACCAGACCCCATATGCAATGCCATAGTAGTTTCCTCTAGTGCTTTGTTAGCAGTAGCAGTGGAGCATGAGTCTTCATCGATTACATTGAGCTCATTGTCCTGGACTGGTTCATCTGTTCCAATACACATTCCTTTAGGAGCGAGTTGCAATTGCTTGTGAAAATTAGTAATCCAAAGTTCTCCTCAACCACCTGTAATGCTTATGATAGCTGCTGGTAAGTAGATTTCCTTTGTTATACTGATTAGCTTTTTGCAATCAGCAAGCACTTCACAGTTCAGCTGGTAATCTCGGCTGCTGAATGGAACTTTTCTCATTGTTAACAGTCGAATCTCAACATTCTTGACAGCAAACAATGGCTTCCTCAATTAATAGCTCAGATCTTCTACAGTCAATGACAGCTTGGGACACCCGATGGAATTCCAATCTGAGGGTGGTGTTATGCCTACATTCTGTTAAAACAATATATTCAAAAGGCTGTGTCCTGTTGTTTATAGTTATTCTTGCGACACATGTTCTTACCAGGCAGATGCATTTTCCATTTATGACCTTTAGCATAGTTGCTCATGTCCCACAGAACCTTATCTTTTTTTGTTTATGGTAGTTGTCATTCAACAATACATAGAAGGGAGCTCCTGAATTGACTAGCACTCAGACAGGTTGCCTGTTGATAATGATGATGTTAATGAGATTTACCGACATCTTAGTGACTGTTGTCCATGAA
This sequence comes from Locusta migratoria, assembly GCA_026315105.1. NCBI lineage: Eukaryota > Metazoa > Arthropoda > Insecta > Orthoptera > Acrididae > Locusta > Locusta migratoria. The sequence continues at coordinate 340,162,769 of CM048746.1, forward strand.
GAATTTTCATTTACTATGGCTTCACCTCTGTAGGTGGTCACCTCACCTAGTTTTTCTGAGTGCGGTGGCTAGGTGAGTGGCTGGTATCTCTATAATGTGACAGTGAACAGTGGTGATTTGTTGGAGAGTGAACACTTCCAGGATATGGTGCGGGTTCCGCCACTTAGGTCAACAGTAATCATCTGTGGTTGACTGCCATTGAAAGGACTGTTCCAATGGTTGGTGTCTTGCAGCATAATAATTGTCAAATACTCATCTTCTCTCCCTACAGTATCATACAAATTGCCCAGGAAGCCCACAGTGAAAACGCAAGGGCGTGTTGTCTTCTGTCCTCCTGTGAGGTATCATAGTTGTCGGAAGATTTGGTTGTGGACACATTGATTGGTACCTAGGCTGCTGTTTGGTTGCTGTGACATAAGTGATAGTAGGGCAAGGCCATTCCTCACTTCGGGTGCGACTGGTGGGGCTGACAGATGCTAATGTTTGAAATACCTGTTTGTTAGCAGCTTCAGCTCCCTCATGACATACAAGACAGACATCCATGGCCATAATCCGATGCTTGCTTGGTCCAACAGTCCTGGCTGCCATAAACTGTTGTAATTCTTCTCTCACAATTTGTCCTGTGAGAGAAGCAAAATCGCGCTCATCTTTCACAATGACCATAGAGTCTACATTTAGGAGTCTGTCGTGCTTCTTTCTTCCAACACTCCTCCATTGCATCTCTTCAATTCTCTGGCACCATTGGATAAACTCTTGTGTCGTTGAAACGTCTTTTAACAGAAGAGCTTGGTACATATCTTCTGCAATGCCCTTCATCAGGTGTGGAATTTTATCGGCCTCAGTCATATCCAAGTTAACTATGTGACATAGGGCCAAAACACTCAGTATATTTGACTGTGTTGACTCACCATGTCATTGGGCCCTGTTCTTCTATTGCTCTTCTGATAAATGGACTTGCTGGAGGTTCCAAACTTCTTTTTAAATTCTGCCTGGAATTTTTCCCAGCTATCGAGCTTGCCATAGTTATTTTCAAACCACTACTGGGCCATCCCAACAAAGCAGAAATATAAATTTTCCAAGCACATAATGTAATCCCACCTATTATTCTTGGTGACACAGTCAAATCTTTTCAGCCATTTGTTTGGGTCCTGCCAGTGTCTCCAGAGAACACCGATGGGTGTCTGATGTGCAGCTGGCTTACCACTGTTTTTGTATCCATAGGTCTTTTGATGACATGGACCATTGGATGGAGGAAGTCATTATACCCTTTGTATTCTGGTTCTTGTCCATGTAGGTGATGGCTGTTATGCTGGCTAATCGGAGCCACGATGATGGAGATATTTTGCAGGATACCCAGTCCCTCCACCAAAAAGTGTCACGTTGAAAACTGCAGGTGGTCCAGAATTCGAATGCTGGTCATTAATAGAGCACAACACTTTACACTTAGAACAGGTTTATTGGTAACACAAGTGTATACTCAGTACAGACTGCCTCCTGCTTGGAGTGTTCCACTATTTATATGCAGAAATAATTTTCTGGAATTTACAAGTACATCAAACTTAAGAAATATGTAGAAAAATTTACACTTCTGGCCATTAAAATTGCACAGATGATGTGCTACAGATGTGAACTTAACCAACAGGAGGAAGATGCTGTGATATGCAAATGATTTGCTTTTCAGAGCATTTACACAAGGTTGGAAATGGTGGCGACACCTACAACGTACTGACATGAGGAAAGTTTCCAACAGATTTCTCATACACAAACAGCAGTTGACCGAAGTTGCCTGGTAAAACATTGTTGTGATGCCTCGTGTAAGGAGGAGAAATGTGAACCATCACATTATGTGACTGATAAGGTTGGATTGTAGCCTATCGCGATTGTGGTTTATCATATCATGACATTGCTGCTCGCGTTGGTCACAATCCAATGACTGTTAGCAGAATATGGCATCGGTGGGTTCAGGAGGGCAATATGGGATGCCGTGCTGGATCACAACGGCCTTGTATCACTAGCAGTCGAGATGGCAGGCATCCGCGTGGCTGTAAAGGATATCACAGCCATGTCTTGATCCATGAGTCAACAGATGGGATGTTTGCAAGACAACAAACATCTGCACGAACAGTTTGACGATCTATGCAGCAGCATGGAATATCAGCTTGGAGACTGTAGCTGCAGTTACCCTTGACACTGCATCATAGACAGGAGCGCCTGTGATGATGTACGCAACGACGAACCTGAGTGCACGAATGGCACAACATCATTTTTTTGAATGAATCCATGTTCTGTTTACAGCATCATGGTGGCCGCATCCATGCTTGGCAACATCTTGGCGAATGCACATTGTAAGCATGTATTCGTCATCACCATACTGGCATATCACCTGGCGTGATTGGTCACACTTTTCGGTCACCTCTTGTTTGCATCGACGGCACTTTGAACAGTGGTCTTTACATTTCAGATGTGTTACAACCCGTGGCTCTACCCCCTGTGGAACCCTACATTTCAGCAGGATAATGTATGACCGCATGTTGCTGGAAGTGTTCGACTGCTGCCCTGGCCAGCACATTTTCCAGATTTCTCATCAACTGAAAAGTCTGGTCAATGGTGACCGAGCAAGTGGCTCGTCACAATACTCCAGTTACTATTCTAGATGACCTTTGGTATTGTGTTGAAGCTGCATGTTCATCTGTAACTGTACACACCATCCAAGCTCTGTTTGACTCAATGCCCAGGCGTATCAAGGCCGTAATTATGGCCAAAGGTGGTTGTTCTGGATACTGATTTCTCAGTATCTACGTACCCAAATTGTGTGAAAATTCCATCACAGGTCAGTTCTAGTATGATATGTTTGTCCAATGAATACCAGTTTATCATCTGCATTTGTTCTTGGTGTAGTAATTTTAATGGCCATGGCGGATTTGAACTGGGGACAGAAATCAAAGCTCTCTGCGATGCTAACCACTGCACCAAGCGTTCCATCAGAAGACTAGCGGCAATATTCATAGAATTGCTTTGGTATATCCAAAATGACTGACTTCGGCATCAATCCAAATTTTAGTGTGTATTAATCCTGAACATTGAACATGGTATCAAATCATTAAACAAATTTTAGTGTGTATTAATCATGCACAATGAACATGGTATTGAACCATGTCCGTTAACTTTGGCACAATAATATCAACAACCAAGCTTTCATTTTTATAATACTGGTCAGCTGCTTCCAGGTTATATTGCAACTCCAACCAACATTCTGCATAATCAAGAGTAACTGAACCTTCTTGACCAGAAGGAATAATTAATTTGCCTACTACATCCTTAAGTTCCTCTTCAAAATTATTGTCCTTTGAGGTGACAGTTCTTTTCAAACTGCCCTGTTGGCTACATCTAGCACTGTTTTCTTGAACTTCCCTGTTACCATGAGATAACCATGAAGAAGGAAATGATCATTCTCCAATTTTTCTTTCTGAAATCCTTTCAATAGTTTACAGGTGGGATATTTTTTCCAGATATAAAAAGGAGGTTTAAGTCTTACACTAATAACAAGTTTGAGTTTTAGGGGTACACCATACTGGCTCCTATTGGCTCAGTTACAGCATTGGGGGTTCTGTATTTGGTATCAGCAATATATGATTTAATTGGTAATAGTAAGTGCCTAGAAATACTTTTTATTTGCAATTGGCATGTTACAAATATATAGGATATTGTCTTTGCTAATTATTTCATGATATTAAGATGTGTTAACATCTTGAAAGATTGGCATAGGTGAATACCATTTAGTCTGCAGGCAGTATGTATTCAGTGTGAAAAATATTTGCTCTACAGTCCATCTTATTGTCTAGTGGTTTACAATGTAAGTTGAACATTTTTGACCCAAGGAATTTATACAGTCTTTTGTTATCTTGTTGAAAGAGAGAATCTCTGGTTTATCAATCTCTGAATTGATGCTCTCAAAAGTAAGCACACTGGACACAGGAATTACAGCATTTCCCTTCTTTGGAACACAAGACAACAATAATATATTTTATGTGAAGCTGTAAACAGTAGTTGTATCCAGTCTGCCCCTTTGAGAAAGAAAGTTGCTATGGGCTTTCCACAATACCAATCCCTTCTTAACCCTTTCATACCCATATTATGAATTCTGCTTTGGAAAAATTAAAATTAAGTTTTTTCTGTATAATTATTTTTGTGTTTCGTTGCCGCCGGTTGTCTTATGTGTCGGTGGCCGAGTAGAGAGAGCCCGACACAGGGAAGTAGGATGCACACGTGTGCAGGTACGGAGGTGACCAGCCAGTGGGTCAGCAGAAACTAGAAACACTAACTTAGATTAGAACAAATTGTATATTTCGTAGAAATTGTACAATATTTAACTTGGAGGGCAGCAGGCTAGTGAAATGCTGGTACATAGTTTAGCTACGTAGAGGCCTGCCTACTGATGAGAGTCTTTCCTAGTGCCTGTCCTAATTCCAAGTGACCGATGCAGTTCAGTGGTGGCCACGAGCGGAGTTATAGCAGAGGGCGCTCACGGCCGATGTCGTAAGAATGCCGCGCCGTGCATGCATGGCGGCGCGCAACGAAAGTATGTGGCGCGCACTTCAGACTTGTGCGGCACCACAATTATAGTGCACTAAACATAAAATAAATGTTTTATAATTTTTTATTGAACTAGTGTTTTTTCATGTCATGTATTTCACGCACAACGCAAACATTTGTATCCAGGTATTTTATTACTTGGGACGTTATTTTGTTATCAATAATGCTAACACAATCACCACCATTACATGAAACACAACACAATTCAGGGCTGAAATAAAATAACATGGACCACACTTCTGCTCACACTCACATCCACATAAAGACGGCAATGTAACACAACCTCCAAGATGGATAGATTAATGCCTCAGAAGTGGCTACATACCATACCAAGCGGTAAAATATCATACTAGGAGCATGTTGTTCATCAACAACGAGGACTGATACACAAATTATGGTATAAACAAGCTTTTAATACATTGTTGTCTAGGAACAACACTGGGAAAGAAAGGGTTAAGAAGTTCTTAAACTAGTACTTTGGATCCAAACACATTATGTGCCACCATATGAGTTTCTTGGATTTCAATAGTCTTACCACAGTTAAGTTGGTATTGTCAGCCTTCAGTCTTCAGTTTTTTTTAGCATGCATGAAACAAAACTGCAATGCTCTCTGAACAGTACCAGCATCTTATCCATTTACTGTAGCTAGCACAGTAATGCATTCTTAACCATTTTGAATAAACAAGCTGAACATCTTTGGAATGGCTGAAGCAGGATTTTTTTATTCCTTATGTTCTTGGTTCTCAAACTTTAAAAAAGCTAAAAGGAACAACATCTGAGTTTTTGTACATCAAAAAACTGCCTTAATATAAGATATGCATAAGATTTTTTTTTTTTTTTTTTTTTTTTTTTTTTTACGGTCTGTATCTACAAAAAGAAGTGTCAACAGTCATATGGGTGAACAGAAGAAGCATTCTTGCTTGGGACATATGAAGAAATTGACTGTAGTGCCAAGAGGGCAACCATGAAATAAAATTTAATGAGCCCACAGACATTGCAGAGATGGGGTGGCTTGCATGCATCAATGATACAGATAGCTATACTGTAGGTGCAACCAGAGTGGAGGGGTATCTATGAAGAGGCCAGACAAACGTGTGGCTCCTGAAGAGAAGCAGCAGCCTTTTCAGTAGTTACAGGGGTAACAGTCTGAATGATTGACTGAGCTAGCATTGTAACATCAGCTTACATGGCTTTGCCATTCAGATACTGCGAACAGCAGAAAGCAAGGGGAAATGGCAGTTGTTAATTTTCCCGACGGCTTGCAGCTCTACTGTATGAATCTATGATGATGGCATCCTCTTGGGTAAAATATTCTGTACGTAAAATAGTCTCCCATTGGGACCTCCTGGCAGGAACTACTCAGGAGGATTTACACATTTTGCTGGGTGCAATCAATCTCCTTTTCCGTTTGGCAAGTGGACAGATTTTATTCACTATATTCTGAATGCATGCAGGTAACCACAATAAAACTACATTTGGTTAGCACTTGTGAGAAAACAAACATAAAATCCAAGACATTCAACAATATATGACAATCTTACATGAAGCTTCCAAAGGAAAAAAAATTAAACATCCTAGAGAATATACAGATTTATAAAAGTTTAAAACATCATAAGAAAACTGCTTTCAATGATCAGCTGGAGAAGGTGGATAAAAACATTTTCAATGTTTTTGATAAGGTGCTGGGAGGTTAGGATCACCTGCACCACCGTTAGATACTGTTGCTATTGATGATGTGTGAGTGACATCACCTAGTGGTCTGTTTGGTAAACTGCTTTCCATAGGTCAAATTGAGCCCGTGCAATTGGGTTTAATGTGGTGTGAGACGCGTGTTGGCAACCATTTATGTTGTGCGGACCATGATTAGTTTTTATTATGTGAATATGCAATTTTGTGTATTTGCCAACCACATGGAACACCGTATGGATGGAGCTAAATGTTACTGGTATGATTAGATACACCTCAGTTTCACATGTATATAGATATCAAAAGTAAATGTATAAACTATGATTTTTAGCATTCATGTGTAGTAAGTGAAAGATCTCATGCTGGCTGCGAGATCAATCGAAACTGGTCATTGTGGAACATAAACAAGCGATCTGGCAGAACAGTAACAAGGTTCCACTCAGGAGGGTGTTGTCATTAAAAATAAATAAAATAAAATAAAATGAAATAAAAATAAAAAGGTAAACTGCCGTTCTTGTCTTTCTGGAAGGATGTCAGTGCTATCTGGATTAATCATCACAAACACTTGGTTTAATCATCATGAAAGAAAGTAATATATGTGGAAGAGGTCAGGAGACACTGGGAGGTACCAGATTGGCCTTATAATGGTAAGGCAAAGGTTTACAACCAGGTTTTAAATGGTAAGACATATCTAGGGGCAAATATAGACTCTGACCATAACTCATTGGTTATGAACTGTAGATTGAAACTTAGGAAACTGTAAAAATGTTAGAAAATGTAAGAGATGGAACCTGGACAAATTGAAGGAACCAGTTTCAGAAGGAGCATTAAGCAAGGATTGGCTGAAACAGGGGAAAGTAATACAGTAGAAGAAGATTGGGTAGCTCTAAAAGATATAGTAGTGAAGGCCGAGAGGATCATATGGGCAGTAGGACAAATCCTAATGGAAATCCCTAGATAACACAGGAAATACTGAACTTCATGCAGCAAGTGAAGCAGGCAAAAGGGAATACAGACGTCTGAAAAATGAGGTTGAGAAGAAGTGCAGACTGGCGGAGCAGGAGTGGCTTGAGGAGAAATGCAAGACCGTAGAAGAATGTATAACTAGGGGAAAGATAGATACCATTTACGGGAAAATAAAAGAGAAATTTGGAGACAAGAAAAGCAGCGATATGAGTATCAAGAACTCAGATGGAAACTAGTTCTAAGCAAAGAAAGGAAAGGTGAAAGGAATATATAGAAGGCCTATACAAAGGAAATAAATGTGAAGGCAGTATTCTAGAAGTGGAAGACGAATTAGAGGGAGATGAGATAGAAGATACTTTACTGAGAGAAGAATTTGACAGAGTACTAAAAGATTTGAGTAGAAACAAGGCCACTAGAGTAGATGTCCCGTCTGAACTGCTATTATTGTTGAGAGAGCCAGTCATGAACAAATTGTTTCACATGGCATATAAGATGTGTGAGACAGACAAGATACCTCAGACTTTGAGAATATTGTGATTCCAATTCCTAAGAAATCAAGTGCAGACAAGTGTGAAGATTACAGAACTATCAGTTTAAAAAGTAATGGTTGCAAAATACTAATACAAATTATTTACAGACGAATGGAAAAATTGGTGGAATCCGACTTGGGGTAGTTCTGTTTGGATTTAGAAGAAATATAGGAACACATGAGACAATACTCACATTACAATTTATCTTAGAAGATAGATTAAGGAAAGGCAAATCTACATCTTTAGCATTTGTGGATCTGGAGAATGCTTTTGACATTGTTGACTGGAACACACTTTTTCAGATTCTGAAGGTAGCAGGGGTAAAATATAGTGAGCGAAGAGTTATACTCAGCGTCTACAGAAACCAGACAGTATTTATTAGAGTCGAAGATGATGAAAGAGTGGCAGTGGTTGGGAGGGAGTAACGCAATGTTGTAGTCTTTTCCCAAGGTTGTTCAATCAGTACATTGAGCAAGCTGTGAAGGAATGCAAGGAGAAATTTGGAGAGGGAATTAAAGTGCAGGGAGAGGAAATAAAAACCTTGTCATTTGCTAATGACATAGTAATTCTGTCAGAAACAGAAACGGACCTGGAAGAGCAATTAAACAGGATGGGCAATGTCTTGAAAGGAAGTTACAAGATGAACATTAACAAGAGTAAAACAGAAAATCAGACGAATTAAATTAGGTAATGAAGCAATAAAAGTAGTAGATAATTTTTGTTATTTGGGTAGTAAGATAACTTCTGATGGATGAAGTAAAGAAGATAGAAAATGCAGACTGGCTATAGGAAGAAAAGGGTTTTTGAAGAAGTCAAATTTGTTGACATCCAATATTAGTTTAAATGTTAAGAAGTCATTTCTGAAAGAAATTGTCTGGAATGTAGCATTTTATGGGAAAAATGTGGACAATAAGGAGTTACGATGTAAAGATGATAGAAGCTTTTGAAATGTGGTGCTATGATTAGATGGGTAGATCAAGTAACTATTGAGAAGCTTGTGACACACACAGTGACCAACAGTGCTTTCCAGTCATGTGTGCGTACAGTAACTAATGTAAAATGATGCTATATATAGTTTTCCTTATTATTTGTATTTTTTTGTAATTTATTATTTATTTGTATATTTTATTTTTGTAACATATTCACATTGTTATTTTAATATCTGTATGTGTCAAAACTAAGTGTAAAACCAAAGTAGACACACTGGTTTAGCAAGGGCTTTGATATTGTATAGAATCATCTTTGAGTAGGGAGTTTTATTGCTGGTAGCGCAGAGTCGTTGTTCTAACGTAGTAGCGGACAGATGTAATAACGGGACAGTCGCACAATGGTGTACAGCAAAAGTATGTGAAGAAGAGTGCCTGTTGGTTTGGCAGTAGTGGAAGATATGGTGAACAGGCAGTATTATTTATTCATACAGACACAGCTCATATAATTAACAAATGCATCAAGAGGAATGCTGTTGGCCCAAATTTGTAATTAACATACGTCGCAAAGAAGGACTTGTGTTTGCTATTTGTTAAGTACGAATAGTCTCCAATCAGCAGCACCACATTGAACACTGAAATCTATAAGATCTGCCCAGTTTGTCGTAGCATGTACAGCTAAGCAGCATATTAGCAATAATTGTTCAATAGTGAACACTGTTATTTGTGAACCTGTGTTTAGATCATTACCCATAATCGTTGCCCAGACAGGTTCCTGCTTCTTCCATTGTTTTACCAAGAATATACACGAAGTCATAGAAAACTAAAATCAAAGTCATTAAAGACAGTGTGACAGTGATTAATAATTATTTGTTCAGAAAAAGTTACTAAATTTAGCTTATGCCAGTATTGCTGATCAATAGGATTGCTAAGTTGAATGAAACTGCTAGACTAACTTTCAATAGCAAGAGATATTTCAACATAGTGCAAAAGATTAATTAATTTTCATTGCATATTAATTGGAGGTAAAGTCTCTGCTTGCAAGTACTGATTAGTGAGAGTAGTGATTATTTGCAAGTGTTGAAATGCTAATAATTCCTGGTTAAAGAGAAAGCAAAAGTTAATCAGAAGGTCAAATAGTTCATTTCAAAATATTCAGTGTTATCATGCCAAGTCATTTATTAATTTTTGAGCATGCTATTAGTAAATTTAATAGTGCAATTACAATTTGATCATTGCTAAAGCACATTGCATACCTGCTGTTGAATAATTTCTGGTACTTATATAAACAATTAATTACTTGAAACTATAAATAGTAAGCATTAAGGTAAGAGTTTTGCATGATCTGCTGCATGTTGCATTTGTGAGGCTATGGCTTGCATTTCATTGCTTTACATTCAACCTCTGTGTTAACGAACTATTTCTCAGTAATTAGTGTATTGTCAGTGTCTTTTGAACTGGATTTGATGCGCATTCTCTGATTCCCTGCCCACCAAATTTTACGTAATTTTTCATGTTGCTGATTAACTTTGCTATTATTAACATCCCACTACAATGAGCTGGTGACTGTAAATCAATAAATTATTCACTTTTTCCAAATTAATTCCTGTACTCTGTTTGTTCCGCATTTTTCATCTAAACATTAATTATTTTATTCCAAATTTTACTTTCTGCTTTCTTTATTACTATCGATCATTGTTGTCTACCAAAGAGGTACAGCAACATTCCGGTTATAACCTCTGCTATACCATCGGCTCCATTGCCTATAGCGTTTCCACCCACTTAAGATAATTAGGCACACGGGTCAATTTTTCTAATTGTCATATAGTATCTGGTGGTGTAGGATGGTTAAAGGTTATAAGCTGCTCAACATCATTGGGGAGAAAAGTAGTTTCTGGCATATTCTTACTAAGAGAAGGGATAGGTTCGTGGGACACATTCTGAGATACCAAGGAATCGCCAACTTAGCATTAGAAGGAAGTGTGTGGGTTAAAAATCATGGAGGGAGACCAAGATACAAATACACTAAGCAGGTTCAAAAGGTCATAGGTTGCTGTAAGTATTCTCAGATGAAGAGGCTTGCACAGAACAGGGTAGCATGAAGACTTGCATCAAACCAGTCTGCAGACTGAAGACCACAATAACAACAATAAGACTAGTGTCATCTCAGAAACATCACACTATTTGGCACAAAAATTTTGGGAAACAATTGAGATCTACAAATACTACAATAATTTTAACAGTTAAGAGGAAGCTATTCAATTACACAGAATTTGGACTTCAACATTATACCATCAGAATGACAATCGATTCTTCTCTGTCAATGATGTTGGTAATACTTGAGACAATCTTAGAGCCAACATCACATGATTTGTCATTGAACACTCTACCAGCTATATATACAGTGCTCCTTCAAGTTATGATTGCAGTTTGCCACTTGACCTATTAGGATGTCTTCTACAGCCAAAGATGAAATATTGTGAGAAAATTTTACAAATTAGCCACCGCCTAGAAGCCTGAAAATTTTAAATGAAGGTAATGCCGGACATGGAAGCATACACTGTATGTCTGACTGTGAATACATCAGAAGATTACTAATGGAATCATAAATTTAACGTACCATTAGTAGAAGGTAGTGGTTAGAATGGTAGAAGAGATGAAATGCAGATATAGAGTGCTGGAAGACTGTTATTCATCTGTTTCAGGTTGAAACATATTATCTAGGTGCAAAAACATAAATGTCTGAAGAGAACATAACCAAATACTCAGAGGAGTAAAGTGTGGAAAAGAGTGATATGTGCCTAGCATATATTACAAGAACTTGTGAAACTAATGCCAAAGGATCATACAATAATCAACAGTAACTTCCAGACAAGTACAAAAACATATATCTAATATAGTTTTGACGTTAGTAAATCATTTTTCATTTGTGAAGTGTAGTATCAAACGATGAGAAGTGTAAGAGTACCTGACATAGTCTGGTCTGGAGGCGATCTAATCATTTTATAGTTTTCAAAATGACAAGCCAAGATCGCACACTAACAATTTATTAAATGACAACCGGTTTCGGTGCACTGTGTCTCAATCATCTGGTCACATATATGTTACAATCTGGTCATCTTGTTAAAAAAATTGGGTATAAAATAACAAGTGCAATATTGCACTTAATCACTATATAAAAATACATAAGTTAAAAACATGACAGCTTACAAAATACTCAAATATTTCGTAAGCTGTCATACCCATTTTTTTTTAACAAGATTACCAGATTATAACATATATGTGACCAGATGATGGTGACACAGTGCACTGAAACTGGTCGTCATTTAATAAATTGTTAGTGTGTGATCTTGGCTTGTCATTTTGAAAACTATAGAAGTGTAAGAGTCCTTCCCTTTGCCATACCCTATAATAGGTCCTGACAAACTGTGGCTGCCAGTATATGACACAGTTATTAGGAGGACATGCGGGTGTGGGTTTCTGGTGGGGCGCACTATTAAAGGGGGTGACAGTATATCGACAGCATATCGATGATCACCAATAAACAAGAACATTCATGGATTTATGCTCTTTGTTACAGCCGCTTGCCAGCATCCATGTTGTTTTATCGCCAGTCTGGCTCTGAACTCTGTAGTATGTGGTTTAATAAATTGCATGTGTGTAAGCAAGGTGTTTTCTTAGGACTCAAACCCTAGTAAAACCTTCAGTGATGACCCCGTACAAAGTGCGAGTACCACAAAGTGTTATTCGCAAAGTGTTATTCGGGCAACTGCGACAATATTTTTCAGGTTAAAAACGTCTTCAGTGTGAACGTCTGTTACAATGACCATGTTGTCTCCACTCCGCCTGCCTACAAGGACTACAGTCACTTCACAATCATCACCACATACTTCACCTGTCGACATTTCTTTCTTCATTGAGTGTTCAAATGTCAATGCATTGAATTGCCACTCCCCAGTTCTTGCCAGATGTATTTTGCTCATCGCCACAACCACACGAGTGCACAAACAACGGACTCAGGATTTATTTCTCCAAGTGTTTCACAAAATGTGCTTCGCACGAATATTTTTAGTGTTGCAAACAATTCGCTCTGTGTTTTTTCGTGACAAGTGCATGATGTGAACTGTGCAGGTTCTTCAAATTTGAACTCCAGGCCTGTCACAGTGCCGCCATGTTTGCACATGTATCCATCCGTGACACCTGCGCTGGCTTGTGATTTGAATAGTGGCGCACAAGTGCTGAAATATTTTGCTTCTGCTGCAAGTATTTGCTCTCATGAACTTGTGTGCAACTCACCGTCGAGTGCTGTGAACAATCCGGGACCACATGGCACAAACTCTATGCAACTTTGAACAACCCTTTTTTCATTCCACATGTTCGACAGTCAGAACTGTTTACAACTTGCTTGCATTTAGTCGAACAGAACACTACATCGAGTGCCAGTGTCAGTGCTATGCAACAGAACGCTTCATCGAACCCATTTTCTCATGTTAACAGTGACTTTGTGTTCAATGTACAGCCACCTCCAGTGTCCGGACACGCCGCTGCCACGTCCATCTCCGTTTCATACTCCTGTTAATGTGGCTAACAGTTTCGTGCTGCCACAGTGTGTCGACCTACCTACCTCACCGGCTTTCTTTGATGCCTCAACTGCGTCCTGCGCCATGAAACTGCTGCCCACCGCTGTCACCTCCACAGATGTTGGAGTACACCCATCTGGTTTGCAGCCCTCTCCGCCACCGGTACGTCTACTGAGGCTGCCATCTTTCTCATTTGATGGACCAACAACTTGGTTTGCGTTAATTGAACGGATCTTTGACCATCACAGACTTGATGATTCTGCTCGTCATTTCTGCCTAATTACTCATTTGCATGAACATAGGGATTTGTTCTGTGATCTGGTGACAGCTCCAACTATGAAGAACGGATACATCACGGCTAAATAGACTGTTCGTGTTCGTGTATCACGCACGCCAGAAGAAATTATTCAACATGTTTTACAAGAGGAAGGCCTCGGAGACAGAAACCCATCGCAGCTCCAGCATAGCATCTGTCTAATGGTCAGCGAGTGTGCCATGCCTGACGACACGCTCATGGCTGTTTGGACGAATAAACTGCCCCTTCCGGTGCACACAGCACTTGCTTACAACATCTTGGAGTCGCCGAGTGGGAGAATACGAATCGCGGACAGAGTGCACGCCGCCTACCTCTGCAAAGTACAAGTTGCTAAATCTGTGCCTCCTCCCTACACTATCGCCCGTGGCCGCTCAAGTATTCCATCGGACTTAGTCGATCTGCCGGGTATATCTCGCCACGATCCAACCGACATGCCACATCCCGCTTTGCCGCCTCCTTCCAACAATGGACCCTTTGGCCAGCTGTTCTGCTATTTTCACAGCCGCTTTTGTTCAGCTGCTAGAAAGTATCGATCACCTTGCTCGCACCCAAATGCATTACGCGTGGGGATGTAGGCACCTCCCTCCACGCTGCTGATGTCAAGTGCCCAGTCACGCTGCACTCAATTCAACACGCTCGCCAGCAAGGGGCTCGTCTTTATGTTTGAGACAGTGTGTCAGGCACCCGATACCTTGTCGATACTGGTCTGCACCAGTGTCAATTCTTCCCACTGCTTTTGTGTCTGAACCTGTTCGAGTGCACCATCCGCTCCTTCATGCGGTCAATGACACTCGTCTCAAGTGCTCCGTTCCAACTACTCATACTGTAAATCTTTCTCCAAAGTATAGTTTGAAGTGGACTCTTCTTGTGGCCGAAATCTCTGAACACATCCTCGGTATTGATTTTCTAACACACCACAAACTTTAGGTTAACATTGAATCTCGTTCTGTGTTCCACCATGACTCAAAAACTTACTTCCCTTGTGACTCGGCAGATGCCAGGCCCCCTTCTGTCAGTGTAGTTAAAAATAGTGTAATTAAAGAGTGTATAGATGTAATAAATAATGTTGACTCTGTGCTACATTCCTGGGTTGTCGAGCATCAACAGTCGCTCAACCTTCAAACTGAACAAGTTGACATCAAGTGACGGCATCGAGACCCAGAGCCCCAGCTGTCAGCTGCTCAATGCCATCTCACCTCGCTCCGATCAAAGCACAAGAGGAGTCACTGCAATGTTACTTCTGGTGTACCTGCGTCCACAAACTTTGTTGAATGGGCTACTAACAATTTACCTTCGCCCATCCGCCAAACTTACACAGATGTGTGTAAAGCGCCAGCAGTAGTTATATTGGCTCACACGCCTCAAAGACCTGTGCTCATTTCGGGCTGTGCTGCTTCCCGTGTGTCTCCCAGGAGTGCATCCCCTGTCTCACACAGTTCGAGATCTCTTCCTTCTCTCCTGTCGCTCAAACTCCCTGATTTGTCAAGGTTTCTACCCAAATCCTTCCCCCCCCCCCCTGCTAACGTTCAAGCACAAAATAAACCCATGAAACGTGTACACTTTCTGCTATCCGACTCCAGTGCCTTCCACAGTTCACGTGTCTCCCAGCCTGTGGCGCCCTCAGTCCTGCCATTGATGACAACCAGTGCCACCGAGACTGCACATGCACTCGGCTTGGCTGCCACGCTTACATCTGTGCCCTGTGGCGCCCAGCGGCAGCTCCTGGAAGTACACCACCAGCCGACCCGCACCCTGCCTCGGCTCAGTGGCCATCTTGTGGGAGACCATCGGTGGCGCCCTCCAACACCACTGCGGATCCTGCGCGCATCCTGCACCCGCCAACTTGAGCGGGTATGACACGAGCACCGCCTGGTAGCAGTGCGGCAGTGGAGCACACCTCATGCCCGCCTCGCACACCGTCGTCGCCCCACGTGATGACGTCTCCTTCTATGAGCCGCTCAACTGTGGCGTACCAGCCATGTTGTACAACAGCCCCAGCAGTGCACCGCCCGGCAACCATGGTAGTTGACAAGAGATGTATGACGCCTGCCTCACCGTTAGCCATGGTCCCCACCTCCGTGTGGGTCTTGGTGGTCACTAACGGGATGGTTCATAGGTTACGGCTGATCGATAACATTCCAGTCTGTAGTAGGCCCCGACGTCTGTGTGCTGAGAAGTTTGCAGCTGTCGAAACTCAGATCGCTGAGCTTCTCGGCGTGGGGATAGGGTATTTTCCTGTGTTAAAAATATGGTTCGAATTATTGTTATTCTGAGTGATTATAACATTTTCGCTCATAATTCTTACAAAACATCTGTTATTTTTGCTTCATTAAAGCTTAAAAATCATCAAATTTCACGATTAGAGCACGTGATCGAAAACGCTTCGTTATTGGCTGATGTACTGGTGACGTCATAGAACACCTAAGCGCGGCAACTAGAAGTCGGAGCTGTATTATTGTACGCGTTTCCTCCACTTCGCAGCTTTAAGTTCAGTTTTTTCGTGATCTAAACGCGTTTACAGTGTTTATGCCACAATGAAAGATGGTTATGTGAAGGCTGACAGCGGAAACCTCCCTAAAGTTGATGCAATTATGGTGTCTTCATTCTTAAAAAACAATCCAAATTTTTACGTGCCAGAAACAAGAAACGTGAAATCTGCATTGTAAGTAACGCATACCTACATTTTAAAGCTAATTATTTCGAGAGATATTTTATGCCATTGGAAAAAGTACCCTATTTGATTATGTCAGCAGACTTAATCGGAAGACACCATATTATGCAATAAAGGGTGAAATTTTATCTTCTATCCAAGCGGCCTTGAGTGATTATGTTGGCAACATCAACAATACTATAGAAAATCTTTGTCCAGATGTTCAGACCACATATAATGACTAGATTAATGTTTCGTCCACACCATGAAGTAAATAAATAATGCTGTTCCTGCTCTATGATTCTTGTATGTACCTTGTCCGGTCAGTAAAACTAACTGCCCTCGTAAATCAAAGGTTGTTTTTAATCGTATTTACACTTGCATATTACGAAAGTTTGAAATCTAAATAAATCGGCGCATTAAAGACATCTCCCATATACGTATATTACGATAGGGTACGTTGTTGTAAAGTAACCAGAAGGGCATTTTCGATGTATGTTCAAATGTTTGTTAAGCTTAAGGGACTTAACTACAGGGTCATCAGTCCCTAAACTTACAAACTACTTATGGACTACCTACGAACTAGGACGGCACAAATCTCCATGCACGAGGGGGGATTCGAACCCCCGACCGTAGTGGCCGTGCAGACCGTGACTGGAGCGCCTCAGTCCCCTCGGCCACCGCGGCCGGCTGTCGATGTATAAAACGGTTGTTTGACTAAGATCTATTGGTGATAAAATTGCACTTACTGGAGATAAATAATCAGTGCTATATTTTTATAGTGGGCTGCAACAATATTCATGTTGTTCTTTCACCAAATATATTAGGAAACGGCTTTAATTACACATAAATCGTAGGCGTGTAACATTATGAAGTTTTACTTCGCAAATGTAAACATCAGGTCATTAACCTACACATAATACTACTTTACACTTTTGCAGTAGAAGATAATGATACTAAACAATTTAGTTTACCAATGGAATAATATTGTTTACTTAGATCAAAATTATCCTAAAAGAAATACACACATGTAGTAGTCGCTATTGCATTTGGATCTCTTCGCGCCAGTGTCAACCACTTTTGCGTATCTTCTCATTTTTTGGCACTTGCAAGAACAATTTTTCTGGAGTCTTGAGAGATGTATTGCTACAGTGCGGAACTAAGCAATATTTGTACGTCATTATGCAAACGTTAACGCCCAAACACGAGGCCTCGGCCCAAACAACATAAAGGTATTTGTTTATCTTACGAGAGCAGCAGCATGTTGTATGACGTCACAGGCATCACGTGACTCAGATGTAGCGTTTTAGCGGGCTTTCGAATTATTTGAATTTCATTTCCTTTTTACTGAAATCCACGAGGTAAAAAGGTATGTTCGGACCATAATATGACATAATTAACAATTTAAAACGATTTCCAGAAAAGAGTCAAATACCCTACTGTCGTGCTGTTGGCCAGCTGCTGGTCCTCTCTCATCACACTCGTTAAGAAGCCTGATGGTTCCTGGCGAATGTGCGAAGACTACCGTCGTCTCAAAGTAAAGGCGATGATGGATCGTTATCCTATCCCTTACGTATCTGACTTTACCCACTCCCTGGCAGGTGTGTAGATCTTCTCGGTCGTCGATTGTAAGCAGGCCTACCATCAAATTCCGATGGTCCCAGAGGATGTTGAGAAGACTGCTGTCACCACTCCCATTGGCCTATACAAGTATAAATTCATGCAACCCAAACGTGGCAGAGATTTTTTTACCGAAATCCTCATTCCCCTCAAATTCTGTTTTGCATACCTTGATGATATCCTCATTTTCAGTTTCTCCATTGAAGAAAACAAGCGTCATCTCAACATCCTCTGTGACATGTTGGCGAAGGCAGGTATCGAGCTCAGTGACTCGAAAGATCAGCTGCACCTGCCCTCCATCAAGTTCCTAAGCTACACCATGTCTGCATCCGGTGCTTCCCCATCTCCCTCCAACAAAGTGGATTCTGTCATCGAGCTCCCTCGCCCTGCCACCTTCAAGGAGCTCCACAGGTTTCTGGGAACCCTTAGTTACTTTCGGTGGCATCTGCCCAGAGCCATCGAGGTGCAGGCTCCCCTTACCGATGATCTTGACGGTAAGAATATCTCTGGTTCCCGACCTGTTCCCTGGACCCCCGAAATGTCAGTCATTCTCCTCTCTAAAGAAGCTTCTCTCTCACGCTGTGACCATCTCCCACCCCCTTCCCAACGCTATCTCCATCACCACCGACGCCAGTGACTCCGCTTTTGGCACAGTCCTGAGCCAGTCAGTTGATGGCAATGTCACTCCCCTCCAATTTTTCTCCAAGAATCTCCCCCCAGCCCAATGTAAATACTCTGCCTTCGACTGTCAACTGCTTGCAGTTTATGAGGCGATCAAGCACTTCTGCTCCGAGGTCGAAGGCCGTTCCTTCCACGTCTTTACAGACAACAAACCCCTTGCTGCCGCCATCCAAAATCCTCCTGCCGACTCCCCTCCCCTCCGTTTCCGATACCTCAACTACATTACCCAGTTCACCACTGATGTAAGATACATCAAGGGTGTGGACAATGTGGTCCCGGACCCTTTCCAGAGTCGACGCCATGTCATCTCTCCTTGACCTATCCAACCTCGCCCTTCTCCAATTCACCGATGACGAGCTCCTGCAGCTCGTCTCCACCTAATCCTCCTCCCTCCGTCCTGTCCACTCCACCTTCCTGTGTGTTGTAGGCGAGGTCTGGTGTGACGAGTCCACTGGCCGACTCCGACCCATCCATCTCTGCATCCTTCAATGTGGATCTTCTCGGTGCTGCACAACTTGATGCACCCGGGAATCCGAGCGTCTACCAAATGTATCACTAAACGCTTCATGTGGCGGGATGTCAGGCATGATTGCCAGGCCTGGACTCGCACCTGCCTTCCCTGTCAGTGAAACAAGGTTATGGTCCACACCTCCCCTCCCCTTGCTCCCTTTCCTCTTCCTGTGGGCCACATTCAGCACATCCACATCGCCCTCGTCGGTCCCCTCCCTCCGGCCGATGGTTTCTGATACGTACTGTCGGCCATCGATTGAACAACCTGCTGGGCCGAAGCCACTGCTCTGTGTGACATCACAGCAGAGACGTTGACTAAGGCCTCCTCCTGGATGTCCCGGTTCGGTTACCCACTGGTCATAACCACTGTCCAGGGAAGGCAATTTGAATTGGCACTCTTCACTTCCATCTGCCACCTTTGTGGCATCAAGCGGATGCATATCACTGCCTACCACCAGCAGAGCAACGGTCTGGTAGAGCGGTGGCATTGAATTTTAAAAACCTCTCTCCAGTGCCACAATTTCTTGTGGGTGGATGCCCTCCCACTCGTCCTACTCGGGCTGCGGTGCACCTACAAGGAAAACCTACATGGCACTGTAGCTGAGTTTGTCTATAGACAAAACCTCCTTCCCAGCAAACTAGTCGCCCTCTCTGCTCTTCCTTCCTGCGAGGAGTTGCCCATGCTGGTGGACTGCATCCGCCAGTACTGCGCCTCCATCACCCCTCCCCCTCCTTCCAGTCACACCTCTCCTTCAGTCATCCTTCCAAATGACCTTTCATCCTGTTCTCACATCATTCTCTGGGACGCCATGGTCCGTCCTCCTCTCTCCCCCCTACTCTGACCCCCACCTTGTCCTCCGCCGTTCCCCTAACACCTTCCTACTCCTCATCCACAACAAACCCACCACAGTTTCCATCCACCGCGTCAAACCCACTTACGTTGAGCTGTCCTCAGTCTCAACCTCAAGCTCCTCTCCATCCTCTGACCACCTTCGACGCTCTTCCCTCCCCTGCCACGTCTCCGACCTCTACACCCACCCACCCCCTTCTGCTCCCTCTCCTCTGAACACTTCCAGCAGTGTTCCTCCCGCCTCTCCCCTTCCCCTCTTGCCTGCTTCTCCTCTTTCGGCTGAGAGCACCCGTCTCTCTCGCTCTCTCGCTTCACCCCTCCTCAATTTATCACCTCCATCCCTCCCTCAAACCCCGGTATTCGAGTTTGAGGTTCCTGTTCCTCCCTCTCTCTCCTCCGACATCTCCATTTTAGTATACTACTCATCCGTATACATCCTTTGTACCGCCATCACCTCTTCACCTTCACCCCAGCAGCCCCGCTATGAGATGTTAAGGTGCATCAGTCTGCCTGCACCTGCAGCCACTGAGGCCACACGAGCCTTCTTCCTACCTTCCGGCTCCATCCGTACCCTCTTTCCCCTCTCCACGTCCTTCCCACTCTCCGCTCTATCACGCAGCCACGCCACTTGGGAGACTTCCATCTGGCCAGCCCACTTTCTGTCCCCACTGCCACCTAACTTAGTTGAGTAGCTCCGGTAACACAGCTGTCACACGCAATTTACCCAACTGTCGCCCCATTAATATTGAAAAATATAAGTAGCTATACAGGTTATAATAAGTTTTCTTCTGCGATGACAGATGTTGTTGGTGAAGGGATGATTAGATGACATTGTATTTTTTTCGGAAAAACTCGAAATCATTGGAATTTACGAAATAATCCACGAAATTTTGTGAAATCTCATCAGTCATTTAAATGTACTGCCGGAATTTCGAGATATAAATCGCAGTCGATTGAACAGCGATTCAATATACATCATTTCGAGTCCTGTCAACCTCATTTCCTGTGCAGTGAAGAAATCATTCCCGGTGCTTTATTTGATCTGGCGACTGGTAGTGTACTGCGTGATCGCAGTCGTTTCTGATAGCTGGTTCTTTCAGTGTTTTGTTTTAGTACAGGAGATTATTAAAATGGTCGTAACAGTTTTTGATCATGAAAGAGATTTCGCATCAGAAGTATTTTACGTTTATCATAAAACAAGGAAAATACTTCTGTGCAAATACAGCTATGTGCGTATTGAATGGCAAAGAAAGGACACTTGCCCAAAACATGTAAACAGCAGTTTGTCCCATAAGAAGAACAAGGAGAAAGTGCTGTCGACAGGTGTCAAGAGACAAGTTACAGACATCAATACAGCGGCAAAACTAGCGAAAGTGGGCAAGGAAGAATTCGTGTTATCAACATGAGGCAAACATTCCCTTGGAAAAAGTCGATCATCCGAAACTCAGAGAGTGGATGCGAATGCAAGTTACGCAAAATGCCGCCATAAGTTAGTTTTGGGAATTCCACACTTTGTTGCAGTGTTTGCAAACTGCTTTTGAACCTTCGTGCTGAAGTGTTGTGCTACCTTCTATCCGATCGTGAAGAAGCATACACCCCGAAGTTTAAGAGAAAAGTAATTTCTTTTACGGAAACGACATTTAATCGCGCCGATGGACGTATTGTATGGGTGACTATAGACGAAATTGCCCGAGAACAGAAGATAACGGATTTTAAAGGAAGCCGCAATGGGACTGTTGCGTGTAGCTCCAAAATATTTTGACCCTTTCACTGCTCCGTACCTAAATATACGGTAATCGTTTCAGTGCTCAAGACCTATTTATATGATTTTCTCTCTAAAGATAAAAAGGAAATGTATTTTTCATAACAATACGAGATTTTGCGTCTTATTTTTGTCTCAATAATGAGGGACTGCTGCAGTCTTGTATGTACACACAGACACACACACACCATGTGATAAGTCCTCATCTGCAGTATTCCCTAATAATTACGTGCACAGTGCAGGCGCCGCCGAGAGTAAATGTGCAGTGAAAGCGTTAATAGATATACTTATTTCTCACG
This sequence comes from Locusta migratoria, assembly GCA_026315105.1. Classification (NCBI taxonomy): domain Eukaryota; kingdom Metazoa; phylum Arthropoda; class Insecta; order Orthoptera; family Acrididae; genus Locusta; species Locusta migratoria. The sequence goes on from CM048746.1 coordinate 340,184,738, forward strand.
GCTGTCGTTGTCTGCGATGTAATAGTAATTTAAGTGTGTAAATATCAAAGGAAAGGCCGCTCTATCTATTTCCATTACCCATATTTTTCGTTTTTAAGTGCGACTTGTTATTGGATTACCTAGTTTTTTCCTAATGGAATCAATATGAGTTGAACAAAGTGCCAGTTAGACTGTGGGGCTTCTGAGAAGCAATTATCTTGGTGTTGTTAGAAACACGACTTTGACTTTTGATAAAACATACCCATTTATGTAAATTACTTACACTATTAAAACTTGTATAAGTAGCAGAATAAGTGTGTCTTCATCAATGTCTGAATAAAATAAAAAGGTCTTACATTGTAATGAGGCTACAATTGATTTTTGCTTTAGTTTTTATTCTTTAAAAAGTGAAAATATAATTAGCGAAATTATTGACAAAATAAAATAAAAAGTAGCGAAAAATATACCGAAATAGATTTTTAAAAAATTATGAAATCGAGCAAAAAGTTTCACCACAAACAGGTGCCTTTTGCTATAAGATATACAAAATTGATACAAAATACGCCAGCAAAAATGGTCAAAGGTTTGTGATACATGAATGAGGTTTATTCTCACGAACTTGGCAGATTACGTTTGTGCTTGTCAGCAGTGCACTACACTAAGGAAGCAACTACTGGGCTAGCAGTGTATTTGTGGGGTGCACATGGGGGATTTTTAGGCTAGGCACTAAGCTCTGATGAACACTCGCCAGTCAACCTTCAGACAGCGAATTCAGGCTGCATTCAGAACAATATTTTGACTATCAAAATATTAGCCATAAACTTTCAAAGTATTAAAAACAAAGTTCCCAAATTTACTGCACTGCAAGCTGGCTAAATCATGTGGGAAGCTCGGAAATATTTAACAAGGTGTGGCATGTATACCAGAAAGACAGATCAGACACAGCTGGAGCAGGAGTGTTCATTGCACTGGACAAAGATACTGTTTCTACCGAAGTCAAAGTTTAGAGTGACTGTGAAGTCATCTGGACGTGTATAACAATTTTAAGAGAAGTAAAGTTAGTAGTTGGGTGTTTATACCAGGCCCCCAGTCATTCAAAGAAAGCCTAAGGAAGTTAGTGTGTAGGTATCCGGGACGCGCAATATTGGTCGAGGGAGACTTCAACCTTAAGAGTATAGATAGGGACCTCTCCAGTCTCATTTCAGGCAGTACAGACAAGCAGTCTTGCGAACTACTATCGGGCACGTTTTCCGAAAACTGAATGGACATTGTTTAGTTTCGGTACAATGGATGTAGAGGAACTGTGCACTAAAGTTAAATGCAGTGTAAATAAAGGGTTAGAAAAGTATGTGCCAATAAAGTCTATTAAAGATGGGTAAGATCCACCACGGTTTTACAATAATAGTATCAGAAAGGTATTGAGAAAGCAAAGGCTGTTGCACTCTCGGTTCAAAAAAGAATATGTAAATCAAGTCAGGCAAAGGTTAGTAGAGATTCGTGTGTCTATAAAAAGAATGATGCACGAAGCATACAATAATTACCACAGCCATGCCTTAGCAAAATATCTAGCTAGAAACTGAACAAAATTCTGGTCCTATGTAAAATCTATAAGTGGGTCAAAAGCTACTATCCAGTCACTCACTCGATCATTCCGGGAGAGTAATAGAAGAAAGTAAACAGAAAGGTGAAGTTCTAAATGTAATCTTTAAGAAATCGTTCACATAGGAAGAACATACAATTATACCATCATTTGATCAATGTAGGGCATATTAATAGGTATTTTAGGTGTAGAAAAGCAGCTGAGAGAGCTGAATACAAAAGAGTCTCCTGGACTGGATGGAATACCAGTTCGGTTTTACGAAGAGTATTCTGTGGCATTGGCCCCTTACTTAGGGTTAGAATCTTTAATTCAGCACAAAGTTCCTAGTGAATGGGAAAAAGTACAGGTTACTCCCATTTATAAGAAAGGTAAAATAACTTGTGATGTTATAACGATGTATAACACCCATTTGGAGCACAAAGTTCACTAGTTTGACAGCAGAGAGCATCCAAAATTATGATGACAGGACAGGAAATCAATCGCTGTGAGGAGGTAAGTTTCGCCCAGCTTCGCATCGGTGGGCGAAGACAGCTTGGGGAGCATGCAGGCGGATGTGAATCACGTTCAACTACCATTTTTCCCCACCAAAAGTAGCATTGTCTTCATTTTTAGATACTATACTGAATCTACTAGAGTACTAGAGTTACAGATAGCACGGAGAAGCAAATGAAGGAGAAGAACTGCGCGATTCAGATGATGTATTGATATCATTTATGTTAATTTTATATCAAAAGTTATTGAGAAAACTAATATTAATTCACTTGGAAAAATCCAGAGGCTAAACTAATTGAAGTACAGCAATGAGCAAAGGCTGAAATGACAGGTCTCATCGAGACACTAAGCTTGGTATAACCAAATGTGATTGAAGGCTTTCTCAGCATTTTTCTGCTATGAAATCTTCACGGGTTATCAGCTGATACCCAGGTGCAACATTACGATAAATTGCGTATCCATCATCTTCAGGCTAAGTGTCAAGTTCCTGTATGCCGTGATCCTATATAAACGATGGACCGCCATCAGATTCCAAGCACCGATCAATGAGGCACTGTCGGAATTGACCAATGCACTTAGCGCCATTGCTGGTGGTGGGAGGGACGCACGTGCGGGGTCGAGCCCCGATTTTGGATCACAACCGCCTCGGTCGTAGATACCTTCTCACCAGAGGACGGAGGACATCGACAGAGTCCAAAGAAATGTTCAAATGTTTGTAGAGTCTATGGGACTTAACTACGGGTCATCAGTCCCTAAACTTACAAACTACTTATGAACTACTTACAACTAAGGACGGCACAAATATCGATGCCCAAGGGGGGATTCGAACCCCCGACCGTAGTGGCCGTGCAGACCGTGACTGGAGCGCCTCAGTCTCCTCGGCCACCACGGCCGTCAGAGTACAAAGAAGGGCAGCTCGTTTCGTATTGTGATGATACAGGGGAGACAGCGTTACAGAAATGATACAGGATCTGGGATGGGAATCATTACAACAACGGCGCTTATTGCTGCGGTGTGGGCTACTCCAACCGCCAACATTCTCCTCCGAATGCGAAAATAAATTGTTGACTCCCACTTACATAGGTAGAAATGATCATCAGAATAAAATACGAGAAATCAGAGCTTGAACGGAGAGATGCCTGTGTTCTTTCTTCCCGCGCACTATTCGAGAATTGAATGGGAGATAAATAGTATAACAGTGGTTCGATGAACCCTCTACCAGGCACTTCTGAGTATCTTCAAAGCGGAAGATATGTTTTTTGCTGAGGCTGTGCTCTGCCACAGTGGGTTTGTCTACCTGTCCAATGTACATGTTTTTATGTGGTCTGCATGGAGCTGTGAGATACAACATTGCGTCTGCCCTATGTATTCCACCCCACATTTTCACCCTATTTCATAAACACCTGGTGTTGCTAGTCCTAGTGGACCATATTATTTGCAACATTTATATTGCACATAATAATGCATTTTAAGGGAAAACAATAATGTTTTGTTAATAACAAGTAATACAAGACAGACACACAAACATTGAGGCAGTAATAAGTTGGATGTGTCATTAACACACATTATGACCTGTGTGGAATACATTATTTTTGTTTATTTTAATATGTAGTCTTTATGTAAACTAAATTATTTTGTTTATCAACCATAATTTGTTAAATTTATGAGCACAGTAATTCTGAACAGTGCATTGGAAAGAGGTCTGGGAAATCTACTTGAAAAACACTTTACATAAGTCATTGCTTAAATATTCATTATACAACAGCCGAAAGACTTCTTTATCAGTCATGCTGAAAAAAAAAATGTTCAAGTGTTTGTAGAGCTTATGGGACTCAACTACAGGGTCATCAGTCCCTAAACTTACAAACTTCTTATGAACTAGCTTATACTAAAGACGCCACAGACATCCATGCCCGAGGGAGGATTCGAACCCGCGACCGCAGCGGTCGTGCAGACCGTGACTGGCACGCCGCAGACTGCTTGGCCACCGCGGCTGGCCATGCTGAAAACACTCATTTATTTAAAGATTTTTTTTAATATTGTAAATTAAAGTTAGGTATTATTTGCATTAGAATGTTAGCGCACATCTAACGATACTGTCGCATCAACATTTCAATCATTATTTAAAAAGTTTTGTACACTACTGTGAGAATCACTAAAGCCTGTTAGGTGACTTATTACAGGATGATGTCACAGGCTGTATACAAGCAGCAGCCGGAAGCGACCGGGGAGCAGATTAGAGTCGTCGCTCTGGCACGGTGAGGACAGCATGTCGTGTTGGCGTTCGGAGTCTCGAGGATGTTTGGCGAAGGGTGTGGGGGATCGCTGTCGGGAAGAGCACGCTCTTCCGGCGGCCCCATCTGACCCCCCAACTACGACGACTGGCGAAGCCGCAGGTGTGGCAGACCACCGTCCACAGGAGCTTGCTCCAAACGTGGTCCCGTCTTGCCCGCCCACATCGACGACACAGCAGCCCATGGTCTCCATAATGGATTAAGATGAGGAGTACGATGACGACGACGACGTCTATGTACAGCCTCTTTCCAAAGAATAATGGGAGGCCTACCTCAAGGCAAGCGGAGAATCTCCACAGTCTCCTGAAGAATGGGATGCTCACAAGGCCTCCGGAGTGTGAGCAGTGGCAGCAATGCGCAAGCGTCGTGTAGTAACAGCACGGCACAGAAGGAGGCCAAGAAGAAGCAGGAGCGCCCAGCGCCAGCGGCTAAGACCGCGGCAAGGAAGAACAAGCAGCTGTTGATCACGACCGGCGGCAGTTCGAGGGCGGCTCCTGACCACAGCCAGCCGGCCTCGCGTGGACCACCGTGATGTTAAAGTGCGCAGCGAAGAACAACGCAGCCTCTAAACCACCTGCCGCGCCCACAGCAAACAGGTTCGACGCCATGGATGTGGATGAAGCACCGCCGCCACCGTCCACCGAGCAGCAGACCACAAATGCTGCTCCTAGCGTTGGCAGAACGTCTAATGAAGATGCGGAACGTCAGCCGACGGCCCCTACTCCACGGAAAGACGCCCGCCAGCGATCGTCCTTGAAATACAGGGCGACTATGAGGATTTCCTGCCGCTGGTGAAGCAGTGGACCACCTCTTTCACCGCGAAAGCTACAGGAGACAATGTGGTGCGACTCCAGACGTCGGTCTGTCGACTACACCAAGGTGATGGAGGAGGCTGGTGCTCGCAAGATGCATGGTACTCGCACGCCGTCGTCCATGAGAAGCTCGTCTTCAAGGGTTTCCCGCAGTTGGCGAAACCGCAGTTCCTCAAAAAGGAACTGAAAAAGCTGAACAACGAGATCCGCAATGTGACGCGCGAGGACATCTCAGTGAACCGGCAGTTACACAGACTCAAGACAGTGGCCAACACCAGGGTCACTATCGAAAACCTGAAACAGAAGAAAGGTCCGCCGCAGTGCTTCCGCTGCCAAAGGATTGGACACGTGGCCCGCCACTGTTCCTATCGTGAGGTATGCGTCAAGAGCGCCAGCAGCCATGCGATGGACCCATGCCAACTGAAGAGGTCGCAGACAGCGAAGTGTGTGCACTGCAGTGGCCCACACGTGGCGAGTTATCACGGCTGTGACAAAGTCAAAGCTGTGATAGCACGCCAGCACGGCCTACCGCCCAAGCAGCCGACCGGCCGCCCCATCGTCGGTCCGCGCTCGGACGCCCCGCGCCCGGCGGCGCGCAGGGAGCAACCGTCGACGCCGAGCGCCGACCAACACCCCAAGTAGAAGGGGAGAGGCGCTGCCAACACCGCTCCGAACAACGGGGGCACCAGAAGACGGCGTGCACGACCACAGAAGAGGGCCAGGGAGTGCACGCCAAAGATGTTTTGTTTTATCACGTTACGGGGGGGGGGGGGGGGGAGCGTCACGGAAATGTTGCACGAATTGGGGTGGAAATCATTAAAAGAAAGACGTTATTCATTGCGGTGTGATCTGTTTGTGAAGTTTCAATCACCGACTTTTAGTTCTGAATGTGAAAATATTTTGCTAGCACCCACCTACTTAGGGAGACATGACCATTCCAATAAAATAAGAGAAATCAGATCGAAAACGGAACGAGTTAGGTGTTCTTTCTTCCCGCGCGCTATTAGAGAATGGAACGGTAGAGAAAAGTTATGAAAGTGGTTAATGAACCCTCTGCCAGGCACTTAAATGTGATTTGCAGAGTATCGATATAGATGTAGATGTAGATGAAGTCTTCCAGCCCATCAGAAATCTGTCAACCTATTCCATGTGGTCGTATCTTTGTTAGCAGTCTGCAGTGCGTCAGCATGTCAAATGTCTTTTTGAAATAGAGAAAAGCACACTATACCTGTTGCCCTTCATCCATGACTCACAATATGTCATGTGAGAAAATAGCAAGCTGAGTTGGACATGGATGATGTTTTCTAAATCCGTGCTGATTCACAGAAAGAAGCTTATCCGTCTCAAGGAAATTTACTACATTCGAGCTGAGAATATGCTCCAAAATTCTACAGGAAACTGATGTCAACAATATTTTCCTTTAATTATGTATTTTAACTTATTTTGTCTTAGGGTATGACTTATTTCTGTCCAGACACATATGCATTTATTTGTAAAACTAAACTTTCAATTTCAAAGTCGGGGAATTTTTGACTAGAGCGGCATCTACTAAATAACTGACTACAACATGAGAGTTACATTTTTACTGAAACTGTTGACTGCCCATTGCGTGATTATGTCTGGCAAGAACCACTACATTCATTAAACCATCTGATATGATTAGCTTGAGCCCCTAATTTTGCTAATAATTTAGCTATATTGAAATTTAATCATTTGGATTAAATGATTTCTATCAAAATTCATGGTTCTTTCCAAATAAACCAAGTCAGAATGTGTGAAAAGTTTCTGCGTTCCGAGTACTGTTTCAAATATCAAGGTACACATATGTCCAAAAGTATTTCGGAGACCAGTGCGGTGGATTCTGCGGCTATATTGAACACCTATCACCTCACTCGATTCCAATGCACTCCCGATACACTTCTGCCGTCAAGATTGAACTGTCGTGACTGCTCCCCGGCCACTTGTCGAACGTCATCGGGATTCCCTCAGTCCCTGGCTGATGTCTCTAATGCTCAGATTTGTATCTATGCTGGCTGCCCTCTCTTGTGTTTTCGTCTGGTTTTCGACCCTCTCAGGAGATGTCTTCAGTCTTGGATTATCAAAACATTGACTTCTAAAGTAAGCATTTAAATACTGATCTGTAATCAGTTTAGCAATTTGTAAGACAGATAAAAATTTCGTTAATAACTCAAGGATAAGTGTAAAGCTGCTTGGATTGTTACAAAAACAGAACTGGAAAGAATAAAAGATTAGAAAAATGATAGTTTATATGATAATATCACACCAGATGAATTTAGTGCCTATTTTGATAATTCCTGTGAAGTTCCACTACTGAGACTGACTCAAATGGTAAACACGAACAGTGGCCAAAGGATACTGCAATATTCTGAACCAATTTCTTCTGTATGAGAATGACAAGAAATCCAGTAAAGGAACATCAAATTAATTCCAAAATTAAACAGTCTTGCTAATTCTGTAAGTTTTAAAAAGAAAATGGAAGACATTATTGAGTATAAGTCATTCTCATTGGCCTCTAATATGGCATGTAATCACCTCGGACTGCCAGTACAATGCCACACCTGCATGGCATGGACAGTATGAGGTTATCAATTCTCTCTTGAGGGATATTTGGCCATTCTCCAGCTCTGAAACTGTTGTGGGAGATGCTGGTCTGGCTGCAATGGGTCTGCCATGTGCATTCCAGACATACTCAATCGGTTTAAGTACATTGAACTAACTAGCCACTCCATATGTCCAGTTCTGTCAGCTTAAATCCTGTTATCCACCAATACAGCTCTGTGGGGACGTTCATTATCATCCTCCAGAAGGAACTTATCTTCTTGGCACCAGTGTAAGGCACAACAAAAGGTCGAATGTCCTTGTCTCTATACCTCTGAGCAGTCAAAGTGCCATTCTCAACAACATAGAGGTCCATACATCCACCAATACTGACTCCTGCTCACACCATTTGCCCACCACCAAGTTACTGCAATTATTCCTGTCCATAAGGAGGAGTGTTCCAAGTTCCACATTCTCTCCTGATGAGAGAATGTTGATTGTCCGTCTGAACATTAAATCTTGACTCATCTGTGAACACAACCCAGTGCCGTTCATTGCAAATCCAATCCTGATTTTCCTCCACCAAGTTTCTGTGGGCTAAATGGTGTAATAGTTTAAATGAGGGACACACACCACAGGCCTCTTTATGTAGAGGTCACATTCCCGAAGCCAATTTTCGACTGTTTTTGTTGATATTGCGCATCTTGTTGTTGTCTTGACGGTGTGTTGCAACTGAGTAGCACTTTGCCTCCTGTCTCTTAGGGCTATTAACCAGATATAACGGTCACCTCTTGCTGTTGTCGCCTACTTTTAAGGGTTCCCATTGTCTGAAATTGCATTCAGGTCTTGGAAATTCCACTTTGTGGCACTCCAACAGCTGCAGCCACCTGCTTGCAACCTTCCGATGACTCTCCAATCCACAGCTTCGGGTAAGTCACATTGTTGATTGCACTATCTGTTCACTACACTATCTGAACCAAACTGCATGTGTAATCCATTTTTAGACTAAACACAAGTCAATACCAACTTCCTCTGCAGCAACTTTCTGTTGTTGCTGCTATCTCAGTTGCCATAATGTTGTCTCCACTCTGTAGAACTGACAGACATAAAACCATTTTAGATCATTCTGCCAGTAACAATACTTCAGAACCCAGATATCTAAACTGATCCCCAAATTGTTTTGACTGGTGTAGATTATCAATTGTTAAACATTGGAATGTATAGTTTCTTCCAGATTGTCTACATATGTCCCAAACGTTTTGTAAATTCCACACTTGTAGACTTCAGTAAAGCTTAAACTAATCATCCACAAATTTCTGCTAAGAAATCTTTTATGACGTTGAGGCAAAATTTAAACTTATGATTAGACTGTATCAAAGTGGGCAAACGAAAATTGTACGTTTAAATAAAAACACACACTGGTGGGGTCCTCATAAGGTTCTGTGCTTGGCCCTTTATTTTTAAATGATTTGTCCCATTTGATGTTTTTTAAGTACAGAAGCTATGAAAATGACACACCTTTATTACAGCTGATGAGTTACTGAATACAATCAATCAGGAAAATGCAGAACAACTCATAATATCCAATATATGGTTCAGAGTAAACGAGGTGTAAATATTTTTAAGCCTATGAAATAATAAGCTTCTTTGCATTCATCTTTATCCAACACTACCTTGGGAAACACATTCACTATGTACACACAAAGTTAGTATGAGATACCCATTTGTTAAGTAACAAGCTACTAGTCATCCCCTACTATAATTTTTTTCACAATCACCTCATTGATAAGTACAAATCAATACCTATACATATTAGAAATTCTTTTCTTGCCTCTACCATTCTATATGTGCAATGTGCAAGATCACCAAGAATGGACACCATGTATATAAATAAGATTCTTCACAATGAAGACACAACATACCTGTAATGTTTTGGGAACCAGGACTGTGCCACTAGTAATGCCCTGGGCCATATTTAGGGTATGTGACGCCTCTGTGCAGTAATTTATCTTACGCCCCCCCCCTCCCCCATCATCTGCAATTCAAGGTCATTTCTAAAAACAATAAAAAAAATTCAAAGTAAAGAAAAAAACACCTCTCTGGATACGCCACTGCTATCAACACAACAACCAAAATTTTAAAATTTATTGCTGTAATAGAAACTCTGAATAATGACAGTTCAGTTAACATTAAAATAATATTTAAAAAAATTCCTTGACAAAATTTTGCCAGCCCCGAAATTTTGCCGCCCTGAGCAGCTGCATGTGTTGCATCTGCCTAAATACGGCCCTGATGATGCCACTTGAGTACCTAGTTGAACAAACTGGACAGTGCACTGAAAGATTAATACTGCAGTAGTCGCACAAAGACTGACAGTCCACACAAATGATTTTTTTTCTTTCCATTTCATCTGTGACTCCTAAAAATCACATAAATCACCTTCCTGCAATCAGAGGTAGTAAATTACTCCACTGTTTCACATGGATTAGAGCATCGGTGATGGAATGCCCAACATTTGTGGACTAACAGTCTCTCGCAACTATTAGCATTACATATAATTACTGTTGTTTTTAGGCCATTATTCCTATAACATAGTTTACTATCAATGTGTTTCCTGTTTTTGCAAAGTTTTTTGCTATTAGTTACATAGTATTTTTAGGTAGGTGTATCTTATATATTTATTTGATTTACAGTACTCCCCGCCCCCCCCCCCTCTTCCAAAATGAATGTATGTGAAAATGTCTGCTGAAGAATTCTGCCTTTAGCAAGAAAGTTTTTTCGTAGTTTTTCACCCAGAGCCTGAAATAACAAGAAAGGCGTTTACTGTGGCCTAACATACAGAGGCCAACGTTATTCATATTTTCGCAGTTGTTGCAAATGAAGCAAATTATTATATTCATTTGGAGCATGAAAGTGTTATTCATACTGAAAGTTCAAAAAGGAAAGAGAGTGACTGTCTTGCACAAGCTTTAAAACTTTAGTAACCAGATTGTGCAATTCCTCCTGTTTACAATACAGCTCGTTATCAGTCAGTCCAGTGCCAGCTGCCACCAGTGCCACAGCTTTAACAGCGCTAAACTGCCGGACTCAGTTTTGTTGATTTGACAGTGTAGTTACTACTGACCACAGTTCAGTCAGCAGCCATCCGCCTTCATTAGAGTACTAGGCTTCTTTAAAGTTAATTACAGTTAATTGTATCGATAGGATGGATAGGATGTGTGCCTGCTGTGTGCGGACGCAGGAGGAGTTGGCCGCGGTTCGCGAACAGCTGAGCGTGCTGTTGTCTACGGTCAGCCGTCTTCAGGCTGCTGTCTCGGGGTGCAGCGATGGTGGGGAGTCTGGCGCGTCGAGTGGGACACCTCAGGTGTCTCACGCTTCGCTCTCTGTCCCTACTACCGAGGCACCTTCAGGTGTACCGAGCGTCGTCGAGCCGCCTTCTCCGCAAGTGGAGTGGCGGGTTGTACGGCGATCGCGTCGCTCGAGGCGGAAGGCCAATGTGGAGGCTGGACGTCGGTCCGCGCCCATTCGTCCTGTGAGTGAAAGTGTGGCCACTCCTTCAGCGGGGTCCGAGCAGGTGCACGGGGGGAGGGGATTATTAGTTATTGGGAGCTCCAATGTTAGGCGCGTGATGGAGCCCCCTTAGGCAGATAGCGTCCAGATCTGGAAGGAATTCCAACGTGCACTCGGTGTGTCTGCTGGGGGGCCTCATCCGAGATGTGGAGGCGGCCTTGCCGGCGGCTATCGAGGGTGCGGGGTGCAGTCGACTGCAAGTCGTGGCTCACGTCGGCACCAATGACGCTTGTCGCTTGGGTTCTGAGGACATCCTCAGGTCCTACGAGCGGCTGGCGGAATTGGTTAAGGCTGCTGCCTTCGTACGCGGGGTGCAAGCAGAGCTGTCGATTTGCAGCATTGTTCCCAGGGTTGATCGGGTCCTTTGGTTTGGAGCCGAGTGGAGGGTCTGAACCAGAGGCTTCGCCGACTCTGTGACAGTCATGGCTGCAGATTTCTGGATCTGCGTTATCGGGTGGGGAGCTGTAGGGTGCCCCTAGATAGATCAGGGGTGCACTACACTAAGGAAGCGGCTACTCGGGTAGCAGAGTACTTGTGGAGTGCACATGGGTTTTTTTAGGCTAGGCGCTAACTCTGATGAGCACTCGCCTGTCAGCATTCAAACAGCGAATTCAGGCCACGTTCGGAACAAAAATTCGAACATAAAAATATTAGCCGCGAACTTACAGAGTATTAGAAACAAAGTTCCCGAATTTGCAGCGCTGCTGTCTCGGGGTGCAGCGATGGTGGGGAGTCTGGTGCGTCGAGTGGGACACCTCAGGTGTCTCACGCTTCGCTCTCTGTCCCTGCTACCGAGGCACCTTCATGGAAGTTATTGCGCTCAGATAGTTTTAGGCACCGAAAGCTGGCTAAATGATGATGTGGCAAGTTCAGAAATATTTAGCGAAGCGTGGAATGTATATCGGAAAGATAGATCTGATACAACTGGAGGAGGAGTGTTCATCGCTGTGGACAAAGATATTGTTTCTACGGAGATCGAGGTTGAAAGTAACTGTGAAGTTATCTGGCCACGTATAACAGGTCTAAAAGAAGTAAAGTTAATAGTTGGGTGTTTTTACCGGCCCCCCCAGTGATGCTGTAGCAGTTTTAGAATCATTCAAGGAAAGTCTACACCAGGTACTGCATAGGTATCCGGGCCATGTAATATTAGTCGGAGGTGACTTCAACCTTAAGAGTATAGACTGGGACCTCGCTAGTTACATTTCAGGCGGTACAGACAAGCAGTCTTGCGAGCTACTTTTGGACACATTCTCCGAAAACTGTCTTGAGCAGTTAAACCGGCAACCCATGCGCAATGGAAATATTCTAGACCTTATAGCCACAAACAGGCCTGACCTTATTAGCGATGTCTGTGTAGAGACAGGAATTAGTGATCATGATATCGTCATTGCGTCGATGGTGACCAAAGTTCATAAACCAGTCAAGAAGGCTAGGAGCGTGTTTTTGTTGGGAAGAGCCGACAAGCAAATGTTATGATCGCACTTAGAAAATCAATGGGCATCGTTTAATTCCGGGACTATGGATGTAGAGGAATTGTGGACTAAATTTAAGTGCATTGTTAATAAAGGGTTAGAGAAATATGTGCCAGTAAAGACGATTAAGGATGGAAAAGATCCACCGTGGTATAATAATAATGTTAGAAAGCTGCTGAGAAAGCAAAGGCTGTTGCACTCTCGATTCAAAAAAGAACACGCAAATGATGACAGGCAAAAGTTAGTAGAGATTCGTGCGTCTATAAAAAGATCGATGCGTGAAGCATACAATAATTATCACAGCCATATCTTAGCAAAAGATCTTTCCGAGAACCCGAAAAAATTCTGGTCCTATGTAAAATCGATAAGCGGGTCAAAGCCCACTGTCCAGTCACTAGTTGATCATTCCGGGGCAGTAATAGAAGAAAGCAAACGGAAAGCTGAAGTTCTAAATTTAAACTTTAAGAAATCTTTCACGCAAATATACCATCATTTGATCAACGTACTAATTCCGAAATTGGGGACATAGAAAGAGGTATTTCCGGTGTAGAGAAGCAGTTGACAGAGCTAAATACGAAAAAGTCTGCTGGTCCGGATGGAATACCAGTTCGATTTTACAAAGACTGTTCTGCGGCATTGGCCCCCTACTTAGCATGCATCGCAATCTTTAATTCAGCGCAAAGTTCCTAGTGATTGGAAAAAAGCGCAGGTGACTCCCGTGTATAGGAAAGGAAAGAGAACTGACCCATACAATTACAGGCCAATATCGTTGACATCGGTTTCATGTAGAATTTTGGAGCATATTCTCAGTTCGAATATAGTAAATTTCCTTGAAACGGAAAAGCTTCTTTCCATGAATCAGCACGGGTTTAGGAAACATCGTTCATGTGAAACTCAGCTTGCCCTTTTCTCACATGACACCTTGCGAGCCATGGACGAAGGGCAACAGGCGGATTGTGTTTTTGTCGACTTCAAAAAGGCGTTCGACGCGGTGCCACACTGCAGACTGCTAACGAAGATGCGAGCTTATGGAGTAGGTTCACAGATTTGTGACTGGCTGGAAGACTTCCTAAGTAATAGAACGCAGTACGTTGTTCTCGACGGCGAGTGTTCATCAGAGACGAGTGTATCGTCAGGCGTGCCCCAGGGGAGTGTGATAGGACCGCTATTATTTTCTATCTATATAAATGATCTGATGGACAGAGTAAGTTGTAATATGCGGGTGTTTGCTGATGATGCTGTGGTGTATGGGAGGGTGTCGTCTGTAACGGACTGTAATAGCATACAGGTTGACATAGACAAAATTTCTAGTTGGTGCGAAGAATGGCAGCTAGCTCTCAATGTAGAAAAATGTAAGGTGATGCGCATGAGTAGAAAAAACAATCCTATAATGTTCGAGTACAGCATTAGTAGTGAGCTTCTTGATGCTGTCGCGTCTTTCAAATATCTAGGCGTAACATTGCAGAGCGATATGAAATGGAACGAGCATGTAAGGACAGTTGTGAGTAAGGCAGACAGCCGACTTCGGTATATTGGGAGAATTTTGGGAATATGTACTTCACCTGTAAAGGAGACCGCGTATAAAACGCTTGTACGACCACGTCTTGAGTATTGCTCAAGTATTTGGGATCCGCAGCAGATCGGTTTAAAGGAAGACATAGAGGCGGTTCAGAGGCGAGCAGCTAGATTTGTTACCGGTAGGTTCGACCAATGCGCGAGTGTCACGAAAATGCTCCGGCAACTCAATTGGGGATCGCTGGAAGACAGACGACGTTCTTTTCGTGAATTTCTGTTAAGTAAATTTAGAGGGCCGGAATTTGAAGCTGAGTGTAGTACGATCTTGCTGCCGCCTACTTACATTTCGCGTAAAGATCACAAAGACAAGATAAGAGAAATTAGAGCTCGTACTGAGGCATACAGGCATTCTTTTTTTCCTCGTTCAATTTGGGAGTGGAATAGGAAAGGAAATGCCTAATAGTGGTACAGTGTACCCTCCGCCACGGTGAATTGCGGAGTACGTATGTAGATGTAGATGAAGATATGCAGTATTTATTTCATGAAATGCAACAGGTGTAGCAGAAACAGTAAACTTCATATTTTCAATTACTGTGTTGACATTTGGTACTAAAATTACTTAATGCCATGTGGACTGTAAGTCTGTGTGTGACTACTGGAGGTGTTAAAAAGTCGTGTATCTACTGCAGGGTTAAAAGAACATTCATTTAGGAGGACCATATATATGATCATTGGACAAACTCTCCCAAGTAAAAAGAAACAGCTTCTTCTTCCTAGGAAGTTTCATATCAGCGCACATCCTGCTGCAGAGTCAAAGTTTCATTCTGGAAACATCCCATAGGGTATGCCTAAGCCATGTTTCCACAATATCCTTTCTTCGGGGAGTGCTCTTCCTGCAAAGTTTGCAGGAGAACTTCTGTAAAGTTTGGGAAGTAGGAGGCGAGGTGCTGACAGAAGTAAACTTATGAGGATGGACCGTGATGTGTGCCAAGATAGCTGAGGCAGTAGAGCGCCTGCCCGTCAAAAGCCAGTGTCCCAGGTTTGAATCCTGGTTCCGGCATGCAATTTTAATCTGCCAGGGAGGTTCACCCTAGTACTGTATATGTTTTTCCTTCCAAAAGCAGTACTACTTACATACAGTCCTTTTGAAGTGCAAAAGCTGATGAACCTTATTCCACTATCATTTTTTACACCATGGAGGCTATGTTTCCATATAGTCCCAAGTAAAATATGTTCTTTTCCCGTTTGGCGTTTAAGTAATCTAAAAGCATCTTACAGTGTTCCTTGGGACGTAGTTGATTACTGTCTCCAGCTCATCATAAAAGGCATCCTTTGAATTTCATCACTGTCCTCAGTTGGTGAATGACAGTTGATCAGGGCTAGCTTCTGCCTTCCTATGTCTACAGTCAAAAGAGAGATTTTCAATTTATTGACTGAAAGTTTAGTGTCTGGTTACTACAAAACCTGCACCCTGTGTATGGTTTTCTTCTAAAGCTGAGTTTTCTACACTTCTACACTTTCTTGGTTCTATTTCCATTCATCTGTTCTATCCGAGGCCTTGTTGCCAACACCCAAACCGGAGGATGGGGATTTTTTATTTTTCGAGTTTACTATCTAGTTTATAAGAAGAGCCTTGAGACCTAATACTGTTAGGATCGAATAATACAAGAGTTGGCCCTGAAAGACAAAAGCAGGGGCCTGGCACAATTAAGTGGAAACAATGTCGGACTCAGCTTGGGATCATGAAGGTGCTACATGGGAACTCCTAGTTGACAGAATATTAATTGAACCTTAATTTCAGCCACGTTATTTAGTAAGGAGGAACATTCGTTATAGGTTTTGTTAAAATAAAACTAATAATCCACCATCAATAACTTAACAATACTAAATTATTATAGAATGAACAAAATGTTGTATTTTAACACAAAATACTGACTCCATACCACAAAAACATTTCTTAATAATTCCAAAATTTATTCATACATAATGAATTTGTATCTAATTTTTTGGCAATTCCTCATTGTAAAAACAATAATTACCATGTAAATCAATTGAAAAACCCATTGATAATGAATTTTTGACACGGTAATAACATCAGAGTATATAACTGATGCACTGATGTACAAATTTAATTTTAATAACGTATATAACAATCAACCATTTTAGGCATTGTAATTCTGGTAAGGTATATAGACATGCAGAATAGAGATGAGTTAGTAAGTTTCTGTATTAGTTATGTAGTTCTATGCAGTTCACCATTTGTTTCATCATCATGGTATTTGAACAATAAATCTCATATATGGAAAATTAACCATCGACAGATTAATTTATTTAATATTGTCAAAACATTTGCAGTTACAGACACAACACCACGACAGTAGTACACCAGCCTACAGATGAATATAATACCTGTTCTGAAGAAGGTCAATAATGGAGGATAGATAACAACTCTCCGTAAAGATGTTCGCTGAGCAGCTGACAGACACGAAAAATAGACAATCACATTCACACAGCTTAAATTTTTGGCCATGGCCCTCATCAGAAAAAGAAATACACATATTCACACAATCACTCAGACAATTAAACATAGAAACCTACCTTCTACGGTAAGTCGTAATGTGAATATTGTCTCGATGCCAATCCAAACCGATCGCCCCCAGATCGGATTCCAGCAGTTTTTCCTCTCGTCTGTAAATACTTCGTATTAGTATTTTGCAACAATGACGTATTGTATTGACAGTTCTGTAATTTCCACACTTGCCTGCACTTTCTTTCTTTGGGATTGAAATTACTACATTCTTCTTGAACTCTGAGGGTATTTCGCCTGTCTCATACATCTTGCATACCATATGGAACAATTTAGGAAACTTATATGTAATGCAATAACCACATTAAATAATGTATCAAATCACGTACTACAGCTGTAGCTGAAGGAAAAACATCACAGAGTGTTAATAATAATAATAATAATAATAATAATAATAATAAAGTAAAACTGTTTCCAACAAAGAAACAGTTCCACAACAGTTGATATATCTTACCCAGAAACGGCAGGAATATTTAGTACATTCGGGTTTTAAGCAAAAGTAATTATATTTAAAAGTATGCATGTAGACGAAAGATGAGTGAAGAGAGAAAGCGTGCGAATCGTTAGACTCCAAACCAAATTTTTAAGTGTCAAAGAATGTGCCTGCGATAGCGAAGTCAAACAATAACAGAAATTTATGTTTCACTTATTCTCGTACTCTGAGCGGAGTAAACTACAAATATACACATATTCGTAAAACATTTGGTCATGATTAAGTTATTGCTCATATCATTGAAGCACTTAAATTTCATGATTATTCAATTGTCTTGGTAATTATGTAACGCTTGGAAACCAAACATTATAGTAACTATTTCATAAATTACGTAGAAAAAATAATTATAAACGAACTTGACTCTTGCATTCGTATTGCCCACCTCTGGGAGCGCTTGTCCTTGTAACTGTTGGTCAGTAACAACTTTTACAGCAGTGAAAGTCGAGAATGTGTATGATAGACTATGCTACAGCCTGAATGGGAATTAAGATCGTGTAATAACTTGCGCATTCACAAGTCGTTTTAGTCTCAGTATACGTAATTTAGTTCATACCGAATGTTACTATGGAGTCTCCTGATATATCTCTCATTTTATTCCATTCATTATATGATTCCTTTGCATTTCTTGTATTTTGTAGAAATATTGTAACCTATACGTTAACTAAAATCTAGATTAGCCATAAATTACATATCGAATTGCGACTGTTTTTTGACTTTCTTCCAATTGCAGCACCAGTATTCTAAAAAACAACGTAGAATAATTGAGGAGCGTGTTCACAAAACTCAATATCTACAAAAAACAAAATTTTCAGGAAATATTTTATTGAATTAACTGAACAATATACATTGCTATTGTCTTAGAAAATTATATTGGAAGCGCAACCTGTTATAATTTAACTTTCAACTTCCAGTTGCAGATAAAAAATACGTACAAATCATGAATTTGGTCTAAAACTGAACATCTACAGATCATTACATCACAACAGTAATATTGTGAGTTCTTTTAATCTACTGAAGTAATAATAATTTAATAATTTCGTTCATTTAGGTAGCCTACTGCACTTCATTATTGTTATTGTTATTTTTATCACAACACGCTACGGCCTTTCCATAGAACTCTTAGGCTGCTTCTGATGATGTATCAAAAAACCTCAATAGTTTCTTTATGTCTTCAGCTTTCTTGACGCTCACATGGTTTCTATGTGTTATTAAACCTGAAAAATCAACGTCCTTCAAACTACGTATGTTTTTTTTCTTCACTTCAACTATTACTGGAGAGGAGAAATATAATGTTCTGACTTTGCAGAAGGCACTGCCTTTGTTTTCTTATAAGGAAGAACTCTGGCTTCAGACAGTTTGAATGGTAGCTTGTTTATCATTAATCTGTTAGCAGAGGTCTTAGCATCGCACACGTCAGTCCTCGCACAACTAAAAATCACGCGAAAACAAAACCTCCAATTTGTTGTGCGCATTATTGAGTAAGCCGACAATAATGACCTTGAAACACTGCAGCCAACCTGTAAAGTTAAAAACAAGCGACTTCAACAATAAAGTCTTAGCACTAAACCTAACAATAAAACAATATCTGTGACAAGAAGTAGGTAGATGTTCAGTTTTGGCAAAACTCGGTTTCTGTAGATGTCGAGTTTAGAAAAATTTCACAGATTTGTGTGGAAAATTACACAGGAAAATAGTAAGTTCCGATATATTTCGTGTCCTGCAATGGACGCATCTCATTTGTAAGTACACGAATATGCATATAACTCATTTTCGCAAATGTTGTAGATGTTGAGTTTTGTGAAAACGCCCCTCAGTTACTGTCCAACTTAAATACTAAGGGTAATTGATAATCTCATTAGTCTACATTGTAGGAAATTAATTCAAAGACTGTTATTAAAGATTAGGAGCTAATTAAAAATAAATGGTCCTGATGGTCCTGAGATGTGTATTTATATCAGCGGTGTATTAAAACTTTGCAATACATACTCGAAAATGTTTAATTTCTTTAATGAGGAAAGGGTAACGACATAAAACGTGTATCTGAAAAGAAAAAGCCCTTGCGTTTGGTTTACGTGCTTACAGCATATCACTACTGGAGTTGATCTCCATCCTGCTTGCGTGAATGCAGCTTCGAGACCCAGCCGGTAGCTGCTGGGCGGTTTTTCTGAGTAGCGCTTGCAGCCATCGCCAGAGTAGGAGAAATTCAGTGGCAGTCGCGCGTTTCATTTTTCATGACTGCCGTAAAGGGCTGCCGTTTCGCTTGGTAGTTCCCAACGCTACGAACTCAGCCGTAAACCGAGAAGCGTCGTTCGCCGCCTGTCTCCCGACGGACTCTTTTACGCCCCTCATGGCTCACTACACGCCTGCCTGGGAGGATAGCAAAAGCACCTGGACATATCTCCCGTAATGTCGTGACTTAACGTGGAATTTTCAGTGAATTCGTGAAGTTTGCTTGTTTAGATGTTCCAGACAACAATTCTGATTCTGACCCGGTGGTAACGAGGACATATTCAAAATAATCGTGAATGCATGGAAAGCCCTGAAGAACGTGCAATGAAAAGTTCGAAGGAAAGAAGACGGATGTAGGATCAGCGACCCGTCATTGACGGAATGATTACAAACGGAGGACAGATACGAATTGACGAAGTAATTACAAAAAGAACCCACCCTTACGTTTAACGATTTAGTAAAACTGTAGGAAAGATTAAAACTGTGATCAGACGAGGATTTAAACCACCGTAATTCAAAAAACGAGTCTAATTTTCTAAATTCTCTATCACTGTTCACATCACTCGTGAACAGTTCGGGATATCGGGAAGAAAGCTGTTGAAACAAAAACGAGTAGTCCATACATATTATAAAATGGATTTGTGTATGTGTTTGTGTACTAAACTACAGGACCGATTTAAACCAAACTTTGTACTTGTGTTCCTTAATAAATATTCAAATGTTTGTTAAGCTTAAGGGACTTAACTGCGGGATCATCAGTTCCTAAACATACAAACTACTTATGAACTACTTTATATTAAAGACGACACAAACATCCATGCCGGTGGGGGGATTCGAACCCCCGACCATAGCGGCCGTGCAGACTGTGACTGGCGTGCCGCAGACCGCTCGGCCACTGCGACCGGCTGTTTCTCAATAACTCGTAACAAGAATTGGGAGTAAGAACCTCCAAGTATAAATAGGTTGGCAGATTTGACGCCATAAACAATAAAGTGTGCGAAAAACTTCTGCGTGGAGACTTTATTGCTCCACTAATGAGAGAATGACAGCAATTACCGACATATAATACACACGATTTCAACCCTTCACGAATTTTTATCTCCACGATAACCCTAACCAAAATGATGAAAGAAGAACTTCATACAGTAAATGCCGGCATTGGGCAACACGTCACAATTTCTTATTTCTAGACCCACTAACTGTATTTATGAGATTGTCAGTACGCACATATTATTACAATGATTAGCCAGCACATGATACCACGTACCTACCTACTATTGATATAAACCCGTCCAAGCAATATCAGCTTCCCCTGACGAGGAATGTCTGCTAGTCAGACATATGTATGATGCGTGTTGCATGTAGTTCACTGCCAGGAAAAATTGGTTCACCTCCTTAGAGTTTTCCATTTCACTCCAGGATTATTGTCGATACATTGCATATGGATTATATGAAATGATACAAATCAAGAGCTGAAGCGGTACTGAGGTACCAGGTGTTGATCTATGCTGAAACACCCATATTAGTATGAGGTGTAACCTCCGCAGACAATGAAGCTGATTCTGGCATCCCTTGGGTGATAAAGATGGTGAATATTATCTTGGGATACATGATTCTGCGCCTGCACGACGTGTTCACGTACTTAAGCAGTCGATGTGAGTTGACGAGTCGCACATGTGAATATTCTCTCAACTTATATGTAAATGCTTGGTAGGAGACAAGTTCGGAGAACCTGCTGGCCAGGGAAGTTGCTGCAGATTTTGCACACCACGTTCAGTTTCACGCGTAGTGTGTGGGCAAGCATTATCCTGTAGGAGCACCACTTCACCCTCCTGTTGCAATAATGGCAAAAGAACGGGTCTTGCAATATGAGGCACCTACCGAGAGCTAGTCAGTGTTCCGTCCCCAAAACACCAAACGTGAACAATGGTTGTTGCTTGTCGCACCCCAGACCATAAGCCTGGCGAAGGGTCGGTGTTTCTTACACCCAAGCACTCCACAAACGAACACTCGACAGGTATACGTAGTACGCACAAACGAGAATCTCTTGAATGCAGGCTGAATCTGCTTCCATAGATGAAGACCACGGCCCGCCATTCCAAGTGCTCGTCTGACAGCACCAATCAAGTCATGCGTGGCGATGCTATGGTGTGAGTGGACGTTGGACTAGAGGTGTTGTCTGCAGTTCCACTACTAGCAATCGGTTGACATTAGTTCGTTTTGACACTTCTGGGTTCAACAGAAATTTATTTAGTAACGATATAAAGAAGGACAGTAAAAAAGAAAAAAAAGGAAGCATTTACGCGACATCTGACATCTCAGAAAATAGAGATCGGAACATATGACACGAATGTGGAAGAAGACAAAAGGAAATGCATGCATCAAGAATGTAAAGAATGAGTACGCTACAAGTTCTCTTCAAACGAACTATTTCAACAAGTAAATAAATAACTATTAAAAGTATTTACGCAAAATGCAATTTTTTTGTTTGTAAAGTACAATACAGTTTGGAGTTTGATCTTCGGTTTCGTATAATAAATTAAATTTTTTTTATTTCCATTGATAAAAAGCAATAGGGTACAAATTAAATAAACTCGCCACCAGAATATTGAGAGTAATTCAATTACATCAAACGAATGATGATATTTACAGAGTGTATGACATTAACTGCGAATGGGTCGGTATAAGAACCCGGTTCTCCAGTTTTTTAAATCACGCTGACCCCTACACCACTGGGGACACAGCGATCGTCACACCTGTACGGAATTACTCAAGCACGCCTCTCGCTAGCTACAAATTTGCAACTTTACCCAGCCCACTACAACTCAAACTCTTAGTCACTTTGTACTAATTCCCATAATAGTAAGGGCCTAGAAGTGCCTCCGCACTGAAGAAAGGATCATTGCCCGCTATTGGCAAATTGTATAAGTTATCTATATGTTGTGTCTGTTCTTTCGGACATGTCTGAAAGACCAAACTCCACACACACATATATATAACTTATAAAAAATGTTGGTTAAAGAAAATCTTATTTCATATGAAATATTAACATATTGTGCTTCGTAACATCTTTTTTAATCATCTTCGTATTGATGAGAAAGTCTGATGTAACGGAATATGTAATTTAATTCGTAACAGCCAATAAATAGGAAATATTTTTGGTGATGTAGTGAGGTTTCCTACTCCATACTCTGAGTTTCTCAGGCATCTGAGAACGTTTCCGTTTATTTATTTATTTCCTAGCTATCCCGGGGCATTAAAATTCAAAAGCTGTCTTAATGGACGCTGTAAAAACTTGGGAGTTGAAAATACTTTCTCAGCTGTAATTAGCTGAATATTTCATTCAATATAAAGTAGCGTCAAAGTTTTGTCAACAACTGTTGAATATTTTTGTCACAGCTGGCGACGGCACATCTGCAAGTCCCTTACTTTTTAATATGGTGACAGGAGTTTTGGAATACAGGAGCAAGAAGCTCAAAGACTGTCACGTTCTCTTTCATTTTATTTTATTTTTTGTTTTTGCATATATGCACATCTAGTCTAATGAAAACAGCCTCACATATTGTTGACATTCCATTATATTTTAAAGTGACTAGCTCCCCCCCCCCCCTCTTTTACCCTTCTCACCCTAACTCTTTTTCCCTCCGTTCCCCTCTCTCTATCTCAGTTCGTTACGTTAGGCATTTATTTCTTTTTTATTTATTTATTTTCTTTTCTTTCTGCCATGTAACTATCTTTAATCTCAAGCGCTGGGATCCAAACGAAACCCTGCTTAGAATAACAGTGGATCATAGAAAAGAAGCAGTGGTCTGTGTCACTTCCATGGATGGCGTTGAAAGGAGCAGATGTAAATACCACAGGAAAGAAAATATAGGTTACTCAATCACGTCACTTTTAATTCGCTAAAAGCTCGCCGCTTAAAGTAAATAAATTAGCGCGAATCACCATATCCTACACACCTGGCAGTACTTATATTAGTGCTCCAAGTGCAGATTCTGGATTTCGATAAGTAGGTTTAAAGGAAGTGGAAGAGGACAATGCGCACACCTCACTAAAGCCACGGTTTTACATTCAAGATCACTTCCGCTATCAAGCAATTTAAAACTCAAAAGCAACACTAATTAAATTTCGAATGAAGGTACGAGTACTTCATTGTTATAACCTGCCTTTCGTCAACTATACTGATGCAGAACTTTTGACTGAAAATCACAGAGTGATTTAAGGCAACATGCTACGGTCTGGGCGGTCGCTCCCGCCGGAGGTTGGAGTACTCTCTCGGTCACGAGTGTGTGTAGTATCCTTTAAGTTAGTTTGTAGTCTAGGAAAAGATGCCGATGGTAGTTTCGTCCAATAGGTTTATAAATATTTCAACATTTTGAAGTTTGATGATATGACATACTTATCTTTTCCCCTTTGTTGTAACTGTTCAACTGTTTGTTAAGCTTATGGGACTTAACTACGGGGTCTTCAGTCCCTAAACTTACAAACTACTTATCAACTACTTTATACTAAAGACGGCACAAACATCCATGCCCGAGGGGGAATTCGAAACCCCGACCGCAGTGGCCGTGCAGACCGTGACTCCTCGGCTACCGCGGCCGGCTTGTAACTGCTTTATCGAAATCTCACATAAGCACTTTGAAGGCTAATATAAACACAATCAGGTGTGTGATATATGTTTTGTGCTATTATAATTACTTTAAGAGGAGAGTTTTTCTGAGTGTTGCTTGAAAGATAAATAATGCAGTGTCATAATTGAATTACGTATAATTTCCCTCTTAAGGTATTGATAGATTGTTACTTTATTGCTTTTTATTAAAATTTAACTTGTGGTTTTGTATGGAAATGAGAAAAAACAGTAGATGATCGAATGTTTTGCCAAGCATGATTACGTACCGTTCCGAGCGTTCGAGTGAAATGTGTCACTTGTAAGTTAGTAAAACAAAGAATAGTGATACTTATTCCATTAAACTTCGGACGTACAATCGGCGTTTTTGAAGTCTGGGGTGGGAAATTAAAGTGATCGCAGGCCTGCTCCAGCGATATGACATCTAATTAGTTACTCGTTGATGGCACCTCAAACAATTTAAGCTACAACAAAATATGAATCACTGTTACTGTATATTATAAAACGAAAAGTTACTTCATTCAGTACATAATTTTTTGAAAAGAAAGAATGAGAAACTCAGGCAATGTACAAAACTGCAAAAGTGTCGCACGTTTTCATTCAGTTGTTCCCACAGACTACTTTCATTCGAAAAAAATAAACGAATATATATTAATCCAACATAGTAAAACTACGACCGACTGACTGTTTCATTCGGTTGCTCCCACTGACTGGTTTCACTCAAAAGAAGTAATGAAGAGGCCAACGTACTGTGTCAATTTTTTCATTTGGTTGGTACCATCGACTGATTTAACTCAAAAGAAAATTGGTCCCCCGACTGGTTTCACTCAGAAGAATGAATGAATATTTCAACCGATATGAGAAACTACAACCGAATGATCGATTTTCTTCCAACAAAAAATCGATCATTCGGTTGTAGTTTCTCGTATCGGTTGAATTATTCATTCATTCTTTTGAGTGAAACCAGTCGTAGGGACCAACCGAATGAAACAACCGATTCAGTCGGTTGGACTACTCATTCCTTCTTTTGAGTGAAATCAGTCGGTCGGAGCAACCGAAGTTAAAAATCGACACGGTCGGTTGGACCACTCATTCCTTTTCTTTTGAGTTAAATCAGTCGATGAGACCAACCGAATGAAAAAACTGACACAGTACGTTGGCCTCTTCATTAGTTCTTTTGAGTGAAACCACTCAGTGGGAGCATCCGAATGAAAGAGTCAGTCGGTCGTAGTTTTACTATGTTGGATTAATATATATTCGTTTATTTTTTCAAATGAAAGTAGTCTTTGGGAACAACCGAATGAAAACATGCGACACTTTTGCAGTTTTGTACATTGACTGAATTACTCATTCTTTCTTTTCAAGTGAAAAGAGGCAGTAATTTTTCCGTCGGTTCAACCATGTAATCATTATCCCAACTGAAACGACTCATTAGTGTTTTAGCTTACAGAGCTATCCATTTATTTCTATGAATAAAACTGGCATGCACATCATGTATGCCAAAGTTAAAATGCGTATTACAATGTTCATTTAATTATGTACTGAATGAAGTAATTTTTTCGTTTTATAATACACAGTAACAGTGATTCATATTTTGTGTGGTGTCGCACAAGTACAAAGTGCGCGCCACCTACTTTCGCCGCGCGCCGCCATGCATGCACGGCGCGGCGTTCATCCGACGACAGCCACGAGCGCCCTCTGGTACAACGCCGCTCGTGGCCACCACTGAAGGACATCGGTCACTTCGCACTTCGACTTCGGACTGAGCTAGCAAACAGTTACGACCTTCGTAATCAGATAGGCACCATTGAAGACTTTGTTATCGTACAGGCACTAGGCAGGCCTCCAACAACTATGTATCAACATTCTGCAGTGCTATGTAAAAGTTAAGTATTGTTACATTCTGTGCAATATATCACTTTCTAATTTTCTCGAGTGTTTATAGTTTCTGGCTGCTCCCCTCCGTACCTGCACCAGCGTGCTGTCTTTGCTACTGTGTCGGTCTCGTTCCACTCGGCCACCGACACCTACGACGAGGCTGGGACACAAAAGCGGCGACGAAGTCGGGACACAAAAGTGGCGACGAGGAGTGATAGAACCTTGGACCAGCCCGCTTGCAGCAGCCAGACAGCAGCAGTCGGAGCACGCAGAAATTGCTCCCGCCCACCCACCCTTATTATAAAATTTTTGGGGGAACATTTTCAGTTACGTGTCTTGTGGACTTTTTTGTTGCAGAGCGTCTTCTTTCACATTGCATTTGTGTTTTGTTATAATTTACTTGTATGCGCGGCGCCTAATCGGTCAGCATGGCCACTACCCCGAACCCAAACTTAATGGAAATTATTCAGTTACAGACGGCGCAAATTACCCAGCTTCTCCAGGCCGTGTCGCAGTTGACGACACAGGCTGCTCACCAACAACAACAGTCGTCACATCAGCAGCCCACACCTGCCGCCGCACCGCTTCCGACGTTCCGCCAGTACAACGAACGTGAGGAAGAATGGAGTGACTATTTCGCGCAGTTTCAAGAACTCGTCGCGGCTCATCAAATTACAGGTCAGAGAGTGAAGAACCTTTTCTTATCGATTGTGGGCCCCCAGACTTTCGTACTATTGCAAAAACTTTTCCCTCTCGCATCTCCTCGTGATGTAGACTTTGAACAAATTGTAGATGGACTGAATGCTCATTATGAGAGAAAAGTTCTTGTAGCCGCTGCACGATACCGATTTTTCAGACTTAAAAAATTACCGCAGCAGTCACACCAAGAGTGGATTACGGAATTGAAGGGCTTAACCCGCCAATGTAAATTTACTTGCTCTTGTGGACTTTCGTATAGTGACGTGATGTTGAGGGATGCGATTACGCAGAATATTCAGGACCCCAGAATTAGAGCAGCAATTCTGAAACAGTCTGACCCTTCATTAGACAGTGTACTGCAGCTTATTGAAGCGCATGATACTTTTGACTTAGCAGATGTAGAAATGCAAAGCCACAGTGTAAATTCAGTGTGCCGCAACGGACGCTTTTCTAGCCGTAGTTCTCAGTATAGCACTAGTGATTCTTATTTTTCTACCGGTCGTGCTGAACAGACAGTGAACCGTAGCCAGTGTAAAAGTGCGACGCAAAGGTCGCCCCGTAGTGTTAGACGCAGTAATTTGCATAACGGGCGCCAACGCTCATTTCCGAAAAATGTACGTAAATCTTGCCCCCAGTGTGTGTCTCGCCACAAGCGTGCTCATTGCCCTAGTCGCAACGCAACCTGTTATCAATGTGGCAAATCGGGACATGTGCAGTCTGTGTGTATGCAAATTAAAAACTCAAAAAACAGTAACGTTAGAAACAGTGCTTCGCAGAGTGCGAGAACAGTTCATTCTGTAAATGTTATACGGGCTGTGGAATTGAACAGTGCTTTAGTTGGTTCTCAATTACAAGAAAGTTCTTCTGCACCTATTGCAAAACTATATAGTGCACCACGTAGCAAGCGCCGACGAGCGCGTAAAACAGTGCAACGGAAAAGGGTTCGGGACAAGCAAAATGACTATGAACAGTGCATTCCTGTAGTGAAAATAGTGCCTTCTGCAACTTCTAATTGTAATAGTGCCCAGTACTGTGTAGCTAGTGACAGTAGAATTGGTGTAGCTACTCAAAGTAATTTTAGTGCAGTAGCCTCGCATTACGCGGACGCCGATCCGGCGGTAGTGTCATCTAGT
This sequence comes from Locusta migratoria, assembly GCA_026315105.1. Classification (NCBI taxonomy): domain Eukaryota; kingdom Metazoa; phylum Arthropoda; class Insecta; order Orthoptera; family Acrididae; genus Locusta; species Locusta migratoria. Next base: position 340,212,677 of record CM048746.1, read on the forward strand.
GACAGTGTTAGTAATCCGCTGTGTGCCGAGTATGCGCCGCTTCCTACCGCACGCAACCCGCGCAAGCGCAGAAAACAATATGTATTAGACGTTGCCCACATTCGCGCACCGGTCGTGCGCCAGAAGCAAAAACTGTTTGTGACTCTCTTCATAGAAAATAAGACGGTGCAATTTCAGCTTGATACTGGTTCCGCTGTTACCTTAATTAATAAAGATACTTATGAACTTCTGGGTTCGCCAAAATTATCGCTGTGTCAACAAGTGTTGACAGCTTATACAGGTCAAAATATTCCCGTGCTAGGAACGTGTAGCCTGCCTGCCTCTTTTCAAGGTGTTACGAAAACAGTTGCTTTTGTTGTTCTTCAGGCCAAATCTACGCAGAACATTTTTGGACTAGATGCTTTTGACTTGTTTGGTTTATCAATTCAAAGAGATGTGCTTCAAATTTCGTCAATAGTGCCTCAGGATAAAATCAATGCATTGTGTGACAAATACAGTGACTTGTTTTCACCGGAACTAGGTTGTGCGAAAGACTTCGTGGCACATGTGACTTTAAAAGAATCTGCAGTTCCAAAGTTTCGTAAAGCTAGACCAGTGCCTATCGCCTTGCGTGATACAGTTGCGAAGAACTTAAACGTTGGCAAGATAGTGGGGTGATTTCTCCTGTTTCTGCGAGTCAGTGGGCCTCCCCTATAGTAATTATACCCAAGCCGTCAGGAAAACTTCGTCTCTGTGCGGACTTCAAATCAACAGTGAACAGTCAAACAATTGTCGACACTTATCCCCTGCCCAGACCTGAGGAACTGATGGACAAATTAGGACAGTCTCGCTTCTTTTCCAAGATTGATTTAGCAGAGGCATACTTAGATTCCACTTGATGACGAGTCAAAAAAATTTTTCGTCATTAATACTCACATGGGCCTTTTTCAATTTCAACGCCTACCCTTTGGCAGTTCTTCCGCCCCCGCTATTTTTCAGCGCTTTTTGGAACAGATGACAGTTTCTGTACCGTGTTGCTCGAACTATTTAGATGACATTGTGGTATCCGGACGTACAGTTGAAGAACATTTAGCAAACCTGGAGTGCCTTTTCAAAGTTTTGACTGCAGCAGGTCTACGTTGCAATAAAGCAAAGTGTTCGTTTTTTCAAACTGAAATAGAGTACCTAGGTCATGTGATTAATGCCCAAGGAATTCATCCCTTACAGTCACATCTTAGAGCAATCAAAGACTTGCCTCCTCCTAAGAATGTGCATGAATTGCAAGCAGTAATGGGAAAGCTGAACTATTATTTCAGGTTTATTCCCAATGCCTCTCAGATTGCAGCTCCACTGCATCACTTACGTAGGAAGAATGTTCCTTTTGTATGGTCTAAAGATTGTCAGGTTGCATTTGACACACTAAAGTCTGCACTACTCAGTGATGCATGTTTGATTCCCTTTGACCCACAGAAGCCTGTAGTGCTAGCAGTTGACGCCTCATCGTACGGTATTGGTTCTCACGATCGTCCTATTGCCTTTGCATCCAAGCTACTGACGCCGACGCAACAGAATTACAGTCAGATAGAAAAGGAGGCCTTAGCAATCATTTACGGCGTCACAAAGTTTCATCATTATCTCTATGGCAGAAAATTCTATTTGTTGACAGACCACAAGCCTCTCACGTCGTTGTTCTCACCCACAAAGCCAATTCCGCCACGAACGGCACAAAAGCTTCAGAGATGGTCCTTGATATTGTCTAATTATCAGTATGAGATTTTGTACCGACCTACCACTAAACATGCTAACGCGGACACACTTTCCCGACTTCCGGTTGGCCAGGATGTGTCGTTTGATTCTTCAGAAATGGCATGTTGTCAGATAGACTCCAGAGATGCTTCCGCTGTCGCAGACTTTCCTTTGAACTCTCGTCGGGTTGCACAGGAAACAGCTGCGGATGCAGACCTAAGTGTGGTAGCACGTTTTGTTCGCTTTGGTTGGCCTGCGGGAGCCAAAGACATTGATCGGCCTCTGGTTCGACGTTATTTTGCACAACGTCATGCATTATCTTTAAGTCAGGGTGTACTGTTGTTGCATACCGACAACGACCAAGCAAGAGTGATTGTTCCTCGTTCCCTGCAACGAGAAGTGTTACGCCTCCTGCATCAAGGACATTGGGGCATTGTTAGGACAAAGCAATTGGCCAGACGTCATTGTACCTGGGTTGGTATGGACGCTCAGATAGAGCATGACGTCACAGTGTACGGTTTGTGCGGAGCATCAGGCGGCTCCTCCGCAACGTTTCTCAGACTGGCCACGCCCCAAGGGACCATGGCAACGTTTACATATTGACTTTGCCGGACCTTTCTGGAATACGCGCTGGTTAATTGTTGTAGACGCTTTCAGCAAGTTTCCTTTTGTGATTGCCATGAACTCAACGACAGCTTCTAGTACAATCAGTGCCTTAACATCAGTGTTTTGCATCGAAGGCTTGCCTGAAACTATCGTCAGTGACAATGGACCTCAGTTTGTTAGTGCGGAATTTCAACAGTTTTGTCGTGTGAATGGCATTCAGCATATAACCACCGCACCTTTTCACCCTCAGTCCAATGGTGAAGCAGAACGTTTCGTTCGAACATTCAAGTCACACATGGAAAAGATGAAAGGTCAGCACTCCAGGCAGCAAGCTCTTCAAATTTTCCTGTCTACGTATCGGTGCATGCCACGTGACGGCCCGTCTCCTGCCGAGCTGCTACACGGCCGCCGTCACCGCACTCTCCTTCACCTGCTGCAGCCTCCCACGCACCGAGTCGGTTCGTATGGCGCTACGCGTTTTCAGGTTTCTACGCCGGTGCTGTACAGGGTGTTTGCTGGAAACAAGAAGACATGGTTGCCGGGCACCATTCAGCGCGTGCTTGGTCGCAATACGTTTATTGTACGTTCTTCCACAGGGTCGGAGCTGCGGCGCCACGCAAACCAATTGCGCCTGCACAGGCCGCGCGATCCTGTCTCCGGTTTCTTGATTCCAGACCCAGTTCACCGCCAGGGAGCACAGCCACATCGTTCGTCCCCGGACTAAGAGATCCCTATGGACGTCGACGTACATCCGACGCAGTCGTCGCCGCCGCTGTCGCCTCCGCAGATGACAGCGTCACCGAGAGGGACTCCGGGACCGTGCGGGCCCCCCCAGCTTGGGCCGCGCACCTCAGAAGAAGATGACCTGCTCCCTCTGGGCGGGGGCGGGCGCCCTTCCCCAGGTTTCGGCGGGTTCCCTGGAGGATCGCAAGGCGGATGCCGGGGCGCGGACGGCGTCTCGATCCCGGCCTCAGCTACGACGCCCGTCCCACCAGTAACGCCCCCGCTCAGGCCCTCCTCCCAGTGCCGTCGCCGTGGCCCTCAGCCCTACGCCACGACGGCGCGGCGGTTTGGGGGGGAGGGGTGTGGTGTCGCACAAGTACAAAGTGCGCGCCACCTACTTTCGCCGCGCGCCGCCATGCATGCACGGCGCGGCGTTCATCCGACGACAGCCACGAGCGCCCTCTGGTACAACGCCGCTCGTGGCCACCACTGAAGGACATCGGTCACTTCGCACTTCGACTTCGGACTGAGCTAGCAAACAGTTACGACCTTCGTAATCAGATAGGCACCATTGAAGACTTTGTTATCGTACAGGCACTAGGCAGGCCTCCAACAACTATGTATCAACATTCTGCAGTGCTATGTAAAAGTTAAGTATTGTTACATTCTGTGCAATATATCACTTTCTAATTTTCTCGAGTGTTTATAGTTTCTGGCTGCTCCCCTCCGTACCTGCACCAGCGTGCTGTCTTTGCTACTGTGTCGGTCTCGTTCCACTCGGCCACCGACACCTACGACGAGGCTGGGACACAAAAGCGGCGACGAAGTCGGGACACAAAATTTTGTTGTAGATTAAATTGTTCGAGGAGCCATCAACGAGTAACTAATCAGATGTCATATCGCTGGAGCAGGCCTGTGATCACTTTGATTGCTCACCCCAGACTTCAAAAACGCCGATCATCTGGGCCCGATCAGATTACTATCGCAGACACCCACGATGTGTAGAAGATAAGTGGCCAATGACCTCGAAGTACCGCGGGGAGCGGGGACTCGAGACGGGTTGCTGCCTCGCTGGCGTTTTCACTGCTGACAGCGCTAGTCTAGCAGGCGCACGCAAAACTCCACACCACAGTGTCTGGTGGGCGGGGCGTGCCATCGCCGATTGTTGTCGGTTTCTTACTGTCCCAATAAAGAAGCGTGGAAACTACAGGGTGTTCCAAAATGATCGCTACAAGTTTAATCTCTCATACTGTATCTCCGAAGTGGGAACAGGTAGAAGCGTGCGGTTTGCGGCTTCTTGTTCATACATATCTAAGGTTCTAGTAGGACAGTGTTAAGTATTTTAACTACAGGCGCTGCAGATGTTTTTATTATTCATACTTATGCGTACTTGCAAAACTTCAAAGTCGATCTTCTCGAAAATTTTTGAGAGTTGCGTCGAATGGCTTTGGTTGATTGTTATTTGTGTTCTGAACTTCACGCACCAAAAATTCTAAAATCCGATATCCATGTAATCTCTTTGTTAGTGTTAAAGTGATCTTCCGGGAACCTTATGAAGATTGCAGACTTATTAGTTCTATGAAAGGTGATTTGTTGCTTCGCAAGACGAGAGTGTGTCAGATCACTTGCGGAAGAAATTATGCATATATCTTTCTCATTTTCCCTAGTACATCGCGATCGCCTCTCCGTCTATTTTAAATTGCTGTTTCGTTTCCAAAGTTGCACTTTGCATTCAGACTCCGTCACTAAATTCTCTTCTAGCCTTGTACTTCCCCCTTTATTAGCTTGCTTATGAAATACTGCGTATTTCTAGGGGCTGCATGCCGTATTTCCTAGCTGATTTCCTCCATTTATTCCATTTTTCTGATTTTTGAAGACAGGACTTTGTCCATCAGTGTAAAACATTCCCAATCGCGTCTAAATGTATTTCTTTAGCTCCTTATGATATCCTACGCTTTTCTAAGGGTTGCATGCCATGGCTAATTTTCTTTATTTTTCGGAAATTGAATTTTTGTATTTGTACTGGTTTTCGGCCCCGTGGCTCCGAACTCCAACGTCAAGGGTTTATAGCTAGTCACTTGAGTTCTTGCCACTTGCCTTACTATTGTGTATTCTTGCTTCGTAATCTATGATTCCGTTGGTTTTTGTTGAATGAATGCGATTTTAAGCACTTTGCTTTCAGTGGGGTGCGAATATGTAATGTAGTAGACACGTGCAGTGTGTCTCAATAAGTCTGCATGTTCACGGCTTGAGTTTAATGGAAATTAATCACGCTATTGTCGTGTACCATCTCAAACAAAGAAAGGCAGGCCAGAGCCACCTATGAAGTTTATTTTTCTTGTCTTGTGTGGTACATCCTGGTTCTCTGAATTTTGCCTACGATAGTGGCGCCTGCTTCTGCTTCTTTTCAGCACGCTGAGTTGGGTGAGTTTCTCTTTGCTTCGCGCGTGTGAGTGGCTGAATGCTTGTTGATTGTAAATCCATCCACTGACGATGCTAAGTTCAGATTACTTTAAGTTATTTTAAATGGGGATGCATTTTTATTGTTTAACAAAATTGGTTCCCCCATTTGCTCATGTTTGAACTGAATAAATAAGTTATTGTCAGTGAAATTTCATTCTACTCGAATATTGGTTAATGAATACCTTCCCCTTTTATTTAATGTTGTTTTTCACCAGTGCTGAGAACAAATTCAGATGCATATTATCATATTTTTAGTTCCGTTGCGCCATAAATGTTCTCACAGCCATCTGCATGAAATGGGTCAGTTCGGGGTGACTTGTATATTAATGATTGTGTGTAATTCTCGTGATCTACGATGTGTGTTGGCCACCGTCTCTTTGTCTTCCTGCTGCTAAAGAAAGTTTGAGTCAGTTCTAAATTCTGCGGCAGGGAACAAGATTCTGTTGCAGGAAGTAGTCAGTAGTTCACGCGAATCCTTTAGCTGGTTTTACGGGCAGAGTTATATGTTTAAAGTAAGCTTTTTAACTGGCTCCTTTCAGCTAGAATTAATTTTACAATTAACGGTGGTCTTACAGCTACATCTTTCTTCTGAGATTCTGTTTTCAAGTAAAGAGTAGAAATCAGTTTATCATTTAACTTATAACACAATTAATGATTTTATTTTGCACAATGCCTAGAATCCGGCACTAAATGCAATGAAACTGCAGAGAAGCGGTCAATGTATAGCCCACCCGTATGTCTATATCGATTGGTGAATAGAAAGCCTGAATGCTTTTGCCAAAGGGGCGTGTGTTTATAAATGAACCTCTTTGCCGTTGACTAGTATCTGTGACCTGCTTGAGCAGTGTCGCCACTGTGGGGTATATGAAGCCGTGCATGACACCTTATTAGTAGACTTGCGATTCAGTCTGAAGCCGGACGAGACGCGGCCAAGATATCAGAAAAATTATTTTTGCGGAACACTCCGAATATTCATTATGTCGCGAAATGCTGAAAATTCACGAGTAATTTTCAGTTAACAACCGAATAGCTAATATTTACGTTGTAACAGTTATCCTTTACTTCCATTCAGTGTGCTTACTGCTCTACCATAACGTTAACTTGTGATTTACACTGATTGTACCCCACTACGTAGTCCGTAAGTTTTGTTCTTTCTAATGGCGACGACACATTATTTTCAAAATTTGTCATTTTTCCTTCTGATCCTTGTGGACGTCTATCGGTCTTACTTGGAAAAAATTTCAAGATATGAATAAAGTATTTAATACAGCGTCTTTGTTTTACAACAGCTTTCAACAATGTCTGTAAATCGCATACTGATAAAGAACTACAACAACGACAGTTCTTACATTTCTGTTAATCTAACAACTGAAACAGAATAGACAAACAGCGTGGCAGCTGATGAGAAATCGATGTTACGATAAGATCAACTGATGTATGTACAAAGACTGTATTTATGAGTTAAAATTCAAGTTAAATTTAAATAGCGTTCCGGTTGTAATTTACTGTTAGCCTGACGATGGCAATGACGCCGAAAAAGGTTTGGGTATCCACTTTATTCGTAATTGTTTGGAATTTCATAAAATCAGCAATAGATTATTTTGATGTCGTTTACAAATTCCTTATTATAATTTGAAAATTGAAGACAGTAACTAACGAATATTATATTTCAATCAAGCAATAAAAGAGCTTTTTCTTTTTCTTTTATTTGAAACTTTGAGATAGCAGCTGTGTAGTAATATGTAGTGTTTGAAAACGACCTGATTAAGAAAACTTCAAATTCAGTTTCTCTTACAGTCAGGATAATTATTTTCGAAAAGAAAAGGATTACCAGAAATGTTCAGAAAATATTCAGGCTCATCCTAATGAAATGGTAAAAGCCCTAGGCCATCTGTCGTGCCGGCCGCGGTGGCCGAGGGGACTGAGGCGCTTCAGTCACGGTCTGCACGGCCACTACGGTCGGGGGTTCGAATACCCCCTCGGGCATGGATATTTGTGCCGTCCTTAGTCTTAAGTAGTTCATTAGTAGTTTGTAAGCTTAGGGACTGATGCCCCCGTAGTTAAGTCCCATAAGCTATACAAACATTTGAACATTTGCCATCTGTCGTCAGATTTTTAATTCTTCCGAGTCTTTTTTTTCGGGTTCGAAATATATGGATCCGAAGAAAGCAGGAGCCAATAAAACTCTTCTTCAATTGCGTTTGTGCGTGGACGTATACCTTAGCATCTTCAGATATTTGATCTATTGGTAATACTTCTGTTTCTGTTATGAAAGCACGGAGAATGTATCATGTGGTACGCGAATCCAAGACTGATGTGGGGATGGAAGGACAGAACTGCTCTTGTATTCTGAATAAAGAAGGAAGAGAGTAAGATGGAGAAGCGTTCTTAATCTCGAGACTCCTGTCATTCTCTCTTTCCTTATTATTATTATTTTTTTCTGTTTTGACTTTAGGAAACGCGTAAAACTCTGTAGTTTTCGTTTACTCTAGAAAATTTGAAGACGGTACGGTGACAAAATTTTAATGACCTCTCAGTCCCACACCCAACACTAAAATTCTGGATCCGCCACTGATTTCAGCCAGGCCAGTTGATTGATGTGCTTTGCATCATTTCCTCTCGGAGCGATTTTTGCAGTGGCCCATTTCAAGAGGTCGGTGGTACTACTGGGCGAGCTGGAGGCACTACACTGATTGAACCTTGTATTAAGTGAAAACGATTTTTCTTGTCCATTGTATTTGTAATATGAGGAATACTAGTTGACCCGTGAGAATAATTCGCACTCTATCCTGATCAGTCACTGATAGGTAAGATAGTAATGGAGAAAAGGCAGATGCAAGTACATATAGATAAAAGGTAATAATAATATTGCACGTTCTGCAATGTTTCTGGGAATTAAAAGTTAAATAAATTATTATGAATTATAATAGTAAGCGATACTTAACTGTGATGATTAACGTTGAGGTAATTCAGTTCATTGGCGCAGTACACAACGCGTGCTTGAACATAATGAACAGTTCCAACAGCTGCACTGCATCCACGTGTGAAACAGAAATCTCGTGATACACTACGCTCGCGCAACAAATCTAAACAACTGCAAGAGCTGTCGTTCATGTTAATTAAACAGATTGTCAGTACATGACACGTTCTACATTGCTTTTATATCGGCCGCGCAAACCAGGTTGATACTCGGTGTGGTGGCAAATGGGAAAACATGTCCCATTTACGATCGTTCGCCGGGTATCAAGTTAGATTGTATGAAAGGTAAAAAATTTTTACAAAATAAGGCGTTTTGTGAAAACAACTTTAAATAAATAAATAAATAATAAAAAAAAACACCGATGAGATATTATCTCGTATATATGATACGAAACACCGAAACATGTTCTAAGAACAGCTAATGTTGTACATGTTTAAGCCTCTGTTGACACCCTACGTTTATCTGTAATTCCCAACACAATCTGAAATGCTATCAAAAATCTTTTGATAAATGATATCCCTGTCCACAACATTTTAAGGAATTTGAGGACACAAATAGGAAGTACAGATAGTAATAGAATTACACAACGTGGAGATAGAAACTATTTTAATTTTCTTTTAATACTAGTGTTACCGTCGGCTGCTTCAGCGTATCAGTACTTTTTTTAATATTAATGATAGCAAGTAAGGTATTGTACGAGCAGTAATTTAACGTCTGACACCGTAACGTCTCTACCTATTGAGGTAAGCATAGCTCTTAGTGATGCCCCCCCCCCCCCCCAACCCCGCCTCTAACCATCCTGGTAATTGCCGTAACGCACGCCGCAGAGACACGCACGGGATTGCCTGTCGCGTGTTCTGAGCGGAGTGACGCGTATATGCACTGTGCTAATGAAGTAACTGTACACTAAACAACGTGCACATTATGTTACAAATTTAATAATTTTTGACGTGGTTTATGTTCTTGAATGTTAAGAAAAATGTTCCATTACTACTTCACCCTCTTAGGAGGTTATTTATTATTTTTTTAAAAATAAACTTGTTTATATATTTTTTAAGTTCCTGAAGTAGCCTGTGTTCCTCCAATACGCTCAAGCTCTGACCATAAAAAAATTCCATTTAAGTCCATTCAGCAGTTTGGTCAAGAAAACGTAATAGATTTACTTCCTTACAAACTACACTCCTGGCCATTAAAATTACTACACCACGAAGATAAAGTGCTACAGACGCGAAATTTAACGACAGGGAGAAGATGCTGTGATATGCAAATTATTAGCTTTTCAGAGCATTCACACAAGGTTGGCGCCGGTGGCGACACCTACAACGTGCCGCCGTTGCCTGGTGAAACGTTGTTGTGATGCCTCGTGTAAGGAGGAGAAATGCGTACTGTCATGTTACCGTCTTTGATAAAGGTCGGATTGTAACCTATCGCGATTGCGGTTTATCGTATCGCTACATTGCTGCTCGCGTTGGTCGCGATCCAATGACTGTTAGCAGAATACGGAATCGGTGAGTTCAGGAGGGCCATACGGAACGCCATGCTGGATCCCAACGGCCTCGTATCACTAGCAGTCGAGGTGACAGACATCTTATTCGCATGGATATAACGGATCGTGGAGCCACGTCTCATCTCTGAGTCAACAGATGGGGCCGTTTGCAAGACAACACCATCTGCACGTCAGTTCGACAACGTTTGCAGCAGCATGGACTATCACCTCGGAGACCATGGCTGCGGTTACCCTTGACGCTGCATCAGAGACAGGAGAGCCTGCGACAGTGTCCGCAACGCTGAACCTGGGTGCACGAATGGCAAAAAGTTTTTTTTTTTCGGATGAATCCAGGTTCCGTTTACAGCATGCGTGTTTGGCGACATCGCGGTGAACGCACCATTGGAAGCGTCATCGCCATACTGGGGTATCACCCGGCGTGATGGTATCGGATGCCATTGGTTACACGTCTCGGTCACCTCTTGTTAACATCGACGGCACTTAGAACAGTGGCCGTTACATTTCAGATGTCATACGAACCGTGGCTCTATCCTTCATTCGATCCCTGTGAAGTCCTACATTTCAACAGGTTAATGCACGACCGCATGTTGCAGGTCCTGAACGGGCCTTTCTGGATACAGAAAATGTTCGACTGCTGCCATGGCCAGCACATTATCCAGATCTCTCACTAACTGAAAACGTCTGGTCAATGGTGGCCAAGTAACTGGCTCGTCACGATACGCCAGTCACTAGTCTTGAGGAACTGTGGTATCGTGTTGAAGCTGCATGTGCATCTGTACCTGTACACGCCATCCAAGCTCTGTCTGACTCAATGCCCAGGCGTATCAAGGCCGTTAATACGGCCAGAGGTAGTTGATCTGGGTACTGATTTCTCAGAATCTATGCACCCAAATTACGTGAAAATGTAATCACGTCAGTTCTAGTATAATATACTTCTCAAATGAATACCTGTTTATCATCTGCATTTCTTCTTGGTGTAACAATTTTAATGGCCACTAGTGTACTTATGAACTACATTATACTAAAGACGACACAAACATCCATGCCCGAGAGGGGATTCGAACACCCGACGGGGAACGACCGCGCGTATCGGAGCATAGCGCCTCAATGCACTTGGCCACTCCTTCGCGGCACTTGTACAAAAACCGGACAGCAGTTATCAAAGGGCATGAAAGGGATGCAAATGTTGGGAAGGGAATAAGACAAGGTTGTACTCTTTCTCCAATGTTATTCAATTTGTACATTGAGCAAGCTATAAAGGAAAGCAAGGACAAATTTTGAGAAGGAATTAAAGTTCGGGGTGAAGAAATAAAAACACTGCGTTTTGCCGATGACATTGTAATTCTGTCAGAGACACCAAAGGACCTGCAAGAGCGGTTAAACGGAATGGACAGTGTGTTGAAAGATGCGTATAATATCAACATTAACAAGAGCAAAACAAACGTAGTGTAGTCTAAGAAAATTCAGGCGATAATGAGGGAATTAGATTAGGTAATGAAACAATAAAGGTGGTAGATGAGTTTTGTTACTTGTGCAGTAAAATAACAAACGATGGTCGCAGTACATAGGATATAAAATGCAGTATGGCAGTGTGAAGGAAAGCGTTTTTGAAAAAGAAAAATTTGTTAACGTAAAATATTAATTTAAGCGTAAGGGAGTCCTTTCTAAGGGCATTTGTGTGGAGTGTTGCCTTGTATGGGAGTGAAACATGGGCAATAAACAGTGCGGACAGGAAGAGGATAGAAGCTCTTGAAATGTGGTGCTACAGAAGAATGCTGAAGATTAGGTGGGTGGATCGCGTAACTAATTAAGAGGTACTGAATAGAACTGGGGAGAAAAGGAGGTTCTGGCATACCTTGACTAAAATAAGGGATCGATTGGTACGATGCATTCTTAGACATAAAGGAATCATGAATTTAGCGTTGGAGAGAATTGTGTGGGGTAAAAATCGCAGAGAGAGACAATGAGATGAATACAGTAAGCAGATTCAAATAGATGTAGGGTGCTGTTCATATGAGGAGTTGAAGATGATTACTCAGGATAGACTAGGTTGGAGAGCTACATCAAACCATTCACCGGACTGAAGACTAAATCAACTACAGATTAGATACTGATTAATAATGTATTTTTACCGACGTAGGTGTCACTTATGAACAATGTTGTTCCCCGTGTTGTAGGCTGTGTAATATCATATTAAAATACAATTCATTCCATGAGGAAGTTGAGATGGTTTTGCTTTCAGTCAGATACGTTGAAAGATTCGAAGGTTAGTACATCTTTAAGAAACCACTTACTCTGATAGCACCGCATTACTCACTTTTTTTTTTTTTTTTTTTTTTTTTTTTTTTTTGACTTTGTGTGAGCCTGGATTTGTTCAGAGGGACGCACAAGCTGAGTAGCTACGAAATGATTATGCACCTCAATTGTAACAATTCGTACCTTAGAACAAGCTTCACAGAAGTGGCTCTCTAGCTTGGAGTAGGTCGAGGGTCGGTATTGTGTATCTCGTGCGAAATCGTTGCTAAGGGTAAATCCTGAATTATTGGCAAAGTTGATCGGAAGTGGTTTTTGCCAGCTGTTGTTGCAATAGACCACCGTCTTAATAGTACATCTATCGTCAGTAATCTTTATCTGTGAAATGAACTTTGGGGGCTTTCGTGTCGACAGTTACAAAGTTGTCGTTTAGGAAACCGTATAGAAATACGTTGATGTACAGGTAGCCTTTGAGGCTGCTATTAATCGAATTAACGTTTCTCAACTGTCGAAAATTATGTCTCATTACTAAACATTGTTCTCCTTATGTAGAATAGCGACAAACATGCAAGAAAAACTAACAAGGGTTTTTTTTTTTTTTTTTTTTTTTTTTTTTTTTTTTTTTTTTTTTTTTTCCGGACACAATCTAGCAAAATAAGATTTTCTTAAGAAAATCTTCAAATATTTGTAAAACTTATGGAACTTAACTGCGGGGTCATCAGTCCCTAAACTTTCATACCACTTATGAACTAACGTATACTAAAGAAGACACATCCATGCCCGAGGGAGGATTCGAACCTCCGCGGGAAGACACGCGATCCGCAACGTGGCGCTCCAGACCGCTCAGCTACACCCACGCGGCAACATTTTCTTAAATCCATTGAGATATATTTCGCATACACATTTTGTACCATAGTTATCAGTCTTTCTGATTGTTTGATGAGTCCTTAATTTTCTTCTTTGCCGCGCAAATACGTGATCACAGAATACTCACTATAATAAAAGTTTGGTGCAGGTGGCATTATAAATTTCAGCAAATTTTGGCATACAAATTAATTTTCGGCCTGGGATTATTGGTAAGCATCTACTTTTACCATTGTTTTGCCACAACGCCCGTATATATTACATTTATGGAATCTTGAGCACTCAACCTCGTTTGCTTTAGAACGTACCTGTAAGAATAAGGCAGATAACACTAATAATACTTGATAGAGCACCAGATTGCTGTTTGTTAACGCTTTAACAATAACTTTCTCATGAAATGGAAAAGATAAAGATGCTCTTGTGCCTAGCTACGAGTATCAGAAGACTCAAAACATTGTTGATATTTAGTTGTTGATTTTTACTTGTAAGGACAATTGGAAAGCGTTGCCTATATTTAATAACTCTTGTGTAGATTCTTGATATATATGACTAAATTCGGCTACAGTCTGGAACATTCGAAGGAGCGAGACAATCCACGAGGTGGTGATACTTGCATTGCATCAGACGGCAGGCATTTTATTTTGTACACTTGTATGTGTACTGAAAAGTACCATTATGACTGCTTTACTGCAGGTTGACAATCAATTTCCACAAATATGTTCGTATAAGCTTCATTCTTTTCCTAACAATGGAAAGTCCAGATCGGAATTTAAATGAATAATGAAAAAGCATAACATCAGACGAGGCATCAATGTTACCATTGAACAGGGGATCATGGAGGAATTTTATTAGAGGTACTTTGCTCCAGATTTAACGCTGAAAGGCATAATCAGTCTCTAATGATTATGATGATGATGAGGATAATTCGAAATTCGACGTTTGTCGAGCTGCGACAGGCTCATAAAAAGGTGGTCATGCACACATAATTTGAAGCTTTTGGCAACAGCCTTCGTCAGTCAGAGACACACTCTTCTTCATACAATAACACAGGCCAACTTGACAGACATATAGCCGTTATCTCTGGCTGCTGCAGTCTGCGTCGGAATTCAGCAGCCTACCGTTATCTCTGGCTGCTGCAATCTGCGTCGGAATTCAGCAGCCGGCCGCGGTGGCCGAGGTGACTGAGGCGCTCCAGTCACGGTCAGCACGGCCACAACGGTCGGGGGTTCGAATCCCCCCTCGGGCATGGATATTTGTGCCGTCCTAGTTCGTAAGTAGTTCATAAGTAGTTTGTAAGTTTAGTGACTGATGACCCCGTAGTTAAGTCCCATAAGCTTAACAAGCATTTGAACATATTTTTTTTTTTTTTTTTTTTTTTTTTTTTTTTTTTTGGAATTCAGCAGCCTACCTTTTTTACGAGCCTGTCGCATCTCGACAAATGTGTTTGGGGTGAGTTGAAAACTATCCTACTATTCGTTCACGATAACTTAACGATTGCGCTTGTGCTGCCACACGCGGAGAAAACATACACTGGTGGAAAGCTATTCATTTATCTCCGAGCGCTGCTAACGCTAAGCTGTCCGATGGCGCGTATGCACACGAAGTAGTGCTGTAGGCTACACACCGAAAGTTCAAATGTTCAAATGTTTGTATAGTCTGTGGGACTTAACTACGGGGTCATCAGTCCCTAAACTTACAAACTACTTATGAACTACTTACGAACTAGGACGGCACAAATATCCATGCCCGAGGGGGTATTCGAACCCCCGACCGTAGTGGCCGTGCCGACCGTGACTGGAGCGCCTTAGTCCCCTCGGCCACCGCGGTCGGCCCACGGAAAGTTACAAGCAATTTTCACTTGCTGGGGTGCTTACTTTGGGGCAAACACTTGATATATTATACTTCTTCCAGTAGCTGGGGCAAGTAAACTTCTATACATAATTGAACAAAAGTATTACTTATACTGGTAAAGAAGTATTTCCGCTACAGACGCAATATACCTGTACGAAGGAAAAGTGGAATTTTATATTGTCGTTCTTAAAAACGAGAGCAGCCACCACCCGGTGTTTGCTTACTAACGAGTGAAAGTTATAATGAAAACACTTACGAAAAATAAATAAATAAATAAATGTTAGTTCGATGAAATGCTTACAGTGGAAGCCGACCTTTTAGTTACTCTTCTGTATTTGCGCACAGTAAGAATTCCCCGTATTTTTATATATTTTTAAAGAGTAACAATGGGATATTTCATTCGGTCATTTGAGAGAACAGTATTTCCTTGGGTGCCGCTTCGGATTTCGTATTACGCGGCTGTAAGCAGCCGACGCTGCCTTCCTCTTACCCCTCCTCTTCCCGTGGCAGACGAAAAGCGCTGTTAAGGCCGCTCCCAGAATTCACCGCGCGAATCGTGGACGAATATTAATGCTATAACTTTATTCTTTTCCATTTATTGTCTGTAAAGAGATGTGTGTTCATATTGAAACTGTTACTAATTCTCTACTTCAACATCTGTAAAAATATCTGTCCCAGGATAATTGTGGATGAAATCTTAATATATAAAAGAATTGAGGTATTTCTGCCTATATTTCACTCTGCAGCCGAAACTACACATGGCAAACGAATAGCGTTTGAAGTGGTAGTACGTATCAGTCTCCCATTGTGAACTATGGTGGTAGAGGGTTGATAATGATAAGGGGGTGGAAAATATGAGAGTTGAAAGTTATCGACTTACATAAAATTCTACGTGTGGGTGTCAATGTTTTGCTCTTCAGCAAAAACTACACAATGGAGACGAACGATCTCTCTGTGTTGTTGTAGTAAAAAATCTCCCGTTGTACACCATAGCAGTTCTGTGTCAATAGCTGTAAGAGGATGGAAGATACGGTGGTTGAAAGTTGTCAGCTTATATAAATTTCGGACCAGCGATGACTTTTGACATTATAATAGCAAAGAGGTTATACATAGCGAAACGCAATGCACATTATTAATAATGTTTTTTCTGCAACAAGCGTACCAAAAAAGAAAAATAAGTGCATATTGTAGTTTGAAAAGTAAAAATACCAAGAAAGATGCCAAAGAGTAATAAAGAAATTTCGCGTTCTCTATGCGTTTTCTAAACGACAGAAAACCGCGTTGAAAAGTGAATCCATAGACGATAGAAACTTGAAATTTTTAGACGTTGTTTATCTTACACTGTAGGCATCAGCGATTTTTCGGTATTTCCATCCCTAAGTAGATGAAATTGGGGATGAAAGGTTTTTTGATAATACGATGCTACTAAGGCAAAAAAAGGCAATTTTAAAGCAAGAAATACAAAACTTCGGATTTAGATTTTTCTCTGAAAAAAAAAAAAAAAAAAAAAAAAAAAAAAAAAAAAAAAAAAAAAAAACACCTTAATCGAGAGAGTGATAATTATAAAAAGTATTTCCGAGAAATGGGTCACTACAATTTAGAATCTCATTAATTTTACAGGATTTCTCGCAAATAAACAATTTTTGTGATTGATCTTCGCCACTGCACATTACGAGGAGGATTGCAACTGTATATTGTGTTAGCTGCGGGCTCAGCGCCTTTATATTCAGATTCAATTAATTCCAGTCTCAAAGGTGAGAGTACAGCAATATATTTCCATACGGTTCCACGAACGAAACCTCTGTAACTGCAATGCCGGGTTTCTTATGGGCTGCTTTCAGGCGAAGCCTAGCCTGTCGCTTTGCCATAACTGTTATTGGGGTGCGGAGGCGGATGAACCGGATGCTGCGATATTGCTGAGGCCGTAGGCAGAACTGGCGCCTGCTAATTTCGGGGAAGTCAATTACCGCCTTTCATTTCCTCGCAGGAAGTGCGTTGCAGGGCTCCCTTACTGAGTTAGCTGACGTTCGGCTTCTGCCTCCCTGTCGCCGAGGCCCGCTGCTCCTTGTTAGGAGCGGCTCTTGTGGCTCCCTATTCCGCGACACTGTTTACCAATTCAGTGGCACTATGTGCGTGAGTGCTGCGCTAACGAATTAACAAGCCCAAAGCAATGGGAAGCGTTTGATGAGGTGACTGAAAGAACTGTGCACACGAATCCATGGGAAACTTTACGAAAAGCTTTTCAGTTACTTGTTTAATCTCAAAAACAATATTTTGATAAAATAAAAATCATATTCTATTGTAGTTGAGTAATTAAATGTATCTTTCAAAACCAGGCATTGTTATCACAACCTGAAAAAGGAGTACTAGATTGTAATTTACTATTTGTTGAGAAGATATATGCCAAGATCGCTTGTTAAATGTTTTATTTTAGATAATCAGTTTCGCCAAGCTTAGTTGTCATCTTCAGGTCTCTACATTTTAAAAAATAGCATCTCATATGACATGGTGCTCAATGTCTGTGTTATAAAAGTCACACACATATTTTAAATGTACTGTGTGAAGTACATGTATAAACTAGATACGTCGTAACTTAAAATCATGTGCCATAGTTCGTCACATTAAAAACAATGACAACAATTTTTTGCTCACATGTTCATGTTGTTTGTTCAAACAGTGTGTAACAGTGAGAAAAAATTGTGTGAATGTTTTTAAAAGTGATGAACTATGGCATATGATTTTAATCTACGTTTCATGTAGTTTATACAGACTTCACACAGTACTTTTAAAAATGTAGTGACTTTTATAATATAGATATCAAGCACCATGTCATATGAGGTGCGGCTTTTTAAAATGTAGTGAGCTGAAGATGACAAAGCTTGTCGGAATCGATTACACACACACACACACACACACACAAACACACACACACAAACACACACACACACACACACACACACACACACACACACACACACACACATATATATATATATATATATATATATATATATATATATATATATATATATATATATTCAACAAGCTATCTTGGCTCATATATTCTCAACAAATAATTATTTAAATCGCTCCTTTGCTTTAAAAATGTCAAGGATATACAACAATTTGGACCATACGATTTAAAGAACATGCAGGAAACATAAACGAGGATGTCCAAATTAAATGGATGTTTTGCAGCAATCAGTCGTTATTTTTCTTTTGTAAGAAACTGCTTTATATTGCAGAATACCTGTTTGGATATCATAAATAAAGTCTTGGGTAAAATAAATAAATAAAAAATAAAAAAGTACACCTTCAAAGACTATAGGCAGGAAGTTATACAAGAGTGTAATAGATACCATAAGCTTGGCTGAAAGAAGAAGAGGACAAAAAAAAAAAAAAAAAAAAAAAAAAAAAAAAAAAAAAAAAAAAAACCTGGAATGAAACAATTGCTGTAATATATTTCACAACGTTGTTCTAATTTCTTAAACTTGTTCGCCTTGTCACTCTATTTTCTAATTATCGTAATCATAAGCTATAACGAACTTCTTCGGTAGCGTTTTTGTGTGTATAAATTTTCTTCAATAACTAAAATTTTTAATCATTTTACGAGAAAATTGTCTCATACAGAAACTGTGTCTTGAAATAACAGTAAGGCATTGCAGAAAGCTGTACAAAGCTACAGAGTTTCTAATTGTTAGCGAGAAATTTTTTTCCACACGGATACTAACAGCTCAAATTAATGGTTTTCGAAGAAATAAAGGAAGATTAGGATTTAACGATCCATGAACGACGTGGTTATTAGATGTGGCATGATTTCGTGATCGCACATTGAACACCAGGAATAATTTATGAGCATTTCGTCAAATTTTACAGTTTTTTTGGCATCAGCTTCTTTCATTTTATTTGAAACGAAAACATGCTTCTATAAAAGACGAAAACTTTTATAGCTTTTTAGACGTACTCGAAAGACGATTTGTTTGCTAAACGGATACGACAGTCAGCAATCTATGTGCAATGCTCCCGATTAATGTTAATGTTTTGCAGCCGCTAAGGTTGTACAACTCTCTGAACAAATCCACGCCCACACAAACTCATCGAACTCATAAGAAAGAATACATTGTTGTATCGTTATTGTGAGTAATATGGTACTATTAGTGTAAGTGCCTTGTTAAATATGTGTTGACCTTCGAGCGTTTCCACGTGCCTGACTGTAAACAAAAACCATCTCGACTTCCTCATGGAATGAATAATTGACCATTATATTTTGATATAGCTGACATCACACATCCTGCAACACAGAGAAAAATATTGTTCACTAGTGACACCTACGTCGGTAAACATGCATTATTAATCAGTATCAAATCTTCTCCTTCTTAATATATAAAGCACAGTATCCCTGTGTATTGTGGGTTTCTTTGTTTGAGTGTGTACGTATTCCACACAAATCTAAAGTTTAGTTTCAATCTTTATGAAATTTTCAAACCATAAGGACGGTCGCCGTATGTATAACGATAGTTCACGAGATATGACGTCATAAACAATGGTATGGAAGAAAAATTCCTGCATCACGCGACAATGTTGTACATTTCCTTCTAAACCAGTCCCTTGCATTTTCAAATATTTTAAC
The DNA here is from genome assembly GCA_026315105.1 of Locusta migratoria. NCBI lineage: Eukaryota > Metazoa > Arthropoda > Insecta > Orthoptera > Acrididae > Locusta > Locusta migratoria. The sequence goes on from CM048746.1 coordinate 340,232,279, forward strand.
ATTATATAATCTAATATATACAGATTAATGTTTTTTTATTTGTGTTTTGTTCATATTTTATGCGCGGCCATACAGAACATCTCATTGTGATAAAACTTTGTCATCATATTGCTTGCACGTTCGTTAAGGACCGAGCGAGGTGGCGCAGTGGTAACACACTGGACTCGCATTCGGAAGGATGGTGGTTCAAATCTACCTCCGACCATCCAGATTTAGGTTTTCCGTGATTTCCCTAAATCGTTCCAGGCAAATGCCGGGATGGTTCCTTTGAAAGGGCACGGCCGATTTCCTTCCACATCCTTACCCAAACACTCCGAGCGTAAGCTCCGTCTCTAATGACCACGCTGTCGACGGGACGTTAAACTCCAAGCTTCCTTCCTCCTTCCGTTCGTTAAGGTTAGAGGCATAATTATGTTACTGACGTCATCAGCACCAAGTCGCGTGCGGAAACTGTCGCATCATCCATGTGCGTATTTTATGCTCTGCCGTACCGTTAATGTGATTGCGATTAAACTTTGCACACTTAATCTTCAAAACACGAGGAAAGAAACTATCTACGTAAAATTTTGTACGGTGCACAGTAGAGGGTACTTTACTTATGAACTTTGACAATATCCATAGTTTTATTCAGCTCTTGGCGGAATTTTGTACACTTAAAATTCAAAATAGAAGTACGTAAACATGTACGTAAGATTTCATACTGTGCATGGTGGAGGGAACCGTGCAATATACTTAGAAACCACTTCACTGATCACCGTGCTAGTTAACAGAGTTATATAATGTTTAACAGATGGAGGAGACAGTGGACTGATGAGTTGGTGGAGGAGTTGGACAGAGAAGATGAGGTGACTGGCAGAGAAAGGGGAAGGTGGAGTTGGGCAGGGAGTGAGGTTGGAGGAGAGGAACAGAGATAGGATACACGAGGAGATGAACAGAGAGAGAAGGAAAGAGAAGGTGGACAGAAAGACAAAGGGAAAGGAAATTAACTTATACCCGGGAGACGGTTTTCAGCTAGTAATTATATACAAATATTTGTTTGTATGTTTGCTCATATTTTATGCGCTGCCGTACCGTTCATCCGATTGCGTTGAAACTTTGTCAATATATTGCTTGCACTTTCGCTAAGGTTGTAGGCATAATTATATATCACTGTGGTGCCTAGCTAACCGGTCTCCGGTATGAAGTTTTCGTGTTTCTCATACACACATCGTGAGTTAATATGCACAGCTTCTCGTGGGCGATGGAAAAGATGTGTGCTGCTGTAGTAATGGACATCCTGACGCATAGCAGTATTTAAGCGTAACTCAACGACTTCGTCAACTGTGCAGTTGACTGCTTAGTTTCGCCATGAGAATAGTTAACAGGGTAGAAACTATCATATTAAGGAAGCACGACAGATTTTATTGTGGAAAATGCAAATTACGGTTACATCATTTATTAAAACCACTTATAAGGAATTTGCAAAGTGGAGCTGTGATGATTATTTGAAAAAGCGATACAAAGATGTGTGACGTACCCAACGAAAGACTTCAGCTTCAGTTGCACGCTGAAATAAATCCAGAGTGGAGCTGTGATGATTATCTAAAAAAGCGATACAAGGATTGTAACGTACCCAACAAAAGACTTCAGCTTCAGTTGCACGCTGAAATAAATCCAGAGGTTCCAAGTGAAAGGTTTTCTGAGACTGGGACTCGAACCCATATTTCCCCCTCTTATCGCGTGAGGTAACCTTAACAACTCCGGCTAACCGTATGGGTCCAATCGAATTCCCATATGTCTCATACTACAAACATTGTGCCCCGCCTTGCATTTTCCTCATTGTTAGACGAATTACCCGTTTCGCACAAGAGGTAGAACGTAGTAGAGTGTACATCATATGTATGGTTCCTGTTATTTTGGTGTCAGGAACGACATCTTGCAACCCTATTAATCATACCAAATCCATAGTTAATTACCCGTGCCGGCCGCGGTGGCCTAGCAGTCTGCGGCGCGCCAGTCACGTTCTGTACGGCCACTGCGGTCGGGGGTAGGAATCCCCCCTCGGCCATGGATATTTGTGCCGTCCTATTAGCTAGTTCATAAGTAGCTCATAAGCTCTACAAACATTTGAACATTTATTAATTACCCGTAAACCGCGCAATATATATAGGTATATGTACCACGAAGGAGAAGTTCCGACATCGGCTGCAATCGTGCACGGAAAGAAATCCAGTGGCGACAAGTGAAATATTCTTCTGGGTGCTACTCGAACACGTATTTCCCACTTTTCTAAAAAAGTTGTCTTTATCACCAATAGGTGATTTGTTCAAAATGTTCAAATGTTGGTATAGCTTATGGGACTTAACTTCGGGGTCATCAGCCCCTAAACTTACAAACTACTGACGAACTAACTAAGACTAAGGACGGCACAAATATCCATGCCCGAGGGGGGATTCGAAGCCTCGACCGTAGTGGCCATGCAGACAGTGACTGTAGCGCCTCAGTCCCCTCGGCCACCGCGGCCAGCTAGATGATTTGTTTTTGTCGTCACGTAAGATGACACACCCAAATACTTTATACTATACTCACTAAACGAACATTGGTTCAAAATATTAGGAATATTTGTTCCAATAAAGGGAGGAATACGAAGCTTTTCGGGAAGCATTAAGGACGTAGTTTTAAAACGATAAGAAATCATCTCAGTTAATAATGAAATATAACAAAATAGCAAACCACCACATGAATTAGTTTTCGATTGCGTAAATCAGGAGGAATCAGGCCGCTACTCGATGTCGGTGGTATAAGAGGTAACGGAAAAGCATCGAAAGCCAATTTGCCGGATAGCCACTACAGCTAAATCAGTGCAGGAGCATCTCAAATAAACAACATCGACTACTCACAGCCGTGCCACTAATGCCAATTTCATGTAGGCGTTCATTAGCTAGTCTCTATCAACACCATTACTATCGAAGACGCCGTTACCCCTGAATGGACCCCTTACCCTAATACAAAACGACATGCCACGCAATGGATTCTGGGACGCGCTATATATTCGATTTTTACAATGGACAGATTCTGTAGGATTCCTGTCGTATCTTTGGAGTGAATATGACAAAGAACAAAAGCAGACGACATATAAAGAAAAATTTGGTAATTTTTTGAAAGTTTCTTTGGAATATATATTTGCCAACCCCGGCATGTAACTTTTTCCTGTTGCGTTTTCCGTTTTTACTTTTTTTTCCTTTATGGTGGCGCATTGTACCGAGTGCCTTTCTTTTAATTGTTTATCTCTCATGCGTTCTATCGACAGTGCATGGACACTGGATAGTTTGTGTTTGGTTTCTGCGCATCTTGTGGCGTGCTTTTCCCTGGTCATTTATTGGTGTTGACCTTACGGTTTTTTATTTTTTCTGGTGCATTGTACCGGGTGACTTTTACTTTGTCAGTTTCTGCTGTTCTTCTTGATAGTGAATGAACACTGGACTGCTTGTGTTTGGTTCTTTATGTACCCTGTGGCGTGTTTCGCCTAGAACGGATTATTTGATTTCTCTCTTTCTTTTTATTCTTTCTTCGCGTCCGATATGAAACTACCGGACTCTTCTTTCTTCTGGCTTAGTCTGCATTCTATACAAGAGGACCACAGGATTACCTAAAGAAAAACATCAATACATAGGAAAAAAATAAATAATAAAACCATCGGGGGACCTTTTTGTTTTTTAGCCGACGAAGGCTTTACTGGTGAGCGAAAGGACGGGTGTAGGGGAGTAGGGAGCCCCGAAAGAAGATAAAAAAAAGGCCACTCCCATGGCGTGATTCCGGAGACCGACATCGGTGCGTGACTGTTCGGGACAACAATTCGACAAGATTGGTAGGAACCGTTCTATCTCCGCGAGCAAGGCGGAAATGTGTCGTTTCTACTTGTCGCCTCAAAATATCGTCCTCCAGAAAACTCGCCGCAATATAACATTTTCTAATGCGGGGTGGTTTGAAATTTGCGACCTGCGTCAACAGGCAAACCTCGGCTTGCTGGCTGTACAGGAGTAAAGAGTCGTGACTTGATAGCAGTCAGTCCAACGGTGACAATCAAAATCATGCATCGGACAATAATGCCGACGCTTTGCGTATGATATCCGAGGGAGATAAGCATTCCTCCGTGCACGACTTTGTTTGAATCTCAGAATGAAATAAAATATTCACTACCTTTCCCCAAGAGCAAGTGTGATAGTCCTCATGGTTGTCGAATGATTAAACAAGTCTTTAATATTTCGCTGAAATGGTATTACCTACTTAATTGCATTGATCACATCACTGCAATGAAGAGAAATAAGATTTACATTATATTTTGATATGCGTGACATATACCTGTTAGTCAATTCTAGTAAGAAACTTCTCAATAACGTAGGAAGTATTAGTCAACTAATCTCTCTTTAGGATTTCCTTAAAATGAATTTTATTAGTTCCTAAACGTTTTATGGATACTGGAAACTGTTTGAAAATGTGTTTTACGAAATAACAGACATCTTTCACTGCAAAGGTAAGTCACTAAAAAGGCCGCGGCGGATTAGCCGTGCTGACTGGGGCGCCGTGCTGCGGTGCGCGCGTCCTTTCGCCGTCGGAGGTTCGAGTCCCCCCTCGGGCATGAGTGTTTGTATAGTCCAATGGTTAGTTTAACTTAATGTAAGTAGTTTGTAAGCTACGTACTAATAACCCTGCAGTTGTGTCCGATCTTTTTTTTTTTTTTTTTTTTTTTTTTTTTTTTTTTTTTTTTTTTTTTTTTTTTTTTTTTTACTAAGAAGATTAATTTTATTTCCAGCCTCCTCTAAAAATGATACCATATGACATTATGGAATGAAAGTAAGCCAAGTGTGCTAGATTTTTTGTATTGTTATGAACCATCCACATTGCTTATAAACGTTTTAGGAGATTCAGCAATTCTGTTATATGCTTGTGACAAATGAATGTATTAGCAGGATGAAAATCGAAGAATATCCACTGTGATGTCTTCTTTCGCCTGTCTTCATATTTCTTATATAAAGTGGTGGGGAAGTCTTGGAAGTTTTGAACTGCAATAAGAGCATTTTTTAGAAAATATTGGCAACAAATTGTCTACGAGTAATTTGCTAATGTGCAAGATAATTTCATCAACCTATCTTTGTAAAACTAAATATCATATCTATTACAATGTTTATTTCAAATGCATAAAAAAATAATAAAAAATAGTTACTGATGAAAGCTGATGACAAGAAAAACTGAAGACGATAAGATGGAACACCAGCTGCAATTATTTCTGATTTGGACGATGTCCGTATACTTATTACAGGACTGTTTCCTGTTGACACATACTTTTTTTTCGTGCCAGACGGTAATAAAAAATCAAATGTTCAAATGTTTGTAGAGCTTATGGGAGTTAACTATGGGGTCATCAGTCCCTAAACATACAAACTACTTATGAACTAGCTGGTACGAAGGACGGCACAAATATCCATGCCCGAGGGGGATTCGAACCTCCGACCGTAGTGGCCGTGCAGTCTGTGACTGGAGCGCCGCAGACAGCTCGGCTACTGCGGCCGGCAGACGGTAACATTTTAATTATTTTGGTGTTCAGTGTTTCCCACATAATACTGTAATTTACTTAGAACACGATTGTGGCTTATACAGTCAGTTTGTGACGTACCGGGTCCTAGTTCGTTGCCTCTTGAAGTTATCGTAGATCGGCGCTCTCGGTCACGATTGGTTGAAATTCCATGGGGCAAAACTCATCCACTACAATCAATGTAGGTGACACGTAGAATTACAGTTGATTGACACTTTAATGAATTCTTAGTGACCAGTTGTGCCCATTTATGGCCATCCTACAAGTCACATTAATAACAGTCACCGCAACCCAGTACGCACATTACACACGTCAATAATATAACTTTTCACAGTTCGTGTGGAATACAAAAGTTCAAGGTGTACTTTTATTGTGACACGCTTATGAAGTAGTAGCTTTTAATAATAACGGTAGAAACACTGTCCACACGACTAACACTGAAGAACTGTTACATTATTGTTCAAATTAGAGTTCAGAGTGTCGTCTATTGTGCCTCAGATCAAAGATGAAACCAGACTCGAAAAAATACTCATTACTGGCATGGATTGTGTTCTCGATCAGAGACGAAACCAGAGTCAGTTACATGACTCGAAAGCATCCTATTTATATAATCCAAACAATGACAATGGAAATTACATATTGTTAATTGACACTATTAACTTAATTATAATGGAAAAGTAAACATATACAACTGGCTATAGTAATAGGTAGCGAAAATAATACTAAGTAAATTGATTTACAAATCTCGGTTAAATTAATAGTGCCTCACTTTCAAATATATTTAAATAGGTTTTCAAACAATTACTTCCGAATAAACGGTAATTATACAGACACTAATGAGGACAAAACTTTCCTAACATTAATTGTGAAACATAACAATAACTACTTTAATATTATGAGAAAATAAGTTAATTAGTTTTATCAGAGATACTTATTAGTCTGATATATGACCTACAACAATACGCCTTTTGCATGAACAATTTGCTAATTAAACGTACTTATGCGACACCAAATAACAGAAAAGGACTGCAGCTATTTACGTTATAAAAAAGAATAACAAAAGTTTTGGAAATTAAAATTGTAATAGACTAATTCCATCGAATCTATTATTATGTAATACTGCTATTGCGAATAACAAAAATTTTGGAAAAGAAAATGATAAAAGACTAATTACATTCGTTCCTATTATTATGCAACATTGGTATCGGGAGGTTCAGTTATGCAATCAGCTGGGAATAAATCCCAACATGCTCTGTTAAAAGTTGCCTTTTACAGACCTCAAAATATGCCAATAGCCCATCATTCATTGTCCAGTGTATTAGGTATTGTCACTGTATGTAAAAATAACATTTACAACACTAGAATTCTTTAGATATCCGAACTGTGACTTTGGTAATACACAGACAATTAAGAAGCCGATTGTATGTTACCTTTTATTGGGAATGTATAATTGCTAAACATTATTTACAATGCTGAAGTTTTTTTTGATCACTGATCTAGATACTTCATAAAAATATTTCCTGAAACAGACAACCCCATATTTTCAATATCTCGTGAAATCATAGTTAAAAAGTTTTGCGGCACTGCATGCATCTGATGCCACTATATCATTTACTCCTAACACTATTTCCAACAGTTTTTTTGTTGACTATATTCCCTATTGATATGTTTTGTTGCCTTATGTTACTATTTATTTCTGATAATGCATATACATATCTGTATCTGTCTTTAATGTTATAAAGTATGTCTTCTAATGAGCTACAGAATTAACATTTCAGTTGTTTCTCATTGGTAGGTACGCATTTACCTTCGTTTTACAAAGTATTTCTTCAGTCAACCATGGCTTCTTTTCAGACCTCTGTGTAACCCTGGATACTGCGTGGGGAAAATACTTTTCTTATTCGTGGACTGACCATTGTAAATATCACTCCATGTCATGATGTCGGGCGTCACAAAATGTAAGAGCAATCTGATCAAATGGGTTTTCCTTCTGCATTCACCACTTTGTGAATGTGGAGCAACGAAAACGACCTCCCACTTTCTCCAGTGTACCCAAGTTCCATTAACACGCACACCAGAAGATCCGCTACATGCAACGCCAAATGCAATAGAAGTTTAAAATTTATAATTGTCTTGTAAATTTGATATATTCACATAACATGTCAGTATTGTGCAGTAGTTTATACATTGTAAGTGCTTCTGACATGAATAAATAAAAAAATCAAATCAAATTTAGTATCAGAACGTTTCATTGAAATATTGTTACTTTTGTCATATATAGAAAACTTCCACATTAGTCAACTGCGTCTGTGGAAGCCTCCCAATTATATACAGTGATACCTTTGATGCGATCTGTCTATCGGTACTCACCAATTAGAATTGGGCAATACGTAACTTATGGTTTATGGCTCGTTGTTCTGTTCATAGGGACGAGTTATGCATGTCAGCTACCCAATCTGTTTAAACGAGATCAATAATTAATCTGTAGTTTAGCCAGTCTATCAGTCTGCATATTATGACGCGAAAACACATTTAAACAAACATAAATTAAACCTCTGAATAACCAACAAAATGGATTCTAAGATAAAGAAGTGATTCACTCACGAAGTAATTCTTTATAAATGGAGTTTATTACTCTTTTTGGACATGAATATGCGGAGGTGGTCCTACTGTATACATCGGTAAATAACCGAATATTTCCCCAACTACTGTTCATGACAGGCACAATAAGTATCACACGCAGTCGACAGTAAAAGTTCCAAATTATTACTCGTAAATTCGTGAAGTCCATCGAATATTGCAGTTGCAAATTAATCCGCGATTAATTACAATATTTGGTATAAAAACAGTTTGTCATCACTCGAGTACGTGATTGCTGAATTATAACCGTTTCACAGCCCTACTACCGACCATAGTTTACCACTTTTCACCAGAGACCAAGTACTGCAGTAACTCTCCCGTCAATTTTCTAAGTCTACACATGCCTAACGCTTCAAATCACAAGTTCGTAACACGGCTTCAGATCGCCCAGTGTCACAACCATTCACCACCACGTCCAAGTTACGAGTTCCTTCCCATACGTTCAAAAGCGTGCTCTACGTGCTCCAAAAATTGTATCCTTCCGCACATCGTAACGCCTCATCTTTAAAATACAATTTCCTTTCCAAAATATTATACATTTGAAAATCACAGAAATAAATGCTTTGACCACCTACCTACAAATGTTATTTACATTTAACAAACAAATATGTATTTAACAATACTAAAAAACGTTGAGACTGAAGCTCTTTTCTCAGATAGCTATTAAGCGTGGCGTCTCATTGTTCAAATTTACTGCCGCCGCCGATATATAGTTACACAATTAATATTTAATTTATCATGGCTTTTTATGTAAATATATTCAGTTCTTGTCCACAAATACTTATAAGTGTTTAAATACAAATTATCTGCTGCATATCTACTATTTTTAGTCGGCCATGAAATATTTAGGTGGCAGTTTACAACATAAATTATAAAATTTAAAAAGGAAGTGGATAGGTTGAAGTTAGATATAGTGGGGATTAGTGAAGTTCGGTGGCAGGATGAACAGGATTTCTGGTCAGGTGAGTACAGGCTTATAAATACCAAATCAGTTGGGGGTATCACAGGAGTAGGACTGATAATGAATAAGAAAATGGGAATGCGGGTACACTACTATGAGCAGCACAGTGATCGCATTATCATTGTCAAGGTAGATTCGAAGCCAACACCGACAACAGTAGTACAGGTTTATATGCCAACTAGCTCTGCCGATGATGAGGAGATCGAGGAAATATTTGAGGAGCTAAAGGAAATTATTCAGACAGTTAAGGGAGAGGAAAACTTAATTGTGATGGGAGACTGGAATTCGGTAGTAGGAAAAGGAAGAGAAGGAAAAATAATAGGTGAATATGGACTGGGCAGGAGGAATGAAAGAGGAAGTCGCCTGGTAGTATTTTGCACGGAACATGATTTAATCGTAACAAACACCTGGTTTAAGAATCACAAAAGAAGGTTGTATACATGGAAGAGACCAGGAGACACCGGAAGGTATCAGATAGATTTTATAATGGTAAGACATAGATTCCGAAACCAGGTGATAAACTGCAAGACATACCCAGGGGCAGATATAGACTCTGACCATAACTTGTTAGTCATGAACTGTAGGCTGAAACTGAAAACACTGCAGAAAGGTAGGAAAATAAGGAGATGGGACTTAGATAAATTGAAGGAAAGTGAAGTTCTGGAGAATTTCAGAGGGAGATTTAGGCAACAATTGACAGAAACAGCAGGAAATAAAACAGCAGAAGAGGCATGGGTAGCATTGAGAGATGAAATAGTAAAGGCAGCAGAGGACAAAATAGGTAGAAAGGCAAGACCTATAAAAAATCCTTGGATATCACAGGAAATACTAAATTTAATTGATGGAAGGAGAAAATATAAAAATGCAGTAAATGAAACAGGCAAAATGGAGTATAGACGACTAAAAAATGAGATTGACAGAAAGTGCAAAATGGCTAAGCAGGAATGGCTCGAAGCCAAATGCAAATCTGTAGAAGAATGTATAAGAAGGGGAAAAGTAGATACCGCCTACAGAAAAATAAAAGAGACATTTGGGGACAAGAAAAGCAACTCTACGAATATCAAGAACTCAGATGGGAAACCAGTTCTCAGCAAAGAAGGAAAAGCTGAAAGGTGGAAAGAGTACATAGAGCAGCTCTACAAAGGAAATGAACTTAGAGACGATGTTGTAGCAAGGGAAGAGGAAGTAGATCAAGATGAAATAGGAGATACTATACTGAGAGATGAATTTGACAAAACCTTGAAAGACCTAGGACGGAACAAGGCCCCGGGAGTAGATGACATAGCCTCAGAGCTACTAAACTCTCTGGGAGAGCCAGCCATGACAGGACTATTTGAACTGGTGTGTAGGATGTATGAGACGGGCGAAATACCCTCAGACTTTAAGAAAAATGTAATAATCCCCATTCCAAAGAAATCAGGCGCAGACAGGTGTGAAAATTACAGAACCATCAGTTTGATAAGTCATGGTTGCAAAATTTTAACACGAATTATCTACAGGAGAATGGAGAAGCTGGTAGAAGCTGACCTCGGGGAAGATCAGTTTGGATTCAGGAGGAACATAGGAACCCGGGAGGGAGTACTCACTTTACGTCTTATCTTAGAAGATAGATTAAGGAAAGGCAAACCTACATTTTTAGCTTTTGTAGATTTGGAGAAAGCATTTGAAAATGTTGACTGGAATACACTCTTTCAAATTCTGAAGTCAACAGGGGTAAAATATAGGGAAAGGAGAGTTATTTATAACTTATACAAAAGCCAGACCGCAGTTATTAGACTCGAAGGGCATGAAATGGAAGCACCAGTTGGGAAGGAAGTAAGACAGCGTTGTAGCCTTTCTCCGATGTTATTCAATTTGTACATCGAGCAGGCGATGAAGGAAAGCAAGGAAAAATTTGGATTAGGGATTAAAGTACAGGAAGAAATAAAAACATTTTGTTTTGCTGATGACATTGTAATTCTCTCAGAGACAGCAAAGGAAGAACAGTTGAATGGAATGGACAGTGTGTTGAAGAAAGCGTATAAAATGAACATTAACAAGAGCAAAACAAAAATAATGGAATGCGGTCTTAGAAAATCATGCGATGCTGAAGGAATTAGATTAGGTAACGAAACAATGAAGGTGGTAGATGAGTTTTGTTACTTGGGTAGTAAAATAACATGTGATGGTCGCAGTACAGATGATATAAAATGCAGAATGGCAATGGGAAGAAAAGCATTTTTGAAAAAGAGAAATTTGCTAACATCGAATATTAATTTAAGTGTAAGGAAGTTTTTTCTGAAGGCATTTGTGTGGAGTGTTGCCTTGTACGGGAGTGAAACATGGCTTTTGAAATGTGGTGTTACAGAAGAATGCTGAAGATTAGGTGGGTAGATCGCATAACTAATGAAGACGTACTGAACAGAATTGGCGAGAAAAGGAATTTTTGGCATACCCTGGGTAAAAGAAGGGATCGCTTGGTCGGACACATTCTTAGACATCGGGGAATCGTAAATTTAGCATTGGAGGGAAGTGTGTGGTGTAAAAATCGCAGAGGGAGCCCAAGAGACGCGTATAGTAAGCAGATTCAAGTGGATGTGGGTTGCCGTTCTTATGAGGAGATGAAAAGGCTTGCTGAGGATAGAGTAGGGTGGAGAGCTGCATCAAACCCGTCTCCGGACTGAAGACCATAACACAACATAAAGTATGATCATAACTGATAACTCTGAACCCACCTCTAAAGAGTCTTATTCCTAGTGCCACCAGTTATCACTAATTCACACCACATCCAACTTCAACCTATCCATTTATGTTTATAAATTATCTAACCTACCTATCAGATTAAGGGATGCTGTATTCTCAATCTCACCCACAGAAAAAAGAAAAGGAAGATTAGGGCTTAACGTTCCGTTCACAGAATGGTCATTACAGACGGAGCATATGATCAGATTGTTTTTGTTAAGAATGAGGAAGGTAACAGGCTCTCTTAATATATATTAATGACTTGCCATTCTACATTCACGAAGATGCTAAGTTAGTACTTTTTGCTGATTATACAAGTATAGCTATCACACCTGACAAACAGGAATTAACTGATGAAATTGTAAATGATATCTTCCAGAAAATTATTAACTGATTCAAATGGACTCTCATTAAACGTTGATAAAAGCCAGAATATACAGTTTCCTACAGTAAATGGCATGACACCATTAATAAATTTAGACTTTGAACCTAAATCTGTAGCTAAGGTAGAATATTCAAAAATTTTAGGTGTTTGCATTGACGAGGGACTGAATTGGAAGAAACTTATTGAAGATCTGTTGAAACGTTTGAGTTCAAGTACTTATGCTATCAGAGTCATTGCAAAATTTGGTGATATACATCTTAGTAAATTAGCTTACTACGCTTATTTTCATTCACTGCTTTCATATGGGATCATATTCTGGAGCAATTCAACATTGAGTAAAAAGGTATTCGTTGCACAAAAGCGTGTACTCAGAATAATTGCTGGAGCTCACCCAAGAGCATCCTGCAGACATTTATTTAGGGATCTAGGGATCATCACTGTAGCTTCACAATATATATATATATATTCACTCATGAAATTTGTTATTAACAATGCGACCCAATTCAAAAGTAATAGCAGTGTGCATAGCTGCAACACTAGGAGAAAGGATGATACTCACTGTTCAAGGTTAAATCTAACTTTGGCTCAGAAAGGGATGAATTATGCTGCCACAAAAGTCTTTAGTCACTTACCAAGTAGCATCAAAAGTCTGACAGATAGCCAACTAGTATTTAAAAAGAAATTAAAGGAATTTCTGAATGGCAACGCCTTCTACAATAGAGATGAATTTAGATAAAACTTTAAAAAAATACTTTAAAAAATTAACAAAATCCTTAAAATATTGATTGTCAAGTGTAGGTAACATTTACTAAACTGACACGTTCCACATCATTACGAAATTTCGTATATATGATCTATGGTACAAGTATTAATCTAATATAATCTGTCCTGTCAAAAGAGCTCTCCTGGAATCTGCCAGGAGTGATTTAAAGAAATAAGGGAAAACGCTGATATGGATGGGCGGAGGCAGGGTGGAACCGCCGTTCGTCCGAATGTGAATCCAGTACGCTACCAATTGGTCATCTAAGCAGATTTCAGCCATAGAGCAGCAGTTTAGATTTTCGTGTTGAAAAGTTCCTATCTAGTCCCATCCTGAGATTCGAATAGGCACAATTTTACCTTTGACATAGTTTACGTAGTCAATGGTTTAGCCATTAAACTATGCATTAGAACAGCATGGCTACAAGAAAAACAATTCTACACTTTTCTTTGTTTCCAGTCACAGTTAGGTACTGAAATGGCAGGGTGCTGATGACTTTGCAGTTTTGCTCAAACCACTAATGACCATAATCATCATGATCACTATCATCATCATGGAAAGAAAATAGAATGTGGCAAATTGTATAATGTTGGATGAGTCAATTATTATTATTAGCCCAGATGCAGGACAGCGAACTAATTTAAGAATTGCTACGTCCTTTCCAGCCATACTGTACCTCAATTTTATTAAAACTTTCAACACTTTTATGTGTTTCTACTCATAGTCTAAGGAGAACATATTAGCAGAAATTCTAAAACATTTTGAGAAATTGCAGATGACATAATTAGCTAATTCAAGGGGTAATAGGATTTAATATTGCATGAACCTTAATGAAGTCGTTACCAGCAATAAATATGCAGAGACTAAGTGAGTGGCGTAGCAGAAATGAAATGAGAGACCACTGCAGACTCATTTTAAAGTTGTCGACATTAAATGGAAACTCCAAGCCACATGCACGAGTTTCGGTTTAAGTGACACTAATTTGAGATCCCTGTGTTCACATCATTTTCACCGTCTCGACCTCTTGCGAGGGTTGCAGCCAAAGAGATTACATTAGCAGGCGGCCATAACTGGAGCGGCAACTGTTTGACTTTACAGTGTCGAGATCTGAGCCATGCATAGAGCGGGCGAACTAACTAGGGACCCTGTTTTACGACATGTGAATGTAGTCTGATTGTGAAGTTAGCCGACAGATGCAGTAATGGCGGTGTTACAGAGTAACCAACATTTTCTTATAGTTATAGCACTGAACTGACGTGAAATAATTCTAGCAGAAAATAAATAGAACAGATGCACTCTAAGGTTAGTATCCTCTGCAGATTCAACACTAGTCTTTATATAACCTGTTATTCAATTTGTTAAGGCGAGAAAAGTAGCAGATGTGCTGTGTAACATGTAAGGAACACTAAGATAAGATAAAAGTTCACCAAACGAGATGATGATTCACATCTGCCATTTCCGAGTTTGGAGGTATGGACAAATTCTAATTTCAAAGTTCCGAAGTGAACATGAGCAACAAGCAACACTATAGTAGATCACTATTGCAGAAGTATTTTCATTCTTAGTTTCGTCATACTACCAAACCTGTTGAAAATTTCTAAGACTATTGTAGGAAAATAATACCAATGTCAAAAAATACACGAAATAACTGAAACGATAGAACGGTAAAACAAAAGGAGAAAGACAGACAGACAGATAGACAGTGAAAACGAATTTCATTAGCGCCGTTTTCTGAATATATTTACCAAAGATATACACTAAGAAACATTGTATGAATCATATCACCTGATGTTTAAGAAATATCAAAAGAAACAGAGGGAAACGCAATGTTTGGGAAACTTCTATAGCTAAACAAGTGTGCACTGATAGTGCAATTTTCTCTAAACTCTGCCATAGGTTGTAGGCTAATAGGAGTCATAAAATTAATATCTGACGAAGAACTTAATAACCTATAAATTATATTCTCATAATGTATATGTAATGTTGATATTCCACGTTCCGTCGACGTTGATATCATTGAAGTCGATTGTCTCATTATCATTCGGATTTATAATAACAAAAGAAACTGCCGATCTACGAATGAAAAATCCACCAAGTGTCTTTATTCCCGTTGATAGACTATGTATTAATAGAAAAATATATGTGAAATATATAACACTGTGAAGCCACTGAGAAGAAAGAAACAACGACATGTTTTATAGTAGTATCCAGTATCCAGACATATGTATATATGTCTTTCATAAAGGGGGAGGGACACTGAAATGATTAATAAAGGCAGGAATAAAAGGTGATGCCGTAAACTTTATTAACATATGAAAGCTGCCTAGCATTTAAATTGGTCAGTTTTTGTTCGTTGTTGTTGTTGTGGTCTTCAGTCCGGAGACTGGTTTGATGCAGCTCTCCACAATACCCTATCCTGAGCAAGCCTCTTCACCTCCACATAAGAACGGCAACCTACATCTGTCTGAATCTGCTTACTGTATCCATCTCTTGGTCTTCCTCTGCGATTTTTACCCCACACACTTCCCTCCAACGCTAAATTCACAATTGCTTGATGTCTAAGAATGTGTCCTACCAATCTATTCCTTCTTTTAGTCAAGGTATGCCAGAAATTCCTTTTCTCCCCAATTCTGTTCAGTACCTCCTCATTAGTTACGCGATCCACCCACCTAATCTTCAGCATTCTTCTGTAGCACCAAATTTCAAAAGCCTCAATCCTCTTCCTGTTCGCACTGTTTATCGTCCATGTCTCACTCCCATACAAGGCAACACTCCATACAAAAACCTTCAGAAAGGACTTCCTTAGGTTTAAATCAATATTCGATGTTAACAAATTTCTCTTTTTCAAGAACGCTATTCTACCCATTGCCATTCTGCATTTTATATCCTCTGTACAGCGACCATAATTTGTTATTTTACTGCCCAAGTAACAAAACTCATCTACCTCCTTTATTGCTTCGTTACCTAATCTAATTCCTTCATGTTGGTTCGTAAGGATACATATTTTTGATTTTATATTAAGCCAATTATATGTATAAAGTACCTGAATGCCTAGAAATACCTTGTCAGTGACACAATGGGCTTCTTAAGTAACGTTTCCTACGAGCAACTTTTGCTTCTTGAACGTCTGGGACATGTTCCAAATCCTCGAAAATCTCCTCATTGACGATCTGTGAAACGAATAACTAATGTAACCGAATCTAATATAATGTAATATAATCAGGAATACTCTCGCTGTAACTGTGGACTTCTTAAATTAGGTAACTTTCCCTACTAGCGTACTCAAATTCTGCTTCAATATCGAATATAATTTTAAAATATCCAGTACAAATTACTGACACTACCATAAATTGAATACATGAACACGAAAAATCTTAGTATTGAATATACAAGGAGGCCAATGAAACATATAATTCGAAAGACGCTTTGCCACAGATGTGCACAAAACTAAAAACATGTATGAATATGTGCGTAACCGTTGCACGCAGTAAAAGGAAGAACATTTTTTCATATCTTTGTGATGGTACCTTCCCTATCATGAATTGAAGTCTCCTAATAGTACTAATAAGTGAATATCTGAAATTTAAGTACTGCCCTGCGTACTGATCAGGTCCTTTGTTAAAAATGGGACACGAAAGTAACGTTTCGTGTATCATATTCTGGGAGTGTTCATGATTAAATGGTTCATTTTCAGTAATATGCACGGATACCGGACAGGCACAGTACTAAAACTGCCATGTGAATGAAATTGTAAGTGTTGGAAATCAAAACATTGTAGTGATTAAATCTGTAACTAACGTTATTTTTGGCGTCGTTAATTAGTTTACTTTTCTGTAAGATTGAGGAGATGGAGAAGTTTGCTTAGTAAAGAGTTGAGTGGATAGCTGCATCAGACAAATCTCCGGACTGAAGACCACAACAAGAGTAACTTTGTGGTCATTTACCGCCGATACCACAAAATTTGAAGAAAGTTCCTAATTGTTTGATTATGAGTAGTTACGATGGGGTGAAAGAGGAGGAGGACGAGAAGTGGAGGAAGAGGAAATGGATAGAGAAGGGAGGAAGAGATGGAAGGCAGGGGAAAGATTGGGGAACTCGGACAGAGGCATGGGATATAAACAAAGCGCTATTTTACGTCACATACGCCTTAGCAAACAGTCTGCCCGTATTTTATACAGAAAATGGCCAAACAAACAATAATTAGTCATAGCTTGCACATCCTTAGGGCGCGATGTGCTTTAATAGAAAAATTATGCCAAAGATAGCTTTTTTGCAATTTTTTATTTTTATTTTTGCACAACCAATTTCAGCAGTCTAGCTGTCATGATCAGGTGCTCATTTATATCAAATAACACAAGCTTGTTGATGTTTATGGAGAGTGCTTAGTTTAAAAAATTTGCTTGTTTCATCTTGTATTTTAAAATAGACGTCACTAATACGTCCAGTATGCTTGGAGACATTTTCAGATCAATTAATTAATTAATTGGCATTGACGGATCTACGACATTTTCAACCGCGTCCACCCCTCTGTTCACCGTCCTTTCGTTGGTCAGTGCATCTCATATATTAGGTTACCGTCTCTTATCGTTTACAGCCAGAGGAATATGAATGCGTGCGCGGAATTACTCATGTACGACTCCTGTCAGATATAAATCCTCAACTTTATGCTGCCTGCTAGTACTCAAACTCGTAGTTTTGTAAACTGATTGTAGGCTCCTTTTTTTGAGAGAGTAGTCGATGGTGGGGGCGGATTCAGTGGAAAGTAGGTCACCTCACATGCGGATGGCAGGGCGGATTTCGAAGTCAGGGTGATCTCCCACATGATCCCCTTCGCCACGATGTCCAGCTGTACATTGTTGACCATAGCAGTGATGGTCGGTGTTGGTGGGGTTGTTGAAGTCAAGAGACAGGCAGGAGGGAGGGGAAAGTGTGAGACATGAAGAGAGGGAGGTGGTGGATTAATTTTCTTTTCCTTTCTTCGTTTTTTTTCTCCTTTTTTTGTTTGATGGCATCTTTATGGATAATGATTTGGGAACTCTGGAGGGTGGAAAGGATGGAGTGATTTGATAGAGCAGGGTTTTGGGACTGAGGAAATGTGCCTCAGACCTGCAGAGGAGGACCCTATAGGTGGTAAGTTGTGGAAGCTGGAGAAGGGGATCACGTGGCAGGGATGATGTAGTGGGCGGTGTGGAGATATGCGACATGTCAGGAAATTCTAAGGCTTTTTTTGGGGAGATAATCGTTTGGGCTTTGTCCGTTCTAAGTGGATTTTGTGAACAGTCGACCGAACAGTATGTGATCTCAGGGACAGTGGGTAACAGGAGGTGGGTTTAGAAGGGCGAAGTCTTGGGACGATGTCAAGGTGGTGGTGACGTATGAAGACGAAAGTGTTACTGGCTGCACTTCAGATGATGTTGCTAGCGATGTTTGTGACAGGGTGAAGAGCTGGTAGCGGCATAAATTTCAGTGCTGGGGGTTGGAATTGGTATGAAACGGAGTGAGAGTGGTGGCAGTACGAGGTGGAAGACGAATTCAGAGGTTGTATGGTTGAAGATGATCCAGAGGTAACTGATGACACCACGACTGCAGCATATGAAGGTGATGTGGGTTTACTGGTTGCTGTTGATGTTGCCGCTTCTGAACGTAGATGCGGCACTTCTGATGTTAGTAGTGGTCGCGATCGTTGGTGATAGTAGCGATGATAGCAATGCAACCGATCCTTTAGTACTTGGAAATGAAGTGAGAGTGAGTGGGGAGAAGGATCATGTCAGCCAAGGAGAGAGGAAGGTGTGAAAGTTGGGAAGAATTGGGAGTGAGTGAGGGGGGAAGACAGTAAGTAAAGAGTAGGTGGAGGTGAGTGTAGAGGTGCAAGTAAATGATCATGTTTTAAAGGAATTCACCGCCATTTGACTGAAATATTGTTTATTTCCATAACCTCGTTTGAGCTTCAGGCCATTATCGAGTGATAAAACTCTTCAGACAGGTTTTTTCTAAGTCACTGCCATGACAAGAAACCAGTCTAACGAGTTTCATCACTTGATAATGGCCTAAGGCCGAAACCAGGTTGCAAAAATAAACAATATTTTAGTCAAATGACAGTGAATTCCTTTAAAATGTTTTACATGACATGCCCAAGATGCACTGAAAATCATAAATGATCATGGATGTATCTTTGTACATTGTAGACTGTGGGAAGAGTAGGCAGTTATAAGCAGATGAAATAATTGTGGCTGGATGAAAGAGACTAAAGTGGGTAGTGAATATGTGAATCGGTGATGACGGGTGGCGAGATCAGGGACCGTCTGCGAAGGCAGGTACAGACAGCGAGGCCACATAGCCACGATGATGACGAAGCTGAGGGAGATGGATATCACCGAACGTGGGTAGCGAAACATGGAAGCACAATTCAAGATGTAGATGAAAAATACTGGAAACCAAGATTGCAATTTTCATCCCTTAGAGTAAGACAGTCAATTGTTGATCCGAGAGTAAATAGTAATACCAACATATCTATCAAATGAGTGCAATTGACAGTAATTTATAGCACTCTTCGTGTTCCGAGTAAAGCTGTAGCGAATTGTATGTATTTGGTACTGAGTAACGAATATTTTGACTCATACGAAACACTGAATCGTTACTTATGAATACATTACGTTACTGGCATCGACCGTATCGATACGAACTTACTCGTAAGTATATTTCGTTACTCGTATCAACCGTATCTATACGAAGTTATTCATGCAAACATTTTGTTAGTCGTATCTATAATATCGATACGAACTCTGTAAGGAAACCAATATCGAGAAGGCATATATTTTTTTGATATGGTATCACAGAATGAGTAATTTATGTACTAGATATCCGTGACGAACTTTAAGTACATATTGAGTAGCTCTCCGAATTTAGATGGATAATTTTGTTTTTATACATTCTCGATTATACTTCTTGGCCCGTATTTGCAGGTTAATCCTCGATGATCTGAGGTTCGCCAATATGAGCAGAAAAAGTAAGTTGGTTATTAAGTTGTAGAAGAAGACGCAATTTTTTTTTTTTTTTTTTTTTTTTTTTTTTTTTTTTTTTTTTTTTCTTGTAGGGCGGGGAGAGGAATTCTGTTCTTTTTGTTAAAATTTTCGTTTGTATCCCTATTCCAGTTTTTTATGTGAATGGTCAGAAACAGGTACAATCGTAGTGATTCAACACTTTTAGTTCTAGTTAAGAACCGGTTTCACTTGCAAATGGTGAGGCTTGGTGGGCTGTGTTCTGAACGAGATGGCGGTTACCGCCAGATATTCTGCACAGCTGGGACGCAGTGTCTGCTGTGTCCGACGGACACGCCACCATCTGTCGTGCACACTGCAAGCTTCTGTAAGCGACGCCGTTGCCTGCTGTGGACGAGGAGCGACCTGCCGTGGACAGCGGTGACTGTGTCGCCACCCAGTGGCGGTAGGTGCCGCTCTGGACTTTCTGGATCTGACAAAGACTACAGAGAAATTTCGGTTGCTGATATTCATCAAATAATTTTATAACAATGCTTGCACTTGTTTAAGACTGCACAAAAGAAGATGCGCAAAATGAATTTTTATCATCACCAAATACAAGATTAACACTTTATACAATTTTACCAACAACAAAGGGACTGTCACGAATGATGGAGAAAGGGGGAAAGAATAACCTTAAAAATTCGTCTGGTTCTACTACTTGGATGTATCACCATCAATGAAAGTAACATAAACTGAAGACGAATACAGTGTGTCTATCTTGTCCTTGGTATAAATTAGTTTAAGTAGTGTATAAGTCTAAGAGCTGATGACTATAACAGTTTGGTCCAACAGGTGACTCAAATATTCGTATCGCTTATAAAAGATTCGGCCGACTATCGTTAATTTGCTCCTAAGAATTGAAGAGTTCCGTTACTTTGTCAACGATTCCATAATCAGAACCTAACCAAATTCTCATCAAACTACCCTACACATATATCCTATCAAAAAAAAAAAAAAAATAAATAAATAAATAAATAGAAAAAGTCGAAATCGATTGGCGTGATATTGAGTAATTTTCCCCATTTGTCGCGCACATACCTAATGGAAGCTTAAGACTTATATGGTTTTCCTACGGATGCCATTGTCAGAAGTGAAAGAGCACCAGCTTTTTTTTTTCTTTTTTTTTTTTTTTTTTTTTTTTAAAGCGAGAGAGAGAGAGAGAGAATCATGTAAGAAACTACAGTCGAATTGAGAACTTCCTTTTCTTTGAAGTCGGTTAAAAATAAATTGACACAAGTTATACGACAATAAGCCAGACGTTCTGGATTTGTGTTTCACGTGGCAGTATGCAGCAGCAGCTACCCCTAATACCCGGTGACACGTCTTCTTCCACTAATGCATGCATGTGTTCGTCGTGACATTCTGTCGACTAGATCATCAAGAAACGGTTGGTTCAGACTGTCCCACTCCCCATCGACGCTTCGGAGTAAATAGTTTAGTTGGTGGGTCGTCCCGTGCAAAAATAGCCCTTTTTCAATGTATCACAGGAATTTTAGATACGGTTCATGTCAGGGGCGCACGCAGGCTTTTTTTTATCTCAGTAGGAGCAAAACATTTTTTTGTGAGCGCTTAAAACAAATTTTAATATTTATCTTTCATAATGTTTACTGCTCATGCAGTGAACGAAGTTGGTAGAAGTTTAGATGTCTTTTGTTTCAAAGAGAAGAGTTATAATTTGTGGAAATGAAGTGTTTTATTTATGTTTTACGTGTCACATGGAGTAATATGTCATGACTTGCAATTTACGACACACTTCAGTTCCCTTTGTAACACATTTTTCAGTGATAGAAAAAGCAATGGGATAGCTTTCTCACAGCACTTTATTATTTAAAATCGTAAAGCATCAATAAGCGAGTATTGATTACCTTAGGTACACACATCCTAATAATTTGGATACCACTAAGTTATTAATGCTGATCCGAAAATTGACAGTAATTATGCATTGACAAAAAATTGTTTCTATTGTTGGTGAGATTTATGTTTTCAATTTTATTCAGTGTTGAAGTTTAAGGGCCTGGCCCACTGGCGCACTCTTTACAAGGAGATCTCCTTTTTTTTGAGGGCATCTACTTTTCTACTTTTAGTAGGTAACAAAAATGCAAAATCTCCTGTTTTAATATCCAAGAAAATGGACTTAGTTTTTTATTTTTATTTTATTATTATTGTTATTTTAGGGTCATTCGCAGTCGATAAGGAATGCAGTCAGTCATCTTCATTATTACGGCGCAGTGCTTTTCACTTGGTCTCTCATGAGAAACACACTGCATAGTACCTCTATACGTTGAGGAATGAGTCACAAGCGAGTCGCTCTTGCTACGGGGATATTGTGACATAGGGGTTTCAGGTGCAGGTGTATTCATAAGAGGTTAGAAGTTATATATAGTTCAAATGTTCGTAGAGCTTATGGGACTTAACTACGCGGTCATCAGTCCCTAAACTTACAAACTACTTATGAACTAGCTAACAATAAGGACGGCACAAATATCCATGCCCGAGGGGGGATTCGAACCCCCGACCGTAGTGGCCGTGATTGACGCGCCGCAGTCCCCGCGGCCACCACGGCCAGCACCACCGATAGAGGTCAGGCTGAGGACTTTCAACCACTATATCTTCCACCCTCTTGTAGCCATCGACACGGAACTGCTACGTTGTACAACGGGAGACTATGTATGACAACACAGAGAAACCGTTCGTCTTCATTGTGTAGATTTGCTGAAGAGCAAAATAGTGACACCCACACGTCGAATTTTATGTAAGTCGGTAAATTTTAACTCCCATTCTTCCTCCCCTTTATCGTTATGAACCCTCTACCATCACAGTTTACAATGAGAGACTGTTACCTACTACCACATACAAACACTATTCATTTGCGATGTGTAGTTTGACGGAAGAGTGAAATATAGGCACGAACACATCAATTATATATATATATATATATATATATATATATATATATATATATATATATATAATGATAAGATGAATTACTAACAGCCCTAATTTTGGCTATTTTATTTAGTAACCTGTTTCGGTCCTCATTAGCATCAACAGCAGGCTCCTTAAACAATCGACATGGTCTATCCAATCATTACAGTCATTATTTATGCGTGGAGGGCCTGAGTATAATGTGTGATACCCAATGGATGCACCACCTAATGGTGGTAATGAGGCACCAAAACAGGTTGTCAAATAAAGTGAGCAAAATTACAGTTGAAACTAGTCTTCCAAGGTTCGCAGGAGAGCTTCTGTGAAGTTTGAAACGTAGGAGGCGTTGTACTGGCGGATGTAAAGTTGTGGTGTGGGATCGTGAGTCGTGTCGGGATAGCTCAGCCGGTACAGCGCTTGCCCGCGAAAGGCAAAGGTCCCAGGTTCGAGTCCCGGTTCCGGCACACAATTTTAATCTGCTAGGAAGTTTCATATCAGCGCACACTCCGCTGCAGAGTGAAAGTTTCATTCTGAAAAATACAGTTGTTGGCAAATCATTTCTTACAATTCGTCGACCATCCTTTGTTCCACTATTCCACGTTGACATAATGCAATTACAGAAAAAAATTCTTCAGCATGGTAGATAAGCTGTAAATAAATAATATTCAGGGAAATTTAAAACATTCTGGATTTTTTTCCACTCGAAATTCTCCATTTTACGTTTTGCGCCTACTTCTTTCCGTGGATGGCAACACTGCACTGGCGTTCCGGGCTGTGGCCTTCAAGAGCAAACGGCCAGGATACTGCCCTCTGCTGTATACAGTAAATAGCAGGCGGCGGTCAATTGACCGTCGCTGCCCTTCCAACGGTAGTGCGCGGCACTAGACCAGAGCTTGCACAGTAAACGGAGGAAAAACCTCGCTGTAGATGTGCCGTGGGCGGCGGCTGAGCGACGGCCTGCTGCTACTGGCGCTGACGGCAGTTCTGCCGTCGTCGTCCTAGCAGTGGCGCACTGGGCCGAATGCGCGCTTACACACAGCGGTTTTTCTACCGCCCACAGTCGTTTCCTTCACTGCCAGTTGAGTCTTCGTGAGTATGCACAGCTGCTAACTAGATTTTTCTCACTTGAAAACATGAGTGATCTCCTTATAAATAACGAAATATTAGTTTCATTAAATGAAGAAAGTCCTGTTTATGGAATGAAACCGTCGCCAAACCCTCGCCAGATACAAGGAGAATCAAAATCAATTTTCAATTGTTTATTATTGTGTTAAAATAAAAATGAATGTTTGTATAGTCTATGGGACTTAACTACGGGGTCATCAGTCCCTAAACTTACAAACTACTTATGAACTACGGCACAAATATCCATGCCGGAGGGGGGATTCGAACCCCCGACCGTAGTGGCCGTGCAGACCGTGACTGGAGCGCCTTAGTCCCCTCGGCCACCGCGGCCAGATTTGATTGTGTACTACAGCGTATCTGTATATGTAAAGCTCCATATATATATATATATATATATATATATATATATATATATATATATATATATATATATATATTTGTTTCAAATGTTTGACTGGCCGCGATGGCCGAGGTGACTGAGGCGCTCCAGTCACGATCAGCACGGCCACTACGGTCGGGGCTTCGAATCACCCCTCGGACATCGATATTTGTGCCGTCGTAGTTCGAAAGTAGTTTGTAAGTTTAGGGACTGATGACCCCGTAGTTAAGTCCCATAAGCTTTACAAACATTTAAACAATTTGAAGTGCGTGGTTGCTCGCCGTCGGAGGTTCGAATATTTCCTGGGGCATGGGTGTCTGTGTTGTCCTTAGGTTGGCTTAACTTAGTATAAGTAGTTTCTAAGCCTAGTGAGTAATAACCAAAGAAGTTAATCCCACATATTCAAAAACATTTCAAATGTTTGTATAGTATATGGGACTTCACTACGGGGTCATCAGGCTATATATATATATATATATATATATATATATATATATATATATATATATATATACTGCTATCTTTAAAATTAGTTTGAAAGTGATTGTGGGCGGCCACAAGATGCGTGGACATTATGCGCTGCCTCGCTCTTTCCACAGTCCAGACGGAATGCACACATTCGTTGCAAAGGAAAGGCGTTTACAAGTAAAAGTACATCTCTGGTAAAAGTGAATTGTATTTGTCAGAAGCGCTACATTCTGAGGCGGATACATATGCGTGCGAAGAGGTTGGCGGTCCCTCTGCAGGCCCTGAGCTGGCCGTTTCATTGTGCGCGGGAAGAGCGGGTAGCGGGCGCCTTTACTTGCAGCCCCAGCGTCCGGTCGCTGCTGCGCCCTTGTGGCGCCTCGCATCGCTACGGATCAGTGATTATTCCACATTTACATCGGTGTTATTGGCAGCATTTTACAAGCTTAATACATCTCCCCATTTCGATATTTTAGCGCTGAATCGTATTTTTCAACAACCCACGAAGTCACTCTGAAGTACACTCCTGGCCATTAAAATTACTACACCACGAAGAAGACGTGTTACAGACGCAAAATTTAACCGACAGGAAGAAGAGGCTGTGATGTGCAAATGATTCGCTTTTCAGAGCATTCACACAAGGTTAACATCTGCTGACATGAGGAAAATTTCCAACCAATTTATCATACACAAACAGCAGTTGACCGGCGTTGCCTGGTGAAACGTTGTTGTGATGCCTCGTGTAAGGAGGAGAAATGCGTACCATCAAGTTTCCGACTTTGACAAAGGTCAGATTGTAACCTATATCGCCATTGCGGTTTATCGTAGCGCGGCATTGCCGCTCGCGTTGGTCGCGGTCCAATGACTGTTAGCATAATATGGAATCGCTGGGTTCAGGACGGCAATACGGAACGTCGTGCTGGATCCCAACGGCCTCGTATCACTAGCAGTCGACATGACAGGCATCTTATCCTCATGGCTGTAACGTCTCGATCACTGAGTCAACAGATTCTACACGTAATCAGTTAACATTTTTAGAAAATGCCTTTCCGAGGTTGTTACCTAAAATGGTCCTCCATAATACTTCCATAGGGGAGTTTCAGGCACTAATTACATCACTAATGACTAAGGACTCTTGTGGATTTGATGGAGTATCTATCAGAATTCTAAAGTACTGTTCTCCATATGTTAGCACAGCACTAAGCCATATTTGTAATTTTACATTTCAGAATGGTCAGTTTCCTGACAGATTAAAGTACTCAGTAGTGAAACCACTTTATAAAAAAGTAGAAAGGGATAATGTTGACAAGATTAATTGATTATTTCACTTCTCTTAATTTGTTGTCAAACGTACAGTTTGGTTTTAGAAGTGGCATAACGACTGAAAATGCTATATTTTCGTTTCTCTGTGAGGCACTTGATTGGTTAAATAAAAGGCTGCGGACACTGGGCGTCTTCTTTGATTTAACAAAAGCGTTTGATTGTGTTGATCGCAAAATATTGTTGCGAAGTTGGAACATTATAGAATACGAGGAATAGCTCACAACTGTTACACCTCTTACTTTAATAATAGACAAGAAAAAGGTAATTCTCCACAGTGTAGAAAATGGCTATAACGTACAATCGCAATGGGGCAGAGTTAAGTGTGGGGTGCCCCAGGGGTCTGTTTTGGGACCCTTGCTGTTTCTTATTTATATAAATGATATGACTTCGAGTATAACTGGTGATTGTAAAATAAGTTCATGGCTTGTAGAAAACAAGTTGATATTAAGTCACAGTAAAACTCAGTTTTTACAATTTCTAACACATAATTTGACGAAAGCTGACATTCTGATTACACATAATAGGCACATGCTAAGTGAGACTGAACAGTTCAAATTTATAGGTGTTCAGATAGACAGTAAACTGTTCAGGATCTTGTTCCAAAACTAAATTCTTCTGTATTTCCCATTAGAACAATATCTGAGATATTGTCTACTACGATTACTTTCACCCACTTATGACGTACGGGGTTATTTTTTGGGGTAACTCGACTGGATCAAAATGGATATTTTTGGCTCAGAAACGGGCCGTTCGAGCAATATGTGGTGCAAGTTCACGAACGCCATGTCGACCCCTTACCAGAGGTCTGGGAATTTTGACACTGGCGTCACAATACGTTTTTTCTTTAATGTCCTTTGTTGTTAATAATATCAGCTTATTCCCACGAGTTAGTAGCTTTCACTCGGTCAATACTAGACAGAAGTCGAATCTACATTTGCATCACACCACCTTGACACTTGTACAGAAAGGTGTGCAGTATTCTGCAGTTACCTAATGGCTCACTCCTTTTATTCTGTAGAGGAACAATTAAGCTAATTAATTTCTTTTCTTTGTTGATTCTTTTCACTTTGTCTTAGGATTGTCGTGTGCATAGGACTACTTAAAAATTTTCTATTATCTTTCTTGTGTTAAACTTCATGTATTGACTTGTTCCATGACCATGAAGTTTTACTTCTCAATTAGGTCTTGCGGAACAGAAAACCATATTATTATTATTATTATTGTAGAGGAGAAAATTCTCTACAACTTTCCTCTCTTTTTTTTTCGTAACTCGCATCGTTACGGAGATATTTGCAAAAAGGACGACGTTTTGACAGCTCCTCTTGATTTTACGTATACCAGACGTTAAGAAATATTACGTGACATTCTTAACCCAGAACTCTCTCGAGCATACGCCATCTTCTTTCCTGTATTTAATGATTTTCTTATTATAACTTATGCTTTGTTATTTCAAAACAGTGGTGCACTGAAGAATTAAAAAAAGAACGTCGTTCATCGTACGATAAATTATAATCTAGTGTCTAAAACTGCAAATTTAGCTGTTAGCAACTGCTAGGGATAGTACGAGAATTAATAGAAATGCCGTAGCGGTTTGCCGTGGTGTAGTTCGTAGTGTGTTACATTGTGATGCATGTGGTCGGTACTTCAAAACCCGCTAATGCCATTTTTTCCACCTTAGCTCCTAAAAGGGTTTCCGGCACTCTTAGTTTCGGCTTTAAGTTTTTTCGTTACAGATGGCATCGAACTTTCTGACCGAGCACGCTGAACTACCACGCTGGCAACCATCTGACCGAGTGCTCTGAGCCAACGAGCCCGGCAAGTTTCGAAGCACCGTCTAAGATGTTCCTGCATCATAAACTAATTCGCTGCCTATTACGCTATGCCGAACAGCTGCAAGAGTAATCCGTAATTCTCGAACCATTGATGGCTGGTGTTATGTGGTAACATGGCATTTTTCGACTTTTGATTGTAATTTATTGTCCTAACAACAACGTATTTCTGATAATTTTCAGTGCCCCATTGCTTTCAAATGCTTGAGTTGAATGAGTGAGTTATAATGAGAAAATCATCAAGTTTTCTGACCGCCATATGTTGAGCACCTCGATAAAAACCAGCCAGACATGTACACTGTAGTGGCTATTATTTTATGCATAATTTACTGCTTTAATTTTGACCAGCTATCCATTTTATATCTGACCATCCACCAGCTCATGATTTTCTATATAACTATCATCCAGTACACATAGCACATATTATATGGAGCACTATAAAAAGCAGTTTAATGCCAATGAGACCGGATGATGACACTACAGAAATGAAATAAAAATTGCTTTCTTGGCATCTATCCTGCCCCTCCCCCCTTGCTGCGAACCCTGGTTCATTTCTGAAGTGAATGCTGCCCATTTTAATCTAGAGATCTCGTTAGCACGAAAGGAACTCAAATGTTCAAATGTTTGTAGAACTTATGGGACTTAACTACGGGGTCATCAGTCCCTAAGCTTACAAACTACTTATGAACTAGCTAAGACTAAGGACGGCACAAATATCCATGCCCGAGGGGGGATTCGAACCCCCGACCGTAGTGGTCGTGCAGACCGTGACTGGAGCGCCTCAGTCCCCTCGGCCACCGCGGCCGGCACGAAATGAACTCATTCAGGTACGAGATCCTTTCGTGCTAACGAGATCTCTAGATTAAAATGGCCAGCATTCACTTCAGAAATGAATGAGGCAAAGCGCACCATCTGCAGAATCGTCGACAGGACCGATTGCGGGCCTTTAATACAGAGCCGAGTGGAGGGTTCGAATCAGAGAATGAGATGCTTCTGTGGTCGTGTAGGCTGCATATTCCTCAACTTACGCCATAGGGTGGTGCGGTTTCAGGTTCTGCTAAATGTCTCAGGCGTCCATACACACAACATACAGACGGCTGTTAAATGGGTAGCGAGGCCTGTGTCGCGTGGAAAGAGCTTTTTTACTTTTAAGTAGTGTCGATGCAAGACAAATTCTGAAGGTAGACCAAGCAACAGCAATGTCTTTATCAATTGCTGTATCTGTATTGGGAAAATGTCGTAACTTCATTCACAAACAAACAGCACTGAAACTGAAACCGTTATAAGGGACAAAAGACGTTTATGAGCCCGCGTGAATTCTAAGTAGTTGTCAAAATGCATTTGACTAGCCACAAATATTCGTGAGCAAAGCGTTCATGACGCATACAGAGATCAGCGAACACGAGGTGCTCAATGTTCAATAGCGTATCAACTGAACTGACAAAAATGAAAGCTAAATTTACCTATTTAAAACTATCGACAACAAATTACTGTCGACATCTTCATACGAATAAGTGTCCATTCCTTCAAAATTAACTCAGCAAAGGTAAGCCAGATGTGGTTTAAATTGACAGCAATAATATCTACAGAAAATCAATATACATTAAAAATAAGTTGAACTGAACCCCCACGGCACATAAAACAAGTCAGAACACTATTAAAGAATCGACGGAAAAATACATCAAATTTAGAGGCACGGTTAAGTTTCATAAAGGCTTAAAATTTTGTGCAAACGTCCATGACAGAGACAATTAATAGTTCCCATAACGAAGCACCGTCTCAACATATAGTAGAAAATAAAGAGGGCCGAATATCAAGTAAACCAGCGCCAAAGCACAATTAATTCCTTCACTGCCCAGCAGCGATGGAAATATTATCGATGAGAATCTCGCTAAAGTGAACTTAACTAAATTCATTTTACTTAAAACTTCCGGGTTGATAGGCCGTGGTCTATAAGTAAAACTTTCCCCTAGCATTTCTTCCTCGGCTGCGGAAGACATCATAAGAGGCGAAGTGACAACTGCCATTTCCCCTCCGCTGATATCTTCCGCAGCCGAGGGCGAAACGTTAGGGAAAAGTTTTATCTATCGTCTACGGCCTGTCAGCCCGGAAATTTTGAGTGAAGTTAACACCGGCCGCGTAGGCCTACATAGTAAGATTACTAAATACAGTTTTTCCGAAATTCCTTCTCCAGATAAGACGAAATTAATATTCCATAATTTAAACAAAAAGAGCTGTCAACACAGCCTAGGTGTTGGTAATCTATTGAAATCACTTAATAAAGGCTTGTCGGTCAAGACTGTATGGAAGGGGGAAAATGGTTAAATAATTGGAGAGAGGTTGATTGAGAGTCACCCCCCCCCCCCTCTTTATTTATTCTTTCCATGACCTTCTCCATGTTGCCATGGGCTTTGAGGAACTGAATTCAGTTGTCTCGAAAGTTTTTTAAATGTTGTGGAGAAAATAGGATCTGAATGTTCATTGGAAGAAGCTAGGCAGTTAATGGAACAGGCCATACCCACACAATTTTATACAATAGAAATTCCACCCACCTCTACTTCTGAAATTAAGAAAATAATAAACTCTCTCAAGAGTAAAAGTGCATATGGAATTGATGGTATTTGCAGCAGGGTAATAAAGCTTGTTCTCAAGAAATAAGTAGGATTCCTAGCCACACTTGTAATAGTTCTCTGAAGCAGGGTGTGTTTCCTGATACACTGATATATGCTATTGTTAAACCACTAACAACTACCGCCCAATCTCACTTCTTACATGCTTATCCAAAATTCTTGAAAAATTAATGTATTCTAGAGTAGTTTCACACTTAGGTAAAAATAAAGTTCTAACAAAATGTCAGTTTGGTTTTCAGAAAAGCTTTTCAACAGAAAATGCTATATATTCTTTCACCAATTAAATATTAAATGCTCTGAATACCGGACATCACCCGTTGGGATTTTATGTGATCTCTCCAAGGCTTTTGTTTATGTCAATCATGGAATTCTTTAAGATAAACTAATGTATTGTGGTATGAATGGGACAGTGTACAAATGGTTTAAATCATACCTAACAGGAAGAGTGCAGAATGTTGACATAAGTAATTCACATAATATGCAAAAAACAGCTGATTCCTGAAACTGGGGAAATGGGGTGCCACAAGGTTCGGTCTTGGGCCCTTTGCTGTTCTTAATATATATTAATGACTTGCCATTCTATAGCCATGAAGATGCAGAACTGGTTCTTTTTGCAGATGATATAAGTATAGTTATCACACCTGACAGATAAGAACTGAAGAAATCGTAAACAACGTCTTTCAGAAAATCATTAAGTGGTTCTCATCAAATGGAATATCATTAAATTTTGATAAAACACAGTACATACAGTTCCGCACAATAAATGGAATGACACCATTAATAAATATGGACTATGATTAGAAGTTACTGAAGCTGTTGGAAAAGATTGGAGAAGCAAGACATAGAAAGGTAGTTGAATCCTTGCTTGAGGAAGAAAAACATGGATTCAGGATAGACCCAGGTACGATGGATCTTATTTTTGCAATAAGAATGCTAACAGAAAAGTACTGGGAATGTGGAAGAAAGCTCGTTATTTGTAGACATCGGAAAAGCATATGACAGTGTTCCTCAAAGCAAGATATGGGAATGTTTGGAAAACCTAAAGGTGCCAAAGTATCTGATTGATAAAGTCGAAATGCTATACCAAAAGTGTTGCAGCTGTGTCCAGATAAGCAATGGACGATCAGAATGGTTCGAAACAAAGAGAGATGTCCAGCAAGGAAGTGTCTTATTACCACTCCTATCGTAATGGACAAAATTATAAAATCTATCAATAAAATAGACAGCGAACCTAATTCCCTTGTTTTTGTCGATGATTTGATGGTATGGGGAAAGACAGAAGCTGAAGCACAGACGAAACTGAATGATTGGAAGACCACATTCAAAAATTTCGGAATGAAGATAAGTAAAACAAAGACAGTAGAAATGACCATCAACAGGCTAGGAACAACATCAAATATATTTCTAGATGGGGCCAAAGTAGAATCTGTTTCTTATTTCAAATACCTAGGAAGTATGATCTGTAAAGATAACACCGTTAAGCAGGAAATACTCAGCAGAACACAGAAAGCATCCGGTTTTTACAGTCAAATAAGAAATCTTCTCTGGGACGATAAAATGCCACAAAAAGCAAAAGCAACCATGTACCATAACTATTTCGTTCCAATCATTACCTACGGCTTAGAAACATGTACCCTACTAACCAGAGACCTCAGTGGAATCCAGGCAATGGAAATGGGATTCATTAGAACTATGAATCAGACAACCAAACAGGATAAAATTAGGTATGAGATGAATAGAAAAGTAGCTGGTATTGAGGTTCCTGTCACCAGCATCATAAGGAAACGTAGACTTCAGTGGTATGGGCACTTAATGAGAATGAATAGTGATAGACCTGCTAAAAAGTATTTCAACCTCAACCTCACAGGAAGAAGACCTCGGGGAAGACCAAGGAAACGCTGGATAGAGACTGTAAGATCAGATGTAGAGGAGAAAGGACACAAATAGGAAGACATTCTGGAACAGAAGATGTATGAAGACAGGAAACTGGAGTTGGAAAATGATGATGATGATTAGAAATCTGTAGCAAAGATAGAATATTCAAAATTTTTAGGTGTATGCATTGACGAGGGGTTGAACTGGAAAAAACACATTGAAGATCTGCTGAAACGTTTGAGTTCAGCTACTTATGCTATTAGGGTAATTGCAAATTCTGGTAATATACATCACAGTAAATTAACTTACTATGCCTATTTTCATTCTCTGCTTTCGTATGGCATTATTTTCTGGGGTAATTCATCACTGAGTAAAAAAGTATTCATTGTACAAAATCGTGTAATCAGAATAATTGCTGGAGCCCATCCAAGATCATCCTGTAGACACTTATTTAAAGAGCTAGGGATCTTCTCAGTAGCTTCACAGTATATATATATATATATATATATATATATATATATATATATATATATATATATTCAGTTATGAAATTTGTTACTACTAATCCCACTGAATTCAAAAGCAATAGCAGAGTACATAAGTACAACACTAGGAGAAAGAATGATCTTCTCTATTCAAGGTTAAATCTAGCTTTGGCACAGAAAGGGGTGAATTATGCTTCCATAAAAGTGTTTGGTCATCTACCAAACAGTATCAAAAGCCTGACAGATAGGCATCTAGCATTTCAAAATAAATTATAAGAATTTCTGAATGGCAATTCCTTCTACACTATAGATGAATTTTTAGATGTAAATTAGTAAATCTAAAGAAAAAAAAGAAAACAAATTATTGTCATGTAATATTTAGTACAAAGTAATAATATGTAAAGACACCTGTCATTAACCTGACACGTTCCGCATCATTACGAAGTGTCGTATTCAAGATCTATGGAACAAGTACTAATCTAGCTAGGAACTAATCTGCTAAACGAACTACATAAAAAAACGCCACTTTATTTTATTCACAAAATAATAAAGAAACCGCACAATTAACGAAATGTCCTTTCATTCGAGCCGTGTCTAATTAACACTGAAGTTTTATGTTGCATCTATAAGGTTAAAAAGCACTTTTATGTAATCAACTGCTACTCTATGACCGACCATATCGGACAACGTGTCAGCCCGTGATGTGTGCGATACACCTCGGCCTGCCGGTGTCCCAACTCTCGCCAAAACATGGCCGAGGCGTTTCAAATGTTGAAATGTTTGTAAATCTATTTGAATAAACTGCTATGGTCATTAGTCCGTAGACATACAAACTACTTAAACTAACTTACACTAAGGACAAAAAATACACACCAGTGCCTGATGGAGGACTGAACCACTGACGAAAGCGGCCATCCAGTTCGTAGGTTGATGGCTCATAGCACGCGGCTACTTCCGAGTGTTTCGTTTGCTCTTTTGTTACTGGTTTTGTTTATTAATCTACATGTTATTATATGCTCTGATATAACATAATAATAGATTTTTGAGAGATGAATTCTTGTGACATTCAGGTAAATGCAATGAAATATATTATTTTGGGCACGCAGCCTTCAAATGCACTGCCCAATCACAGTAGAGTACAAGAACTTCCCACGGGAACAGTACCGATACCGACTGTACCACCTATTATTGGTACCTCACCACGTCAGCTACAAAAGCTCTGTTCTAACTTGCGAATTGAATGTTATGACTGCAATCAAGAAATATCACAACTGTATATCAACTAGATTGCTCAGAATGTATGCTGGTGAAGTGACTTTTTACTTAGCAGTAATATACAAAGTTTTGGTCAGCGCAAGAACTGTGCCTAAAAAAATTTTCAATGTTTGTTAAGCTTCAGGGACTTAACTACGGGGTCATCAGACCCTAAACTCAGAAACTACTTATGAACTAATTTATACTAAAGACAGAACAAACATCCATGCCCGAGGGAGGATTCGAACCCCCGACGGGGTACGGCCTCGCGTAATTCTCTTAAGATTATTGCTAGTAATTCTTCGTTTTTGAAGGCGAATAAAGAAAACGCTTTGTGTTTGCTACAATTGATTTTATTTCTCCCAGACGCGTGTCACCTTTTATTTTAAAGGCATCTTTAGTGGGATCTACAAGTACAATTTTTTTAGATGTATTGTTTCGTGATTGTAATAGTTCACGTATTTTTTTACATAAGGGAAGAAGTTTTTACTTAAATTTTCGTCGCCTTTTCAACTATATTCTACTGTTTCCTCCATCTGGTCAAGGCCACATGTTACATATTGTATAACTAACACACTTTTTCACTCAACTGTACACATTTTGGAGGTATTCAGCAGCCACGATTTACTTTCTATATTTTCGTGTTTCATTTGTTTTGTTGCCAAGTTAACGAAATGTATGTTGGTTGCTAATCTTTCTCAGTGAACAAAATGTAAGAATAAGAAAAAATATTTGAAACGGCAATATAAGAAGAGAGAGAGAGAGAGAGAGAGAGAGAGAGAGAGAGAGAGAGAGAGAGAGAGTCAGAGAGAGATAATAGTCTTATTTTGTTTGTGTATAATTGCAATATCTGTATGACGGGGGTAGAAATTTTGGTGTTTAATTGATTTATGTTTTATTTTAAATGATCTGTGATCCCGGGGGGGGGGGGCGTTAATGAGTCTTAGGGATTGGCCAATGTAACTATTTCATCTATCAAAGTAAACAGTGAATCGTTTGATCTGTTTACTTGATCTTTCAGCAGAATTTTGTTTTCTCTATGTGATAATTTTCTTGGAGTGTGACAAGTTGTTTTTTATTATTATTTATTGTAATTATTTTGATATCATCTTCTCTGGAGGTTGGTCTGTGATTCTGTTGTCGTAGATGTTCGGCAAATGTGGAATGGTTTGTATCATATTTCCATTATATCTGACATCAAAGGTTCTGTTGGTCTGTCCTACATACCTGACTTCACAAGTGCTGCACTGTAATTGGTGTATTCCAGATTTTGGTATATGTCTGTGCTTTTCGTTAGTTGTGGAGTGTATTTTTGGATAGAATTATCTGTTGAGTATGCTATATTTATGCCCTCTCTTTTGAAAAAGTTGGTAAAATATATATAACAGCTATATACGTTACCGGTAAGGTTGAAATCTGAACATTCTGTTGCTCCGTTTAATTTTCTTAAGAGTGTGCTGCGTTGTTGAGTTGCCTCTGTAGTAAATTTTCAGAATCTATATCGAATTCCAGCTGAGCGTAACACTGTAGTCGTCATCTTGCCGGCAGTGTCTCCTTCTTGTTCAAATTGTAAATTAAGTGGGGAGCCAGTATGTGCATTTTGGTGGTTCAAGCGAATCAAAATTAGAGTGTGTGAGAGGGAAAGATGAGTTCAGTGGTGGACAGTTATCTTATTTTTTTCAATTTCTTAACAAGTATATTTGTTTTTGAGGACCAAGGGTCTGTATTGTAGTTAGGCCTGGACCTGAAGCTGTAGTGGTCTTCTTAGTGAGTGTCAACGAAGTGCAATTATCCATGTTCAAAGTGTACCTCCATGTATAGACGTGTTTGACAGCTCGGTATCCCGTTGTTTTTCGGCACGGTACGGAGGTACTGCTTATTTTCCTCATTGTTCCAGTATTTTCCCAATTTGGATACCTAAAAAAGTTGGAATAGTCTTGTTCACCCTTGATCAGGTCTTTTTGCGACCACGGTTCTGAGGTCTAGGCTTATAGATTGATAATATTAAAGTAAGGACGGAGTTGAAGCCCTTGGTTCTGTTTCGGGGAACTCGGAATGACCTCGAACAATTAGTGTATTGCAGTGCATCCCGGATGGAGTGTGGACGATCGTGGAGCAAGTGTGATGTATCCTTCTCCAGCAGCGTCGTGAGGAGTTGAGTGTCTGGAGGAGGGACTCAAACCACCGTCAGAAGAAGTTACGTAAGTGTACTCTCAACATACCTGGGCTATTCATGCGCCGGAAGTTAATGATAATGTATGGTTGCTACTAAGTATTGTCGGGTAAGAGTTTTAAATTTATTGTTCCAGTTTGAGGCCTTTTTATTTAAATTATTCGTTGTTATTCAGTAAATTATATCTTTATTAAAAATTTAAGCAACAGCAAGCACTCGTAACGTATACAGGTATCGAAATTGGCACCATTTTATTTGAGATATGATGGTTTCGTATTTCCTGGGATCTGGCGTACATTCTGTTACCCCTTGGATTAATGACTTTGAATGGTTGTTGTTTTAATGCCATAAATATTTTATTTTGGTATTTCTCCTGAAATGTTGGGAAGGGGGGACTTAGACCTTCTAATTTGTTAATAAAAAGTTGTTATGTGAGACTGGTTACCCAATCTCAGCTCCATACTTATTACGAAGATTGTGTTGGTTATTTTTTACAAGTACTGTTTTAGCAGAAGATCGTCAGACTTGTTGTAAGACGCTATTCAGATGTATGTTAAAATTTATGGCGAGTGATCTTTATAAGTTCTTAGACAAACTTTGGAATTTTGTAAGACTGAAGGGTGCTGACATTTTCAAAATTGGTGGCACGCATTCCACCCCATCTGTTTCTGTAGTTCAGAAGGGTAGAGAGGGCACCAGACTGAAATAAGCGTTACACAAAGAACACACCTCAGGTATATTATTAATCAAACAGTAACAATCCTGCGGCTTGTCCTTAAATTGACTCTATGTCTTATTTTAAACCGATCTCGTGGTCATCCCAAACGCTCGAGCATTACTCAAGAAAGAATCACACCAGTATTTTTAACCATCCTTTACAGGTGAATTACATCTCCCCAAAATTCACAGAATAAACCGAAGTTGACCATGTGCCTCTCCCACAACATAAAAAAACAAATAAATAATAAAACATGGATTAATTTTCATTGAAATTTCATTTTTTTGTAATACTGTGCAGAGCATGTGTGATACACACTGCAAAATAAGAAATAGAATACAACGGAAATCAACTTGTACGCAGCATTTTAGAAAGGAAAGAGACAATAGATCAATGTGGGAACACTTGAGGTAATACTCGAAGCAATCTTAGAAGATGGGAAAGGTAAACCTACCATTACACGTATATTTGCACAAAAGTATACAGCTTAGATTTTAGCTTTAAATTTATGAAGGTGGTAGGGTAAAGGAATGTAAACAAAACGTTATGTACTAGTAGCACAGAAAACATACAGCAGTTATAAGTGTCCAAGGGCGTGAAAGGAACTCATTTGTTGGTAAGGGAATATAGTTACATCTTTTTGGAAACGTTATTCGGTCCGTACACTGACCAAGCTCTAAAGGAAAACCAGGAGAAATTTGCAAACGTAATTCAAATTCAGGGAGAAGTAATAAAAAAATGCTTCTTGTCGCTTGTATAATTCTGTCGGAGGCAGGAAATGATCTAGATGAACTATTCACCAATTCAGTGCAATTGACATTCTCATGAAATGAGAGTGTAATATGAAAATTAACAAGAGCAAAACAATTGAATGTAGAACAATTAAACCAAGAGATGATGAGGGAATTAGATTTGGAAACGAGACAAAGATAAGTTTTGTTATTTGCACAGCTGAATAACTTCCGATGGTCGGAGTAGAGAAGATGCAGAATCGGTGAGGAAAGAAAAGCATTTCTGAAGAAGAGAAATTTCTTAACATAGGAAATTAATTTCAGTGTTAGGAAATCTTTTCTGATGGGCTTTTTCTGAAGTTTACCCTGAACGGGAGTGAAACGTGGACAATGAACAGTTCAGAGAAGAAGTGGATAGAAGATTTTTAAATTTGGTGCTACCGAAGAATGCTGAAGATCAGAGGGCTAGATCGTGTTACTAACGAGGATCTACTGAACAGGTTTGGATAGAAAATAAATTACTGACATTTTGACTAAACCAAGAGATCGATTTGTAGGACACATTCTAAGGATCAAGGAAATATCATAAAAATATTATAAGAGCGGTTCGATGAACCCTTTGCCACACATAAATGAGTTCTGAGGTTTTATTTAATATTGGAGAGGTATTTGGGAGTCAATATAGCTCAGGAATACGGTAACACACTTTAATGTATGTGGCTTGTCGTTGTTAGAAACGAAGAGACTTGCACAGGAGAGAGTAGCATCAAACCAGTTTTACTGCTGAAGACAGAACACAACATGCTGCAGCCCCCTCCAAACCCTCCTCGAACCCCCATCCCAGACCATGCTGCAGCTCCCCCAGACCCTCCTTGAAGCCCCCCAGACCATGCTTAGGCAAATAGAAAGCCGCAATACTGCACGGCGCGGCGAAATCAGTAATCAAGCCAGCTCGGGTTGACCTCAGCACCCACCAGACCAAGATCCTGGATACGCCACTGGTATGAACTATTCTACATGTGTTCATTGTCCAATACTTTGTGGTAATGCTTCTAGAGTATTCTCACAACACAGGCCACGGAAAATTTTAATGATCAAGTTACATGGTTCCCGAGACACTAATGTGGCGTACCCCCCTTTTTTTTGTAGTAAAATTGTTTTAGAAATTCACGGTGTTTTGCTGATATCCCCTGAAACACTTCCGTAGCTGCAAAATAATTCATTAGGAATATGGTATTGCCGTCGCCGATATATTGAAAGTACTAGAACATTGTGAGCAAAGTTAGATGAAAGTGAGATGTGCAATATTGAAGAATTGCTCGACTAAATATCTCGACAGGGCTGCAAATATCACAAAACTCCTTAGTACCTTCTCAGTAATGTATAGACATAATTTACTCGGTCCTGCTGCGTTTCAACATTCCTATCTCCCTTTAAACATCATGCGACTTTAAAAACGTACACGGTGACACGAGCCGGTATTGTCGGTTGTCTCCTGCCAGAAATTCGATTTGCTTCGACGCGGCTCTCCAGCCGCTCGGCTCGGCATTTCTCGGCATCTGTCAATAGCACTGGAGCTCAACTCTGGAGCAGAGCAGCAGGGGGCAAAAGTGGCGCACGCGGCGACTGGGCACAGGAGGGGGCGCTGACAATTCACTTACCTGCTAACAGCGTCTGCAGAGCCGCCACCTGCAAAGTGGCCGCGCCAGGGCGGTCGCGCCCACACCAGCCCGCCGCCGACACGTCGCAACCTGCAGGCAGTTGACAGTCAACACCGCTGAGCTGTCGACGCTCCAGCTGGATCCAATGTCTCTATTACAGTTTGAAACGTGAAAATGTCTAATATTGTGCCTCCTGTTTTGTGTCGAGTAACTTGCTTGCAAGAAAATGTATAATGTTGCTTCTACTGTGTGTATTGATACGTGTACTTTAGTCTGTGAAGTTTCATCTTTGGCAAAGATCATGTATTGCATAGCATTGTAGCTCGCGCAGAGAGAGAGTGGCACTTGTGGTTCAACTCGCTTAGAGAGCAGTGGTGTGTATGGCTCCGATATAGAGCAGAGGCTGCTGTATCAGCAAGTTGATTTGATTGTATTTGGAATATATATTGTATTTTTTTTATTTCTATATAAACGTTGTACCACCGCTGGAATGAAGGTAATTGCATTTCATGCCATTGTAAAAGGTTGTATTATGTTGATAATGTAATGGTGATTATTAATAATAAGTAACAAGTTGACCTTTCTTTCCTATTTCATTTACATAGTTAGTAGATTAACCTACTTCCTTCATTTGATAATTAGTTATTTGTGGATTTAAATTACAGTATTGATTTTGATAATCTTGTTGAACAGATTTCGTTATTTGTGCCATAGTCATGCAACACTACAGTTAATTGATTATGATACTGAATTTTGATAATCAGGTACTGATCTGCATAAAATTCTGTCAAACATTAAGAAAGTAGTTTGGTTTTTTTAATATCTTTCTCGCAGTCAATTTTTTTGAGTATAGTCAGTGTCTGTTTCATATGGTGACTTGCCAGAGTCATTTTGTTAAAAGATCCATTGCGCACATAATCAGTTTAATGCACTGTTCCTTATTTAACAGTACATACATCAATATCAGGGCCATAATTAAACCTAATTGCTGTGTGAATGAACAATTTATTGTCTGATTTAACGATAGGTTCAACATTAAACAGCACACACACACACACACACGACTTTTAAGTTTTCGAAGAAAGTTCTTCAGAAACTTGCATAGCAGAGGAGCGTGGGACTTGTATCATTTAGTAATGCTCTTTTTCTGCAACAGCGAATTTTGACCACGTTAATTTTGTTTGTAAGATAGACGCTCTCCAGGATACAACTTGTTGTGTCTTCGTGATGTTATACTGGATGTAGGTGGACAGTGAGGAGCAGGGATGTGGACATGGGACTGCCACCGAAAGAAGTGATTAGTCCACAGACAATGAAATAAATACTGAACTTTTGATGTGATTGTGTTGGTACAAAGTACTTTTAAAGATTGCACAGTTTTGCAACGTAATAATAAACTATTCTGCCAGAAAAAAGAAAGTTTTTCCGCTTATGTCCTAAGCAAACTGCTGGCTCTCCTCTGATGAACTGCCTGGAGCTGTCGAACTCATGAATCTGATTCGTAATAACTGGAACTCTCCCGTATTGGTGTGGTGCACCGGCACATATAGGCGAGCCCTCTTTTTCCTGCTGACCGGCGTGCGGATGAGGCAAAGAGGTACCGAGACTGCGGGCGCCCCCGGCGGCTGTTATACTATGGAGCGACTTATCGCATCTTCTTTTAGTTTCTCGGTGACTTGTGTAGACCGCTGGCGTAGTGGGAAATAGCGACGACACAACACAGCTTTTACACTAATGCCCATTAAAATTGTTAAATCGAGAAGAAACGGAGATGATAAATGGGTATTCATTGGACAAATAGATTATACTAGAACTCACATGTGGTTACATTTTCACGAAATTTGGGTACATAGATCCGGAGAAATCAGTACCCAGAACAACCACCTCGGGCAGTAATAATGGCCTTGATACGCCTGGGTATTGAGTCAAACAGAGCTTGGATGGCGTGTACAGGTACAGATGCCCATGGAGCTTCAACACGATACCACAGTTCATCAAGAGTAGTGATTGGCATATTGTGATGATCCAGTTGCTCGGCCACCATTCACCAGACATTTCCAATTGGTGAGAGATCTGGAGAATGTGCAGGCCAGGGCAGCAGACGAACATTTTCTATACCCAGAAAGGCCTGTATAGGACCTGCAACTTGCGCTCATCCATTATCCTGCTGAAATGTAGAATTTCGCAGGGATGGAATGAAGGTTAGAGCCACGGGTGACCGAGACGTGTAACCAATGGCACCCATACCATCATGCCGGGTGATACGTCAGTATGGCGATGACGAATACACGCCTCCAATGTGCGTTCACCGCGTTGTCGTCAAACACGGATGCGACCATCATGATGCTGTAAACAGAACCTGGATTCATCGGCAAAAATGAAGTTTTGTCATTCGTGCACTCCAGGTTCGTCGTTGCGTACACCATCGCAGGCGCTCCTGTCTGTGATGCAGCGTCAAGGGTAACCACAGCCATGGTCTCCGAGCTGATAGTAAATGCTGCTACAAACGTCGTCGAACTGTTCATGCAGATGGTTGTTGTCTTGCAAACGTCCCCATCTGTTGACTCAGGGATTGAGACGTGGCTGCAAGATCCGTTACAGCCATGCGGATAAGATGCCGGTCATTTCGGCTGCTTGTGATACGAGGCCGTTGGAATCCAGCACGGCGTACCGTATTGCCATCCTGAACCCAGCGATTCCATATTCTGCTGACAGTCATTGGATCGCGACAAACGCGACCAGCAATGGTGCGTTACGATAAACCGCAATCGTGGTATGCTATAATCGGACCTTTATTAAAGTCGGGAACGTAATGGTACGCATTTCTCCTCCTTACAACAACGTTTCACCAGGCAACGCCGGTCAACTGCTGTTTGTATATGACAAATCGGTTGGAAACGTTCCTCATCTCAGCACGTTATAGGTGTCGCCAACCTTGTGTGAATGCTCTGAAAAGCTAATCATTTGCATATCACAACATCTTCTTCCTGTCGGTTAAATTTCACGTCTGTAGCACGTCATCTTCGTGGTGTAGCAATTTTATTAGCCAGGAGCGGAGATTAAGTCACCTTATAGTTTCTTCTGTCACGGTTTATAGCCTACAACGATCTGCAACAGAGCTCCTATGTGGAACTCTCAAAGTAACAGAGAAGTTCTTTATTTTTCTGTTGTTCTGTTGATAATTTTGTATAGAGGTGTTCTGCTTATCGGTCACATGTCAAAGGAGTGTGTTATTTGCAGACGAAAATTTAATAATTTTCTGTCGTTCAAATTTTTTTTGCATTCTCTTGCTATTTTCTTTATCTAAAAAAGGACGATGTGCGCATAAGTTTTGTGTACTATTAGAAAAATATTACTTGGGATACATTAATAGAATTGGCAATATTTTTGAATTGCAAAAGGTTGTCCTGTGGAGCTGTATTAGAGATGACTTGTTTCTAGTGTACAACTGAAATGGACAGACAGTACTGTGAATGTGCAAATAGAAGTCATCTCCAGTGGAACCAGGTCTTCAATCTAAACAAAAAAAAAAAAGCTATATTAGCGAGTCAAAAACTTTAGTTAAATTTTTTATTATATAAAAAATTACATTCTCACTTCCTTACCTATGTTGTTAGTTGGTGCAGTTTATCTCTCCTGAAGATTTTAAAACATATGATGACGATAGTATTGTAATAACAAAAATTGGCCTACATTGAAAAAAGAAAATCAAGATGACTAACCTAATAATAACATCTAAGAATTCTCATAGTGTGTTTTAGCTCCAGCTTCCCATTTGGGACGGAAAAAATGTAGCAATAATGGTAGTGAAAGTATTTTTGACGCATTACTTACATAAACTGCTAATATCTTTGGAAGAGAGCGATGTTGTGTCTCGCTCATCCTTACCTTAGGAAGCTGTCTTTAAGGGAAAAGAATCGAAATGTGGTATGAGACATAGCTGAAGGAGTTGAGGGAATGGCTGGACAAACCGATGCGCCAGTGTACTGGCCGACCTATTCCTAGAAACTGAACACGACTTGGGGAAGAAGAGGGGAGAAAGGGAGTGAGAGGG
Source organism: Locusta migratoria (assembly GCA_026315105.1). Classification (NCBI taxonomy): domain Eukaryota; kingdom Metazoa; phylum Arthropoda; class Insecta; order Orthoptera; family Acrididae; genus Locusta; species Locusta migratoria. Next base: position 340,275,985 of record CM048746.1, read on the forward strand.
GAAGAGTTGCGGTTTAGAGAGGGTGAAAGTTCACTAATACAACTGTGTGTGTGTTTGTGTGTGTGTAAATGAATTCCTGCATATTTAAACAAATTGAAAGGAATAAGTTAATGCTAAATGAGTCTAGAATAAAGATCGGCTAAGTTTGTGTTGTCGTGTTGTAGTGTGTGTAATGTGTTTTTGTAAGTGAACCATTTTGTGTTTAAGAAGTGGGATGTTAATTTCCATTACTGTGGTGTGGCTCTGATAGTCATCGATGGTTACAAATAACATAAAGCTCTTCTACAACTGGAAACGCTGATAACAGCTCTCAAAATACAATGCTGCAAATAACTTTTAGTGCAATTTCTACTTTCAATTACGTATAATGCAAGTCTTTTCAGAAATTTTTAAATAATCAATTTACATTATCGGGAAGAAATAACTAAGTCGTCATGATTAAGTTTTTATGGCTCATTTATGTTTTTGAGTAGTTTAACACAAAAGTTACGATCACATCTTTTGTTACATAAGTTGGTTTCACATTTTGTAATGAAGTTTAAATTATATATTTGACTGCCAGTTAAAAACACACATCTGTAACCTATCTCATTCAATCATCATGGTATCTAAAGTGACATTAATTTCAAAAGCAAACTTGTGTCACTTAGAATCACATTCTGGTATTAAGTTTAAAACTCGAACTAGGACAAATAATGAAATTTAATGTTTCACTGTATTACGACAGTATTTAAAAGGGAATAAAATTAATTTACATAATAACATTATGTTTCTGACAATTATATGCAAATATAAACATATTCGTGATTATTTCCTGGTTAATGAATTGCTTATAACACTGAATCAGTGAAATTTGGCTGTTTTTACATTTTTAACGTTTATTTATGTCTCTCGATATTTTAATAATGCTTCGAACGCAAAAATTACATAAACTATTTGGTCAATTACGCAGAAAGTTATTTTAAACAAAAGTTACTCTTATTTCACCTTTCGGACCACTAGGAGCGCTAGTGTCGTTGCTACTGTCAGTTGGTAATAACTTTCACTGCAGTGAGTGTCGCGTCTGTGTGCAGTTACTATCGAGGGACATGGCTCAAAGAAGGCTCATTGACTGATTTCTGATGTTTATTGCCAGTAATTTCACCCTAACTTCGAGAAACTATGCCCCATAGTAAAATGAAGAGGGTTTTGAGAGCTGTTCATGTCTTGTCTAGTAACATGTGTCTTTTTCCTGGATATCCTGTTACAGTAATAGAGAAATAATGATGCGAAACCTTGTAAACTTCATATACCGTACTGTATTATAACTGAAAGTTGTAAATGGGCTACCACGATCAGCCATTGTGAACTTAGATACCAGTATCTCATCCAGAGCTCTCTCGTTCTACATTTATTAATAAAAGTGATAATAATAAATCTTTTTAAAACACAGGGTTTAATGAGTAGCCGCGATTGAAGCCGGGACTAAGGTCTTGCTGATAAGTAGTCTAAAACAAGACAGTTTCGTGTAATTTCTGTCGTCCGAAGAACGTCAGTGTGATTAATCTTGAAAATGTACATCGAAACTAAGAGGAGCTGTGACGCCATTTTTTTTACTTGAACTTCTTTTCTGAAGTTCTAGCCGGCCGCGGTGGCCGAGCGCTCTGCGGCGCGCCAGTATCGGTCCGCTTGACCGCTACGTTCGGGGGTTCGAATTTCCCCTCGGGCATGGATATTTGTTCCGTCCTTAGTATTAGATAGTTCATAAGTAGTTGGTAAGTTTAGGGACTGATGACCTCGTAGTTAAGTCCCATAAGCTATACAAACATTTGAACATTTGAATCTGAAGTTCTAATTGCATTTGTTAAAAATACAATGAAATTATGATAAGTAATTTCCCCGAATTTTTCGTGTAGATATTTTCGTATAAAACAATCTTTGTTACTATTATACATCTTCATTCTTGATCTATACATTTTCTTCTCACCCAGGGAACGAAAACATTTCTCCCAACTGGAATATTATTTGAGAGAAGTGGTATCATTTTTTTTCAGTATTTATAAGTGTACATTTGCAAGTACGATTGCACTTTCGCTTCAGAAGAAGAACAAGGATATAAAGATAGAAAACAGTATAGATCCGCGCGTTTCTACAAAAATGGATGCGCCAAGCATACAACAATTAGTCTCACTGTCATACCTTAGCAAATACCTTTTTCTGGACACGAGTTGATTTCGGGAGGAGGGGGGGGGGAGGGATTAGAAAACAGCAGAAAGTGAGGGACCAAACTACTGCGGTCATAAGTTCAAACGTTCAAATTCTTGTACACCTATGCGACCAAACTGACACGGCCATCGGTCCCTAGATTTACAAGCTACCTAAAATAACTTACGCTAAGGGAAGACTCGAACCTCTGACGAGGAGCAGCCGCGCACTCTGCAGCAAGGCGCCTTAGAGCGGACGGCCATCCCCACGCGGATGGTCATCAAATACAGGCTTACAAACTACTTACACTAACGTCAGGACAACAAACACACCCGTGCCCGACTGAGGACTCTCCGGCGGGAGCGCCCTCGTACCCCCTGACATGGCGCTTAGAACCGCATGGGCATTCCCGTGCGGCTATGGTTTTAAATTTAATACCAAGAAATAAATCAATATCCAGAGACATTTTGTCTCGTATATAGAAATGAAGGAGAGGCAATAAATTATAATTTGCGCCGCAGCCGGGATTCGGAGGAAGGACCTCCTGCTTCCTAGACAAGCACTATAAATACTGAGCCACCACGACATAATGTGTACAGTGATTGCACAGACTGTTCTGAAGCACGTCTCCTTCCCTGAGGTAAAAGGCAAATTCGTTCGTATTAACTTTCATTGCTGGGTTGCTATTTCGCTATTGGGGAGCCTCGACAACGATGATACGTATTTCTGCAGGGGAGCATGAGGCAGAATTTGTCTTGTGGAGGCAGAACCCAGTTTCACCAAACTTCGTCTAAGTATGTCAGTGAAACGTCAAATTCAATGCCTCGTTTATTTTTGACGTACTGTCAAAAGCTACAGCGTTTTACCATCGCCAGTCTCAATGAACTGACGAGGCGTTTATTTTAACAGCCTCTCCAATCGAAACAGCGTCTAGTATCGTGTATTAAATCGATAATATCGAGTTTTATCGTTTGTTTTCATTGTTGTTCTTTAGTTTTTGATTGAAGAAATGAATATAGCAACGTAAATAGGGGATTTTTCAGTACAGCCAAAGTTGTGATTCGTAAGTTTGGTGAGACCGGGCAATAATAACGCTAAGAAAATGGAACGCGCCGATGAAATAAAGAGAGGTCTAAATTTTCTGGCGATGAAAAAAGTTTGTTTGTGAGCCTTATTTCGAAAATGAAAGACGTAATTCCAATGTTCTAATGTTTGTAAATCTATCGGACCAAACTGTGTTGTCATTAGTCCGTAGCTTATAAACTACTTAAACTAAAGTAAACTATCCAAAGGACAACACACACACACACACACACACACACACACACACACACACACACACACAAACACACACACTCATGCTCCAGGGAGGACTCGAACCTCCGACGGCGAGCAACCGCGCGTCGTAATTCCTTGTGGGAATTTCACATAGAGGCGTCTCAGCGATGCAGTTGCTTATGATATATAGGCAGATGGTTGATTTCGAAACCCCATTTAAGTCTGCTATTATCATTTGAAGAGATCCATTAGCATAGAATCGCAGAGTTAAAAGCAGCTGTTGTATTGGGGTTAATGGTCTATTTCTGTTAGTTGGATACTCCAGTCCATTTTCGATTTATTCCAGAAGTTTTAATGCTACTTTCTTGGACAACCTGAATATTGTAATGAACTTGATATCATTCATTGCGTAGAAATGACCATTGCGCTCAGAAATTAAGCGTTCAGGCCCTAGATTTTCTAGAAAATCTATGTACAATACTTGTACATCAAAATTATCTACCATCTTCATAGAAGGAAGACGTGAACAGCAATAAAGTATCTATGTTGTATTTACAGAAAACTGCCGAATATTCCAACTACAATAAACCTGTCTTGTAAAAAGTACTCGTCAAATGGTTTGACGATACAAAATCGGCGCGTCAGTTTTAACAGCGAGTTTAACGATCGTTACAGTAAACAAACGTCGATGAAACGCAAAAATGAAAATTAAACTATCGTCAAAGTCATAAACGACGCTTGGTGAAATCGAGCATTATACTTTATAGGACTCTCCGTGCAATCACTATGTTCATTACGTCACGGTGGATTAGTTGCCGACATGGTAGCTCAGCACACTCGGTCAGTCAACTAAAAACGATCAGCATGGAACAATACAAACCGACGTCCACAAAGGATCGAACAAACCGAAGAACAAATAAAAAAAAGTTTAACACGCAAAAAATACAGCTCATCGGTTCCAAAGTTAGAGGTTTATTACTTTACCAAGGTTTCGGCTCCAACTGTGGAATCCGTCACCTGAACTAAAAAAAGAAAAAAAAAATAGTTACCTATAAATAACATGAAATATAAGTTCTGATTTTAAAATTTTGTCACATGTAATTTACTTTTGTAACTAGAACGTGAGCTCTTTTGTTCAAGAACCACTGTATTGTTCATTTCAGGCTGGTACTATTTAGTCAGAATAGGAATCTTTACGAAAAAAGTCGAAGGAGATTTTGTCATTAACTATTGCCAAAGTTACGTTTAGATAATTTAACTGACGGGAATCATTTTCAAGTTCACAAGTGTAAGTAATTTTTTCAGGTAGTTCGTTGAAGATATCTAACAGATGGTCAATGCCATCGTTAGTTCCGTTTTAAATGATTAAAATATCATCAGCATACCTGGAGTACGAAACGCTAAAGTATTTTGCACGGGCATATTAGTATAAAGGTTTTTAATATCATACGAAAACAGTGTTTTCATCACAATTTATGTCCTCCATTTTGTTAACGAGGCTCTGACTAGCCGCTACTGAATAATTACTGTGAAAAACGTATGACTTTTTCAATTTGTCATGGAGAAATGCAACTAAGTCTTGGTAAGCACTAGTCATACAATTTGAAATAGAACGGATTGGATGGTTTATTTTGTAGATCTTCAACTGGGACCGAATTTTGGTGGCTGAGAGTTCATGTTGATTTGTGGGTGGGATCAACCTGTAGGTCAGAAATATTGTTTTCCTCAAAAATTCTAGTGATTTTGCTACGTAGCGATAACAATAGTGCTACCTTTATCGGATTTGATTATTAGAGTATTATTTTCTCTTAGTTTCACATTAATAGCGTTAATTAATTTTTTGTCATAATTAACAACATTTTGAGAATGATCTACATTTTTGCTGAGAATATTACATACATCCTGTGCTATTCTGGTCTACTGTGATTTTTCAACTTTTATGCTATCTAGACCAGTTTTAAAGTCAACAACAAGATTTTCTATAACAGTATGGTCATGTAACTTAAGTTCAAGATTGTAGTTTAAGCATTTTTCTAATAAAAAAATTCATGTTTAGCAAAGATTATGTCAGTTTTGTTTAAAATTCTACTAAAAAACTTATGGTCACTCTTTTACAATTAACTGAGCACTGTGAATTTTTAACAGGTAAAAGGCAAGTAAGATTACTCAGTTTCTTGCTATGTTCAAATGTTCAAATGTTTGTAGAACTTATGGGACTTAACTACAGGGTCATCGGTCCCTAAGCTTACAAACTACTTATGAACTAGCTAAGACTAAGGACGGCACAAATATCCATGCCCGAGGGGGGATTTGAACCCCCGACCGTAGTGGCCGTGCAGACCGTGACTGGAGCGCCTCAGTCCCCTCGGCCACCGCGGCCGGCTCTTTCTATGTCTGCTACAAATGACTTGCCTATGTATTTCTATGCTATCATTAATCTGACACCAGAAATCACCAATTTGAAAATTTTTACGAAACATTTTGATAAGTTCTGAGTACAAATAGAACGCTTCTTCAATTAAAGAGTCTTTTTTCTTATAAAGAGTACTGCTGTGATCAGATACTGTCACATTCCTTTGTCAACGGCAAATAACTTCCCAGAAAATTCCGTATTACGTGTACCCGTCGGAACAACTTCCTCAATTTGTATCTTAGATCTTCCAGTCAATGATAGCTTGGGATGCCTGAAGGAAGTCCCATCCGACGATAACATTATGACAACATTCTGTTTAAACGGCCGGCCGCGGTGGCCGAGGTGACTGAGGCGCTCCAGTCACGGTCAGCACGACCACTACGGTCGGGGGTTCGAATCCCCCCTCGGGCTTGGATATTTGTGCCGTCTTAGTTCGTAAGTAGTTCATAAGTAGTTTGTAAGTTTAGGGACTGATGACCCCGTAGTTAAGTCCCATAAGCTTAACAAACATTTGAACATTTGATCTGTTTAAACAACAAATTCAAACGGCTGGGTTCTGTTGTTGATGGTTATTGTTGCGACGCAAGTTCCTGTTGGTTGGACGTACTTCCATTTGCGAGCTTCAGCATAGTTGTCCCCGTATCACAGAACATTGTCTTCTTTAGTGGGCGGCGGTAATTATCCGACAATACAGAGAAAGACGCTCCTGAATCAACAAGTGCCCGGACAGTTTGTCCGTCGATTATGCCGTCGATGAGATTTCCCGACATCTTAGCGACTGTCGTCCGTGAAGGATTTTCATCTGCGGCGGCCTCCGTAGATGGTCGCCTCGCTTAGTTTTCCTGGGCGCGGCGGCTAGGGGGAGCGGCTGGCACCTCTGTACAGCGACGGTGAATGGCAGAGGCGCGTCGGGGAGCGACCTCGTCTAGGGTACGACTGAATTCATCAGCAGGTGACTGCCTGAGATAGAACTGCTCCGATAGCTGGCGTCTTGCGGCAAAATAATCGTCTCTCTGGAGTAGCGTACGACATGTCCAGGACGCCCACAGTGGAAACACAGTGGTGTGTTGTCTTCTGTCCTCAAGACGTCTGTTCTTCTGCGGGGCGTCATAGTTGCCGGGGGAATTGATTGTGTACTCGGTATATCCCTTATATTCCGGTTCTAGTTCGTGTAAGCTACGGCTTTTACGTTGGCTAATCGGAGCCATGGTGATGCAGCTGTTGCACAGGATACGCGGCACCTCCACCAAACAATGTCGCGTTGAAATGGAAGCAGGCTTGACTGCGAAGGCAGGGTTGTCGACTGAACACAACACTTATACTGAAAGCAGGTTTACTGCGAACTGAAACGTACACGCAGCACTGACTGCCTCTCGGGCAGAGTGCTCTGCTATTCATGTACAGAATGTACAAGAAATTAGAAGAATAGTTAGTATAATAAACATGTAGAAATTACAAGTGAACATAAGAAACATGTCGAAAATTCTGGAAATGATAATTACAAAGAAATTAATTTTTGACGGTGGACGGGGTTGAACCGGGGACCTTCAGCACGACATTCCGTGATGCTATCCCTTACACCACGCCGGCTGACATGGCGTCTCGCGGCAATATTATGCTTTTCATTAAAACACTGAAAGCCTTCGGATCTTTTTCACACTGCTGAATATTCAGAAAGGACTTCACATAACTAGGTATAAGCCCCATTTCATCACAATATTTACAAACATTAATAGCCATACCTGTATTTACAATTATTCTCATAAGGAAAATGGTTGCGAAAATACCCTTGATCTCCTAGCAATAAATAATCCAAAGCTAGTAAACAGCATCAAAACAGATACAAGGATTAGCGGCCATATAGTTGTAGTAGCGAGACTGAACATCAGATTTCCCAAACGGACCAACAATAAACGAAAAATATATCTATTCAAAAGAGCAGATTAAAAATTCACTTCAAGCTTTCGTGAGTGATAAGTCTCCAGTCTTCCAAAACTAAAAATGCGAGTGTAGATCAGTTGTGGCTTACATTCAAAGACATAATATCAGTAGCAATCGAAAGATTTATACCAAATAAATCAATAAAAAGAGAGACTGACCCCAGTGGTACCCAAAACATGCAAAATTTAAACAGACACAGAATCCCCAAGACTGTAATTCTTTTACAAAAACTCGCAATTTAGGGCGGACTTCAATGCGAGAAGCCTATAATAGTTTCCACAACGAAATCCTTTCTCGTAATCTGGCAGAAAACCCTAAGAAATTCTGGTCACAGGTGAAGTACAATAACCGATATACCTCCACTACACGATAGCAATGGTAATACTACCGATGACAGTACTGCTAAAGCAGAATTGCTGAACACAGCTTTCCGAAATTTGTTCAGCAAAGAAGACGAAGTGAACACTGCAGAATTCAATCCAAGAACACCTGCCAGCATGCGAAATTTAGAAGTAAATTTTCCTGGTGTAGTAAAACAAGTTAAGTCACTAAACGAAAATAACCGATCACTCAGCGAAAGATCCGTACCCAAAGACTGGAAATTTGCCCAGTATTCAAGAAAGACAACAGGAGTGATCCCCAAAATTACAGGCCAATCTCATGACGTCGATTTGCAGAAGGAGTTTGGAACATATACTCTGTTCGAACATTATGAACTACCTTGAAGAGAACGACCTATTAACCTATAGTGAACATTGATTCAGAAAGTATTGCTCTTGCGAAACTCAGCTGGTCCTTTATTCACATGAAGTGATAAGTGCCATCGACAAGGGATCTGAAATCGATTCCATATTTCTGAATTTCCGGAAGGCTTTTGACACTGTACCTCACAAGCGGCTTCTAAGGAAACTGCGTGCTTATGGAATATCACTCCAATTGTGCGATGAGATTCACGATTTCCTATCAGAAAGGACACAATTCGTAGTAACTGATTGTAGGTCATCGAGTAAAACAGAAGTATATCTGGCGTTCCACATGGAATCGTTATAGGTCCCCTTCTCTTCCTCGTGTTTATAAACGACTTAGGAGACAATCTGAATAACTCCCTTAGACTGTTCGCGGATGATGCTGTCGTTTATCGGTTAGTGAAATCAACAGAGGATCAAAAGCAACTGCAAAGCGATTTAGACAAAATTTCTACATGGTGCGAAAATTGGCACTTTAAATAATGAAGATGAAGTAATACACATGACCACTGAAAGAAATTCGCTGAACTTCAATTACACGGTAAATCAGTCAATCCTTAAGGTGGTAAATTCTACCAAATACCTAGGAGTTACAATTACGAACAACTTGGACTGGAGAGAACACATTGAAAATCTTGTGGGGAAGGCGAACCAAACATTACGTTTCATTGGCAGAACGCTTCGAAGATGCACCAGCTCCACCAAAGACACTGCCTACATCACACTTGTCGTCCTCTCCTGGAGTACTGTTACCCAGTGTGGGACTCTCACCAGGTGGGACTGACGAATGACATTGAGAAGGTTCAGAGAAGAGCAGCTCGTTTTCTTTTATCACATCATGGGGAGGAGGGGGGAGGAAGCGTAGCGGAATGTAGCACGAATTGAGGAGGAAATCTTTAAAAGAACGACGTTATTTGTTGCGGCAAGCTGTAATTCTGAATGTGAAAATATTTTGGTAGCACCCTCATAGGGAGACATGACCGCCCCGATAAAATATGAGAAATCACATAAAAAACGGAACGATTTAGGTGTTCTTACTTCCCGCGCGCTATTAGAGAATGGAACGGTAGAGAAAGGTTATGAAAGTGGTTAATGAACCCTCTGCCAGGCACTTATATGTGATTTACAGAGTATCTATGTAGATGTAGATACAGGCCGTGCCTGAGGGCAAGCGACGGAGTGGCCGAGCGCATTGAGGCGCAATGCTCCGATCCGCGAGCCCGTTCCCCGTCAGGGGATTCGAATCCTCCCTCGGGCATGAATGTTTGTTTCGTCTTTCGTCTAAGGTAGTTTATAAGTAGTTTGTAAGTTTAGGGACTGATGACCTCCTAGTTAAGTCCCATAAGTTTAGGAAAATTTGATTTTCGCTCCGACATAAAGGGCACACTGTGCAGGTTCTTCTGCCGGATGTGAAACAAATACTTCGAGAACACAATGAGATATTGTGGTACTCTCAATTTTAAATAAAATTTTGATTCTTCGTCTGAATTTCATACAATGATGTGTTTAAGGTGAAATCAACCATACGAAAAGTAAGCTTTTTACAAAATGTTGCAATACTTAACGTAATTTGGGTCTTGATGGTATCTGTGACGAATAATATAAAATTAATTCTCCATTGAATAAAGATATCAAAACCATAATATGCAAAAACAGTTATTTTTCGGCGAATAGATTTTTTCGAAATCGGACGGTAAATTTCATAGCGCTTGGAACGGTGTCTCTCAACACAATCAGCACTTATGTTACTCAAACATCTCGGTTCTTCGGAAGCATGTTGAAAACGGATGAAGGTTTCTGAAAAAAAGAAAATGGAGTTTGTAGATAAAAGTGCTCAACAGTTTGCTATAAGTTTAAATATTTGTTATTGTTAGTTGTTCGGATATTTTCAGTCAACGGTTCAAAATAACAAAATATCAGTTTTCGTATTATTGTGCATTAGTATGGTGAACCTCTGAACCTCGGTAACGGATGAAGATAACGAAAAAATTAAAAACGTAGTACATAATATTCCCTGAAAAAAACTAGTTCTCAAAATATAGACGCTTTACAACGATTGAAAACTGGAGAAGTGGTTATCCCCACAATCCGCAGTTTTGGTATCCAGAAGTGGATTGGTCAGAATCCTTCCTTGAAAAAGTGATGCTTTCACAAGCCGTTTAAACCCACCTTAGACCACACGCAATGCGCAACATTCAATGAAACTGCTCGATTTAAATGGGCTAAATTTTGGTGTTGTACTGTAGGACAATATGCCAAGCATGATAATAATTATACAAATAATAACTATGCCCCATGCACGCTTGAGTGACCGAGCGTTCTAAGGCGCCTTGCTGCGGAGTGCGCGGTTGCTCGCCGTCGGACGTTCGAGTCCTTCCTGGGGCGTGATTCTGTGTGTTGTCCTTAGTTAAGTTCAAGTTACATCTTTGCTTCCCGACGGGACTTAATAGTCCTATCCATTTACAGCGTCATAAAATAATGTGGAAAATGATATCTGACTTGTGTTCCTGAGAGACATTAAGGTCCCTCGCTGGACGAGACAGCGGTAAACAACGGACTGTTTTAGGCCGTGTGTACGATTTAGTCAGGCGAGTATTCTTGACACAAAAAGACGCCGTTTTGTTTTCTCAGATTGGGAATTTAGTTTTGTATTGTTTTAGCTAAGGGAATCTTATATTATTCAAGTAATAGAGTTCTTTTTGTTTATATAGCGTCCAAAAGCGTGTCAAATTCATTTTGTGCATGTTATTTTTGTAGTTGTCTTTGTTGCTAGGTGTCAGTAAATGTTCACAAAAAAAATGTTCAAATGTTTGTAAAGCTTATGGGACTTAACTACGGGGTCATAAGTCCCTAAACTTACAAACTACTTATGAACTACTTACGAACTAGGACGGCACAAATATCCATGACAGAGGGGGGGATTCGAACCCCCGACCGTAGTGGCCAGGCAGACCGTGACTGAAGCGCCTCAGTCTCCTCGGCCACCGCGGCCGGCTAGGTGTCAGTAATAAATGGTTGTAGTTTTGTTTTCTTTTGTTTACGAATTATGAAATATGAATACGATTCAGGTACAACTTCAGTTTGCTTTCTTCCCCCTTCAGATAAATATCTAAAATGGCATTTCGATATTTAAAAAAATTTGCTATGTTTTTGTTGCTGCTAAATCGTTATGTTGACAGAGATAAACATTTCATAATGTCTCGCATTTGCATTATATTTTAATGGACTTTGAAGTCCTATTTTTTAATTTTTTATATTTTTTGCGTCGAACAAGGAAAACAAAAATGTGTGAATACACTAATTTGCTTTATTGACTTTGGTAGTAAAATAACCAAACATGAAATTATGTGCTCGAATATTTGATAGCTTTGACTGGAAAGGATTAAGTGGTTTGTAAGTCTAGGGACTGATGACCATAGCAGTTTGGTCCCACAGATTATATCTAAACTAAGTTCCTTATCCAAAACACTTTACCCATTATATTAGTGAGCAATTGAACCCGACAAGAGCTGCTTCTTTGCTCGAGGCGTTTTCGAACATGTAAATAGATGTGTGAATACTAACACAGACAATGAAGACACTGGCATAGGGCATGTAAAACTGTAGGTCACGGAAGACCTCTTCAAACTGTCATAAATTCTTTCGTCTCTATCGAAAATAGGATGCTACATCTACGTCATAATGATGCTCCACATATCACGTGAATGAACTGGATAGAACGGTCTGAGAAGAGGAAAACTCGACACGAGATTCCGCGGAGCTCTTTTGCCAAAAACGAACGGCAGCGCCGGCAGATTGCAATCCACTTTCAGAGCATTACGAGATCAAACTTCTGAAATGGGCGGGAATCGAATAGGAACATTTGATATAAACGAGCAGTGCTCCGTCAGTTTAGTGATCCGATTACGCTATTCGCTTCAGATATGGGTGATCGCTGCGTTTCAAGTGCCAACAACAGTGGCGTTTGCTCCCGGTGAAGAGTGGTAACGATTGAAGAGCATCAGGTATAAGTGCACTGAAACGATTTTAGCAGTAGAAGGGCGTTTCTCGTTGCAACATACTCTCTGTTAATTTCACGAGCCTAAGTGAATCGCGTTCAAGAGCTCCCGAGCAGTATCAGGTAAAGTCAGGTCCTCCACATCCAATGCATACTTACTGAGGCGGACAGTGAAATGAGGATGATTTATGCATCCAAAAAGAACCTTTATATAATACGAAATTCAGAAGCACGCAATGAAAACATAATCATACCAGGTTTGTATTTCCTCAATGGCCCATATCTTGGGTTCTAATGATACCAGAGATACGGGGTGGTTTACGATAGCCCTATTCCTAGTATCGTATACGTATTAAAAAGACTGGACAGTCTGTAGATATCCCACAGTATAGGATAAAAATTATTTCTGCAGCGAAGTAGAACTGAAAAAGTTTGTTGGTTTTTGTATTTTACATATGGTCCATGGCGGACTTTATACTGCTTTATATAAGCAAAATTTATTAACGGACGATTCCTGGGAAAACCATGAAAAACCATCAAACAATGACGTGATTTAGTGGTGTGAAAGGAGCAAGGATCTAGAACTACGACTAGAAGCATCACTTTACTGGCTGGCTACATCGAATGACGTACATCTCACGTAGCATTTAACGAAGTAATAGGTAGGCAAAACGTACTCCAATTTTTCAGCCTTCCAGCTTTACGAGCTGCAGATCTAGGTTTTCCATGATTTCCGTATCACTGCAGACAATTGATGATTCCTTTGGTTCCTGTTTCATTTGGAAAGGTATAGCTGATTTCTTTCTCAATGATTTCGTAAACTTCTCTTCTGTTTCGTCCTAATGACCGCACTGTGGACTGAAAAAAAAGTCTGTAAACCTATTGCTCAAAACTTGTCATGGTCGTCAGTCCCTAGACTTACAAACTACGTAAGCTAACGCACACTAAAGACAACATACACACACACACACACACACACACACACACACACATGCCTGAGGGAGGACCGGAACATCCGACGGCGACTAACCGTGCACTCTGCAGCAAGGTGACTAATGCGCTCGGCCACTCCACTGCTGCTGTCGACTGAACATGAGCTCCTTTATCATATGGTTAGTGAGTAACACGAAACCCACTGTGTCAACTGATACTTGTTTTTTAGAAATAACTGTATGAGAAGTTCTGGAAAACATAATCTAACTATTTATCATCAAAACATATGTAGCATGAGCAACAAATTTAACGAACTCTTAATTAATATCCATGAGCCACAAGGTATAGACTGTGCCCATGTTCTGTGCTTTAGTGAGCACCATGTTATGTCAGGTATTAAAAAACTTGTGCTAGATAATTACTGCTTAGCAACATCTTATTGCAGAAAATTCTTAGAAAAAGGTGGAGTAACGATCTATGTCAGAAACATCACCACATGTAGTGCAATAAATGTACAGAATTTTTGTATAGATAAACAGTTTGAAGTGTGTGGCATAGAGCTGGCTCTAAATAATTCATGTATAGCAGTAGTAGCATTATACAGAGCACCTTCAGGTAACTTTAGCATTTTTTTTTTGAAACAGTTAGATGCACTCTTAATATACATATTTAAACTTAGTAGAGATGTCGTAGTTGTTGGAGATTTCATTGCAAATTTTCTAACTAATTCCAAAGACAGACTAGATCTAGAGAACTTGCTGAACACATATAACTTTGCTTCTGTTGTAAATTTTCCTACCAGAATAACTTCACGAACAAAATCATTAATTGATAATGTATTTATTGACATAACCATAATTGATGATATAGTTGTCAGGCAAGTCCTGAATGATCTCTCTGGCCATGATGGACAAAGACTCACCATTAACAATACAAGTGTTGGTGAGATTGATAGTGCTCCCAACTGGAAAATTAACAGGAAATTTACTGATGAGGCTACCAAGATCTTTAAATCTCGTCTCCAAAACGTAGAATGGAGTCTAGTGTATAATTTAGAGAATGACAATTCCAAATACAACCTTTTCAGTAATGAAGTGGCCCTAATATTCGAAAGTCTCTTCCCAGAAAGAATATATATAACTCATACTAAAAATCCACCTACAAACCTTGGATTATCACTGGAATCAGGATTTCATGCAAAAGAAAGAGAGAGTTGTACATTGCTTCAAAAAAATCAGATGACCCTAACATGTTAAATCACTATAAAAATATTGTAAAATATTGAACAAAGTAATTCAGAAATCAAAAAGTATGTATCTGTGCTAAAAATTAATAACTCTAAAAATAAAATCAAAACAATATGGGAAGTGATACGAAACGAAACTGGTTCATATTAGCCCAACAAGACTCAAAACATTGCTCTGATGAATGAAGGTGAACTAGTTCAAAATCAAGAGATTGTGCCTAAAATCTTTAATGAGCACTTTCTAACTGTTGCTGAAAAAACAGCATGCAAAGGATCTTCAGACAAGGCAATAAAAATCCTGAAAGAACTTCTCCCTAACTCTATAGACATGATTTACAAAGTAAAAATTCATCGGGTGTAGACAATATTTCCAGAAAACTGCTAAAAGCCAGCTGTAATCAGCTCACTAATGCCTTAGCTCATATATTCAATGCCTCTCTTAATCAAGGTATCGTCCCTAACAGAATGAAGTATGTTACTGTGAAACCCCTCTACAAAAAAGGTGATCCTCAGATGTTTCAAACTATCGCCCTATCTCTCTTGTAACAGCATTTTCTAAAGTCTTTGAAAAATTAATATATGCCAGGATTGTCAATCACCTTGAAAAATTTGCACTACTTAGTAAGCAACATTTTGGTTTCAGATCAGGTGTATCTACAACCAAAGCAATATTCTCACTTACTAATAATGTCTTAGAATGCCTCGATAAGAAAAAATTGCCCATTGGCATACTCTGTGACCTGACTAAGGCTTTCGACTGCGTCAATCACGGAATACTTTTAGAAAAAGCAACCCAATATAGAATCCGTGGACAAATGGGTAACAGGCTCAGATCATATCTAGAGGACAGACCAGAAAATAGTATTAGATGTTAAAAATCTACAAGTAGGAGAGGTAGAGTCTGACTGGGCAGCAGTACATCATGGAATTCCACAAGGGTCGGTTCTTGGTCCCCTGCTATTTATTATATATATTAATGACCTACCCATGTCCTCAAACAGTGATAGCAATATCACAATGTTTGCAGATGACACAAGTATTGTGACAGCCAGCAAAACCTCCTCTGACAGAGTCAAATACCAATCAAGCACTTGCAAATGTTCTGAACTGGTTCACAGCAAATTCTCTAGCAATAAATTCTCTCAATAAAACAAATTATATACAGTTCCAATCCAGTTACAAAAGCCCAGAAGAGATTACTGTTGCACACGAGAACCAACAGTTACAAAGCGTTCAGTGCACAAAGCTCCTAGGTGTCCACATACGTAACCGGCTCAACTGGGAATACCACATACAGCAAACTCTAAAAAAGCTTAGCTCAGCAACATTTGCCATCCGAATAATCACTAAAATTGGAGACATCAATGTATCAAAGTCTGCATATTTTGGCTATTTCCATTCAGTGATGTGCTATGGAATAATTTTTTGGGGCAACTCACCACTTTCAAAAAAAAAAAAAAAAAAAAAAAAAAAAAAAAAAAAAAAAAAAAATTTGTAAGCCAGAAAAAAGTAGTCCGAATTCAATGTGGTGTTCCTCCAAGAACATCATGTCGCAATCTCTTTAAACAGTTAGGTATATTAACCACTACTTCAAAATATCTTCTCTCACTCATGGATTTCACACTTCGAAATTCTTCTGAATATGAAACAAATGAGGCATATCATCATTATAACTCAAGACGGAAAGGTGATATGCACTGTGAACGGAAAAATCTGTCTCTGGTACAAAAAGGAGTAAAGTATGCAAGTACAAAAAGCTTTAACTCACTCCCGAGTAAGATAAAGTGTCTAAAAGGAAAACAAAACACTATTAAAAAAAGGCTAAGGGAATTCCTACTGGAAAAAATGTTTCTACTCTTTAGATGGATTCTTCAACAGAGATAATCAGTAGTAATTCAGATTTATGGATTTTATTTGTGATCACAACTAATTTGCACTACAACCTCTGTTTTTGCAGCTCCTTATGTATGTGTATTTTGCTTAGTTTTGCTTTTTATCTCTCTTGGTATTTTTGTAATGTATTGTTTTCTATTTTTATTGGTACTTTTGTATTTTTTTGTCTCTATTGTATCTTTGTATTGTATCCACTTGTAATCATTCCAATCCCATGTACAACATGTCTTAATGGGTTATATTGTATGATATACATATTGTATATAAATTTCACTCGTTCCACATCCATGCGTATTCACGCCATACTGGATCTATGGAATATGTATCTCAAATAAAAATAAAATAAAATAAATATACTCAAAGAAGTTTTTCAGTATGAAATACAGATAATTTTGAATTCAAAACAGGTCTTAATTGTTTATTACTAATAAAATTTGAATAATCTAAAATAATGAAATAATATACTCCGAAATAATCGTAATCGTAAGAATATTGTCACGTAGCTATTATGCTGAGCGGTCGCTTTGGCTGGTACATCTTTATTATCTAAGTAGCTTTCTCAAACGTCAGTGCGTTTATTTCTCAGGTGAAAATCTGCGCGTTTTCGATGTCTTACAGACAAATGAGACTGCAGGAAATATATGAAAGAATTTGGTGAAACGCTGTAAACAAACTATTCTCAAAGAAATAGAATAGAAAATTTAGAAAGTTCAAGGTGGAAGTAATCGTCGGATAAAAACCTGTCAAAAATAGCTATATTTTAAATAGTTTTCAGTTCGTTATACTAAGGTGTAGGATGAATTCCTCGTGAAGCTTTTGGTTTTCTCTCTGTAAGTATCCTCAAAACCCCCAGCGACACTGCCGAGGTTGGGTAGTTTGTGTGCTTCAACAATACAGTTAACAGTACCCTAGGTGTAACCACAGCGGAGGGGTATCTGTGGAGAAACTAGATAAACGTGTGGTTCCTGAATAGGAGCAGCAAACAGGAGGGCAAACAGTCTGAAAGATTAACTGAGCTGGCCTTGACATGCATCTACTGCGAACGGCTGAGATCAAGGGAAACTACAGTTCTTACTTTGTCCGAGGACATGGAGCTCTACTGCATGAGGTAGCGCGGAGAGCTGCAATAAACGAGTCTTTGGATTCAAGACCATAACAACAGCAACAACAACAACAAGTATCCTCCTGTCAGTGATGATAGTTCAGGTTGCAATTAGATCTTCGGACAATGGATGAGCACCGAAGCTGATCACTGAAGATTCGTATTCGCGTAAGTACCGATATGTTGTTGACGGGAGAAACACGCAACGCGAATAAATATTTACTACAATAACCACTTTTTTTTATAGGACAACATTCTAAATGGCTGCTAATGTAAGACATTAGGTATGTATCAGTTTAGATGTGTGTGTGCAGAACTAGTGTGTGACAAACTCGTAGAGTAACACTCTTTAAGAGATTCGTGCGCAGTTCGCTTGTGTCAATAATTCCCACAATTAGGAAACCTGACTTTACAGAATGACAACGTATGTGATTTGTACATGACGTTGGATTGAACTTTTTACAGTCCTGAAGAATGATTGAGGAAGTACAGTAATGTGGTTAACTCGATGGGGTGTTCTTCGTCACCTATAGTGCGGTTTAGGCACGGATGGTCAATCGGCTCGCGATAGGCTTTAATCCGTCCGCGGACAAATAAACAAAGAAACAAACAAACAAAATCATTGGGGAGAGAAGAATTTAAGGGGCACTCATGCGTATATGTTGTCAGTACCAGATACGTTGACGAGAAGTGTTGTCAAAATATTCTCGATGTAACCAATAAGTTTCGAGCGTG
Source organism: Locusta migratoria (assembly GCA_026315105.1). Taxonomy (NCBI): domain Eukaryota; kingdom Metazoa; phylum Arthropoda; class Insecta; order Orthoptera; family Acrididae; genus Locusta; species Locusta migratoria. The sequence goes on from CM048746.1 coordinate 340,294,453, forward strand.
TAAGAACAAATATTATCGGTTTGACAGTTCACTATTCTGTTGTTTGGAAGTTTTCAGTTTTGCGTCTTCATAATACAGCGAAATTAAAACGATCCAGACTATTAATATTTCAAATGAACAAAATTATTTAGCTTCGCAGAAACAACCCATGCCTATATGATGAGTCATCAAAAGCATTTTTGGACAAACATGCAAAAACTGCTTGCTTATAGCGAACATTATCACAAATGAGCTGCCTGTGGCCAAATATCACGAACATGAATTGGTTCTCGACTGGCGTTCCGTATCTCAGTGCCGAATTTAGTTTTTGTATAGTTTTCTGTAATAAACTGGTAAATAATTTATGTCCGTTGCGGTCAAGCTAGTAGGGAGTATCATTGAAACTGGAGATAATCTATAGTTGGTGAGCAGCGACTAGTTGCTTTTATACACATTTATTTTTGAAGTCGAAATACTGCAACATCTCGACCGTCGCAAGGCACTGAAATAAATTCAGCGGCTAAATTGAAAATTAATTGGACCGGGATTCGAAGCTGGATTTTCCGATTCGTGCCAGCGGTAGTATAAGGCATTTATTTATTTTTATGCTGAGGGATAGTTCTGGTCCTTCCGGTCGCTGATCGTGTTTCTTCGTTGTTGTTCGATGTGTTCTAGGCTGAGCGTTTTTTTTTTTTTTTTTTTTTTTTTTTTTTTTTTTTTTTTTTTTATTTGCAGAGAGCGTTCTGTCCTGTGACTAGGCGCGCCAATTAGGCTATCGAGACACGTTTATCGTCTTCCCCAAATTCTCATCTTATAGCACATCATTACTTACTCTCTTTAGCATGCTGTACTGAATAAGCGATCGGGCGTATTTTTGCATTCGCATAGAAATTGTCAATTGAGTTTTGAGGGTACATATAAAATTATTGATACTATGTCTGTTCTTTAGGATATTCGAAGATCCTTAATTTCGTCAGTGGCACACAGTGGTTCTATCAGTATAGTACAAGGTGTAAAGGTTGATCTTTTAGATAAAATAAATAAACAATAAAAATTACATATTACCTTTAATAGTGAATTTATTTTGAGATTCTTCCAGTTAAAATAAATTGTACATTGTTAATGGAGCTTAGTTTCAACGTGAACAGTTCCGATATATGCTTTTAGCATACATCAAAGTGAGGGACCAAGTCTGAACAGTGCTGTGAAGAACACCGTTTATTCAGTGTTCACACGAGGCACTTCGGAGACTGAGAAGTGTGGGGAGATTACGTCTAATTAATGTCGACGCTGGCAGTATCAAAGTACAAGACTGCTATCGATGACTACAGCGATGACATCGTATCAATGTTAGATATCTCTATTTCTATAATAATGACTTGACAGGCATACCTATACATATTCCAAATCCACTGTATAAAGTGTTCATGAAATGTAGGTCGGATCTTGTGGATTGGATCATGCACTGAAAAAGAAAGTATATAGACTATCAGTCATTCTTATGAACTACAAATTGAATCAATCAAATGTTTGTATATCCTATGTTGAAAATGTACGATATTAATGTTTTTCTACATTGTTTTAGCAGGCCAGTTCTTTAGTCACTGATGCACTTAAATATGTAAGCTATATCTTATTACTGGACTATAGGCAGCATCATCAAATAAAAGGTATATAAAACTTCCTGGCAGATTAAAATTGTGTACCGGAACCGGGACTCGAACCTGGGACCTTTGCCTTTCGCGGGCAAGCGCACTACCGACTGTGCTATCCCGACACGACTCACGATGCCGCCTCACAACTTTACTTCCGCCAGTACCTCGCCTCCTACTTTCCAAACTTCACAGAAGCTCTCTTGCAAACACGCAAGGCTAGCACTCCTGGAAGAAAGGATATGGTGGAGACATGGCTTAGCCACAGCCTAAGGGATGTTTCCAGAATGAAACTTTCACTCTGCAGCGGAGTGTGCACTGATATGAAACTTCCTGGCAGATTAAAATTGTGTGCCGGAACCGGGACTCGAACCTGGGACCTTTGCCTTTCGCGGGCAAGCGCACAGCCGGTAGTGCGCTTGCCCGCGAAAGGCAAAGGTCCCAGATTCGAGTCCCGGTTCCGGCACACAATTTTAATCTGCCAGGAAGTTTCATATCAGCGCACACTCCGCTGCAGAGTGAAAGTTTCATTCTGAAAAAGTATATAGAATGTAGAGCAGTTCCCATGGTTATGTATAGATTCGTACAAATGAATATGATTACAATGTCTGATATATTACTAAATTTTAGCCGGATGCGGTGGCCGAGGGGAATGAGGCACTCCAGTCATGGTCTGCACGGCCACTACGGTCGGGGGTTCGAATCTCCCCTTGGGCATAAATATTTGTGCCGTCCTTAGTATTAGTTAGTTTGTAAGCATTTTGTAAGTTTAGGGACTGATGGCCCCGTAGTTAATTCCCATAAGCTATACAAACATTTGACCATTTGAAGTAAATTTTATATGTTAATAATTCAGACAAAAATGGCACTAATGGCCAATATATAATTTCCACTTTTATGATTACAAGGTTTTATGTAAAACACAAAACAAATGTATTACTGTGTTGCACTACTTTAATTTATTTGTCTATGAGAAGGTACTCATAGATGTTGTGATACACTCTGAATATTTATACTACAATGCTTATGTTGCATAGGTTATTTGTCAAAGCACATCTTCCAATCATGCCAAGCTAATTAAGTGCCCTTTCCCAACCAGTGTCACCTACCATTCAATTTTGTAAACTCCTATACAACTTCCCTTAACCCCTTCTCAAATTTTCCACTATGGTGTACAAATTACCAATGAGAATTTTGTGTATACTTTGCATCCTGAAATCCTATGCTTATCACCGTGATTAACAACTGGCTGATGATTTCATTTCAAAATTATACATCTGTAATTGTAAATTACATTAAAACATGTCATGGACATTAATGTATTCTGATTATTAATTTTATCAATGTAACATCCAAATTATGTTTAGCATACTGAACCATTCTCATGATTTATTTCATTCGCGAATCTGGTACTCAAATTATATGAAATGTAGGACATATGCATAGGTATTATTTCAACAATAAGTTGTAGTCCTGATAATTTATTAATGGTGTTTTATTTACACTTAACTGTTACACACTGACTGATCATCATGGTATACATCACTTCCACAACTGTGATAATATGGATCCTACTGCTTGCCCACAATTGAGTTATATTATCTGTAATTGTAATAGTTTTCTCCAAGGGGCTACCAATCAATGAATGAAGCTCCCACCAGCCCCCTCTTATTACCATATGTACAGTTTCAAGTGATTATGATGTTTATCTGCCAGAATTATTTACCCATGCTACATTAGTTTTATATCTAGCTGCTACATGGTGTGGTTTATTACTTTGCAATACTTTTGTAAAGATATACTCATGACATGTAACACTTACTTTTGGAAAATTGCTCCCATGTATAGATGTAACCTCTTCCATTATAACTTGTTAATTCACTGATATTTTACAGTAATTCACAATTTGTTATTGTAAAGTTTATAAATATTATGTTGGTTCCACCATAATGTGAATTTGGGTCTCCTAACCCTTAAACCACTACCTTGCAGGATGCCCCCCCCTCATTCCACACAAATAGACATCTGAACCAATTGTGTTTGTGGTTTATTTAATTTTATTTTTCCATCCTAATCTTATATATATCCTAAAAGCTGTCAAATCACTCCCCACACCCCCTTTTCTCTGCTCATGAGATTGGCTCTGTTTGGAACATTTGTACAGTGCTGACGGGATTTGTGTCGATTAGTGTGATGTTTATTTGTTATCTAGACGATGTTTTAATTTAAATGTCTCACAACGTATATATATTCCACATTTGCCCATCTGTGCACTGTAAATGATAACACTCTGCCCATTCCCCAAAGATAATTCATCTATCCATCACTTTACTGCGAGACATACCACTCCAAACACGAATATGGTGGGATATCTTTATAATTATATTTGTAATCTGTTTTTGGGATACCCTCTCAATACATCAACCAGTTGATTTTGTAACGTTATACCGAACACTTATTCTGTACAATTACTGTAAACAAACATGTGGGTACAAATATGGTACCTATTTTATGTCAATGACATGGACTTATCAACTTGTCCTAACGATCCTTTTGCCATGACAATGAATAGAAAAAACATATCTACAGCTTTTCATAGGCACAAACTCATGCTACTTGTAATGTACCTTACATCTGTAATTTATATTGGCTTTTAACTATTTTAATAATGATTATTAATAATTTTATGCACAGCACTTGATAATGGTCTAAGTTCGAAACCTGGTCAAACAACGTTTCAGTGAAATGGCGGTGAATTCCTTTAATAATCTATAAACTTGTTTTCCACAGAAAGACACCTTTGTTCTCTACACATTGAATAATCACTGAAGGTTCCATCACACACACACACACACACACACACACACACACACACACACACACACACACACACACATATATATATATATATATATATATATATATATATATATATATATATATATATATATCCATGAATCACAGGCATTGCCCAGGTGGGGTGGCTTGCGTGCCTCAACGATACAGATAGCCGTATCGTAGGTGCAACCACAGCGGATGGGGTATCTGTGGAGAGGCCAGACAAGCGTGTGGTTCCTGAAGGGGAGGGGGGGCAGCCATTTCAGTAGTTATAGGGGCAACAGTCTGGATGATTGACTGAGCTGGCCTTCTAACATCAGCTAATGTGGCTTTGCCACACAGCTACTGCTAACGGCTGAAAGCAAGGAGAAACTACAGCCGTTACTATTCCCGAGGACATGCAGCTCTACTGTATGAACATATGATGATGGCATCATCTCGGGTAAAATATTCCGGAGGTGAAATAGTCACCCATTCGGATCTCCGGGCAGGGACTACTCAGGAGGATGTGATCATCTGGAAAGAAAACACTGGCATTCTACGGATCGGAGCGTGGAATGTTAGATCCCTTAATCGGGTAGAAAAGCTAGAAGATTTAAAAAGGGAGATGGATAAGTTGAAGTTAGATATAGTGGGGATTAGTGAAGTTCGGCGGAAAGAGGAACAGGATTTCTGGTCAGGCGAGTACAGGATTATAAATACAAAATCAGTTGGGGGTATTACAGGAGTAGGTCTGGTAATGAATAAGAAAATAGGATTGCGGGTAAACTACTATGAGCAACACAGTGATCGCATTATCGTAGTCAAGATAGATACGAAGGCAACACCGACCACAGTAGTACAGGTTTATACGCCAACTAGCTCTGACGATGATGAGGAGAGCGAAGAAATATATGAGGAGGTGAAGGAAATTATTCAGGCAATTAAGGGAGAAGAAAACTTGTTATGGGAGACTGGAATTCGGTAGCAGGACAAGGAAGGGAAGGGAAGATAGTAGGTGAATATGGTCTGGGCAAAAGGAATGAAAGAGGAAGCCGCCTGGTAGAATTTTGCACGGAATATAATTTAGTTATAACAGATACCTGGTTTAAGAATTACAAAAGAAGGTTGTATACGTGGAAGAGACCAGGAGACACCGGGAGATACCAGATAGATTTTATAATGGTAAGACATAGATTTCGGAATCACGTTTTACAGTGTAAGACATACCCAGGGGCAGATATAGACTCTGACCATAACTTGTTGGTTATGCACAGTAGGCTGAAACTGAAGAAACTACAAAAAGGTAGGACACTAAGGAGATGGGACCTGGATAAATTGAAGGAACCCGACGTTCTTAAGAATTTCAGAGGGAGCTTTAGGCAACAAAACGGGAGAAAATAAAACAGTAGAGGAGGAATGGGTAGCATTGAGAGATGAAATAGTGAATCCAGCAGAGGACAAAATTGGTAGGAAGCCTAGATCTACAAAAAATCCTTGGATATCACAGGCCATACTAAATTTAATCGATGAAAGGAGAAAATATAAAAATGCAGTAAATGAAACAGGCAAAATGGAGTACAGCCGACTAAAAAATGAAATTGACAGGAAGTGCAAAATGGCTAAGCAGGGATGGCTAGAAGCAAATTCAAGGATGTAGAAGAATGTATAAATAGGGGAAAAATAATACAGCCTACAGGAAAATAAAAGAAACATTTGAAGATAACAGCTCTATGAATATCAAGGACACTGATGGAAAACCAGTTCTCAGCAAACAAGGGAAAGCTGAAAGTGGAAAGAGTATATAGAGAGGCTCTACGAAGGAAATGAACTTTGTATTGTAGAAAGGGGGGAAGAAGTAGATGAGGATGAAATAGGAGATACTGTACTGAGAGATGAATTTGACAGAGCACTGAAAGATATAAGTCGAAACAAGGCCCCTGAAGTAGATGACATTCCCTCAGAGCTTCTGAAGTCTCTGGGAAAACCAGCCATGACAAAATTGTTTTACTTGGTGTGTAAGATGTATGAGACAGGTGAAGTACCCTCAGACTTTGAGAAAAAATGTTATAATACCCATTCCAAAGAAAGCAGGCGCAGACAGGTGTGAAAACTACAGAACCATCAGTTTAATAAGTCATGGTTGCAAAATATTAACACGAATTATATACAGAAGGATGGAAAAACGGGTAGAAGCCGACCTCGGGGAAGATCAGTTTGGGTTCAGGAGAAATGTAGGAACACGGGAGACAATACTCACTTTACGGCTTATCCTAGAAGATAGATTAAGAAAAGGCAAACCTACATTTCTAGCTTTTGTAGATTTGGAGAAGGCTTTTGACAATGTTGATTGGAATAATCGTTTTCAAGTTCTGAAGCAAACAGGAGTAAAATATAGGGAGCGTAAGGTTATTTACAACTTTTACAAAAACCAGACAGCGGTTGTCAGAGTTGAAGGGCAGGAAGGGGATGCAGTGGTTGGAAAGGGAGTAAGACAGGGTTGTAGCCTTTCTCCAATGTTATTCAATTTGTAAATTGAGCAAGCTATAAAGGAAAGCAAGGAGAAATTTGGAGAAGGAATTAAAGTTCAGGGGGAAGAATTAAAAACATTGCGTTTTTCCGACGACATAGTAATTCTGTCAGATACAGCAAAGGACCTGGACGATCAATTGAACGTAATGGACAGTGAAAGGCGCATATAAGATGAACATTAACAAGATCAAAACTAGGGTAATGGAGTGCAGTCTAAGAAAATCAGGTGATGCTGAAGGCATTAGATTAGGTAACGAAGCAATAAAGGAGGTTACTTGGGCAGTAAAATAACAAATGATGGTCGCAATACAGAGGATATAAAATGCAGAATGGCAATGGGTAGAAAAGCGTAGTTGAAAAAGAGAAATTTGTTAACATCGAATATTGATTTAAGCCTAAGGAAGTCCTTTCTGAAGACATTTGTATGGAGTGTTGCCTTGTATAGGAGTGAAACTTGGACGATAAACATTGTGGACAGGAAGAGGATTGAGGCTTTTGAAATGTGGTGCTACAGACGAATGCTGAAGATTAGATGGGTGGATCATGTAGCTAATGAGGAGGTACGGAACAGAATTGGGGAGAAAAGAAATTTCGAGCTTACCTAGACTAAAAGAAGGGATAGATTGGTAGGTCACATTCTTCGACATCAAGGAATTGTGAATTTAGTGTTGGAGAGAAGTGTGTGGGGTAAAAAAAGGCAGAGGAAGACCAAGAGATGGATACAGTAAGCAGATTCAGACAGATGTAGGTTGCCGTTCTTATGTGGAGATGAAGAGGCTTGCTCAGGATAGGGTATTGTGGAGAGCTGCATCAAACCAGTCTCCGGACTGAAGACCACAACAACAACATAAGATTAGTAACACTAAAAATACGGACGTTTTACAGCATGAAATTTTATTTCAAATATTGTCTTAACCGTTCATTTAAAAAAAAGTATAAATGTATTTGTAAATGAGTAAATTCTCCGCAACTTTGCTCTCTTATGTTATTTCCATAACTCGAACCGTTTCAGAGATATGGTTACCTGATTTGACATAGACCAGGCGTACAGAATCAATCACATGACATTCCTTCCCCAAAATTGGCATACGCCATCTTGCATTCTGCATTTTGTGATTTTCTTATTATAACTCATGCGTTATCATTTCAAAGCAATGGCGCACTGAAGAGGAAACAAAAACACGTCGTTCTTAGTACTATCAATTAAAATCTGCTGTCTGAAAGTGCCAAATTATCAGTTAACACTTGCCATCAATGATATGAGACTGACGGAGCTGTTTTGTAAGTGATCACAGTAGTGTATTGGTCGTAATGTGACAGTGGGTGGTAAGTAACCCGTAACTACTACTTTTTTCACCCCGGCTCCTAAAAGGGTTTAGGGCACTCTTATTAAATAAATGAATTTATGTTCTTCAATATTTACAATTGTGTGTACATAAGAGTACACCTTTTAAAATGTGAGTTAGTTCTGTTTCGTGAAAATGCCATGAAATGACGTACCAATGAATTGATCAATGGTCTTTTGGAGTATATGCACATAAACTGGGGAGATACTACAATAATGAATATTCTAAATCACTTGCTTATACTGCTAGTTTCATGTATAAATAAATGAAGTCCTAGATTTCTGTGGCAACTTGATGAAACGTAAGGGAAGTGTATACATTGCAATAAATTATGTTGTTTTTCTAAGCAATTATTCACTGTTTATGGAATATGTTGAAAGTCATTAATTAGAATCAATGCTTCTAATAAAATGTTTATGTTTGGCATAATTGCTATGAACGCTTTTAATGTAGATTCAGTTACCTTTTCTGTGATTAAGATATGGCTTTGGTTCATATTTGTTGTTCTGTGCTAAAACAAAGAGCAAAAATTCTGCTAAAATAACAAACGGAATAAGTATGGTAATACCTCATTCCACAGAACTCTAGTACTTAGTCTAGCCTATGTACAAATTTACCTCTATCATTACGTTACTTACAACTGTAATTGTAACAGTGTCTCCCCAGTTTGTGTACATGTGATAAAGTAGTTTTTGTCTGCAGTTCGTTGGTATGTATTTCACGGCATTTTCACAAAAAAGAACAAAGGTAACAGCATTTTCTCTGAAAACTGAATTAAAAATAAATTCAGTTTTCAGAGAAAGTGCTGTTACCTGAACATCCCGGAATATTGCAGAACAAAGTTGTGTTCAATTAACAAGAATGTGCAAAAACCTTTTTGACAAAAGTTGATAGTCAAGGGATTCGAACAATCGTGTAACATGTTTAAAAATCACAATTCACTACACCGCCCATTACGCTACTGTGAACAGCTGCGAGAATGTTCTGTAATTCTCGTACCATTTCTAGCAGGTGTCACCTGCTAACATGACATTTTAGTCAGTAGAATATAATTTATTATACTGACAACGACGTGTTTCGACATTGTTCAGCGCACCATTTCTTTACAATGACAATGCTTGAGTTATAATAAGAAAATAATCAAATGCAGAAAGCGAGATGGCGTATGCAAGAGAATTTCCGGTAAGGTTTTGAGGGACGCCTCATGACTCATTTCCGAACGCCAAATGTACGCGTGCTCCTTCCAGCTTATAATCACTCATACTAACGCCAGATATACGCTTCGTTCTTTCCAGGCTACCAGCAACGAAAATAAAAAACAAACTACCAAGGGATCACACCACCTTGACACTTGTGAAGAAAGGTGTAGAATATTCTGTAGCATCCATTTTCAATAAGCTGTCACAAGAACTAAAGAATCGTAGCAGTAACCCACACGATTTCAAACCTAAATTGAAGAGTTACCTCATGGCTCACTCCTTTTATTCTGTCGAGGAACTCCTAGAAAAGTTCAACATTTAAGGTAATTCTTTGTTTTTTCTTTATTAATTCTTTTCACTTTGTCTTAATATTGTCGTGTGCATAGGACTACTTAAAATTCTTCTAGTACCATTGTTGTGTAAAAGTTCATGTATTGACTTGTTCCATGACCATGGAGTCTCACTCCTCAATTGGGTCCTATGGAACAGAAAATATTATTATTATTATTATTAGTATTACTATTTTAACGGAGAAAGATAGTACAATTGTGGGAGAGAGATGAAAAGAAGAGTTAAAAGTTAAAAAGAAACAGTATGTTTGTCAAAGACAAAGTCAAATATAAAAAACGTATGGCTGTTTGTTAAAATACGGTCAGAGAGTAATACATGTTGGGTGCATATATATTTACACAATAGCAGAGTCTTAATCGTATCATGCATCACTTTTATCATAATTTTTATTATTTTCGTCCAAAATGTTTGAAACAAGTCATAAAACTAGGGGCAAATATAAAGAGCGCCGTAAATGGCGACAGTAGGATTTTTTTTCTGATTTCGTGTAAGGCACAGACAAGCCGTTTGGGAATAGTCGAGGGCTTTTAGACGCCATGTCAGGGACTGCGAGGCCACTCCCGCCGGAGGTTCCAATTGTCCCTTGGGCATAGGTGTGTGTGTGGTTAAGTAGTTTGTAATCCTAGGGACTGATGAGCACAAGAGTTTGGACCATATATTTAGCAGCATTGGTGTTGGTCCAGCGCGCACATGCAACTGTGTCCGGGCCCCTCGCGGTCCCGTCCCAGGCCAAGTTTTCCGCAGCGCGGCGGCCGTGGCAGCGGCAGCGGCAGTGGCCGGGCTATATTGCCGACAGGCGCCGCACGCCTGGCCGCCTCATTAAAGCGATTCCCGGCGCGGGCGGAGGGCGGATGTAGGCGGCCGCCGCCTCAGACACGGCGCACTGCATCTGGCCGCGTATCAAAGGCTCAAGGTTGGCAGGACTGGTCGCCTAATTAAATTCTGCAAGGTCTCTGTCCGCGGCGCGGCGCCGCGTCTGTCGCGAGGAGAGGCGGGCCGGGGCGGGGCGGGGCCTCGCCGCTATCTCGTTAATTGCGCACGGCCTCGGGGCCCCGGCGCATCGGGGAAGCAAGTTTTCATCTAATTTGCTCCTCGGGCGGCGCAGATCTTCGGAGTTTATTGTACTCGCCTCACTGCCGCTCGGTGGGCGGAGCTGCGGAAACGGTCGCCCACTGCTCATTCGTCAGGCGCTGCAGTCGGAGACCAGGGCTGCCATCGTTAGTGTACTAATTTTGCTGTGAAGGAGACTTCTGGGGTACGGCACTGAGATGAGGTCAAAGGTGATAAACAAAATGTCTTTCCCAACATATGTCAGGCTTATATAGTACGTGTTGTGGCAGGAGGGAGTATTATTTGTAGGTACACTTTGACAGATCACACAACCGTAGTAATACTTGTTAAATTTATTATTGAAGAATGGAATCTTAGGGTTTAACGCCCCGTCGACTGCCTGGTCATTAGAGACGGAGCTCACACACGGATTTATTGGGAAGGATGGGGGAAGGAAATCGGCCGTGCCCTTCGAAAGGAACCATCCCGGTATTTGCCTGGAGTGATTTAGGGAAATCACGGAAAACCTAAATCTGGATGGCCGGAGGTGGATTTGAACCACCATCCTTCCGCCGGCCGCGGTGGCCGAGGGGTCTGAGGCGCTCCAGTCACGGTCTGCACGGCCACTACGGTCGGGGGTTCGAATCCCCCTTCGGGCATGGATATTTGTGCCGTCCTTAGCTAGTTCATAAGTAGTTTGTAAGCTTAGGGACTGATGATGCCGCAGTTAAGTCCCATAAGCTATACAAACATTTGAACATTTGAACATTTCCATCCTTCCGAATAAGAGTCCAATGTGTTACCACTGCTAAATGTATTATACAACAATGTAAACTGTAAGCGTTGTTGAACTACAATCAGACAAGTACAGTTCAGATGCGATGCTCTGTCAAATCTCAGATCTTATGGATTACATCCCATTTCATACTAAATAATTTTAATGCGGGATTTAACGTGTAAATTTGATAAAGTATTAAGTATAAGTATAATCAGCATACGTCCGTATTATGATTTGTAAATAAACCTTTCTTGAAAATTGATAATTGATTGTGTTGCTTGAGGATTGATTATCTAACAGGTGTAGTAATTTTTTTTTCATTTTTTAATTATTATTTTTTTTCCAAAGTAGGTCACATCTACGAGTGTTGTGCAAATGTTACGGTACGAAAAGTCTTAACAATCGAACCGGTTAAAATTTCAATCTGCCGCTTTGGGATAACGTAGTGCGACATCTAGGAACGCAAAGCCTCCGTCGTCTTCTGCCCCTAAAAATACAAGACTGTCTTCAGCAAGCAAGATGAAGCTCACCGTCGTTTTCGACGTCCAAGGTGCCATACTGATCGAATTCCACTACCAAGGAAAAATATCAACAGTGACGTGTACTGTGAGACACTCCGTAGCCTACCGAAGTACATGAAGATCAAATGGCCCCGGCTGCTCACGCAGGGAGTGATTATGGTCCATGATAACGAGCGTCTACACGTCTTGAGAAATTCACAAAGTTTACTGGCATCCGCTCTATAGGCCGAACATTTCAACATGAGACTTCCATCTGCCCTATATATATATATATATATATATAAACCTGAGTATTCTGTTCTGAAGCCTCTGATCTGATGATTACGTTTGAATAAAGACTTCAGTTATGCCCACAGGGTCGTTTCGCACCTATTCATTTGAGCACCCCTCATAATTCAGCACTAGCCGAAATATACGAGAAAGACTTAACAAATGATGAAAATAATAATGCGTTTCCCCATTTTTGATCATTTATAGATGACTCATAAGACAGTCATCATATTCCGGCAAAAAAAGCGTACGGAACATTTTGGTTATCAGTAACCATTTATAGCCAGAAAACGATTTTATGCATACATGGTGTTTTGAAATGCCCGTTAGAAAGGTAGAGGAGTTTCATTTATCAGTTCCAGTTACACTCCCGTACTGTCAGCCGAGTGACTAGATACATGTTCTTTAATTCATCTCAACCTTTGCTCCTTTACCTTGTATCTCTGTTTGCCATACGCTTCACAAACGAACCCTTACTGCTATAATTATTTCCACTGGAGGCTCATTTCATGTTAATGTTTCGCGTTATGAGATGATTTAATATCGGTTTCCTATTTTTTCTGCAATGATAATGATGAAAATTTATGGAGGTGATTATGAGAGTCATATGTCTTCATCAGATTTTCGAGAATTATTAATGCAATGTAACAATAATATGCATTAAAGTTTGTCTTATTAGAACAGTATCTTTAGTATGAGCTTAATTTAGAGCTTATATGAATTAACCATTCTGTAACGCCCAATTTCACATAAGACCAAGGTGGTACGGTTGAAATGAATTAAAGAACACCTTACTAGTCATTCAACAGACAGTGCGAGATTGTAGCTGGAACTGATGAATGAGGGAATGATGACTATGCAATCTAGTCGCCTTTAAAAATTCCAACAACTGATAAATAGACGGGAAAATTTTGCTTAAAATAACTGTTAGTACGAAAATAAAAGTAACCAAGGAAATATAGAATTAGCGACACACTCATATCCAATAGGACAGAGACACAAATTTTTCAATTCAACATAAAAGACAATAATTGAATCAAGGAAAATGCAAATCAATGTGGTTTTGGTACTAACTCAAGCAAAACTGCTTAAAAAGCCTCTCATACCACTAGTGAACAGTGCTCTGTGTGGCAATTAACCTCAGGTGACTTGAAAGTCATTAACAGCAAAAGTAAATTCATTATGTAATTAAACAAAGTTATTGAAAACAATATGCGTACTTCGAGGTATCATGACAGGCGTGACAGAAAGTGTCTGAATAACCTTTCTTTGGAAAGAAGAGAAAGTTTGTGCGGTAAGATTTTAAGATGTTTTGAGCTATAGCTCCCTCAATGATACAATGGAAAACCTAGACTGGGATATTCATAATACTATGGAAAGATTAATGACACACCATGAACACAAGGACACTAAGAAAAGACAGTTTAGCTTTCGCTCAAAAAAAATCTAGATAATATAATAATAATAATAATAATAAAAAACACTCACACATACACACACACACACCTTCATACAATCACATAGCCACACGTTCCGGATACAGCACATAAGTTTAGTTGACTTGTGCACAAAATAAGTACATTACTTTCTTGATAAAAAGTTCAGTCACGGTTAACATGAATGATAATACAACTTTTAACAATATAGTTCAGTCAATAGTCCTGTCAGTTCAGTTCATACAAGCTGTCCAATATTTTTCATTTCATTTTACTTAGGAGAACTCTAAAAAATAGTTTGATCAATTTTTGTTATACATAGGTGTGTTGAGTTACATTTAAAGTGGATAGGTACCTACCTGTCTTCTTGCATGGTAAACACTTATGTAGTACCTAAATATTGATGAGTAGAAGAAGTAAGTTGATTATTAAGTTGTAAAAGAATAGGCAACAACTTTCTTACTTTTTAGCGCGTATTAATATGTTTTAGAATAGTTTTGATTTTTTGAAGTCTTTTTCTTTGTTAGAAATGTTTGTTAATTTTTTTTTTATTTTCAGTGAATCTTAAGTACATTAATTAATGTTTCTGATTATGGGTAGACCTACTAAAGGTGCTGCTCGTATGAGTCAGCACCTTGGAAATGAAACAAACGAAGTCAAGGAGAAACCTCTATCTCAATAGAGGAAATCTGCCTCGAGGACAATTTCAAAAGGGACTTCCGAAGAGTGCAAAAATAGACTTTCAAAAATACTGCTTTACATGAAAAAATATTTGAACAGGGAATTACTTTACCATAACGACGTTATTGTAGATAACTCAAATATTCGGATATCCTAAAAAGATTCGGCCGAGTATCGTTAATTTGCTTCTGAGTATTAAAGAGTACATCCATTCCAATAAAAAAAGAATCATCAAAATCGGTTCACAGAGTCGAAGGTTATGAAGTAAGGGGAGAAAAATACAGTCGAATTGAAAACCTTCTCCTCTTTTGTAGTCGGTTAAAAAGGTGGTGAATTATTTGAAGAAGTAGTTGAAGACCAATTTTAATAAAATTATATTATTGCTACGAGTTTATTGATGCAGTTATCAAGAAAATTAATTTAGTTGACACTATGCAGGAACGGAATAGCCGGGCCTGCACTCAAGAACGACAACGTATTCTTCAGGAATGGAGCTTACTATCAATACTCATGACTTTTGTATCGTTTAAAGAAGGAAGTAGTAGCCATTTTTTTTCGTACTGTCAACATCAGCAAGAACACACATAAAGGGTTATGCGTCACCTTCCTATACATTATTTACATTGGAGAATATTATTAATGACACTGAAAAATCGTAAAAAGAATACCGTCATGTCTTCACAGGGGTATTACAGTATGCAATATTGTAATTTTTCTAATCAGTTTTATACAAATCCGGCAGCCATACTAAAGAGAATTTTCTCATGTGGTTGGATTCCAGGCGGTGCATACAAACAACATCAAAACCCTTTCAGTATCTGAAGAAGACGGCTGCATCGGCCGTCAAAGTATTCTAATGGAATGGATGCAGCAATTGGCTAGAACAACAGGTACAGAAGCTCACTACTAAGGTTTTCTCATTATTATTCGTGTAAAATGTCTTGAAATATGTCTACTGTTCAAGGAGTAATCACATACCTTCAATCACCGACTATCCACAGCCATAATGGACACCATCCTGATATTATTTTAGTCTTAGAATGTCGATCAAAGGGGAATCTTCTAGAGAGCTATGCTATTGTTTGAATCGAGAGGTTAATATCTTAAATATGAAAACTGGAGTGGTGACAAACATAAGAGCAACAAAAAATATTGAAGAGCATAAACATACTGTTCTGCATGGTATCGTATTCTAGTTTGTCCATTTGAATCAAAGTCACACTGTGACTCTACTAATAATGTTTTAAAAAGATACTATAAACTTTCAGTGTAACAAGAAACCATATCTCATTGCTGTGGTGTGCGTTTCTCTCCCAGACGCAGCAGTTCCTCTTTGATTACGAGCAGCGCATTACTATATCTTTAGGATTCTCCGTAAACCTGTTTACAGTTACTGGTAATAATATGCATTGTACTCAACTCTCCTAAAAGTAAAATGTAGTCTGAACTTACTGCAGACCTCGTTCGTTATAGCTGTTGTAGGAACTGCTAGAGTTGAGGGAAAGTTGCCAAATTGGCAGTGCTGACTGGCAAGCAAACGAATAAAAGCGGCAGTTCGACGGAAGACGTCATTATTGTGAGCAAATCCTAGTAAGGTACAGTTCAGAAGTTTGTGCCGTATAACCGTATTCCCGTTGCAAGGCAAAGGTACTTCAGCTATTTAATATCCACTAACGCGAACAAATAAAATACTGTATAACACAAAAACAAGTATGTCACGTCGTATGAGTATTTCACTTGTATTAAAGCGTTAACCAATATATGGCTGCTAGCAGACAATTTGAAAGAAATGATTGTATTTAAATACGGTTGAGTTACAGTTAATTGTGTACAGTCAATTGTACTCAAATTACATGGAGTATGTTGTTGTTATGGTCTTCAGTCTATCCTGAGCAAGCCTTTTCATCTCCTCATAAGAACGGCAACCCACATCCATTTGAATCTGCTTATTATACACGTCTCTTGCTCTCCCTCTGCGATTTTTACCCACACACTTCCCTCCAATGCTAAATGTCTAAGAATGTGTCCTACCAAGCGATCCCTTCTTTTAGTCAGGGTATACCAAAAATTCCTTTTCTCCCCAATCTGTTCAGTACCTCTTCATTAGTTATGTCATCTACCCACCTAATCTTCAGCATTCTTCTGTAGCACCAAAAGCCTCTATTCTCTTCCTGTCCGCACTGCTCCAGGTCCTGTGCTGTCTCTGATAGAATTACAATGTCATCAGCAAAACGCAATGTTTTTATTTCTCCCCCTGAACTTTAATCCCTATTCCAAATTTTTCCTTGCTTTCCTTCACCGCCTGCTCGATGTACAAATTGAATAACATCGGAGAAAGGCTACAACCCTGTCTTACTCCCTTCCCAACTGATGCTTCCCTTTCATGCCCTTCGAGTCTAATAACTGCAGTCTGGCTTTTGTACAAGCTGTAAATAACTCTCCTTTCCCTATATTTTACTCCTGCTGACTTCAGAATTTGAAAGAGTGTAATCCAGTCAACATTGTCAAATGCTTTCTACAAATCTACAAATGTAGGTTTGCCTTTTCTTAATCTACCTTCTAAGATAAGACGTAAAGTGAGTATTGCCTCCCGGGTTCCTACGTTCATCCTGAATCCAAACTGATCTTCCCCGAGGTCAGTTTCTACCAGCTTTTCCATTCTCCAGTAGATAATACGTGTTAAAATTTTGCAAACATGACTTATCAAACTAATGGTTCTGTAATTTTCACATCTGTCTGCGCCTGATTTCTTTGGAATGGGGATTATAACATTTTTCTTAAAGTCTGAGGGTATTTCGCCTGTCTCATACATCCTACACACCAGTTCAAATAGTCTTGTCATGGCTGGCTCTCCCAGAGAGTTTAGTAGCTCTGAGGGTATGTCATATACTCCTGGGGCCTTGTTCCGACCTAGGTCTTTTAGGGCTCTGTCAAATTCATCTCTCAGTATAGTATCTCCTATTTCATCTTGATCTACTTTCTCTTCCCTTCCCACAACATCGTCTCTAAGTTCATTTCCTTTGTAGAGCTGCTCTATGTACTCTTTCCATCTTTCAGCTTTTCCTTCTTTGCTGAGAACTGGTTTCCCATCTGAGTTCGTGATATTCATAGAGTTGCTTTTCTTGTTCCCAAATGTCTCTTTTATTTTCCTGGAGGCGGTATCTACTTTTCCCCTTCTTATACATTTTTCTACAGATTTGCATTTGGCTTCTAGCCACTCCTGCTTAGCCATTTTTCACTTCCTGTCAATCTCATTTTTTTAGTCGTCTGTACTCCATTTTGCCTGTTTCATTTACTGCATTTTTATATTTTCTCCTTTCATCATTTAAATTCAGTATTTCCTGTGATATCCAAGGATTTTTTGTAGGTCTTGCCTTTCTACCTTTTTTGTCCTCTGCTGTCATCACTATTTCATCTCTCAATGCTACCCATTCCTGTTCTACTGTTTTATTTCCCCCTGTTTCTGTTAATTGTTGCCTAAAGCTCCCTCTGAAATTCTCCAGAGCTTCACTTTCCTTCAATTTATCTAAGCCCCATCTCCTTATTTTCCTACCTTTCTGTAGTTTTTTCAGTTTCAGCCTACAGTTCATAACTAACAAGTTATGGTCAGAGTCTATATCTGCCCCTGGGTATGTCTTACAGTTTATCATCTGGTTCCCGAATCTATGTCTTACCATTATAAAATCTATCAGATACCTTCCGGTGTCTCCTGGTCTCTTCCACGTATGCAACCTTCTTTTGTGATTCTTAAACCACGTGTTTGTTACGATTAAATCATGTTCCGTGCAAAATTCTACCAGGCGACTTCCTCTTTCATTTCTCCTGCCCAGTCCATATTCACCTATTATTTTTCCTTCTCTTCCTTTTCCTACTACCGAATTCCAGTCTCCCATCACAATTAAGTTTTCCTCTCCCTTAACTGTCTGAATAATTTCCTTTAGCTCCTCATATATTTCTTCGCTCTCCTCATCATCGGCAGAGCTAGTTGGCGCATAAACCTGTACTACTGTGGTCGGTGTTGGCTTCGTATCTATCTTGACAATGATAATGCGATCACTGTGCTGCTCATAGTAGTTTACCCGCATTCCTATTTTCTTATTCTTTTATCAGTCCTACTCCTGTGATACCCGCAACTGATTTTGTATTTATAATCCTGTAGTCACCTGACCAGAAATCCTGTTCATCCTGCCACCGAACTTCATTAATCCCCACCATATCTAACTTCAACCTATCCATTTCCCTTTTTAAATTTTCTAATTTTTCTACCCGATTAAGGGATCTAACATTCCACGCTCCGATCCGTAGAATGTCAGTATTGTCTTTCCTGATGACATCCTCCTGAGTAGTCCCTGCCCGGAGATCCGAATGGGGGACTATTTTACCTCCGAAATATTTTACCCGAGAGGATGCCATCATCATATGTTCATACAGTAGAGCTGCATGTCCTCGGGAAAGTAACGGCTGTAGTTTCCCCTTGCTTTCAGCCGTTCGCAGTAGCTGTGTGGCAAAGCCACATTAGATAATGTTACAAGGCCAGCTCAGTCAATCACCCAGACTGTTGCCCCTGTAACTACTGAAAAGGCTGCTGCCCCTCTTCAGGAACCACACGTGGTGTTCAAATTGTTCAGCATCAAAACTAGGTTGGTGGTAAAGGATCGTCTTAGAACAGCAACTCCAAGTCAGATATTAGTGTAAAGACTTTTTTCTTGTTTGATGGGCGCGCTGTGCAATCATGTCTTGAAAGAACATTGTAAGTAAATTTTCAATAACACTGCTTGGATCTTTTCTTAATTACGATAGCAATTTCGAAAGTTTGTCATTTTCAATTACTTCATTGTACAAGGTTTGAGGATTGTTACCTGCTACTGTTTTTAAGAATTTCCTAAATGAAATTATTACTAATAAATAACGAAGTTTTAGCCATAACTTTTATAAATAATAAATTACGTATATATTTCTATAGTAATTAAATTTCATACTATCCATACGTTATTAAAACTCTGACGATAAAGTTCGGTGAATGGTCCTGTAACATAACATAGATGGACTGTGAACCACCGAAATAGTCGCCTCCGATAACCATGCACCGCTGAGCTCTGCTGTACATGTTTTGGGAACTTTGCACGAAATCTTCCATTGGATGCTGTTCAAAATTCTCATTTGGTTGGATGCCAGGAATATCGTCAAATCTCTTTCCTTTCAAGTCAAGTTTCAGTCGAGGGAATAGGAAGAAGACTGAGATCCGGCGAGTATGTTGGATGTTGAACTTTTTAGCCAGGAACTGTTTAACGGTATTGGCTCTGTGTGTGGGAGAGAACTGATGTGCTACTTGAACATACACTTAACTCGCCGGATCTCAAACGTCCAGACTTCTTCCTAATCTCTCGACTCCAAATCGCTTTGAAAGGAAACAGATTTGACGATATTTCTGACATCCAGACAAAAGGGAGTATGGACGCCTGAAAAACGAGGACGGTCGGTGGCTTGAATCCCCCCTCGGACATGGATGTTTGGCCCGTCTTTACTATAAAGTACTTCAAAAGTAGTTTATAAGTTTAGGGACTGATGACCCTGCAGTTAAGTCCCTTAAGCTTAACAAACATTTGAACATTTTGAAAAAAAGAGGAAGTAGATGAGGATGCGATAGGTTATACGCCACTGCGAGAAGAATTAGAGTACTGAAAGATTTGAGTCAAAGAAAGACTCCTGCTGTTATCATTGGGAGAGCCAGTCAAGAAGAAACTATGTTGGGTGCAAAATGTATGAGACATGGGATATAGCCCTCAGACTTCAAGAATTTAATAATTGCGATTCGAAAGAAAGCAGGTGCAGACAAGTGTGAAAATTACGAAACTGTCAGTTTGATACGCCATGACTGAAAAATACTAACAAGGATCAGATGTAAAAGCTGGTAGAAACCCACTAGGGGAAGATCGGTTTGGATTTAGAAGAAATCTAGGAACACACGAAGCAGTCCTCACATTACAACTTATCATAGAAGAAACTATTTATTATTTCATGCTGTCTCCATTAGAGATTTATGAGACGTGGTCATACTGATGCACTTGAAATAAACTTTAGAGTCTTGACCACTAATTTAAATTTATTGAGGCCTTACGCGTTTCGACGTTCCGTCATTATCAAAGGCTAGAGCAAGACAATGGAATTAATATTCATCAAACATTTCGATAAAACATAAATGAGAACACAATCATCACACTCACCATATCTTTTAAAAACTTATTAAAAAGTGAAACTAAACATTCCTTTAAAAAAAAAGACCGCCAAAGACATATGTAAAAAATAAAATAAATTTAAAATTCGCCCAGAACATCCCTGTAGGATGGTCAAGTGCATACTAAATTCAGCGATGCGGTCAGCTATTAAGTGGAGAATCCGCCAGATGGCGATGTTGTCATTCTACTTCTCTCTCACTCACATATGCGCACTCACTCCCTCTGGGATTCTCTCCCCCCCTCTCTCTCTCTCCCTCTTATATATATCTTAAACCTGCTCAATATTTTGTGACTGGTGACTGTTATGTTATACAATTATAAACTTACAACTATAAAACATTACAATCACTGTGTACAAAACTTTTCTTTTACATTATACAATTATATGTGTGCTGCACCAAATTTTTCCATACTATATTTTACATCGTTAGGAAAGATAGTGTTTAGTGATACATTGCTGGCAGTCAGCAAAATCATGTTATCTACACAGTATTCTGGTGAGGAAAGTGTGTGGAGGGGAGGGGTGAAGGGGGACGGACATAAAAGTGCTGGGAAGGAAGAACAGCCATCAAGTATCATCCGCTTACAAAAACCACACGGTGGCCTCCACACCGTACATGCCCGTACTCCCCTCTCGTACAAACCACAATGCTGGCAACAACAGCAATGCAATATGTCAAAGCAGTGTCACACCCATATAAATTTGATTACTCTTTCTAACATGAGGAAGTACTGTGTACAGTATTACAGTTTAGGCAATGCTGATGTGAAATAATATCTTCAGTATAAACTCTTAGGGTAGTTAAAATATCATCTCCCATAAGTGTATTGCACATGTTAGCCCTCTATTATAAAACATGAAATAAAACAGTTTTAAGCTATATTGATCAAATGCATTACAATCAAGGCTCCTAAAATGAATGAATGTTTTAAGTAAAAAAGGGGGGGGGGAAGGAGGAGATGGTTGATGGAGCAACTACAGGTTATAGAATATAATTTTGTGCACTCTTACAGTTTTATAGTAATATTAATCTACCGAGCGAGGTGGCGCAGTGGTAACACACTGGACTCGCATTCGGAAGGATGGTGGTTCAAATCTACCTCCGGCCATCCAGATTTAGGTTTTCCGTGATTTTCCTAAATCACTCCAGGCAGATGCCGGGATGGTTCCTTTAAAAGGACACGGCCGATTTCCTTACACATCCTTACCCAAACAAACCGAGCGTAAGCTCTGTCTCTAATGACCACGCTGTCGTCGGGACGTTAAAACTCCAAGCTTCCTTCCTTCCTAATATTAACCCAATAATGCAGCTCCATGAAACCTTAGATTTACTATAGTAATAAGTAAGGTGTGCATAGTTATGAGGTTATACATTACATCAGGATAGGGCTACTTATACTCTAGTAGCAAGTATAGTGATGTATTTTTATGAAGCCAAGAACACACTTTTTTTAACCATTATCAGCCGATGATAAAATCGTATTTTACATTAACACGTTTCAATCCTTCTGGATCAACTTCAAAATCTCGTCGATCTTAGGAGATAAGTTACAGAAAGGCAAACCTACGAATTTAACTTTTGTAGATTTGAAGAAAGCTCATGATAATGTTCATTGAAATACACTCTTTCAAATTCTGAAGGTAGCAGGGCTAAAATATAGGGAATGAAATATTGTACAAATTGTAGAATAACCAGACAGCAGTTATAAAGAGTCGAAGTGCATTAAAGGGACGACGTGGTTGGAGAAAGGTAGGATTGTAGTCTTTCCCCAATGTTATTCAATACGTTGAACAAGCTACGAAGGACCGCAAGGGGAAATTGGGAGAAGGAATCAAACTTCAGGGAGAAGAAATAAAAACTTTGCGGTTTGCCGATGACATTGTAATTATGTCTCAGACAGCAGAAGACCTGGAAGAGCAGTTGAACGGAATGGACAGTGTCTTGAAAGGAGATTATAACATGCACATTAACAAGAGCACATCAAGGATATTGGAAAGTAGTCCAGGAAAATAGGGCGATGCTGAAGGAATTTGGTAATGAGACAATAAAATAAGCAGATGAGTTTCGTAATTTGGGTAGCAAAATAACTTCTGATGGCGGAAGTAAGGAAATATAAAATGTGGAAAAACTATGGGAAGAGATGAATTTCAGGCTTAGCGAAATTTGTGGACATCCAAAATCAATGTAACTGTCAGGAAGTCCTGTCTGAAATCATTTGTTCAAATGTTCAGCTGTTGTAAACCTATTGGATCAAACTGCTGTGGCCAACAGTTTTTAGACTTACAAACTACTTAAACGAACTCACACTGAGAGCAAGATACACATTCATGCGCGAGGGAGGACTCTAACCTCCGGCAGGAACGGCCGCCCAGTCCCTAGCATGACGCCTTAGACCTCGCGGCAATTCCGCGCGGCGAAAACTTTTTGTCAGAAGTGTAGCATTATACGGGAGTGATAGGTAAACGGTAAATATTTCCAACAGAAAGATGACAGAAGCATTTGTAACGTGATACTCTAGACGAATGCTAATTAGCTTGGTACATCACATAATTAATGAGGAGGTGATGAACAGTATAGGGGAAAAAGAAATTTCTGTCGTATATGGACTAAAAGAATGGATCGACTGGTGGGAAACATTCTGAGATATCAAGGAATTGTGAATTTTGCATTCGAGGGGAGAGTATGGGGTAAAATTCACAAAGGGAGACCGAGAGACTAATACTGTAAGTAGGTTCAAGTGGATGTCGGATGCCGTTCTTATTGTCAGATGAAGAGGCTTGCACAGGACTAGGTAGAGAAGAGAGCTGCATCAAATCACTCTGAGGACTGAAAATCACAACAGCAACAACATCAGACAGCATAAAAAATTTACTTGTCAAGCAAAATGCGTATCATAATAAGAAAAGAAATAGAGTATATGTTTCTCATGCATAAAACACGCGGTAAGTTGCAATTATACACGCAGGCGAAAGTATTTATTAATGAATGAATTTTATCTTATTTAGTTTTATCAAAGATATTCGTCTGTTCTACTATAATTATTGTCTCCTGGTAATTCAGATTAATTTCATTAATTAACTCTAAAAATAATGATGAAGAGTGGTTGTTTTCTCTCGCCCTATCTTTCAAACGGCAACAACTTCCGCCGCAGAGAATGTAGCAACTGTATGTATTAGACTATGTTAAATATCTGCTGATGCAGCAGACGGAACGATTTAGTCCACTGCTGCGAACATCCTATTTGGTCTGATCAGAAAGTAATTAGAACGAATCCTATGTTCATTTACACAAAACCACAAAACCTGCTCAGAGTTTTTTAAAAGTTCTGCAGGTTATACGTATATTGCAATTAATCACGAATAAAAGGTTTCATTACCACGATAAATAATCAAGATTACAAACGAGATCTGCTTTAATTTTATGGTTCCATAGAGAGCGGTAATTAAAGTCTGAATTCATTAGCAAAAATACTGAAACCGGAAAAATGCGTGTAAATGAAACATAAATGGTGGTCTATTTTCAGTGACAGGTTGCTAACTACTGGAGTTAAAGTAATGAATTAACCCAAAAGACACGTTACGTTTATTGCGATAACTTTTATAGAGCGAACCTACTAACCAGTGTCGAAACAAGAATGCACAAGAGTCTTTAAGTATTCATTCAGTTCACACATAGTCAATGACATAACTTTTGATTAATGAAGATACTATTATTTTGTGGATTAAAACTATGTACTGTATAGTAAAGTTTTCATATATAAGACTTTAAAGTTTTTGTACACAAATTGAAACATATAATATAATGGCTACGTGTTCATTGAAAGACTATGAGTAGGAAGATTTACCTGAGGATATGGATACCTGCAGTGGATATGGATGACAGAGTGAAACCAGTTCTAGCATCAGAAATTTGAAAAATAGCTGGAGAAAACTTGAAATTAAATTTGACAGAAGGCACACATATTATACCTTTGAAATTTCCAAAATCACTGTTAGATTGCTGAGCGGGATGACCACGTGATCTAAGACGTCATGCTACAGACTGGGCGGCCGTTCCCGCTGGAGGTTCGAGTCCTACCTGAGGCATGGCATGTGTGTGTTGTACTTAGTGTAATATAGTTTAAGTAGTTTGTAAGTTTAGAGAGCGATGATCATAACAGTTGGGTCTAATAGATTTACAAACATTTGAACATTGCTAGAACTGGCGACTAACTGTTAACCCATGTTAGGATATAGAATGGATGAGTTCTACATCTACATGGATACACTGCAAGTCACATTGAAGTGCATCCCAGAGGGTTGATCGGAGGAACCTCTACATGACACATATTAGACCTCTGATGACGTACGGTGCTCCGTGCTGGGCATACGCGGCGCCAACACGGCTGCGCCGCCTGCAGCTCATACAGAACAAAGTACTACGCATCATCTGCCGGCCGCGTTGGCCGAGGTGACTGAGGCGCTTCAGTCACGGTCAGCACGGCCACTGCGGTCGGGGGTTCGAATCCCCCCTCGGGCATGGATATTTGTGCCGTCCTAGTTCGTAAGTAGTTCATAAGTAGTTTGTAAGTTTAGGGACTGATGACCCCGTAGTTAAGTCCCATAAGCTTAACAAACATTTGAACATTTGAACTACGCATCATCAGCAACGCTCCACGATACACACGCACCGTGGACCTTTACAATGAATACCGCCTCGAGCGCCTGTCGGTGGTATTCACGAAACTCGCCACACGACTGTACAGAAACTCGAGACACTCGAACAACCCCTTCAAATGTTTGTAAAGCTTATGGGACTTAACTACGGGGTCATCAGTCCCTAAACTTACAAACTAATTATGAACTACTTACGAACTAGGACGGCACAAATATCCATGCCCGAGGGGGGATTCGAACCCCCGACCGTAGTGGCCGTGCAGACCGTGACTGAAGCGCCTCAGACTCCTCGGCCACAGCGGCCGGCGAACAACCCCTTCATCCTACGCTTGGGGAAATATGATCATAACCATAGGTGGAAACATAAACGCCCAAAAACACTTCTCCTCAGAGACTAACCACCTACGGTCGTAGGGAACACCAACTCACAAACACGATGAACATGGCAAACCCCTGCAGAACAGAAATCCGACTGACAATGCCAGCTGAGGCCACAGCCGATCTACAGGCAAAGCAGGAAACCATATTCAGCGCACTAAACACAAACAAACCTAAACAGTCCCGCACACTTAGCCAGTTCTATGACCGAACTGCCTAACTACCATGACAAACTTGGCTATGTTACAGGCATTCTGCCACAGGCGATGTAAACGGGTAAACTGCCGCAGCCGACCCAGGAGACTTCATTGGAGCTCAGTTGCAGCAGAACCTCGCATCAAACGGACTGATTCTTTATGACGAACCTAGCAAAGTTAACGGTACTGAGAAAAAAATACCCATTACTAACATTACCAAACTTTGCATGATCTGTCGCAGATAGCATACCGCTACTGCCCTTCATACCTACCCCACTGTCGCAGAGTTTTTTTTTCCCTTGGCTCTTGCCTTGGCACCAATTCTATCTCCAGATGCACCGTATTAATGGGTGATCGTGCCCACACGTACGGATAACATCGCGGTTCCCACATCCCGTGATCCACCTTGGCAAACTAACCTAATTTACGGAGGTGACAGTAGAACTTTTGTGTTGGTCACCACGTTGGTGTGGGCTTGGAGGGGCCCCATCCTTTAAAAAAAAAGGGTTGATCGAACCACTTTTACGATATTTCTCTGTAGTTCCATTCTCTAATAGCTCTTTCCGTTTTCGATCTGATTTCTGTTATTTTATTATGATAATCATGGTTCCCTATGTTGGTGGGTGCTAACAATATATGTTCGCATTCTGAAGAAAGAATTGGTGAAAAAAATTTCGCAAATAGATCTTTCCGCAACAAATAATGCCTTTCTTTTAATTAATATCCACCCCAATTCGTGCATCATTTCCGTGACAATTTCTCCCCTATATCCCGATAATACAAAACGAGCTGCCCTTCTCTAAATTTTCTCTAAATCGTCCGTCAGTCCCACCTGATGTGGATCCCACAGTGGACAACAGAACTCCAAAATAGGACGTACAAGTGCAGTGTAGGCAGTTTCTTTAGTAGAACTGTTGCATCTTCCAAGTGTTCTGCCAATGAAACGTAGTCTTTGGTTCGGCTTTCCTACAAGATTTTCTATGTGTTCTTTCCAATTTAAGTTGTTCGTAATTGTTACTTTAGGTATTTTATAAAATTGACGGCCTGTAGGTTCGGCTGATTTATCGTGTAACTGAAGATCAACGGATTTATTTTAGTTATCATATTGATGACCTCACACTTATCATTATTAACGGTCATTTGGCGATTCTGTAACATGCAGATACCTTATGTAAATCATTTTGGCCAACTACCATCAGACTTTCAAAAAACGTCAGTTGCACAATTCCGAAGATGGAAAGGGCAGATAAATATGAGAACTGGCGCACGATGCGCTAACAGCTCATGCATCGAAGCTGCTGACGAGAAGAATATACAGTAGAATAGAAAAGAAAACTGAGAATTTTGTAGACGACGATCAGCTCGGCTTTCTGAAAAGTAGAGGCGCCAAAGAGACTATTCTGATTTATAGCATGATAATGAAAGGGAAATTGAATACATTCAAGATACGGTCGCAGCATTTTTTGACTTACAAAAAGCGTCAGGCGAACTAAAATGAAGATGATCGAAGTTCTGAGCAAACTAGTGGAGTACAGAAAAATGGGTAGTAGGTAATACATTAGCAGAACATCTGATAATGGATGGCCACAGTTACAATGTAAAACTTGACGTTCTACGTAATATCCAAAAAGGGAGAAGGTGAACTTTCTTGAAGTAATCGAAGTTGATAAACTATGTCAACATCTCGAAACTTGGCACCGAATATTGAGAAACAATTCGCGTATTACACTTGTGACTTCATGAAGTATTCAAAAACATATTCGGATCATATAAACTATCTTCCCATATTCAGCTGCGCCAGAATCTTAGCCAAATAAATAAATTCCAACTACAGTTTCAGAATCTAATTACGGATCTTGTACTTTGTATAGTCCCAGTTGCTTGGCTACTGCTTGATATAAACTGTGTTTTCTTACTTTGTGATGTTGGACGTTTAAGCCAGTAACTGCAGTTTAATGTACTCCGTAAAAATAAATAATAACATATTCTGAGCAATGCGCATTCACCTGTCAATGAAGACAACAGACGTCTCTCCAGGATAAAAATGAATTTCATCCCTCTCAATGAGGCCGTAAAAGCCGCAAATAATATTCGTAAGTACGAAGTTGCAAAGTTCAAAATCAGTCAAAATGTATTGGAACAATAACATCAGAAACTGACATTTGAATCTCATAAACGGACGGACATCCTCTCCAAGATTCAACAAGCAGCCAATACTGTTATCCTGATAGCTAAAAGGAGAAAGCATATATGGTGGAATGAGGTTTGTTATGAGGTGCCCCAAATAACAATTGCCTGGAAAAAGTGGAACTCGACCAGGACACTTGAAGATTTTGAATGTATTCCGTAAATCTAGAAAATGTGGAGCCAGAACTTTATGAAGGGCTAAGCTATTGTATGAGAAATAACAGTTACAACAGATAGATCAGGATTTCCGGAAAGACAATAAAAGATACTTCTGTCAGATGTTCAAGTCTAATTTTTAATGTTACTAAGCCCCTAGTCTTTGTTTTAGAGACGAAAGTGGGAAGCTGGGTCAGACCATCAGAGAAATCTGCAGGATCATGTCTTCTAATTTTGATAACCTACTTAATTATAATTACCTGAATGAAAGGTACCGCGTATGCGTCCCGATCCACAAACTACCCATCTCCACCTGGTAAAGAGAAGATCAAAGATATCATCAACAACATTAAGAATATTAATAATACTGAAGATGGCAAATAATGGAAGTGTAGTGTAGCAGTCCAGCTTTTAGAGGAGATCTGGAAAACTGGAATGATACCAACTCAATGGGAGTAAGCTTTAATCCATCACCTACATAAAAAATTGATTAAAGGAATGTCAATAACATCGGTATCTGTTTCATATTTCTCTCCGAAGCAGTAAAGAACAGAGTAGGACATCTTGACCAACATTGTGAAGTTTCACTGGTTTCCGAAAAGGCAGTTGTTCCCCAAAAGATATCCTTCACCTGAAGAACGTCTTCAGGTACAAGAAAATGGGAGGAAATAACTACGTGGTCGTGAGTGTTGATTCTGAGAAGGAAATATGACTCCATCGACCAAGAGTCATTAATGAATGTTTTGGAAGAGTTAGTGGTAGATGATACACCAAAAAAGCTGTTCAAACGCACTTTCATTAAGAGAGTATCAAAAATAAAATTTATGGGTGAAATCTCAGAATTCTTTACAGTTAGAAAGGATGTAAGACCAAGCAAATAAATAGCAGTTCAAACTTGGTACTAAGAAAATTGATATCCTGGCCTTTGCGGATGATCTGGCCATTTTTGCTAACAACATATGGTCAACAGTCAACAAGATCAATAGGCTGTCAGAAACTGCTGAAGAGTTTAGACTCCAGATCTTCAAAAGACAAAATATATAATGATCACCAAACTGGAAAAAATCAGATGAGGAAAGAATTTCAGGTATCTCGATGAAGTCATCTGGGAGTATTTGTGTTAGGTTGAGTGAGTTAGACCAGACATACCAACAGACAAAGAATACCTACAACGAAAAGTCTATAAGTGTCCGGGCGAAGTTACGACTTTATAATACAGTTGTAAAACCTGAGGGATTTTATGCGTCCGAAACACTGACCATGAATACACAAGGCCAAGCCGAGCGGATGGAAAAGCGAGAGCGTAGGATATTATAAATTCTAGGTAATAGATCGTTGATGGACAATGGCAAATGAGAGCATTTGGGGACTTCAAGACAGAACCTATCACGGCATCCATTAAGAAGAGGCTATTGTTATATTACGGTCGTCTCATGAGGATGTACGGTGACCGACTTAACAATAATGTTTGGAGTTCATCCATTGTATGAAAACAAGGACGAGAGGGTTCGAAGAATGTTAAAAATATTTTAGGCATTTCGTATCTGAGAGAGAGAAATTCCTGATAGAAAGAAATGTGGTAGATTGGTAAACAACTACCAATGTTTTAAAATGGCATCAATGTCCAAAAGAAGACGAGGACCTTTGTCCGAAGAACATATACAGGCACTTCTTGGTGGAATCAGAAGATACTGGCAGGAAGTCAAAGCTGTAACAGGAGCAAGACCTAGACAGTGATGTAGGGTGACCCGATTTCCAAAATCAAAATACGGGACACATGTGAGTACAGAAATTCGTTCGCCACGTTACAGATCATTCGGTTCCTACTCTTGGAGTTTCAAGTCTCATCGCGGGCTTGGGTCGGTGTTGCCCTTGGTATAAGTTAGTTTAAGTATTTTGTAAGTCTAGGGACCGATGACCACAAAATTTGGTCCTTTGGGATTACAAAAATTTAAATTTATATTTTATTGTAATTTTTTTTAAAACCTGTTACCTTACAAAAATACTGGAGAACGGTCTTCACTATTGTGTTTCTCGTCAAATTGTACCCTTAAAACATGTATCACATGAGCTGAATCCAATATGAGGAATAACAAGACAGCAGACGGCTATCAAGACGGCAGACAGCTCTTGTATGTCACCCAAAAAGTCCCTTCCCCATTCCCTTTGTTTATATCTATGTCAGTCCTATCCCTACCTCTTACCATTTTCACGATATTTAGTCCGGTCCTGATTTTTGGGTGACCCTGTAGTTCGACATTGATATATTGCAAAAAACGATAAACTACTTACACGTGATAGTGTATCCTACATTGTTTCATTGACGAATAACACAAACGACCCTACTATGAACATTTAATCCAATGAGAGGTTACAAATTTCTTAAAATGTAACGGAACTTGTCTTAAATCTGCTCACATCAGTCAAATAAATAAAATTACTACAATTTAAAGCATTTCAATACATACGTTGCGTCTGTATACTGTATTTGGTACGAACATAACTGAACTATGGTGATTGAAGAACCGTGACTGGAGCAGATATATTTTACATGCTGAGCTGACTCTAGCTTGCGCGGGCGCTGTGCGGAACTCCCGCCTAGGGCTCTCCCTCACCTTCCCCTCCCTGTCCCCGTCCAGAAGATGTTATACACCTTTGTCATTTTCAAAAGAAAACCGAGTTTCGTCATTGACCACTCTTATGATAGGAATTAATTGACTGGGGAAGGAAGCTTAATGCCAATGACAATTACTAAAATGTTAAAAATTAAAAGTAACTCAGCTTTCAGAATCCTTGCTATATAATGAAATAACCGAAAAAAGGTTCACATGTCTTGTCCAGGAAAACCATTTCCATGTTTTAGCACTGAACATCCTCTGTATTCATATGAAATTAAATTAGTTGTAGGTCTTCTGCCTTTCTCCCTTTTCCTTGATTTTTCACGAGCAAATTCATCAATGATATCTTAGAAACTCAGTTTTGAAACCTCGTCGTGTTGCACTGACAAAATTCCAAGAGAACACAGGCTTTCTTGCAAGATGTTGTTTCTGAAATAGTTACTGATAAACTTTAAACGTGCAAAGCTCCTTTCAGCGGACGCGACAGTCAGTGGCTCGGTTAGAAAAATTCTTTGTAAAAAATAAATGTTGCGAAATCTACTGAGAGTTGTGTGTTTGTCATCATCCTCGACACGCAAGTCGCCGAAGTGGCGTCGATCAAAATATTTTCAGTAGGCGGCCGATCCCTGATGGGGTTATCGCGGCCATTAAAAGCCATACGACGATATCGTTACCCATTTTTCAGAGGTAGCACGTCGCTACGTCATAGCAGTTACGAATAACAGTTGGCGCTCATGTAAGGCACAGAAGACAGGCGAAAAAGCTCGCCGTGCCAGCTACATGTGGGTCTTGTGCCATGTGCCTCGCCGTCCTATTTGGCTGTCCACAGCGAGTGGAGCAGCTCAGCTGAGCTGGAACAACCTATCTTACGGAAGACATCTGCTAACGGACAAATTTAATGCTTGATTAAGAGTGCCGGCCGCGGTGGCCGAGGGGACTGAGGCGCCTCAGTCAAGGTCTTTTTTTTTTTTTTTTTTTTTTTTTTTTTTTTTTTTTTTTGATGAAGAGTCACAAAGATAAGTAGAAAGGGCACTGAGAAACAGTCGCGTACCTCTTAAACTCGAGCAATAGTCATCTGTTGACACTGAATATTACTATAGCGCATAGGGCTATCATAATCCCTGGTTCCTTCGACTCCGATACAGACATAATTTTTAGATCCTGAGACTTCCTCCAGTGGCCGTAGTTGTGTAAAACGAATTACATTACGTTAAGTTTGAGAAATAAAATTACGGATGACAGTTTTGAAATTATATTGTACTACTTTTCGCGGGGCCCCTGGAAACACGGGGCGAATTCACCGTTAGCACCAAAAACCTTGTAAAAATAACTAGACTCCCTAAACGCGCTGGTGTCGCGGGATAATCTGAACCTTCGGCCGGCCGCCATGGTAGTGGCAAGCGTCAGGTAAATACGAGTGTTGTTAGCAGGTAAATCATGTATTAAATAGCTACTGCGGGCTATATACACAATTGATAGACACGTCTGTATTGATTTACTATTGCAGTGTACACGAAGAACGATGGTGAAGAACTGTTTAGCGTTTAAATGCATAAATCAATTTAAGAAAAGAATAAAAAGTACGAATACTGTCTTCCCATTTATATTTCTCAGGAATACAAGCAGCCCTACTACTTGTGTTCAGAGATAGTTACTCTTGCTTAACAGACTGTTAGTCAAGGCAATATAGGGTTGAATTAAATAAATAACAGGCTTTTACAATACTGGTAGTTCTAAAAAAGGAGCTAGTTTAGGCAGTAAAGGTGGACAGGAAGTTCAAAAAGTTTCATTTTATGATTGTTTAAAATAACTATTGGGGTCACGAAATTAGTTGCCTCACAGCAGTTAGAATTTTTGTTTACGAATTTAATATTAGCAACTTGTAAAGCAGAATTTGAAAGTAATCTGATTTACATATAGGTATAACAACTGAAAGGGGTTTGCAGAACTGTGTATAATTCCATATATGAATGACACATAGCCACACTGGATGCTATTTGTGAAGTTGAACACTATGCCAACAGTTGTTGAGCCGGCCGCGGTGGCCGAGGGGATTGAGGCGCTCCAGTCACGGTCTGCACGGCCACTACGGTCGGGGGTTCGAATCCCCCCTCGGGCATGGATATTTGTGCCGTCCTAGTTCGTAACTAGTTCATAAGTAGTTTGTAAGTTTAGGGACTGATGACCCCGTAGTTAAGTCCCATACGCTTAACAAACATTTGAACATTTGAACAGTTGTTGAGTTTTGAGCAGTGCACGCTACTAGAAGGTAGTAGCCTTGCAGCATTAAAAATGCTATCATTCTTGCAAGATAGCCTAATGCTAATGTTGGATGCATTAGTTAAGAAAAAGCTATGGCATACTTTGTGTTCTTAAAAGAATTTGGTAGTTGCTGGTTGCTATATTCACAAGGTAAGAAGCTATTTTTCAGTTATGTAACTGACGACAGATTTCACTTTCACAATCGATATTTAACATTAGCTGTTTCAGGCAGCCCTGTTTGATTTTTTGATGCTATGAAATATCTGAGTATTGGAGAATACAGCAGTAAAGCAAAGACGTAGAGTGTGAAACTCTTCCGAAATTAATGTTTGACAAAAGTTTTACAATCGTAGAATATACTGAGAAAGTACCAAAAAATCGTGTGACTATAAATTCTGTTCATATGTTGCACTTAGAATGCTAAAAAACTATATGTTATAGCTCGGTATCGTTAGGAAGAGGAAACGCTGTAGGCACATTTCTACATCGCATGTGTAATAAATTTACACACAATCGATAGTTGCAGTATATTCAAGGAGTCTGAAACTGCTTTGTAGTTATATATTTCAATTAGACATAGTTTTCGCGACTTAACTCAAATGTATACTCTCTCTGATCAAAAGAATCTTAGGCCTACGCACATTGATAGTTCGCGCGGAAGTTTGCCATCACAATGGCCGCCGAAGCGCTCTTCAATTTATCCGCTGTTTGCAGTCGACCGCTTACGCGATTGTGGGGGCCGACATGTTTAAATGTGTCACGAACTTCATCGCTCGTGATGTGTGTGGTATCGGAAGGGAATTACAGATTCGTATATAAAAGTTAACGACTATGACTCACAGGTGTATCGCTGCCACGAAAAGTAATTTCAGCAGTTGCCAGCAGCGACTGCGACGAGGAGGGTGTGCCTGCGGGTCAGCGGCGGTCAGTTGCGCGAGCCGTTAACACAGCGCCACGGCCGCGCCATCAAACTCGTCCGCCGGCTGTCGATATGGAAGTGTCGGGGTCGACTGCCACCGCCACCGCGTCACTGCCGCCTCCTCTGCCGCCGGTCAGCCGCCTGTCAGCCGCAGACTCCTTGCCCATCGGCTCCGACCTCTATCGGCCTGTCCTGCCGAATGCCTGCTGCTCCAGTGCGCGTACAGTACCTAACAGAAACCAACATACAGTCCTGCAGGTATCTGATGCATGCATGTAGTTGAATAGCACAAAAATCATCCAGGAACTCACTTAGATTAATGAAATTACAACTAAAATATTCTCCATTACAAATTTCAGTAGTCACTTCTATAGTGGAGTAGGAGTTCCAAATATCGCGCCTGCAATTAATATCGAATTTTCGTTTATCCAAGCTGCTAAGAAAGCCATCTATGAGTTCCTGTAGTAAGCTTGAGCGTCTGCGGTTTTTGCGACACCCAGCATTAGCTGCGAGCTTCCTGAGACTGATAGCATCTGAAGTGTTGGAGAACGTGCCAACCGTTTTTACTGTCTGCAATAACTCGAGGGAAATACCAGTTAAGTTTAATAAGAGGTTTTCAGCCAAGATCGCTTGCTTCTTTTAATTACATGACCAGTTTCGGCGTGTTAGACGCCATCTTCAGACCTGTAGTATTTTTTTACATGATTTCACTTCTATTGCAACGATTTTTAACATAGTCATGTAAAACATTACTACAGGACTGAATATGGCGTCTAGCACGCCGAAACCGGCCATGTAATTAAAAGAAGAAAGCTACCTTATTCAACTATTCTAGATCGCCCCAATATTGTGTTCATTATATACCAGTTAAGTGTTCTTTATACCACTCGAGTGGTATTATTAGTAGTAAGAAAAGGTGCCTTGAAGCACAGAGTGTTTGTGATAATTGAACATCGCTCCTAATATTTCCCATCAACTGCAAATGTTCAAATGTTTGTATATCTTATGGGACTCAACTACGGGGTCATCAGTCCCTAAACTTACAAACTACTTATGAACGAGCTAACACTAAGGATGGCACAAAAATCCATGCCCGAAGGGGGATTTGAACCCCCGACCGTAGTGGCCGTGCAGACCGCGACTGGAGCGCCTCAGTCCCCTCGGCCACCGCGGCCGGCCCCATCAACTGCATCCTCACATCGTCCCTAGCACTTATTTTAATTTGTTGGCCAATCTATCTCTCAATTATTATAAATGTATTTTCATCTTAAAAATATTTTTATTTTAGTCAATTCCTCATTTGCATTGTTGAACGGTTAGTACACAAGATGGCAGGGGAAAATAAGGAGACTCAGGCTTGGTGCACGTCAAGTCTTGAGGGTGTATGTCCGGCTGACCAGAAAAAAGAAATGGAAAGCTGAGAGCTGAAAGACGTTTGAATTACCCAGATAGACGATTCGAGAGTACCTTAGAAGACACGCAAAATGGGCCAATGAAGAAGAAACTGCAGATGTAAAACAGGAACTTGGAAGGAAAGCTGCGCTGATACCTGAGATAGAGAAAGAGCTGCTTGAGTACTGTATAGAAATAGAAAGAAATTTCTTTGGTTTGACTCGAAATTATCTAAGGCAGATGGCATTTCAACTTGCCCTAAGGAATAATCTGCCCCATCCCTTTTCTAAAACAACGAACATGGCAGGTCGAAAGTGGTTGAATTTGTTTTTCAAATGTTTGTACTGCTTATGAGACTTAACTAGCTAACACTGAGGACGGCACAAATATCCATGCCCGAGGGGGGATTCGAACCCCGGACCGTAGTGGCCATGCAGATCGTGACTGGCGCGCCTCAGTCCCCTCGGCCACCGCGGTCGGCATATTTGTTTTTGAAAATAATTTTCAGTGAACAACAGGAACACCATAATCACTGTCGAGAACTAGGTGCTCCTAACTTCGTTGGAACAGCGGGATGGTTTTATTAGCAACCGATGCTCGGAAAATTTCCTTTCAACACTTTCTAAGTTTACGTAAATAACTCAAAGTAGCATAGCTTTAGAAGCAGTTTGGCCTATAGAAACCAAAGATGAATAGTCTCTAATAATATTCATGTAGTTTCAGGTTTGATATCACAAATTAGAGGCTGATAAATAGGGAAATAATGATGGTAGGCGATATTTTGGGTCATAACCTAGGTTTCCATTGTAGCCTACTCTGATTTTTGCTTTCAGTGTTATAATTTGTTCGGTTTATTTATAGGTACTGAACACGGTCGGTGTTACACTGTACTATCCTAGCCTATTTCATGTGATTATATGGATGAGCCTTCCGTAAAAAAATTAAATGGGGATTGAACAAAATTATTAAATGTAGGATCATTTCTACAATCCACAACAACTCGTATTCTGATCCAGGTCAACACACGCAAATCGCGGATAGCGTTTAATATTTCAGAAATATGAGAAAACAAACAAACAAACAAACAAACAAACAAAGACCGGAAAGTGCCTGCAAACCAGAATTAGGAAGTGCATAAGAACTTTTAATTCACTTAATATCATTGACTATTGTATTCTGATGAAACGTCTAAGTACTAAATTTACGTATACACTCCAAAGTTGCAGGAAGCAAACTTTCTCACATTTCAAACATGTTTTTATTGTCGCAGTCCTCGTGTTTTTTTTAAATATATAAATGCAATGTCCTTCAAACGTGCATAGATGTCTGAAGGAATGGACTATGCGGCGACTATACTGTCAAGAATACAACAAATCCATCGATGTCTGAAGGACATTCAGTTAATTAAATGTTAAAAACCACGGACATTGCACATTATATTTCAAGTGAAACCAAGAACTCAATCAGTAAGTAGCCTGTTGAAAAATTCTCCTATCGTAGCTATAAATAATTCAAAAGCTTTTTAACGTATTGGACCAAATTGTTATCGTTATCAGTCCATAGACTTAGAAACTAATGAAACTAGGATACACATAACGACAACACACACGAATGCTCCAGGGAGGACTCGAACCTCCGGCGGGAACGGCCGCCTTTCAGCAGTATATATTCTGACAGAAAAGTGTGGAACCAGCTGCCTCAGTACACTTTACGCCTTCTCCACAAAATATATTGTCGCGAGATCATATTCGTGCCCTTTTGACACAATCTCGTTACTTAGTGAAGCTTTCAAACAAAGCATCTACTTTTCACTACTAATATCTGCAAATATGTTTCTTCCAAACTTTTGTTTTTCTTCTATTGTTACATTCTCTGTCTCTCTCTCTCCAACTGTCACTGGCAACTGTCTTCATTTCTTTCGTTACATCTTCCTCAACGTCTCCGCAGCATTCACTACCTCCCTGCTGTTGCTTTCGTCTCATTCTTTTTCTCTCACTTTGCCTCATTCTTTCTGACGGTATACTGTCCCTCCCTTCTCTTACCATAGTCTCCTTTCGGTACATGTCCTTATAGATGGTATGCTTGGGCTTGTAATCCTTACACCAAAAAAATATTGACAAGTCTGTATAGTGGATGGGGATTTTTTTAAAGTTTGCTGGTCTTGGGGATTCACACTTCCAAACTTGTGTTTGGTCACCGCTCTCTTATGCACCCACTGCTACTGTCTCCACCATTCAAATTTTCTCTCCCACCAAGGCTGTTTGCTCTTTGTCTCCCACTGGTAATGTCCCTTCTCACTTCTAACGGCACTTCCTAGTATTGTTTTTCAACACAAAAAGTTGGAATATGATCGCATGCCTTGAGACCTAATGTTCACTGAAGCAGCTGGTTCCCCACTTTTCTGTAGCTGTTGTTGAAAGTAGAAAGCATTTGCCCTTTTTTTCATTTTTCAGCAGGTTCCCTTTTTCCTTTTGCACAATAAAGTGTGGTTCTTATGTAAAAGAAATTTGGTGAATCACCAGTTATTCAACAATTTTCGTGTATTAATACGAATATTTATGTACTAAGAATAATGAATAACAAATACATAAATGTCGTTTATCGAGAGATGAAATCAGACTGAACGATGTCTAAAATAAAATATTTTCGCATAACGTTTTCCATAGAACTGAATGAGGAACACACTGCTGAAAACAATTAGGGAATCAGGCAAGATATACACAATATTAACATATTTAATTCAGATATTGCTTACAATTCTGTTTTTGTGTGATACAGTACTATATTTATCTCTATCAGCTCTTTACTTGAGGTTTCCATGGCGTTCACTTAGAACGAGGCGCCATGGGACTACCATTCTCATTGCCCTCTAATGTGGTGTGTGATCAACGAGGACGGCCAGTACAGTTGCACTGAACAGTATGAGATTATCAATCAGCTCTTAAGGGATATTTAGCTATTCTTCCATTGGTGCAATACATACACAGCTCTGCAAACGTTGTGGAACGTGCTGGCCTAGATGCAATGCGTCTGTAAGGTGCACCCCTGCCATCTTCAACCTGGTTAAAATCCAAGTGAACAAGCTGGCCACTTCATTCGTTCAATTCCCTCGACTTTAAGGACGTTGTCCACCATTGCAGCTATGTGGAGACTAGCGTTATAGTGCACCAGAAGGAACCCATGTCCTATGGCATCAGCGTGGGGCACTAGAAAAAGTCCAAGGATCTCCTCTCTATACCTGTAAGCAGTCAATGCTCAATTCTGAATTACATAGAGGTCCGTACGTCCGCCAATACTGACTCATAACCATACCATAGTCCACCACTATGATAAGGTGATGTTTCCTGCACATAA
This sequence comes from Locusta migratoria, assembly GCA_026315105.1. Taxonomy (NCBI): domain Eukaryota; kingdom Metazoa; phylum Arthropoda; class Insecta; order Orthoptera; family Acrididae; genus Locusta; species Locusta migratoria. The sequence continues at coordinate 340,333,421 of CM048746.1, forward strand.
GTAGGATTGTTCCACATTCTCTCGGATGAGGGAACTACGATTGTCCGGATGAACTCAAACTCTTGAACTCTTGAACTTAACAGAACTCGACAGCGTTCGTTACGACTTCAATCCCGATTATCCTCCGCGCAGGGTGTATTGAGAGATAAAGTATATGCCACTGTGCGTAGAGGCCACATTTCCGAAGGCGATTTCGGACTTTTTGTATTGATATTGCACGTTCCATTGCTGCCTGGAGGTAGCGTTGCAGCTGAATTGTATTGTCTCCTCTTTCACTGGATTTTAACCGGAGATAACTGTTATCTCTTACTGATGTTACTGGTGGACGACCTTGGCAATGTCTTCTTTTAACAGTCCCTGTTGTCTGAAATCGCTTCCAGGTCTTGCAAATTACACTTTGGGTCAGTCCAATAGCAGCAGCCACCTCCCTCTGTGTCTGTCCCGCTTCCAACCGTCCTAAGGCCCTCCAGGCTATAGTTTCGGGTAAGTCACGTTGTTGCATTGCACTACCTGCTAACTGCACTATCTGAACCCAGCTTCTTGTGTAATTTGTTTGGTAGAATAAACACAACACCAACCGCCTCTGCAGCATCTTTCTGTTATTTACCACTATCTCGATTTCAGCAATGTTATTTTCTCCACTCCATAGAAAAAGACGTCGAACCATTTCAGTTCATTCTGCAGATGACAATACATGAGAACCCTAATAGTCCAACTGAAGCCCTAATTCTTTTGACCTGAGTATTTTGACAAAGCCACCATATCCGCTTGGAGAAATGCTTGTTTGCGAGATACGAAACCAATATCTTGAGAATGGAATGATATATCACTGTGCGTTCAGTTCTAGATAAAATTTTGATATTTACTGTGAAAAGAATTCTCTGCTAAGTGTTATATGAAGTGAACCATACACAAAGTCTATGCAGTTCTTTGAAATATGCTCCCGCACTTTACGTAATTTGAAGTTCCACACACACACACACACACACACAAAAAGAGAAACATCGTCGAGCGAAGATCTGTCTCTTGTCCGCCGCCGGCCGCGGTGGCCAAGGGGACTGAGGCGCTGCAGTCACGGTCTGCACGGCCACTACGGTCGGGGGTTCGAATCCCCCCTCGGGCATGAATATTTCTGCCGTCCTTAGGATTAGCTAGTTGATTTGTAGTTTGTAAGTTTAGGGACTGATGACCCCCGTAGTTAAGTCCCATAAGAGGTACAAACATTTGAACATTTTCTTGTCCGCCTACGACAGCGGGAACACGCACAACACAAGGGCGTCGCGGGTTGCCGGGAAGCTAGGCGAGTGATCCACGGGCCTCTACGAGTGTGCAGGCGGCGCTAGCAAACGGGACCTACTCCCGTCTGCCCTTCACGTACTCGCGGAGTTATGGCAGGAAAATATCCTTCCGCGTGCATATTTAAGGACGACCATCACCTCGCCACGGCAGTCGGACACCAGCCAAGGGACCTGTCACGTTTCCGCCCTCCGACGTCGTAGTCGTTGTCGTCGTCGCTGCTGCTCAGCCGCCCAGCCACGCCGTCAAGGACGCCACCGGGTTCGGCAGTACCGCCGCCGACTGCGGACGGACGAATTTCAGGTCACCATCATCACGTCCGGGATTGAGGAACTCGAATTGCAACTTATTGGAACTGTAAACCAGTGGACTTTTAATTTTGGATCTTTTTTTGTTCTTGTGTTACCTTAGCAAACTGTCAGAGAAGTACTGACTGTTTTGTTCATATTCTAATAAACGGTTTTGGAGCATTACAGGCGTGATATTCTTACAGTATATTCATCAATATCAAGCTGTGAGTCGTGGAAAAATCAAGTTTTTCGCTGAGTGGAGTTCTTAACATCGGATGGTAAGTTTCATATCCGCTAGTAATCTATCTCTCAACACAGTTGGCAGTTTTTGTTACGTAAACCTCTTCAATTTTTGGTTGTATTTTAATAATGGATAAATTGTGTTTTCAGATGTTCAAAAAATGTTCAAATGTCTGTAAATCTATCGGACCAAACTGCGTGGTCATCAGTCCGTAGCTTAGAAACTACTTAAACCTAGGTAAACTAACCTACGGACACACACACACACACACACACACACACACACACACACACACACACACACACACACCCATGCCCCAGGGAGGACTTGAACCTCCACGGCGAGCAACCGCGCGAAACTGCGGCTGTGTTTTCAGATAAATTTCTACGGGATATATTGTTAAAATATTAACTATTTTCTATGGTTAGTTATACACGTATTTTCGATCCACACTAGAAAACTGGATACATCTTGGTAACGGATAAAGAATCGAAAAATTTAAAAGTATTTCTAGAGTATCATCTGAAGAACATGGTAAAATATTTCGAAGATTTGTGATGAAAAGAAAGTATAAACGAGGCCATTTCAACAATTCGTAGTTGTTTGTTTTCAGGATACGCCAACGAAAGGATGATGCTATTATGGCCCGTGTGTAGTGCAACGTATGCCATACGTAATGCACATAAACTAACCGATTTTGACACCATTTTGTGTGGGCTGCAGGTAGTATGTAATATTTACATTTTACGCTGTACTGTATAATCAGTACGTTATATCCGTACTTTTAATTGACAACCAAAACACTTCAGAATAATCTTTGGACTGAACAGAATCCTAGATATGGTAACTGAAGAATCGCATTTCCTCGTGCGATGTTTTCGAACATAATCGTACAGTGCAGTGATGTGCAGTGTATGAATATTTCCTATTGTGTGAGAAACACGGATACTATTCGAGCACTACAGGACTATCATTAGCGTAGATCCAAAAACGTTCAGATTTTTGTAAACGTAGGGGACCAAATTTCTAAGGTCATCGGTCCATATATTTCCAAACTACAAAACTAACTATACTTAAAGACAACAGATACACTCAACCATGCTCGAGGGCCTACTCATCGATCAATTCCTTTTGCAAAATATGTCAGCTAATGCGTGCATCGTTAGTATTTAAGTGCATAAAGCTTTATTTCCGTTTAGATTTTTCAAGTGAGTAACTGCTGCACTCTGAACTTATGCAAATGGGTTCATCCTTTGCGTGAAACAGATAAAAGGATAAAGGGAAAACGAGGTTGTTTTAAATTACATTATCGTTATCCATTATGCAGCATGTCCTGGAGTCCATAAACTGTAAAATTTAATAACTGACATTACTTTTTCTATTAACTATCGTTTCATTGTTAAATGTAGTTATCTTTTAATGTTAATGTTGAAACACGTCCACATAATGTGTTCCATTTAATTGACTCCCCGTGAACAAATGTTGACGAGCTTCAGACTATTTTTTTTTTTTTTTAGTAAGCAAGATAGCACTCCCAATATGCGAGATACTAAGCATTATATATTGATTTAGTTTTATCTGTATGTAAGATTCTAAGTGTCTATGTTGTACATGACACAATATGTATTAGTGTGTACTGGGATGTGCTCCCACTGGCCCTCGCTTCCACAGAATGAATGAAACTTTGTATGTAAGAAAGTTTAGCAAGTGCTAGGCACGCCTTGTCTGTTTTGTGTCATCGTTTCTTTCAAAAGCTGTGCGTTGAATGTCTATGGGCGAGAAGTAGGTTTGCCAGCTGCTGAGCAGAAACCAGTCTCAGCAAAGATTCCTAATGTAGCTTGCTCTTAACCTCCTTGGCTGGGAGTTGCTCAGGTTACCTGCCTGATGAACGGTGTCGCTGTCTGGGCTCCCCTCCACTACCCCTCCTCAGTAAGGGCTAGGCAGTGGTCAAGAGGTGTTATTCATTCGCTTCTTGGTTCCTGGTAGGGTAAGTACCTCTGGGTTTGATTCTGCTGTGGCCTTGTGGCTCGACTTACTTCACTTTCCGGGAGTAGCAGCTACACTGTGTGTACTAGTGAGAGTTTGCTTAATTTCGTAAAGGATTGCTAATTTTATGTCGATTTTTTTCAGGAATCTGATTCCGAGGCTCTGATGGTGTTTTGTTAGCATAGTTCTTGCATTTTATAACTTTGAAATCATTTCTTCGCCTGTTTAAATGTGTTCAGTGTCTTTCGCGTTCTTATCGTAGTTGAATTGTAATATTTTCAGGTGCTTGCGATGCCTTCACTGTTCGTACTTTGTCGACAGAACACGTGGACGTTATCAGACTAAAGCTTCAGCGTTTCCATAATTCAGTGCACATGAGTGGTTAATAATTGTATAGCTAATTTGCTAAGGTGTTCCCTAGTGAGTGTAGTGTGATAATTTTCCCCAAAAATTGTCCATTCTAACTTATAATCTGTGTACTTGTCAGCCCATGTGTGCGCCGATTAGCGTGTTCCCTGTCATGGTTATTATCATTAAATAGATCTTTTTCCTCTGTGTAGACGTTGCGTGATGTATAACGTGTTTTTAATTGTCATGAAATAGAGTTATTTCACTTCCCTGAATTTTTGTGACTGAACTCTGTATTGTGCTGTAGCAATCTGTAACCTTGCTTATCTAATAGATATCATTCCTCTGATCAGAAAGAATGGTTACACGATATATTTCGCGATCTTCTTCTCTTCAAAATTCATATTTTTAACTTTATGCATATTTTGTGTTCTGACTTAGCAGAGTGCTGTATTGATCTAACAACTTTAACCTTCTGTAGTTATCTTCTCCCTGTGCTAAACGAACTTTAGAGCGACCGTTTTTAGATATTATTTAATGAAATCTTGATTTAATGTCTAGTTATAAGTTCTAGGGAAACTTTAACTTTCGTCTGTACACCGCACTTTGTGGTCTTAAACCAAGTACGTTTGTTTCTGATAGTTTATCATGAGCTGAAGCCATTAGCTTGACACGTTATGGAAGCGAAGTACTATTTCATTGTGCGTCACTGAGCCTTCGATCTGCATTCTCCACATTGCTTGGCTGTCGTCTTGCTGTATTGGTGTCGGGTGCTTAGTAAGTACCTGCATGGCTTGGCGTATAGATCTATGTGTGAATGTGCTACAATTCCTCTGTTCCCCCATATGAAACGTAACTGTAATTAACCTTTACTCAACTTTGCAGGTGGGCAATTTTAGGGCCATGTAATTGTGCATATTTTTAACTTTTTGTAAGGTGTGTTTTTTTATTCTAATTAAAAAAAGTCTTCCCCCTTGTTGATCTTGTTTTGAACAATAAATTAATTTGTTAAACTATAATCCCTTTGTGATAATTTAAAGTCTCCTCTCATCATTTATTTTGGATTAATGTGGGGTAATTTGTTCATGTATCTTGTGTCTCTGCTCCCTGCCAACATTTATGATTTTTGATTTAGATCCATGACTGCGGATCTTTATTTAATTGTGTGCAGTTTCCTCAAAAATTACAGTAAAGGTCGAACTGTTTGCTTAACTTATAGAATCAGAGTTTTGCTTAAGAGAACTGTATACTTCCGCCGCTGTGTAAATATCACCGTAATTAGATTTTGTGAGCAAGTAGTCAATCGTTAACTTCACAAACACGGCCTGTTAACAGACAAAAGAACAGCGGGCGAGTTTCAATGTGTCAGAGTAAATGATTTGTTATTTACGGTGCAATAATATGATGAACGCCGAACAGATTAAATTCGTGACGTCACTGTCCCGTTGTTGTGAAGAACTTTCTGATCAACTGCGGTGAATGAGGTAATGAAACCAGAGGCATACATAATCCACTCCGCACTGACGGTAACTCACGCAGCGTTGAACAGCCTAGCCACCATCGGAATACATTCAACGGGACCCGCATTGTTGGACTGCGCGAAGTGAAGTAGTTATGTCGTGCATTTGCCAGGCCTGTGGGTCATTCATTTGTACAATGTCTTCATGTTGGAATCAGTGTGTGTGTGTGAATGTGTGTGTGTGTGTGTGTGTGAGTGAGTGAGTGTGCACCCAGTCAAATCGTGCAGCGACCGGGTTAGTCTTATGGAGAGCCAAGCAAATTTCCATCTTCCGTGAACGTGTAATGGAGACCATGCAAGCCGCGGTGGAGTAGCCGAACGGTCTAAAGCGTCTCGCTGCGGAGCGCGCGGTTGCTCGCCGTGGAGGTTCGAGTCCTCCCTTGGTCATGGGTGTGTGTGTTTGTCCTTTGGTTAGTTTACCTAGGTTTAAGTAGTTTGTAAGCTACGGACTGATGACCACGTAGTTTGGTCCGATAGATTTACAAACATTTGAACATTTTTGAGACCATGCAAAATTCTGTCAGATCCCAATATTAACATAACCAGGAAACAGTCACGGGAGGATTGGACGGTGGGAAATTGAACATCATTCGTCATCTAAGCTTATTTTAAACGTTTATTACCAAAGCCAAGAAATTGTTTTTATCACCGGTTAGAACTCATGAAGTTTCTCCCAAGGTACAGAGACATGATTATTTATCAAAATGAGTTTTAAATAGAGTTGAAATATTAGCAAGGTTCCAGCACAAGGCCAAGTTGTAATAATTGTATCTACCTAGCGTTTAAAACGCTGTTAACCAATTTAAGAAAAATCACTTCAAAATTATTTACTCAAGATAGACTAGGCTAGTGACAGGAAGTTTTAAAACACTATCCATGAACTTAACACACTACAAGTAAAATAGACACAAACAGATGCAAGGTATCGATCGCGGAATGCCTCAAGACACACAGACTTGACACCTGTCCTCAAGGTATAGGAAGCCATACGATATGCGGTTAGGTCTTCGTCTGTTATTGAAGGCACAGGGATACCTCACAATTCTCCGTTCGCACGGCTTACCCCTCATTGGCAAAGCGCCCTGTGGCAGTGTTCTAACAAGATGGTACGTGGCCACACCCAGTACATGTGTCTGTGGAGTGCCTACAGCGTGTGGCTAGAATGATCACCACCATAGTGCCTTGATTTTCCGCTGGATCTCTAGGGACAGCTGGAAAACTGTGAACAAATGTGTCGCATAGTTGGATCGAGAGACTGTTTGATAGCATTCCACCCTAGATATGGTCGTGCACTGGCGTCGGAAGTGGTACGACACTCTGCTAAGATGGGGCCAACTCAGCACTGTAACTGTCAACAGTCTTGTCACTTGCATGTTACATTGTAATCAGTTCAATGAAGTCACACGGTCTTTCGTGATCATAATTATGCAATTTCATTCACTTGCAGCCATTCCTTCTTGGTCAATCAGTTTTTTTTGTCAGGGATTGTATTTGTTTACCCATGTCTTCTACGACATCAAATCAACTACGTCAATAATGGAGGGTAAATAACAACTCACCGTAAAGACGTTCCCTAAGCCACTGACAGGTACTAGAAATAGGCAATGACATTCACACAACTTAAATTTTAGGCCATGGTCTTCGTCAGAAAAATAAACACAAACATTCACACACATGTCGAAAATTAAAGTTGTGTGAATGTGTCTAGTTTTCGCCCTGTCAGGGGCTCAGCGAACGTCTTTGAGGTGAGTTGTTATCCATTCCAGTCGGGTTTTCCCAGGGGCGGATCCAGGACGGCCTGCTGGGGTGTGGAGGAGGGAGGGGGTGAAAGAATTCTCATTGTCAGCTAAACCCTGGCTTAGTAGAAAGACTCTAGTATCGGCCACCCCTTTTTACCCAACGCCCAATCAAACAAAAGTCTCAGAGTTTTGAAGACTCAGTGCAGTAGTAGCACGCTAGTTATGAGGAAAAAAAAGTCTGCTTGGGGGAGGGGGCCAGGAACGACTCTTCGCCCCCCCCCCCCCCCCCCCCCCTGGATCCGACTATGGGATTTCCATTGCAGCACAACATAACGCGAATTTATGGCCAGAGTCAAAGATACTTTCGACTTATTTGGCAGCTTCAAAATCATGTCAGTCGAAAAATGCTCACTTAAATGCATTTATGTATAAATATTATCAGTCGCCACACGCTCATCGTCTCAGCAACAACTTGAGAGAAATCGGTATGATGATTATCTGATTGTAAGATCGAAATCGGTCACCTTTATAAGACATAAAGTTGTATAATTTCTGCGAACTTGACTTATGTATTCACACTGAATTATTGTCAGTTCGCTGCAGACCAGATTTCGAAAGCAATTTTTGTATACTGTCGCGTACCTCTCGTCCTTGGGGGGGGGGGGGGGGGGGCTACAAGTCTCAAAAGTTAATATTTTATGGTAATACTTGTATTTCCACGTGGACAGGGCTCCTTATTTTGCGGTAGCATCGATTTGACTGACTAAGTAGGATATACACAAAAATAAAACAGTAAAACACTGTTTGACAGAGAATATAATTAAGCTAATCGACAAAACAGGGAATATAAATATCTCCCTAAGAGTAAACGAATAGAGGATTGAATGACTTAGAAATAAAGCTGATACGAAGTTCGTGTAAATTAAACATAAATTACTGCTGGTAAAAGAGAAGCCAGCGAAGAGATTGTGATCGTTCGAACGAATTCAGCATAAACGAAAGCAGTCGCAATAAAATTATTAATACAGAAGGAAGTCCACTTGTAGAGGATAACCGTTACGTGGAAAGAGTTCATAAAGGTATCTGCAGTGGGGAATAACAGTCCTCTGTCGTGATAGAAGTAATGGCTGTCAATTTGCAAGGCTTATGGGACAAAATATTCATTTTTGGACTAAATATAATGAAATGAGACAGTAGTTCTGTGCAACTTACCTGTGGAATCACTAAAGTTATCTATGGAAGAGGCAGCAAAGTGATTTCTCTAGTTATTTTATAGACACTAAAATATTGCAAACATACCATCGGATTTTCTCAAGTAGAACAATCACATTTTCTGACAGAAAGCATTAGTAGATAAGTGCATCAAACGAATTTACGTCTACACTTCATACTTCCAAACTGCTAACAAGAAAATTATACAGAAGAATGGAAATAATTGAGAACTTGTGAGTTGTCGATCAGTATATCTTAAGGAGGGTTAAAGGCACCAGTGTGGCAGAACTGCTGTTTCTTTTATACAGGAAGTACGACCCCGACACTTATTCGAAAGGGTAAAATCATAACTATTACGATACTCCATATGCAAGAGCCAAAATGGTAAACGAATGTACGCAAGACCTAGTGAAAATTAATCAACTAGTTCTTCTGTAATGTTCATATTGAATATCGAGGGAGCAATGACGGAAATAAAAGAAAAGCGGCATTAAAATTATAATGTATGAAAATGAATTACACGGTGATTACATATTCGATAACTCCATTAAGTTTGCTGTCGATCCAGTACAAAAACGAACCTAAAATATGCACGGAATATAATGCAAACATATTAGATAGTAAACGCCATTGCTAAAATCCAATTGTTTCTGTTACTTTCTTTGTGAATACGTTTTAAGAGAATCGGTATTTCGACGGTGAAAGTAAAATAATTATTTCATTAAAGCAACAATTTACCCAAGTGTGGTAAGGTGTTCCTGCAAGGAAGTGAATATTCATGATTACTTTTATTATGAAAATACACTTTCCCAGGACAATAGCGTGCGCTTAATTAAGAAGCGCTAAAATATGCCAGTCTTCCTCGGGCGAGAGTTCCATTAATCATCGGAATTATATTATCCTCAGCTCCAGTTAGGCTGCGCTACGTTTACGCAAAAATCTTTCTGCCTTTTCAGTGTTGCCCGTCTGTACAGTTTAGCTTCTCTTCTGAGCACAGCGAGTCTACTACAAACCGTAAGACACCGGTTACAACTCAACTAAAGCAATTTTCTAACACATTCATTATAGGAGCCTCGTGTATTATGGAAGTTCATGAACAGTTTTGAATCTTAACGATATATTAAAAAATTCATAGGCTAGATCAGATTTTTCATTGTCAAACGAGATTCCCGTAGGATCGGAAGGGTTGAATACAGATTCTGAGTGGGTGTCTTTTATTTCTTATTTATTGTTTTTTCTGTTCCATAGGACCCAATTGAGGAGTGAGACTCCATGGTCACGGAACAAGTCAATACATTAATTGTTACACAATAATGGTAATAGAAAATTTTTAAGTAGTCATTTACACACGACAATCTTATGACAATGTCAAAAGAATCAATAAAGAAAAAAATGAATTAGCTTAATTGTTTAACTCTTCTAGGAGTTCCTTGACAGAATAAAGGGAGTGAGCCATGAGGTAACTCTCCAATTTAGATTTGAAAGCGTGTGGATTAGTGCTAAGATTCTTTAGTTCTTCTGGCAGCATATTGAAAATGGATGCCGCAGAATACTGTACACCTTACTGTTCAAGTGTCAAGGTGGTGTGATGCAGATGTAGATTCGACTTCTGTCTAGTATTCACCGAGTGAAAGCTATTAACTCGTGGGAAAAAGCTGTTATTAACAGTGTCAAAATTCCCAGACTACTGAAAAGGGATCGACATGACGTTCGTGAACTTACACCAGATATTGCTCGAACCGCCCGTTTTTGAGCCAGAAATATCCTTTTTCCATCAGGCGAGTTACCCCATAAAACAATGCCGTACGTCATAAGTGAGTGAAAGTAAGCGTAATAGACTACTTTTCGTGTTGAAAAATCACTAATTTCAGATATTGTTCTAATGGTAAATATAGCAGAATTTAGTTTTGGAACAAGATCCTAAACATGGGCTTTCCATGACAGCTTACTGTCTATATGAACACCTAGAAATATGAACTGTTCAGTCTCACTTATCATATGCCCATTATGTGTAATCAAAATGTCAGCTTTCGTCATGTGTTAGAAATTGTAAAAACTGAGTTTTACTGTGGTTTAACATCAACTTGTTTAACACAAGCCATGAAATTATCTCTTGAACTGCATTATTTGATACTGTGTCAATATTACGAGCAACATCCTTCACTACCGAGCTGGTATTATCAGCAAACAAAAATATTTTGCAGTCACCTGTTATACTCGAAGGCATATCATTTATATAAATAAGAAACAGCAATCGACCCAAAACAGACCCCTGGGGCACCCCACATATACATTTTATGTTATTCCTTCCTGCAACGTAAAGAAATTTTCAGCTATTGGTCTCTCCAAAGCATATAGAGGCTCAAAGACACAGTGATTATAGTGGCTAGGTGAGATGGTACATTACATCTACTCGTACTTACAAAGCCAATCCTGGACGAAGCGATATGTGCCAAGCGACGATTCGTCCTCTTGAAACAAAGAATCAAATTTAGGGAACAAATATTATTATGAAAAATTCCTGGAGTTCTGAAAATTATTTATTTGGTTAGAAACCGGCTTTGGGCCTCTTAGGCCATCATTGGGTAATGACTGAACGACGCTAACATTTCTTCACAGATATGCGACTTACAAAAATGTTATTAAATTACAGATGATACAAATTCAATTGTTCATAAAAGAGTGTTACATTTTTATGGCAGTGAATTACATTTATTAATAAATAAAATCTAAAAAGGCTGATGCTATATGTTTTGGTCCTAAGCTTGACTATTATCGTTAGAAGCAGGGGTGGGAGTGGGGAAGAAGATGGGGGTTTTTAGTATTGAAATGGTAACATTTGATATATTTAACAGACTGATAACTAAAACTTATAATAGTAGAGGGGAAAAGGAAAACTGAGTTTGTTCATTAAATACAATACTGGCGTCCTCTGCCATATTAATTGATTTCTAGTTTTTCCAGTAGTGTCACCATCCAGCTTTTTTTAGAGAACGTAAAATTTCACAGTCCACATCGTAAGACTAAATATCGAAAGTCCCAAAGATACCAAAAATAGACGAAACGTATATTTGTTCAAGGAAGCAGATAGAAATTCACTAGAATGAAACTTTCACTCTGCAGCGGAGTGTGCGCTGATGTGAAACTTTCTGTCAGATTAAAATTGTGTGCCGGAACCTGGGACCTTTGCCTTTCGCGGGCAAGCGCTCTACCGACTGAGCTATCCCGACATGACTCACGACCCCGCCTCACAACTTTACTTTCGCCAGTACCTCGCCTCCTACTTTCTAAACTTCACAGAAGCTCTCCTGCGAACCGTGCAAGACTAGCACTCCTGGAAGAAAAGATATGGTGGAGACATGGCCCAGCCACAGGCTAAGGGATGTTTCCAGAATGAAACTTCCTGGCAGGAAGTTTTGTTTTGTTTTGTTTTGTTTTGTTTTACGGGACTTAACTACGGGGTCATCAGTCCCTAAACTTACAAACTACTTATGATCTACCTAATACTAAGGACGTCACAAATATCCATGCCCGAGAAGGGATTCGAACCCCCGACCGTAGTGGCCGTGCAGACCGTGACTGACGCGCCTCAGTACCCTCGGCCACCGCGGCCGGCCAGGAAGTTTCATATCAGTGTACACTCCGCTGCAGAGTGGTTCCGGCACACAATTTTAATCTGCCAGGAAGTTTCAGAAATTCAATACATTGCTTCTTGAAAGTTTACACTCATTACAAAAACTAAACGTAACTAAGTGTGGCTCCAATTCAAAGAAGTGGTATCGACAGCAATTGACAGTTTTATACCACATAAATTAATAAAAGGAGGTGATCCCACTTGGTCATAAAACACTCCAGGACACTGTTGCAAAAACAACGGAAGGCATGCTAAATTTAAACGAACTCAAATTTTTACTGAAAACCCAAAGGCATTTTGAGCATACGTTAAATATACTAGGGGCAAAACACAAACAATACCCTCGCTTCTTGATAATAATGGCGATCCTGCGGATAATAACGCCACAAAAGCAGATTTACTAAACATTGCTTTTAGAAACTCATTCACCAAAGAAGACGACACCATTACAAACGTAAGCAAGAACAAGTTACGTTGAAGTAGATATCCTCGGAGTATTGGAGCAACTTAAATCACTTAACAAGTCTTATAGTCCGGACTGTATACCTATTAGATTTCTGTTTGATTATGCTGAAGCGTTAGCTCCTTACGTAACAGCCATATACAACCGCTCGCTCAAAGAAGGATCAATACCAAAAGACTGGAAAGTTGCACAGGTGACACCTATATTCAAGAAAGGCAGTAGGCGTGACCCACAAACTACAGGCCTATTCCAATGATGTCAATTTGCAGCAGGATTTTCACACATATCCTGTATTCAAATATTATGAATTATCTCGAACAGAATGATCCATTGACCCAAGGTCAACACGGATTTAGAAAATACAGTTCATATGAAACACAAGTAGCTCTTTACTCACACGGAGTGATATGTGCTATCGATAAGGAATCTCAAATTGATTCCGTATTTCTTGATTTCCAGAAGGCTGTGACACCGTACCTCACAAATTGCGTACCTAAAATTGCGTGGTTATGGTATATCACCCCAAATTTGCGACTGGATAAGGCATTTCCTGTCAGAGAGGACACAGTTTGTAGTAATCGATGGTAAGGCATGGACTAAAACAGAGGTGATATCGGGCGTCCCACAGGGTAGTATTATTTGTACTCTGCTATTCCTTATTTACATTAACGATTTGGGAAAAAACCGAAGCAGCTCTCATAGGTTGTTTGCAGATGACGCCGTCATTTACCGTCTAGTAAAATCATCTGAAGATAAAAATGAACTATACAACGATCTAAATAAGATATCGCTACAGTGTAAAAATTGGCAATTGACATCACGGGTATGAAGTCGTCCACATGAGTACGAAACGAATCCGTTAAACTTTGTTTACAAGATAAATCAGTCAAAATTGAAGCCTGTAAACTCCACTAAAAACCTAGGAATTACTAATACTTCAGACTTAAACTGGAAAGAACACGTAGATATCGTCGTGGGAAAGGCGAATCAGAGGCTGCATTTTATTGGAAAAACCCTTAAAATATGCAACAGAAGTACAAAAGAAACTGCATACATTACGGTTGTCCGTCCTTTTTTGGAGTATTGCTGCCCAGTGTGGGATCCTTGTCAGGTGCGTTTCACGGAGGACATCGAAAGAGTCCAAAGAAGGGCAGCTCATTTGGTATTGTCATGATATAGAAGAGACAGTGTCACGGAAATGGTCAGGATCTGGGATGGCAATAAACATCGGAGTTTATCGCTGCGGCGTGGTCTATTTACGAAACTCCAATCGCCAACATTCTCCTCCGAATGCGAGAATATATTGTTGACTGCCACTTACATAGGTAGAAATGATTATCAGAATAAAATACGAGAAATCAGAGATGGAACGGAGGGATTCAGATCTTCTTTCTTTCCGCGCTCTATTCGTGAAGGGAATGGGAGATAAATAGTATAAAGCTGGTTCGATGAAACCTGTGCCAGACACTTAAATGTGATTTGCAGAATATCCCATGTAGATGTAGAGGCAGACGTTCAGCTTGTCTGATGTTCTGATAAATAATAGCTACAAGCCCTTCCAGATTGATTAATATACACTTTTACACAATGTCTACATGTGATCTATACACACCGCTCTGTGCTAAGGGTTGAATTTCGTCTTTTTTGTTGAGTAAATATTTTGGAATGCTGTTTAAGTTATAAAATTTTTATCTGTAATTTCGAGATTTTAACTTTTTCGCAATGTGATCTGAAATGTTTGCCTAAAAATGAAATGACACACCAGTTTTTCTGACTATTGGCTTGCTCTTGTTGAGCAGAATACAAAAGTGGTGTAATTTTCCTCATTTTCTTCTAACATAGTATATTGTAAATCAGGCAGGGCTATAGCATTGCTGGATACTATATATCAGATGGTTTGTAGTTCTTTTTCAAATGCAGAATCAGATAATGAAACTGATATGAGGCGATTCACCATTGAATGGAAGGCTGCATGTTTATGACTGTGTGGATGCTGTGAGCTAGCAGGATGAACTATATCTATTAGTAGTGATTTTCTGTAAATATTAATGTTTTGTTGTGCGGATATCAAAAGTAAAGTCCAAGAAATTTATAGAAGATCATCCTAGGCCCATGGTGAATTTAATTTTGTTAAGTTGGGAATTTATATATTTTAAAAATGTATCCAATGTATCCAACATCAAATCACAAAATAGTCGTAATCAGCCAAAACGGTCACAATATGTGAAAATAAAGTCAACAATCTCAGCAGTTTTTTCGTGCACTTCGCTGTAAATGCATTTATTATGGAAAGGTTAAGAGAAATTAATTTCAGCAAGAAAGAAATATGAATAATTTTGTGAAAGAAATTACTCAGGTTACCAGTATATTTATTCTGAGATTAATGAAATTTTACACACTTGACCTGCAGAATGAGATTAATACTATCACGCAATATTTCAAACTCTGCATGGTGGAGGACCTCTTATAACATCCGTTGATTCTGTTTGATTGATCCCCATGAAAGTTGACACATGTGTAAGTTTTCGTGGAGAAGCTTTTACGATACTCTTGTTTCACCGCTCACCATGAAGTTTTGCAGATTTGTATAAATTTTCGGATACAGGGTGGGATAAAATGAACTTTGGAGGCGGAGGAGAAGTTCGACAGAGAGGTAAATTTGCTATTCACGAGTTCGGCCCAAACAGAAGTTGTTTATTGGTCACGTGAAGGTACTGTCAGCTACCCACACAGTAAAATTATGTGGCCACTTGTGTGTTTGTTGGCAGTGGCTGCTTACAGGTACATAAAAAAACAGCTTGTCAATATTTCTGTTCTTTGGTGTTTCTAACTGTGTATAAAAAGTATGTAACAACTTATACTCTGTTTTAAAAGGTTGGTTTGAGAAAGCATTTAATGTTCGAAAACGGTCACCTATAATAAAATAAAATACTTCTGCATAACTTCGACTGACATTGTATTTAGAGAAAAAGCTATTTCTTGCAACAGATGTCTGTTAGTTTTCTACAATTTTCTATGTACGATTTTGTATGGTGCTTAGGGAAGGTTAACTTACAATGGACCTCCATTCTGTTCGACTGATTACCATGAGAGTTGGCTCACGAACGTGTGGTTTTGCTACAAAAGGTCTTATACTCCACAAACCGATATATAGCATCTGGTAATAAACTTCAACATGGGTTTAGTGATCACTGTGAAAGTTGGAAAATTATTGTAATGATAGATAGAAAGAAGATATGAGCGGGAGCAGGGGGGTGCGCCTTGAGGTCGGGATGAACCGGGAGAAGAGAACTGAGCGGAAGATACTAACAGAGACTCGAGAGGGAGGAATGATGAACAAGTGAGAGTAGCGGATGAAAAGAGAGAGAGGGGGGAGGCAGCAGATGAACCGAGAAAGTTGGAAATTAGGAGTTGGACTGTTGTAATTAATACAGATTTTCAGAATGTTATTATGATTACATGGACCATTGTACATGAGGATAAGAGGAGGAAATGGACAGGACGCAGATGGATACAGAGGATGAGGAGAGCGAAGAGCAGGGGTAAGACGGGGACAGATGGGGAAGATGCATGGAGAGAAGAAGCAAGACGAAATGGACAAAGAGAGAGGGGAGAGGGGCTGACAGGAAATTGGTTTGCAGCTAGTTCCACATAAAACCAGTCTCCACCATACTGAAGGGTCCAACAGCTTGTAGAGTGCTTTCAGTGGCGCAGCCAGCATTTGGTTCTGGGGGGAGCTAATTTGTTTTAAAAATAAAAACTATTGATTTTATTAATATATGACTTATTTTTACACTTTTTATAATTTAACCAAACAGCCCCCCCCTCCTGGATACGCCACTGAGTGTATATAATCAGCTGTAAAATAATTAGGCAGCTTCTATGTTACTAGCCAAAGAGAAAGGTATGTACAGTTTAATTAACAGGAGACACTATGAGTAAGAACTGAACGAAAGTAACACTATTGTTGTGATTCCTTAACTTCTCCTGGCGAATAACAACTTCGAAAAACTTACGGGTATGCAGCCAGGTATTAAATTCGACGACGACCGATATTTCGGCAGGAGACCACTCTGACATTTTCAAGGCGAAACTGCTGTGAGGAAGCAATGTGCAACGATCTTAAAACATTGGTTTTCAATGAGTAAACAGGAAAAACAACACACACTGACCAAGCATGCACACAACACGGTCACGACCAAAGATGAAACCGGTCAGAATATCGATAATGAACATCAGTTCTCGACGGATGAGGTCAGATTAGTTTTGTCCCTCTGTGTTTTGACATGTGAGAGAGCAGGATCACAAGCGGAATTTAAGCAGACGCCTCCATCCCTATTCATAAGGTTGTCAGCTAGTTTTATTCCTATAGCTTCCTTGATAACACAGTCCCAGTAGTTGGAAGTGCATGCCAGAATTTCCGTCTTCTTGTATTCCAATATGTGACCTGTGTCATGCCAGTGTTCGGCCGCAGCAGATTAGTTTGATTGTTCTAAACTTGTGTGACGTTTATGCTCAATACAACGGTCCTCAACAGTCCTAAAAGTTTGACCAACATGGGATACGGTAGACACCCGCCTTGCGCAAACGGAGATAATCCTTAACGGATCCCAACAGTGCCTTAATTTTAGAAGGTGGACGAAACACAAATTTTACATTGTTTTTACGCAAAATGCGACCAATCTTGTTGGAAGTTTTGCCAACGTATGGCAGAAAGGCCACTGACGTGGGTGCCACACACGTTTACAACAGCCAAACAAATCTGCTGTGGCCGAACACTGTCTTGACACAGGTCACCCTATGGGATACAACAAAACGGAAATTCTGGCATGCACTTCCAACTGCTGGGACTGTGTTGTCAAGGAAGCGGTAGAAATAAAAGTAGCCGACAACCTTATGAATGGGGATGGAGGCTTCTGCTTAAATTCCGCTTGTGATCCTGCTCTCTCACATGTCAAAAAACAGAGAGACAAAAGTAATCCGGCCTTATCCCTTGACAACTTATGTTCATTGTCGATATTCTGACCAGTTTCAGCTTTGGTCGTGTCCGTGCTGTGTGCTTGCTTGGTCGGTGTCTGTTGTCTTTCCTGTTTACTCATTGAAAACCGATGTTTTAAGATCGTTGCACATTGCTTCCTCACTGCAGTTTCGCCTTGAAAATGGCAGGGTGGTCTCTTGCCGAAATATCGGCCGTCGTCGAATTTCATACCTGGCCGCGTACTATTGTTCTTCGTAAGATTCTACTGGGTGGCGCCGCTGACCTGCTAAACAGCGGATCGCCGCATATGAACAATAGACTCGTAATTTCAGCATAGCAGTAACAGTAGCGGCAGCATCGAAGCTGATCGCACGGCATTAAAACGGCTCACAGTAACAGCAGCACACGTTTTCACTATTGGCATCACGTTGGCGACCCATTATCACGTTCACTTGTGCGTGGCAAATTATAGTTACGTTTTTACATGTGTAATATTTCAAATATGATATATATATATATATATATATATATATATATATATATATATATATATATATATATATGCTCTATCGAACTCACTCTTTATTCAACCAGCGCAAGTAGGAGCCTGTGATACGAAACTCTCGAAAGCTCCGTCTACGGAAATACCGATTTCGCACAATGCAGTCGGGACTGATGGCATTTAACGGGATTCTCTTAATTCTCACATGTCGATCTGTCAAGGACGGACGCTATCGAATTCGCTTTCGACAACTGGTCATACACAAAACAGAAAAGATATTTACGTCAAATTTTATAAAATGTGATTCAAGAGTAATCCATGAGTAGCGATGTTATCTAAGGTTTACACCAGGGGTGGCCAACTGATTGATCGCGGTTATTAGTCTAGTCGATCTTGGCAATTAAAAAATCATGTAAGTTTATTATTTCTCATAATAACTCATTTTTATTCGGATGATCTTTGACGAAAGAAGAACTGCTAACTATGATTTCCTTGAAAGGAAAACTAGGGTCCTTGACATCTTCACAGAATTCAAAGCAGATATTGACAAGATTGATGTACCTTCGTACAAACTCGTATCAGTGACAACTGATGGGGCACCTGCAATGACAGGTATTCAAACTGCTTTTATTGCTATTTGCCACAAAGACACCTTCAGGATTTCATTACTAACTTTGCATAATTCCTCAAGAAGTACTGGCTAGTAAGAGATTAAACACAAAACATGTACTGTTGTAAATTCCATAAAAGGGAAATCTCTCCAAAGGCGGCTGTTTAAGCAGCAATTAGATGAGAAGGAGACGAATTTGGCATTGCACACTGACGTGAAGTGACTGAAGCGAAGCAAGTTTTTGCAAAGGTTTTGAGATCTCTTGGACGAAATAATTAAATTTCTTGAAGAGAGAGGTGATGATTAACAGCAAAATGCATGATTTATACTGGCAATGTGAGTTTGCATTTTTAGCAGATTTTACCGGAAAACTGATCACATTAAATATGGAACTACAAGACAAGAATAAAACAGCAGCAGAAATGATGACTTCTATTGCAGAATTTCAAAGAGTCAATGATAATTGACAATGAGAAGGTAAAATTTCAACAACTTGTAAACATCAAGGATCACATGGAAAAACATCCTACCTACAATTTAATTCCTGACAAGTACAACGCAGAAACTTGGTCATTGCTATTTGACTTTGAAATGCGTTTTGGAATTTGTTAAAAAAAGTTATAGTTTAAATGGAATTCACCAGTTACCCATTTAACAAATCCATTGATCAGAGTGACATCTACGAAACTGCTAATAAATTTGTAGACACATTTCAAATGGATCCCAGGATACTGCAAAATGAAATTATCACTCTGCGCTGAGATATACAGGGTGTTACAAAGAAGTACGGCCAAACTTTCAGCAAACATTCCTGGCACACAAAGAAAGAAAATATGTTATGTAGACATGTGTCCGGAAACAATTTCCATGTTAGAGCTCATTTCAGTATTTCTTCCACCTACGCTCACTGGAGCACGTTATCTTGATTTCATACGGGATATTCTACCTGTGATGTTAGAACATGTGCCTTTACAAGTACGACACAACATGTGGCTCATGCACGATGGATTTCCTACACATTTCAGTCGACGTGTTCGTACGCTTCTCAACAACAGATCCGGTGACCGATGGATTGGTAGAGGCGGACCAATTCCATGGCCCCCACGCCCTCCTGACCTCAACCCTCTTGACATTCATTTATGGGGGCATTTGAAAGCTCTTGTCTACGCAACCCTGTTACCAAATGTAGAGACTCTTCGTGCTCGTATTGTGGACGGCTGTGATAACAATACGCCATTCTCCAGGGCTGCATCAGCACATCAGGGATTCCATGCGACGGAGGGTGGATGCATGTATCCTCGCTTACGCAGGACATTTTGAACATTTCCTGTAACAAAGTGTTTGAAGTCACGCTGGTACGTTCTGTTGCTGTGTGTTTTCATTCAATGATTAATGTGATTTGAAGATAAGTAATGAAATGAGCTCTAACATGGAAATTAAACGTTTCCGGACACATGTCCATATAACATACTTTCTTTCTTTTTGTGTGAGGAATGTTTCCTGAAAGTTTGACCGTACCTTTTTGCAACACACTGTATTTCTAAAATCAAGGTCATCCTTTGGTCTGGATTTCTGATCATTGGTTTCCAATGAGAAATATTGTTTTTTGAAGAAATCTGCATCTACATAGACACTCCGCAATTCACCGTAAGGTGCGTGGCGGAGGGTACACTGTACCACTACTAGGCATTTCCTTTCCTATTCCACTCCCAAATTGAACGAGGAAAAAAAGAATGCCTATATGCCTCCGTACGAGCCCTAATTTCTCTTATCTTGTCTTTGTGATCACTACGCGAAATATAAGTAGGCGGCAGGAAGATCGTACTACACTCAGCCCTCTAAATTTACTTAAAAGAAATTCACGAAAAGAACGTCGTCTTTCTTCCAGCGATCCCCAATTGAGTTGCCGGAGCATTTCCGTGACACTCGCGCATTGGTCGAACCTACCGGTAACAAATCTAGCTGGTCGTCTCTGAACCGCCTCTATGTCTTCCTTTAAACTGATCTGCTGCGGGTCCCAAACACTTCAGCAATACTCAAGACGTAGTCGTACAAGCGTTTTATACGCGGTCTCCTTTACAGGTGAAGTACATCTTCCCAAAATTCTCCCAATAAACCGAATCGGCTGTCCGCCTTACAACTGTCCTTACATGCTCGTTCCATTTCATATCGCTCTGCAATGTTACGCCTAGATATTTGAACGACGCAACAGCATCAAGAAGCTCACTACTAATGCTGTATTCGAACATTATGGGATTGTTTTTTTCTACTCATGCGCATCACATTACACTTTTCTACATTGAGAGCTAGCTGCCATTCTTCGCACCAACTAGAAATTTTGTCTACGTCATCCTGTATGCTATTACAGTCGGGTACAGATGACACCCTCCCATACCACAGCATCATCAGCAAACAGCCGCAAATTACAACTTACTCTGTCCATCAGATCATTTATATAGATAGAAAATAATAGCGGTCCTATCACACTCCCCTGGGGCACGCCTGACGATACACTCGTCTCTGATGAACACTCGCCGTCGAGAACAACGTACTGCGTTCTGTTACTTAGGAAGTCTTCCAGGCAGTCACAAATCTGTGAAACTATTCCATAAGCTCGTATCTTCGTTAGCAGTCTGCAGTGTGGCACCGCGTCGAACGACTTTTTGAAGTCGAGAGAAATACAATCCGCCTGTTGCCCTTCGTCCATGGCTCGCAAGATATCATGTGAGAAAAGGGCAAGCTGAGTTTCACATGAACGATGTTTCCTAAACCCGTGCTGATTCGTGGAAAGAAGCTTTTCCGTTTCAAGGAAATTTACTATATTCGAAATGAGAATATGCTCCAAAATTCTACATGAAACTGATGTCAACGATATTGGCCTGTAATTGTATGGGTCAGTTCTCTTTCCTTTCTTATACACGGGAGTCACCTGCACTTTTTTTCCAATCACTAGGAACTTTGCGCTGAATTAAAGATTCGCTATAAATGCAAGCTAAGTAGGGGGCCAACGCGGCACAATAGTCTTTGTAAAACCGAACTGGTATTCCATCTGGACCAGCAGACTTTTTCGTATTTAGCTCTCTCAGTTGCTTATCTACACCGGAAATACCTATTGCTATGTCCCCCATTTCGGAATTTGTACACTGATCAAATGATGGTACATTTGTGCGGTCCTCCTGCGTGAAAGATTTCTTAAAGGTTAAATTTAGAACTTCAGATTTCCATTTGCTTTCTTCTATTACTGCCCCGGAATGATCAACGAGTGACTGGACAGTGGGCTTTGACCCGTTTATCGATTTTACATAGGACCAGAATTTTTTCGGGTTCTCGGGAAGATCTTTTGCTAAGGTATGGCTGTGATAATTATTGTATGCTTCGCGCATCGATCTTTTTATAGACGCACGAATCTGTACTAACTTTTGCCAGTCATCATTTGCGTGTTCTTTTTTGAATGTAGAGTGCAACAGCCTTTGATTTCTCAGCAGCTTTCTAACATTATTATTATACCACGGTGGATCTTTTCCATCCTTAATCGTCTTTACTGGCACATATTTGTCTAACCCTTTATTAACAATGCACTTAAATTTAGTACACAATTCCTCTACATCCATAGTCCCGGAATTAAACGATACCCATTCATTTTCTAAGTGCGATCGTAACATTTGCTTATCAGCTCTTCCCAACAAAAACACGTTCCTAGCCTTCTTGATTGGTATCGACGCTATGACGATATCATGATCACCAATTCCTGTCTCTACACAGACATCATAAATTAGTCAGGCCTGTTTGTGTCTATTAGGTCTAGGATATTTCTATTGCGCGTGGGTTGCCGGTTTAACTGCTCAAGACAGTTTTCGGAGAATGTGTCCAAAAGTAGCTCGCAAGACTGCTTGTCTGTACCGCCTGAAATGTAACTAGCGAGGTCCCAATCTATACTCTTAAGGTTGAAGTCTCCTCCGACTAATATTACATGGCCCGGATACCTATGCACTACCTGGTATAGACTTTCTTTGAATGATTCTAAAACTTCTACAGCAGCACGGGGGGGGGGGGGCGGGGGGTCGGTAAAAACACCCAACTATTTACTTCTTTTAGACCTGTTATGCATGCCCAGATAACTTCACAGTTACTTTCAACATCAATCTCAGTAGAAACAATATCTTTATCCACAGCGATGAACACTCGTCCTCCAGTTGTATCCGATCTATCTTTCCGATATACATTCCACGCTTCGCTAAATATTTCTGAACTTGTCACATCATGATTTAGCCAGCTTTCGGTGCCTAAAACAATCTGAGCGCAATAACTTCCATGCAGTGCGGTAAATTCGGGAACTTTGTTTCTAATACTCTGTAAGTTCGCGGCTAATATTTTTATGTTAGAATTTTAGTTCCGAACGTGGCCTGAATTCGCTGTTTGAATGCTGACAGGCGAGTGCTCATCAGAGTTAGCGCCTAGCCTAAAAAAACCCATGTGCACTCCACAAGTACTCTGCTACCAGAGTAGCCGCTTCCTTAGTGTAGTGCACCCCTGACCTATCTAGGGGCACCCTACAATTCCCCACCCGATAACGCAGATCCAGAAATCTGCAGCCATGACTGTCACAGAGTTGGCGAAGCCTCTCGTTAAGACCCTCCACTCGGCTCCAAACCAAAGGACCCCGATCAACCCTGGGAACAATGCTGCAAATCGACAGCTCTGCTTGCACCCCGGGTGCGAAGGCAGCAGCCTTCACCAATTCCGCCAGCCGCTCGTAGGACCTGAGGATGTCCTCAGAACCCAAGCGACAAGCGTCATTGGTGCCGACGTGAGCCACGACTTGCATAGACTGCACCCCGCACCCTCGATAGCCGCCGGCAAGGCCGCCTCCACATCTCGGATGAGGCCCCCCGGCTGACACACAGAGTGCACGTTGGAATTCCTTCCGGATCTGGACGCTATCTGCCTAAGGGGCTCCATCACGCGCCTAACATTGGAACTCCCAATAACTAATAATCCCCTCCCCCCGTGCACCTGCTCGGACCCCGCTGAAGGAGTGGCCACACGCTCACTCACAGGACGAACGGTCGCGGACGGACGTCCAACCTCCACATTGGCCTTCCGCCTCGAGCGACGCGAACGCCGTACAACCCGCCTCTCCCCTTGCGGAGAAGGCGGCTCGACGACGTCCGGTACACCTGAAGGTGCCTCGGGAGCAGGGACAGAGAGCGAAGGTGTCCCACTCGACGCACCAGACTCCCCACCATCGCTGCACCCCGAGACAGCAGCCTGAAGACGGCTAACCGTAGACAACAGCACGCTCAGCTGTTAGCGAAACGCGGCCAACTACTCCTGCGTCCGCACACAGCAGGCACACATCCTATCCATCCTATCAATACAATTAACTGCAGAGAGTTGAATATTAAATAATCAACTTTTAAGAAGCCTAGTACTCTAATAAGGGCGGCTGGCTCCTGACGGAACTATGGTCAGTTAAATCAACTACACTGTTAAATCAACAAAACTGAGTCCGGCAGTTATCAAAATAAACAAAAATAGCTGTGGAATACACCGTTATCAAACGCGCGGGAATATAAGCTTAGCGCTGTTTACAATGTGTCACTGGTGGCAGATGGCACTGGACTGACTGATAACGAGCTTTAGTAACGGTCTCTGACTTGTTTTGAAATACACCGGTCAAAGACGAAGAATAAACACAACGGTATTTATCAAATACGAAATCTGCAAGTACGCGGGAATAAACCTCTTAAAACAGAAGTACTAACGAAAATGAACTAGACTGGCAAATTAAATTTGACACAAATTAAATTCAGATACATAGCGCTGTTTACGATGTGGCACTGGTGGCAGCTGGCACTGGACTGACTGATCAGTCAGTGATGTGTTGAACACCTGCATTCAAGTTTTGGTTCAATATATTTGTGTGAATCAGCAATTTTCTACTTGAAACAAACTAAAAGTAGACCCCGTTCTAGTTCAACATTGCTTTCTTTAAGGTTGTTTAATAATGGAAAGTCCAGCTTGGAATTAATAATGTAGTTATAGAAACAGTTTACAACTCACCCAAAGACATGGCGACGAGATGCGACAGGCTCACACAAAAGATACACACATACAACACTTTCAGCTATCGGCCATGGTCTTCTTCAGAAAGTAGAACACTCACGCAATCACACAGGCACACAAGACAGTCATACAAACATCATCTCCGGCTGCTGCACTTCGAAGCACGCTCTACGGCGTGTAAATCGGGGTCGGCGGGGAGGGGAGGGGAGGGGAGAGGGGGTAGGAAGGTTGCGACACAGTGGTGAGGATGGGTACAGCACCGCCTAGATGGGAATAACATGCAGCCTAGGAATGGAATGGGGAGGCGGGTGAGGGGATAAAAATAAAATAGATAAGAAAAATATCGATTAAAATTAAAAAAAAAAATAGAAAAATAATATAAACAAAACGAGCAGACGCTGCACGTACGCACGACTGGATACACCCCCCCTCCATACACGCAAGCATGCATGTATGACCTAACACAAACCTCTACACACACGCACGCACGCACACGCGAGTGCGTACGTGTGTGCGCACGCGCGCGCGCATACACGCACGCGCACACACACACACACACACACACACACACACACACAAACGCAAACTCAAACACCACTCAAAATAGGAGAGGTTTAGGATATAGGTAGGAACTGTAAGGTATGGAAAACGGAAGTTATCGTAGGTTGAGGACTGAATGATTCCGGGATCGGAGAATGTACTGTAGATCTATGCAGTTCACAAAAGCTGGTGGTGGATGGGAGAATCCTGATGGCCCGGGTTGTGAAGCAGCCATTGGAATTAAGCATGTGCTCCGCTGCATGCTGGGCCGCAGGGTGGTCCACCTTGCTTTTGACCAGTTTGGCACGTGTGTGTGTGTGTGTGTGTGTCTGTGTGTGTGTGTGTGTATTGCGTGCGTGCGTGTGTGGAGGGTGTGTGTGTATGCGATCGTGTGTACGTGCGGCGTGCGTGCGTTTTATTTATACTATTTTTATATTTATTTTTTTATTTTAATCTATATTTTTCTTACCTATTGTATTTTTGTCCCCTCACCCGCCTCCCCACTCCATTCCTAAGCTGCACCTCGTTATTCCCATCGAGGCCGTGCTGTACCCATCCCCACCACCGTGACGCAACCTTCCTATCCCCCCCCCCCCCCCTCTATTTATACGCCACACAGCGTGATTCGCAGTGTGGCAGCCGGAGGTGATGGTTGTATGACTGTTGTGTGCCTGTGTGATTGCGTGTATGTTCTATTTTCTGAAGAAGGCTATGGCCGATAGCTGAAAGTGTTGAATGTGTGTGTCCTTTTGTATGTTCCTGTTGCATGTCGTCGCCACGTCTTTGCGTTGATTGTAAACTGTCCTTATAATTACATTATTATTTCTCTGTGGTTGGAAATTTACAACTACAAACCTGACTTTGCTAACCTGGCAGAAGATGCTCAGATACAGTGCTTACACTAATATGAAGATTTAGTTACTAAGAATAATTTTCAGTTTAATTTTTTCCCCTCTTAACAAAATAAAAATACTACATGACTGTTAACTGAACTATAGTGTTTAATTTAAATTTTTAAGAAGCGTGTGATGTTAGAGAGAGTAGTTTTCTTTTTAATCTGTCTCCTCTTAATAAAATTAATTAACTACATAACTGTGTACTGTAATATACTGTTTCATTTAAAATTTCAAGATGTATGTAAGTGGTAGAAAGAATAACTTCCTCTTAATGAAATAAAAATACTAAATAACTATACAATGGAGTATACTCTTTCAGTTAAAATTTCAAGAAGTATTAAGTGGTAGATCGCACAGGGTGTTGTCAGTGAACGGTAGATATTGGGTATAATGAAGTTGGCCACCCCGGGTTTACACTGTTAGGCAATGACTGTACTGGGTTGCTCTCAGTATCATGTATAGAAACTGAGTGATGATGAATAAAGCGGGCCTACCTTTTGTGCTGCTGTGGAGTGAAATAAGGCATCTGGCAACCGGAACAGTATATCTTTTGTCACCAATGCAGTAACCGGAATCAGTATATCTTGTCTCACCAGTGCGGCGGATGTGTATTTCAGTACACACCTTGAAAAGTTGCCAACTCGTCTTTCCCTGTCGATAAAAAATCTTTGCGAGACTCCCATCCGTACACTTGGTGGGATACACCTAAAGGTTATATTTGAACGGCTCGCAGAAATGTTGTGTAAAACACGAAATCACATAACGAAATAAATCTCAAGAAGACTACATGAATAAATAGCCTTCTAAATAACAATAACAACTGTACGAAAAAGTGATAAAGAATTAAAATTTCAGAAACATCACAAAGTAGTTACAGTGAATGATCACGCTTAGTAAATCATCTTTTTCTGGGCGAGTACAATGCCAAATCGATTAAATTAATTCAAAAGATGTTACTGATTAATTTAAGATACAATGGAATCCCTTACATTTCCAATGTGTTGCAAAATATTAATCATGAATAAATGATCGATATGTTAACACATTTTCAGTTAATGATGAGTGACAGTAGGATAATTGGAACAGACAATGCCAACAAACAATTTTCACAGCACTCGACAGTCAAATGTTATCAGATACGAAATTGATGTCAGCGTAAAGAAAATATCCTACACTTGTTCATAGGAGGAAATTCAGAATTGAATATTTTGCGTGGTATTCTCAGTTTTACAGAAAGAGTATTCCGTGCTTTGCGAACACAGAAGAAGCTATTTCACGTGTAATTCGCGTTTCAGCGTGTGGAAACTTAGTGGTGGCAGGCAAAGTGACGGCCATTAAGATTTTGCAAGTTCACGGACGTGCGGAACATGGCAATAGGAAATGTTGTAAGCTAGAGAAATCTGCAAATCTGACAGTAGGTATTGCAGCTGGTACTACTCAAGCAATTTAGTGGCAATACAGAAAAAGTTTTCTCGAATTACGAGACCGTATTTTATTCATTTTAAACTACGTATGGCTGAGATATGTTTTTAAATGTAAGAATATTCCAATGTTCGTGAATTTAAGGGTCCAAACTAGCGTCGTGGATCCCTACGGCTACAAACTACTTAAACTAACTTACCCTAAGCATAACGCGTGACTCATGTCCGAGGGAGGACTCGAAACTCCAGCAGGAGTTTTTCAGTATAATACATCATATTCACTGCTCGAAACAATTAGTGGATCAGGTGAGATATCATACACAATGTATATATGGAGACGTATTTTACTTATATATATAGGTTACAGTTGCAATTTGTGTGTGAAACACTACAATATTTTGCTGTCGCAACACGTCACTTGAGGTTTAGGCGGCGTTTACTTAGAGGAAGGCACAATGGTGTACCATAATAGTGAAAACGTCATTCTCGTTGTCCTTTAATATGGTGTGTTGTCACCTAGAACTGCCAGTACAGTTCCATACCAGCTCTGCAACCGTTGTGAGAGGAGCTGGTCTGGTCGCAAGTGCATACCAGACATGGTCATGGGTTTAGGACAGATGAAGATTCGTGCAATTCGTTCAGCTTCAAGCATGTTGTCCATCAGTGCACCTCTGTCGGGACGAGCGTTATCGTCTACCAGAAGGAACCCAGCGTAGAGCGCAACATAATGTCGATCTCGTCTTATACCTTAAACAGTGAAAACGCCATTCTGAACGACATTGAGGTCTATCCGTCCGTCAGTACTGACTCCTACCCATACCATTCGTCGTTCCTTTCAAAGGGTCGATTTCCTTTCTCGTCCTTAGCGAAACAATCCGACCGTAAACTCCACCTCTAATGACCAAGTTGTCTACGGGGCGTTAAACATAAATATTCCTTCCTGTTCAAAAATTTACAACTCTTAAATTACTTTTCTACATAGAATCCGAAATTTCATAGGCACTTGTCATAACGTGGCACTAGTTTTTGTATGCCTTCTGCATAGAAGGTTGCCATCTGTGTATTCAGTCATGTGGTAACATGTTCTTTCAGCTCGTCATCATCGTTGAAGTGTTGACCACCAAGGTCAGATTTTAGGTGTAAGAAAGAGCGAGGTCCAGGCTGTACAGAGGATGATCACGTCCCAGTGAAATTACCGTAAGGGTTGTTTGATCACATTCACCGTGCGAGGTCGTGAATTATCACGGGGAATAAAAACACCCTTCGACAGTAATCCAGTAATCCTCGGCGCTTGTTCTGTATCGCGCGGCGCAATTTCTTGATGGCCTCTTGATGGACTCGTGGTAAGAAAACAATCAGATAATGCGTTTTTGTCCAAAAACGACGCACAAGACTTTTCAAGGTGTCAAGAGTTGCTTATGCTTTCCCTTCATTGAGGATAAAGAGTGCCTCCATTCCATTAGTTGCCGTTTTGTTTCAGGAGTGTCGTACGATACCCAAGTTTCATCCTCAGCGACTATCGGAGAAAGAAAACCAACGCCTTCTTCATTGTAGCGTGTTAAAAACTGAAGTGCTCTGCACTTACCTTCTTTTATTTTGTTGTTCAGTAAGACTTTTGGGTATGCAACGTGAGCAAAGTTATCGAAATTACTGTTTTTCAGTAACAATTCATGAATTAGTGATCGTGAGATTTGCGAAACTTCTTCAGTTGTGCGAACCAGTTCATCGTGTACTTGATCACGTCCTCCACTCAACAGTGTGACCCATCTTCTAACCATTGAATCACTCATAGCATTTTGTCTGTAAACATCGCAGATTTGCCCTATGAAATTTCGTTGGTTTAACTTTCTTTGCATTTAGAAAACGAATCACAGATCTGATTTCACACGGGGTGGCATTTTCAATTACGGATGACATTATGAAGAAGTACGAGAAAGCAAATGTCAGCAGCGGCGATCAGAGTAACTGCAACGCATGGTCATAACTGCTGCGGGTAGAAATAGAAACGGAATTTATGGACGACCACCGTATTTGAGAAATTACACCAGCACTCGTTTAGTCAGAGAAAATTGTAATGTAGGACAGGAAAATTTCATGATCTGTACCATTGTGTGGATTAAGTGTGACTAGTTGTGCAGAACGTAGAACTAATACAAAGTTCGGTTTTCACTATAATATACGACATGCATTTACGTCTGTCATTCAGTAACGGCTGCAGCTGTTATGCGACATCTTCAGAATTTTCCTATCTACAGCTTGGATCAAGTTCTACATTCTCCAACAATCAGCTCACTGATTGGCTAAACGCCTCGACCGACCAAAGACGCTGGAATGCAGCGAATCTGCAGTATTAAAATAACGTATTAAAATAAGTTAATATCGAAACACGGAGTGCTCCCAACTCACTTTCTTGTGCCGTTAAAATGCTTCATTTTCGGAGTGATTAAGAGTGGATAAAGGAAATTGATGTTTTCATACGAATGCCGATATAAAGGATGATGCGCCGGGAGAGGCATGTAGCGGTGCACGGGTGGATCTACGAAGTCGACATGTTGTCAGCTCAGGAATTCTGAATATCGCAGAATCGAAATAAAATTAATTCTTGGAGTTGTATAAATATACGAACACCGAAATTGTAGTTCCATTTCAAACATTTGGCTAATGAAAGTTATATAATTCGAAAATGGCATGAGAAGTATATACTTCCGTTTTTATTTTTTGTTATTGTGTCAGGCTGTAATGCTGCTTTCGTATGAAAATGAGTGTTGCGTACTAAAGGTGAGGTTGGGGACCGCAAATGAAATTTTACCAGATAGTTAAATATTTTTAAATGAAAATACTGAGCAATTTTGACAAGGAGGGGACAATTTAAACAAAATTATTGGATTCCGCCATTAAATGGTAGCGATCGTAATTTCGGTAGCAAGTACAACACCAGAAAGCAACATTTCAGTAGAAATCAGCGGAATCTAAATTTTACCTTATTGAGAGCTGGTACTAGTATTTCGGTCATATTATGTAGTGATTCAAGCTGAGATGACTGGAATATTACTTCGATAAAATGATGCTGGGATTGTGGATTTCGTTTACTATTGTTCTATGACCGTGTTGAAAATTAATCATGATAGTCGCCAAAAATTGCAAAATTATTGGACTTCATAAACATCGCGAAGATTTTTCTGCAGGCATTAAAATGTGATAAACCATTCATAGATACGAAATAAGTAATGGTTGCACAGAAAATGTTCTAGTACAATCGCGAAACAAATCGCAACAATATCCGTGTATCACTATATGAAGTACTGGATCTGCTGAACATAAATAACTATAAAATTATTGAGAATGGAGAAGGGATCATAAGTAAGTAAGATATTTAAAATTAACTGTGGGGGTTTATTGAAATTAATAAAAAAAGAAGCTCACACTTACAATAACTAGGCAAAATCCTGGAACACGTCCTAATGTAGCGAGGCGAAGATAGTAAGTGACGAACAGTTCCGCTCTCTCCCTTCAGTTTGTTGCAAAAAAGTTGAACGTGATAAATATCGAGTGTTTATCGATACGGTAGTAGAGAGAGAGCAGTTCAAATGTTCAAATATCTGTAAATCTATCGGACCAAACTGCGTGGTCATCAGTCCGTAGCTTAGAAACTACTTAAACCTACGTAAACTAACCTACGGACAAACACATACACACACCCATGCCCCAGGGAGGTCTCGAACCTCTACGGCGAGCAATTGCGCGCTCCGCAGCAGAGAGAGCAGAAGTCAGCGACAAGCATCGCACAAGTTATTAAATAAATAAATAAATAATAAAAAAAATATTCATTAATGTATTACCACAAGGCATTTTCCTTAACACGTAAAAGATACCGTTCCATACCTCCCAGTGCCGGTTAAATTTTACCAAATATCCCAGCGACCTACTATGATAATGTTGGCAACAGATGCTGAATAGTGAGAATCATGTTAGTCTTCAGTTTAGCCAATCGCTTGACAACGCTGATGTTTTCTCATGAAATCTTCGCTTTTACTGAGCAGACGAGGGTACATACAAGAACCTGTCAACCATAAATCAGAAAAAAGCACTATTTGTTTACTTCATAGTCTGAACAATACGCTAATCGAGACATTCTATGTGGTTCGAACAAATGGGAAAAGATTTCCTATCGTGTTGTTGATGTTGCCAACATAATCACGCGAGGCCGCCGACGTGATACGTAAAATTTTACCCCTAGTGACCATTGTAAACATAATTGGTCGATTTTCGATCACAATCAATAGGGTATTTTCTGTATTAAAAATATTGTTGTAATTGTTGTTATTCTGAGTGATTATAACATTCAGCTAACATTTTTCGCTCATTATTCTTACAAAATATCTGTTATTTTTACGTAATTCAAGCTTAAAAACCATTAAATTTCATGATTAGATCACGTGATCGAAAACGCTCCGTTATTGGCTGAAGGACTGATGACGTCACAGACCGCGTGAGCATTGTGCTCATAGCAATTTTGAAACAATCGGCATTTTAACAATTTTAAATAGTCAAATATTTGTTTTTTCTTATAAACGCAACCAAAAATACTTATTGATACATATTAAGTACATTATGAACTGTTCTTTGACTGTCAGAAAAATGCTATACACGCGATCGATCGCGTAACTTTTCAAGGCGCGAGTTCTCGTGAGTTAATTTCTCAGCGTAAAGTTTAGTTTTTCCATGATGTAAACGCCTTTACAGCTTTTATGCCACAATGGAAAAGAATTATGTGAAGGCTGACAGCGGAAACGTCCATAAAGTTGATGCATTTATGGTATTTTCATTCTTCAAAATCAATATAAATTTTTACGTGTTAGAAATAAGAAACGAAAACTGCTTTGTAAGGAACGCGTACCTACATTTTAAAGTTAATTATTGCTAGAGATATTTTATGCAATTGGAGAAAAGTACCCTACTTGGTGTCAGCAGACTTACTCTGAAGTCACATATTATGCAGTAAAGGGTAAAATTTTGACTTCTATCCATGCGGTCTCGAGTGATTATGTGGGCAACAGCAACAACACGATAGAAAAACTTTGCAAAGATGTTCGGACCACATAGAATGACTCGATTAGTGTTTCGTACAGACTATGAAGTAAATAAACAATGCTATTCCTGCTCTATGATTGACAGGTTCTTGTATGCACCGTTGTCCGGTCAGCAAAAGTAATTGCCCTCGTAAAGTCAAGGTTTCATGATAAAACATTTGTATTGTCACACGATTGACCAATGGCGAAGTCACATGATTCTCGCTATGCAGCATTTGTTGCCAACGTTATCACAGGGGGCCGCCGGGATAGTTAGTAAAATTTAATCCAGTAAAGCACACAATTAAAGAACTAATTTCATCTTTAACTACTTCAATATTGGTACCAAAGTGTAACATCAAAACCTGTGAAGTACAACAAAATGTCTTGTGTATATGTAAATAAACGCATTTTTGGGAAACACTTTTAATCGTATTTACACTTGCATATTACGAAAGTTTAAAGGCTAAATGAATCGGCGCATTGAAGACATCTCCCGTTTACGCATTTTACGATAGTGTATGTTGTGGTAACGAAACCAAAAGGGCGTTGTCGATGTATAAAACGATTACCCATTATTGAACCGGTTGTTTGAATAAGGTCTGCTGGCGATAAAAGTGCACTTACTCGAGATGAATAATCAGTGCTACACTTTATAGTTGGCTAAAACAATATTGATGTTGTAATTTCATCAAATATATCAGGAAACGGCTTTAATTAGACATAAATCGTAGGCGTGTAACATTAGGAAGTTTTACTTCGCAAATGTAAAAGTCAGCTCATTAACCTGCACATAATACAGTAATACACCTTTGGAGTAGGAGAGAATGATACTTAAAGTGTACTAATGGAATAATATTAAGTGTTTACTTACATCAAAATGATCCCCATAAACACATGAAGTGGCCGCTATTTCATTTGGACCTCATCGAGCGAGTTTCAACTATATTTTGCGCATCTTCTAATTTTTCTGAACTTGCAAAAACAATTTCCCTTGTGTCTTTATAGATCTATTACTACACAATATTTTAAGTTATTTTGAGAACGTGGATGCCCAAAACATATAATACTATATGTGCATCTTACGAGAGCAGCTGCAGGATCGTGGTTTCTGACGTCACAGCCATCACATCCTCAAATTTAGCGTTTTAGCGGGCTTTCAAATTATTTGAATTTCATTTCGTTTTTATGTTTAAAGTACTGAAATTCATGAGGTAAAAAAGCATGTTCGGAGCATAATATGACATAATTAACAATTTAAAACGATTTCCAGAAAACAGTAAAATACCCGATACTGGTTAATCATAAATGTTCCTCAAACTTAGTGATTTCAACATGGGCAGTGTAGGCATCGCCGGCTGCCCTTAATCACGTTTAGTCCGTAACATATGCAGTCGTGCCAAAACACTGCCGTATTCTAGTCGGTCGCAGTGGAGGACTGTATGGCGCCGCGCGCCGCCGTCCCTAAACAGTAGAGTTTGCAGCGTCAGCCTAGAGCAGCGCTTTTAGAGGGACGCCCTCTACGGTGCCCGGTCGGATTGCCGCGTGCACCGCGCGGCTTCCGCTTCGTTTCGCCACTGCCGAGCGGTCCCGGCCGTGCAATCCGGCACTCTCATTCCACGGCACCGGCACCGGCACTGGCATCGGCACCCCGTGCAACTCTTCCCACAGCTGCGCCCCATCCGCTGCAATCAGCTGAGTGCTCCTGCCAATTTCTTTTTCTCACGCAGCCATTGTCAGCCATTACGTCCCCGTATGTAAATGCCAGACTACTGCACAGTCAATAGACAGCCGGCCGAATTCACATACTCTGCAGAAAGAGGTCCCCGAATGTACCTTAAAATGTATATTGTGGAACCACCGTCTCTCGTACCAAACTGGTTCGCGAGGATCTGTTGGTAAAGTACGTAGAGCTGCCTAGAAGCACTTTTCGTTTACTTCGTCTTCCCTCTCTTTACATTACGGTGGATCTAAAGGGGGAGGGGGCACGTTCCATCGACTTTGTTTGTACGGTACTATTTGACAATAAATCGTTACCATCTTACAGTGTTCTGTTCACCGACTCTGTGATTGAGGTCTTCAAGTCTTAATAAATCTACACAGCATCAAAGTTCAGGACAGTTACCTTCAGCCGGCCGCGGTGGCCGAAGGGACTGAGGCGCTTCAGTCACGGTCTGCACGACCACTACGGTCGGGGGTTCGAATCCCCCCTCGGGCATGGATATTTGTGCCGTCCTAGTTCGAATCTAGTTCATAAGTAGTTTGTAAGTTTAGGGACTGATGACCCCGTAGTTAAGTCCCGTAAGATAAAAAAAAGTTACCTTGATATCTCGTGGATGTAGAATGTTCTTAAAACACAGCATGCACATAACTTGCTTACAGGAATCCATAGAATTCATTCAGAATACGTGTAGCTACAGAAATGTTCTCTATTTTATGTGTGCGTCAAAATTAATGCAAGAACTCAGAGCATACACCAGGTATCTGAAAAGCTGTTTAATTTCATCACTTTTACCCTACAATGCATTGCAACAATATGTACATCGGTGCCCAAACCGGCATCGTGGCGGCTTGGAAAGCTGTTAACAGACTGCCTTTTTTGCTCTTTGTGTGGCCTACTTTTATAGTCTGGCCTACAATATCATACATTGTTACAACTATTAAAAATATGAAAAACAATTAGTTTGGCCATGTTAAAGCAAGATAATAGCAGCTTTACATTCAAAATTAAGGTAATTATCAATTTGCATTCATTCATAATAAGCCTCCTTTCATATATTGAGTTGCAGATCTGAAATAAGCTTAACTATAAAATACAAAAATATATTGTTTATTTATACTAATATCTGAAATAATAGTGAAGGCTAAATGTTCCTACCATGTACAGAATAATGAAATAAAGTATCAGTTGTTTTGCTGTATTCAGGAACACGAGAATATTTCATATAGGCTTAGTTAATCAACAATGCTGCCCATGCTAGCAAGTTTATATTCGAAACATTTATTATATTTGTGTTTTCGTGGCCAGTTCCTACTCAAATATACAATAGAATATATCTCTAAGCATACTATTTCACTTTATGATTTCCTAAAGTGCATATTAGCAGGTTTTAGATTCATGGCCATGTGCACTTGTTTATTTTCCTATTTTATGATGAAATGTTATTTGTTTGTCTTCTTGGCAATATAATATGTATCTTCTTTTAACCATTACTTTATCCAGAAATCATGCTTCTTATATTACACACACTCTGAGATCACAAACTGGCATTTAACAGTTGAGGGTCTAATAAAATAATTTGTTTGTTATTTGGGTGATGAAGTAGTAAACATTTAGCTATGTAGCTTGCCTATTACATCTCAACAACCACACCAAAACAGCAGAACATTAACTATGAATTCTTTTTACATGTACAAAAGATTCTTGTAATCTTATGCAATCAAATCGTTGTCCGTCTGAACTTTTTCTTTCCAGCTTTTAAGACCCATTTTCCCCAGGAACAGACAGATCTTAGAAACTGATATTTAAGATACTAAATTCTATGTTTCCTTGACGATGTTTAATACCAAGGTTGGAACTTAAATAGTGGAAACACTGCTATGGAGACACTATGCAATGGAATCTATTATTGTCGCTGATAACACACGTTGTTGGCAAACCTAACTTACCTCCAAGTAAATGGACTCGCTCTTCCAACGTCACCGGCGTATGCACAATCGAGGGAACCAGTCACTTGTGAGCAAGCGGTCTAACGTAACGGTACCACTGTATTTTCCAAACAGCGGGGTTGGCTCAGATTGAACGACTATTCGTGTTTGGAGCATCACCTGCGACCAACTTTGCGAAAGAAGCGGCAACTTTCTGTGCAACCCACCCATCATTTTGCACGAGAATACACCGGCGCATACAGCGCAAGCTGTGAGTGCTCTGTTCGGTCGATGGGACAGGAAAGTACTGCACCACCCACCATACTCACAGGACTTAAGTCCTTGTGACTTTGATTTGATTCCGAAGATGTAGCAACCACGTCGTCTCTTTCGCTTCAGAACGGTCGAAACACGTTCACTGAATGTGTGGTCGACTTCCATTTTTGAGTTATTCATTAACCTAAAGTATTTCGGCACCATTAATATCGTCTATTAGTATGTTAATTATTTTTTTTCTGTTTATTAATGATCAATGTCCCATGTTTATATTTGTTTCCATCTGTGTGATTGAACTTGTGTGTTGATGTGAATGTGGAAGGTTGTTTTTCTTTTTTTTAATACTGACTGACTGCCGCACAATGGCTTACAGTTACCGCCTCGCGCTTTAGACCCTCGTATACTTTAATTAAGAACGCATGGCTTCATTTGTCATCTGCGCTGGCATCTGCTGGGTGGCCAGAGACAAGCTTACTTGGCAAGATGGCGAGGTGGCCGTGTTCTTAGTATGGTGCTAACCTAATGTTGGAAGAAAGAGATGACAAGCCGGTGGGAGCTGTTGAAGAGGGTATTATCTTCCTCAGGTAGAGAGGGTTGGTAGACACTATGCTCTGAACGCACTCTGTATGGGTTTTTAGCGCGTTCTACAGCCAGTGTGTGTTGGGGAAGGTTTTGGAGTGGCCTTAGAGGCTCACTCTTGCCGCGACCGCAGAAGTAATTACTTTGTTGAATCATACTGAGGGAAAGGTATGCTGTTAGAACTTTGCTTTCTTTGTGACCAGGCAATCTTGGTTTATCAGTGATAGTTCTCTTGAGTAATTCTTTCGCTATGCGAGACGAAGTGTTTCTTAATTTACAGAACTCGAGTAATTCAGTGTTAATTTAGTATTTGCATTTTCATTCTGCTGATGGTTTTGTGTCCGGTTTTTCTCAAGTTATAATACTCGTGTGTGGCCTTCAGCATTTGTGTGAACTTAGTATCTTTAAATTTTCTTGTTGTTTTTTAACTAACGTTTTCATGTCAAAAATGTTCAAATGTTTGTTAAGCTTATGGGACTTAACTACGGGGTCATCAGTCCCTAAACTTACAAACTACTTATGAACTACCATATACTAAAGACGGCACAAATATCCATGCCCGAGGGGAGATTCGAACCCCCGACCGTAGTGGCCGTGCAGACCGCGACTGAAGCACCTCAGTCTCCTCGGCCACCGCGGCCGGCATTTTTCATGTCACATCTGTATTTGCGAGTATGGTAAATATTTCTCGGATATTCTAGTTTAATTCCGTCTTTCCTGTCTTGTATGAGCGATTGCACCATGTGCTTTCGTAATGGTCATTACTTTGGCCATCAGCCATGCGTTTATTAATACTAGCTTTCTTCTATTTGAAATCTCGCATGTGCATTACTTTCTCATTCTGAATTAATTTCTGTTTGTAAGTGCTACGTATTTCGGCGTGATCGCACACCATGTGGTACTTAAAAATAGTATACTGCTGCCTCCCCACACATGAGTTCGTTCGGTGCATAGTGTTCTTAAATTTGTGATCAAGGCACCCGCCATCTTGTCAAAATGCTGCCAACGCTTCGTTTCGCCTCTGCTAGCCCCGCATCATATCATATTGCAAGCATTATGCATGTGCCTATGAATGAATAAATGTGCTTTCATCTACTCATTGTGTATTTGCAAATTTCTTCCCATGTTACCTCCTTATTCATAAAGGGTAGAAACAATTTTATTACAGGCAGTAATTTTATGATTTAATTCACTTTTGTACAAGGTGTGTGCTTAATTTGGACTCCCCACATTTATTTGCTTGTTCATTTTACCTCTGCTTTATGATTTCATGCTCCCCGTCCCACGTTTAAATATCTATTAATTTATTTTTAACATTGATTTTGTGTTTTTTAAAGCTATGGCTGCTTCCTCCTAGCACAAAATGGTGTATTCTTGATAAAGGAGCTACAGAAACTTGCTAAACTTCAACGCCACACAAAGGCAAGTTCTACCAAAACTATGAGACTAACAAATGGTGCGAAACTTTATGTTGATCGGAATTGTCTACATCTAAGGTGTGTGGCGGAGAGTACACTGTACCACTACAAGGCATTTTCTTTCCTATTCCACTCCCAAATAGAACTAGAGAAAAAAGAATGCCTATATGCCTCTGTATGAGCCCTAACTTCTCTTGTCTTTGTGATCACTACGCGAAATATAAGTATGGGACCGGAGGATCGTACTACATGCAGCTTCAAATTCCGGCCCTCTATATTTCCTCAACAGAAATTCCCGAAAAGAACGTCAGTATCTTTTTCCACAGCAATGAACACCCCCCCCCCCCCCCCCCAGTTGTGTCCGATGTATCTTTCCGATATACATTCCATCCATCGCTAAATATTTCTGAACTTGCCACATCATGATTTAGCCAGCTTCGGAGCCTAAAAATATCTGAACACAATAATTTTCATGTAGCGCGGCAAATTCGGGACTTTGTTTTTAATACTTTGAAAGTTTAAGGCTAATATTTTGACTGTCGACTTTTTGTACCTAGAAAATGCCTCCGCATGTGAAATCAGATTTGTAACTCGTTTTTTTAAATACAAAGAAAGTTAAACCAAAGGAAATTCATCGTAAAATCTGCGAGGTTTACGGACAAAATGCTGTGAGTGATTCAATGGTTAGAAGATGGTTCAGACTGTTGAATGAAGGACGTGATAAAGTGCACGATGAAAAGCGAAGAGGACGCCCGTCTGATGTTACTGATGAACTGGTTCACACAATCCAAGAGAAGATTAAGCACAACCGTAAGTTTAGTTCCCTTGCTATTGAGGTTCCACAAATCTCACGATCACAAATTCATAACATTGTTCCTGAAAAACTGAAATTTTGAAAACTTTTCTCACGTTGAGTCCCCAAACTACTTACTGAAAAAAAATCGTTAGTTTTTGACACGCTACAATGAAGAAGCGATGGTTTTCGTTTTTTTTTTTTTTCTTTTGGGGCTAGTCACGGAAACTCGGGGGGATGAAACTTGGGTATCGTACGACACCCCCTCAAACAACAAGATAATTAGTGGAATCGAGGCACACTTCATCCCCAACGAAGGTTAAGCTTAAAAAATATGGACACCTCGAAAGGTCCTGTGAAGCTTTCTTTTCTTTCTTTCTTTTTCTTCTTCTTGTGAGAAAGGATATTTAACTGATTGATTTCTTAACACTGTAAGAGTCAGTGCACATGGTTACTGCGAGGCCATTAAGAAATTGCGCCGCGCAAGACAGAAGAAGCGCCGAGGATTTTTGTCAAATACTTGTGTTTTTTTTCCACGATAATGCTCGCCCTCATACGGTGAATATCCCCAAACAACTCATTCGTGAATTTCATTGGGACGTGTTTGATCATCCTCCGTTCAGCCCGGAGCTCGCTTCTATATCTACATGTACATAGATATACTGCAAATCACATTTAAGTGCCTGAAAGAGAGTTCATTAACCACTTTCATAAAGTTTCTCTACCGTTCCAATCTATAATAGCGCACGGGAAGAAAAAAAAAAACCTAAATCGTTCCGTCTTTGATCTGATTTCTCTTATTTTATTGGGATGATCATGTCTCCCTATGTAGGTGTGTGCTAGCAAAATATTCTCACATTCAGAAGTAAAAGTCTGTGATTGAAATTTCGTAAATAGATCTCGCCACGACGAATGACGTCGTTCTTTTAATTATTTCCACTTCAAATCGTGCAACATTTCAATGACGCTTTCCCCCCTGTAACGCGAAAAAAAAAAAAAAGGAAAAAAAACCGATCTGTTCTTCTCTGAATCTTCTAAATGTCTTCTGTCAGTCCCACCTGGTGAGGGTCCCACACTGGGCAACAGTACTCCAAGAGAGGACGCACGTAAGTTTGACGTAGGCAGTCTCTTTAGTGGAGGTGGTGTTTCTAGCTACTTCCATCTCTTCTGGCACCTAAAATCTGTCCTTGGCGGTCAACACTTCAACGATGATGACGAGCTGATAGAACAGGTTACCGCATGGTTGAATACACAGAAGAAGGCATACAAAAACTTGTGTCACACTATGACAATCGCCTACAAAACGTCGGAAGCTATGTAGAAAAGTAGTTTAACAGTTGAAAAGTTTTTTAGAATAAATATTTTTTCTGTGTCTGTACACGTTTGTTTTATAGAATCAAACGAAATTTGCTATTTGGACACCTCGCATAATATGGAATACATAGTTTTTCCCTCTGCAATTTGGTCCCTTAGGATTACAAACATTTGAACAGTGGCAGATCGCACAGCTACAAAAGAACGGGTAAGAGGGTTTGTGAGTGTGAAAGCAGCAAAAGAAAATGGTTTCAACCAGTTACTAGCAAAGAGACTACTGGCATTTGCACCTCTAAGCCATCAGCCATCACCTGAAGCCATCAGCCATGGAAGCAGTTTCTACCTGCACGCAAGTGAGTCGACTGCGTTTGTGCCATAGACCTTGCGAGCGCTGTCTCGCACAGTGCATTCGTGTAAGATACATTGTGCCCACACAACAACTTATGGAGTGCGATAAGCTACAAGTCTCCTTCACCACAGGTCTTTATGGAGGGAACACTGACCAGCGCTTGGTACGTGCAGAATGGTGGAAGACCCGTTCTTTTGCCATTCTTGCAACAGAAAGGTGATGTGTTGTTCCAACAGTTTAATGCTCGGCCACACTATGCATGAAACAACGTGCTCTGCACGATGTCCTCATTTGTCAACAATCGAGCATATATGGGATATTATGGGACAACAACTGATAAATGCGAGTCGGAAACTTACAATTCTTGCAGAATTACTCTCTCTCTCTCTCTCTTTTTTGTTTTTTGTTTTTTGTTTTTATGGGACTTTTATGGATCATCAGTCCCTAAACTTACAAACTACATACGAACTAGCTAACACTAAGGACGGCACAAATATCCATGCCCGAGGGGGGATTCGAACCCCAACCGTAGTGGCCGTGCAGACCGTGACTGAAGCGCCTGAGTCCCCTCGGCCATCGCGGCCGGCCAGAATTACTTGATAAGGCAGGCAGGCAAAGAATAATGTAACTCAAGACAGTATTGGCCATGTACTGGGAGTCCCACTCAACTGTTTCACCCCATATATGCGAG
The DNA here is from genome assembly GCA_026315105.1 of Locusta migratoria. Taxonomy (NCBI): domain Eukaryota; kingdom Metazoa; phylum Arthropoda; class Insecta; order Orthoptera; family Acrididae; genus Locusta; species Locusta migratoria. Next base: position 340,375,299 of record CM048746.1, read on the forward strand.
TCTCGGATACGCGCTGGCAACGCGCCTCATGTATTTCAAACGTCAACTTCGCTTCGCAGTTTCTCCGGATATAATTAATGCATCGCAATGCAACCGACGCCAATCTTTCTGTGATTTTTCATTATATTGATTGCTTAAGAAATAATATGGGGTATCCAATTAAGAAACATAAGTTTGTGTTAAAAATAACATTTATTCACGTTTTAGAATGTCTCATAGTACCTACTTTCATAAGCCCCTGCCGTAAGTACATGACAGTAAAAGTCGTTTTTCAATATATCTTTTAGTTTCAGAGATATCTGGGGTGAAACAGTTGAGCGGGACACCCTACATATGATAGAACTGATGCCAGAATCAGAGCCTTCATTGCCACCCTGGGTACACCATGCACTAATCTGAGTGTTCCAGCACTGATCGACACCTGGTACTTCAGTACCACTGGAGCTATTGATCTGTAAATGAAATCTTCGTACACTCCGTACGCACTGTTTGAACAATACATCTTGGGTGAATTACAGAGCTATAAGAGTCCGTACAAATTTTTATTTTCGGCATTGTACTTTGATAATTATCAAAGCCTGAATTTTACTTCCAGTTGAACTATATACAGAAGCAACTACATTTGAGAATCAACATTTTACAATATACGTAAACGACAAAATGCTAAATTTCTTAACTTGTAGGGTATTACACGTACACTCTGTTTGTTTGCTTGCTATTACAAACGTACATTGTGTTTGTAGTCTGTGAAAGGTCTCAGCAGATTCTGTTAGGATTTTAATCTGGTTTTCAGTAATAGGCAATGATGCACGATGAATATTCCAGCATTTGATTTTCAGATACATCATTCTAATTGGATGCGCCTTGTGAAGCCTTTGTCACTGTGAAAATACTGTCTTGCCTCACAAACTTAACAGCATTGAACTGTCTGCATCTAGCTGTAATATGATGCTGTATTCAATACTTTTGCGGAAAAGAAAGGCACATGAAGTTAAGTTGAAAGTTGCAGTTTATTTTTCGTATTTCTTCTGTGTTTCAGTAAATATCTCGACGGTTTATTTGTTCAGATGTTTTATTTAAGGAATATTACTTTAAAATATTACGAAATAATTTCAATTTATAGTGTATGTTTCTTAATGTGTGAGTGGAATTGCATTTTTATTATTGTCTTTTCCTACGGAACATACGCTGGCGGTGGTCTGCAACAGTGGTACATACTAACTGATTCGAGTGCCGGTGCGACCCAAACTTTCATGTGTCGCAGATCGTGTGTCCATCTTTAGAAGAGCAGCAGAATGTGGGAAAATTTTGCAGTTTGCGATGTTTATTTGTCAATAATCGTATTTGTTTATTGCTAATATAATCTACTACCCAAAGAAAATATCAGAGTGTTTAATGTTAGGAATTAAATTTATATGTTGCGTTAAGTCTAACTGTGAGCGTTATTTATTTTTCCAGTAATAAAATGTATTGATACAACCTTCGTATTTTAAAATGAGATTTTTTTATCTGCTTTTGTCATATTTAAATTAAATATTTAGTATTTTATTAAGACTGTGTTGGTAAATGACCTTTTTTATACATATGATCTTATTATGTAATTAATTTTTAATGTACACTTTGCGCTGTTGTTTCGTTCATATTGTATTTCATACTTCGTCACTGTTGCTGTAAAGCGCTTCGGGGTAGGGAAGCGAACTGTAACTGTATCCATCCTTCTCTACGAAGGTGCAGAGGCGAATTTCTCGAATATCTCACTTCATTGTGGTAGAAAAAAATAATGTTTCTACACCTACCCGCTTCACAGCTAAGCTCCAAGTACCACTTCATACAGTTGAAGAGAGGAATGTCGTTATAAAAACCACATGTTGCTTGGAGTTTTTCCGAAACGCCTTAATGAGATTCGCGTTCTTTGCTCTGAATACAAATCACCTCGTTATTTCTTTCGCTCCCTTATGAGCGGACGCCAGCCACACCTGCGGAACGTAATCCGAGTACTTGCTGTCCTAGTTTCCCGCATTCGTGTTTCTTGTACTTACATTTCTGCAGCGACCCTTGTTTATAACGAAAGGTGAAGTGTTATGTAGATCCGGAACTACAAACAGTTCCGAACACATCTATGTCACCTCGAGTATCTTACATTACAAGAACAGCAAGTGATTTTAATCTAAGGTATGTTAACAAGAACAGTTATCACACAAACTGCACATTTACGACGGTGCAATGATTTGGATAGCTTAATGCGCACCACGGTTGCTTGATACGAGCCAACCTCACGAAAGATTTGCGTTTCGAATTAACAACAAGATTTTATTGATTTTAGGCTGCTTGATGCACTCGTTAACGCAAATGTTCGTCACGGAGAAAATAACTCCATACTATTGTGGAATTTTTTTGAATGGCATCGTAATTATTTTACTATTTTATAATCTGTGTCTGCCCCTACGATTTTATCCTTCAAAGATTTTTATGGTACTAGGGACCTGATTTATTACTCTTTAAGAATAAACTCTATTCGCAACACAATTTACAGACAGAATCTACACGTATCACTGAGTCTTCCTGTAAATTATATCACTGTTTTGTACTTAGTTCAGCATGTATAAAATGACAGACAATTTCAATTTGATATATGAAAAGAGAATCATTCATATAACTGAATGTTAGTAAGGTTCACAACTTGTGAAGTTAGAGGTAAATGTGCGTCACAAGAAAAATCCTGCTCAACACTTGAATTAACATATACTTTAAATACTTACTCCTCTGTAATTATTTTTTATTGAGAAACGTGTTCAACATGTACAATATGTATACACTTTTTAATTTGAATCTTATTATTGATAATCATCTCAAACCTATTTAATATTTTATCACCGAGAATTTGGACTTATTTTACTACTTAATTTTAATATTTCTACTCCCAATTGACTATTATGTATTGTATCTGTGTATGATCATTATACTCAGACGCCATTTTAATGCTAATTAATTATTGGGCACCATCTGAAACCTATCCGCTTCACAGTGACAAGTATAACATAATGTAGCCTGCCTTCTGTTATAATTTAGTTACAATATTTATAGACACGGTACAATAGACATAAAGGTTTGACAACTGGTCACCAGCTTGCTCGTAACAATTTTGGAATAAGCTCCCTAGCAACATCTACGATTACGTTACTACTGCTAAGAAATCAGTAGCTTTGCATACGATTTAACAAATAGTGAACATATTATTTCTAGGGACACTGAAAGCTATTTGAATGGGTTTTTTGCCCATTTATGTACATAATATAACCTATTTTTTGGTACCAGTAATCCTAGCATATCCCAGCTATAGATTATGGATAGGAGTTTGTTGCCCAGTCACCTGTAGCGTTAGAGGTACACTGATCCCCTTGTAGAAGGCAGTATTGTATAACTTGAGTCCTGCCAATTATTGCTTTAATATTTTGCGTTTTATTTTATGTGTTAGAATCATGACAATAGTTATTTTTATGGATAGTAATGAAAAAGCAAAGTATTTTTATGAAGATGTAAGTACTTTTAACATTTTAAAAGTAAGTAGTTATTTTACTTGCTGCTAATGATGGGTCGAGATGGCGTAGAGGAGGAGCTGGTGCTATTTAAGAGCAGCAGATCATGCTGCCTCCAGCAGTGACAGCACCAGAGGACTCGCAGCACCTGCGTCGGTCCACACCAACTTGCATATAACACAATTTTATTCTGTTTTCTTTTGTTTCAGTTTAATGTAATTTCAAAAGTAGTTCCTTATTTTAGAAATTCTGTGAATTTAAACACTGTATATTACTGAGAAACACTCTGAAGATGAACCAGTATTGGGATCAAATTAGTTGGTAACAAGCAACTAATCTTGCGCTCTAGAATTTATATATAAAATTATCATAAGGGCGGTGTCATCCAAATAAACGAGATGTTTCCAAAAATATGTGATAGGCAATTATTTGTGTGGAAAACTACTTTCTGCTTACATTAGCGTGCACTTAAACGTCAGCATCGGATGTCTTATTGTAATTTATTAATTATTTACTACTGGTACTATTGGCGACACGTTTTGTATATAGTATACATACTACATACGAGAGTTGCCCAGGAATTAATGCACCACGTTTTGTCTTCAAATGCATTTCATTCAGATAACGAAAATTGCACACACACGAAATTTACTGGCGCTTTATCAAAACATCCTATTTTTCACTTAATCTCCGTCCGTTTCTACAGCTTTCCTTCGGTACGAAGAGGGGCATGTATGGCCCGTCTTTACCAATCCTTGGTCGGATCAGGAAGCCACTTATTCACTGTGTAAATCACCTCCTCGTTAAAATGGTGTATCGAAATCTCTCTACCCATCACAATTCGGAAAAAGAAGGCTTCCCCTGAGTTTCAAAACGCTGCAGCAAATCAGAATATTTGTTTTTAATGTGAGATTTTCGGTCTACAGTTAGACACCGTGGGACCTAGTTTGTCCACACGTATCAATAGTACACCAGTATGCGGTTAACTGTATCCACACTTTCTTTTCTGATTCAGAAATTCAAGACCAACTGCCGAGTCGTGATGCTTCTGTCTTCGCGAATAACTTCACCTCTCTGCAGCATGTCAGATTGGACAGCTGTCGATGGTCTCTACGGCCTCTGAAAACCTTTCCGCTTCTTCCAACCGCTTTCTGATACCCCACCCTCTGTACCTAACTACTAACTATATTCCTATCGTCATCTGTTGCTCCATGGATTTTGCATAAACGTTAGGGAATATTCAACAAGGTTTCTTTCGTTGCAGTGAGAAATTCAGTGACAGCACGGTCAATTGATAACGTCATTTTGAAACGGCTCTGCTTCAATGCTACCTGATCTGTTGGTGCATAGCATTTTGGACTATGCTCGTATCTCAGTAAATCCACCTGAATAAGTATATCAATCTACAGTGACGGCCTACGGCTGTCGGAGGCCTGGGGCGGCAGCAGAACAAAAGAGGCCCCCTGACCACTTGCAAATACATGTATTACTATACAAAAGTAACTTGAGAGGAACGGGACAATCTACTTTGGAGGGCCCAGAACGAGAGGCCAAGGGCGCACAGAGAAAAAAATTTCTTTCGGGGTGTTTGGAGGCCAACCAAGACGAGAGGCCAGGCACGGTCCGCCCCTCCGACACCCCCCAACCCCAAATTAGTCCGCCACTGTCAATCTACAGCAAATAGTTCACGAGACGCGTCAAAGACGCAAATTTGCTTTAAATAGAGCCCCGATGAACAATCATTTGTAACCACGACTGTCGATCTATACTGAATAGACCTTATGAACAGCCTCGACTGCGGCTTTTATTGTGTAAAAAACAATGTGATTGCAGTGAACCTCAAACAGTGTGGCTGAGTCCATCCAAAAAGTGTCAAATAACGACACATTAAATAAATGCCAGAGTCTAACACAAATTAACATGGTTATGAAATATTAAATCAGTGCTCAGACAAACACAAAATAGAAGTTAGAAAAAATAAAATCTTTCGAGTTATCTGAATTTCAGCGGTGTTGCCCTGTTTCTAATAATAATAATAATAACATATATGTTTCTCTTAGCCAACACGCAGTCGGTGTTCCGGCATCGAAGTCAAGCTGCAAGTACAGGTACGATGATTGTATGACTTCACGGAATCCCACAGATCGCTCTCTCTAGTGTAATCGGTAAAGATGGCAAGGCATACACTGACTTATAGCTTGGGGCAAAATATACTTCATTGAGTTAGACATTTCTAGAATCATATCTATGTTATCACTAAACAGCAGTCTACTGCAACGAAATGCTTTCGGTACAAATGTCAGTTAGCAGTTCGTTATTAGCGACCACTATCCAGTATCTAGTCAGAAAATTTGAAAACAGATACATATCTCTGATGAATTCTCCAATTTAGCATTTATTTTCCCTCATCAGGTAAATAACACTAGAAGTTCATTTTAACCTAATTAACAATATACTTTCTTAGATTAATAAAATACGTACACAAGCGTATTCAAGACTTTGTTTAAACGTTTCACACGAATAATTTCATTTTTCCACAAACAATTAAAATTTGTGTCGATCACTATTACAGTATTTACAGTATCATCGGTGTTTAGTACGAGACTACAAATATTACAGTAATTGTGTTAGATCTTTGTTCAATTGAGGATTGATATCTCTCTGTGTCACTTCTTTTAATCTGACGCTGTTTGATGATACGAAAATTGCTGAGGTACATAGTGCGGTTCATAATCCTCATTAAGCTACCGATCGCCTATAATCGGCTGTGTAATTTCAGAGGTTGGAGGAATAGAATGGCATATTACCTCAAAGAGGGCCATTATTACTAAAGCACTGTGGCGTTCGAAACAATATTTGTTGAAGACTACATATACTACATTGGAAACAGTTTGAAAATATTTCTAGAAAGAACACAGTCTTAAATTTGTGTTGTCAATAAATACTACCTCCAAATTTAAAATTTACATACATTACGAAATAATCATTAAGAGTGTTCACATGAAAAGTAACCTAAAATTCTCAAATTATGCACATGAAAATACAATTATTAATGTGAAAATTTTGAGACATCAATTTGATCTTTCATGACGTTCAGCCGTGCCAACATTGTCTCGCATTGGGTTTTATCACAAGTTTGCATACATTTTGAATCGAACTTTTGTCCGCCTATTAGAACTCTTTCCTCATTCACGAATTGACTCATATAGCAATATTTTTTTTTTTTCACTAGCGTTGAAACTTCACTTTTCAACGCAAGAAATATGCACTTTCTTTTTTCAGACAAATTAATGATCATACAAATTTGCTGAATGGTATAAATCTTTTTTCCTCTCAGATACGCTTCGACTTTACCTCTCTAATAGTATTTCGTCAGTCAACGTTCCACTTTAGACTCAAATATACATTGTTTCCTTCGCCTAAGTAACGAATTAAGTAACTGCTACATCGATAAAATTTACCATCCTTACAACTGATCATCCACAAACGACATTTTCACATTCATCCTTCACCGTCCACTATTTATTCACATTTACATAAAGAGTTATCGATTTACTTCCATCAGGAGGAACAAATGCACACTCTCCGTCAGGTGGGGTATATCATTAACTTCAACTTTCGTAATTTCTGCACCTAAAATATTTCCTTTTTTCAAGATGAAATTACAGAGCTGAATTAAGTTGTAAGACTTATGTATCAGTCACCGATTATTTCAAACACAAATATCAAATGAATTATAGTACTTCTTCTCTAGTACATTACAACTATTAAAACTTTATGAAGAATTTTTGAGCTCTCGGAGCAGCTTCTACAACAATGTCGCGGACTACAGCCGCCGGTAGCCATTCCTCGCACATTAAAACCACATACTATTTAACGGTATAGGGAAGGGAGGTGCAAATAAAGAGTGCTAATAATTTTATTTTCTGCTGGAACGGCTATTTTGAATAGGACTTTAATTTGTTTTCTTGAGAAATTTACTCTGACAAAATACTCTTTAGTAGGTCCACAGACCGAGACAAAGTGAATAATTACAAATACAATAAACATAAGTGACGATTTATGTTCGGGTTTCTTTCTTGTGGGGGAACATTTGTAATATTTTTATTGAAGCACTCAACTATTATAGATCTCGTGGACGACTTACCGTGCGATTACATTCTCATCCTCCAACATTAGCCAGTGCATTTGAAGCTAACATTTTATTTAATTTCTTACGAGAAGTGCAATCTCGCGTTGGCCCTACACGATGTGTAAGAATTTCTTTGGCTCTCCAGTGTATGTGCATATAAATATCTCAGATTTCCACATAAATAAAGCATATTTTCTTTTACAAAATGTTTCCTATGTATATGGCGAAATTTTTACACATTTTAAACACACAGCATTCTTTGCTAGAAATTGGGAGAAGGATTTGGTGTAGTGGAATTAATTTTATTGGTTTATGTAATTTTTAAAACTTCTTTCGTATTTTCAGCCTAATTTACCTCTCATTAGTAACTGGCCTGAAAGAAAGTGACTCGTGATAAAAAGCACAACTTCACTAATTCTGCCGCCTTGGAATCTTCCTATCTCTTAAACTTTTTTTTTTTTTTTTTTTTTTTTTTTTTTTTTTTTTTTTTTTGATTGATTGTGGATAGAGGGTGTCTAAATTTTGGACTTGATTGTTTGAGTTATCTCTATGAAGTTGTATCTTGATTCGCTGGAGATCATAGAGCAGGGGAAGGAGAAAGGCTTATGATCGAATTGCGGGTTAGGAAGGGAGGGGTAATTAAGATATACTGGAAAGAGAGAAAGAGGCGCCAGGCAGTGTATCAAGTAACAAAACTTTGTTCATTATTTAAAACTGACAAAAAGTAATAAAAAATGAGCTAAAAGAAAATTTATAAATGATTGAGTTTGTCACTTTATTTTTGGGGCTATAAGATCTGTAATTTTAGATAGTATAATGGAGAAAACTGCGATCTTTGTGACGATAAATAATAGCTTTGAAACTTTTAACTAATCATTTGTTTAGCAGTTAAAGAACGGAATATGCTCCAACTCACCTTATTACTGTTATTGATGTATATTTAATTCCTCTTAAAGTGGGAATCGGTCGATGTTTTATTTAGTTTATTATTACAGTCGATGTATTTCAAAGATTCTTGAGAAGAAATGACTTTTGCCGATCATATATTTGCCGATCGTCAATTTATAATTACATGCACATTGTAATTGTATTCACAAAATACTTTTAATGACTCAATTTAACACAAATAATTATATATAGGTATTAAATGAAGCGTAATATGCTTAAACCCTGAGATTTGTGTGTCACGTGATGTGATGTAATTATTACGATGTAAGCCGTATTATATATATAGGTGTACTGGTACAGCGAACATTGTCAGTGTCTGTGTTGTTATAAATTTCATATGCTAAACTGATAGAACCAGTGATAAGTGGCCGTAATATTTCGTCAGTATTCATGACCTCAGTAGTTTAGTCCCCCTATCCCAACCAAACAACCGAAACCAGCTAAACTAGCAACGAATATTTTACGATAGTCACATGAGTGATGCGCTAATGCTGTGAGCAGTTTCCTGGTGTTAATATATAATATGAAAACTATTTTGGACTAAGGTAGTAATATCTCAGTGCGACTGTTTGAATGGAAGTCAATTAAAATTGCAATTTGGTCGTAATAAAGTAGATAATTTTGATATGCGTACTTTTGGTGTTTAAATAAAATTTGTTTCTCTTCTGAAGAACATTTATGAGTACAGTGTGGATAGAGGAACCTAGTAATTTTATCCAGATTTATAAACATTTTTGAACAGCTGACTTTTTGTGAGTGTTTACAGTTCTGTTTGCACGAAGTGTTCAGCTTACACGACTCAACATTTCATCTCGATATAATAGTTAAAATTTAAAAAAAAGTGCATATCAAATATTGTTGTTTTTATTTAATGATCTGTTTTAGTCCATAATAAGCCCCTTTAAAGTTATGCCATCATGATGGCAGAGGTGGCGATAGATCTAACAGCGGTATAAATTGTGAACTGCTCAGAGCCATGTATCGCCACCGACTGTCATCATTGTGATATTCATCTGACGATCGTCCTTATAGAATAAAAGCGGCCATGAAATAAAAACAATAATTTTGCGATCTCGACTGTGTTTAATATCAATTTCAGGCAACAGATCTATTTGTAAATGAATTGCAACAGATACATGTGCCTGGTTTTCGCTGTGCATATACTACGAAGATGAAAACCAGTAAAGTACCTGCAGTAAAGTAGAATTATATGGAAAGGAAAAGTGTTGCATATAGAGAGAAAGATGGTGCTGCAAAACTGATGTGGTCATTCCTGGAATAAAGCTTCTCCAGCAAAATGCCAGCAGAGTTTTCACTGAGCAGACGCCGTAGGTGGCTTCCTGGAAAATAAGTTTTCGTTGCGGACAGCTCCCGGAATTTACCGAGGCGCATTTTCGTCTCCGGAAAGACCTACAGCTGCCATATTTCTTCACACTGTCTGAACGTCTCCTTTTTGCATCAACAACGCTGCATCCAAGAGATTTCACCCGTTTTTCCTAAACTTTATAGCGTTACCAGTTCTGCCAGCTATTTATTTTAAGCTGACTCTATGCACTCTGTGAGACTAATTATTCGTAATATTTGACTAAATAGTTTTATTATACGATAGAAACTGTTAGAATGTATTTAAAGTTATACCGTCTTCTCTCATAATCACATTTCTGCTTTAGGACATACTTTAATACTGAAACTGGATGTGCAACACGTGAATAAAGTTTTCATTAGAATTACCTTCGAGATGTGAACATTTGACTTTTATGCTTATATCTGGCGTGGTTAGATGATGTGTTAGAGAATCAGGAAATGCATTTCACAGTAATTACACTGATCAGTCGGGACATAATGAAAATCTTCCTACTTAACCGACCCATGCGATTCTAGCGTCACCTGACGAGGAATGTCTGCTAGTCAGACAAACTCCTTTCATGGGGACATTATTCTTAGCATATTACAGGCGTCAGTGATTTATTATGAACCAGCGATGGTATATGACTGATCGACAAAACTTTTAGGCAACCATTTATGTGGCAGATGGCTTCCCACGGAGCATGAGTAATTCTACAATTTTTTAAAAGTATTTTAGTATGAAAATGGACACTCCAAATTAAAAAAAAAAAAAAAAAAAAAAAAAAAAAAAAAAAAAAAAAAAAAAAAATTAGTATATAACCTTTAATTCACAAAATATTAAAACAAATATCATTATTTATTTTTGGAAACATTTTCTTTCACTTTTTGGGATTAACAGCACTCTTATTTACATTTATATATAAAAAACAATATAGAGTGCAATGAATTATTTATTTAGTCAACTAGTTTCGGTCCTAGTGACGCTCCAAAAATCCGAAGCACCTGCCCAGCTCCACGACATCAATGGAGTTACAGTCCTGAAGATGGTCAAAAATAAGAACCCGAACTAGTTGACTAAATAAATAATTCATTGCACTGTAAACTGTTTATATATATAACATCATTATTGCACGATATGGAACAGTCTAAAATATGAATCTACACACAAAGCGACATTTGAGCATATTATTCTTATTCCTTTTTTTCTTTCCTTGTACTGCACAAAAGAGACGCTTGTACTTCACAATTTTCCGTGGTAGATATGCACCTACATTTGAAAGTCGGTGTTCATCAGAAACACCAACACTATTTGTATTTGTTTTAACGAATACAGATGGACCCAAACGTTGTTTCTCTGATGAGGCCCGACAGTAGTCCTCTTGCGAACTGTAAACGGAATGTTAGTTGTCTCCATTTCCTGTGGATGTTGTGTGTATTACAAATTCATTCACAATGACAGCAGAGAAGAAAGAAATTCCATGCCACCATTTTAGAGATCAACGCCCACCATTGTACCGTTCTGGCTTCTGATCGAAGATATGTACATCACCCATTATCCTGTTGTACAAAATTATGGCACTTGGACAAGCTATGCTGCACATGGAATCATTTGTCCCCGTTCCTGGAAACGAATTTTAGGTGATGCTGCTGTAGAAAGAAATTTTACTCTTCTTGTGTCTTGCACTTTATCGCAACAAATGGACCAATGATCTGCACCATGAACTCACTTCACGAAAGCAGTCACTATAAAGATCCGGCACTGAAAGGAGGGAACCCTCAGTCATCTGAAGTACCCACAGCCACTGTAGTCATTTATGCAAGAATGAAGTCAGTACCAAGACTAAGTTAGCACCACACTGCTGTATCCTTCCACCAACTTTGTTGTGAGAGTGAAAGTTGGGTGGATCCGGGTTACCTTATTAATAAGATTGAGATTACAGATATAAAAGTAGCGTGGATGATAGCAGGTACTAATAGATTGGAACAATGGAAGGAGGGTTCCATAATGAGGAAACCGAAGAAAAACTGGGAATGAACACCCCAGATGAAGCAGAGTGAACAGACTGAGATGATGGGGTCATGTAACACACAAGGGAGAATCAAGATTAAATAAGGCGTCATGGACTCAGCAGTAGAGGGTAAGATGAGCCGAAGTAGACCAACGAGAAAGTACTTCGATTTGTTTATAAATGATTTTAAAGTAAAAGCTTAAAGTCAGACGAGGCACCATATTTTCGTTTTCAAACCTCTTTATGCCTAATGAAAATACAGCCGGAAAACCATGATATTTCTGTACTAAAAAATTCAAATTCTTCTTGGAAATGACGTTCTGATAGAGAGGACTTTAAGGGATCCAGGAAAAGACCCTGATATTTTGAACATATTACATTTCAATAACTTCACTTGCTTAAGAAACTCCGCACCTTATTAATTAAATAGCTACCCGTTCAGGGATTTACACTATGCAATATACTAATAAAGAAAATGAAAAACGCATTTAGTAAGAAAATATAAAGTGAGTTTATTTTATAACTTTTCTGTGCTTTGATGCTGATCTATCATACGGTATCGAAGGTTATTGTGAGTTCCTTCCCCCCTGCCCCCTCCCCCTCCCAAACCGCCTGAAATGTATTATACGGTATATTGTGGAGAATGAAATCTTTGTCCATGTAATTGTTGATAAATATATCACGTAGCATCCTCACTAGTCAAATATGCCATTCCTGCCGACAGTTATGATCAAGATTGAATGCAGAACTTACGATACTAGCTGTTCATCCAGATTTTTCAACATTTATTTGGAATTGTTTCAGATTTAGTTTTTCCTGAAAATTTCTCTATGATCATTATAAAAAAAAAATTATTCAAATCCGTAGTCTGAATTGTAAATTATGATCTTGAATTCATACGAAAGTGCCATAGAAAAACATCACCTTAATTTTTCCCGAATTTTTCAGGCAAATTTACCTGTTTTTCTTCCACACAAACCATGTCCTTAAATAATAATCATCTTATGGGTATTAGCAGCGAATGATTTTTATTAAGCACGTAGCAAGAGCCCACCTTGCATACTGCAGGGCTTCGAGTTTAAATGCACGAGTTTTGCCTCATTTCATGAATAGTATAGAGGGCAGTTTCACATTATTGCAGTAATAGGCCCTGTTTTTGTCCATGGACAATTGCAGATACACCAAAACAAATTGGTTGAGTAAATGAAAATAAATTGCTATGCAAACGAGAATTTATGTTTTCAGCTAATACCTGTATTTCAAATTTACACGTTGACATCTACGGAAAACTGTTAATTACAATGGGCAATTGTAACTGTATCGAGTAAATGAATGCTATGCATCAAGTGAACGTTCACTTGTTCATTCTTCAAGCGAGGTGACAAGTTCACTTTTAATGTAAGAGGCAAAATATCTTTAAGCCTAGCAATCGTGCAGACAAATTACTATATGGTAAGAAAGGAAGTTAATCAACCACTTTAATGACTACGTTATTGAGAAAACATCGTCAGTTCCTATCGGTATCCAGACTGTACAGTTTCCTTACACGCCATCTTAGACTTATAAAACACCCTCGCCTTAAATATTATTGAATCTCTTTTTAGGAATTCATTAGTATAATTTCCTATTCCAAATAGCTTTGTAGTCTTGGAATTAATTGGATATTATTACAGTAATTCTACGATCTTCTCAGGGAAACTCCAGTTTGTTTACTAATATTATACAACCTTTCCCTTGTTCCATACACAACAATGTAGTTTCGATGAGAATAATGTAAATTATGTAACTTTGATTTCAGAAGGTAATTCGCCACTAATGTCGGGGAGGGATGGTCGGTACCTTAAACTTAAATATTCCCTTCCTGCTCCATTGAAAGAATGTGATTTGCATTTGCTTCAAGCTCTCATGTCGAGTCCGAAAATATCAGGATGTCCTCACAGTAAGTAAAAATTCGAGATGATTTGTCAATTTCATCCAACACATCTAGCAGTGACTCATACTTTAGGTTCGGGAATGCTGATCAACATACCGAGCCTTGTGACAGACAATGCGATGTTTTATGATCTTATTATGACCATTCGACAGAGCGACTCTTACAGAAAACCATAAAAATTCTATGAAAGGTATGTAAAATAATTAGGGACCAGAGAAACTTTTTAGTTGATATTCAGATGATTACATTTCATAGGCAATTTTGAATTACCAGCAATGTTTAGTGCATAAAATATTGGAAGCTAAGAAGTAACTACTTGTCAGTATTGATGAATTAATAATACAATCCAGTTCCAACATCTGCCTATCTGAACATGTGACCACTAATATAGACGTGTTAACTGTTGCATTATTTTGATTAGTTTCTCACTTCTGTTGAGACGAAATGGTGGATGGAAACGTTACAACAATCATAAGTATTTACTATTAATTTAATAAATAATAACATGTACATTGATAAATTGCAGAAGGATTAGAATTTCACGGTAAATAATTTATGATAGTGGATGTATACTGAGTACCAGCAGGTAATTTTAATCTGTTCATAAATGAGTACGACGAAATTCGAGTTGTTCCGTCAATTTCATCCAACAAATAGCGAACGTATTGTGAGAGTCATACATTACTGTAGTTAATTGTAGTGATTGATGTAAAATATTCTGTTAACAGCATCTACACTAAATTGTCCTATTGAACAGAGGAGGAAATGGAGTTAATGGTTGTCTTCACTGTGGGTTATTTTGAAAACGCTTCCATAAGACCTTATTGCAGTCAGTGGCTTTGCCATTCAACAAAATTCGTATTGTTAACCTTTCATTGAGAATAGCTAATGACTCAAAATCAAATGTTTGTACAGCTTATGGGACTTAACTACGGGGTCATCAGTCCCTAAACTTACAAACTACTTACGAACTAGCTAATACTAAGGACGGCACAAATATCCATGTCCGAGGGGGGATCCGAACCCCCGACCGTAGTGGCCGTGCAGACCGTGACTGGAGCGCCTCAGTCCCCTCGGCCACCGCGGCCGGCTAAGGACTCTAAGGCAGCCATTGACAACACCTTGCTGTAAATATCTAATGATTCAAGTAATGTTATAAAACCAATGATAAGTGCATTTTAGCCTAAGAGAAGCAATTCCTTTTGCTAAATGTCTGAAGCTTTACGCTTTGTCCTGCACCGCGGTTGTTGTTGTCGTGGTCTTCAGTCCGCAGACTGGTTTGATGCAGCTCTCCATGCTACCCTGTCCTATGCAAGTCTCTTCATCTGAGAATACGTTCGGCAACATACATCCTTGTGAATCTGCTTACTATATTCGTCCCTCGGTCTCCCTCTACGATTTTTACCCCACACGCTTCCTTCTAATGCTAAGTTGACAATTCCTTGATGTCTCAAAATGTGTCCAACCAGTCTAGGCCTACCCCTTCTCTTGGTCAGGATATGCCAGAAACTTCTTTTCTCCCCGATTCGGTTAAGCACGTCCTCATTAGTTACGTGATCTACCCATATAATTTTCATCATTCGTCTGTAGTTGAAGACATAAGAATAGGCTTCAGTTTGCGAAACAAATAGGTTTTATTACATAAATAATTAATAAAAAGTGGTTTATGCTAACGTTTGCAAATTATGTATGTACAATCAGAGATTCAATTGAATAAGGTTTATTCAATCAAATTGGTTCCTTACTGCAAGTGGTGAGATGAAATATTGTCGCGTTGATATGGAAGCAGGCTTGACTTCGAAGGTAACTGAACACATCACTTATACTGAAAGCAGGTTTATTACGAACTTAACATACACGCAGCACTAACTGCCTCTCTGGCAGAGTGCTCTGCTATTTATACACAGACAGAATGTACCATAAATTAGAACAGTTAACATAAGAAAAAAGTATAATTTACAATTGAATATAAGAAAGATGTAGAACATTCTGGAATTGTTAATTACAAAGAAATAAATTTTTGCCGGTGGGCGGGATTGAACCGGTGACCTTTAGCATCCCCTGCGCCACGCCGGCAGTCGGTTTACGTGGTGTCTCGCGGCAATATTAATCATAAGTTTAATAAAATGTTACACGGTTGCCTTGTCTGTGATAAGAAATTGGTAGCACTTTTCCCCAACAAAGTAACAATAACTTTATTAAACACAGAAACACTGCTTATTATGCGAGCACTCAACATGAATTTGTCAACAGTACAAAACAGTTTAATTTTCGCGAACAGCATTACTACACTCCTAATTTCTTGTGTAAAAACATATTCACATAATAGCTTGTGCCGATACTGCTGTCCCTCTTATCTCAATGTTATTGTACGATACCGTCTGCCTGGTCCTCTCATCTCAGTGTCATCCTACGATACCGTCTGCGTCGGATCCAGAATCGTGTGGTTCAACAATGATAAAAGTTGCGTGTGAAGTTAGTTAAGAACGATATAGCTAGGCTAGGAATCAGTGTAGGACAGTGTCTCGGTGATACTGTGATTAAAACAAGTGATAGATTTCATTAATTAAGAGATTTGTGTAGATGCTTTCCAGACAGTTCTATAAACAATAGTTTTGTCATTGTATGTTATTTCAATAAATAGACAGGCCAATGGTAAAAACCTTTTGTATCTACATAAAGACGTTAAAATAAATAGCATTGTATATATGTTAGACTCATAAACAAGTTGTATTGACCAGCTAATTGCGTTAATTAATATATAGTCGAAATTCAATATTGTAATTCTTTGTATATATTGACTGGCGTGAGATTTTGAACCTATTTTCAGATTTGCGACAATATTTGATAGTCCAATTTATGTTAGGAACATGTATGATGAACTCATTAACAAATTAATTGACATTTAACATCGCACTTTGTTGTCAAACAGCAAGATCTGAGATTTCAATTAAAAAAGAAATGTGTCATTTAAAATTATTGTATGTATAGTTTTCATTTTATATTGTGATTATTTTTGTGTACATGAAATGTTTTCTTTGTTTGTTTGTTAATTGTAAATTAGTATATTCAATTGTTATGAACAATGGATAATGTAACGTCATTATTGTCGATGTTATATATTTGCCTCACCACCTTGCGTGGGGGAGTTCGAGTTTGAGTCGTTTGTCAAGTGCTCTGGAATCTATGTCACTCTGTGTTTTGAAATGGAAGTACTACCGTTCTGAAGCTTTGTAATTTGTATATGTTTTGAAGTTGTTATGTTTTGGTGGAGAAGACGTTTGGTTCAAATTAAAGAAGAACTGAAAATTGTACCTACGAGTATTTGTTTCTACCACGACGCCCCAGGAGAATAATGTTGCAGCGAGCAGAACCCCCATACATCGCAATGTTGAAAAGATGAGTATTATGTTGGAAAGTGGTAGAAAGGAACTGTAATTACGCAGAAATATAGTAAAACATTTCAAGCTGCAGTGGCGTTCACTTGTTCTCGCCAAATATAGAGTCCCCAAAAGCGACCATTCAATACGCCAGTTTTAACACTCTCACCAATCGATTCCCTCCTATAATGCAGAGGGTCCTTCTTAGTCCAAGACTACACATGGAGTACCTTTCCCGCACACACGCTCTTCCTTCTCAAACAAACAGTTCGACCAATTTCTGTCCCTTGGGCGATTCCTCATTGGCCGATCGCTACCCCTTCCAAAATCGTATACATCTTAACATGAGATGCTTCTGCAAGTAAAAAGTGACCATCTGAAACCACTTCCTTACTAATATAACATTATTTAAATACAAAAAAGGACTGAAATATGTAAAAAAGACAAGCCAACTTTCATGAGCGTGATCATTTACATAAATTACTGGAAAATTGTACAGTAAATCTACACACTAAATTAAATATACTAGAGGTAAATCATGATGCTTGCATTTTCAGTGTTACTGTGCAGAATATGGTTATCTGTTTACATTCACATTATAAATTTATATCAGATAAAATCAGTCGTTAAATAAATATACACATGCGTGAAGCTTTCAGGGTGATATGATATCATCTAAACCAAAGATTTCTGAAGTTGTATGACCCATTGAAAAGTTGGTTATTTTAAATTTGATTATTATATATGTTGATTTTGCAGTCAGAAATATTTGTAAGCAATTTACACATATTGCTGGGTGCTATCTTCTTTTCTGTGGTACCTTTTTTACTCTTTTACCAAGATCGCCACAGTACTATCTAAAGCTGTGGTGGAGGTAGCTTAACAATTTGTGTTCTGTCACTGGGCCCCTGCAAAGAGGTAAACGTACAAAGTACGTAAGGGCTATTTGAAGTAGAATAATTAGGAACTAAAGGGGTAGAGTATGGAAATTAATAGAATGCTTTTTATATGATAAAACTCACCATAGCAGCAGAGGAGTCGCTGTCACGACAGGTCCACGTTTGCAACTGGTACTATTGTTAATAACTGCGGAACATAAATGAGACGTATAGAAACATCTAATAACCATGTTAGTGCCTGCTTTAACCGTGACTTTCACCCAAGTGATTTCACATTTAGGATCTCCGTCAATTTCCTTATATACTAGTGAACTTTTTGATGGCTATAAACACGTCCCTCCCCCCTCCACCCCATCCCTCTGCACTGTCTAGCCTGCCTCTGAGGTACACATTGCAATCTGCGTTTAGAATTTCATTACTGTTTACATCTAGTTGGCTATCCTTCTCGCCGCTTACTGCGTGTAGTGCACACCTGACCTGTTGTTAAATGCTGATGGTAAATAATTTTAAAGAGTATTTTATTTTATTCTGAACTAGCTTAAACCCGCGGCTCCACTCGCGTGTTGGTTGATTATGATAATAAGCTATCTTTCAGTAGTGTGATATGAGACTGGTTTTGAAGGATGAAATGAAGTACAATACCTTCTTTAGAAACAAACTAAAAAGTATTCCTATCAGGTTGCAGACGCTATGCACTTACCGTTTATCAGGAAAGTAAGTAGTGTAGATCAAATCACACGTAAAAATGCACTCGTTTCGAAAAATCCTATCACGAAATTGAACAATAATGATTGTAATAATATCACAGATGGATCACTTGATGTAATGCGCGAAACGTCAAATCGATTTTTTTAAGAGATATATCAAAATAAATTTCTTTTTTTCTGCTTTATTTGTTTATTCTTATATTTCCTTATTCGTATGCTTATCTTTACAGTGAAAGAGCTGAAGACATTTGTAGCACGCATAGACCAAAGATATGGTATGTGTCATCACGTTTCGCTGTATGTAACCTTCTTGCTATAGAGTCGCAAACGTCATCGCTGGCCTTCAGTCCGAATTTTTTTATAATTCGACGATTTTCAAGCACCATCACTTCCACCCCCTTATAGCTGTCGGAATGGAACTGTTATGGTGTACAACGGGAGACTTCGGACAACAATTACACACAGACCATGCCTTTGCGTTCTGTAGTTTTCGCTGCAGAGCGAAATATTAACAAACACACACACGTAGAATTTTGTATACACCGATAACTTACCATCCCAATATACTCCACCCTTTTATCATTATCGACCCTCAAGCAACAATGCAACCACTAGAACCATTTTCAATGAGTAAATGTAATTTTCAAAGAGTAATTATTGTTTCGCATTTCGCGTTATATTCTTCAAATTACTAAATAAGATCGCTATAAAACCGTGCCTAAAACATTCCTCAGATACGATTTAGTAACTGTACAAATATTTAAATCTCAGCGTCTTGTCGTTCGGACGTGATAAGCGCACACCGAACAGACATTCACACACACAGACACACACACACACACACACACACACACACACACACACATATATATATATGATCGCCATAAAACCATACCTATTGCCTTCCCCGGGTAGAAATTAGTAACTGTACAAATTGTTAGCTCTTTACGTCTTGTGGTTCAGACGTGATAAACGTATACCGAACTGACATTCACATTTATAGATATAGATTACTGAAGAGTGGAACTTACAGATGTCTTCCAGACACATAAGAAACGCTCGGCTAACAGCACGGGCCTTTCCCAAGTTTTCGCCGATTTGGACGAAACCCTGAGTGGATGATCAGCTTAACCTGACACTACCCAGGCACCTGGCAGCGGCTCCAATTGGCTGCCGCGACCGCCGTCCGTCCTCCATTTTCCCAAACAATACCATTACCAGCACTAACTGCACTACTCTACGGACATTACTTTAGTAAAACATATTCAATATGACATCTAAAACTCGTCAGCAAGCAATAAAGTGACAGCCAGAATGTGCATTGCATGAGTGAGAAATCTACATCTGCATAAATACTCCGCAAGTCACAATGAAGTGCACGGCAGAAGGTTCATCGAACCGTTTTTATGATATTTCTCTACAGTTTATTCTCTAATAACTAGCGGGAAAAAGGAACACCTACATCTTTCCGTTTTCTATCTGATTTTTCCTATTTCATTTTGATGATCATGTCTTCCTGTGTAGCTGGGTGTTAACAAAATATGTTCGTATTTGGAAGAGAAAGTTCGTGGGAGAAATTTTGCAAATATATCTGGTCGCAACGAGTAACGCCTTTCTTATAATGACTACCAGCCCAATTCGTGCATGTTTCCGTGACACTCTGCCCTCTGATAACGCGATAATATGAAACGAGCAGCCCTTCTCTGAACTTTCCCTAAATCGTCTGTCAGTCCCACTTGGTGAGGATCCACAACGCGCATCAATCCTCCTTAATAGGACACACAAGTGTGGTGTAGGCAGTTTCTTTAGTAGAACTGGTACATCTTCTAAGTATTCTGCCAATGAAACGTAGTCTTTGGTTCACCTACCCTATTCTACTTTCTATGTGGTCTTTCCAATTTACATTGTTTGTAATTGTTACCCCTAGGCATTTAGCTGAATGTAGGGCCTACAGTTTTGACTGATTTATCGTGTAAATGAAATTCAACGGATTTCTTTTAATGGTCATACTTCTCACTATTACGGATCAATTGCCATTTTTTGCACCATAATTTACTTATGACCAGTATTTATTAGGATTATTTACCAAATAACGTGACAGGATTTCGTTGTGGAAACTATTATAAGCTTCTAGCTTAGAAGATCTAGCTAAATTTCGAGTTCCTGTAAAAAAATGCCAGTCTTGAGGCTTTTATGTCCGTTTAATTTGGCATGTTTTTTCCTTTGTTTTTCAAAATGGTCAAATGCTTGTTAAGCTTAAGGGACTTAACTACGGGGTCATCAGTCCCTAAACGTAGAAACTACTTATGAGCTACCTACAACTAAGGACGGCACAAATATCCATACCCGAGGGGGGATTCGAACCCCCGACCGTAGTGGCCGTGCAGACCGTGACTGAAGCGCCTTAGTCCCCTCGGCCACCTCGGCCGGCCCTTTGCTTTTGCAAGACTGGTGTAAACTGTTTTGTGTACCATGGCGGATCAGACCCCTTGTTGGTATAAATCTAACGCCTATAGATATTGTTTCCTTGAATGTAAACCACATGTGATCTACACGAACATTGCTAGTTTCGAAAGCCTGGAATATCTCACTCAGGAAAGCGTTAATCGTATTTTTATCTGCTTTTTTGAACAGATAATTTTTTTTTTTATATTTTCGGTAAATTTTGGGCATCCGATATTCATTTCCGCCACGAAAATTCTGTGTTCACTTATCCCTTTCCCTGTATTGATTTCTTTATTAGCTCCGGATTATTTGTCGCTAAGAGGTCAAGAATATTTTCACAGCCATTTACTATTCTAGTGGGTTCATGAACTAACTGCTCGAGGTAATTATCGGAGAATGCGTTCAGTAGGATTTCGGACGATATTTTATGCTTGCCTCCGGTTTTCAACATATATTTTTGTCAACATAACGAGGGTAAGTTAAAGTCGTCACCAATTAAAATTTTATGCTTGAGTAAAGTTTATGAAATTAGGTTCAAGCTTTCTCTGAACATTTCTCCAATCGAATCATCTGAGTAAGGGGGTCGGTAAAAAGAGCCAATTATTAATTTATTCCTGTTATCAGGATTGGTATAACCCATAACAACTCACAGGAACTATCTACATCAGTTACGCTACGAGATAAACAGCTTGTGACAGCAATGTATACGCCACCATCTGTTTTATTGAATCTATCCATTCTGAACACCATTCTCCCCTTAGTAAAAATTTCATCTGAACTTTTCTCGGCTTTAGTCAGTTTGCAGTACCTATAATGATTTGGGATTCAGTACTTTCTGTTAGCTTTCCCCGTTGAGCTACGACAATTTACAACTGTTAGACCAATGGTTTTCAGATCTGCGTTCGTCTTATCTTTGACCTGTACCGTTTGAGATAGAAACCCTTTCTGCGTGTTCACTAGGCCTACTACCCGTGTAGCCGCTCCCTGCGTGTAGTGGACTCCTGATCTACTCAGCGAAACCAGGATGCCCACCATCCGATGACGCAAGTCGAGGAGTCTGCAGCCCATACTGTCGCAGAACCGTCTGAGCCTCTGATTCAAACCCTCCATTCTGTACCAATAGTCCACAGTCGGTCCTGTTAACTATGCTGCAGATAATGAGATCTGATTTCAGGTTGCAAGCAAGACTGGCAGTGCTTACCACTTCAGATAGCCGCTCAAAACCTGCGAGGATCTTTTTAGATCCAAAGCGATACACAGCATTGGTACCGACATGAGCCACGACTTGCATTTGGCTGCAACCTGTACCCTTCATTGCATCCAGAAGAACCCGTTCCATTTTTGCCATCTCCCTAAGGGGCTCCATTACCCGCCGAAGATTGGAGCTCCCAACTATGGGCAAACCCACCCACTGTGAAAGCCCGGTTGTTGCAGGCTTAACGACGCCATCCGGCTCAGGAACATTATCCTGAACATTATCGCAGAACAAATCAGTAATATTACAGGTTACCAAGTATGTTTTGCTTACAGAAAAAAAAACATTGCAATAAATAGTTAATCAAGTCAAACCTTTGAAATGTCGCTTAATCAAGTGTTAATGGAGACACATAAATGGTTCCTAGGCAATATTCGGCCCTTACGACTGCAAAAGAACCAAATTGTATATAGTGTGGGACTTGTAAATCGTTTCCTGTCTGTATGTGCCTTATATATGATGATAAACGAATATCAGCTGACAATATTAAATGCTTGGAAATTGAGATTGATAATAAGTTGATATGAGAGGAGCATACCACAGAACTGTTGAAGAGCCTGAACAATTTCCTTTGTGCCATTGCAATTTTGTCAGTCATGGGTGATATAAAAATTAAAAATATGGCGTATTGTTATTACTTTCTTTTCGTAACGGGTAGACTGCCTATTACTACACAATTTGAACCCAAATTCTTGTGTAATTTGTTTGTTAGAGTAACAGCAAAGTTCTGTTGTTACCACTATCTGGGTTGCTGTAATGTTGTCTCTACTCGAAAGTAGGAATAGATAAACGTTGAACCATTTTAGTTCATTTAGCCGATGCTAACATATATATCAACAGATCCCATAATTGTTTTCACCATTTACTTAAATATATGTTCTCATTTTTATCTTGGCCCGCAACAATACGTTTTCGGTGTCATACTATGTTTTTTATAATTTTTTCTTGTATCTGTAGTACCAATTGTGGTTGAATTTAGATAGGGCTACGTGATAATTGGGGATAAGAGCCGCGGTGGAGTAACCGAGCGCTCTAAGGCGCGTTGCTGTGTAACACGCGGCTGCTCCCAGTCGGAGGTTCGAGTCCTACCTCAGGGATTGGTGTGTGTTGTCATTAGGTTAGTTTAATATTAGTTTGTAAGCCTAGGGAGTGATAACCGCAATAGTTCCAGACATTTACAAACATTTGCACGTTTGAGAATAAAAAGAGCATACGTTAGCAGCTCTCTTAATTCTGAATCTAAAAAAATGTTGGAAAAAAAGTTTTTATTTTTTTAATTTTTTTTTTTTTAAATCGCCAGGTTTGTAAGAAAATATTCTAAAATATTGCCTTTGTACTTTATATTATTTACGTTTCCTGCTAGATCAGTAAATGGATGAAACGTGAACCTTGTTAGGGACGTGATTGTTGTTCTGGTCTTCAGTCCGGAGACTGGTTTGATGCAGCTCTCCACCCTACTCTCTCCTGAGCAAGCCTTTTCATCTCCTTATAAGAACGACAACCCACATCCACTTGAATCTGCTTAATATACGCGTCTCTTGGTCTCCCTCTGCGATTTTTACCCCACACACTTCCCTCCAATGCTAAATTTACGATTCCTCGATGTCTAAGAATGTGTCCTACCAAGCGATCCCTTCTTTTAGTCAGGGTGTGCCAAAAATTCCTTTTCTCACCAATTCTTTTAAGTACCTCTTCATTAGTTATGCGATCTACCCACCTAATCTTCAGCATTCTTCTGTAGCACCACATTTCAAAAGCCTCTATCCTCTTCCTGTCCGCACTGCTTATTGTCCATGTTTCACTCCAGTACAAGGCAACACTCCACACAAATGCCTTCAGAAAAGACTTCCTTATACTTAAATTAATATTCGATGTTGGCAAATGTCTCTTTTTCAAAAATGCTTTTCTTCCCATTGCCATTCTGCATTTTATATCCTCTGTACTGCGACCATCGCATGTTATTTTACTACCCAAGTAACAAACTCATCTACCACATTCATTGTTTCGTTACCTAATCTAATTCCTTCTGCATTGCCTGATTTTCTAAGAGCGCATTCCATTATTTTTTTTTGCTCTTGTTAATGTTCATTTTATACGCTCTCTTCAACACACTGTCCATTCCATACAACTGCTCTTCCAGGTCCTTTGCTGTCTCTGACAGAATTACAATGTCATAAGCAAAACGCAATGCTTTTATTTCTTCCCCCTGAACTTTAATCCCTATTCCAAATTTTTCCTTGCTTTCCTTCACTGCCTGCTCGATGTTCAAATTAAATAGCATCGGAGAAAGGCTACAACCCTGTCTTACTCCCTTCCCAACTGATGCTTCCCTTTCATGCCCTTCGAGTCTAATAACTGCAGTCTGGCTTTTGTACAAGTTGTAAATCATTCTCCTCTCCCTGTATTTTACCCCTGCTGATTTCAGAATTTTAAAGAGTGTATTCCAGTCAACATTGTCAAAAGCTGTCTCCAAATCTACAAAAGCTAAAAATTTAGGTTTGCCTTTTCTTAATCTATCTTCTAAGATAAGACGTAAAGTGAGTATTGCCTCACGGGTTCCTACGTTCCTCCTGAATCCAAACTGATCTTCCCCGAGGTCAGATTCTACCAGCTTTTCCATTCTCCTGTAGATAATTCGTGTTAAAATTTTGCAACTATGACTTATCAAACTGATGGTTCTGTAATTTTCACACCTGTCTGCGCCTGATTTCTTTGGAATTACATTTTTCTTAAAGTCTGAGGGTATTTCGCCTGTCTCATAGATCCTACGCACCAGTTCAAATAGTTTTGTCATGGCTGGCTCTCCCAGAGACTTTAGTAGCTCTGAGGGTATGTCATCTACTCCTGGGACCTTGTTTCGACCTAGGTCTTTCAGGGCTCTGTCAAATTCATCTCTCAGTATAGTATCTCCTATTTCATCTTGATCTACTTCCTCTTCCCTTCCTACAACATCGTCTCTAAGTTCATTTCCTTTGTAGAGCTGCTCTATGTACTCTTTCCACCTTTCAGCTTTTCCTTCTTTGCTGAGAACTGGTTTTCTATCAGAGTCCTTGATATTCATAGAGCTGTTTTTCTTATCTCCAAATGTTTCTTTTATTTTCCTGTGAGCTGTATCTATTTTTCCCCTATTTATACATTCTTCAACAGATCTGCATTTGGCTTCTAGCCACTCCTGTTTAGCCATTTTGCACTTCCTGTCAATCTCATTTCTTTGTCGCCTGTACTCCATTTTGCCTGTTTCATGTACTGCATTTTTATATTTTCTCCTTTCATCAATTAAATTTAGTATTTCCTGTGATATCCAAGGATTTTTTGTAGGTCTTGCCTTTCTACCTATTTTGTCCTCTGCTGCCTTTTTCATCTCTCAATGCTACCCATTCCTCTTCTGCTGTTTTATTTCCTCCTGTTTCTGCCAATTGATGCCTAATTTCCCTCTGAATTTCTCCAGAACTTCACGTTCCTTCAATTTATCTAGGTCCCATCTCGTTATTTTCCTACCTTTCTGCAGTTTTTTCAGTTTCAGCCTACAGTTCATGACTAACAAGTTATGGTCAGAGTCTATATCTGCCCCTGGGTAGGCCTTACAGTTTATAACCTGGTTCCGGAATCTATGTTTTACCATTATAAAATCTATCTGATACCTTCTGGTGTCTCCTGGTCTCTTCCACGTATACAACAGTTGAAGGTCTTCAACTGGTGCGAGTATTCTTACAAAGCTGTCCCACATTAAATGCTATAAAAGTAATGTTCAAAGGCAAATGTTATGAATATTTTATATTGTAGTGAATGTGGAACGTATCCTTTATATTAAAATTCTGAATATTATTCTCAGTTACGTATATCATTGAAACTGTAATTGAATGTCCAACTTGAAGTAAAATCCCAATGTATGAATTCATTGAAGCTAAATGAAAACTGTCTTAACTTTTTAAGATATGGATATAAGGATATTATTTAATGAAATATTAATCACTTCTCACTCAGAATAATAATAGTAGTCACTTTGGACGATTATGCACTTCATAATTTATAGATCTTTGTAAGATACCACATTTTACCAAACATTAACACAGAAGTTGGCATAATTTTATGTAAGTTCAGTTTGGTTTTGCAGAGCCGCAACAGAAAATTATTATTTTTTATTATGCCTTATTTTCCTTCCGTCCTCTCTTGGAATTCTATATTTGCCACGTAATGGCGGCGGTTGATGCGATCTACGTCGTTAGCTTCTTGCTGAAACAAATGCTAATGGCGTCCCTTTGTATTTCATATAAATGATCGGGGTATTTCTAACTAATTAAAGTTCGTACACTTATTTCATTTAATACATATATTTCAAGGCTTTAAAAGTGTTCAGACATTTACAGACCTCATTACAATGTTTCCTTCATTTACATCAGAAACAGTCTCGTCACGATACATGAATCTACTAGCGCAGACAAGATATAACCAGATACAAGAAGATTCTTTTAACATTACATACATTTATACATTTTAATTGTACAAAGCTAATAACACACATTAAAATGATTATTCTTTGTTACGAGTGTACACAGACATCTTTTGTTACATGATGCGTCTATATTGGTGGTACCATTAAACTTATCAGTCGTCGATTTCGGTAAAAATCGGAAGGACATTACAGTACACATTGTGTCTACAAATCACCGTGAGGTGACATTCGGCGTTTGGATGGGTATAGATGTAGATTTTTATTTATTTATTCGTGTCAGAAGCATCTTGTACAAACATAACATGAAACACACACACACAAAAAAGATAAATAAATAAATAAAAATTAAGATCAATGAATATAAATACAAATTAGCCATTAATAGTACACATATTTACAAGTAACAGTGATAACAGTTCAAAAGGTTTTTTCCCCAGGATTAAACATTAAACTATGCCAGCCCAAAATCTGGCTACATCACATGTATCACGGGTAGCACCAGTCAGGTCCTGCATGATACAGCAGGCTGGACAAAGCTCACACTGTAGCAGATGCTCCGTAGTTTGTTCTTTTCCACACTCACACATGTCAGATGCATCAGAGAGGCCCCACCTTCTCATGTTGACTTTGGATCTTGTTACGTTGGTCCGCAGTCTATTGAGGGACTTCCACGTCATCCAGTCCTCCTCGTAGCCAGGTGGGAGTGCTTCCTGTGGGGTCATCCAGCCACCAAGGTCCCCGATCTTTGCTCTCCACATCTCCAGCCTGGTCAGTTGTGGTGATTTGTCGAGCTCTTTTCCTTGATTTGAGTCTGCTATGGGCTGGCTGATAATCAAAAAGGGGATGGGTTGACAATTTCGATGCCTTTGCTCGTTCCATTCCAGCTGTGACTTCCCTTCTAATCCCAGGTGGCGCTATACCAGCCAGGCAGTATAGTTTTTCAACTGGCGTTGGTCTTAGACATCCCGTAACAATGCGGCAGGTTTAGTTTAGAGCAACATCCACTTGTTTAGCGTGGCATGAGTTGTACCATACTGGTCACGCATATTCTGCAGCTGAGCAACACAGGGACAAGGCTGTGGTTCTTAATGTGGTTTTAATAGATGTAGATATCAATGGTAGTCGAGACTGTAGACAACAAAGGCTTCGAATGATGGCGAGGACAGGCGCCTCGCAGCTGGAGCTGAGGTCAGGGTGGGTGCTCTCCCCCCTCCCCCCTCCAACAACATCGGCGGCGGGCACGCAGCCCGCGGCCAGAGCAAACACCGCAGCGGCGACGGCCGAGTGGCTGGGTACACTCGCGCCGCTGCTGCCTGCAGATCGCGGTGGCTATAATGCGGCCGAGAGCGCCCACCGCACGATCACACTCGTCTGCGGCCGCAGTTTCTCCACAGTTCCAGCTGAAGAAACTGCTGTCACAAGTCAGATTCGCCTACAACGTACCTCTTTGATATCTGAGGCTTCGAACTGGTCTAACCACTGCTTAGATTGACACTTGGTCATAGGGTACATCCGGGAGAGATGGGCGCACATATTCAAAATTATTCATTAAAAAATCCCATAATCCACTTAAATCAAAATAATTTCTTTTACAAGTAAACAAACCAGTTTTCCAGAATGAAACTTTCACTCTGCAGCGGAGTGTGCGCTGATATGAAACTTCCTGGCAGATTAAAATTGTGTGCCGGAACCGGGACTCGAACCTGGGACCTTTGCCTTTCGCGGGCAAGCGCACTACCGACTGTGCTATCCCGACACGACTCACGACACTGCCTCACAACTTTATTTCCGCCAGTACCTCGCCTCCTACTTCCCAAACACTTCACAGAAGCTCTCCTGCGAACCATGCCAGGAAGTTTCATATCAGCGCACACTCCGCTGCAGAGTGAAAGTTTCATTCTGGCAACATCCCTTAGACTGTGACTAAGCCATGTCTCCACCATATCCTTTCTTCCAGGAGTGCTAGTCTTGCACGGTTCGCAGGAGAGCTTCTGTGAAGTTTGGAAAATAGGAGGCGAGGTACTGGCGGAAGTAAAGTTCTGAGGCGGCATCGTGAGTCGTGTCGGGATAGCACAGTCGCTAGTGCGCTTGCCCGCGAAAGACAAAGGTCCCAGGTTCGAGTCCCGGTTCCGGAACACAATTTTAATCTGTCAGTAAGTTTCAATCAGTTTACCTTTATATATAACCCAAAAAAATGTCTGACAGATAGCGCTTCATCTGATCAGAAAAGCAATAATTAGTATAACAAATTATCACCATGCAAGGACGATTTTCTTTACAGGAAATACAATATGTTCACAATCATTCCTTATCAATAGCTGTAGTCGAAGAATAATGTTGTGAACAGCAGTGTAAAGCATGTCCGGAGTTATGGTGAGGCATTGGCGTCGGATGTTGTTTTTCAGCATCGCTAGAGATGTCGGTCGAACACGATACAATTGCGACTTCAGGTAACCCCAAACCAATAATTGCACGGACTGAGGTATGGGGACTTGTGAGGCGAAGCATGACGAAAGTGGCGGCGGAGCGCACGATCACTACCAAACGACGCGCGCAAGTGAGCTTTCACGCGTCTAGCAATATGGGGTGGAGCGCCATCCCGCATAAAAATTGTACGTTCCAGCAGGTGTTTATCAGCCAGGGCGTGGATGACGCAATTCTGTAAAGTATCGGCGTACCTCTCACCCATCACAGTAGCAGTCACTGACGTTTCTCTGTCCAGCGCCTTTTGTTGCACTACTTCTTTTTTTTTTTTTTTTTTTTTTTTTTTTTTTTTTTTTTTGGTTCTAATGAAACCCCAAGTCATTCCAAGCATGTGTGTAAATTTTTACCTCTCTATCTACATTATTCCGTGGTTAATTAATTTTTCAAAGCCGCGGTGGAGTAGCCGAGCGGTCTAAAGCCTTTCGCTGCGGAGCGCGCGGTTGCTCGCCGTGGAGGTTCGAGTCCTCCCTGGGGCATGGGTGTGTGTGTTTGTCCTTAGGTTAGTTTACCTAGGTTTAATTAGTTTGTAAACTATGAACTGATGACCACGCATTTTAGTCCGATAGATTTATAGACATTTGAACATTTGAATTTTCAAATTTATACTTACTTTTTGAGAATTTTACATGCATTCGTCATTATATTTGACCATACAGAAAACCTTACATACCCTTAGGCTAACGATGAGATGCCGCGCCCTTACTGGTGACATGCAGCATGATGACATTTGTTGAAATTTATAATTTTTTAAACAAAATATGATAAAAATTCAATTGATGATTGTAACAATTGAGGAAGAAAAATAAACACTGCAGAACTGGCAAGCAAATCCTTTATTTTTGTTACATCAAAACAGGGAATTAAATTTTTATTAATTTTAGAGATCAAACTTCGGCCAAACAGAGTTTTTCAAAAGAAATCGTCTCCATCATTAGCTTTTATTCCTATTTTTCCAACATAATAAGTATTAAAGATAGTACAATTTTCTTGTACCCTAAGCTTACCTGCCAAGCAGCATAACCAGTCAAATTTTTTTTTAGTGATTTCACAATTCTTTGCGCTCATTACATGGTGTCTTATCAAGAGATGCTTGTTTTGATGTAGGTCTAGGCCTGTGTTTGTTGAAATACGGATCACATCTTTTATTTGACTTCTGCGACAAGTATCACTATTAAAAAAAAGTGCGGCATATATACCGCATTCCACTGCAGGATGTATCCCGATCTATCTGGAATAGACGCCGCACCCTTCGACTCTGTACCCGTAGAAGTCAAGATGGCCTGACTAGAATCAAAAGGCACCCAACAGATACAGTTACTATTCGTTCAGGTACTCAGATATTTAAAAATGTGTCACTATTTCAAATCAAAAATGTTCAAATGTATGTTAAGCTTAAGGGTCTTCAGTCCCTAAACTTACAAACTACTTATGAACTACCTTATACTAAAGACGACACAAACATCAATGCCCGAGGGGGGGGGGGGGATTCCAACCCCCCGACCGTAGAGGTCGTGCAGACTGTGACTGGTGCGCCGCAGACCGCTCGATATACCGCTGGATATATTTCATAAATCACATCAAATACTAACGAACCGATTCCACAGAACGAACGTGAGGAAAGGGGCTAGTGTTATTGGTTCATACAAACCATAGAAAATGCACGGCAGTATGTTTTATAACACAAACCTACGATTTTATAATGGAACCCCGTTAGTTTTGTTAGCACATCTGAACATATAAACAAATACGTAATCACTGCTGTTTTTGCATTGTAAAAAGTTAAATACATCCGGAGACATTGTAACCTAAAGTTGACGCTTGAAACCTCCGACTTTCAGTTGCGTGTTGTAACAAACACGGGCCACGGTAGGCACGCAGAATCTGCAGGAACTTTGGGACATGTTTACGACGACGACCGTGTTTACGAGTGTGGCTGTAGTGCACTGTTGTGGTTTGGTCTAGCTGTCGCAGTGTCCGCATGTAGCGCTTGCTGCTATTGTAATTCTGCATTCGTCTTTGCACACAGACTAACTGTAGTACACTGTGTTACCAGACGTCTGTGATAGCGTAGTGTTGTAGGAACTGTGACCATGGTGTATTCGAACTCTGAAAAGGTAGAGATAATACTCATCTGTGGCGAGTGTCGACAAAATGCAGCTGAAGCCTGCAGAGTGTATGCAGAACGGTACCCGGACAGAGAGCATCCAACGTGCCGCACATTTCAAAACATCTACCGCCAACTGTATGCAACAGGTATGGTTGTAGCACGCAAACGGGTCCGTAACAGGCCCGTCACAGTGATAGCTGCTGTTGCCGTGAACTCACGCACGAGTACACAGGACATTGCGAGAGCCGGTAGACTGAGTCAAAGTAGTGTCATGCGCATACTTTATCGTCATCGCTTTCACCCGTTTCATGTGTCGCACATCAGCAATTACATGGTGATGACTTTAATCATCGAGTGCAATTCTGTCAATGGGCATTAACAGAGAATGCGTTGCAGTTCTACCTGTTTACCGATGTAGCGGGTTTCACAAACCACAGGGCAGTGAATCTACGGAACATTTATTACTGGTCCGTGGACAATCCTCGACACGTAGAGCGACAGCGACCGTGGACTGTAAATGTATGATAGCGGAATCATTGGCGACAACCTCATTGGTCCTCACTTAATTGCAGGGGCCCAAACAAAATCAAATGTTCAAATGTTTGTACAACTTATGGGACTTAACTACGGGGTCATCAGTCCCTAAGCTTACAAACTACTTATGAACTAGCTAAGACTAAAAACGGCACAAATATCCATGCCCGAGGGGGGATTCGAACCCCCGACCGTAGTGGCCGTGCTGATCGTGACTGGAACGCCTCAGTCACCTCGGCCACCGCGGCCGGCGGGCCGAAACAGCTGCAACATTCATTGCGTTTCTACTGAATGATCTGCCAACGTTGCTCGAAAATGTCCCACGGGAAACGCGTCGACGTATGTGGTATCAGTATGATGGTGCACCTGCACATTCAGCAATTAACACTAGGCTAACCCTTGACAGGATGTTCGACGGGCGTTTCATAGGACGTGGAGGTCGCATAAATTGGCCGGCCCGTTCTCCTGATCTTACACCTCTGGAATCTTTCTGTGGGGTACGTTAAAGGAGAATGTGTACCGTGATTTGCTTACAACCCCAGAGGATATGAAACAACGTATTGTGGCAACCTGCGGCGACATTACACCAGATGTACTGCGGCGTGTACGACATTCATTATGCCCTAGATTGCAATTGTGTGCAGCATATGATGGCCACCACTTTGAACATCTATTGGCCTGACATGTCGGGACACACTCTATTCCACTCCGTAATTGAAAACGGAAACCACCTGTGTACGTGTACCTTAACCCTCATGGTAATGTACATGTGCGTCAGTGAAAAAGACCAATAAAGGTGTTAGTATGTGGACGTAATGTGCTGGTATAGTCTCTTATGTGCCTAAGGTACATCACCGTTCCCTTTGGATCCCAACATAAGTCGGTGCTCTCCGATACACACGATCGAACAGCGGAGGAGTGGTACTCAAGCGTCAACTTTAGGTTACAATAGCTCCGGTTGTAATTAACATTTTACAATGCAACAAACGGCAATGATTACGTATTTGTTTATACGTTCAGATGTGATAACAAAATTAACGGGGTTCCATTTTTAAAAAAACGTAGGTTTGTGTTAAAAAACATACTTCCGTGTATTTTTTTTGGTTTGTATTAACCAATTACACTAGCCCCTCCCCTCACGTTCGGTCTGTGGAATCGGTTCGTCAGTATTTGATGTGGCTTACGAAATATATCCAGCTGTATTGTTAGGTGACTCACCCTAAAAATAAATAAATAAAAAAAAAAGACTGGACGTTTTTACAAACTCGTTTTCGGCTTTTACGCCATCATCAGCAGTGCATCTTGGAAGTTTAAGGTTCAGGACCATAAGTTACTCTACAGGTAGGACATGTATATTGAATTCTTAAATAACGCTAATATTTTAGGTTAATAAATACGCTGAGGGCAATTACTGGACAAAAACTGTTCTGTAACAATTAGTGAAAACTGAAAAGATAAGTAACACAAAATACAAATTTCAACATTTGTTCTGAGGAAATAAATTTAAACATTAGAATTTTGTTGAACTAATTATGTTATGTTTAAAACGTGAAATATTCAAAACATTCACCTGAATCCATGAATATGTAGATTAAAATTTTTTAATTGGTTACATTAAATTTTGTTTACTGGAGTGAACGTCCAGTATTATAAACAAAGTAACAAATTACAATTGATATAAGTCCAGTTGCCAAACAGCTGTGATGATAAACAGTAATTCTGTAACTTCGCTATGGAACTGTAGTATGCGCGTGAGAGATTGAGTAGGAGTAGGTAGTGAATGTGGTCCGATTACATTCTGCTGTCACAAGTTGTGAGTGTAGAAACTGCGTCTGGTCATTCAGTACATCTGGGGAAGTTGACGTATACTTCTTTATTTTAAATATTTTAAAGACATTCACTTTTGTCCCTCTCTGGATATGTCGTAAGACTATATATCACGTTGTAGCTACGGCCTTCTTTCAGAAGGTAGTCTGCAGATGTTGAATACCCTATCCTTTCTAATATTATGGTGTTCCTTCAATCTGGTACGTATTGCCCTGCTTTTAAAATACATGAAATTTTCTGTCAAGAACTGACTAAGCAGGCAGTGAATAGGAGGGAAATTATAAGTAGTACAATCATGTCATTGTATCATTACATTTTCGATCAAAAGTTACAAAATATTCCGAATTGCCGCCATCGTACATCTGTTTGTCAATTAGTATTATAAAATCTCCCACCAGTTGTCAATATGTTTGGTGACCACATTGTCCCATTTTCAAGTGCTAAAAACAAGGAATCACAAACCACATATAAATACGATGTTAAAAACGGAAACAACGAATTTAAAGTACACCAAGATGGGTGTCTTTGGTGTATTTTCAGTTCGCTGTTTCCAGTTTTTTAAAACATTGTAGTTACTGTGATTTATCTGAGTCGTTGTTTTTAGGTGGGTGGCTTTGGTGTATTTTCAGTTCGTTGTTCCGGTTTTTAAAACATCGTATTTATATGTGATTCCTTGTTTTTAGCAGTTCAAAATGGGACAATGTGGTCTCGAAACGTGTCTTGACGACTAAAGTGTTGTCATATAGACAACTGGTGCGAGATTTTATGATACAAATACAACAGTTACAGAAATTCACTGCCGAAATTTATTTAATTTTCAATTTGTAAAGACCGCTATCTTCCCCCATTATAAACTAACTTGAACATACTGAAACAACCCTAATCGTATCTCCGCATAAATATTAATAACCAGAATGTCTCTATCCGCGTCAGACACATCATTTTCTTTCAGTTCTTCTATACCTCTATAGGTCGTATTTTTAACCTTCCCATATGCATGTTTTTTCCTACTATTCCATAACATGTTTTCCCTGTCGTTTCTTCATGTAATAAGATTTATGAACACAGCCATCCTAGTTTAGCTCGCAGTGTCTGATTTCTCAGATTGTGGCCTCTCGATTTCTGTATGATGTTACACTTTTCCATGAACATAGCTGACGTATTACCGTTCATTTTACGGATTTTGGTAATGTAAATGACATATACTGTTAAATCTCTTAAATGTGATATGCAGATGTTCATCTCTCCATATCAGCAGGAGTGAAAAAGATACTTTTATTACCGGTTTCTTGTACTGTAACCAATTTTTAAATTATTACTGGCCATGTCTTCGTATCTACATCTACGTTGATACTCTGCAAATGACATTTGAGTGCCTGGCAGAGGGTTCATTAACCACTTTCAAAACTTTTCTCTACCGTTCCATTCTCTAATAACGTGCGGGAAGAAAGAACACCTAAATCGTTTCGTTTTCGATCTGATTTCTCTTATTTTAATGGGATGGTCATATCTCCCTCTGTACGTGGGAGTAAAAGTCGGTGATTGAAACTTCGCAAACAGTTCACGCCGCAATGAATAACGTCTTTCTTTTAATGATTTCCACCCCAATTCGTGCAACATCTCCGTGACGTCCACCCCCACCCCGCCGTAACGTGAGAAGAAACGAGCTGCCCTTCTCTGAACCTTCTCAATATCTTCTGTCAGTCCCACTCGGTGAGGGTCCCACAATGGGCAACAGTGCTCCAGGAGAGGACGCACAAGGCAGTCTTTTCGGTGGAGCTGGTGCGTCTTCGAAGCGTTCTGCCAATGAAACGTAATCTTTGGTTCGCCTACCCCACAACGTACATGCGGAGTCGCCAACTAGATGTTGTACGGCAGTTTCCGGACATTGCAGTCACCGAAGAGTGACTATCGTTCCCTCTGAGAAATTTCTACATTTTGTCGAATTACTACGGCCGCAACAAACATAAAAATAATGAATTCTCACACTTTGAAACTTCTCCAGCATCATGTTTATGATACTTTCATTGCAAATTTTTTATATTGTAACTATTGCTCCGACCTTTTGTCATCTATCAACCATCTCTCTGTATGAAGGTATGACTCAGAATCGAATCAACAGCAAATCCTGGTATATAACGAATATACGTTCCTACCACTATCGACGACGGAATTACCTATAGTGCAAAATGACCTCCACAAAATTTCGAGATTTGACGATACATTTTGCTGTTTAACACCTCTGATTATCTACATCGAATTAATACCACCGCTTAACTTGTAGAGAGCTACTTTCGTTTGTCTTTATAGAGCTTTCAAAGTGTCTTTCTCCTTTGTATTGTATTCAGTGGCCCGTGTTTCTTCGAAATCTTACAACTTTTTCACTCCAGCAGCCTTAGTGCCGGCGATTCTCTATGTATTGCTGTACTTTTACGTACATTACAGCGATATCATATCTGTTCATTTAGATCTACATCTACATAAACACTCTGCGAATCACACTAAAGTACATGACACTGCTTTTATGATATTTCTTTACCGTTACATTCTGTAATAGTGCGTGAGAAAAGGACCACTTCAATCTTCCCGTTTTCTATCTGATTTCTCTTATTTTATTAGGTAGATGTTCTTGTAATGATCAACACCTAAACTCGTACATCATATTAATGATATTATCCCATATATCGCGATAATATGAGTCGCCCCTCCCCTAACATTCTCCATATCTTCCCACTAGGTGAGGATCTCGCAATGCGAAGCAGTACTCCAAATGACACTCAAGTGTTGTTAGGAGTACGGAAATGGTACAGGATCTGGGATGGGAATCATTACAACAACGGCGTTTATCGCTGCGGTGTGGTCTACTTACGAAACTCCAATCGCCAACATTCTCCTCCGAATGCGAAAATATGTTGACTCCAACGTACATAGATACAAATGATCATCAGAATAAAATACTAGAAATCAGAGCTATAACAGAGAGATCCAAGCATTATTTCTTCCCGCACGCTATTCGAGAATGGAATGGGAGATAAAAAGTATAAAAGTGGTTCCATGAACCCGCTGACAGGCACTTAAATGTGATTTGCAGAGTATTCCATGTACATGTAGGTGTAGGAAGTGACTTTAGTAGATCAGTTTAATCTTCTAAGTGCTCTGCCATTGAAAGGTAGCCTTTTTTCGCTTTCCCTACGATATTTTCTGTGTCTTCCTTCCAGTTAAGGTTGATCGTAATGGTAATTTAGTTGAATTGACGGCCTATATATTTGACTGATTAATCATGTAGATGAAGTTTAACGGATTTCGTTTGGTACTCATATGGATAATTTCACACACTTCATTGTTTAGGGCAAATTGCCGATTTTTGCACTATGCAGGTGTCTTATCTAAATCATATTGGAACTGTTTTTCATCTTCTGGTGACTTTTGTAACCGTTAAATGACAGCATCTGCTAGAATTCTTTACATACGACCAGAATTTCTTTGGATTTTGTATCAAATTACATGGCAGCATTTCTTTGTGTACCGCGGAGGGTAATTTATTTGTAATAAATCTCTTAATAGCTGTCGATATTATTCTCTTTGAATGAAAGCCACGTCTGATGTACACTAGCATTGTTAGTTCCGAAAGACGTGAGATCCTCACCCAGGAAACCGTTAATCGAAATTGTATTTCCTTTTATGCTTAAATATAGTTTTTGTTTAATTTTGGTGGATTTGGTAATTTCGTTATTCAATCTCGATACAACTATGCGTACAGTAATTGCTTTGTCTGTTTTGATGATCTTTATTAGCTCCGGATTATTTGTTGCTAGGAGTTCATTTATATTTTCACCACTAATTATTATTCTAGTAGGTTCATGAATTAATTGCTCGAGATACTTTTCGGAGAATACGCTCAGTAAACTTCCGATTTTGAACTTGTATTTTGCCAACGTAACGAGAGTAAGTTAAAGTCATCACCAATTAAAAGCGGATAATTTCATTAATTAGAAGTCAAACGATTTGATATATTTGATATCATAGTTGCATATCCCACAGTTGGCAATGAAGGTAGCAAGGAGGTAGAGGTTTGAAGATTGTGGCTGTGGAAACATGAAACTGATTCCATCAATTTGATAGTAGTATCGATCCAGTACCTCAGGTGGAATACAAGAAGGAGGGCAGAGGGTAAGTAAGCGAGGGTTCGTTAAGTGAACCTGTCAATCGTACTTAATATGACCTATCAATTGCAGTAGCTTTGTTGCTCTAGGTATAATGATTTTCCAGACACTGCAGAGGGTCCGGGGATGGGTTGGGACCACAGAGGGAAATAGTGATCTTGAACTCTCAATCAGAAATATGCCAGCTCCATTGTTATGAATGCTCTACCCCAACGGCCGACCAACAGCCGCTTTTAGTACATTCCCAGGTGTGCAACGGGATCTGTAACTAGAAATGGCAGGAACACTGATACTGATTTTCCTCGCTTCACAATGAGTTGTATTTTCAATTATGTGATCTTCATACAAAATCTTATAACCCATTTAAATTTGGCGAACGCTAGTCAGTTTCTTGTTATGTTCTGGTTGGCAAGCGTGTCTTGTTAATGCTTTAGAGATGATCTTAGCCTAAGTTGATAAAGCAGTGTCTAGTAAAACTTTAAAAACTGTGTTTTTATTTCTGGCGATTTAGCCAGTTAGAGCCCATTACCATTTACATTTAAATCCTTTAATTTATTGTTAACAAAATAAAGGTCTTTAATGTTCTTATTTTGCACACCCAGTACGTTACTAGGTCCAGATCCAAGGTCAGTATTATTTAAATTAATAATTACCGTCTCTTTTGGCTCATATTTTGATTTTGAAAGAAAAAAAAAAAGATTCTGATAAATATTAGTGGGTAGCCTAAGTACAAGATGTAAGATGATGGACATGCATCTATTGACTCTTTTCTGCCCTATAAACTCTTGACTCGCAGAAAACTAAATTCCACATGTAGGGAGTTAAACGTGCCCCATTACCACTACACTGAAGGTCATTCAGAAACGCCATAATACTTGGAACATCTCTATTCTTTACTGTCTCTTATGCAGTACTGAACCAGATCTTTCTAGACCCTACCGATGCATGTGAAACAAATGTGAAAGAATAAAATGAAAATCACATTGTAACAAAATAGGTTAGCAACAGCTTCTGAAGAAATTGAGAACCATAACCAATATGCAGATCAAGCTCAGAGAATATTATTCTAAATTACATATTTCCATAAATTATAAACTGTAGTCAAAATATGAGCAAATTCCTCTAATAAACGCTAAAGTTGGGATGCAGCGAACAGTTACTGCAGTTATCGATATGACATAGATTCAAATTAGTTGAAACTATATGACCAACATCAAAGGTTACATGTATATATAATTTCTTCAGTTACATATTCTTACTGTCCAGATTTCAGCACTACTTTCACCACCAATTAAAGTGATTAAGAAATGTATACTGTTACCTATTTCACAGTGCCTGTGATCGGGGGAAATATCAAATAGTTCTGTATGTATTTTTATGGAACAAATACAATGCTCCAGTCAGTATTTAAACGTTTGGAAGTCACAGTGTTATTCCACTACAGCCATTTTAGTGTTATTATTTTCTGTTGTGTAACTCATAAGCACTAGATTTCCCTGCAGTATTGTACCGAGAATGTTATCAAAGTAATACCAACAAGTTGAGTTGGGTATAGGATAAATGATAAAATATTTTGAATGAAGATAGTAAACTTGTAAAAATATCCAGAAAATAGTTACCGTTACTTATAACAAGTCAGATAATCTCACTAATCAAATGATTTTTTGTATGTATATATGTATGTTCCCAATAGTCTCTGGGACGGCTAGTGCAATGTTCATTATATCGTCAGAAAATATTCAGAATAGCTCAGCGGGTGATATTGTGAAGTTTGGTAGCGATCGTATAGAGATATTTATTAACATACACGTAAAAGTTATTGTCTATTGACTATTGAAAACTTAAAGCGATAACAACTGCATGTACATTGACGATTAAAACACCACTAAGCTTTATTGATTTACTGTTTACAAGCACGCACCAGGCAGTCGTGGCTAAGTGATTGCGTCCTTGATTCTAATATTTTTTCGGGAGAGAATCCACTTACATTCTACATTTTTTTCCCTTATTACGAGTTAACCCCACTGCATCGGCCATAAAAGATAATTAAAGTTACACTACCATATCATCCATTTCATTACTCAAGCATGCTGTCTTTCTTCAGTGCATTCTAGGCCAGTTCCTAATAATTTGATTTCTACACTCTTCAATTGCTTTTCACGCCCGAAGTTCGACTTTAACATTGCCCTAAGCAGGAAACTGCGCAGTCTGTTAATCAGTTTCAGTACACTGGACGTACCGATAGTCAGGTTAGCCCGTAAGAGCACCCACGTAATCGGTTTAGTTTAGTAATTAAGCAAAAGTATTCAGACACTTCGATTACCTTAACGGCGCTGATGTAATTAGAATGGCAACTATTCAGCTTGGTCGAAACTTTAAACACTTACCGAACGCATTTTGTACAAATCGATGGGATAAAAATGTAAGAGACATTTACCTTGTCACGTGGTAAAAGAAAGCGAAAACCGTCACACGGCAGGTGATTTAAGGTGGCTGTGAAATTTGCATTGTAGTTTCATCGCGTTTAATCTCTGCCTAGAGAGTCTGAAAAAGCTCAATTTTTTTCTTAACTTTGTAATCAACACGAGCAGACGGATATTTCCAGAGTTAATCATCAGGATTCTTGTAACTTCTGGCTTTCCCAGCGATGATGGGTAGTCGTGTCCGGCTATCCATCATCATAATTATTTTTACTACTTTCTGAAACACTTTCGAAGTTATTTTGAAACTTCATTACGTAATATTATTTTAAAATATATTAACTATAGACAATATAATTATTCACAGGTGACACTGCCGGTAGATTAAGCCCCATTTGTTTCATAAATAACACGTATGATACACTCGTAGACGTCGAAAGTGATAAAAAGCTTTCAAAGCAATTATGGTGCCAATTGCCCCACGAAAAATTCGTATTCCTAGAGTGGATTAAACAATCACGACAACAGTGAACGAGACCTATCAATAGATGCAGCCCACGTTTGTAGACAGTAAGAATTAAATTAAGGAGGCATGAAAATTAACGAAACTACTATATCAAGTTGTTTAAAGTATAAATTAATTGATTAAAAGAACTGTAGTGACTGTAAAGGACGATAACACTCTTACATTGGCCGTAACACGTAATGGTAACTTCCATTCATTTCCTCAATCACATCACGCGTTTGGGAAATATTTTTAAAAATATTTCATCCACTTCATATGGAGAATTCTTACGTTTATAATTTCAGTATAGATGTAAAACTATTTAACATCGGTCACGGAACATTGTAAGAATGATGCTGAATTGTGTGCTCAGGATTCACTTTGTTACTGGTGCTAGTGCCCTGATTTCACGTGAAGTGACTGCAATGGAACCGTGACGTAGGGCTGAAATACAGCATCAGTTATAAATGATCGGTTTGTCAAAATATATCCTCAGGCCGTATTATACTGGAATACAGACTGACTGCAGATAGAAGTCCTATAAAAATATATATCACATAAAAATGCAAACTAAAAAAATACCTGTTTAACTGAGAGGCAATTGCTAATTTGTTGAATAAAGTAACGGAGGTATTGCTTAAGTACGCTATACTCTGACCAGCACGTACTGCAATTCGGTTTTACAAAACTAAAATTACTGTTACCGTGATTATCTCAAATTATCAAATGGGTAGGGAAGTGATCTCACAAGTAATTTAATCTTACTTGAAAACTTTATTAGCCACGACCGCTAGGAAATATCTTCACTGAATGACCGGTTTTGGAAATTTAAATTTCCATTTTCAGATCTGGAAAATGCAGTGTGGGATTGTAAACATACATCTTGTTACTTGTTTTACAGATATAGATAATAAAAGTAAAATGTAATACAAGTTAGGATAATAATTTATAGACTCATTACATTTAAGCAAACGCAAAACTTATTGTAATTTTTATCATCATAATAAAACAATATTTGGGCGGTATGTGAACAATATATATAGATCAAACACTTTTGATTAATAGAATGTTGAAGCACTTATGTTTACTGAATCTGAAAATTCGTACCAGGGCTGGAAATGTTGCTCGAGTCCCCTGCTGAGTTAGCTGTGCTAACCACTACGCCGCCTTTTTCAAAACAAATGTTTGTGAATCTATGGACTTAACTGCTTGGTTAGGGTAAGGTTGGGGCAAACGGACATTGGAGCAAACGGACAGAACGTAAGCAAATGTGGTGTATTTACCTCGTTGAAGTTGGCAAGACCGCTCTTGTGACTCAGATTGTTGCAGTGTGTTGTATACGAGTGACTGTGATAAGTATTGTTTGAAATAACCTATTCAGGACGTCCTTTTGGCTTTTAAACTAACGCAGGTAAGCAACATATGCTGTGCAGGCAATGACTTTGTTGAGAATATTGTTCGTGAAATAAGGGTTGTTGGTATTTCAGTGAATTCACGGAGGTTCTATCATGGTCCGGTGGCGGACTCCTGCTTTCCTCCACGTGCCAGAATGACGATATGCCTTGATGGTGCCATCCGTTGTATTTTTACGACACTAACTCAAATATTGCTCAGGTGGGGCTGACGGACACTTGTTCGTGGGGGCAAACGGACAAATTAGTTTTTCCTTAATATGGAGGTGTAGCAAATATCTTTAACTGAATAATAATTTAATTTTTAGTAAATCTCAGTACTTGTGACTGAATACTATTCTTATTTACAGAATGGTCTATCTATCAGATAGACGCAGATAGAAGGCCGCAGCTAACAGAGTGCATCTATTGTGTTTGCGTCCACACAGTACTCACAGACTACAGCCCCTTGATGTCTCTTTCTTTGCTCCACTAAAGACATTTTAGAATGAAGCAGGTTGTGCGTCAGAAGAAATACAGGGAAAGGAATTAACAAAGTGGCATTTGGAGCTGTTTTTGCTGAAGCATGGAACCGTGCAGCTACAGTCGGGAAGGCTGAAAATGGCTTCAGTGCTTGTGGGATTCATCCCTTCCACCCCAATCGCTTGTCTGAGTACGTATTTGCTCCCCCAACTGTGCATGAAGACCTCACTAATAATTCAGTAGGAAATCCTGAGAATCAAACAGTAGACGTGCAAACTGTACCAGGAAATAGGTCTAATCGAGTGGCGGAACTGCAACCACAGCCAACAACAAGGGTCACCAAACATGCTGCGAATGAGAGAAGTTTCCAGGACCTCTGTGGTATACCATCGGCTTAAGGATCTGTCAAAAACAAAGATGGGAACATCATTCGTTCTGACAGATCGCAGATTTATTTCTGATCTAAAAGAGAAAAAGACCAGGTCGGCGAACAAGAATGCAGCGACCAATACCCAATTTGATAACCGTAAGAATGTATGTGGAATGTGTGTAAAAAACTAGACAAACACGGTGATAATTGGGTGCAGTGTCTACTCTGTTCTGCTTTCATGCTGTGTGTGTTCCAAAAGGAAATGATCCTTACTTTGTTTGCCATAATTGTAACACTGATGACAATGATTAAGAAGTAAAGTGACCGTTAGCCCCATACAGAGTGTCCGTTTGCCCCTATAGTTAGGGGCAAACGGACATTGGCGCACCATCCATTTGTATCAGTTATCGTAGGCTGAAAATAAAATTTAAAAATTCATTAAATATTTACTACTTTGACATAAGGTATAAGCTTCTTAGTGATATAAAATAAACAAATGGAATTAGAGTTTTTTAATAGTTATTTTTTAAAAACCGCTTAGCGTGTCCATTTGCTCGAAACTTACCCTACCAGTACCTAGCTTACATACTACTTAAACTAAGTTACACTAACCTAAGGACAACAAAAACACTCATGCCCAAGGGAGGACTCGAACCCCCTACAGTAAACAGCAGCGCGCACCGCAGCACCGCATCTCAGTGCGCACGGTTATTCCGCCGCGACGACGACGCCCTGACCCAGTGGCTTCGCACAACCGTGTAATATATATCCTGACACATCTCCCTGCTATCCAAATATTTTTA
The DNA here is from genome assembly GCA_026315105.1 of Locusta migratoria. Taxonomy (NCBI): domain Eukaryota; kingdom Metazoa; phylum Arthropoda; class Insecta; order Orthoptera; family Acrididae; genus Locusta; species Locusta migratoria. The sequence goes on from CM048746.1 coordinate 340,419,430, forward strand.
TCTGCCTCATTTGGATGAAGTTCCTCAAAAAACTCTGCAACACCGAAAAGGCTCTCAGAAATTTGATGAAATAGCAATTTGGAGAGGCTTTGCAATCTTGTTCGAGTTAAATACGAAGAATTGCAAAGACTGACGTAGGGATGAGGATTTGGAATGAAGTTTTCTCGGTAGACAACTGGTAAATATGGTTCTCGGGCGAGACATCGGATTTTGTTCTGAAAATTGCACTAAATTTCGTCAGCGTGATTGGGTGTCATCTTCCGAGAGCGGCGGCTGCATTGCAGAGATGGGGCCAACACATTGCTATTTACGCCATTCTGATAAGGGAAGAGGCTAGTGTGAACGTAAAAATCAGTGGCGAGGGTGAATACGTGCTGTTACACGGAAGTGCTCTAAAAATGTTTGTGAATCTATCGGACCAAACTGCGTGGTCATCATTCCTTAGCTTACAAACTACTTAAACTAAGGTAAACTCCCCAGGGAGGACTCGAACCTCCGATGGCAACCAACTGCGCGCTCCACAGCGAGTCGCCTTAGACCGCTCGGCTACTCGACCACGGCGCAAGTCTCTGCCACGGTGGCTTAGCAGTTGGCATAAAGGTGTAGGATTCAAAATTCCTAGGCATTAGTCTCACCCTTTTTTATTCGCTGCTTCAGTCTACATAAATACTTCTTAGGTGTGAAGGCGATGTAAGAAGTTAGAATCATGACATTACCAGCAATTAGTCAACCGATGTACAAATTGTTTGGGAATATATCCTCAGTTAAAAATTTCCATAATTTTGAATAACGTAAGAACTGACATAAAGAATAATATGAACTCAGGTTGAAAAAGTATACAGTGTGAATCTAAATTTGCGCACACGGGCTTCGTAGCGCGATTCCTCACCTGCCAACAATGAAAAATGTCTCCCACAAAATTTCACCCTGCGCATTTTTCCGCCAGTATATGGACGTCAAAGGCTTGAGATGACTGTGTGTTCCATAATTGCACCAACACACTTGTAAGGAATGTGTTAGGCATCTTGAGGAACAAAATGAGCATGGAAACCCATGCCCGGAAACGCCATTCAACGACGCTATGGAGAGTCCAAGTTACAGGTACGCACGCCTCAATCTTTGACGTTCATTTACTGCCAGAAATATGCGCGGAACGAAATTTTGTGACATACATTTTTTTTATTGCTAGCATGTGAGAAATCACGCTGTGAAGCCCAAGTGCGCGAATTTAGATTCACCCTGTATATAGCTTACATTTCACAAACCTATTATAACTGAAGAACCAAATGCGTTGTTTCTCATTTTTTAAATTCAGAATTGTATGACACACCGTTTGAAAACATTCATAACGTATCGCGTACACTATTTATTTTAATTGGTGCTAATAATGAACAAAAGTGGCTTCTAAAGGTAGGGAATATTAATTCTGTCAATATGAACATCAGGTAACTCTGATTGTAACGTAGGTGTTAGCATAAGTATTACTGTCACAATGTATCCTCGAGAAGTGCCAATATGAATCAGTAGCCATCAGAAAAATTCTACTACGATATTCAGGGGAGAGGTAACGTAATATCGTAGATCTTACAAAATGTTACTGATGATAAAGTACAATATAGTTGGTACTCCTAATCTTATTATAATACGATCAGATGTGGCTAATATTTCAGTGGTTTTATGTATTGTAATAATATTTTAGAAACAATACGTTTGAGTTCTATTACGTACGCAACAAATGTTCAAATGTTTGTTAAGCTTAAGGGACTTAACTTCGGGGTCATCAGTCCCTAAACTTACAAACTACTTATGAACTACCTACAACTAAGGACGGCACAAATATCCATGCCCGAGGGGGGATTCGAACCCCCGACCGTAGTGGCCGTGCAGACCGTGACTGAAGCGCCTCAGTCCCCTCGGCCACCGCGGCCGGCACGTACGCAACAATCGTATATATTTTCATGTACTATTACGGAAGTGAGTAGCAGGTTTTGTATGTGTCCCTTGTTTCTACGAATGAACGTATGCTGTAAGTCACTTATCGAATTGTGAATCTTTAGCATGATGTCTGTTCATTTTTTTTAACGGACCTTCAGTTCACGCGATACGCCAGCCTGGTATGCTGACTCACGAGATGCGTCTTGCTAGTGCAGGGTCTACACGAGACAGATTATTCCGAAGCGGTAGTGACGTCAGCGACTGTTGACTGTTGCATATAAGCAAACTGTCGTTGTAATTGCATGCGGCGAGTGCGGACCGCACTGTTTACACAGGAGTATCTGGTTGCAAATGAAAGATAATTAAATTACATTCATATGTAGATGCTGTTGTCTTCAGTCGGAAGGCTGGTTGTATGCAGCTCCCATAGCTACATTGCTCTGCGGAAGCATCTTCATCTTTCAATAACAAGGCAAGCGACAACGAACAGTAACGAAACCAGGATTGAACCTGCTTACTGTGGATGTACTAGTCTCTTGGTCTCCCTCTGCGATTCCTACTACTCACACTTTCCTCCTGTATTAAATTGACTTTTCGCGTACCATTTCTTTGGATTAGTTAAGTTATTCTTCACTTGCCTCTTCTTCCCAATTTTTCTGTAGCATTATATTTCATAATCTCCTATCTCATTTTTGTTTGGCTACATAGTTTTCACTCCCTTACAAGGCCACACTCCACACAATACATGCATACAGAAAAGACTTCCTAACACTTAAATCAAGTATTTTTGTTCTCCCCAGTGCCACTATGCATTTTACATTATCTCTTCTTGGGCTATCATTAGTTATTGCCGATATAATAAATACTGTCTACTATTTTGTTTCGCTTCCTAAGCTAATTCCTTCATAGTTACCAGATTTAATTCAGTTAGATTCCGTTTGTCATGTTTTGCACATTTTACTGCACCTTACACTTCCCTTTCTAGTGACAGTCAATTCTACTCAGTTGCTCTTCCAGGTCCTTTGATGCCTTGGACAGATTTAACTACAATGACACTTTGACATCGCAATTTGGTTTCATACCTAAATAAGATGTTGCAGTGATGCAGGAGAGGAAATACTGAGACAAGTGCAACTGAATGTAAAAGTTAACCAGCTTCTTCAAGTGTTCCAGCACTCAAATTTACATGTCTTGTCGAGATGTACTAACATAACAGCGGTAAAGATACATCTATTCTACGAACGCAAACCGAGAGTTATCTGGAAACACTATGAAATACATATGTCATCAATGATTGTATAAAAAATAGTGAATGTACCACGAGAAAAATAATTACTCCTTAGCGAAAATATAATGGAAGAGTTAAAACTTCGGTCAAACGCAAACTATGCATCTTAAAAATTATTATAATAGATGTTTATAATACAGAATATCAGCATACTGCTAATGGCGGTAACAACATCTTGATCAAATTACTGTGTCAATTTTTTTAATTTATTTACTATTATTATTATTATTATTTTGGTGTGAATTGGAGATTACGAGAGACAGTTACGTGACGTTAACTGGCGGATCTGATATTGAATTAGTTTGCGACACTATGTTTAGTGGTTTTTTGTAGTGATTCACTGTCGAGCTGGTGGAGTTAGAGGCTACAGTGTCACAGCAACTAAGATAGGCTTTTAAATTATTTTGCATCAAATGGCACATAGAAATATTACAATGCATTTCGGATTCTCAGCAGTTCCGAGCAGTGTTGAAGTTATTCCTCGCAAAGTGACGAGAAATTGTTGTCAAATGTTTGTTAACTATTGGACCAAACTGTTATAGTCGTAAGTCCCTAGACTTAGGAACTACTTTAAGTTTCACTAAGGTCAACACAAACACACACACACACACACACACACACATGCCCGAGGGAGGACTCGAAACTCCGGCGGCAACGGCCGCGCAGTACGTAGCATAGCTCCTTAGACCATGCGACCATTGCGCGTCGGAAATTATTTTACTTTCCTTTCTGAATTCCATAGCTCAGAACATAGTATTGCATTTTCCAGCGAAATTATTTAATTTACATAATGAGATGTAGTCACTGTTCTGTAGTATAGAGTTACACTCATGCCCCACTGGTGCTGATCAACAGTAGTATTGAACATCAAAAGAAATATCTCATTTTTGGAACTCATGGGTTCGTTGGGGAGATCTGGAATAAATTTACGGCAAATACAGCTATTTCTTTAGTTAGATTACCGCTTTTGGTGCATATGAGCATCATCTTGTGATATAGAGATGAGATGATGCCCAGGTGCATCGAAACCGGTAATCTATTTAAACAAACAGATCTTGGCTGTAAACCAGTGTAAGTAGAAATATTTTACTTTTAGTATGTGATGTTCTGTAGCCTTCAGAAACTTTTGAATGTATGCTACCTACTATTATTGTTGGCCTTTTTAGAAGTGATTGTATCTTTTATATGTCAATCAGCCGCTCTTAATTTGATATGTAAATCATTTGCAATTGAAATCATGTACTTTACAATTCCAAAACGCTGTGCAAATAACAATTGAGAGGAGTGAAATCTCTTTACATATATTTAAATGACATCATTTATGTAAATCAAATATAAGGGTCGCCACCATGTTTTTAATTTTTTTAAATATAAGAAAAGTAGGAAAATAAGTTATTTTACTAATGACTGTCCTAACTGAATGCAGTAGCGACAAACAAGTCTAGTTTTCTTTTCAATAATGACAATGACTAGCAGTATTTTTCACTCTCTGAGATTGAAATTATGCCCCTGACCTACCTATCATTAACAAGAAATTTTCCATCAAAAATAAGTGAAAGGTTTTTGCAATGAGGAAGGCACTCTTTTGAATAATGTCTGTATTAACTAAATCTTTTACAACCTAATCAATAGAAGTCAAAAGTGACCATGTGCCACACATATAAGAAAGGAAGAAAAATCGATTATAAAAATTTGTGTAAAAGACAGTAAATTAGTGATATCAAATTGGATAACTTTACAATATATATAAAATTAAGGTTCATACAAAAGCATTAAGATTTTGACTGGCTATAGCCGTACAGAGCGATTCCACCGCAGGACACAAACACCTGACTGTGTATAGGGCGCACGGTAATTACTCTAAGTCCACCGAAAGTTGCCACACGGCGAACCCAGTAAACACAAAATCAACACTTGAAAATCAAGAGGACACCGATCTGGACAGGAGAACTGCTCCAGCCAGAATCTAAGAAACACGATCTAGTCAGGTGCCTGACCCAGACCAGAATAATCAAACAGTACGACCCGGTCAGGCGTCTCTCTCAGGCTAGACTGTACAATTTTTTTACTGAAGCTCCTCCCATCGGTTACGTCAAACCAATCACAAAATTGACTTAATGGCCTAACCAATGAAAACCTAATGCTATTGTTTAACTCTCTAGGCTCCGCCCCCACGAAACTATCCCACGCTACTCTCCGCACGTAGGCCAACCTTTCTGAGAAAAACACTGAATTTCGGACCTCCAGATAAATACATACCGACGTCTAAAATGACTTTAGAACCAATAAGACGACAACCTCCCGTCGCGAGAGCGCCGCACTGTCTTTTTCAGAAATCAACCCCGGCGACCCACATAAACACTTGCAGTCGCAGGACGACTGTGCACCATAAACTCGGGCGCCAATCTGTCGACGGCCGTTCCATTAACGCCCGCAGATGGCACGCATTGTATTCCAATGTCGGCCATCCCGAGGGTCGAGGTTGGCTGCACAATGCTACTCTGCTAGAGAAAGAAACTCCCTTCCTGGCCACCCCTACACCACTGCCCTACTCTGTCCTAGTAGCTCCGTAAGATCCTATCAGGTGTCAGGCGGATCGCTGGCTCAGGGTGCGTCTCGCACGTCAGAGGGTAGCGTGGAGGGGAGACTGAGGGGAGAGCTCGTGCCGCCTGCCACGAGGCCACGGCTGTGTCCAGCTTGGCGTTTGAGGGGAGGTGGTGGTGGGGACAGCCGCTACCTCCGCCGGCTCTGGCTAGTTTAAAGGGCTGCTTCTGACCGCAGCGCCATCATGGGACATCTTACGGAACTACTGGGAACCTCCCTCCCCGCACACCTGAGCGTAGGACCGGGCCCTTACAGAGGTTTCCCGTCTGTATGTCTGTGCCGATACAGACGTTCCCAGACATATATATGTCATTCTCCGGACAGGTGTTGTAGCACAGACAAATATATACAGACGGGAAACCTCCGTAAGGGCCCGGACCTACGTTCAGGGGTGCAGGGAGAGAGGGTTTTCAGCAGTTCCGTAAGATGTCCCATGATGGCGCTGAGGTCAGAAGCAGCCGCCAGAGCAGGCGGCAGGTAGCGGCTGCCCCGACCACCACCTCCCCTCAAACGCCGGCAAGCCGGACACAGCCGTGGCCTCGTGGCAGGCGGCACGAGCTCTCCCCTCAGCCTCCCCTCCACGCTACCCTCTGACGTGCCAGAGGCACCCTAAGCGAGCGATCCGCCTGACACCTGCTAGCATCTTACGGAACTACGAGGGGAGTGTAGGACAGTGGTTTAGAGGGGGCTGCGTCTCTGTATATGTTACTCTGTGGTTGTAGCCATTGTCTGCTTTCTGCTCCCCTAAACTGGGAGCCCTGGTCGGCGCTAGCCGCCCCTCATACTCCAGGGGTGGTGTCGGCACTTGCCGTGGATCCCTCCTGAGAATTCACCGCAAGCTACCTCTGCCCCGCAGCAGCCACCAGCGGCCTCCGCCTTGAAAAACAATTCTGCCAGCGGCGAGGCTCACAATATTATCAAGTACACAGTAATAGTCCCAGTGTACAAATATCATACAACCCATACTTCTGTGCTGTCATTTACAAAATGAGAGAGCTTAAATATAAACAACCTAATACCGCTGATATCCCACGGGAATTATCCCAACAAATAATATAAAAAAGGGAGAAAATAATTTAGAAATAGCACTGCTACCTCTCACTTAGGACCACCGTTTTCACACAAAGAGTTGTATTACTTTCTTTTCATTACTGGTTTCGGTCAATTGAAGTTGATAATGGTCTTTAACTGAGCCAAGACAGTGGGGAAATAACAGTAATGAAGTGCTACAACAGTTTGTGTAAATATGATTTTCCAAATATACTAAATAATTTTTTTGAAACATTAATCATTTGGAGCGGCGTACGTTACGAATAAGACACCTACTTCCAATCTGACAAGTCATAAACACTTATTTGTATATTTGTGTGTGTAAAACATTAAAGCTAAGCCACCGCAAGCAGATGCATTCCACCTCTAGATGAATAAAGAGAAGCAAAGAAAAAGTGAATAAACATTTTAACGGTTTGAGCTAACAAACTTCGGGATTCCTTAAATAGCGTGACTTATACAATGTAACTCTACACTATTTCTTGTAGTTACGAAATCTCGTATGTATAATTGCGTGTTCCACATCTACTGCTTACTTACTAGAGGGTTTTCAACTAAACGTGATGCAAACATGCCTTATTAAAGGACACCAATCACTGTGGAGCTACTTGAACCTTTAGGACACAGTATGACACATGGTTCAGGAAACATCATAAACAATGACAACTATGAAAAAATACCCCATCGCACGTGAAGTTGTGATTTATTAATTCCTTACTGCCAACTCTATTTGCAACAGATATAGCTTCTAAATATTCTCCTGTAAGTTCTTGCAGATTATAGGACACATAGCTCAGGAGATATAAGGTCATAATGATTGAGCTGCATGGAAATGAAAGTGAAAAGGTCAATTAGAAGGTGATTGACATGGTGGCTGGGGAGGGGGGAGCAGAGCTCCTTACATGGACTACTATAAGAATGGGACAAACATACGGGAAAAGCCAGGAACTAACAACAGAAAGATATACACTCAATAGTCTTACACGTACAAAAGGTATTGCACCCTGAGGTGAAAAGGGTTGAGTCTTTCAGTCATAATAAATACGTCTTAAGTTTCGGGTTCGAAATCTGTAAATTCTTTAATTTGATACTAAAACATTCACTAATGACGACTGAAGACTTCACAAACTACCAGTGTGATTTTAGGAGAGCAGAAGAATTGCTAAAACTTCAGGGCAGTCACTTAAACCTTGGGACAGGAGGTTACCCCAAAAACGCGGTAAAATAAGAAATGATGAACGGCATGAGGATGCAGAAGGGAATGTGTATCTACAGCACAGGAGATCTTAAATTGAAAAAATATCACTGGCGTGTTGTACGGCCAACTTTAGATTTGCCTGTAGTTTTTTTGATTTTTTGCAAACATTTCGGACACAAATAATAAAATATAAATAATAAAACTTGATAGACGATACGATTACGACTCTACTATTGTGATAATATCTATGCAATATTCTTTCTGATCATATTTTAACAGACAGCAAAAATTGTTTGATATTTGAGTTTAGCATTGATCGCGAAGCCCAAACATAAGCAAATAATTTACTGCCGCACGTTCATAACTTCGAAAGTCGTATTTTAATACTAATTGTTCTTCCAGAGATATGTGGGGTGATAATTTTAGGTGGCACATCCTGTCTACAAGAACCAAAAGTCAATAATACTACTGTAAAATAATGATCAAAATGCTATGGTTAAAGCGGGTACAAGACAGGAATGCATCAAAATGTTCAAATGTTTGTTAAGCTTATGGGACTTAACTACGGGGTTATCAGTCCCTAAACTTACAAACTACTTATCAACTACCTTATACTAAAGACGGCACAAATATCCATGCCCGAGGGGGGATTCGAACCCCCGACCCTAGTGGCCGTGCAGACCGTGACTGGAGCGCCTCAGTCTCCTCGGCCACCGCGGTCGAGGAATGCATCCCTTGTCATAGATGTAATAAGATATTTGATATAAATAAATGCTGCAAGTATGTTCCTTTTGACAAGTCCAGAAAGTACAGATGCATCGGTGGATTTCATTAACCTTTCAATTTGTCATTTCTCGAAGCACATGCATATCATATATTTCATTGCATGCAGTCATGGTATATTTTATGACGTTTATTTATTATTTGCTTATTGCCAGCTTTCACTAATTATTTGTTATTTCATTCGCTGCAACCGTATATTTGATTAGCTAATCGAATAACAAGTTTTCTGTGACATGGATACGGCTGTTATATATTTATGAATGCAGAGCAATTTGTATCGAAACACAAACTCGCAGTTAATTCGAAATGTAAACGCTAGGTTAATACATTACTTGAAGCTTCGTCCTAATGTTTCAGTGTTGTCAACTTAGAAGTAAAAAGGAAGGAAAGAAAGAAGGAAGGAAGGAAGGAAAGAAGATTAGGGTTTAACGTCCTGTTGACATCGTGGTCATTAGAGACGTAGCAGTCGCTCGGATAGTTTTTGTCAGTCATGGGGAAGGAAATGAGCCGTGCCGTTTCAGAGGAAGAATCCCTCATTTGCCTGGAGTGATTTACGTAAAACACGTTTCCTAAATCAGGGTGGCCGGAGGCGGGTTTTAATCGCCATTCTTCCGAATGCGTGTCCAGTGTGATACTACTGCCCCACTCCGATATGTACCAGTATCTTCCACTTATATTCCTCGTCGTGACGTGTGAATTATCTGCATGCGCCAGTAACAAGAACAGGATAAACCTATGCAGGACGGCTTTGAGGTCTGGCACATTTCAAGTTCCCGTTCCCATTATATATTATACTCCTCGCTTTGCGCAACATATCTTATGTATAGTGTGACGTTGCTTAGAATACTATTTGCCACATGACAACACGACTATGTTTCTTAATAATCACACATATTCATGGCAGAATTGGCGTACATTTGCTTAGCATATTGCTTCTTTTTTACAAATTTTTGAGGATGCTCCACAAGGGCGAGAAGCGTCATTCTTAAAGAAATTGCAGCCGGTACTACGTTATGTACAATTTTATGTAGATGAATATGCAGAAAGTGGTTTCTAAATTATAAACCAACCAGCTGAAAAGTGCTCCTGTCAGAACAAAAAAAAAAAAAAAAAAAAAAAAAAAAAAAAAAAAAAAAAAAAAAGTTGCTGTGTAAACGACTGTGCCGGCCGCGGTGCCCGAGGGAACTGAGGCGCTCCAGTCACGGTCTGCACGGGCACTACGGTCGGGGGTTCGAATCCCCCCTCGGGCATGGATATTTGTGCCGTCCTTAGTCTTAGTTAGTTCGTAAGTAGTTTGTAAGGTTAGGGACTGATGACCCCGTAGTTAAGTCCCATAAGTTCTACAAACATTTGAACATTTTTGAACCACATCCCTAGGCCTCATTGTGCTCTCTTTACATACAACATCGTTTTGTAATCCTTTAACGCAAGCTCTCGTAAAGATTTTATACACAGCCTCACCCTCCTTACCCCTGTCCACGCATTTCTCCTACTGCCTCCTTTTTCTCAGTTTCTGCTACCTGTCTCTCCTACCGTATTCCACCCGTTCTCCCTGTTTTCCTCACAACTTCTATTTTCTCCCTCATTTTAACTGTTTCTGTGACAAACCTCACGGTCCGTCTCGTTTCCTCTAACAGTGGCATTGCCTCACAGTCTGGTGTCTGCCCCTTCAATAAACACTGTGTCCTCTCTACACCTGACCTTTCGGATGGTTTGGTCAGGCTTGTAAGCTCTACGTAAACAAAATATAACACATATAGCGGATGGCGGAGAGTAGATTTTTCATTTTATTTTTTTAGTAGCCCAGAGCTTATGTATGATATCCATACATCTTTTATCAATTCCACTGTCTACGTTTTCTTTTACTCTCACCGTTTTACTTTTATATTTTTATGACACCTGTCTTTCTGCCACCATGTTCTGTCTTTCTCTCCTACTAACTTTGTCTCTTCTCTGTTCCACTCCTCTCTCTCTCTGATTCTCTTTCACCATAAAAAATACGTGAATATGATCCTACGGCAAAATGTGCAACAATCTTTAAAATCTCAGTTTTCAATGGGTAAACAGGAAAGACAAATCATTGCAAACCAAGGTTTTAAAGATCGTTTCCCATTGCTTCCTCACTGCAGTTTCGCCTTGAAAATGGCAGGGTGGTCTCCTGCCGAAATATCGACATACCCGTAAGTTCAAAAAATGTTTGTATAGTCTATGGGACTTAACTACGTGGTCATCAGTCCCTAAACTTACAAACTACTTATGAACTAACTAAAACTAAGGATGGCACAAATATCCATGCCCGAGGGGAGATTCGAACCCCCGACCGTAGTGGCCGTGCAGACCGTGACTAGAGCGCCTCGGTCCCCTCGGCCACAGCAGCCGGCACCCTTAAGTTTTTCGAAGTTGTTATTCGCCAGGATAAATTAAGGAATCAGGAATGGTGTATATTTACGATGTGGCAGAGTAGACGAGTTGCTATAAAAAGCCACATAACATGTGTCCTATGTATACTTGGTACAGGTGTACAACTGTTAGTATGTAACCAAAGCAAATTTAAAACAAAGACAAAAAACGAAATTTTCACTGATTCTTCCGTTGATTCTATTATCATGTCATCATTATCTTCATAATATGTCCTACAAGTTCGTTTTATTTAGTTAACCGGTTTACGGCTTTCAAGGCCATTTTCTGACTCAGCAGACATCCATAGCATGATCCAAACATCGTATCGAAATTGTACCATCTTATGAACGCGAGAAGCTGTAGCTGAGAAACGGAACAACAGAGGTTACGCAGGCACACGCTCGATATAGTCAGACCAGTGTTCTGAATGAACCAAAAACTGACATGGACAGGAAGCTTGTAACGAAAAAGTAGCAGCTTAAAAGAAATGCTAGCAGTAGCGGGAGAAATGTTAACAGCAATGTAGATGTGACATACGCGATAATAAAACAGACGTGAAGAAGGGTGCAATAACCCGAATTCCGAAGAAAGGCGAAATGAAGTGTGTGGTACTTGAAGCTCGAAGGACTGGTAAAAATGAAATAGGTGAGGATCAAATAAGGTTCTCGAGAAATGTAGAAACAATGGAAGCGTTGCTGATAACAACAGAATATAAATGGAAGAAGGAAGATAGCCAGGACTTTTATTAAGTGTAGACTCTGAAGACATGAAAGGAACCATTAACTGCAAAAGGAAACGTAGTACTTAAGTAGGCAGTAAAGGAACCTAAAAGCATATTTTGAAAAGTAATCGAAGGTCGTTTAGACAGTAGCGAATCCTAAAATATATATCTTATTGATAGATCTGAAGCATTGAATTAAAATTTGTGGTGCGGCCGGGAATCGAACCCGGACCTCCATGCTTACTTTTTTTTTTTTTTCTGTGGGTAGTTCTCTTCGTTGCGGACGCTGATCGTTTTTGTTCGTTGTTGTTTGGTCTGTTGTTGGCTCAGCTTTTTTATTACAGAGGGCATTGAGCCCTCTGACCGGGCGCGCTGAGCCACGGCGCCCGGTTCTTACTAGGCAGACGTCTTAACCGTTAGACTACCACACCACTAACGATTAAGGCGCCTCGGAATAGTCTATGTACGATTACCCTCCACAACACAAACTTTAATTCAGCTGAACAAGTTAAAAGTGAAGAGAGCAGAGAATGTATATGCACAATAATAACGAAACACTGTTTTCCCTCAATAGTGCGTGGAGAAGTCACTCACTTCTAGCGAGTTATCTCAGTCCTGTTTCGGCCAACGCGACGGTCAATTCCTGCCGAAACATGGAATAAGTTGTTTTATTCGTTAGGCCTGTCGATTAAAATTTAGAGAAGCATACCGCAATAATCTAGTTTATGTAATTAAAGTTTTATTGTATCTGTGTAAATTTCTCAATGATAAATCTGTTGTAAACTTGTGCAATGGTTTGTGGTGGCCACTTTACTACGACAGAATTAAAGTAGCTGGCATCCGTAATAAAGACCAATAAATAAATAAAAATAAAATTAAAAAGAAATATATTGCGTTTTCGGTTTACATCAGGGCCCATAACACCTCATTTCAGATTTACACTTTCAGTTGAGCTCAACGGATCTGCAACCTGAGCGTCATACTGCTGTGCTGGGATAACACCTAAGACATCAGGTTAGTGAAAAACTTGATAAAAGAAATTTTGTCTCTTTCCTGACCAGACAGAAGACAACTACGCCCCTCACGTGTTCTGCATTGTTAGTACCAATGGGGACAGGTGCACGTCGTTCGTGTTAACGCGATTGAGGGAAAGATGGCAGAAAAGGAAAGAAAGTGTTGTCTAAGGTGGAAACTGTAAAATTTTTTAAGTTGTGAACGTCGTAGAACATCTCGGACATACTGACATGAACTTTGTTCCACCATGGACCCCTTCTCTTAGTTCTAGTACCACAGTAAAGTCGTAACACTGCACTGCACTGCCGAAACAAATGTTCAAATGTTTGTAAACCTCTTGTGCGTCTGCATAAATTCTCCGCAAACCACCGAAAGGTGCGTGGCGGAGGGTACTCAGTACCACTACTAGTTGACCAAATTGCTATGGTCATCAGTCCCTAGACTTACAAATTACTTAAATTAACTTACACCAAGGACAACACACATCCCCATGTCCGATGGAACGGGCTCCCAGACCGTAGTACGGAAACGCAGCCATTCTGCGCGGCTTATGTCTTCACGTAAGTCGCTTTGTTTGTGTTAATGATCAACAAAAATCATATTTAGTTCATAATTTTATTATAATGTAGTGAAGGGAAGTATTGTTTATACTTTCGATGGTTATTACTGACTTAAATTTTTTGTACAACGCTATTTTCGATTCCTTTTAATATCTCACCTACAGTCGTTTAGGAGATTAATGCTCTGTACGTGTCTCTGGTATCAGACGTCCTATGCTGAGAATCTTGATCTTGTTTCTTAGAACTTCAGACGGAAAAGCAACTGTTGCAAGGGGCTTTTCGTTTAATGCATCGTTCTCTTTATCAGGCATCCTCTGTTGTGCCAATTAACTTCCACAATTAGTACAAATGCCCTCTTGCATTTTAATGTGCCAAAAGTACTCCCGTGGAGCACATTTTGGCTGCATTTAGCTCACGGAGGGTCATTTACTCTTTCTTAAAATGAACCGCTCTGGGAGCTATTGAAGCGACACTGGGTCACGTGACACTGAATTGCCAGAAAGATTATCATCCTCCCCTGGGGAGCCTTACCTGGTTCTCTCACCTACCGTTCCGTGAGATTAAAGCAACACGACTGCTTTATAGCAACTTAATACTAGCGTTTCTTGTGGAAACACGTGTGGTATTGTTATGGAAACCTGAAGAAATGCTTGTGAAATAAATTTTAAAGAAATTTCGTTGCTGTGGTGATTATCGCCTAGAAGCACAAAATTATGCTGCATATAACTGAGCTACCTTGCAGTTAGGTACAATAATAACGCAGCACTGTTAATGTATAAATAGTGTATATTCCAGTCATAGAAAATCAATCCATGTATCGGTGAATTCAGATATTACCACGCATTTATTCTACACTACTACTACTACTCTTCTTTAATGTTCATCTTTAAAGGAAGGTATAAGATGAACATTAACAAGAGTAAAACGAGGGTAATAGAATGTTGTGTCAGAAAATCTGGCAATGCTGAAGGAATTAGATTAGGTAATGAGACAATAAAAGTAATACATGAGTTTCGTTACTTGAGTAGCAAGATAACTTCTGATGGGCGAAAGAAATGAGATATAAACAGCAGAATGGTTATGGGAAGAAAAGCGTTTCTGAAAAAGCGAAATTTGTTGACATTCAATATTATTTTAAATGTTAGGAAATACTTTCTGAAAGCATTTGTGTTGAGTGTAGCATTGTATGGTGGTAAAACGTGGATGAGGATGAGTTCAGACAAAAAGATGATAGACGCTTTCGAAATGTGGTGCTACAGACGAATGATGAAGATTAGATGGGTAGATCACGTAACTAATAAGGAGGTGCTAACAGAATTGGGGATTTGCTGAAGGGTTAAAACATGAAATTTTGATGTGTCGCACGCTACTGGTGCTAATAAATTCTTTCCATGCGTTACAAGTGAAAGTAGAAACATTGTCAGAAGCGTGACAGGCTTAGAAATGGTGGGAAAGAAATCATTTCAACGCATATACCTTAACAAATTTCGAAAAAGAATGCCATACAAGCCAAAAATGTACTGAACACCACATCTTGCTGTGGTGCAGGTTGCAGCCACACTCCCACCTAAAGTGGCAGAGGACATTCGCCGAGAGACTTGCAGGGCGCTCACCAACGCCAGAACTCCTAAATCTAACATCACAGCTGAGGAGAATCTTGCACTCACGAAGCTCCAGGAAGACAGCAGTATTGCAATACTCCCAGCAGACAAAGGGAACTCTACAGTCATTATAAAGCGGATGGATTATGATGAGAATGTTTTCCAACTTCTTGAGGACCCTGCTTACAGATCTTTGGAGTTGACCCCACTGACAAGGTGGATAAGAAGACTAAGGCACTCCTGAAGGAGACAGGAATACCCGAGAAGGTCATCAGACAACTTAGGGCGAAGGCACCTGTACCTCCTAGATTGTACAGCCTTCCTAAAATACACAAGGACGGTGTGCCCCTACGTCCAATAGTCAGTAATATTGGGGCACCCACATATGAAACAGCAAAAATATTTCAAGAATCTGCTTTATCCACATGTGGGGAAATATGTTCGCCACATCCTCAATTCAGAAGACTTCCTGCAATGCCTCAAGCAACTATGCGTCACAGACTCAGACATCATGATTAGTTTTGATGTGGTATCGCTGTTCACCAGGGTCCCACTGCAAGATTCACTAGACCCGATTGCAGAGAAATTTGACGGCGCTCTATTGGACCTGTTTCGACATACGCTGACCTCCTGTATGGAAACCAATATTATGAATAAACAGAAGATGTAGCTATCGGCAGCCCCATGTCTCCTGTGGTTGCCAACATGTTCATGGAGAGGTTTGAGGAGAGGGCGTTAGAGACAGCCAGATATACACCCTCCTGCTTCTATAGGTATGTGGATGATACATTAGTGATCTGGCCTCATTGGAAAGACAGGCTCAATGAGTTCCTTGAACACCTTAACTCGGGCCACCCCAACATCCAGTTCACCTTGGAACTGGAGGAGAATGGAAAGCTGCCGTTTCAAGATGTACTAGTTAGAAGGAAAGCAGATGGATCTATTGGCCACAGTGTGTATCGGAAACCAACACACACTGACTTATACCTGCAGGCCAGCAGCTGCCACCATCCTGCACAGAAGAATGGGGTCCTCAAGACATTGATCCACAGAACATGTGCCTTCGGACTAAGAAAGTCTACCTGCAGAAATTGAGCACCTTAAAACAGTATTCTACAAGAACGGATATACGACAAGAGAAATTTAGAGGGCATTCCAACCAGCATTCACACCAGAGGTTCCAGAAGCAGAGGAAGAGGAAGAGAAGAAGATGGCATATCTGCCTTACGCTGGTTCTGTTTCATCCAGAAATAGTAGGATTCTACGTAAACATAACATCAAGATTATTTTCTGTCCAGCAAGCAAGATGAGGGGCTTGATGGGAAATGTAAAAGACGACCTGGGGTTACAGAAACCAGGGATTTATAGGAACACTTGTCAATGTGGAATGTCCTACATTGGACAGACCACCAGAACTGTGGACTTCAGGTGCAAGGAACATCAAAGGCACACCCGATTAAGGCAGTTGCTGAGCACTGCATGGAGCTGGATCATGTCATGAACTACAATGACACCAAGATTCTGGCACAGACACCCAGATTCTGGGACAGTGTTATAAAGGAGTCCATAGAGATAAAAGTGTCTGACAATGTCATGAACTGAGATACCGGCTATCAGCTAAGTAGGGCCTGGGACCCTGCTCTGGAACTATTAAAGAAGCAAGGAGGACAACATCAGTATACCACAGACAAAGGTGCTGGAGGCATGGACATGCAGAACGATCCCCAAACAGAGCACCAGGAGGATGGGACGGAAGATACAACATCGAGGAGTGGACGCAATGGGCGCGGACCACAGAGGGAGCGCCAGACTGAAGATGAAGCTCTCAGAGGCGGGTACGATGGGCGCGGACCACACAGAGAGCACCCAGGGCTGCAAAAGACGGAAAACAGAACGTCAGCGCCCCAAAACACCTCAGCGAACGGGCGCGGATGGCAAACGGAACGCCAGAGCTCAGATGGTACGATCGGAGGCGGGACTGGCGGGCGCGGACCACAGACGAAGCACCCAGGGCCACTACTGACATCAGCGCCCCAGAACAGTTCAGCGAGCGGACGCGGACCGCAGATGGAGCGCCAAACTGCAAAAGACACGGTTCGGGGCGGGCGTGGACCACAGAGGGAGCACCTACAACCGCCAATGGAGGGGGAAGGACGCAGACATAAATACTGGACCAGGTCCACTCGGAAAGCAGTCTTAGGTCGCACATGATGAAGGTTACGAGTTATGTAGCCGAAATATTGTGCAGAGTAGACACTGACAGCCAGCAGAACACCCGACTACCCATCATGTCACTAGATCGCTGGGAAAGCCTGAAGAGTTACATTTTTATAATGTTTACAATGACTAAATTAAAACAATTATGCAGTTTTAACATAAGCTGAACATCGCAGACAAACCACTACATTGCAAGAGACATCAGATAATGTTCGCTAGAAATATAATTAGCAAAAACGTATTGTTGCGAAATATTAATGCTATGTTTTTTTAATAAACATAAACAATTTAACAAAATAATATAAAAACATTACCACTGATGCAAGTAAACGTTTTGAATCAAATTATAATGTTTTATGAATAGATTCGTGGTTATGCATAAAGAAAGGCTCAGTTTCGACTGGTATCAATCGTTTGATTTACCTGAACAAGCGGAATTTAAATGGGGTATATACACTACAAGTTCTAGTAAGAAACTGCCTCCACTACCATTTTACGTCCTATTTTGGAGTATTGGTGCAGACTGCAGAATCCCCACCAAGTGGGATTTACTGAGGATATAGAGAAAATTCAAAGAATTGCAGCTCATTTTCTACTATCGCGATATGGGAGAGAGGGTCACGGAAATGATAGACGAGTTGTAGTTGGAAACCATTAAAAGAAGGGCGTTATTCTCCGTCATTTATTAGCGAATTCTCTTTTAGGAACCTTTTCTTTGGAATACGATGTTTTGTTAGCACCCGCCTACATAGGGTGACATGATCATCATAAAATCACAAAACTCAGATCGAAAACGGATAGAGTTAGGTGTTCCTTCTTCGCGCGTGCTATTTGGAAATGGATCGGTAAAGAACCGTATAACAGTAGTTTGAAGAAACCCCTTCCATGCACTTCACTGTGATTTGATGAATGTTTATGAACATGTAGAAGTACGCTACATATTTTGTCGTTATATAAGACATATAAATATAGATGTAAGTAAAATATATAACTAATGTTGCCATAAATCTTGCAAAGTTCCTCAGTAATTAATTTAAAATTTTGCCTGATACTCTAGTGAAGATTGGCAGAGATATATGTAGTAAACATTAATATAAATCTCCGAAATTCTTGAATGAGTTGCTTCCAAGTTTTAGGTGGTACCCTAATAATCTCTCGTTCAGTCATAACTCGTATGTGCATATATGCAATAAGTAATAATTAGTGTACTCACTTAGAATTTTATAATTCCTTCATGATTTATTGATATAACTGTTCATATGGCATACATTTACAGATCAATAGCTCATGTAGTACTGAGGTACAAGGAGACGATCATATTACGAAATAAACCATTTTCGTACATGGTGTAACACCACCTTCAGGCGATGATGTGGCATCCATTGGATCATAATGCGGCGAATAGTGTCTTGGGATATTCCACGCCTGCTCGACCTGGCCAAATGTTCTAAATATTCAATTTTTTGTAATTTTATGGGACTTAACGTCTGTGGTTATCATTCCCTAAGCTTACAAACTACTTAAGCTAACTCAAACCTAAAGACAACATAACATCCACTCACGAGGTAGGACTCGAACCCCCTATGGTGAGTAACAGTGCACTACGCAGCATGGCGCTTTAGACTGCACGGCCACTCCACTGCAGCTCGACCTGTCCTAATATTTGCAATTTTAGGAATGCGCTGAATCTAGCTGCACAAAAGAACAAATTTCGAAATGCTATCGCCATTCATTCGCGTGACATAAAACTCTCATACTTAATTCATAAACTCTTTAGCCAAAGAATTAGCTCTGATACTATTTCTTAGTTATTACACAACTTTCGTGAAATTTCGCGGACTTACTATTAAAAAATAATAAAATAAAATAAAAACTGAAATTAATTTTCGATAATGGGTTCATAACTATATTTTTGTTCGTTTGTATTTCGTTGGCGAAAAGTTTTAATTACTTTACTGTAGGTCTAGTACGGCATGCCTGTTATAAATTTTGAAATGACTGCCCAGCAGTAAACAGAGACAACGAGTTTACGAAAATGGCGCAGAACAAGGAAATTAAAATTTCACTTGCGTTTGTGAATACAGCTCGTAAAAAGTGAGTATTTGACAGGGGTTAAAATATACAATGCTGATTGGTCTTTTGATTAGAGAGGAACGATCCAGTGATCACCGCCGTGTTACTAGACTGCAGAACAAAGCCGTTTAATTTTTGTTATCGCGCTTTTAGATGATCTTCAGAAACAGTTTTTGTGCAGTAGTACTAACGTAGCGACCACTGGATTCCACGCGGTGACTATCCTGCTTCGGGTTGAGCACAGCGCCGCTTTCCATTACAATCTCAGTGGACAACTCCACTACATCGCGCACACTTCTTCATGAATGGGACAAACAACAACAAAAGAACAACACTACCCGTAATTTCCGTTTACCCTAGTCAATGTCGTGAAACAGTTGCTTTCAAGATACTTGACAACGTCCTGCTTCTATCCAGATGCACCACTCCACTTCTTTTTATAAAGTGACAAGTTCAAAAATTTGTAATTACTAATCGGACGGCACTACATTATTTACGTCGGTGATCACCTTCACTAGAAAGACTTGAACTACCTATTCGAATTAGGAACAGCCATTTAAAACGCTAGAAAATCGTCATCTGTCTCATGACACTTTCCGTCACACCATGCAATGGCACCTCTCATTGGAGGAACCAAAGTAGTGTTCGAAACACCGCCAAATTACTCTCAGTAAGGAGAAGAGGTGTGACCGTGTTAACCTTCGTGTCCACAGTAAATAAATATTAATAAATCTATGGCGTGATGCTCACCGAATGATCATGTCTGCCGACCATTGTCCACTCTTTTAAACCCCTAAATGTGACGCGTCTGAGCTATGGCTTAGTACCTACACCAAAGACATCCATATGGATGTATTTATAGATACATCATGGTCCCTCGCAGGAAATGACTTCATTTTGTGTAGATGTTTATTGAAGAAATATGAATTTTCGTTATAAAGTGTCACTGTACTCTGTCATCACTCCAAGGGATCGTCCATTGATTTTTAATGCGAACAGACTTTACAATAAGAAACCCCATTTCCAAAGATGGTTCATTTTCTCCCTGTGTAGAGTATGGGCGTTAATTTTCAGTACGACAACACTTCTCCGTTCTGATGCTCGGAGACAACGGACATGGGAGTGTTATTTATCATGGATGTACACTGCCGAAAAAGAAACTGCAACACGCACCAGCATGTGATTTCTTAGAGGTCTCAGCAGTGTATTTGTCACAGTCATCGACGATCTGATGACGGTCGAGAAACCTATGGGTACACCCTCTCTTCGGGCAGAACCGTGCGGAGTTTAGAAAACAGTGTTCGCAACATTCTTTCTAGCAAACAACCACGCCCCCGGATTTGCACGTGCCCACGTTGACCAGCTTCAGCCATTTGAAGGAGATCATATTTGGCGCCTGATCTTAAGACTTCCAGCGTCCGCCACCGCTGAGAAGCGTGTTGCTTTTTCCAAATAGTATAACAACTCAGAACTTCATTTTTTCTTGAAAAAAATTAATTTAGCCAGATGCTACCGGTTTCGGTCATTAGACCTTCGTCAAGCGCCAACAAAAGCGATAACACTTGGCTAAATTAATAAATGGCATACGGTCAAACGCAATGAATTTTCAAATGTATCTAGTAGCTGTAAAAGCCACCTAATCAGTTAGGAAATCATGTTTAAACACATGGAAGCAGTTGATATAGCATGACAGAAACAAAATCTTTAGTGCATCCTTCTCAGTGTTCCACCGATTTCCTGTTTTGGTCCCGGGCGAGGCCGACCGTTCATGGCGTTTGACGGGCAAGACAGTGTGACGTCATACGTTGGTTGACGAGAAGCCAGATTTAGTCTTGGACTGCGGCATGTGATGTGGGCGTGCCACTGCCGCGGTACCGTTAACGAACACTGCTAGAAGCCGCTCATCCATCACTGTCCCACGTGAAGCATTTGTCTACGAGACATTTCATTAATCCGAGATCTACCTTGCTTCAACTATCATTTACGACAACCTATCCATAATCTATCCTTACTTCCCTGTGTTTTACACCGGTGACTGCATCACCGTCTGTGCCGAGTAACGAAGAATTTCCTCTCTACCTACATTCGAGTAAGATGTAGCGTCTTCCCAGCGCGTTGGTACAACATTTAAATCATCTCACAAATACTTCCTTAGCACTGACGACTAGAGCAGCGTTATTAACTTACAGTTACATGGTACAGTTACTTGCAATGAAGTTTGAAATGTGGAGTAAAGGATCTCCTTTTATCAGGGGATCAGTTGAGATATATAGGTTATGTAGTATTGCCATCACAGAATGAACTAAAATGCTTCTACGTTTGTCAGTTCTACGGAGAGGAGACAACAACATTACAGAAACCCAGATAGTGATAATAAGAGAAAGTTGATACAGAGGCGATGGTGCTGACTTTATATATATATATACATGTGGCGTTTGTTCGGAAAGAACAGACATCACATTCTGATCCTGCAGCTGTTATTATTTAATATTCATAGAATATATGACTTCAACTGCTATTGGGCAAAGCTGAAAATGTGCACCCAGCCGGGATTCGAACCCGGGTCTCCTGCTTTCTAGGCAGTTGCGCTGACCCCTACACCACTGGGGACACAATGGTCACCGCACCTGCAAGGACTACCCATGCACGCCTCCCGTCAGATACAAATTCCCAGCTTCGCCCTGCCCATAGTACTCAAACTCGTAGTTTAACTAATTCCCGTAAGAGTAAGGGCTTCAAACTTGCCCACCCCTCCCCACTAACGATAGGATCATTGCCCGTCACCGGCATATTATACATGTGGCGTTTGTTCGGAAAGAACAGACATCACATTGACTTTGTTTAGCCTTTCAAACAAATTACACAGGCAGTTAAGTACAGATAGTGTAGTGAACATGTATTGCAATGTAACTACGTGACTTGTCCGAAGATATGGCATGAGGAGCCATACGAAGGTTGGAAGCGTGACAGACACTGAAGGAGGTGGCTGCTTAGGGGTCCGTATCTGGGGTCAATGCACAACTGAACCGGACTAGGAACGTAATTCGGTGACAGTCCGGTAGATGTCAATGTAGTCCCTATATGGTCGTTCGAGCATGCCTTACTGAAATTGCCTGACCATCAATTTTGAGAAAGGGAATAAAGCTACTCCTCCAGTTTTCATGCTTTAAAGGCATTTCATTTTCTGATGATTGTGTATGCATCAGTCATAACGAATACACATCTGTATAATTATTTTAAACAGACATACGGGTACAAATGTGTTACATATTTTATGTTAAAGACACGACTTATCAACTTGTCCTATCGATTTTATTGCCACGACAATGACTTTGAAATAACCAGTCTGAAGAGTTTTATCACTTGATAACGGTCTAAGACAGAAACCAGGTTGAGGAAATAAACAATCATTTCAGTCAAGTGGCGGTGAATTCCTTTGATATATAATTTCACAAAAAGTTTCACTTTCCTAGAGAGAAATGATTAGTTTTTTTTATTTTTTTTTTCTCAGTCGTTTCTGATGAAAGTAAGACGTAGAAATGTCTGGTTATCTTTCACACGCTGTAGTGTCAAATTTTCGTTACAACATTTTCCTGTTCATAATTTGTAACAGTCTCTGTGAAAAGACTTAACATTTTTTGGAACGTCGTAGTTTGGAATGAAGAAATGTGACAGACTTTAGCTTATTGATCGCTATGAATTAGGCCACACATAACTACAAGTGAAATGTAGCTAAAACTGGAAAAGAGTTTTTCCAATGGTACTGATACATAACTTTTTCTAAATTAAATATGTGTTATACGATTATGTCAATGCCGCGTTCGCAAGTCAACGGATTGGGATGAAATAAATCGCAATTTGCGATCAGTTATGGCTTCACTGTACTAGGTTTAGATGTAATACCAATGTGAATGAAAATTTGTGCCTGGCCGGGATTCGAACCCGGGATCTCCTGCTTACTAGGCATACGCGTTGACCACTCCGCAAACGAGGACACAGTGACCAATTCCACTGCAGAGGGCTCTTTCCTGCACGTCTCCCGCAACACCCAAATCTCCATTCGCCACGCTGTCTCTTTCCTATTACCACAGATTTAGAGATTTGGGTGTGGCGGGAGACGTGTAGGGAACGGGCCGAGTCTGGAGACGGGTTGGTCACAGTATCCTCGGTGGCAGAGTGGTCAACGAGTCTGCCTAGTAAGCAGGAGATCCCGGGTTCGAATCCCTGCCAGGCACAAATTTTCATTCGCCGCACATTGGTATTACATCTAAACCTAGTACAGTGAAGCCATAAGTGATCGCAAATTGCGATTTATTCCATTAAAAATGAACGCTGTAACGTCGTCAAAAATATATAATTGGATTAGGATGAATTTTGCTTACAGTGTCAAACATCGAAGTAGTCTACAATGAATTACTACTAGGCAGTACATGGTGTTGTAACCTCGTGTGGTTTTAACCGTCCATGTTAGAAAACTCTAAATCCGTCGGCGAGGACCGATGCCAGCAGAGACGTGCTGAAATGAGATCCACGTAACCGCTTACAATTTTCTTTCTTTCTTTTTTTTTTTTTTTTTTTTTTTGGCTGTATAAATGCCCGTAACGTGGACCATGACACGTTAAATACTTGTGTGTACTTGAATAACTATATAATTTTATTTCCGAAACGATCTTATCATAGTTTTTTCATTCCATTTCTCCCGTCCTCCATCTTCTAACCATTTAATCACTCATAGCATTTTGTCCGCAAATCTTGAGGATTTACCGATGAATATCATTTGGTTTAAGTTTCTTTGCCTTTAAAAACGAATCACAGATCTGATTTTACACGCAGTGGCATTTTTAAAAAACGGCTGACATTATAAAGAAGCACTACCTGAAAATGGCGTACATGTCTTCTCCTTGAGTTAGAGTAACTGCCGTAAATGCTTGAACAGTCCATTTAATTGCTCTTCCAGGTCCTTTGTTGTCTCTGATAGAATCTCTATGTCATCAGCAAACCGCGAGGTTTTTATTCCCTCTCCTTGGGCTTTAATTCCCGCTCTAAATTTCTCCTTGCATTTCCTAGATTTACAAACTACTTAAGCTAAGTTAAACTAACCTAAGGGCAACACAGACACACAGACATCTACACCCGACGGACGACTCGAACCTCTGACGGGAATGACTCAGCAGTCCGCAGAAGGCGCCTTAGAGAGTTCGGTCACTCCCGTGCGTATCTGCCCATAGACTTACAAACTACAACACAGACACACACTCATGCCCGACTCGAAGCCGAGACACAGCAACATGACGCTCCAGAACGTACGGCCATTGCCGCGTGACAGTATGTACTAGTGTGCTACTGGCCGTTCAACAGTGGGTAGACTGGTTCCCGCGAAAGACCGTACTTCACCATTGTCAGCCTTGGCTAGTCCCCAGGAGGGTCTGCCTACCACTGTCGGCAAAAGGGGTGAACGCAGACCTTGTGATGTTAACTGAGGAGCTGTTTGATTAAGAAGTCGCGGCTCCTCTTAAGAGAGCCGAAATAACGGCCGAAAGTGTCGGCAGCTGAATACGTTCTCCCTCCATACCGCATCCGTTGACGTATTCGGCCAGAGGAGGATGACGTGGTGGTCGGTCATTGCCAGTAGTGCCTTTCGAAGCCTGTGAGTCGAATACATATTAGTGTGGACGAGTACTGCTGAAGGGATAGTATTCAGTGATACGAGTCTATATGGTTTTCTTTTATGTATAGTAGAAGCTCTACAATACGAAATTTCGCCTGTAGTCCGACACAACGGGCCGAGTTCACGTGACATGGACAGGAGGACCTACTTCAAGTAAACAGATTAGTAAACAATACGTAATCAGCCACCAATTGTTGATTGTCGTGTACATTCTGCAATTGAATTAGTGCGGCTTTTAACTTGACAATGTTAGTAAGTGTTCTCTCCTACAGTATGACTGAAACAAGATATAGTAAAATAAAATACTTTGGTCGAAAACTCGGGAATTATTAAAAAAATTAACGATTTAGTTTTATTTTATAGTGTTGGGTGTTTTACGGTTTATGACACTAAATTTATAATAAAATTGTATTGCTCAATTTGAACAGCAGAAAGTAGTGACAGGAAAGTGATAAAAACCGTCGAGTACCCACTAACTGAAGACGCTTTGTGCACATGGCTGTTCCAGGAACATTGTAAACTTTGCCAGTACAGACTGTACTACATGGCCGCGGCGGAGTGGCCAAGCGCATTGAGGCGCTATGCTCTGATGCGCGAGGCCACTCCACGTTGGGGGGTGAGGGGATTCCAATCCCTCCTCGTGCATGGATGTTTGTGTGGTCTTTAGTCTAAGGTAGTTCATAAGTAGTTTGTAAGTTTAGGGACTGACGATCCCGCGATTAAGTCCCTAGAGCTTAACAAACATTTAAACATTTTTGACTGTACGACATAGTGATACTGTGAGTGCATCTAACTAATGATACGAGGAATGAGGAAAAAGACGTAGAAGCAGCTTTAGCATTGGCGAGGTTGCAAGAGAGAGCCTTAAAAATTTGATCTACAAAACAACAAAACAACAAAGACTTCATATCATAGAAAAAGTCTATTGATAAGGATGAACGGAAAACCATTTACTACTTTAAAAGTTGTTTTTGTTTTTAAATTAATACTTTTTCTCATAAATATATATTTATAGTACAGTCAACAGCTCCATGGATTACTGTTCAGAAATAACGATTCGCTTTGAGAAAGCCCGTGAGTCCTTTATGAAGATCAGAAACCATCTCTGTAGCCGCGACTTGAGCCTGGACCTAAGAACTCGGATGCTCAAATGTTATTTGTTCCCAGTCCTGTTGTATGGAGTAGAAGCTTTGACACTCAACATATATTGCTGGGTATTGCTAGGATGTTGCGAATATCATGGACAATATCATGTTATCAATGTGGAGGTTCTGAGAAGAACGGGGAAAGGCGTAGAGATCCTACAGCGAAATAAAGAAATCTACAATATCTCGGCCACATCGAGAGAGGTCCAAGATCGAAGGACTCTGCAACTCATAATACAAGGGAAGACAGAAGGAAAGAGATCTGTTGGAAGGAAAAGAATGTCCTGGTTTGGGAACCTACAAAAATGGTTTGTCTCGATATCTGACCTATTTAAAGCCGGCCGCGGTGGCCGAGGTGACTGAGGCGCTGCAGTCACGGTCAGCACGGCCACTACGGTCGGGGGTTCGAATCCCCCCTCTGGCATGGATATTTGTGCCGTCCTTAGTGTTCATGAAGTAACTGCTCGAGGTAATTATCGGAGAATGCGTTCAGTAGGATTTCGGACGATATTTTATGCTTGCCCCCGGTTTTCAACATATATTTTTGCCAACGAGGTAAGTTAAAGTCGCCACTAATTAACATTTTAGTCGCGGTGGAGTAGCCGAGGCTCCAGTCGCGGTCAGCACGGCCACTACGGTCGGGGGTTCGAATCCCCCCTCGGGCATGGATATTTGTGCCGTCCTAGTTCGTAAGTAGTTCCTAAGTAGTTTGTAAGTTTAGGGACTGATGACCCCGTAGTTAAGTCCCATAAGCTTAACAAACATTTGAATTTTTTTTTACCTATTTAAGGCCTATGTTGTGGCGTAAAGTCAGCCCCACGCGCCAGACGTAGATGAACGATCGTGTAGAAGGCGGCGGATGACCGGCAGCCAATCACAAGCAGGCGCCGCGCATCCTGGAGGGAGTAACCGAACCCGACATACATCTGGACGTTCGGCAGTTACTATTTGAGAATACGACAGCTACTATTCAGAACTCGGCAGCTACGAAGGCAGAAATTGGACAGTGCTAAGTTAGAACGCGGCTACGAACATAGCAGTAACTAGGTCACAGCGCGCAGCTAGCATCATACGGATGCCGCCGCAAGAAGCAAGATGAGAGAAAAAAACAGACTTATGTTCTTAAGTTGAGTATTATCAGTTTCAGTCGATAAAACTTGTATTATTAATCTGAATAGATATTTCAATTTTCTTCGATACCTGCACCAGTACCTTTACTGACGACTAGACCGGGACGAGTAAACAACAAAATGGCGACGAGGTCACAACAGCCTCAGCATCCTAAACTAAAATAGCTACGTTGATAGCCAACCTCCGAAATGGAGACGGTACATAAAGAAGGAGAAGTATTGTTTTCGATTTGTGTTTCACAGAGTATTTTTGAATTTTTGTGAGTCAAATGTTGTAATATTAAAAAAAAAAAAAAAAAAAAAAAAAAAAAATACACATTTTTATTGCAAATCCAGCATTCCAATTTCTGTAATCCGACATATCTCAGACTGCAGAGACTACGTTTCTCACAGCTATATTTTGAACTTGTCAACACTGAGTTCAGCATACGTCCACTTTCTGCTGGACGGAGAGAGCAAGATTACCTGTCAGCTGCTGGAAGGCTGTTGCTCTTGGATGTTATCAGACAGATGCTCAGCCGACAGCGCTGCCGTTGCCAGGGCAAGGCGGGTTCGCCGATGTCGGCGATAGCGGACGACGGGGTCACATGGGCAGGAAGCCCGCTCCGAAATCGATGCGTCATTTGATTTGCTACTCCGCGTTACATTTCGTCACTAAATCCCCTTTTACACATCGACTCTGCGGTGAAAACCGCCTACTCGAAGTGCGCGCATTTCGTGCCTCCTACTAAATCAGCCGCCACTCTACCGCTTGTTTGTCGATGACGTCAATGATCTATAAATTACGCCGACTGCGGAGTACTAAATTTTCGAGTGTGCTGCAGAATGCTCATGCGCAGAGGCAAGGAAGAGTAACGATTCTGCTAACACCTATAAATCTATTCTGATTTATCTCATTCATATTTCAGAAATGTTTTCGCATCTTCTTTAATGTTTTACTGTTGTTTGCTTTATGTTTCCATCACTCCGAAAATGTTGCACCAGAGCTTATTAATTCTATTTTCTACCAGCGTCTTCCTACAAAAGAGACGAATTCTGCAAGGAGAAAAATATTTTCGCTTTACTGGGAAAATCCGCACTTTTTTTTTTTTTTTTTTTTTTTTTTTTTTTTTTTTTTTTTGTTATTTCAGCTTAAGTTCGTACTACTATCCCTCCTCTCTCTTTCAATTTCCTCTTTTCTAAAAGCATTCTGTATTTACGGGAGAATAGATAAGAAATAAGGCCATCTTGCATAATGTACAAAACTACATGTGCAGTGTCCAAAGAGAGAAAGGTAGTAATCAAAATACAAATAGTATGTAACACTCACACAGTCATTTAATTCGAAAGTTGATTATAAATATTATGTCTTGTTACTTGTCCAGGATCTAATTTGAATAAACTCTTTGGTGAGCCTATCCCTGAGCAAGCAACGTAAAGTTTTCGGTGTGAGAAACATGGTAACGTCAAATCCATTCCGTAGTAATTAATAGATTGCTCTGAGAGTTATTAATCGTAATAGAAAATGTAAAGCTCTCTTTAAACTGTAGTCTTAAAGTTAAAAGATAGATCTGCTGAAAATAATGGGTATTCGTCGGATGTGTACTGTTTCATTCTCTCCTTTGCTTGTAGCTCTATAGAAGAACATTGCTCTCGCCTGCAGTCGTGTGCGCTTCACAATTCAAACTTTATTCAAACTTGTAACTAACACTGTCTTGTTTCAGAAATTTCCTTAAGCTGACTGGAAGACAGGGGTATCTTAGTAGTAAATACGTAAATGTGTTAAAACGTAGTACATCTTGTGAAAGGTTTTTACCCATCGCAATATATATGATCTCATGTTTATTGCGTATAATTTTGCCGGTATATAAGCATTTGTATAAGTGCTGTATGTCGTTACAAATCTGATGCGAATACAGTTGGCAGTAGAGCAGTAATAGATTAAAAACTGATGCCTGACGGGCCTGTTTCCCATGAACGTTACTGTTTATGTCCTCATATGTGTCGAAATGAAATACAATTTCGAAGGTACATTCAGCTGTATGTGTGCATGCTTTCTGTAGCATTTCTTGCGAGTACAATTTGTAGTTTATAAATTATAAACTGAACGTCATATCTAGTTCAGAAGTTTTACTCCATCAAAGTGGAAAGAAGCGAGAAATTATTTTTCTTTCATCATTCTGATGTGGTTGTCAACGATAAAAAATGTGATGAAAGTGTGACATTATATTTAAAGTTTGTTGCAAGTCGCTAAGTACTCTCGTTCCCAAACAGTGTATTAATAAAGTGTCGTCGCATGATGTATCCGTTTTTACGACTCCTATTGTTGAAGTTCAAATTGATTTCATAGGTTTTTTCTACGCGGTTTAAACCTCAGAATTTTTTGTGGGAGAGTACATCACGAAATTTACAACTATAGATAGTAAAGTTAGGACACAGTATTCAAGGACATAAGCCGAAATTAATTATCACATTTCGTAAATATAATAGGGATTTCGGTCAGGTAAAATCATCACAGTTCATGTGGTACTGAGGAAAGATGAGATCCGTTGGAAGTTCACTGAGACTGTGGGTACTACAGTGAAGAGCAGAAAGT
The DNA here is from genome assembly GCA_026315105.1 of Locusta migratoria. Lineage (NCBI taxonomy): Eukaryota > Metazoa > Arthropoda > Insecta > Orthoptera > Acrididae > Locusta > Locusta migratoria. The sequence goes on from CM048746.1 coordinate 340,449,392, forward strand.
TCGGATGAACCGGAGTATACCTCTGTGAAAAGCGCAATCACAGCTAGCGGATGGACAGACATAGAGACAATGGTGGTAACTTCGAAGAAACTTTGGTTAACAGAAATATACGTCAATCCTTAGGCTAAGCAGGAAGGGATTAGAAAAATATAAATACCTGCAAGTGTAGATAAATAAAGGCGGATTTTCTATAGGAAAAAATGAAGAAATTGCAAAAGAAATGGCGTGTGCGAATGACTCTGCAGTCGGGGGCACCATGTCGCATTTGGTCCCTAAGAGTTACAAACATTTAAAAATAAATAAATAAATAAATAATGACTGTCGGATGGACTGACAGACAGTAACAAGGAAACCTCAAAACAACCTTCGTCGGAAGTAAGGAAGTGGTGGTAACATCATCTGGAAAATGAATTCGTATTGCACAGTTAAGTGTTTACCAAAGGGTGGAAAGATGGATCCATAACACTGACGGTATCAATGATTTGCAGCCGCGGTGGAGTAACCGAGCGGTCTAAAGCGTCTCGCTGCGGAGCGCGCGGTTGCTCGCCGTGGAGGTTCGAGTCCTCCCTGGGGCATGGGTGTGTGTGTTTGTCCTTAGGTTAGTTTACCTAGGTTTAAGTAGTTTGTAAGCTACGGACTGATGACCACGCAGTTTGGTCCGATAGATTTACAAACATTTGAACATTTGTCAATGATTTGCAAAGAAAAAGAATTACAGGACCTCGAGATAAACTGCACAGTATAGTGAGTATAGAATCTGGATTAAACCTCAAAAGGACTACAGTAATGAAAAAAAGCAAAACTAGTTTGTTTGGAAAATAATCCGTGACGAAAGAAGCAAAGACAAACACCTAAAGTAGAGTGACACGTGGAAAGACGGACATTCATAATGAAGACAAATCTACTGGTATCAACCAAAGTTTACAGTTTTAGGAAGACAGTGGGACTGAGGTATTTTTCGCAGAATCTGCGAAGTAAGAAATATACGGAAAACACTGACAACAATAGCACATAGAATAATAGCAAGTGTGTTAACAGGAAATGTTCTCATTGGCATCTGCTATAAGAGTTCGATGTAACATAAAAACCGCTTAGTTATTGCTGAACTGTCAATTTTACCGTTTCTGCTATAGTGGAACTTTTTATACAGCTACATCTTATCTACATATCCCTTCCTAATACATCTTCATGTGTGTGACAGGTATCTATCCAAAATGTGCTGTAGGTCATTTGTTGGTCTGTTTGTAGGAAACCTGACAGTTAAGTCGTCCCTACTTTTAATAGCACGACTTTCACTTCTGGATCCTTGTTCTACAGAAATGTTCCATTAACGACCAAAAAACAACTTGGGAATCGATGAGAAAGCTCTTAATAGAAAAATGTAAAAAAAAAGGATCCACTTAAGAAGATTAAAGTAGAACTTGTTGTTAATTAACGTTTTGCTGTTTGGCGAATGTAGTTTTCAGGGCTCCTTGTGTTGATAACGACATCTGCTTATACATCTACATAAATTGAATTTTTTGTATTTAATGACAAGGTTTCTTCGTGAAATGTTTGGCACTTATGTTTCCTTTCGTTTATACTTCGTTATTTAAACAGTATAATAAAAGTGCATCATCTGTAATAATGTGTTTTATCACCAGTAATCTTTATGTTTGAACAGAAACCGTAACCTTTGTATCATATGACAACAGACTCCATCTCATTAATTCTGCGTGGATTCATAGTTCGAATAGCAAATGCCATGTCATTCGTCAAATATGATTTACCATAATCTTTATTGCCAACTTCGAAATATTAAAAGTACGATAAGATATAACGTTTCTGCCATTTGCATTCTTCAAACCACCAACTGCTTTAACAGTACTACCATTACAACAAAGAACAGCAGCAGCCAACCACGCGTTTCCGTGTTGATGAATTCCTTTTTTTTAAATATAGCGAAATTGAGAACACATCCGCAAAATGTCGTAAGGCCTTGCAATATCACTTGGGATCCTACATTTGTGTCACTTGTCGAGCAGCACGCGTGCAACAGCATTGAATACTTTCAGAGATGCCTCGCTAAATCAATATTGTAAGGCACTACGACATTTTGATGTTAATTTTGCAATATTATCAAAGGAACTTCGCAACACGAAACGGGTACTGTTGCTGTTCTTCGTTGTAATGGTAGTCCGATTAAAGTGCGTTGTAGTTTCAAGAGTGGAAATAGCAGAGACGTTATAGCATACCTTTATCTCTTTTACCTCTTTTACACAAAAACTGTTCTCTAATTTTCTTACAATGCTGTTTTGTGCCCCTGGCCCCTACTTCTTTCATCGGTAATCTCTCGTATTGAGGACCTCCAGTCGAGAGTGACTTAGTTTACATGTTCTGGTTTATAATAATTACATGTTCTGTTGTAACTGATCACCATTCTCCCACTGCCAGTGTCTTCTTGAAATTGTTCATTTCCTCTACCAGTCGCCTTTCAGAGTTCACCTAAAGATGTTCTCCACCCCTTCTGAATTTAAATATTTTTGTTTTAAAAATTTTGGTTAGTCTGGTTTATACTTTTAGGATTTTTATTGAACTTTAAGTGAAACTGTTGGATTTGGTCATTGTTACAACTTCCCCAAATGCATCTACCATAGGCCTGCCCATACCTATTACACTTTTCCTAATCTATATTGAGTTTGACAACGAATTTCAAAACTTGTTCAATGTAATCATGTGGTCCATAGCCCACATCCCACTGTATTATTACATGAAACGTAGTAAGCACATTTATTTGTGTTATTTTATCAAAAGGTTCGATTAAAGGTGGTAATCTTTTCAATCTGTCCATGCAGAATTCCTTCATACCCTCCATTCTGCTCTCTGTACATTGGTCCAGTTAAAATCAACATGAAACTGAGATTGTTCAGCCTCAGACCAAAATGTCTTTAAAGTATTAGTTCCTATTTCACTAAACGTAAAATTGATGCAGTTAAGATGATTCACCTAAGATAATGCCTTCCTTTCCAGAAATCACTTTACAACCTTAAATTTAAATCATCACTCACGGTTCGTGAAAACTTACCTCTACATTGTTGAAGGACGTCCACTATTTGAAATACTTTTCCCCTAGCGAAACTTCCGATTGGTACGTTATCAAAATTACGCTAGGTCACTCCGCCGCAGCGTGTCAATACCAGCTTGAATTTTGTTTACTAGTTTCTGTGTATCTGTGTCATTTTAATGTATGTCACTAATAGTAGTCTGAGTAGCTGCATTAATTTTTGCGTGTCCTGTAACACTCTCAATTTTATCATTAACTAAAGTAATACAGTAAGTGTAGACTTATTCATATCCATAAAGAACACAATCTTTTAATCTTTTGCCTTGGGTATCACCCTTGCGTCCTGATTTTGTTATCTGCAGGATTCTACTAAAGTTGTCCTGTCTTCCACCTGTTTCACACATTCGCTAACTTGTGACACTTGCAGAAAGGCTACTGAAAACTCCATCTCTTGAAGCTGAGTGCTAAGTTTCACATTTTATTGGACAACTGACTTCTTTAATTCTGCATTTAAGTTAACAATATTGGTAAGTTACTGGTTTGATTCTTGTTTAAAGATGAATATATTTGTTTTCCTTTCTTTGTCTGGGATAAATGTAAATTTGTAGGTCAATTGAAATTTTAGTAATAAGTTGTAAGACAATAAGCTCTGATCAAAAACAATGGGATTGTGATCAACTTGTTCCCAATTGTTTTGATATTTTCCTCTCCAGTCACTGTGCTATCAACCTGTATATCCCTTGTTTTTGACACATACAGTTGGAAATAAAACTCAATTATTTTTGGTTTACCAAAATACTGTCAACTGCTTTAAACACTGTTTCTTCTTGCATTAATTGTTTGAAACTTCCGGTTAATAGTCTTTCAGACTCCATCAAATACTTAACATTGTCTTTTTCCCCAAGAAATTAGTTAAATGTAATTGTAAGAAACCATGCAAAAAACCATGGCTTACTAAAGGAATAAAAAATCTTGTAACCGAAAAAGGGAACTATATCCGCAAGAAAGAGTAATAACTCAGAAACGACACAATATTATAAAATCTACTGTGCTACATTAAGAAAAATAATTTAAAAAAATCAAGAAGCATTTGCATCATATCTGAGATTAGTCCCTCTGATAATAAAATTAAAACAATTTGGAATATTATTAAAAGGGTAGCAGGGCAACCAACAGCTGAGGAAGAGAGTGTTACCATCAAAACAAATGAAAACTTTAGTAACAAAAAGTCAGAAGTTGAAAACAATTTTAATGATTACTTTTTAAATGTTGTAGTGAAAATAGGATCTAAATGTTCATGAGAAGTAGCAAGGCAGTTAATGTAAGTGGCCATACCTACACAATTTGATACAACTGATATTACACCCACCCCTCTTTCAGCAATTAGGAAAATAATAACATTGTAAATAATAAACTCTCTCAAGAGTAAAAGGTCATATGGGGTATTAAAAGCTTGTTCCAAAGAGATAAGTACGATGCTCAGTCATATATGTAATAGCTCTTTAAAGCAGGGTATTTTCCGGAATAGAATGCATTATGTAATCGGTAAACCTTTGCATAAAAAAGGGGATACGTCTGATGTCAACAACTACCTCCCCATCTCACTTCTGACAGCTTTATCCAAAATTTTAAGAAAAGTTACGTATTCTCGGGTTGCTTCACGTATTAGTAAAAATAAAGTTCTAAAAAAATATCAGTTTGGTTTTCAAAATAGCTTTTCAACAGAAAATTCTATATATACCTTCACTGATGAAATATTGAATGCTGTGAATAACTGGACATCACCAGTTGGGATTTTTTGTGGTCTCTCAAAGGCTTTTGATTGTGTAAATCATGGGATTCTTCTTTATAAGCTAAAGTATTGTGGTATAAGTGGGACAGTGCACAAATAGTTTAAATCAGACTTAACTGGAAGAGTGCAGGAATTTGAAATAAGCACTTCACATGATATGGAAGAAACAATTACTTCCTCTAACTGGTGATTTATCAAAAATGGGGTCTCACAAGGTTCGGTGTCTGGTCCTTTGCTGTTCTTATATATATTGACTTGCTATTCTATATTCACGAAAATGCTAAGCTAGTTCTATTTGCAGAGGATACAAGTATAGATATCACAACTGACAAACAAGAATTAACTGGTGAATCTGTAAATGTCTTTCAGAAAATTAAGTGGTTCTCTACAAATGCACTCATTAAACTTTGATAAATCCCAGTATATACAGTTTCCTGCAGTAAATGGCATGACACCATTAATAAATTTAAACTTTGAATATAAATCTGTAGCTAAGGTAGAATATTCATAAAATTTAGGTGTTTGAATTGACGAGGGATTGAATTGGAAGAAACACATTGTAGTTCAGCTACTTATGCTATCAGGCTCATTGCAAAATTTGGTGATATACATCTCAGTAAATTAGCTTACTATGCCTATTTTCATTCACATCTTTCGTATGTGATCTTATTCAGGGGCAATTCAACATTGAGTAAAAAAGTATTCAGAATAATGGCTGGAGCCCACGTGAGATCATTCTGTAGACATTTATTTAAGGATCTAGGGATCTACACTGTAGCTTCACAAAACATGTATTCACTCATGAAATTTATTAACAATGCGATCCAATTCAAAAGTAATAGCAGTGTGCATAGCAACAGCACTAGGAGAAAGGGTGATATTCACTATTCAAGGTTAAATCTAACTTTGTCACAGAAAGGGGTGAATTATGGTGGCACAAAGGTCTTTAGTAACGTACCAAGTAGCATAAAAAGTGTGACAGATAGCCAACTAGTATTTAAAAAGAAATTAAAGGAATTTCTGAATGGCAACTCCTTTTACACTATAGATGAATTTTTAGATAAAACTAAATAAAAAATGATAATAAAAAAATAAAAAATCAATAAGTATGAAAATAAAAAATCTTTAAAATATTGTCATGTATTGACATTTACCAAACTGACACGTTCCACATCATTACGAAATGTCGTATATATGATCTATGGAACAAGTATTAATCTAATCTAATATAATCTGTCTACCTGTGGTTCTTCTTTTACGTCTGTAACAGGAACCAGTATTTTATCTTGCAATTTAGTTTAAAAATTTCTTTAATAAATTTTTAATCGCCATTAATGAAGTGCCAAAAGCCACAAAAGTAAATAAATAGATTGGTACTGAAGGTACGTGTACCTGATTTGTAACAGGGGTGTCTTGTCTTTTGGATTTTATTGTCGATATAAATACTATGGCGCGATATTGTCCGTCTTCTAACAGTACACAATCAGCCACAAAAGTAAACAGATTTGCACTGAAATGAAACTGTGTACCTAACGTGGGTGTGTTGTCCTTTGGATTTTCTTTTCGATAGAAATACTATGGTGCCATATTGTTCATCTTCTAGTCGTACAGCCATTTTGTTACTTTGTTTCTACAAATTTCTGCCATATTAGATTTTTAAAACAAGTGTTATATCAATGTATGAGAAGAAAACTTAAGTTCATAGTTCAAGTTTGGAAAACATTTGCAATATGATACGATTCCTTGTGAATGGCTTATATGATAGCATATTTCACAGAGTTTTAGCAGCTATTTTTGATTAAGGGAAGCTTGACTAGGACACAGAGCTGTTTCTATTACTGCATTTGTTTCTAATGCTGTTGTGGGGTTCAGTGATCGATTATATGCAAAATCTTACGTAATTGATTCTTAGGCCTTGATGACAAATGATTATTGCAATTTCTGGTTTGAACGTTATAAATCGTCATTACCAGATATGACAAAAAAAAAAAAAAAAAAGAAAGGAAAGGACATCATATGGGTGTGTACAAGTTTCTCGTGTCAAGTTATAGAATGTCATCTTAACTAAAGATATAGTAGAGGTCACACATGTATGGTCACATATGCCATGGAGTCAATGATATTTGTACAAAGCCTCAGAAATAACAATATGATATCCATACTTTAAAAAATCTGAAGATGAAAATTTATTTAGTTGAAACCATTAATTGAAATACATATTTACTAGCTTTAAGGTATAATCATCCTTACAAAAGGTTTCAAAATGGAACTGTGAATCACATATATTGATCATGGCAGAGCTACTACATTTCTGTTAGCTAAAAGTAAAATTAATTTTTAGATGCTGCAATTTGTCTGCAGATTGCAACGTTTTTTCCTACTCTTTACTGAGGGTACCTGATTTAAAGTCACCATGCAGCTGCGCTGTAGATATTTCAGATAGATCACACTTGTCATACACACGAGTATTGGTGGGGAGATTTACCTTTCTATTTAAAGGAAGGATATTACGCAGAAATCTCATTCCGCGGGTAACTTTTAACAGGAATGACGGCATGTTTACTTTTGAAAACCGGCGAGCTGGAGCAGAATGGATTCACGCGTCGAGTGCGGAAAGGGTCGCCGCGACACTGGAATCGAGTGCGCCTCGGCACCTCGCACCGGCTAGTGCTCAGTGCCCCTGGCGGGGACGTGTTTGCCGTGCGCTGCTTCTGCGCCGCGCCGCGCCACGCTGCTGCATAATGGATCGGCCCCGAATCGCCGGATCCGCGGTCTGCGGTCTCGCGGGCCGTAAAGTGAGGAGCCACCGGCGGGCCACGGCTGCCAACTGCCGTAATAAACACTGGCCGCCGCGGTCACGCGTCCGCTGCACGGCAGCGCAAGTGGCCCCGCTCAAGTGACGCGCCAATCTTCTCCAGCTGTATCAGTCACCTGCCTATTTGTCTCGGAGATGGTCGTAGATGTTCAAATGTTGGTTAAGCTTAAGGGACTTAATGGCGGGGTCATCAGTCCCTAAACTTACAAACTACTTATGAACTACCTTATACTAAAGACGACGCAAACATCCATGCCCGAAGGGGGATTCGAAGCACCGACCGTAGCGGTCGTGCAGACTGTGACTGGCGCGCCGCAGACCGCTCTGCCACTGCGGCCGGCGATGGTGGTTGCACAATAATTTCCTCATGCGTTTTTTTTTTTTAATGAATCACTGCTTTCTATTTCTTCCACACTTCTCAGCCTCAAATAAGTTGCCGTCAGACGGGAAGATTTCGGTTTCGAGATTATTTTCACCATAACTTTCGTAACTTTGCATTCTTTGTCCCAGAAGTTCAAAAATGTTCAAATGATTGTATAGCTTATGGGACTTCACTACGCGGTCATCAGTCCCTAATATTACTAACTACTTATGAACTAGCTAATACTAAGGACGGCACAAATATCCATGCCCGAGGGGGGGGGGGATTCGAACCCCCGACAGTAGTGGCCGTGCAGACCGTGCCTGGAGCGCCTCAGTCCCCTCGGCCACCACGTCCGGCGTCCCAGAAGTGATGCGGTACACGATAACCAATAAAATATGCTAAAAACGTAAAATCTGTGCGTAAGTATGTTTGCCTGAGGTAGACAAATAAGGTGTCCGAAATGATGCGATGGGCTGTAGTAATTTCGGACTGAGTATTTTCTAGAGTCCGATCGAAACACGATTTTGGCCGAAAGGAAACCGTAACCGAATATTCGGCGCCTGTTCTAGTTTCGACCGAAACCCTAATCGAAACTTCCGTACTTAAGCTAAAATTTCTTTATATTTACGGCACACCACAAATCACTAGTTTTTCCACATTTTTCAAGGTTCCCTCCCTGTACTAAGCCTTCTTAAATGTGCGTAAGCTTAATCAGAAGTCCGTAGAAGATGAGATGGGAGGCGAGAAGGTTTAGACAAATGGACGGTACTTTTAATAAAAGTACTTCCAAATTGAATTTTTTTCTTCTTGTTGTGACATTTTCTACGTAAAAATGAAAAATAATGGAAGTTACACAATAAGTAAACTGAACTCTATACAGTGGAGTCTTGGAATTAAGAGTTTCCCATAAAGACTCTAAAACCAATAGGCTGCCAATATAAATGATTATTTAAACACTTTGTCTTAAAGAAGGTCATATTTTTTTTACACGTGTATTCTTTCAAGTTAGATTTTCTTCTTTTTGACATGTAAATTTCGATAATTTGAAGTTGTCCGGTTCCCATTCACCTCAAATTAACGAGACTACTTTATCACAATTTCCACAGTCCTGCATACCTTCTTGTAGGAAGACTGTAGTTTTCAGTTACACAACAAATATGCCAGATAAATTCTACGAAATGCCAGAGCCTCAACTACCACAGTACAAATTACGCAGAAACTAATAAAATGCTTCCAAAAGTAGCCTTTGTATTCTTTGTATTCTTGAGAGCGCTAGTTTTATGTTGCCATCTTCACTTGCGTTATTTTGCAATCGACAAAACTTCACCTCTCATTTTTGGCATTTCTGAATACACAGCAGCTTAAGTCAGTGCTGAAGAAAGAATTTAGAAAAATAAATTCACAGTTCCGACAAATAATATGACTACTGTCATTGTAAATTTACGTAAACTGAACAGGAAAAGGTGTGTACCGCTTGATCAATGTTTCCTAAGCCCATAATAGGTATTTAAAAAAGTTCCTCGCCCTCAAGGAAACTCGTCAATGAAACTTTACAGCGTAACAATTTGATAACTCATGCTATTACGTACAATACTGATCAAGTTAAATTGTTACTAACATGGTGTATCACTATACAATTGCTTTATATTGTGCTTAACAACAAAATACCCAGAATTTTTACACGGCAAGAGAAACTCATAGCAGTTAAACGGCGTACCGTCAACTGAGATAGTGTTATTGTTGACTGAATCCATCCAGAACGCTCTCGGACTTCATCAGTATGTTCAAGAAAACTAATTACGGCCAAGCCGCAGATTCGTATGATTTGTGGCCGAAATTGAAACTGCCTCGGAAACCAATTTTGGCCGAAACTGACCGTAACCGAATATTCCGTCGGTCCCTAGCATTTTCATTCTCTGTCCTAAGTTTCATTGTAAATGTGGTGATTTCTGACATACATGAACTTTGTTATTGTACTTTCTTTCTACTTTATATTAGTCCACCATCACGAAAAAGGAATAAGGATTGGAATTTTGTTTGTTTCATTCGCCGCAGCGAACGTGTTAATCAACTATACTCCATTCTGCCTGCTCCATGTACTGCATTTTTATATTTTCTCCTCTCATCAATTAAATTTAGTATTTTTTTCTTTTTTTCTGTAGGTCTCGCCTTTCTTTTTTTGTCCTTTGCTTCCGTTACTATTTCATCTCTCAATGCTTCCCATTCCTCTTCTATTGTTTTATTTCCCCCAGTTTCTGTCAATTGTTGTCTAAAGATCCCTCTGAATTTCGGAAGAACTTCAGATTCCCTCAATTTATCCAAGTCCCATCTCCTTATTTTCCTACCTTTCTGCAGTTTTTTTTTTCAGTTTGAACCTATAGTTCATGACCGATAAGATATGGTAAGAGACAATATGTTCCAATGTTTGTAGAAATTATGGGACTTAACTACGGGGTCATCACTCCCTAAACGTACAAACTACTTATGAACTAGCTAACCTTAAGGACGGCACAAATATCCATGTCAGAGACAGCCAGGACCTGGAAGAGCAGTTGAATAGAAACGACAGTGTGTTGAAGAGACCGTATAAAATGAACATTGACAAGAGCAAAACGATGGTAATGGAATGCAGTCAGAAAATCAAGCGATGCTGAAGGAATTAGATTAGGTAACGAAACAATAAAGGTGGTAGATGAGTATTGTTACTTGGGTAGTAAAATAACATGTGACGGTCGCAGTACAGAGGATATAAAATGCGTAATGACAATGGGAAGAAAGCGTTTTTGAAAAAGAGAAATTTGCTAACATGAAATATCAATTTCAGTGTAAGAAAGTCACTTCTGAAGGCATTTGTGTAGAGTGTTGCCTTGTATGGGAGTGAACGTTGGATGATAAATAGTTCAGACAGGAAGAGGATAGAGGCTTTTGAAATGTGGTGCTACAGAAGAAAGCTTAAGATTAGGTGGCTAGATTGCGTAACTAATGAAGAGGTACTGAACAGTCAGGAATTTTGTCATATTTTGACTAAAAGAAGGGATCTATTGGTAGGACACATTCTTAGACATGGAAGAATCGTAAATTTAGCATTGTATGGAAGTGTGGGGGGGGGAGGGCAAAAATCGCAGAGGGAGACAAAGAGACGCATATAGTAACAGATTCAAATGGATGTGTGTTGCCATTCTTATGAGGAGATGAAGAGGCTTGCTCAGGATACAGTAGGGTGGAGAGCCGCTTTTAAAATGAAGTCGAATATACACTGCACACTAGATATTAATATATATAAATTCACACAATTTAGGGGTTAATTAGAATCTAACATTTTATACAGAGATTGTTGCTCACTCAGTAAGATCTTTAAAAATTATAATAATGTATAGACAAATGAATAATATATATATATATATATATAATTTGCAACGTATATTTGTCATCAGATCATAATCATTTAAAGCATAACCATTCATCTGTCTTCACATTATTATATTTTTAAAGCTCTTACTGAATGAACAACATTCTCTGTATAAAATGTTAGACTCTAACCCCTAAATTGTGTGAATGTATATATATTAATTTTTAGTGTACAGTGTATACTTGTCTTCAGTTTATGACCATTTAAAGCATAATTTTAGAGTCTATCTTCAGTGCATTACGTCTGTAGTGTAAGTTCTTTGCTTGTATTAGAAGTAAACAAAGATGGTAGCTGTGATTTATGACACATAAGTGAGGCTAAGACAATGCAAGGGATCTGTGACCACTGGAGTTATGATATTTTAATTGTTTACATTTAACTTCATTTAAACAATTGCACAAAATTACATTTTGATATGTTTTGAATTTTCTCATGTAGACAGTGCAACAGGTCAACCTAACCTACACGTACACAGATTAAAGTTATTCCACCTGATAAGGGTTTAAACCCTCGCATTGTGGGTACAATAAAACAAAGTGACTGGCTACAGCAATACCTTGTGTTTCAATCACTTTCATACTCGAATTTCTGAAGATTTACAAAACAGGAAAATGTTAACAAAATCTATTAAAAGAACAGGTTAAAGTTTGAATGAAAGACTATCAATACTTATCCTTGAAAATTTTGGTGGTACTATCGACAGAAAACACTATCACTAGAAAGGATGTAGACTTTATGTGCAACATCATAGCTCACACTTTTTTGATGAGTATGACGGAACTGCCGAAATCCACCTCATTCCCAGAGAATGCAATAATGACACAGAAACAGGTGTCGTCCGTTTTTTCTGCCGATTCAGACTTCAAACTTCTAGCTCAGAAATAAATTATATGGACGCCACTTTTCAATAAGCGGGAAAATGTTATTTTCAACTTTTCAGGCGCCCTTTAAGGCGCCTTTTTTGTGGTGCGCGCTGCTGCTTCCCGTCTGACGTTCATCCTTCCTCGTACATCAGTTTGTGTATGTGTGTGTATTATTCTTAGAATAAGTTACTTTAAGCAGTTCGTAAGTCTAGGGACCGATGTCATCAGCATACTGGTCACATAGCTTTCCAAACATTGGACGTTTCTTCACTATGCCTTGTTTCTGTGGATGTGCATGCATACCACAGTTCTACAACCTATTACTTCAGAGTCAATAAATAGTTGTGATATTGGAAAGTGCATATCTTACAAATCAGTTACAAGTTGGGCATAAGCAAATAAAATAAAGCGAAACGTGTCTAGTCTGGACTTTACCGTTGCAAAAGAAGGTATTTTAACCTTCACAAATTGTGTTACTGTAACTGCGGAGGAGGCAAATTAAATAACATCTTTGTTTTTATGTGCATTTTGTTTCCATTTATATTAATTCTAGCATTGTTTTGAATTTTTAGGAGCCATTAGAAATAACTACAGTAGGTGGAAGTCACCAATTTAATGTGTGCCGTTTGAGGACAGATTTAGCAGCGTCAACCTATTCGACTGTTTAGTTTTCCACCAAAAGGAAAAAGTTGTCGGAATTCACGTGGACCACTTGCAATATGACCTGTCATCTCCATTGATTATTTTCAGTTTTATCCATACTTTCATTTCACCAAAGAGAACGTTCTCTTCCCCGATATTATCAGTTCACCTGATATTCAACGTTGTTCTTTAGCACAATGTCTTGAACACTTCCATCCTCTTCTGATTTATCAACATTCCGTATTTCTTATCATATAGTGTTGTGTTGCAAACCTACACTCTTTCTTCCTCAATTCAAGACTTAAGACTGACACTAGTAGACTACACTTGCTATTAAAAGCCGTCTTTGCACGTGCTAGGACACTTTTTTCTTTACGTTGTGGGTTTCTCTGAAAAATTTTCACCCCATCCTTTCTTGACTGCGCGGTAGCTGGCTCTGTACTCGCATCAGGAAGACCTCAGTTCAAACCCGCATCTGGCCACCCACATGAATTCGATAAATCATTCTTGGCAAATTGGTCACCTCATCATGACTATACAAACTGCTGCTGGAATTGCGCAAACAAGGTCCACTTACAGTGTGAAGTGATACAAAAGCTTTCCGAGAAATAAAGTTTTATTAGTCATCGCAAGAATGTTTAACAGGACAGGCCTGATTCCTTTCCCATTTCTTAACAAAAACAGTTTGAGCTATTTTCACACAAATTTCCACGCTGTCATCGAAACTTTGATCGTTACTGTTGCTTTTTCTTCTTCCTTCCACTCCTGAGACTTTCTTTCATTTCTTTGCATTTAGTCCTTGTCAAAGAACTGTATACGGGGTCTTCAATTCCGGGGCTTTTAAATTGCTAACAAAACTAAGTCATCGATTTAAATGTGAAATTCCACTGCCTTCCTACTGATATTTATTTGAAGATGGTTAAATGCTGAGAAAATCGAATGAACATTTGCTTGAGAAGGATAGCAATGAACCAGTAGAAGAATACGTATTTAAAGTCTGATTATGTTTCAAAACTAACCCAAATCAAGCTTTAGTACTATTTAAACATTTACGTCCGTTTAAATGTATATTGAAGGTAAAAATTGAGTTTATAATTTTTTGTCGTGGTAATAAGATGATCCCTTCTCAGTAGCACACGTTCTCGAAAATGCGTTGATATTGTTATTCATGTTGTTCGTAATCACTTCGGCTTTGATGCTGAATGTAAAATCAAAATGAGTCACTATTTCAGCAAACCATCTGTCCGTCATCTTCAGGGAAAAGCTGTCACTGGTTCCCCACTGGGGCTCAGCAGTAGCGGCGCCCTTCCTGGAGATGACCGATACATGGCTCGCCGAAATATTAAATCATTTCTATTTTAAATCTGGCAGAAAACCTGAATAAATTATGAAGCATTATTACGTCCGAGAATCAAACGTAGATACTTTGTTACGAGTGCACAAAAAGATACTCTTCAGTTATAACCATACCTAAAAGTAATCTTTAAAACGTATGTTGTAATGATAATTCAACACTAGTTGGGAAATTTTGTATTTATTAAGAATTTATTTTGGGGTGAGCTTTAAGTCATCCTCATCCCCCTTAGCAATCCACGTTACGAAAAATAGTACTGCGTTTGCTAAGTGAAGAATCTAGAAGATATGCTTCACGTATGTGCAATTCCTGCATGTACTTCGAAGATAAATTTTGATCGTATATAGAGGTTACAGAGACGACGAAATTTTGGTGCTATGCTTCAAATGTAAATGGAATGGTATGAATCAGTATCATCCGACCCAACGCTAAGTAGCCGGTATACTTCACACATTTGCGCAGTGTATAAGCCGTTGTAGATAAAAATAATGAATAAATAAAAACTAATGATGAATGCTATCTAAGTTTCAGGATAAACGACAGTTGTCCATACCATAGCGGTGTAACGTTTATTATGCCGTACGAAAATAGTGCTACAACAAACGTACTTGAGAGGACTGTAACATATTGAGAACCGTTTTTTCGAGATAAATCACATGGATGACTTACGTGTTATGAAGCGACGTGGATCAGAGTGACGATAACAGTAAACAGAAGCAGAACACAATCATTACTGGCATCTACAGTCGACGTCCTGATGGCGACGGTAATTGAATGTTACGCAGTCGGACGCGGAGGTTCGGGCAACATCAAAGGTGACCCATACCAATTAGCGGAGATATCGGAATTCAATTAAATGTCAACTGTTTCTCCCAGTTTCATGTCACTGGATGGTGGCATTTTAAGTGGAGGTTGTTTTGAAAGACGCTTGTCTATTGCAATTTTGGTCGAGAGTATATCGGCGAGTTTTCGAGAGTATCTCGAGAGTACAAATTTTGGTTGTCGGGACTACATTCGTGCTATTCTGAAAATGAAATGTTTGACTGGGACAACGTACCGCGGCGTATTAGCCGTGCGCACTAGGTCGCAGTGCTGCAGTGCGCGCAGCCGTTCGCCGCCGGAGGTTCGAATCCCCCCTTGGGAATGGGTGTTTGTGTTGTCCTTGCCGCGCGGGAGTAGCCGAGCGGTCTGGAACGCCACGTTTCGGAATGTTTGGCCCCCCACGTCGGGGGTTCGAATCCCCCTAGGGCATGGTTGTGTGTGTTTAGGTTAGTTTATCTTAGTTTAAGTAGTTTGTAAGATATGGACTAATAACCAAGCAGTTGGATCCGATAGATTTGGGAAAACGTTGCAGAGAAACAAGTCCTACTCGGTCGATTCGATTTTCGGGATTTTTTCTTTAGTTGTAAGGAGAGTGCCGGAACTGTTTAGTCCCTTCCACCTATTCCCAATTGGGATCCCCCTTTGCTCCGCTACCAGCTTGTCTGATAATTGGCTAAATAGTACCGTGCTTCTTTATGGGGCGGGTCACAAACAGACCGCCCCACTTCTCGGAGTGGAGAATGAAAAGGTTAAGTATCTGTGAAAAAACAAAAGGGCGCTAAACTCATCGTCCAACAGTGGAAACAGTGTCCTTACCACTCAAGACACATGATATTAAGCAGAAATTATGAAATGCACTCTTAGTGCTGTCAGGGAACTACAAGGAGAATCAGCTGAGACCGAACCCCAATATAACTCAGACTTATGTCATCTAGCTCATAAATAAAATAAAAACAGAACTTTTAAAATTACTTGTGAAATAACCATATTAGAACACTGCATCTCGCCAAAATATCTGATCGTGCTCTCACTTATCAGAAATACTACTCGAACACCAACCAAAAAGTGGCAGCCAGAAATAATATTATAAGAACGATAACGGGCACTACCTGGGGGCACAACCCAATACTATGAGAACCTCTCCCATTGCTCTGTGTTACTCTGCAGCCGAATACGCATCCCCAGTATAGTGCAAGTCAACCACGCTAGGATGGTAGATGTTGCTCTCAACGATAACTGTCGCATCATTACCGAATGTCTAAACCTACCCCACAATCCCGAATCGACGTTGGGCGTGCAAGCTGCACTCGCCTCGAAAAATGGCTGATATCTAGCGATGAACTACCACCCGGTCACACGGAGAAATTGAGTACTTGGGGATCGCTGAACAGATTACGGGCAGGCGTGACAAGATGTAAAAGCAACCTACGGAAGTGGAGTTTCAAAACTGAGTCCCCGTGGTGTGTGTATGATGCAATACAGACGACGTATTATTTGTTGCAGTGTAGTTGGTGCCCGAAAACATGCACAGTACAAGATCTGCTTGAGGCTACAGAAAATGCACTGGATGTCGCCAACTTTTGGACAAAAGTAGGATACACTTTCATCAAGTGTGACTATGTATATAATGAGTATGATCCATCTAAGAGTTTCTTTCTTTGTAAATGTAGACTTAGTATTAATGATTCTGATACGAATAAATAAGTACAATGGAAAAACACGCAACCTAATTACACTGGTGTATTTGTGATTCTGCAGCTCGATTTCGTTAAAACAAAAAGTACAAAGGGATTCACGAAGCCTGATGCCAATGGGCAACGTAATTAATCAATGGGAAAGTTTAAATTTTGTGCTCAGTCTGAATTCGAACCGCGTTCTCCCGGTTACTATGCATCTGTGCTTGACCACTGCGGCACTTGGCACACAGCGTTCACTACGACAGCGCGGGGTACCCTGCTGGCCTCCCGCCAGACCTCAACTTCGCTACAAGTGGTGCCTTTGCCAATTTTTCCAAATTACTCGCGTCAATTCGCCGATTGCCGTAAGAGTCTGGGCGCGGTGAGCATCCGCACTGGCGACTGGATCAACGACCGTGGCGCAAGTAAGTAATAGGACTCAGGTTGAATTCCAAATGGACACGAATTTTCAGTACTTCCTATTGATTTATTTCGATTCCCACTGATAGCAACCGTCGTAAATTACTTTTCATATTCAACCTTACCAGAGTGAACGATATTTTAAAGACAATGTAAAAGTGTGAGTAGGGCCAAGTCAATTACGTTAACAAGGTACGTCAACCAGAAATCGTTGGAAATCAGAGAATATATTTTTTGAGCGGAGACGTATATGACTTGCTGCAGAAATAAACTGCCTGTCGCTATATGTATACAGTGTGTTTCACTAAGTGTGTTTGCCTCTGTAACTTATAAAATAATAGGTGACGGGAAATTTTAATGCGGTAGGTCAACACAAGAAATGTTACACTTTCTGCGGAGCTATGAACATAGTTTATTGTATCATTTTCCAAAGAGTTACAGCACAAAGATATATTTTTTAAATGGAACAAAAGTTTTTTTCTGTCGTGCCTCCAAATCAATTTAAACTACATTAGTTTGGGAGCTACAACCCTTCAAAGTTTAGGGGGCGGAGGCTACGACAGCGTAGCTTACTGGCTGGTGGTCATGAGACAGTGGGCCGTGCCCCAGGGGATAGCCACTCGGCCAGTCAGGTACGCTATCGCAGCCTCCGCCCCCGGAACTTTTAAGGGTTGTAGCTCCCAAACTAACAGTGATAGGAATGTAGTTTAAATTCATTTGGACGCAGCTGGTTTAAACGAATCCAATACAGAATAGAAAAAAACTATTGTTCTATTTAAAAAATATATATACAAGTAACGTGCATATTTTAATGTATTATCGAAATCAAAATGTGAGAATACTAACATGTTTTTAATTATAGGAGAAACCAGAAGTTGTAAGGTCACGCTTTGCACTGAGAGCAATGTTGTTTGCATGGAGTGGCCAGTGCTACGCGACAAGCGACATTACTTGATGCAATCGCAAACATCAATGTGGGATGTATACAGGACTTCCCCATTAGGACAATGCAGCGCAGTTAGGCTAATGGATTTTGCCAGCAGACTACCGAATCGACTGCCTTTGCTACCAACCCTTCATCGCCTGATTTGATAAGCCATCATATTGTTGGTGATGTTATCAGCCCGTAGAGCCGTGCGGAATGGCTGCGTGGTCTAAGTCGTCATGCCACGGACTGAGAGGCCGTTCCCGCCGGAGGTTTGAGTCATCCTTCGGCCATGGCTGTGTTGCTCGTAGTGTAAGTTAGTTCAAGTAGTTTGTAAGTCTAGGAACAGATGACCATAGCAGTTTCGTGCAATAGGCTTACAAACATTTAAACATTCAGTACGGAGATCTGTTTAATGCAGCTGCAGCTCTCAACCCTACTGTATCCTAAGCAAGCCTCTTATTCTCATGAGAGCGACAACCCACATCCACTTGAATCTGCTCACTGTGTTCACCTCTTGGTATCCCTCTGTGAGTTTTAACCCACACACTTCTTTCCAATGCTAAATTTGTAATTTCTTGATATCTTAGAATGTGTCATACAAATCGTCCCTTCTTCTAGTCAAGGTATGCCAGAAGTATTTCATCGACAATTCTGTTCTGAACCTCCTCATTAGTTACGCGATCTACCCAACTAATCTCCAGCATTCGTCTGTCGCACCACATTTCAAAAGCCTCTATTCACTTCATGAACTATTTTATCTTCCATGTTTCACTTCCGTACAAGGCAACCTTCACACAAATGCCTTTCGAAACGACTTTTTCTTTCCATTGCCGTTGTGCATTTCATATACTCTGTACTGCGACCGACATATGTTATTTTAGTGCCAAAGTGAAAAACTCATCGAAGACCTAATACTTTCGTTAGGTAATCTATTTGATTCATCAGTATCTGATTTCCTTAGACTGCATTCCACTAACCTTGTTTTGCTCTTTTTAATGTTCATTTTATACGCCCTTTTCATCACACTGTCCATTCCTTATACTTGACCTTTCAGGTCCTTTTCTGTCTCTGACTGAATTACAATGTCATCGGCTAAACGCAATGTTTTTATGTTTTACTGTGAACTTTACTTCCTTCTTAAAATTTCACCTTGTTTTCCTTCACAGCTTGCCCAATTTACAAACTGAATGACACTGGAAAAAAGATACAACTTTGTCTTGCTCCCTTCGGAACCAATGCTTCCTTTTCATGCCCTTAGAACCTGAAAAGAGCCCAATACTATAGCTCTGCTGACTTCAGACTTGGAAATAGTGTATTCCAGTGAACATTATCAAAAGCTTTCTGCAAATCTACAAAAACTAGAAATATAAATTTGCAGTTCCTTAATCTGTCTTCTAAGGTAAGTTGTAAGGTAACTTTTGAAATCCATGTTCCTACATTTCTCATAAATACAAACGGATCTTCCCAAAATTCAGCTTCTCCCAAAATTTTCCGTTCTTCTATAAATTATTCGTGTTAAAATTTTGCACCCAAAAGTTATTAATCGGATGGTTCTGTAATTTTCACACCTGTCTGCACCTGCTTTCTTTGCGATCTTTCTTAATGTAAAGTATTTCACCAATCTCATACATCTTAAGCGTCAAGTGAAATACTTTTGTCATGACAGACTTCAGTAGTTCTGAGGGAATGTCGTCCGCTATAGGGTCCTTGATGCGACTTAGTACTTGCAGTACTTCTCTCATTATAGTATCTAATTTTCATCTTCATCTACTTACTCTTTACTTCCTACAATATTGCCTCGAAGTTTATTTCCTTTTTAGAGCCCCTGTGTATAATTTTCACACATCTTACATTCTCTTCTTTGCTGAGTTGTTGATATTACCCATCCGAGGTCTTGATATTCATAACGCTGCTTTTCTATTCTCCAGATGTCTCTTTCAGTTTCCTGTAGTTCAGTTTTATATACACTCTTCTACAGAATTCCATTTGCCATGTAGCCACTCCTGCTTAGCCATTATTCACTTCCTATCAATATCATTTCTTAGTTCTGTATTCCATTTTACCTGCTTCATTTACTGCATTCTTAAATTTTTCTCCTGTCATAAATTAAATATAGTATTTCCTGTGATACCAAAGGATTTTTTGTAGGTCTCATCTTTCGACCAATTTCAACCACCACGGGACTATTTCATCTCTCAAAGCTACCCATTCATTCTCTGCTGCGTTATTTTCTCCAGAGTCTGTTAATTATTGCCTAAAGCTCCCTCTGAAGCTTTCAAGAATCTCATGTTCTTTGACTTTCTCCAGGTACCATCTCCTTATTTTCTTAACCTTTCTACAGTTTCTATAGTTTCAGATGACAGTTCATAAACAATATTATATTGTCAGAATCTACATCTGCCCCCAAGATATGGCTTAAATCTGGTTCCGAAATCTATGTCTTACCATTGAGACCTTTCAGTGTCTCTTGATCTTTCATTAATCTTAACCAAAGTGTTTCTTAGGATTAAATTATTTTTCGTGTAAAATTATACCAGGCGACTTCCTCTCTTTCCTTCCTGCCCCCCCCCCCCCCCCCCGCCCTCTTCCCCGATCCATATCCACCTACTGTTTTTCCTTCTCTTCCGTTTCTTACTACCGAATCAGTCCCTCATCACAATTTTCTCCTTCCGCCGCCCCCCCCCCCCCCTAACCTGTCTGAATAACTTCCTTTACCTGATCATACATTTATTCGATCATCATTGACAGAGCTAGTTCGGATATAAACTTGTACCACTCCATCCTATCCATTTTCCTTTTTGAATTTTGTAACATCCCTACTTAATTAAGGGATCTGACATTCGACGCTTAGATCTGTAGAATGCCAATGATGTCTTTTCTTATCATTCTCAGTAGTCCGCGCTAAGAGAACTGAATGGGAGAACGTTATATCTTCAGAATATTTTACTCTAGAGGATGTCATTATCATATATTTATACAGTAGAGTTGCATGCCCTCTGGAAAAGTAACGAGTGTACTTTTCCCTTAGCTTTCAGCCGTTCGCAGTAACTGTATGGCAACACCACATCACGTGATGTTAAAGGCCCTGAAACTACTGACAAGGGTGCTTCCCTTCTTCAGGAACCACACGTTTGTCTAGCCTCACAGATATCCTTCCGCTGTGGTTGCACCTACGGTACGACAATGTCTGTGATTCATGGGCGTAGGTTACAGGATTTAAATGGATCAAATATCCATCTAGCAGATTACATTTGTGGACTCTCTGAACGAACAAGTACGAGTTTAAAATGATAAGCTGCCCAGGGAGTTCGCATGCAAATACAAAACGAGGGACTTTTTCGTCAATCTTCTACTGCTCACTTAACAGTGACTGTCTGTTACACAGATGAAGTATCGTAGAATGTTCTGAACGACGACCGGTTGAAAGCTCTATATTTGTTTGAATGTTTGAAACGTTGATATTGTATATAGTATATGTTTAAGTAATTCAATGTTGTTTAAACATATACTATATACAAATTTTAACATTTTGCAGATAATAGAGCATTCAAATAAATATATGGCTTTCAAGTGGTCGTCGTTCAGCACATTCTATGATATTTCAAATGGTTACCTGGCAGTCACCACCATGAACCGCAGACACTGCCGAGGTGGGATGGCTTGCGTGTC
Source organism: Locusta migratoria (assembly GCA_026315105.1). Classification (NCBI taxonomy): domain Eukaryota; kingdom Metazoa; phylum Arthropoda; class Insecta; order Orthoptera; family Acrididae; genus Locusta; species Locusta migratoria. The sequence goes on from CM048746.1 coordinate 340,471,189, forward strand.
TCACTGATACAGACAGGTGCAACCACAGCGGAGGGATATCCGGGGAGAGGCCAGACAATCGTGTTGTTCCTGAAGAGGGGCAAGCAGCCTTTTCAGTAGTTGCAGGGGCAACAGTCTGTATGGTTGACTGAGAAGGCCTTGTAATATCAGCTAATGTGGGTTTGCCCCGCAGTTACTGTGAACGGCTGAAAGTAAGGGGAAACTACAGCCGTTACTTTTCCCGAGGACATACAGCTTAACTTTATGAATGTATGATGATGGGATCCTCTTGGGTAAAATATTCCTGAGGCAAAATAGTCCCCCATTCAGATCTCCGGGTGGAGACTATTCAGGAGGATGTGATCTTCAGAAAACAGTGACATTCTACGGATCGGAGCGTGGAATGTAAGGTCTCTTAATCGGGTAGGGAGTTTAGAAAATTTAAAAGGAAAAATGGATAGCTGGAAGTTCGATATAGTGGGCATTAGTACAGTTCAGTGGAAAGAGGAACAAGATTTCTGGTCAGGTGAGTACAGGATTACAAACACAAAATCAGTTGGGGGTATTACAGGAATAGGTCTGGTAATGAATAAAAAAAAAAAAAGAAAAATAGGAACACGGGTAAACTACTACGAGCAGCGCAGTGCTCGCATTGTCGTAGTCAAGATAGACACGAAGCCAACACCGACCACAATAGTACAGGTTTATATGCCAACCAGCTCTGCCGATGATTAGGAGATAGAAGAAATGTGTGAGAAGGTAATGGAATTTATTCAGAGCCGGTCGCGGTGGCCGAGGAGACTGAAGCGCGCCAGTCACCACGGTCTGCACGGCCAGTACGTCGGGTGTTCGAATCCCCCCTCGGGCATGGATATTTGTGCCGTCCTTAGTGTTAGCTAGTTCATAAGTAGTTTGTAAGGTTAGGGACTGATGACCCCGTAGTTAAGTCCCATAGACTTTACAAACATTTGAACATTTGAATTATTCAGACAATTAAGGGAGAAGAAAACATAATTGTGTGGGGGACTGGAAATGGAAGGGAAGAAAAAAATATTATGTGAATATGCATTAGGCAATAGGAATGAAAGAGGAAGCCGACTGGTAGAATTTTGTACGGAAACACCTGGTTTAAGAATCTCGAAAGAAGGTTGTATACGTGGAAGAGACCAGGAGACACTGGAAGAAACCAGATAGATTTTATAATGATAAGACAGTTTTGGGAACCAGGTTTTAAAGACAAAATAGAAAGGCAAGACCTACAACAAATCCTTGGATATTAAAGGAAATACTAAATTTAATTGATCAAAGGAGAAAATATAAAAATTCAGTAAATGAAGCAGGTAAAATGGAGTACAGGCGACTGAGAATGAGACTGACAGGTAGTGAAAAATAGCTAAGCAGGAGTGGCTAGAAGACAAATGCAAGTCAGTAGAAGAATTTTGGAACAGGGGAAAAATAGATACCGCCTATAGAAAAATAAGAAAGACATTTGGAGACAAGAAAAGCGGCTCTATGAATATAAAGAACTGAGATGGAAAAACGCTTTTAAGCAAAGAAGGGAAAGCTGAAAGGTGGAGAGAATATATAGAGGGGCTCTGTAAAGGAACTGAGAGACCATATTGTTGGTAGGGAAGAGGAAGTAGATGAAGATGAAGTAGGAGATCCTATAGTGACCGATGAATTTAACACAGAACTTAAAGACCTAAGTGGAAACATGATACCTGTAGTGGACGACATTCCCTCAGAATTACTGAAGTCTCTGAGAGAGCCAACCACAACAAAACTATTTCACCTGGTTCATAAGATGTCTAACACAGGAGAAATACCCTCACTCTTTAAGAAAGCAAACGCAGACAGATGTGAAAATTATAGAAACATTAGTCTAATAAGTTAAGGTTGCAACATTCCAATAACGGTGAGAAGCATTTGCACGGGTCCTCTAGTTATGTTAGATTTTGTCAGAGGGTATCCTAGTGTCCCGTGGATCTGTAGCACTATACCTCAGTGCTGCAAACGGTTGCTGTTATTGCCAGCAAAACCTCCGAACATCGACATATACGACACACACTACCGTCGAAGTAAAAGGTAAAATCGACAGAATAGTGTTCACTATATATTGTTCACTTCAACATTAAATTTCTGTGAATCGTAAAAATAAGATAGCATGAATTCGGTGTATCAGTCAGTCAATGCATCTTAACTGTCATTCATAGACCGTCGCTATAGTTACCGTTTCCAACGTTTAAATACAAATAAATCACCTGAGAGTGATTCTTAATCATCATGAAGCTGCGTTTCTTGAGTATCTTTATTCTAATAATCAAGCATAAGATATACATTCAGTAGGAAATGCTTCTCTAACACTAATGAATTACGCGAGTTACGTTAGCAATCACCAGAATTTTAAAAATTGACAAGGTATTACGTCACCTAGAGTGAAATCCCGGAATCGTCCTAGTTGTAATATTAGACTAGGAGGATGTTGCAACAATTACCAACGATAATAATGTACACGACAAAGATATTCCTATCCGCTTTTCCCGCCCTTCCCGCTCCCTACCACCTACCATACGTCACATATTATACCTATTATCCTATTTTATTCAACCTACAATATAGGTGTCCTTACGCACGACACCATTTTCTAGGATGGCCTGCATGTCTGACGAAGGACTTTATTAATATTCTACTGAGGTTCTAATTTTCTTTATAACAATACGCGAACAAAATCCAAAGATATTACTCTACAATCTATTTGCAACTTCCTACATGAAAAGGAGTCGTCCTTGACAAGGTGTTACGTCAGCTAATGTGTAATCGCGGAATCGTCCTAGTAGTAATATTAGACTAGGACGATGGTGCAATAATAACCAAAGATAATAATGTACACAACAAAGATATTCCTTTGGAAAGTATCTGTATTTAGATTTAGTCTTAATTGTTTCTTTATTTAATCTGGTTCTTGCGCAGGAGATGAAATTCTCGTACCCAACTGATATTGTATCTCTCTGTAAGAAAACTTTCCCCCTCTTCCATTGCCGCTAGAAGTAAATTGTCATTTTACAAAAAAACATTTGTTGTAAGAAATAAAACAGTTCTTTTGTAGTAATCTGCAAAACAACGACAATATTGGCCTCTTGCGTATACGGCACGGAATACTGCTTTTGCCGTATAATTGAACTCACTTTCTTTAAAGACTGATCATGTAATATCGAACTGATGAAGGAAGCCGCGCCCCTCTAGGTATACTGGTCACTCTGGATATGTTCACAGCAGCTCTGTAATGGGCTATTAAACGACGGTGCTGGCCTCACTACGGCGCACTGACGCGCTTCATATGGGCCCTCGGGTGCGCAATTGCGGCTGAGAAGGCCGATCGTTAACGCAGCGGCCAAGTCCGCGCGTTTGCTTATGGTCGGGCGCTAGCCGCCTCGCCGGCAGAGTAGCTGGGATCGTCCAGCCATGTTCACAGTGCTGGACGACACCATAACAGTTCCCGCCAGAGGTGTAAAATGGCGAGCGCTTCGTGCTAACAGCCCCCAAGAACAAGCACACGGCTGCTCTTAGCCGCCAAGCAATGTCTTATCCTATCGACAGACGTAGTCTGCAAGACTCATCGCAATTAGCTAAACGCCAGATGCACACAACTGTAGCTATTGTTGACGATCAGTGTAGGTGATCTTCAGTCGCTCGCGCCATTTCATGCACCGATATCGCTCACGCAAAGGCATTTACAAGGCGTAGGGTTAGTATTCGTTTTCGAATGTCTGTTCATTATTACCTGGAGTTTAAGGGTCAGTGACATTAACAAATCAATTATTAAATAAAAAATAATTTTTAAAATATTTTGCAATGAAACAGTTGAAAATAAGTTATTACATCAAACAGCTTACTATAGTAGAGCCCCCTTAACCCAAACTAACTGGGATCGGACCTTGCTCAGTTTACCTATTTGTTCGGATTAGTCGGAATTACGGTGACGAGTTTCTAGAACGAAGAACACCAAGCACATAAGTAAGTATAGCATGGTAACAAATGGGAACAAGTTTGTCAACAATGGCTCACTCTGACTCCCTGCTATTTTTGTCGTGCATTGTTGAGACCTTTGTCTCCGGCCAATGCAATGCCAGCTCGCAAATCGCTTATTTTATGTTACTTACAGTTTGATAGCACGCGTAACAGTTATAATGTATTCGTTCAGGCAAAGTGGTGTACGTATTTTCCTCACAAGTAAATGGAAACAAGCAACGTTAACTCTCAAAGAAAAACTTAACGCTTTGAAGTGGATAGACAATGGTGAGAATGTATCTTAACTGGCAACGAGTGTTGGTAAAGCAATCATTTGCGACTGGAAGAAGAACCGAGTGAAACTTGAACAGTCCTATGCAACATCTTCCGGAAAAACAGTAGAAATTCGGTAGACATCAGTCTCATAGTAAAGTGGACGAAGTTCTTTGCCTTTGGATTACGCAGGCAAGAGAAAAGGGAGCACTGGTCCGGGAAAAGGTTGTTTACCTGAACAAGTTAATCAATGGTGATGAGTACGCGTTGGCTGGACAGATTCAAAAACCGTCATGGAATCCGACAGTTAACAATTACTGGAAATGAATTTTCTTCTGGCCATGATGCAGCGAAGGAGTACTTTGGTGAGTTTGAAGAAATGATAAGAGAGGAAAAGTATTCCCCCAAACAAATTTATATCGCTGACGAGACTGGCCTTAATTTTAGGGCACTGCCAGTAAGAAGCCTCGCATCAAAAGCACAAGACCTTGTTTCTGGTTTAATAATGTACAAAGATCGCATGACTTCATTAGCGTGCAGCAACGCTGTTGGTAAGGAAAACGCTGTTAAGTAAAATATATCAGGTTTAGCACTCCAATTATTAGACATGCACTGTAATGACTTTCAGAATCAGTGATACATGATACATAGAGTTGTAATTGGTTCTACATTTAGTTGTTGTATAATATTCACGTTTCTTTTAAGGCACAGTGAGAAATATTTCGCTAGAAAAGAGAGGAACTTCCTCTCTGATGAAAGATTTCTTGTAATTGATCATATAATACTGCCCAAAATTCGGTATTGTTCAGGAACAAACATAATGCTAGTCTTTGAAAAATTTAATTAATTATTCTTTTCGAATGTTACGATTTTATTTATGCTATTTACTTATACGAATGTATGAAAAGAGAACATTTTAACTTTACATCATCAGACATATAAAAATTTAAATTCAACATTTAAATTGTACTCATTACAACTTATTCTTGGTGAGATATTTGTCCATTCATAAAACTTTTTATTCTTATGCATTCAAATAATCAACATATTTTAGAAAGCATGCTCAAGACAAACGGCGCTCTCGATAAAATAGTTAAAATTGAAAACAAGTCATATCGCGAAATTGTCTACAATGGAAATAAAAAAATAAAAATTTTTTGAGATTTGGACTGTTTTTAATTTTAATCGTAAATAATTGACGTATCAGCAATTTTGTTTTATTGGCCGATATTAAAATTTCATATTTAGTATTAATATGATACCAACCTACGTGAAACGAATTGTACTATTTCAGCAAAGAGTAGTGCATGAAATAAAACTATCAATTCTTAGGGGGATTTATTCTGAGTGACTTCATCAACAAGAGTATGGTGATAAGTCCCTAGCTTTGTCTATTAATTGAAGCAACATCGGTACTATTCTTTAAATCAGTTCTTATTAATTTTGTCTAATGAATGAATTTCCATAATCAGATGTATTTGGAAATCTCATTCCATTCAACGATAACTAACGCATTTCTTATCATCTCAACTCTTATGTAGTTGTTATCAGATGATTCTATTATTTTTGTTTCTCGACTTTTTTTCAGTCTTTTCATTGTTATATCATCTACAGAGACAGTAATTTCGCTGTTTATTTCTATCAGTTGAAAAAGTTTTAAATAATTTCTTCAAACATATTTGTAAAAATTGTAGTTATGTATTTCTAAAATGAAACAAATTTACTTTTGCAGTCCTTTTGTAAATTAGCATGAACGGCTATTAGTTTCTGTTGTCAAAATAAAGATTTGTTAAATGCTGTAATTAGAACAACACGAATTATTCTGATGAATTACGTCAGATGCAACTATTGACATCAATGATTTTCGTGATCATAAAAACAGGTTTCTATTAGAAGTCAACAACAGTTTACAAAATATACTTTTGAAAGTGTTGGCCGAAAGGTGGTGGGTATACAGGTTGTTGAAAATGTAATGGTATTACTAAGTGTGTCCTATAACATTTTCACGTTTTCGAGGCTCTTTAAATATTACTATTTGTTTAAAAATTATGTGCCGATACATCATCAAGAATTAACACTTTTAGTATTTTAGTTGCTGCAGGATATGTATAAAATACCCTTTCTCCGTAATATAAGTAACAAAAAGTACGTTGAAGTTCCGAGAGTTAATCTGCCAGGCAGTGGGCATCACGCTGCAACTTGAAACCTCATTCTGGAAAATAGTTTTTGATACTGTGGTCGTATGTCCAAAGTTAATTTGGACAGCATTATTAAAGGAGGAAAAGCAATCTTCTTTAGAGGCATTTATTTGAAAATCGATCTTGATCGCAGAGGGTCATCTCTTTTAATCCAGGGCCGGTGCAAGGCACGTGTGGTCGCACAGTGCTGCACTTTCCGAGGGGTGGCAAATCTGACACCGCTCCTGCCCCCCTTTTTTAATTTTTTTGGGACAAACTCAACATTCATACCCAACAGGGGATTAGAAACCAAACCTCGGGGGGAGCGTCTTCGGAAATTGTGGCATGGCTTCTCGACTTCCTGCCGGCCGCCCCTGTTGAACCAACATCAGCTAGAAGACAAGGTCTGACAACTGGCCTTGTCTACGTCTCACCGAGAGGCGGCGGCTGCCAGTTGACTGGCTGCCTGCTGGGACAGAAACAAAACAAAAACACACCTCTCAGCACGAACCAAAGAACTCGAAATCAAAGAACAGACACACACACAATAAACAAACAAAACAAACGACATACAGAGCCTGCCAGGCTACAGAAATGGCTATTTTTCAAAAACTTTTGTAACAAGTGTTACTGTGAAAAAGTGTAAATAGTGTAAATATAAGCAGTGACAGCAAGTGGCAATGTGCTACAAATCATACATGAAGACGAAAACATAAAAAATTCGTGAGTAATATTAATAGTCCAATTTATTCAGAATCTAAACAATATAATTGCATGAGAACTGTTACCGACCGAATTTAGTTAAAAATCAAACAAACAATGTAATACAACCATTTATTGTACAGATGACCACTGAAGATGCTTTAGAATAAAGCGAAACGCGTCTGGTCTAAGGTAGTCTAATCTACGGTTGCATAAGACGGTCCCATAACCTATACAAATTGTATAACTGCAACCGCGGAAACGAGGCCAAGAAAACGAAATTTGCTGATGAATTTGCAAAGCGTTTTGTGTCAAGGTGAGTAACATTATATTACACGTGTAAGTACTATAAGTTTAAAATTGTGCCGTTTCTTGAAACATGCAATTTTTTTAAAGGCTAATGTTTGCCAATTATGTAAAACCGCTTTGCTATTTGCCCGGTCTTTTACTATCTATGGTCGTATAATATTCTTTCATCATAGAAGCTCTTTGGCTTGCATGAAACATGTAAACAATTCCAAGATCTGTCGTTAATGTAAATTAAACAGATTGTCAATAGATGGCATCTTCTACATTGCTTTTATATCGGCCGCGCAATTTAAGTTGATACCCGGCACTGTGGCTGATGGGATACAGTTGCGCTTGAGACGCCGGAGAGTGAACAATTGCTGCGCGCTCCGAGTCAAGTGCTGTTGTTTACATTGTGTTTGTGTCTATCTCTGTGGCGTTACTTCGTGTTAGTGTAACTAGTTATTCGCGGTGTACATGCAATTATCTCAGGTGGGTTAATTTGCACAATGGCCCACGTGGTTTCTAGAAAAAACACGCTGCGATTAGAGTTTAACAAGGTAACACGCTCCGTAATTTGCAAGTCTTTGTGCACGGTGATGTTCCCGTCGATATATATCCAACGTCGTAGTATCGGAGATTCGGACGCTACGCGCCCTCACGTACTAAAAAACGTAGCGCCCGAATCTCCGGTTCAGAAACACTATATCGAACATTCGATATTCATTATGAAATGTGAGATATATTAAACGTACGCCTACAGGTTTCCATTCGCAACAGTGTGTAAAATATGAAAATTCTATTATTTAGTGCTTATAAAGTGTTTAGTTAATGCATTAATTAGTCTCGTAAATACGTCAAATACACGTAATCTTATTGGTCGCCATAAAGTGACACCTGATTGTCTTCTATGCTGCGATAGTACGACGTTCGATATATATCGACGGGGAACACCGCTGTGCACAAAGGCTTGCTAATTACCACACACTCAGTTCAACCAAGCTCCCTGGAAATACGCGACCGGATTGTGGATACCGTCGGCATGACCACTGATCAAGTTCATACGTCGTATTACGACCTGGGTTTATGCTGCCTTTTTGTGAAGCTGCTGAATCCTGTCCCACTGGAGAAAATACTGCAACAACACAGAGCCGGCGTGCCGTCACAACATCGAGAGGGCTCTGTAAGTACCGTTAAAGTCTATAACGCTGATGTAGAATACAAAAATGTCCGGATTTTCAATCTCCTGCGTGAAGTGGAAAACTGTTTCTTGCGAGAAGTTCTGTCTCAATACGGTGACATAAAGGGCATTAGAAACGATATTTCGTCAAAGCAACATCGATTGCAGGTTTCTAGCGGTATCAGACCGGTTGAGATGAACGTAAAAAGTAACATTCCGTCGCAAATTATTGTGTGTGGTTACAAGGCACAGGTTCGGTGCACCGATTAAGAGTTCATTTGTTTCATATGTAACCACAGTCGCCATGTACGGCAAAACTACCCCACTCGAGTGACAGTACTCAAACCCACATTACAGAAAAGCCAAAGACTCACTTTAGCTGACTTAGTGACAGGAACCCTATTAGCTGACACTGTAAAACCTGGAACTAGTGATAATCTGAACAATACAAGTAAACCATTCGAGGAGGAATTCCCACCAGTCCTTCGCGCAAAAGACCAAGATCAGAACCCGTTCAGTCGTAACAACTGTCTATTAAGCGACGCCGGACAGATGATGGTAGCTCGCACGAAAGTGCATCCATTACAGAGAATGATGCTTTGGACGATGTCCAACAACCGGCAAATGTTAGTGAATCACTGAATAATAAAATACAGCAACCGATGATTGTCGAATTTTTTTCGCTAGCACAAAACAGCAGTGCGCAGGCGAAAGTAGAGGTTACATTGCCTGCCGTGGCCTGTAGCGAAGTATCACAACAACTTGCTGTAACGGTATTGGAGAACGCCCTCGCATCCATATTGCGAGCCATGGATGAAGGGCAACAGGCGGATTGTGTTTTTCTCGACTTCAAAAAGGCGTTCGACGCGGTGCCACACTGCAAACTGCTAACGAAGAAACGAGGTTATGGAATAGGTTCACAGATTTGTGACTGGCTGGAAGACTTCCTATGTAATAGAACGCAGAACGTTGTTCTCTACGGCGAGTGTTCATCAGAGACGAGTGTATCGTCAGGCGTGCCCCAGGGGAGTGTGATATGACCGCTATTATTTTCTATCTATATAAATGATCTGATGGACAGAGTAAGTTGTAATTTGCGGCTGTTTGCTGATGATGCTGTGGTGTATGAGAGGGTGTCGTCTGTAACTGACTGTAATAGCATACAGGATGACTTAGACAAAATTTCTAGTTAGAGCGAAGAATGGCAGCTAGCTCTCAACGTAGAAAAATGTAAGGTGATGCGCATGAGTAGAAAAACAATCACATTATGTTCGAATACAGCATTAGTAGTGAGCTTCCTGATGCTGTCGCGTCGTTCAAATATCTAGGCGTAATATTGCAGAGCGATATGAAATGGAACGAGCATGTAAGGACAGTTGTGAGTAAGGCGGGCAGCCGACTTCGGTTTATTGGGAGAATTTTGGGAAGATGTACTTCACCTGTAAAGAAGACTGCGTATAAAACGCTTGTACGACCACGTCTTGAGTATTGCTCAAGTATTTGGGACCCGCAGCAGATCAGTTTAAAGGAAAACATAATGGCGGTTCAGAGACGAGCAGCTTGATTTGTTACCGGTAGATTCGACCAATGCGCGAGTGTCACGGAAATGCTCCGGCAACTCAATTGGGGATCACTGGAAGAAAGACGACGTTCTTTTCGTGAATTTCTGTTAAGTAAATTTAGACGGCCGGAATTTGAAGCTGAGTGTAATACGATCTTGCTGCCGCCTAGTTACATTTCGCGTAAAGATCACAAAGACAAGATAAGAAAAATTATGGCTCGTACGGAGGCATATAGGCATTCTTTTTTTCCTCGTTCTATTTGGGAATGGAATAGGAAAGGAAATGCCTAGTAGTGGTACAGTGTACCCTCCACCACGCATCTTACGGTGAATTGCGGAGTATGTATGTAGATGTAGACGCTAACAGTGACGTGAGCGAGGCACTGCCTTGTCAACAGTTGGTCACCACGCAACCGGACTCCGAAAACAAACGAGTGGCCTGCGACGTAAACACGCAACACGAGCCGGCCAGTGCTGATAAGCAAGCCGGGAACATCAGTGTTTACCAGCAGTCCGACACATCGAGGAAACACGGAAAGAGCGGGTTGGAGGAAATCGTTTCCGAAGAGGTGCGAGTGAAGAAATCCACTGCCGGTACTTCAAAAAATGGGCCAATTTAGGAACCCCGTCAGGGCAGCCTACAGAAAAAGGCGATAGAGGTAGCAGGAGTAAGACCAGAATCCGACCAAATCGGAATGTAGTTAGGAACAAGTCACAAAGTAAAGTAGCAACGGACAAAATTAATAGTGAAGTAGACTCTTCTAAAGCTGCTTCGGTAATTCATTGGTTCGAGGATGGGGACGAGCCGCTGAGTCTGAAATATGTAAACCATCTACATGCTACAAGCGTACAAGTTTATTAGCGTCGACATTAATAGAACAAAATCTGATCTGAAAATTGCATTGTTGAAACAGTTCGTATATGATTCTCAGGTAGATATCGTACTATTGCAGGAAGTTACAACCCCGAACTTGTTCATTCCTGGATTTCAATACATTGAAAATGTCGCTCTAGAACTCGGCACCGGTACGGCTATATTGGTGAGAGGAGGAATCCCCATATCAGACACTGAAAAGTTGAAGTCAGGTCGTGATCTGAGTTGCCAAATATACGGCGTGACTGTAATTAATTTGTACGCTCCCTCAGGCAGTACTCGTAAAACAGACAGATCAATCTTGTTTAACGACGACATTATATATCTCCTCAGAAAAAAAAAATCCTCCAGATTTTAATTGTTTTACACCCGAAGGATCAAAGGCCACATTTTAATTTCTGCAAAGCATTGGGCGACTTAGTCTCCAAACGGATCTTAAAGATACGTGGGAATTGCATTATCCAACTCTCGTAAAATTTACGTATTTTACCCCAACTTCGAGCAGTCGCCTGGACAGAATTTACATTTCATCTCTTTTTAGTGGACGAGTCGTGGATGCTGACGTCATCTCAGCCCCCTGCTCCGACCTCGGCGTGTACGCACCACTATCAACGTGGACCGGCAACCTACCAGGCGATTCAGAGGGCGGTGGATGCTTAACGTATCCCGTCTGCAGGACACAGATCTAGACGAACTTATCGTGTCAACTTGGTCTCGGTGTGTACGGTCTCTGCATCGATACGCCTGAAAAAGTAAAGTGGTGGGCGAACTTTGTCGGTGTTTAATCTCATACTGTTATGAACAAGCGAGGGACGAAAAACGAACTACACCGTTTTACGGGAGTTGTATGCGAAAGCTAATACGAACAACATATATAGAGCACAAACAAAGGCGATTAAGGCAAAATTAATCAGTATGAAGCGCCGACAGTTAGAGGGGCTACAAATAAAATGTAAAGCGAAATCCCTAGTGCATTCTGAGACAACCTCCCTGTATCATTTAGTCAAAGATCAAACTAACCGAAGATGTTCTTTTATAGACGAACTGGCAACAGAAAACGGAGACACGCTCAAGCTTCAGAATGACACAGAAGCAGGAATATACAGGCAGCACCCCAGCCTGTACACCGCACCACCGACCGATGACGGACTGCTTGCTAAACTGCTACAAGTTATGGATCCAGAAATCAGTCAAGACGGTAATCGGGAGTGTTTAACAGATTTTATCGTTGAGGACACTTTCGATTTAATTGTCAACTCACCGCCCAATAACGCCCCACGAACGGATGGCCTCCCAAAAGAGTTTTATAAGCGTTTCTGGAATGTCATTGGTACAGTTTTTACTAAATTTTAAAATGAAATAATCAAGGGAGCTACAATCCCTTCAGACATAAAGGAGGACACAATAGTTCTCGTCCCGAAACGTCGAGGAATGAAAAGCTTTGATAACCTGAGACCCATTACCCTGCTTAACTTAGATTACAAGACAGTTGCTAGAGCTGTCAACACCAGAATGACTCCGTTGATTAAAACAATTCTTAGGCCCTGCACTCCAGGCAGATCCGCTATGTCAGCGGACATAAATCAGGGACATTTTATCCATCGCCTCAGTTACCAACATGAAATGTGCTTTGTGTTTTATAGATTGTAATAAGGCCTTCGACCACGTTAGCCATTCGTACCTAATGCGACTAATAGCAAAAGTGGGATTTGAAGACGGGCCATCACAGGGATTTCTGCGAGAGTACAGATTAATGGCCAACTAACGCTACCGATTTCCATCCAGCAAGGTGTACCCAGGCAGTCCCCTTTCAATGCTCTTATTTGTTTTATCCCTGGAGCCTTTCTTACGATCACTAGATGCTTCGTTACCAGGCATCTCCATGTCTGATTTCACGCTCAAAGTCTGTGCCTACGCAGATGACATCGCCGTAATGATACGACGTGAAGAGGAGATTCACATCATAAAACGTGACATCGACAAATACAGTGCTGCATCCGGGGCCAAATTAAGTGACAATAAGAGTAAATTGTTGAACATCAGAGGATTCGGCAATACCACGATATCTTGGGCACAAAATGTGGTATCACACAAAATGCTAGGCATCAAATTAGAGAGAAGCGCTCTTAAAATTATGGCCACTAAGTGGAGAGCGGTGATGCAAAATAGGTTGAGGTATCCTACTTGAATGTAACTGGAGGACGGTTAACATGGTTGAAAAAGTCGGGATAGTGAATACTTATGTGTTCTCAAAGGCATATTACGTAGCACAATTCTTCTCCATTCCACATATGCGAGGCAACAACATAATGCTTGCAGCGAATATGTACATTTGCCAAGGAAGAATCATTAAAGTGTCGCATATCAGTGCAGCAAAAGCGAGACATAATTGAGGCCTGGACTTCGTCAACATCAAGAGAAAGGCAACGGCCTTATTCGTTAAGCGGACCATAAGCATGATGGATGATAGCCAGGGTAACATCACGAAAGGGCTTTTTGCGACATTGCGTCCGGCTAGCATGCTTCCCCCTATAGACGTCGGAAGGATAAACTACACTTTGAAGTACATCCGAGATTACTTCCTGCAAGTCAGCTACACGGACATCAGTATTATTAGAAGAAGACCTTTAATAACACGACACTTACAACGAGAGTGGGAAAAGACGGAAAAACCAAACAACATTGAACTCAAGTATCCTGCCAGGAACTGGAAGAAAGTGTGGGCTAATATTAGCTTAAAAATGCTCACTTCCGACGTAACAGCCACATGTTATAGGGTGGTAAACAACACCATCACCACTAATGACAGACTTCACGCCATAGGGAAGACACGGACCTGTGCCTCCAGTGTGGTTTGGTGGACACCTTAATTCACTTTTTTACTTCTGGTGACCATGTACAGAACTGGCGGTGGGCCAGGAAACAACTAGCACTGTTGGCAAGATGCACCGAAGAAAACTTCATGCCGGACATTCTACTGGGGCCAGACGCCAAGTTTTACCCCATCACAAAAAACAATACCGTTATGTGGCTCTTAGGTAACTATGTTAACTATGTGGTTCACATCAGAGGAGAAGACGACTTCTGCAGCTTTATGAGCTACATGCACATAGCATACTGGACCATAAAAAAGATCTCCAACAGAAAAAAGAAAACTATTTGGAAGCATGTTAGACATAGTGTTTGAAAAACATGGGATAGGATAAGCAACTCGGTATAATACTGCATGATATAACGGAATTTATTTTTACGAGAAGTGCTTCATTTTTTTAAATTTACACTAATGAAGAAATATATTTAGTTTCACCTTTTTAAGATGAACAGCATTCAAAAATGCACTTTATTTTTGTGTACCTTTACAGGGTAGAAGAGTAGAACAAGTATTATTTATTGAGGTATAAAATTTTTGTAATAACAAAAAACGGACAAATGCCGGAAATCAGGAAGCAGTATGAAAACATCGTTGAGTGGCGTTTCACGGGTTAAAAGAAGACAAAATAATTTTAAAACCAAATGAAATAACAAAAAAAAAAAAAAAAAAAAAAAAAAAAAAAAAAAAAAGAAAAAAGAAAGATGGGAGCAAATGTCCTATTTACGATCGTTCGCCGGGTATCAACTTAGATTGTACAAACAGTATAATTTTTTTTTCAAAATAATTGTTTTTTTTTTTAAAAGAATATACTATCTGTGTATTTCGTCATTAATACAGCACGAAACTTTGAAAATGATACCTCAAACATTAATTTTGGATAAGTAATATGGGGGATCTGGCGTACCCACAAAAAACATCAATGAGAAATAATATATATGACTAGCTGAACCCCGCTGCTTCGCATGCGTAGGCTGGTTGGTCTGCACCAGTTGTTTCTTTTTAATCCTGATGAAGAATCCATATTTTAAGTTTTGTAGTTGTAGCTAGAAATTTGAGTTAACAGTAACATATCTTTGAAGATTCTTTCTTCCTGTATTTCACCCCCTTATTAGTCTAATTTCCAAAAGTACCGTAACACGTGTCTTTTAAATTCGAACCTCGAATCCAAATCCGAAAATTTGTAGTTCTAACTTCAAAATTGCCTAAATAGCAACAGATTTTTGAAAAACATCCACTCTCCTATTTAACCCCGTTGATGGTTGAATTTCCAAAAATACCGAAACACACATTTTTTTAACGTCTAACCAACTATACAAATATCAATTTTTGCAGCTCTAGCTTCAAAATTGTATCAATAGCAACGTGTTTTCAAAAAGAATTTTTGATCCTCTATTTAACCCTCTTACTTATTTCTAAATATGCTAAAAATCATGGATTTTTAATCCTGACCAAGATTCCATATCCGAAGTTTCGTAGTTGTAGCTTAAAATTTGAGTTAACAACAACATATTTTTGAAAATCAATTTATTGCGTCACCTATTTTACCCCTTTATTAGTCGAATTTCAAAAAATGCCGAAACACGTGTCTTTTAAATTCGAACCCTGAATTAAAATCCGAAATTTTGTACTTCTAGCTTCAAAATTGCCTAAATAGCTACGTATTTTCAAAAAAAAAAAAAAAAAACTGTTCATCCCCTATTACATCTCCTTACGGACGGAATATCGAAAAAATCGCTTCTTAAATGACGCCTACAGAGTAAGATCAGCACCATCCACAAATTTCAAGTTTCTATCTTCAGTGGTTTGGGCTGGGCGATTATGAGTCAGTCAGTCAATCGGGACACTTCCTTTTATACAGGTGTTTCACTAAGTCTGTTTGCCTCTGTAACTTATAAAATAATGACGGGAAATTTTAATGCGGTAGGTCAACACAAGAAATGTTACACTTTCTGCGGAGCTATGAACATAGTTTATTGTATCATTTTCCAAAGAGTTACACCACAAATATATAATTTTTTTTTAATGGAACAATAGTTTTTTCTATCGTGTATTGGATTCGTTTAAACCAGCTGCGTCCAAATCAATTTAAACTACATTCCTGTCACTGTTAGTTTTGGAGCTACAACCCTTCAAAGTTCCGGGGGCGGAGGCTGCGATAGCGTAGCTGACTGGCCGAGTGGGTATCCCATGGGGCACGGCCCACTGTCTCATGGCCACCAGCCAGTCAGCTACGCTGTCGCAGCCTCCGCCCCCTAAACTTTGAAGAGTTGTAGCTCCCAAACTAACAGTGATAGGAATGTAGTTTGAATTGATTTGGATGCAGCTGGTTTTAACGAATCCAATGCACGATAGAAAAAAACTATTGTTCCATTAAAAATTATATCTTTGTGCTGTAGCTCTTTGGAAAATGATACAATAAACTATGTTCATAGCTCCGCAGAAAGTGTAACATTTTGTGTTGACCTACCGCATTAAAATTTCCCGTCACCTATTATTTTATAAGTTACAGAGGCAAACACACTTAGTGAAACACCCTGTATATAGAGATTCTATGGTAGTAATGTACCTATAAAAATTTAATGATGAGGACAACTTACTACTTTTTGTGCATTATCAGCTATTTAAAGAAAGCTATTGATTTTCTTTTCGCACTTCTTAAGACACTGTCTTTTCGAATGACCGAAAGTTATCAGTAAAAAAAAAATTGTAGAAGGCAGTCAGAGACTGTAGCGCCAGCTGCTCGTGTGTATGCATAGCTTAAGTTTTTCACGTATCTGACAGCGCGTTTCCGCCGTCTGCCCTACGACAAGGCCTTGGGAGCGGATAATTTATGCGAGAGGCGGCCCGAGACAAATTCTCTTAAGGCGGAAGGCACGCGGCTCGCTTTCAGATGCAGTCAGGGCCGCTTGGCGTCTGGCGCGCTCCTTAGCTCTAACTCCCGAGTGGAGGCCCACATCGCCCTGCGGCGGTAAGGAGGCCGACGCGCTGCCATTGTGTGGGGAATACTGACAAGCAGGGCTTGTAGCTTTTCCATAACAGAATGACAGAGAGAAAATACACCCAGCTGCTCCTATCCCCTTACCGGTTACGTAATCAGCGAGTAGGGTTCAAATTCGTATCTAGCGAAGATTAAGTTTTTACAGTTTCTCCAAGTGTGTTATGTAAATGAATTCCCAATGATGTCAATGATTGGGCTTTTTTAGAGAAGAATAATTTTGATATGCTAGTGTTTGGATGAATAATGTAACGACTTTACTACTACATTGAAGCAAACGCATTTCTGTCGTTCAGAGTCTGTCGTCACGAAGGCTGGTATTACACTATAAAATTTATTGAACAAAGAAAGTGGTTGGAATATTGGTCTTATTTCTTTGACAAAGACCTTTGACGTGACGCCGAAAAGGGTGTAAACTGCTTTTAAGAAACAGTATGTTGATTTAAACATAACTTTGGCTGTCCTTTTACGTAATTTGCAATTTTCAATAATTTCGTAAATAATAGCTGAAAACACAAAAAATGCATTACACTTAGTTTCGGAAATCGCTGAACCTATAAAGATACTAATTTGTAAAAAAAAAACACAACAATATTGCATGTTATAACTATTGCACAACATGATTACATTTATACCTTTTGTTTAAATAAATTAGGGCAGACCATGTTTTATGTATCACTGGATCCTAAATTAAATACTGATCATTTTTCATGCACTAAAATTAATAATCCGTTTGGTACTAAGAAACTATCTTCGAAATTAACAAAACTACGACAACAATATACAAATACGTATTAATAAAAAATTACACGGCCAACTGAAATACATTAAAATTCCATGTCACAATAATAGTATGCCTCCACAATATTGGCAAAACAAATATGTGTGCACTTCGAAAACACAAATAATGTAAATAATTTGAGCACTGTAAACACTAGTCAAAGGATGACTTTAAATTTGTGTACCACATTAAATACAAATTTTATGAAACATATACATGCATTGAGATAAATAGTTAAAGCTTAAATGTAATATTTTAATTTCTGTATTTTGGCCTATTTAATGTAAAAGAATATTGGTTAATTGTCATTAGCCTTATTACGCGGTTATGCTGCAAAAGTTTGAGTGTGAGCCATGCTATAGCACTCGTTTGGTAGTCACAAAGCTGTAAACATCTATGTTATCTGAGGCTAAATATTTCTAACATTACAATGTTGAACAACTAAATAAATTTATTTCCATCACAATGGAACTATCATCAAGAATGTATGTGATTATTTAATAGAATCTCCTGAAGCATATTCTACTATTTTGCTCATGAAAAACAACGCAGATGTCTGTCTTCAAGAACCAAGATAAATAAAATATTTATGATCGATCTTCCCCATCTAAAGTGAAGTGGACTGCTATAAGACTGATAAAATGAAATATGTATCCAGTATTTAGGAAACTTCAATTTAAACAGTTAAATCCACATTCCAAAAGAGATAGTTGTCATTAGAAGGGGTATTACACTATCATCAAATGTTTGTTGAAATGTTTGTAAATCTATCGGACCAAACTGCGTGGTCATCAGTCCGTAGCTTACAAACTACTTAAACCTAGGTAAACTAACCTAAGGACACACACACACACCCATGCCCCAGGGAGGACTCGAACCTCCACGGCGAGCAACCGCGCGCTCCGCAGCGAGACGCTTTAGACCGCTCGGCTACTCCACCGCGGCAAAACACTATCATCCAATATTTGATCTAAGTTTCTACAGAATAGCAGACAGTAACTCATTATGTTCGGCAGGTGCGTGTTTACAAGAAAATAAAGAATGAAATAAATATTGTAAATTTACTAGAAGCCATGGAAATCATCGCGAGATAATAAACATACAATAAAATTTGTAACAGGAACTGCGAGTCGAGGACGTAAAGGCACATATATTAAAATTACATGCGAATGGACGATATAGAACATTTAAATATATGATAATGAAATAGATTTTTCTGTTCCTCATATTACAAAGCAGATAATTCACCCAAGAAAAGGTATATACTCAAAAGACAGCTAACGTTAGGTTCCGATTTTTTGCAGCAGAGAGCTACTTTAGTTTACAGCTGGCATTATAATACTGCAGTGCACATTGACGAAAATAATATTCCAGTTTATAGTAGGCACTCAGATAATGTAATGCGCATTGACAAAAATAACACGTTAGGTATAAAGCAGTTAAAGAGGGATTATAATGTATATACTGTTTGGTACAGTTTATTGTCATCAGGAATAATCCTTATTTAGGTATTTATTTTGAAAATTTATTGTTTCACCAACTACACATTTGATGCAAATTTACGATGCAGATAAACACTTTTTAACCAGCGACTTCTGGAGTACAAAAATGCAAGAATCGAGAACTACAAAAAACATTTATTTATCTACGAGCACACCGTGTCTGCCGCCTCCTCTTCTATACACGCTTTCTAGAATGTAACCTCGGTAAACCAGAGGCAGATGTGGACGCCTATGACAAGACGTGTAACATATCCCAGCTACCCAATTAATACACAATTTATTTCTTGCATCGTATTCCAGTTGTAAATTACTGAGCGCCTCATCTGTTTCGTACATTTCTATCAATTATATAGCCAACAAACACAACCAGAAAACTTAGCAGCCATCAGCCATGTTTTACATTAACAAAATACAGACGTAAAACGCTAGCGCTCCAAGCGGTCACATTTATCAGTGCAAAAAATAGACGACGAACGCTTTCTTTGATCAAATCTAAGGCCAGGCGCTAGATTTGATCAAAGAAATTGGACGAAAGACGAAATTGGACAAGTGTCCTATTGCACTATGTCCAATATATTGCACAAAGCATCTTTGTTCAATAAATTGGATAGTGTAATACCGGCCGAATAAACATAACCCGCGCTCCCAGACCTGTCTACTCTAAGATTTTGTCACCAGTCCTTGGACATACAAACTACATTAATGTACGCTACGAATAACTCACTCACTCACTCACTCTCTCTCTCTCTCTCTCTCTCTGTCTGTCTGTCTCTCTCTCTCTCTCTCTCTCTCTCTCTCTCTCACACACACACACACACACAAACGGGCTCTTACCTCATCACCGAATAAGTAGTGCTTCACTGTTTTGCAAGAGACTGAAATCTTCAAACGATTCGGCTCTCCCAATTCTAAAGGAAAGAGATTGTAAAAGTTGAAAATGCTATGATATGATCTCGCCGGTCCCAAGATAGTGTCCGAGTTTTTCGTGCGGAACTGCCAAAACGGGTGCTGAAGAATGATACATATGCATCCTGCAATTTGTCTCAGCCTTGTGGTAGTACCCCTCGTGAAAGCGCATCTAGAGCAACAGAATGTAGGAAAGAACGTTCCAACAAACTTGAAATCCGGAGAAATATAGAAACTTAAAAAAAAGTTTGCACGTCGTAAGTAGAATGTTGACAAATGTTTTTTTCAAACAACTTACGGGTATGCTGCCGGGTGACGCCGTCAACCACTGCCGATATTTCAACAGGAGCACACCCTGCCATTGTCAAGGCAGAACTTCAGTCAAGAAAGCAATGTGCAAGCTAATTGAATACCTCGGTTTGCAAAAGGTAAACAAGGAAGATAACACACATAGTACAAGTAACTTCAGAGTCAACACAACCCAAGATAATAACAATCAGAAATATTGATAGTCATTATTAATCAACAGATGAGGGAGCATTTACTCTTCTTTTTGACGAGACACAGTTCCGGATTCCAAGCAGAATTTAAATAAAAACCACCATCTTTGTTTATAAGGTCGCTTGCTAGTTTAATTTCAATAGGTTCCTTAATAACACTATCGCAATAGGTGGAAGTGCATGCCAGAATCTCTATGTTGTTGTATTCCATTTTATGACCGGTGCCAAGATAATGTTCTGCAACAGCAGATTTGCTCGGATGTTGTAGACGTGTGTGACGCTTGTGTTCAATATACCGGTCTTCCACAGTCCTAATTGTCTCACCAATATATGACATGTCAGCAAATTGAATTGTTCATTTCCAACATTTGGTTTGGTAGATAACTGCAAAGCATGTTTCGATTCAAAGATGCTTGAGCTTTCTAAGTCAGCAGTGTCTAGCTGAAGGTTAGGAAAGTCATAGAATTTATCAATAATATTCTAGCAATATCAGAACAGCAAATCTACTTATCGCTATTCCATCAGATACTGAAACATAGCCCAAATACGCCATCAAGTGCACTTGCCATATACTGTAGCGCCGTTCCCGAGGCAGCCGCTGTTCCTGCTCGACGCCACTGCATCAGCCAACAGTAATAACGAACGGTTAATGCTCAACCTTGTTTGTTTTATGGACCTTGGAATGCTGTAGGATATATCACACAATCTTTTATACTATAATAAATCTGTGACAACGTCGTCTCTGAGTTAACTCTTTCAGACCCTCTGGCTGCAATTGTGTACATAACTTTTACAGTTTCTAAGGTAGATCAGAAACATTTTTTCTCAATTGAAACATCACGTATATGACTATGAGTGTTCAACCTTTTCATCGTGCACACTTACTGTCAACTGCAGAAAATCAGTATAAAAATACCAAGTAATCAGTGTTGCACTGCGCACCAGCTTGTTAACTCGAAGGAATACGAAGGTTGGGTTACTTGTATTCCACTGTACAACTGGAAAGTAGTATTAATTATTTTGCATGGCAACTATTGTATGATCACTTTAATTAGTACAAAAGTTTGTTTTACAAAATTAATTATTTTAGTCCATAAAAAGGAGCCTTGCTTTTCAGCATATGTAATTTTGTAGTATTTAAATGGATGCATACAACAGCGTAAATCTTGCATCTAAAATAATTAAAAACCTAAATTATGAGGAATACAGCAAAAAGAATAATTTTCTTCAGAAAAAAATCAGGTCTGAAAGGGTTAATGTATTTGAACACAGTTATCAGTAAAACACCTCAAAAATTTCTATGGATTTCTCACAAGTAGCCTGAATATCTTTCGGAACAAAATACGCGCATTAATGCATCACACCCAAATCGTGGAACAATAAAATATAAATAATGATCTTTTTAGGATTGTTTCTGTTAATCTGACAAACCGCTACACGAATATGCAAGGGATTTTCAAAGGTAACTTATACGCAGTTAGGCGCAACATATAGGATTTATTTAATCACAAACGGAAATTAGAAAGAAAATATAATTCAAAATTTAAGGTGTCTACTCTGCTTGTTAATATGGCGCAGTACGTATATAGGCTGAAACACTGAATACCAAAAAATGAACAGAATGCGAAGGCCCAATTTTAAATTCCGTTTTGAAACACGAGCTTACAACTATTACTTGATACGTCTGGTGGCGTCAAAGAGAATGAGTCAACTTGAAACTCATGGAATGGTTCATGTATTGATTCACGTGCGTAATAGTATCGTGTTCCAGTCTTGCAAGCTTTCCGGAATCAAAGATTGCAGGTATGCCTCAGTGTAGTATCTGATTTCTCTAACTTTTCTCGTGGTATTTTCACGATATATGTATATAGCAGGATGTACTATACTGGTTAACTCTTCACGAAACTGTTGCCCTTAGAACTTTACACAGTACCTCATACAGGGATGCTAAACGTCATTCCTGCATTACCTCATACTGGAACTGCAGAAAATCTTCGTGACACTATGTCGCTTATTAAATGCACCTATAACGTAGTGTACTGCTCGGATATTTCCTACCTCCTGTATCACCCCTGCTTGGTACAGATCTCTCACGGATGAATAATAAAGTATTTTGTTGATGGAAAACGATTCCTGAGGATTTTTCCAATGAAACTCGTTATTGAATCGAATTTTCCTACGGTTAAATCTGTGTTAGTTCCTCTTCAAATCTGTTATTTTGCACACTCCCAGATATTTTATGACAGTTACTGCTCCAGCGAATGTTCAGAAATTGTGTACTTACACTAGAAAGATACATGTTTCCATGTATTCACAATTCACATTTGTTTTTAGGATCAATTGACGTCCCCTGCCTCAGGTGTCAACACGCTGCATATTTCCCTTTATTTCACAAAATTTTTCTAGCGTCGCGACATCTTGGTACAGGGCGATTCAAAAGTCCTTGGACACCTTCATAAGTAGGAAGAGTGGAGGCATAATTGAAAAGTGATGATGGGAACAGAGGTCGGATGTGGGGCCGCAACTTTTGGAGTGAATGACATACATGGCCGCCATCTTTAAATCCGCCATTTTGGATTCAAGTCATTTATTGTCAAGGAAAGGCGGTGTATGTCACATAAAATAATAGTCGCTTGAGCTCAGGAATTTAGTGGTGTAATTTGGTTTTGTCTATCTTGTGCAGGAGTTATTAATGTTCAAAGTTGGAAAATTACAATTAAACGTTTAAGAGGCAGCCTTCAGACGAAGATGAATATGTTAAAACTACATGACTACGTGTCATGTCTAAAATAATACAAAAAATATCTGACAATCAGACAGTAATACCTAAAAAGGAAATAATGGCGGATTTAAATATGGCGGCCTTGAATTACATTCAATCCAAAAGTTGCGGCCCCACATCAAACCTCTGTTCCCATAATCACTTTTCAATTATCCCTTTAATCTTCCAAGGACTTTTGACTCACCCTGTATATTACAGCACCATCCACGAAACGTCTCACTGAACATTTTATGGAATCTACTAGATTATTTTCATACATTGTGAAAAGTGTTGGTCCTGTTGTGAGACCAGAAATGATAATGGCATAAGTTTTTGAAGTTTTTATGTATTTAACCATATTTTTGAGTAATGAAGTAATGATGTTTCTCTATGTAAAGTATGGCCTGTGTATGGCCATACTTTGCATATGTATGTTGCCGATTACTGTATTATTTTGTAAACAAATATTTAAGTAAATATTTATATAGCACCCAATGGAGAAAGTTAAATAGTAAAGGTAAATGAAGAAAAGTAACTAGTTATAACTGAAATTAATTTTATACTTATGCATGCGTAGCGAGTAAGATATATTAAAGTGGATGAGAGAGTCGAGTTCTTGCAGTGAAAAAGGCGACATCTTACGGAATGTGGAGGCTGTTCTGATGTTTGAAGAATCTGATATGCCGTGATTGTATCAAGCTTGATGTTTTTATAGAGGCATTCAGTAAAGCACTAACATAACTCTAAGAAGATTAATTTGTCCCTTGCATCAGGAATGAAAGCTTGGTGCACTTGTGCATATTACTGCACCGTTACACATCAGATCTACGTATGCGGCGACATCGAAATCAGGTTACAGTTTGAGTTTTGTAAAAGAATAAAGACCAGTTGTCTTGTATTTGAATAAACAGAATAATCACACACTTCGTATGAAATGGTTTCACAAGTAATTTATCCATGTCACATACCTTGATGGGTTACCCACGTTATGCATGTAGCTTTTCGAGCATCTTTTTTTTTTAGTTTTCTGTAAACTCAGAGGAAACAATGTTGATGTTGAAGAACAGATATTTGAAAGTAATAAATTTGCTGAGGGAGCAGTAATATTAAACGAATGATTTTGTTTTCCGTTGTTTGTTCCAATTCACATTCAGTTAAACATTAGTGTGTAAACAAACTTTTCGATTTGCAAGCTCCCTACCTGCCCTACTCGTAAAGCGTCGTCAAGAACTCACAACTAATGCAGTATTTAATTGCTGTTAATCTCTTCCTTTATAATGACTACAACTGTATTTCACATTCCTCTCAACAATTATTGTGTATCCTTGAATATAGAAATGCATTTTAAACTGGTAAGATGGACTGCTCATAAAAATACTAACACCATCAACATGAATTTCACACTGATAGAAAATTACTGTGTGCCACTACAAATAAAATAATCGGCCTAAGAGGCTCATTCAAAACCTCTGCTGGTCAGCTCGATCGCACTGGCCAACGACTCGACTGCAACTAACTATTGAGCTCCACTTCTCGACTGTTGCTGCTGCATTACAGAGATATAACTCTACATAGCAAAGATATTACCCTGTGTACAATGATGTTTTGCAAATTATTAAATATCTTAAATAAACGGTAGTGGCGAAGTTTTGAAAAGAGTTTATGTAATATTTTCATGATATACAGTAACTTTAGAGGAAAATTAGGCTTAGAAATTTAATTCATTCGACAATATTGCTATATAAAGCATAAGAGTTTATTCGCCGCGCGCCGCCATGCACGCACGGCGCGGCGTTCTTACGTCAGCCACGAGCGCCCTCTGCTACAACTCCGCTCGTGGCCACCACTGAACTGCATCGGTCACTTGGGAAATAAGTTGGCACCAGTTAAGACTTGGGATTAGGACAGGCACTAGGACTCATCAGTAGGCAGACCTCTATCTAAACTATGTACCAGCATTCCACTAGTCTGCTGCCCTTCAAGTTAAGTACTGTATAATTTCTACGAAATATACATCGTGTTCTAATTTAACTTAGTGTTTCTAGTTTCTGCTGTCTCACTGGCTGGTCACCTCCGTACCCGCACACGCGTGCATCCTATTTCCCTGTATCGGTTTCTCTCTACTCGGCCACCGACACCCAGGACAACCGGCGGAAACGGGACACAAAAGAAAGCATTTACCTTATAGAATCGATGCGGGAAATTTTCTTGATCATGACTGTCTAAACTCCCTTACAATTAATAATATTATTAATCAGATGTTATATTGATGTAGCTTACTTGTACTAATGAATGTGTTTTACCATGGATAGTTAAGTTTTGCCAGAGAGGTGATCTTATTTTCTTCTTGCTTGGATATATGCACTGAAAAGGTAATTCTATAGTAGATATAGGGAAAACAGGGATTACTAAAGAAAAATCGCTTGTGATATTACAGATGCAGGGTACCTAGTTTGTACCTAGTGAATGGGATACAGCAGGTAGTCATGTTTCTCGTAATGGGGTCGGAAACCGAAAGCAACGCTCTTGAATGAGCGAGGGTGGCTAACCCAGAATGCAACTGAAATACAATATAGCCACACACATTATTCTAAAAATCCATATAAAATCAGGGAATGATCAAACGGCAAATGTAATTATGTGAATGGATTCAGGGGACTTGGGAGAATCAAACGCCGCAATTACAATTTAAATATCCCTTACACATAAAAAGCCGATAAATTTCAGTATTATAATAATAATATTATAAGACTTATATTTACTATTATTGATACGTAGTGATTACTTTATTACTATTGTTGATCAGTAATAATTTAAGAAGCAAATGGGCAGCAACGCACCACGCTACCTATCTTAAAAGAAGTGCCTCGTTATTTCCTTATTCTTTCAATAAACTTGTTTTTTTCTCTTGTTCTGCTTTTCGTTGAGGTAATAATATTATTGTTTCAGAACATAGATTCCACCATAAAAACACAAAACATGGACCCAGAAAAGCGCACTTCATTTATACATGTATTTTACTATATTTGATATTATTCTTAGTAATGTTCTTTATTTTGTAGACTGCCACTTAAATATTTCATGGCCGACTAATATAGTAGCGCACTTCATTTATACATGTATTTTACTATATTTGATATTATTCTTAGTAATGTTCTTTATTTTGTAGACTGCCACTTAAATATTTCATGGCCGACTAATACAGTAGATATGCAGCTGAGAATTTATATATAAAAATTACAAGTAGTTTTAGACAAGAACCTAATATATTTGTATAAAAAGCCATCATCAATTAAATATTAATTGTGTAACTATATTTCGACGGCAGCAGTATATTTGAACAGTGAGACGCCACGCTTAATGGCTATCTGAACAAAGAGCTTCAGTCTCAACCGTTTTTTAGTGTGGTCATATATTTGTTTGTTAAATGAAAACAACATTTGCAGGGAGGTGGTCAACGCATTTAATTCTGTGATATTCAAATGTATAATATTTTGGAAGGGAAATTATATTTTAAAGATGAGGCGTTAGGATATGTGGAAGGATACAAATTTGGGAGCATGGAGATCACGCTTTTCGAACGGTTGGGAAGGGACTCGTGGTGGTGAAAGATTGTGACGCTGGGTGGTTTGAAGCCGCGCTACGAACTTGTGATTTGAAGAGATAGGCATGTGTTGACTTAGAAAATTTACGGGACTGTGACTGCAGAACTTAGTCTCTACTTCATAAGTGATAAACTATGCACGGTAGTAGGGCTGTGCATCTGTCATAATTCAGCACTCGTGCACTCGTGTGATGACAAAATTTGTTTTATAACAAGTACTTTTATCGCGAATTAACTTGTAACTGCAAAGTTCGATGGACTACTCTAACTTACGAGTGATAATTTGGAACTTTTACTCTCGAGTGCGTGTGATACTAATTGTGCCTCTCATGAACGATAGTTGGGGAAATATTTAGTTATTTACCAGTGTATAAAGTAGGACCACCTCCGCGTTTCATGTCTAATAAGAGTAATAAACTCCATTTATAAGGAATTACTTCGTGAGTGAATCTTTATCTTAGAATCCATTTTGTTGTCCATTCAAAGGTTTAATTTATGTTTGATAAATATATTTTCAAGTCTTCATATGCTGGTTGATAGATTAGGTAAACTACTGATTAATTATTGATCTTGTTTAAACAGAAATAGCAGCTTTTTAGGGCATAGCAGCTGACATACATAACTCATCCCTATGAACAGAGACAACGAGCCATAAACTATTACTACCATGAGTTATGTATTGTCCAAGTCTTATTGGTGAGAACCGATAGGAAGGTCGCACACTTATAGCCTAATCAGGCTGGCAACCGTAAAATTATTCGCAATATGTATATATTAGAAACTGAATCAGTGCTATCTGGGTCTGATATTTAGTTCCACCATAAATGTATTAAATTTACGAAGATTATAAGGCATTGCTTTCATTTGGGAAAGAAGCCTTATCGTTAACTTCATAGTTAACAGGTCCTATCTTTTAACCATAGAGTTTTTTCTGTTACTCATGACAACATGTACTTTCCATTTTATTTATTCAAATGTGTTGTCCTTAAAACACGGCATATAATAACAGCAACGTAGTATAAAGGGGGTTCTAATGACGGGCAGACAGAGCTCGGCTACGTGAAATCCCTATACAGCGAAATCAGTTTAAACTCATACCTGACACAATTAAAACAATATAATGTTCATAAACGTCCTACAACATATATGTATGTTAATTCCATCTGTAACCAACTTCATATGAATGGTATGTACGAGATATAATTTAGTAATATATTCATGAATATTTTCTTTATTTCCTTGTATATTGATTTTGAATATTTTATCTTTCCGACTAGAAGATCTGCACCGATGATGGTCGCTGTATGTTATATTCTTCAGTGAGTGTTTTGTGCATCTCTTCGATGACAATTCTTAAAAACAAGAATGACGTACTTTTTTTGTTATCATGAGAACAGCTGTACTCTCGAGACATATGGTACCCTGCTGCTAAAGAGAGTGGTGTTTATTTCGCATACTCTACACATAATCGGACTGGTATCTCGTCAGGTCGAGTATCCTGTAATCAATTGTGCGAATTGAGTTTCTTTTCTATTGTAATGATATTTTCTTTTCTTTTTTTTTTCTTTAGGCTGGTGTTGCCATCAAGATTAAATAAAGTTAAGTACCATTACTGAAATTTAACAAGCTGTAGAATATTGCAATGAATATTAATTTTTGAGGGAGACAAAAAAAAAAAAAAAAAAAAAAAAAAAAAAAAAAAAAAAATGAAAGATTTCGCCATCAGGATTTAGCGGTAATAGTGGTTACCATAAAGACAACACCAGAAAGCATTATTACAAAAGAAAGTGGCGGAATCCGTTCTTTACCTTCCAGAAGAATTCAGATTGTACTGGAGCATTGCGCTGGAGTCGAACCTGTATTGGATACTTACTTTCCTTTTTTTACTTTCCTTCTTTTACTGTAAAATGATGCTTGTTTGTGGAAGCTTCGTATGTTATATGCATCAGTGAAATTTCCATCTGGAATGTTTTTTCACAATCGGGCAGCGATCTACAACAATGATCAAGCATCGTTTTACTAATCATGCTGGAAACAAAGATTACAAAAATTAATGAAAAATCTGGAAGCAACTCCTTTTAAATCACATGTTAACTTCAAACGAATTAATGAATTTATTGGAATTAATTGTTTTAGCTCACACTTACATGTTCAATATGGAGAGGCCAAAAGAAAGACGTTCGATCTATTCGACAGCAAGAAGAAGAAAAACGACGAGCGATTCCTTTTTCTCTCCAGCCTGTTCAAAAATAGAAAGTCCCTTATAAAACAAAATAAGATATTTACTTGCAGAGAGAACGGATGCTAGTGACAAGCGTTGCAGATACAGTTTTAATAAAAAAAAATATTACATGTAATGCTACACTATACCTCTGTCATTTATTTTCCTATCTGGTTTTTCTTTTTAAGATGGTGCTATAATTTACAACAGGAACTACTGTGAAACATCTTTGGAAAACGATTATTGTTTTGGACATTTATGTATCTTTTCCTGTCTGAACGCCATTGTGGTCACAGACTTTCTGGACATGTGCCTTATATCTATCAACTGATTTAATATAAGTCCTAAACTTATCAGAATTTTGTGTGATACCGTACATGGATCTTACCTTTTGAAGTCATTGAACTCATGACGTGTGACCCTACTTGATTTTCTTCAGGTATTCGCCTTGGCATTGATTGACACAATTGTTAGATGTCCTCCTAAGGGATATTGCGAAAACTTCCATCCAACTGTCGCTTTAGAACATAAAATATTTGAAGTATGTGGAGTGCAAACGGTGAAAACGCTTTCAACTGGGATGAGATTGGATGAATGCGACGGTCAAGGCCGCGCGGAAATGAGACGTGTGTTCTGGGGTGCCACATTAAGGATCTCGCGTCCGGTCGCGTTGGAAGTTTGAATCCTTCTCTAGGTACTAATGTGTGCGTTGTCCTTAGGATACCTTAAGTAGCTTGTATGTCTATCAACCGATGACTTTCATAGTTACAGCTTTAGAACATTTTAGCTTTTGATGACCAAGGTAGGATTTGGATAGAACGAAATAAAACTTCGTGCGAAGTGTGCGAGCGGGCATTATGTTGGTAAAATGTGAACCCACGATGGCTTGACATAAAGGACAACGAAACGGCACGGGGATAACAGTGGCCAACCGCCGTATGGCAAGACTGCTGCGGATGGCAACTAAATGGATCTTTCACCTGAATAACCAAAGGAATACCTGCCTAATGTGTAGCCTCCTTCCCACTGCTCGGAGTACGCAGAATTCCCACAACACTACGTGGCATAAACTTAATTAATGTCTGAATTAATGGTGAAGGCAAATTACACCATGCATTCTGTAGGGCTGCCTATCAATCCTTAAGAGGTAATGTAGATCTCCTCCGAAGAGCAAATTTCAAGACATCCCAGATGTTGTTTCAACTCAGAAGAGTGTTTTAGAAGTTACTCTGTAGCCATTCTGGACTTGAAGGGTGTCGCATTGTCCAGCTGGATGTGCCCAAGTCCTTCGGATTTCACTGAGGGCATGAATGTGTGCAGGTGATCAACCAGGAATCGTATGTACTTGTTACCTCTCAAATTCGTATCTAGTCGTATCAGTGGTCCCATATCACTCCAGCAGTACTCACTCCACACGTTTACAGAACCCCTCCAACGTGAGCAGTTTCTTGCTAACATTTGTGATTCATGTGTTTATGAAGTTATCTGTACGCCCCCCCCCCCCCCCCTCGATTCAACTGGAAAAGTGACTCGTCATATCAGCCATCAATAGGCCAATGTCGGTATTGACGGCCTGTAATGTTACATGTGCCTCCGCGTAAAAACGTTTCTTGTTTCCGATATTTGAAAATTAATTTATTTTCATATTTGCATATTCTGTTGTAATATTTCGTACATATTAATATATTAGTCACAGTCATTTGGACTTATAGTCTTTGATGATTGATTAATATATGTAAACCTCTGTGCGAAGAATACAAAGACAATGTTCACGTTCATTTTTTTTTCGAAACTATAAAGACAGCAGATGCGTCTCCATTTCCTTCTTCTTGTTCGAACTTTGCGACAGTAAGGTCGTAAATGATTTGAGCTCTGTAATTATTACGAATTTTTCCAGGATATGTATGAAATAGTAAGTGATGTAAATTGTATCTAGCTATGCTGCTTTTTTAATCCAATTACAAGCTCTGCAGTACGACCGAACTTCGAATGTACTCTCATTCAGTAGAACACTGATTCCTGTAATTTTCATTCTCACATTTTATTAACTGTGATGCAATTTATTTTTCAGGACAACGGATTCAGTCATTGTATTTAATTACGAAACTAATTGTTGGAGATGTGATTGGAATAGTAATCATTTTCATTCCTCAGGTGAAGCGTAAAGATGTGTCGTGCATTCAGAAATGCTACACTAGACAGCTTTCGACTTCGACGGCCCATATCAGAATTCGCAGGCTGACATTTGTTGATGGTCCAGCATTGGAAACCGTAGCTATTTTCAGAAGGATTCACTTATGTTTCTTTTCAGTCGTCATTGGTCCCGTTCTTACGCGGCCGCAGAGATGTCGGAGATCTGATTTGCGTTTTTCAAGGTGCACTCATAAAAATTCTCACCTCAACGCCAGCTCCGAGATGCGGTGTGCAATATCTCGCGCGCCGACTTCATATTCAAAATTAATTCCTTGATGATAACCCGCCGTTTTGGTTGCAATAACCAATCTATTGGCCTCCCAAGACATCAACTGTCTTACGCTGGTCAAAACACAGGATCATTTGAGATGGCTGGGTTCTGAAGTATTGTCATCGGCAGAATGAACCAAAATGGTTTGTTATCTTTCTGTCGGTTCTATGGAGTGGGGACAAAATTTCAGCGACCAACAAAGTGGTAATAACATAAAGTTGTAGCAGAGGTACTAGGTGATGTGAATTACACAAGCCGTTGGGTTCAGATAGTGTTGAGTGCACATATTGGCGGCCGCGGTGGCCGAGGGTACTGAGGTGCGCCAGTCAAGGTCTGCACGGTCGAGGGTTCGAACCCCCCATCGGGCATGGATATGTGTGCCGTCCTTAATAGTAGCTAGTTCATAAGTAGTTTGTAAGAGCCGCGGTGGAGTAGCCGAGTGATCTAAAGCACCTCGCTGCGGAGCGCGCGGTTGCTCGTCGTGGAGGTTCGAGTCCTCTCTAGGGCATGGGTGTGTGTGTTTGTCCGTAGGTTTGTTTACCTTGGTTTAAGTAGTTTGTAAGCTAGGACTGATGACCACGCAGTTTGGTCCGATAGATTTACAGACATTTGAACATTTTGAGTTTGTAAGTTTAGGGACTGATGACCCCATAGTTAAAACCCATAAGCTCTACAAACATTTGAGCATTTCATTCGAGTACATATATTGCAGTAAAACAACAACAACGCAACTTACCAGAACTATGGCATGGAGAGCCATAGAAAGGTTGGGAGGGGGCAACAAAGAGGCTACAGCTATTGGAGTGACAGTGTAATTTCCTCGATCTGGGCAGGATTTCAGACAACTGGAATCTTTAAAAGAAGAAAAGACTAATGTCGTCCACAGGTAACATCAGCGAGAGGTGACCGTTACCTCCGGGTAACAGTTCGTCAACACAGGAGGCTGAATACATCTCAGCTTCAGTGCACCTTCCAGGTAGCAACAGGACGCGTAAATATCAACGCAAACAGTCCGATATCGCCTACGGGAATGTGACATTTTCCCTCGGAAGTGTGTGGTGTGTGTCCCACAAAACCATGACAGCTAAACGGTGCCTTCAGAAACTGGGAGTGGGAGGGGGAGGAGACGGCGGCGGTAGCCGAGGGGACTGAGGCGCTCCAGTCACTGTCTGCACGGCCACTACGGTCGGGGGTTTGAATCCCCCCTCGGGCATGGATATTTGTGCCGTCCTTAGTCTTAGCTATTTCATAATTAGTTTGTAAGTTTAGGGACTGACGACCCCGTAGTTAAGTCCCATAGACTCTACAAACATTTGAACAGAAACTGGGCGGAAGAACACCAGGATTGGAGTCGTAACAAATGGTCTCGGATTCTGTTCACTAGAGATTTTGTGTTCAGCCGGTCAGTCGTAGTTTTCTCAGCCGAAGAAAACGTGAGAATCGGAAAAAAGTTTTGCTTATGTGCAGGAAACATCATCGTATCGTTGTGGTGGACGAATGGTGTGGGCATAAGTCAGTATTAGTGGACGTACGGACCTCTGCATCGTTCAGAATGGCGCTTTGTTTGCTGAGAGGTATACAGGCAAAAGCCTTCGACTTTTTGTTGTGCACTATTCTGGTACCATACGAGAAGGGTTCGTTCTTTCTAGTGGACGTTAACGGTCGTCACCAAATAGCTGCACTTGTGGAAAAGTGCTTGAAGCTGACGGAACTGAACGAATGGTGTGGCCAACTTTCTCAGCGGGTTTAAACTCGACTGATAATGTCTGGGATGCAGTTGTCAGACTTATTGAAGTGTGACTAGCACCTCCAAGAAAGGTTTCAGAGTTGATTGATAGCATATTGTCCGTACCATGTAGGTGTGGACTGTACTGGCCGTCCGAGGTGATTACACACCATATCAGAGAGCAACGAAAACTTTTTACAATTATCGTTGCCCATGGTGCCTCGTTCTACGTAAAAGACATGTAAACGTCAAGTCTAATTGAGGTATCAAAACATCGTAATGTATCACACAAAAATTAAAATTGTATCCAGTATCAGAATAAAATACGAGACCATATTATATTTTCTACGATAATTCATCTGATCACCTAATTGTTTTCATGTGATAGGCGTTGCGACCCATAGCCACCGCGCAGAAAGGCTGCGTTGTCTAAGGCGTCATGCTACGGGTTGGGTGGCCGTTCCCCCTGTGACTCGCTACGTCCCTCGGGCATGGATGTGTGTATTGTCCTAAGTGTAAGTTAGTTTAAGTAGTTTTGAAGTCTAGGAACTGATGACCACAGCAGTTTGGTCAAATAGATTTAAAACCAGGTACACATTCTTGTCCCAGCGTTGTCCTTCGAGTGTTTATGGATCTCTTGACTGTGCATACGCATGTCTGTAGCAGTTCCTTTGGTTCTTCAGTGTATCAAATAATAAACCCTGATTCATTACTCATGGTTGCGGGCCTTATGGTGGAGGGCAGTCGGCAGTTCGTGACGCTCCAGACAAATGTTCGCTGGCCGTCGGGGCTCAGTTTGAAGCAGTACTCGTTGCCAAAGACAGTTCATCTCTCGTAAATGAGACTCCAGGATGAATGTTCCACACAACGCAAAAAGTTTGTCCGCGACCAATGGTGGTCGGCTCAAGCAGTATCGGCAGCTGAGGGTAATTCCGCGACACGACTTTTATGGTCCTTGTGCTAAATGTTCAAATATTTGTAAATCTACAGGACCAAACTGCGTTGTCATCAGTCCGTAGCTTACAAACTACTTAAACCTAGGTAAACTAACCTAAGGACAACACACACACCCATGCCCCTGGGAGGACTCGAACCTCTACGGCGAGCAACCGCACGCTCCGCAGCGAGACGCTTAGACCGCTCGGCTACTCTACCGCGGCTGTGCTAAATGACGCACTAGTTGCTCATCGAACCCAGATGCTGATGAATCAGGATATCTGAGTGCTGTTTTCACTCATGTATACAAAGGTCTATATATCATCTTTCCGATCTCTTATTCTTTTATTCCATGCTCGTTTAATTATTGCAGTGAGTGATTCACACGTTTCATGCTGTTTGCAATATTGAGGCAGTATTAAATAGAACAGTTAAAGAGGAACGTTCGTAGCTTGTAGAAAATAAGTCGATGCTAAATCACTGTCAGATTCAGATTTTGTAATTCCTTGCAATTCAACGAATACTGACTTTACACAGAAGGGACAAATGATAAGCAGGACTGAACAGTTCAAATTTCTAGGCGTTAGGTTGATCGTAAGCTATCGTGGAAAGTCCAGGTTCAAGATATTGTTCAAAAACGAGATGTTGTTTTTTGAATACGTATTTTCCTTAATATCGTTTGTTGTTAAGAATATTTCGTTATTATCAAGTGGTAGCAGCTTTCACTCAATACCAGATACAAATCGAATCTGTATTTGGATCATACGTCACTGACCCTTGTGCAAATAGGTGTGTATATTCTTCGGCATCCATTTTCAACAATCTGCACAAAAATTCAAAAGGCGTTATAGTAATCCACGCACCTTTTAGGCTTAACTGAAGAGTTCCCTCGAGGCTTCATCTTTATGTTCTGTCGATGAATTCCTGAAAAAAAAGCTGATTTCTACGTCACTTCAGTTATGCCTAGGCCTATCATGTGCATAGGAATGCAGTATGTTTCATTTCCATCTGTACTGTTACAATCTGATGTACTGGCTCATTCCATGACCATGGAGACAAGCTCCTCAGTTTGGTTTGAGGAACATTATAAATATTGACAAATAAATAAATATCGAAATATGTTTTATAGCTTCTTTTGAAGTTAAGTGATCAAGAGAGATTTTTTCATAATTGAATTCCTTCATTAACATATTTCTCTGATGTACGACGTTATACATTGCACGACACTGCTTTTTTCTCCGTTTTAAATGTTCTATTATCTTACGGCAATCAACAAGGCTCAGACTTATAGTAATTTAGGCGTATGTTATTCAGCTCAACAGCCACAATGGGGGTTGTTGGTCGAAATTGTTGCTTTTTTAATTGAAATGCAACCGAAAAAGTCGTTCGTAATGGGTCTAAATCGACAGAGGTGATGGGAATATATGGAATACCTCCGGGAAATGTTACAGGACCATTTTTGTTTCCAACAGAAATAAACTATCTAGTTGATCTATCGTGAAGCTGTTCGTTGTTAATAGTTTTACCTTTAATAACTCGACGTGGGAATTTTAGCTGTCTACCTTTATGCACGCTATTTGTTACGTAGACGAGGATTAGTTGGGAACAAAAGTTAGGCGAGATTTTTCAGGTCTTTTAGGAAGTAGAGACATAGGTACCAAGTACTGAAATTTCGGGAATCAACTAGTTTGTCACAAGGAAAAGTTATTAACGCAGACACTAGTTCATAATGATAAGCAAATTAGCACAGATGATGCTGTCTGGCTTTTGTCTATCAGATATTAGAACTTGATAATAAGTGATACATAAGTTAAAGAAAGGTCACTGTATTATGGGAAAGAGGCAGTTTCTATTTCACCAATGGAACTCCGTAAGTTAATTTGAAGTAAGTGAAAAAACCCATGGGTACATGTAGGCAAATGGAGATACCTCCACCCAAACGTATCTAAATGCAAGTTGTTGGACGCTATTCCTATAACACAAGTTTGGTATGGCGTAGATTTCCGATTCACATAATTGTTTCTGGCAGCCGGCAGTACAAGTTAAACTTTTATCAATAATGGAAGGAGCAGCATTAGCCGTAAAATCTTTTGCTTTATTTAGGCAAATCGATTTCTGTTTTCCAAGAAACCATCTTCAGTGCTGTCAGCTGACCCAAAAAGAAATATACAAAATCAATAAACTAATATCAAATTACAAACTCTCCTATAGGTACAATGATTGTGAATAACTAATACATACCAAGTTCAAAAAAGCATATTTGTAAAATGTACAATGACATTTACGTCTAACATATCCATTGACATAGCTAGATACATGTGATACCATCTGGTATCATACAAAGTCAAAATGAGCCAGCTGCTTACATTTGTCCACAGGTGGGCTCTGTGTGGACATCGTTAGCGGCCTCTTTATTGCCTTTATGGCCGTTGACCACACCCCTCCAGATAATTGAATCCAATTAAAACAAGTTAAACTGTTCGGCAGGGTGAAACTGCGCTGCTCAACCGCTGGCTTCTCGAACTCTCCCCAAAACTGCTGTGGCCGTAAATTGGTGGTCTTTTTATAGTACCACTGTGCTGTTTGCTTATAGTTGGTACGTGACTCTCTACCATTTGCTAGCTTCTTCTTCTTCTTTTTTTTCCTTTTTTTTCGTTCATGAAGCCTTTGGTCTCAGCGCCTGAACCTTCCTGGTGGAATGAAAGAACACGAGCACTGAACATCTCCATGTAAGTTGCCAGCTCCTATCGTTAAAATCCATACATAGATACTTTCCATTATTATTTCTGGCCATCCGATGCTGGTTCGTTCGTTAAAGTCGTCTTCAAGTTTGTAACTGGAGGATGGTGTAGCGAAATGTTGGAATGATGGTTGACGCAGGAACTGAGAACTGCGGCACGTCTTGCAAAATGTAAAGCACTGCGTGCAATGTTGTGAGCAGGCCAACTGCAGTTAACACGTTGAGTGGCGCTTTATGGTGATGGATGTTTCAACGGCACGCCAGCCACGTGCGGGGGTGTGAGGGTATGCTGTGGTTGGCTGCGGCCGCATGGAAACGTGATAAATAAAACCAGAGGCAAAAAATCACTGAAAAACAGTAAAAACCGTATAACACCCAGCTGTAACTGTCTGCATCACATAAAACGGGCTAACAGACAATGGGTCAGGATCCTTGGACGAAAAAAAGTAGAACAAGATAGGGAGGCTAGGGCTTAACGTCCCGTCGAATTCCCAGGGTTATGGGAGTACAGTTTTCGTCCTTACAGTATCCTAATCCAGTGCGATACCACTGCGCCACCAAGCCCAATGGAAGAATGGTAAATTAACTTACAGGGCGGCTTCAAAAAGTATAGCTACGTCTGCATGACAGGGGAAAGTACCTTCAATGACTGCTGCACTGCGTTCAACGTTTTATTAACAATAACTTTTTGCCGCAATAGAGATGTACAAATGACCTCCATCCCACCACCATCATTGCTAATTCTTCTCTCTCTCTCTCTCTCTCTCTCTCTCTCTCTCTCTCTCTCTCTCTCTCACACACACACACACACACACACACACACACACACAAACACACACGTACGTACCTACCCTCTGTTAATTTACATCACCACCACAGAAACTTTAAGAAACCTAAATATCAAAAACTTTCGCTCAAACACACACAAACATACGAGGCACATACACATATAAATATACTTATACAGGAAATGTAAACATCAAACAGCCGTCCACAATACTGCATCACGCCTACACTAGCTGTCAACAGATAAACAGAACACGACACTAACAGTAAACAATCGAATCTCGCATGGAACTCAGCCAAACAATACATCCAAAAAAATAAATGAATAGCGGCCAGCCGTACCCCATACGCCAAATGTAAACATTAGCGTAATTTACACCTTCAATATAAAGTGGACAACATGCTATAAAGAAATCACAATAAAAACTCGATAAACCAAGGAGCTAAGGAGAAGAAATAGAACCGTAAATAACACTGGAAAAAACACGATTTTCGAACTCAGAATTGAAAAACTATAAATATAAACTATTTGTTTTGTCTTGTAGTTGACAAGTTGTAAAAAATAAATACAAGAAGTGAAAAGTACTTCACTGTGCGACCTATGGATAATATATATATATATATATATATATATATATATATATATATATATATATATATATATATATGCGAAAGTTACATTTCTAGGCCTAATTTTCGGGCAAACTAAAAATCGGTAATTCTCTCTGTAAACTCAACCTACAAAACTGTTAAAGATATTGTAAAAAACATTTTAGACGAATATTAAAATTTGTTTTGTATAGTACTAATATAATTTTCAGATGAATAATAAAAAATCCCACTGAAGATGGCACAAAAAATGTTGAAACATGTTAGGAAAAGTAACAAAATTGTTCTTGCATACGGCGGAATAGGCTCACTATTAATGACAGTTACTACTATATTTACCATGTTCTGGAGGACCCAATTGAGGAGCAAGCCTGCCTCGAGTCAGCACATGAAATTGTTACGGAACAGTGGTAATAGAATTAAATGTTTACGAATACTATTCAACGACAAGCTTAAGCTTATGTAGTCAGCAACGTAACTCATGCATTCTTTTTTAATCTGTCGAGGAGTTCCTCGACAGAATAGAAAGGGTTAGTCAATACTTGATACCCGACGAAGCGTTAATAACAAGCTTTTTTGAATTATTGACGCAGCTCTTTGAAAATAGACGAAGCAGAATACCGTATACCTTTCAGGCGCAGGTTTCAAAGGGTTGTCATCCCAATCTGTTTCAATCTAATGAGCTGTAATAACAAACAACAATAGAGGATATATATATATATATATATAATCAAACCAGCCATTTCTGTGCAAAAAAAAAAAAAAAAAAAAAAAAAAAAAAAAAAAAAAAAAAAAAAAAAAAAAAAAAAAAAAGGCCACATGTCTGTAAATCTATCGGATCAAACTGCGTGGTCATCAGTCCGTAGCTTACAAACTACTTAAACCTAGGTAAACTAACCTACGGACAAACACACACACCCATGCCCCAGGGAGGACTCGAACCTCCACGGCAAGCAACCGCGCGCTCCGCAGCGAGGTGCTTTAGACCGCTCGGCTACTCCACCGCGGCTCTGTGCCAAAAAATGCACTTTTTGAACCAGAAGAGTTACGCTAAAAAAATAACATAGGTCAAAAGGGAATGAAAACAAAG
The DNA here is from genome assembly GCA_026315105.1 of Locusta migratoria. NCBI lineage: Eukaryota > Metazoa > Arthropoda > Insecta > Orthoptera > Acrididae > Locusta > Locusta migratoria. Next base: position 340,510,724 of record CM048746.1, read on the forward strand.
CAGACTCCTTTTCGTGATGAACTACCTCTATTCCAATGGTAAATACAGCAGCATTTAGTTTTCGAACAGCATCAGACAAATTCCTAGTCAAAGGAAGGCGTGCGAAAAAAAAAAAAATGAAATAAAAAATAAAATAAAAAATAAAATAAATAAAAAAGTGTCGGAATGTTCTGCCTACGAGGGAAATTCGCTTCTGTGTCATGTGGTTGCTTTAAATCCGCAAAGTAGCGTTCTAACAAATTTGTTTGGAGAAGCCCAGTGCAGAAATGCCATTTTGGATGTCTTTGCACTGGGTTCCTATTTGAGCTCAAGTCGTATTGTAAAAATGTTTTTATTTAGTTTTAACCAGCGTTGTGTGGATATTAGAACATCTGTCGCACTATAGACGAATTACAGGATATAAGCCAAGTTTGATTGACGAATCGGAACTGACACACAATCAGTGATGCGAATCGAATAATTCTTTTTGTATAGACTGAAATAAATGATTAGCCAATGGCTCCACTCTTATGATCACCACAATTAATTAAAAACGGTTTTTCTATGAAGTCTGAGAAGATTATCTCTTCCACCCTTCAAACTTATTGAATTCGAGTGAAAACATTGCACTATGGCAATGAAAACAATTTATTTACACAGTAGTCGCCATCCATTGTTGAGATGTAACGGTTTAAAGCCAAGCTCACCGCAATGCGTCGTTGTTTAACGGGGAACTGCAGCTTGTGCGCAGAAGAGTTGTGGCAATCGATTAATTGCTATCGTAAAAGATATCAATTGTGCTTTATTTAATCTCGATCTAATTGCACCATTTTATGTGCATCGTTCAATTTATATTATCTGCAGAAAATATGTTTCAACTGGAGTTAAGTGATCTTCCTCTTGTTCTGAATATCAAGGGTGCAAAATTTCATCATCATCGGAATAAAACTGTGTACTATCTTGAAATTTATAGGTAAAGTTCCCTCCAACATACGTCGTACGAAATTTTATGCAGACAGAGATGTTCTCCTGTGTTTAAATGTCAGCTGTGCAAAAATTCATCATGATCGGATTAAAACTATTAAGCTGCATGTATTGCGAACAAGCCTTTTATGTGAGTGGGTGGTTTTATCATGTATCTAATTATTTATGACTTCATGTCTGCTGAACTATTAGTCGTAGATGTTCTTACCAATATAGCAATTGTTATCTCACATTAAGGAATGTCCCGAAATTGGTCGAATTTGTCCAGGGGTTTAGAAGGAGATATGCAACAATTTTGAGTGCGCAGCAGTTTCTCGAGCATTTCATCGTTTGACATATCTTCTGAATTATTGAGAGATCCTCACACTCGCAGCGACCTTGGTTTGAGTGTCATGGGTGAAAAATTTCTTCAAGCTCTCTATAAAACTGTAGATTTGTATGCAATACAAACACACAAACTACGGAAAATACGGACAATCTATATATAAAGAAGATATTTGTTTCACCACTACGGCTCTGTGAACGATTATTGGTGATCATTTTGAGATCCTTGTCATAAATTCATACAAGTGGAACAAAAGATCCAACGCAGATCAGCGCGTTTCCCCTCAGGGTGGTTATTAAGTGCGAGAGTATTCCGGAAATATAAAGTAAACTTCCGAGGTAGACGCCTCAACATAAAAATATTGCAGACATATTTACTGCTCAAATTCTGAGAACGTTCGTTCCAAGAGCAGTCGGGCAAATATTTCCCACTCCTACTCTATCTCGCAGTATTACGATAGAAAAATTAAGGGACGACACGGAGAATTTCTAGCAATATTTATTCCCGCACAATATTGACGACTGGTAGGCGGAACTGCGAAATTACTCCGGAAGTACCGTAGCAGGCTATAAATCGGCTTTCGGAATACATAGTTGAAACAATATTGTGATCTGGGTACACTGCATATGAAAATGTGTACCAGATATGTTACATCTCAGGAAATCAAAACAGCTGAAATTGTATGAAATATTTTGTGTGTCTGCTAATCCGGAAACAGCTTAACTGTGCTTGTAACTGAAAATTATGATCTGTAAGAATACGTAAAATGATATTAAAATTCCGTAATCTTGAAATTTATCTTAACAACACTCCGTGTAATCAAAATGGAATGGTCATGTAGTGGTACTTAGCAAGACAAATTGTAACTGGAGCAAATACAATTTTCTGTTAGTAACGTACTTCATTTATTACTGACAGCTTAATAATATGACTCCTATTATTTAAAAAATGCAGATTTTCTTATCCCCTGTAAAATTATAAGCTGAAAGAAACATATCTGGATAATCTCATAAAATTTACCTAAATTCGTTATATGAAATCCCACAAATGTTTTAATCTTTGTCAATAATTGAAATCTGAATCACTGTTACCCATGATCAAAATGATTCTGAAGACTGAAAATACGGAGTCGCTTACCTGTCCATAAACGGCATATCTGCATGCCCAGAATTGAATTTATATTATAGTACTCTCAAACTGCAATCTGAGTACATATTACAAAGAAAATTTCTTAGTGCATGACTTGCTATTGTGCAACGTGATCGTCTGTTTCTATAGTGAAAAGCAAAAGATATTATCACACTAATTAAATGAAAAGAGAAGGTTGTTTTCTGCTTCGGTGGAGTAGCCGAGAGGTCTAAGGCGCCCCACTGCGGAGCGCGCGGTTGCTCGTCGTCGTGTCCTCTCTGGGGCATGTGTGTGTGTGTGTGTGTGTGTGTGTGTGTGTGTTTTCTTAGCTACGGACTGATGACCACGCAGTTTGATCCGATAGATTTACAAACATTAGAACTTTTTTTTTTCTGGAAATGTTAGAGCAAAGCACTGAAATAGATATTGCTTCAGTATGTCATGTAAATAATTATACAGTAAATTTACACTGTCAACGTTAAAATAGAAAGTTTTATAAAAGCATTAAACAGTGAAATATTTAAATATGGACTAATTTTTACAATCTTATCCATTAAAACTGGAGAAAAATTTGAATTTATCTTTTAGCATGAATTCCCACAAAATCACTTATAGAAACAATAGTTTTACACTACTTATTCTGTTCGTAGTAATTACAACTGATGGCTAGTGAAATAAAAGTCGTACAAGATATTTATGTTTAATAATTAATTACAACAGATCAAAACTTACTTTGTAGCCTCCTTACGTGTTACGAAACTTATATCAATTAACTGCGTCGTCATCTGGGCAGGTCTCCTTCCATCTACAGTCCTGCACTCAGTATATGTTATTGCTTCATTCAAAGTGCTAGTTTCGTTCCAGCAGCTGCCAGACTGCTTGACGCGCATGCTACTTGCAGTGTGGTGTTTGTTGTTCCAGCAGTTACAGCAAGCAGCCAGACGCTACCCAGAAAAGTATTTCAGGCTCCATGAAGCTGCCACATTCGCGCACGCGCAGAAAGGTCTGAGTTGAAGTGGGAGTAGCCATCACGTGACACTTGTGGTTTTGTGGTGAGTTTTTCGATTATGTCGAAGCCACTGCAGTTCCACCTTGAAATCACATATTTCCCGTTTACACTTCTTCATTATTAGCAATGTAAGTATTTTAATTGTTCCTTTAAACTCACCTTTGCCCGCAGAAGCGCAAAAGAAATGTAATTTGTTGAAATGTTCAACTAATAATTGTTGTTTATTCCAGATGTCCAGCGAATCCGAGCCTGATATATTGTCTAGTGACTAGGAGTTTGAAGTGATACATCGTGCTAAAATACAGGAAAAAGAAATTTAGAACATGTTGAGGCGCAATGTAGAGACACAGAATTGCTGAAACATTTTCGTGTGTTCAGTAATTATATTAAAGTTAGCAGGCAGGAGGAAAAGAGAAATTGCTTCCACTGCAGCTAATTCTGATACTTTTGTGGTGTGCTGGTCATGAAGCGGCAAGTTTTAGAGAGGTGGCAGACATTCAGTATCAGTATAGTGCCTTGCACCGTGTCATAAAGTGACATACCTTGTTAGCAATTTAGGGATGATTGTTATAAAGTGGCCATCAGACGAAGGAAGGGCACAAATAGATGCCAATATCAGGAGAAATAAAATGCCTGGTGGGATTGGGGCAATCGATGGGACTCACATTAGGATAGTAAGACCTACAGGTGATGTCCATTCGTATTTGAACAGAAAAAGCTTTTTTTTCTATGCTGTTACAAATAGTGTGGGATGGTTACCGATGGATTCCTGATTTATTCGTCGGTTTCTTTTAAGTGAAGGGCCATGGCATCCCATAGCTGTTGTTATCTTATCAGGCCCTTACCAAGTCGTTTCTTGTTTCCGGTAAAACTCTATTACTTTTAATGTTAACTCCCTTCCCCACAAAGGTTCCATTACAGTTTTTTCTTCTGCAGAATGAGGGTGCAAAGTTACGAACTCTTCTATCATTTAGAATTCTGAAAACAGCTCTGCTTTATAATTTCCATATTCTCTACCATAAATGATATTAACAAAAACACCAAGAACTCTTTTTTCTTAAATTATTTAACTAAAATACCTTCCGACATGTCTTCCACATACGGTACGAAATTATAGCTGCAGCATCTATCACGTGTTCATCTACTAATTTGCGCGGGAAACCTGCCAGAGACAGTGCAAAAATCATTCTAACAGGGCCGCGGCGGATTAGCCGTGTGCACTGGGCCGCCGTTATGCGGTGCGAGCGGCTATTCGTCATCGGAGGTTCGAGTCCCCCCTCGCGCATGGGTGTTTGTGTTGTCCCTACGTTAGTTTACCTTAGTTTAAGTACTTTGTAAGCTACGGACTAATGACCACGCAGTTGAGTCGGATAGATTTACAAACATTTGAACATTTCTTTCCAACAGTGCAAGTGTCAAATACGAGTGTTTACGTCCATAGTAACGTCGCATGCGCTATAACACCTGGTACTTAGCACTTGAAAGTAGCATTCTGGCAGCTGCTTGAACGAATCTAATAACATTTTAATTTCATTTGAGCCTGCAGCGTTGGGTATGTCCTTTAAGGAGATATTGATAATATATTAAATAATACCGAAATGCTGCTTTATGTGGTAGACGTTATTTAATGTTTATAGATACAGCAATAGATCTATTTCAGCTCTGTGGCCATCATCAGGCTATCTGCGTATAAAGACTGTAGGTTACAATGACTAAAATAGAGCTACTTACAATTTTGGTAGTTTTTTTGTGACCCATTAGTCCATATTTACGTACGTATTGCATCGTGGAGGTATAATGTTATTTCAGTAACTGCATGTAATTGCAGTCTAAATATTCTTTAAATCGTATTTATGTTATTTCATGCTTGTCAGGTCATTAATTTATTATCTTGTCAATCACAAATGTCAGAATAGAATGGCGATAATAAATTAAAAACTTGACAACCATGAAATAACATAAATACGATCTAAATAATATTTAGACTCAATTATACGCAAGTACTGAAATAAAATTATACCTCCACGATGCAGTATGAACGTAAGTATAGACTAATATGTCACAAGAAAAATATACCAAAATTGTAAGTAGCTCTATTTTACTCATTGTAACCTACAAGCTTTATCCACAGTTAGCCTGATGATGGCTTCAGAGGCAAAATAGACCTATTGCTCTACCTGTAAGGATTAAATAACATCTACCACATCTACCACATCAAGCAGCATTTCAGTATTGTTTATATTATCAATAGTAACCTTTTTTTTGTGCATTGCCAACTTCTGCTGATCTGGTAGCCTAACCATGCAGTACAATTTCCCTGACAATACGACTTCTACTTAAAAAATAATTACGTGACTTTAACATGTTGAAACAAAATTATTACTGACCTGTTTGATTGAAATATGGTCAAACTGAATAATTAATTTTTTGAACGTCGGTATTCGAAATTAGTTGACGGTCTCCTTATAGGCCATTCGATTTTTGACGGTTGATCAATCGTGTATTTAATCTGCAGTTCCAAAGAGCACATTGGCCTCGTAAATTATAGCACGCCTGTCTGCTTAAATTCTCACCTACCGGTTAGAAACTTTCACACACAAAGCATTTCAGCAATGCGTTGTTTCAGACACGAATGTAACGGTCACCGGGAATGGGTGTAATTTGTTGCGGCGTGGAAGCTATTCGTTTTTGGGGACCGCTGTTTAGGGATACGTATTGGCTGACGTTATTAAAAAGATTCCTGTGCAGCCGCCTGAACCGACACGACTAGTGTAGTATTGTTTCACCCGCGCGTTCATTAGATTCTGTTTTGATTGCTACTCAACATTTCACGCCCGAAAAACGCGCATACTTCGGAAACTCAATCTCGCAGAGCCGGTCGCGGCCCGTTGACCGTGCGGGCTATTTTCTTCGTTCCTATATTCAGAAATTCGTGATCGATTACTGAATCATGCGGAATTTCGCTGAAAAATGAAGCAATTACCAGCAGCGCGGCTGCGTGCGTGCGTTCGTTTTGGGAGAGCGCCATTTCGGTGGGTGTGGCGGCTCAGAAAGACTCTGCCGCCGTCGTTCGGAATTGATTCGGACTGATTGCTGCACGGAACGAGCGGCCGGTCGCGCCGAAAGGGATATGAGCGCCGCAGCGTCACGTGTGCGTCGCGACTGCTGACGCGCTCTGGGCGAAGCACGTGCAGTCGCGATGCTGGGGAAAGTACGGCGCCGAGAGCCAAGTCTGTAGTCCGTCAGAAATAGGATTAGAACTTCTACGTCGTGACATGATAAAAAGTTTCCAAAAGTAATCGTTTCACCCACGTATGAATGAAAAGAAATGCTTACCTACGCCTCTCCCCTCCTCAATCATCCCACCCCTAGTCATCACCACTCCCCTCGTGCACCATCACATACGAACAAACTCACACTAATATAGTTTTGGCCCGCCCACTTTAGGTTACGATAGTAACGCTAAAAGTGGGCCTTTGTGATCGTCTTTTGACAGGTCGAAATTTAAATGAAAATAACAGCTTAAGCGTTCATCTGGCACGAAAATTGAAAACCAAATGTTCAAATGTTTGTATAGCTTATGGGACTTAACTACGGGGTCATCAGTCCCTAAACCTACAAATTACTTATGAACTAGCTAACACTAAGACCGTGACTTGGGTGCCTCAGTCCCCTCGGCTACAGCGGCAGGCCCGAAAATTGAATAACCTAATTAGTAGAAGAGAATTTTTTTTTTTTTTGCATGTCACGGATCGTTTCAGAGATATTTGTATAAGTAACGGCGATTTGACGATGTCTGTCTGTCCGTAACCTGTTCCCTGTTTTTAAGACGAACCGTACAACCGATCAGCACCAAATGTAACATACATAATTGTAGGTCGCCAGAGACCAGAACATCTCCTTTTCAAATTTTTCTGACGGTAGTAATACCAAAAAAGCCGTTTGTAATATAATTGTAATTGCAAACGAACCGTTCATCCGACACGAAAATTGAATAGCCTAATTGGTAGAGGACAAAATTCTCTACAACTTTGTTCCCTTATGTTTTTGGCCCACTTTAGGTTACGGTAGTAACACTAAAAGTAGGCCTTTGCGATCGTATTTTGACAGCTCGAAATTTAAATGAAAATGACGGCTTCACTATTCATCTGACACGAAAATTGAATAACCACATTTGTAGAGGAGAAAATTCTCTACAACTTTGATCTCCTATATTTTTTTTTTTCATATCTCGTAGTGTTTCAAAGATATTTGCAACAATAACGGCGATTTTGGGATGTCTGTCTATCTGTCCGTAACGTGTTCCCTGTTTTTAAGACGAACCGTTCAACCGATCAGCACCAAATTTTACAGACATGATTGTGGGCCCCCAGAGACCAGAAACTCTCTTTTTCAAATTTTTCGGACAAAAAAAACGGTAGTCAAACCAAAACCTACCGTTTGTAATATAATTGTAATTGCAAACGAACCGTTCATCCGACACGAAAATTGAATAGCCTAATTGGTAGAGGACAAAATTCTCTACAACTTTGTTCCCTTATGTTTTTGGCCCACTTTAGGTTACGGTAGTAACACTAAAAGTAGGCCTTTGCGATCGTATTTTGACAGCTCGAAATTTAAATGAAAATGACGGCTTCACTATTCATCTGACACGAAAATTGAATAACCACATTTGTAGAGGAGAAAATTCTCTACAACTTTGATCTCCTATATTTTTTTTTCATATCTCGTAGTGTTTCAAAGATATTTGCAACAATAACGGCGATTTTGGGATGTCTGTCTATCTGTCCGTAACGTGTTCCCTGTTTTTAAGACGAACCGTTCAACCGATCAGCACCAAATTTTACAGACATGATTGTGGGCCCCCAGAGACCAGAAACTCTCTTTTTCAAATTTTTCGGACAAAAAAAAACGGTAGTCAAACCAAAACCTACCGTTTGTAATATAATTGTAATTGCAAACGAACCGTTCATCTGACACGAAAATTGAATAACCTAATTGGTAGAGGAGGAAATTCTCTACAACTTTGTTACCTTATGTTTTGGCCCACTTTAGGTTACGGTAGTAATACTAAAAGTGGGCCTTTGTGATCGTCTTTTGACAGCTCGAAACTTAAATGAAAATAACGGCTTTGCTATTCATCTGACACGAAAATTGAATAACCAAATTTGTAGAGGAGAAAATTCTCTACAACTTTGTTCCCTTATGGTTTTTTTCATATCTCGTATCGTTTAAGAGATATTTGCAAAAATAACGGAGTTTTGACACCCTCCATTGAATTAACAAAAACCAGCCGTTCGCAGTTGTCACGTGACATTCCTCACCCGGAAGTCTCTGTGGCATACGCCATCTTGCATTGCGTATTTGATGATTTTCTTATCGTAACTTACACGTTGTCATTTCAGAGCAATGGCGCACTGAAGAATTAATACACGTCGTTCTTCGTACGATAAACGATAATCTACTATCTACAAATGCCATATTAGGACCAGTTAACAACGGCCATCAATAGTATGAGATTAAAGAACCCAACTCCTAACCGTTGGCAGTAGTGTAGTGGCTAATGCGTTGGGCTATGATGCTGAAGGTAAGTGGTTCGGAACCCGCTACTACCTCAACAAAATTTTTTCCCAAAAGGGTTTCAGACATACTTATTAATTAATTTTTTATTATTTTGGTCCAAAATGTTTGCAAAAACTTATAAAACTACAAATCTAAAGTAGGCCGTATAACACCTCAGTGCGATTTTTTCGTATACTAGTTTTAAGAAAGGCAGTTGCAGTAGCGGCTCGTCCTACGTGTTCGTTGGTTCAGTGTCCCACGGAAATCGACGTCAGAAAATAAAGTAAATAAATAAGTAAAACAACGTGTGCTTTTAAACCATCATTCTTCGTTTCGATCTTCTATCAGATCATTTTATATGCACTTTCAAAGTATTTTTACCGCATGAGAAACGTTTTACGTCGTGGAGACAGCACGTGGAAGAGTCGTAGTGCGGCCGCCAAATACTGGAGGCAGTGGCCGCAGCGTTGCAATTCGCATGCGCGGCTGGGGTTCAAATTCTCTTCTGAACCCCCTGGAGGCAGCATATGGGCGCTCCTGAGACATAGAGGGGCGAGGGGAATCGCCGCTTTTATCATTGGCGTTGGAGCTGGTGGTGACGTCAGCTCCTGGCTGCTCGAGCTCTGGTGGTTACGCACAAATTGTCCCGAACAAAGACAATTAAGTTACTGCGCACCTGTGTGTAGGCAAATCCTCCTTGAAGGCAACATATGACCTTCAACTTTGTCTTTGGTGCATCGAAGATTCAACAAAAAACGCGTCATATTTGGTACAATATCTTAAAACTGTATATTAAAGACACATTGACTGTAAAAACCTTCAGTAGATACAATCATGAATAATAATGAAGTCACTACTTTCCAGCTAGCAAGAATTGCCGTGTGGTTAATGGCATCACATTCTGTCGTCTAAGGTAATGGGATCGTGAGCGACTGTAGGCATTTTTTTTAAACCCAATCTTCTTTTTAACAGATATGGGAACAACAACGACAAATGTGTCGCGATTTTGAAGGTAAATGACTTTTAACTTTCATACTCTTCGATGTAACAAGTATTTAACTGTTTGAAAAGATGTGGGGAAGAGCAGCCTTTTCACATGCGTAAGGTTAAGAGAGGGTGCTGCTCACATGACCTGAAGGTAGCTTGTTTATTCCTATCTATCACTAACAGAAGTCATCTAAAACACCAGCCGCCACTCAGGAACTGTATTTTTCTCTTTGTGAGAAGCAGATATCACTCTGTATGTCTGGTGCTGTGATGATTTCTTGATGTGCATCGCCATTTAATTTAAATTAGTCTATGTGGGTTGATGAACGGTGGAATTATGCAATTCCTATTAACACTAGATTGTAGGAGGGCTGAAAATAACTCCTGACATACTTTTTTCTTTATTTTCGAATAGATTTTATTTACTTTGTTAATTGAATCATATGATGTTTCGACGGCCGCGGTGGCCGAGAGGACTGAAGCGCTCCAGTCACGGTCTGCACGGCCACTACGGTCGGAGGTTCGAATCCCCCCACGGGCATGGATATTTGTGCCGTCCTTAGGATTAGCTAGATGATAAGTAGTTTGTAAGTTTAGGGACTGATGACCCCATAGTTAAGTCCCATAGACTTTACAAAAATTTGAACATTTTATGATGTTTCCTAATTTTTCTCCTCTTGAAAGTAGCCTGATATTACAATTAGCAAAATATCGGGCAGCTGAGACCTGCAAATTTAACTGAAAACGCGCACTGCTGCTCTAAATTACTTTATGAGAGGCCACAGTACATGTGCAATGGAAATATATCTAACTGCTCACTCCTTAAGGGAACAGCCAACGTTTTAACAAACACAAAATCAATTATAAAAAATAAATGAATGGGGTGGGGAGCATGAAATCATAAAGCAGAGGTTTGATACATTAAAATCATAATCAGAAAAATCACAAGCAAACAAATGTGGGGAGACCAAATTATGCACACACCTTGTACAAAAGTGAGTTAAATAATCCAATTACTGCACATATTAAAATTTTTTCTTCCCTTTATGAATATGGAGGTAATGTGGGAGAAAATTTTCAAATACACTATGGGTAGCTGAAAGCACATTCATTCATTCACAGACATGCACATAAAGCTAGATGGTACATTACTCTCTGGGAACACTTGAAACATGGTCAGGGATTCAAATCCCCCCATCGAGCATGGATGTTTGTCTCGTATAAGGTAGTTCCTAGGTAGTTTGTAAGTTTAGGGACTGATGACCCTGCAGTTAAGTCCCTTAAGCTTAACAAACATTTGAACACTTGAAAGCAGCGGCAAAATGGGGCATTGGCTGCATCTTGACGAGACCGTAGGTGTCTAGGTCACAAATTTTAAATTTACTGTGCACTAAATGAACTCATGTGTGGGGAGACAGCGGCTCACTATTCTTAAGTACCACATGGTGTGTGACCATGGCGAATATCATAACATTCACAAACATAAATTAATTTAGAATAAGCTAGTAAAGCACATGCAAGAATTCATATAGAAGAAAGCTAGTATTAACAAAAGCATGGCTGAGGGCCGAAGTAACGACAGTTATGAAAGTATGTGATGCAATTGGTCATACAAGACAAGAAAGACGGAATCAAATCAGAAAATCTGAGAAATATTTAGCATACTCGAGGATACAGATGTGACATGAAAACGTTAGTTAAATACAGCGAGGAAATTAAAATGTACTAGATTTACACAAAGTCTGAAGGCCACACACTTGTATTCTAACTTGAGCAAAACCAGACACACGATCATCACTGGAATGAAAATGCAAGTAATAAATTTACACTGAATTTAAAGAATTCTGTAAATTAAGAAACATTTTGCCTCTCATAGCGAAAGAATTACTCAAAGGAACAGATTACTGAAAAACCAAGACTGCCTGATCACAAATAAATCAAAGTCCTAACAGCATGCCTTCCTCTCAGCATGATTCGGCGTACTTGCACAGTCGTCGGAGGCAGAATGAAGAGTGAAGACTGAAGCTCTAAGGCCTCGGAAGAACCTCCCCCCGCCATACACCGGCGCTAAAAGCGACGCAGAGACTAGTGTTTACCAACCCTTGCTACCTGGCGAAGAGAGTTCCCTCAACATCCGCTCCCAGAGGGGTCTCCTGTCTCCTCACCTCCAAGATTAGGTTGGCACCACACTGAGAACACGGCCACCTCGTCATATTGTCAAGTAAGCTCGTCTCTGGTCACCCAGCAGACGCTAGTGCAGATGACAAACGAAGCCATGCGTTCTTAACTACAGCAAAACGAGGCCTAGAGTGGGAGTCGGCGACTGTAAGCCATTGTGCGGCAGTCAGTCAATATTAAGAGCAATCTTACACATTCACATGAACACATAAGTTCAATCACACGGGTGGAAACATATATACGAGGTGCGTCCAGAAAGTAAGTTCCATTTGGTAATAAAATGAAACTGTACACAGATACAGAAGAACTTTTTATTGCACAAAATTCTACAACTCTTAAACTACTTTTCCACATAACTGCCGAAATTTTGCAGGCATTTGCATAGCGTGGCACCAGGTTTTGTATACCTTCTTCATAGAGATCTGCCGCCTGTGTCTTCAACCATGCATCAGTGATAGTCAAATTTGGGGGAAGTCCATAGCGAGAGTACTAATTGTAAACCTACGGTTTTCCTTGATCTTGTCATCAATCGCGTGAACCAGTTCTTCTGTAACCAAAGGTGGACTCCCACTTCAGTCTTCATCGTGCACATCACTACGCCCGCCATTGAACTGTCGGACCCATCTTCTCACCATCGAATCAGTCATCGCATTTGGTCTGTAAACATCGCAAATTTTCCGATAAATTTCACTTGGTTTCACTTTCCTCGCAATCAGAAACCGAATCACCGACCTGATTTCACAGGCGGCGGGATTTTCAATCAACGCCGACATTTCAAACAAGCACAACAAAGCGTACGTAATTGACAGCGATCTCCAAATGGCGCACGTTCTTCTCCTTGATACACATCGTCTACAGCGCATGTGCGGAATTGCAATCGCTGCGCTGCAGCGGATATAAATTGAAACGGAACTTACTTTCTGGACGCACCTCGTAAATATGGGGCAAATATATATAAACATGGGGCATTCATCGTTAATAACAATAATAAAATAATTTACACACAGATAGATAACAATAATGGTGAAGAAACACTTTAGGTTAATGAATAAATCAAAATGGAAAATGACCACACATTTAGTGGACGAGTTTCACTCTTTACAGTGATATATTAGGATTTATAAAGTTAAACAATATAATCATGTTGCAAGGTGAGATCTCTTTTTATATGGAACCTTTTTATTGTTTTGCCAAGTTCTCCTCTCTATTTACAACATTAACCGGTTTCCACTGAGCTTGTGGTCATCATCAGGTCTATGAATGAGAAGGAGAAGATCAATCAACGTACCTGCCTCTTTACTAACCATGAACATTAAATATCATAGGTTTATATATTTTAATTTGGATATCTACATACCTGTAGAACTGTGGTGAATATAGTCATAACCGTAAAACAATGTAGCTCTGTCTATACGGCGTTATGTGGGTTTGTCAAGCCCATGAAATTCCATGGTCATATAATAATACCATTCATGAACTCCAAAACATTCAAGGCCGTCGACAAGTGTCAATTTCACCACATTAAACCGAACTACGCGGGCTCATTTCAAACTTTTTGGGAAGCAGATAAAATTCTCTCGGGCTTCCAGCCTCGCCAAGTGGTTTGACATCCACGAGCTTTCGGCCGAAATCTCGGCCATTTTCAAGTTTTATCACTGCTGCTGCCGTCCTTATATACATGCGCCGCCTCCTGTGACGTCACTGGTGCTCAGCCGCATCGCCATATAAGGCAATGTTTTGGCCTCGTGCTTCAACCGTACGATGCCCGGGTCAGCTGTGCTCAGCTGCAAGCCGCCGTCTTTATTAAGAGATTATTCAGATATTTTGATTTCGATAGCCTCTTTTATTACGCTATCCCAGAAAGTATTTGTTCTGGTAATGACTTATGTATCCTCGAACGCAATGCGATGTTTTCTACAGCGTGCACCACAATTGCTGATTTCTCGGGATAACGTAGGCGGAAACATCTTTCTTGCTCAACACAGCGCTGTTCAGTATTGCACACTGACTGTCCGATGTAGAACTGCCCACACCCACACGATATCTTATACACACCTGGCGTTCTAAGGCCTAGAACATCTTTCACAGGTCTCATAATTTGTTGCCATTTTTTTGGAGGCCTGAAGACCGTGTCGATCTAGTGTCTCTTAAGAAGCCGGCTAATCTTTCCCGTTACCGAGCCACAAAATGTCATAAATGCAAGCTTCTTTGTCTCCTCCTCGACGGTCTCCTGCTTGCGTGAACTCAGCAAAGAGATCACTCTGAAGCAAAACCAAAGGAAGCGAGACAACGACATTCGTTACCTCGCTAGACATTTTGTACATTCACGCAACTCTTAGGCAAGAACACTAGTGGAAAATGAAGTCAGCAGTAAGCAGTCCGTTAAGTCTGTCAAGCGGATGTAGCGAAGTCATTAGAAACTGAGCCTCACATCAGAGCCCCATTACCTAGTTTCTTTAATTACTTCAGCTCTTGCACGTTTTGGGCTCTTGGTTATAGGGATCGATGGCGGACGCATGTACTGCTCTGGATTCTATGACATTGATATGGTAGTGAGTCTATGTCGTAGACTACACCAGGTAGTGCGTAGGTATCCGGGCCATGTAATATTAGTCGGGGGAGACTTCAACCTTAAGAGTATAGATTTGGACCTCTAGTTACATTTCAGATGGTACAGACAAGCAGTCTTGCGAGCTACTTTTGGACACATTCGCCGAAAACTGTCTTGAGCAGTTAAACCGGCAACCCACACGCAATGGAAATATTTTAGACCTGACATTATTAACGATGTCTGTCTTAGAGACAGGAATTAGTGATCATGATATCGTCATAGCGTCGATGGTGACCAAAGTTCATAAACCAATCAAGAAGGCTACGAACATGTTTTTGTTCGGATGAGCCGATAAGCACTTGATAGGATCGCACTTAGAAAATGAATGGGCATCGTTTAGTTCCGTACTATGGATGTACAGGAATTGTGGACCAAATTTAAATGCATTGAGGATTAGAGAAATATCTGCCTGTAAAGTCGATTAAGAATGGAAAAGATCCGCCGTAATATTATAATAATGTTAGAATGTTAGACTGTTGCACTCTCGGTTCAAAAAGAACATGCAAATGATGACAGAAAAAGTTTCGGGCATCTATAAAAAGATCGATGCGCGAAGCATACAATAATTATCACAGCGATACCTTAGCAAAAGATCTTTCCGAGAACCCGGAAAAATTCTCGTCCTATGTAAAATCGATAAGCGGGTCAAAGCCCACTGTCCAGTCGCTCTTTGATCATTCCGGTGCAGTTATAGAAGAAAGCAATCGGAAAGCTGAAGTTCTAAATTTAACCTTTAAGAAATCTTCCGCGCAGAAGGACCGCACAAAAGTATCATCATTTGATCATCGTACTAATTCCGAAATGGAGGACACAGTAATACTTATTTCCGGTGTAGAGAAGCAGCTGAGAGAGTTAAATACGAAAAAGTCTGCTGGTCCGGATGGAATAACAGTTTGGTTTTACAAAGAGTATTCTGCGGCATTGTCCCCTTATTTAGCTTGCATTTATAGCGAATCTTTAAATTCAGCGCAAAGTTCCTAGTGATTGGAAAAAGAGCAGGTGACTCCCGTTCATAAGAGACGAAAGAGAACTAACCCACATAATTATAGGCTAATGTCGTTGACATCAGTTTCCTGCAGAATTTTGGAGCATGTTCTCAGTTCGAATATAGTATATTTCCTTGAAACGGAAAAGCTTCTTTCCATGAATCAGCACGGGTTTAGGAAACATCGTTCATGTGAAACTCAGCTTGCCCTTTTCTCACATGACATCTTGCGAGCCATGGTTAAGGGCAACAGGCGGATTGTGTTTTTCTCGACATCAAAAAGAGGTTTGACACGGTGCCACACTAGAGACTGCTAACGAAGATACGAGCTTATGGAATAGGTTCACAGATTTGTGACTGGCTGGAAGACTTCCTAAGTAATAGAACGCAGTACGTTGTTCTCGACGGCGAGTTTATCGTCAGGCGTGCCTCAGGGGAGTGTGATAGGAATACTGTTATTTTCTATCTATATAAATAATTTGCGGCTGCTTATGATGCTGTGGTTTATTGGAGGGTATCGTCTTTAACTGACTGTAATAGCACACAGTATGAGTTAGACAAAATTTCTAGTTGGTGCGAAGAATGGCAGCTAGCTCTCAAAGTAGATACATTTTAGGTGATGCGCATGAGTAGGAAAAACAATACCATAATTTTCGAATACAGCATTAGTAGTGAGCTTCTTGATGCAGTCGCGTCATTCTATTATCTAGGCGTAACATCGCAAAGCGATATGAAATGGAACGAACATGTAAGGTCAGTTGTAAGACGGACAGCCAACTTCGGCTTATTGGGAGAATTTGTGGAAGATGTACTTCATCTGTAAAGAAGACCGCGTATAAAACGCTTGCACGACCACATCTTGAATATTGCTCAAGTGTTTGGGACCCGCAGCAGATCAGTTTAAAGGAAGACATAGTAGCAGCTCAGAGGCGCGCAGCTATTTTTGTTACTGGTAGGTTCGACCAATGTGCGAGTGTGACGGAAATACTCCGGGAACTCAATTGGGGATCGCTGGAGGAAAGACGATGTTCTTTTCGTGAATTTCTGTTGAGGAAATTTAGAGGGACGAAATTTGAAGCTGAGTGTAGTACGATCTCGCTGCCACCTACTTGCGTTTCGCTTAGTTCAAATGTTCAAATGTTCGTACAGCTTACGTGACTTAACTACGGGGTCATCAGTCCCTAAACTTACAAACTACTTATGAACTACTTACGAACTAGGACGGCACAAATATCCATGCCCGAGGGGGGATTCGAACCCCCGACCATAGTGGCCGTGCAGACCGTGACTGGAGCGCCTCAGTTTCCTCGGCCACCGCGGCCGGCGTTTGCGTTTCGCTTAGTGACCATAATGAGAAGATAAGAGAAATTAGGGCTCGTACGGAAGCATTCTTTTTTTCCTCGTTCTATTTGGGAGATGCCAAGTAGTGGTACAGTGTACCCTCCGCCACGCACCTTACGGTAGATTGCGGAGTTTGGATGTAGATGTAGATTATACAGCACAGGCTATTGTGACAGGCAGAGTCTTCAGGTTGCTTATGTCTAGTTTAGAGCGCAGATGCTGCTGTTACTTGCTGTGTAACAGGTGTCAGGCTTGTTATTTGGTAGGTTGGTACTCTTGTATTCTTGTGTAAAATATGTTCTGCGCGCTATTTATTTCTTTATTTTGGTCAGTTCTTGTAACTTCTGTTTTTGTGAATTTGTCTTCCTAGGGTTTGTGTTGTCAATAATGAGCATGAATATTCTGTTCTCTCAGGCGCTTGATTTTATTATAATATAAAATGGATATTGGTATATCTTCCCGGTTAGTTCTATTAGAGTGGAAGCTTATTACAAAACAGTTTATTCCTAGGTTCTATCACAAGTTTCCGTTCCAGTTGTAAAAATTTAAAAATTTCCGGACGACATATTTCGGGCCTACATTAGCCCATTCTCAAGCTCTTGAATTCTAAAACATATCTGCCTTAAGAATTGAAGAACTAGAGAATGGGCTAATGTAGGCCCGAAACATGTCGTTCGGACATTTTTAAATTGTGACAACTGGAGCGGAAACCTTAGTGCGATAGTTCATACAGTTGTGAGATGGCATCAAAACAAACGATCCCAGGTTCTAATCTGATATGGCTCATTCAGATGTTAGTCTGTTCTGTCCGAGCATGAGATTCTGAGCCTCACGGATATTATTTATAGTTCACCTACTTCCAAAATATTTCACAGATGATATTAAACGTTCTAACTACTAAATGAATATCTTAAAAATTCTTTTTCTATGTATCTTGAATATATTTTCACAATAGTGAATGCAGAGATATTACACTTCAAACACTGTTAATTATATTTAATTATCTCTAAAATAAATTAGTCACATTCGTTATCTTCTTTTAAACAGAAATTAAAGATTCTATTTACAGTCCGTAATCTATACCTGATAATTTCCTATTATCATAGTATCTAAATTAATTTTCGTTACCAAAATACCATACTATTCTCGATAGCTATAACTGTTCAAATAGATCTGAAGAAGTTAATTCCGAATTCGAGAGGCAAAGCTACATACGATAGTTACAGCCGATGAAATCACTAAAATGTTGCAGTCCTAGTGCCACGATCTCAGTGTAGTGTTAAAGCTGCTAACTGATGGAGAAGCTGCTTGTCTTCCGACAACACGGCAACATCAAGGGTTGCCTGACCTAACCTCAACGCGAAGTCTATGGTAGGACTTTTGGGGTGACGTTATTGTTCAATGTGAAGCGCTACACATAAAAATATAAATAAATATAGAATAATTAACTTCGCGAATCGAAGATTATAGATACCACCAAGGATCGTTTTTCTTTCTCTCTAATGAAAAATAATCTTTGAAAATCCCACATTCCCTTGTTTTACCGCCGGAGAGAAAGAACAGCGAACCGATTCATTTGTCTCTCTTTTGCGTCGTCGAGTTAAGAGGCATTACTAGCCTCTCCCTGTTCACCATTAAAATTTCTGTAAGTATAGTGTTAAATTAGAAAAGACATAACTTGAAATATATAAGTTCATTAATGAAATGATGGATGTGTTCTTATATGATTTCCCGTCTTCTAGTGGCGTAAATATTTCATAAAAGAATTACGTGTTACGGAATTGGACGCCATTACGGCTGGCGTTAAACATTTTATTACCATTAGAATTCAATCTTCCCCCTTCACAATAGTATTCAACTTTTTTAGTACCTGCAGTTATTTATATTAAGCTATAGTGTATGACGAAGTCTGAATTTTCTATCCACGTAATATTTTACCAACCGCAAACGCGGAGTCCACTTATAAAATTTATCACCGTCCACTGCACATAAAAATCACACCCGTCCAATACCGGATCACGACGCTGTTTTACCTTCAAATATTCTCATTTTAATTTACAAATTTCTGGGTTGTTATCATCGAAAAGATGTATGGTAACCATGAAGATAAAACCTGTCGATTTTTTTATGATGTAGTTGGCGCCAACATTTCCCTTATTTCTGACGTTATACAAAATTAATCAAAGAATATTAAAAATCATACCTTCCATTTATCATCCGTTTCTCCCCGTTTCAAAGCTTTAACGTAATATTTTAGTTAACGTCTCAAACCCCAACATCTGATATGCGCTACATTACAAACGCCAGGCATCGGAGGTTGCTGGCTCTTCGTGTAGGGATGAGAAAATGGATCGACGAAGCGTCTACATGACTGCCAGTATCCGTGACTTCTAAGGATGGGTCCTCTGGGGAGTCAAAGTAGTTGGATGGGACCGAGCCCTCCCGGATAGCTCCTGGGTTTCAAAAAAGTCGCTAGCATGCCTGGTTGTAGCGTCTCCGTTTTTGGCATGCGCTGCCACAGCGTAAAAGTCGACCACTGTACGTAACAAGATCCTTTAATTCTATGAACCAACCACGTGGAACACATATCACTCATGGAAGGAAACGATGAGAAGATTTATACATGCACTGCACAAAAATGAACATATCACGTATTAGAAATCAAGCCCCACAAAGTTATAAGGTATTTACACAGAGTTCATACACCGCCACAAGATCACAATATGTTTTAACATATCTGGCTGTTATCAAACTGCAACTGGAATCACGCACACCACATTTATCTATTGGAAATCATTGAATTGTAAAACGAGAACACATTTCCACACACGATCGGAGAAAATATTCCAAAAAATGATTCTAAGTTCACGAGCCTAAGTTAAACGTGCTAGCCAATGGAACGCTACCATCTCCAGAAACAAGAGCAGAACCAACCTTACCTCACCAGACGACCAGCACGGATTTATGAGCCGCGCAGCCACTGGGGATAGCGCGGGAAGCCACCGGAAGCCGGAAAATCCCATAATACAGCGGTGCTGGGGATGGACAGCAAGATTCGCGCTGGAGGGAAGGTTCGCTAACTAGCCCACAACCAAAGGGTGTGGAAACCTCTGTGGTAGCATGAGCAGCTATCGATACTGAGCCAGAGAGAACGATGCAAAGCGAGCTATCATTCGCCATATTCAAACAGCCATAGATCCTCGCACACACTTACAAGTACAACAACTGCACATTCTCATAGGGACAGTGGCGTAGGGGAGAAGCCGTACTTATGCCACATTAATTAATATAATGATAAATTATTAAAATAACAAAATAAGAAAAACCTAGCAATATCAACTAATATTTTAACACATGAAATAAAAATGCTATTACTCCAGCCTTGAAAATAGTGGGGTTCAAGTTTTAACAAAATGATAATCTAACGACATTAAAGAAATTATAACTTTACAGAAATATACAAAAAATACATAGAAGACGACAGACGGTCGTCTTTCAAGCGTCAGGGCAGAGCGTGTCAAGGTCACGGTTTGCTGACGGAGTATGACGTCAGCGGGAATCCTGAGCGCAACGGTACTGAAGACTAGCAAAGGATGGCGTGTATCTAGCTGATAACTGCATTTCTCGTTAGTTAACGCACGTTGGTTTTCACAATTGTTTCTTTTGTTTCAAAGGCGCTCATAAGTACCATCTCGATTCCTGACAAGTAGAGTGGACGCTACATTTGGTGTCAGAAGTGTACCCTCAACACGCGCTGACACCAATCCTGTATTTGGGGACAGAGAAAGAGTGGCACTTCTTCACGCCGCAGTAGTCTCTGCAAAGAACTAAGCACAAAAGACGTTAATTGTTTTACTTTTATGTTATCATGACAGAGGGTAAACGGGTAGACTGGCGTTCTACGAGCAGTGTATTTTTGTATGGCGTACAGAAACTGTTAATTTGTCGCTATTTTAAGGGAACTGTAGAGAAAGAGTTTTGGTAAAAGTGGCATGATAAGAAGCTACCTCTCTTTGAAATGAAATAAAGCTTTCTGTGACGGTCTACAAAGTGCGGTCCGCAGTTTGTCGCTCCTCCATCGCTAAGAAGGGAAGTATTATGTCAAGCTCATGATCACATACTGGACCTGGAGGGAAAAGAGCAACTGGTTCACGTGAAGCTGAAAGATATTGGTGAAAAACGCGCTGCAGTGATGTGCACAATATGCAAGGAACTGCATTCGATGTACACAAAGAGCAGATTTGAGTTATCAAAAAATTCATATACACGCACTGCCCGAAGCTGATAAAGTATTTTCCTAATAGAAATAGGTGTTTTGGGGCCAAATTAAGTAAGATACAAACGGGTGATTACGGTAGCTGTACCAGACCATAACGCGAGTACAATAGTATAAGCAATGGTACACAACTGGATTTTGAAATCTGGTCTACCAGAAACCATTATTCTTGACCAAGGATCTATCTTCGCCTCAGAGTTAATGAAGCAATTAAGTCACTTATTAAAAAAAACCTTTAATAAACTATGCACTGCTCCAATTTGTCCTCAGTGTACAGTTGCCAACTCTACCTTTTATAGTGCATATCAGTAGAGTGAAACTATTTGAAGCTGAAATAGAAGAAATGCCAAAGATTTCTTCATCTGTTGCAGAGAAGAAAGAATAACAAGAAACAGACATACAATAGAGGAACGCTCTTTACGCATTAGCTCTAGTGTCAGGGTTAAGCGTTCTCAATGGAATATGTATGTTTTATTATACACTCCTGGCCATTAAAATTGCTACACCACGAAGATGACGTGCGAAAGACGCGAAATGTAACTAACAGGAAAAAGATGCTGTGATATGCAAATGATTAACTTTTCAGAACATTCACTCAAGGTTGGCGATGGTGGCGACACATACAACCTAGTGACAAGAGGAAAGTTTCAAGCGACTTCTCGTACAAAAACAGCAGTTGACAGGCTTTCCCTGGTGAAACGTGGTTGTGATTCCTCGTGTAAGGAGGAGAAATGCATACGATCACGTTTCCGACTTTGATAAAGGTCGGATTGTAGCCTATCGCGATTGAGGTTTATCGTATCGCGAGATTGCTGTTCGCGGTAGTCGCGATCCGATGACTTTTAGCAGAATATGGAATCGATGGGTTCAGGAGGGCAATACGCAACGCCGTGCTGGATCCCAAAGGCCTCGTAACACTAGCAGTCAAAATGACAGGCATCTTTTCCGCATGCCTGTAATGGATCGTCCAGCCACGTCTCGATCCTTGAGTCAACAGATGGGACCGTTTGCAAAACAACAACCATCTGCACGAACAGTTCGACGACGTTTGCAGCAGCATGGACTATCAGCTCGGAGACCATGACTGCGCTTACGCTTGACGCTGCATCACAGAAAGGAGCGCATGCGACAGCGTACGCAACGACGAACCTGGGCGCACAAATAGCAAAACGTAATTTTTTCGGATGAAGCCAGGTTCCGTTTACAACATCACGATGGTCTCATCCATATTTGACGACATCGCGATGAACGCACATTGGAAGCGTGTATTCGTCATCTCCATATTGGCACATCACCCGGCGTGATGGTATGGGGTGCCATTGGTTACACGTCTCTGTCACCTCTTGTTCGCGTTGACTGCACTTTGAACAGTGGCCGTTACATTTCAGATGCGTTACGATCCGTGGCTCTAACCTTCAATCGATCCCTGCGACACTTTACGTTTCAGCAGGTTAATGCACGACAGCATGTTGCAGGCCTTTCTGGATACTGAAAATGTTCGGCTGCTGCCCTGGCCAGCACATACTCCAGATCTCTCACCAATTGAAAACGTCAGGTCAATGGTGGCCGAGCAACTGGCTCGTCACAATAGGCCAGTCATTACTCTTGATGATCTGTGGTATCGTGTTGAAGCTGCATGTGTATCTGTACCTGTACACGCCATCCAAGCCCTGTTTGACTCAATGCCCAGGCGTATCTAGGCCGTTATTACGGCCGGAGATGGTTGTCCTGGGTACTGATTTCTCAGGATCTATTCACCCAAATTGCGTGAAAATGTAATCACATGTCAGTTCTAGTATAATATATTTATCCAATGAATACCCGTCTATCATCTTCATTTGTTCTTGGTGTAGCAATTTTAACGGCCAGTAGTGTAGTTTGTTGGTTTTGTTACCACAGTTCTTATTTGTCATGTTAAGATCTTGTTTACTTAGCTAAAAGAGTGTGATTGGCGACTCTGTTCAGCCAAACACCTTGACAAAGACCACTTGAAACAGTGGGCGAAATATCGGAATTTTGTATATTGACATTGCGGTCATAACAACCGAAGAATTTTATTAACCCAGATAGCGTTGACGTCCCACCAGAAGGACGAGAATGGCCCCTTACTTTTTATTTTTCCTTGTAAGAATTCGTGTACAGTGCGATATTTTATTTCTCTGAATCGCCTACTCCCATTGCAGATGAATTTTAGCTTGTATTGTCGATTGCAAAGTGGTTTGATACAGCTGCAAAGTTGAGGTTCATACAGAAGATACTGAAGACTTCCTCGTAGTTGGGTTTATATTTCTTGAACTTTATTCATTTTTGAGACATTTTATATGTATATATTTCATCTTAAATGTTATCTTAATAATAATGATTCATCAGAATAAATTATAAAACATTCATTTTGACGTCATTCTAGAAAGAAGGGCTGTATTACACAACCAATGTGATTGTGAAAAAATCCACTTAATTAACAGCTTCTGAGAAAAAAATGAAAGCAACAATAATTCCGCGCCATCTGGGTTTATTGACAGAAGAAAATATCTCTGAGCGTAGTACTGATATACGCTTACAGAGGAGATGTGATGGTCAGTCAAACCTTGCAAGCGGAATATTATTTGCCAGGCAAATTGATCTCTTAACAAGTCACAGATGGACTGTTGCCTGTACATTCAATAGTTGGGAAATAAGGAATGAGATACGTAAATTACAAGGTAGGTTTTTAGCGTCGCAAACAGAGACTGATGGGTTGTTGGAAGATTTGCGGGATGAGTATCAGGACCTGATACTCTCTGTTGGAAATTAAGGACTCAGATGCAACAGTTACCCGAAATAGTACCACTGATACGTGAAAAACGAGGTTGGTTGGACTACTAAAAACAAACATCATCTGTAGTTTATTATCAAAATTAATACCATACATTATTTAAGACCAAGACAACAGTGGAATGGAACTCAACATATCTGGAAATTATGGAAAATGGAATACTCAGTATTGTTAAAATAGTATGAAATTTGACAATAGAACTAGAACAGTATGCTAGGAACATCAGGAATATTTCATACAGTGATCTCCAGAAGATTAAGACTAAAGTAAGCGAATTACAGGAGAAAGTAATAATACATAGTTGCGTACTTTGGCGGAGTGAGTTGTCTATGTCACAATAGAGACAGAGGTGTGGTATGAAGCAGTTCACCACGCTGTTAATAGGCAACTTAGCATAACGTTGTTCTATCCTCATCAGCTGCTGCTGGCTTTACGACAAAGGAATTTCCCGAGGGATTACCGCATGTCAGCCCGATAACCAGAGGCAATATAGCTCTATTTAATCACATAGCTGGGGTGCGAGTAAATACCAATCAAGCAAATCTAATCGTTAAAATACACATTCCGGTGGCGGGTATGAATGCTCACTAACGGTGTTGTACGATATATTCGTATCCAATTTCATGGGGTGAAACTGAGAAATGGATACAATTAAAAACGCATGAAATGTTACTAATTTCTGCACAAAAAGATGCTAATGTACTCCTGTCTATAGAAGAACTGTAACATTGCATTACAGGAAAAGCTGACAAACGTGCGACAAAGATGGTATAAACGAATAACCAATCATGTGAAATACAATTAGCTTTATGGTAATGGACGCGGTAGGTCGTCAGAAAGTCTTTTTCACTCCTCAGCGGAAACCACTGCATCTATTACGTATATACTCCGGAAACTGTAATTATAACTTGCCGTGTAAACGGCAAACCGGCCAGAGTAACGAGACTATAATTGCAAGATAATGGATTGTTAATTAACGAACTAAAGAGCGAAATAGAAAAAAATTTCACCTTCCAGCTACTATAATAGCCACATCAATTATTAACATATCACGACCTATGTTCTACTGTCCAGAGAAACCACCCCACATATTACCTAAAGAAAATCGAACTTTTATTAACGAAAGCTTAGATTACATTTTGCATTCGTACAGATAGAATAATCACCAGGCTGTTACTTCCACTGTTGGTTATTATTTCGACTGTAGTGACAATGAATAAATTGATGATTCTATCTTCTCTATTTAATCCAGTTGAAACAACTACTATTTCTGCTGTTAGTGCTATGGTTTTCATTATTAAATTCTGAAATACTGCGTTTTTATTGCAGTTGTTATCTACATGGTTTTACAGTCTTTAATTTTGATTTGGATTACCATGACGCTTACCATTTTGTAAATAGGCTCTAACATCCTCATTTATCAGATCAATCGAATCAACAACTGGCAACGTCTGATTGCCGTACAGCGATACGTTAAGTAAACCCCTATGGTGAAAACATAATTTAACCTTCAATAAGAGTACAACATATTACGTTATTACAGGATTATCTGAATATGTAGTCAGTTTTCAAAATAATTACGCAGGTCTTCCTGCCTAACCTGAAATGGATCGAGGTTAAAAACTCATTAGCATATTCTGACTATCCGGTGACTACTTGGCTACGAATGCACGTTCGAAATCGTTGTAGCCGCGGCCGAGTGCATTGAGGCGTTATGCTGCGATGCGCGTGGCCGTTCCCCGTTGCGGGTTCGTACCCCCCTCGGCCATGTATGTTTGTGCCGTCTTTAGTATAAGGTAGTTTGTAAGTTTAGGGACTGATGAACCAGTAGACAGACATTTGAGCAATTGAATTTGAAACAGTCGTACCTGTATATTACGTAAATGCCTCTACACCAAACGTTCTCCTCACGTTCCATGGAACGCCTCTTTGATATGTGTTACCAACGCGACTTACTTCTATGAATATTTCGTATTATTATAGGTATAGATTACTATCTGTTAAGAAGGAAAGTTGTCCAAATATTAACCCTACCCTCTTTATAACTAACATGCAGGAACGTAACCAAATAAAACCACAAGATAGTGAGCAGGACCTAGAGAGAAAAGTAAATAGAACAATAATGTACACAGAGCAGTAAATACTCGAAGGAAATATTAAAAAGGCAGTGATGTACGTTGTAAAATAATTTAAGGGATTTCGAAAGCAAATAATAAAAAAAAGTAATAAGTCAGGGTACGAGGGGGAGGGATCTGTTCTTTAGTACAAGATGGTCACTAATTATCTGTAACATTTGTTTTAGATTTTTTTTCTTGTTTGAAAGAGTTGACGCCATTTTACTGAAAGTTATATATATATATATATATATATATATATATATATATATATATATATATATATATATGTCACAACCTATTTTCCCCCTTAGACCATTTTCAAGTGCTATGTTAAAAGTTGTCAGACAGGATTCCTTATGTCGTGGTCATAACAATAAAAACACTTGAAAATAGCCTAGGGCCGAAACCAAATTGCGGTAAAGTTTTTCAAAAAATTTTATATGACTGAGGCTCCTGACGCGTACAAAATCATAATTTGGTTTGGTCCTGAAAGAATTATTTGGGGAATTAGGATGTTTCAAATGTTTGTATAGCTTATGAGACTTAACTACGGGGTCATCAGTCCCTAAAATTACAAACTACTTACAAACTAGCTAATACTAAGGACGGCACAAATATACATGCCCGAGAGGGGATTCGAACCCCCGACCGTAGTGGCCGTGCAGACCGTGACTGGAGCGGCTCAATCCCCTCGGCCACCGCGGCCGACGGGGGTGGGAGAGGGGTCGGCGAATTCCTCTGTGAAGAGTAGGTGTGTAGGAGGTAAAGTTACTAAAGGAGTTGCAAGGGTTTGAAGTTATGCTTGACTTTTTTGGCTGTGCGGAGAACGAAATCGCATCGTTAGTGGATTGCTGACAAGCCACGTAAGTCAACTAGGGGTTAACCGAGGACATCAACAGCAGAATTATGTGTCCCTCAATTGTGCACGCAACAGCAAACAGTCGAGTGAATGAAGAGCACGTCGTACACATGCCCCCATTAAATGGGCCGAGGGCGGCAACACCGTGTGAAGCTTTCTGTCACAGAGACAGGAGCAAGGAGCAGACATTAGCGACGAACAAGTGTACCTAACGACCGCAGGACATCTCGTCGTCGGATCAGTTAGGCCATTGGGTGAACCCAACCTGCGTCACTCGGCGCTATCCATCATTTTGTAGCGTAAGCGAGTATCGAGTCAAGGATTACTAACATGTTTGCCCGCTGGGGGAGCGGCCCCGCCCACCGCCGCCGGAACCGTGGTGGCCACCTCGGTCCACGCCCGCTGGAAGGTTGTCAGCCGAACGGTTCAGTGATCCATCTGCCGCCACTGACCGCTTAAACTACCGGGACGTGTAGAGCTCTGCTGTTTCCAATGCACCTCTTGCCGCGATGGAGTATTGTTCCAGAATAAAGCCATTACAACCGTGGCCGCAACGTTGGGTGTTTTCGTAATAACCACCCAGGAAAAATTTATGTCAACCGCCCCAGGCCGCGGAAGCCTATAACGTTTTACAGTGAACAGCAAAAGAAGCTTGTGTAGACACGCATATGCACAGATATGTAAACACTCAGAGGACGGCGCTGCTATAGACAACACCTGTATAAGACTTAAAGAGTTTGGCGCAGGTGTTAGGTCGGTTACTGCAGATACAATGGCGTGCCTCCTCTGGGCCCGTAAACAGCGGATTGGACAGCAGATGACTGGAAAGATGTTTTCACAACCATTTACTGCTGTAGCGCATTTATTAACTAACTGGTCGAGTTTTCGGTGAATTCATTCAGTACAATTTCGTACGATGCTCTATGCTTGCCTCCGGTTTTGAACATATACAAGGTGAAAAGTATTTAACCCGACAAACTCTGAGAGGTTGTAGGGGACACCAAAGCAAATATTTTCTGCTAACGTCATTTTTTCCTATGAGGAGTATTTAAACCGGTGGAGGCCTTATTAAATGGCAGGCACTATTACAGTTTTCTCGCCAGAGCATTGCCAGAATTGCTGGAAGACGTTCCTTTCCCTACAAGGCAACGCATGTGGTTCCATCACGTCGGGACGCCGGCACATTTCATTTGTCGTGCTCGTCGATTTCTGGACCGACGGTTCCCAGAAACGTGGATTGGCAGACGTGGTCCCGTAGCATGACCTGCTCGATCCCCAGATATGTCCCCTCTGGACTTTTTTGTATGGGGAGATATGCACAACCTTGTTTTCGTAAGCCTTGTTTCATCAGAAGAGGATCTGGTTGTCCGGATAGTAGCAGCAGCAGGAACAATTCGGGATACTGCTGGGGTTTTTGCCCGTGTCAAACAGAACATGATCCGAAGGTGTAACCTTTGTTTATGTGTCAATTTAGGCATTTTGAAAATCTACTGTAATTGAAATTGGGTTGTGTTAATGTAATGTCTCCTGGTAATAAAAGAAAATGGAAACCTGTTTGTTGGTTTAATTAATTTGCCGCCAGAGAAATATTCCTCTATCAATTTAAATACTCCTCATAGGAAAAATGACACCAAGGAAAACTATTTGTTTTGGTGTCCCCTACAACTTCCCAGTTTGTCGGTTTAAAGACTTTTCACGCTGAATTTGCCAACATATCGAGTTACCGCCAGTTAAAATAGTATTCTTTGGGTACGTCTTTTTTATTTATCTTATTATTTTCTACGGGAGGTAACTGCGGGGTCGTCAGTGCCTGACTTACAAATTACTTATGTACTAACTTATACTAAAGACAACACAAACACCAATGCTCGAGGAAAGATTCAAACCCCCCCCCCACCCCGACGGGGAGCGGCCTCGAGCATGGAGCATAGCGCCTCAATGCGCTCGGCCACTCCGCTCAGCTACGTTTTTTAAGCTTGACCAAAGTCATAGTGGTCAGAAAAACTACTAATTCCCTATTAATTTATCCGGTGGTTAGGTTTACCCTCTACCCATAACGACTGGCAGGAACCTTCTACTTCAGCTCGCTGCAGGATAACCGCTTGTGACAGCAATAAATACGCCACCACCTATTTTATTCAAGCTATCTTTTCTGGAGGTAATTTGCCCCTTTGTAAAAATTTCAGCCGACCTTATCTACGGATTCGGTCATCTTTCGCTATCTATAGTGATTTGTGATCAGCACTTTTTGTTAACGCTTGAAGCTCTGGTACTTTTTCACACAGCTACGTCAATTTACAACTGCTTGAACAATGGTTCTACGATCGGTGTTTGTCCCATCTGTGAACTGTACCGTTTTATATTCTAATAAGAGTGTTGCAGGGACTGTTGTTCTGAGACAAGTTTACTGAGAAAGATTTAATACGTAGCTACTTTTAATTAGCATTGAAGTTAGTCAAGGATCCTTCCAGTTGCAGTGTTGATAAGTAACGTGTTCTTTGTTTGTTTTTATGAAACTGTAGGAGAAAGCTGTACACAAGTATGACTTTCGACGGCAGCATTGTTGGAACCATAGCTAACGAACGACTCGCCAGTCTGGCGCGTATCAAGTTTATTTGTTCGTTGAATTCATTTTTGTCTGTTGCTTTCAGCTAACCAAATGAACAGCACGTTTAGCAATAGCGCCTCTAGCACACTGCCTGCATTTGCATGCGCTGCGCTTCACTGGCAAACTTGAATGCTAATTAAATCGGAAACGAGCAACGTATCTAAATTTTCAGCTTTCCTCTGTACTATTTACCCTGAAACACCCTTCCAAGTTTTTCAGAGAGTTTCGGACCACTATGTAGGCTATAATAAATTTTTTCTCGCTTTGTTATGTCGTTCTGTTCTCGCCTTGTCTGCTGTTTCTTTCTTCGGTGTACTGAAGTTAGTTTGTTACAGTGAAGAAGATTCTGTTGTAGTAATAGGGGATGGCCGCGCGGGTGCTGTCGAGGGGTCTGCAGCGCCACGCGTCGGAGGCTAGAATTCTCCATGGGACATGGATGTGTGTATTGTCCTTAGGTTAGTTTAACTTATTTTTAGTAGTTTGTAAGACTAGGGACTGATGACAAACGTAGTATTAAACATTCAATAGGGGATGTGTATTATTTTAGCTGACTTTTCAAAAATTCACACAGTTTGCAACCATTTCATGTACAGAACTTGTTGTGAATTCTAATATGAAATTGTATACTTGCACGTAGCTTTTCGTGAAGTGGAAGCCGATTTGTGGTCTCCTACATTATGTAATGTCACAGTACGAACATTGACTAAGTGACGTCCGTAGCTTTTTCTAAGACATCTTTTCTTAGTACGCACATGTGGTCTTTGCGATGTGTCTACTATGTGTTGATATATATATATATATATATAGTGCTTAAAATATCTCTGCATCAATTCGCATATACTAATTAATTTATTTATTATCATATGGCAAAAATTCATTGTTGCATCTTGTAACAGGTGTTGCTATAGCCTTCGCCATTTCACCGATAATATCAGGCTTCCGGGCTATGAAAATACTTTACCGACGCGATAACGTTAAGTAGGTGTGTGTGTGTGTGTGTGTGTGTGTGTGGGTCCTGTAGGTGTTTCATCAATTATTATTGTCAGACCACATTTACAAAAGTAGGCACATGCAAAGGCATAAACGTTCGTGACTTAAGAATATTTCAGCCTCTTGACTGTTTCAGGGCGTTAGAATAAATTCAATGGCGAAGGTAAAAATCTTTGCTGAATGAGAGCGGAACTGGAATTCGTTACTTAGGGCCAGTGGTCGCTCTTACCAATAGGTTATCCGGACGCGCTTCTCGTCATGACCAAATTGTCACCATATCGTTCATTGGTATTTTAGTGACCCCTGGCCATTATTAATCTTGTATCCACACTGTGTGCTTGAGACGTACATACACTTCAGTCGTGTATTGTGGAAAGCAGTGGTGCAGCCACTGGGTGGGTTGGGGGGGGGGGGGGGGGGAAGGAAGAGGAGTTAATGGATGTGAAGCGCCCCCCAGGCGCCTCTCAAAGATTTTTTAATTTCATTATTTTTTATTGTTTTCATTTTTTATTTCTTAAAAACAAGTCGGCACGGGAAATTCGAAACAGTATACATGTAATAAATCACAACGTAACTGTAATTTGCCAAGCACACGTGAACCTGACAATGTGTCGCCAACGTAATGCCGCCACTGAGAACGTGTGCTGCTGGTACTGTGAGCGGTTTTAATGCCGCCACGACCAGCTTTGATGTTGTCGCTATTGTTTCTGCTATGCTGAAGTTACGAGCCGATTGTTCATGTGCGGCGACCCGCTGCTTAGCAGGTCAGCGGCACCAGTGGCGTAACTAGGACTTGGCTTTGGGGGGGGGGGGATAGATCTGCTGTCCGAGCAAAATTTTAGTTTCCAGACAGACTACCATCAACCACTCTCGTTGAAGAAAGTAATTCACTCCCTTCCAATGAAATCTTATGGTAAAACACCGCAAGTTTCAAATCTTCACCTTTACCAGATTGCTGTTACACGATTTCTTTTTCTTCTCTCTCTCTCTCTCTCTCTCTCTCTCTTTTTCCACCGAGTGTATTCTTCCGAACGTAGCTAAAAACTACGAACACCAATTGTGTTATTTTCATTCAATTTTTACACACAGTCTCATGTTAATTAAACTGTAAAGAGCTTTCTCTTTGTCTAGTAATATGAGAGCTGCTTAATTATTTTACTAGCTGATTATATACACTCCATTTGCACCACGTTATTGCTCTTCCACTTTCAAATTAATGAGAGCCTACTAATTTTATCTCTGTTCTTGGTATAATTGGTTAAATTATCGAAAGTGTAAAAATTATTCATACATTAAAAAAGTCAATAGGCTTTATTAAAAAAAATGAGCTCCCCCCAGAAAGAAGTCCTGGCTGCGCCACTGGTAGACACAGCAATTCTCCACTTTTTCCCATGTACATGATTACAGCGTCAGGGACATGTTCAAACAACGTAAACTGACTTGCGCTAAGGACAACATACACACCAATGTCCAGCGAGAGCAGATGAGCAATCCGTGACATCGTGCCCCAGACCGCGCGGAACAGTGCCAGACACTACAGTTTCATGCAGAAAGAACGCGTCTACCAGATGCCTCCGCCCTACAGACAGGATGTAGTCGTAGAAGTTTTGTTTGTTGCAGAATGACTGTCCTGGAGATGTGCTTCTTCTGTTGCCAATGTGTGCATTTCAGTGTTTTGTCAGTTCGACACGCAGATTGCCACGATACCTTTTGCGTGTTTGACAGTTGCATGTAGTCTCAAATTGAGGAAGTTTTCTATTTTTTTTTTATTTAGTACTGCAAAAGCATGAAATGGGTGTTAAAATATCGAGTACAAACGAGTAGCTGTGCAGAAAGCGAACGTAAAGGGTCTGAATGCACCAGCTATGCATCTACGTTCGTCACGAAGAGAAACATTCGAAATATATGAAATTGAGTAAGCTGAGCTTGTATTATTTATTCTGTGTAACTTTTCCTCTTGACAACAATGATTCAGCTTGGGGCTCTTGTCGCCTTATTATTTCCTAATAAGTGTCAAAGGAGGGTCGAGAAATATCCAGAAACGTTTGTAGCGTAGCAAAGAAAGAGGAACAATATTCGTATTCATCAGCAGTGTTGGAAGTGGAGTGGAGTTGTCAATCTAGATTAGAAAGTCAGTCGTTGAGTGATTGGACGATCCATGGTGCAGCAACGGAGTATAGGCGTAGAGTCTATAAAAGGAGAGCAAGTAAATTAACAGGGAAAACTAAATACTTGTGCATGGTCTGTAAAGAAGACTGAAGATGTAATATGTGTAGGTTGCATGTCGAATCTGTAGCTACCGGACATTTCAGTACAGGGAACATATTACTGTAGCCTACTCACCAATAAGTTTCAATATTCATAACATTTGGGACCATATTGATAAATCTTTTGTGTTATCTTAGTTCATTTTTTTAGTGAGTTACTGAATTCTACTGACCACTGACATTATCTCTAATGGGTGAGCAAGTCAGAACAGAAATATCTCAAAACCCTCGTTACCACAGGAATATTTCAAATTCTACTCCATTATTTATACATTTGTGGGCATTCTTTCATGCCATAGTATTATAAAGAGGCAGAGTACCATATCAGAGAGAATCTATGCGAGAATGTATATATAACATTAATGATCACTTGTACTTCTAACATTTGTGGGGCTTTGTGATATGAAAAATTTCATAAAAGTATTTGCTTTTTATTTCAAACATGTTCTGTGTCGAAAATTGTTAGTCATGCCCAAAGTCACTTTCTTTTGTTACTATGGATCCCTGACACCAGACAGGATTATGAAATCTCTACCGTACTAAGGTATAAAGATAGTAATTTCACTACACACTATTAAAACCGTTTTAGTGCTTTTCTTGTTCGTTATTTCAAAACAGCACCTCTCCACCACTCTGAGCAAATTCTTTAGAATATTTTATTGATTTCATGTTAATAAATAAGATGATAAGATAGCTGTAGTCAGTAGTAGATATACTGAGAAGATTATCCCTGCAGATCATTATTTTCATTTCCTGAAAAATGTGAATGAGTGGAGGACTGTTGATTCAGAACTACTTTAATTCAGTTATAAATTAAACATAAGGAGTGGCATTGAATTAAAATTTACGCTGTGGCCGGGATTCGAACCCGGGAACGTGAGGCAGAATTAAAGTATGTGGTGTGGAGGGACACGTACTTTAAGACAGTCCGTGTAGTTGCTTCGGCTG
Source organism: Locusta migratoria (assembly GCA_026315105.1). Taxonomy (NCBI): domain Eukaryota; kingdom Metazoa; phylum Arthropoda; class Insecta; order Orthoptera; family Acrididae; genus Locusta; species Locusta migratoria. The sequence goes on from CM048746.1 coordinate 340,544,693, forward strand.
CAACGCTGTGTTAGTTGAGTGGTCTAAAGCACCTACCTTGTAAGTAGGAGGTCCCGGGTTGGAATCCCGCCCACAGCATAAATTTTAATTCAGTGCCTCTCCTTATGTTTAATACCTTTGGAATAACGAGACAGTGTTGTCTCGAGGAATTCTATTATCAGTTATAAATGTTCAAATGTTTGTAAGGCTTAAGGGACTTAACTATGGGGTCATCAGCCCCTAAACTTACAAACTACTTATGAACTAACTTATACTAAAGACAGCACAAACATCCATGCCCGAAGGGGCATTCGAATATCCGACGGGGAGCGGCCTCACGCATCGCAGCATACCACCTCAATGCGCTTGGCCACTCCGCCGCGGCGCGGAAAAATATACGCACCTATTTGCACAAGGGACAGTGATGTGATATCCAAATGCAGACCACACTTCTAGCACAGCCGCAGCGGGGTGGCCGAGCGCATTGAGGCGCTATGCTACAATACAAGAGGCCGCTCCCTTTCGGGGGTTCGAATTCTCCCTTGGGCATGGATATTTGTGCTGTCTTTAGCATAAGGTAGTTCATAAGTAGTTTGTAAGATTAGGGATATGACCAGGCAGTTAAGTCCCGTAAGCTTAACAAACATTGGAAGATAGGAACACTTCTAGCACATGTATGGCAGTGACGTTAAAGGTTACTTTAAGCAGTTAATGCCAACTCCTATTTGTTAAATGGCGTTGTTATTTCGGATAATGGTAATACACTCAGCACTTTTGAATTTCTAAATACCGGTACTCTGAACAAAAGATATTCTCACCTAAGATGTGTTCGACCTTCACCTGCACTGTAGAATATATTCACACCCTAAGCAGATAACCTTTCTTTAAAAAACACCTATAATGACACTTCTCCGGTCGAATGAGGAGATTGAACATATAAAGTTATATGTATTGTAAAACGAACAGATTGAATGAGTAGATTCGATGTGGAATAGTATTCCACATTGTTATCAGATAGACCGCGAAAGAAGAATTTAATTTGCCGTTGCATATAAGAACGTTGATCACGCAAGATTCCTAACACGTGTATGTTGCGATCATTTACTTCCGATCAGTGCTTGATAGTCCAGGGTATCAGAAAACTTTACCGTGAGATTCATTTTGTAATTCGAGATTGTTAATTTTTATCAGTGAAATCGTCAATCTGTGAGTAAGGAGTAACCAGCAGGACATCTAGCCGTTCTTATAATTTTTGGAGGCTTTTCTATATATTCGGCTTTTCTATAAGTCTGAATCTCTTCATTTTGAATATCCGACTCACAACGTAGTGCAATGTTGGCTTAATGGGAGCTACAACGATTAGAAAGAATAGCATTAACATCTTTTCGATGTGTATCAGTCATGCACTGCGGTCGGGGGTTCGAATCCCCCGTCGGGCATGGATATTTGTGCCGTCATTAGTATTAGCTAGTTCATAAGTAGTTTGTAATTTTAAGGGCTGATGACCCCGTAGTTGAGTCCCATAAGCTCTACAAAACACTGGTTTTTTTTTTCAATTTCTTGAATTCTTTCAATCCGCTGTGTTTCAAATTGGTTTTGTCTATCTACTATTTCGTTTACTATTTGTTCATGTTGTTGCAATGATATGTTGGTGCGTTCAATTTCTTGAGTAATTCCTTGATTGCATTGAGATAGTTGTTGTAAACTAAATTCAGCTTAGTATTTTTTTCTGCGTTATTTGAAAACAGCGCCTATCCACCGTTTTGAGTAAATTCATATAATATTTTATTGATGAATTTGATGACAAAGTATCTACTCAGTAGGAGAAACGCTGAAAGAATATCCCCGTAGATTATGTTTTGCATTTCTTGCAAAATGTGAAAGAGAACTGTTGTTTCAGAATTAATTCATTTATAGATATTGTGGTTTAATTTTTCATTCTAGGAACTGGATAGATTTATTCGTGTTGACTAGGTTTTGTGAAGGATTTTTGATGGCAACATGGATCCAGATTGTTGCTGCACTGAAATACCACACAGAGTTTCTGGCATGCACTTCCACCTATTCAAATAGTGTTGTTAAGGAATCTGTTGAAATTAAACCACCAAGTTACCGTACAAACAAAGATGGTAGTTTTTGTTTGAATTATGTTTTGAATCCGACCCTGTCTCTCGTTAAAAAACAGAGGGACGTAATTAATGCTGCCACACCTGTTGCTTAATATTAAGTAATATCAATTAATGAATCGATATTTTTGATATTGGTCATCTTTGTTTGTGTTGACTCTGCGTTTACTTACACTGTGTGTTATCTTCCTTGGTTACCGTGTGCAAATAGATGTATTCGCTTGCACTTTACTTCCCTGAGTGCAGTTGTGCCATGAGAATGGCAGGATGACCTCCTGTCATAAAATCGGCGGTGCGCGACGACGTCACCCAGGGAAAAGTTGGTGAAAGTTAAGGTTTCATCTTGTTTTATAGTTATTTTTACATTTATGACTTTGGCATCAATTTACTATCAGCCATCATATATTCTCTTTGTATGACCTCCCACTCTTAGGGAATTATTATTTCATTCTTATCACTTTCGATGTAACTCCCGAATATACATCAATGTTATACACCGCTATACTAATGGTTATACTTTTAGTTAAGATCGGGGATAGTCAGCCTCTCATTACGCCTTCTATTCTCCACCAGATGGCGCTGTATTCATTGCATGCCCATTGCTTACTTACCTTCTCTGCCGATTTCTCCGACCAGGTCCAGTCCGCACATAAAGAGTGCTTGTAGGGCTGTCGTCCGTCCAGAAGTATCGTGACTCTTCCACGTTCTGGACCCAAGACATCCGAAGACATATTTTGTCCCGATCTGCAAAATAATGTTAGGAGCTTGACTCAAGCACTTAAAAAACAAGATCTGTTTACGCAACATGTAAAAGCAGCCTCTGTTTTATTTATGTCAACAAGTTGGCCGGAAAAAAAAAAATTGCAGAAAAATTTGAAGGCTTCCGATAAATATAGTGTACCAGCTAATTTTGCTACAACCAGTTCATTGTAATCACGTCCGAAATTGAAGGTTGGTATGTTAAATACCTTTACTAACAATAATACATTCCAATGTCAGAATGTCCTAACGACGTAACAGATGTGGCAACTCTAAGCGTGCATCACCCAACCCTGGCAGTGTGCCGTGGTCTAGCGCCTTGTAATGTTAGTTGCTTTACGGGTAAGCTGCGCTTCTTGCCTTGCTTCCAATCTGTGTGTTTCGTTAGCTTCCTTTGCAAGTGTTCTCTCCGAACTATCCCGAACGTTATAATCATACTAGTCCTTTTGCGTCCCTTCTACATTTTCACATATAAATAGCATGTAATCACATACGCATCGCTCCACAGATTTGGTATAATTCTTACAGTTATAGAACAGACGATAGGTTTTGAACTGCATGAAACCGATCTGTGTGAGCCAATAAAGTAGTGAGAACTGATCCGCATACATTCTTACTGCAAACCTACTTCCATGGCGTCTCACGGGAGCTGGAAGGGCAAAAGGACACCACGTCCGATACTAGGGGCCTATCTATTCACTAATTCGCCGTCAATCACCGTTCTGAAGTGTGCCCTCTGTTTACATACAAGCGGTTAATGATTCTTGTCAGTTTTGCCTACTGCATCTCAGTCGTCTTCATGAATAATGTCATATGTGTCAGTTGGGAAGGGGCTGGTATGTTCCGTATTGAGTCAATGTTCATATCTTTATACGCAGGTTTAGTTACTAACTGTTGAAGTTGGAGGAGTTGAACAAAGAGAAGAAGATGATAGAGATACAGGTAGGTGGAGATGGGAGGAAAGAGGGATAGGAGGAGATGAAAGAGAGGGTAGATGAACATAATGAAACACAGGGGTGGTGGTGGCAGGGGAGATATGAACAGAGAGATATACAGGAGGAGATGGACCGAGAGAGCGGAAAGAGAGGGTGGACAGAGGGAGTAAAAAGGAGGAGATGTAGACTACCTTAAGACAGGAACAAGTATTCGAGTAAAACCGTGTATTAAGGTAGTATTTTATATTTGCTGTAACTTGGCACATGCAATGGAATGTTATACTAATTATAATTTATTTTCCGCTTTATTGCTAGGTATTCGTCTGATGACGTTGTGATCTGAAACTAGTAACAAGTATAACAAATTTTTTAATTTGCAAATTTGACAGACAATCAACAAATGGTTTAGTCTACAACGATTGAGAGTTGCAGAAAAGCTAAGGCAAAGCTATTAAACTACATTAAAAGTGACCAGAGAAATCCCACATTATTAATTTTATGAACTAGCTTTTAATGATAATAATAGCACTCTACGTTTCGCACCCGCTTGGAGTGAGAGGACGATATTTAATTGATAACTGTAAGCACAGTGACATTTAAACTATCACTCACCAACTGGTAAACACATGATTGGCAGAGAAAGAACCCTTATAAGTGGTTCGATGGTAAATACCATTTGTCCCGTGTAACACTTTAGTTTGTAGATTATCATGAAGGGGTGCACGATATACCCAAGTAAACGGTGCAGTACTTAAGGGAAGGTTACGCATCAGTTTCAGGTGAATGGCGGAATGTAGCGGACATTTCATGTGAAACGGTTCTGGGTACGTTTGGAGATAGTATGTATCCATGACAGGCTACGAATATTTTTCGACGTTCTACTGAAACAGTATGTATGTTAGGGTGTGAGATTAGCATATTAAGTTTTTATTTTATTTTATTTATTTATTTATTATTATTATTTTTTAATTTAATTTTCTTGGTGGTTTTTGGACAGTGGGTAGATACCTATGCCAAATCTCCCCTTTGCTTTTGGCGCTTTTATACTGAATGTCCAAGAAATCTTATGGTCACCTCATTTCGCACAATATTCTTACTCTCTGTTAGATGTACAAGTGTTTGAGCATAATGTTTCGGCTTCCATCACAATTTTCCATATTCTTCACCGTGATAGTCTAAGTACAATATTACTCTGAATCACATTAACGCTCGGTACTAACACCCGTCATTCAGGTTTGAACTTTTGTTAGTAACACCCGTCAATTCGGCGAGCGTGATTCCAAACCAACACTCTGTCCGAGTACACTTGTCCATCAGTTGCTCTTAGAAACGCCACAGCTCACCGACAATTTGAACGTAGCCGTCATTTTGACGGATGTTACAAAGTTAGTGTTAATTTGGTTCCCTGTTAGAGCACAGTTCAATACCGCGCTGTATTACGTATGAACAGGTACCGACCACTTTCCAATAATAACTTTACATTCAATTCCGCGGACGGTGTAGCGCCACCATCTGCGAAGGGGGTGTGGTTGTCTGAATGGGAGCACTGTTCTTTAATTTACTGCCAATTAAAACTGTTAGTTGACGTTTTATCATTACCTTATCCTACTTTCCTGATACTAAATCCCGTTTATACATGTTATGGTTCCAAAAGATGGAACATCAGTCGCGCTGAATTGCTGCGTGGTCCAAGGCGTCTTGCTATGGAATGAGTGGCCGTTCCCCCTGCTGGCTCGAATCCTCCGTCGGGCATGTGTGTGTGTGTGTGTGTGTGTGTGTTGTCTTTACTGTCAATTAGTTTAAATAGTTTATAAGTCTAGGAACTGATGACCATAGCAGTTTGGCTTACAAATATTCGAACACTTTTTCGGAACATCAGGACGTTAGTTTACACTTGCATATTAGTTTTGTTGAACCCACATTTCATCGGCTGTCTACATGATTTCTTAATCATGCGTCACTGCCTTCTGATATCTTATTAAAACGGTAGGATTCATCGATTCCCAGCAAAAGTTTGACGCGGTAACAGCTGCCCAGCTGTCAGCTCTGTGAGCGCTTCCCAGCTTGTACGACTAGTTCTCCATCCAGTCTCAGTTTCCCAGAGTTGGCATGCCGTTGGGCGAAAACTGATTTTCTCCTTATGTAAAACGCCGAAAACAGAATACGGAATTTCGGCGGGGGCGGCGCAACAGGAGGCGACAAAACCGCGTCTCGCGGCTCCCACCTCCTGACCGCCGCTCTCGCAAATTCGAACTAACCATGAATAATGCACAAGGCGGGCCAAGACGCGCCGATGTTTATTCAAGAGCGCGGGGAACCGCGCGAGCCGGACGCCGGAATTGGTGTGTTGCTTGCGCCAAATTTCTGTATAACTGGCAGGAAATTTCGCAGGGTCTGCGTTTTCTTCTCTTAATGTATATTAATCGATGGGAACGTATTAATGTGCAGGTGAATTAACTGTTCACACGTCAGGATGGCGGCACTGGCAGTTTTTTGTCGTTCCTCTGGCAGTGTTAAACGCAACTCTATAGTCAAACTCAAGTAAATGATATCGCCTACACTCTGATTATTACAATGTCTATAGTAAGTTCCGGCGATGCAGAGGACGCAGAAATGGGAAACATTTATTTATTTAATGCCAATAAAGTTCATTGCTTCAACATTTTAAATCAGCCTGAGACCAGGTGAACAAAAATTATAGCGTTTCTTTTTCAGTACGGTTACTTAATACAAATATAAAAGAAAATGGAGGGAGAACAAGATGAGATGAAGAGAAAGCAATTGATAGGAAATGTGAGGAACACAGACAAAGATAGTAAGGAAGAAAGGTAACAGAGGTGACGAAATGGTAGGAGTAATCTAGCTGAAGGTTTTAATCACATTTCTGTTTTTAATTTTTTATGTTAGCAATTATTATTATTATTATTATCTAGTTATCAATATTACGACCGGCTCTATATGACCGCTTACTGCTTCCTTTCCTAATGTCTTCAATTCATAGTACCTAGAACTTGGTCCCATAGCCCTCAAATATCTCCAGTAGGAATTCCAAATTTTGTATATTTCTGGCATTTCTGCCTTTGAGAGCTATGTACCTTATTTGTTAAAAAAGGCTTAAATGCACAGGTTACCTAAGATTCATTTTGAAATCTCCTTAAACGATACCGTCAAATCTAACTTACCATCATCATACGTCTTTTTAACAGAACATGACTCTCACGTAAACTACTGAGTTTGGATTAAAATAGGATTTTTGAGAATATCAGCATATAAGAGTAAAAAAGCATCAAAATAACAAAACGCTTCTTCTGATGTCTCCCCATACTGTATCACTTTATAACACAACGGTCGTCCTCACCAATTTTGTTGTTAACTGTATTGCTATTTTATTTCTGCAAATCCTCATCTTTTTTCCCAGTCCGTTTGCTCTCACTATGCCGTATTTATTAGCCAGTTCATTGAACAGAACCTGTAATCTTTCTTCACATTACATATTAAACGAGTATATAAATGTCTTACCTGAATCATGTCTTCGATATTACTTCACCATGAACTTACTTAACCTATTTCATCTTTCTATTTTTTAAATAATTGATTCCTCGATTTGTGAAATAAGAAGAAGCAGTAGAAGTTTGAAGCACTGTCTAATACCCGTCGCAATATTTCTGTTTTGATTTTCAAGTCTTATTGTTCACTCTTCGTTGCAGTACATATTAGTCATCTGTTTCTGTGCATTACTCATATTTTATCAAAAACAAGGCAATACAATGCAGTCGAATTGAATGAGACGGTACTGAGGGAATTAGAATAGGAAACAATACAGTAGAGCAGTTTCGTTTTTTGGGCAGCAAAATAACTTCTGATGGCTGGAACTGCAGTGCGATGAAAACATTTAAGAAAAATCCTAGTTGTTAACATCGATATTAATATTGATGTGCTAGGAATTATTTTTTGAAGGTGTTTGCCTGGAACCTCAACTTCCAAAGCTACCTGGAAAACTTGTAAAGTAAATATGGTGGATAAGCAGTTAAGATCAGGAAAACGAAGATAAGTAAGTTCAAATATATGGGTGTTGCCTTTGATTTTCAGAGATGAAGCTCTAAGCACAGGTGAGAGTATCGCGAAGAGATGCGTCAGACCAGTTTTATGACCTCAGAACAAAACAGCACCCGATATCTGTAAATAATTTGTGTTCGTCTTATTTACTAGGGGTATATGCAGGCCTGGATCTATGGGGGTGGGGGGGTGGGGGGCAAACTGTCTAGCACGAGGGCACTTGCAGAGGGGTGCCAAATGTTCTCCAAGAAATTAAAAATATCTTGGACAAAAAATTAAATACATAAAAAGTAATAGCATAAAATATAATATATAGTAAAACAACAGAAGTTTAAATACATGAAAATAATAATCTTATACATTAACACGTTGGCTGCCGTGTAGCCGCCGACGACCACAGCAAGCGGCTCTGGCGCACCTCTGACGTCATCGCGGCAGTCAAAGTGTTAAAAGAATCTACCCGGCCGAATTCCTTCATTTTTCTTTTAAACGAAAGGTATTCATCCACAGATTTGTCATCAACTATCAGAATTTACATAATTGTCGCCTTGGTTTTTCTATACTCAAACGCGATTTCCTTTTGTATATTTCTTATGGGGATGTCCTTGCTGTAAACTAAAGTCAGTCGGTCAGGCCGTTCTATCCGACCGATTTCCTTAGTTTTTGCTTTAAACGAGATGTATTTGGTCGCAGATGTCATCAAGTATCAGAATTAAGTCTCTCCATCCTTTAGTTTTATTAAAACGCGGTAGCCTTTTGTCATTGCATTGAAGATTTTTAATTTGTTTGTTTTACGATATTTTCGGTTGTAATTAAGGTACACAATTCTTTTTTTACCTCAGACGATTAAGCTCTTACATTTGCGCTTTTAAACAGTTACATTGATTGATTATGAAGAAATCTATGCGTGAACATTAAAGTTTACTTGCACTTTTTCCCAAATTTTTTGTCATTCCACTAACGGTGCGAAGTATTCGCACGGGTCCTCTAGTATAATATAGATTATTGTTACATATATAAATACTTCCAATATTTATGTTCTTAGTACTTTTTTGTCCTAAATATTTGTAAAAGTTGGCCGAAAAACAGGCCACTGGTATTTTTAATTTTATAACCAGCTGCAGTACCCGATATCGCTTCGGGACTTGATATCACTTTTCTCAGGACAAACATTATAATAGTAAATGAAAAAAGTATTGATAGTATATTTTGAATACTTATTGAAATACTTCTCTATAAAAATATTTTCATTTTATTATCAGGTGTGTACATATAAATGTTGTTTCGAAATACTACTCTAGAGCAAACGACATGCAGTTGACCGCTAAGGAAGCAATAGTCTTTGATAGCGCAATATTTGAAAGTTTGTCCTTGTGCTTCATTAATAGTTAACCTATAAGTTAATTTTATGGGAAACTGTAGTCTTTTAAAGTGGATTGACAGCTTAGGAATAAATACCGTGTGTGTATCCCTTTTCTTTTCCAGTCATAAGCTCAGCTTCGATTACGTTATTAGACAGCTGTTTGATGAACACCATTGTTCCATTACATACTCTTGGCGAGAGTATATTTCGAAGTAGTACGATCAGAGATCCTCTTTTAAGTCGAAGGCAGTGTAACGGAGTTTCTGGTACTTGTAGAGAGTTTAGAAATTCTGTATGGAAGTTTACACATTCTTCGACGTACACCAACATATCAACTAATTTATTCTCTCTTCTCAGGGGAATTTTCTTTTTGACATTATTAATGTTGGTCTCCAAATCGCGGTTTTGAATATCCACTTCGAACTGGTGTGGTTATGAACAGTGTCGGGATAAATTTGGTCTATGAGCTCGTTTTCAGTGTTGGGTATGTTGTCGAAATTACTTTTGAGATCGATGAGGCCAGTCGTCTGGTTATCAGGATATGTACCTTCGCCTATTTGTGAAAGTATGTCTGAAAAATTTGCCGCTGCCTCGTCTTTCGATGGTTCAGCTCTCATATTCTTTAACAGCCGGAGTATTTGTATGCGTGGCCACAGATATAATTTTTTAAGCATGCATTGATGACATCTGATGCTGTTGACTTGGGGATAACTGGAAGTATGTGTCAAAAATCAGAGTTTTCTCGTAACTCTTCTAAAGTTCTGTCCAAGGCTTCGAGTGATGTTTTATGTGCCATTGTGCATTCATGCAAGATTACAATCAGTGCACGTTATAAAAGTGCACCCCGTCCAGAAGCTTTTGATGCTTTACATACGGGGAATTGTTCTTCAGCTATATTCAGTGGTAGCTGTAAGGCGGAATGAGCGATTCGACCGCCTTAGCCGAATGACGGCAGTGCAAGAGCGATATGTCGTTTAGTACGTAATTTCGCCAGTAGTACATTTGTAAGAAACTTTTCCCTGTGCCACCTGGGGTGTCCAAGTAAATAATTCCGCCATGGTTGTTATTGTTCTTATCCATAATAACGATGTAATTCTATTTTTGATTGTTACCGTGGAGTGGTTTATTGTGAGCAATGTATTGAAGTAGTTCGTATACATTGTAGCTTTTTTTCCTTTGTAATTTCGAAATTAAGCACACTGAAAGCACCTTTCCATGGTTCTGGCATCCAAAGTTGAACAAAGATTTGGTGCGTTATAAAATAACTTATAAAGTTCATAGTGCAAACTCTTTAGTATCCAACTCGAATGAACAGATTCCACTGCTAGGGGTATCTCTTGAAAAATGCTATTATGTTTATAAGTAAGTAACTTATAAACATAATACTGGAAACTCTTCCCTAAAATGTCCAGCGCGTGCAAATGTCTTATAATGATAAGAGCGAACTACATGCGCTAGCAGGCATGCAGACCCCTAGCGGCAACTAGGATAACTACCGGCCGAGCGCGAACGCTGTTCTTTTTCCGACCTGAGCCGGAGCGCTGCTCATTGAGCCGATTTGTGCCCACCTCTGTTGTAGACCTTCTCTTCTTCGTTGCATAGTTACGTTACGGCTCGTGTTTTCGTTGTTCACAATGACAATGGCGACTTCGTCTATATGAGGTGCATTGAATCGACGTTCTTGTTCTCCAGGATGTCTCATATCGGTTCGAACTATAACGTTTTAGGCATCGGGTACATTCTGTCTAGTGCTGATCTGAATATGTGAATCAGCTGATTGTATTTGTGTAAGATCCTCTGTATACCTTGGATTATTTCACGCTTCAGTCGGCTGATGTTTCTGCAACGTCACTTTCTTCGTTTCCGATAAAATTTAGGGTTGTGGTTCGGTGGTGGTAATAATGACCCTGTTTTTGATATGTTTGTCCTCCGATGGAAAAAACACAATCAACTTCGTTTATTTCAGAGGCAACAGAAGTAGTACCAAAAGAATAAATTTGGAAGCAGGCATTATACAATTCTATATTTTTGAGAAAGTGTTTTTATTCTGGAGTTTCCCCTGTTACATAACGTAGAAACTCATCTGGGGTTGATTCCAGTGATGGTAATCGAAATTTTCCACTCATGCAGCAGAATACTGGTGTCTCTTTACTTAATGTTTCCGCGTTGCAAAATTTGCAGACATTATGTATTTTCCGATTATAACGTGTTTGTGCTTGTGATATTCGCTCATCGGGTCGTAGTGGAATACTTCATTCATTTAGTTGTACTGCTTACCTGTCCTCAATCTGGTTAATATTGCCACAGGAAGCTTTCGTTCGCAGTCAGTTTATTGAACAATTTTGTCGCAATTCCTGAATCTTCATTTCGTCCCCCCCCCCTTTTTTTGTTTTGTTTTGTTTCGCACTGTGCTTATCCTGGTTCGTTAAAAATGTTAACGTGTTTCACGCTTTTAGGATGTTTAGTTTTTCTCACTACTTTTTGTTTTCGCAGTTTTGCTTCAGAACTGGCTAGTTTCGCACTTTTACGTTTGTGCCTTGTACAAAAGAAAAATCAATACAATGTTTAAAGTAACCTTAACACACTTTATATTTAGTCACTGAGTAAAACTTTTACTGCTCGCACGTCCCTGTATTAAACGGCGACTTTTGAGAATGTAGCTGTATGTTTCATTGTCTTTGATTCTGAAACTGTGAACTGACTTTTTTGTCGGTTTCTACGCCTGTGTAACGTTAAAATTATATATCCGAAGGTACGCCATGTACGCAATATTTTAAACTAGAATGTATAACGGATAAGTACTGTGTATCCTTTTCCTTTCCGGTCTTAAAGTAGGTGAGACAAATGTCAGCTGTTATTCGACTAAATACGAACAAGTTCGGTGGATTGAGATCCAGCGAGTATGGTGGATGTTAAAGTTGCACCATCCCCTTTTGTGACAGAAATTATTTGACTATATTAGATGTGTGTGTGTGTGAGAGCATTTTCGTCTAACCTGAATATCCACCATATTCGCTGGATCTCGATTCTTCAGACCTATTTTTATGCCATCGACTGAAAATCGCATTGAAATGAAAGATATATGTCGATACTACTGAAATTCAACGAAACGTGTCGAGGCTTATAAACATCATCCCAAAGAAAGACTTCCTGGAAAGTTTCCGAACATGTATCAGAGATCTGAGTGGTGCGTAGTTCTGGAAGCTGACTATTTCGAACGTAGCTGAAGTTAATAGTTTATCTACATTAAAGTTTACAGGACTATTCACCGAACTTGTCATAGGTTGTAAAAAATACAGAGACTGTCTCCACAACATGTTTTACTTTATAGTAACGCTTTTATGCTCATCATTTAGACACTCTTCCAACGTTCGATTGTATAAGATCTGTAGGTGCTCTTCACAAACCGCGCGGGAATGACCGAGCGGTTCTAGGTGGTATGCCAGGGACTGCGAGACCACTCCCGCTGGAGGTTTAAGTGAGTGTGTGTGTGTGTGTGGTTGTTTTGTCAGTTAAAGTAGTTTGTAAGCCTAGGGACTGCTGATCTTAGACCTTGTCAGATAGATTTACAAACATTTTGACATTTTTCCTCTTCATAAGACACTCTGACCGAAAGTTGCGATTTATTTGTTTATAACTACAGTCGTTTCGCTGATGCACGACTTATTCGAAACAATGTACGAGTATGATGTATCAAATTCGCTTCGTAGTAAATGGGATTTGTAAGTGCGATTGTGTACACTACCTACGCACAATTAAGAAAGACCATCCACAGAAATGTGAACGGTATTCTGCAGATGCGCCTGCAGCGTACGTAATATAAAGTGACAACCTACGATGTTCGCTGATATACGTGGATTACAGATATATGTTTTGCACGCTAAGAGTTATAGAACCATTGTCGAAACTTCGAATCATTCGTTTCCTGACCATGACCCAGTACATGAAACTTACTTAGCCTTCTACATCAAGCCTTAATGTTAGTGGGATCATCACGGGATCATCATGTACAGTGACGTATTGGGTATAGTCAGTTCACAGAAAATATAAGGATAGGCATTGAACTAAAATTTAAGCTGGGGCCAGCATTCCAATCCGGGAGCTCCTACTTACTAGGTAGATGCTTTAGACCAGTCAGCTTCCACAGCATTGTAGCGAAAGCAACTACACGGACTATCTTAAAGCACGTCTCTCTCCACACCACGTACTTTAATTATGCTTCATGTTCCCTGTGAAATGCGGGATAGTTCCTATTCGCGTTCTTTGCTGGGTTGCTATTCCAATGTAGGAGAGCCCTAGCAGTTTGATACGCATTTCACAGGGAACATGAGGCAGAATTAATGTGGGACGGTGGTTCAAATCCAATTCCGGCCATCCAGATTTAGGTTTTCCGTAATTTCCCTAAATCACTCCAGGCAAATGCCGGGATGGTTCCTTTGAAAGGACACGGCCGATTTGCTTCCACATCCTTGCACCAACAACCGTCTCTAATGACCACTCTGTCGACGGGACGTTAAACCCTAAGCTTCCTTCCTAATGTATGTGGTGTGGAGGGAGACGTGCTTTAAAACAGTCCGTGTAGTTGCTTTGGATACAACGCTGTGTTAACTGAGTGGTGCCGGCCGCGGTGGCCAACGGGACTGAGGCGCTTCAGTCACGGTCTGCACGGCCACTACGGTCGGGGGTTCGAATCCCCCCTCGGGCATGGATATTTGTGCCGTCCTTAGTCTTAGTTAGTTCAAAAGTAGTTTGTAAGTTTAGGGACTGATGACCCCGTAGTTAAGTCCCATAGACTATACAAACATTTGAACTGAGTGGTCTAAAGCACCCAACTAGTAAGTAGGAGGTCCCGGGTTCGATGCCGGGCGCCGTTTCTCAGCGCGCCCGGTCAGAGGGCTGAACGCCCTCTGTAATAAAAAAGCTGAGCCAAAGAACACCTAGAACCAAAACGAACAATAACGATCAATGTCCGCAAGGACAAGATCTACCGATAGAGAGAGAGAGAGAGAGTGAGAGAGAGAGAGAGAAATAAAAATAAATAAATAAATAAATAAATAAATAAAAAATAAAAATAAAAAAAATCCTGGCCACAGGATAAATTTTAATTCAATACCTATCCTTATTTATAAATCAAATGTTTGTATAGCTTATGGGACTTAACTACGCGGTCATCAGTCACTAAACTTACAGACTACTTGTGTACTAGCTAATACTAAGGACGGCATAAATATCCATGCCTGAGGGGGATTCGAACCCCCGACCGTAGTGGCCGTACAGACCGTGACTGGAGCGCCTCAGTCCCCTCGGCCACCGCGGCCGGCCATCCTTATTTATAATACCTATGGTTTAACGAGACAATGTTGTCTCAAGGAATTGTATTATTTGTTGATATTCACAGAAAATTAGCCCTAGCGGTTGTGTGAAATGTCTGTGACGAAAGACCTGCAACAGTTTGCGAGGTGATAAAACTTTGCTTCTATATGCAAGCATAGAAAAAAAGTGCGTACTACTTTATTTAAATTTTTAGAGATCTAGTATCAATACTGAGTCTAGTGGTAAGATACGTCATTAAGAGAGTGAGGTATAACAGGAGGCCGGTCGCGGCAGTTCGGTGTGTGGGTTGGTGATAAAATGGAGCAGGCTACTGGGCGAGTGGCGAGCGCTGGCTGTCGCTGTCCGGCGGAGGACCGTGGCGGAAAAATTGATGTGCGGCACAGCGGAAAATTTACGGCGCGGCACATATTGTGACGACCTGCCGCGCAGTGGCAGTGGCGGAATCCCGGCGACCAAGTCGCAGCCCACTCATCCCAACAGCTGCCGCGTCTGCAAAACGCCGGGCAAGTGTGGAAAGGCGCAATACGTATTCAGGGAAGGCCACGAGGAGAAATTGTAGTGTCTGAACAGACGGTATTGGGCATAATTACAGGCCAATATCGTTGACATCAGTTTCCTGTAGAATTTTGGAGCATACTCTCAGCTAGAATACAGTAAATTTTCTTGAGACGGATTAGCTTCTTTCTGTGAATCACCACGAGTTTAGGAAACACTGTTCGCGTGCAACTCAGCTTGGCCTTTGCTCACATTACATCTTGCGAGCCATTTCAAAAAGGTATTTAAAGCGGTCCTACACTGCAGACGGCTAATGAAGGAACAGGTTCACAGATTTGTGACTGGCTGGAAGACTTCCTACAGGTGCACAGATTTGTGACTGGCTAGAAGACTTCCTAAGTAATAGAACGCAGAACGTTGTTCTCGACGGCGACTGTTCATCAGAGATGAGTAGATCGTCATGTGTGCCCCAGGGGAGTGTGATAGGGTCATTGTTATTTTATAACTGATGGTCCATTCGATATCGGTGCAATTTCGATCAACATAAGATTTCGCGCCATTTTTCTGACTCGCGGTGTCGGCAGCGCTTGCCTTTGTGTGGCGTTGTACTCTTTAACTTCTGTTTTTTTTCCAAGAATACAACACTTTGGGCCAAGGAGATATAATCTCTTTTCCTATTAAGAGATAAGTGAAGCTACTTAGTCGAACGCGCACTTATAAAATCAGTAGTTAGTGCTGACTAGATTAGCTGCCAAAAATCAATGTTTTGTACCATAAAATATGGGTTTGTGCCTGAGGGATAAAGTGCTTTTATGTAGAAAACGCCAGTAATCAAAATAGTAACAGGAAATGATCAGAATTGTACCTAGTGTGGTACATTTGCGATCGATTTTTCTCAATTATGCAATTTTTTGTGTTCATACCAACATTTGTAACTGTCCAATATTTATGTTACATATTCATTAAACAAAATGTTTCAAATGTTCAAATGTTTGTATAGCTTATGGGACTTAACTACGGGGTCATCAGTCCCTAAACTAACAAACTACTTATGAACTAGCTAATACTAAGGACGGCACAAATATCCATACCCGAGGGGGGGATTCGAACCCCCGACCGTAGTGGCCGTGCAGACCGTGACTGGAGCGCCTCAGTCCCCTCGGCCACCGCGGCCGGCTATTCATTAAACATCCAAGAACAAGAGCCATGGTTAAAGTTATTTCTTTTCTCAATGTATTAGCAGTTACAGTAACATTTGTCCGAAATGATCACAATTGTACCACCTTACCCTATGAAAATGATCTGATGGACAGAGTACTAATTTGCGGCTGTTTACTGATGATGCTGTGGTGTATGGGAGGGTGTCGTCTTTAACTGACTATAATAGCATACAGGATGATTTATACAAAATTTCCAGTTGGTATGAAGAATGGCAGCTGGCTCTAAATGTAGAAAAATGTAAGGTAATGCACATGAGTAGGAAAAACAAGCCCTTAATGTTCAAATGCAACATTAGTAATGAGCTTCTTGATGCAGTCGCACTGTTCAAATATCTAGGCGTAACATTGCAGAGCGATATGAAATGGAACGAACATGTAAGGACAGTTGTCAGTAAGGCAGACAGCCTGCTTCGGTTTATTGGGAGAATTTTGGGAAGATGTACTTCATCCGTAAAGAAGACCGTTTATAAAACGCTTGTACGACCACGTATTGAGTATTGCTCAAGTATTTGGGAACCGCAGCAGTTTAGTTTAAAGGTACGCATGGAACCAGTTCAGAGAGAGCAGCTAGGTTTGTCACTGTTAGGTTCGACCAATTGCGTGAGTATCACAGAAATGCTCCAGGAAGTCAAATGATGATCACTGGAGGAAAGACGACGTTCTTTCCGAGAAATTCTGTTGAGGAATTTTAGAGGGCTGGAATTTGAAGCTGAGTGTAGAACGATCAAGCTGCCACCTTCTTATATTTCGCGTAAAGATCGCAAAGAATAAGAGAAATTATGGCTCGTACAGAGGTATACAGACATTCCTTTTTCCCCTGTTCTGTTTGGTAGTGGCATAGGAAAGGAAATGCTTAGTAATTGTACAGTGTACCCTCCGCCACGTACCTTATGGTGGACAGCGGAGTATATATGTACATGTAGGGATTGTGATAAAGAGTAGCTTGCTTCATATTATTTTCCCTTGTAGGTCCGCTTCCCAAACAGAAGGGAACTGGTCAGACAGGAGAGTTAACGGCGACTTCACGGTATACGGGTCGTACAGTATATGAAAGCATGCTGTAAAGACGCTGCTCCACTGCAGATGTGGCTCAGCAACAAAACGCAAAAACGCAAAAAACGCACTGAGTTCAGGTTGTGACTACACGGAAGTTAGTATAAGTAATGATGTTGTGTGGAAAGATAAAGGACCGACAGTGGACTGCAGCAAGCATTTGGTGTAGCTGCCAGACAGACCAGGTATCGGGTTATGTAGATGTAGATACCGAGCAGCTGATCGTTGGTTTGTCCAAATCGTTGGAAATCTGAGAAAGTCCATCCTTTGTACTAAAAAATTATGACGGCTGTTAGCCGAGCATTTCTTGTGTCTGAGTTCCATACTCCAGTAATTCAGAATAATATAAAATGATCTACAAAACTGTTTACCGTCACGGTTTAAGACCTATACGATATGAAAATAATCACGAACAGCTCATGATTCTATAAATAAGTTAAATATCTCAAAAATTACAAATACTTATGACTACTATATCAAAATATAGAAAAATCAAGCTTAAAATGCCCAACTTTTCAATGCGTAATGCAATTTCAACAAACTCTGGTTTAGATGATAGCTTATAGGCTCTAGCTATCTTCTTGAAAGCGTGATAGGTTTATATATGACTGACTTAACTAGTATAACTTTATATGGAAACTACATGACCCGGTGAACTTCGTATCACCTCTTAATATGAATCATGTTAATTTAAATCATATGTATTTTAGACCCAGTAGCTTTATAAAGGCATCATCAGATAGTCTAAGTATCGGCTCGATAGTAGGCGGAAAGACTGGGCAAATGACGCACAGATGTCCAGGATAATGTTCATGTCAAATTCGTGGAAGATCAGCGAAGGTTTAACTCTTTATGGTCATCAATATTTATGGATAGTATTAAGCCGCAAGCGATACGAAGTTCACCGGGTCATCTAGTACATATGTAAATATGTTAACAAAGATAGCGACATGGCCATCTTCGCCGTAATAAATACAAATAAATGCGCTAGTTTCAAAGCACTTTGCGGTGGTACTATATTCAGTGTGCACTTGGCATATATTTAGTGTATATGTAACCTTTGACAGTGACTGACAGTCCATGTACGGGTTCAGATCGTGTGAAGTGAACTTTACTCTTTCAAAGTATATTTCTTAACGCACCCAACAACAATCTAGTGTCAGAATGACAAATCAAGTTCAAATTTTATGTTTTGTTTTTGGCGTAATGGATGTGGATTAAACACGCTGTAGGTGCCTGGGAGACGGGGCAACTAATAAAAGTATTTTCTGAGATTCGGTAAAGTTAAGAAGTAAAAGAGTAAATAGCTTTCCCGTAGAGTATTTATTAGTCGATAATTTGTTTTTTATACTTCAAATAAAAAAATGTCTTGAGTTTTAGCGAGACTAACGAACAGTAATTTATTTTTATCTTTGACAGTTCACATAAGGGTTCACATCGTGTAAAACTAACGCATCCAACACAATAACCAAGTCATTATTTTACATGATTTAAATCTAAATTTTCCTCGCAATATTTCCATATTTTAACACAGTTTAAATCTTCCCTGAACTTCCAACATGAACATTATCCTGGACATACGTGCGTGATTTGCCCACTCTTTCCGCCCACTATCGAGCCGATACTTTGACATCTGATGATGTCTTTATAAAGCTACTGGGTCTACAAAACATATAATTTAAATTAATATGGTTGATATTAAGTGGTAAGTGATACGAAGCCATTTAGTCATCTTCGCAATTGCTAATATGTACGTACTCTTGCTTTGAACGTCAAATATGCAAACTTTTATCGGAATCAGACGAATATATTGATATCCCGTTGAAAAAATATCTTTCAGGTTCTCACAAATTTTCAAATTTTCCGGGTAACTTTCTCAATTTTTTAGTTCATAAGAACGTTCATCTTTTGGTAAACGTAAAATGATCAATATTTTATCGCAATCGGATGAACGGTTCTCAACTTATAGTTTTGAGTACATTTAGAATCACATTGAAAAAATAAATTGGTTCGAATTTTGCGACTTTCGTTTTTAACTGTCCCAATTTTTTTTTTTTTTTTTTTTGCTGAATACTTTTACAAGACCTTAATGTACAAAAAAAAAAAAAAAAAAAAAAAAAAAGAATTACCGCTCTCCATCGCGCAAATAGTCAGTTATAGTGCTGAATTCAATCAAAAACGCATTGAACAACGCACTTTCAATTTCCTCAGATTTTGCAATTTTCCGGTAGATTTTCCAAAAACTTTATTTAATAGAAACCCTGTCCGATCAATCCGTACTCAAGTGATTGCTTTCAGTTTTTTTAAAAATTTTCCTACTTTACGGGCGACTATTCCAAATTTTTATTTGATTCGAACCTTCCTCTTGCTTTCAACACGAAATGTAGAAAATTTTAGCGGAATTGGACGAACGGTATTGATAACTCACTGGAAAAAGCTGTTTCAGTTTCTCCCGATTTTCGTCTTTTCCGGACAAGGTCTTTCGTCTTGCAGGCCTCCAAATACCTAGAAGAACTTATTTGGCGATTTGGCCTTTCTGCGGTCCCCAAATCTTTAAAGCTATTTCTGTTCGTCGTGGAGGGGGGGGGGGACTCCAAATCTCAAAAGCTAGTTTTTGTAGTAATACATGTATTTCCATGTTGCTGGGGAAGGTGGGGGGGCTCACTTTGTTCTGTTGCCGTCCCGGGCCTCTGACAGCCCTTAGGCCGCCTAGAAGGAGAAGGACCCTCCTGGATGATAGGAGTGCTTCGACTGATGATAGTGTTAAGATTTGCACAGCGAACAGTCACTTCTCGGTACTCTAAATTTGGCGAGAACAAGTGCACACCAGTGCAGCTGATATGTGTTTACAGTTTACTTTTTACACATGAACTTTCGAGTGTAGAAATAACGTTGAGGAAACTTAAACTATTTTGAACTGTTGACAATTTCATGTTGAGTGCTTGCGAAACGTGCTGACGTTTTGTGTTTCGTAAATCATGATTACTTACGTGGGGAAAAGTTTTGGGAAAGTGCTACCGATTTCTTGTCACAGCTAATTTTTAACCATTTTATTCAATTTATAATTTATCTGACTACTTCCAATAAGGAAACTATTTGATTTAATAAATCTTTTACAACTAAACATCTGACTTCCCGTACATCGTTCACCAAACCTTCATTATTAATGAACCAGTTATTTAATGTAATATTGCTTATTTGTTTCACAAACTGCAGCCTATGCATAGTGTTTTTAACTACAGGATCACAGGTAAAAGATATCATCTGCAACTAAGGCAGTTGACCTGTAACTTAGTGTAAGTTAGGTTAATTTGTTTGTAAGTCTAGAGACTGACGACCATAACAGATTTCTTCCAATAGGTTTTGGTAAAATATTGATAAATATTGGAGGTGAGTACCTCTGTCCATTGAAACATTTCAGAGAAAAATAATAGTTCTCATTACTTCTAATCTGTGGTGTGAATGAAGAATGTTCCGTTAACAAACACACCACGCAGAAAAAAAATCTTATATAATGTTCTTCGGTCCATAAAATCTTCACTTAGTCAAAGGAATTAGAGAGAATAGAGTGGATTAATACTTAAATCCTGTTCAGAGGCAAATTCGAGCCTTAAGAAAAAATCAACACCTGAAAATATTTAAAAAAATCTTATTATACAATTTGTGAGTATGAAATATCTTGTTATTTGACAGAGTATTTCTCCACATAACCATGAAGGAAACAGGAGTACATAAAATAACGCTAAACATGAATCAACTATTTATGGAACTGTAGCATCTGCTCTGTTTTGCAAAATGAGATGACTAGCTACCAATAATAACTATGAATTGGGGAAAAAACCCAACGAAACTACAAATAACTTTAATAAATGTAGGGAAATATAAATACTGTAACCATGTAATTAGTATGTTTGAAAATATTCAAATGTTTGTGAAGCTTATTGGACGTAATTGCGAGGTCATCAGTCCCTAAACTTATGAACTATCTTATACTAAAGACAGCACAAACATCAATCCCCAAGGGTAGGATTCGAACCCGCTTAACGGTAAGTGTTCAGAACAACGATTGTAGTTTTTTCAGTTTTTAATAACCATTCCAGAATCCACCTTCTCACAGAGATCAGCCTCTTTGGCTCATTTGAATGTACAACAAATGACACGCTCACTAAGACCTAATGCTCTCTAAAGTAGAAACCCTACTCAGACTATGGTTTATTTAGGTGTACCGGTGGAGACGCACTTCGCACCTCAAATTGTTCTCACTAAAAAATCTATTTTCGGAATTTCATGGTAAATCTCATCTCTCAATACATCAGAAACTGACAATATTATATCAATCTCAATGCTTGCTCACTTCCGCGGAAGACTGTAGAGGTAGCTAAATGTTCTTTTAGGGCAGAATCGAACTCAGAACTTGCAGTAACAAATTGAATGTAATTTCCTCTATTGGATGTCTCTTGATTTTCATTTTGACCTCGGAATGTCAGCTCTTGTTTCCCTAAATAGGATACAGCATTAGTGAGCGTCTCCCTGTTCTTTCCACTTTTTCATTGTGAACCTCTACTTCAGCTCTTTGTTCAAAGTCAATTAACATATCAATTGTAGTCGGAGACGAAATGAATTGTTAAATTTGAACAAACAAGAAATTAATTTCAGACTCACTGTGTTTTTTCACGCCAGTGTTCAGATGGTTCTGATCCTCGTATCCTCAATGAAACGATGTAAATTTTTTGTTTGAAAACAGCAAACACGTACAACAGTAAAAGTTGTTCACCCCTTCACACACGCAAAGCGACTCCGCTACATCATACGGTTCTTTGCGAAAATGTCTTTAGAACACTCATCTGTCACCATGCACACGTGTAGTAGATTCCTCGAGAACTGGATATGGTCGGCCACTATCAATCACTTTTTTTCTTTTCACTATCAGAAAGTGATGGAAAAAGTGGTGTTTAACAAGTGTCTTACTACACTTTCACTGTTCATATTAAATATTAAACACCTGTCTTGCTCGCATAATCAATAATATACTCGCGCGCAACTCGGAAAGAACAATTAAACGCAAAGCTTTGTAAACCCAGTCAACGCCTTGGCTGTCGTCGGGCATTAGCAGACGTGGCAGACGATTCCGGACAGCGCGGAGGATGACTATAGTATATGGAACAGAAGAATGAAATTATAGTGACAGGCAAACACACTATATTGAAACATTTTGTTTAAACAGATAAAAATAATCTATTAATCTTCATTCGATTTCAACAGGACGTTGACACACAACTCTCACACCCTGAGAAAACGCCACTGATACAGATACTACTTTGTTTCTGAGCTCCAAGCGTAGTGTTGACAAGTCTTTGTCATTAGCAGCATATTATCAGACAAGATATGTCGTAAAATAAAAATTTTAATGGAGAACTTTTAATATGACGTTTCATAATTAAAAGGTATCTTGATATTATGTTCGTTTACAAAATCATAATTATTAACAAATCCTTTTCTTCAAACGTTTTTCATTATTCTGGTGACTTACGCAAGTTCGTCAAATAATATCGTGAAAACGCTTTGCTCGTAATCACGGCGAGATAACCAGACACGGCTCCACAATCTACGCTTTGCGTTCTCACGTCGTTTTCTCCGCCCTATTTCTTCAATAAATAAAGACGCACTGGTTACTCGTCTACTACGCTTTGCTTCCTCCGCTACTACCTCGTCCATGTTGTCACACTGTCAAGTCTCGCTCATCATCTGCCGATCTAGGGTGAACGAAGCATCGTGTGCAGCCAAGCTCGCGCAGAAGCCATCGCAGTACCCAGCGCAACACCATACTAGACAGCCCACTGGGAAAGCAAGAACGGATTCCCGCAGCAAATCAAACGTCGTCTGAGGCGGGTAAATCGTTTGTGCGACTGGGAACTCCTTTTTCTGAATACGTTAGTGCTACAACCTGGTAGCCTCAGTAATCGCCACATTTGTCTATTATGGAATAATTTTCGTTGAGTCGGATGTAAAGCTTCTACTTCACACAAATAAACTGCCGTTCTGGCCGTTGCAGTAGCAACTGGAAAAACATGCTTCATAAGTGCAGTGTCTCCCCAAGATTAGTGGAAACAAACCGACCCATTGTTGTAATACATCCGCAGTGATCTCACGTTACAGAATGATTTTTTTTTCTTGGAGTAATTTAAGTGCGTTATGTTGATGTGTTAATACAAACAAATGTGATTGAATGATAAATGAGTATTTTCCTAGGTGTTTGCAACGCGAATTTCCGAAAACTCTGTATTATATCAGATGGCGTGCCAGATTCCTGACTGAAACAAGCGATGGAAGGCGAATATATGATTAACCCACTCACATGTGCATTCAAAAAGTCAGAAAAATTATGAACCAAATATCTTCTAAAGAATCTGAAACAGAATACAAGAGGAAATATGGTAATTAATTTCCAAAAACTTCAAATCTTTGTAAATCTAAGGGACTTAACTACGTTGGTCATTAGTTCCTAAGCTTACAAACTACTTACACCAACTTAAAGTAACTTACGCTAAGAACAGCACAAACACCCATGCCTGAGGGAGGACTCGAACCTCCGTCGGCGAACGGCCGTTCGCACCGCAGCACGGCGGCCCAATTCGCAAGGCCATTCTGCCGCTGCAATAAAGGGCCATGACAGCCTCAATAATTTGATAAGTAGTACGTGATACATCAAGAGACATCTAGGCGTAGTTAATCTAGAAATGGGGACAACGTGGTTTTGAAAACTATAGTGTGCTACTAAAGGTTAACGGTAATCGACGAGTTTAAATTATTTGGGATTGTACTAAAATAGATTTGAACGATACAGGCTAACGTAGAAAGATAAATTGTACGTATCGCAGGACTGAAGAAATCAAGATAGAAGACCAAGATAGAAGAAAGAATGCATCTAAGGGGGTAAAAATAATGAAACCTGCTGTACAATCCAAAAAAGAAAAAATTGATCAGTCATACGTAAATGAATAAAAGGAATGAGGTGCTAGGTAAAGTGCGTAGACTTTGCATGACTTCCAAATGAGGAGGTAACGCTTTTCGTTTCCATGAAAGTGCTAAGTAAAAAGTAGGATTATAATAAATAGAAATTCTAATCGAACTGAAGCATCAAGAAATGTCTCACGTACCTCTATTTTAATATGAGACATTTACATCTCTTCATTTCTAGGCACAAATGGAGTAATCCTGGGAGTCTGGTTTCAATATGGGATTAGAAAGTTCAAATGCAGTAGGGTGGCACAACTTCGTGTGGAACCTAACACTCTAAACAGAGTCGCGATCCGGCTTACAATGTTTGCATTGCTGACGCACGGGTTTCAGAATTCAGTTTCCTAGTTGGAAACAAAGCTGGCGACTAGTATTCTAACGCCATCTGTTAAGTAACAAGATCAGAATGTGAAACAAGGACACCATGCGCAGCGAATTTCACTTTGGGAGCTATACTGACTGTTTTTTATACAAAATGAAATGTTCTATTGGGCACGAGGAGAAACACGTGAGATTATTTAGAGTAATATTTGTCGTTAGCAAATATAGTACTACAGAACATACAATAAATGCAAACTTATATTTCATCCAACACGATTTGGGCACTGAAGTTAAATAGCAATCTGGATTCTTCGTGAACGTCGTTGAACTTTCTAATACATTGTTTTCTATTAGCAGTGAGAGACAGGTTAGTAAATTTATTACTTGCAGGTACGATCAACGTAGGAACATTATGGAACTGATTCGTCAAATGTTCAAATGTTTGTATAGCTTATGGGACTTAACTACGGGGTCATCAGTCCCCAAACTTACAAACTACTTAAGAACTACTTATGAACTAAGGACGGCACAAATATCCATGCCCGAGGGGGGATTAGAGCCCCCGACCGTAGTGGTCGTGCAGACCGTGACTGGAGCGCCTCAGTCCTCTCGGCCACCGCGGCCGGCACTGATTCGTCAACTCAAATGATAAATCCTGTAGAATAAGTAATTTTCGTGGAACGTTACTGAGGACAGACAACCAAACATCTGAAATTGACTCCACAAAAATTTTATTAGCACCAAATTTCAAAGACTGAGGATAATAGGGCTCGTATGGAGGAGTATAGAAAGTCGTTTATCTCGTACTTGACTTGGAATTGGGACAGGAAAAGATAGTCTAGTACTGGTGCTAATAACCTTAATTGTGCATTTTTTTAAATGGCACTTAACTGCGAGGTTATCAGTCTCTAAACGTACAAACTACTTTCACGGTAACTTATACTAAAGACAGCACAACCATCTATGCCCGAGGGAGGGTACGAAACCCTGACGCGAAACAGCTTCGCGAATCGGAGCATAGCGCCTCAATGCGCTCGGCCACTCGCCGCTTCATCATGCATTACAAGGTGGCTTGTGGACTATATGAATACACATGGATGTAGTTACTTAGAGCAGTACGAATGTTCGACAACCTTTTCTTGCTGAATGTCTCATTAGAAGGATTTGGCAAATCTTCTAGAGCTTACTGCGACAAAATAGAGGATTTGATGCAACAAGGGATCAGATCTATTGGAAAGCTTGGGTGTCAGTATATCAACTGAATTCCACCAGTTCAGCACTTCTTATGACATCTCACGTTATTCTGTCAAAGAATGGCACAGCCAATGTAAAATATGCTGAAGAAATGTACGTGGTCTGCAACCTTGGCTGTCATGGTGCATTACATGAGCTATGTTGGCTCCATAGGAACCCAAGTGAATGTTTCCCAGTGTATTACTTTGCCACTGCCAGCCTGTCTCCAACGCACAGTACAAGTGTGAAAGAACTGTTGTGCAAGATGATATACTATCCAATCGGCGCATCGAAGAAAGCGTCAGAGTTCATCAGATCGAGCATTACTCTTCAACGTCCATTGTCGATTTTCAAGGGCTAAATTCAGTCGTAGTTACCAATGTCGTGTTGACAATCGTGCCTGCAAGAGATGCCAGTACTGGCTTAGAGTGACCTATGAACCTTAATTTATATCATATAATGTTGTTCTTCTATGTTAAAAATGGCAACTCTACAAATAGTAGTATTACATCAGTTATCAAAAATTAATCGTGAAACTAACGCCATAATTTCCCATAGGAAGCGTCCCCTACCTACTTCCAACTCTAGCAGACCTAATAACATTTGGGGTGGAAATCATTAAAAGAATGGCGTTACTCATTGCGACGAGATCTATTTGCGAAATTTCTTTCATCAGCTTTCTCTACCGAATGCGAACTTATTTTGTTAGCACCCGCCTACATAGGAAGACATCATTACCAAAATAATATAATAAAAATAAGATCGGAAACGGAAAGCGATAAGTTCGATGAACCCTCTGCTGTGCAGTTCAGTGTGACTTGCAGAGTGTTAATGCAGATGTAGAAAAGTTTGCGACAGAAAGACGGTTTTCAAAGTTGTATGGAATATCTTACGATTACTTAGGGATAACTGATCTGCCGCGGCGGAATAGCCATGCGCACAGAGGCGCCGTGCTGCGGTGCGCGCGGCCATTCGCCGTCGGAGGTTCGTGCCCTCCCTCGGCCATGGGTGAGTTGTGCCGTTCTCAGGTTAGTTTACTTAAGTTTAAGTTTGGAAGTCTAGGGACTAATAACCAAGCAGTTAAGTGCCATAATTTACAAACATTTGAACATTTTGTTAAATGATCTAATATCGCAATTTTAGAGTTCGCATATTTTAACATAAGAAATTACATTATTTAACTACTATGCATTTTTGTTGAAGGAACCTCTTAGTGGAGCGTTTTCTTGACTCATAAACCATACCAGAAATAAATATGTAAATTGAAAGAAGAGGTAGAAAAAGGGAATTTACATCGCTATTTTTGGTAGATTAGGTTATTACACTGACAAAAATCTTGACGATATCTAGCATCACAATAGTGGGAAATGGTCTATGCCATGTACATAGAGAACCAAATACGATTGTTTTTACATCCTATACCACTGCAGCCATCTGTTGGTGGGATTAAGCTTCACAGGGCACATGTTTTCATGCTAATCCAGTGCTTAAATCTGTCAAAGGCATGTTTAAGGTGGGACAAGACACGACTTCCTGCACAAAATTGCTGCATTTCATTTGTTATTCAGCTAATATATGACATCCTTTAGACGGTTTATGAGCATTACGATTTGTTTTTAGTAATCTCCGCCCTGTCTTGAAGAGACAAGTAGATATTAAGGATACATTATTAATGTCTATTTTTAGCCTATGTTGTGGATTGTTCAACTATTATTTGACTTGGTAGTAACATCAGACCAATTACTATAGAGAGTTTATTGTTACAATAATATTACAGTATTTTTATATATTTTCCACAGCTGTCATCCGTTTACAGCTTTTGCAAGCTGCCACCTGAGCTTAGACGTGAGCAAATGGGCGGTTACATTGTAAAGGCTGTTATGTCGCGTTTTACAGGACTGTTTCTATACGATATGATAAATAACGGGTCTGTAGCTGTATGTTACAACAGATTATATAAATTTTGTAAGAAAATGTTGGTTTCTCATTTTTATACATAATTTCATTTTTAGTCCTTGCAGCATTCAAAAAGACCTCTTATACAACTACGCAAATAACTACAATGCTAGTTAAAGAAGAAGTCCGATTGGATGATACAATGAGTGTACGGACACTAATAGGACCAGGAATTACGGACATTCGCATAAGAATATTAATGAAAATGAAAATTCAAATCCTAGCAGTATAAGAGACAAGATTTACAGAATATCAAATCGCTGACAGCAATTGCTTCAGAAATTTCAAAAGTGGAACTTACAGAAAAGTGAGAAGAGGTGCTAACGTGCTTGTGACCTTTCTTGTTAAAATAATCTTCTTTTAAATCTGAAAAATCTATGATAACAATTAACAATAGACTTACACTTCTAACTTCAAATCACAAATATAAGAACAAAACTCATTTATGTTACGTGCACTACAACGTTAACAATGGAAATGACTGAAAAATATAGATAAATTTTAGGAGTGTTTATAACTTGAAATCGCAAAAATACTGAGTAGTGACGTCAAAATACTTCTTGGAGATTCAACGCACAGATTGGCCGAGAAAAGAAATGAAGATAGTTGAGCTATACCCAGAACACAGAATGAATAACAAAAATAGTATGAGACTAATCCAACTCTGTAAACAATTCAACATGACAATCAGCTCAACATCTTTCCACAAGAAACGTAGGAAACAGAAAACCTGAAGATCAGCTGTACGTCATTTTCAAGAATTCCAAATATATCACGTAGCCAACTCAAACATAACAAAGGAACTGTAGAAGATTGAATTGAAACCTAATTTCTCCAGTAAATAGTTAGCATAATTCAATAGGTATGGGTCACCGAGGAAATCCCAGTAGATTTTAAATGTGCGCTAATACGTCCGTTACATAAAAATGGATGAAATATGATACGAATAATTTCAACGGATTCTCTCTACTCTCAGTCCTATTTTTTATGCGCTTGTATCGTTGAAAGCACACAAACTACTGGAAACTAAAATCTCAGAATTCCAGGCTTATTTCTGACCAAACAGATTGTGTCCAGAGCACATTTTAAACTTATGATCAGTTACAAGGATAAGAAATTTGCGAGAAAATCCTGCGGTACATATCTTTGTCAACTTCAGATAAGCTTATGACTTGACCCTTCTCCAAACCTACTTAAAAGTTTTGTAGTAAAATCCTGGATCGGAATATATTAACAAATACAAAAACAAAAGGAAATTTATGGGAAAATATTCAAGTTAATTTGAAATTAAAACCATGGTTGGACAAAGTGATAGGTTACCGCCTTAGATATTCGACACAGTTCTGGATAGTCAAGGAATAATGCGGGAAGAAACATTAAGAAGAAATTTACTGGAAACCAATCTCACTGGGAACCAAGATAAATAACCTATAAATCCCCTATATAGCTAGCCTTTGCAGAGGTTCTCGCGATAATAGTAGATTCTAGTCAAATGACGCTAAAACAGATAGAAACATTAAATGAGTGGGCTTGCATATGTCCTTTGAAACGATTCGGTTTACAGCAACAAATCTACAAAGTTCGGAATTACCAACCAAACAAGGAGAAGTTGTTCAAATTCAAATGTTTATAGAGCTTATGGGACTTAATTACGGGGTCAGCAGTCTCTAAACGTACAAACTACTTATGAACTATCTAACACTAAAGACGGCACAAATATCCATGCCCGAGGGGGGATTCAAAATCCCGACCGTAGTGGCCGTGCAGACCGAGACTGGCACGCCGCAGTCCCCTCGGCCACCGTAGCCGGCGAGGAGAAGTTGAAAAGTACCATACTTTAGATATGTAGGAGTAACTATTAAAAATATTCACTACATAAAAGAATATAAAAAGGTCCTAGTGGCTTCGAGTTGGAGCCAAATGTCTATTAAAAAAAAAAAAAAAAAAAAAAAAAAAAAAAAAAAAAAAAAAAAAAAAAAAAATTTAAAAAAAAATATTGCTAAATACCAAAATTAGATATTAAAAACAATAATTAGCCCAACAATGTTATATTGCAGTGAAACCTTGTCACCAACTTGAAAACACATCTGGAAACTAAATAAATAAAACGAAAAAAGACAGAAAAATAATTAATAAAATTCTGGGATCTAGATATTCCGACAATGGATAGCACTCACAGAAAACATAAAAACAAATGTAGACTATTGTAACATAGACATGGCCACAAAATGAGGCTTTCCGATCAGAGACTAACAAAGATAAAAATGAAATACGTAGCATACGTCGTTAATGGAGGAGAATCTGTTCAAAATGAAAATGTTTTGGAAGTAGCCTCAATCGCGAAAGAAGAAATGGACACAAAGAACTATGTTAGAATAGAAGTTGAAATACGTGAGGTTAAACCAGAGACAAAGGTCCCAAGAATCGGATCACAATGGAGTGAAGGTAGAAGAGCTAAATTCTGCCAAAGAATTGAAAACTTTTGACAAATAAGAAGAATAAGAAGCCCTAGAAATGAACCATCTGTATACACTTTGGGAGTTATACAACTAATAATAATAATATATTAATTGCAATGAAAGAGAATGTTTTCTACATACACAAGCATTTTTACTACAAACCTGTTTAAATCTAGCATCACATGTGTACCTACCTAGTGACTAGATGTCACGATATGTGGACCAGCCATAGCAAAACACTCACGGTGGTTGTCAGGCAAGAAGGAGTTGTAGCAGGGTGCGTTCGTGAGGATAGTTTAGTGCACTGGTCACTGAATGTCACTTCATTTTGAAAGAGGTACGCAAATATCAACTGCAACTAAAGCAAGACCAAGATGAAGCAAAGGAAACGTCGAGAATTGCGGAGAGTTGTTGTAAAAGGCACATGAAATCAACGGAAGGAACTACTGTGAATTGCAAAAACATTACCCACAGTCCTGATAGCACTATTACTGTGCGCAGGGCCTTTGAACGAGTGGGGTACCATAGTGATTAAAAAAGCTTCACCTCCCTTTATTTTTAACTATACTACCATATCATGGAAGAATGGCAAGAATTATCTGCATTAGGTACAGTAAACTAACAATTAGATGAGGATGATTATTGGCATGATAAGTCACCTTGTGATTAAGGAGAATCTATGTTGAAATGATAGCAGTGGTGAATGTTGTTAATAATAAAATTGTAAGGATTGTTATTGCTCAAAATAAGTCTATAAAGATTGGTCTTGTAATTAACATAGTAAATAGTATTGTTTTATATTTTACTCGCAGGTTGTCAATAAAAATTGTTTGACTATTGTTTATTGAATTCTCAAGCAATTGTGGCGTGTGTAGTTTGTGTATGGGTAGCTGTAAAATGAATCTGTACTATAACTGAACACTTATCCAATTATTTAAGCATGACTTTGAACAAACACCAAACATGTAACAAAAACCTGTTCTAACCCAGTGACTTTATTCATAGAATGAGCAACTTGACCTCCGGTAAAACATAATCTGTTTCATTAAAGATTGCAATTGTTGGAACAATGTTGCTGAAGAAGTGACTGATTGACAAATAGATCTGAGTTTGACACTGATTTCATGGCCTATCTGTGCGCAAGGAAACATGTGCAACTGCCCTCTGAATTACTGCCAAAAATGCTGCTGCTGCGAGGTTAAAAACTAACTACAGAATTCGCAGAAGTGCAATGCGAACCCACTAGCTACACAAGTACTGATTTTGTCCATCTTTGTATTATTTAAAACAAATAATTGGGTTTCGGGATGAATGAATAACACGAAAACACCTGAGGTTGAAGTTTACACTCTGTCACTTTATATATGGAGAACGTGAACTTAAACAATATTGAAGAAAAATGGTGATTAAAAATCGGGAATAAAAAAGGTAAAGCAGTCAACAATCCGAAGATTGGTTTGAACACTATAGTGCTTTACTAGGCATGGTCCTGTTTGGAGGTGGTATGCTGTTGCCTTCCTCCGACCTTCGAACTGACTTACCCAGCCAGTTATAGGGGGACCTACAGTTTAACGTGGGTTCCGAACCACGGTGCTACTCAGTATTTTTCACATGAGCAATACTGCCAGAGGGGGAAGAAGTGGAAAGTGACAGATAAAAATCCCAGGACCTGGCGGGGATCGAACCCGTGACCTTTGGATTTGTAGTCTGGCACCACTGTGCAACCGAGGCGCACTAAATCGGGAATATCATACACAAATGTTTTCAGGAACCCATTTACTTCTACTCTCATTTTCAACAAAGAAAAAACTAGCCACTACTTTATACAATGTAAAATCAAAAAAATGAAACTTGTCTGCATCACACTTCGTTTTTTTTTTTTTTTTAAGTAAAACATATGAAATTCCTACGCTATACTTTTATGTTAAAGAATGGACATAAAAGACGAAATTTAAACCCTTCGTGTTGAATGTCAGAGATGGTCTACAATTACGCGAAGCGCCTAATAATGAAAAAAATGACTCACCTTACATTTATTCTTCATAAACACAGAACCTTTTCAAATTCAAATATTTCTCAACATTTTCACACATAAAAATATTCAAATTATTCAAGGCCACACTGAAATTTGCGACTACATTCCCAGTCTGTTTGCACATCACTACTCCTGCTCACCTGTCGGAGGCCGGCAACCAAACTTAGTAAGCTCAAACGAGGGACAGCGCACACCAAACGTTGCCCTAGCGGAGCCAAAGATATGATTTTACTGGCATTCAACTTTATTAATTTTGCATACCTATGTTTCAGTGGTCTGTGGCGATCAACATTATTGTAATGATATTTTCCTTAAGGGGTTGTCCACAGTCGATAAACATTTTAAAAAAAAACAGATGCTAGTGCCAGTAACTGTATACATTTTACTCTCTGCCGGTTTT
This sequence comes from Locusta migratoria, assembly GCA_026315105.1. Taxonomy (NCBI): domain Eukaryota; kingdom Metazoa; phylum Arthropoda; class Insecta; order Orthoptera; family Acrididae; genus Locusta; species Locusta migratoria. The sequence continues at coordinate 340,577,434 of CM048746.1, forward strand.
GGTTGTCACCAAAAGGAGATTACGGTGTACATCGTTTAAAAATAGGTTCCGTGTCACTCGAAGTTTCCGTATTTGACAATGTTGTGATTTCGGCATGCTACGTGAGCAGGGGTTGGACCGTGACTTGCAGAGATGTGGACATGGGTCTGTAACTAAAATAATAGATTAGTCCACATAATATTCATTTATAACCTGAATACAATACTTAACTTGGATGTGCTAGTTTGGTACAAAGTTCTTTCAAGCTAATAAACAGTTCTGCAAGGTTAGTAACTGTTCCGGCTTGTGCTAAGACAGACTGCTTGCTATAGTATGGAACACTTGTGCTGACCTGAATTCGAACTGTAGAACTTCCTGGAACTGTCGTACTGTCCTGAACTGGTGTGGTGCGCCGGCATATGTAAGCGAGACTCTATCTTCCTACTGGCCGGTGCGCAAAGCAGAGACTGCGTGCGTCCCCGGCAGCCGAAGTACAATGGAGCGACTTACCGCTCTACTTGTAGTGGCGCGGCGACTTGCGTGGACCGTCTTCATTGTGGCGAATAGCGATGCCACAACAGACAAAACAACGTTTGACGTCTGATAAAAAGAGCACACTGATGCACTCTCTACAACACGTTCAGATATGTCAGCACATAACAACACATAACAGTAGATATCTCGCACATAACAGCCATTCAGTCACACATATAAAAAGCAGTCTCGAGATACTACATATTCTAGACGAAGGAATAAAGATGGATCTCCTAGAACAATTTTTATATTCACTAATAACAATAAATCAACACAGTCTACAGTAAATGAACGAACAAATTTAGCAAACTATCAATTCATCCAAAATTTAAAAGAATCTTTAAGCTTTAAAAATTAAACATCCACACACACACACACTTACACACATACACATCATTCATCTCACAACTCTCCCTTCCTATTTTTGTATATTCACGGATAATAAAACTTAGGGTACATTTTCATCTACTTAAAAAAGTATATCAATATATACATTTATTCTCGTCAGTGCATCTTATGGACGTTAGTCCTAAATATCACATAAGATCAAACCATTAATTTATTAGTTCTGAGACATGTAAAAGTCGTCATTGCAGACATTCAAATATAAGGGTAAAATAAAATATGTCAACAGTGCAACCTCTAAATAACATCCAAATAACATCTTAGCCTCAGCCAAAAGATTTAAAGCAATAATTGCACATATATTTGATATGTTAACAACTATAAATCTTGTAGAAAGAGATTGTTGTAGTGAAGAATGTGTCGTGAACAATTTTTGAACCCCTGGAAACCAACATAATGTTTCACAGGACATTTACCTCGCCAAGTAGAGAACAGCAGAAAAATCTACTGTTAGCAGCAACTTATAACACGTTTTAAACATATTAATTACGACAAAAACCAAGTCTTGCATATTACAACTCACAAGAGCTATACGAGTTCCAGATGTTATAACCACAACTTAAAACTATACCATTTGTTGATGATGTGCCAGGCAGTACAAAACCGATAGCGGAAAATAAATTTATAAGAAAGAAAGATCTGCAAGGCGACTTGTTGCTGTTTTTCCTGGAATCCTATAAGCAACATCTTTCGCATGTTAGACATCCATGATAGATGAAAGTTTTATTTCCATGCTATTTAGTTGTTGGATTATATGGCTCGACGTTTCTCCGTATTATATCCCGTAGTGGAGTCTTCAAGATAATATATCGTAATTTTCAAACTAATATGTCGTGTGCGGATTTTAGTGGGCCTTTTTTTTCTAAATTGTGTAGTTGCTATTACTTGAGGGGCGTCTTCAGGCACATGTAATAATAAATACATTATTTATTTCATACAAAACTACATACAAAACTGTTATAAGAAATGCTACAAATATTTTTACTTGGATTTTAATTTGTTTTCTTTTATGTTTATAGACAAATTGTGACTGTGTTGTAATTACTAATGATCTCTAGGCATTCACGATAGATTTGTAGATTTGTTTGCAAAAAATATTCTTTCAGGAACTTGGTAGTATTATGAAATATTATAACCCACAAATGATTCCTTTAGTTACGACGGTTTATAGATAATTCTTTTTTGTACAATGGTTACGTTAAATATCAATGTTATCCTTTAATAAAACGAATGAAAATGTGTTTGTTTCCATCGTATTTAAACAAATATGAATGAACTCAGAGTTTGTACCTCCTGATCATGCCATAAGACAGTTATTTTATACATGTTTTTCACTTAGCATATCATCATAAATATACTACTTCTCTTCCCATTTCACAGCATATGTTGCAATAATCGTGATTAATCCAGATAAATGTACTGCCCAGTAATGCTGTGAACTTTCTAAAACAAAATACATCACTAAAAGTTTTTAATTAAGTCACTACTATTATCTTTATCACTATTCTTAGTGTTGAGGCGTAGTGTCTTACATCACCAGATGGTATGTGCCGGGCTTTGTAACTCGTGAAATGAGAGGAGGTAGTGCCCGCCAGATGTCATTAGTGAGCAGAATTTAGAACTAATCTCAATAAAAACAGTGACATAATAAAATAAATATTATCTTCTGCAAATATTACTTACTGTATGAATTTTTGGTTAGTAGAGGGAATGAGATACGTATATGGTATAAGACGGGGAAAAATCATTATACTGAATAAGTGTAATGTGCTGCGAATACATAGAAAGAAAGATCCTGTATCATTTAGCTACGTTATAGCGAGTCAGCAATTGGAAGCAGTTAATTCCATAAATTATCTGTGAGTAGGCATTAGGAGTGATTTAAAATGGAACGACCATATAAAATCAATCTTCGGTAAAGTAGATGCCAGACTTATATTTATTGGAAGAATCTTAAGGAAATGTAGTCCGAAAACAAAGGAAGTACAAGTACACTTGTTCGCCCACAGATTGAATACTGCTCACCGGTGTGGGATCCGTACCAGGTGTTGTTGATAGAGGAAGTAGTCAAGATCCAACGGAGAGCAGCGCGCTTCATTACAGGATCATTTGGTAATCGTGAAAGCGTTACGGAGATGATCGATAAACCCCAGTGGAAGACTCTGCAGAGGAGACGCTCTGTCGCTCGGTACGGGCTTTTGTCGAAATTTCTAGAACATATCTTTACCGAGGAGTCTAGCAGTATATTGTTTCCTCCTATGTGTATCTCGCGAAGAGATCATGAAGATAAAATCAGAGAGATTAGAGCCCACACAGAGGCATACTAACAATCTTTCTTTCCGCGAACAATACGTGACTGGAACAGGAGGAAGAACCGATGGTGGTACTCAAGGTACCCTCCGCCACACACCATCGGGTAGCTTGCGGAGTATGCATGTAGAAGTAGATGTATACCTGTGGAGGTGTATAGTGCTGTCAGTTTCCTATACAGCTATTCTCTAACCGAATAACACCATTTATTTCCTGACAGGGGTGGCGTGGACTGGTTACAAGAAGATATGCACCACATGGTGAGTGGACAATCAGATATAAGTAGACAGATAAGAGGACTTATTTAGCCGTTTTGGAAGTGATATATCGATACAAATTTTTAGCCTTCTAAAAATCTGTTGTGTTGTAGGAACGGAAACAACTTTTCAACAAGTGTTGCACGTCAGTGTGGGGTGCAGCGTTAGTTAGGAGGGGTCAGGTCCCTGGTGGCCGCAGCAGCCAGCAGCCTCCTTTGTGTCGGCCATCCCCTTGAGAGGAGCACACCGCGCGCCCCCTCCAGTCCGCCAAAAAGCATCGACGTGGCTGCGCGGGCCAGCCTTTCGGCTTGGCGCCTCCTAACCTGCAGGCTTTCACCTGCGGTGTCGAATGTCTGATGTCCACCAAAGACGCAGAGAGGGGCTGTACCTTTAAGCGTGGCAGAAGTGACTCAGCGTCGAGTGACTGTAACGTAAGTAAATTAAAAGTTCTATGACCAACATCCCCAGAAGTAGGAAAATCGACAGGTGTATTAAAAGTAATATTTCAAACTTTTCTACTAAAACGGGAACTAAATGAAACCTTACCGTCCGAGGGGACTGAGGCGCTCCAGTCACGGTCGGGGGTTCGAATATCCCCTCGGGCATGGATATTTGTGCCGTCCTTAGTCGTAGCTAGTTCGTAAGTAGTTTGTAAGTTTGGGGACTGATGACCCCGTAGTTAAGTCCCATAAGATTTACAAACATTTTGAACTTTTGTTGTCAATCTGCTGTCTGAACTTTTTCTTTAATATATGCAAATTCTTTTGAAATAATTTTCTGCCATCATTTCATATTCTGCTCTGATCATGAAACAACGCGTAACGTTTCACAGTCACCGCAACTTAGCCTCAGTATTAATAGACAAAATACTAGCTTGGAATAAAAATTTATTCTGCAACAGTATTACCTAAAAAAAAATAAAAAAAGTCATATCTCTAATTTAAAGAACTGTAAAATGGAACTCATCTGACTCTGATATGATAGAATTTTGTAGTTATACTACAATGGCTGTGAGACTAAATCGGTTTGTTGCAACTACGTAAGTGACCCTAGTAGCCGCTTTCTGCGTGTAGTGTACGCCTCAACTAATCATGGAGATCCTAAATTCCTCCACCCGACAGCAGAGATCCTTAATGTTTCATCCAAGATCTACATCTCTACATCTACATTCATACACCGCAGTGTGGCGGAGGGTACCTTGAGTACCACTATCGGTCTCTCAGTCCCGTATTGTTTACGGAAAGAAAGAATGTCGGTATGCCTCTGTGTGAGCTCTAATCTCTCTGATTTTATCTTCATGATATCTACGCGAGATATACGTAGGTGGGAGCAATATACTGCTAGACTCCTCGGTAAAGGTATGTTCTCGAAACTTCGACAAAAGCCCGTACCGAGCGACAGAGCGTCTTTCCTGCAGTCTTCCAATGGAGTTTATCGATCATATCTTCCTAACGCTTTGATGATTACTAAATGTTCCTTCAACAAATCGCGCTGCTCTCCGTTGGATCTTTCCTACTTCCTGTATCAACCCCACCTGGTACGAATCCCACACCGGTGATCAATATTCAGGCTGTGGGCGAACAAGTGTACCGTAACCTACTTCCTTTGTTTTCGGACTGCATTTCCTTAGGATTCTTCCAATGAATCTAAATCTGGCATCTGCACTACCGACGACTGATTTTATACTGTTGTTCCATTTTAAACCACTCCTAATGCCTACTCCCAGATATTTTATGGAATTAAGTTCATCCAGTTGCTGACCCGCTATAGTGTAGCTGAATGATACAGGATCTTTCTTTCTATGCATTCGCAGCACATTACACATGTCTACATTGAGATTAAATTGCCATTCCCTGCACCAAGCGTCAATTCGATGCAGATCCTCCTGCATTTCAGTACAATTTTCCATTGTTACAACCTCTCTATATACTACAACGTCATCTACAAATGTTCAAATATTTGTATAGTCTATGGGACGTAACTGCGGGGTTATCAGTCCCTAAACTTACAAACTACTTATGAACTACTTACGAACTATGACGGCACAAATATCCATGCCCGAGGGGGGATTCGAACCCCCGACCGTAGTGGCCGTGAAGACCGTGACTGGAGCGCCTTAGTCCCCTCGGCCACCGCGGCCGGCACGTCATCTACAGATCAGCACAGAAGCCTTCCGCTCGGCTCCAGACCACAAACCAGGGGACCGCTTTCTATTCTGGGAATGCAAATCCATTGCTCCGATGCTACCCCGTGAACGAGGCTAGCTGTCTTGACCTATACCGCCAGCCGCCAGAAGGAGCCGACTATGAGCTCTGACCAGGCGGCAGAAGTCACTGCTTCTTACATGATCAACGATTTTCAGCCGGGAACACCAACTTTTTGTATCCCATCCTCGTCGCCGCTTTTGTGTCCCAGCCTCGTCGTAGGTGTCGGTGGCCGAGTGGAATGAGACCGACACGCTGGTGCAGGTACGGAGGGGAGCAGCCAGAAACTATAAACACTCGAGTAAATTAGAAAGAGATATATATTGCACAGAATGTAACAATACTTAACTTTTACATAGTACTGCGGAATGTTGATACATAGTTGGTAGAGGCCTGCCTAGTGCCTGTACAATAGCAAAGTCTTCACTGGTGCCTATCTGATTACGAAGGTCCTAACTGGTTGCTATCTCAGTCCGAAGTGACCGATGTCCTTCAGTGGTGGCCACGAGCTGCGTTGTCGCAGAGGGCGCTCGTGGCTGTCGTCGTGAGAACGCCGCGCCGTGCGTGCATGGCGGCGCGCGGCGAAAGCAGGTGGCGCGCACTTTGTACTTGTGCGACACCACACCCCTCCCCCCCAAACCGCCGCGCCGTCGTGGCGTAGGGCTGAGGGCCACGGCGACGGCACTGGGAGGAGGGCCTGGGCGGGGGCGTTACTGGTGGGACGGGCGTCGTAGCTGAGGCTGGGATCGACACGCCGTCCGCGCCCCGGCATCCGCCTTGCGATCCTCCAGGGAACCCACCGAAACCTGGGGAAGGGCGCACCCCCCGCCCAGAGGGAGCAGGTCATCTTCTTCTGAGGTGCGTGGCCCAGGCGGCGGCGGCACGCACGGTCCCGGAGTCCCTCTCGGTGACGCTGTCATCTGCGGCGGCGACAGCGGCGGCATCGCGTCGATCTCCATCGGGACGATCTCTTAGTCCGGGGACGCTGGACCCGTTGACGAACGATGTGGTTGTGCTCCCTGGCGGTGAACTGGGTCTGGAATCAAGAAACCGGAGACAGGATCGCGCGGCCTATGCAGACGCAATTGGTTTGCGTGGCGCCGCAGCTCCGACCCTGTGGAAGAACGTACAACATACATATTGCGACCGAGCACGCGCTGAATGGTGCCCGGCAACCATGTCTTCTTGTTGCCAGCAAACACCCTGTACAGCACCGGCGTGGAAACCTGAAAACGCGTAGCGCCATACGAACCGACTCGGTGCGTGGGAGGCTGCAGCAGGTGAAGGAGAGTGCGGTGACGGCGGCCGTGTAGCAGCTCGGCAGGAGACGGGCCGTCACGTGGCATGCATCGATACGTAGACAGGAAAATTTGAAGAGCTTGCTGCCTGGAGTGCTGACCTTTCATCTTCTCCATGTGAGACTTGAATGTTCGAACGAAACGTTCTGCTTCACCATTGGACTGAGGGTGAAAAGGTGCAGTGGTAATATGCTGAATACCATTCACACGACAAAACTGTTGAAATTCCGCACTAACAAACTGAGGTCCATTGTCACTGACGATCGTTTCAGGCAAGCCTTCGATGCAAAACACTGATGTTAAGGCACTGATTGTACTAGAAGCTGTCGTTGAGTTCATGGCAATCACAAAAGGAAACTTGCTGAAAGCGTCTACAACAATTAACCAGCGCGTATTCCAGAAAGGTCCGGCAAAGTCAATGTGTAAACGTTGCCATGGTCCCTTGGGGCGTGGCCAGTCTGAGAAACGTTGCGGAGGAGCCGCCTGACGCTCCGCACAAACTGTACACTGTGACGTCATGTGCTCTATCTGAGCGTCCATACCAACCCAGGTACAATGACGTCTGGCCAATTGCTTTGTCCTAACAATACCCCAATGTCCTTGATGCAGGAGGCGTAACACTTCTCGTTGCAGGGAACGAGGAACAATCACTCTTGTTTGGTCGTTGTCCGTATGCAACAACAGTACACCCTGACTTAAAGATAATGCATGACGTTGTGCAAAATAACGTCGAACCAGAGGCCGATCAATGTCTTTGGCTCTGGCAGGCCACCCTGAGCGAACAAAACGTGCCACCACACTTAAGTCTACATCCGCAGCTGTTTCCTGTGCAACCCGACGAGAGTTCAAAGGGAAATCTGCGACAGCGGAAGCATCTCTGGAGTCTATCTGACAACATGCCATTTCTGAAGAATCAAACGACACATCCTGGCCAACCGGAAGTCGGGAAAGTGTGTCCGCGTTTGCATGTTTAGTGGTAGGTCGGTACAAAATCTCATACTGATAATTAGACAATATCAAGGACCATCTCTGAAGCTTTTGTGCCGTACGTGGCGGAATCGGCTTTGTGGGTGAGAACAACGACGTGAGAGGCTTGTGGTCTGTCAACAAATAGAATTTTCTGCCATAGAGATAATGATGAAACTTTGTGACGCCGTAAATGATTGCTAAGGCCTCCTTTTCTATCTGACTGTAATTCTGTTGCGTTGGCGTCAGTAGCTTGGATGCAAAGGCAATAGGACGATCGTAAGAACCAATACGATGCGAGATTACTGCGCCCAGACCGTACGACGAGGCGTCAACTGCTAACACTACAGGCTTCTGTGGGTCAAAGGGAATCAAACATGCATCACTGAGTAGTGCCGACTTTAGTTTGTCAAAGGCAACCTGACAATCTTTAGACCATACAAAAGGAACATTCTTCCTACGTAAGTGATGCAGTGGAGCTGCAATCTGAGAGGCATTGGGAATAAATTTAAAATAATAGTTAAGCTTTCCCATCACTGCTTGCAATTCATGCACATTCTTAGGAGGAGGCAAGTCTTTGATTGCTCGAAGATGTGACTGTAAGGGATGAATTCCTTGGGCATTAATCACATGGCCCAGGTACTCTATTTCAGTTTGAAAAAACGAACACTTTGCTTTATTACAACGTAGACCTGCTGCAGTCAACACTTTGAAAAGGCACTCCAGGTTTGCTAAATGTTCTTCAACTGTACGTCCGGATACCACAATATCATCTAAATAGTTCGAACAACACGGTACAGAAACTGTCAGCTGTTCCAAAAAACGCTGAAAAATAGCGGGAGCGGAAGAACTGCCAAAGGGTAGGCGTTGAAATTGAAAAAGGCCCATGTGAGTATTAATGACGAAAAACTTTTTTGACTCGTCATCAAGTGGAATCTGTAAGTATGCCTCTGCTAAATCAATCTTGGAAAAGAAGCGAGACTGTCCTAATTTGTCCATCAGTTCCTCAGGTCTGGGCAGAGGGTAAGTGTCTACAATTGTTTGACTGTTCACTGTTGATTTGAAGTCCGCACAGAGACGAAGTTTTCCTGACGGCTTGGGTATAATTACTATAGGCGAGGCCCACTGACTCGCAGAAACAGGAGAAATCACCCCACTATCTTGCCAACGTTTAAGTTCTTCGGCAACTGAATCACGCAATGCGATAGGCACTGGTCTAGCTTTACGAAATTTTGGAACTGCAGATTCTTTTAAAGTTACATGTGCCACGAAGTCTTTTGCACAACCTAGTTCCGGCGAAAACAAGTCACTGTATTTTTCACACAATGCATTAATTTTGTCCTGAGGCACTACTGACGAAATCTGAAGCACATCCCTTTGAATTGATAAACCAAATAAGTCAAAAGCATCTAGTCCAAAAATGTTCTGTGTAGATTTGGCCTGAAGAACAACAAAAGCAACCGTTTTTGTTACACCTTGAAAAGAGGCGGGCAGGCTACATGTTCCTAGCACGGGAATATTTTCACCTGTATAAGCTGTTAACACTTGCTGTGACGGCGACAATTTTGGCGAACCCAGAAGTTCATAAGTATCTTTATTAATTAATGTAACAGCGGAACCAGTACCAAGCTGAAATTGCACAGTCTTATTTTCTATGGAGAGATTTACAAAAAGTTTGTGCTTCTGGCGCACGACAGGTGCGCGAATGTGGGCAACGTCTGCTACGGTTTGTGTGCTGCGTATGCGCGGGCCGCGTAGTGAAGGAAGCGGCTCAAACTCGGCACGCAGGGGATTAACAACACTGTCACTAGATGGCACTACCGCCGGATCGGCGTCCGCGCAATGCGAGGCTACTGCACTAAAATTACTTTCAGTTTCTACAACAAGTCTACTGTCACTAGCTACACAGTACGGGGCACTATTACAAGGAGCAGTTGCAGAAGGCACTATTTTCACTACAGGAATGCACTGTTCATAGTCATTTTGCTTGTCCCGAACCTGTTTCCATTGCACTGTTTTATGCGCTTGTTGGCGCTTGCTACGTGGTGCACTATATAGTTTTGCCATAGGCGCAGAACTACTTTCTTGAAATTGAGATCCAAGGAAAGCACTGTTCAATTCCACAGCCCGTGTAACATTTACAGAATGAACTGTTCTCGCACTTTGCGAAGCACCGTTTCTAACGTTACTGTTCTTTGAGTTTTTAATTTGCATACACACAGACTGCACATGTCCCGATTTGCCACATTGATAACAGGTTGCGTTGCGACTAGGGCAATGAGCACGCTTGTGGCGAGACACACACTGGGGGCAAGATTTACGTACATTTTTCTGAAATGAGCGTTGGCGCCCGTTATTCAAATTACTGTTTCTAACACGACGGGGCGACCTTTGTGTCGCACTTTTACACTGGCTACTGTTCACTGTCTGTTCAGCACGGCCTGTATGATTGTAAGAGTCACTAGTGCTACACTGAGAACTACGGCTAGGAAAGTGTCCGTTACGGCGCACTGAATTAACACTGTGGCTTTGCATTTCTACATCCGCTAAGTCAAAAGTATCATGCGCTTCTATAAGCTGCAGTACACTGTCTAATGAAGGGTCTGACTGTTTCAGAATTGCTGCCCTAATTCTGGGGTCCTGAATGTTCTGCGTAATCGCATCTCGTAACATAACGTCACTATAAGAAAGTCCACAAGAGCAAGTAAATTTACATTGGCGGGTTAAGCCCTTCAATTCCGTAATCCACTCTTGGTGTGACTGCTGCGGTAACTTTTTAAGTCTGAAAAATCGGTATCGTGCAGCGGCTACAAGAACTTTTCTCTCATAATGAGCATTTAGTGCCTCTACTATTTGTTGAAAGTCTACATCACGAGGAGATGCTTGCGGGAATAGTTTCTGCAGTAATACGAAGGTCTGGGGGCCCACAATCGATAAGAAAAGGCTCTTCACACTCTGACCTGTAATTTGATGAGCCGCGACGAGTTCTTGAAACTGTGCGAAGTAGTCGCTCCATTCTTCCTCACGTTCGTGGTACTGGCGGAACGTAGGGAGCGGTACAGCGGCAGGTGTGGGCTGCTGATGCGACGGCTGTTGTTGAGTTGCCGTCAACTGCGCCACTGCGTTGAGAAGTTGTGAGATTTGCGCCGTCTGTAACTGAATAATTTCCATTAAGTTTGGGTTCGGGGTAGTGGCCATGCTGACCGATTAGGCTCCGCGCATACAAGTAACTTATAACAAAACACAAATGCAATATGAAAGAGGACTCGCTCTGCAACAAAAAAGTCCACCAAATACGTAACAGAATATGTTCCCCCAAAAATCTTATAATAAGGGTGGGTGGGCGGGAGCAATTTTTGCGTGCTCCGACTGCTGCTGTCTGGCTGCTGCAAGCGGGCTGGTCCAAGGTTCTATCACTCCTCGTCGCCACTTTTGTATCCCATCCTCGTCGCCACTTTTGTGTCCCAACTTCGTCGCCGCTTTTGTGTCCCAGCCTCGTCGTAGGTGTCGGTGGCCGAGTGGAATGAGACCGACACGCTGGTACAGGTACGGAGGGGAGCAGCCAGAAACTATAAACACTCGAGTAAATTAGAAAGAGATATATATTGCACAGAATGTAACAATACTTAACTTTTACATAGTACTGCGGAATGTTGATACATAGTTGGTAGAGGCCTGCCTAGTGCCTGTACAATAGCAAAGTCTTCACTGGTGCCTATCTGATTACGAAGGTCCTAACTGGTTGCTATCTCAGTCCGAAGTGACCGATGTCCTTCAGTGGTGGCCACGAGCTGCGTTGTCGCAGAGGGCGCTCGTGGTTGTCGTCGTGAGAACGCCGCGCCGTGCGTGCATGGCGGCGCGCGGCGAAAGCAGGTGGCGCGCACTTTGTACTTGTGCGACACCACACAACTGATCTATCACCGCCTGCAGATCCTCTCCCACATCTCGGATGAGACCCCCAGCAAGCAAACAGCACGCGGGCATTCTCTTCCGACGAATGGCGACTTGCGCACAGTTTCGTTGGTGGGGCCAGACAAAAAGTTAGCACCCAGTGTAATGGGATCAGTCTGAAGTGTTCATTATATAACCTCCATTAAAATAATATAATTTAAACACATTCAAAAGATATTCTGATTACTCAGTAAGTAATATAAATCACAAAACACTGTAGGTAATAATTACTTAAAGCTTCCGGGCTGAGATGCCGTGGTCCATATATGAAACTTTCCCCTGGCGTTTCGCCCTCGTCTGCGGAAGTCATCCTCGGAGGTAAAGCGGAGTACTGCAACGAGAGCGCCAGTAAGCGTCGTATATATAGGCAAAACAGAGGGCGCTGCTGTCAGTCACGTGGTGTCGGCTGTGCTGTGGTCTCTGCTATTGCCAACCTCCTCGATTGAAATTAATCGATTGTCATGCTGTTGCTGCAGTGTTGACATCCATATCTTATCCAGTATGAGACCTTCTTTATGGATAAAATTATTTCGATGCTTAAAAATCTCAATGGCCTCTCTGTACAAACGCGCATAATAATGCGACGTCTTTGCTATGACGGACGTCTCGTTAAATTTTATTTCGTGGTCACCTTCTTGATACACGTGTTCCGCTACAGCCGATTTATCAGTATGTCCGAGGCGGCAGTTCCTTTTTTGTTCGCTCAGACGAGTGTTGACACTTCTTTTAGTTGTACCTATATAAACTTTTCCACAACTGCAGGGAATTTTATAGACACCTGGTGTAGCCAGAGGATGTCGCTTATCTTTTTCAGGTCTTAAATATTCTTTTATTTTCGTGGTTGGTCTGAAAACAGTTTCCACATCGTACTTGCTTAAAATTTTTCCAATACGATCAGTGACCTTATTCATAAATGGTAGAAAAACTTTCCCCTTGGAATGTTGTCGTTCCTTGTCCGTCCTGGTTGTCCGTCTAGGGCGTATTGCACGATCTATCTCCCTCTCCGAATAGCCATTCTTCTTAAATGTCACTCTAAGATGTTCAATCTCATCGTCTAAATACACTGGTTCACAAATTTTGTGGGCCCTGTCTACTAATGTCTTAATCACGCCTCTTTTTTTTTTTTGTCGTGGGTGGTGGTTAGAATATGTAGGTAATAAGAATTTATACGAATGTGCTATAAACATTTTAAATTTTAGTGCTATTATTATTATTGGGGGGAGGGGGTTGTTACGTGTGTGTAATAATGTAGTTGGTCAGGTCGACCAGCTCCGCTGGTTTTCCGTAATCTTTTGTGGGTGTCTGACTTTATGCAATGATGACAGAATTTATTAAAAAACTTGGGAGGGGAGGGGTTGGGCGTCCGCTTGGAGGTGTTTGTATTCGCAGCAGAAGTTCACCAGCTGTTCTCGTGCTAAATTTCGAACTGATTGCAGTTGTGCTTTTGTGTACTGATTGTGATGTCAAAATCAACATGTGACTTCTTCCCCATTGGGAATGCACCAGAGAAACAACAGGGACCCTCCTGACTTTTCTCTTACGACCAAGGTAAAACACTAGGAAAAACCTTGGCTATGAGCAGTTTCATGTGTGTTTTACCTAACTATCATGTTGACTAATGAGGTTATACAGTTAATGTGCACGTCTGTTCTTCTGACTGGCAAACTTGTCAGTTACTCTGTTTTTGAAGTTTGGAATATCACTGATTTCTTCCTTGTGAATGGAACAAACAACCGTTGAATTCAGCCTTTCCTGACTCACAGTGTTCCTGAAGAAGCTTTTGATTCTTTTTAAAGAGCTGAAACTGCGCTCTGCTTCCGCTGTTGAAATTGGTGTAGTGAGCGCAGTTTGTAATGTTTTGTGCACTTCAGTGAATGTTTCTTCAAAGGAATGTTCCAAAAAGAAGTAAACAGCTCACAAACCGATGTAATGCTTCTAATTGTATCATTTCGATATATCACTAACAGTTAATTTTTCAATTTTTCGTGACAAATCAACTGACTGTAATGAAAAAGTATTGACCAAAGTGACTAGGAAATGTTCTATAAAAGAAGCAAACTTTTTTGGATCAATGATTTCGAAGCTGCTAAATAGAAGAGATTTGAAATCTTCCTTTCAGTTGGTTGGTCATAATGTCACACACTTTTTTGGCATCTTCCGTCTGATTAAGTTCACTGCTACATTTGGAACGTTTTCTTGGAGGAGCAATACACTCATCAGAAACTCGAAACCGTTGCATGTTCTCTCGTATTTGATTTGCAACACACTCAAAATGATGTAATGCATTGGATATGATAACATCATTTGCACTTTGCATCTGTATTGTGTTATGGAAAACATCAACGTGTCTCATATCATTAAAAAAATGTAGGAGAAACAAAAAGTGTGGATGGTGAAATGAATTTCTTAAGGCAAATGTTTCTCTTATTGTAACATCATTCCAGGAATCCTTTTCCTCGATCTTTTCAAAACATTCCAATGAATGCTATGTGTTTTCTTTGACAGTATTTACAATGTGGGTCTGGACGTTCCATGTAGTACATGAGAATGAAGGAATACTCCTGTTGCAGACTGTCTGTAACAAATCACTTCGCTTGGAAGATGAAGAAAAATAAGTTATGAAACCAACAATATTTGCAAAGAATAAACTTATCGATCTTATGCTTTTACTGCAAGCATTCTGAAGAATTCGTTTGGTGCACATAGCAGTGAACGTACGTTGGATGTGGGAAAGTGCTCTGCTCACCACTGTGACTGCCGCTCATTACTGGGGCGTGATCGTTTGAGCAATCAGTGTTTCTTAAAAGTTGAAAGGTTCCAGACTTCTTTTTAAATTTCAATAAGGCTATATGCTGTCTTATCATTGACGTTTTCAAAGGAAAGAAATCTTTCAACGTGTAACTTCCCCTTACTATACCGCAGTATAATGACAAATCGACTTCTGCACGTAATATCTGTTGTTTCGTCAGCCTGCACGGAAACGAGAGTGGCATCCTTAACCTATTTAATCAGTTATTCGATGTGAACTTGATACATACAGTCCAGAAGCTCACTTTGTATTATATGTGACGTATATACACACGGAAATACTACATCTGCTTAAGTTGTCATCTAATAGCTTGTCAATATTTCCCAAAAGAGGTAACCAGTCTACGAAATTGCCACGGTTTACTGACTTGTTTTTCATTATGAGCCTTGTTATCTCATGAGATCTGCAAAAAAATTAAGTACTCCACTATTGTGATTAATATCTGTCTGTTCTTACTAACTAATTCATTATGTTTCTGAATTGAAATTTTATAGCCGAATCAGTCTGAGCAGCAATGTTAATTGTGCCAAATATTTTATATTTACAAGCAATTTCTAAATAAAGTCCACTTTCCTCGTGTTTCGTAACTCTTCACGTAAATGATTTAGTTCCTTGCATCCGACTGTTGCCCACAATCCTTCACCACCAAACAGCACGCAGTAGAAAGAAAACAATTTTTGTTTCTCTTCACTCGCAGTTAGCAAAGACTTTTTGCAGAACCATGTATAGCAGAAAGTTCTTCTTTCTGTAGAGTTTAGACATCAAGAAAGCTTTTGGTTGATGTTCACCTAACTGCATGATTTCTCGCTTCCATACTGTGCGTTTAAGCAAAGAGCAAAGAGTATACTTTACTCATTTTATACTCAGTTTATGAACCCTCAGGTTGCAACGATACAGCTCTAAAAAACCGAACACTACTGAAAGGGAGGGGGGGGGGGACGCCGGCCATAAATTCTGCGCACCTTTGGACAGGTGCACGAGGGGTGGGGAGTGGGAGAGCGATAAGTACAGCCCGCTTCACCGGAGTGCAGGAACCGCGGAAGCCGGGCCGCAAGGATCACTAAGGCGAGGGGCGAAGAGGGGAATGGGAAACAGCTCTGTGACGTCACGGCGACTGTAGTCGCGGCCAACGGGAAACACAGGCCCCAGCGCGGACGACATGCCACGTAAGCAAGGTAGTTCCGAGTAAAGCTCTGTATAGGGAAAGTATGGCCATCCTTTTCCGCGCCGCCGTCTGCAGCTCGTGATTGGCTGAAATCCAGTCATGTGGTTCTTTCCGCCATCTTGGTCCTTATACGTTGCTTGGCTGCTATGAGAAGCATTGTGAATATTCGTATGTTTTGGTTTGAATAATGTCACAGTGTTGTACTTTTGGGTGTTTTTAAGAAGTGAAGAAGGGAGGTAAACATTATAGTACTTCCATTAGGTATCAGTAATACAGGAAGATGGACAGTCTGGCTGACGAAAGTCGTCAGAGAAAACTAGGAGTCCAGAAGCGAACTTCGGTTCTTCTGCTGTGATGGTTTTAATTCATAATGTAAATTAATAGATTAAAGATTCACTGACGAATGGATCACGCAGCAGACACCTATATATTTTTAACTTTAATAAATGCGCAATGTCGTGAGTTCGAATTATTCACACGTCGCTGATTTTATCTGCAGATAGCTGCCGAAAATATACAAATTTTTGACATATTAGTGAGTGAACTGATTCCCATTTAGATATGAAATTAATATACAGTTCCTGAAACAAGATTTTCTCATTCGTTTTCATGTGTTAGAGTGTATTATTACAGGAAAAAAAAAAAGAATTGAAACATATTAGACATTCAAATGTAATTGACGTTGTAAAGGGGGTCAATCTGAATTTATAGGAGAACCCTTTAGATTTGGAGCCACAAACCAAACAGTTTTCTTAAAATCGGACGAAAATATTCCGTAGAGCAGCCAGGTCCGCATGGACAGAACTACGCGAAGTTCCCGCATCTGTCCGTCGGATATAACACCCTGTATCTCGAGAATGAAGAGAGTTATCGTTCTGCTCTCAACCTTAAATAAAATTTCGATATCTTACCTACATTTCGTCCGCAGCATTGTATGTGCTAAGATCAACCATACGCAAAGTCTACGCAATGCGATTTATCCTCTGCAAACTCTTCAAAATTTTGCGCAGTAGTTTACTTAATTTGAATTAGCACAGAAACTATAAGTAACAATGAATAGAAATTGAGATCATTATCGAGCTAATATGTCACTCTATAACACGTGAAAAAATTAAATTTTGTTATCGAAGAGTTTTCTTAAAATCGGCTGATAAGTATTGTTAAGAACTGGGTACGCTGTAGCGGTCGGTGTGTAAGCAGCAGCGGAATAGGCCCAGCATGGCTGCTGCTGGCAGGCTGGCCATACTTTCCCTATTCAGAGCTTTAAGTTCCGAGGGGTGAGCTTAGTGACACGCTAGGCAAGCGTCGGCCTGATGTCATCAAGAGCTAAATGCGATACATCGACCTGTCGACAAGAGTCCTTATTTCGACACGCAGAAATTGTCTCCGGCCAATGAGAACTCGCTAGCTGTCAGCCAGTGAGCTACGCCATAATACTGACAAATATATGCCAGCAGACGACGATTCTGATTATAATGCATACATTTGCAAAAGAAATTAAAGTTATCCTCTTAGGATCACTGTTAACCAAATACCCTATAATCGTGACATATTCACAAATAAATTGCCAAGTATTGCTGACAAGTAAGGAGTATCAATAAAACCACACTCTCAAAAATCTCCACGTATTCGAAACTAAACAGCAAAATACTGGGGGAAACAAGCAATATTACGAGATATTAGAAAATAAACAGCCAAATGTTTCTATCGAATAGTGTCAATGTCACTGATACTTATTTCATTTAGGCCTACCAGCAATTTAAGCGTTTCCCATACATTTGTCTCTTATCATTTTCTCAGAAATCGTAACTTATTTGGAACAAAGGTCAAATATTTTTGTGAAGGATACACAGAAATATCATTGCCAGTCTTATCACTTGCAGCAGTTTCATTCTCCATTTTTAGTCACACACAAATTTCCAGATCAATGACACCTTTTATTAACACAGCATTTTGTTACAATAACATCGAGTACTGCGTAACATACTACTGTTATACGAATAAGAAAAATCCCACAATATGTTATGAATAAGTAACTACTACGTAATACAAACAATAAAAGTAAAAAAATAATAATAATAAAAAAAAAATAAAAAGTGTGGGAGAGATTTGAACCCTATACCTCCAAGCTGGTAGTCTACTCTTAGATCCTAGCTACAGTAGCTACAAACCACAGTCGTTTATAGTAGACCTTAGTAGGTATTTTTATTCTTAATGTGTGGTTTTATTTACATTTAGTTTTAACAAATTGTTCCGGATACGATACGATTTTGTCATAGATCTTTGATGCGCTGTTAGACTGAAACATCTTACTGCGAGTTATGGAACCAAATCTGCGTGATATACGGCAAATCAAGATGGCTTCTGTTGACATGGAAAGAACAAGTGGAAATCTATTAGGTTAGGTGTAGGTTAAACAATTTTTTTTTATAGTACGTGAGGGCGCGTAGCGTCCGAATCTCCGGTTAAGAAACACACAGCATCACATTGGCCAGAGACAATTAATGCGTGTAGAACTGACTCATTGGTAATCTTGGTTTGTTCTATAGCTACAATGATCGATAGCGCCCGTCGTGGCCACAGTCGAGTTTGTTTGCGAGTTGTGACTGTGACGTCAGCACGACGCTTGCCTAGCGTGTCACTAAGCTCATCCAGTTCCGAGCCGGAGCGATCGCTAGCTCAATGGCTGCCCGTTATGACGCAGTGGGGTGTGCCCCAGCGGCCGGCCAATCGGCTAGCGATCGCGCTGACTCGGAACTGCCTTGCTTACGTGGCATGCCGTCCGCGCTGGGGCCTGTCTTTCTTGCCGGCCACAGACTATAGTCTTAGGAGCTCGGGGAGTATGGACCAGCAGCCACTGGTCCGAGGCTGTCAGCATTGCTGTGTAACGAAGAGAGAGAGAGAGAGAGAGAGAGAGAGAGAGAGAGAGAGGGTTCTATGTCCAAATAACATTTAGAAAATTAAGGTTAATGAGAAACATCCATGATGCTCTTAAAATATCAGCATTCACAACAACACAGTATGCAAAAGATGTTTTATGAACATTGATTGACAGGCATACTGATAAAATAAAAATTAAATTGGTGGTACTTCAATAAAACTATACTACAAAATAGTCCGGCCAAGCACGTTACAGATTTTCTAAGTGTGTGTTTCGTATATCTGTTACTACTTCTGACAGAATGCATAAAAAAGAAATTGGAAGCACTCGGAAGTTAAACAAATAAAATTCAAATCAATCTCCCGGAATTGAGTTGGCCGCGACAATTAGTGACTGTTACAGACTGAGACATTTCTTTGTAAATGATCATCCAATTATAGAACTTCATGTGATTACTGCAATAAAAATTGATGAATAAGGTGGTGCTGAGAAAATGAAACTTTTTCTGAAACATGTTGCAAGCTGTCAACTTGGATTTTCTCACACATAAATTCAATTGATTAGATAGAAATAAGGACAATGACATGAGTAGCTTGATTTCACAAATATTTAATGAACATTGATGGAAATGTATGAACGTTACAATATCTAGATTATACCATACGCTGTTTATGAAACCTAAATTGTAATTTTTGGAAGAACATGAGTAAAAGATGATTTTCTTGTTATCACACAACCACCTTGACATAAGAAAGGTAAATCGCAACATTACAAGATAAAAAGACTACTCACGACAAAGAAAACAAATTTTGCATGTCATAAACATTATACCGCGATCTTCATCAACCAATTTCCTTACATGACTTTAAAAAACTATTTCATCAGCTTATATTTTCTATGTTCCATAAATGTTACAACAAAACTGTTACAGCTGTTATTACAGAAGAAGTTTTCATGGAACAAAATATTAAAACATCAGTAGATACAACCAGAAACACTTAACAGGAAGTGGATATCTCGAGAAGTTAGAGAAGGTAGAACGGAGAATTTTGAGGAAAATACTGGAAACAAAAAGAAACAATAGTGCTGAATATAGGTTATGACCAAACAGTGAGCTGTACGCCAAAATTGAGAAACTAACTGATGTATTGAGGAAGAGAAGACTACAGTTTTTTAAACACATCTACAGGATATATAACAACAGACTAACCAAGAGGATCTTCAACTTACTGTTTACAAACCCAAGCCAACGTGATTCGTTGAAATGGAAAAGAACATGGAAAATACAGGAATTACAACAGAACACATTTCAGAGAGGTAAGTCTCAAGGCAGTATTTCAGGAGAGTAAGAAAAGAATTAGATGGGGGTGGATCCAAGAAGAAAGGGAACAACAGTTTCAAAAGATGAAGGAAATTTGCAAAGAGAGAAAATTTATTGGAATGCAGAGTAGCGAAATTTGATTCATCCTAACCTCCATATGGGTTAGTAGAAAGAAAAAGAAGACTGGGAAGCAGTTTTTTTTAACTGTAGTGCCCACAGATTGAAACACTGATATCACAGTGGGATGATGAATAGGATAATAAACGCCTAACCATAACGCCAGTCTCGTGGATAGTGTTATATTTACTAAGCAATACTGAGGAATT
This sequence comes from Locusta migratoria, assembly GCA_026315105.1. NCBI lineage: Eukaryota > Metazoa > Arthropoda > Insecta > Orthoptera > Acrididae > Locusta > Locusta migratoria. Next base: position 340,597,840 of record CM048746.1, read on the forward strand.
CCTTTGTCTCATTATATTTACTCCGAAAGTGTCGCACTGCCTGTTTATCGTGTTTGTGATATATGCTGCCTCTATTCTTTTGTGCCCTGTATCCTAAGAATGATCACGACCAGGTATTTGTTAAGCTCTTACTCCAATTGCACTTGCAAACAGCGTAGAATCTTACAGTCAGCAGTCTCAAAATCCTTACCAGATCTAACAGTACATCGTTGCTAACATCATGTATCCGATTCGTAAATTCTAGTATGGCATATTAAAAAAACGGGGGCCTTCGTACCAGTGCCATACGGCAAGATCTGGAGAGGCAGCTGCATAAAATGTCAGCTTAGAGAAGGATCCAAAGTCAGTTTGACATTATTACGAACCGCATAAAGGAATGCATTGCTACTGTAGTCGTTGCAACGACCTACTGATCTGGTGTCAACGTTTCACCTATAGTAGTCAACGACTGCAATTATAATAAAAAATCGTCTAGACCATTAAAATTATATTAATTTATTATGGTGTTTCGGCATCTGCCAACCTCAGATCTAAAAGCCTCTGAACTTACAAAGTAAAGTTCAGCGTCAGTAGATCTGATGATGGCATATGCCGAAACGCCGTAATAAATAAATATATTTCATCGATATAGAAGGTTGTTATTGTTATTAAAACAAATTAAGATCTCAGACAGATACAAAAATTCGTTTCCTTTACATAAAACAACTGCGTCTCTTTCATCCCATATTGTAATCAACAAATTCACGTGGTCTTTCATCATATGTGGTTTCATTGACTTCCAGCTAGTTCTGGGTAGATCGCCTTTTTAGACAGTTCATTTCGAGCAATAAGATCATGAATCCACTCAAATAGTAAACGGTTTTCAAAACTCAATAGTATAAACTCAGAATAAGATTCAAAACGGATACAATGATTACGGAACACAATGTTATCGTAGTGATACAGGACACTGAAAAGTCCCTAAATTTACACAATAAATGAAAAAGTATCTCTTGAGAAAAACAAAGATATCTTCCTTTTTTTCCATTCTTGGAACTGCGTTCACTCCTTCCGAATTTAAAATTAAGATTTAGCACTGATGTGTTTTGCATTAAAAGAAATATTGTTGTTTGTAATTGACATATTTATAACAAACTACGGAGCGGTATCCCATTGCTATAAAAAGTAAGTGAGAAAACAATATAAACGATCAGAAATTCGTCAACGTTGGCGATCTTACACAGAAGCTCTGAATTTTGTGAAAACTCTAATGCAATGTGCTTATCGTTCTTTTCACAACGAAACTTGGCAAAAACCACGTGACAGTAACGGTAACGATATCGATGACAATACTGGTAGAGTTACTATACTCGTTTTCTACACTATATTCACCAAATAATTCATAACCAATATTTCGGGTTTTTATATAACAACAGCTGCTAATATGGGTAAGACAGAAGTCGACATTCTCGGAGTAGTGAGGCAGCTTAAACAGATTAGTAAAAATATGCCTTCTGGTGCAGAATGTATAAAAATTAGGTTGCTAGATGAGTATGCGATAACTCTGTACTTAAAGTATACGACCGTTCGCTCAGAGAAAGGATTTATACCCAGAGACGGGAGAGTTCCAAGGGACACATCGATATTCATGAAAGTCAATAGGAGTAATTCACTAAATTACAAGCCATTGTCATTGACGTCCATTTGCATCATCGAATGGAAATTTCCCGTCAGAGAGGATACAGTCCGCAGCAATTGATGGAAAGGCATCGATTAAAACTGAGATGATACTTGGCGTTTCCCATGGTGGTGTTATAAGTTCACTGCTGTTTCTTATCTGTATAATGAATTTGGGAGAAAACATGGCCTTTGAGATTGGTTGCAGACGATGTTACCATTTATCGTCTAGGTAAATCATAATTACATTAGAACTAACTGCAAAGCGATTGAAATAAGATATCTGTAGGATGAAAAAATTCCAGTTGACACTAAATAATGAAAAGTGTGTGGCGTCCACATCAGTACTAAAAGGAATCTTTTGGATTTCTTTTACAAGTTAAAGCAAAGAAATTTCAAGGTCGTGAATTCATCTGAACATCTTGGAATTGTTATTACGATAGACTTAAATTGGTATTAACACAGATGATACTGTGAGGATTGTGATTTCATTGGCGGAAAACTTAGAAGCCAACACTACGATTTTTCGACCTCTTTACAAGTACTGTGGCGTAGTGTGGGATTCAAGAAAGATTAACAGAGGACACCCACGAGTATAAAGTATACTACCTCATTTTGTGCAATCACGATACAGCAGGAGAGAGTCATGAAAACGCCACTCCAATTACTGTGGTAATCATTACAACGGTGCTTATCGTTGCTGTAAGATGTAGTTACGAATTACCCGACTCTCTCCTGTGAATGCGAACATATATTTTTGGCTCCCATCTACATTTGGAGTACTGATCATCAAAACAAAATGAGATCGATCAGAGATCAAAGGAGGTATTAAATTGTTCTTTGTTCCCGGATTTTTTCGACGATGAAATAATACATATATAGTGTGCAAGTGATTCAATGAACCGTTTTCCAAGGTCCTATGTGTGGTCTGCAGTGGTAGCATATAGATTAAGTAGGTGTAAATGTAGATCAGATGTCAGTCTTTCCGTAGCCACGGGAGTGTATGTGTATGTTTTAATTGCTGTGTGGTTCTTATGGGTGTACTAATACTAGAAGAAGAGCTGATGAAGGAAAGCTACCATGAACGATATTTAGGTTTCTGTACTCCATGCACCGATCCGCTTAGGTGAGTAATTGGCTTTTCCGCATTACTGTACTGTTTCATCCAGGAACGTACAATTCTGTTCCCAGAATGAACAAATTATACTTAATGTGTGATATGCATCGGAACACGTGCCGGATTTCGACAACTAGAGCGTCATGGCTTACAGCCCGAGTTTATGACTCAACAATTTGTTCGCGTTGGTATCCTTCGACTGTCACGTAAAATGGAATCGATTTCATTGACGCGGGTCACTCCCGATAACAAGCACGGTCTCAGTGGCAGTGCGCGATTAACTCCTGAAAGGAGCAACGGGGCAGGACAATACAGTCACATAGTAGCGTATATAGCACGTACTCGTATTTTGGGGCAGGGCTATATTAATGTAAAGATTAGTTAATTAATTTTAAGTAGACACCTCATGATATTTTGTATCGGTTTTCCTGTTCAAGTTCACAGGCTAATTTACGCTGAAGCCTCTTGTTCTTTTCCCAGACCAAGATTCTTCACTGTTGAAGTTAAATTATAAAAAATAATTAATGGGAATAACAAAGTGTTCGGCCGCAGTAAATATTTGTTAATCACAGATCAATTTCGCCTAGGTAACTAGCCATCATCAGTGTCATATCTACACAATAAGGAAACAGGATCACATAATCAGTACATAACGTAGAGGTACATCACATTCATTTTACATAAAGTTGTGAACAATGTAAACGTACCGGTGGTATGTTTAGCAAGCTGCCGTTTAAATTCAAATGTTAGAAGTTTACAGTAGTTACAATCGCGCTAATGTTGGTTCATACAAAGAATGGCACCCCCGCTATATGGGAGAGTTCATAATACATTAAGCGTTTACTATCAGGAAAATTTGTCAAATATAAAAAAATATATAAAAATATAAATATGTATTCATTTATAGGTCATTTATAGTTGCGACCGAACGCTGTGTTCTTCCCAGTAATTATGAAAGTTATTAACGAACTACCTTCCTTGTACATTCCACTTACGAATGTAGTCAAAACAGTTGCTTTATTTTGAAGCACGATTATATGATCTCTACCACCCACAGAGTGCTCTTCTTGGCGTCTTTAAAATATAGTTATGGGTAATGTTTTTAATACGGTTTTACGTATTTGCACAACTGTTTTCACACATTTTAAGACATCCGTGACTTTTTTTATCCGTACAAGCGCTCTATGCTGCCATACATTTTTATCATTTTATAAAATAAAATTAGTATTACTCATGCAACTAAATAGTTAAATTAACCTGTAAATGAATACCCGTTTATATTTTTATATATTTTTATTATATTTGACAAATTTGCTTAATAATAAACACTTGATGTATTCTGAACTCGACCATATAGGTGGCGCCATTGTTTATATGAAGCGACTGCAGCGCTACTGTTCACTAATGTAAACTTGTACCACTTGAATTTAAACGGCAGCCTACGGTACGTTTATAATGTTTACAATCTTATGTAAAATGAATGTGATGTATCTCTATGTTATATACTGATTATGTGATCCTGTTTTCTTAATGTGTAGCTACGACATTGATTATGGCTAGTTAACTAGCCGAAGCTGAAATGTGATTAATAAACAGATTTGTTGCGACCGAACGATGTGTTATCCCAGTAATTATATAAACCATTACTTTGCACAACAGTCAAATTATGGATTTAATCATAAAAATAAGTTTTTGATTTTCTTTATATTTATGGGGGGAGGGGGATTCTCTTTTCATCTACATACGCATCTATATAAATACTCTCCAACTCACACTGAAACGATTGACAGAGGGTTCATCCAATCGATTTTACGATATTTCTCTACTGTTTCATACTCTAATAGCGCCCGGGAAGAAGGAAAACCTAAATCTATCCGGTTTCAATGTGATTTCTATTTGATTGCAATGATCATCTCTTCCTACGTAGGTATGTGCAAACAAAATACGTTGGCATTCGGAAGAGAAAGTTAGTGAAAGAAATTTCTGAAGTAAATCTCACCGCAACGATTAACGCCTTTTTTGTTTTATGATTTCCGCCCCAACTCGTGCATCATTTCCGTGACACTCCCACCTCTACCCTTCTCTGAACTTTCTTTAAATCGTCCGTCAGTCCAATCTGGTGTGGAACCCACAGTGGCCAGCAATACGCCAAAACTAGATGCACAAGTGATGTGTAGGCTGTTTCTTTAGTAGAACTGCTCCGTCTTCTACGCTGAGAATGAAACGTAGCATCACCACTGTTGAACTCACGGGCCGACATGCTTCATATGTTAATAATTGACAAAAATTATTCTCGTGACCTAGTCCTATGAACTTCAACTTCCTAATTCTTTCACATATACGATACTGCGAGAAAAATTTGACAGAGTCCTGAAATAGTCGAAACGAGGCCCCTGTAGTAGATGATATTCAATCTGAACTGCTGATAGCTTGGTATTTGTCATCTGTAAGTAGGAAGTGGGGGTCATAATTTTTGGTTCATATGCTGTCTGTAGGAGTTTATGTGATTATCTGGGTACTGTGATGTGAGAGGTTCAAAATTTAGATTTCGCTATTTAAAAAAAAAAAAAAAAAAAAAAAAAAATTGTGGTAAGTTTTGTTGAGGTACTAACGTAGGGAATTTTGTATATTTTTCATGTACTCTGCTGGAGTAGAGCCACCTCCAGGAAAAGGACACAGTACAACATGTGGAAGAACCATTTTTGGACCTGATGAAGGCATGGACCACCGTGAAGCTAAGTGAGAGTGCTATGTGTGTAGTGTGTTTCATTACTTTTTAACACACCTTGCATGACATGAAACAGCTGCTTGTGATACGACAGACACCCTCCTCGAGCAAACCAATATCGTAATTAATCCTTTATGGACCCTAACAGGGCCTCAAATTTAGATGTTGGTCGAAACATTTCACATATTGCAAACGTAGGCTTCAATAAAATTCTTCCGGGTATGAGACCGCGTCGTCATTTTATAAACTCTACCAACGTCAACCTTCCTTTCCCTCATCCGCTGATATATTAACCCCAAGTGATCGTACATTCAGCAGTCGGACACAGACCCTGATGAAAACCGCCTGCAACAGTGGCCGAAACGTCGGTAGATTTTATAAAATGACGAAGCGGTCTCTTAGCCGGAAAAATTTTATTGATAATTTCACATTATATTTACGTAAGATACGGCCAATCTGGAAAATGCTGCCGTGTGCTACTGACTTGAGTCCCACCTAAGTGCTATCATCAGTATCCTGTTGCAATTAGGTGGATAGCACAACGCTCTCTTACTCTGCCCTTCATCATAACCATTCGCTTGAAAAATGGCCTCCAGATGAGACAGCTCATTTGACAAAACTTCCGGGTTTGAAATGACGTCAGACTTGTGCATTAAGGTACGAAAATCTGCTTCACGCTGAACTGGGTTGTGACTGACACCTCCATGGTGAAACGGATGTTGGAATGAATTAAATTTAGATATTCTAAAAAATTTGAGTTCTCACTACCATGAGACCAAGCAACAAAAGAATCGTCTACATATCTGAAAAAAACAAGCAGGTTTCAACGCCGCTGCCTCCAAGTACTCCATGAATGAATTAGATGAATTAGCAATGATAAGTGACAAGGCGCATCCCATAGCAACTACATGTCTGATCGTAGCACTAGTCATTGAATAAGAAGTAGATGCAGACAAAACATGTCGAAATAAATTCGATAATTAAGTACTAAACGTAACTTCAATTAGCTGCAAAGAAACAGAAGAACCACATCTAAAATTACTAAAATAAGAGAGTCATTCAAATGCACTCCCTCCAACCGACTTAGGAAATCTGCAGAGTTCTTAATATGAAGCTCACAATGTCCCAGAAGTTGGCTCAAGGAACTACCAAGATATTTTGCTACACGATATGTCGGAGCACCAATGTTTTACACAGTCGATCTTAGAGGATATCCTTCCAAATGTACCTTAGAAATGTCACATAACATAGGAGATCCACAGCAATAAGTATTAAGATTAAAATCCACCCCCATGAACCACAGACATTGCCGAGGTGGGGTGGCTTGCGTGCCTCCACGATGCAGATAGCCGTACCATAGATGCAAGCACAGTGGAGGGGTATCTGTGGAGAGGCCAGACAAACGTGTGGTTCCTGAAGAGGGGCAGCAGCCTTTTCAGTAGTTACAGGGGCAACAGTCTGGATCATTGACTTAGCTGGCCTTGTAACATCAGCTAACATGGCTTTGCCTTGCAGTTACTGCAAACGGCTGAAAGCAAGGGGAAACTACAGTCGTTACTTCTCCCGAGGACATGCAGCTCTGCTGTATGACTGTACGATGATGGCGTTTTCTTGGGTAAAATATTTCGGAGATAAAATAGTCTCCCATTCGGATCTCCAGGCGGGGACTACTCAGGAAGATGTCGTCATCAAGAAAAACATTCTACGAGCCGGAGCGTGGAATGTTCTAACACTTAACCGCGTAGGTAAACTAGAGTAGATGATATTCCGTCTGAACTGCTGATGTCATAGGAGAGCCAGACATGAAAAAATTGTATCACCTGGTATGCAAGATGTATGAGACAGGGGAAATACCCTCCGACTTCAAGAAGAATTACAATTCCAAAGAGAGCAAGTTCAGACAGGTGTGAAAATTACATAACTATTAGTTTAATAAGTCATGGGTGCAAAATACTAACATGAATTATTTACAGACGAATGAAAAAACTTGCGGAATCCGGCCTAGGGGAAGATCAGTTTGGATTTAGGAGAAATGTAGGAACACGGGATGCAATACTCACATTACGACTTATTTTAGAAGATAGGCTAAGGAAAGGGAAACCTACGTTTTTAGCGTTTGTCGATTTGGAGGAAGCTTTTTTCAAAGTCGACTGGCATACACTCTTCCAAATTCTAAAGGTAGCGGGGGTAAAATATGGGGAGCGAAGAGTTATATTCAACCTATACAAAAAGCAGACAGCGGTTATTAGAGTCGAAGGGCCATAAAGGGAGGCAGGGGTTTGGAAGGGAGTAAGACAAGGTTGTAGCCTTTACCCAATGTTGTTCAATCTGTACATTGAGCAGGCAGTGAAGGAATGGAAGGAGAAAATTGGAGAGGGCAGTAAAGTGCAGGGAGAAGAAATAAAAACTTTGCGGTTTACCGATGATGTGGTAATTCTGTCAAAGACCACAAAAGATCTGGAGAAGCAATTGAATGGGATGGACAGTGTCCTGAAAGGAGGATATAAGATGAACATTAACAAGAGTAAAACGAAGGTAATGGAATACAATGTCAGAAAATCAGGCGATGCTGAACGAATTAGATTAGGTAATGCTACAATAAAACTAGTAGATGAAGTTTGTTATTTGGGTAGCAAGATAACTTCTGATGGCCGAAGTAAAGAAGATATAAAATGCAGAATGGCTATGGGAAGAAAAGCGATTCTAAAGAAGCGAAACTTGTTAACATCCAATATTAATTTAAATGTTAGGAAGTCCTTTCTGAAAGCATTTGTCTAGATTTTAGCATTGTAGGGGAGTGAAACGTAGACGATAAGGAGTTCAGATAAAACGACGATAGAAGCTTTTGAAATGTGGTGCTACAGACAAATGATGAAAATTAGATAGGTAGAACACGTAACTTGATGAGTAGGTGCTTAACCGTATCGGGGAGAAAAGGAGTTTCTGGCATGTCCTAAGAGAAGGGATAGATTGGTGGGACACACTGTGAGACATCAAGGTATTGTCAACTTAGCATTAGAAGGAAGCGTGTGGGTTAAAAATGGTAGAGGGAGACCGAGGGACGAATATAGTAAGCAGATTCAAAAGGATGTAGCTTGTCAATAATGTTCAAATGTTTGTGCAGCTTATAGGACTCAACTACGGGGTCATCAGTCCATAAACTTACAAAGTACTTATGAACTAATACTAAGGGCGGCACAAATATCTATGCCCGAGGGGGGATTAAAACACCCGACCGTAGGGGCCGTGCAGACCGTGACTGGAGCGCCTCAGTCCCCTCGGACACCGAGGCCGGCTGTAGCTTGTCGAACGTATTCTCAGATGCAGAGACTTGTACAGGACAAGGTAGCGTGGAGAACTGCATCAAACCAATCTGCGGACTGTAGACCACAACAACAACAAGAATTAAAATAATTGATAGTCCCCTGTGACCAGGAACTTTCCTTAAGGAGATTATTAATTTTCGTCTCAACACTTTTTGTAGGTCAGCAACAGTCGTACGATGTTATGAATCAGAAAGTAAACACGTAATTTTTCAACTTGATCCTGCTTGTTTAAAATAACAGTAGCGTTTCCGCTATCCCAAAGTACCCGTATCGGGATTCAGTCTAAGTGGACGTAAAGAATCTGGATCAACTTTTGTTACATTACACGCCACCACGCTCTAGTCAACACACAAGCTTCCCTTGTAACCCCTACTTTAGGTCAAAAAGTAGTTTGAAAACAGCCTGTTTGTGAGAACTAATAAAATGAACAACAGGTAAACGCTTAGGAGTCGGTGGAAAATTCAAACTTCTTCCCAGCACTGATAAAGCTGCGTCGTTAAAGGTTTTCTCTATGAAAGTAATCACAGATCGTGAGTTATAGAAAGAGCCTCTGAGATACGGTGCCATTCAAGTTTCACCGAATGCCGGCCCGTTACGATTTGAACTTTTTATTCAGATTGTGACTAGGAAGTACAGACCAGGCAGTTCCAAGAAATTTCAGAGGCAATAGTTAATTGAAACCGAAATAATTCCTTAGACACAAAATCTCTCGGCGGGTGTCTTGAATCCTTTCACAGTCAATAGCCAAGTCAGAACATTGTCTGATGCGATTGGCGGCAGGAGAATTAATATGTTGCACAACCTTAGAGTACAATGCTATTATACCGACAGTTAAAAAAAAACAAAAAAAAACAAAAAAAAAAAAAAAAAAAAAAAAAAAACTAATATGATTCTTGTGCTACGAAGTTTATAAGATTTAGGCAAACAACGATATACTTCCTCCTCGTAGAGGTATACAATATGATTCCTTAATTTCTCTCGGCATGTGGAACATTCAGACGACTTAGCGGTAACAAGCCAGGCACTAAAGTGGACGTCGGACGATATTTCGGCACCAGTACACCCTGTCATTCTCAAGGCAATACTCCGCTGAGGCAACACTGTGCAATGGCGATTAAAACCTCGGTTTCGGTTTTAATTATAACAGGAAAGACGACACAAACCAAGCTTATGGGACTTACTGGCGGGTTTTAGTCCCTAAACTTACAAACTAGTTATGAACTGCCTTACACTAAAGACAACACATACATCCATGCCCGAGGAAGGATTTGATTCCCCGACGCGGAACGGCCTCCCACATCGCAGCATAGCGCCTCTATGCGATCGGCCATTTCACCGCGGCGACTCAAACCGGCCAAGAAAGCAAACAGTGCTATCATACGTTAAAAGAAGACAACCGTTAGAAATATCGTTAGTGGACATCACTTGTCAACAGTTGAGGTGGCATTAATGTTGTCCCTCTGTTTTTTATAAGCAAGAGATCCGGATTCCATGCAGAATTTAAGAAAAAAAAAACATCCATCCCCAACTTCACCCATTGAAAAGTAATTTTATTATCGATATTTCTGACGCTTCCTTGTTTTGATCGTGTAATGGCTATGTTGTGAATCGCAAGGGGTTCTCCTGCCGCAATATTGGATGACTCGTTTTTTATACCAGGATGCATATCCGTAAGTTGCTGACTATTATGATCTTGGTTATTAAGTTTACTAATATTGGCGATATATTAACCAAAAATTCGACGGTAACGAAGGAACTTGGAGCATTTACGGAAATGTTTTATTTTTCAACTATCGGAGACAACACTGTTATGCAATGTGCCATGAAGAATAAAAGTGAGCCGGCCGCAGTGGCAGAGCGGTCTGCGGCGTGCCAGTTAGAGTCTGCATTGCCGCTACGGTCGGGGGTTCGAATCCCCCCTCGGGCATTGATGTTTGTGTTGTCTTTTGTATGAGGTAGTTGATAAGCAGTTTGTAAGTTTAGGGACCGATAACCTCGCAGTTAAGCCCTTTAAGATTAAAAAACATTTGAACATTTTTTTAAAATAAAAGTACGAGTAAATATACTGTACCAAAGATTGAGTTTTTAAAGTTTTTACTGGGCAGTACATTATATGTTTAGCTGCGCTTGTAGCATGCTGATTATATACCCACAGCGCATACAAAGGTTACATTGTATTTTACTCAATACTTATGCACGAGCAAGTTAACTGTGACGAAGTCGGTAGGAGCGACAGAAACCTTAACTACCTACAAACAATAAATACTAACAGCAATACTCGTAATGCATAGGGTAAGGTGGTACAAATTCGATATAGGTAAAATTCCGATCAACATAAGTTTTCGCGCCATTTGTCTGTCTCGTAATGTCTCGTTGTGTCGCGTTGTAGAGTAGCAGCTCCTCTTGTCTTTTCCAAGAATACACCGTAAGGAGATAAATTTTTTCCCTTTGAAGAAGTAAGTGAAGCTACTTAGTCTAACGCGCTCTTATAAATCATCTAGTTAAGGGTGACTAGATTCGCTGCCAAAAATGCAATGTTTGGTACCACGAAGTATGCGTTGGTGCATGACAGAAAAAGTGCTTTTTATGTGGAAGATGCCCGTAATCAAAATTGTATGAGGAAGTGATCGCTATTGTACCTAGCGTGGTACATTTTCGATCGATTTTTTTTCAATTCCGTAACCTTTTTCTTGTGTTTATACCAACATTTGTAACTGTATAATATTTGTGTTACATATTCATTAAACTTCCAAGCACAAGTGCCATAGTTAAAATTGTTCCTTTTCTCAATTTATTTCCAGTTATAATAACATTTGTCCCAAATGATCGAAATTGTACCACCTTACCCTAGTTATACGTACGTACATCACCCATTTTCACTATAATAATAATAATACGTTAACTCTAAAATTTACTGATCATTAGGAGCAGAAATTACAGAGAAACATTAGTATTATCAATTAGTCGAAGACTCGATAGTTAATACTTTTGCTAATGTTATGGTTATTTCGTAAAATTTAATCCCTAATCTGGAGCTATGTAATATTGGACGGTAAGAAAAAGGACACCAATCACATTCAGCCTGCGCGGAGTTTCGCCCGGAGACACACAGCTTCCCTGCTGCATCGGAGGCTGTGGCTGTCAACGAAACTCAATCTTGATGGCGTCCGTCAGGAAATCGCTTTCAGGTCGGCTGCACACAACCAATACTTCGCGTCTCGGCTGATATCAGTATGTATGTGGCGGTAGCTGGAAGCGCAACCTGCCAATCAGCTGCCTCCACTCCACTTCCATGAGGACAGATCGTAATCCCTTTTGGGACGAGCTACACTGAAAGCTGACAGTTGATAGCGAACACAAGCACTGCGCGCTGTATTTCCAGTCAAAGCCAGGCCTGCGACCGTACGTGAATAAACGCGCTGAGCGGGAATCATAGTTACTGTAAGAGCACTACAGGCAAACAGAAAGGTCCGAGTGGTATACCGATGATTGGGTTGGTCCGGAAGGAGTGCAAGGATATCCTCCTGGTTCAGGAGGATCGACCCAAATTTTAATATGTCACCTACAGTGTTCATCTGATAGTAATATTCGCAACTGCAAATGCACATTGCATTTCCTATCTGCCTGTTGAATTCTTTGTAAATCTATCGGACCAAACTGCGTGGTCATCAGTCCGTAGCTTTTACCTCAACTATATGGATTTTTATAACATCCATATTAAATACATGACATCAATTAAAAGAAACTCTAATAAATCTTTTTACAGGCTTTGTCTGAATGTAGTTTTATTTCAATAAATGCTCTCTGAAGGTTAGATTTTTTTCATTCGAATAGTTTGCACTCTATCGCCTTCAATGCTGTGTGTTCATTCTTAGCTCTATTCTTCATTAGATATAGAATACTGGATGAAAATTTTTGTACGTTCATGCTAACGATACCAAGCTCTCAAATGCTTCTTGACTTCCTTCATTTTAATCAATTAGTTAAGGGACAAATGTTACCCACATATCACCAACGCAACTATAAATAAACAATGGTTAACTGTCGGTAGCTGATAGGTTTCAAGCTGGTTGTACTTAAGAAAAAATTACTATAACTGTCTCAATAATTTTTTTCCAACTTTCCTATTTTACGGGTACTAGTCAATAACTAATACCCTGATCATGGATCAGATTACTGCTTATCCAAATGTAAGAAAACACTCGTGACACCCAGAGCTACAATTGTGGACGGCACCCACTTTCGTTCCATTTACAGTAATTTTAGGGTTCCTTAACATAATCGGTAAAAAAAAAAAAAAAAAAAAAAAAAAATAAAAAAAATAAACACCACCTCCATTATAGGAATGCCTCAGAAACAGATGGAATTATCAAGCGGTGAATTGTGACATACTGCCATCTAGTCCTATTTGGCGGTGTAAAACATGCAACGAATGTACAAAATCAAAAAGTAAAGTCATGTATATAACGTAATTTTGATACTCTTCATTCATAAATACTCTGTTTGTCCTCAAAGTCTCTCCGCAGTGGCGATCTCCGCATGTATAGCATTGCGGGGCGTGTAAGGATGGCAGCACAGACAAAGCACACCTGCACCTGTTCCGTGGACCTGCAGTGGTAGGAGGGTGGGGGTAATGTACGTGTGCGCTACAGCTGTTACCTGTATTACTGTCTTGTTCTTGTAAACGCTGAGTGTAGTGAGAATGCTTACTTTTGCAGAGAGAGCCTTTTTTTAGTGGAAGAGGTTTTCAGGGCAGGAGGAAACTTCACGGAGCATGTGAGACGATAATTTAGCTTACGTTTCCCAACGTCGAGGTGTCTACATCGTAATTTAATTAGTAAATTCCGGACAACAGGTTTAGTTCGTGAAGCACCACGAACTGGTAGGCCCACGGTTTTGACAGAACAGAAGCTCGACGACATTTCCGACATCATGTTGCGGAGTCCTACAAAATCAATATGAGAATTATCACGAGAGGCTAAAGTCTCGTAAGACAGCACATAATGCCGTAACCAAAGAACTGGTGCTGTATCCGTATAAAATTACTACAGTGCAACAGTTATATTGTTTGGACAATACGTTAGAATGCATGGTTTCAGCGATTTATTAACACATATAAAGTTTGTGTTTTAGTTCGAACATTTTTCACTGATGAGGCTTGGTTTCACGTATTTGGTCATTCGAAAAGCTATATGCCTTAAGAAAAACGCCATTGCACGCAGAGAAAATCGGTGTTTGGGTTGCCATAACACGATCGCAAATTATAGGGCCGATATTTTCCGAAACTACCGTTACCTCCGATATTATTGTTCCCAGATAATTTCTCCATTTATTTTGCTGCTGAATGAATATGAGATCAATCATTAATTTTTCCAGCAAGTTAACGCTACTTCTCATAAAAGCACTCCAATCCGTACGACTTTTAAATGAAATCTTTGAAGACAGAATAATTGCAAAAGGTCTCTGGCCCCCTCGGTCATCGGATTCGTTTACTCCCGTCTATTTCCTTTGGGGTGCGACTGAAACATTTGCTTATTAAAATAACTCGAAGACAATACATGAACTTAAGAGACCGATAACTGAATATCTGCATTAGATTACATGTGAAACATTGTTAAAGGTTTTCGAAAAAAAAAATGTAAACGTGTTGAATAATGCCTTCAAGGAAGAGGAAATCATCTCTAGCACCTACTGTGATAATGGTGAATACAGTGCGTTATTACAAGAAAACGCACTAACTAATTAATTGTAATAATGTTGAATCCCATCTCACAGCATAACTACAGCCAGTAGATTATACGACATGAATGACCTGCCACCCTTAAGTGAGAAACGCAGAGCTGGCCGTTGCGGGCAGACTTTGCGGACACACTGGACTAACACACTGGACTAACAAGCAAGGTTTCACAGTACAAGGAAAATAAGTATCCGAAAACTTTGTTATCACTTAAAAATATATTTTACATTGTATAATTAAATTGCGTTCGTAGTTTGTCACAAATATCGGAGACTATTCTAGGAATTTTGAGCAGTTTTTGCAGTAAGAGACTGAAAAGGAATTCTTTGATGTGGTGACAACGTTCCATTGGAATATTACGTTGATAGGTGTAAGGTCGTCCGACATCCGAGCTAGCATTAAGTGCCTAGGACACGTACAGTGTCTATAATGATTCAAAGCAATGGAATTCTGGTGATTGATGCGGAATTGCACTTCAGTGTTTGGGATGTGTTTTTCCTTTGTCCCACAAAATACCCACTGATGTGATCCACGGAACAACTCGACATCCTTCATACTTCGAATGACCGGCTATAGGTTAAATTATAGGTGATATAAGCATTTCTGTATTACGAAACTTTCATGTATTTGGTAATCAAATATCATACGTCAACGTCTCTTGCAGGTACATAAGTACCTTCATTCTTTTAATCATTAAGAGATTCATAATAAGTAATAGCTTATAAATTAATTAGTTCTTTTAGCATTCTATAACATATCAAAATTTTGTTTAAGATTGAGGGCAGGAAGATGTCTAATTGTTTCCCTGATGTGATGTACCGTACTATTCTGTTTGAACACTCAATTCATTAAGGGATGAATGATGGGTGTATCTTGGTTTCTACAGATCGGACACATAATGCTAAAGTTTTTTGGGTATCCGTTGGACATATCGGCATTCCTGTTGCAATAAATGGCGAAGTGGTGCAAGAGGTAGTGTAAATAGTTAATATTTAAAAATTTGCTTGAAAGATATTGGTGGTACAAGCAGTGTGAAAACTCTTCTAGATTTCCAATATGTATATTTCGTAAGAAGACTCTTCTTCACGTCACCTAATGTAACGAAGTTGAGTGGTTTGATGTCTCTACAAGCGTTGAACATTTCAACTATTATTGTCTTATCTTAGTTTACCTGCAGGGTTTTTCCAGTCAGTTTAAACATTCTCCTTTCTGAACCAAACGTTCCATTTCACACACAAGAAAATATATATCTTACCAACATCCTCATTTAACGTTTATAGTCCGCAGAAACAGTTGTCTCGTGCTTATGGAGACAGACGACTAGCTGGGCGGTTGTTCCTGGTGTGGCCGAGTCGAGTTTCCGGAGAATCTCTTGGGTAATCAGCTTATGTACGGGCTCCTGCGTCGGGGATTACAAGTAGCATCCCCTAGGGCCACCCTCTGTGTATGCGAACAGTGACTGCCCAATTGTTGTGCGCCACAGCTTAGCATCCTGCGGAATTAGTTCCCCTCGATCCAGCATGTGATAGTGAATAAACTCTTGCAAGCGACAAAGATGTGTGGCAGTGGCGATCACAAATAAAGTAACAGTACGTCTATAAATATTACACCTTAACTCTCAACACACAATTATTCCGTTACAAAGATTTGTTCGGCTTCACACTTCAATTTCACCCTTTAATGCAGGACTTTTTTATTTGAAAGCACCACGATTAATGTATTGTGCGTATATACTGACAAAAATATTGAAAAACATATTCCTT
This sequence comes from Locusta migratoria, assembly GCA_026315105.1. Classification (NCBI taxonomy): domain Eukaryota; kingdom Metazoa; phylum Arthropoda; class Insecta; order Orthoptera; family Acrididae; genus Locusta; species Locusta migratoria. The sequence continues at coordinate 340,614,167 of CM048746.1, forward strand.
AAAATTATTATGCACTATTAGGAACGAAAAGTTCGTAGCTGGCCAGCTATAAAGTGCTTCCATGTTGTACCCGATGTAATAAATATCACTATTATGCCTCTCATATCTCCAAAATGAAACTTATAATGCAACAGTAGTATGTGATGGATTACTTTTGCATGTTAAAGACGGAATACTAATGTAAAAAAACGCACATGTTAGGAGTAACCCAATGTAGCTAAGTTTCGAAACGATTCAGTAACACTTTGCAATTTATAATTTCTAGGACGAGCTACTAGCATACAAGCAGCTGCAAATGAATTTGTGGTAAAATTTTGTTCACCTTAAGAGATAATAGGAAACATAAGGAATTCAGCTGATCAGCTACACTATGCTTTAAAGAGTTAGAAATTTCCAGTTGTTGGTGCTTTATTAGTCATTTGATTCTGGTTGGGAACAGGTTATCGTTGTCATCGTTTAAATCTGTTAGTCTTGTGCGGTAATTCATGTGTTGTTGTTGTGGTCTTCAGTCCACAGACTGGTTTGATGCAGCTCTCCACGCTGCCCTGTCCTGTGCAAGTCTCTTCATCTGAGAATACGTTCGGCAACCTACATCCTTTTGAATCTACTTATGTATTCGTCCCTCGGTCTCACTCTACGAATGTTACCCCACACATTTCCCTCTAATCTAAGTTGACGATTCCTTGATGTCTCAGAATGTGTCCCACCAATCTATCTCTTGTCTTAGTCTGGATATGCCAGAAATTTCTTTTCTTCCCAATTAGGATAAGCAGCTCCTTATTCGTTACGTGATCTACTCATCTAATTATCATCTTTCGTCTGTAGCACAACATTTCTAAAGCTTCTATCATCGTTTTGTCTGAACTCCTTATCGTCCACGTTTCATTCCCATACAATGCTACACTCCAGACACACGCTTTCAGGAAGGATTTCCTAACATTTAAATTATTATTGGTTGTCGAAAAATTTCACTTCTTCAGAAACGCTTTTCTGCCCATAGCCATCTTACATTTTATATCTTCTTTACTTCGGCCATCAGAAGTTATCTTGCTACCCAAATAGAAAAACTCATCTAGTACTTTTTTGTCTCATTACCTAATCTAATTATTTCAGTATCCTACATTCCATTATCCTTGTTTTACTCTTGTTGATGTTCATCCCATAGCATCTTTACAAGACACTGTCCATTCCATTCAATTGCTCTTGCAGATCCTTTGTGGTGTCTGAAAGAATTACTATGTCATCGGCAAACCGCAAAGTTTTCAATTATTCTCCCTGAACTTTAATTCCTTCTCCAAATTTCTCCTTGCATTCCTTCACTGCTTGCTCAATGTACAAATTTAACAACATTGGGGAAAGGCTACAACCCTGTCTTACTCCCTTGCCAACCTCTACGTTCCTTTCATGCCCTTCGACTCTAATAACCGCTGTCTGGTTTTTGTACAAGATGAATATAGCTCTTCGTTCTCTATAATTTACCCCTGTTACCTTCAGAATTTGAAAGAGTTTATTCCAGTCGACAATGTCGATGTTTCAGTCCTTCCACGGACGAAAGTATGTTTGCGTTATACGTAGGTTACTTTAAGTTAATTTTATACTCCTAGAGACTGATGACAGTAGTTTGGTCGAATAAATTTTAAACATTTGACCATTTCCTAAATCCGAGACGTCTAATGATATTTGTTAACGTGTTAACGTTAACAAACGTTAACGTTTGTTAACGTGTAGTCATAATGAAAAGTGCTCCACTTGGGGCACAGAAGAAGGAATTATATCCCTGAGCAACCAGCTGTCTCAGTACTCTTTTTTAACTTAATAAGCAAACGTTTTGGTATGAAAACGTATTTGTAATTTCCTTGTTACAAAAGTGTCTAAATTCTTTAGTAAAATAAAATGAACTCGCCTTCAGTAACAAAATTTTGGTTTATGGTACGCAATACATTTCGAGCCCTGAGGGTTCATCAAGGTGCGTTTATGATATTTTATACATGTTTAAATGCCTGGGCCTGTTAATATCAAATCATAGGTTGCAACAATATGGAAAAAATAAAAAATAAATGTTCATATAATAAAAATTTTAACAGTTGACTTACTGATTAGAAAGTGGTGCAGAAGTAAGTCTGGTGCAGTATGATAATTCTCTGTCTTGGAGTACATTTGTATGTATAAATAATCATTAACACAGACACTCAAAGACTTATAGTTATGAAGATGTTCCACTTCTATATTACTAAGATTCTCTACACAAATCAAGGTGTTTAATTTTATACACCTATAGATTTTTGTTTTCTATGTACTGATTTTTATGTTAAATTTTTTCACATAAAAAATTATAGACTGGTATTTTTTTTAATAAAAGGTTTGTAGAAACATTAATTATGGTTGTAGCTTTGTAATGTATTTGTGTTAACAGGTAAATACAAGCTTTTAAAAGTACTGAAAAAACTGTGGCCGTTAAATTCTATTTGTTCATTTAACATGTTTTCAGCATACTTTTCTTTGTGTGTCAATATTTCTAACTGTTCAAGTAAACCAAGTTTCTTTGTCATAAATTTGTTTGTGGACTACTGTTAGGTTACTGTGGATGTCAATTACTTTGTGTTTATTAAGGTATAATTCGTTAGCTATTGTGGATTTCGCAAAATGATTAAATCTAAAAGGATCAGCGTGATCTTTGTAACGTGTGTTGGAAATTTCTTTTAGATTTGCCTATGTAAAATGCAGGGCAGCGGTTACTTTGTAATTTATATATCCCACTGTGTGCTGTAAGTGGTGTCCTAGTTTGTTATTAGTGGAGAAATATATTATTATGTCGGTGTTCTTGAATAAGTTCACTGTTTTTTGTGATACTGTGCCTAAATATGGAATACTTTCAAAGATTTGTGTTTTGTTTGTGGTTTTAATCACAACGTTTTTTTTGTTAGTGATGTTAGCTTACATTTTTCTTGAAAGTTCGTTGATTGACTTTTCTGGGCTGCATATGCATTGTTTACAATAAAACGCAATTTTGTGGCTGAATACGAGTTCAGCAGTCACGGAAATATCAATGGAAGTAATGGACAAAATTAAGCCAAATTATTTTATTCAGTCACTCACTGAGAAGATTACGTGTCGCAGTTTCTCTCCAACTGTTTCCTATTTCTCCACTTGGCACTTTCTTCTCTCTCTTCCACCGTCACCCTCTGATATTACCTTTCAACACAAAACAACACCAATACATTCGCACGTTGAATGTGGACTGAAGAGTGAGGCAACTGGTTTTTCACTTTTCTGTCACTTCCTTTTAAAGAGGAACATGTTTGCCTTTTCTGGGCTCCGGCAGGAGTATTTTTCAGTTGGGCGGAAAGGAACAAAGAGATTCGAAATTACCTCCTGTCAGCAACGTGTTCATTAGAAATAAAGCTCAAGCTTGAATTGATCTTGCATTGATTTGATAAGGAAAGGAACCTGAAACCTCCCACACCCATCAATTAGCAATTACGTATCCCGTGTGCATAAATCATTAATTACTGGGAAGGTGATCGTCTATATTTTAATTCCGATAGGCCTAGTGGAGGTTATAACTCGATCCTTGCCGCAACGTATCTGAGCCCGAAAAGATCGTAATTTCGGTGCGAATAAATTCATAAAAATCCTTTATAAGTTTTTAAAGTTGTTAAAATGTTTTGTTCGAGGAAAATTTAATATAAATAAAAATTAAGTTAGGAAAACATAGTTTTACTTTGGAAAACAGCGAACTGGTAAATGTTTTAAAAGACGAGAAAAATGTTTTAACAATTTGTTAGGCGAACTGACCGGTTTCGTTCGTTTCTGAGACCATCATCAGACCTAGCCTCGGCATCCACAGTTAGATATACTGTTTACACGACTAATAAGTTGTTGCAACTTTTGCGAAATGGACTGTTATTCTCATCATTTAAAGCATCAGTAAAAAGTTATCTTTAAAAATAAATTTTTCCGCTTACTGTTTTTGTCTGTCTGGGTATCTTTTACTGTGACTGAAGAGAATTGAAAATTTTTTTGAAAGTAAGTGTAACAAAAATTTATGTAGCACAACGCACATTTAATGGAGAGAGTTTTTAGAAGCGACACGGAGAAACGCTGTTTAGATTGAGAAAGCTTTCTTCTATGAGCGTCCACGTGTATTAGGTAAATCCATTGAGAGCAGGAGCACTAAATTGGAACAAAATATTCTCACGAAGCCATTTCTCTGTTATAGGTTTCAGAAATAACAGCAACCAGTAAAGGCGACTGGTTGCTGTAATTTCTGAAACCTATTTCAATAAACGGTCGCAGGTTCCTACACAATGGATAAAAGTTTCATTTCTCTGTTAGTCTAATAGATTCTGAGTTGTGTAAATTTTTTCTACAAATATCTGATCATAAAGTGTAATGAGTGTTCTTCTAACGAACAATAACATAAGAAAGTCTTACCTTGTTACACAGAGGTCTATGGAAAAATGGCAAATTAAGTTCGTATAGCTTATTACAATGATCCATGAGGGAGAGGGGAACACAATAGGCGAGTCATGAATAGAAACCACATGCTAAGTTTTGTCCAAATGTCGAACTTCATCTACAGAACGGAATATACATTTGAATGTTCAAATGATTGTTAAGCCTAAGAGGTGTAACTGCGGGGTCATCAGTCCCTAAACTTACAAACTACGTATGAACTACCTTATACTAAAGACGACACAAATATTCATGTCCTCGGGGCGAATTCGAACCCCCGACGGGGAACGGTCTCGCGCATCGTTGCATAGCGCCGCAACCCGCTTGGCCACTCTACAGCGGCAATACACATTTGAAGAAAGTGTATTGCGACTAATTTAATAATGCAATTACTGTTACAAAAATAATTGTTTTCAAGGATTTTACTTTCACATTATATTGAGAGTTAATCTGTAGGAAGATACTTTAAAAAATTTACTCGCGGTATTTAACCTCTATCGACAGCTCGGCGTCTGCTACACTACGGTGACTTGCCCAGACCGTCGTCAGTATTACGGATTACGATGATGCTCGCTCGTACTCGGTCGAGAGCTCCGTGCTCGGCCTTGACTGGTTCGAGTGTGGATGCTCGGAGCGCGGCTGTGCTCGATCGAGGCGTGGAGGACAAAGACCGCCCAGTCTGGCGTTCTCGCCCTTCCGTTGCTGTGGCCGACACGGCAGCTGTGTGTGGACGAACTCTGATGCTGATTCTCATACTATCTGTTCCCGCCAGCTGACCGAACTGTGCTGAAATTAGTGAAGTTGTGCCATACACGAATATTCCTGCATGTTATGGAATTAAAAATAAAATAATAGGACCAGTTGAAAGTTTCATTGCCCACGTTAGTTCTTAAAACCTCGATGCCAGTTCACTGCTGAATGCGATTTCACGCAAAATAAATTCAATGTCAAAGGAAATTTCCTGGAAGATTAATATTCGATCATGGGACCTTTGTCTATAGCGCACAAGCGTTCTGCCGACTGAGAACAAGTAAATAAATAAAGTTGTGAGGACAAGCCGTGAGACGTGCCGGGATAGCTCAGTCGGTAGAGTGCTTGCCCGCGAAAGGCAAACGTCCCAGGTTCGAATCCCGGTTCTGGTACATAATTTTAATCTGATCACTCCGCGACCGAGTGAAGATTTCTTCCATTTGAAACATATGCAAACTTCTACAGGCGTGAATTTAGAAGCATTCATAAAGTATATCCTGAAAGTAATAAATGGAAGACAAGAAATATGATAACAACGATTCGAGCACAAAGGAAGAAAATTACATAGTCGCTGAAGTAAACTAAGATATTTAAGATGTCATGGTCGTTTTACAGACATTTAAAAAGCCAGAAAAAATGTCACAGATAATTGGAAAACGGTTACGTGAATCTCTTTTTCCAATGTTAAAAATTGTTAAGAAGTAATTTTTCTATGAAATAAGGTAGAGGTACTGGAAGCATATGATTCTCCACTATTCGTAGCCGATGAAAAATGGACGGTTAAAAACACATAAGATTCTGATACCACGTTGTGTACAAATAGTAATTCGTTTTAGCCTCGTACGATGTTTGACACTATAAGTTGAAGTCTCACTACTGTAAAACACATCCATAGGTATGAAAAATACAGATTTCACTGTCAGTACTATACAGAAAACTCTTTCGCAGACTTAGTTACATTTCATTTCTAGTAATGTCTTTCAGAAAATTATTAGATGCATCTCTACCAAATGGACTCTCATTAAACTTTGATAAAAGTAAAAAAAATGTTCAAATGTTTGTAAATCTATCGTACCAAACTGCGTGGTTATCGGTCGCTAGCTTAAAAACTACTTAATCTAAAATAAACTAACCGAAGGACAAACACACATACACACCCATGCCACAGGAAGGAATCTAACATCCGACGGCGAGGAACGGCGCGCTCCGCAGCGAGTCGCCTTAGACCGCTCGGCTACTTCACCGCGGCGATAAACGTCAGTATATACAGTTTGATGCAGTTAATGGCATCACACCATTAATAAAATTAAAATGTGAACAGAACTCTGTAGTTAGGGTAGAATATTCAAATTTTTAGGTGTTTGCATTGACAAGGGATCGAACTGGAAGAAACACATTGAAGATCTGCTGAAACGTTTGAGTTCGGCTACTTATGCTCTCAGGGGCATCGCAAAATTTGGTGATACACATCTCCGTAAATTATCTTACTATGCCTGCTTTCATTCATTGTTTACATATGAGATCATATTCTGGGGCAATTCAACATTGAGTAAAAAAGTAACCAGTGCACAAAAGCGTGCAATCAGAATAATTGCTGGAGCTCACCCAAGATCATCCTGCAGACATTTATTAAAGAATCTAGGGACTTTCCCTGAGGCTTCACAATATCAGTATGAAATTTGTTACTAAGAATCTGACCCAATTCAAAAGAAATAGCAGCGTGCATAGCTTCAACACTGAGAGAAAGGGCGATATTCATTATTCTAGGTTAAATCTAACTTTGGCATAGAAAGGGGTGAATTATGCGGCCACAAAAGTCTTCGGTCCTTACCAAGTAGCATCAAAACTCTGACAGATAGCCAACTGGTATTTAAAAAGAAATTGAAGGAATTTATGAATCGAAACTCCTTCTACACTTTAGATGACGTTTTGGATAAAGCTTAGTAACGTTGCTTATATGTTGCACATTCCACACACAACGAGTTTTGTATTGCAAACATTACAGAACTTTTAGGAACGTTAAGTAAATGTCTTCCATCAGACGTGTAAAATGTAATATTCTCGAATTCTGTTTAAAATACTATGGCTCGAATACATTTTCGTAATACTATAATGTTTATTTAAAGAACATGTTATCTTTAGCCGTCTCGTTATGTAATATAGGGTTTTGATACTTTCGTAAATAACAGTCACAACCACTAAGATTACATTATACATAGTTTGCAATATGCTGTTCCCATAAATTCCTTTATCGATACTAATTTAACAACATTACATGTTGTACCAATTGCACAACTTTATTACATATTTACTTTTTTTAAATTAATTAGGACAGACAATGTTTTATATATCGGTAGGTCCTAAAACAAATAGTAAGGCTGTCATTTCAATAATCTCTTAGAAAATACGGAGTTATTGCAGAACTTAACAAAAATATTAAGACACTAAACAAATCCATATTTATAAGGAAAATAACCCACAAATTGAAATACATTAAATTAAGAGTCTAAATAACAGTATGCCGAAACACTAATTACAAACCACAGATCTACACACGCAAAAATCATAAATACAGTCAATAAACTGATTAAATTTAATATGTAGGTCAAATGTATGCCTGTTATTTCTATGACGAGTTTAAATCAAATTACAGTAAATATCAGGTCTCAATAACAAATTACTACAAAACAAAATTAAAATCTATATTTATAACGTATTTCAAATGTTAGTTTAGTGTGTGTATAAAAAGTGCATAAAGCAATAGTTTCCATGATTACGGTTGTATGGCTGGAAGTGTTTGTGGAGAGACCATGTTAATTGACTTTGTACTTGACTGTGTAATCCCCTGCTGGATTTTATCTGCAGGCATAATGTAACAAATGTCTGTGTTTGAAATGTTTCAATAAGAAGGAAATAAAATCATTTCCGTAAAAGTTTCATCAAGTGCTTCTTATTTTCCTCTAACATTTAGTGGAGTGCAGACAACGACAGCAATGGAATGTCTGTCTTCCAGAACTGAGACAACTTTTAATGTTACTCACCTACAGTGGAATGGTTTATTGGACAGCTGTTATAATGAAATAATTCTCCGTTATTTGAAAAAAAAAATCATTGTAACATCTTTAACCATTACGAAAATGAGTGGGGCTGTTTCAACTTAAAATAGAAACTCCTTCTACTATTGAGTGTCATGTATGGTCAACATTTACTAAACTGACACGTTCCACATCATTGTGAAATCTCGTATATATCATCTGTGGAACAAGTATTAATCTAATCTAATCTATAAAGTAAAACGTAGCGACCAGTAAGCTAAACACTGTTGACGTGTTTCCAAATGTATGGGACTTATCTATGCTTACAAACAAATGAAACTAAGGGTAACACATAAACACACACACACACACACACACACAAACAAACACAAACACACACATACACAAACGGCAGAGGGAGGAGTGTAACCTCCGACGGGGAACAACGGCGCGCTCACAGCAAGGCGCCTTAGAGAGCTAAGCCGTTCCACCGCGGCCTGATTTTTCAGGTAAGAGAATGTGTTACAAAAATTATTTCACAAAGACTTTACGATTTGTGGAAAGGTAGATGGTTTATTGAAAAGTTAATACATCACATTGAAAAGTGAAAAAAATCAGACTTTTGCCGCTGACTATTCTAAGGGAGAAAAAAAAAACTCTTTGGTGAATTAAAAACGCGCTAAATGTAAGAAAGTGAATGGCTTTGTTAATAAATGTTCATAAAACAATGTGACCTACCCTTATACACTCCGGAATGTTTTTCAAGGATGAAAAGGGGAGGAGTAGATTTATCCCTTTTCCCAAGCAGACGGTCGGGCATTTGGAACCTGGCAAATTCGAACGAGTACGAGTAAAATCGAAAGCATTTGATCGTTGTGTGATAATCGAATACATTGAGATCTTCCGGACTGTCAGTCTATTAAGTTCGAGCGAGCATAGTCGCCAGATGCTGACCTCTAATAGACAATAAACAAAACATTAAGATTGATTGTTGTTGTTGTGGTCTTCAGTACTGAGACTGGTTTATGCAGTTCTCCACCCTACTCTATCCTGAGCAAGCTGCTTCATCTCCTTATAACAACGGCAACCGACATACATTTGAATCTGCTTATTATATTTATCTCTTGGTCTCCCTCTGCGGTTTTTACGCAAAACACTTCCTTCCCATGCTAAATTCACGACTCCTTGATGTCTAAGAATGTGTCCTACTAATCGTTCCCTTCTTTTAGTCAAGGTATAATAGAAATTCCTTCTCTCCCCAATTCTGTTCAGTATCTCCTCATTAGTTACACGATCCACTCACCTAATCTTCCGCATTCTTCTGAAGCACCACATTTCAAAAGCCTCCATCCTCTTTCTGTCCGCACTGTTTATCGTCCATGTTTCACTCCCACACAAGGTAACACTCCACACAAACGCCCTCATAACGGACTGCCTTACTCTTAAATTAATGTTCGATGTTAACAAGTTTCTCTTCTTGAGAAACACTTTTCTTCCCATTGCCGTTCTGCATTTTATATCCTCTGTACTGCGACCGTCATAATGTTATTTTACTGCTCAAGTAACAATAAAGGTGGTAGATGAGTTTTGTTACCTAATCTAATTCCTTCAGCATCGTCTGATTTTCTGACACTACATTCCATTACCCTTGTTTTACTCTTATTAATGTTCATCTTATACGCAACTTTCAATACACCGTCCATTTCGTGCACCTGGTCTTCCAGATTCTTTGCTGTTTTGACAGTATTAAAATGTCATCGGCAAAACGCAATGTTTTTATTTCTTCATCCTGAACTTTAATTCCTTCTCCAAATTTCTCTCTGCTTTCCCTTATAGCTTGATCAATGTACATATTGAATAACGTTGGAGAAAGGCTACAACCCTGTCTTACTCCCTTCCCAACCACCGCATCCCATTCAAGCCCTTCAACTCTAACAACCGCCGACTGGTTTTGTAAAGTTGTAAATAACCTTCCGTCCCTTATATTTTACTCCTGCTTGCTTCAGAATTTGGAGGAGTGTATTCCAATCAACATTGTCCAAAGCTTTCTCCAAATAAACAATAGCTAGAAATGTAGGTTTGCCTTACCTTAATCTATCTTCTAAGATAAGCCATAAAGTGAGTATTGCTTCCCGTAATCCTACATTTTTTATGAATCCAGACTTATCATCCGCGACGTCGGCTTCTACCGGCTTATCCATACCTCTGTAAATAACTCCTGTTAGTATTTTCAAACCATGACTTACTAAACTGATGAATCTGTAATTTTCACACCTATCTGCACCTGTGTTATTTGGAAAGGGGATTATTACATTTTTCTTAAAGCCTGAGGGTATTTCGCCTGTATTACATGTCTTCCACACGGGGTGAAATATTTTTGCCATGGCTGGTTCTCCCAGAGACTTCAGTAGCTCTGAAAGAATGTCATCTACTCCACGGGCCTTGTTTCGACTTAAGGTGCCTCTGTGCTCTGTCAAATTCACCTCTCCGTGAAGTATCTCCTATTTAATCTTTATCTACTTCTGCTTTCCTACAATATTGTCTCTCAGTCAGTTTCCTTTATAGAGCCCCTCTGTATATTCTTTCCACTTTTCAGCTTCTTCCTTCATTGCTCAATCTCAATTCTTAGTCGTCTGTATTCCATTTTGCCTGTTTCATTTTCTGCATTTTCATATCTTGTCCTTTCATCTATTATTTCCTGTGATATCCAAGGATATTTTGTAGGTGTTGCTTTTCTATTTTGTCCTCTGCTGCCATCACTATTTCATCCCCCAATGCTACCCATTTCCACTTCTAGTGTTTTATTCTCCCCACTTCACCCCCCCCCCTCCCCGGTTTCGGTCAATTGTTGCCTAAAGTTCCCTCTGAAATTCTCTATAACTTCAGGTTCCTTCGATTTATCCGTGTCCCATCTCCTAATTTTCCTACCTTTCTGCAGTTGTTTCATTTTAAGCCTACAGTTCGTGACCAATAAGATATGGTCAGAGTCTATATCTACGCCTGGGTATGTCTTACAGTTGAAAACATAGTTCCGAAATCTATGTCTTATCATTATAAAATCTATCTGGTATCTTCGGTGTCTCCTGGTCTCTACCACGTATACAGTCTTCTTTCGTGATACTTGAACCAGGTGTTGGTTATAACTAAATTAAGTTCTGCGCAAAATTCTACCAGGCGGTTTCCTCTTTCATTTCTTTTGCCCTACTATCTTCCCTTCCCTTTCTTTTGCAACTACCGACTTTCAGTTTCCCATAACAATGAAGTTTTCCTCTCCCTTAATTGTCTGAATAATTTCCTTTACCTTCTCATAAATTTCATCGGTGGAGCTAGTTGGCATATAAATCTGTACTACTGTGGTCGGTGTTATCTTTGTATCTATCTTGACTATGATAATGCGATCACTGCGCTGCTCATAGTAGTTTACCTGCATTACTATTTTCTTATTCATTATCAGACCCACACCTGTAATACCCCCAATTGATTGACCATTTTACCTGCGGATGCCATCATCAAACATTCATACAGTAGAGCTGCATATCCTCACAGAAAGTAATGGCTATAGTTTCCCCTTGCTTTAAGCTGTTCGCAGTAACTGTGGGGCAAAGCCATATTAGCTGATGCTACAAGGCCAGCTCTATCAATCATCCAGACTGTGCCCCTGTAACTACTGAAAAGGCTGCTGCCCCTCGTCAGGAACCACACGTTTGTCTGGTCCCTCCACAGATAATCCTCCGCTGTGGTTGCACCTACGGTACTGCTTTTTGTATCGTTGAGGCACGCAAGCCACTCCACCTCAGCAATTTCTGCGGCTCATGGGGATGGTAAGATTGTTAATTATTATATAAATACGCTAACACGAAACTGAGGGTACAGATTTCAATGTTAATGATACAAGAAGGATAATGAAACGTACATAAATCGAAAGGTGGTTTGTCATAGATGTTGGGAATACAAAATGGTGTGTCCACTTAGCCGTTAAGAGTGGTGAAACGAAAAATCAATTTTAGGATGATAGTCCAAATTATTCATAATGTTTGGCACTATATCATAACCCGATGCAGGTGGCATATTGGTACGGGTGAATTTAGCTCAATCAGTGCCGGGCACCGTGGCTTAGCGCGCCCGGTCAGAGGACTGAACGCCTTCGATAATTAAAAAGCTGAGACAACAACGCACCGAACAACAACGAACAAATATGATCTATGATCAGTCACTGCAATGAACGGAACAACCCGTAGAAAAAAAGAAAAGAAAAAAAAAAAGTCAGTTAGCGCCTGCAGTCCCACTCTTAAAGTCCCGCGGCCGAGTCCCACTTCCACCTATGTTCTTGTATCTTCGTAACGTTCAATACTTAATTTTTAAATATAGTTTTTAAATTATTTAAACAATTCAGTTTATGAACGCAGTATTAATGTATTCAGATTCATTACAATAATCGAAGTTACTGTGTTTAAAGAGAAATTGTTTGCAATAATAAATTTCAAAAGACTCCCTTGATTTTCCATAACTACATAGTTTTATTGAAAAATAGTATACCAAGAAGGATTTTCCAATAGTGAAGTGAGATCCAAAGAACACAGTTCCCAATTATTCCTGCATTCGCTATTACTATTAAGAAGTCTCAAGTACAAACTTTTGAAAAAGTTGGGATTTTATTAAGAACACTAGTTTCACACGTGGTTATCTATATGTCTCAGCAAGTAGAGTTCGATCCTGTCATGGTTTGAAATTTTATATTTTATTACATAGAGAACAAGGACATTTATCGAATGATGAAAAGATTTTTGCGAAAAATGTTGTTTTTACTGAAGTTTTGTAATGCTAAATTGTGAAATAAAGCAATTAATTCCCTCGTTTGATTGTTTCATTCTCTCATTTTTCCGCTTTGTCCTTTCTTTCACCCTTTCTCATAGCATTGACGTAAAACCTGTAAGTTTGCACTTCCAATTACATTAATTTTTATTTCTTTTTCATGACTTTGCAAACACAACTGGTCGAATTTTGACCACAGTAAATACTAGTCATAGTAATTCTGGGCCTTTGCATAGAAAGCTGATAGTCAGTCTCTAAGGACAGGTCCTCCCTAAACATTCATATCGTTAAAATCCATGATTAAAGGTCAGATGATCTGGTATGGTCGGTAAAGACTGTCAGGCAAGACTGAATGGGCAAAAACTCTGACCGACCACGATGATTCTGCGGCAGATACAGGGTTAATTCAGCTTGTTGTTAAACGAATCAGATCACAATATCTTGGAGTAACCCTTGATCGTGTACTCACTTACCAGAAACAATGCTCGAACACCAGCAAAAAGTGGTAACCATAAATACCAGGTGATCAAAAAGTCAGTATAAGTTTGAAAACTTAATAAATCACGGAATAATGTAGATAGAGAGGTAAAAATTAACACACATGCTTGGAATGACATGCGTCCCCAGTATACTACAAGTCACATGAGGATGGTAGATGCTGCTCTCAATGATACCTGTCGCATCATTACCGGATGTCTAAGACCTACTCCGTTCGACAACTGTACCGTCTAGCTGGTATTGCCCCTCCCGACATTCGTCAAGAGGTTGCAGCAAAAAGTGAGAAGAAGAAGGCGGAAACATCTGAAGCTCACCCTCTGTATGGAAACAGGCCAGCTACTCCAAGACTCAAATCTAGGAAAAGTTTCCTCAGAACAACAGAGGCTCTTAACGGGACACCTCAGCAATTCCGTATCGGCATGTGGCACGCGGGCTGCACTGTGAGGAACTGCCACCCGATCACATGGAGAAATGGAGTACTTGGAGATCACTGAAAAGATTACGGGCAGGCGTGACAAGAAGTAAAATCAACCCAGAAGTGGCGTTTCAACACATAGACCCCATTGTTAGAGTGTGGTGAAATCCAGATGATGTCCCATTTGTTACAGTGTAGTTGGTGCTCTAAAACGTGCTCTTTCAGGCTACAGAAGATGCAATGGATGTCGCCAACTTTTGGGCAAAAGTGGTATAGACAATTTTGTAAAGTGTGACTTCGTATATAATGTATATAACCCGGTAAAAGTTTCTTTCTTTGTAAATGTATACCTGGAATTAATGCTTCTGATACGAATAAATAAATAAATAAAGACTGAATGAGCAAAAACGCTGATGTAAACCGAACACGATGATTCCGTGGCAGATACAGGGTTAATTCAGACTGTTGTTCCACGAATCAGATATAACTTGTTGACTGGCTTTGGCGTTCGTTTCTTTTGCCATCACCGCACCAAATCAGTTTGCCGATTCTTAGATTATCTTGACAAGTATTCAGGAAGGTCTGTCCATCAAAGGACAGGAACCACCGCCTCTTTGTTTGTAGCCAGTACGCATTCTCTCCTTCGGGTTTTTCAGCCGACCAGTTCGCTATGAGCGTGGCACGGAACAGCAGAGTGTGCCCCCACAAGAGCGGCGCAATCGCGTTTACATATTTTTGTTCAGTTATCGGAGGCAGCGGCAGGAACACGTTTCGCTGCGAGAGCGAGATAACATTAGCGGCGATGCGGTACAAAGGACGCCCCGCCCTGCCCTGTTCCACGCACTGCTCGCGCCTTTGTACTGTACAAGAAAGACGACCGTAGGCCAGGTACCTCAACTTACGGTGCGCTTAAATTTATCACTGCGATATATTTGGTGTGTACGACATAGAGCAATGTTTCAAGGACTTCTGCCTTTCAGAAATTGAACAAAATATGAAACCTTATATTTTTGTAATTAATTTTGAAAACATTATCTGATTATTAATTCATACAAAAGTCAGTGTAGGTCGCATTTTTGTTTTAAGTAGACCTATTCGGCCATTTAATTATGTCAGTCATATATACTCATCTATTTATATATTTTGGACGAGATTACAGCGTTCATTTAATGAAATAAATCGCAATTTGTCATCAGTTATGGCTTCACTGTACTGGGTTTGGATGGGACACGAAAGTGTGGCGAATGAAAATTTGTGCCCGGCCGGGATTCGAACCCGGGATCTCCTGCTTACTAGGCTGACGCGTTGACCACTCTCTCTGTCTCTCTTTTTGTTTCTATGGGTAGTTCTTGTCCTTGCGGACACTGATCGTATTTGTTCGTTTTGGTTCTACGTGTTCTTTGGCTCAGCTTTTTCATTACAGAGAGTGTCCAGCCCTCTGACCGAGCGCGCTGAGCCACGGCGCCCAGCGACTACTCCGCCACCGAGGACACAGAGACCAGCCCGACTGCAGAGGGCTCTTCCCTGCACGTCTCCCGCCACACCCAAATCTCCATTCGCCACGCTGTTTCTTTCATAATACCACAGCCTATCTGTTCTGTAATGCTCGCAGCCACAATACTGTATTTAGGACAAATGTAGGAACACGGGCGGCAATACTCACATTATCACATGTTTGAAGATGGGCTAAGGAAAGGAAAACCTACGTTTTTAGCACTTGTAAATTTGGAGAAAGGTTTAGACAATGTCGATTGGAATACTCTCTCTCAAATTCTGAAGAAAACTGGGGTAAAATATAGGGAGCAAAGAGTTATATGGAGCTTATACAAAAACAAAACAGCAATTATTTGTCAAAGGGCATGAAAGGGGCGTAGAGGTTGGGAAGGAAGTAAGACAGGGTTGTAGCCTGTCAGAGACCGTAAAGGATCTGGAAGAGCAACAGAATGGAATGGAAAGTGTCTTGAAACGAGGATATAAGATGAACATCAACAAGAATAAAACAAGGACAGTGGAATGTAGCGTCAGAAAATCTGGCGATGCTGAAGGAATTAGATTAGGTAATGAGACAATAAAAGTAGCAGAGGAGTTTTGTTATTTGGTTATAAGGATAACTTCTGATGGCCGAAGTAAAGAAAATATGAAGTGCAGAGAGGCTATGGGAAGAAAAGCGTTACTGAAGAAGTATATGTTTGGAGTTTAGCTTTGTATGAAAGTGAAACGTGGACGACAAGAGTTCAGACTAAAAGATGATAGAAGCCTTTGAAATGTGGAGCTAGAGACGAAAATTAGATGGGTAGATCACGTAACTAATGAGGAGGTGTTTAACCGAATTGGGGAGAAGAGAAGTTTCTGGCATAGTTTGACTAATAGAAGAGATTGGTTGGTGGCACACATTCTGAGAGATCAAGGAATCATCAACTTAGAGGGAAGTGTGTGGGGTAAAAATCGTAGAGGGAGACCGAGGGACGATTCAAAAGGATGTAGGTTGCCGAACGTATTCTCAGATGAAGAGACGTTCATAGGAAAGGGTAGCGTGGAGAGCTACTTCAAGTCAGTCTGCGGACTGAAGACCACAACAACAGGTATTTAGTTAAATTCTCGGATTTCTTTTAATGGTCATATGGATTACTTCACATTTAATGTTATTAAGGGTTAATTGTCAATTCCTTACATAATGCAGATATCTTATGTAATTCATTTTACTGTTTCTTGTGACATTCTGGTGACTTTACTGACAAAAATATGACATAATTAGACTGCGAACAGCCTGAGGGAGCTTCCCACATTGACTCCTAAATCGTTTATAACTGTAAGGTACAGTAGGGGCCCCTATGAAGCTTCATTGCGGGTATCCATTCTATTTTTGTCGATGTACTGTGCCGTTTCGTACAGTAATTCACAATTCTAATTGCACAATTATGGCGATATTCAATAAGCACGCGATTTGGTTAGAAGTCGCTTGTGAGGTACAGTGTCAAAAGAAATTTGGAATTGATTTGAAATCCCTTGTCCATTGCACTCATTTCATGATGAGTAAAAATAGTGTGTCACTAAAGCAATATTTTCTGAATTCGTGTTGACTATGGGAGAATATATCGTGTACTTCGTGGTAGTTCTTAATGTTCTAAAAAGCAGCTGCAAGTCAACGACAATGATACACGCATGTAATTATGCGGAACACTCCTATTGCCTTTCTTGAGTACTGGAGTGGCCTGTTTTAGGGTAGGGATCTATCACAGAGCGACATGTTGTAAGAACCTTTTGAGGCTTAGTAGATACTAGTATGTTATCTTCATTCAATAGGTACAGAATGTGCAACGATGTCAAAAAAGTGTACGATTAAACGCTGTAGGTCACGTCATAGCGGCGGCACGGACTGAGGCGCCTTGTCACGCTTTAGGTGGGCCCTCCCGTCGGAGGCTCGAATCTCCCGTTGGGCAGAGATATGTGTGTTTCCCTTAGCATCAATTAGTTTAAGTAGGTTTTATGGCTAGGGACCAATGGCATCAGAAGTACGACAATGAGGTTAACGATATGCATTAAGCAGCTGTATCTGTGAGGATAAATATATGCTAAAATTAAGGACACTTCTGAACTATAAGTACCAAGAAGAAGAACTAATTTTCTGCGATATTTGTAATGCTTGGAGGTACAAGTTTCATTTACGCGAGTATTCATTAACGTAAAAGGCGTTGTCTATTGATACTGCAGTTACATCATGTAAATTCTTGTAAGATGTTGAAAGCGCTGTCCGTACTGGCATACTCAGCGATATGAATGTTTACTCGTAAAGCCAGCATCTAAAATGGAAAGAAAGAAAATATGAATCATTATTTAGCGTCCTATTTAAAAAATGAATCTTTTCGATATAAGTATGAGTTTCCTTTCAAGTACGATATCTGGAAAAGTTGAAGACGTCAATTCCAGGTAAAACCGGTAAGCAATCACTTCGCTTTGAATGTTACCAATATTAAACTCTCGTCTGAGGTAGAATGAAGAGAAAAAGTGACATTGAGGGCAGCGATGCAATCTCCCTCTGCCGAGAAAATGTAATATCTTTAAAAGGATTAAACGACGTACTCGTGTCTTCGAAGTAACAGATTCATCCCATCATAACGCTGGCTCTCTTTTTGCTGCATAAGAATTAATATCCGTCACATTTGTGACGAAAGCATTTTAAATCATTGGATTAAACTTTCTATAGGCAATTGAATGAAAATGAGAACACATATAAACGGACTATAAGCATAGGTGAGAACAAATAATTAGCTTCTCTCCAGCAGTTGTCAGCAACAAATCATTTGACTGTTGCAAGATCAGTCGTTACCAGCAATGAGAAACAACTTTTAAAACTGAATTCAGGAATGCAGGTACAATCCGTTGTTACTCTTTCTAGTTTTTAGCGTTTTAGTTCTTCAAAAGAACTGGGGCGTCTTCGGATTTCACAGTTCCAGCCTTTTCATTGAGTAAATCACGGAGTTCTTCCAGGTAAACTTAGGCATTGTGGTATTACTGGAGCAGTGCACAAATGGTTTACATCAAACTTAAGTGGAAGAGTATAGAAGCTTTAAACTAGTGCTTCCGATAAACTGCAAAAAATCTGCTGATTTTTCATATTGGGGAGCTATGAAGAATGGGGTCCCACAAGGTTCAGTCTTGGGTCCTTAGCTGTTCTTTCGTATATATTAATGATTTGTCATTCTATATTCATAATGATGCAAAGGTAGTTATTTTTCCTAACAATACAAGTACAATAATCGCTCTCGGCAGACAAGAGTTAACTGATGAAATTGTAAATAATGCCTTTCAGAAAATTATTAAGTGGTTATCTGAAAATGGACTCTTATTAAACTTTGATAAGCTGCAATACATACAGTTCCATCATTAAGAAAATATAGTCTTTGAACAACGGCGGAGTGGCCAAGCGCTTAGAGGCGCTTTGCTACGATGCGCGAGGGCACTCCCCGTTGGGGTTTTGAATACCCCCTCGGAAATAGACGTTTATGTTGTCTTTAGTATAAAGTAGTTCACAAGTGATTTTTAAGTTTAGGGACTGATGACCCCGCAGTTTAGTCCCATAAGCTTAACAAACAGTTTTTTTATTTTTTAGTCCTTGAAGAAGGTTTGTACCTAAGGAAGAATATTTGTAGTTTTTAGGTGTGTGCATTGATGAGAAATTAAATTAGAAGCAGCACAATGACGATCTACTGAAAAGTTTGAGTTCGGCAACGTATGCTATTAGGGTTATTGCAAGATTTGGATACAAACGTTCACAGTAAATTAGCTTATTATGTCAATTTTCATTCACTGCTTTTATACGATATAATATTTTTGTGTAAGTCATCACTGAGCAAGAAAGTATTCCTTGCACAAAAGAGCGTAATTAGAATAATTTCTGGATCTCACCCAAGATCATCTTGCAGACATTTAAGGATCTAGGAATCTTCGCAGTTATCAATAACCCGACCCACTGCAAAAGTAATAGCAGTATACATAGCTACAACACTACGAAAATGGATGATGTACTACATTCGAGGGGAATTCTAACATTAGCATAAATGGGGTGAATTATGCTGCCGCAAAATCTTTGGTCACCTAACAGATGACATCAAATGTCTGACATATAGCCAACAAGTATTAAAAATATTGGAAACCTTCATCTACTCAGTAGATGAATTTTACACAGAAATTAGAATTTCATTAAAAATATAAAAAAATTTACACGTTCCACATCATCACGAAATCTCGTATCCATGATATATGGAAGAAGTACTAATTTCATGTAATCTAATCTAATGTGCTGACCGACAGTAATAAAGATTAAACTGCTTGTACACGACTTTATATAATTAAACTTTAGTTTGTACTACATTAGTTAAAGAATGACAATTACAACACCGAAAATTATATTACGCGGCGCTGTTAATGTAACCTTTCAATCACTCTAGTTTAAATGCTCTCTAAACGTTAATAAATAATAAAATAATTTAATCTTTGTTGCTGTCTAAATTATCCAATACCTTCTTTATGTTAAACGTAATTTTAACGGGAGTTACAACTACTGTTGTACGATTGGTTTTGCGCTCCAGTCTACTGCTTTACTTAAACTGTACATTATGATTGTGTTATTTTGTTAGAAAAGGCGAAAGCGCTGGTTAAAAGGAAATGTACAAAGTGCAGTATGTGACCTCATTCAAAAACCAATCATGTTCTGGAAAATTTTTACAATTTTATGAGTCATTCCGTCAATTCAATAGCTTACTTATATCTAGTTTGGCATTGGGTCCATATGTTTCCATTAATAATGCAGGTCTACAAAATTTACTTTCGGTATGTACTGAAGGTAACATACCTCTTATTTAGTTCAACACTATATGGAAATAAAAAAATGCTTCCTTTTTCTTGATTTAATTAATATAATTAAAAATAACGTTTTTTTAAAGTTATCATCTCCCTGTCGATTACACTCATAACATTATACAAGTAAAGAGCTACCTATGTGTCGCTAGATCAGTAGTTTCTGAATCCGTATTGTGTAAGAGTCAATAGGTCGTATGCTCTTAGAGGTAGTTCAAAATGTTTGAGGAAAGTATATGTTCTAAAATCCAGTTGCAAACCGACGTCAATATAGGCCTACTTGATGGGGGTGCCACAGTGTGCAGTAATATTTCAAAATGGGAAACAAGCATAGTGTAGGCAGTTTGCTAAAGTATTGCTATTGCTAAGTGGTATGGAATTCTTACCAGATGAGACTACGGAGGACATAGAACAAATAATCGAAGAAAGTTATTTTTTGATATTATCGTCAAATGGAGTAGACCACATAACAAAAATTGTACTCGATTTTCTCTGCTGGTTATTAAAACAATGGCGTTTACTGTCGGAACGAGATGTATGTATTTAACTTCAGTCACATACTATGCCCTAATAATGTCAAAATATTTTGTTAACCACCCCAAAATAGAAAGAAACGATCACGATAGTAAAATAAAAAGTAACAAAAAGATATAAATTGAAGATTATTTCTGCGTGTAGTTGGAGACTGGAGCGACTGGAGTTCCAGCAAAATACTCTGAGAACGGTTCCTTGAAGTCACCGTCAGGCACCTAAATGTGAATCATAATCATGAGCTGCAGATGCTTTACAATAATTGTTACGTATTGATGGAATAGACATACGAGTACTTCCAACACCCTCCCTTAAATACTCTGCCCATCAGTTCCACCATCTCCATATCTATGTTTCAACCACTTTCTGTTCTATTAAGTTTCTAGGTGCTAGCTGAAAACACGTTGTTGCTAAGGCATTCATTTATTAGATCATTCTGTTAGTCAATGTACTTCTCGTTTCTTTCTCTGTCCATCTCATTCCCCACTCTCTCTCGATATCTGTCTCCATATTCTGTTTTCTCCTGTTTCTCCCCTTTATTCTCCTCCTGCACCACCTCTCTCTTTTCCTTTCCCTCCTCCCCCTCCACCTCCGCTCTCGACAGCCCCATCCATTCCCCCACCTCTGTCATTACCTACTCTGCTGCCAATCTCTCACTGTCCCCTCTCAATATTCATCTCCTCCCTCCCCTATATGTAAAAACTTCATATACTTGCCCATTGATCACCGTTCAAACGATGCGGAAGTCCGAAGTAACGCACCCTCCGCCATGCACCATACGAAATTAAGGAGAATTAATTTTTCAGTATTATGGCAGCCTCATGGCTCTAAATAAACGCCACGTAAACGTGAAGTAAAGAGCTGAGACATTAAAATATCGTACGGTACTACGCAAAAATTACAATTCTAACTAATATCGATGTAAAATATTTTACCATATTTAGTTGACACGTTTGGATGATTTTCACTGCTCGAGGCTATTATGGGATCAGGTGAGATATCATACAATATATGATATATATCGAATTATATGATATATATTACATTTTGACTGTAATGAACAGGCTCTATAATTCATTAGTTTATTCTGTCCTAATTTGTATATTTTTGTACTTTTGTTTTATGTTTTAGACTTGAGCAGCTTGGTTCCGTAGTAACTACTCTTTAGTTGACACGTTTGGATGATTTTCACTGCGCAAGACTATTATGGGATCAGGTGAGAGATCATACACGTGTCAATTAAAGAGTAGTTACTACAGAACCAAGCTGCTCAAGTCTAAAACATAAAACAAAAGTACAAAAATATACAAATTAGGACAGCATAAACTAATGAATTACAGAGCCTGTTCATTGCAGTCAAAATTCAGTCAAAGTGGCGGCAAGTTATTCAGCTTAAACTGGAGACTATTATCCTGCACAAGCTTTTCGAGGAATCAACGTCACAACATTAAACACATTCTGGAAACTGACTGGAACTATTTGACATTACACTATGTATTTAGACACAACTGCACGTCTGAGAGTACTTTCAGAGCTGTTGGTGAACGAAACTTCAGCTTTCAGTGGAGTCTCCTCCCAGAGCTGATACTGACGGCTCCGACGAAGCACACGCAGCCTCCACCCCCAGGCCAACAGCTGCCACAGGGGAGTCGTTATTTTTCTCTCCGACGCCTGAACACCCCATCTCTCTAAGCGCTCTCAGATAACACTTGATGTTGACACATAGCCACAGATGTATCAATAGGCAGAGCGAAACGGGGGAGGGAAGGGTGTTATTATACATTAAGACAACCCTCCCCCTCCCCGACTTCTAACGGATTGTAGAGCATAAATCCATGCTTTACAGGCGGCTCTCAAACTACTTGCGAAGCATGTCTCTCAATAACCATCGATAAATGGACTTCCTTCCCTTAATTAATTTCGTTAATTCGACTCAAACAATGTCTTCTATTATGGGGAAAATAATATCTCTTTCATATCAATATTGTTACGTAGCAGAGTAGTCTGTGGCGGATTAAAGAAGGGGGGCACCCGTCCCGGGCCTCCGGTCTTGGGGGGCCTCCAAAAACCTGGGAAGCAAGGCTTTTTTTTTTTTTTTTTTTTTTTTTTTTTGTGCGCTTGGAATCTCGTCTGCTGGGGCCTCCAGAACTCAAGAGAAATTTTTTTTCAGACTGTCCCGTGTCTCTCGTCCTGGGGGGCCTCCAATTATTTTTTATAGTAATACATAGTGGACGAGAGGGGTGGCTCATTTCGTTCCGTTGTTCCGCCGCCACCCCGGGCCTCCAGCAACCTTAGGTCGCCACAGAGAGTAGTGGTAATAGTAATAGAACGTAGCGAAGAATACTGGATTGCAGACCCACCCTGTCCGTACTTTCATTTAGAATGTAGAGTTCTAGTATCTTATATATGTATTCGGAAATAAAGTTCCAGAACTTTCTGTTAGTGTATATACAGGGAGTTTATAATTAAAGTCGAACACTCAAACCGCCTTAAAGTAACACCATTTATCGGATTGACGTTAAATTGCAACAGAATATTATCGGAGAATGGGGAAAACGTATGGCAGAAGAAAAATTGATCAATAAACGGCGCTGTAAGCATCATAATTTACTATTGGTCGACTACAAATAACAAATGAATGATACAACACTGCCAAAGGTGTACGATAGACGTTAAATAAACCTCGGGTACAAGTGTGATAGTTACGTATCCCCATCCACCATGTGAAGGTCATATCAAATTTTATAGGAAAAAATCGGTTTTCTATAGTCGTGATACCAAGAACCGCATAAAAAGAATGTATCACATCGGCTTTGTAATTTCCGTGTGACTAGCTCACAACGTGGCCAATATGCAGTCCACCATTAGCTGTAAGAAGCTCTAATCGAGAAACATCACGTTCCACAACTGAGTTAAGTGTTCCTTGTGTGACGTTGAGAATGCGTTGTTCAACACCTGCCTTCAGGACAGCTAAGTTCGCAGTCAGAACACTGAACATCAGATCTTTCAGATTGAACCAGAGTCAGAAGTCACACGAAATAAGATCAGGTGATAGTGACGGCCAGGTTGCAGTGAAATGGCGGCTGATATTCCTGCAGTGGCTGCTTAACTGGATTTACTGACGTGCGGCATCTTGCATAGATCCGATCCACACATCCGCGATGTCGGAGAGCTGGACAAACGTGGTAGCACTAAAGACACTAATAGCGCTTACGAAAGACGATACAGGTAACAAGACCGGAAACACCTGTGTCTTCTAAAAGGTATGGTCCTATCATAAATGATGCCGTTAACCTGCATGAAGCGGTACTGATTTATTTGCGTCTGGATTTTCTGTTTCCTATATATGATAATTCTGTGTGTGGACATTTCCTGTTGGATGGAAGTGGGCTTCCTCAGTCCAAAAATCGCCCAGGGACATTCTTCGTCCACTTCCGCGTCAACAAGAATATTTAAACCTAAGTCACTCTTGCTATCAGGTCAACTGGAAGCATCTCTGAGCACATGGATAACTTTGAATGAGTAGGAGAGAAATATTTTTCTAAGGATTTTACGTGTTATGCTCACAGGTCTGTGTTACTTTCGGACAGTTCTTCGTGCACTGCACGTTTTCACACAACCACTCGAATCATGCTCCATTGTTGTGGTCATTTCTTCCATTGACGTCGAATCAATTCGTTTCTTCCCTCTAACATGTTGCACAACAAAGAAACCCGTCTTTTCGAAATTCCGAATTACTTTCTCCAGACCCACAGCAGTCATCATTGTTGTAAAACAGCTTTACCAGTAAAACACGATCCTGCATTGAGACAGTCATGGCGGACGTTTCAGACGCGAAATGAGGAAAAACCATGTTTATAGAAATTTAAATGTGTCGTGTGCATATTCTGAACATACAGCGCTATCCACTGATCAATTTTCACACAATTTTTTTCTGTCATACGTTTTCCCCTTCTCTGATAATATTTCGTTGCAAATTGACATCATTCTGACCAGTGGTGTTATTTTTACACGGTTTTGAAAATTTAATTATAATCACCCTGTATACTGTGCGACCTCCGCCAGAGTCAGTTTATTTTCATCTCATGCACAGTTGTTACAAGTACTAAATAAATCATTGTTAACTAGCTACTTAGCTTCAGCAACGTAACAATAATAATATCCGATACATCCGTTTTTCACCTGTTAGAAGACAATTTTTAGTCTAAGTAACTACATTAATGAAGTGATGGAAGTCCATTAAGAGACGAGCTTCGGAAAGTTTGAGAGGCGTCTGTGCAACATGGCATATTATCTCTGAAATCCATGCTAAGCTGCGGCGGGTTGCTAGTGGAGGATAAATTTTCCATAATTGAGTGAAGCTAACCTGGTGCTAAAAAGAAAATAGTTCCATCGACATCAACACGGATGTTTTCTAGTCTCATTTGAAGAAACGAAAGCCGAGCATATACGCTTTAAAGGTAATTAACCCTCCCACTTCACACTTGACTTTAATAACGTATCAACATGCGGTTCACAGGAACAAAGTAAAATATCATCTACTAAGTGTTGAAAGGGAATTATTATTGCATTGTATTATGTTTAAATAAGTATATATTTTCCTGCAATGTTTCTTTTATTATTATTGCAAATACAAGTCTCACAGAGTATTTGTAAAATGTGCATAATATCACAGTTCATAACAAACGATTTTTTCAAATTTCAATGTACAGAATGCAACAGAATGTGTTAATGGGATTTATGTAGTTATTATAAAGAGAAGGATAATGTTTGCAAATTTTGAACGTGTCACACTTCAACAACGCACGGAAAATTAGTTTTACATCTGCTTCATTACGTGTATATGTTCAACATTCTATACTTTAAAGATTATTACAATACAGTTCAATGTAATATGATGATGCTGATTGTGCAGGGATAATATCATAGCGTGCTTACAAATTTAGTTATTCTTTAATATATTTTTTCAGAACAGAGTGGAAAAACCATAACTAATATGAGTTACTGCAAGTACTGACATTGATCACCTTTGGTTAAATGACTGCTCTAAGCTCATCACAAATCGCCCTTTTACAATGTTTACAATTTGACGCTACCTTATCAAAAATATAAATGTTTCAGTTAACATTTCATACATGTTGACACTATTACCAATACAATAAGCACAAGGTTTCAGTAAATTTTAGCTAACATACATGTGAGAAATAATGTGCAAATGCTCCGGGGTGCAACCTTATGGGTGAGGATATCTGTCTTCTTTTCAACATCTGAGATTAATTCGCACTCATCAGAAAATGCGTCCTAATTTTTGCGTTCTGGTTTAACTTTCAACCCATTCCACAATACGCTGCGTATTGCATATGGCATAATTATTTTTGTATTTTTCATCTACCCACAACACACACTTCAGAATGCCAGTGTGCGCATCACGTTTAATTTATCTTATGAACAAGTCTAAACGGAGAAATGTAATGAACAGTGCGTATCAACTGTAATGGGTGTTCCTTTTCCTGTGATATTCCCTTCCATTAGCGTTGAAATGAAGTATGTGGCACAAAGAGGCTGAAACACTCTCAGAAGAAACATAAATTTCAAGAGACTGTTCACGTCCTTATTCCTTGCTTGTGGTGTGGAGGAGAACAATATGAAAGCTTGGCAAATAACTCAGGGTGTTGTTTTGCTTCAATACCGGACAGCGCAGAACAAAAAGCTGTACTTGCCGCAGCACGGAACTGTCTTCTGTTTCGAATCGACAAGCACAGACACTTTGGCCATAGCATTATCAGAGTCATTTTTGTTACATGTAATACCAACGGTGGGGAGCTCGGACGACCTGACTAAAATAGACATTTTAATTTGTCATAATGCAAATTTACTTACTTCTGATTCCACTTACAATATTTATAAATGCTTAGACATTACTTTTTAGTAAAAGGTATTTAAAAAAATAAAACAGCAACAAAATCAACAATTCACTTTGTATTATTTCTTTTCAGTAACGTTTATAATGTCTTCTCCATTAATTTCACTGTAACTCATGAGGCAAAATTAATTTCCTGTCTCATTCTGAAACACAATTATAACAGAATACTGTCTTCTAGCTGTGTTTCCCGCAGACGTGTTTGCAGCACTAGGAGTAGGCAAAACAGCTGTCTTTTTCACCGACTCGTGGTCCACAAGTTCCAGGCTCTGGTGCTGATAGTGTAGTGCAACCAATCTTCCTTTGTGGAATGCTTTTCATTACATTTATTAATGGCTGCTGAAGCCCGTAAATTTTTTTTTGGGCCCATTTTTCTACATGAGGTTTCATTACATCAAGACCTTAGTTAGTGACAAAATGTTTCTCAGTTTTAGCAAATTATTTTTCCAATTTAGATACTTGAGAATGAACATGGATTTCGTTCCTCTCTTCATGCTGTAAAGTCTCGACTTATGGCCTGTGGTGTCCGAGTCTCTCTTTGTAGAATTATAAAAAAAGATATATTTTAGCCTTTACTGAGTCTTCCCTAAAAATATTGTAGGGAAGGCGAACCAAAGACTACGTTTCAATGGCAAGACAGAAGATGCAACAGTTCTACTAAAGAAACTGCCTACACTACACTTGTGCGTCCTATTTTGGAGTATTCCTGCTCATTGTGGGATCCTCAATAGGTGGGAGTGACGGACGATTTAGAGAAAATTCAAAGAAGGGCAGCTCGTTTTCTATTATCACGATATAGGGGAGATAGCGTCCGGAAATGATGCACGAGCTGGGGTGGAAATCATTAAAAGAAAGGCGTCATTTGTTGCGGAGAGATCTATTTGCGAAATTCCTTTCACCAACTTTTTCTTCAGAATGGGAACATATATTGTTAACCTACATAGGGAGACATGACCATCACAATAAAATAAATCAGATCAACAACAGAAAGATTTAAGTATTCCTTTTTCCCGCGAGCTATTAAAGAGTGGAACTATAGAAAAATATCATAAAAGGTGTTTGATGACCCCTTTGCCACGCACTTCAGAGTGATTTGCAGAGTATCCATGTAGATGTAGAATGATTCCTTCTAAGTTGAATGTATAATCAAAAACCGCTTTCGTTTCTCACGGACCAGAAATGATGCGAGAGCAACTGGTAGACTCGGAATGTTAGCATTTACAAAGAAGGGTGAGTGTACACTGTGGGCAGATGTAGTCTTTAGCTCTTCAGGTTTCCGTCGTCTCAAGGTGCCATCTGGGGTGAGGTGCAAATGAGTCACTAGAGTTTCAGCAAGCTGTACTAACAAATCGTGGTAACATTGTGGCCTGATTCCTAAATGGGTTTTTATTAGTCTCTTCACAATATCCAATACTTCATTTGGATGGTACGGATTTTCAGAATTTCCATGCTGATCACATATCTAGTGTCAAAATAAACAACATTCCAATTAGATGCCGTATTTTCCATGTTTTTACTTTATAAATAACATGAATGGACAGCGCCCATGGAACAAAGACAACATATCATCCATTGTGTTGTGTACACCACGAATGAAATAGAATGGAGATGAAGAATTTCACACGTTGGAGCAAACTTCAGTGTGAATCGAAGAATTTCTAATGTATTCTTTTAAGAAAATCTGAATGTTATAGTTAATTCTAGAAATCAGCTTCACTGTTATCAAATCTGATTTATTGAAAACCTTTTGAAGCCATCTTTCATTAGAACTACCACACAAATGTATTCTACTCATGTTACTTCTTCAACAGAAACAGTGAAAATGCTCGACTTCATAATAATATGTTTGAAGGTAACAATACAAAAGTTGGTTTAATTTTAAATATTTAAAACCTACGTCTCAGCCACCTGAAATCTCTCCTTCCTGTTACCTGCAAGGTGCGGAGTTGGCTCCTAAATCCCATAGAGAATATAATAAAATAAATTTAATAAATAACTAATAAAAGTTTTAAATGAAAAAATTGTAAATGCAGTAATGAGCAATTACATTTGATTCCTAGTTCATATGTCATAGTACGTGGATACAGAATACAAATATTTAGCCAGTGGTCCTAGGAAGCCACGTCTCCCCAGTTCGTGAGTGGAATAAAAGTGGCGAGAGATAGTTCTTCGCCGGCCGCGGTGGCCGAGGGTACTGAGGCGCTCCAGCCACGGTCTGCACGGCCACTACGGTCGGAGGTTCGAATCCCCCCCTCGGGCATGGATATTTGTGCCGTCCTTAGTCTTAGCTAGTTCGTAAGTAGTTTGTAAGCTTAGAGACTGATGACCCCGTAGTTAAGTCCCATAAGTTGTACAAACATTTGATTTGATTTGATAGTTCTTCACTGTTGCTTCGTATTTAACCCCGCAGCGTTCCACCGGGCCGTGGGGCCGACGGACGTGGTTTGCCGCGGCAGTGGTATGTCCAGCGGCACAGAGTAATATTTGTCTGTGCCAGCGGGCCCTCAGGCGGCATTCACCGCGCGGCCTGGCAGGTACCTGGGCGCTAATGCCGGCTTACACCGCGGCCGGTCCCTTTGCCTGTGGGTCTGCGGACGTGAACAGCCGCAGGGCTGCGTGCCGGCACAGACATATATCCAATCTGTGCTGACAAACACAGACTGGTCGCTTCAAATGTTCGGTCATAGGATGCAAAAATAAATACTTAGTGCAAATTTGTGAATTCTTCCGTAACTTCTTGATAGATATTAAACCTTAGATATTCTTAATTAAACAAAAAATTCTGGCATTATTATTTCTAGAATAATCTGACCTGGGTTGCGGTAAAAAATATTTATTTAAATGGCGACTAGTGTCGAGCGAAGCCCATAGATGCCCAAAGACTGTGACAATCACATTACAGTTACCCATATCCTACGATTTTATTAACTGCTAAAATATGGTTGTCACATTTCTTTTTTACATGGTTGTTTGAAACTGGGCTTCGGCCGAAACTAGTCGCCGTTTAAATAAATCAGGATGTTTAGAAACTTGAATATTTCCTTATATAATTCTTAAGCAAAAGTCGTACATCATCGATTATTTCTACTGTACAATAACAATTGGGTCCCGTATAAAAGGTATTCAGTAATGTTGAATATTATGTTTTTAAGTTTCCCTGCAGATAATTTGTTGGATTAATGGTCTCAAAATATAGTGGTTAGATTCAAAAGTGTGACTCGGCTTCCAGATACTTCCGTCGAAAGTAGTTTGCGCGAGAATTACTGCGCTAGTACAGAAGAACGTCAACGTTTAGTCGTTACGGATTCTAGAGCGTTTGAATCTCAATTTGCGTACAAAAATATAATCAAGTACCAGTATGCCAAATAAAATTCAGATGTATATAAAGATCTTATAATGATTCTTAAGAACTAAGCACAAATAAAAGAAAACCTTTGATGAAGAGTGTCATCCCATGTCAGCTCACCTATCATTCCCTGTTCGACCATTGCTGATTTTGTTGAAATTTTATATGAACATTCGCTGAAATTTCTCTTACCAACCTATTAAGTTTTAAGTTTCATGAGCAGCATGCATTTACAGTCGGAGATATAACCCAAAATTAGCACTTTTCTCACGCCGTGATTTACGCGTTCACATTTGATTCAAATCATCTAGCATTGTTGGCCTGCGTTGGTTGACCATTTTCATTTTCATTAACGAAATCTTCTTGGCTTACAAGCCGCGTCATGTGGTTTACTGTGTTTTTAAACCACATGACGCGGCTTTTAACCCGAGAAGACTTCATTAATGGATATCGCCGCGAAAACATGCACTCATATACATTTACATTTTGTTTGCAGTTAAAATAATGTTCTATCTAATAAGCCCAGTTTGGAAAGCTTTATAAAACGAAAATAAGTTTGAAAATACAGCATTTTTAACCTTTCTAATATCTTCAACTTTTACACTTAATTTATTTATTATTGGAAAGCGGCACATAAACGAAGCTTCATGTTTCAGAACCTTGTAGTTAGTTAGCCCTAAGATACAACGCGCCAAATTTTGATGTTTTTTGAGCCGCAAATTTTTAGAGCAACTTTGTTTAAACTTTTATGATTGTATATAGCATGTAAAATTCTTTTCAATATTATTCCTATGAAAACGCATACATTTCTACTCGATGGCCAAATTTCATATTTGTCATCGAAATATTTCCCGAGTTATAACAGCTCAAAGTCGCCAGGAATTCACACTTGCCCTTCGCAAAATTGCGCATGGCGTCAAACAAATGATTATAACTCGTCCAGTATTGCATCAACGAATCTTAAAATCTATGATTATTGATGGATTGGCGACATGTTCGAATGTTCACATAAATTTTTCCGTCATGGTAGAGCAAGAAAATATTCCGAAATTATGCGATTTGACACGGAATGACCCAGGGCCTACATGTTAATAGCGTAAGGAGTTTCAGTGTACTTTGTCTGGCAATTATTTCAAGATTCAAAGTTAAGGAATAAGTGTCCAGATATTCTGTTTATTTGTAACGTCAGCAAGCACACTGCGAGACTGGTTCCAGAAATAGTCCGGCCAGGGCGAGGACGGCCAGGCGGAGAGCTCAGGCACACACAACAGGCCGCGGATACGGCGGCCAGCGCAGGTAGGCGGATTAGGCGGCCGCCGGGGCAGGCTTGACTCGGCCAGCCGGACGCGCAGGTGCACCACTCAACGGGTTAATAATCCTTGTTTATATGAACTGCTCAGCTTTCTACTTCTCCGCATGTATAAGATAAGCACAACATCAAAGTCGAATTAATTTTTGAAATTAGGCAAGTAATTCGCCTTTTTTAAAACAATGATCATTTGTTTAATATATATATATATATCCGTTCCGATTTCCGTACTTCTGCACACGTACGAATAGAATTTGTTACATATGGAATTTACTGAGTTTGATATTTCATAAGCTAAACACTTACCACCTCTGACGAAATCGGTTTGTTCTTCACATTAAGCGGAATGCGTTTTCTGAAATTATCTTTCATCACATAAATGTGTATGACAGTGAGGCAATCACAGAGAATATTCCGTTCCATGTTTAAGTAAGGTTTAAATAATTCAAGCATCCAGATGTTAAGTAAACACTATGTTTCATAAACGGATCATTTTTTGCACAATTGTACATACTTATACGCACTCACGCTGGGCTAGACACTTTAGTAGCTTATATATACATGTGGCATCTGTTCTTTCGGACACGTCCGAAAGAACATTCGCCACGTATAAATAGTTAATATAAATAGCGATGACGGGCAATAATACTTTCTTCAGTGCGGAGGCACTTTTTGGCCCTTTTCTGGCAGGAGTTAATTTACAATAACTGCAAGTCGGAGTTCTATTGGGCAGGGTAAAATTGAGAATTTGTATCTGACGGGAGCCGTACTTGAGTAATTCCGTGCAGGTGTGGTGATCGCTGTGTCCCCAGTGGTGTAGAGGTCAGCGCAACTGCCTAGAAAGCAGGAGACCCGGGTTCGAGTCTCCGCTGTTTACACATTTTCAACTTTACCCATTCGCAGCTAATGTCACACATTTCATGAATTTGATGTTTCGTAATTATTTACAATCAGTCATATATATAGGCCACAACCGCATATACTTAAAACCTGCACCAATAGGAATGGCTTTGTCTCAGGTGCGTTAGTATATGAGTGTATGAGTAGAGAGTCTGGTAACCGATTCATAAGCGCAGTAATTAAAACTCTGCATTTGCATTCAGTTGGCAGAAATCAATCGTAATTTTTGGAATTGTCTTTTTTAATCAGCATCGGAATCAGCAAATTATATTTCCTTCTGTAACAAATATTACAGGGTTATATCGACATTCTGGTGGATATTAGACATAAATAAATCATTAATGTCTCACTGGTACACTTCAGAACCGTGACTCTGCTTGGTAACTACGGACAATATGATCGGTTTTGATTGCATCATAATTATGTGATAGGTTCCGATTGCACTTCTGTCGTTTGCTACCAGACAGTGATACAGATCACCCTAAAGACATACGTGTACACATGTCAATAATTGACAAAATTCCACCAGATAGAGGAAGCGAAGATCAAAAGCTCTGATGTGGATATAAAAATCACTTCTGTCTGTTTACATTAAATGTGTGTTTTGTTATTGTCTTCGGGCAGGCGCATGATGTGATGCAGCTTTCTACCTTAACTCTAACCCGAGCCAGTAACCATTTTAATCTCTTTACTGTATTCGTCTAGTGCTATCCCTCTTTGATTTTTTTAGACACAGACTAGGCTCCGTTTCTAATGTAACGATTTTCGACGTCTTAGAATGTGTCTTCCCAATCTATAGCTTCATTTAGTCACTTTTGTTCAGTACCTGTAAAATGGATACGCGATTTATCGCCGCGAAACATGACCAAGTGTTGTAAGGCTCTATGCTACTGATTACGCGGCTTCTACCGTCGGGGGGTTCGAGATCTCCCTCGAGCATGGGTATGTGTGTTGTCCTTAGGTTAGTTGAAATTAGTTCAAGTAGTTTTTAAGTCTAGGGATGGATGAAAAAATGATTTAGATATGGCATAGTACAAAAATTGACAATTGACCCTTGGTAATGATAACCGTCAGGCTATCTATATGACCAGTAAAAGAAATCCGTTAAACTTCAGTTACACGACAAATTATTCAAACCTACGGACCGTAAGTCTACTAAATATGTAGTAGTAACAATTTCGAACAACTTAAATTGGAAGAAACACACAGAAAATCTTGTAGAGAAGGCGAGCCAAACAGTACGTTTAATTGATAGAAAACTTAGAAGATGCAACATTTCCAGTAAAGAAACTGCCTACACTACCCTTGTGGTTCCTATTTTGGAACATTGCTGCGCATTGTGGGATCCACACCAGGTGGGACTGACGGACGAATTAGAGAACATTCAGAAAACGGCAGCTCGTTTTGTCACGGAAATGATGCTCCAGTTGGGGCGGAAATCGTTAAATGTAAGCCGTTATTTGTTGCGGCGAGATCTATTTGCGAAATTTCTTTCACCAGTTTTCTATTCAGAAAACTGTTAGTACCGACCTACATAGGGAGACATGATCATCATAATAAAATAAAAGAAATAGCCGACGCGGTGGCCGAGCGGTCTGCGGCGTGCCAGTTACGGTCTGCACGGCCGCTGCGGTCGGGGGTTCGAATCCCCCCTCGGGCATAGATGTTTGTGCCGTCTTTAGTACAAACTAGTTCATAAGTACTTTGTAAGTTTAGGAACTGATGACCCATAGTTAAGTCCCATAAGCTCTACAAATATTTGAACATTTGAATAAGAGAAATGAGATCGAAAACAGAAAGATTTAGGTATTCCTTTTTCCCGCGAGCTATTAGAGAATGGAACTATAGAAAAATATCATAAAAGAGGTATGATGATCCCTCTGACATGCACTTCAGTGTGGCTTGAAACAGTATCCGAGTAGATATAGATGTAGCCCATTGTAGTTTGGTGTCATAGAATTAACAACATTTGAACATTTCACGTGTTATGCATATCCTATCCTAATCAGAGTAGTGATAATTTACATAAGTGTTCGAACGGAACGCATGACTGATTTAGTTCCGCATCGTTAAAATTTCTTACTTGATGTTCCACTTGCTCTTATCTCCTTAATGAATGTTAAGCCCTAAGGGGTGATCGGTCATATAACTGGCTTGTCACTGCCCATCACGATGTTCCTGTCCTGCGCTGATCTCTTCATTTCAGATTTACGAACTCAGTTATCCGTCACATTTATTCCAGTTTTTGTCTATTCCTATATACAACTCAATACAGCACGGTGAAGGATATTCCCTAGTATCTTAACACATGACCTAGCATCACGTCTCCCTTTCTTACCAGTTTCTTCCGTATGTTCCCATATTGGCTTTTTTTCCAGGATCCTCGTCATTCGTTGCCTTCGTCTACGACTTGATCATACATTTTTATTTAAAGCTTCAAAATCAAATGTTCAAATGTTTGTATAGCTTATGGGACTTAACTACGGGGTCATCAGTCCCTAAACTTACAAACTACTTATGAACTAGCTGACACTAAGGACGGCACAAATATCCATGCCCGAGGAGGGATTCGAACCCCCGACCGTAGTGGCCGTGCAGATTGTGACTGACGCACCACAGTCTCCTCGGCCACCGCGGCCGGCTTTAAAGCTTCCCTCTAATTTCATTTATTCTTGTTTCTCTTTTTGTCGTTCACTTGTAATACATATTCTCTGTTCAGTAGGTACACGTTGGACTTATATTTCATTCAACAGATCCTGTTATTCTTTTGGCCCAAATTAGGCTAGGAACATTAAAACTGGGTCGTATGCGATGGCTTTCAGGCTGCAAAAATGTAATTGGAAAATACTTCGTAAAGTTTAATCTGACATGTATATTGAGTGAATGGACTTTTAGAGGACATTCTCTACAATTTTGGTTTCTTATATTTAATTTTCATTTTTCGTACCGTTTCAAAGATGTAAACGAAGGCTTCTGCGGCCGTTGTCATTGTTGATAAAACTCTTCTGGGTATTAGACCGCATCGTCAATATATCAAATATTTTACCGACGTTTCGGCCGCTATTGCAAGCGGCTATTTTATGGGTGTTACGTTGAAACGTAACACGCAGAAGATGGCCGCTTGCAATAGCGGCCGAAACGTCGGTGAAATATTTGATATATTGACGATGCGATCTAATACCGACATGAGTTTTATCAACAACGTTTCAAAGATATTTGAAAAAAAAAAAAAAAAAAACAAAAAAAAAACGGTTATTTGAGATTCTCAGTGTCTGTCTGAAACGTGATCCAACTATTTGGGTCGCGACCTTCAACAAATAGGCACAAGATTTTATAGACGTGTTTGGTGACCGATAGCGACTAGAACCTCCCTCTTTCAGCACAAGCAGTCGCCGTAAGAGGGCTGCAGTATGTATTTCCTCAGCAATTGAAGTCTATTTGAAGAAAAAAAAATCAAGTTAAGATCTCAGTTCAATATCCAATAATATCGGTTTGAAAATCTTCTCTGTGTTTTAGCTCTGAAAGAGTTGGTACACATGTCGAAAGAAACAATTTTTATGTGGCTTCACCGTCATATTCTTTTGCTGTAAGTCATTCAACGGAGGTTCAAACAATGGATTTAGGTTCGTATTTCGTCTAGGGATGAATGTATCGCGGGAAATATATTTTCATAATGAAATAAGGAATACGTAACTGTGACTTGATAATCGTGATTCATGATTATTGAGATTGGTGACGCTATTTCCGAATGCGACTCCAAAATAAACGATTATTTGCCATAATGGAATTTGTGCAAAACTTTCTTCCATAAATTTCGAAAAAGTAAAGGAAATTATAAAAATCATACTGACCTATTTTTCAGCACACTTTTGCCAAATTTTACACAAAAAGTATATAATATGTCTGTTTTGAAATAATTATTTATTTTTCCATTAATTTCTTAAGTATTATACAAAGTACAGGAAAACAAGCTGGTGAGATTTTTTCCAGTTGTACTCGAAACAGAAGGGTCTTCAGCGAATCGTTTCAATAATATCCTCTCACCTTAAATCTTTATCTTACACTTTAACCATCATTTTAATCCCATCATTGCTTTTTCCATGTAAATTTTAAACAATAGTGATCACAAACTACATTACTGCCTTACACCCATATTCGCCGGCCGCGGTGGCCGAGGGGACTGAGGCGCTTCAGTCACGGTCTGCACGGCTACTACGGTCGGGGGTGCGAATCCCCCCTGAGGCATGGATATTTGTGCCGTCCTTAGTTGTAAGTAGTTCATAAGGAGTTTGTAAGTTTAGGGACTGATGACCCCGTAGTTAAGTCCCTTAACCTTAACAAACATTTGAACACCCATATTCCAGCATCATAGTTCTTGAATATACTATATATTTTCTGTGCCTTATCTATAGTTAACTGCCACTTTACCCAGAACTTCGCTCATCTTGCGGCAGTTTATATTTTCGAAATGTATTTCAAAAGTTGTCAAATTCTATTAACGTGTCTTGTTACGTAGTCAGTCTCTCATCATCTATGTCGGTACCGCTTCCATGGTGTCATTACTTGTGAAGCCAAAATGAGCTTCATTTTCTCCACTTGTGAGTAATTTATTATCGGGACAAGCTTTGCATGAGCTGTTCAGCAAGTTGTTCGCTACTTGACTTACTTATTGTACCTTGTCATTTTGGGAAGTTTGTTGATGACATTATTTAGAATGTCTGGGTTTACGTGGTCAAAGAGGGTACACAATGGTTTGAATAGCTGTTTGGTTGCTGTTACTGATTTGGGTCTTCGTGTGGATCTTTTCTTTGCGGACGCGGTATCATGTTTGGTTGTTTGATATTTAACCTTATTTATTTATTGTTACAACTAGTTACTAGTACTCTTGCCAAATTCGCTGACCTACATCGCCTGCGTGCATTGGGTGCGTTCTAACCTAAGAAGTTTCGACTATCGACCATGGATGAAACTCATATCCTACAACTGAAAAAAAAGAAAAAGAAAAAAAAAAAAAACTGATTTGTTAGATCATCATCGGTGTCTCAGGGTAGACAATTTGGAGAAAGTAGTTGTATGTGTCATCAAAGAGGCATAAGTCTCAGTATGGTATGTTTACTAAAAAAAGTATGAATGCGTAAGTTACTAATAAATTCTTATGAGTTCATTGAGGATTTAACGTACTGAAGACACATCAAATTATCTTACACGGACGGTTCGTGGCAAGAATAAAGATAACATCAAACATGTCTTGTGGAAGTTTTATTACTTGAATAATCCGGCAGACAACACTATCTTAGATATTCCTTAGGAATGTAAAATATTTATCCAACAATATATTTTCTTGATACGGTTTCAAAGAGTTGTAAATTACAACGTCTCACTATACTAAAAAAATATGGCAAATTACAAGATTTTATAATGCAATAGAAATTAGTCAAACATCGATGAGTCACAATTGAAACAAGTGACTTACATAATTGCTACGGTATAAAAACATGCGGTTTATGTAGATGCTGGAATGTTATTTATTGAGAAAATACAAGGAAAAGATTGACAAAGCTAAGGAGGTATACTTGAGAAGACCCATAGACAAATGAAATTGCAGCTGTATTCATCATGCTGAGACGTAACTCCATAAAAGGGTATTTTGTAGTTAGGCGACTCCAGGAGCTGATTTGGAATCATATTATATTGTAGAAGGCAGACGGAACTGTAAAGAGCATGAATCAATATCTTAAAATTCATACACTGCACCACTGTGAAATGATCAGATGGTTTTAAAATTCGCTAAGGCAGGAGAAATTACATTATCAATACACATTAAATTTGATTAAAGATGAATATACGCTCTAAAATGGTCAAACGGTGAAGCTGGTGTTACAGGAGGAAAGTGAATGGGAAGGAATGATGCGTAAGAGAATAAATACTTCAACTGATTAACGAAAATAAGTTACAGAATAGAATGAGAGGCACTGAACTAAATTTTGTGTCGTGGCCGTGATTAAGGTAGATAGTAATATATCGTTACGTGCAAGGATGACAACAGCCGTCTTTACTGAAGTGTGCCTGGGTATACACGATCCTCATACTCGACGATATTAGATGCTGTACATCACGAAAGGATTACGCCAGTTTCTGGAGCTTACAGGACAAACCCCACACCCATTATCGGCGATGTTGCCTGTGAGTAATCGTTATTCAGCTTGTGGCTGCTTCACGTGACCTGTCTGCAGTCACCTGCACACCATAATACGCATTAAACTATCAAACTCATGTACTACGAATGGAGAAAGGTCCCCGGTTCTAATCCTGATTCCGGCACACAGTTTTTTTTCTGACGGGAAGTCTCACATTCTATATGCTTTGGAGCAGGTTTTCGGCCGAACAAATCTGTTGACTGAGTATCGACTTCAAGAGCTTTCTGTGAATTAAACATAAGGAGAGGCATTGAATTACAATTTGTGCTGCGGCCAGGGCTCTCCTATATTGGAATAGAACCTCAGAAAAGAACGCGAAAGGGAACAATCTCGCCTTGTTCCTAAGGCCCAGGTGATATAAATATAAACAAATAATACAATTCCTTGAGGCAATATTGTCTCGTTATACCAAAGGTATTAAACATATGGAAAGGCATTTAATTAAAATTTATGTAGAAGGTCACGGGTTCGAATCCCGGCCACAGCACAGATT
Organism: Locusta migratoria; assembly: GCA_026315105.1. NCBI lineage: Eukaryota > Metazoa > Arthropoda > Insecta > Orthoptera > Acrididae > Locusta > Locusta migratoria. Next base: position 340,653,185 of record CM048746.1, read on the forward strand.
TTAATTCAATGCCTCTCCTTATGTTTAATACCTTTGATATAACGAGACATAGATGTCTTAGGAATTTTGTTATTTGTTGATACTTTCTGTGAATGTTCAGTGAATCACAATGCGTACTCGTATGACAAAAAAACGCAACATACATGGAGATTTCAATATTCAATTTCGTCAAATCGCATATACAGTTTTGAAACTGGGCTGCTTGCTTGATTATCTACAATTTGACAGTCAAACCGGAGGGCAATCTTCCGTTCTATCAGAACATAATCAGTTATACGTATTTCGTCGGAAGTACATAGTTTTTAATAACATACACACGTGCCTGCTAGCAACGGAGGAGCTCCAAGGTGAGGAGTCAACAACCAGTGACTTGAACTTTTCGCCTGCCCTTATTGCCTGCCGTGCCGTGATCAGTTTGAAGATTGAATGTGGGCCATTTCGTTGCAAATTGGACAGTAGGAATTTATGAATTTCTTATGGGTCTTTATTTTTCTATGAAAGATAGTAGACGTTAAGTCAATATCTTTGACAAAGTTGAAGCTATGATGCGTAAACGCTTTCGGTTGTTTTATAGGACGGAAAGTAAAGTAATTTCATGATAACACGCGATTATGAGACACAAAGTGGGAAAACTAATCAAAGTAAAATTTTCAAATAAATTACGAAATGAAGGCACTATTACATAGAATGATGCTGGATTCATGTATTATTTTTAGAATTTAAAAATTTATTTCTTCTCTTACATTCACCTTCACATTCACCTTCCTCGTGTTACACCAGGTTTTTATTTTAACTGTTTTAGAGAAGTTTATTCTTAATTGAACATAGTGTGTATCAATAATCTAATTCTGTAATCTTCACCTTTTTCCATCTTTTTTCTATAAAGTGCATTTTAAACGCAATAAAATTGAAAGCTTCTTGTTGTAAGTTTATTAAGTGAAAGTTTAAGCTTGATGAAAGAATGTGAACTGAAAGTTTCCTATTCTTAGTCATTCTATTTGAATCAAAGTGTTTCTCTAATAATATGTGCGCAACGAATTTAACAAACAAAATTAGGCCCTGTAAGTAAAACAATCTGTACTTCTGTGAACATGATTTCTGACAGATTCAGTGGCATGTAAGGACTGATTACTTTACTGGTACGTGAACATTTACATTTAAAAGGAAATCTTTTTCTAAAAAAAAAACTCAACACGTACCATACATCAAAATGAAAAATGCCACAATCAGGAAAATGAGGTACGAGGTTGAGCTGAAATAAGAAAAATTAGTAATCATTAAGTTATTTAGTGAATGAAAGAAACATACTTTTGTTGAGTCCAATATAATACAATGGTTTTATACAATTCCGTTCCATACAAATATTCTCTTTCTCTTAATACAGAATCCACTGTCCAATATAATACGTTTCTATTCATAAATATAGAGTGAAATAAATTACTCAATGCAGTCATTGCCGACCAATTCAACCTTAGTACACAACGCAGTTGCCATACGTCTGTCAGCTAGCCTAGCCCACAGTCGACTCTTCTGCTCAACAGCTCACTCTCTACTACTCGCCTCAGCAGTCAAAGAAGCTGCTGTAGCGCAATGCTACATTGCAGATGCAAAGACATTATAATGTGCAGTAGTTACAAACATGGACTGAGATTATCGATCATGGATGACTTTCATATACAGAATAAAGCTATAAGGCGGATACACGCTCAGATTCACAAAAATGAAGTTAAAAATCCATGAATAATGAACTTCAGCCTATGCCTGCCTACTTTCAAAATCTATGCCATATTGTTCAGCATTTGATTTAAAAAACAGCATCAGTAAGCAGGATATGCTATCTTGAATAGAGAGCTGTTTAAGTATATAAAATGTATATAAAACCTGCGCCAAATTTGCCGGCTTCGCTACAACGTGGTCTATGCAACAGTCAGTCATTATGGCCGCTGATGACCATGTGCGCCGCGGTGGAGTAGCCGAGCGGTCTAAGGGGATGCCGGACACTTGCCACGCCGGACTTTTGCCACGCCGGACTTTTGCCACACCTGACCCTTCGCCATGTAGTCGGATTAGCGGCCCCTCAGGCAAGGGACACCCTTCCCCGTACTCCTGCTGTTTGCTTCCAAACCTCCGTCTCCGATCTTACTTGATACAGCCAATACGAAAGAAATATTTTTGTTCGACATCTCGCCGAAATGTACAACTTTTCAATATCCCGAAATCGAAATATTTGTAAATTTTCCGAAACGAAAGCAATACCGTCGGCTATGTCAATGTGTAATTAGTTTTATCCAACCACAAATATGGATCCATTCTCCCTCCGCTTGTACCGTAGCTTTCTTCCACACTTACTGATTGCGATAGAAACAGCCCATCGACATGGAAGGAACACGAAAGCAACTATATAAAGGTAATTCGAATGTTCGCTTATCAATCAAGTTTGATCACGGCATTTGTGCATATATTAATTGTTACAACTGTGTGAAAAAAAGGAGGAATGAAGAAAGATATACTTCATAAATTTACTCTTTTGCGGCGAAATATTAGTTAATAAAGTGAATTGGGACAATGTTCAAATCAACGACAGAAAATACGTTTACGAAATATAGATAAGAGCGTCTATGTTTGACAGATCACCTATAGTCGACATACAAATTTGAAAAAGAAATAAAGGGATATAGAATACTATGCTTGTAGAGTACACTTTGTTTTTTAGCTGAGTCGCAGAGGAAAAACCCTAGTTTTTTTAATGGAAATGCCATAATACCTATGAAACAAAAACCACTATGTAATATGTAAACTAACTCACGAGCGAAACTGAAGTCAATAGTTCCTGTCAATCAGTGTGAGCTGATGTTATAATCGACTACCGGAATAAATTAATAACTGCCGCGGCGGAGCGGCCAAGCGCATTGAGGTGCTATGTTGCGATGCGCGAGGCTGTTTCCCGTCGGGAGTTTGAATCCCCCATCGGGCATGGATGTTTGTGTCGTCTTTATTATAAGGTAGCTCATAAGTAGTTTGTAAGTTTAAGGACTGTTGATCCCTCAGTTAAGTCACTTAAGCTTTACAAACATTTGAACATCTTAATTTACCGATCCCGGCACTCTCATGATGCAGCCGCTGAACAGGTCATAGAAAAATTGAGTCTCATCACACTGAAGTACACTACTCATGCAATTATAGTTGGTGGTGACTTAAATCTACCATCCGTATGTTGACTAAAATACACCTTCTGACAGGGTGGCAGATACATCTTCCGATATTGCTCTAAATGCTTTTTTAAAATCGTTTTGAACAATTAGTTCACGAGCACATTAAAATTGTAAATGGTTTCGGAAACACACTTGAGCTCTTAATCACAAATACTCCTGAGCATTACTACGGAAAAAGGGATAAGTGAACACAAAGTTGTAGCGATCTCAGATCTGTAACATCGGTGGACATCTTCCTAGGAGACAGTCTCCATTTTTTTTTTAATTATCTGTGTAAGTCAAGACCATATGTGGCTTACATTCAAAGAAATAGTATCAACAGCATTGGAGGGACTCCTACCAAATAAATTAATAAGAGACTTAACTGGTCCCCTATGGTACATAAAACAGAACAGAAAGATTTTGTAGAATAATTAGACGATTTCAAAATCTCCAAGATTGCCGATGTTTTACTGAATCTCGAAATTTAGCGACATTCGTTTAACATTTTTCACAACGAAACTCTTTGTAGAAATGTGGCGGAAACTCCAAAGAGATTCTGGTGCTATGTTATGTACAGCAGCGGAAAGACTAAGTGAGTGCCTTTATTGTGCGATAGCGACGGTAATATTACTGATCACAGTGGCACTAAAGCGGAGTTATTACATGCAGTTTTCAGAAATTCTTTCATCAAATAAGACGAAGTAAATATTCCACAATTCGAAATGAGAACTGCTGCAAAAATAAAAGAAAATATCTTTAGTGATGCAAAGCAAATCACCCTATCAAATAAGTGATGTTGCAGCCAAAATGATAAATTACGTTTTCAAAACTTTGTAATATATAAGAAAAATACGTCTAAGACATTTGTTTATGATATTCTTCTGTAACACGTATTTTTAAATAGTAAGCTCCTTGCCTTGTTTCCATACCTTTTACTGGCCTGATTGAAGATAATCAACAACCTGAAGAGAAACTTTTATTTTTAAGGACTACAGCTAAATGTACTTTATGAAATCTACGTCTATTGTAAAGTTATTTCTATCCTTGTCTAATTTTGGAGAAATTGGAATTATTTCAACAATATAGCTGCTGAACTTGTCAATCTTAAGAACAAATCTGTTTTACGGGGTGTATTTTAGGTGCAATTCTAAACTTCAGATTCTTTTTAAAACCTAAAGTGTACCTTATCAGTTTAACAAAGATGATATTTTAGGAGCTAATTGAGGCTATGAAGTTACAGTAATAATTCTAGAACTCACAATCTTTGACGGTATGGCCATAATATTAAAAGGTAGAAAAAAGTTCTCTTAACGTGTCAACTGTAGGAGATTTTACCTAAATAGGAAATTGCAAATGAAAAGCGGTAGTCAAATGTCGCCGCGTATTGATTAAACGCTAGTGCACCGAGCTGTGGCAAACTAGCTTCATTATTAAATTATTTAAGGATATTGAGGTCTGATACTCTTTTCATTTTTACATCTCATACAGGTCGCATCGTTAGGTGGTCCTCACAGGTGTTCTCCACGTTCAATACGTCTCCGTTCTTTGAGAGCAGATTTCCCTTGGAATGATCCTGTTTTCGTAGTAAGTACATCCACACATTAAATGTTCAAATGTTTGTAGAACTTATGGGACTTAACTACGGGGTCATCAGTCCCTAAGCTTACAAACTACTTATTAACTAGCTAAGACTAAGGACGGCACAAATATCCATGCCCGAGGGGGGATTCGAACCCCCGACCGTAGTGGCCGTGCATACCGTGACTGGAGCGCCTCAGTCTCCTGGGCCACCGCGGCCGGCCATCCGCACCTTATTATCGCGTAACCATTGTAGTGGGCAAAAGGCCTGTCCATGGCCATTGTAATAACTTCATACTGACGGTCGTTCTACGAAATGTAGAAGCGACCAGTGTGCATATGTCGGGACACCGTCAACAGAGTTCTCGAGCCGGGTAGGGGGGGGGGGGGGGGGGAAGGAGGAGGAGGCAGGGGCACCCGACCATTCGGAGCAGGTAAGTTTCGGGCGTGGCAAGTGTCCGGACACCGTCTAAGGCGCCTGCCTGCGAAGCGCGCGGTTGCTCGCCGTAGAGGTTCGAGTCCTCCCAGAGACATGGTTGTTTGTGTATTGTCCTTAGGTTGGTTTACCTTAGTTTAAGTAGTTTGTAAGCTATGGACTGATGACCACGCTGTTTGGTCCGATATATTTACAAACATTTGAACATTTGATGACCATGTGCAGCTGCGAGGTATATTTCCCTATTGGGTGGCGGAGGGCAGCCCGCCGCAGCCTGATTCGAAACAGCGGGAGCTAACGTATTAGTTAATTAATTATTTTCACGTTGAAGATAAGGGACTCCACATTACTTAAAACAGTAATCATGTTATAATAAGAAGAAGTTCAAGCAAATGGAAGTTTAATCCTTTGACCGAGTACTTCCTACTTGGCCTAACATCGAGACTCCTCCTATCCCATACTAGCGATACCACAATAATGTCAGGTAAGTGTCCTTCTCCCAGGCGTTGCCACTTAAGTGTGTTCGCTGTAATTATTTCATGAATGGTGTACATTCCCTGTTATTCTTTGATTTCCTCATTGTAGTCACCTCTGGCATTTTCTGTATCGCAGAAAATGTTTTCCATTATTTCTGACACTTTATTACTCAGATGTTTGCTATGATTGCCGTGAAATGCAGGTTCATTAGTTTTCTACTTCATGTTGAAGCAGGAGTTATTAACGACTATGATTTCTCAGCTCACTTAAGAAGTAGACCTTCCTGAAACGTAACGTATAAGACACCTACTAAAGTAATGTGATTAATTTAACTCTGTTTGCAAGTATAATTTGAAACTGAATCCATCGGATAGTACTCACCACGAACGACCAAATGTCAGATCACATTCTAATTTCCATACTATAGAACACCGCAATGTATCGTATATTCTAAGGAGAAGTGCATATAACGATCTTTTCCGTATTTAATTCGGTAATAACCATATATTAAACGACCAGAAATGATCTTTTCTGAATGTATACGTTGTATGAAAAGATGGCTGACGTATGCTCAGTGGATTGTCCACAATTGTTTATTGTAACTAATATACACACACACACATAGACAATGTACTATGCATAGACTAGACGTAAAAGTTGTAGTGAACCGTCGAGGAGTACCGCCATATCCATGTTTCGTCCGGCGACAAGCGAGATCTTTCGGTATTCTTCGTAGTCCATCGATACGGCGATCTCCAGAGAACAGTGGCTCCCTTGGCTCGGAAGTAACTGCCGGTGCACTCGACGAGCGCGTTCTATACATCTCGGTGTAGAAACATTACATTGTTGTGGAGGAACGGCGATATCTGCTAGAAAAGGTTCGTGTTGGTCTCTCGAGCGAACTCTTTGTTTTCTTCTCGGCCTTTTTTATTAATGGGTGACGAATGCAGATATCGCGTTGTGCTGTCAGGCACATAGGCATGTTTTGCGTAGATTCTGCCTTGCAGGGCCTGTCTACAGGTAGAGAGACCACACCTTCCCTCTGGAGGAGCTTCCTGAAGGGGAGCGATGGCTGCTAGGTCCTCAGACGCGGCGTTCTGGGTAAGGAGATGGAAGCTATTACTTGGAGAGTACGGTGCAGGCGAGACGAGTGGACCGATGGTGGCTGTGAGGCAACGGCTGTGTCGTGTTGGTGCAACCGGGTTACAGCGACGGTGGCGGTTGCGGTGGATCTGCAACGTCACCCAAGGAACGCTTAGACTGCAGGAGAGGAGTCAGTGGTGGTGACGTGGACAGAGAGGAAGATGTGGCAGGCCATACTGTGGGAAGAAGGGAGCGTGCCGTGGAATAGCGTGGTCGCAGTTGGTTCCGATGTCGTCGCACCATTCGACCACACAGGCTGCTGTAGAAAATTTCGCGGCCCGGGGAATGCTGGAAGATCCCAGGAAGCCAACGAACTTTAGGCCCAACTCCTTGGGCTAAGAGATAGGAGTCTGGGAGGAATCGGGATGGGCTTAGGGGAAACCGAAACGGAAGGGGGGAAGAAGAAATGGATGAAGGTGCAGCATCAGCAACCCTGGATGGACACTCGTTCCCCACTAGAGTAGTGCTGTACGAGCTTCGGAAAGGAGTGTTCCTTCGAGAGAGTGATCTTCGGTGTATTCTATTAGATGTATCTTGAAAGTTATGACCACTTGTTCAATTTCTCCATTAAATTGGGGTGGAGGGGCAGTCTGAGGAGATGCTCGATATGATAATGGCCATCGATACACATCCCAAAGGAAAGACTGACAAGTGCCGAGAAGTGGGAAAATGCACCTGTGACTAAACTGCTACTGATAGCCTAGGAATGGGCCAGCAAAGTCGAGGTGTATGCGTTTCCAGGGACCGGCCATTAGAGGCTAGAAATGGAATGTTTGATGGGGTGGGACACTTGATAGGCACAGAAGACGCTTCCTCGCACCTACTCCATGTCATCTGAGGTAAGACCTATCCAAAATGCGACACCTCGTGATGGATGTTTTGCGAAGAATACCCTAATTCCTTTGATGATTAATATGGAGGTCCATCAAATACAGGGACTGCAGTACAACAACCTTTTTGTTGGTGGCTGGTTCCACCAAAGGGAGCACTCTATCTACCACTGAAAGCTGGTGTCGGACAGAGTGGTAAAACCAGTGTTGGTGTTGATCTGGAGGTGGTAGAATGGTTGGCCAGTCCTGCAGGACGCGGTGCCGGATGACCCAAAGTAGAGGGCCCACTGCAGTAGCTGTAGCAATCTTGGCGGCCGTTATAGGACCACCTTCTGGGTATCCTCTATGTTGTCATCAATCTTAAAGACGGTTTAATGTATACGTGTCTTTTCAGGACATACCAGATACAGTTACTGCTCACCTGAAGCTGAGGGCGGGCTTGAGATATTGATCTGATGGGGCCCCGAGGAAACTGCTCTTGGATTATCAAATGTTCAAATTTTTGTAGAACTTATGGGACTTAACTACGGGGTCATCAGTCCCTATCTTGGATTATCCTCACATTTACATCTGACAGTGCAATACGCGGCCCACTAGGGCTTTTTCATTTACACAAACATTCTGTTTTCTGGAACTGTTGAAACCAGCCACGGAGGTGCGACCGAGTGCATTGAGGCGCTATGCTCCGTTGCACAAGGCCACTCCACGTCTGGATTTCGAATCCTCTTGCGGGCATAGATGTTTGTGGTGTCATAAACATAAGTTAGTTCACAAGTAGCTTGTAAGTTTAGGGACTGATGACCCCCAGTTAAGTCGCATATGCTTAGCAAACGTTTTAACGTATTTGAAGATATGGATATCTAGAGCAATGTACCTAATAACTATAATATAACTTTCCGGTGTTAGGTAACCAATTATTTGATCTCCGTTTACTAGGATTCTGTTACGAAAGTTGTAGAGTTTTCTTTTAGGTCTTGGGTTCGTATTTCTCAAGGAATGAAGAAGTAATAACATTTGAAACTTGAGTAAAATGTAGATACTAAGCAGTATGTATAGTTTTTGGTTATGAAAGTATTATTTTCTTGTTTCACTTAACGATACCGTTGTTACCCTCTCCAAACATATCGACATCGTGCTAAATGAGTCATTTAGACTATCACTGGATGCCTGAAACCTACGCCACGGAAGAAACTCTACCACCTAGACATTAGACGTGAGGTAGCCGCACGTAGAGAAGGGCTCAATATATCCTCCTCTGACAAGCACCCGCTATATAGCCACAATCCTCCTTCTCCACGTTTGAAGTCCGGAAAGAGCTTTCTATTTATTTTATATATATTTTTTTTATTTTTTTAAGCTTATGGCACTTAACTACGGGGTCATCAGTCCCTAAACTTACAAACTACTTACGAACTACCTTATACTAAAGACGGCACAAATATCCATGCCTGAAGGGGGATTCGAACCTCCGACCGTAGTGGCCGTGCAGACCGTGACTGAAGCGCCTCAGTCTCTTCGGCCACTGCGGCCGGCGGAAAGAGCTTTATGCGGTAAACATATATGACGATGTGTTCCCAGCTAACAACGTGGAACAACAGATCCGAACATCACTGGATGCCACCATCAGAAAATCTAGCTGCTGGTTTCATCGATGGATGGCCTGAGAACCATGAATCGGCTCAGAACGGGTGTCGCAAGATCCAGAGACAACCTACAGAAATGGGGTTACCCTACACCATCAACCCTTTGTGACTGCGGAGTTGAGCAGACTACAGTACACTTATACGAGAGTGCACTATGTCCATCAGGATGCACCACTAATGATCTGATGTCTATAAAAAAAAAAAATTCGAACCCCCGACCGTAGTGGGCGTGCAGAAGGTGACTTGCGCGCCGCAGACCGCTCGGAAACTGCGGCAAGCTGTCCGCAAGCCCCGAAGCTTTTTGCGACTGCCCAATTCTGGCCTAAATTGTCATGTTTCTCTAATATTATTTTTCCTTGCTAGCCTTCTTTATCATTTCTTTCACTTATAAATGTAAGCCAATGTAAATTATGACTTATAATATGTAATCCAGTAGTAACTTCAACTAATAGTGATTATTATGCATATATTTATAATCATGTACCATTGTGCACTGAAGGTGGGTGTTATAACAGGAATAAATAAATATAATCCGTATAATTTCTGCACGGCTCTATCGGATTTGTTTACCATTTCTTATATTCTCAAATGAAATATTTAACCGATTAAACCGTTTCTGCAACTAAGAAGAAGGAAAAAAAATCGCACTGACGTGTTTTACGGCCCACTTTAGATTTGAAGTTTTATACGTTTTTGCAAACATGTTGGACCAAAATAATAATCTAAATAATAAAAAATTAATTAATAAGATTGTCTGAAACCCTTTTAGGAAAAAATATTAGGTAGTGGCGGGTTCCGAACCACCCTCCTTTAGCGTCATAATCCAACGCGTAGCCCACTACGCTACAGCTATCAATCAATAGATGAGTCCTTTAATCTCATACTATTGATGGCCCTTCGTAACTGATGCTAATATGGTATTTGTAGACACTAGATTATCATTTATCGTACGAAAAACGATGTGTTTTTGTTAATTCCTCAGTGCGCCATTGCTTTGAAATGACAACGTGTAAGTTACAATAAGAAAATCATCAAATACGCAACGCAAGATGGATGGCGTATGCCAGAGAAAGTTCTGGGGGAGGAATGTCACCTGACATCTCCGAACGTCTGGTTTTCGTTAATTCAATGGAGGTGTCAAATCTCCGTTACTTTTGCAAATATGTCTCAAACGATACATGATATGAAAAAACGTCAGGTAGCTAAGTTGTAGAGAATTTTATCCTCTAATTAGGTTATTCAATTTTCGTGTCAGATAAATGGTGTTACTGCCGTATTTTTTGTCCGAAAAATTTTAAAAAATGAGGTTCTGGTCTCTGGCGGCCTACAATCAGGTCTGTAAAATTTGGTGCTGATCGGTTGAACGGTTCGTCTTAAAAACTGGGAACACGTTAGGGCCAGACAGACAGACGGACAGACAGACAGACAGACAGTCATCTCAAAATCGCCGTTGTTTTTGCAAATATCTTTGAAACTCTACGAGGTATGAAAAAAACACAAGAGAGCAAAGTTGTAGAGAATTTTTTCCTCTACAAATTCGGTTATTCAATTTTCGTGTCAGATGGAATGGTTAAGCCGTTATTTTCATTTAAATTTCGAGCTGTCAAAAAACGATCGCAAAGGCCCACTTTTAGTGTTACTACCCTAACCTAAAGTGGGCCAACATTAAAATTTCATACGGTTAAGGTGAAAAGCTATACGTTTGTGAAGATTAGATGCATTTTACAAAGTTGCGATGCACAGTATTTAGTACGGACGAATTTAGTGGTGCCTACTTGCCAAGAACCAGGTTTATCAATATAACGGGCGTATTCAAGTTCGACGAAATTTTAAGGGCCTTCATTAGCTACAGAAAAGCTTGCGGATCAGATATGAATACCTTAAGACTCTCAGTTGCTTCGAGATTTTATTTGCATTGAAACACGTTCTGCATTGGAATCCGATTTGGGCGCGCGCTGCAAGGAGGCACTCAGTCGTACAGCACGGATACGGCGTCTCTGCCAAAGGCGATGGTTCGCTCGTGAACCGCTGCCGCCCTCACCCGAGCAACCGGGAAACGTGGGGAGCGGCTGCAGTGCGTGCAGATGAATTATCGTTGAATTTTCCCCCTTCATTTTCGCTTTTGTGAGTCCTGTGGCTGATGCAGAGGCGTTAAAGATGAAAGGAGGACACGGGAGTCTTTAATTAACTCCTGGAAAGAGGGCGTCTGGGGCCCAACCGTACTCGTTGGCAAAACATCTTCGCGCACTTTCCCTCATGCAGACGTGCAAGATTTTTATTTCATGCTTTTTATGTTGTCTCCGTTATGAGTACATTCTAGTAACAGGGGACTGTTTTCACTTTGAACAGAACCGTGTTATTCTCAACATTTACTTTATTATTCTGGTTCACAAATGACAGCCTCTCCCCTTCAAACCATTATAAAAAAATATTCTTATTTGGAACATAATCAGCGTAAATGTAAACGAAGGCTTCCGCGGCCGTTGTCATTGTTAATAAAACTTTTCTGGGTATTGGACCGCATCGTCAATATATCAAATATTTCACCGACGTTTCGGCCGCTATTGCAAGCGGCCATCTTCTGGGTGTTTACATAACACCCAGAATGTTGAACATAACACCCAGAAGATGGCCGCTTGCAATAGCGGCCGAAACGTCGGTGAAATATTTGATATATTGACGATGCGGTCCAATACCCAGCATGTTAAACATAACACCCAGAAGATGGCCGCTTGCAATAGCGGCCGAAACGTCGATGAAATATTTGATATATTGACGATGCGGTCCAATACCCAAAAGAGTTTTATTAACAATAATCAGCGTAGTTTATTGTTTTCTTACTCAGATTGATGATATATTCCTCTTACCCTTTTTTACTATACTAGCTGAAAACCCGACTTTGCCCGGTTACTTGTTTAGTTATTCCAGCCTTCAGTTGGTACTTCTCCCATCCCTTCTCTATCTCACTGTGAATCTCTTTCTTCTTCTAAAAGCATGTTATATATTTGTGGTAAAATATTTTAAGAAATAAGGCTGTCTTGCACAACTTACAAAATTATAAGTGCAGTATCCAAACAAAGAAAGATAGTAATTAAGATATAAATGATATATAAAATTCGTACCATCTCGTATATATTGAGTTGTATGTTGTACAATTTTTCAGGTATATATTCATTTATAGAAGTGCTATAGGGTAAGGTGGTACAAATTCGATATATGTACAATTCTGATCAACATAAATTTTCGCGCCATTTGTCAGTCTCGTAGTGTAGCATTGTAGCGTAGCAGGTTTATACAGCTCCTCCTGTCTTTTCCAAGAATATACCACTTTGTGCTAAGGAGATATAAATTTTTTCCCATTAGGAGGTAAGTGAAGCTATTTAGTCTAACGAGCTATTATAAATCCTCTATTTAAGGGTGACTAGATTCTCTATCCAAAATGCAATGTTTGGCACAAAGAAGTACGCGTTGGTGCCAGACGGAAAAAGTGCTTTTTATGTGGAAGATTCCCTTAGTCAAAATTCTACTAGGAAGTGATCACAATTGTACCTAGTGTGGTACATTTTCGACCGATTTTTCTCAATTTTTGTGTGTCTATACCGACATTTGTAATTGTTTAATATTTGTGTTAAGTATTAATTAAACATCCAAGAACAAGTGCTATAATAAACATTACATCTTTTCTCACTGTATTTCCAGTTACAGTAACATTTGTCCTAAACGATCGAAATTGTACCACTTTATCCTATGTCTGTAAAATCTGTTGCGAACACAATTATTAGTAAAGAAGTAACAGATTAAAACCGGTGTGTGATGGGGCGGGAAAGTAGTAACAGAGAAACGTTTTTCCTTTCATCATTTTACTGTGGTTGTGAGTGAAAAAAATATAATAAAGGTTTGACTCATGTTTAAAGTTGGTTGCAAGTGGCTAAGTACCATCATTCTCATACAGTGTATGAATAAAGTATCGTCACATTATGTGGCAGTTTTTTGCGAGTCCTATTGTTTATGACGTCATTTTTCCTGAACAGTGTGTCGTATGTGATTCTTAACCCCGCTGGAAATGTTATTTCACGGTAAGGATTACATGTATTAAATTTGGTTGAAATCGATCCAGTGGTTTAGGAGGAAATGTGCGATATTGTCGCGTGATGCAGCAGTTTTTCTCGCATCTCATTGTTTCTGACTTCATACCTCGTGAACTGAGAGTGTCATACTATGATAAAATTTCGAACATACGTTCAGTGGTATGTGTATATGCTGTATGTTGCCTTTCTCGACAATAAAATTAAAAATACGAGTAATAAATTGTAACATCATGCCAAATGCTGTAACTTTACGGTGTGAACGCCTTAAAAGTAGTATGGGACAAACTTTTTTCCTTTCATAACTTTGCTGGGGTAGTCAGCGAGTAAAAGTTTCCTACAAGTTTGAAATTATATTTAAAGTTGGTTGCAAGTCGCTAAGTGCTGTCCTTCTCAAACAGTGGACTGATAAATTTCACACTATCACGTGCCACAAGACGGGGAAGTTTTCACTGTTGACGTCATATCTTCTGAACTATCAGCCCTATCGCAAAATATTTTCTTAGCTGACGTCGTCTATCTATAAACTACATTACTGCCAAATTTCAGCTCTACAGGTGAAGTAGTTTTTGAGGTTTCGTGTTTAGTCAGTGAGTGTGTGAATGAGTGTCCCTTCGCTTTTATATAAAGATTTTTTGCCAGTAATTGAGGGAAAATTTGCGCCTGTACATTCAATGGATGATGTAAATGACTTTCAACTCAACATCAAAAATGTTATTAACATTTTTCTTCTTTCGTTAACAATATTATGTGGTGGTCAGTACACAACAGTTATATATCTGCTGTTCTATTATTCTTACTTACGCCCGTTTCCGCACGAATTCACTTTATATGATGTTACATCGTAATTCATCAATATGTACTTCTTGTAGTGTATGTACCGGGTGATCAAAAGTCACTATAAATTTGAAAACCTAATAAATCACGGAATAATGTAGATACAGAAGTAATAATTGTCACACACTCTTGTCATGACATGGGGTCTTATTAGCAGGTTAAAAACTGTCCGGCAGATGGCACTTCATCTGATCAGAAAAACAATACTTAGCATGACAAATTAAGACAAAGCAAAGATGATGTTCTTTACGGGAAACGCTCATTATGTTCACCACCATTCCTCAACAATAGCTGTAGTCGAGGAATAATGTTGTGAACAGCACTGTAAAGCATGTCTGGAGTTATGGTGAGGCATTGGCGTCGGATGTTGTCTTTCAGCATCCCTAGAAATGTCGGTCGATCACGATACACTTGCGACTTCAGGTAACCCCTAAGACAATAATCGCACGGACTGAGGCCTGGGGACCTGGGAGGCCAAGCATGATGAAAGTGGCGGCTGAGCACACTATCATCACCAAACGACGCGCGCAAGAGATCTTTCACGCGTCCAGCAACACGGGGTGGAGCGCCTTCCTACATAAAAATCGTACGTTCCAGCCAGACTGGGGATGATACGATTCTGTAACATATCGGCGTACCTCTCACCCGTCACGGTAGCAGTCACTGACGTTTCGCTGTCCAGCGCCATCTGTCGGACATTTTTGAACGTTTTTTTTTTGTTCTAATAGGAGTTTTTTGGCTCTAATAAAACCCCACGTCATTCCAAACGAGTGTGTCAATTTTTGCCTCTCTATCTACATTATTCCGTGATTTATTAAGTTTTCAAATTTACACTGACTTTTTGATCACCCGGTATATCTTTTGTCATGTTATTTGTCCGCAATGAACTCCGAAACTGCTCATCTGACCTTAATGAAATTTTTCACAATGTGCGTGATTGCGACCAACTTAAAAAATAGGATACTTTATACCTCGATTAATTACCTCAATATATTTATTACAAATTAATTGTTGTTAACTAACGTGGGTAATAAATAGCGCTGCGTTTCGAATTCACGCTTGGCTTACTGTACAGCCCACTAGAGGAAAGCGAAAGATCGTCGGTTCGAAACTCTATTCGTGAATTTTTCATCTATTAAATATGTGAGGAGTCACACGAAATTACACGTGGTTCGGATTAGTCTGCCTTTTCCCTGTTGAGTAACTGGGGAACCTCATGGACATTCAAGTCATCAAAGCAGCATCCAGGTGAAAAAACCTAACCATGCCACAGAGCCACAGAGACACAAGAGATTATTATTTCAATCGATTTCAAACGTTTACTTGATTCTACAATTTACTTCAAATTACACGGTACACGGTGTCTTCCAAATTTGTATAAGATATAGCGTTCTTTTGAAATATTTTGGGTATTCCATTTTAGTCCAGTGGTGTTATGTCTTATTAACTATAGAATGCTGTAAAAAGTATTTTTTGTAGAAATCTTCAGTTTTCAGTCTATGATGAAATTTTGCAATTTTCAGAATAATAATATATAATTCCATACGGTGCGAGACGAATTACTTGCGTAATTGGATACGAGTCTACTGTTTTTGCCGTTATTGCACACTTTTCCTTCAAACCAAGACGATGTAATATTACAATCTGATGAAGCCGATTTATGGTGTATTTATGATTTTTGTACCTTAAAATGAAGTGTTTGTAAACCTATGGAACTAAACTACTCTGGTCATTAATCCAAAGGCTTACAAACTATTTAAGCAGACTGATGCTAAGGACAATAAATGCACGCATGCGCTAGGGAGGACTCGAACCCGCGACGGCGAGCAATGGCACGGTCCGCAGGTAGGGGCCTTGGAACGCTCGACCACTCGACCGCGGTTTGTGCACATTGTTGAAACGTTTTACGGTCCAATGTTGAAATGTTTGTAAAGTTATGGGATCTAACTTCAGTAGTGATCGGTTTTGAAACTTAAAAACGTCTTAAAAAATGTTTGTTAAGCTTATGGGACTTAACTACGGGGTTATCAGTCCCTAAACTTACAAACTACTTATGAACTACATACTAACTAGGACGGCACAAATATCCATGCCCGAGGGGGAATTCGAACCCCCGACCGCTGTGGCCGCGCTGACCGTGACTGCAGCGCCTCAGTCACCTCGGCCACCGCGGCCGGCTAAAAACTTCCTAAACTTATCCTAAGAAGAACGCACACAACCATGCCCGACGGAGGACCAACCCTCCGACGTGGAACGGCCGCACGCACCGTAGCAAGGCGCCTTACTGCTCGCGGCCATTCCGCCGCGGCTAATGATTTATGGTTTAATTAAGCTAATTTATTGCCTTTTCCTTCTAAATTATTAGTGAATGCTTTCTGTGGTGTATTTTATTGTAAATTTCATGTTTTAGTTGGAAGTCCTTTCAATTTGCACCTCTTACTCTTATATCTGTAGTAATAAATATCTATTTTTGAGGGGAAGAAATTCTTATAAATTGTTTAAAAAGATGTCAGATAATCAGGCCTGAAACGCTGCAATCCATGACTACACCATATGCTTGTGTAATTTTGTTTCAGTTTTCTATGTAGTAATTGATTAATTTAGGTGATACCTGTTGTTTTTTTCTTTCTGAAGTAGCTTATTATGTCCTACGGCTGTAATTGCTTCATCTGCTGGAATATTTGTTTACAGATCGGTAATATCGAATGAGACAATTTTATTATATACTGGGCCTCTCTTAGTTCTTGTGTCAGTTTCCTATAATGAACTATTTTTAGGAAAGTGAACGCATTTTTGATTACCGTAATTAGTATGCCTACTGTTGATTACCCGGCGGATGTAAGAAATTAATTGCATTCACTGGGGCCTCAAGGGTCCGAGTGAAGCTCGTGCAAGCTAGTATGTCATCCAATTAGTATACCAAACTGATTGCAGACCACTTACACTCGTTTATGACGACCATCTTCCCAAGGGCAGTTGCACTTTACTCCAGGTCACAAGGTCAGGAGTGTGATTGGTTAGTTCGAGAAATATAGTGGCTAGTCGCAATTAATGTTCTGGCTTCCAGCTCGCCGGATCTGAATTCGATTGATGAGATCTGGAATGAGAAACTTAATTGCAGATTAAAACTATGTGTGTGTCGGACAGGAATTGGAACGTGGTGAGTCCTGGCACGTTATCGAGGCCCCGCCGATGGCGTCTCTTCGTGGACCGTTCTCCTTCCGGAGTAGAAAAATGTAAGGTGGTGAGCATGAGTAGGAAAAGCAATCCCATAATATTCGAATACAGAATTAGTAGTGAGCTTCTTGATCCAGTCGGGTCGTTCAAATATCTAGGCGTAACATTGCAGAGCGATATGAAATGGAGCTAACATGTAAGGACAGTTGTGAGTAAGACGGACAGCCGACTTCGGTTTATTGGGAGAATTTTGGGACGATGTACTTTATCTGTAAAGGAGACCGCGTATAAAACGCTTGTACGGTCACGTCTTGAGTATTGCTCAAGTGTTTGGAACCCGCAGTTTAAAGGAAGACATAGAAGCATTTCAGAGGCGAGCAGCTAGGTTTGTTACTAAAATGTTCAAATGTTCGTACAGCTTATGGGATTTAACTACGGGGTCATCAGCCCATAAACTTACAAACTACTTATGAACTACTTACGAACTAGGACGGCACAAATATTCATGCCCTAGGGGGGATTCGAACCCCCGACCGTAGTGGCCGTGCAGACCGTGATTGAAGCGCCTCAGTCCCCTTGGCCACCGCGGCCAGCGGGTTTGTTACTGGTAGGTTAGACCAATGCGCGAGTGTCACGGAAATGCTCCGGCAACTCAATTGGGGATCTCTGGAAGAAAGACGAAGTTCCTTTCGTGAATTTCTGTTGAGGAAAGTTAAAGGGCCGGAATTTGAAGCTGAGTGTATTACGATCTTGTTGCCATCTACTTACGTATCGCGTAGTGATCACAATGACAAGATAAGAGAAATTAGGGCTCGTACGAAGACATATAGGCATTCAGTTTTTCCTCGTTCTATTTTGCGTGGAATAGTAAGGGAAATGCCTAGTAGTGGTATAGAGTACCCTCCGACACGCACCTTACGGTGGATTGCGGAGTATGTATGTAGATGTAGATGGTCAGACGGGCTCGGCGCAGCTACGAGGAAGTGCCGAGACACGAGAGGTCTCGCGACGAGATGCGGTGCTAGGGCAGGCGCGACGCGCGCAGTCTGAGAGTGCCTGGCAGGGCATGCGGACCATGTTTCCAAAGAGTAATAGCGTTCTTACTGGAGAGCTCTAAGGCGCTATGGTGTGGATGGTTTCCAGTGGGTATTCCCGGTTTGACCATTGTGAGTATTGCTGAAATTATTATGACTTCAACATTTTTAAAAGCTGCTTATTGGCTGTATTTTAATTAATCCTTATAAGAACGAATCTATCGGTAGTTGAACTGTGAAGTGTTTTACTGTGTCGCTGTATCTTGCTTGCTTATCACAGCAAGTTGGTGTTTATATGACATTTCAGTGTATTGTTGTTGTTGGTTTTTATGGGACTAAATAGCTAGGTCCTCAGTCCCCTGTTCCTAGCTAAAGGCTAGTCTACACGACGACCAGGTTGCGACACTCGTTGCATGAAACTAATGGCGCAAAACTGCTTTCGTGTATGTATGTAGACACGGCACCAATACTATACACTTCAGTTTCGTAGTTTTGTGAGTGCCGTAGTCGCCGTAAAATGAAAGATTTGGTAACTGTAAGAGTTGTGGCGAAGATATTGCTTCTCTTTGTCAAGTCGGTGCATAAGACTAAACATAAAAAGAATAATAAATGTGTTTGGGTTCATGAAAGGATTGGAAAAAGGAAAAAAGAGGTAAGCTCGGTTGCTCAGCTACCTTGTTGAAAGAAGTTGTTTTAATCAATTTAGAATGTCACCAAAGCAATTCACGAATCTTTAAAACAGAGTTAATAATGAAATACAGAAACAAGATACTGTTATGCATGAAGCATTGTTACCAGAACTGAAATTACAAATTACATTACATTTCTTGTCAAGTAGAGATTCATATTCGTCTCTACAGTACTTGTACCGTGTTCCGTAATCCACAATTGCCATAGTTCGTGGGTATACATATTTCGAATTGACTGTATTTTAGTATGAAATTCACTAATCGTTAATCCATCAATATTTAATTCACGAATAATTTCTTCAAGAACACCAACACGCCGCTGTTTATTCCTTAAATTTTCATCGTTAAAATTCCACAAACACCTATGCATCGCACATATGTAAAAAAACCGGACTATTTCTGTATTTTCCACCTTTATGTTGTATTTTGTTCTGTTTTGGTTATAACCTAATCTAAACAGTCGCCGCAGTCAGTTTCGCCAAAGTTGGAAGGTGCCGAAACTGTGTAGTTTCGCCAATGACTTGCGCGTACGCCAGCCGCGCATGCGCACTGGTTCGTAGCAGTTTCATGAAACGTAGTGTCGTCTTGTAAACTAGCTTTAAGAGTCCACTGTTTCATTGTATACATACAGGCAATGTATTCAGGTAGCGCCATTGTCCTATGTTAATTTCTGATTTCTTGTTTGTTAGAAGGAGTTGTTGTTGCCTTATGTTGAATGAGAGGAAATGAGCTGCATAGCGGAATGGCCCTGATTTAAGGCTCTATGGTACCTCGTTTTGAGGTTGTTGTAAGTCGTTGTCGAATGGTATTGCACCAGTCTCCACCAGTTGCTAGTGGATCAGGTCAATAAGAATTATTGTCTCTCAATAAGTCGTCAGGTTAGTTATTATTTCTTTGGTGCTTGGTTTGAATGTTACCATCGTTGAAAACAATTACTTAAAATAATTGTTTGCAGTCCTAAAACTTGTTTATCTGAATTTGGCGGTAGATGTTTAATTGTCTCATCGACTTGTTCATTGATTGGAACCACCGTGGGCGGATGTGATAAGATTGCTATTCAAACCGACGTTTAACGTTGTAAGGTATACTTAATTATCTGTTGTTAGTTCATTATATATGTTAAAAGAACTATTGCGTGCGAGATTGCTCCTGTCCTTGTTTCTTGTTTTATTGAATTGTTTATGAACTGGAGCGGCAGTGTATGGATGTGATAAGATTGGTATTTCAAGCGTACTTTAACATTTTAAGAACTTTGGTTTCTTATTGATACTGCACTGTTGCATGTTTGATGAAACTAGTGCATTGCGTACGATATTTCTCGTGTGGCCTTGTTGTTTCAGCCTGTTGTTTGGCACGGGGACTGGATTACCTGCGGTGGCGCGGGGTTGCGAACCTTAGTGGAACGTTACCGATGTTGCTGTTTCAGTCCAGTCGGCCCCACCGTTACTCGGCCATGCACCTTGAGTCAAGTATTCCACGCATAGCAGCGGTCTTCCGCCAAGGTCCGGCAGCCCCTTTCCCCTCACTGGTCACAGTGAAAGAGACTGAAATGTGTATACTTGTTGCAACCAAACATTTAAAATATTATTGTGTTTATCCTGAAACCTTAAAACTCTGCAGTCCCCGATGCTTCATGTGGCTAATCTTCAACTGTTAATCAATCGTGACCGAAGTGTATTACATTAACCTTAAGATTCGGCACTCCAGCTGTGTCTATTATTGCAAAGGCGTATTTGTGGAAACTTATTCTGATGGGCCGATACATTTGTTCTCTAATTACCTGAGAATTAGAGTTGTAGCTTGTTGCCCTTACTCATGTCACATTTGAGCTTAAACACTTAAATATTTTAACCAGTTTCGCTCACTTTTGCTTACTGTAATTATCAGATATTTAATATTGTAAGTTCTGTTCTTACTCATATCACATTTGAGCTTAAGGTTTAAATATTTGAACTTGTTTGCGTTTTCATGTCTTGCAACCATTATCTTATTGTTACTACTTCAAGTAGCCATTGATTTTCTCAGATTATAATGTTGTGATCACACTTATTAATAAAGACAACAACCATCTGTTGTGGGCTTGCCATTCCACCACACAATCCTATCTTGCATCAAAAGATAGTAACACGTGGGATGTGAAACTTCATTGCAGATTAAAACTATGTGTGTCGGACAGGAATTCGAACGTGGTGAGCCGTGAGCTATCT
Source organism: Locusta migratoria (assembly GCA_026315105.1). Taxonomy (NCBI): domain Eukaryota; kingdom Metazoa; phylum Arthropoda; class Insecta; order Orthoptera; family Acrididae; genus Locusta; species Locusta migratoria. Next base: position 340,674,515 of record CM048746.1, read on the forward strand.
CGTCACACTTAACGATCCGTCGTCGCAGCTTCAAATCCGGCAGTAATTTGACTACTACCTTCCAAACTTCACAGAAGCTCTCTTTGTAAACTTTGCAAGACTAGCACTGCTGGAGGAGAGGATACTGTGGAGACATGGTTAAGCCACAGACTAGGGGGTGTTCCCAGAATACATTTTCACCCTTCAGCGTTCAGTGTGCAGAGTTACGAATCTTTCAACCAGATTCAAAGTTAGCGCTCGATCAAAATTCGAAAAAGGGACACAAACTGCCTGGAAATTGGATATCCGTGCGCACTCTGATACGGGGCGAAAATGTATTTCTAGGAGCATCTGGAGTGTGACTGAACATGGTGTCAGGGCTCATCGCTCACCTCTACGGAATTTATGGGAATTGGGTGATTTGTGTGTGCAGATGTGGTGACATTCTCTCCAGCGATCTACTAAGGCATGCCAAGATCCCTGCTTTCATCCGTATCAAAGGTGGGAATCCGGCTATCAGACGGGGTGATAATGTTCTGGCAGACAATGTTCTGCGCCAGACACCATATGTTCTTGGTGGAGGGTACCTCGTACCTGTCCTGCTCGTCTCATGCACATACAGTTATTTATTGAGCCACACATACTGCTGTATAAAGGCACGCAGGAAGATCGATATCCTAGAAAAATTCCTGATTCCGAGCCAACTGCCAGACTCCCATTCCACAATATATTTATGTTATTTCAGGCATTAAGATTTCAGAGCTAGTTTTGGGATCGGTAAGGTGCTGGTACCCAAATAAGCAAACAAAACTACTGCACAATGTATTGTTAATAAAGCAAGTACCTGAGAAAACAAATTAAAGAGATCCGTACTTAAATCACTTACTCCAGAATTCAACAAAGGCCAGTATAAGTATGATTAAAAAAACACTCCTTTTATTTCGCAAGTCACTGACAGTAATATACCGGGTGTTCAAAAAGTCAGTATAAATATGAAAACTTAATAAATCACGCAATATTGTAGATAGAGAGGTAAAACTCGACACACATGCTTGGAATAACATGGAATTTTATTAGAACAAAAATATCCGACAGATGACGCTTCATTTGATAAGTTAAACAATTATTAGCATAACAAATTAAGGCAAAGCAAAGATGTTCTTTACAGGAAATGATCAATATGTTCACCATCAATCCTCAACAATAATGTAGGAATAATGTAGTGTACAGTGTCCGGAGTTATGGTGAGGCATTGGCGTCGAATGTTGTCTTTCAGCATCCCTACAGATGTCGGTCGATCACGATACACTTGTGACTTCAGGTACCCCCAAAGCCAATAATCGCACGAACTGAGGTCAGGGGACCTGGTAGGCCATGCATGACGAAAGTGGCGGCTGAGCACACGCTAATCATCAAACGACGCTCGCAAGAGACCTTTCACGCGTCTTTCTTCTTTTCTAGGTTCTAATAAAACCCCATGTCATTCCAAGCATGTGTGTCAATTTTTACCTCTCTATCTACATTATTCCATGATTTATTAAGTTTTCAAATTTATACTGACATTTTGATCAACCGGTGCAAATACGAAGGTCGTGTACAAGCTAAGTTCCGTTTCTGTTTCTATCCGCGGCGGCGCTACTATCGCAGTTCTGAGCATCCGCGGAAGTTACTCTGACTAAAGGAGAAGACATGTCCGCCACTTTCAGATCGCTGCTACCGACGAGTACTTCGTAGTGCTTATGTATAGTATCAGCCGTGGTTGAAAATGCCATCAGATCTGTGATTCGTTTACTACATTCAAAGGAAGTTAAACCACAGAAATTCATCGGCAAATCTGCGAGGTTTACGGACAAAATGATATGAGTGATTCAAAGGTTAGAAGTTGGGTCAGACTGTTCATTGAAGGACGTGATCAAGTGCAAGATCAAGAACTAAGTGGACGCCCGTCTGTGGTTTGTGATGAACTGGTTCACATAATTGAAGAGAAGATTAAGCTCAACCGAAAGTTTACACTTTTGTGAGCTATTGGTGGTCAACACTTCAATGATGATGACCAGTCGAAAGAACATTTTACCACATGGTTGAACAGGCAGACGACAACCTTCTGTGAAGGAGGCATACAAAAACTCGTGTACGCAAAGTATTTTATCAGTTGTAAATTTTTGTAAATTAAATATTTTTCTGTATCTGTACACGTTTTTTTATATAACCAAACGGAACTTACTTTGGGGATATACTAATATTATCCCTTTGTTTCAGGTCAAATTAAGAAATTATAATCAAGTAGTTTGCCAAGAAAACTTATTTAGAAGGACTTGAAAGACATTGATATCTAACACTTAACACTGTTATAAAATATGTTTTAGACGCCACAGACGTGAACATCACAACAAACAGATATTACATTATTTTCGATAATAAAGGATTATTAGCAAATAGGTTATTTTACAAATATTAAGACACTAAATTTAGATCCCAACAGTTCAGTTTAACAGCTTCCAAAATGGATCCTTAACAGATGAGAAATATCACAAATTACAGATATTTCTGCAGGTTTGCATCAAAGCGTCCGAACCCGGGAACGCCGGCCGCGGTGGTCGAGGGGACTGAGACGCTCCAGTCACGGTCTGCACGGCCACTGCGCTCGGGGGTTCGAATCCCCCCTCGGGCGTGGGAATTTGTGCCATCCTTAGTGTAAGGTAGTTCATAAGTAGTTTGTAAGTTTAGGGACTGATGACCCCGTAGTTAAGTCCCATAAGCTATACAAACATTTGAACATTTGAACTCAGGAACATAATTAGAACACAGGAGGAAAAATATCTTACGCCTGCACGGAACGGTAGCACATGCGACTGGTTATCGTAGGTGTCACTACTTGTTACCACTATTCTTCTTTCACCACCAAACAGAGCGACGGAAAACATCGAGCTCTTTGATGCAATTTGGAACCAGTAGAAGCATACTACAGAGATTCAAGTACTTTCCTAAATTTCTAGGAAACAACGTCGTCTTCCCTTCAGAGATTGCCATTTGAGATCCCGTATCATTTCTTTCGGGGAGTTGATCGAACCTTCCAGTAGCAAATATAGAAGTCTGGTGTGGACTGATTCTGTGTCTTCCATTAAAGCGACCGGGAGGGGATTCTAAACATTCGAACAATACTCAAGAATGTGTCGCACTAGCCTTCTTCACCATTAATTACACATGACTCTTCCATATATCAAAGTCGACCAACTCCCTTCCCCACAACAGTCGTTATATGCTAGTTTCACAACACGTTGCTATCCAACGTTACACGTCGATATTTAATCGACGTCACAATGCCAAGGATCACAGAACAACTTCTGTAGAATAACGTTACGGCATTGTTTTTCTAGGCATCTACATTACCTTACATTTTTCTATATCTAGAGATACGTATCATTCATCACAAGATCTAGATATTTTCGTCATTCTTTAACGTCTGCCTCTGACTCAACGACGTCACAGTCCAATACATCGTAGCATCATCAGTAAACAGCGTCAAAGTGCCACCCACACTTTCCACTCACATCACTTAAATAATAGTAGTTCCATTGTACTTCCATTGGGCACCGACGTCGACATCCCCAATTGTGATGAACACTCAGCAACGAGGAGAATCTACAGTGTTCTAAGAGGTCTGCTAGCGAGTCACGTATCTGGGAATCTCTTCTATATGCTTGTAAGCACTCTGCTGTCGTTTTTCTTGTCATACACCGTCGGAAATAAAAAAAAATGGCTCGTAAGATGTTAAGTAAGCGGCGATTGCGACGTTAGCTGCTTTCTACGACCATGCTGATACGCCGTCATACTTTTTTCCGTCCCAATCAAATATATTGTAATCGCAAAATGCATCAGTCCAGGCCGAACTTGTCAAGGTTTCTGCGCAGTGCAGGGAGGCGCAAAGTAACACCGTTCAGGTTATTAACAATAATCTGGATGGGTTGCGCACCGATATAGTGCGGCTAGTACAGGAACGGCGTGAGGTAGCAATGAATGGCAGTGCAGAAAACGTGACAAAAATGGCAGGGAATGCGGAACCTGTATCTGCCCTCTACGAACGTGTAGACACGAATATCCACTCTCTGGAGGAGAGATTAACGAGAGAGTCGATTTGGTAGACGGTCGGGCGAAAACAAGCACCGATGAACTATGCGCGAGCTTTGAAGAGCTGTCCACCTCGGTGGCGCAGCTTCTACAGACCGGGAAGACGGCGGCCGAAATAGCAGTTCCCGCTGTTGTAAATGAATCGGAGGAAGTTCGCGACGTACTCCGATTCAAGGAACAACAGTGGGAAATTAACCGTAGGCGTCGCGATGTAGCGTCCGAGTTAGAAGAACGCGTCGCGCGTCTGGAGAAAGTCTCCGTTCCACCCCGACTCCCCCGCAAGTAGAAAACGCCTGCCGCAGTTTGTGTGGAGGTCGGCCCTGTCGTTCCGACCGCGGAGATGATTCGGCTTTCGAGGAGGAGGAGGTCGAACCTCTGCGTGCCCGACCTCCCATAAGAGAAAGATCGAGTCTAGTGCCTGTGCGAGAGACATTGCAGGCATTTGATTATAACCACTTTCTCACTGTAAAAAAGTACCAGGTCTTTCGAAACTCTGCAAGCGGAAACATCCGAGTGCGTGGCTAGAGCAATTCGATCACTCTCTGCCTCCGAACTGGCCAGAAGGACAGAAAATCGAGTATGTGTGTGGATATCTCGAGGGGGAGCCGGCCACGTGGATGCGATGTCTCTTAAGATATTGCCGCTACTACGATGATTTTAGGTAACATTTCCTGTCTGCCTACTGGTCGGAGAGGCAACAGGAACGAGTAAAAAGAAGCATTCTATTTTGATGCCCCACTTTGCTAACAGCAATTTTAGGAGTCTCGGAGAATTCTTTCGAGGAATGATGCAGAGAAATCAATTCCTCGATTACCCATACCCTCCACGTGAATTTATAAGAAGAGATGCATTTTATTGTGTTAACAAAATTGGTTCCCCATTAGTAAGATTTCATTTTCTTTTCTTTTTTCTTAAGGAAACTGACGTTGAATATGTCTGTATTTTGTGGGTCTTTTACTATCCATGTACAGTCATTTTGACGTAATTAACGTAAACTACAGAACCATTCAAAAAAAAAAAAAAAAAAAAAAAAAAAAAAAAAAAGGAAAAAAAATCGCACTGACGTGTTTTACGACCCACTTTAGATTTGTAGTTTTATAAGTTTTTGCAAACATTTTAGACCAAAATAATAAGCTAAATAATAAAAAATTAATTAATAAGAGTGTCTGAAACCGTTTTAGGAAAAAATAATTAGGCTCTGGCGGGTTCAGAACCACCGACCTTTAGCGTCATAGTCCAAAGCCTTGCCCACTACACTACAGCTATCAATCAAAAGGTTATTCCTTCAATCTCATACTGTTGATGGCCGTTCTTAACTGATGTTAATATGACATTTGTATACACTAGATTATCATTTATCGTGCGAAAAACGATGTGTTTTTGTTAATTACTTAGTGCGCCATTGCTTTGAAATGACAACGTGTAAGTTACAATAAGAAAATCATCAAATACGCAACACAAGTAGGATGGCGTATGCCAAAGAGAGATCTGGGCGAGGAATGTCAAGTGACATCTCCGAACGGCTGGTTTTCATTAATTCAATGGAGGGTGTCAAATCTCCGTAATTTTTGCAAATATGTCTCAAACGATACGAAATATGAAAAAAAGTAAGGGAACAAAGTTGTAGAGAATTTTATCCTCTACCAATTACGTTATTCAATTTTCGTGTCAGACGAACGGTTCGTTTGCAATTACAATTATATTACAAACGGCGTTTCTTTGGTATTACTACCGTATTTTTTGTCCGAAAAATTTGAAAAAGGGAGGTTCTGGTCTCTGGCGGCCTACAATTGTCTCTGTAAAATTTGGTGCTGATCGGTTGAACGGTCCGTCTTAAAAACAGGGAACACGTTACGGACAGACAGACAGACAGGCATACATATCAAAATCGCCGTTATTTTTGCAAATATCTTTGAAACGCTACGAGATATGAAAAAAACATAAGAGAGCAAAGTTGTATAGAATTTTCTCCTCTAAAAACTCGGTTATTCAATTTCCGTGTCAGATGAATAGTTAAGCCGTTATTTTCATTTAAATTTCGAGCTGTCAAAAGACGATCGCAAAGGCCCACTTTTAGTGTTACTACCGTAACCTAAAGTAGGCCAAAAATGAACCGATTTCAAAGGCTTATTGCGCCGCGCTCACATATCGTTACAAAGGACGTGTCCTCAAATTTCTGTTAGTAGTCAGTACAGACCTCTGCACCTTCCTCGTCTCCCCTCTCCAACGCGCCTTCTTCCACTTATCTTCCGCCGTTCCACCAGACTCTGTTAAGACACGTTTGACCCCAAATGCTAGGAACCAGACGAAACCATGCTTAGAATAACAAGCAGTCGTAGATAATACAGTAATTCGCGTTATTTCCATGCAAAACGCCGCACTTTTCGGCGAGTGCCACTAGGTAGTGCCAAAGTGTGGCTGCACTAACCAGTGCTCCAGTTGCGTGAGTGGTATAGCTGTCTCTCTGGGTATTCGCAAGCGAGTTACTGGGTAAAAGGTGCACAGTGAAGCGATATCATGAAAGAATTAATCATACACATATGGTCCAAATTTGAGGGACCGAGATGCGACGACCTGAATATGGAAATGGCATCGGAGCCGATGATATACAAAATAATAAATCAGCTACATATACGCCTATGTTGCAAAATGCTTGGCGAAAGCCAGAATCTTACATTGACATCATCATCCTCCTCCTCCTCATCATCATCATATCTGAAAATGTAAATACTGCAGCTTTTGATATTGAACTGCGTGAATTGGAATGAGCTACCGCGCCTTTACTGAGGTGTGCACATTTTTGTTTTAACCACTTCATCGATATCCTGCCTAGGCACTTTGCGGTACTGCTGTGTGTTTTGCGCTATTATAATTTAAGCCCAGGGTTTTTGACGCTGCTGATTGAATATGTGGTGATACACTGCCGCCATGAAATTATACATAATTTCCCTCCAATGGTATTTATATCTTGTTAATTTGTTCTTCTCCGTTAAAGTGTTACGTTGAAGTATAATGCAATATTTACTGTTCCTAGAAATATTCGTTTAACTATTGTAAATTGTGGTATTTTCTACACTACTGGCTGTGACCTCAATAGTACATTCATCTTGTATTTGCTTCTTCATATTTACCTGTGACACAGAAGCTTTTTTATTTTATTTTTTTTTTTTTATTTTTTTTTTTTTTTTTTTTACGTATACCGGGTATCAGTTTTGTTTTTCTCTTTATCTGCTCGTGGAATAGTCAATATGATTATACAGGCGCTTGTGTCGATTTACTCGGAACATCAATTACCGCAACAATCCACCTGAAACCCTCGGTCAAAGCGCCTTTCGTTAAATGGCGTAAACAGTTGCAGAAAGAGTCAATAGAGACAGCGGCACCGTCCGATGAATGTGATGTTCATGCATTCGGCAAAGCAGTAACACGATTCCGATATCCGGTATCGCTAGTTATACAAACATGGCGGACAGCTTTATATTACGGTGACTGTTTCACTGAATGTAAACGTGCTGTTATGTTATTCTTACATGGTCGGTCCTCTTTTCATAAAAATATCTAACCAATATGCTCCATTGGCTCTCGTCACGCCATGTGGCCAGCAAATATGGGGCACCTACATTTTTGCGAAAATACTTCGTCTTCATGTAGGTAAATTCCTTCACCACATCCATAACGATGTAGATTTTTGAAGATGTCTCTACCGAAAGATATACTGGTGAGTTTTGACGTGGTTTGTTATTCACCAGGGTGCGTCTGTGAGAGTCAATGAAACTCATGACCTCTTTAGGCACGTCCTGTTTAATGGAGAAAACTGTGAACAAACGGAAGAAGTCGGAAAGGGCAGCCTACATTCACCTGTAGTCACAAAATTGTATGTGGAATACTTCGAGCTGGAAGTATTGGCGTCATCCAAATGGAAACCTACATTTTTTCGTTATGTGGATAACACTTTCGTCATCTGGCCCCATAGAATGAACAAGATCTTCGACTTTCTTCCACATCTCAATAGAACCGAACATCAAATTCACTATGGAGACCTAAGCTGAAAGAAGATTACCTTTCGCTGACATAGTTAAGAGAAGAGCTGATGGTACACATGGAAGAAACCGCACTGTGACCTGTATTTGAATGCGAAGGAACGGGATGCTAAAATCACTGTTACACAGGGCGCGCACCATCACAAATGCTGACAGTTGACACAGGGGCTGAGAAACCTCTGAACTGTATTTCGTAAAAACATTTACTCGGGTACTCGGTATGGCCCTTCGCCCACCATTTAGAGAACAGCCTGTGGAGACGGTAAAGGAAAGGGTAACCATGTCCTTTTTACTATACATAGGCCCGGTATCAGGGAAAATAAGACGCATATTAAAGAAACATCGAGAAAAATCTGTATTTGTTTACCCTATGAAACACAAACTTTACTGAGACGTGTCAAACACGATCTCAGTTTTAGAATGCCGGCGTACAGCAGATTCCCTGTCAGTGTTGCAGGGCACTTGTTTGTCAGAAAATTACGAGATGAGTCACGCAGGTACCAGGATCTTGGTACAAACTTCTGGATGCTGGAAGACCGTTTTAGAGAGGCCTTCGAGATCCTTCAAGGGACGGGATCATCAATCGAGACTGCTTCAACAATCTGAGAAACGCTTGGAAAACAGCACAGTATAATTAAGAAGATATTTAAAAGGAAATCGATCGGGCGAACGCAGGACGTTATGAACCGAGGGCACACCCGTGGACTGTACAAACAAGAAATACGACGGGAAAAACTCAAGAATTTAATTCCTTTTCGAATTAAATTAAAAAAGCCGTTGATGATACATGGATTGTGTAACATTAATTCCAGGCATAAGTCATTCAAAATTGGAATAGTTACAAAACTGGAACTACGTACATATTTTAACTGTATGAAAAGTACCATCTAAATTTAACCGACAAATTAAAAGAAACTACGAGAATGCTATCTTTTAAAAAACTAATATAACTTCCAAAACAACAATACAAGGAATTTTACAAAGAATTCAAAACAAAACTAACCTCTTACCAACCTGAAATGGCAATTTGGCTCTTAACAACAAGGCAAATTGTAAAGTACTTACTAAATATTATGAAATGTGGAAAGAATATACAGCAGATCTCTTCAAAGGCAATGAACTTCGAGAAAGTATTGAAGTAAAATAAAGGGAAATATATGAAGATGAAATTGGAGACAATATATTGAGAGAAGAGTTTCACAGAATACTGAAAGACCTAAGTCGAAACGTGGCCCCCAGAGTAGATGATATTCCCTCAGAGCTATTAAATTTACTGGCAGGGCCATCCATAACAAAACTACTTTACCTGGTGTGTGAGATGTATGAGGGAGGACCTCAAGAAAAATTTATTCCAATGAAAGCAAGCGCAGAAAGGTGTAAAAATTACAGAATAACCAGCTTAATAAGTTATGGTTGCAAAATTTTTACAGAAATGATTTACAGAAGGATGGAAAGATTGATAGCTGCTGACCTAGGGGAAGGTCAGTTCGGATTCAGGAGAAGGATTATTTACAGGGGAATGAAAAATCTGGTAGAAGCTGACCTCGGGGACGATCAGTGTGGATTTAGGAAAAATGTAGGAACGTGGGAGGCAAAACTCAACTTACGACACATCTTAGATTAAGGTAAGGCAACATTTCTAGGTATTTTAAATTTGGGGAAAGCTTATGTGACAATGTTGATTTGAATAAATTGTTTCAAATTCTAAAGACAGAAGGTGTAAAATACAGGGAAAAGAGGGTTGTTTACAACTTTTACAAATGACTGTGCTTTCCTCGATTGTGCGCACGCCGGTGACGTGAGACGGGAGTGTCCATTTGATATGAGGCAAGGTATGTGTATCAACAACGTGTGTAATCAGCGATAATAGTAGATTCCGTTCCATAGTGTCTCCACAGCTGTGTGGCCGCTATTTAAGTTCCAACGCTCGTATGTGTGTTTCAGCGTAGATCGAAACTTGGTACCTCGGCACCGTTTGGGCTGTTGGTTTGTAAATGTAATCGTTTCATTTACTCTATATGTTCTGTTTTGACAATAAACCTACAGTGAATTGAAAAAATTAAGAGAAAGTAGTAATTTTTTTTTTCACACTGCAGTGTAAATTCTCCACTGAAGGTGGTAGAACCAGCGCAAAGACTTATGAGAAGAATAAATATTGCTCGTTTGCAACAATTCGTGATGGTCACGTCGTCTGAAGTTCAAATATTTTGCAAAGTTCGGCCTTGTTCAGTGAATAGATACACAATAAATAGAATACCTGAGAACACGAGAGAAGAAACTTCATTTTCTTCGAATTTCAAAAAGCATTCAAAGTGGCACGTAAGAAGATCCGGTTTAAAATTTTAGAAAGTTGCTGCAACCCTATAACGTCTTACATATTGAATTTGAAAAGGCAGTCAACTAAATAGGTGAGACGAGAGTTTTGAAATAATGGAAAATTAGACATTTTGTATAAGAAATATTTCGCGCGGTATTCGAGAGTGGTTCGGTAGAATACTAGTTTGAACAGACACTTTAAATATGAATTACAAAATAATCATATAGATGGAAAAATCTGTATTTGTACTTACGGATACTTCTTAAAGAGGAAGCAAGTACTAGATATTAATTGTCACTCTAGGAGTAAGACAAGGACATATTCTTCCTCCTATATAGTATAAAATCGGACGTCTCAACTAGCATGTGACCAAGTACACTTCCAACACAATGTGTTAACGTAGGACAAAATAACTTGTATCTGGCTTTTATTTTGTGATTACCTGTTGCTTATAGATAAAAGAGACGATAGATTTCAAAGACCATTTGTGTAATTTGCAGCTATGTTCGTTAAATTGAACTTGTTCCATATATACATCGAAGATCATGGCTTGGAAAGACATTTTATCAATGATCAATAACGAATTAATTGAAATAAATTCTATGTTTCAGCAATACAACTTTAGACAAGAACAAGGGCATACATTGTTCAACAACAACAGCCATAGATATCAAATTCTTATTGATTCGAAACTTCAAAAAAATCGAGGTAGATATAGAAACGGAGTATAAAAATCTGAAATGAAATAGCTGGGTTGCAAATTTAGAACCTAGATGGTGAAATAAATCAAAGCAGAATACAGTCAAAGGTCGTGGAAAAAGGAAAGAAAGGAAATATCATGGGAATAATTCTTGAGAAGCCGGAACAGATCTCTAATGCCTCATCCTAAATAGAAAGGACGACGTTGGAAAAGTAGTCAGGTTTTGGATGTATATAATTTGCGTAAATCCAGGAATATTAATGTGTAACGAGTGAGTCTACTAAGTTTGGCATTGCGCTGGAAGGCAAAAGCAACATGTCTTCTAATTCCTCTAACTGCCTGATCACTACCTCATAGTTGTCAAGGTACCTCAGTATTGTGTCTTTGCCTTAACAGTTAGCTCTTGACTGCTTCTTCTTTGCAGATTTGATAGACGCTTTATCTCATATTAGCCTTGTCGTAGGGAAACTAATATTCTGGCCCACTCAATGACCGACCAACATTGAATGTTCAAATGTTCAAATGTTTGTACAACTTATGGGACTTAACTACGGGGTTATCAGTCCCTAAGCTTACAAACTACTTATGAACTAGCTAAGACTAAAGACGACACAAATATCCATGCCCGAGGGGGGATTCGAACCCCCGACCGTAGTGGCCGTGCTGACCGTGACTGGAGCGCCTCAGTCACCTCGGCCACCGCGGCCGGCCAACATTGAATAACTACACCTCTTCGTGCATAGTAACAATTTCCGGTATTATAATTCTGAGGTGAAAATTGGTGTATCTTGTCTCGTTCTCATACTGTTCATTGTAGTTACAGTTCTAAGTGAATTGTTTCAAAACTTCCTAAGTTGTTAACTACCCATACTCTTAACGAAAAACCTGATGCTTTAAAAGAGACGCATGCGTTTCGTTCATTTGCCTTCAGGTACTTTGGAGTTAGTTACAACATCTAATATAAAAGATTTGTGTCTCCATATGGGCAATCCATTTCCTGTTGGCTAAGAATTTCAGTTTCTCTCTTGCAGTCTCAATTTTGGGGAAGTCTGATGGGAGGTGTGTGACTTAATTGTCCTTCTTGTTCTCAAGCCCAACAACGACTATGAATTACAGTACCATCATTTGATAATCATGTAGGTTACATATAAGTAATGGATACAAAGGAGCTACAAAGATCGCGCACACATTGTTGATCAGAGAAAGAATCTGCAGATGCATCAATGACGTTTGTTGAGCTATATCTACACTACACAGTTTTTCACGAAAATTGAGATATCACCTAATGTGTCTGCGTATACCGAAACTTTGGAGCGGTTAGTGACGTCGTGCAGTGTACGGAATTAAGTATATGCGAGTTAGAACTTGAAACCAGTTTTACCAATTTAGTTAGCAGTTCAGTCCTTTTCTCACTTTCAAAGTTAATACGTCTTAATCAAATTTAAATTGATAAAGGACTTACTTTTGTTAATTTAATTAGTAAATGATGATGCAGAAGATGTGGGTTTGCAACGACGGTCATTTCCGGAGGGCGAAAGAGGGATATAATGTGACGAGAAGAGGTAGCAGCATCAATCTGCGTTAAGGACGCAATGCATTTAAGGCTTCACTTTTCCGGACCATTTATTAGGACAAGTAATGGCTACGCATCCCCGCTTGAAACTGAAAAGATTACGTGCTTTAACTCTGCCTTTTAGGCGACTAATTGACACGTCACTTCTGCGGCCGGGGAGTTCCGTTTACGTTAGCTACTGTGCACGAGCCTACCTCGCCCTTCTCCAACCTAGAGAGAATGATTACGTGATTCTGCGAGGACAGTGAGACTGTCCATTTCTTTGAATGTATTATTTCAATGTTTTAGTGATCACCGTCTTCTGGTTACTTCACATATTTGGTGGTTGCATATAATTTTCATATAGTGCGTTAAATGGAAAGTTGTTCTTTGTGGTTTTTTTTTTTTTTTTTTTTTTTTTTTTTTTTTTTTTTTTTTTTTTTTTTTACATGCCTATGCACTGATTTTTCCGATTAACTCTTAACGACATCAATTAGTAAGCTGTAAGATATGTTCATGCCGATGATGATGTGCTCATTAGATTTGAAATTCTGATGTCTTTGTGTACTGTCTTTCATTTGTCTGCCATTACTAAATCTCATTTAAGCATGGTGTTTCATTTTAAATATTTGTTACTGTATTTTCTGTTCTCCGAGACAGAGGTTAACGATCTCTCACTTTGTCACTGTGGCCTGGGGCATTTTGCTCTTATAAATGTAGAGACGAGTGTATCGTCAGGCGTGCCCCAGGGGAGTGTGATAGGACCGCTATTATTTTCTATCTATATAAATGATCTGATGGACAGAGTAAGTTGTAATTTGCGGCTGTTTGCTGATGATGCTGTGGTGTATGGGAGGGTGTCGTCTGTAACTGACTGTAATAGCATACAGGTTGACTTAGACAAAATTTCTAGTTGGTGCGAAGAATGGCAGCTAGCTCTCAATGTAGAAAAATGTAAGGTGATGCGCATGAGTAGAAAAAACAATCCTATAATGTTCGAATACAGCATCAGTAGTGAGCTTCTTGATGCGGTCGCGTCGTTCAAATATCTAGGCGTAACATTGCAGAGCGATATGAAATGGAACGAGTATGTAAGGACAGTTGTGAGTAAGGCAGACAGCCGACTTCGGTTTATTGGGAGAATTTTGGGAAGATGTACTTCACCTGTAAAGGAGACCGCGTATAAAACGCTTGTACGACCACGTCTTGAGTATTGCTCAAGTATTTGGGACCCGCAGCAGATCGGTTTGAAGGAAGACATAGAGGCGGTTCAGAGGCGAGCAGCTAGATTTGTTACCGGTAGGTTCGACCAATGCGCGAGTGTCTCGGAAATGCTCCGGCAACTCAATTGGGGATCGCTGGAAGAAAGACGACGTTCTTTTCGTGAATTTCTGTTAAGTAAATTTAGAGGGCCGGAATTTGAAGCTGAGTGTAGTACGATCTTGCTGCCGCCTACTTACATTTCGCGTAAAGATCACAAAGACAAGATAAGAGAAATTAGGGCTCGTACGGAGGCATATAGGCATTCTTTTTTTCCTCGTTCAATTTGGGAGTGGAATAGGAAAGGAAATGCCTAGTAGTGGTACGGTGTACCCTCCGCCACGCACCTTACGGTGAATTGCGGAGTATGTATGTAGATGTAGATGTAGATGTAGTTGTTAAATGTCGAATAATATGGTGTAAATGTGATGATTACTAATACCATTTGTCAATTTTTGTACTTAAATCAGGTGTAAATATGGGACTTATTCCCGCGTTAACTATATCCTCTGTTTTAGTAAAAGTTACAAATGATTATTCAGAAATAATTGTCGTGGGTAAGAAATCATTTTGTAGAGTAGAGCCTTCAAAAGATAAAAATACAGCATTCCACGAAGACTGGTGAACTATCATATGATTCTTCTATGAACACATTCTTTAAAGACTCAGCCCTAATGTCATTTTAAATCATAGAAGGGAGAGTATCAGAAATAATTGTCGTGGGTAAGAAATCATTTTGTAGAGTAGAGCCTTCAAAAGCTAAAAATACAGCATTCCACGAAGACTGGTGAACTATCATTTGATTCTTCTATGAACACATTCTTTAAAGACTCAGCCCTAATGTCATTTTAAATCATAGAATGGAGAGTATCGAATGCACGTAAATACAGCTTTGAAGACATTCGAGAGATTCACACCCAATTATTTAGGCAATTACGCACTTCGTAAATGTTCTTCAAATAAATATAAGAACAAACTGTGTCGAAAACGATTTACGCTTGAAATCAAAAAGTTTGCATCAATGTAGTTTCTATAGACAATTTTGTTGTTGGAGACAATAGTAATATCATGGATCTGCAAATGTTTGTTTTATATATACTACGACGCAAAAACATTCCCAGAAAAAAAAATAAAAAAAGAGGGCGGGGAACCAGAGCTGAAGCCTATTTTTGCACATGTAATTCCTCACCGCCACCTATGAAGATACTCTTGAGAGACCCAAATTGAGATAGATATATATCAAGAAATGGACCCTACTAAAGCGCGGGTTCAAATCTAAGATGAAGAATAAAAAGAAGAGTTAATTTTTTTTTTCATATTTCAGTGATTTTGTAGAGTGAAATATAACGGAAATTGTTTCCAGTCTACTAGAAATTATGGCGTCGTTTTAGAAAAGAATATTTACTTATTTCAGTGGTTCCTACTCTGTGGATCGTGACCAACTGTTGGGTCGCAGTGTATCTTTAGAGGGTCGCCAGGTGACTTTATAATGTCTAAGAAAAATATTGTATTGGCTGAAAGAAAGGATGTTAGTGTATTTCACCCGGAAAGTTTATAAGAATTATTTAAGAAAAGTGAAATAAAATGAATAACCAAACAAGAAACCAATGTGGCTAATAACACACTCCTCC
Source organism: Locusta migratoria (assembly GCA_026315105.1). NCBI lineage: Eukaryota > Metazoa > Arthropoda > Insecta > Orthoptera > Acrididae > Locusta > Locusta migratoria. The sequence continues at coordinate 340,690,122 of CM048746.1, forward strand.
GAGAGATACGAGGACTGAATGCTATTGTAGCTTTAGTTTGTAAATTAGACATAGAAACGCTGCATCCTCTTCAATTTACAGAACGTGTCATATGAGTTACCATTCAATTATTTATTCTTTCTCTGATTGTGGTATTGCACCTAATTTGTCTGCTGAATAGTGTTTGTATCCTAGGTTAATAGTATCGGTTTGTTTCATTTTATAATGTCTTTCTATTTGGTATTTATTTTACTGAGTGTTTACAAACGTAATTAATCCTAGCTTCGTAACATTCGTCAAAATGATGACTACCTCCACAAAATGTTAATACATATTTCTTCTTTAATGCTGCCTTTTGGACTTCTGTAAATGAAGCTTACTGAATTATGATTTTCCTTTTGGAACACCTTTGCACCATCCTGAATCACTCACCTCACTTCCATGGTAAACACTTGTTGTTGCCTTTGGTTGACATGATTCTGATCATATGCAGTCCTACAGAATATAGTGTTTTTTGTCTAGTGTTGTTTCAGGTAAATCAAAAAATTGTGAAAATCTCATGGATTAGCACAACCCACTGGGGACACGTTTGAATAAGAGGGCATATATTTACAATCGACAACAACAATATGAGTTGAACCAGTACATGAGGGTACAACTGGATCGAAATCTTGTTGTTTCTAAAGAAGCTATTACTTAGTTATACGATGCCCGTTTGATGTATAATAAATTTCTTTCTGACGTTTAGGTCAATGCTAAATATTGTTCTAAGACAGTTTATTCTGATACTAGTGTAAGCTGTTTGGATCCAAGTGTAATGAGATAATTCGGAATGTCGGATTAAAGTTTTTATTTTGCAGCTTGTGATAAGCGATCTCCTTAGGAACAGCAACACTGGGAATAATAAGACATTGCTGCAAGTTTGTAGGGGCGAGTGACGGTACTGGGAGGGAAGAGAATACGCTTCTTTAGCCTCCTTGTCATGTTCATTATGTGAATCGGCTATTTATTTGAAATTCTTGAAAGTCTTCAGGAGAGTTTAATCTGAGTAGTCCATGTCCTGAAGCGGCTTCATGAATACAGTCAAACTTTGAAATGTTACAAATAATTTTGTGCTCAAGGAAAAGTAATGTGCAGGATACCTAGTGTTTACATAAGGAATTAGGGTTTATCAAGATCATACAGAAGTCATTCTACGTTTCTTACAGCCTATGAATGAAAACGATATTGCCGTATTTGCTGGTATGTATTATTAAAAATACATTTACAAATATCATTTCGTTGGCAGCTTGACTTGAGGTGGAAAGATGAGGTATTTATATAGGTTAATACCCAGAAGGCGTCATTTGGTAAGGTTACCCTGGCTAGTGCAGATTTTCAAGCTATGTCACATTGCAATAATGGATCTACTGTTGAGATCGATACCTCCATTTCCTGAAGAAGTCCATGGAAACTGAAAACTAAGAAAATAAATATCATATGAAATAGACGTACTAGCCACCATTGCTTAAATTCAGCCTGTAGCATAAACCTTTTGTGATAGAGTCAATGTGTTCGGTACCGGCGAGGCTTGGGAAGATTGAAGGAGTCAGATGGGACGTGAGGTAATGATTTCTGATCACGTGCCATCTTGCATCTTTTGTGCACCCAAGCTGTTCTCATTTATGTTTCTAGTCAATACGTAAATTCAGCGGAGAAAGAGCATACGGTACGACATCTGTTCTAGTGAAGAATTCTCTTAATGGCCAGAAATACCGGGGTACTCCCTGAAGGAATGATTTTAACCATACCGTCTACAAATATAACGATGAACTATCTCTACCCAAAATTTATTATCATTTCTTTTCCCGTGGTTTCACGTTTCTGTATTTGAAAGACGTGTAGAGGTATACAATACAATATTAGAAATGGAGTAACATCTGATCAGAGTCACCTTAAGCGACGATATGAAAAAATTACGTACTGTAAAGAATCTATCGATTAAAATAATAATAAAAAAAAGACAGTCCTCCAATACGTCTAGGAGTAATCAGTTCTACGAAGGCCGTGTGGCCAGTGGACACCATTTTGATTTATTACTTTAACCATCGCAAGCAGTTGTACATCTTGCTAGCAGAGGACGCTATTTAACGGCTTAGGTGGCTGGTACGCCTGATTAGGCATATTTTTTGATGATTTGTAAAATGATATAAAAATCTCCTTTCGCTTGAATCGTGCTAAAATTTACATTATCTATTCACAAATTACATCTGCTCAGTATTGTGTGCAACATTTGTATGCCACGCAGGTCAGCTATTATTCTAAATCTGTTCTCATCATGTTTTATTTGGAAACTTGATCCGAGTTGTATCGATATATTTTGTGGCTGAACTTTGCTTCAAGCTTTGTACATACTCCTCACAAAACGAGCCTAGCTTGCGGTAAAATTATAAGACGGAGACCCTCTTTGCGATAACTCGGATATTAAATTAATTCACACAGTGTAATGAAAGAAAAATTATTATACAAACTGAAAAGGAAATTGAAGGGATTGACGTGGGAATTTATCAAGTTACTCAGAGGATTATCACATAATTTTTTTTCTTTCTACATCTTTGACAACAAAGTTACTGACCCATCCCGGCTCCTGTTTCTTTGGTTGACTCTGTCCTTGATTTAATTATTGGCGTAAGTACCATTGACCTCTCTGTACGTCCACCGCTAGTGGCGCTGTTTGATCTATAGCGCGTCGATTCTCTTGTGGCTGGTGTTTTCCTCGCTGCGTGCGGCGCTACGGTGGCGCGCCAAGGCAGTTCGAGAGCAGAGTATCAGGCAGTGTGTTTGATACGATGAATGACATCGCCAGGGTCGAGTTGATTAACCCTAGAACGGTCGGGCTGGGTCTGTGAGCCCCTCTAGTTTCTATTTCGATGAATTTATATGCTTATAGACGCTGATATGACTCGAGCGCTCTGCTAGCTTCCTGAAACATGCAAGAGAAAGCGTTAACATCATGAATAAGGTTTCAAATTGTTTAGACAATGTTCGGCAGTTCTCCAAAAATCGGGAGGGTCTGTCAGACCCAGCCCGACCGTTTACGTTATTGATTTCTACCAGTGCGGGTCTATTTTTATTTGGTGTCTCTTCCAGTTTCAAATTACTTTGTGAACTATTTCTGAGGTCAATAATATAAAATATAAAATTTCAAGAGAAAGTGTTTCATACTGTGAAATTTGCAACAGTTAATACGATGATGATAATGAAATTGACGATTCTGAAGCGGATCCAGACGTCGAAATAAACAGTGATCATGATTGCAATAGTGAAATAAGTGGGGATGAAGGGGAAGATGCTATAAGTGAAAGGACAACAAAACTAAATACTTCTGCAAAATTTGCAAAATGTAGTTGTGCTAGGTGCATGCAGAAATGGTTTGTGTCGTCTATTACGAAAAGGGATGATTTTAGAGGACGATATCACACAAACTATTCATTATATGCATAATTTCGATTTATATAACAAAAATTCAACAAGTCTGTTTCTCAGTTCTACAAATTATTCTCAATTATATTTGTATTTCAATCCAATTTACTTGTACTTCCAGTGTGGTTACATTTATTACTACTAAGAAGTATATTTTCTAATTTTTTTATTTTATTTTACAGCAATTGTGAAATTCAGAACGTTGAAATAATGTCCCTACAGCATTTGGCAGAACCTAAACAATATAAAACCTCGTCATTTGATGTAAATACGCTGTTTTGGCACTTGTCATCAGCGTTTTAATTTTTGGGTCCCACAGACCCAACCCGACCGTTCCTGAAACTTTTTTTCGGCCGACCGTTCTAGGGTTAAGGGTCAGTTTGTGGCCGTGTCCCGCGTGTGCGTCGAAGTTGTTCTGGGTGGCACTCTGTCTGCCCGTGGAGAGCCATGTAAGCCGTGAGCTGAAGAGGTTGGTCAAGTTATCAAGTGATAACAGCACCTCGGTGTGGCCCGGATATGTGGTCGCGTTCCTAGCGGCCGTGCGACACCGCGCCGTCCTTCGCCAAGCGTCCGAGCTGTCAAAAACTGCTAGAGCACTCCGCACTCAGCCCCGGCGGCGCCTCGCGTCATTCCAGCCGCTTTTCATCTGGAATGTACGAAATGTTTCCAGGCGTTGGTTGACACCCTCCACCTACACCACCGCGAGGGTGTCTGCATCTGTCGTGGGGTAAGAAATAAGTAAGTTAAGTAACCGGTACAGTCCTGTTCCACAAATTTTTGTGCGTGAATTTGTCATCGGTGGTCGTTCCCCAGGGGCTGTCTTTGCCAGTGTCTACGTAGATTGATGTTCATTCATGTGTTATACGGCACTTTTAGTTCGGTTCAATTGAATTATTCTTTTCTCTTTGCTCTGAGTAGCAACTCCTCGTTGTACATTAACTTGGTTAACGTAACCTGGGAATTTGTCTGGGTTGTGCTCCTCTGCGGATCACATCTGCACGGGCGGTACTTGTACAGCTTAGTTTTGCCTTCTTATTTTTATCTTCTGGTTGCAGAAATTTTTCCCTCCGTGAGGCATCGCAACCACGCGGTTGTGATTTAGAGTTCTATCCGTTTATGTAAGCCCCTTCGTGTCAGAGCTGTAGTTCTTGTTGACCGTTTGGCACCTTATTCTTTTCTGTTTTGAGTCAGCTCATCGGTTTTACCTGCGTGGGTGTATTAAATTAACGAGTAGCCAGCTCCACACCTTTAGTGTGATTTTGAAAGAAATGTGAGCTGTTTTCATTTAAATTGCAGGGCTCATTTGTAAATTTTATTGTGTGTTGTTCTATTTGACTTCTGCCTAGTGATATCACTGAGCACAGTTTCCTATTACAAGCCTCTATAATAATACTCAGACTTTACTTATATTTTCGAGCTCATCTTTAGTGTGTTTTGGGAATTGTATTTTTTAAAGGGCGGTGTTCACTTAAATTTTGGAGCCCCAGTTTACCGTGATTTTTATAATTAAGCTGAGCTATTTTCATTTAAATGGCAGGGGTCATACGTAGATAATATTGTATTTACAAGGCTTGCTTTTCATTTTAGATTTTCCACTTTCGCTTAAATAACTGGGCTCATTGTGTCTTTTAAGGAGTTGCTTTTATTAAATTTGGAGCCTTATTAAGTTATCAAAAAAACTTCTTCTCTCAACTTGGCCTTCTGCCTTGCATCACTTATCTAAACTGTCTTGTTAGGCCTTCAGCCTTTGATTGTAATATTCTTAATTAAAACAAATTGAATCTGAATTGACTATGCTTGCTAACTTCACCAACCAACTACCCACCGCTCCCACAAACCTACCCTCACAATAACAGATGTCTGGGCCCAATTCCTTGCGTAGGGGAGGGAGTAATTCATCTCACCAACTTACGTGCTGAAGTGGGCGTCAGGCGTTGGGTCGGCGCGGTGTGGTGCGACTGTTTGGCAGCGGGCAATTGCACAACCGAAGGCAAGAAAAGCCTCACTGGCTTCTCACTTGTGTGGTGTCTAACCAAGTGTCCTCTCTTCTTCCATTCCACTCTCCTGCTAACCTACTCTATCAGTTTCTCCTCCTTTTGTGGTCGCGATTGGTCGATTAAATTTCGAATGCTACCAAACGGCTACTACCCTTTATCATGGAACTTTGCCAGCTTCTACGGGCTGGGAAGTAACTTGAGATCCGGCGTCTTTCTCACGTCTCTAGCCTTATTATCTTAAGCGCAATGAACGCGTGTCTCTTGCACAGGCGCGTGTGCTTTAAAGCAGTCCTTTAGGCTGCCCCTATATGAAGCCAGCAGAGACGTATATCTGTTCGCCAGTCTGGTACGTCATTAATCACTTCTCTCTCCCTGTCCACAAAACATAATTTTAGGCAGGTCCATTTTATGGGAACAGCGGGCTACGGATTTCCCTCAGGCACGCAAGTTTTTCATGCCTGGCAGTCGGTGTTTTCTCCCCATCTGCAGGTGTCCGCAGCTTATCGGCGCTTTTTAAAGAAGGGTGGCTTTTTGCTTTGCAAGGGCGCCCCCATCCCCGCGTTCCCCGCTGTCTGCCCGCTGGGCCTGCTATCTCCACGCTCATTATGCCGGGCCCTTTTCACCGTGTCCATTCTTAAACGAGCCTCGAGATTTCGCCAGGCTAACCCTGCAGAGTCACAGAATGCAGCGTGCCATCCGCTGGAGGGTGCAGCTGATAGCTGATCTGGGTCTGAGCAGAGCCTCTAGGACCAGCATTATGAGGCTTCTCTGGTGGGAGGTTTACAAGCGACAGTCGACTAGCTACTAGTCAGGATTTTATAGCCAGAATTTGGAGATCCAGTTTGTAGCAATATGTTCAATGCTCAAATGTTTGTAGCAATATCCGGATTCTACACGGTGAAAAAGCTGCTCACTACAAAAAACGTACAGATGTGTTTCTATCAAAAAAGCATCTTGGTACAGAATGAAGAGGCACGATAGAGTGGTGTCTCCTATTTGTTAGAAAACACACTATGCGAGCTGTCTTGAGGATCAAAGTGGGCATAGAAACCCATGCCCGGACACGTCGTCCAATGACGCTACAGAGCGTTGAAGTTGCTGGAGGGGATGTCTAGCGACAGGAGCTTGTACCTGTAATTTGGACTCTCCGTCGCGTCGTTGAATGCCGTTCCCAGGCATGGGTTTCCATGCTCATTTTGTTCCTCAAGACGCGAAATACATCCCTTACAACTTTGTTGGTATAATTATGAAACACTCTGACGTGTGGCCACACCTCAGTCATTGACGTCCATTTGCTGGCGGAAATCTGCGCAGGATGAAATTATGTGGGAGACATTTTTCATTGTTGGTAGGTGAGGAATGGTGCTGCGAGACCGAGTGCGCGAATTTAAATTCACCCTGTATACTCCGCAATCCACCGTATAGTTCGTGGCGGAGGGTACACTGTACGATTACAAGGTATTTCCTTTTCTATTCCACTACCAAATAGAACGAAGGAAAACAGAATGTCGATATGCTGCCGTATGAGCCCTAATTTCTCTTATCTTGTATTTGTGATCATTACGCGAAATGTAAGTAGGCGGCAGGAAGATCGTTCTAAACTCAGTTTCAAATTCCGGCTGTCTATTTTTCCTCAACAAAATTTCTCTCATCCAGCGATCCCCATTCGAGTTCTCGGAGCATTTCCGCGACACTCGCGCATTGGTCGAACCTACCAGAAACGAACCTAGGTGCTCGCCTCTGAACTACTCCTATGGCTTCCTTTTAACTGTTCTATTGCGGGTTCGAAACACTTGAGTAATACTCAAGACGTGGTCGTACGAGTGTTTTATGCGCTGTGTACTTTACAGATGATGTACATTTTCTCTCCGAATTCTCCCAATAAACCGAAGTCGGCTGTCCGCCTTACAATGCCCTTACATATTCGTCCCATTTCATATTGCTCTGCAGTGTTACGCCTAGATATTTGAACTACACGACTGCATAAAAAAGCTCAATACTAATGCTGTATTCGAACATTATGGGATGTTTTTCCTACTCATCTGTATGACCTTATATTTTTCTACATTTAACGCTAGTTGCCATTCCTCACACCACCTACAAATTTGGTCGAAGTCATCATGTTATCTATTACATTCAAGTAAAGACGTGACCCTGCCATATACCAAAGCATCACCAGCAAACAGCCGAAAATTACAAGTTTCTCTGTCGATCAGATCATTTATATGGCTAGAGAATAATAGCAAGCCTATCACACTCCCCTGGGGCCTCCTGACGATACACTCGTCTCCGATGAACAATCGAGAAAAACGTATTGCGTTCTATTACTTAGGAAGTCTTCCAGCCAGTCACAAATCTGTGAACTTATTCCATACCTTCATATTTTCGTTAGCAGTCTGCAGGGTAGAACAGCGTTAAAGGCCTTTTTCAAATCGATAGAAACACAATTTCCCTGTTGCCCTTTATTCATGGCTCGCAAGATGTAATGTGAGAAAAGGGCAAGCTGAGTTTCATACTAACAGTGTTTCCTAAACCCGTGCTGATTCATAGAAAAAAGCTTTTCCGTCTCAAGGACTTTTACTACATTCGAACTGAGAAATGCTACAAAATTCTAGCGGAAACCGACGTCAACGATATTGGCCTGTAATTATGCGGGTCAGTTATTTTACCTTTCTTATAAACGTGAGTCTCCTGCGCTTTTTTCCAACCACTAGGAACTTTACTCTGAATTAAAGATTTCCGATAAATGCAAGCTAAGTAAGGGGCCAACGCCACAGAATACTCTTTATAAAACCGAACAGGTATTCCATCTGGACCAGGAGAGGTTTTTGTATTTAGCTCTCTCAGATGCTTCTGCACCATGAAAATACCCATTACTATGTCCTCCATTTGGGAGTTAGTGCTTTGATCAAATGAAGGTAGAATTCTGCGGTCCTCCTGCGTGAAAGATTTCTTAACGGTTGAATTTAGAACTTCAGCTTTCCGTTTGCTTTCTTCTATAACTGACCCGGAATGGCCAACGAGTGACTGGATAGTGGACTTTGACCTGCTTATCGATTATACATAGGACCAGTATTCTATCGGGTTTTCCGAAAGATCTTTTGCTAAGGTATGGCTGTGGTAATTATTGTATGCGTCGTGAATCGATCTTTCTATATACGCACGAATCTCCACTAAATTTTGCCTGTCATCATTTGCGTGTTCTTTTCTGAACCGAGAATGCAACAGTCTTTGCTTTTTCAGTAGCTTTCTGCTGTTCATAGTGGTCCTTCAACTGCCAATATGTCAGATTATTGCGTGAGAATGCACCGACGATGCATGTATTTTAAGGTGGACGTTGCCTAATGTCTGATTCACTTTAATTTTTAGTACTTGAGAATGGGATAAGGTTGGTCCCGAAACATGTCATCCTGACAATTTTATGTAACTGACAATTGGTGGGAGAATTGGCTTGATAGGGAATACAATGATTGGTGAGGCGTAACGTACATCAACTAACCATCCTTCGCCGTTTCTACCTTAAACGGAAATCAGACCAAAAACTATTCAGAGAAAATTGAAATTACTTTTCTCGTGTAACATAAAGGTTTGGAGTTTCCTGAAAACATTGGCGCATCGTTTTATAATATATACTGTACAACTTGGCTACTTTCAATTCATATTTAATTTTACGAGGCACAACAAAATGTGTAGATTATAAAATTTAATTCATGTCTTCATCACTTCAGACTTATATCCAAATTTCAGAAAGCACAGTATCCCAAACTCTGTTCTCATTGAGAGTATTTAACAGAGATTGACCTCACTGTTAATATTCTTTGTCCGTATGGTGATAATCTTTATAAACAGAGCAATTATTTTGTAATATGGTCGCTTGTTATGTTCTTTTTTTATTTTTTTATTTATTTTTTTATTTTTTATTTTTCATGACAAATACAGAAGGTATTTTCTAGGAATGCCAAAACATAGGAAGTGGGTACCCTAGAGCTGCATCAGTATTGGTTAACAGGGAGATAATGCAGTGACAGTTGAGGTAGTGAGGAGACTGTCTTCTCCCATTATGTCTAAGCGTTAACTGTAAGCTCACTGTTACTATATCTATTCGTGAAGGCAGTTGTATAAACAAAATTATAGATTTTAATATAATTTGATTCCGTTATGGAGATTGTGTCAGCCCACCACAATCTTACATCTTACAAAATACGCTGTGTGCGTTTGTGCGCGCGCGCGCGCGCGCGCGCGCGCGTGTGTGTGTGTGTGTGTGTGTGTGTGTGTGTGTGTGTGTGTGTGTGTGTGTGCGTGTGTGTGTACGTATGTATGTTCCACATCTCCTCCTATACTACTGGTCCGATTTCAACCGAACTTGGTACACATGAACCTAACTTTCGGTCAACAATCGCTGTCGGGGTAAGAACTATCCACGACACATACGTAAGGAGACATGACGTCATAAACAATGACAGTCGTAAACAAACGGCCGCATCATGCGATAATATTCTACATCTGCACCTAAACTAACCGACCGAGTTCAGCCAAATTTGGTACATATATTCCTTATGCGTGATAACAATTGCTGTAGGAGTACGAACCACATACGACATATGGTTCAGGAGATATAACATCTAGCGTTGGACGGAAGTGTATGGGGAAAAAATCGCAGGGGAAGACCAAGAAATGGATACAGTAAGCAGATTCAGACAGATGTAGGTTGTCGTTCTTATGTGGAGATGAAGAGGCTTGCTCAGGATAGGGTATTGTGGAGAGCTGCATCAAACCAGTCTCCGGACTGAAGACCACAACAACAACAAACAATAAGAGTTGTAAGAAATTGCTACATAATGCGACGAGACTTTATGAATAAACTATATGAGAATGAAAGTACTTAGCGACTTGCAACAAACCTTAAACATAATTTCAAACCTTTATTAAACGTTTTCTCGCTGACAACCATAGCAAAATGAAAGGAAAAAAACCGCACTGACCTGTCTTACGGCCGACTTTAGATTTGTAGTTTTATAAATTTTTGCAAACATTTCGGACAAAAATAATAATGTAAATAATAAAAAAATTATAGTGATACGATTATGACTCTAATATTTTGATAATATCTATGCACCCAGCACGTAATATTCTTTCTGACCGAATTTTAACAAACAACCAAACTTATATGATATTTTAGTTTAGCTATGACAAATATGCTCATTTTTTTTAACTTGTACCTCTGAAACTATCATTTCAGTATCTCGCCCACATTTTCATTATATTATTCCGTTAAAATTTTATAACCTGTCTTGCCTTGGTAGTTTGTAGAAAGATTATTTTCTTTTCCTGTACGGGTTACGAATGACTGGATTCGAACGAGTAACTATAGCCTGGATGGAACACAGGATACTAGATTTGACGTTCGTAAATCAGTGAAGTGCCACCCCACGCCCGAAAATCTCTTTCGCGTATACCATTTTGTTTTCTCTACTGGATGATTTTTCTTATTTTAAATCAAGCATTGTCGTACCAATGGCGCACTGAAAATTATCAATAACACGTCGTTCTTAGGGCAATAAATTATAATCTAATGTTTGTTAGTTAATTAACGCCGCCGCGGTGGAGTAGCCGAGCGGTCTAATGCGTCACGCTGCGGAGCGCGCGGTTGCTCGCCGTGGAGGTTCGAGTCCTCCCTGGGGCATGGGTGTGTGTGTTTGTTCTTAGGTTAGTTTACCTAGGTTTAAGTAGTTTGTAAGCTACGGACTGATGACCACGCAGTTTGGTCCGAAAGATTTACAAACATTTGAACATTAATTAACGCCTGCCATCGAAGGTACGAGAATTACTGATTACAATCGCAGCTGTTCGCCATAGCATAATGGGCGAGGAATTAGGTGTGATGTACGATCATATTAGACGGTGGTTCGAAATTTGCTAGGGCGCGGTGGCTCAGCGCGCTCGGTCAGAGAATTGCTGGTATGGTAGCTCTACGCCCTCTGTAATGAGAAAACAGTGATCGACGAAGCGATCAAAATAGTACAAAAGAAACCAACGTCCACAAAGTACTGAGCAAATCGAAGAACCAATGAAAAGAGAGAAAAAGAAAGAGGGTTCAACCAACACCGTCTGAAGAGAAGGCCTGTGCGCTCCCGTGCCACGTCACGCAGAGTAGGGTCGCGATCACGTAGCTCGCTGGCTGGCCGATGTTAGGCAGTGGGCTGTGGCCCATCAGCCAACCAGTCAGCTACGCGATCCCGATCTACTCTGCACGACGTGGGGTGGCACGGCATAGCACAGGCCTTCTCTTCAGACGGTATAGGTTCAACGCCATCTGTAATAAAAACTGAGTTAAATTCTCAATGGACAACCCAGAACGAACATGAACATACGACCGCAAAGCATCACTTTGCCTGAATAAAACCACCACTGACAATTATTCCCCTCTTGCTTCCAAAAAGATTTTCGCACAGTCTTGTTAACTGAACACAAATATTCTGCAATATTCTGAGTTGTTCAAAGGTTACAGCGCTTTATCTGAAAAGTGCATTTGTTCTGTTTCGAGAACATGCCATGAAATACATACTAACAAATTGCGCCGATCGCATTGAGGTCCGATGTGCGAGGCCGTTATTCGTCGGGGGTTCGAATACTCCCTCGGGCATGGATGTTTGTGCTGCTTTTAGTATAAGTTATTTTATAATTAGTTTGTACGTTTAGGGACTGATGACGCCGCAGATAAGTCCCATAAGCTTAACAAAAATTTTTTGAACAACGAATTGTAAACTTGTACATAAACTAGGAAGATACTGCTACAATAACTGTTGTAAATGACGTAATGATAGTACTAACTTTGTATATATAGCAAGTAGTAGTTTTATGCCGAATTCGTTATTGCCACACTTAGTCCGTTTGTGATTTTAGCTGTAAAAGAAAATGTAATCACGGTTTGAAATAGAATATTTGCTCTTTATTTTAGCGCAGAATTAAGTAACATGAACGAAGTCGTATCTGAACTAGCGGAAAGGTAATATCGTCTACGTCAAATGCGTCCATAGCAACCATGTTGAAGACTAACATTTTAGTAGCTGCATTGATTCTAATAAGTGACTTTCAATATATTCCCTAAATAGTGAATAATTGCTTAGAAAAACAAATAAACAAGGTAATTTGTTGCATTGTATACACTTCCCTTTCGTTTCATTAAGAAACTACACTTGCCATAGAAATCTACGACTTCCTTTATATACGAAACTGCCAGTATCAGTACGTTGTTCAGAATTTTCATCATTACAGTATCCTTCTAGTAGACGGACATATGCTTCAGAAGACCATTGTTCAATTCGTTGTTACGTATTTCAAGGCATGCTCACGAAATAGAACAAACGCACATTTTAGAGAGAGTATTCTTACATATGCAGAAATCTAAATATTGAGAACATAGTTCTATTTAATTAATAAGAGCGCCCGATACCCTTTTAGGAAAAATGTTTGACAGTGGCGGGTTCCGATCCACAAACCGTGTGGATTACAACCAAATGCCCTGCCCACTACGCTACGGCGCACAGATCGAAGGCCTTTCCTTTAATCTCGTACTATTGATAGCAGTTGTTAACTGATGCTAATATGGCATTTTTAGACACTAGATTATCATTTATCGTACGAAGAACCATGTGGTTTTGTTAATTCTTAAGTGCGCCGTTGCCTTGAAATGACAACGTTTAGGTTATAATAAGAAAATCATCAAATACGCAACACGGCGTATGCCAGAGAGACGTCTGGGCGTGAAATGTCACGTGTCATCTCCGAACGGCTGGTTTTCGTAAAATCAATGGACGGTGTCAAGTCGCTGTTATTTTTGCAAATATCTTTTAAACTGTACGAGATATGAAAAAATCATAAGAGAGCATATTTGTAGAGAATTTTCTCCTCCACAAATTCGATTATTCACTTTTCGTGTATATTGAACGGTTTATTACAATTAAAATTACATTACAAATGGCTTTTGTGTGTTACTTCGTCCGAAATATTTGAAAAAAAAAAAAAAAAAAAAAACAAAAAAAAAAAAAAAAAAAAAAAATTAAAAAAAACAGCTTTTTGTCTCTGGCGGCCAACAATTATGTCTGTAAAATTTGGTGTCGATCGATTGAACTGTTCGACCTTAAATGTGGTAACACGTTACAGACAGACAAACATCGTCAAATCGCCGTTATTTTAGTAAATATCTGAGAAACTATGCGACATATGAAAAAACACAAGAGAGCAAAGTTGTAGAGAAATTTCTCTCTTAAAAATTCATGTATTCAGTTTCCGTGTCAGGTGAACGGTTCGTTTGCAATTGCAATTAAATTACAAACGGCTTTTTTTAGTGTTACTAATGTATTTTTTTTCCGAAAAATTTGAAAAAGGGAGGTTCTTGTCTCTGTCGGCCTACAATTATGTCTGGAAAATTTGGTGCTGATCGGTTGTATGGTTCGACTTAAAAAATGGGAACACTTTACAGACAGAGACATCCCAAAATCGCCGTTATTTTTGCAAATATCTGTGAAACTATCTGAGATATGAAAAAAAATCACATTAGCAAAATTGTAGAGAAATTACTCCTTTACAAATACATGTATTGATTTTCCATGTCAGACGAATGGTTAAGGCGTTATTTTCATTTAAACTATCGTAACCTAAAGTGCGACAAAAGGTTCTCGCTTACTACTTATCCGCTGTCCATGGAGCGAAACCATGGCATTCGGTATCACGTTACAATTTATAATCGCTACACTACAATTTGTTCTCGCAGGAAATTTTTCAGATGTTGTACACAATTAAAGCTGAATGTACGTTCGAAATTGTATCACAGTACGACACGTAGTTCATGAGATATGTGGACGTAAAGTGAAACGTTTATGGAAAACCGCCCTATCAAGCATCACATTTTAATCTATTACTTCTTTACTACTAACCGTATTCGCAACCGATTTTTCCGACATACAGCACTGATACAAATCAATATATTCCTGCAAAATTAAACAATTGTACAACACAGCTGTACGAATAATAAATCCATAAATGTCGGTCTGTCGCTGTCCGCTTCAATCACTGCACGAATTTTCATGTGGTTTTCACAGGAAACATACGAAGATAGGTTCATGATTTAGGCATGATTTCATCAAAATAGAATCACGAATAAAGAGGAATATCGTAATTTCAAGTGTTTCCAAAGATCGCAGTGTTTCTCTGTGCATCTATTAGAAACCACTTGCCTCCAAAAGTACTTCACGAATTCGCATGGAGTTTTCACAGGTAACTTTAGCCTACTTAGTTTCATAAAAATCGTATCACTGTAAGAACTAATAACACAATTTCACGTTTTTTAACTACTAGCATCATGTCTATCTTTCTCTTTCATCACGTTAATCTCCAAAACTCATAGTCGAATTTTGAGAAGTTTTCCACATGTAACGTGAGGATATCGTGCGGTTACATAAATGGTTCATTTCACAAAAACGGATGAGAAAAAGTAAGATATCACAATTTAAACATTTTTCTGAAAGTATTCGCATGTGTCTATTTGTAGAGAGCAATTTCCAAATGTATTACACGGACATTCGTGGGGCTTCACACTTAATTTTAGAATAGCTTGAATCTTGAAGTACGCTTCTTTTCATCAAAATCGAATCAGGGAAAGAAACGAAGTATTATGTGTACACTATGCTTATAAGTATGGTGTAGTGCTGCAAATATCTAAAAGTACTAAGTGAATATTCATTGGGTATCAGAGATATATTGATAAATTGCCTGAGGCGACATAGAGCCTTCATTTCATCAAAATCAAATCGGAAAAATAAAAGATATCATAATTTTAAGTTTTAGGTGTATTTCAAGCTAGGAAAGAACGGTGTTATGCAGCAAAGAACCAATGGACGCACTGCTAATTTCGTAGTGTACCAGAAAACTAATAGATAGGATTCAGCGCAATGAATAGAAAACTGATACAATTACCTATTAATAACACAGTCTAA
Organism: Locusta migratoria; assembly: GCA_026315105.1. Lineage (NCBI taxonomy): Eukaryota > Metazoa > Arthropoda > Insecta > Orthoptera > Acrididae > Locusta > Locusta migratoria. The sequence continues at coordinate 340,705,555 of CM048746.1, forward strand.
CGTATACGTACAACTGCTATGGAAGTTTAAGACTCACGTTTGGAGCGACAATAGTGCATCTAGAGGAAAGAGAGCCAACCGTAAAAATTATAATTGTTTTCAGTTATGTTTCTACTTCATTAATGGAATACTTATTATATTTCAGCTATCCATGCCTCAGTGCATTGTCAAGAGATATGAATGAGGAAATAAATGTTTAAAATGGCGAATATCACTGATGTATGAGGTAAGAAACATCATATTCCTGAATATACGCCTATTTGTAACACGTTTGGAAAATAATAATAATAATAATAATAATAAAACTACTGACTCATTTTTACGCTGTTTTGACAAGAAACTTGAACTAAGATTGGAGCAACATATAGGCATGATTTCATCGAAATCAGATCACGGGAAATAGATACATCGTAATCTTAAGTGTTTGCAGTAACTGTCTATTCATCTATTAGAAACACCTAATCTCCTAAGCCACTTCACGGATTTGCATGGAGCAATTTCGTTTCATAAAAGTGAGATCACGGAAATATATTTACATGTAGGCTTCATTGAAGTATGGTTGGCATGGTACAGCAAACAAGCGATAGAGGTGCTGTAATTCACCAAAGAACTAATAGACGCCGCTGCTGTATGGGGTAGTACAGCAAGGAAAAGAATGTCTGTGATAGAATTAAGCAATCTTATCTCTGCGAATACCAACAAACATTGAACATAATGTTACTGATTTAGCTTTGTTTATTAAATACTTAACGATATTTCTTTGCTTCTTTTCGGTATGTCTCATTCTGTATCAAAAACTTTATGAAGAGTAATCGTTTCGCAGGATGACTTTTACTTACATTTGACATCTTTATGAACATACATCGTTTCGAACAATGACTTAATTTGAAATCTTGACTAGGACAACTGAGTTTATTGACAGAGCGATCCAACAAGGATTTTTACTGACTGAGGTCTGGAACCCTAAATAGCCATGATACGCACATATCCTTCTTCAACAACCATTGAAGAGTACGGGTAGATAAGTTAGTACTGCAATAAAATAAGAAGTTTCAGCTTGGTAAGCTAAAAAAAAAATCTTTATTTTACAAAAATTTACATATCGTTTTCATTCCGATGATGGAACATCATCTGTTTAGATTGTACGTCATGATGACTCATGAACTCTGCATTAAACATTACAGGTCATATACATAAAATAACAAGCCAAAAGTTTAAAACGAAATCGATATGTTAACGATTGTAAAATAAATTTTTCACATCGCGCACCAAGATGAAACTTCTGATTTTATAGGTTTTAATGTTTTAAGCCATGCTGGAATGGCCGTGCGGTCCTGGGCGGCACGTCACGGCTTACGCAGCCGCTCCCACTGTAGATTCGAGTCCTCCATCTGACATGCGTGCGTGATTTTAAGTTGAAAGGTGAAGAGGTGGTACTTAACAGCTTTGACATAATTGCAAAACGACATATTGACCATAGCTGTTTATTTTTTATCTCAATACTACCGGCTTCGCTTAGTTTACCATTTTCAAGCTTTAGCAGAATTTAGCTAATAGCTTTTGTGTTAAGCTATTAGCTAAACTCTGCTAACGCTTGAAAATGGTAAACTAACCGATACCGGTAGCATTGAGATAAAAATTAAACAGCTATGGTCAATACGTCGTTTTGCAATTAGTTTAAGTAGGATGTCATGGCGGCCACTCCCACAGGTCCGGGGCGCCATATTGTTAAAAAGAGATCCATCCTTATTTGAGAATATAGCTGCAAATGGCCTCCAAGTAAATTAACGTAAACATTTCCAGGCAATGATCGGTTTATTTCATACAGTGGATAGCCAACGAAATTGTGGAACCACCGGCAGTTTGCGCAGTGCCTTGTCAACCCTTGAGTCGATCGGTTCGTGAAATGTGCACCATAAACGACTCCTACCGTCAGATCATACCAATGCAAATCGGGACTTCTCTTACAAAGTCAAGAATTCGTGTATTTTGACAATATTGTCCATAGGAGAAGCAGTACTGTATAAAATTGCAGTCAAGTTCGCAAGAGGTATTCTATCCATGGCACAATTGTAACTGTTATACGAAAGTTTGTGCAGTCACGTAGCTGAAGCAGAAGCCAACGGACTGTAAGATTATGAAGATGAATCTGTCGCACTGGAGAGGCCCCGTGGTCTAATGCCTCATGCTACGGACTGGGCTGTCGCTCCCGGAGGAGGTACGAGTCCTCCCTCAGGCATATATATATATATATATATATATATATATATATATATATATATATGTGTGTGTGTGTGTGTGTGTATGTGTGTGTGTTGTCCTTAACCTTAATCTAATTTAGTTTAAGTAGTTTTAAGTCTAGCGACTGTTGACCTTAAAAGTTTGCTCCAACATGCTTACAAACATTTGAAGATTGGAAGAAGAACGTTACATACATATAAACCGGTTAAATGAAGAATACCTCTGCCACCTTGACTGATATTATATCCGATTAAAGAATCGCCGATCATGTTTCATCTCACCAAAACGATCACGACCCACAAGAGGTGATGTCGTGCTCTTGCACTCGAATCAGTCGTCTGCTGCCATCGACCATTCACTCCAAATTGAGCCGACCTGTCTGAACGGATACGATTCTGATACGTCCTACACTGATTTTTGGGGGCACCTTAAAAGTGGGCCACTGTACGTAATAAAAGCTTAATTCTGCTAGGAGGCACCCACATAAGAGTTTACTGTTATATATAAGCTTAATTTTAGCAGTGAAATTAGCAAAAGTCCGTGTGAACTACCGGCTACTCCCTGCTGTAAAACCTTGTTCCTCGACCCAAATTGAGAACTGACATGGTTCAAATTACTCTAATGACAGGAAGTTAACGGTACAGTGGCCAATATACGTAGCAGCTCACACGAAATTACACACGGGCATTAATAATGAAGCCACCACAATTAGAATTATTTCATAAAGGGGGCTAAGAAAAACATTTATGGCGCAACGGAACTTAAACATAAAAAAATTGCATCTGAGCCTGTTCTCAGGTTTTTAGGTAAGTAAGAATTATACCTAACTTAACTCGTTTATTCAGGTCGAACGCAAACAAAATGGGGAACCAATTTTGTTAATACAATAAAAATGCATCTCATTTACATGTTCTAATATTGACGATGCCCAGCATTGAATTTATATAAATTACACAGAACTTAACGCTACAGGGGGGAAGTATTTACAAACAACACTCACTCGCTCACACACACACAATGCAACAGCGAAACTCACCAAAATCAGCGTGCTGAAACGAGGCAAAAGCAGGCGCCGCTAATGTAGGTGACATTCAGCAAACCCGGAGGTACCACACAACACAATATACAATAAAACTGCGGAGATGGCTCTGGTCTGTCATGCCTGATTTGACTTGGTGCGTGTGTATAGCAACGTTAAGTTGCAGTTAGATTAGACCGCGGGCACACACGCTACCGGCGACACACGGATACGTTACATGATCACACTCCACTGAAGGTGAAGTGGTCAAAAATCGGATTCATTATACAAAATCACGTTGGACTCTTAAGTTGCAATCTGAGAGTAAACTATCTAGACACTGGTTTTATGAGAAGTGGCGTGAATTCAGGTGACTAGCTGTAAACCCCTGAAGTCGGAATTCCGACCCACTTGGTCCCGAAATCCGATAAAATGTATTAATTCAATTTCCGAAAAAATAAAAAAAATAAACTATGGCATGCAACCTCTAGGACGGCGTAGAATTTCATAAGGAAGCTACTGAAATGCAGCAACATCCGATTGGGAGCGTTCACAGAGTCGGAAGAAGCCCAGTCTCAAAACCGGGAGAAGTGAATAATTACAAAGTCATAAAAATAAAAATAAAAACTACGGCATGAAACACATAGAAATGTTTAGAATTACATAAGGAACCGAATGAAATGCAGCTACACGCGATAGCGAGCGATTACAGAGACGGATGAAGTCCAGTCTCAAAAAACCAGAAAAGTGAAATAATTACAAAGACGGAAAACTGAGAATAAAAACTATGGCATGCAACCCTTGGAAATACATAGACGTTCCTAAGCAACCTATTGAACGAAGTTGTATAAGGGTCCGATTGAATTATTGAAAAAGACTGAGTACATACTACAAGTTCAGAGAACAAACATTAAAATTAAAATAGATGGGGAGAGAAGATTGCAAAATGTAAGTGGAAATCAGAAGGATACACGCATAGTTACTTGCCTGACGGACATGGAAAAAACAATAGCGAAATCTGAAGGCTTTGTTCTAAGAACCAACCATGTGGAACACATTTCACTCATGGAAGGAAGTGATAAGAAAGGTTTTTACATGTACTGTACAAAAATGTACATATCGTCTGTTAGAAATCGGACCACACAAAGCTAGAAACAATTTACACAGAGTTCGTACACTGACACATAATCAAAAAAAGTTCAAATATACCAGGCCATTATGAAACTGCAACTGGTAACACATACACCGTGTTTATCTGTTGGAAATCACTGGATTGAAAAACTAGTACACATTTCAGCCCACAAATAATAATAATAATAATAATAATAATAATAATAATAATAATAATAATAATAAATAAAAAAATTAATACATAAAAAATAAAAATAAAATCGGAAAATGAATCTAAGTTTAAGAGTCTAAAACATGCTAGACAACGAATCGCTACCATCTCTGCAGACACAAGTGCAGAATCAACCTTACCTCACCACGAGTCCAGCACAAAGCGAAGCCCGAGCGGCCAGCAGGCGCGAAAGCTACCGGAAACTGGCAAACCCAAGAAAACAGCGGTGGTGGGGAGAGAAGATCGCGAGACTCGCCCTTGGGGGGGCTCGTCAACTGGCTTGTAACGAAAGGGTGTACAAACCTCTTTGGTCGCATCAGCAGCAGGGGTTGGTAACGACTATCGTCTCTGAGCCAGAGAGAACCATGCAAAGCAGGCTATTACTACCTACATTCAGATGGCCATTAGATTCTCGCACATCCACTTAAAAGTACAAGAAGAACACATTCTCACAGGGACAGTGGCGTAGCGGAGAAGCCGTACTTATTGCTACATTCATAACCACAATAATAAATTATTAAATGAACAATATCCTAGCAATATTAACTAACATTTCAGAAACAAATATTTTAAAAACATGAAATAAAAATGCTATTCCTCATGCCTCGAAAAGAGTGGGATTCTATTTTAACCAAATGCTAATCTAGCGACATCAAATAAATATCAATTTTATTAAAAAAAATATATGGAAGACGACAGACGGTCGTCTTTGAACCTCACAGTATTTGTTGTTTTTAGGACTGATAACGCTACACAGACATCGCTGCTTTCAGTCATTTAGTTCGTACCACCGACCATTTCATTTTTGTGGTCAGAATAATGTCTGACTTTTGGTATTGTCAGCACGTTGTTGACAATATCTATGAATAATGAATATAGCGAAAATATTTTCGAAATTGAATGTTCTGGCCGTGGCGGAGCGGCCGAGCGCATTGAGCCGCTATGCTACGATGTGCGAGGTCCTTCCCGTCGGGGGTTCGAACCCCCCCTCTGGCGTGGGTGTTTGTGTCGTCTTTAGTATCGGGTAGTTCATAAGTAGTTTGTAAGTTTAGAGAGTCATGGGCCCGCTGTTTAGCTCCACAAATATTTGTACATAGAACATTTGAATGTTCCTTACCTCTGGCTGGGTGTGTATAGTCTGTTAACTTTAATTTCTTCATGTAGAAATAACGCCATCAGGAGCTTTTTGTCAGAGTTCAATAGAGGGTTCTGCCAGTGCCTTTTATTTCGCACTGTCGCCATGTCTATCGGTACATAATGTTATTTCTTGAATTTTGATAGTGTATTTTTTTTTTCAGCGGCAATATGAGGTTTGATAGTTTACTGTGTTTGGAATTATAGATTTTGTTTATGCCTTCAACGTAGAGGTTTAGAAAAAGGGATAAATTAAAAGAAATTACTTATAATGAAGGAAACGTTTCTGTAGAGGAGTGTGGCAAGATGAAAAGCAATGTAAATTGTGTTAATGGGAGATAGTATGAAGAGGGAGAGTGGTTGTGGGTCGGTAGTGAATATTTTTCTTTGTTTTTCTCAGAGATACTACTACTAAATATGTGGGACGTGTTAGTCTATCACTTGCTAATAGTTACCTTTACTGTTTCATTATAAAGATTTTCGATTTTGTCGGACCTTTCTATGTCGCGGAGATATTTCTCGCCGCGGTGGAGTAGCCGAGTGGTCTAAAGCGTCTCGCTGCGGAGCGCGCGGTTGCTCGCCGTGGAGGTTCGAGTGCTCCCTGGGGCATGGGTGTGTGTGTTGTCCTTAGGTTAATTTACGTAGGTTTAAGTAGTTTGTAAGCTACGGACTGATGACCACGCATTTTGGTCCGATAGAATTACAAACATTTTTTGGAGATATTTCTCAAATATTTCTGGGCGTATGGCTGAAACGAGTTGGCAGCAATGCCACTAACAAATTTCGAATGCTGCACCTTAGGTGACAATCTCCAATCAGATGATAAGATGCTGAATGATTTGTATTTAAAACGATGGTTAGACAACTCTCGGTCGCAGAGATAAAATACCTGGTTTCGGCAACTTCTAAGAGTGCCTTCATCAGAAATTGATAAAATTGTCTATCATGTAAGTTACACTCACAACAGGAACGTTCGTTTGAATAAAATGAAGGTACTAGTTTGATGTACAGGTTCGACGCAGTACTTACGTTTCACATGATAAAATAACAGGTAAGCTATAAAGATTGAGTCAGATTTGTTATAAACTGAAATATGTGGCTAACCAAGTCAGACAGCAGACTCTTAAAGTTTTAAGATGTGTATTCCCATCCTAATCTTAGGACTTCTGTTGTTATGTTAATTCCTACATTTGAAAGGAAATTAACATTAAAAATTTTGATGCCCCCTTACATTGTACCGCCCAGATCTGGCGTTTATATGTCGCACTTGCGTGTGTTATCCAGACCGAAAACGAAATATACACCACATATAATTTACATCTACATACTCGTATACACTGTGCAAGTTACAATTAAGTTTATGGAGGATTTATAGAACCAATTTCATAATTATGCACTACCGTTACATTAAAAGCGCGAGAGACAAAGGAAAACCAACATCTTTCAGTTTTACGTCTAATTTATTCTCTTCTGAAGATCTTGTCTGTATATATAAGCGTGTAGTAACAAAACATGTTCGATTCGGAGGAGAAAGTGTGTGAAAGAAATTTCGCAAATAGACCTCGCCGTGGTGAGAAACGTCTCCCATTAATGATTTCCAACCCAACTAGTGCATCATTTCTGTGAAAGTCTCACACCTGTCTCGCAATAATACAATTCGAGCTACTCTCTTCTAATACTCCAGAATAGAACGTCCAAGTATAGTGTAGACCGTTTCCTTAGTAGAGCTGTCCCGTCTTCTGTTTTCTGCCAATAAACGTAGCCTTTGTTTGTCCTTCCCTACGATGTTTTTGTGTTTTCTTTCCAATTGTTAGTAATTGTAATGAATACGTACTTACGTGGATTTAATGCATGCAGATTCAATTTATCGTGCAAAAAGAAGTTTAATAGACTTTTGTGTTCATTTAGATGACTTCACACTCTTCACTGTTTCGAGTCAACCAACAATTTTTGCATCATAGAGATATATCTAACTGGTTTTGCAATTGCTGGTAATCTTCTGGTGACCTTACCAACGGTTAAATAACATTTATAATTTGCGTTCAAACCAAAATTTATGCATAGATGTTCTTTTTATAGACAAGAAACAGTAAGAGCCTTATAACGCTTCCGTGCAGAACGCCAGATATCCCAGGCCGTTTTGTCTTGATGGACTTGCGTATGCTACGGACGGCCTCGCAGTACACGTCACTGTTAATGGATGTAGTTGATTATCGTCTAAAAAGACGGTGAGCAATTACTTGCCTTTTGAGTATGCAACCTTAAATTTTTTAGGGGGATCTGACGGCGAAAGCTTCACGAACCCATATGTTGTACGAAGTTATCCTAAAGCAGCATATTCAAATTTCAACCGGTTTGATTGTTAAAGACGTTGCGTACCTTTTTATTTGAACACCCCTTGCTTGCAGTAGATTTGAGATCCATTGTCGATAACACTCATCACTTCATATCAGTAATCCGGCCGCGGTAGCCGAGGGGACTAAGACGCCCCAGTCACGGTCTTCACGGCCACTACGGTCGGGGGTTCGAATCCCCCCTCGGGCATGGATATTTGTGCCGTCCTAGTTCGTAAGTAGTTCATAAGTAGTTTGTAAGTTTAGGGACTGATGTCCCCGTAGTTAAGTCCCATAGACTATACAAACATTTGAACATTTTTTTCATATGAGTAAAGACTATGGATCAGTACGTCCTTGTCTTTCAGGTAGATCCAAATGTTTGATATAAGCATATGTTCCACATATATGTTGCATATGGACGTGAATGACATGGGCCTATAACTGTACGCCTCACTCCTTATGTGTTTCTTGAATACTGGAGTAACCTATGCAACTTTCCAGTTTTAGGTACTTACCTTTCACTAAGCCTAGAACATCATCCTGATCAGCATCATCTTAACGACAGACGTTAGTGTACCTAGGTTGATTCTGTCCATCTTCTGTAGGGACGATGGGGCTTCAGCTGTATATATAGTAATGGATAATAACACCGTCAGCTGTATTCTCATTATATTACTGATTGTCAACCAGTTTCAATGGACCAAGCCATCATCTTCAGGCCCTTGTAATAGGGTGTTTTGCATTTTGCTGTGTTTAAAACAACATAATAACTGATGTCGCACATTCATGAAATAGCATGGAGGACCAACAGGTACCTAGTAGCAATCTATAATGTTTTCAGTATTAAACTTTCACGTCTGGGAGTTTCTTTCAGCGTCCCGAAATGTGGTCGTTAATATGTCAGTCGGCGATTGCCATTATGAATCTGTTTATCCGATCCCATGCGTATGTTAGTTAACCTGCAAGGCCAGAAAATTTGACGTCCATGGCATTTCGTCTCTCACACAATCAAACACAGTAGTTCAACAGCAGCACCTGAAGCACCAGTTCACGATTTCTGTACTCAGTAGGTCCTAATTGTACCAGAACACTTTGAGGAACACGCAGTAGGAGTAACCCACTAAACTACAGGCGTATTTCATTGACGTCAATTTGCAGCAGGGTTTTGGAACATATCCTGCATTCAAATATTATGAATTATCTCGAAGAGAACGATCTATTGACCCAAGGTCAACACGGATTTAGAAAATATCGTTCATGCGGAACACAACTAGCTCATTATTCACACGAAATGATGGGTGCTATCGACAAAGGTTCGCAAATCGATTCCGTATTTCTTGATTTCCAGAAAGCTTTTGACACCGTACCTCACAAACGGCTTTTAATCAAATTGCGTGGATATGGTATATCGCCACAAATTTGCGATTGGATAGGGGATTTCTTGTCAGAGAGGACACAGTTCGTAGTAATCGATGGTAAGGCATCGACTAAAACAGAGGTGATATCGGGCGTTCCATAGGGTAGTGTTATTGGTCCTCTGCTATTTCTTATTTACATAAACGATTTAGGGGAAAATCTAAGTAGCTCTCTTAGGTTGTTTGCAGATGACGCCGTCATTTACCGTCTAGTAAAATCATCTGAAGATCAAAACCAACTGCAGAACGATCTGAATAAGATATCAGTATGGTGTATAAATTGGCAATTGACTCTAAATAATGAGAAGTGTGAAGTCGTCCACATGAGTACGAAAAGAAATCCGTTAAAATTTGTTTATAACATAAATCAATCAAATGTAAAGGCCGTAAACTCCACAAAATACCTAGGAATTACTATTACTTCAGACCTAAACTGGAAAGAACACGTAGATAATATCGTGGGATAGGCGAACCAGAGACTGCGTTTTATTGGCAGAACCCTTAAAAACGATGCAACAGAACTACTAAAGAAACTGCATACACTACGCTTGTCCGTCCATTTTTGGAGTACTGCAGCCCAGTGTGGGATCCTTAACAGGTGGGTTTGATTGAGGACATCTAAAGAGTCCAAAGAAGGGCAGCTCGTTTCGTATTGTCAAGATAATGGGGAGACAGCGTTACGGAAATGTTACAGGATCTGGGATGGGAATCATTACAACAATGGCGCTTATCGCTGCGGCCTGGGCTACTTGCGAAACACCAATCGCCAACATTCTCCTCCGAATGCGAAAATATATTGTTGACTCCCACTTACGTAGGTAGAAATGATCATCAGAATAAAATACGAGAAATCAGAGCTCGAACAGAGAGATTCAGGTGTTCTTTCTTCCCGCACGCTATTCGAGAATGGAATGGGTGGTAAATAGTGTAATTGTGGTTCGATGAACCCTCTGCCAGGCACTTAAATGTGATTTGTAGAGTATCCCATGTAGATGTGGATGTAGAAATATCCACCACCAGATTCGTGCTATTTCGTCAGTAGCATGCGTGGTCGTGGATCAGGTTCGCTATCAATTGCTTTCTGTGTATCTTGAAATCCGTACCTCACCTCCTTTAAAGTGTTGTGCACGCTGTCGTATATTTATAGCCAAACAAAAATTCCTGTAGTTACTAAACGATATCCTAACGTTTCTTGAGTTTATTGGAAACTGACTGACATGGGTGGCAACAATCCCCGCCCCCTCTCTCTTTTTCTTCCTTTCTTTTTAAGGATACGAAAACTGATTATAAGTTTGGTTGTGAAGTGCCATATTTTAGTTTTAACGGTGTTCCTGTTAGGTGGAAATTAAGTTAACAGAAAACGACGAGAATAAAATGAGAATTATACGGAAAGGCACATCTTGTAGTTTCCCTCGTACGCCTTCAGATGTTCTCTCTGACAAGCAAATTTTGTCAAAGGCAAAGGCGGCCGAGCAAAGTCCTGTCTCCTGTACTGACTCACGGTGATCTCTACTCGGCTCATGCGTAGCCCTTCATCTCGTTCGACTACTACATCAAAGTGTTGCGGCGCGTACCTAGGGAATATCCAGTTAGTATGCTGGTGCAAATGCACTGGACCTCGCCATCAAAGGACTGGCCAAGCGGCCAGATATTCTAATACGCTTGCAGCGGACCTCGGCAATCTCAGAGCTGCTCCGCACCTCTGCCAGTAAACAATGTCAGCGCACTTGCCAGCGGTACTCTAGTTCTGCGTCGTCCTGGGCTCAAAATGAATAACACGCTGCTAGTAATATGTGGGATGTCAACATAGACCGTAAGGTGTTGGATATAAAGGGAATTTTCTCGATAATCACTACATAAAAAGTTGAGCATAGACTCAGAGAGAATTGAAGTACTGGTGTTTATTTCAGTACGTTGAACTATTTATGTGTTGTAATTCAACAGGTACGAAATATACTTCTACCCCAAAAATATGTTTCTTAATACTCTGATAAAATCTTTCATAACTTAACACAGGTGTAGTCTAAGGACTTTCTAAGGAAATGTTGCAGTAAACCTGTGCTCCCTAAACCACACGTGAAGAAATACGACCACTTGCTCATTTTCCATGCTGCAAAACAGATCGCTTCTTCTCTTTATGCTTTCCACATTTTGTAAGTCGTAGTATGAAACAAATCAGTGCAGAAATATGCTCTTAAGAGCTGTAATTTCTTTTTCTTTATCGTTAACAACACATATCTTCTACTGAACAACTGCTATTGCTCTCGCGGTATGCAGGTAGAGTCATATTTATTAGACAACTAAAACATTTAAAAAAATGTGAATATTGCCACCTCTCTAAGAATGGACAGCAATGTGCTTGAAGTTAAAGATTTTTTTCCCCATTATCGAACATGTTGGTCTGCATTTTAGAGCCCACGTTTATAATGTATTTTAGTTTCAAATCAAATGTTCAAATGTTTGTTAAGCTTATGGGACTTAACTATGGGGTCATCAGTCCCTAAACTTACAAACTACTTATCAACTACCTTATACTAAAGACGGCACAAATATCCATGCCCGAGGGGGGATTCGAACCCCCGACCGTAGTGGCCGTGCTGACCGTGACTGGAGCGCCTCAGTCACCTCGGCCACCGCTGCCGGCTATTTTAGTTTCCAGAATGAAACTTTCGCTCTACAGCGGAGTGTGCGCTGATATGAAACTTCCTGGCAGATTAAAATTGTGTGCCGGAACCGGGACTCGAACCTGGGACCTTTGCCTTTCGCGGGCAAGCGCACTACCGACTGTGCTATCCCGACACGACTCACGATGCCGCCTCACAACTTTACTTCCACCAGTACCTCGCCTCCTACTTTCCAAACTTCACAGAAGCTCTCCTGCGAACCATGCAAGACTAGCACTCCTGGAAGAAAGCATATGGTGGAGACATGGCTTAGCTGTGGCTAAGCCATGTCTCCACCATACCCGTTCTTCCGTTCTTGTAAGCTTAGGGACTGATGACCCCGTAGTTAAGTCCCATAAGTTCTACAAACATTTGAACATTTTCTCCACCATATCCTGTCTTCCAGGAGTGCTAGTCTTGCATGGTTCGCAGGAGAGCTTCTGTGAAGTTTGGAAAGTAGGAGGCGAGGTACTGGCGGAAGTAAAGTTGTGAGGCGGCATCGTGAGTCGTGTCGGGATAGCACTGTCGGTAGTTCGCTTGCCCGCGAAAGGCAAAGGTCCCAGGTTCGAGTCCCGGTTCCGGCACACAATTTTAATCTGCCAGGAAGTTTCTTATTTTAGTTTCCTTTTGGCTTTTGTTCTTGTCACGGCAGTGAATACCGACCATTCACCCTGGCTCACAGCTTTTACTCAGGTACAACAATCTTCTATAGGTTTTAAATCGGTAACATTGGTTCAGATGATTGTAAATCTATGGGATCAAACTACTGTGATCATCAATCCCAAGGCTTACAAATTATTTAAACTAACGTAATTCCTAAATTTCTCAAGATCTATGGCGTATTTAAAATACTTACAGGTTTGCAGCCAGGTATAAAACTGAACATCGGCCAATATTTTGGCAAGAGCACACACAGCCATGCTAAAGGCAATTCTGCATCGAGGAAGCAATATGCAACGATGGTTAAAAACTCTGTTCTCAATGGAAACCGAAAGATAACACACGCCGAGCAGGCAAGTACGCAGTAGCATCACACGTCCAAAGATGAAAACCCACAGCAATATCGATAGTTAACAGAAGTTTTCAGCGGTTGTGGCGGCACTAATTTTGTCCCTCTGTTTTTGAACAAGTGATAGAGCAGGATTCCATGTAGAATTTAAACTAAAACCGCCATCGCAATTCAACAGGTTATCCGCTGGTTTTATTTCAATCGCTTCCTTGGTAACACAATCCCAGTAGATGAAAATGCATGCAAAATTTTCCGTTATATTGTATTGTGACCTGTGTCCAAGCATTGTTCAGGCACAGCAGAATTGTTAGCTTGTTGCAAACGTGTGACGTTTACGGTCAATACATCGTTCCTCAACAGTCCTAATTGTTTGATTATGACATGACATAGCTACATGGTAATGACTCTGATGCTTTAGTCTGTTCTGATGTAGTTTATCACTTCACTTGCGTTCCTGATTCGATGCAGTTAATTGAAGCAAGGTTGGGTATTGAATTAACGAATATATTTGGACATGTCTTGACTTCCACCTACTTCTTAGTTAATGATCAGTACTATGAACAGACAGAATGAGTTGCATATTTTTGGAAACATCGTTGTTTCACTTTTGCGATTGTGTAACGTCACTGCTGCGTCCACCTAATCCTCGATGGGTGAAGTTGCCGTTGCATTCTATTTTATGCTTAATCATTTAATAATTGTTCCAATGATTTGACAGTACGGGATGCGGACAATTACGAGGTTGATCCATAACAGTAAACTTTGTTAACTTCCTTTATTATGGAACGACAAATGTTAAAAACTCTTCCCTTTAAACACACTGATTTAATAACCGCGTGCCACTACGATGAATGGCTACAAGTCCACACTGAAACATTTCAATATATAACTGCAACCCGTATGCGATACGACGGAATGGCAAAAACTTTATCCACCACTAAACGCATGTTACGAACTCCCTGCCGACATGCTACCGCCTCGCTCTGCGGTCGGCGGGAGACTGCCGCACACCGGCCAACAAACATAGAACATTCCAACCTAAGCATTGTTGCCAGCAGCTCTCGCTGCACATCAGTGATAACTATCGTTCGACCAAAAGAGGTTACTAACCTAAAAACCTATATCCTCACAATGGGAAGTCTCTTGCCACCCGTCATTGGTAACGGAGAACTTTGAAAAGCGTGCATCGAGCAGCGACGTTGAAGCCTGCTTGTTCTTTCAGATATGTGGATGACAGGTTTGTTATTTGGCCTGATGGTAGTGAGGACTTTAATAATTTTTTGGATCATCTAAATTCAATCCACCCTAAGATCCATGTCACCATGAAGGTGGAAAAGAATGGTTGCCATTCCATTTCTGTTGTGTTGATTAGATGGAAGGTAGATGGTACGTTGGGACATGAACGTTGCGGTATTAGCCATAGAAATGGCACACATGACAATAGCCTTCTTGCCATGCGTTGGCAGCATTTATAATAAGATTGGCCATATTTTACGTAAATATGACAAATTTGTGTCTCGACCACCTTCTAAAATTAAGTCGCTTTTAGGGTCTATTAAGGATGATTTGTGTTTCCGCAAGGCATGTGTCTACCATATGCCACGCAGCTATGACATGTCATGTATTGGTCAAACAATAAAGGCTGTCGAGGAGCGATGTATTTAGGATAAACGTCACACATGTTTGCAACAACAAGATTACTGTCTCCGATCGTTGCTTGGACACAGGTGACCCGATGGAATATAACGAAACGGAAATTTTGGCATGCACTTCCAGCTATTGGAATTTTTTTTTCTAAAGGAACCGATCGCAATAATACTATTGGATCACATGTTGAATAGGGATGGAAGTTTTTACTTAAGTTCTTCACGGAATCCTGCTCTCCTCTGGTACAAAAACAGAGAGACAAAATTAATACCACCTCACCCCCTGAAAACTTGTTTATTATCTATATCGCTGTTGGTTTTACCTTGGGTTCTATGATGGCGCTGTGTGTTTGCTTGCTCGGTGTGTGGCGTCTCCCTGTTATCATTGAGAACCGAGGTTTCAAACGTCATTACACAGTGCTTCCTCGCTTAAGTGTTGCCTTGAAAATGGCAGGGTGTGCTCCTTCCGAAATAATGGCCGTTGTCGAGTTTCATACTTGGTTTTATTTTTATTTTTGACGTAATGTGACGTAATGGTTACACTCCTACCAACACCCGGGAGAGGACTCCAAACCTCAGCGGGAGCGATAGCTAAATCCAGAACCGCGTGGCCAATCCCGCGTTGCTAACATTTGCTAGGAACAAATAAAGTGATAAACGTATTCAATACACGCTCGCACATATCAGGTGGCTATCATTAATTATCTCTGTTTACTACGTTATAACACGGAAACTAGGTAGCATTAATGTCAAGGCTTCGGGGGAAAAGTGCAGAATTAATTTATTTGAAATACTTGCAATGTGCTGCTAATGTATGTTACATCATAGCATTACATGACGGTACCGTACTATTACTGGTTTAAAAGTGTCTCAGTAAGGCGGACATCAGTGTCTACAAAGGACAGACGCAGGATTGTATCCTGGTTGTGAGGCTACCTGAAGAACAAGGTATGCCACAGGAAAATTCACACACATGCTTATCTGAAGTGCAGAGTACTTGAGTCACTTGATACGTCACATTTCTTTTATTTCGTCAACTTTTACACCTATCGAAACACAGTTTTCGTTGTTTATAAAACTCTTCTGGGTGTTGGACCGCATCGTCAAATTATCAAATACTTCACCGACGTTTCGGACACTATTGCAAGTGGCCATCTTCTGGGTGTTACGTTTACTGCTGGGTGACGGAAAGCTGGTGTCTTAAATACTAAATGTTGCTAGTTGTTATTGGTGGTTTCAGCTCTTTCATTGGTGTTCACTTTATTTCTTCCTATTGGTGGAAAAGGAAGTCCAGGATTGGTGTTTATATTAATGTTTGCTATTGGTTGAACCTGGCGAATGAGGAGCGGTGGTAGCGGTGACGTAGCAGTGATGCCTAGCGCCGGCTAGAGCGTGCTGTTTCCTCTGTGTACGCGCGGCGGCTCTTGTCTGCGGGTGGGCCCCTATGGACTGCACTGCGCGCGGTGTCGTCGCGAAGCGCTGCTCCTGCTGGCAACCAAGACGCGGGAAGTCTGTACCCGTCTTCCCTGTTCATATTTCAGGGTCGCTTAGCTATTTCTATTGCTTCCCTGATTTTCCTCTTCAAAGTATAGGGTTGTTTTGCCAGTACAGCGACTTTCCGAAAATCCATATGTTTGCCGCACTCTTCTTGGTTTTCAGCTACTGCCGACTTTGTATGCTGTCCTAGCCGAATGTACCTCTCGTGCTCGGCTATCCTTGTTTTAATCGGCCGCCCAGTTTCTCCAATGTACACCTGGCCGCACTCACAGCCGATTTCGTAGACTCCAGCTGTGTGCAACGAGAGGTACATTCGGCTAGGCGTACACGGAGCAAACAGCACGCTCTAGCCGGCGCTAGGCATCACTGCTACTTCACTGCTACCACCGCTCCTCATTCGCCAGGTTCAACCAATGGCAAACATTAATATAAACACCAATCCTGGACTTCCTTTTCCACCAATAGGAAGAAATAAAGTAAACACCAATGAAAGAGATCTGAAACCACCAATAACAACTACCAACATTTAGTATTTAAGACACGAGCTTTCCGTCACCCAGCAGTAAACGTAACACCCAGAAGATGGCCACTTGCAATAGTGGCCGAAACGTCGGTGAAGTATTTGATAATTTGACGATGCGGTCCAACACCCAGAAGAGTTTTATAAACAATGACAACGGCCGCGGAAGCCTTAGTTTACGGTTTTCGTTACTTGCTAGAGTGTCGGGGGGCAGATATATGTTGGTGAATGTTTTACCATCGGTACGTACTACGATATGCAAGGTTTTTTATTTTTATTTATTTTTATTTTTTTGTTAATGGCACCGCTTGTTTTATATAACTGCATTGGATCGTTCTTGATAAGACAGTTTCAGTGATATAGAGATTGTTAATGTTGACGTTAAAACGTGTCATAAAACAATCCAGAAATGTCATAGAATATGAGGGCATGGCTGCCGGTAGCGGCGTTAGCAGTGCAATCACAACCAAGCAGGTGCCCGTACCAGTAAGCGTAATTCTATATCGTAAAGTTGGCCTGCGCGGCTATGGTAACGTTTTGCTTCATCTTAAAGCAATACATACAGTGGGTACAAGTAACTACGAATGAAATACCACATAGGCTAGAATCTACCGTACCACAAAGGGCTCAGGAAAACTAATTCGCATATGTTTATCTCCCCGGATGTACGTAAGTTGATCCACGAAATCACCTGTTTATTCTTCGAAAATAAGGATGTCTCATACGCTGCATAAAGCAACTACTGTGTCAAATACCTACATTATAGAAGGAATATCCTATCTATCGTTTCCCGCACTTGGCTATGTGCTTCTAAGATGTAAAGTAAATGTTGGGGAACTACTGGCTCAAACTAAACTGCTCGAAATTGTATCATATGGAACACATTCACTGATCTAAATTTTTTTAATAATTTGGTGACAACCTGTACACTGCAAAATAAATATTATTCTGAACAAAACGTCGTTTCATGCTGAACGTAAGTGCGTAATAACAGTGTTACCTGCTAGGTAACACGCTGTCGAATTATGGAATGCAACGCAGTTTCGCAGACACGTAACTGTAATAAACAATTTATTAGAAATGGTTTGGTAGTCACCCAAAACACATTGCATTAGGTTTTACTGATAGAGAGAAAAGTTTATCTTTTATTTCAACCTGTGTTCTAAATGTTGACCATGGAGTGAAAGGCTTATTTCTGATACCGTTAGAAAGAACGATGAACAGATGAAATTAAACTGGATTATATGATGCACTGACGATTCTACGAAACATATCGTCTGGAATTGTTGGCGCTTCATCATAGTCTCCATCTTACGCCAAAGTATGTTGACCATAACTGTGAAACTGATTTGATGTACACCAGGTTGTTGATATTTGTCGCTTCTTGATTCTGTTTAGAGATGGGACTTTAAACTGAATTGTTTGATTTGTAGACAATGTTTACGTCTATGTTCGTGAATATGGTACCTGTTTTGCATATGTCATTTTAATGGGTTTACTTACTTTGTGTTGATGCGATTTCCTTCGTGTTTCATTTGTTTCTGTTTAGTTCGTCGAGAGGGTTTTCTTTTCACTGGTTTTAGTGGTATCTGTTTTGTAGTGGCTAACACTTCGCTAATCAGAGATGTTTAAAGAAATATTGCTTCTGCATCATCCGTTTTTCCTAAGGTTGATGCAAACCGCACCTTTTGTCGTGGGGTTTCTAAATATCTGAAATATGTGTTTGTATTTCAGGTAGTTGATCTAGAAATTTGCTTTTACTGCCTGTACTGGCGAATAGTATTTATGTCTTTCTGGAATTGTTGTATTTTGGCTTTTAAACTGATCTAACATACAAAGGAAGTCATCCTTATATCGCTCCGAGCAGGTGATAATAAAGTTTTTCTTTGTTAGTGAACCTTCAAGTAATTTTTTATTTATGATTCATGAATATTGTGGCTAGTGTTGCTGATATAAGCGATCCCATACGAAACCATTGTAATGTTAACTGAATTCAAAATAGTTTTGTTGCATCGTTGCAACTAACGATTTTACTTCGTCTATTAATTTTGAAGTAACTAACTTTGAGTGGTCAGGTTTCCTTCGATTAGCTTCATCGTTTCATCGCTAGGTCTGTAGTTACACACGACTTCTATGTCGCAGACAGTTAGGTTTCAACCTTTAACACACTTATGTTCAAAGATGCTACAAGCATATTTATCTCCTACGTACATCTCAGCACTCATATATCCTCGTAGCAGCAAAACTACATTTAAAATTATAACCAGCAATGCCCTAAAGCCTAAACTTCATAATTTATACTATGACGTGAGGGGACTGCTCTTTTTATATACAAGAATTCTTAATCTGTTTTTCTAAATTAAAAGTTCTCCTCATATACGCCATGTGACATAGAGATCCCCTTGGTTCGTATAGCTAATAAGCATTTTCAGTCTAAAAAAATGTGAGCACCATTAAGCTTTTCGTACTTCATTAATCTATGACAGACACAAACATATAAAAGTATCGTTAAAGATTATCAGCCGTTATTAGCATGGCACGATCAGGACAGTACAGTATGGTTCTCAAATTAATTACGTGTGAGTAATTGCCGCTGATTCCACGTTATGGCTAGTAGTAATGGTTTAGTAAATTGCTTATTACTTACTACAGCTTGTAGTAATATCTTCGACCAGAGTTCACCACAGTTGTGCTAGATGAAATCTTGTGCATACAACATCGTTTATGCAGCAGAAGAAGTCCAAATTATCAAGCCATTGCGGTTACAGTGAACGACAACAAGGTGAAAGGAACAGTCTACGACTTACCTGGTTCCGTGTCGTAGATGACAGATGTCCTCAATAAGCAGTGGCAAGTCGCTACGTTGACATATACAACGTTACGTGATTGCTACTAACGCTCTACTAGAAAGTTGTCGTTTTTTGCTGGAATTGTTTGAAGATATATTTCTATTACACAACCCCGTTCCTACAGAGCTGTGTTAAGTGTTTGTATAAATTGTTTACTAATTTTTCTAGTGTTATGGTAGAGATATAGGATTACAATTTGGAATAGAAGAACAACGTCAGACAAATGCACAGTCAACGGAAGTACTAGAATATATGCTTGTATTCGTAAACGTAGCTCGTGATTCTATTTAATGATGAAGACTTACTTCCATCTGGTAAATTCGATATGCCAGCTAATAAGTGTTAAGTGAAAATATCTACTAAGGAAGATTCAGCGAAACTGTAAAGTAAAGTGGATTTAACCAATTACCTGGTAAGATAGATTTTAAGAGTTTTCGAAACTAAGTAAATGGAATAGATACCTGAGGATCACAAACACCTAAAGTGATTACCCAATTATAGAAATCTTTGTAAATTCTCCAACAACTAATTAAATAGAATGATACTGAATCGCACGAACTGAAAGCCAAATCAACTATTTCTTATTTGTGAGCTTCAAAGTAACAATTCAGTTGTGGCTGACTTAATGATAAAAATCTCCAGTATTATTTAAAGTTACGCGAGGAGAACGTTTTCGTCCCAAAAATAAATTTGGAATTAAATCGAGGAAAAACCAATGTCACCAGTAACAGATATAGCAGTCTTCTGTGCAGCTGATTCAGTAGTCACTGATGCACTCCAATCGATTAAACAGCAATTTCCTTTGAACACTGAACGAAATCTGGTCGGCAATGCAGAGGACTTCTTACTCAGTCCGGATACTGTGGTTCCGATTTGTTAATGTGCAGAGGCATAAGGCATTAGTAATTACTGGAGCTCAAATGGTTCATGGGGAGTCGACCGATAGTAATAATTTTACGGCATGTTAGACTAATGATAATCGAAAATTGGCAATAATTATATACATTTCATTGTAGTCATGGTGGTTAAGTGTATAAACCGTGACTGCTACTTGTAACTTTATTGCTTTTGTTTCAATTAAAACATTGCAATGCGTTTCTAACATGTCGTGCTCATCTTTAGGCGCTATTAATGCAGAGAGAAGTGCTTAGATTACCATATAACGAACTGCTTTCTTGTTTTCCCTTGTTGGGTTGGAATCTGGGGTTGTTTGTAGGGTGTGGTAGGGAGGGCAGTGGATGGCCATAAAATGATGTGTAGCGATGTCTTCTGGTGGTCTTGTTGGTGGTTGTGAATTACGTCGACACCTGCGTGGAATGCAGACAGCTTTTTATCAGATGTTGTGATGTATTTATCACGTGATTCACTTTAATTACACTTACGACTTTCTCGTACTGCTCCTGTGTCTCTGGTGCATTGGTGAAGCTACTGTATTGTATTGGTGCACTATACAGTATCTTCTAACACATAGACATACATATACGAAAACTATTCAGATACACTTCAAAACTGTATTTGCAAAATAATATGGCTAACTCTAATGTTTGTACCAGTAACGATTATCGCATTAGAATCGATATTTTCGCTGTTGCCTGTCCGGTAGTGCTATGTTTTGCACAAGCACACTTTAAAACTATTATATTACGATTGAGATAAAATTGATAAGATTATTAAAGTGGTACTAGTAGCGTTATTTGCGATGCTAGATGTCTAGTAGTTTTTATTTTGCCACTGGTACATCTTAAAGCTAATGTATTCGTACTGGCAATTCTATTATTTCGTAAAGAATATCTTTCCCACGTTTTGTTCACCTACTTCCGCAGACACTACCACTGTACTATATTTCTCCACACATCTGACCTTCCACAAAAAAGCATCATATAGATCAATGACACACAGAGCCCACAAATTTCCACTACAACACACAGAACTCCAAGAAGACACAGAGACCAGAAAACATATTGCAATACACGAAGGATATTATGAAAAAAAAAGTTCAAATGTTTGTTAAGCTTAATGGACTCAACTGCGGCGTCATCAGTCAAGAAACTTACAAACTACTTATTGACTACCTTATACTAAAGACGACACAAACATCCATGCCCGAGGGGGGGGATTCGAATCAAGGACAGGGAAGGACATTCATGGTTTAATGTAATGTTACAACAGATAAATGTCGAACTGAAGAAGCAACACAATACAACAATCAAAACACACTGTATGTAACCTAGTAAGTAGTGAAATATGTTGCCATATCTTGGAACAATGCCTGATAAAGTAGTGAGACTATTCAGAAACACTGAAGTAAAATATATACAACTACCTGATAAAAATTTGATACATATGCTATTTATAAAATCACCTGCAGCCAATGTGACAGCTATTACATAGTACAAACAGGTAGAACTTTTAGAACGAGAACTGAGGAAGACATGGACTGCTACAGACTAAATAAATGTAACAAACCAGCAATAGCAATTCACGTAGAAAAATAACGCCATTCTATGGAAATTGAACAAAACCTCGTATTTTACACAAAATCGATAAAAGTACGAAAATTACTAATATGGAGGCAATGGGGATCTATCCATCTTACAAAATACGGAAACTAGATCCTTAATGACATAACAGAGTTCAGAAAAATCTAAGTTCCTCAGTTGTCTCAAGCCAGTTCTAATACAATAGCTTATAAGGAGTACCAGTGCCAAAATGGTAGCAACTAGATATGAATCATCACAAATCACGCTACAAATACGAGTACAAAATTTCCAAACACTTAGTAATCTTAAAATCATAATACAGTCGTTTTAAAATTTGCTTATGCGAAACTTTAGACATGGCGGGCAACGTCGTACATATTGCTGCAGATGCGGTAATCTATACTGGTAGGAACGTTAAAGTCGGTCATCGTATTTTACAGATAGAATGTTTAAGTACATATGAATTTTTTTCGTTTATGTGTGTATACGTGTTACAAGATAAACTAGTGTATAGAGCAGTAGTATGATGAAGCAGCTTCAAAAATGCACGATAGACATAGGAACGGAACGGGAAAATAGTAAGCTAAAAACAGTGTGTAATAAAAGTGAACCACGCGATAAATAAAACATCTGTTGCAAATCTGTCCGCATCCTTTGTAAGTGGCCATAGAATTCACAATCACCACCAATAGAAGCAGAAGACGTCATCGCACATTATTTTATGGACATCCACTGCCTCTACCGCTTCCAGACTTACCCCTCTCACATGAAAAACCAGATACCACCCCAACAAGGAAGAACTGTAAAATTTCTGTAGTTCTTTATGTAGTAATTTAAGAAATTTTCTGTACGAAAGGAGCGCCTAAATATGCGGACAACATGCTCGAAACGCGTTGCGTGTTTTAAATTAACAAAACGAAAAAGTTACTAGAAGCATTAATAAGAATTATTAATTATGTACACAACTTTGCAAATCACGCTTCACAAAGCTTAAATTAGTATAATTTATGCTTCGAACTGTTTAACATAAGGTCACAGAATAACCATTAAAATCAGCAATGAAATCAAAATCAAAGACCAAATTGCAGGGAATAATGATTGGCAAAACTATCAGCCTGACATTTCTGATGGATGACAATAATAATTAGAAATAAAATAATTCAGTCCCATACTTGATTAATGATACAGGCTCCAATTGAAAAATGCTGCATTATTTTGCTGTAAAAATTTGAAGGACATTCCATAGAAACAGGCTTAGGATGCCAACATATGTGACAAAATGTATACTACAGACGCATTATACATGATTAGTGTCAATGGTACGTGAACAGACAGGTGATGTAGTAATCATTATGTTAGTGAATGTTTTCAGTAGAATAGTGGCGTGCAACAAGTAATTGCAGCACTATCAGAGCTACAGGGCTTGATTCATGGACAAGATCTAATGAGAATGTTTATTGCACTAGGAAATGTTGCCAGTCGACACACATTTCTAGTAATTAACAGATTCGTAGGGAATATCGTCCTGGGAATGGATCTGTTCTCTAAAAGTATGCAAAATCGATTTTTCAGAGGAGCAGGTCTCATTTCGCGTTAACAGAACTCACTTTCAAATGGATCTGATAAAGAAAGGATACAGTTATCGAACAAATTGTAGATGGAACGAACTTTCTCACGACTATAAAGAATGTTGTTAAATGAGAAGATTGCGCATCTCCCATAGGGACATGCTTTCATCGGACAAGAATGTGGGGCAGAATGTACCGGAACCACAAAACTTCGATATAACAGAAAAAAGCACTTAATAAATATTTTGTTGGAATATTTACAGGTGTTTGAGGAACTAGCTGGATTTATTGAAAGGTATGAAAATTACATAACAGTCTTTCCTCACTAAACGTTTTATAATCGCTGTTATTCAGTTCCTTGATCCCAGCTGTTGTTGAAGAAATTAAAACGCAGATTGATGAAATCATTCTTTTATAAGTACAAATTTGACTTTGAAGCATGTACAAATAAAGCTTTGTTAAGTTCAGTACAATATTTTCTATCTAACTGTATTTCATCTTTGGACATAAGTTACGTATTTGTATATTAATACAGTATTTTGTCCTAAACAGTGGCCAGAGTAGAAACAGAACTAATGTTACATATCGCATTAGGTAACTGTGACCTAACCATTACAATATTCGTCTATCATCATGTTGATGACATACATCAGGTTAAAACTCAAATTGAGGAGCATAATAACTGTGTTCAGAGCGTTTAGACACTGTTTTGCTAAGAATAAAAGTAGGAATGATATTATAATGAGAAAAATACCAAGCGTTAAAGCTTAGTAGATTACTACCAAAAACCTGCATTTAGATTCTAAACTTCTGTCTCAGCCACAATAAAAGAATAAATGTTACCATTAATGAACTGTCTGACTGTTATTATCGTCATGTATCACAGTGTACAAATTTTCCAGCTTGACGTGCTTTCCGATGCTACTGTTTCAATTAAGTTTTTGAATGACTCCAGGAAGTACTCATAATTATGACGACGGAAGGTTGGTTGACTTCTGGTTCAGAGCTACCTGCCACAGCAAAATGTTAAGTGCTGAAATCTATTTCATAGCCCTCCATCTTCTTTTCCTGTTTTCCTCTTCCCTTTTCGGTTTCCTCTTTGCAGCCTTAGGGCTGTATCACTAGGATACAAGTGACGTGTTTAAAGAAAATAAAAGACTAAAAATAAACTTTTGCTTTCGTCTTTAGTACAGTATGTAATGTACCGTATGTGATACCGCAAAAGAGCTGTCACATAGGTAGTGTTCTTTTCTGAATAAATAATCGCTGTGACTTAATAATACTCTTAGACAGATGTTTTGTGTTGCTTACGCTGTATCGTGTGTGTTTGTGAGATTTCTTACGAAATTCAGAGTTCTATTCGATAAATAGTTACCATGTCATAATACGAGTATTTGATTTGAATAATTATTATTAGTCCCAGCCAGCGACGTACGTATAATGGCAACAATGGGCCACCTATTTGTTAGAAAATTAACATTTTCTTATTTAATGCCATTTCTCTTTCTCAAAAAACTATTAGAATTGTAGAAGAGATTTTAATTAGTACTATACAAACTGTCACAGATACATTTCTTGCGTTTTTAGCCAAACAGTAATTGTAAATCAAATATTTGGATATCGATTATGGTCTTAATACACATGGGTCCTTTGTTGGTGATAGTCACTTTTTAGCTGAATAACCATTAATATGACATGTTTATCACCTTCTCTAAAATTAAAGCTCGACTGATATTTTCCAGCTTCATATTTCAACTTCTTTAATAGAAGACTTTGTGCTGTTGCGTCTTCGTTTCGAAGACGACTGGCAGCACGATACAGATTTTCTTTCGAAAACTGAACTAAGATAAGAACTTGAAAGTTCAATTGAAGTTAATGAATAACAACAACTACTTAAGTACCCTGAGAGACAAAATAGAGCAGAACTAATTAACTGTCACATTATACTGTTTCTTTCGTTGTTCGCCTTGAATGCACGAGCTAGTCACTCTGTTAAAGCACAGTGCTATAATAGAACAATATCACCATTCATAATTCAACATTTGAGGTTAGAATGCAGTGACTGAAGAGAACCTGTAAGAAGGGAAGCTTGTTTTGTACAAAGAAACATACTCGACTTTATTCTGTAGTTCTGTTTATTATTCTTTTTACACTCGTACAGGTATTGCATGAGAAATTGAAGTTATATTAGTCATAGCATTCATAGACCAAGAAATTTTAGTGAAATATATTTAGAATTCACAGATTTTCAACGTGAGTAGAAAAGAAGAACCATATTGTGATAGAGATGACATCAAGAATATCTGTATGCATATGCATGTACTGGTGATTCCCAAAATACAAATGGGTCAACGCTACATCTGTAGAAAATGTTTGTAAACCACAGGAGGACCTTACGTACATATTTTACTAGGATTTTCACTGCATTGAAATGCAAACCAGATATTTTATCTCCATTACAAAAGTAAATTTGCTATCACTTTATGAAGTTTTGCTATATTAATTCAAAAAACACTTTCACGATCTCTGTGTCTGTGTCTAAAGGACTGAACTTGAAACCCCGATGAAACACTGCATACGAATGTGCAATGATTATTTTACTTTTATCTGTTTTCTTGAATAAAAGACAATAAGTGTGTTAATACTGTTAATGTAATATCCTCCTCCTTACTTTATAATCTGTCTTCAAAAATATATATTTTGCGAGTCATAAAAATGTTTTCGTCCCAGTAAACTTCATATTGTGACTGTTTTGTAATACGATTGTAGCATACAGTCTTACTGCTGTTTGTTGTCAGTACGGTAAAGAGCACATAGGATGTATACGTACAAATGCCATAAAAGATTTCATTGTCAAGTTATAAATGAAAACTTTTATAATGAAATACAGCCAAGATAACTTACCGTTTTTCGAAGGTTAACCTGCATCAGCGGCTCTTTCACTGCACACTATATTTACTTTATTCCACAATAAATTAAATGAACAGATCGTCCAATCCCCCTCCCCACAAGTATGACAAACTTGATGGATGAAAACATTCCATTGCTTACAGAATAACAGTTACATATTTATTTTATATGGTAGGAAAATAAAAGTGAACAAAGACATGATTCTGATTACCTTAGTTATAAATTGCTTCATATTTTCTTTTACGGTATGAAAATATAGTTCGTCTCCTGGCGTCTTTCAAAATAATTTGCTCACAACTAAACACTGCCGCAGAATTATTGATGATTCAAAGCCAAGACAAGTCATGCACACGTCATTGGACGTGAGGTTGGATTGTGACCCACGGCAGCCACATGACAGCCAACGTACTGAAAGAGTACGTGCAAGAATATAATTGATATCAATGAGAACTAAAAGCTACACTTTTAGTAATTGAAACTGACAACATATAACCTTTATACAGCAGTGAGTTGTATGTTTTCGGTTTAACACGTATATAACAAAAATATGAATTTGATGTACTGTTTTGGAGAAATGTTTCTACAAACAGCGAAACAATGATGACTGTCGGGGGAGAAAAATATTTGACAGTCGTCCCTGGTAACATTACAAAATGCTACGTGTAAAATTTCAGATCACTTTTGAAAATTAATAAGAAAGTTTACTATCTTGACGTGTCTTGAAGCTATTCACTTATACTCCTGTCTTTTCCCTTCACAGTATGAATCTAAAATAAAACCCTATAGTATCAAACCATTTGTACTGAATATAACTGTAATGTTTAGTAGGGAAAAACGTAACGAATGATGAACGCCTACTTTATGATTTTTATTAACTTTAGTCATAAAAGATTTGTGCAGGTACATTTAATCAAATGTTGGTCATGTTTCATCACACTGATTCATTGTGTACAGTGTTTCGACGTATGGTATTTCTTTTGCGCTGTGAAAATTGCTTTCGCATATGACGGCAGTAGGCACCGCCCAGGCACACAATGCCAAACTGTAAACACGAACCAAGTATCAGCTCAAACATCGAATGTGCTTGTATCGTTCTTCTACATTATTTTCTCCATAAAATTATTTCGAGAAAATAGATAATATGGTTCCTTATTCGTACTCGGAACAAACATAATGTTTTGATCTTTGAGTAAGTTTCATTCCATCTTATAATGAAGTATTAGGTGTCAGATTTTAATTTAAACTGCTACCAATTATTGCAGAATTAATAATAATTTCTAATTAATCATCAGGTTCACATGGATGAACATTAATTCAGGTATTTCAGAGTCGTAAAACTGTTGGGTTTGTTAGTATTATCGACGCTGTGGGCACTAATAAAAGTGTGTATCACGTCCCACGTTGCAAATAAAGACTCTGCAAATTTTACTGAGATTTAAAAATTACTTTTCTGAATATGGTTAAAAATGATCGGAGTTCTCAGATGACTGAAAGAACTGTAAAACAATCCATGTCGGCACTTGGATGACTAATTCCAACTGTCATGTTGAAAATGCAGAAGACGTGGATCGCGGTGTTCATCTGGGCAGCCTCCAGGTGAGCTCTGTCCACTGTTGGTGGTGTGCAGCTGCCTGACATTTACAGCCAGCTAGCAGCCGCAGTAGAGCAGCTCACCGGACCAGGTAGTATTCCCAGTCCACGAGACTACCTACAGACCACATAGTACGTCCAGTGCATAACAGAGGTCCACCTCTTCAGGTTTTAACCAGATTGCATAATAGGCCCAATACAACAGGTTGTTCATCACGTCAGGTAACTTTGGCCCAGTACAGTAGGATCTCATCACACCAGGTAGTAGGCCCATTACATGAGGTTCTCCACCATACCAGGTAGTAGGCCCAGTACACGAGGTTGTTCACCACACCAAGTAGTAGGCCCAGTACATGAGGTTGTTCACCACACCAAGTAGTAGGCCCAGTACATGAGATTGTTCATCACACCAAGTAATAGGCCCAGTACATGAGGTTGTTCACCACACCAAGTAGTAGGCCCAGTCATGAGGTTGTTTACCACACCAAGTAGTAGGCCCAGTACATAAGATTGTTCATCACACCAAGTAATAGGCCCAGTACATGAGGTTGTTCACCACACCAAGTAGTAGGCCCAGTACATGAGGTTGTTCACCACACCAAGTAGTAGGCCCAGTACATGAGATTGTTCATCACACCAAGTAATAGGCCCAGTACATGAGGTTTTTCACCACACCAAGTAGTAGGCCCAGTCATGAGGTTGTTCACCACACCAAGTAGTAGGCCCAGTACATAAGATTGTTCATCACACCAAGTAATAGGCCCAGTACATGAGGTTGTTCACCACACCAAGTAGTAGGCCCAGTACATGAGGTTGTTCACCACACCAAGTAGTAGGCCCAGTACATGAGATTGTTCAGCACACCAAGTAATAGGCCCAGTACATGAGGTTGTTCACCACACCAAGTAGTAGGCCCAGTCATGAGGTTGTTCACCACAGCAAGTAGTAGGCCCAGTACATAAGATTGTTCATCACGCCAAGTAATAGGCCCAGTACATGAGGTTGTTCACCACACCGAGTAGTAGGCCCAGTACATAAGATTGTTCATCACACCAAGTAATAGGCCCAATGCATGAGATTGTTACCACAACAGGTAAGAGGCCCAGTACATGAGGTTGTTCAGCACACCTGGCCAAATATCGTAGGATCTCACCACATCAGGTAGTGGGCCCAGTGAATGAGGTTGTTCACCAAACTGGGTTGTACGGCCAGTACATGAGGCTGTTCACCACACCAGATAGTAGGCCCAGTAGAGCAGGTTGAAGCAGGCGAAGGCCAGCGGGAAGCAGAGCCGCGACAGCTCGTCGATGCGGCGGGCCCGCAGCTTGTGCCGAGGGAAGATTGGGATGGCCGGAGGACAGCCACCCTTCTGTGGACACAGTACGTTTCAGTCAGCAAATACCTTAGCATGTCGGACCCGACAGACAAAATTTCAGTGAAATAATTTGGACTGCCATTCAGAGTTGAATGATAAACGGCGATGTAAGGAAATTTCGACCTACACTTGGATTCGAACCCCAAACCTCTGTTTACTAGGCGGTTGCGCTAAACACAGGCACAGACATTTAGCACAACGACATGTATTCTCCTGTCAAGGCTTCCAACAGATTCATAGTCCCACATATCATTATCCATTAACCGTCTACGTATCAGAACGATTATACGTATGCCTATGTATATTATATACGAGAGGTGGGTGAAATAATACAAGAACCTTAGACGAAATATTTATTTAACGTCCTGTCGACAGTTTGGTCAATAGAGACGGAGATAAAGCTCGGAGTGTAGGGTAAGGATGGGGAAGGAAATCGAATGTGCCCTTTGAAAGGAACCATCCCGGAAATTGTCTGGAGTGATTAAGGGAAATCACAGAGAAGCTAAATCAGGATAGCTTGAGGTGGATTTGAACCAACGTCCTCCCAAATTCGAGTCCATTGTGTCAGCACTGTGCCAACTCGCTCGGCACTGATGTGGAGTTGGCCTATATAGTTCGCTTTGACAACAGCTGCAACTCTTCGAAAAACAGATTCGTAAAGTGTCTTTATAGTTGCCATGGTTTTTGTTACATGGCGATTTTGCTATCCAGGAGAGATGTTTCTTAATTTTGGAATGTTCATATGTTTGTAAACGTATTAGACCAAACTGCTATGGTCATTAGTTTTAAGGACTAGAACCTCCGACGAGAAATTATTTTCATATGATGTACGAAGCACGCCTGACCCGTTTTGGTTCTGTGTATGTGTGTGGTGTGTGTGTGTGTGTGAGTGAGTGTGTGTGTGTGTGTTTGTGGTGGAGGTGGGGAGGATCACTATTATTTGGGAATATGACTGTGTTTATTGGGATTGCGTAGGTGACAGTAAACTATTTATGCTGTCGAAGATGGCGAAATAGTCATTCACAATTAAACGACTGGTGAGGATAAAGGCAGGAAACTTGGTTTGTCGAGTGTCCAGTATTATGATCGTGACATCACTTTCTTCGTAACTATGTGTTGGCCCCCGTTGATGAGGATCTAGCAACTGCAGTCCTTCTTCACAGCCGTCACGTTTTTATCGAACCAATAAGACTCATGTGCTGAGTTTATCAATCGCCTTTGCCGTGGTACTTTTATATTGTACCGCCACAGCGGTAGCAGACCATTGGAGAAGTCAAACGCGAACTTTCCTCTGCGCATGCGCGCATCCAGCTGCGCTGTGCTCTTTTGCCAATTCTGTCATACAACAGCAACCATTAGCTATACTGCCCTGCAGCGAACTAACTATTGCATTCGGTTTCTCCGAGTGTGGCAGTCCCTCAGCCCAGTAGGCGGAGCGAGGAATCATCGTGTTTCGGCCGGACTATAGTGTTCGTCGGTAGGTGTGAGGTAACATCCGGTTTTGCCCACTATTCCCCTTCACGAATGCTGTTTTACCTGTTTGTGTACACTGTCATTACCGAGGACACTTTCGTTAGTGAAATGCAGCTGTTTTAGTCACTGACTGGCGCCGCACGGAAATTTTCGCGAGGTCTGGTGCGACACGGTAGAAATCGCACGATTTCCCTTATTGATTGTTCGACTTTTCCCTCGAGCATCGGTGTATGTGTTGTTCTTAAGTTAGTTTAAGTTACTTTAAGAACATTGTATGTCTAGGGACTGATGACCACATTAGTTTGGTCCCACAGAATTACAAACATTTGAATTGAACCCACTGTGCTCTGCCGAGTTGACCTCTTTGCAAATCTGAGAAATCATTTGTTCCACCGATGATTTTTGTTCACCAACATAAACTGTATAATGTACCACAAGATGTCATCAGACAGTTCGAACGTAATTTGTACATTGCGGTCGCGTACCACACATAGGCAGTGGTGCCAACTTACTACAATGCAACGTGTTGCCGCGGCAGAATGGCCATGCGGGGCGCGGGGCCGTTCGCCGTCGGGGGTTCGATTCCCCCCTCGAGCATGGGTGTATGTGTTGTCCCTAGGTTAGTTTAACTTAGTTGAAGTAGTTTGTAAGGTAGGGACGAGTAACTAAGTAGTTACAAACATATGAACATGCAACGTGATCATGTTAATCTCTTCACCCAGTAATTGTTTTGATACCCAGACAGGTTAACGGAGACCCCGTTTCAGTGAAGAGATCAGTTCCAGTTCCTAACCCCTCCACCATCCATTGTCGATATATTGATGATCAGGGCATCACTTTGGCAGTGTGTGGCATCCACGATTGTGGGTCGGCAGCGAGCCTTTTGTGATAGTCCGTACCATCTGGAGAAATCACGGTGCCTGTGAGGCGTAAGTGGATAGCGCATCCGCTTAAAGAGCAAGAGAGCTGTGTACAAACATGTTTCATATGTCGCCGTTGATCATTCAACACCACATGACACCTTACGTCAAATAATTTCTGTGACAAATTGAATTATGTTCTCATATGTTTTTACCAAAGTTGAAATGTGCCACATATATTGGTCAAAATGATCTCTGCGAAAACAGCATTTTGAAAACCTTTGCTGTCATGCGAACGAAAAACAAGCAAAGTATCATAGAGAAATAACAGGTGTAGTGTAACAGCTTACACTGCATGTTTCCTGCTAGAGGCTCAAGAAATTCGAGTATAGTAATTAAATAAAATCATTTTTTTTTTAGGAAAGTGTAGGAGAATGTATTCTGGCTCCAGTTTTTATCTGTACAGGTTTTGTGCGGCAGAAAAGAATAAATGAAGAGTGGGATACTGTGCCAGTGATTTGATTACTCCATGTTGAAAAGTTCTATGTTTTGTATGTATATGTACATTCTACGGAAAATGACATTTTTATTAATTACCTTTAGTCTTGATTGGTTGAAAGAACATTTCTTCTGTGAGTTGAATTCCAATAAGCATGTAATTCAATGATGTAATAAAAGGTTATTTGTGTTACCTTAAAGTCACTGTTTACTTGAATTCAAACTTATCCGACTAAAAAGTAATTGTAAATGATATTTATTATCATAATTTGGAAATGAAAGTATCATCAAGAGAAAGTCATCAGAAGCAGTTGTTATATTAGGGGGACGGACTAGCCGGTCCTCCTACAGAGAACAACAGTAATTTATTTGAACAATTTTTATCAAGAGACAGTACCATCAAGAAATGGTAATGAGTTCGTTTTCGACACACACGGTTGGCGTTGGACTTAATCAGTAACGGCCGTCGGAACAACTCACAGGTGAGTATATGATCAAAATATCTATTAACATGAGCTGTTTTACGATAACGTAAACTCCGCTAGGCACACTTTCAGTGAAGTGCGTGAAAGTCTTTCGATTAACACCAGTTCATTCATCCTCAAAACCTGTAACCAATAAAGGCAGCAATTGACGTTGGAGTAATAAGAAAAGTTTAATATACAGCAGCTACAAGAAGAGATCTATTAATATCAAGCTGGGTATCCTGACGGGTCGTTTAATTACAGGAATTCTCCTGTTCACAAAACATAGCGTCACAGTTGCTCCTTAATGACAGCTTTCCTCGTCACATTCACAAAAGACAAACATTGTCTTCGATCAATTCCTATAATGTACACAATACACAAAAGTATATAACATATGCATGTACATCCACATTTAGAATTTCCTTTAAACAAATAAAAACACGCTACTCTGACCACGAGAAACACATACACAGCGTATATCACATCTCTGCAGTTCACTGTTTTATCTAAATGTGAATTTTCAAGCATTGAATTAAATAGTCTCAGGTGTACGTCTGTTTCACACTCCCAGTTACACTTTGCAGTCATTCACTCCCAAGTGCTTTCGCTCTGTTCATCATCTAATCGCTCATCTTGGAATACAGAATTATCACTGAAACTCATTCAATGCCACTGCAAATAATCGACGATAGAAGAAAAAAGTATAATGATCTAAGAGGGACAGGAATATAACAAATAAAATAAACTATGAATGACATAGGCTGAAATGATTGTAGTAAATACGTCAAAAGATCCAACAGGAAATCATCGTCGGAAAAACGGCCTCAGCATACAGAGTAGAAAAATAACCAATGGTGGAATTAAGAACAGCGATGGGAATATTATGACAAAACAGGGATATTCAATGTGAATCACCACCGTATATGTGGCAAGTTCTCATGTGGAGGAAGACTTATAACGTCATAGATAAAAAAACTAGGTCTGATAAGAATGGCATAATGGATATAGTGTTAGTGTGAGAATTAGAAAAGAGCTATGGTAGACTTGACATCATACAATTCGATGGTATATACAACATTCCATTAGAATATCTGGACTTATTGGAGAATGTTTCAGTTAAACGATTATTGAAACCTGCGTACAGACATTATGAGAGTAGCAAATACTTTCTGTCTCTTGGAAAAATATCATGTACAAATTTCCTAAGAAAGGCAGATCAGTTAGTCTAATAGCTCACGAGATGAAATCACTAGTGACAGAAATATATGGAATAACGGATACCAATTGTAACGGACTTAGCTGACAAACGGTTTTAATTATAATGGTAATGTCGCCATAGAGGCACTGTTGAGTTTCCTATTGATAAAGAATGCGGTGAGGTTGAAAAATTATAACCTGTGGAATTTTTCGACCGAAAAACCGTTACAAAATGTAAAAAAAGTTGCAAGATGCTAGCAAGTGAGACTAAATTAGGTGTTACCTACAAGGAAGGACGGCTAACATAAGATTAGCCAGAGAAACTGGTATTGGCCTGTATATACAAACAGAGAGATAACCCCTCACAGAACGGTACTGCGCCTGACAATGCCTATAGAACACTACTCGTTTCTGGCGCCGGTGTTATGTCGGTTATTGCTGTTACAATGGCAAGTTATTACGACTTAGGTTAGTTTGATCCTGGTGTTACAGTCGGCGCAAGGAGAGAAGGGGCACATCTCATAGGTACGATGAGGTCGGAATCATGAGTTCACCGTATCAGGAATCCGGAAAGACATCATATCTCCCACATCAGTAAGGGCGGAGATAGATCTTGCAAGAACGGGCCAGTGACGAAGGAAGAGAATCGTTCAACGTGACAGGAGTGCAACGCTTCCGCAGACTGCTGCGGATTTCAATGTTGTGCCGTCAACTATTGTCAGCGTACGAAATATTCAACGAGACGTCATCGATATTCAATGTGAATCACAGAGCAGAGACCGTATATGTGGCAAGTTGTCATGTGGGGGAAGACTTATTACGTCATAGATAAAAAAAACTAGGTCTGATACGAATGGCATAAATACTTTCTGTCTCTCGGAAAAATATAATGTACAAAATTCCTAAGAAAGACAGATAAGATAGTCTAATAGCTCACGAGATGAAATCCGGAGACGAAGGCCCACTCGTATACCGTTGCTTTACGCCTCACCTGGATTAGTTAATACCGACATTGGACTGTTCATGACAAAAAACGTTTTGCCTGATCTGATAGTGTATTGAAAGGTTGACAGTGTACGTTTTTCTTCCTTTACTGTGTTCTTGCTGGCTACAATCAGAGCAAAATGCCTCGAATCTTTGGAGGGCATGGAGTCCCACCTCTAATTGACAGTCCAGGGACTCCTCAGATACGACTTGGCAAACGATCTGGGATGAGATGGGGAGCTATTAATATCAATGGGGATTACAATGGAAAGAAGGTAGAACTGGCGGAGACTTCAAGTAAGATGGGGTTTGATGTTTTAGCTGTTATTGATGTTAGAGTAAGGGGAGAGAAAGAGGACGAAGTTGGAGAATACAAGGTCTACCTGTCAGGAGTCAAAGTAGGAAGAGCACAGTGGGGTGTAGGATTTTAAATCAGGAAAGCAATCGAACCCAGCATAATTGCAATAAGGTATGTAAATGAACGACTGATGTGGATAGATTTGGCCATCTCCAGCAAGAAAATTAGGATTGTGGCAGTGTATTCACCCTGTGAAGGGACAGATCAAGATGAGATGGACAGATTTTACAACGCACTTAGTGATGTAGTTGTTAGAGTGAAGGATAAGGATAGTATTTTACTCATGGGTGATTTCAACGCTAGGATAGGAAATCGAACAGAAGGTTATGAAAAGGTTATGGGTAGGTTTGGAGAGGATATGGAGGCCAACAGGAACGGAAAACATCTCTTGGATTTCTGTTCCAGTATGGGCTTAGTTATCACAAACTCCTTCTTTAAGCATAAGGACATTCACCGCTATACCTGGAAAGGAAAGGGAACCAGATCTATCATTGACTATATAATAACAGACCAGGAATTCAGGAAGACAGTCAAGGACACGCGTGTTTTCAGGGGGTTCTTTGATGATACTGATCATTATTTAATCTACAGTGAAATTGGTTTTGTGAGGCCAAAAGAGCAGAAACTCAGGTCCAGGTGTAGAAGGATAAGAGTGGAGAAACTTCAAGACAAGGAAATTAGGCACAAATACATAACAATGATCTCGGAAAGGTGCCGGTTAGTTGAATGTAATGATTTACAGTCATTAGAAGAGGAATGGTCAGGGTACAGGGACACACTGCTGGAAGCAGCTACAGAATGTCTTGGAACTGTAGTGTGTAAAGGGAGGAAGAAGCAGACAGCTTGGTGGAATGACACAGTCAAGGCAGCCTGTAAAAACAAAAAGAAGGCATTTCAAAAATGGCTCTGTACGAGAAATCAGGCAGACAGAGAAAGTTATATTGAAGAAAGAAATAAAGCCGAACGGATAATTACAGACTCCAAGCAGAAATCATGGGAAGACTTTGGGAACAAGTTAGAAACTCTGGGTCAAGCAACGGGAAAACCATTTTGGAGTGTAATTAGCAATCGTCGAATGGGAGGGAAGAAGGAATTAACAAGTGTTTTGGATAGGTCAGGAAAGTTGCTATTCAATCCTGTGGATGCCCTGAAAAGATGGAGGGAATATTTTGAAGAATTGCTTAATGTAGGTGAAACGGTCAATGATGTGTCAGATTTTCAGGTAGAAAGGGATAGGAACGACGATGGAAGAAGGATCTCATTTGAGGAAGTTGAGAAAATGGTCAGTAGATTACAGTGCAATAAAGCGGCTGAGTTGGATGAAATTAAGCCGGAACTCATCAAATACAGTGGAAGATCAGGTCTACAATGGTTATACAGGATAATTGAAAAGGCGTGGGAATCGGGGAATCGGAACAGGTTCCGTCTGACTGGACGAAAGCGGTAATCACGCCAATTTTCAAACATGGAAACAGAAAAGATTGCAACAACTATCGAGGTATCTCTTTAATTAGTGCTGTAGGCAAAATATTCTCAAGTATTGTTGAAAGGAGAGTGCGAGTATTAATTGAGGACAAGTTACATGAAAATCAGTGTGGGTTTAGGCCTCTTAGAGGCTGTCAGGACTAGATCTTTAGCCTACAGCAGGTAATGGAAAAGTGCTATAAGTGGAACAGGGAATTGTATCTATGTTTCATAGATCTGCAAAAGGCTTATTACCAAGCTACTGTACTTCGTTAAGATTATGGTATAGGAGGCAAACTTCTGCAGGCAATCAAAGGGCTTTACTTAGACTGTCAGGCAGCAGTTAAAGTAGATGGCAAATTAAGTTCAAGATAGTTTCAAGTGTAAGACAAGGTTGTAATGTGTCACCACTGTTGTTCATACTATTCATGGATCATATGTTGAAAACAGTGGACTGGCAGGGCGGGATTAAAATAGGTGAAAACAAAATAAGCAGTCTCGCATATGCGGATGACGTAGATGTATTGGCAGATTCGATTGAAAGGTTGCAAACCAATATTTCAGAGCTCAATCAGAGGTGCAAGGATTATGATATGAAGATCAGCATCTACAAAACGAAAGTAATGTCTGTGGGAAAGAGATTCAAACAGATTGAGTGTCTAATAGGAGGAACAAAGTTAGAACAGATAGATAGTTTCAAGTACCTGGGATGTATTTTCTCACAGGACAGCAACATAGCGAAAGAACTGGAATGGAGATGCAGCAAAGCTAATGTAGTGAGTGCTCAGCTAAGATCTACTCTCTTCTGCAAGAAGGAAGTCAGTACCAAGACTAAGCAGTGCACCGCTCTATCTTTCAAATCAAATGTTCAAATGTTTGTACAGCTTATGGGACTTAACTACGGGGTCATCAGTCCCTAAACTTACAAACTACTTATGAACTAATTACCAACTAGGACGGCACAAATATCCATGCCCGAGGGGGGATTCGAACCCCCGACCGTAGTGGCCGTGCAGACCGTGACTGAAGCGCCTCAGTCCCCTCGGCCACCGCGGCCGGCGCTCTATCTTTCGACCAACTTTGTTGTATGGGAGTGAAATTTGGGTGGATGCAGGTTACCTTATTCATAAGGTAGAGGTTACAGATATGAAAGTAGCAAGAATGATTGCAGGTACTAATAGATGGCAACAATGGCAGGAGAGTGTCCATAATGAGGAAATCAAAGAAAAACTGGGAATGAACACCATAGATGAAGCAGTTAGAGCTTACAGACTGAGATGGTGGGGTCATGTTATATTCATGGGAGAAGCAAGGTTACCTAAGAGACTCATGAGTTCGCCAGCGGAGGGTAAGAGAAGTCGAGGTAGACCCTGAAGAAAGTACTTAGATTCGGTGCAGAATGATTTTGAAGTAAAAGGCATAACTTCAAAAAAGGCATCGATGTTAGCAGTGAATAGGGGATCATGGAGGAATTTTATTAGAGGTACTATGCTCCAGACTGAACGCTGAAAGGCATAATCAGTCTCTAATGATGATGATGATGAAGATGATGATGATGTGTTTCCCGGCCACGGTGGCCGAGGGGCTGGCGCTCCAGTCACGATCCGCACGGCCACTACGGTCGGGAGTTCGAATCCCCCTCGGGCATGGATATTTGTGACGTCCTTAGTATTAGCTAGGTGATGAGTAGTATGTAAGTTTAGGGACTGATAACCCCGTAGTTGTCCCATAAGGTATACAAGCATATGAACATTTTTGATGATGTGTTTTACACCAGTACACTGGTAGGCTGGCAGCAGCAGTATAGGCTGCTCTTCAGCCCAGAGTAATTAAAAGACATATATGAGTTGAGAATTAAAACACAAGACAGGTGATAAAACAACGAAGATACAATAACATAAACTAGGCGACAGTTTGGAGTACATTACAATAGACAGATGATTAAAAGCACAATTAGTTAGTTAAAAATGGTGAGCCATGGTGACATAAAAAAACATGTAGGACGACAATAACACAGGACGGCGAGTACACAGAGACACTAATTAAAACACACGGTGTGACGCTTGTCTTATTGCGGTGGACGCAGTTAAAAAACGTACCCTTCACTGGAGCACAGCACACAACACTTGACGTAGCACTGTTAAAACTGTCAGTCGAGGACCCCGTGAAGGGGGGGGGGAGGGAAGCGCGGGGGAGAGGAAAAACGTCGGGGAAGGAGGCGGTAGGGAGGAGCCGTAGTGACTCCAGGGCGGGGAGGGTGTAGCCAAGCGGGGGAGGGGAAGCGGTGGGGGGAGAGGGGCCCTACATCTACGGAGCGGGGGGGATCAGAGCTGGTAGGACAGGTCACAGACAAATATAAACAGACTGGAAACCTTCGTAATGGCCCGGTCCTACGCTCCGGGGTGCGGGGAGGGAGGGTTTCCAGCAGTTCCATAAGATGTCCCAGCAGGCAGCAGGTAGCGGCCGCCCCCACCACCACTTCCCCTCAAACGCCGGCACGCCGGACACAGCCGTAGCCTTATGGCAGGCGGCACGAGCTCTCCCCTCAGCCTCCCCTCCACGCTACCCTCTGACGTGCGAGAGACACCCTAAGCCAGCGAACCGCCTGACACCTGCTAGCATCTTATGGAACTACGAGGGGAGCGTAGGACAGTGGTTTAGGGTGGGCTGCTTCTCTGTATATGTTACTCTGTGGACGGGTATATGTCAGGACGGAGGACGTCATCAGGGAGGGGGAGGCGGCGGAAGTTACCCTGTGAGAGGACATGGAGGGTGTGGAGATGAAGGGAAGGGGGTATAACACGGTAGAGGCGTGGCAGAGGCCTAGGGTTGGTGAGGAAGGGGTGGGCCAGGGGGTTGCGGGAGTCTATTTTACGGGTGGTATTGAGGATACGGATATGCTGGAGGTATTCAAGGAGGTGGGGAAACGGGATCAGGTCATACAGGATCCGCGTTGGGGAAGGGAGCCGGATTCGGTAGGCGAGGCGGAGGGCGTGGCGCCCAAGGACTTGGAGGGTTTTGTAATAGGATGTGGGAGCGGAAATCCAGGCGGGATGGAAGTGTACGGGTTTGGACGCAACGTCACGAGTCAATGAACCCTATATGCTTAGCTGGACATGGAGGGTGTCGAGATGAAGGGAAGGGGGTATAACACAGTAGAGGCATGGCAGATGCTCAGGGTTCGTGAGGATTGGGTGGACCAGGGGGTTGCGGGAGTCTGTTTTACGGGTGGTATAGAGGATACGGATATGCTGGAGGTATTCAAGGAGTTGGGGAAACGGGATCAGGTCATACAGGATCCGCGTGGGGGCAGGGAGCCGGATTCGGTAGGCGAGGCGGAGGGCGTGGCGCCCAAGGACTTGGAGGGTTTTGTAATAGGATGTGGGAGCGGAAATCCAGGCGGGATGGAAGTGTACGGGTTTGGACACAACGACACGAGTCAATGAACCCTATATGCCTAGCTGGACATGGAGGGTGTCGAGATGAAGGGAAGGGGGTATAACACGGTAGAGGCATGGCAGATGCTCAGGGTTCGTGAGGATTGGGTGGACCAGGGGGTTGCGGGAGTCTGTTTTACGGGTGGTATAGAGGATACGGATATGCTGGAGGTATTCAAGGAGTTGGGGAAACGGGATTAGGTCATACAGGATCCGCGTGGGGGAAGGGAGCCGGATGCGGTAGGCGAGGCGGAGTGCGTGGCGATCAAGGACTTGGAGGGTTTTATAATAGGATGTGGGAGTGGAAATCCAGGCGGGATGGAAGTGTACGGGTTTGGACACAACCTCATGAGTCCATGAACCCTGCGTGCCTAGCTGGGTACATATCTGATACTGACAGTGATCAATACATATAGAAACAGTGCAGTCAAACTTGTGCATACTGTGTTATATTTTTAATAAGTGCGCTCGTGCCACAGTGTTCGGCCACGCTGGCCGGGTGCTGGAAGCAGAGAGCGAGCATGGCGCAGCTCACACAGTAGGGCGGCCCCCCGCTGCCGCTGAAGACGTAGGCGACCTCATCGCGGCCGCCGGCAGCCTCGTCGTCCAAGTGCTGCAGGCCGCCGCCCACTGTCGCCAGCTCCAGCCAGTCGCCGCCCTGTTATAAAAGCGGGCGCCTGATGAAGCTGAGGTCGTGGCGGGAAATCTCTGCCGTCTTCCACATTCTCTCCGAAAGTGTGATATGTGCTTGGCGACAATATCGTTGTCACTGTGCTACCATAAAAGTGTGGCTTCGCTCTCGGAGGAAAGAGAAATTACTAACACTGTATAAACTTTTCACCCACACTCAAGTCCCTCCATAACATTTTATAAAGGACAATTCATTAATACGTAGTTGTAAATGCATGATATCAAAGAAATATATCAACTCCACTCATGGCAACTGCTTTATATATCTAACTAGCTTAAACCCGCGGCTCCGCTCGCGTGTTGGTTGATTATGATAGATAAGCTATATTTCAGCAGTCTGCTATGAGGAATGAAATACAATGTGAAATACAATACCTTCTGTAGAAACAAACATTTTTAACCAACATTCAAATAAAAGAAAAAATATGTGAAGTGCTTAATGATTTACATTTATCAGGAAAGTAAGTAGTGTAGATCAAATCACACGGAAAAATGCACTCGTTTCGAAGAATCCAATCACGAAATTCAACAATAATGCTTGTAATAATAATATCACTGATCGATCACTTGATATAATACGCTTAACGTCAAATCGATTTTTTTAAAGCGATGTATTAAAATGAATTTCTTTTTTACTACTTTATTTCTTTACCCTTACATATCGTTATTCATATGCTTATCCTTACAGAGAAAGATCAGAAGACATTGTAGGACGCATAGACCAAAGATATGGTCTGTGGCATCACGTTTCCTGTATGTAACCTCCTTGCTATAATCTCGCAAAGTCATCGTCGGCCTTCAGCCCGAATTTGACGACTTTCAACCACCATATCTTCCACCCCCTTATAGCTATCGGCATGGAACTGCTTTGGTGTACAACGGGAGACTGCGGGCAATAATTACACACAGACCATTCGTTTGAGTTCTGCAGTTTTCGCTGCAGAGCGGAATATTCACACACACACACACACACACACACACACACACACACACAAAGAATTTTATATACGCCGATAACTTTCCATCTCAATATACTCCATTTTTATCATTATCAACCCTCAAGCAACAATACAACCAATAAAACCATTTTCAAAGAGTAATTATTGTTCCCCATTTCGCCCTTTTTCTTCAAATTACTAAATATCTATCATATCGCTATAAAAACGTGCTTAAAACCTTCCTTAGGTATAAATTAGTAACTGTACAAATATTTAAGTCTCTGCGTCTTGTCGTTCGGACATGATAAGCGTACACCACAGATATTCACATTAATCTCTATATATAAAAGACAGTGTCCCGATTGACTGACTGACTGACTGACTGACTCATTATCGCCCAGCCCAAACCACTGTAGACAGAAACTTGAAATTTGTGGAGGGTGTTGATCTTACTCTGTAGGCGTCATTTAAGAAGCGATTTTTCGATATTCCATCCGTAAGGGAGTGAAATAGGGGATGAAACGTTTTTTGAAAATACGTAGCTATTTAGGCAATTTTGAAGTTATAACTACAAATTTTCGGATTTGGATCCAGGGTTCGAATTTAAAAGGCACGTGTTTCGACATTTTTTGAAATTCGACAAATAAGGGGGTAAAATAGGTGGCGCAAAAAATTGATTTTCAAAAATATGTTGCTGTTAACTCAAATTTTAAGTTACAACTACGAAGCTTCGGATATAGAATTTTGGTCAGGATTTAAAATCCATGATTTTTAGTATTTTTGGAAATTCAACAATTAAGAGGGTTAAATAGAGGATCAAAAATTCTTTTTGAAAACACGTTCCTATTGATACAATTTTGAAGCTAGAGCTGCAAAAATTGATATTTGTATAGTTGGTTAGACGTTAAAAATACGTGTTTCGGTATTTTTGGAAATTCAACCATCAA
This sequence comes from Locusta migratoria, assembly GCA_026315105.1. NCBI lineage: Eukaryota > Metazoa > Arthropoda > Insecta > Orthoptera > Acrididae > Locusta > Locusta migratoria. The sequence goes on from CM048746.1 coordinate 340,748,461, forward strand.
CGGGGTTAAATTGGAGAGGGGGTGTTTTTGGGAAATATGTTGCTATTTAGGCAATTTTGAAGTTAGAACTCGAAATTTTCGGATTTGTATTCGGGGTTCGAATTTAAAAGACACGTGTTTCGGCATTTTTGAAATTCAACTAATAAGGTGGTAAAATAGAGGACGCAAAGTTGATTTTCAAAAACATGTTGCTGTTAACTCAAATTTAAACTTATAATTACGAAACTTAGGATATGGACTCTTGATCAGGATTAAAAAGACACGTGTTTTGGTATTTGTGGAAATTCGACCAATAAGGGGATGAAATACGAGATGCAAAAATTAATTTTCAAAAATATGGTGCTGGTAACTCAAATTTCAAGCTATGACTACGAAACTTAAGATATGGATTCTTCATGACGATTAAAAAGAAACAACTGGTGCAGACCAACCAGCCTACGCATGCGAAGCAGCGGGGGTTCAGCTAGTATATATAGATAAATAGCTATCCGATCGCCATAAAACCATGTCTAAAGCCCTCCCCGGGTACACATTAGTAACTGTACAAATTTTTAGCTCTTTATGTCTTGTGGTTGAGACGTGATAAACGTACACCGAACAGATATTCACATTTATAACTATAGATATATAAAGCAGAGTGTCCGTATGTTTGTACGTGTTGCATAGAAATCTGCAGTGTTGTTCCAATCTTTATGAAATATTGTACAGGTAAGCTTCAATCCATGAGAACGGTCGCCGTGAGTGTAAGAATCACATACGACATATAGTTCACGAGATATGACGTCATAAACAATGAGGTGCGCGAGAAACTGCTGCATTTTGCGAAAATGCTGCTCATTTTTTCCTAAACCATTGGACCGATTTCAGCCGAATTTGATCACACATTCCTTATCGTGAAGTAACAATTGCTGCATGGTTAAGAATCACATACGGCACATGGTTCAAAAGATATTACGTCATAACCAATAGAAATCGCTAAAAGTGCCATATAATACGTCGAGACTTTCGAAATACACTGTATGAGAATGACAGTACTTAGCGACTTTGAACAAACTTTAAACATAATTTCAAACCTTTATTAAACTTTTTATCGCTGGCAACCATAGTAAAATGATGAAAGGGAAAAAGTCTCTCGCTTACTACTTTTCCGCTGTTTATGGAGTAAAACTACGGCTTTCGGTATGACGTTACAATTTATAATTTGAACACTACAAATTGTAGTGACAGGAAATTTTACAGACAGTACACACATATATAGTTTAATGTATCTTCTAAATTGTATCACATTCCGACACGTATTTCTTGAGATATGAGCACGTAAACAGTAACGTTCCGCTGTTCAGGGACTAAAACTACGGCATTCAGTATGACGTTATAATTTTTAATTTCTACCCTATAAATTGTAGCCACAGGAAATTTTTCAGGTACTATACACGCATATAGTTGGTGTACTTTCCAAACTGTATCACAGTACGACACGTAGTTCATATTATATAATATATTTACGTAAACAGTAACGTTCATGGAAAACCGCCCCATCACGCACCAAGTTTTAATCTATTACTTCTTTACTACTAATTGTATTGCCACGAGATTTTACAGAATACAGCCCTTATACAAATTAATATACAGCTGAAAGTCTCCCTAAGTAGGTGGGTGCTAGCAAAATATTTTCACATTCAGAACTAAAAGTCGGTGATTGAAACTTCGCAACTTCTTAACCTTCTTATTAATGACTCGTCGTTAGTTTACGTATTCTGCACTACTGATTCATATTTTTATTATAAATCCTGTACCTTGCATAATTTCACGTAGTCGAACGCATTTTATTCGTAGACAGGCTCTTTGAATGTGACTTATTTTTTTCTTTAATTTTTCTACAATTCTTGAGCGTATAAGAACTTTTTATTTCCTAAAGCAAAACTGACCATTCATAGGATCCCAAATTTCCTTTTGCAGACTTCTCTATGTTTTTCTTGTCAGTGGCTAGGAACCATAAATATTTACGGCAATTGTGTGATATTTTTCGCACTGAGCTATCGATGCTATCTTTGGTGACGTGTGGTGGATGATATTTTTCGAAACCTCTGATGCTAAATCGCTAGTCCTACATAATTTACGCACTAATTTCATAGTAGTTTTGTTACCACCTCTCCCATTCATTTCAGAAGATCCCATACAGTGTAATTTGCCTTCTTTGATTTCAAATCACTAAGAATCATTTCCAGAGCTTTTTCGTCTCTACAGGTCAAACTGTAGGACAATCGACAATTGGAGGGCCTTACTTAAAGTCACTGAAAATATTCTCATCGTTTATGATACTTAATTCAAGAATTTATTCCAGGAATATATTGGTGTCTTGCATATTCTTCAATAAAATTTTAAATTGTCTGTAGGGACAAACCTCACGGGTTTGGGACAGTGTAGTAAATTTGGGCTGAATTGTTTCAAGTGCATGATATTCTTGTGTTTCTTATGAATCGGACCTAAACACAAGCAAGTAATATAAATATTTATATATCAAAAATGTCTAGAGTGCAACGATTTTTATTTGTATCAACTAGTTTCGGTCTTTTTTGGACCATCTTCAGGATTGCAAGTCCACTTGGGAGGCTTCCAGTGCGTCAATCCTGAATATAGCAAAAAAACACTACTTCATACAAATAAAAATCATTGCACTCTAGACTGTTTTTATATATGAAATTAAATATAAGGGTGCTGTTTATCCCAAAAGTGAAACAAAAATGTTTCCAATAATATGTAATGAAAATATTCCTTTTTTCCCCTTATGGAAGAATTACAAACATTCAGAACAGTTCGTACGCTACTTTCTGTGATGTTCCGTAGGCGAGAGGGGACAACAACAGGTTAGTCACTTTTAGGGATCAGAGGAAGCGAATTTTAACTACAAACAACAAACGGAATATACATTTCAAGGAAGTGTATTGTAGTCATTTATTAAAGAAATTTTTTTTCTTCTGAAATGACGATTTCTGAAGAATATTGCATGACACATACCATTTATTGGTACGCTGCAAGAAAAAATAGAACGTATAAGGGCAGATTTTGAACCTATATCGGCAGAATCGTACCCGCGGAAAATAGTCGCAGCGCTACGCTAGTTTGGTCAAATCATCGTTAATATAGGAGCTCTGCATAACATATGAACATAGGTTTTTAGGGAACAAGGTGTTGCATGAAAAGCCGCTAGCTACATATTCAGGACAGGTCACTCTACAATCAACGTCAGTCATTTCACGTCCGGTAGTTTCCTTTCAGTGTTAAAGCAGGTATTTATATTCATCTGCATATTATAGAATATGTATGTTGCCTTCGTGTGTGCCCCATAGTGCTTACTTTTTTATTACTACGGTGTGTAGGATGGAAGATATTTTCTTACAGTAACACTATTGCCAACACTGACGAAGAAAACAAAGGCGTGGTACAAAATTCCACCTACATTTGTGATAGATATGGTTTTAACTTTTCAGAGATAAATATCATGCAGCTAGGCTATATTTTTCCTATCTACGTACTAAGGTAATTAAGTAGAAGATTCGTTAAACTGTATGTTGATATCTCAAATGACACAAATGGTAAACGATAACAGTAGAGGGTGTAAGAAAAAGAAATTAATTCGTCACTTGTTGTGTATTAAAAGTTTAGTAAATAGACTAGCTTTGCGAATGAGGGCTGTTTTCAGTACGAATTAAAATTCCTGAGTTTAAATTAAATGGGTTTTCTAATGTCGCTTCTGTGAGGTATGTTCCTGCATGGCAACATCCTGCATTAAATGTTAGATCTCCTCTGAAAATTTTTGTTTCAGATGATCCTGCAATAAGCACTATCAACATGTGAAAGAGAAAAGTAGTTTTTATTCTTATTTTTAAGACAATAACTTTTGTCCTGGCGATGTATGAAAATCTGAAGATATCTTTTAACAAAAAGTATAATGTAGGCAGATGCGAACCCATACTGAGCACGTGATATCCGCGGAACGTAAACACTATGAGACAATTTTTTTAAATTTATTTAGAAAGAAAGAATTTCAGTATTTAACGTTCCATGAAAAACGTGGTTATTAGAAACAGAGAACAACCTTTTTTCTTACGACGGGGGTGGACGTTCTATTAAAAAGAACATTCCTAACTTTTTCCTAGAGCTATTTTGGAAAATTACGAAAAACCCAAAACTGGATGGTCGCATTGGTTTGAAACGCCGTCCCCCCCAAATGCGAGTCCAGAGTGATAAACACTGTTCTATCTTTGGTGTACGCCCACTTTGACCAACCGGCACTAATGCAACGGAAAGAGCCATTATGCATACATTAAAACAGATTTATCTTGACCAATAGGGGCATGAGAAGCAGCAAGCCAGGTACTCAGGAGAGTTGTCTCTACAAAATAACTATAGTCGCGACCACGCGCTGGAACCGTCGCTGGCGTCGACAGTGTTCTTCCAATGTATGGTTCGGTGAAACAGCATTGGAACCAAGACTGGCTGCAAAGTCGGTACGGCTCCATTGCTCGTCAGTAGTTTGAACAAACATCAGGGAAGTCGGGGGAAACATCGGTACGCGGTCCACACATTGGCGCCAACGTTGTTTCATTCTACCTTTGTCGTCTGCTCGTCGTGAATCAGTTCTTGTTTGTTCCTTCATTCCTCATCGCCGTTTATTTTAAAGTTCCAAAATGTCTTTGCATCCGAAAGAAGTTCATTTGCGAAAACTACCACAAAAATAGAAATGGCACTGAAAAATGTAGGCGCAGTCAGTGACAAAACTGAAGTAAATGTATACTCTTGAAAGGAATTATAAACTTCCTCATACTTTAAGGTGCTTTTGACACTGAATGCAGTTTTAGAGATTGACATTAAGTAACATTGCCTACCAAGATTCACATATTGCTTGGAAAACTTCAGGCACTACCAGTGATATCAATTACATGGTTATTTTAAAAAGGATGTTTAGTCTTAAACTGTCTCCTGTAGCAAGAAACTGAAGCGTCGATGCCAAAAGATCTTTATCTGGTATTCCTCCAAAATGTATATTTTTCAAAATTTTGAGTTCCATTATTTGAAGGAACAGCTCTATATTTTAACAATGTGAGTAAATCATGTTCGTTTACATTGTTTCCTTTTTTGCAAAGAAAAAATTTAGTTACCCGCTAATGCATCGGCGGCGATCTGTACGTCAGATATGTTTACGTTGAATCTCAACGAATTCAACATTATGTTGGTACCAATGTGTGGACGCGGTATAAACCTAATCAATATCCGTAATTGAAACAGGGCCGATGGTGGCTTTTTGCCTTCGATTATCCCCTTATTTAATGTAATGGCAGTGATATACAGGTAGTCTCAAGAAAGACGCCTGCCAGGCATCCCAGGATCGCGCAGTAAGGCTCCCGGCCGCCGCCACCGCATCCGCCGCCCACAGCAGCGCCAGATTCTCGAACTCTATTGTGCCGTGGGCGCATACACTGAGTTAAAGTCTAAAAAATACATTGTCATTTGAGTAACGTAAGCTTACCTTTATTTACATTACATGTTCAAAATGATGTCCCTCTATGGAAAGAGCGGCCTGACATCTCTTGAACATATTTGCGAACGAATTTCGACTCGAATTCGACTCGACGAATTTCGGTTGCCGAAATCTGGGAAATAACTAGTCGAAACCTGGCTTCCAACTCTTCGAGTGTATGGAAATTGCTTGCATACACATTGTCTTTTAACATTCTCCAAATATAAAAGTCAGAGCGATTTTCATTTGGAGAACGAGAAGGCCAGTCAATTACCATATCATCAAAAACACTTCGTATTGCTGCCATAGAAGCACTGGCAATGTGTGGTCTTGCATTGTCCTGCATGAAATAACAGTACAGCTTTTCATTGGGTGAAAGTTCTTGAAAACATGGATGGAGGATATTGTTCACAAACTTGTCAGAATTTATTGTTTCATGAGAAAAGATTCGACTAGTCATTTCCCAGATTTCGGCATCCGAAAATCGTCGAGTGTTCGCAGATGTGTTCAAGAGATGTGAGGCCGCGCTTTCCATAGAGGGACATAATTTTGTACATCTACTGTAAATAAAGGTAAACTTAGGTTACTCAGATGGCAATGTATTTTAGACTTTAACTCGGTGTATGCGCCTGCGGCACAATAGAGTCCGAAAATCGGGCGCTGCCGTGGGCGGCGGATGCGGTGGCGGCGGCCGGGAGCCGTACCGCGCGAACCGCGGATGCCTGGCAGCTGTCTTTCGTGAGACACCCTGTATTATAAACGGGAGCAGGGCACAGTGTAGGTAAAATGACAGTCATCGACACTAGAGCAAGTGGCCAACAGAGAGGGAGGCAACTGACCACGCCCTGGGTGGGCGTCCTGACGGCGTCGGTGGCGGCGTCTACACCGGCAGCTGTCTCCGGGGGCGTGGCGGGCGCGGCGGCGGCGCCGGCGGCGGCCGCCTTGCCGTTGGTGGTGGCGGCGTCGGCGGACAGCCCCACGGCCGCCAGCAGCGGGTCCGACGACTTGCGCCACATGTAGTTCACGATGGTGAACTCCAGCAGCGCGCAGAACACGAACGCTGCAACAGACACAGCCGCACCCACCTCACGTATTTGGCACTAAGATAGCAGCCATGGAGTTGTCCTCTGCTCTCCAGACCTTTGTCGAGACAACAAATACAATATTCTTTCCATAATGGGTATGACCGAATGTTTCTCTCTATTATACTGGGTTCACATTTACGAAATTTTTTTATATAAAAAATTACTGCATGACACATTAAATTCTTCTACCAACGCTTACTTGGATTATGCTGAAACTGGAGCACATTTCATACCAGATTTATATCAGTTTTATTGAGTTTTAATTGTTGTTGTTCTTGCAGTCTTCAGTCCGCAGACTGGTTTGAAGCAGTTATCCACGCTACCATGACCTCTGGAAGCCTCTTCATCAGAGGATAAGAACCGCAACCTGCTTCCTCTTGAACCTCCCAACAGAGTTCCTGTCTTGCTCTCCGTCTACGATTTTTACCCTGGCATCAGACTGGACAGATCACTTACATTGAAATCTCACTTAGCAGAAACAGCAGCTAAGATACGAACAAGGAACGACATCATTCAAAAGCTTGCCAATTCTAGCTGGGGAGCTGATGCACATACTCTGATCTCTTCTTTCTCACTGGTGTATTCTGTTGCGGAGTACTGCAGTCCTGTTTGGCTTAACAGCAACCATACATACGAAGTGGTCACCGATCTAAATAACACCATAAGTATCTTATCTGGGACCATAAAATCGACCCCACTGCCCTGGCTCTCCATTCTCTGCAATATAGCTTCATCACATCTCAGACGGCAAGCTGCGTTAGTTAATGAGTGGAATAAAATTTCTGGCAATATTAATCTCCCTACTCCAAACAATCGTAGCCTGAGATCCAGAAGGTCACCATGGAGAACATCTCAAATTCTTATATACATCACTTTCGATGCCAAGACACCTGTTAAAATGATTGGTCCAATTGTGGCATAGCCAGGAATCATAGAGAAATATCACCTGGCAGAAATGTGCCTGGTACAGACCTGCCAAGAAGAATATGGGTCACACTCAACAGACTCCGCACAGGCCATGGCAGAAGTGGAGAGATGCTCTTCAATGGGACATGCGAGATACTCCCCAGTGCGACTGTGGACATCCTGGACAAACGATCCAGCACATCATTCTGGAATGTCCAAAACGTGCATTCACAGGAACTACTGGAGAACTGTATGAAGCCTCCCCTAAAGCCGTCGAGGGATGGAAAAGCTGGACATACAACTTTAATATAATTTTGTTGTTTGTTTTTGTTTGCTTGCTAAATTGTTAATTTGATTCCAAATGCCATTGTATATATCTATACGTATGTAGGTATGTAAGTATCTAAACCATTTGTACTTGAAAAACCACATACGTTAAATAAATAAATAAACCACTTCCTTATAACGCTATACTGACGAACCCTTGGTGTCTCAGAATGAGTCCAACCAGCCTATTTCTTCTCTTCGTCAGAAACTGTGGACATCCTGGACAAACGATCCAGCACATCATTCTGGAATGTCCAAAACGTGCATTCACAGGAACTACTGGAGAACTGTATGAAGCCTCCCCTAAAGCCGTCGAGGGATGGAAAAGCTGGACATACAACTTTAATATAATTTTGTTGTTTGTTTTTGTTTGCTTGCTAAATTGTTAATTTGATTCCAAATGCCATTGTATATATCTATACGTATGTAGGTATGTAAGTATCTAAACCATTTGTACTTGAAAAACCACATACGTTAAATAAATAAATAAACCACTTCCTTATAACGCTATACTGACGAACCCTTGGTGTCTCAGAATGAGTCCAACCAGCCTATTTCTTCTCTTCGTCAGAAACTCGTTTTCTGTCTAATTCTGTTGAGCGCCTTCACGTTTGTTATGTGTTATACACAGCTAACCTTCATTTGTCTGTAGCACCACATTTCAGAAGCTTCGTTCGTCTTTTCTTTTGAACTCCTTACCGTCCATCCCTCACTCCCATACAATGTAACACTCGAGACTGCCTTCAGAAAGTTTCTAACATTGAAATTTATATTGCATGTCAACAAATTGCGGTTCTTTAGAAATGATTTATTCCTATAGCCACTCTAAGTTTTATATCTTCTCTTCTTCGGCCATCAGATGTTATTTTGTGATTCTTCAGTTTCTCCCGGCGTATTTGATGATCAAAATATCCACGGGTGTACTGCCGGTCTATAGTGTCCAACGGGCACAATATTTCGGCGATCATACATGTCGCCATCATCAGATGAACTGACGGACTGAGCTCCTGGAAACGCGCCGGCACGGAGATCCGCACGCTACGGCTGCTCGAAGGGAACTGGGTTCTAGCCCGGTAGCGGGCCATTTAAATACCCGCGGCCCGCGGAGCGACCCCTCCGCGGTCCGCGCCCCGCGCCGCGGCCGCGCAGTGGAACCGATTGCGCCGGCGTCTGAGAAGACGTCGGTGTGAGGGCTCTGTCCGCCGTGGTCGTTACTTCGTTACGTTTGCTAGATTTACTCTTAATTAACCCAATCGCTGGTTCCCAAGCTTTGCTAAGATTATAGCCAGAGTCACGGTTTATGAGGTCGTCACTTGTGCGAATTTCAATGGCCTCTCTAACGACGCAGTCCCAGTATCTCGACGTCTGTACCAGAATCCTAGTGTATTCGTACTCCATGGCGTGATTCTCCGACAAACAATGTTCAGCGACCGCCGACTTGCTCGGATACATCAATCGTGTGTGCCTCTGGTGTTCAACGCATCGATCCTCGACGGTACGCATCGTCTGTCCAATATATGACTTTCCACACTGACACGGAATCTGGCACACGCCCGCCTTCCTCAAACCGAGATCATCTTTAGCGCTCCCCACCAGTGCACGAATTTTATTCGGCGGACAAAAAACAGTTCCAACCTGCTGTTTTCTCAAAATGCGGGCGATCTTCCCTGAGAGTGCGCCGGTATATGGAATGAACGCAGTGCCTACATCCTCCTTGCGTTTTCATCCGTTTCCACAGGTTGTGTTGTAGTGGTTGGGCGGAGAGCACGCTGAATCTGCCACTCTGAGTACCCATTTTTTCGAAATACAGTTCTCAGGTGTTCCAATTCCTGGGGTAGACTCTCTGCGTCGGAGATAGTGCGCGCCCTATGTACTAGAGTTTTAAGTACCCCATTCCTCTGTGAAGGGTGGTGACAGCTGTCTGCGTGTAAATACAGATCAGTGTGCGTTGTCTTCCGATATACACTATGACCCAGGGTGCCGTCAGCTCTTCTCTTGACCAAGACGTCAAGGAACGGCAATTTACCCTCCGTTTCAGTCTCCATAGTGAATTTGATGTTGGGGTGTATGGAGTTCAGATGTGTAAGGAAGTCAAGGAGTTTATCCATACCATGTGGCCAGATGACGAAAGTGTCGTCCACATAACGGAAAAAGCAAGTAGGTTTCCAGAAAGATGATGCAAGGGCTTCCTCCTCGAAATTCTCCATGTATAAATTTGCGACCACAGGGGAGAGTGGGCTACCCATGGCGACTCCCTCCGTTTGTTCGTAGTATTCGCCATTGAAAAGAAAATACGTGGAGGTCAAGACATGCCTAAAAAGTTCGGTGGTCTTCTCGTCAAATTTCTGACCAATCAAATATAGTGACTCTCGAAGGGGCACCCTCGTAAACAACGAAACGACGTCAAAACTTACCATGATATCTGACTCATCCAGCCTGAAGTTGTTAAGGCGTTTCACAAAATCCACGGAATTACGGATGTGATGAGGGCATTTACCCACATAAGGACTTAATATTCCCGTCAAGTATTTGGCCAACAAATATGTAGGTGCCCTGATGTTACTGACAATGGGACGTAACGGCACCCCATCTTTGTGAACCTTAGGGAGTCCATAAAGTCTTGGCGGTACCGGACCTTGAGGTAAAAGTTTCTTGGCGACACCCTCCGGTCGCAGAAATTATTAGTGCTGTTGAACAGGTTGCAGTTCGACTTCCGCCTGATTCAGCTGAGGAAATACGTCGTGAAACTTGTCGTGCATTGACGAAATCCAAGCCCACGAAGTCAAACATAACTAGTAAAGAGAGGGCGGCTATTCGTGACCTGAGGGAGCGCCCTGATATTGTTGTCTTACCGGCTGACAAAGGCAATGCTACGGTTGTTGTCTCCCATAAGGACTACACTGAAAAGATGCAGAGCCTGCTAAATGACGATTCCTACCGGAAGATCAGCGTTGACCCCACAAAGAAGGTGGAAAACAAGACGAGGGCGCTTCTCAAGGATGCGGATTTACCGGAGGGTGTCGCCAAGAAACTTTTACCTCAAGGTCCGGTACCGCCAAGACTTTATGGACTCCCTAAGGTTCACAAAGATGGGGTGCCGTTACGTCCCATTGTCAGTAACATCAGGGCAACTACATATTTGTTGGCCAAATACTTGACGGGAATATTAAGTCCTTATGTGGGTAAATGCCCTCATCACATCCGTAATTTCGTGGATTTTGTGAAACGCCTTAACAACTTCAGGCTGGATGAGTCAGATATTATGGTAAGTTTTGACGTCGTTTCGTTGTTTACGAGGGTGCCCCTTCGAGAGTCACTAGATTTGATTGGTCAGAAATTTGACGAGAAGACCACCGAACTTTTGAGGCATGTCTTGACCTCCACGTATTTTCTTTTCAATGGCGAATACTATGAACAAACGAAGGGAGTCGCCATGGGTAGCCCACTCTCCCCTGTGGTCGCAAATTTATACATGGAGAATTTCGAGGAGGAAGCCCTTGCATCATCTTTCTGGAAACCTACTTGCTTTTTCCGTTATGTGGACGACACTTTCGTCATCTGGCCACATAGTATGGATAAACTCCTTGACTTCCTTACACATCTGAACTCCATACACCCCAACATCAAATTCACTATGGAGACTGAAACGGTGGGTAAATTGCCGTTCCTTGACGTCTTGGTCAAGAGAAGGGCTGACGGCACCCTGGGTCGTAGTGTATATCGGAAGACAACGCACACTGATCTGTATTTACATGCAGACAGCTGTCACCACCCTTCACAGAGGAATGGGGTACTTAAAACTCTAGTACATAGGGCGCGCACTATCTCCGACGCAGAGAGTCTACCCCAGGAATTGGAACACCTGAGAACTGTATTTCGAAAAAATGGGTACTCAGAGTGGCAGATTCAGCGTGCTCTCCGCCCAACCACTACAACACAACCTGTGGAAACGGATGAAAACGCAAGGAGGATGTAGGCACTGCGTTCATTCCATATACCGGCGCACTCTCAGGGAAGATCGCCCGCATTTTGAGAAAACAGCAGGTTGGAACTGTTTTTTGTCCGCCGAATAAAATTCGTGCACTGGTGGGGAGCGCTAAAGATGATCTCGGTTTGAGGAAGGCGGGCGTGTACCAGATTCCGTGTCAGTGTGGAAAGTCATATATTGGACAGACGATGCGTACCGTCGAGGATCGATGCGTTGAACACCAGAGGCACACACGATTGATGTATCCGAGCAAGTCGGCGGTCGCTGAACATTGTTTGTCGGAGAATCACGCCATGGAGTATGAACACACTAGGATTCTGGTACAGACGTCGAGATACTGGGACTGCGTCGTTAGAGAGGCCATTGAAATTCTCACAAGTGACGACCTCATAAACCGTGACTCTGGCTATAATCTTAGCAAAGCTTGGGAACCAGCGATTGGGTTAATTAAGAGTAAATCTAGCAAACGTAACGAAGTGACGACCACGGCGGACAGAGCCCTCACACCGACGTCTTCTCAGACGCCGGCGCAATCGGTTCCACTGCGCGGCCGCGGCGCGGGGCGCGGACCGCGGAGGGGTCGCTCCGCGGGCCGCGGGTATTTAAATGGCCCGCTACCGGGCTAGAACCCAGTTCCCTTCGAGCAGCCGTAGCGTGCGGATCTCCGGGCCGGCGCGTTTCCAGGAGCTCAGTCCGTCAGTTCACCTGATGATGGCGACATGTATGATCGCCGAAATATTGTGCCCGTTGGACACTATAGACCGGCAGTACACCCATGGATATTTTGATCAGATGTTATTTTGTTAGTCAAATAACAAAACACATTTACTGCTTTTGTTGTCCCATTACCTAATCTTTGGCATCCCCTGATTTTCTGAAACTATATTCCATTATCCACGTTTTATTCTTGTTGCTGTTCATCTGATATCCTCGTCTCAAGACACTGTCCATTCCGTTTAATTACTATGTCATCGCAAAGTTTTTTTTTCCCCTGAAGTTTAATTCCCTCTCCAAATTGCCCAGCTTGCTCCATGTACAGATTGAACAACATCGGGGAAAGGCTACAACCCTGTCTTACTCCTTTCCCAACCACCGCGTCCTTTACTTGCCCTTCGAAGCCAATAACTGCTGTCTTTTGCATAAATTAAATGTAACTCTACGCTCCTTATATTTTACGCCTTCTACCTTCATAATTTGAAAGAGTGTATTCCAATCTGAGTTTTGTACAAGTTGAATATAATGTTTCGCTCCCTATATTTTAATCCCGTTACCTTCATAATTTGAAACAATGTGTTTTAGTCATCATTGTCAAAAGGTTTCTTCAGAAGTACAAATACTAAAAAAATGTGGGTATGCCTTTCCTACATTTCTCTTAAATCAAATTGTTCATCCCCAAACACGAATTTCACCAGTTTTTCAGTACATCTGTAGAATAATTCATCTTAGAATCTTGACTGAATTAAATGAAAATAAATTCGCCGTTGTGAACGTAAACATTCAAGGCTGGAAATGTCAGAATTACTAAAACTTTCCGGGCAATTATGTCGTGGTCTTATGGATTTATTAAGGAAACCTAACGTTTCGTCCCTTTCTGCGAAGGTTATTTTCAAGGGGTATCGTGGCACTTTTGAATGTCCAATGCACCCCAGTAGCGAGCCAGTGTGCACCGAACATTCAAAAGTGCCACGATCACCCTTGAAAATGTCCTCCGCAGTCGGGGACTAAACGTTGGGTTGCCATAATAAATCCATAAGACCACGGGATTATAGCACGGAAACATTTAGTAATTTTGAAATTCGCTCTTGTACCCACATCACTCGAGAACCTCCCGCAAAACCCTGTCCCCAACCCTATTCTCCATCAATCAGTGTGCTGATGGGCTGTTGGGAAGGTAGACTGTCGAAACGAAGAGATATATGAATTAAATAAGTTAAATAAGTGAATTTTTTCATAAAAATTGAAATATTTCAAAGAAATCCAAATTAACAGGCAGGAATTACAAGAGTCTGCGCGAACTAAATGCCACACGGAAGTAGGAGAGCGTTCTAAGGCGCCATACTACGAAGTGCGCGTTGGCTACCCGTCGGGAGTTCGAGTCCTCCCTCGAGAATCGTATTTGTTGTCCTTAGCATAAGTTAGTGTAAGTACATTTTAAACCTAGTGGCTTATGACCATTGTCGTTTCGTCGCATAGCTTTACAAACAATTGTCTTACGTGTTCCAAATGTTAGTGACCTTAAGGGTCGAAACTTCTAATGTCATTGGTCCCCAGACTTACAAACTACTTAAACTGACACACACACACACACACATAGAAATAAACAGACATCCTTGCCCCGAAGGACGACTCGAACCTCCAACAAGAACGGCCACTCAATCTATAACACGGCGCCGCAGACCGAACGGTAATTTCCTCGCGACACTTTGCGACTTCTTGGGGATACTGACAACTACGTTTTAATTAGTCCTTGCAATAACTCATATCGAAAGCTTTTCTTATGTAGTGGCGTACTTTACGAAATCTGTTTTAAAAAAATTCGGATCATTCGTAATTTCGATCCAGTGGATGTTGGAGCATAAAATGTTTTCCATCTCTGCATATGCCTTTGTTGACTGCATAATTGCTGTGAGTTTCATTACTGTATGTCCGACATTATTCAGTACTTCATTGCGTAGAAAGTTGTGTCGCGTAGTTTGTGAATCTCAGAATGGGACAGTTAGAGGAGGGGCGGATGTATGTGTGTTGTCCTTAGTGTATGTTTGTTTAAGTGGTTTGTAGATATAGGAACTGATAACCATAGTTGTTTAGTCCAATAGGTTCACAAAATTTGAAAATTACGGCAGAGAGCGTGCTATTTCCGTCTTCCTCAGCCGTGCTAGGACACACCGCTTAGTGTCCAACACTTTCTCTACGTCGGCCACGGTGGCCGAGGGAACTAAGGCACTTCAGTCACGGTCGAAATCTGCATCATACCACACATTCAACATTAAAACTTATTGGGTATCAGCTCATGGGTCAGATGAAATCATGCCACCTCAAACAGGAACTTGCTTAGGAAAGCATCCAGGTATTCCTCGAATTAACTACAACACCCTTAAACTGTAGATTACTAGTACTGGCACTCAAACACCGTGACGTTGTACTCTTCCCAATAACGCTGAAAGTGTTTCGAGAAGGAGGGAAAGACTTCCATTTCAACCACTACAGAAATGTCGGTCGAGGCTACTAGATATGGCAGAAACGGTACTTGGAATCAAACATATAGAACACTTTTGGAAACAGTAATGCTGATATAATTATGTTTTGCAGTAAGCAACGCTGTGGCTCCTAGGCATTTCTTGATAACTCGTTTCTCTTGCATTTTCCTCCTTGAACATTTTGTTGTCCATCGCTATAGATGACGTGTTACTCCAGAATTACCGAGATATATTTTGGTAGATTTCTCAATAAATCACCCCCATGAACCACAGACATTGCCGAGGTGGGGTGGCTTGCGTGCCTCAACGATGCAGATAGCCGTACCGTAGGTGCAACCACAGCGGAGGGGTATCTGTGGAGAGGCCAGACAAACGTGTGGTTCCTGAAGAGGGGCAGCAGCCTTTTCAGTAGTTACAGGGGCAACAGTCTGGATGATTGACTGAGCTGGCCTTGTAACATCAGCTAATGTGGCCTTGCCACACAGCTACTGCGAACGGCTGAAAGCAAGGGGAAACTACAGCCGTTACCTTTCCCGAGGACATGCAGCTCTACTGTATGAACATATGATGATGGCATCCTCTCGGGTAAAATATTCCGGAGGTAAAATAGTCCCCCATTCGGATCTCCGGGCGGGGACTACTCAGGAGGATGTTATCATCAGGAAAGACAACACTGGCATTCTACGGATCGGAGCGTGGAATGTTAGATCCCTTAATCGGGTAGGAAAATTAGAAAATTTAAAAAGAGAAATGGATAGGTTGAAGTTGGATATAGTGGGGATTAGTGAAGTTCGGTGGCAGGATGAACAGGATTTCTGGTCAGGTGAGTACAGGATTATAAATACAAAATCAGTTGGGGGTATCACTGGAGTAGGACTGATAATGAATAAGAAAATAGGAATGCGGGTAAACTACTATGAGCAGCACAGTGATCGCATTATCATTGTCAAGATAGATACGAAGCCAACACCGACAACGGTAGTACAGGTTTATATGCCAACTAGCTCTGCCGATGATGAGGAGATCGAAGAAATATATGAGGAGCTAAAGGAAATTATTCAAACAGTTAAAGGAGAGGAAAACTTAATTGTGATGGGAGACTGGAATTCGGTAGTAGGAAAAGGAAGAGAAGGGAAAATAGTAGGTGAATATGGACTGGGCAGGAGGAATGAAAGAGGAAGTCGCCTGGTAGAATTTTGCACGGAACATGATTTAATCGTAACAAACACGTGGTTTAAGAATCACAAAAGAAGGTTGTATACATGGAAGAGACCAGGAGACACCGGAAGGTATCAGATAGATTTTATAATGGTAAAACATAGATTCCGGAACCAGGTTATAAATTGCAAGACATACCCAGGGGCAGATATAGACTCTGACCATAACCTGTTAGTCATGAACTGTAGGCTGAAGCTGAAAAAACTGCAGAAAGGTAGGAAAATAAGGAGATGGGATTTAGATAAATTGAAGGAAAGTGAAGTTCTGGAGAATTTCAGAGGGAGATTTAGGCAACAATTGACAGAAACGGGGGGAAATAAAACAGTAGAAGAGGAATGGGTAGCATTGAGAGATGAAATAGTGAAGGCAGCAGAGGACAAAATAGGTAGAAAGGCAAGACCTACAAAAAATCCCTGGATATCACAGGAAATACTAAATTTAATTGATGAAAGGCGAAAATATAAAAATGCAGTAAATGAATCAGGCATAATGGAGTACAGACGACTAAAAAATGAGATTTACAGAAAGTGCAAAATGGCTAAGCAGGAGTGGCTAGAAGCCAAATGCAAAACTGTAGAAGAATGTATAAGAAGGGGAAAAGTAGATACCGCCTACAGGAAAATAAAAGAGACATTTGGGGACAAGAAGAGCAGATCTACGAATATTAAGAACTCAGATGGGAAACCAGTTCTCAGCAAAGAAGGGAAAGCTGAAAGGTGGAAAGAGTACATAGAGCAGCTCTACAAAGGAAATGAACTTAGAGACGATGTTGTGGGAAGGGAAGAGGAAGTAGATCAAGATGAAATAGGAGATTCTATACTGAGAGATGAATTTGACAGAGCCCTGAAAGACCTAGGCCAGAACAAGGCCCCAGGAGTAGATGACATACCTTCAGAGCTACTAAAGTCTCTGGGAGAGCCAGCCATGACAAGACTATTTGAACTGGTGTGTAGGATGTATGAGACAGGCGAAATGCCCTCAGAATTTAAGAAAAATGTAATAATCCCCATTCCAAAGAAATCGGGCGCAGACAGGTGTGAAAATTACAGAACCATCAGTTTGATAAGTCATAGTTGCAAAATTTTAACACGAATTATCTACAGGAGAATGGAAAAGCTGGTAGAAGCTGACATCGGGGAAGATCAGTTTGGATTCAGAAGGAACATAGGAACCCGGGAGGCAATACTCACTTTACGTCTTATCTTAGAAGATAGATTAAGGAAAGGCAAACCTACATTTTTAGCTTTTGTAGATTTGGAGAAAGCATTTGACAATGTTGACTGGAATACACTGTTTCAAATTCTGAAATCAGCAGGGGTAAAATACAAGGAAAGGCGAGTTATTTACAACTTGTACAAAAGCCAGATCGCAGTTATTAGACTCGAAGGGCACGAACTGGAAGCATCAGTTGGGAAGGGAGTAAGACAGGGTTGTAGCCTTTCTCCGATGCTATTCAATTTGTACATCGAGCAGGCGGTGAAGGAAAGCAAGGAAAAATTTGGAATAGGGATTAAAGTTCAGGGGGAAGAAATAAAAACATTGCGTTTTGCTGATGACATTGTAATTCTGTCAGAGACAGCAAAGGACCTGGAAGAGCAGTTGAATGGAATGGACAGTGTGTTGAAGAGAGCGTATAAAATGAACATTAACAAGAGCAAAACAAAAATAATGGAATGCGGTCTTAGAAAATCAGGAGATGCTGAAGGAATTAGATTAGGTAACGAAACAATGAAGGTGGTAGATGAGTTTTGTTACTTGGGTAGTAAAATAACATGCGATGGTCGCAGTACAGAGGATATAAAATGCAGAATGGCAATGGGAAGAAAAGCATTTTTGAAAAAGAGAAATTTGCTAACATCGAATATTAATTTAAGGGTAAGGAAGTCTTTTCTGAAGGCATTTGTGTGGAGTGTTGCCTTGTACGGGAGTGAAACATGGACGATAAGCAGTGCAGACAGGAAGAGAATAGAGGCTTTCGAAATGTGGTGCTACAGAAGAATGCTGAAGATTAGGTGGGTAGATCGCATAACTAATGAAGAGGTACTGAACAGAATTGGTGAGAAAAGGAATTTTTGGCATACCCTGACTAAAAGAAGGGATCGCTTGGTAGGACACATTCTTAGACATCAGGGAATCGTAAATTTAGCATTGGAGGGAAGTGTGTGGGGTAAAAATCGCAGAGGGAGACCAAGAGACTCGTATAGTAAGCAGATTCAAGTGGATGTGGGTTGCCGTTCTTATGAGGAGATGAAAAGGCTTGCTCAGGATAGGGTAGAGTGGAGAGCTGCATCAAACCAGTCTCCGGACTGAAGACCATAACAACAACAACAGATTTCTCAAAACATCTAGACACCTAAACTTTCGTTGGAGTTTAGTATATGGACCTACACATTTATAACTATAATTTACTGAGCTATAAGATTAGATTTCAGCTAACAAGAGGCAATTTCCTTCTTTAACGCTCGGACCTGCATGATAAGATGCATATAACAACACCCATTAATCAAAACAACGGTGGTGTTCTTTGCTTCCATCCAAAGGTCTGCCGCTGTGTTCTAGCACTATAAGACGCCGTAGTGATCTGATCTGGTCTAGGATAAATTTGTACAAAGGAAAATGTTATGGTTACGTTATTGGCACCAAAAACAATAAGATATTGTCAGTTTATTTGAAATTAACATACTGATATCATTGTTTAAGGTACAATTAGTGATTATTTTTATGTTGGAGTTCTTTAATACGAAAGGGATTATGAATGTAAAAACGTGGCTATAATGAATTGCACACACTGTTATATTGCACTCAGTTTTAACCATTTCATCACAATACCTCATCTGCACTTCGAGAACTAATACAATCAGGCGTGTTTAATATGTGTTTCTTTGCTACAATAGATGCCATAAGCAGACGTGTTAACTGCTGACTTAAATTGTAAGTTTACACATTGACATCATTGAATTACCTATGATGTTTCTCCGTGTTGTACTGATATCTTACTAGTTTTTTCTTGATAAAAATCTACCAGGGGGAAGTTGTAGGCCAAGGTCGAAATGTTATTTCCGAATTTTTTGTTCATAATATTTGTTTCGAAGTGTTACTCATCATTATCAGATCTTTTTAAAATGTATAGAGTGTAAACGACTTGTAAAATGTTGTAACATACATTTACTTATAAGTACTTAAATGCAAACAGTAATATAGTTTATGTATAGTGGCAGTTCCATGCTGTTTACTGCCTGCTATGACATAAGAATCTTTGCACATTGTTTCGCTCTACTAAAATTTCGTGGTTGAATGAAAAATTTTACATGGGAAGACACATACGTTTCCATGATTGAGAGCTATTCATGCATTGTTTCGTGTTGTTCCGAAAGTTAGAGATCTAAGTTTTTCTGCTTACCATATTTGTGTATTTATGGAGCACTAATGGGTATTGCAGTGGATTGAATTTTCACGTAAGAATTTTATTTAAATTTCGACACAGAATTTTTCATTTTTTTAGTTCGATACAGAAAAGTCTGCGAAATAATCGCCGGCACTGTACAGTGTACATAAATTAGAATTTCTAACGAATGCGGCACGCGATATTAATCATTTCGAACGTAAGGCAATTTTTGGACAAATTTTCATGTCTTATTTGAATTCATAGTTCGTGGATTGGTGTTCTTAGAAATTGCCAGTAGACTGTCACAGTATAAATGATTTATAATCATATTTTTAGGTTATAAATAACTACACCGCCGGAAGAATAAAATTAGTACACCTGGGAAAACGACGTCGATTTTGAAAACATGACGGCAGGTGCCACCTGCTGGATAAGAAATGTACTGATAATTGTGTTAACATCGTCCGCCAAGAGAGAGCATAGTAACATAACTGCCAGAGCGCCATCTGCGAGTTCCTTAGTATAGGGAATGTTTACACCGTTCGTGCTTCCAACAGCAAATTAAACGGAATTGGAAGGCGTGGCTTCGGTGCCTTTCGAGAGACGTGTTGGTGCTTTCCGAGAATTTCCACACAATTTGGACGTGCTAACTCAGTTCACCAACGATATGAGGGTCAATAGTCACTTGAATATTCTCACACCTTTAGACGATGGTCTGGTCAGCCCTTCTGCGCAGACGTTCGCGAAGATCGTCGTTTAGTAAGAGCAACAGTGTGAGTCCAAATGAACTGTTGCCCGACCAATGGGACAACGGCCGCCACATTCTATTACAGACAGTCGCGAAACTCTCTAGGAAAATAAATTGCAGGTGAAGCGATACTAGCGCTCCAAGTGGTCAGTAGGGAATAATAGTGGAATGGCATGATGCAAACTGAGAAGTTGCCGTTTTTAAGGCTGTTACTTTCGTATTTCCTGGTCACTGAACGTTGCTGTGAACTTTGTAATACAAACACGGAAACACCATTGAAGTAATATCACTGCTTCTGTAAATGGCAGTCTGTAATTCAACAAACTGTTACTGCAGTGTAATTCATACAGTTCACAAAACCCGAATCATATTAATACCGTCTATTTATTTATTTCTATGCCTAAAAGTACAACCACAGTAAACGACCACCTGTTATTCATAGCCGCGGTGGAGTAGCCGAGCGGTCTAAAGCGTCTTGCTGCGGAGCGTGTGGTTGCTCGCCGTGGAGGTTCGAGTCCTCCCTGGGGCATGGGTGTATGTGTTGTCCTTAGGTTAGTTTACCTAGGTTTAGGTAGTTTGTAAGCTAAGGACTGATGCCCACGCAGTTTGGTTCGATAGATTTACAAACATTTGAACATTTTTGTTATTGATAACCTTATTCTGTTACCTCTGAGCAACCGTTGCAAATGAGAGATTTTCGAATTATATTTTTGACAGTTGCTATAATTTATAGCGCCACAAAAGCTCGTGAATACGAAGTTATTTTGAAAGTGCTGCTTCAGTCCAAATACACATTCATTACTGAATCGCTTCGCGATGTGTTTTTACGACCCGACCGCTTGGCAGCGCTGCAGTCGCGAAGTTGCAAAAATCATTGGGAGTTTCGCGACTCTTATGTTCGACTCTGAAAGCCTTGCACGCCTCCTGCCACTCATACCACAGCATCGACGAGCACAGCTCAAATGGTGCCGTTAGAAGATCACCTGGAAGACAGAAAGGCGGGCCGTGAAAGCACATTCAACTTGCACAAAAGTTATTGTCGTTTGCGCGTGCGACTTGGAGCTAGCAGGCGGTGTCTTGTATGGTGAATTCGTTCAAAGCACATCAACCTCGCTCCACGCCTTGTGGTCTGGGGTACGTTTTGCTACATCTGGGCGGGTTTAAAGAGCTGACCTGCGTTCGGTACGTGCAAATTGCCTTTAGACGCGTTCTTTTGTCATTCTTGCTTTAGGAAGGATAATGTTTCTCCACACAATTTGCAAAACGTGCAGGAACTTTCAAGTCCAGCTCCAATCGAACACGTGTGAGATATTATGTGACTCGTCGTCGGCCGCGGTGTCCGAGGGGACTGCGGCGAGCCAGTCACAGCCTGCAAGGCCATTACGGTCGAGGGTTCGAATCCCCTCTCGGGCATGGATATTTGTGCCGTCCTTGGTCAGCTAGTGCATAAGTAGTTTGTAAGTTTAGGGACTGATGACCTCGTAGTTAAGTCCCATAAGCTCTACAAACATTTGAACATTTGTGACTCGTCAATGAACAACTCTTGGCGAACTACGTGAACAGGTGAGGCAGGCGTGGGAATGTATTCCACGACAGTATTCGTCATGTTTATGATCGAATAAAAGCGAGAGTTAGGGCATGCACTGTTGCCCATGGGGGCGAAATCGCACACTGATGATGATGATTTCATGTGTCAATTTTGATCGTTAGACCGCAGCTTGGATCCTGTTCGACTTGCCTGGTGACGCCACATGGGCGACTAGCGCGTCGATGATGAAGAAATGATGATGAGAACGACGCAACACCCAGTACCCAAATGGAGAAAATCTCCAACCCGACGGGGAATCAAACCCAAGTCCCCTGCTTGGCAATATATCACGCTGTCCACTGGTGTACCTCAGTATTGTTTGAGCAATTGCTCTGATAATGTAATCATTTCATGTACTCCATATGGACTGATCCAAATAAAAGAAGTCTTCTGTGATTAATAAAATACTCTGTGTAATTCAAATGTTGAAATATTTAAAATTCTATGTCAGTGAACTACTATGGTCATAAGTCGCTATACTTCCAAACTACTGAAACCTTGTTAAACTAACCCAAGAATAACACACAAACCTTTTCCCACGAAGGACTCGAACCTCTGAGGCGAGCGGCCGCGTGATTAAAACGTGGCGGTCTAGACCACAGCCCATCTCGATATGAACTAATATTTCCGGTAGGTCAATCATCTATTCCTATAAGAAAACTTCAGAAGCGTCGTGTATGTCTTCAGTCAGTTAGAACTTAGTAATATCCAAAAGCAGAAGACTAATTTGCATTTCGTCTCCAGCGGTCACACACACGTACTTGTCTTCTTTATTTAAAATCATATCACGAAAATAAGATTTGGCACTTTTAAACTTCCGGAGCCACTTTTGATTATAGTCAATTGATAGGACACGTACTTAGACATTAAGGATTTGTGAATATTATCTTGGATAATAGTCTGTGTAATCTCGTTGAAATCGGGTAGTTGAAATACGCTGATATCCGGCAGAATAGACGATTTCAACGAGATGTCAACAAATCGCCGGCAAAATCTAAGAATTTACATCAGTGTATGTAATATATTTCAGGGGACGTGGGAGGAAAAAAAATCGAAGAAACCAAGAAACGAATAAAGTTAGCACGTTCAAAAGAATTCAATTTTCCGTTCTTATTTTGAGACGCAGAGGTATACACAGTATAGAGTGCCGTGGAAAGCTGTATGAAACTGACTGAAGATCACAACAACAGTTGGATGCTATTACTTACAGGTTTCCGTAGTTCTACGGACTGGCTCCGAAACCCTACAAGTGTTCAGGTTAACGTTGGGAACACAATACCTCAGCGAGTCTTCGCCGCCCCTCTCCATCCAACAACCCCGCCCCCTCCCCTAGCGGGGCGAGGAGTAGCCGGCGCGAGGCTTCCTTTTGTGGGCGACAGTTGGGTTGAAAAGCACCAGAGCTAAAGATAAGGACACCGACACACCGCAGCAGCAAATTTTCTACAAAAAAGAAAAGCGGTAGGATGCCGTAAATAATGGACACAAACGGCGAGCCGCGGCGGAGTGCCCGAGCGCATTCTACATCTACATCTACAACCATACTCCGCAAGCCACCTGACGGTGTGTGGCGGAGGGTACCTTGAGGACCACTATCGATTTTCCCTCCTATTCCAGTCACGTATTGTTCTCAGAAAAAAGGATTGTCGGCATGTCTCAGTGTGGGCTCTAATCTCTCTGATTTTATCCTCACAGTCTCTTCGCGAGATATACCTAGGGGGGAGCAATATACTGCTAGACTCCTCGGTAAAGGTATGTTCTGGAAACTTCGATAAAAGCCCGTACCGAGCGACAGAGCGTCTCTCCTGCAGAGTCTTCCACTGGAGTTTATCGAAGCATCTCCGTAACGCTTTCACGATTACCAAATGATCCTGTAACGAAGCGCGCTGCTCTCCGTTGAATCTTTTCTACCTCCTCTATCAATCCCACCTGGTACGGATTCCACACCGGTGAGCAGTATTCAAGCTGTGGGCGAACAAGTGTACTGTAACTTACTTCCTTTGTTTTCGGACTGCATTTCCTAAGTATTCTTCCAATGAATCTAAGTCTGGCATCTGCTTTACCGACGATTGATTTTATATGGTCGTTCCATTCTAAATCCCTCCTAATGACTACTCCCAGATACTTTATGGAATTAACTGCTTCCAGTTGCTGACCTGCTATAGTGTAGCTAAATGATAAAGGATCTTTCTTTCTGTGTATTCGCAGCACGTTACAACTGTCTACATTGAGATTTAATTGCCATTCCCTGCACCATGCGTCAATTCTAAGCAGATCCTCCTGCATCTCAGTAAAATTTTCCATTGTTACAACCTCTCAGCATCATCCGCAAAAAGCCTCAATGTTATCCGCAAGCTCATTTATATATATCGTGAACGGCAACGGACCCACGACACTCCCCTGTGGCACACCTGACATAACTCCTACTTCGGAAGACTTCTCTCCATTGAGAATTAATGCTCTGTGCTACGATGCGCGAGGCCGTTCCCCGTCGGGAGTTCGAATCCCCACTTGGGCATGGATGTTTGTGTCGTCTTTAGTATAAAGTAGTTCATAAGTAGTTTGTAAGTTTAGGGACTGATGATCCCCCAGTTAAGACCCATAAGCCTAACAAACATTTGAACATTTTGAACAAACGGCGATACGTGCGGTAAGCCATTGCGTCAGCCAGGAAACGTGAAGTGTTTCAGGCTTGTTGGCTGAGGCTGTATTGGTTCGAATAATTGAAACTTATGGGTGTATTTAAAAACAGCCTATGAGCTGCAGGAGAATGGGCAGCAGTTTTAGGACTACAGTTCGTCTGAGTGGACGGTGGTCCCTTTACTGTGAGTGCCAATTGGCTTCTAGAATAAACAGCATTGCGGAATCTAGTTTACTGAAACAGGCTGCACTGCGTGTGCAGTCGTTCGATTTGTATTGTCGCTGCTGTCACGGACCGGCACCACAGATGGAACCGAACATGGGGGAAGTTTAGTTGAGGCGAAGAATGAAGAGCTGTATGACATCCCCGCGTTGCGCGAACAAGATATTAGCGAGAAGTCATTGGAATAAGTTCTCTGGTGATGGCTGCCTCGCTACCTTCCAAACCCAACTTTAGACCTAAATTTTGTGGTGCAGTAGAGATTAGAGCGCGCGCCACGTAACTTGGCGGGTGGACTGGCTCTGCTGCGCAGGTAGTTGTGTAGTGGTGGGGGGACCAGCTGTCGCAGCGTAGCCGGACTGTGCGTTAGCTGCGCTCCGTTCCATTCCGCAGTCAGCTGCTGACTGCATCTTAGCTGTAAAGTTACGGCCGCATACAAGCGCAAGGAATTGTCAAGCTGCGAGTCTTGAACACACACGGCTGTATAAAAAGTGTACTGCAGAAAAACAACGCTCGTTTGATTGTTGGGAAAACTGTGGCGCATTTACGAGTGTTTATGAGTCTCTTTCTCTTGTACCTATGATGTTTACACGGCAGGGCATAATTTTCTGAGTGGCACAGAAATTAATTTCGTAGCTCAGTCGATTAACACGAAATATCTGTAAATTATATACACAGTTCTTATAGGCGATCAATCTATCCATTATTTCTGAAAAACCACATTAGACGTTCACGACAGATTTCGTATTCAAAGTAAATTAATCGTGAAGATAAAAAAATGATAAATTAGAAATTGACAAATTTTAGATTTTTCCCTTAATTATATCTTGAAATCTGAATTTTTCGAAGCAGTTATTAAAATACTTTATCAATGACCTAAGTGTCATATCACATCGAAAAAATAGAATAATTGTATATGTTTGGCATTGTACAAGACAAGGAGACTATCTAAAAACGTTACAAGCGACTCATGTTCAGTCTTCGTAGACTGATGCCCATCAAGCAAGTGCTTATTGAGCAAAGCAACGTGTTTCACATTTCGTGATTTATTACTACCCGGTGACCATGATGTCTTGCAAGTTAATCTATCGCGCAAGTGCAGTATTTGGGCTTGTATGCATTTAAAAGCATGAACAATTCTGCCCTGGTTTGTGACGCACTGTGAGGAATTCCATTAGATGTTAGCCACGAAATAATTTCGTCCTTTCTGGTATTTGAAGTAAGAGCTCTGTTCACTTGCACAGAGTGCACACTTGCATTGTCCATAACGATAACAGAATTCTCGGCCAGGTATGGAAGCGGTTGACTTGTAAACTACTGGCTGAAGACATTTCAGAATGCTTCGTCTTTGATGACTTAAATATTAATTTACTTTCAGGTATGAATCCTGTTTCTGCCAAAACCAGTTGTCGCTCCGCTCAGTACAACGCGAACTCGAGCGCCCGCAACGGCTGACTGACGGTTATTGGCCAGCAGGTCACGTGACGTGACGTACCCGTGCCAAGTTACGTGGCGAGCGCTCTAGTGCACCACTAGAAGAAATAGAGTACATTAGTAGTTTTTGCAAAATAACAGTTAACAATACTAACAAGAGTGGCAGTGGTTTTGTTGGTTCATAGTCCCCGCCCACGTCCACGTCGTAGGGATGGGTACTGACTCCCTTCAGGAGGCTTGCTAAGAGGTGGAAAATTTTTTGAGTTGTCATTAACATATTACTAACATACAAAAAGCCGGCCGCGGTGGGCGAGGGGGCTGAGGCGCTCCAGTCACGGTCTGCACGGCCACTGCGGTCGGGGGTTCGAATCCCCCCTCGGGCATGGATATTTGTGCCGTCCTTAGTCTTAGCTAGTTCGTAAGTAGTTTGCAAGTTTAGGGACTGATGACCCCGTAGTTAAGTCCCATAAGCTTAACAAACATTTGAACATATTTTGAACATACAAAAAATTTTAATACATGTTTTTAAAAGTATTAGTTATCTAGGTAACAGGCCTACAATTATCATTGTAAGTTATATAAAAAAAAAAAAAGTAGTCACCTGCTGTAAAAGAAACGGCTGTGGACAAGTTGCGACATCGCTGGCACCGCATCTCAACTTTATATGTCAATAAATGAGAATTACCCAAATTTCTGCAAATATTTTATTGTTTCACGACGATCGTTTCGGCTTATGCCATTCTCAAGTGTTTCCTGCAAAGGACCTATGTTAGTTATTTTGTTTTGTAGACATACTTTTTATGAGTTTGAAGTGGATGTCTTTGAAGCAATAATAATTACGTCATGTACATAAATATTTAATATTGCATCTGTTAGTTACGAAACCGTTTCTTTCCTTTGTCATTTTCGTTTTCGTATTTAAGTAAGATTTAATATTATATTACATAGTTTAGATGGTATATGTTTACAAATATGTTATGATAGAAATTAAATACAATCGTTTGTTATGTGATAATGTGTGTCTGATCACTCAGAGGCTACGTGTGAAAATTTTATGAATTTTGATATCTATGTATCTAAAACAACGAACCTTGTCATCAACCGTTATCTAATCATAAAATTTCGATGAAATTAGCTAACTTTAGTTTGTCCTTAAATTCTGTGAGGTCATTGAAAATTTCGTCACGGGTTGTGTTTATATGGATAAGTATTTCCAATTTTTGCATAAAATTCGTAATATAACTTTAAGGATAATGTGAAAATTTATACTGCCTTGTCAATATTTGTGGTGATGTGCTTTTCATTTCTGAGATGTTAGGGGAAAGTAGAGGGTTTGTTTTAAGATGTTCTGGTGTGTTCTCTGAATCGTATTGCGAAATTTCTTCCTATTTGACTAATGTAGAATTTATTACAATTTTCCCATACGTTTTTGTAAATGCCTGATCTGTTCAATTTTATTTTTCGAGAATGGTTTTGCACAATTTTATGTTAAGAGTGTTTCTCGTTCGGAATGCGAGTGTCCTTGAGAACTGCATTGATTTTGTGATATTGGCTATGTAGTTTGCAGAAATGCATTTGATTTTCGTTTTCTGTAATTGTTGCCTATCTACAGTTATGTCTGAGGGCAGCGGATCTTTCGTTTTATTTTCTTGGTAATTTGTATTGATTTTGTCGACTCTGTCTGGGTAAAAATCATTCATGTTTACTTTATATTTCAGTGTATAGGTTTCTTTTTAAATGTTTCCTTTTTCCAATGGTCTTTTATTTAATCTTTTTATCATAGAATAGAAGTAAGCATATTTCTGTTAAGTGGGGTGACATGAGTAGCCGTTTATTGTATTGTCTGTTATTGTTTTCGGTAGATGTCAGATGTTGGTTATCTTGTTGTTTATTTTCAAATGGAGAAAATTAATGGCTCCATTTGCTTTTATTTCTTTTGTGAAGTTAATTCTCGGGTGCAAGTTGTTTAGTGTTAAGTTTATTTCATCTATCTCGCAACTGGTTCCCTGTATTCAAATGTATGTAAAGCTTACGGGACCTAACTGTGGGGTTATCAGTCCCTAAACTGACAAACTACTTATAAGCTAGCTTAAACTTAAGACACAACAAACATCCATGCTCGAGGGGGGGATTCGAATCCCGACAGGGAATGGCCTCGCGCATCGGAGCATAGCGCCTCAAGGCACTCGTCCACGCCGCCGCGGCTTCCCTGTTTTAACATGAAGGCATCGTCAACGCAACAATAGTAATTGTTTTATTTTTAATTC
Source organism: Locusta migratoria (assembly GCA_026315105.1). NCBI lineage: Eukaryota > Metazoa > Arthropoda > Insecta > Orthoptera > Acrididae > Locusta > Locusta migratoria. Next base: position 340,776,982 of record CM048746.1, read on the forward strand.
TGGGGTATTGGTAATAAGTTAGTTTTCAAGTTTGTTCAAGAATATGTTTGCTAAATTTCCTGCCATTAAACTACCAATTTCTACACCATTGGTTTGCTTGAATATTTTCTCGTTAAATTAATAGTAGCTTTCTGAGGGAATAAGTTGTAGTAAAGTTATTAATTCTTGTATTTCTTTAAACTATGTTTTTTCGTAACTGAGAAGGTTTTTTTATATGTGTATTCTTTCTTGTGTGGGGATGTACGTATATATGTTCGTTACGTAAAATGATACAACACAGCTGTTTGGTGGTATATGAATTTGTAATGGTATATTTATTCTTTTGTGTACATAATTCTGTTAATAAAGAAATACACCATTAAAAATTAATATGAACTTGCAAAGATAATAAAAATTTTTACATGCCACCAAACAGCTTTTTTGTATCAAATGTTCAAATGTTTGTTAAGCTTATGGGACTTAACTGCGGGGTCATCAGTCCCTAAACTTACAAACTACTTATAAACTAGCTTATACTAAAGACAGCACAAACATCCGTGACCGAGGGGGGATTCGAACCCCCGACGGGATGGGGCCTCGCCCTTCGGTACACAGCGCCTCAATGTGCTCGGCCGCCCCGCCGCGCCTCTTTTGTATCATTTGACATAACAAATTTATATAAGAACATCTCCATTCCGTCCAGACGTCGTGTCTATCTTGGTTGCTTAACGTTCCAAGACGACCAGCTGCATTTAGAAGATACGATGCTTTCAATTACGCAGAACTTTGCACCCGCTAAAACTGTAGCCAAGGGCCTAGAATCTCTCGACATGGATGAATGTAGTCTCTGTCACTGCGTGAAAAGCTGAAACTCTGACAGAGATTCTGTTTAGAGACATTTTTCCCAATTCCACAGCTCAAAAAATGTTCAAATGTTTGTATAGTCTATGGGACTTAACTACGGGGTCATCAGTCCCTAAACTTACAAACTACTTTTGAACTACTTACGAACTAGAACGGCACAAATATCCATGCCCGAGGGGGGATTCGAAACCCCGACCGTAGTGGCCGTGCAGACCGTGACTGCAGTGCCTTAGTCCCCCTTTCTTTCTTTCTTTTTTTTTTTTTTTTTTTTTTTTTTTTTCATCTGTTAGATCTATGGTTCGCGGTCGTTTGTTCACTTTGTTCGTAGTTGTTCGTTGCAGGGTTGGCTCAGCTTTTTTATTACAGCGGGCGTTTAGCCCCCTGACCGGGCGCGCTGAGCCACGGCGCCCGGCCACTGTGCAACCGAGGCGCACTTTTTTTTTTTTTTTTTTTTTTTTTTTTTTTTTACGGCGTGGAATCACAAATCCGCGTAACCAAAAATTGAGAATGAATAAACAAGAAGCACTAGCCTGAAAAAATGTTCAAATTTTTGTAAAGCTTATGGGACTTAACTACGGGGCCATCAGTCCCTAAACTTACAGACTACTTATGAACTACTTACGAACTAGGACGGTACAAATATCCATGCCCGAGGGGGGGATTCGAACCCCCGACCGTAGTGGCCGTGGAGACCGTGACTGAAGCGCCTCAGTCCCCTCGGCCACCGCGGCCGGCAGTCCCCTCGGCCACCGCGGCCGGCAATTCCACAGCTCTTGATATGACATGTTATCTATTCTTGCTCCCATATGGTGAAGTTGAATTTTACCACAAAGCGGCTACAGATGATGTGGCATGTCCAACATTCGCAACCTGTGTGGAAGACAGCCATTTCAGCACACAGTATGTTCTCATATCGAACAGCATTTAGGCATTTGGAAATATGAGGACCAAAAACTTTCGTTATTACCAGTTACTTCAATAATGTCATAGCACCATGCCAATTATCTTGTTACAGGCGTTTGGTAGGGAACAAGTGCTTGCATTTTTTGTGGAGACCTGCACTTATAGTTTGTTTTTGATTGATTAATTGTCATTCGCAATTACTAATAATTGTTGTGGCTGCTCTTTGGTTATTAATCTTTTATTGCTAATCACGATAGACTTCATTTCAATACCGTCATTTATGGTCCCCTGGACGTTGTAGAATAATCATGCACACATTATGAATTCCGTTTAGTTTATCCTGAAGTAAATGCAATTTTGTAATAACTTCCAATTGCCTTTTATTTCATTCAGGTGTGTTTGATAAATCCCGTCTTTATTAGGTCTGTCTCATTTATGAATGTATGGAACCTTTTTGAATAACTACCCCATTAACAATACAGATTGTATGAGTTCTCATAGTGCGATATCTATTAAATTTCAATGGCCATGTAGCATTACATTTAATATTTATTTAATTAAAATTATATCTGCGACGCTTGTCGCCAGCATCCGTTCTCTCTGGCAGTATATCTCTGATTATTTTGTTTTAAAAGAGACTTCCAATTTTTTGGGATCGGGCTGGAGGGAAAACAGAATCGCTCGTCGTCTTTCGTCTTCTTACTGTTGTATAGATCTCCACAATGAGTATGTAAATGTGAGCTTATAACCCATTAATTGTAATAAATACCTCAGTTCATTTGAAATAATTATTTAATTTTAAAATGCCTCTCCCAATTTTTATAAATTTTGAAATCTTTGTTTCCAGCAAGACGCATAATTCGTAAAATGATGCTTATCAATTGTTAAGAATCGCTTCGCGATTGCGTAAGAGCATTCCGGATGTGACGTTCGCTAGCCACAATTTGTATTGATTTTTATTTCAAAGCCTGCAGTAATATTTCTTTTCGTTAAACGAAATCGGATAATTTTGTAATTTTAACCGCTGATTGAAATTGCAAGTAAACATGGTCATTAAACTTTAGCTTGAAAGCTTACTTAACCCAGTATCAGTTTACAGCGAAAGAACTAGTTATTACATACAGGGTCGACTACAGTGATATGGTTGCAATACAACCTGATTTCTTCCGGGAATTAAAACGCGGATTCCGGAACTTTCTTTTGTAAATGATGCTTTCTGGTGTTGTCTTTATACTAACCAATACTACGGCTGATGCCGGAATCTTTCATGTTTTTCTCGGCGTAGCTCTCTTCAAAATTATTATCCATTGCAATATTCCCCAGTTTGTTAAATTTCAATAGCGGCATTTAACTTTAACCTCGATAACAGCACCAACGAAAGAGAACCTTTACAGGCAGATGATCTGTTTTACTATTTAAGTAACCAGTCACAGGTCTTACTAGCACCGGAGGTAACTGCTAAACTGTCGACTGTAGTCACACAGTGGACAAATGTTCTTTAAATTACTCACCCAGTAATAGAAGCAAAAGGAGACATTTCTCTTTGTTATTTTTGCTTTAATTACGTGTAACTTAGTGTAAGAATATTCTTAAAGTTTACTTAATGGTGTAATATTTTCTCAATCTTGAATGAGAAAATTACAAAGGAAGGAAATCAGTATTGGCGACTGCAAGTGCGTCTGGTTACTATCTAAGAGTAAGTATGACCTTTTTTAAAATTCAGAAGTGAAACGGAGCCGTTCTGTTCTGAGCATTACAAATAACACAAATAAAAAATTATTTTTCATACTACATGCAACAGCGAAAATTTCAGTAATGGAGGAGGTTTCGGAAACTCGGGTCTACTGCTACAGGATTCTAAATTCTACTTACTGTATGAGGAAACACGGATCCAAAACGATTCTAAATTATACCCAGTACTATTATGAAATATGCGGAACATTACAAACGCTCAGATTGGTGAATTTAAGATGAAGAGAGAGAGTTCTTCATGTCATACAAAACACCGCTTACGAAATTAACTAGGTAACTATATTAAGCACTCGAATAACTTTTCTATGGTCCCTGAAGGCGGCAGGGCACATGTTTACATTGGTACTTCAGATGCTCTTCAGAACTAACCACATTCAATAAACTTGTTTATACTGAAAAGAAGAAACATCATTGACACGGTCCATAAAAGTCATATTTTCTTCCATTTCCTCTCAGCAGCTTGGGTGACGTCCGAAACAGCATCTCGAAGCATTTCGCTGGGTCAAGTGAGTTTTATTGTGTAATCCGTTTTATTTTCAGTTATACGTTTTTGATGATCTGAAAAGTTTAAGCAACTGGCATTGAGGGATCCAGTTCCAGTCCAATGATCAAGAGAAAAACCTGTGACAGATCCAGAAATCTATATATGATTTGACCATGTGGTACGGAAAAGTTTCAAGTCCACAGCATTTATAAAAAGATATTGTTTACATACTGAAATTACCCCTCATTACTGCGGTGTACAAATGTCGAATCTCCTCAAAGTTCTCATGAGTCTCAAACATCCTTAGATTATCCGGTATAGTTGTATCTACGGTTGCACAGCGTAAAAAGACTTTTACACCGTACCAAATTATTGAAATATTAAGATACATTTCTACCAGCAATTATGTAGTCACAGATAATCTGTTAGCGATTGATTAAACCTGCAGGACTCTAGGTGATTTGGAATACATATTTCACATAAATCGTCTGCTTCTTATTACTGCCATGGAACGAATGATCACTTGAAAGAGAGAGTTTATAAAAAGTTAAATTCTTACTTCTCGCCACTGCTGTGGATATACATATTCTAGACTGGATTGTCTTCATCCTTGAATCCGAGGCAGCAAATAATGTTCTATAAAGTACAAAATCATGTGCTTTGTGTTTACTGCAATATTAAGCCTATCAAATTATTAGCTTACACACTTTTGTGAATAATTTACAACGGTAAGAACTTCTTCAACCTCCAGCATTGCGTTGGAATCACAACTGTTATTGAAATTGTTTGAAAATATTGCTTATATTTAGTATGTATGACTTATTTGATGAGAAGTATGAACCTTTTCTAGAAAGGGGAAACAGAAAATAAAAGTCCAATGAACAACATTCTCACGTTGGTGATTTACAGCTAGTTAAGTCAATTTAATTTACTATGGTTTGTCATTGACAATAAAAAGCAAGTATTTAATATTATCGTGTACACTATCAACATAATTAGAAAATTCATGTTAATTACAGTGAATAGTGGCCACGACACCAGTAACTTATTGATTTAATTCCTTTTTCTAAACGTGAAGTTTGAACTTACACTTCTGGCCATTAAAATTGCTACACCACGAAGATGACGTGCTACAGATGCTAAATTAAACCGACAGGAAGAAGATGCTGCGATATGCAAATGATTAGCTTTTCAGAGCGTTCATACAAGGTTGAACTGTCTGGACTATGTAAGTAGAACCATACTCGCAAGGGAATTTTGTGAATTCCAGCTTTTTTCAGTTACAAATGGTCTTTAACAGATCCAACTAGGGCCAAATTCTTTGTTTTGTTGTATTTGTTTGTTAAGCTTATGGGACTTAACTACGGGGTCATCAGTCCCTAAACTTACAAACTACTTATGAACTACTTACGAACTAGGACGGCACAAATATCCATGCCCGAGGGGGGATTCGAACCCCCGACCGTAGTGGCCGTGTTGACCGTGACTGGAGCGACTCAGTCACCTCGGCCACCGCGGCCAGCCCAAATTCTTTGCTGGTGGACGGAAGATGACCGGGATTTCGTGTTTCCTCAGCAATCTGACTAATTTAGAGAACACATAGCAACATAAGGAAGGAATGCAACTGATTTTAATTTATTTAATTGTCCTCGATGCGTTTTTTGTAGTTGTTATAGTTACGTATGACCTTCCTTATTTAGAGGGAGTAAAGACGTTCTCTTTAAACACCTTCTCCAAGTGTTCTAGTTATGCATGAACATTTTCTTCGTCGGCTTTTTGTACGCCCAATGTACTAATGTACTAAGAACACCAGCGGTTTGTGCGAGATGATGGCAACTGGACACTTGGAGGTATAGATATCTGTGCGTAGTTTTCCTGTACACAGAGTGTCTCAAAATCCTTCATCCTTACGTCATATGACATCAAGAAAGAGTGAAGTTTGATCTATATCTCTCTCCATGGTGAATTTGATGTTGTCGGTGTAATTTCTCCTGTTCCTCTTTACCATTAGGCCATACAACGAAAGTATCATATACGTAGCGCCATAAAACTATGGGACTTAAACACCAGACTCAAGGGCCTTTTCCTCAAAGTCCTCCATTAAGAGATTAGCCAGCACAGGAGACAAGGGGCTCCCCATGGCGACGCCGTCTGTTTGGTCAAAAAATTCGTTATTGAATAAAAAGTAAGTTGAGGAGAGAGTATGTTCAGACAGGGCTGTCAGGTCAGCACTGAATATATTAATTAATAAACAGTGCTATTAGGACGCTGTGTAAAATTATAGGGCCACAGATAGTGATGTGGTCAACATTTATTGACGCGTTTCGATTAAATCATCTTCAGAATCTGTAAAGTTACAAACATCAGTAAGCCTGGTGTCACAAAAAAAAAAAAAAAAAATAAAAAAAGAAAAAAAAAAAAAATAAAATAAAATAAATAAATAAATAAATAAATAAAATAAAAAAAAACAACAGAAAACTGTGTGGACAAAAGAGATACCAAAGTACATTACAAACACAAATATCTTAACTACATATCGTGGAGGTGGGCTTAACATAATAAAATTGTATGGCATCAAGGCCCTGCTGAACATTACTAAAGCCAAATCACCCAGCATCGTCAAAGTAAACGTTAGACGCCACCAGGTGGCTCTAGTATAAATGACGAAGATAAGAGAAATAGAAACTACATAAAAACATTACTTACAGCTTCCGGGCTGAGACGCCGTGGTCCATATATGAAACTTTCCCCTGACGTTTCGCCTCCGTCTGCGGAAGGCATCGGAGGACTCACCATTATTGCTTACTATTAATCGTAGCAGGACACCATCCTTGTGAATCTTTGGAAAGCCGCATAGTCTTGGTGGCACAGTATTTTATTTCTTAGCGTTTTGATTTGTTTTGGCAAATAACTATCGTAAAAAAGTGAAACGGTTTTCCTCGTTGGGTCCAAGTCGGTGTTTCCTTCCTGCCGCGCGCACACATGCGAGTATCATGCTCACCGGAACATTTTACACACCATACAGCATTGGAGCAATACTTCGCCACACGGTTCTCTCCGTGGCATTTGAAGCGCTAGACGAGAGGGTCCATACCAGCAGGGAGAGCTTCCACGGTCACCGGGAAGTCTGACGCAAAGAAAAGAGGCCGCCCGCATCGTGACCGTTTGCCGCGGCCTCCTCCTGTGCAATCATATCGCCGCAGCCCTTCCTGGACAGCTGCCTCATCGTACGCCGCGACAACCCACTGAAGAGTCCCCTGACATGCTTCTCACGATTCTGGGTCACCGACTATGTGGGCAGCCGCAGCGCTCTTGAGTACCCTGTACGGCCATAGTCACTGATTGTTGCAAGATGGTGGCTTCAGAGTCTACCGACACGATACTGACCTCGTGTTTGCAGTATCCGACTATATAATCGTACAGCTACCTCCATCCACAATCTCTGTACGAAATGTGCAAAGCCGGGAGTGGCGTTTGATCGTCTTCTGGGTTTTTCTTGCTGTGATCAACGAATTGTACGATCAACGGCTCCTTAACTCTAGCAGCGTTCTTTTGTCTGTTTTTCTTTACCATGCACTGGAGTGGGATTGTACGACAAATTTTCTTTAGTTGTTATAATAACGCAACGGCTATTGCTCTGTTTCCTCCCATAGATTAGACTTTCTCTCTGCTTTTAGACAGCCTTGTACAGAGAGCGCAACATCAGTGATGTGCACACTTATGCTGATAAGCGAGACTGTGGAACTCTTGACTCGCTGAACTCAATGAGGAAGTCTGAAGCCCTTGAAGCAGTTCACTTTAGTGATTTGCGTGTCAATTTGTCATTGATGGAGTTACGCTTCTTGGTATACTGTATACTTGTTGTTCTGGGGAATGGCAAGTATCAGGAACGACCTACTTTATGAGGGGATGAGGCCAACGTCTGTTTGCATTACGATGTAGCTTGTGGACCAGTGAACGGAGTGGTCTGTTGAGAGACTGAGCGCTCTTTGCGGCCGCGGTGGAGTAGCCGAGCGGTCTAAGGCGCTTCGCTGCGGAGCGCGCGATTGTTCGCCGACGGATGTTCGAGTCCTCCCTGGGGCATGTGTGTGTGTGTGTGTGTGTGTGTGTGTGTGTGTGTGTTGTCGTTAGGTTAGTTTACCTTAGTTTAAGTAGTTTGTAAGCTACGGACGGATGACCACACTCTTTTCGTACAAGGTCCGTGCAGTGCGCTCGATGTAGTCCAGAAGGTGTGGGACCTCAGCGAGGACACCCTGGGGAATATGGAAAACTAGCCGTAAGGCACGGTTTTGCAGGGATTTCATGTTCTCGATGTGTGTCTGACCACATTAACACCAAGGCGAGGAAGGATTCGGGAACAGGAGTTGCTAAAGCTTAAGCACTAGGGAACGGGCATTGTTCCGAACATCGAGGAAAAGTTGATGCCAAGTCAGTAGCAGGTCGATGGTTACGCCGAGATATTTCGCCATATGTCGCGTCGCCCCACCACCACCGTTGAAGTTGAGGCTCGTCCAGATGGCCCAGTTGTCGAGGTTGTCGACGAAGTGTTAGTCGGCGGCAGAGAGTTGCTGCCTTCATGCTGCGACTAAAAGTGTCGTTTCATCGGCATTCAGTGTCAGCATAGGCCTCTCAGTCTCTCAACAGGTAAGTCCGTTCGCTGGTCCACCGCACGCGGTCAGTGGTGGGGATATCGGCAGTGCAGAGTGAGGCCGGTTGTGCTCCATCACGGATTGGCGCTCAGTAGACAGCCCATTCTCGGCAAGCACATGGAACGTCCGGTCTTACAGGTAGGAGTGGATAAAATGGATATGGGACGATGGCACTCCGATTTCAAATAGCACGAAGATTAGGCGGCGATGCATGCTCAATAGAAGCCACGCGACACATCCATAAAAACGGCTCCAAAGAAGTACCTACGTTCGATGATACCGGTAGCTCCTCAGCAGTTGGTGGACATTGAGCAATCCGTATTGCTCATATAGGGTGCAAGTCCTGTCGCGTGGCTTCCCCCGTCCCTCCGCCGCGGTCAGCAACATCGTCCGTACCACAGACGCCAATATAAAACGTCTATGCAGACGCCGACGCACGTCCTCGAGCTCGGTCTGCTGGTGGAGCGGGAAAGGGTCGTCAGGTGGCCGCGCTGTCTCTGGTGAGTTCTTCAGGAGACTTGACGGTGGCAACATGTCTGACCACCGAATATTGTGCCCACTGGACACTAGGAACCGACAAGACATCCGTTGTCTATTAGGTGATCATAATAACATTCCATTGCCACCGTGGAATCTCACATGCGCAAACGAATGAAGAGAATTTTATGATAAAAGAAATAAGTACGCTATTCAGAGTCACAAGTCTGAATGAGAAAGAAAGGGGTGAAGTTTGAGTTATAATTAGTACGGTGGACATTGTGAAGCAGGCAACGTCGCTGTTTGTAGCATATTATAAAACCTGCATATTAAAATGAGATTAAATCTCTGGTGGTGTTTGGTCTACACTTATAGCACACGCTGAGAATGACAACGACAGTATCACACACCAATTTCCGAACTTGTTTATTGGTAGGCATGATCGAAATTTCTCCAAATGGAGCTAGCTCAGGTGACAAACTAAAACGGGTATCCTTCGTTAAACGCAAATCGAACATTGGATTCTGTCGGAAGCACGGATAATTTCTTGGTGGTTAAGATCATAAGGATATAAGATTCTTAAAGAAAAGTAATGTTATAATACAATGGAAAATGCCTTTGCAAACGTAGAGATAGTCGGAAGTGTAATCAAATTATATTAAAATACTCTCAGATGATCTTGAGTATATCTTTCAGTGAAAGAGTAAGAGAAAGCGTTCATAAGTGGCTAATCAAATATAAATATCTGTGAACCTTAAATCAACTAGTTTTTATCATCCGTTCATTGACAATTAGTTTTTCAATTATTCTTTAGAAAGTGATGACCAGTTTAACTACCATGTCTACAAGTAAGTCCAACAGAAGTATGCTGAGTCTTCACTCTCAAATTAATGTACCGAAATTACTGTCTGAACAGGGAACAGGAAACTTGTAAATCATCATACACAAACTCACGAGAATATCACATCGACGATGAAAGTATTTCTTTTAACAATCAAATTACACGTATTTCACAAACACATATTCCACGACGAAGGACTAGAATTGAGAGCATTGTTAATGAAAATTTGAAGCCACAAGGCTCGCATATCTGGAAAGGTGAAGTAAAGTCTCAGACTGTGATTTGTTTACAGAAAACTAGTCGTAACATTTCTTGAAATAGTGCTACTGGAAAAGGTGGAAAAAACATAGCTGCTAATATGAAGAGTGTGAAGCATATTACTACCTAAAAGAAAAGAAAACAACGAAAGTTATAACCCAGTAGAAGACGAAAGAGAGAGAATTCCTTTAGAGCAATACCAATAAATTCTGTGAAGCAAATAGAGTCTCTAGACGTACTTGATGTTAAAAAAGTAATGAAAATTGTTACGAACAGTGAAAACAGATTGAACTATTAGCATGATATTTCAAAATGTCTAAATACAGCACGTACTTCTGCAAACTAAGAATCTCCCAAACTAGATGAGGTCCAAAATGTATATAGAAATTGCGGAGGTGGAAACGGTAAACTTTTAGATAATAATTGTTGATCATCTAGATAACATTAATCGCTTTAAAATCGTTATTACACGTTAAATGAGACAGCCCATACCTTGTACATTTAGACATTTTGGAGGAGTACAGTAGAAATACCAGTACGCATCGTCAGCGGCACTGCGCAGTGCGGTGCATGGCATGGTGCAACTACGACCTTGTCTGCGGCGTCCCCTGGCCGTGGTGGCTGGTGCAAGTATGCGGAGGCGTGCAGAAGAGAGCGACGGTGGCGCGGCGGAGCGGCGGGCCTCGGCAACTCACCGGTGCAGGTGCCCATCCAGACGTCGATGGCCTTGACGTAGCTGACCTGCGGCAGCCCGCTCTGGATGCCTACAACATGCCGAGAGCACGGCTCTATCGCAGCTGGACCACACATCCTCCCGCTGGCTGCAAAACATTGGTGCATCCTAACATTCCACACGATATACTCAACCACATCTTAAGTCATCCAATAAATATGGACGAACATAACAACAACACGTGAGAATGTCGACCTCCAGAGATGGAGGAAATGAGACTCATAAAAAGATATTCAAGTGCTTTTGGACAAGATCTCGTCGAGCAAACGTGTCACTGCAATTTATTACGCCTATACAGCCGTGCTACCAACTGTGCATAATAGAAACATAGTGCTGGACTGGATACCACACACGTTAAAAACTGTAACGTTAGCGGTGTCCAGATCAGCGTTACTTAAAATTTTCGGAACAGGTCGAATAATCAAATATTTTTAGGCGTGCACCAGTGAAATATTAATTGTCGTTACCACATTTCGGGTGAAAACGTTTCAGCCAATCTCAAGATGGCTTGCTTGGATGTTTTATTGTACACTTTACACTAAAATGTAGGGTAAATTCGGTTTCCTTTACCTCTGACGTACACGCGTTTACGCCTGGGGTAAATGCACGTGATTCAAAATTCTATGAATTACTCACCTTGACTATATAGGTAACATCAGAAATATCGAAACAATCATCAATAGTGGTGAACATCCGGAGCTTCTACTGAACGTTCGCGTCGTTTTAGCGCGGTATTTAGATGGGGTAACTCGCTATCTCCTTCAACTGCTATTGGGTGGTTAATTATTTAAGCCAAGACGGCACGGGGAGTTTCGTAACCAATCCGCGGCCTCCAAACATTGTTCCAATATTTCCCTGTTCTCACTAGAAGTGTTCAGCTGCCGTACGGGCCCAGTTCGGTCATTTTCTGGCGTCGCGTTTGTGAACTGAGTATTGCGCCTCACCGAATGTTCCCTCCTCCGTTCGAGCCTATCTGTCGTAGTTCCAACGGTCCTGTCTGCTCGGTAGTGTTCAAATGTTCAAATGTTTGTAGAACTTATGGGACTTAACTACGGGGTTATCAGTCCCTAAGCTTACAAACTACTTATGAACTAGCTAAGACTAAGGACGGCACAAATATCCATGCCCGAGGGGGGATTCGAACCCCCGACCGTAGTGGCCGTGCAAACCGTGACTGGAGCGCCTCAGTCCCCTCGGCCGCCGCGGCCGGCTCGGTAGTGTTCCGAAAGCCGTCTGCACCCTCCTTGACTGCCGGACCATGGTGGTTATGTGTCACCATCGACTGGGGAGGACCACACCAAGGGTGTGAAGACCTCGAAAGGAACGCGTGGTGCAGGACTCATATGACCATCATGGCCCCAGAAGATGGCCGAGCTTTTCGCGGACAGCCGTTGGAACACCAGTGATTTGAGACGACCGCTGGAAATACGCCTGGCGGGTGGGAACACAGGGCGCGACGAGGACTTCATTTGACTCGCGAACCCAGAACAAGCTGGACATGTATGGCAGTCTAAACACCACCAGGAAGGTGAGACAACCATTAGCATCTGGAAGGCGCAGAAAAGTTACGAAGCGCCTAACACTGCCTGGGCGTAAATGCTGCAACTACTAAAATAGAATTCTCCGGTTGAACCTGAAGAAGATAAAAGCGAGTCATGCCGTCGTAATATCGTGCCAGAATGAAGCGACAATGGGCAGAATTTCCAATCATTCACAATGAGAACGAATCGCTAGGAAAAGGATAAAGCGATACAATCGTTAATAGTATCCAGAAATTCACAAGTAGTATCCAGAAATTCACAATGTTTTTATCAGGCACAGATGGTGACACAACTACTAAAGGCGGAACATAAATAAATACAAATATATTTATACTTACATCTACCAATGTTTTAAGGAAGCATAGGGTATAGTGTTCTGTCCAGACTTGGTTATTGAAAATGGAGGAAATGTTCAGGTAATATTTTAGGGAATGGGACAGGAAATCGGCTGTGCGATTTGAAAGGAACCATCCCTATATTTGCCGTGAGTGATTTAGGAATATAACGGGAAACCAAAGTCATGATGGCCGGAGCTTTGAACCAACATCTCCCAAAAGTGTTTGCAGCATATTACCACTGCGCTACCTTGTTAATACATCATTGCGTTAGTTCGTTTTTCTCTGTGTCAAAATTTCATTCTTCAGAAACAAGACAAATGTTTTACAATACTTGGGCTGATTGCGAACTAAGCATGGCCATGTAAACATCCGTTTTTCCTCTCGTCTCCCACTCTAGAGCTCACTGCTCGAGTAGTCGATTGTCATTCGAATGCATTGCATTACCCATGATCTCAGGAAATACAGGCGCTACTCACATGTGGAAGTACTAACTAACATGAATAATCCCACTTTTAAATTCTACATATGAAAGTCTCCAAATGACAAAACAACGTTACATTGGATAGTATGGTAGACTGACCTTGGTCATCTCTACAAATATATGTACTTTTACATGTTACACGCTGTATATTGACAGAAGCATCAACCAATGATTATTATTTCATTGAGACACAGAAAATTTCGTTAATACCGAGTACATTTCAGTTATGTCTGATGAACACGACTACAGTGTTATGACAACATTTACAGTTTGGTTTAAACAAGTCTTAATATATATATATATATCACCCACTGATTCAAATGTTTCGCCAATCCCCCGCAATATTGACATAACTATTGATTACACCGTATAAAAATAGTAAGTTAACACTGACTACGTTTTTTCCATGTACGACCTCGACATGTCAGTCATGTCAAACAGACGAAGTATGTCATCAATTCACTCGTAGATATCAGGCAATTCATCATAAATTAGCATTTAAAGGCACCCTGAAACAAAGTACGGCGACAACAGAATAGCAAGATTAGAAGTGTTCGGAAATCAATTCATATTGCTACATTTTTTATTCTACCGATTTTACTAGCCAGTTTCGTCTACCTTGGTACGAAATTCATCTGAAATTAAACAAATTTGTTTTATAATTTCCGGAATTACATGATTGGTAGTTCACGTTCTTAAAATGGCTGTATAAGTGCCAGTAATATCAGTCACGTAACAAAAAATTATTATGTGTGTATATAGGTGGACTACTCATGCTGAGTTTTCGTTTACCCTAAATAACTAAGTAACTAAAACTGGTATTTTGATATGGCGTCATTTAAATCATTCATATTTCCACTGTGTTTTAACCTGGTATTATTCAGTGTTTGCTGTCGTCTAATCACAATGAATTGACCATCATCCTATGTTGGGTTCATCGGCAACATATTTTCTTGAATCTGTAAGAAAACCTAACTTTCTGAGATTCAGTGTAAAGTTACACTTTTTGCATGTGTATTAGTGCCATCCGATAAAGAAAATGACTCGTACATGTTCATATCCAAGGACAAAATTCACAGAAAATTGCTGAAGATAAAATTTGGTAATGATGCTGCCCTAGGATGTGCAAAAGTGTTAAAAAGGTAAAGGAAGTAAACAGTATGTGATTGTAATTGCAAGGATACAGAAAGCTTAGAAAATGTAAACGTAGTAACTCTGATGATTTGGATGTGTACACATTAAATTCCAAACAGCACAGCGAGATTTAAAAATACGTTAATAATAGTAAATTGGTGTGTTTCAGTCGTCTGGTACAATTATTTCAGCTGGACACCATTTAGAATAGTTGCATGTCCCTGACGTACCTTTAATATCCAACCAGGGAAAGGGAATCTACAGTTTCACGTGCAATCCGAACCGCGAGTCTTGTTTTGCAACTGTTTATATAGCTGAATTGTCAAGTGAAAGGCATAGCTACATTCCATCAGTTTAGGAATTACAGAGGTTACCACGAACGCAGAAAAACTTGTACAAGAAGTTTGTTGTATGAACTGCATACGCTGGTTGGCAAGAAATGAAAATTTTCAAAACGAACAACAATGTTTCACAAGAAACGCAGAAGAGAATCTTAAATAATACGGTAATTGCAGAAGAGTACAGTGCCTTATCATTTCCTTCTATTGCTAAGTAAAAAATGCTCGGTTCAAACACCATACTATCCTTGACTACTGGTCAATGTATTCAGCATCCATGTGGTAGGTTTGGGTATAAAATATATAATCTCAATGAAGGGTGGAAACAAAAACGTATGAAAAACCTTGGGCCGTATGAATAAGAAAGTACAGACACTCCAGAGAAGATTCTCGGAGTAAATTAACGTTTTCTGAGTAAGTTTTCAATTTCTTATGAATAAAAACTTTCAAGCATATGCTCTGACCGGGAAGTTATTCTCGGCAGCTCCCCTGTTCCTTGAGTAAGTTCTCCGTGTGTCATGTCCGATACAAAACAGGTGTTAAATCGTATATTTATTCAAACTAGCTCATTTAGGCAAATTATTCAGTGTTCAGGAAGAACATTACTATGTTTAGATATTACTTTGTTGTGCAGCAGCATATGATTAAGACTGAATATGGACTTGTTTTTAAGAAAATGCATTCTTCTGTTAATGTAAGCAAATTTTTGCCATGCGAGTAACTCTCTTGTTATTGAAGTTGGATTGACTAAATTTGCGAACGATATTTTAAGAATGCATCACATTTTCATCTGTTTCAACGTGGAACGAAGACAGAGCTTTCTAAACGGAATACTTTTTGTTAAATGTGACACCCAATGGTCTGCAATCCGATTTTTTTGCAAGAAGCAAACTGCTAGGTATGTATTTAATCAGTTATTAATTTTCCTGTTGTGTCTACTTACTTCTAACGTAAGTTACGATTTCGAAACTAGAAAACGCATTATAAATAGGCCAACCAGTTTTGGTACAATGAACAAGAGCATTGCCAGAAACAATACTTCAGTACCCGGTTTTGCAGCAATAATTATGTTGTGATACAGACTGAAGTTGTGGGATGCACTTTATTTTGAATCAACGTCTTATGGTCTTATTAATAGACCTTATTTGAAAACATCCACTATTATTTTGCTATGTAGCTGTTTACAACTGTAAATATGCACTACAAACAAATGGGAAAATCAGCAGCTGAATCCTCTTGTTTTATTTCTATGTTGGTAATGAAAAACTCTTCTGACATCACTCTGGTCTTAAAGTACTTAAAGTGACACACTTATGAATTTTGTCAAGGAGCGACTCGTCAGCAAAATGTTTTTACACTCCTGGAAAACGAAAATAGAACACCATGAAATCGTCGAATCAGTGGAGGGAATTTTTGTTGACACATTCTTCAGGATGTATACGACACACGATCACTCAGACAAAGCCATATGCAGAGTAGAGAATACTGAAAGGGTGCGCAATGTCGATGCTAGTATCGTCTATACCCTCATTTTGTAGCAATGCAAGCTGCATTTCTCGCTTGGAGTCGATCGTAGAGGTACCGAACGTTGGCTTGCGGAATGGCCTGCTATGCAGTTTCCACCTGGTGCCTCAGATGGACTGAATTTCGTACCGCCCGTACAGACAGCGCAAAATTGACGTTTCATCGGGTTCCAAACATGCTCAATGGGGGACAGATCTGGGAATCGTGCTGGCCAGGGTAGTTGATAAACACCTTGAAGTTCACGTTGGGTGGTACGGGATCCATTTAGGCGTGCATTGTCCTGTTGGGAAACTATATCGCTTTGGTGGTGCATGAACGTTATCAAGAAGAGTTAATTGTGGTTTCGATGTCTCGTGCAGTGTTAAATATTCCCTAGACGTTCACCAAAAACTAACAGCAAGTGTAGGATATGGCTGTCCACACCCAAGTACAGGATCATTCGTGCCGTTAAGGCGTATTTCGTTCACGCCGTAATATCGTTCCAGTGGTGTTGCGATGGGCGCTTATGGAAGGACGAATGGAGAGTTTTCTTCAGTGATGAGAGTCGGTACTCCATCGTTGCCAATAACGGCCTTACGCGAATGTGTCGTGGTGCAGGAGAGTGCGAATGTCTTGAGTGTATACTACTCAGACACACGGAAACAACAGCTGGCATTATGGAGTGGGGAGCCATATCCTACACTTGTCATTCCTCTGGATCCTCGAGGAGACATTGTAAAGTGCACGGTTGATTGAATTCATCATTCAACTCGTCTTGCTACCACTCATGCACCAAGAAGAGGATATGCTGTTCCAACAAGACCATACACGTCCACGAGTAATCCGTTCCACACAACGTGCTCTTCAAGGTGCACAACTGGCCAGCACAATATCCGTATTTGTCCCCCATTGCAAATGTCTAGGACTGGATGAAAGGAAACTTCATGGCACACCATTCCAAAAGAAGTTCGGCATCTCTACGATTGTCTGCAAGGAAGAATTGCAGCTTGCCTTGCTGCGAAAAGGTTACTAGCGTCGACACTGAGCACGCTCTGGTGACTGGGCTCGAGTTTGTATGATTCTACCTGTATAATCGTGTGTTGTACACTTCCTCAAGAATTTGTGAATAAAATTGCCCTCTGTTGGGTGATCGAATTCATTTTGTTCTTTTTTTCTTTTTCCAGGAATGTATTTTCATAAAATTTGTAATTCCTCTTTTATTTCTTCAGACTACGTATAAAGGACCTTTTTTCACCTACTAAGAAAAAAAAATGCCATTTTTATTGTAAACTACAGTAAAACGTAAGTTACTCAGCTCGAAGTATGCTACAGAACTCACTTCAGAAAACGGGGAATGTTATCCGAAATACGAAATCGGATAACGTTCTCTGTTGTGAGCAACTACCCACACCTTTTTACTCACGCTGAGAAAATACTCGGTTGAAGTATATTCTCTGATCCGCTTTATTCATGCGGACCTGACCATTTTGTCTGGAATACAGAGCATGAAGTAGTTACTCTGTCTTATTCATATGGCTCTTGGCAAAGAATTCGAATTGCCGGTTTTATCATCAAACCAATCTAAACTTAGTGAACTGATATACTGCGTGCCCCTGCCAAAGAGCAGCGCGACGCTAGCATCTGGTGGTTACCCGAGGACTGTGAGGAGACGGCGAGCAGAGTGGTGACGCCGAGCGTGGTGCGGCCCGGCACCGAGTCCACGTCCATCCAGAAGGAGACCCACGAGATGACGACGATCAGCATGGTGGGCAGGTAGCTCTGCACCAGGTGGTAGCCCACCGAGCGCGACAGGTGGAACTCCGCCACCAGGCAGCTGTAGTTGCCTGCAAACGCCGGTCGCTCTCAAACGTGGGCACGTTTACTGTGATTCTTAGTGCTACAGGTACTAAAATCTACGCTACTACACAATGATACATCGTAGATAAACATTGTTTGGCAGGCCTCTGGGCTACTGGTAGGTTAAATAAATACATCATTTACGAAATACTATCGTGAATTACTTATAGCATCGTTTGTAACGGAGACGCACAGGGATGGGAGACTTGGTAGAGAGGGAGGAGGAGGTTGTGAATATGAGGGACAGGTGGTACTGGAGGAGAACATATGGATGGGGTAGGAGATTCATCGAGAGAGGGAGAGGACATTGACAGAAAGCGGGTGGGGGATGGAGGAAATGAGTAGATGAATAAGAGGCGAGAAGAGATTGGAGATGGGGAAGGTGACGGTAGATATGAATATCTACACTAATCAAAGCAATTGGTATGTTAAAATATCTAGATTCCGAAGTCATCGGCAGAATGACTAAAACTGTTCAACGTCTTTCTGTTTCTTCTACGGAGTGGAGACTTCAATGTTACGGCTACCAAGATAGTGGTAATAACAGAAGGTTCCTGCAGAGTGGGTTTCTGTTGCCTTGTGGTTACTCCACCTAACGATTCACAAAAGCAGATGAATTAAGACGGTGTAGTAGGTAGAAAATTCAATGCAACAAAAACGTGACATACCCTACGTTATGGCACGGAGAACCGCAGGAAGTTTGGAAACAGGACATACATAAATGGAGGTGTCTACAGGTATTGAAGTATCCCAAAGTGTAATTTCCAGGACGTGGACGTCCAAGGTTAACAGCAGCAAAAGGTGAACGTTATTTCCGATTAACAGCCTATCAGGCAAATCAGCTGCAACGCACCCATCAGGCAGCAACACAACGCGGTATATCAACACAAATCAGTCCGAAATCGCCTTCGGGAATGTGGCTTCTCGCACGAAGGTTTGTGTTGTGTGTTCCTTTAAAACCACGTCATCATTATCTTGCAGAAACTACGCGAAGGAGCATCAAGATTGGAGTCGTAACGAATGGCACCGGTTCCATTCACGGTTGAATCAAGTCCTTGTGTTCTGCCGAACAACCGTCGTTCTCTCATCTGGAGGGTCTCTGGAAATCGGATCAATCCTGTTTATCTGCAGGAAACATCATCATATCATTGTGGTGGGCGAATGATGTGGGCAGGAGTCAGTATTGGTAAACGTACCGACTTCCACGTCGTTAAGAATAGCACTTTGACTGCTGAGAGGTATAGAGACGAGGTCTTTCGACATTTTGTTGTGCCCGACGCTGGTGCCATACGAAATGGGTTCGTTGTAGTGGACGATAAGGCTTGTCCTCACATATATGCACTGGTGGACAACATGCTTGAACAGAGACAATAGAACGAATTGAGTGGCCAGCTTTTTCACCGGACTTGAACCAGGTTATGCATGTCTGGGATGCACTACGCAATGCACTGCAGCCAGATAAGCACCTCCCACTTCGGCGGCGGAGCTGGAGATTGCACTCATAGAAGAATGGCCAACTACTCCTCTAGCACTGATTGATAACTTCATACTGTCCACGTCACGTAACTGTAATGGCCGTCCGAGATGGTCACACACCATATTAGTGGGCAACGAGAGTGAAGTTTTCACTATTATGATAACCCCATGGTACCTCGCTCCAAGTGAACGCAATGTATACCTCAAGTTACCATTTACATGAAACGCTCAACACTAATGTGTGGCCGGCGAGATAGACAGGCCTGGCACTCCGCCAGGTAACGTGATAAGAGTAGTGCCCAGGCAACGCGATCGCGGAGCTGGCTGGTTGGCTGCCAAGAGACAGTGGGCCGTGCCTCAGCGGCCAGCCACTCAACTTCGCGATCGCGTTGCCTTGGCACACTCTTATCACGTGACCTGGCGGAATGCCCAGGCCCGCCTTTCACGCCGGACACGCCACTAATGCCAATAAACACATACCGGTACGTTGATTTAAGTCTTGTTTTCGTTAATCTATATCTATAAATGTGAATATCTGTTCGGTGTACGTTTATCACGTCTGAACCATAAGACATAAAGAGCTAAAATTTTGTACAGTTACTAATGTCTACCCGGAAATGGCTTTAGGCGCGGTTTTATGGCGATAGGATAGCTATTTATCTATATATATATTAATGTGAATGTCTGTTCCGAGTCCGCTTATCACGTCCGAACGACAAGACGCAGGGACTTACATATTTGTACAGTTACTGATTTATACCTGAGAGAGGTTTTAGGCACGGTTTTATAGCGATCTGATGGATATGTAGTAATTTGAAGAATATAACTCGAATTGCGGAACAATAATTAATCTTTGAAAATTATATTTACTCTTTGAAAATGTTTTTATTGGTTGCATTGTTGCTTGAGGGTTGATAATGATATTGGGATGGACAGTTATCGGTGTATATAATATTCTACGTGTGTTTGTGTGTTAATATTTCGCTCTGCAGCGAAAATCACAGAACGCAAACAAAAGGTCTGTGAGTAATTGTTGTCCGAAGACTCCCGCTATACACCATATCAGTTCCATGCCGATAGCTATAAGGGGGTGGAAGATATGGTGGTTGAAAGTCGTCAAACTAAAATAATTCGGACTGAAGGCCAGCGATGACGTTTGCGACTCTATAGCAAGGAGGTCACATACAGCGAAACCTGATGCCACAGATCGTATATTTGGTCTATGTGTGCTACAATGTCTTCAGCTCTTCCTCTGTAAGGATAAGCATACAACTAAGGAAATATAAGATAAATAAATAAAGCAGTAAAAATTTCTTTTAATACATCTCTTTAAAAAAATCGATTTGACGTTTCGCGCATTACATCAAGTGATGGATCTGTGATATTATTACAATCATTATTGTTGAATTTCGTGATTGGATTCTTCGAAACGAGTGCATTTTTACCTGTGATTTGATCTACACTACTTACTATTCAGTCTCATAGCACACTACTGATAGATAGCTTATCTATCATAATCAACTAAAACGCGAGTGGAGCCGCGGGTTTAAGCTAGTTATATTATAAAGGCAATGCATGGACTGTTACATCTTTATAATCTGTTTAACTAATGGAGGTTTCCACACATTAGTAGCCGTCTTTCGATATGGCAAAAGTACGACTACTGACGAAACTAACATCAATAATTAAAGTATTACCGTTATCGACTAATGTTAAAATTGATAAGTTGGCTGAAAATATATGGGGAAATGATGATCCCGATTTTACTCAATGGTTATTTAAATTGTGTATTGGTTATACAGAAAATCAGATTACTTAGGTGAAGAGATCAAAGATCTAAACCGTCATTTCTGTAAATATGACAGATTTATTATCACGATATGTAATGGCCTCAAGTCAAAGAGAAAATATTTCGCAACTCTTATTAGCATCGGTTCCATATGAAAAAGTGTTGTACAACCAGTAAAGTTTGTTACTTGAGAGGAAATCATCTACCTTAGCTCTGATGCAGCCAAATTCTAAGTATTGAAAAACGTTTAGTTTATTACCGTAAAATCCCTAAATTCTTTAAATACGTCGGCTTTACCTTCTCTTGATCTGTTTAAAAAATGATATTATCAGATTATTTGGAAATGATAATGTAGTCTCATATATATATATATATATATATATATATATATATATATATATATATATATATATATGTGTGTGTGTGTGTGTGTGTGTCTGTGTGTGTGTGTGTGTGTATGTTACCTTTCATTGCGATCAACAACAATTTGTCGAAGGTATACTCACACATGAACTACATGAAAACATATGTACTCAGTGGTGTTCCTAATCCCTTTATTTTTATATTTTTTATTAATTACCAAAATTTTCGCTGTCTAAATAAAAAAAAAAAGTTACTGTTGTTTTGCAAGATCGGAATGAAACTCTAGATTTTATCAAATGCAGACATTGGTAGTTCTTTCGGCTATGAAGCTCAAACGTGCAAAAGCATATTAAGATTGGTGCAAAGCTCTAGAGTTGGATGCAAAACACGTACACAAACAGGGTCGCATGGACAGTTGTAGCAGATCACTCACGACTATGCACGTTTGATGGTTTATTTCTTTCTGTCAAGACACCTTAACCCAAACCGCAAAAATTGCTTTCGGAAAACAGTGGAAAATCAGATAAAACTATAAAATTAATTTAATCTGAAAAAGACAAGTTTTGATTTTTACATATTCTAAGATGAATTACATTGTCGAAAACGGTTACATTAGACTAATATTAGTAACTACTGTTCAAACTATGTTACCATTTACTAATACACTACTGGCCATTAAACTTGATAAACCAAGAAGAAATGCAGGTGATAGACGGGTGTCTAATGGTCAAATATATTATACTACAACTGAAGTGTGATTACATTTTCACGCAATTTGGGTGCATAGATCCTGAGAAATCAGTACCCAGAACAACCACCTCTGGCCGTAATAACGGCCTTTATACGCTTGGGCATTGAGTCAAACAGAGCTTGGATGGCGTGTACTGGTACAGATGCCCTGGCAGCTTCAACAGTGCCAGCTGCCACCAGTGCCACATCGTAAAAAGCGCTAAGTATCTTAATTTAATTTGTGTGAATTTTAATTTGCCAGTCTAGTTCATTTTCGTTAGTACTTCTGTTTTAAGAGGTTTATTCGCGCGTACTTGCATATTTCGTTTGTACTACTGGTTTAATAGTTTATTCTATCGTATTTGATAAATACCGTTGTTTAGTCTTCGTCTTTGACTTGCGTATTTCAAAACAAGTCAGAGACAGTTACTAAAGCTCGTTGTCAGTCAGTCCAGTGCCAGCTGCCACCAGGGACATATCGTAAACAGCGCTAAGTTTATATTCCCGCACGTTTGATAACGGTGTATTCCACAGCTATTCTTGTTTATTTTGATAACTGCCGGACTCAGTTTTGTTGACTTGACAGTGTAGTTACCACAGACCACAGTTCAGTCAGCAGCCAGCAGCTTTTATGAGTACTAGGCTTCTTAAAAGTTGATTAGTTTTCTACTTTGCGCAGTTAATTGTATCGATAGGATGGATAGGATGTGTGCCTGCTGTGTGCGGACGCAGGAGGAGTTGGCCGCGGTTCGCGAACAGCTGAGCGTGCTGTTGGCTACGGTCAGCCTTCTTCAGGCTGCTGTCTCGGGGTGCAGCGATGGTGGGGAGTCTGGTGCGTCGAGTGGGACACCTCAGGTGTCTCTCGCTACGCTCTCTGTCCCTGCTACCGATGCACCTTCAGGTGTACCGGACGTCGTCGAGCCGCCTTCTCCGCAAGGGGAATGGAGGATTGTACGGCGTTCACGTCGCTCGAGGCTGGACGTCCGTCCGCGCCCGTTCGTCCTGTGAGAGAACGTGTGGCCACTCCTTCAGCAGGGTCCGAGCAGGTGCACGGGGGGAGGGGATTATTAGTTATAGGGAGCTCCAATGTTAGGCGCGTGATGGAGGCCCTTAGGCAGATAGCGTCCAGATCTGGAAGGAATTCCAACGTGCACTCGGTGTGTTTGCCGGGGGGGGCCTCATCCGAGATGTGGAGGCGGCCTTGCCGGCGGCTATCGAGGGTGCGGGGTGCAGTCGACGTAGCTCACGTCGGCACCAATGACGCTTGTCGCTTGGGTTCTGAGGACATCCTCAGGTCCTACGAGCGGCTGGTGGAATTGGTGAAGGCTGCTGCCTTCGCACGCGGGGTGCAAGCAGAGCTGTCGATTTGCAGCATTGTTGATCGGGGTCCTTTGGTTTGGAGCCGAGTGGAGGGTCTGAACCAGAGGCTTCGCCGACTCTGTGACAGTCATGGCTGCAGATTTCTGGATCTGTGTTATCGGGTGGGGAATTGTAGGGTGTCCCTAGATAGATCAGGGGTGCACTACACTAAGGAAGCGGCTACTGGGGTAGCAGAGTACGTATGGAGTGCAAAAGGTTTTTTTTAGGCTAGGCGCTAACTCTGATGAGCACTCGCCTGTCAGCATTCAAACAGCGAATTGAGGCCACGTTCGGAACAAAAATTCGAACATCAAAATATTAGCCGCGAACTTTCAGAGGATCAGAAACAAAGTTCCCGAATTTGCCGCACTGCATGGAAGTTATTGCGCTCAGATAGTTTTAGGCACCGAAAGCTGGCTAAATCATGATGTGGCAAGTTCGAAAATATTTAGCGAAGCGTGGAACGTATATCGGAAAGATAGATCGGATACAACTGGAGGAGGAGTGTTCATCGCTGTGGATAAAGATATTGTTTGTACTGAGATCGAGGTTGAAAGTAACTATGAAGTTATCTGGGCACTTATAACAGGTCTAAAAGAAGTAAAGTTAATAGTTGGCTGTTTTTACCGGCCCCCCACTGCCACTGTAGCAATTTTAGAATCATTCAAAGAAAGTCTACACCAGGTAGTGCATAGGTATCCGGGCCATATAATATTAGTCGGAGGAGACTTCAACCTTAAGAGTATAGATTGGGACCTCGCTAGTTACATTTCAGGCGGTACAGTCAAGCAGTACTGCGAGCTACTTTTGGACACATTCTCCGAAAATTGTTTTGAGCAGTTAAACCGGCAACCACCGCGCAATGGAAATATTCTAGACCTTTTAGCCACAAACAGGCCTGATCTTATTAACGATGTCTGTGTAGAGACAGGAATTAGTGATCATGATATCGTCATAGCGTCGATGATGACCAAAGTACATAAACCAATCAAGAAGGCTAGGAGCATGTTTTTGTTGGGAAGAGCCGATAAGCAAATGTTACGATCACACTTAGAAAATGACTATGGATGTAGAGGAATTGTGGACTACAAAAAAATGTTCAAATGTTTGTTAATCTTATGGGACTTAACTACGGGGTCATCAGTCCCTAAACTTACAAACTACTTACGAACTACTTACGAACTGTTGTTGCTGATGTTGTGGTCTTCAGTCCGGAGACTGGTTTGATGCAGCTCTCCACAATACCCTATCCTGAGCAAGCCTCTTCATCTCCACATAAGAACGGCAACCTACATCTGTCTGTATCCATCTCTTGGTGTTCCTCTGCGGTTTTTAACCCACAAACTTCCCTCCAACGCTAAATTCACAATTCCTTGATGTCTAAGAATGTGCCCTACCAATCTATCCCTTCTTTTAGTCAAGGTATGCCAGAAATTTCTTTTCTCCCCAATTCTGTTCAGTACCTCCTCATTAGTTACGCGATCCACCCACCTAATCTTCAGCATTCTTCTGTAGCACCATATTTCAAAAGCCTCAATCCTCTTCCTGTCCGCACTGTTTATCGTCCATGTTTCACTCCCATACAAGGCAACACTCCATACAAATACCTTCAGAAAGGACTTCCTTAGGCTTAAATCAATATTCGATGTTAACAAATTTCCCTTCTTCAAGAACGCTTTTCTACCCATTGCCATTCTGCATTTTATATCCTCTGTACTGCGACCATCATTTGTTATTTTACTGCCCAAGTAACAAAACTCATCTACCTCCTTTATTGCTTCGTTACCTAATCTAATTCCTTCAGCATCGCCTGATTTTCTGAGACTGCACTCTATTACCCTAGTTTTGCTCTTATTAATGTTCATCTTATATGGACCTTTCAGCACACTGTCCATTCCGTTCAATTGATCTTCCAGGTCCTTTGCTGTATCTGACAGAATTACTATGTCGTCGGCAAAACGCAATTTTTCAATTCTTCCCCTTGAACTTTAATTCCTTCACCAAATTTCTCCTTGCTTCCCTTTACAGCTTGGTCAATGTATAAATTGAATAGCATTGGAGAAAGGCTACAACCTTTTCTTACTCCCTTTCCAACCACTGCATCCATTTCATGCCCTTCAACTCTGACAACCGCTGTCTGGTTTTTGTACAAGTTGTAAATAACCTTACGCTCCCTATATTTTACTCCTGCTTGCTTCAGAACTTGAAAGAGTTTATTCCAATCAACATTGTCAACAGCCTTCTCCAAATCTACAAAAGCTAGAAATGTAGGTTTGCCTTTTCTTAATCTATCTTCTAGGATAAGCCGTAAAGTGAGTATTGCCTCCCGTGTTCCTACATTTCTCCTGAACCCAAACTGATCTTCCCAGAGGTCGGCTTCTTCCAGCTTTTCCATCCTTCTGTAAATAATTCGAGTTAATATTTTGCAACCATGACTTATTAAACTAATGGTTCTGTAGTTTTCACACCTGACTGCACCTGCTTTCTTTGCAATGGGGATTATAACATTTTTCTTCGAGTCTGAGGGTACTTCACCTGTCTCATACATCTTACACACCAGGTGAAACAATTTTGTCATGGCTGGTTCTCCCAGAGACAGTGGCTCTGAGGGAATATCATCTACTCCAGGGGCCTTGTTTCGACTTAGGTCTTTCAGTGCTCTGTCAAATTCATCTCTCAGTATAGTATCTCCTATTTCATCTATTTCTTCTCCCCCTTCTACAATATTGCCGCTAACTTCATTTAGGACGGCACAAATATCCATGCCCGAGGGGGGATTCGAACCCCCGACAGTAGTGGCCGTGCTGACCGTGACTGGAGCGCCTCAGTCACCTCGGCCACCGCGGCCGGCTGTGGACTACATTTAAGTGCATTGTTAATAAAAGGTTAGAGAAATATGTGCCAGTAAAGACGATTAAGGATGGAAAAGATCCACCTTGGTATAATAGTAATGTTAGAAAGCTGCCGAGAAAGCAAAGGCACTCTCGATTCAAAAAAGAACACGCAAATGATGACAGGCAAAAGCTAGTAGAGATTCGTGCGTCTATAAAAAGATCGATGAGCGAGGCATACAATAATTATCACAGCCATACCTTACTAAAAGATCTTTTCGAGAATCCGAAAAAATTCTGGTCCTATGTAAAATCGATAAGCGGGTCAAAGCCCACTGTCCAGTCACTCGTTGATCATTCCGGGGCAGTAATAGAAGAAAGCAAACGGAAAGCTGAAGTTCTAAATTTAACCTTTAAGAAATCTTTCACGCAGGAGTACCGCACAAATGTACCATCATTTGATCAATGTACAAATTCCGAAATGGGGGACATAGCAATAGGTATTTCCGGTGTAGAGAAGCAGCTGAGAGAGCTAAATACGAAAAACTCTGCTGGTCCAGATGGAATACCAGTTCGGTTTTACAAAGACTATTCTGCGGCGTTGGCCCCCTACTTAGCTTGCATTTATCGTGAATCGTTAATTCAGCGCAAAATTCCTAGTGATTGGAAAAAAGCGCAGGTGACTCCCGTTTATAAGAAAGGAAAGAGAACTGACCCACACAATTACAGGCCAATATCGTTGACGTCAATTTCATGTAGAATTTTGGAACATATTCTCAGTTCGAATATAGTAAATTTCCTTGAAACGGAAAAGCTTCTTTCCATGAATCAGCATGGGTTTAGGAAACATCGTTCATGTGAAACTCAGCTTGCCCTTTTCTCACATGACATCTTGCGACCCATGGACGAAGAGCAACAGGCGGATTGTGTTTTTCTCGACTTCAAAAAGGCGTTCGACGCGGTGCCGCACTGCAGACTGCTAACGAAGATACGAGCTTATGGAATAGATTCACAGATTTGTGACTGGCTGGAAGACTTCTTAAGTAATAGAACGCAGTACGTTGTTCTCGACAGCGAGTGTTCATCAGAGACGAGTGTATCGTCAGGCGTGCCCCAGGGGAGTGTGATAAGACCGCTATTATTTTCTATCTATATAAATGATCTGATGGACAGAGTAAGTTGTAATATGCGGCTGTTTGCTGATGATGCTGTGGTGTATGGAGGGTGTCGTCTGTAACTGACTGTAATAGCGTGCAGGATGACTTAGACAAAATTTCTAGTTGGTGCGAAGATTGCCAGCTAGCTCTCAATGTGGAAAAATGTAAGGTGATGCGCATGAGTAGGAAAACAATCCCATAATGTTCGAATACAGCATTAGTAGTGAGATTCTTGATGCTGTCGCGTCGTTCATATATCTAGGTGTAACATTGCACAGCGATATGAAATGGAACGAGCATGTAAGGACAGTTGTGAGTAGGGCGGACAGCCGACTTCGGTTTATTGGGAGAATTTTGGGAAGATGTACTTCACCTGTAAAGGAAACCGCGTATAAGACGTTTGTACGACCACGTCTTGAGTATTGCTCAAGTGTTTGGGACCCGCAGCAGATCAGTTTAAAGGAAGACATAGAGGCGGTTCAGAGACGAGCAGCTAGATTTGTTACCGGTAGGTTCGACCAATGCGCGAGTGTCACGGAAATGTTCCGGCAACTCAATTGGGGATCGCTGGAAGAAAGACGACGTTCTTTTCGTGAATTTCTGTTGAATAAATTTAGAGGGCCGGAATTTGAAGCTGACTGTAGTACGATCTTGCTGCCGCCTACTTACATTTCGCGTAAAGATTACAAAGACAAGATAAGAGAAATTAGGGCATTCTTTTTTTCCTCGTTCAATTTGGGAGTGGAATAGCAAAGGAAATGCCTAGTAGTGGTACAGTGTACCCTCCGCCACGCACCTTACGGTGAATTGCGGAGTATGCATGTAGATGTAGATACCACAGATCATCAAGAGTAGTGACTGGCATATTGTGGCCGGCCGCGGTGGCCAAAGGGACTGTGGCGCTCCAGTCACGGTCTGCACGGTCACTACGGTCGGGGGTTCGAATCCCCTCTTGGGCAAGTATATTTGTGCCGTCCTTAGTTATTTCTTAAATAGTTTGTAAGTTTAGGGGCTGATGACCCCGTAATTAAGTCCCATAAGCTTAACAAACATTTGAACATTTGATACGAAGCCGCTGGGATCCAACTCGGCATTCCGTATTGTCCTCCTGAACCCCGCAATTCCATATTCTGCTAACAGTCATTGGATCGCGACTAACGTCTGCAGCAATGTCGCGATACGATGAACCGCAATCGCGATGGGCTACAATCCGACCTGTATCAAATTCGAAAACGTGATGGTACGCATCTTACCTCCTTTTACGAGGCATCACAACAATGTTTCACCAGGTAACGTCCGTCAACTGCTATTTGTGTATGAGATATCTGTCGGAAACTTCTCATGTCAGCACGTTGTAGGTGTCGCCACCGGCGCCAACCTTGTGAGAATGTTCTGAAAAGCTAATCATTTTCATATCACAGCACCTTCTTCCTGTCGGTTAAATTTCGCGTCTGTAGCACGTCATCTTCGTGTTGCAGCAATTTTAATGACCATGAATGTATAGTATCCATCTCCATATTAGCTAACACTGACTGACTGAAAATTATTCGTACGGGTAAAGTATTCTTTTTCGAGAGTGACGGAGGGAGAGATACCGACAGATAGATAGATAGATAGATAGAGGCAGGCAACATTGCAATGAAATTTTTGACTATCAGAGAGAATTACGTGATGTATGTTGGCTTTAAGCTTTCTGCTCAAACAGTGTTATCTGCAGTGTTTCTTTGTTATCTCATATGTCGCACCTGTCGACCGTGGCTCTGAGACGGAGGCACTTCCGTTCTCCCGTATGACAGGCGTTCCCCAGCCACGATTCCGCTGACGACTGGCGTGTAACAGGTCGGTAAGGTAGCCAAGTCGCTCTCGGGAAGCCTGCCGTGTGTACGGTTACAGCTGAATCTTTGACGATAACCTAGCTTCAATCTGGAATATAGAAGTGCTTGTATGTTTCGTGCACGCTATCTACGTGACATCAGTACAGGGTGGTTTTTCTTTCAGCCGTATATAAATTGTAGACACGTATAGAGGTGAGAGGACAGAACAACAAGGGCTAATGACCTCACGTCAGTAAATGCATCGTTTCCAGGTTAGAGACTTTGTTACGGAGACTGCGGTGCAATGTGTGCTGCACCATGCAGTCAAAAAAAGAGTTCAAATGTGTTTAAATCTAAAAGGCTCAACTACGTTGGTCATCAGTCCTTCGTTTACAAACATCGATGCCCGAGGGAGGTCTCGAACCTCCGACGACGAGCAACTGCGTGCTCCACAGCGAGGCGCCTTAGAACGCTCGGCCCATGCAGTCACATTATGAGTTGAAAATGGTTTCCATGTACCACAACGCATTCGTATTAATGCTGCCTTAATCACAGTGATGACAATGCTTCATAAATATGCAGAGTTTCCACATTTGTTAGGGTTCAGCATACTCAATACATTTGAGACAGCCCCGTGATCATACATCTCACGGTTTGAGATCCAATGAAGAATCAAGCCATTCATCTCGACCTCCTCGTCCAAAGCATCGACCATGGAAGATCATTGAGAATAACTCGGACGTTAAGTGGACTGGAGTACCATCATGTATCAGGCACAAAACCCTTTGAATCATCAACGATACTTTTTCCTAGACATTTCGAGTGCACCGATGCTGTTGTTTCGGTGTACCCTTCCATGGGCGTTCTGGATACTATATCAGAGACGCCTGCTAATAAAGTTAAAAATACCACTCCGCATAAAGGTGGCCTCATCGTGGTTTACACACGTTCTTAAAACATGTTCGCCTGTGGAACAAACCAGTGAAATTATTCGACCAGATGTGCAAAATCCGTCGCTAGTATCCCTGCACACGACGTACGTGATAAGGGTAGTAACAATATTCATGTAAATTGTTTCACAATATCTGACTTACCCTATAGGCCAACTGCCTTGTTCTGACATTTGCGGTCGCCATTTACATTGTTAATTTTCTCTAATTATGGCATTCTACTATTCTGGGTACGTCCTTCAACAATTGCTGCTTCCGTGTCAAACTAACGGCGTAACAGTGTTGCAAACATTGATTACTGTAGTTTTTATCGGCGAGGATTGCTAAACACGGACAAGCTTTTTATTCTAGTGCTGAACAACGCGAATCAGCAAGGAAAGTTAATCGGACTCATTACCAATTTCTATGGCGCTAGGGCATGACTCACAAGGAAGCCATACGTGCTGTAATTCTGGCTGCATGGTACAGCGCATATTAGACTGCAGTCGCTGTAACAATAGACGTACTCTGGCATGGAAACCATGCATTTTCAAAGTTCATTTTTATTCTGTATCCTATCGATTAATCTCTAAAGTTTGTAGAAGGTGGAAAAATCGCTCTCGTTATGGAAAAGAAACGAAATTTGACAGCTATCTGAGATTTATCGCGATTGGGAATTGGTGACAAGTAACTTGATGGTTTCAACACTGTTATGGAACGTCTTTGCTTCGAAAAACGCACTAGGAGAGACACTCTACACTACTTAAGTAGCACCATAGCCAAAGGAAATGCAGTTACACTGATGGCTATCCATAATGTAACGGAATAAAGACTCGTTGGTATTGCAACCAAAATTATTTGACAGATAACGTGTTTCATAAATCTCACATGACTGAAAATGGCCCAGTTTGTTAGTGAGGAAGACTAAATCTGAATGTAGTGTTGCGCGATTGATTTCTGTAGCTCGACATTGAATAAGAAATGTTCTGGATGTGTTTTGTGGGCTATAGTATACTATGCTATTTCTATAGACTCCCGACGGTGAAATGGTATAGCAGAGTCCGGTCTACCCCAGGGTAGTCATTCCGCATTCATCGACCAGGCGATTTCAATGGGAGAAAGGTCAAAATAAAGGGGAGGCTAAGGCAGCGAACAATACGATGGGTGACGAATTTCGAATAATGTGTCGACATGGTCCAAAGACACAACACACTCTTACACTTTACATAATCTCACCGAGATGAGACCACCTTTATGCCGAATATAAGAATAATGTGCTACACATAGTAAAAGTACCCGTCTGTTGAGTGACACTATACATCACACAGCTCTGAAACGGGAGATTCAAGTAAATAAACAGTCCTGAACTGGAACCAACGTGTACTAAATGTGGGAAATGTCAACTAATTGTATTTTATTAACAGTTGACT
The DNA here is from genome assembly GCA_026315105.1 of Locusta migratoria. Classification (NCBI taxonomy): domain Eukaryota; kingdom Metazoa; phylum Arthropoda; class Insecta; order Orthoptera; family Acrididae; genus Locusta; species Locusta migratoria. Next base: position 340,808,991 of record CM048746.1, read on the forward strand.
CATAAGTTGCAACAAACAGGCAAAGAGATCACCTACACTAAGCCTTCCATCCGTTTCTAATGTGTTACTACCCAACAGTGATTCCGTACTTGATAAGATTATTGGGCAACGAAAAAACTCACAGGCATACAGTATACTAGTTTATCGTGAAATTGGGGTTGGGGAGTGTCACGTATACGGAGTGAAACGAAGAGGTGATTATTAAAATAAAGACGTATCTGAATTTTTCCATCCGCTTCTCAAGTGTTACTACCCTGCAGTAGATTCGTACTTAAGACTGCAGGACAACGAAAAAGTCTACTGGCGTACAGTTCGCTAATTTATCGTGAAGTTGGAGTTGGGGAGTGTCACGTCTATGGAGTGGAATGTAGAGGTGATTATTAAAATAAAGTCGTATCTGTGAATTTCGAGCACTCTGCAAAAATTAAAAATTTTATTTCGTTATATGTGCAGGTTTAATTTTTATTTGGTGTTTTTGCTACTCCGAAAATTATTGTTTTGTCTATTTCTATGCTTGCAGATTGGTTCGAATGACCTGAAACTAGTCATCGAATAGTTTTGCAATCTCGGTTGCCTTAACAGTCAGCTGAAACACGTACTATTATTTCAATGGGGCGAGACATTTATCGTGAAATATCATTCACCATCCTTCTCCTGCGAATACGCGAATTTATTTATGATTCTCACCCATATAGAGACAAACGAATTCTGAGGTAAAATAAATGGGTGCTCGCGCGGAATGGATATTTTGTTCGTTTTTCCCACGTGTCGTTCGACAGTGGAGCGGACGAGATAGGGTTTGATCCTCTGCCAAACAAATAGCAGTGTAATCATTTGCTGAACTGTATAGAGGAACGTGAAATAAAGGGCGTAGTTTATAGCGGAAGCGAAGTTGCATGTAGAGAATTTCGGTGAATTAATAGACAAACGTCGTCAAAATACTGGTGACTGACAGTTAATACAGGAAGTACTAGACTCGACGACTGTTTATATGTGTTTTCTGCACAATGAATGCATTTAGGGCGAGAAATGTATGAGTAGGGAAGTCTCCACAAATAAACCGGCAGGGCAGTAATAATACTGGAACAACACTGCCACATGAGAATTGTGCCGCACAAAAATACAACAAATAACTGAACAGCATACCGACTATGGCAACGTGCATTTTGTAAATAATTAGCGACGTCACACAATGAAATATGTCGCACATCAGAGGCTATCGTTGGCGAGTATCTATTATAAACGGATGAGCAAGTTGCTTTAACTCCGTCCCTCTTTTGTCTGACCAGGGAGAGATAATGATTCCAATCATAATTGAAACACTACAATATATCTGCAAGCGCAGCCAGCATCTCTGTGCTGATATATGCCACAGGATGAATACTATGATAAGTGATCTGAAGAAACTGATTTTCTCTGGTGTTGTGAACGTGAACGATATGTAGTGTAACTCAAAAATAGTCTAATACTGGGTATGTTCGAAGTCAAGGAGTAACATAGGTAAAAAATTACAGTGTGACGTATATGTTTGATATTACAGATTATACTATTCAAACCAACAACGCATGCAAACAACGGTCATTAGTTTGCGTTAAACACTGGGTCTGTCAGTACCCACAAATGTAGGATTTGGGCTACTGAAAAGTTAAAAACCTGGAAACCCCATTCCAGGACTAGGAAGTTACAATACGGTGTGGACTACCCACATTAATCGTAATGAGTCCCTTTTTTCTAGGAAAAATGTCTACATTGCAAATACCAGGTACTTCATTTCTTGCCTAGCCGATAAAAAACCTTATTTATTGTACGTTCATGCATGACTGGTGGTAAGTTGATCACTTGCTATAACGATACTCCTCTGTACTAGGAAACTAATTATGCAAATAATTAGATTTATTTCATCACATGAGGAACCATCTGCTGGTAGTTTTGTGCACTTTTATGGCTCAAGTAAAACCCTATCATATTCTACGCATTCTACCTCTAATTTACTCCATGAAGTTTTCAGGTTTTAAGTATTAATGTACTCTTACGTCACCCTCTTCGAAGCACCACAACAGCAACTTTCTCGATAAGCACACGCATAATACAAACGAAGATTATCGTTACTGCAAGATTTCTTATGCTGGCCCAAAAATTCACTTCACAATTTAATCCACTAATCGGTACTTCCCCGATGAACAACAGACATAGTCGAGATGGGATGGCGTGCATTCTTCAACGATACATACAGCTGTACCGTAAGTGCATCTGCGGAGAGGTTAGACGTACATGTGGTTCCTGAAGAGGGCAGAAATAGTTTCAGCAGTTGCAGGGGCAACAGTTTCGGAAACTATTCATGAGGATGTAGTCATCATGAAAGGTAACAATGGCGTTCTACGGACTGTGGCGTGGTGTGTTTAGGTTATGTCCTATCCTCAGGATTTTCTAATTTGGCCGTAACATAAGACGATATCATGAGAGTATTTCAAGTCTGCGTACGTGATAATCTGATGTGCTGTAAAGATTTATAATTGTATTAGGCACGAGAGAAGCAAATTCATAGTTACTGAAATGTACGTGTGAAGTGTCAATATTTACCCTTGTAAGTAACTCTGCAACCATTAGTTTTCAAAAGGTTTTCTGTGTTTCTCTGTATCCCACTTCGTATTTATTACATCGACGTAATACTCTTGTAATGACGGTTTTGTGAACCGAAACTGGTCAGGGATATAAAGTATTATTTGCTTGTTCGTTGTTTACGTACTCTTCTTTTTTAGTGGATAAATCATGTTGCAGTAAAGTTGTATATATTAGTTATTAAAACGAGGAAAACGATACAAAGATAAGAAAAATGGATGTGAGTGCCAAGAGGACAGGAGAGACTTATAGCTGTATCACCCTGCTGCCATGCGCCTATGTTATTTAGTCTGATGTTGAACAAGTAGTATTTGGAAAATAAACTATAGTAAAGTGAAATAAATAATGTGAGTTTGTTGTGACACAGTAATTTCGTCGGAGACGGTGAAAGACTTCCATCATAGTCGATTGTAAGACTGTAAGCCATACGTTAGTAGATATACCAGTGTGTTCGAGTTACATCAGAAGATTCCAAGAAAGTTGCGTTAGAAAGGAAAAGTAAAGTATAAAAGAATAAGTAGTAGATAAATTTCCTATTTCAACAGGAAAAAAATAAAAGATAACAGTTGAATCTGAAAGTGTTTCAAATAAAGACTTGTAAAGTCAAGTACACACTCTGAAAAAGAGAATATTTTTTTTTATAATATAACTATTAGGAGTCCTTACTAAAATAATTCGTGTGGATTGTAGCACTATGCGAAACTGATGTCTCGAATATAAAGAGTACAGGTACAAAGACACTGAGACCATTCAAAAGTTAATAATACAGGCTTGCAATTAACTAGGCTTATTCATACTTCTAACAGTTGTCAATGAGATCTTAATGTCAATTCTGGCATGTAAATAATGTTCTAAGATATATATAAAGAAGTAAATTAAGTTACTTTATTATATCCTGACTTACCGATTTGGAAGGATTCTTGACAATCAGATGCTGCGATCTTGACAATTTCAAACTGTGGCATACGTAAGCCTTTTCCCATGATGACTGGATTTAAAGTCTTCCATTCAAGGCTCAGTTCCTCTATGGTTTTGGAAACTGTAAGTGAAAATTTAATTACAAGACTTATGATTGTGACAGTACACTTCCATAGATATTTGACTTCCATTTATTTCAGTAGCTTTAAATAAATTAAATTTTCTATCGCTGAAAAAATTAATTTTGATAATTGAAAACGTAACAATAGAATAAATTTGCGGGTAACGTTAAGTACTTAAGTGCTTTCTACCTCTTTGTTTTATACTAGCAGTTGAGTCAAATGACTTAGTATTGAGCTGTACTTTCTGAGTCTCTATTGGGTGTTACATATAACATAATTGATGTAGTAAATACAGTTGCAGATGAGGTCCATTGGATATGCAGTGATGTCCGAATAGTTAACGCTTTGACACATAGAAAACACAGTGAATCTACCGTAATTTATTCCACCTCTACCACTATCAAATGTAATATATCAAACGAAAATGTAAGACTACTTTTTCCTGAGAGCAAAAAGTACGCTACTTCTGTCTCATTTTTTATCATGTTGACGCATTTATGGACGAGGGGTGACTTTTGTGCCCAATAAGTCATTTCTGTAATCTTTCTAAGCCCGGTGTAAATTTATTTAAATAAGTATCCCCAATTTAGAGAGTACACTACGCCCTAATGTGTTTTTTATGGTATTGTCGGTATGTACCCAGTAATTTGTGTAGAGTTGCGTTAAATTCTCTCTGTAACTAAATTTTACTGGTGTTAATTTAAATATTAATTTGTTTTCAGCACAGAACTAATTTTATGTATTCCAAATCAATGGTAAAATCTTTGTGCAAAAACATGTCAAAGAATTAGTTTGCATCAACTGGTTTGTTTTGAAAGGTAACTCTCTTTGGTAAATTTGAGTGGGGAGAACACTCTACTGTTACCTTAATCTTGCTCTCACTCTGCTGTCTCCCACCATAGTAAGTGGATGCTGACGTAATTGTTTCTGAGTGTGGTAAATATACATGTTACTCTCTAACTTTATTCTTATGTTTCATATTTGGTTTTTATAAATAATATAGTGAGGACAGTTTACTACTCACCGCAAAGACGTGGCGACGAGCTGCGACAGGCACATACAAAAGACACACACATACAACACATTCAGCTATCGGCCATGGCCTTCTTCAGAAATAGAGCACTCACGCAATCACACAGGCACACAACACAGTCATACAACCATCACCTCCGACTGCCACACAGTCGGAGGTGATGGTTGTATGACTGTGTTGTGTGCCTGTGTGATTGCGTGAGTGCTCTATTTCTGAAGAAGGCCATGGCCGATAGCTGAATGTGTTGTATGTGTGTGTCTTTTGTATGTGCCTGTCGCAGCTCGTCGCCACGTCTTTGCGGTGAGTAGTAAACTGTCCTCACTATATTATTTATTCCAACCTGGACTTTCCAATTTTATATTTGGTTTTTACTATCACATGACCGTCTTCCCCACTTCAGCCAAGATATTTTCATATATCTACTTTTTTATCATTACAGTAATCATAGCATAGGCATACAGTCTTCTTGAACAGGACAGTGACCCCATACGAATAGGTCAAATGTCGAGCCGTGAAGTTTGGGAGTTCGGTAACGCTCCCGCGACATAACCACGCTGTCTCTCTTAGTCACTCACGCAACACGATCGCATTACTTTTCTTCTTAGGCTGAAGAAGGGACTCGTATGTTTCCTTATCTTACCGTCGAATTTCTTTCGAGGTTATTTTTTCTACTGAAGTGGATGGTGACTGCTTGGCTGACGACAGCCAAACAAAGACTGCAGTACTTCAATACAAATGTTTTACCAGTAAGAGAAAAATTCTAAGCCAATTATTCTTTGTCCTACATAATTATTTTTAAAGAACCGCGAAGAGTACGTGCCATACTTTGCGTGTGTGATTTTGGAGAAGGTAAGGTAAAGCAGTCAACAATCCGAAGATTAGTTTGAACACCACAGTGCTTTACTAGGCATAGTCCTGTTTGGAGGTGGTATGCCGTTGCGTTTCTCCGACCTTCGATCTGACTTTCCCAGCCATTTATAGGGGGACCTACAGTTTAACGTGGGTTCCGAACCACGGTGCTACTCAGTATTTTTCACATGAGCAATACTGCCAGAGGTGAAAGAAGTGGAAAGTGACAGATAAAAATCCTAGGACCTGGCGGGGAAGAACTCAATACAATATTTAAACATCAAATATTAAAGCAAATCTACAGCTTTCCTAGAAAGATACACGTACATTAAATAGACGTTTATATATACAGGGTGTTTCACTGTGTTTGCCTCTGTAACTTATAAAATAATAGGTGACGGGAAATTTTAATGCGGTAGGTCAACACAAGAAATGTTACACTTTCTGCGGAGCTATGAACATAGTTTATTGTATCATTTTCCACAGAGTTACAGCACAAAGATATATTTTTTTAATGGAACAATAGTTTTTTATATTGTGCATTGGAATCGTTGAAACCAGCTGCGTCCAAATCAATTTAAACTACATTCCTATCAAGATTAGTTTGAGAGCTACAACCCTTCAAAGTTTCAGGGGCACAGATCATACGCTGTGGAAGCGTATGGTATCACTATTATTCACTATGAAATGTTCAGTCATTTATATGAGCATATAATAACGCTCAATCCTAACGACTGAGACGTTGCGACAATGTCGCGAATGCGCACCCACATGTACCAGCTCTTCTTCTTGCGTTGCAACTGGCAACAAAGCGGCGACTTTTTCAGTTAAAAGAGCAACGGCGGAGACTGCGAGAAAAGTAAGGTGCCGTTTTCGGGGAGAACGACTTACGATAGAGCACCTAAAATATTCCGCCATGTTTTCCGCAACATGGTTGGAATTGCACTGCACTAACAGTTTAGAGGCGCATGCCTTGCCATTTTTCACAAACGATTTCGCAAAAACTAATTGGTAGAAACATTTAATTTTTCCGCTACTTAAATCTTTATATGTAAGCATTGTGACGAAATGCTCATCATTTCGTTAATAGTCATAGTAAATAATATGTTGGCTTCGAAATAAGAAACTGCGCTACGTTAGGTAAAGTTTGCAGTAAAAAATAGAGGCTGCTATGATATTCCGTTTGGTGCATGTTGCACCATATGTTGCTGCGGATGAAACTTTCCTAATGAATTAAATTTTATTTTCGACTTAGGAGGAGATTTTTACCTTTCACTCATACCGCTAAACTTTATTTTATTTAGCGCACTCATTTCCGATTGCGATAAGGCCAGAATCAATCATTGCGTATCTCATACACGGTAAGAGGTATTTTGACAAATGGTAACATGCAAAGAGGGGAGTATATTGCTGCATGGTTACTACGCAAAATTTCATTAACTTTCGCGTTATTCAATGAAATACATATTTCTAGAATGAAAAAGAGTAAAGTTAGTGATTTATTATTCGATTTTCAGATATTCCTTCGTCACTAAACAAATGTTTATTTCCTTGTTTTTTTGTCCAAGGCATTTCAGAGCCACTACTTTGTTTACAAAACCTAAAAGGGCATACATTTCCTTCAGTTTAACGCCTAGCAGTAACAACGGTAGTTACTAGATCTAATAAGCATTTTATGTGAAAATACTAGAAAATGACAGCAAGATCTCTGCTCTAGGTAACGAACTGACTTGTTTCCTCACATAATAAAGCACTCTGTGTTGAGATATTTAGAATTTCCTTTTCATATAACTGAAAAACAGAAATTGAATATTGCATAGAAATACATCAGTTTGTAGCTTCCCACTATTAAATGTAATGGGTTAAAAGAAGTCAGTAGCAGGATCTTCAAGCATGGATGTTATGCAGTAACAACACGTGCCTAATTATTAGGAGCTCTAATACGGAAGACGTATTACTACTCGACGGGCGGGCGGATCCCAGTGCGTCACATTTAACTGACATTATCTCAAGTTATGCATTTCTCACAGAGTTGCTGTTTGTAGAGGATGAAAATATGATGTATTTTGAACATTTCATTCGCTTAATGTGTTCACCTAACTTCAACAGCAAAAAAGTTCCTCGCAGGTCGAAATTTCCGCAACGTCGTCAGAAAGTGCACGTTCGTAAACTACCAGTATATGCTGTTTATAAATTATTGCCATAAATAAATCTAAAATGAAAATGTAGTGTAGTTCTTAACGATGACATTGATGAAAATTCCACGTTCATACAGTGAGTAGTTTGCGACTGTGAGCGAGTTGAATGAAACGCGAGGTAACACGTGAGCTCGTTCGGAACGTGGCAACTACTACAGCTTGTGGAAAAAATGGCGGACAGTTCAGCTCGGGTTTGTAGGAGTCGTAACTTAGGACTCCCAGACGAATTTAATGCGAGCATATGGAGCTTATTTCTGACAACCGCAGTTTGGGTGGAGTCATGCTCCGTTTAGTTAAGTGCCTTCTCCTTAATAAAAGGGAGACCTGCTCCTAAGACATCGTCTTGTCACCATTGTGAGTTTCAATGTTCTCTGCAATGCCGATTTATATTGTGACGTTTCTCCTCGAATGAAATATTGTCTCAACTGCATAGTGTTGATTTTTATCAACTCCAGTTCCAACTCGTATATTTTTATTTGTTACCACACATATCATTACACAGATAGATATACATTTATATTCAACAATAAAAAACTTTCTTTTATGTTTACTGTTAACGTGATGCCAAATGAACTCTCTTGTAAAAGAACAATTTCAGAGGACTGAAAGTTACGTAATTCCGTTACAGTGAAATTTCCCTCACAAATAACTGTATGTCTCATGGACAATACTTACAGCTGGCGACCTCCATCGTACACACTTGGCTGTCTAGTGGAAACTTGGAGAGATCCATCATACAGGAAAATGTTAACTTCAATCTGAAACAGTGTGATAAAGTAATGTCATGTATTCCTTGAAATGTTTTCAGTACTAAACTGTACTGTTATTTACATACACTTATATTTATGGGAGACATTTATTGAAAAATTACTTTTAATTGTAAATAAATCATAAAAATTTATATTTGAAACTCCAGGAATCCACTACAGGTAAATCTTAGTTGTAAACACCATCAAAATGAGTACGTCGTCAGGCTTATATACAGCAAAACAGGAATATTTCAATTTTCAATTCATCTGCATCACATGGAAATAGTAGAATGTGTACAGCAATGTTTACAAACCAAAGCAGAGATACAGACACAAATGTGCAACTACAAATAACAATATGTACATAGATATAAAATGATAGGTATGAATGTTAAGCATCATTTTGTGTGGTTCCTCCCCAATTTTCTCCCCCCCCCCCCACTCATTAAAAAATCCTCTTGGAATAATTACGAACAGCAGTGGGCGTAAAGGGTCAAGAGTCGCATAGAAAACTTGCGCAACAATAGGAGTGGTGCTCCCAGCAACACCACCTAGAAGACAAGGCCTTACAACAGGCGGTGGCTACGTCACACTTAGAGGCCCCGGCCGCCACCTCACTGGCTGGCCGTTGGGGCACGCCTACCGCCGCGCAGCGGCCGGCCAGTCAGATGGCGGCCGGGGCCTCTAAGTGTGACGTAGCCACCGCCTGTTGTAAGGCCTTGTCTTCTAGGTGGTGTTGCTCCCAGTCGCTGGGTGGCTGCTGCCGAGAGCACAGGCAACACAGAGGATCGCGAGGATCGCACCGCTACTTTTAAGTGTAATCGGCTTCTTACTAACTGTTCTGTGGGGTTCTTGCTTCAGTTTATGAAATATATCGTGTGCTCGCGTGTATATTAAACTGATTTGCGTGAAGTATCTGGTTAGTGTATTCTTCCGCAGTTTGAATCGCGACCGTCTTCTGTTTTGTTTTAGTTGGAGTAGAACGAGTTCAAGTCGTCCTTGATTACCTGACTTATCCTATATCGAGTCTACATCCCGCCTTTTTCACCTCTCTGAGTACTGTAGTAATGGGTATGAACTGCTGTGTGGAGATGCAAACTAAATTGGTGACACCTAGCTCATGTGTTTTAATAACAAGCTGCTATATTAACTCTGCACTGCCATCTAGTAACTAATCTGGTAACTATCATACACAACCTCTTAAACGGCGTCTCTGGAGTACGTTCGCTAAATTGAAAATGTCTCTTGGCTGACTGGGCGTATTAGTGATGTGTATTTCAAAATATAAGATGAAACAAGTAAATTTTTGAACTAAGCACTCTCCACAACCACCAACATGCTTGTGTTATTTGGTGTAAATGGTATGTATACAACATTAGGCAAATAAGATGTTTTGTAAGAAATTTTGTATGCAGTTGTTACATTCTTCCTTGTATATTTGTAGAGCACCTGATGATGGCAGCTAGACTGCTGAAAAAAAAATGCAAGAAAGGGATCTTTGGCATCAATTTTCTATTAAAGCAGATCGCGCCCTAAAGATGTGCAAGCTATATTATTAAGCTTCTCGAACTGAAGTTTGATCTAAATTTATTGTTTCTGTAAAAGACTGAGTGTCTAGGGGATATTTTGTCGTCTTAATTTAGTATTTTATTTACTTTCCTTTCGAAAGAGTGATCTAACCAGTTTAGTGTACCACGGCTTGTCAGATCCATCTTTTGTTAATTGGTTCCTCACATTGTCAGTTTCGAAAGACTGGAGATTCTCACAAAGCAAAGCGTTAATCGAGGTGTCTTTTTTTTCCGAATAAATATACTTTTCGGTCCCGACTGAAGACCAGTTGATTTCCTTTCAGAGTATGTTGACGCAATAGCCCCATACTTAGTTATCATATACAACCGTTCGCTCAGTGGAAGATCCGTACCCAAAGACTCTACAGTTGCACAGATCACTCCAATATTCAAGAAAGGCAATAGGAGTGATTCGCAAAATTACAGACCTACACCGTTAACGTTGGTTGCAGAAGAATAACAGATCATGTACTTTTCACACATATTATGAACGTCGATTTGGACAAATTTTGTATCTCTACAATATCAGTCGTATTTGCAACGGTATTTATCTCTAAATATAAAAGGTAATGTCCCGACTAACTTACTGACTCATCGTCGCCCAGCCCAAACTACTGAAATTAGAAGCTTGAAATATGTAGAGGGTATTGATCTGACTCTGTAGGCGTCATTTAAGGGGGTGTAATAGGGGATGAAACGTGTTTTAAAAATACGTTGCTATTTAGGCAATTTTGAAGATGGAACTACAAAATTTCGGATTTTAAATCAGGGTTCGAATTTAAAAGACGCGTGTCTCGGCGTTTTTTTGAAATTCAACCAATAAGGGGGTAAAATAGGGGACGCAGTAAATTGATTTTCAAAAATATGTTGCTCTTAACTCAAATTTTAAGCTACAACTACGAAATTTCGGATATGGAATCTTGGTCAAAGACTTCAGTAGTTTTGGAAATTCAACAAGCAGGAGAGTAAAATAGAGAATGAATTAAAAAAAAAAACACACATTGCTATTAAGATAATTTTGAAGCTAGAGCTTCAAAAATTGATATTCGTTTTGTTGGTTAGAATTTTAAAAAATACGTGTTTCTGTATTTTTGGAAATTCAACCATTCAGGGAGTTAAATTGGAGAGGGGATGTTTTTCGAAAATGTGTTGCTATTTAAGCAATTTTGAAGCTGGAACTACAAATTTTCGGATTTTGATTCGGGGTTCGAATTTAAAAGATGCGTGTTTCGGTATTTTTGGGCCTACGACCAATAGAGGGTGAAATACGGGATGCAATCGAGCTTTTATACTACAGAAGGTGACATTCATTAGACGAAATCCGACTAGACTTTTCACTCTCGAGAATCATATATAAACGTGACTCTTTATGAACACTGAAGAACCGGTGCCCATCAATGAACTAGTTAATCCTATCGTTTATAGCTGAGTTTGAGTCACATGCAGTTTGACGATTACGCACATCGTACAGAGGTGAGACCTAAGTTAAAGCGAACAATTGCAAAGTAAAATGTTACTTGCCCTACAATCATCCCAGTGTACTGCAGACTGTGAGCCCAGAGCTTTTCTGTGAGGGAATTACCGCTACATCGATTACACAACATTGTAATCAGAATTTTTTTCAACCAAAACTAAATTTTCTGCACGGTCGAGAACGGGACAGATATTTACGGATATTTCACGTATCCTTGCATTACAGGCTAATCACTGACTGAATACGAAATTTGAAATTTCAGTGTCTGCTAGCTGTATTATTTTTAATGATCAGTGACTTCGTGACATAATTACCGATTTTTAGCTGGCAATATTTGGAAAACTATGAAGATATATATATATATATATATATATATATATATATATATATATATTATGATTTGGGAGGGCGAGGCAGAAGTGCAGTTTACAGCTTAGGAAAAAAAACGAAGTCACGGCTGAGAGATTGACCTATTGTACCAAGAATCGTAGTGTATTTGTATCACGAGAGGAGCAGTGGTACGCTAGTAGAGGCATGGGGCAGCTCAGCGCTCCCATTGCAACTCCATAGAGCTGTCAGACTCGGGTCACGTTAAAGACTACTGTCAGAACTCTTCGGCAATTAGTGTAAAGGAAAGCAAGTTTCATCCATAGGTGGTCAGAGGTAAAACAAAAGTTTAATAACGTCATGATGTGTGCATTGATGATAAATTTACAACAAATATCTGTAGTAATGTCACGAAGTAATCACATCTGGCAATTTCAGTCATGTCTGGAGTTTTTACGAACAATTTTAAAATCTATTCTGGAGACTCCTGTCAAATTTTCAAGTATTCGTAAAGTTGTGGGACCTAACTGCTGTTGTCATCGTTCTCCAAACGTACAAATTAATTCAACCTATGCTAAGAACAACACACACACACACACACACACACACACACACACACACACACACCACAGGGAGGACTTGTACCTCCGACGGCAAACGATAGCGCGCACCGCAGCAAGTAGCCTTAGTGCGCACGGTGACTCCTGTCATCTTTAAATATTACCCTTTTACTTTTCGCGAAGCACTAATTTATGGGTAAGTGATTCTAAATAATTCGTACAATTTAGAAAAGCATATGTATCTGCAAAACTATATTCGAATTTAGATTTATGCACTCAGGATCTCCGTAGCAGTGTACTTTCAGTATACATACGTATACATACGTACAACATTCCTATGCCGCAAGATGTTATTGTTATTAGTATAAAATCGATTTTGCGAGTCATGGCCTGTGTGATAAACTAAGTGTTTAAGCAGCTCATTTGCGAAGCTGGATTAGGATTCACAGTCAGAAGCGGATTACTCAGAAGCTGCTTCCGGGCCGAAGGACCACATATCATCGCCAGCCAAACGTATGAGATAGGATTTGCGACGAATCTCTCACAGTTGTGCCCGAGTGCACAATAACGCGGAAGGAGTCAGTCATATAACATCGTTAGCCATCTACAACCACCTCGAATGTATCTCTTAAGAAAGGACACTGGCGGTTTTTCTACAGATAACAATGTTATGCCGCTTATGTTTTGAAACTGGATTCTAGGTATCACATGATATTGTGTCATCCAGAAGAAATCATCGAGTAATGTATGCTACGAACACTGAATGGTATAGCAGCAGCAAACATCAATTATCAGTTCTATACGAAGTATTTTGATTTCACATTGTCAGAATATGTCTACATCAATGTAAATTACATTTCATTGTTGTATTATAGTTTCATATGTCTCATATGTAAGTCACACAATCATCTTGTTTTGTGTATGAGCAAATATATTGGTTGTAGCATTCTTTTTATTTGAAAAATAACTTTTCAAAGCCCAGCCTTTATTCAATTGATACGGAGTTATCATACTCAGTTTCCTGCAACCTTTGCATTTCAGCTCCAGATATCAGCTATGTGCCATGCAAATGTTACACTGCAGTTACATGTGAAAAGGGTATTTATAATTAACTACGGGTTATAATTTAATTTATAATTTTAACCTACACATTTATTGACTGTGATACGGACTGACAGTTTTTTTTTTTTTTTTTTTTTTTTTTTTTTTTTTTTTTTTTTTTTTTTTTTGAAATTTTAATCAAAACTGCAACATTTACGCAAGAGGTGATAATATCATTATGTGTATATTGTTGTTAGAAATTATATTTAAAAAAGTTGAAGGATGATGAGCGAAGCGGTTAAGCGAGTGGTGACTCATCGCCATTACCCACTCCCTCCCACCCCCTCACTCGCGGGTGTGACATGATCATCATGATGATTTTCATTCACTACCTTATATGGTACAAAATGGTTCCATATGAAATACTGTATCTTTAAAGTTCACAGAAGGATGAAACTGGTTAACTACCTTGCAGGCAATAATGAAAAGAAAAAAGTTAAATAAAACTCAATGGCATTTAAAGAACATCCTTTCGAGTTAATCTCCAGAGTAATTCTATAACGGTGTCAGTCAGGAAACAATATCCCTAAACCTGCAGATTTTATATCCGAGGGAATTGGTCCGTAACCCCGTAATATTTTCCTTCGCTGACACTTAGCAGCAAGGAGTCACGGTATAATCCTTCCTAACGACCAGCTGTCGCGCCCTAAATCTCTAAGGCAAGCCGCAGGAGAGGCTGTAGGAAGTGGTAGCAGAGAAACCACTTCCCTGACGGCGGAAAGGTAGAATGTCGGAATGGAAGGGAGAAAGTTCCCGAGAAATGGCTCCAGGTAACGATCCTTGGCGTCCTGATACAAAGCCACAACATCGTAAAATTCTTACGTGATTTCACGGTGGCGTAAAGTGAGGTCGTTACATGGACTTACTGTTGTGTCGCACCAAAGTACAAATTTACCTGCTTAAAATCGCAATACCATCTGTAACTTTACTTGCAGTTTATGGCTTCTTCAAGACAGATTTCTGGGGGATATTAATATACGCACTGGCTTGTATCTTAAGCTTTATTGAGTGGGCCACACGGATATTTGTCTTCTAAATAGCCTTTCACAATTCGTTATCCGTAAGTCATCCATCAATTTTGACAACACATTGTTGTCCACTGCTGTTTAAGGGTTTCATCGGAATTTCTTTATTGACCTTGACCTTAATTGTGCCGAAAGTCTTTGAGAGATCTTATAATTTATCCACCTGCCGGTATAATCGTAGTTTCCAACAAGTTTATGCACATGTTTGTTGCTTACCCTGATTCCCCTAATAAATGTAGAAATCTACAAATATTCAATTTCAGAACGATTCTACTATTAAACTTTTTTGGCTGGTTTGCAATAAGTACGAACTGGTAGCATACACATTTCTTTAAGGACACAACAGATGTTTAGATTAATAGTTACCTTACAGCAAACTATTTCTATGCCTAGTTTTATTCTTGTCCATACAGACATTATTGTACTTTCCCTAATTCAAAGAATCACCAGCTGATTCCATGACGCCATCTTTAATTTGTACACTTTTTAAGCGTTTTAGTGCTACTGTAATTAATTATCTTGAGATTCTTTTCAAGAGAATAATGATCACAGAGGCCAAAAACGATGAATGAGTTGGACCCAAAGACATCTGTTTACAAAAGCAATATAACTAAAGGGAAACGACTATATTTATTACTTAATTTTACAGTTGGGTTTTTGAGATTTTCTTTTATTTCGCTTTCGTTCTATTTGAATCATTTATTGATGTCTGTGTTTAAACAATTTAATGAATGTTCCTTTCGTAAATTGTGAATAAATATATGAATACAAATTCGGTTTTCTTCATGCAGTGAAGTATTACAAAACAGAAATTTCTCCTTATTGCAATGTTCTTAAGTAAAACTTTCATTTGTCTACGTACGCAGTGAAATACATGTGTTGCCTTGTCATCGTCAAGAATGTTTTAAATTTACCGGAATCATTTATCACGTTAGATATTTTACTGCGATGGTTGGGACAGAATAATTGAGCACACTTCTAATCACTTGACGACGTCATGTTATTATGAATTACATCATATATCAGCTCTTATTTCATTCATCGTTGACATTACATCAATTACAAAAAAAGAAAAATCGAATTATATTCCTTGATTTCTATTTTATGAAATATGTTCATTCGTCAATTCACAGTCTACTTCCGTACAACATGGTTGCAAAGCCAGAAGAATAGTACCACTGACTGAAGTAACTTTTCTTTATTGAGATCCTTCTGCACTGAATTACATGATGGAATTGAAAATTACCTTACACCTTCGAATTTAGATTTTCTCGGTGCAACTTGATGATGAAGTCCTCTCGGGTTATTAGCCGAGTCAGGGCGTCGTTCTGTGGTAACATTTCAGCAAGTTTCCTACATGCCATTCTCAGTCGGAGGATGAAAAGTAGGCAACTTTTGAGAACTTTAGGAGGAAGGGAGAGGAGACATAAAATCGCCAGCAACATTACAAGTGGGAAAAAGTGTCACCGAAGTACTGCGAAACATTGGGGGCGCTTTTGAATTCATTAGAGATTGGGTTGAGCACTGCCAGAACCCGAGGAACTCGCAGCTCTTGCGCAGCTTCAAAATGTTCAAATGTTTGTATAGTTTATGGGACTTAACTACGGGGTCATGCACTACTTACGAACTAAGACGGCACCAATATCCATGCCCGAGGGGGGATTCGAACCCCCGACCGTAGTGGCCGTGCAGACCGTGACTGGGCCGGCCGCGGTGGCCGAGGTGACTGAGGCGCTCCAGTCACGGTCAGCACGGCCACTACGGTCGGGGGTTCGAATCCCCCCTCGGGCATGGATATTTGTGCCGTCCTAGTTCGTAAGTAGTTCATAAGTAGTTTGTAAGTTTAGGGACTGATGACCCCGTAGTTAAGTCCCATAAGCTTAACAAACATTTGTACATTTGACCGTGACTGGCGCGCCTCAGTCCCCGCGGCCAACGCGGCAGGCTCAGAAGTGATATCTGGCGTTCTGCAGGGAAGTGTTATAAGGCTCCTACTGTTTGTATGCAAATTATTTAACTGTTAGTAAGTCATCAGATCACAAGCAGTTGCAAAACCAGGTATATATATCTCTATGATACAAAAATTGGTGACTGACCCGAAACAATGGAAAGGCTGAAGTCATCTAAATTAACACATAATTTCTATTAAACTTCTTTTTGCATGATAAATCAAATCTAGTGGACTTAAATCCACATAAGTACGTTGTAAATACAATTACTAACAATTTGGAAGAACACACACAAAATATCGTGGCGAAGGGGAACCAAAGGCTACGTTTCAATTGGCAGAAAACTTAGAAGACGGTACAGTTCTACCGCCATATATAGCGCTCTCAGACACCCGACACATCAGTCGGCAAGACTCAACGCAAGTAAGAAGACCTCAGAAGATGTCCGCCGCAGCTCTGGACGAAACGCCAGGTGAATCTGGAAAGTTTTATGGACCACGGCCTTATAACCCGGAAGTTCTACCAGCAACTATGACATCCGGTTGTGAAACCCTTCATTGTTTATACAGTTTGTTTTCGATAGATAGATTAAAACCAGTACTTAAAAATACATTTTTCACGTTAGTCCAAAGTGCTTCTAACTTAATATTCGGTCAACTCACTGTGTTGATGTCTCTTCTTTACATGTTACTACTGTTTCTCCGTGTTGTTGGCTGGAGTTCGTTTGTTGCTGACGTGTGTTTGTTGGCTATATACAGCAACACGAAACAAAAAAAGACACGAAAATGCTGTACACAGCCGACAAACGCACGTCAGGAGCAAACGACCTCCAGCCAACAAGACGGAGAAATAGTAGTAACATGCAAAGAAGAGACATCAACACCGTGAGTTGACCGAATATTAAGTTAAAAACACTTTGGCCTAACGTGCAAAACGTTTAAAAAAAAACTGTTTTTAATCTATTTATCGAAAACAAACTGTACAAACCTTTGTATCACTTACAGACCACAGAATATGCTTTTAAAATAAAAATAAAAAAAGCGAAACGCGTCTGGTGTAAAATAAATCTCTTAATTTCAGTCAGCATAAGACAGATTACCTCTTATAATCAATTTTAACAGCTGCTGCGAAATATGGCCACACAACTAAACATTGTATAAACTTTATCAACTGTACTCCTTTGTGAAAGTCACATGTGCTGCCTCGTTCCATGGTTGTGGAGGTTTGCTTCCAAATTCATTCCTGCGGAACATCTATATCTATAAATGTGAATGTCTGTTCTGTGTACGTTTATCACGTCTGAACCACAAGACAAAGAGCTAAAAATTTGTATAGCTACTAATGTTTACCCGGGGAAGGCTTTAGGCACGGTTTTATGGCGATCGGATAGCAATTTATCTATATATATATTAATGTGAATGTCTGTTCGGTGTACGCTTATCACGTCCGAACGAAAATACGCAGAGACTTAAATATTTGTACAGCTACTAATTTATACCTGAAGAAGGTTTTATAGCGGTTTTATAGCGATCTGATAGATATTAATAATTTGAAGAATCTTACGCGAAATGCGAAACAATCATTACTCTTTGAAAAATTATATTTACTCTTTGAAAATGGTTTTATTGGTTGCATTGTTGCTTGAGGGATGATAATGATAAAAGGGTGGAGTATATTGGGATGGAAAGCTATCGGTGTATATAAAATTCTACGTGTGTGTTCGTTAATGTTTCGCTCTGCAGCGAAAACTACAGAACGGAAACGAATGGTCTATGTGTAATTGTTGTCCACAGTCTCCCGTTGTACACCATAGCAGTTCCATGCCGAAAGCTATAAGGGGGTGGAAGATATGGTGGTTGAAAGCCTTCAAATTATATTTAAAAATTTGGGACTGAAGGCCAGAATAATGTTTGCGACTCTATAGGTTACACACAGCGAAATGTCATGCCACAGACCATATCTTTGGTCTATACGTGCTACAATGTCTTCAGCTCTTTCTCGGTAAGGATAAGCATAGGAATAAGGAAATATAAGAATAAATAAAGCAGTAAAAAGAAATTTCTTTTAATACATCTGTTTAAAAAAATCGATTTGACGTTTCGCGCATTATCTATCACAATCAACCAACACGCGAGCGAGATTGAGCTAGTGATAAATATAAATGAATAATAAATTAAAAGTGAAAGTGAGTGTAGATTTTCTCGAGTAATGGGTGCGCTTTAATAATTGCTCCGGTTTAAGCAGGAAGCCTGTGGAGGAATTCGGAGACCGAGAGCTGGGTGTGGGCCGCGGCGCAGCTCGTATTTTTGGGGTGACGTCAGCACTAATCCCTGCTGTGTCGTGTCCGCCGCGGTGGATCAGATAGGAGGCGAGGCGGAGCGGGGCGTGCTTATCGTGCGAAGGCTACCGCTGCCCGCTATTCACTGCCGGAAATAAGCCGGGATAGAGAGCGCGTTGTTGCTTCTCTTCCTGCGATTCCGAAAGACTTGCATCGTCAGAAACAAAGAGAGCAACAGTTCGTGACAAATGCGATTGCCAACTCTGCTACCGAGATATTTTAACAGTATATTTGCCAGATTATGCAAATAGTTTATCTACACAAATACAAGTTTCATATCCCCACTCATAGCGATCACTATTCGTGACACAGCATAAAAGCTCCACGATTGGAAAAATAACACCTTACATTCAATAGAGTGCGCCTCGGTTGGACAGTGGTAGAGTGCCAGACTATGAATCCTAAGGTCGCGGGCTCTATACCCGCCAGGTCCTATGATTTTTATCTGACACTTTCCACTTCTTTCAAATCGCCGGCCACGGTGGCCGAGGGGACTGAGGCGCTCCAGTCCCGGCCTGCACGGCCACTACGGTCGGGGGTTCGAATCCCCCCTCGGGCATGGATATTTGTGCCGTCCTTAGTATTAGCTAGTTTGTAAGTTTAGCGAGTGATGATCCCGTAGTTAAGTCCCATAACCTATAGAGAAATTTGAACATTTTCTTTCAAATCTGGCAGTATTGCTCATGTGAAAAGTACCGAGTAGCACCTTGGTTCGGATCCCACGTTAAACAGTACGTCTCCCTATAACTAGCTGGGTAAGTCAGTTCAAAGGTCGGAGGAAGGCAACGGTATACCACCTCCAAACAAGACCATGCCTATTAAAGCACTGTGGTGTTCAAACCAATCTTCGGATTGTTTACTGATTCGCCTTTTTACATTCAGGGGAACCATAGTCAACAAATTCCATCATTTCAATAAATACGCCTGTTGCGACTGTTCACTGAGAATAGAAGAAACATTGTTTTTCCGAACATTCCATATATAAACAAATGGATCAATTCTGGTTCTCCAGTTATTACGAGAGCTGTTTAATAATGAAGAATCATAATTTTCTTTTGAGAAAATTATCTTCATAATTTTCATGGTCCTTCTCAAAATAGTCTCCCATAACTGCGATGCACATGCCGCAGCGTTTCTGACAATCTTCAAACATGCCCACATCCACTTTTGAGAACTTGTGACATTACAGATCAGGGGGAAAGCTGATTGTTTTCATGTGAAAAGCGCGTTTTGGCAAGCTGTTGGGTTTCCCAGCCAGCCGGCTAACAGTTTGGACCAAGTGAATTCTGTGCAGGTCGTTAGGAAAACCCTAATCTGATTGGAAACAGGAAACGGTGGTCTTGCATTAGCGAGGGCGGCTATCCCAGATTGCAATTGAAGTACAATATAACCACACACAGTATTCTTGAAATCCATATAAAACGAGGGAATGATCATATGGAAAATATATTAATATATGAATGGATTCAGACGACTTGGGAGAATCAAACCCCTTAATTACATTTTCAATATACCTTGGAGATAAAAAGCCGATAAATTTCAGTACTATAATGATAATAAGACTTATATTTACTATTATTGATATGTAGTGTTTATCAGTAACAGTTTATGAAGCAAATGGGCAGCATTGTACCACGCTACCTATCTTAAAAGACAGACCACGTTATTTCCGTATTCTTTCAATAAACTTTGTTTTACTCTCTTATTTTGCTTTTAGTTGAGGTAGTAATATTTTTGTGTCACAACATTCCACCACAGAATTAATATTATTCTTAATAACGTTCGTTTCATGTTGTAGACAATCTTAAATGTTTCACTGCCGACTAAAAATAGTAGATTTGGAGCATATAATTTCTACATACACAATCATATTTATTTGTGCACAAGAACTAAATATATTTGCATAAAAAGCCATGATAAATGTTAGTTGTGTAAGTATATTTCGACGGCGACAGTATATTTGAACAGTGAGACGCCACGCTTAATAGCTAACTGAGCAAAGAGCTTCAGTCTCAACCGATTTAAGTAGTGTTCAATATATATTTGTTTTTTAAATGTAAACCACATATGCAGGGAAGTGATCAGAGCATTTAATTCTGTGATATTCAAATGTATAATATTTTGTAAGGGAAATTGTATTTTAAAGATGAGGCTGTAGGATGAGCGGAATGATACAATTTGGAAGCAGGTAGAGCACGTTTTCGAATGCTTAGGAGGGGACTCTTAACTTGGACGCGATGGTGAGAGGTTGGAGTCGGCCGCAGTGGCCGAGCGTTCTGCGGCGCGCCAGTTACAATCTGCACGGCCGCTACGGGCGGGGGTTCAAATCCGTCCTCGGGCATGGATTTTTGTGCCGTCTTTAGTATAAGGTAGTTGATTAAGTAGTTTGTAAGTTTAGGGACTGATGACCCCGTAGTTAAGCCCCTTAAGCTTAACAGATATTTGAACATTTTGAGAGGCTGGGCCTCAGGGCGGTCTCAAGCCGCGTTACGGACTTTTGATTTCAAGAGATAGGCATGAGTGGACTTAGAAAATGTATGGGACTGTGACTACACAACTTAGTATCCGGTTGAAAAGAGGCAAGTTATAGACGGTAGTACGGCTGTGGAACTATGAGAATTCAGTGACTGTGTAGTCGGGTAATGACAAACTGTGTTTTATAACAAATACTGTAATTCAAATGTTCAAATGTTTGTAGAATCTGTGGGACTTAACCACGGGGTCATCAGTCTCTAAACTTACAAACTACTTATGAACTAGCTTATACTAAAGACGGCACAAACATCCATGCCCCAGGGGGGATTGGAACCCCCGGCCGCAGCGGCCGTGCAGACCGTGACTGGAACGCCGCAGACCACTCGACCACCGCGGCCGGCAAAATTGTAATTAATTGCGTATTAATTTGGACCTGCAATGTTCGATGAACATCATTAATTTACGAGTGATAATTTTGAACTTTTACTCTCGAGTGCGTTTGATACCTATTGCGCCTCTCATGGACTATAGTTGGGGAAATATTCAGTTAATTTACCGATGTATACAGTAGGACCACTTCCGCATTTTCATGTCCAAAAAAGTACTAAACACCATTTATAAAGAATTATTTTGTGAGTGAATCGCTTCTTTATCTTACAATCCATTTTTTTGGTTATTCATAGCTATAATTTATGTTTGTTTAAATATATTTTTCGCGTCATCTGCAAATTGATAGACTGGCTAAACTAAAAATTAAAAATTGATCTTATTTTAACAGTTTGGGTTGCTTTTTAGGGCATAGAAGCCGACACACATAACTCACCCCTGTCAACAGAGACAACGAGCTATAAACCTTTTACTACCCTGAGTTATGTATTTCCCAATTCTTGTTGCTGAGTCCGATAGGAAGGGGGCAAGCTCCTTAAAAATCGGCTCTGCAGCGTTCACTACTACTTCTGATGATAGATAATTAGTCTCCGCGGCTAAGCGCATTGAGGCGCTATGCTACGATGCGCTAGGCCGTTCCCAGTCGTGAGTTCTAATCCCCCTGGGGCATGGATGTTTGTGCCGTCGTTAGTATAAGCTATTTCATAAGTAGTTTGTAAGTTTAGGGACTGATGACCCGTAGTTAAGTCCCATAAGCTCTACAAACATTTGAACATTTTTTTGATAATGAATCCCTCGAATGCGTTTCTTTATGTTAGGGAAGAGAACAATGTCGCCTTGGGACTAAATCTTGACTCTAGGGAGGGTTAGGGATGCACTTCACGTTCATTTGGACAAGCTGTTCAGCAATAACATTGGCAGTATGCGGCCGCGCAATATCGTGGTGTGCAGCATCCAGCCTGCTTCATAGAAATTTCTGTCTTCTCCGCCTGATATGATGGACTTGTAATGCCCTTGTACGATTTTCCGGTTACTAATGTCTGTGTGTACAGGTACGACATGCTGATAAACCATTACATGAATATCAAAATATAAGACGATTATTACTCTCCTACCAGAAGATACTACTTTTGCTGTACTGAAGATTTGTCAAGAAGGACAGTTTCACACAGAGCTTTGCTCTTAACATTCAGGATTAAAATGACGTAGGCAAGATTCATAAGCAGTGATTACACTTGGAAGAAACTCCGGAGCTACCTTTAACATAACTGCATGCTTACCTGGACGCGAATGTTCCTGTCGGGAATCAACGAACTTGGAACCCATCGCGCACAAACACGTCTCATGTGTAATTTTTCTGTCACCAACGTGTGGGTGACACCCAATGAAATGTTCAGTATTTAGAAAGTGACATTAGGATTACTCATCGGCTTTTCACAATGACAACAGTTGTTTTCTTCCGGAAGTCCAGTAACTGGAGCACCGGGTTCATCTTCCTTTGATACGGATTGCCTCCCCCCTTTAAACATCTTAAACCACCTTCCAGCTATTCTTCAGGGAAGACGAGGCTCTCCAAATCCCTCCTGTAACACGACACAGGCCTCAGCTGATGATGTCTTGAGACGACAGCAGAATTTCAAATGCGCGTAATGTTCTTCGAGTGTTACCCACATTGCAGCGGTAGGCGATACTGAACGTGTCTGCAATTGATTGCCTCTCACAGGTGGGGACCCGGTGTCCCAACGACGTAACTACTGCGGCGTTGTTGTTTACCAATAATCGAACAGAATGTCATACGATTAATTTTATTGCGAGAAAATATGACAGTAAAAATTATGAACATTATTTATTGAATAGCCCTGCTATTATTAAAATGAACAGCCGATCCCCAGCATTTAAATCGAGGCACTAGTGATTCAATATATCCGACATTGCGCATGTGTTGCCTTCCTCGTTAGGCCGCAATACGGTTCGTGGTCTGTTCGATACCGGCGATAACAGTGTTATGACAATATGCTGGACAGCAGTTTCCAACATTTGAAACACGGCTAACTTGCTGAGATTTTAGTTATTTCCTTATAAAATTTTAGTAATTAATAGCCACTACCTTCCTGATTATAAGCTTCCATGACGAGTAATACTTTTCTAAAACTGATTGGAAAAACCTGGATTTTAATGTTGGTGAATGAACTTTATCCGGTTCTGTAAGAGATCTTTTGATGAGCTGACCGTAAGCAGGCACATATCAAAGTGGTTTTAATTACCATTTTTCCAGTGTTAAAATTCTGAAAGTTTATATATTAGTTTCTGTACAGAGAAATTACCTGAAGATATAACTTTACGTTGGGAAACCGAGCGAAGAAAGTTGAGTGACGCAGGAAACTTATTTACTGAAATAATAAAATTGAAAAAGAAACTACTTCTGAACTAAACATGAAGCTGTTGCAATGTAAAAGGCCACACCGCACGACACATGAAACAACAGACCTTGCCGCACCAAAGTGCTTAAAAGAGTGGAAGCCATAACTGGTTTCAATTATCTGCGAGATAAAAGAAGAATGTTCATAGTTTAATACTTGAAGACTGCAAAGCCTGTAGAGATAACGTTCAAGATGTAGTTGCGAAAAGTTCAGGAATTAAATTGAACATGATATCCCCAAGGCGTGAGTCTTTCAGAGGAATGACGAAAAACCTGAATCATGATGGTGTGATATGGCAATGAACCCCCGTCATCAAAAATACGTATCCAGTGCCACTTTGCTAGCTTTAGTGTAGGTTATTTTCCCATGCTGAACATTTTTATCTGGAAATATCTTGAAAATAAACTTTTGCACCCAACGCCTACGCCACACTCCATAACGGACGGCATATTGTTATTGACACACCGAAAAACACACAATAAAAGTTTAATAAGGTCTTCAAGTTAGCATTAATATTTATGTGTGGAGTAATTAATATTGACCACGTATACTGCAGTAGAAATAACACAATAATGACTCCCCAGTAAAGAAAGCCTCCTTAATCATCCTCTTATTAATTTACAAGTAATTTCCGCTAAGTTATACGGCAGGCCTTTGCGCACCCGAGATATGAAATAACCCCCACAGTAAGAACTGTGTTAAGCTTGAAACCTTGTGTGCCAGGCACTTAAATGTGATTTGCAGAGTATCTGTGTTGATGTAGACGTAGATAATTATTATTTGCCATTTTCTTGTGTTTGCGGTAGTACTTCCACAACCACATGACACCACTGTACAATTTAACTACGCTCTATAGGTACCAGAAGGGCTAATATCTTGCTTTCGAGTCCTAGAGTCAGATGTGAGAGTCAGAACATGCTGAATTAAGTACTGACTTTTGTTTACTATCATATATAAAACAACAATTCTATCCTGTTGACTTTTACGCAATGTCACGTTATATTTTAAACACTCAAGTAATGTCCGAACAAAAAATATCAACTTATAGTATGGAAAAGTGAAACTTTATATTGTAAGCAAGATGTAGCTTGAAATGTGGCGATTATTAGTTACAAAACAATGCACAATCGAAATTTTCGAAGGAACAAAATAAAGCGTCTTTCAATAAAGTTTTGAGATCATAAACTTTACCAAAGCGATTTCAATCAGGTTACGACTATTCTCAGTGCAACTATTAAAGTGTTGAAACTCATATACTATAAATATATTACATAAGCTCTACCAGGTGTGAAATAAACCTGGTATTTTATCCACTGAGCCTGCACCCCACACCTTACGTGAACAACTGTATGAAATTTTGAGCGTAGAAACAGAAAATGAAATTAAAAACGTGGTTCTAGATAGAAAAAAAAAAAAAAACTTTGACATCGATCATGCAGAAGAAATATTTAGGACGTTTCCAGCTGCGCACAGATACATTTCCCCTTTACTTACTGTATATCAAAATTTTTCTTACAATATTTCGGTAGTGTGATAAGTCGTCTCAAGTTAAAACATACCTGCTTTTTATATTTAAATCAGTGTTACACCGCTTCCGTTATTATCTGTTGTAACGTTTTATCTGTTGCACTAAAAGTAAACATAAAGCTGCAATGGTTCAAAAACTGTTCAAATGTTTGTAATCCTATGGGACCAAACTACGTTTGTCTTCAGTCCCTAATCTTACAAACTACTTAAACTAAGTTAAAGTAACCTAAGGACAACACACACATCCATGCCAGAGGGAGGATTCGAAACTCTGACGGGGGAGGCTCCGCGATCTGTAACGTGGCACTTCAGACCGCTCAGCTACTCCCGGCTGCAATGGGCATCGGTCCCTTCGGTCCCTTAGACAATAATTCAACTAGCTTATAATAAAGACAAAACACACACAAACACATATATACATGTATGCCCAAGGGAGAACTCGAAGCTTCATTTTAACCACTACATATCCCCCTGATATCATGCAGGTTTCTTTCTGATATCTTGGAAGTGACTATTCAGTTTTTACTTCAGCGAGTTCGATCTGAACATCCACTATCTTATCACTACATGTAAGCCTCAACATTCATTTGCAGTCCCACAATTCAAAAACTGTTTGCAATCTTATTTTTCTCTCTTAGTTTTTGTAAATACCGTGCATTACACATATTTCCCTATAGCTTACAGCTTTTCTCTTAGAATTTCGAACATACTACATAGTCGAACGCTATGTTTTGATCAAGAAACTCTTAAATGTATTGAGCTCTCAGTCTTGGTTCCATTATCAACCACAACGTCAGAAACATTTTATCATCTCTGCTGAAGCCAAACCGATCACTCTCTAACAGATATGGAGCAACAGAGTTCTCCACATCAAGGCGCCTTAGAGCGCACCGCGGCTCAATAGCATTTTTCATGAGTTGATGAGCTGACTGGCCAGTAGATCCCACAGCCATCTGACAATCCCGTCTTCAGAAGTGAGTGGATGACTTTTTCAGAAAGTCTCGCGGTACGGTCAGTCTCACACATTCTACACACTATGTTCATAGTCGTTTGGGTGACCCTTTTACCAATAAGGTTATATTTTTTGAATAGAATTCTATTATTGCATTCTGCTTTGATTTCAAGACACCCATGGTAATTTTAAATCTCAATTCAAAATCCCCTATGGCTTCCACATAGAACCAAATTTCTCCTTGGTTTATCAGACAAGTCTTCTTTCTCAAAGTGTCCTACTTTGCATTATTTCCAAGCATTTGCTGCTCTCTATATCTAGCAGTGAAATTCCAATTATCTCCTTAATGTTACTCGCTTGCTTTTATGTAGGTCTCCAATAATAAAAGAGACAAATTGGTCTGGGGTATTTGAGAAATATGAATAGGTGCGTTCTCTTGCTGGCGAACCACACTTCTCCTCCTAGATCCACGTTGTTTCCGTCTCATAGCTGGTTTCCCCTTGTTTAAAAGCAGGTCGTAGTAGTATTGGCTTTTCATTGTATGCTGCTCTTCTAGATAATTGCAAAAAAAGTGGACATCCAGTGTCCCAAAACATCGACAACATGTCGTTTCCTGCTGATGCTTGGATTTTGAATTTTTTCTTTACAGCCGAGTTGGTGTGTTTCTACTACATGCTTCGCCTTTTTCAATAGAGTTCACAATAGTGATCCCGAATTTCATCACAAGTTAAAATTTTCTTCACGAAGTGCTCACCTTCTCTTTCATAACGTTCCTTTAGCTCCGTGCACACTCTCAAACTTGTTTCCTTCTGTAACAGCCTCAACTGATTTGGGTCACATCGTGCATATCTATTGCAATCCTTCAGCTTGTTACAAGTAATGTTATGAACTGTACAAGTACTGAACTGAACTTTATCAACAATCATTTTCATAGTAGGTTTTCGAGGATATTGCAGAAGATGAGTTCCAGGAATGTTACCATTAATGGCACTGGAAAAAGTGTGTCCAGTCAGAAGGGAACTACTTAGAATGAGACAACGCTAAATTTGACTGAAACGGTAACATTTTTTTTCAAATAATTCTCATTATTTTATTGTCGCGCCTCGTACAATCTATTGTGTTCTGCGCGCTTCAATAATTCTCACAGTCAAGGATGGATACTGGCTAAACCATCCAAGACTGAAGCGTCGACACAGCTCCGTTTTCAACACAAGCTTCTATTCTACACTACTAGCCATTAAAATTGCTACACCAAGAACAAATTCAGATGATAAATGGATATCCATTGGCCAAATATATTATACCAGACATGCAATTACATTTTCACGCAATATGGGTGCATTGATCCAGAGAAATCAGTACCCAGAACAATCACCTATTTCCGTGATAACGTCCTTGATTCGCCTGGGCATTGCGTCAAACAGAGCTTGGATGGCGTGTACAGGTGCAGATGCCCATGCAGATTCAACACGAGACCACAGTTCATGAAGAGTAGTGACTGGCGTATTTTGACGAGCCAGTTGCTCGGCCAGCACTACCCAGACATTTTCAGTTGGTGAGAGATCTGGAGAATGTGCTGGCAAAGGCAGCAGTCGAACATTTTCCGTATCCAAAAAGGACCTTGCATGCGGTCGTGCATTATTCTGCTGAAATGTAGGGTTTGACAGGGATCAAATGAAGGGTAGAGCCACGGGTCGTAACACATCTGAAATCTAACGACCACTGTTCAAAGTGCAGTCGATGCGAACAAGAGCTGACCGAGACGTATAACCAATGGCACCTCATACCATCACGCAGGGTGATACGCCAGTATGGCGATGACGAATACATGCTTCCAAATGTGCGTTCACCGCGATGTCGCCAAACACGGATGCGACCATCATGATGCTGTAAACAGAACCTGAATTCATCCGAAAAAATGACATTTTGCCATTGGTTCACCCAGGTTCGTTATTGCGTACATCATCGTAAGCACTCCTGTCTCCGAGCTGATAGTCCATGCTGCTGAAATTGTCGTCAAACTGGTCGTGCAAATGGTTGTTGCCTTGCAAACACCCCGATCAGTTAACTCAGGGATCGAGACGTGGCTACACGATCCGTCACAGCTATGTGGAGAACATGCCTGTCATCTCTACTGCTAGTGATACGAGGCCGTTGGGATCCAGAACGTCGTTCAGCATTGCCCTCCTCAACCCACCGATTCAATATTCTGCTAATTATCATTGGAACGCGACTAACCCGAGCAGCAGCGTCGCGATACGACAAACGGCATTTGCGATAGGCTACAATCCAACCTTTATCAAAGTCGAAAACGTGATGGTAGGCATTTCTCCTCCTTACACGAGGCATCGCAATGACGTTTCACCAGGCAACGCCGGTCAACTACTGTTTGTGTATGAGAAATCGGAAACTTTCGTCATGTCAGCACATTGTACGTGAGTGCTATGAAAAGCTAATCATTTAAAAATCACAGTATCTTCTTCCTGTCGATAAATTTCACGTCTGTAGCAAGTCATCTTCGTGGTATAGCAATTTTAATGTCCAGGAGTGTACAGTCTACAATTTAGGAGTTGGAATTTGGTATTAATGACATTTGGTTGGTGCACAAAAGTAATTCGCCTCATACACTTATCCGTACACAACCACTACTGTGAAATCTTCGTTCGTGATTAAATGACACTATGCGTCTGATGGTGTTTGTGTTCGTGCCTGAATTTAATATAATTATTACTAGTATTATTACTTTAATTATGCTTTTTATTTCTATTATTGTTGTTACTATTACTACTACTGACATGTGTTTTGCAGTTTCCACGCGGGAAAGGCCGAGGGCTCCAAGGCGCCTTCCTGCGGAGTACAAGGCTGTTGTCCCGTAGGAGGTTCTAGTCCTCCCTCGGGCATGGTGTAATGGTTTCCCTTGGCAGAAGTTAGTTTAAGTAGTTTGTAGGTCTAGGGACTGATGAAAACTGCAGTATGGTCACAAAACATTTGAAAATTTTTGCTGCAGTTGTTCTTTATTCTCATGATCCGATTGTTTATTTATTTATTTTGAAACTGTGAATAAACCCTACTCGTTTGTTACGTAAACGAAGGAAAAGCAAACTGCTTTAAAATCGGAACATTCCTTTTACATTGGCCCATATAACAATTGCTAATGCGCTGCAGTAAAAATAGATACTATGAACAGGGCTTCTGAACAGCAGCCTCGGTATAAAAAAACTAACGCTCGGCCAACTTGCGTACAGGACCTCGACAAGATGCACTTTCACAGTTACGCTTTTCCTCTACTCCGTAGGTCAGATGTTACTTATTATTCACGTGCTTCTGGACGAGAGCACATGACACGAATTTTACCAAAGGTTTTGTTGATATTGTATAGTTATTCATCGTTTGGAACAATCTGACAGACATCTGGATGTTAGGGTATCAGTTTCCTCGTATAATTTCTCTTGTTATTCTGCTTCCGATGTAGAAATGTGTATCTGAATTAACGTTGGCAGTGTTTGATTGCCGTGGAACAACAGTTGAATAACTCTGTCATTAAGCTATTCACAGTGTCTATGCCCTAATTTCACACTCATAACTAACACTACTCCCGATATACCTGGTTTTACAATTGTTGTTGTTACCCCAGAATCGTTTCGGAAAAATTTATCCCGTTTCTGTACAGCTGGCTGTACAAAACGTAACACTAAGAAGAACCAGAGATATCACAGCAAAAAATTTTCTGAGACGATAAAATGTAAATCTAAGCAGAAACAAATTTGAAATGATTGTTGCCTATATTTATGGTTATAAACACTGCTCGATACCTCGGTATTAAATCAAAAACGTTTTTGATGTTTTGATGGAGTGCAGCAGTCCACGCTGCTTGGAAAATGTCAGAAGTTAACAGTCCAAGCCCAGTGATTCTGAAATGTACGACCAGAAGTTGCCAATAGGCGAGAGACCGAACAACAGGAAGGCCAAGGCGGCAGTCCGATTAGCTGCGAATACGTCAAAACATTGTGCCACCCGTGGTTAGTCGTTGTGTTGTTACAATGTTGTTGTCAGTGCACCGGCAGTAGGTATCAGGTGAGTGAGGGAGTTGGATCAAATACCACCCAAAACCATGATAAACGCTGCAGTATCGGTATGACAACGAGAATGGAAACAATTACTGACCGCAGGGTTTCCATTCTATAAAAAGGGAGAAATTCCTTTGAACACCAGTACCTGTGATTGAGATTGCTACCGATGCATGTGTAATAATTATATAATCATTAATATAATTTTGTACTACACTCGTCGCACATCGTCCTACTCCATTTTACTAGTGATTTGTACAGTGTGTTGTCTAACGACCATGTTGTGATGGAAAACAATACATTAACTGCACGGTGCAGAGATCCTAGCCTCATTCGGTGCCATAATAACGTTGAACTCAACGCAGGTGTCGCCGAGCTTGCTCTACACGACATGGACACCTCTGGCAACATAATCCTTCCGTCGTTGTATTCGTTTCCAGAGAGTTATTGACATGTTAGTTTATTCTATACTTTCCCCACCTTATGTTGAGTTGTATAGAGTGATTCAGGTGAATAGCAAATATTTTAGGAAGTGGTTATAGATGAATTGAAATAAAGTATTATATAACATTTGTCCAATTTCTATTAATAATAGAAATGTGGTGCTACAGAAGAATGCTGAAGATTAGGTGGGTAGATCGCATAACTAATGAAGAGGTACTGAACAGAATAGGCGAGAAAAGGAATTTTTGGTATACCCTGACTAAAAGAAGAGATCGCTTGGTAGGACACATTCTTAGACATCAAGTAATCGTACATTTAGCATTGGAGGGACGTGTGTGGGGTAAAAATCGCAGAGGGAGACCAAGAGACGCGTATAGTAAGCAGATTCAAGTGGATGTGGGTTGCTGTTCTTATGAGGAGATGAAAAGGCTTGCTCAGGATAGAGTACGGTGGAGAGCTGCATCAAACCAGTCTCCGGACTGAAGACCATAACAACAACAGTGCTTAGTAGCCACAAGAAATGTGAGGTAAAGACCAATGAGGACGTTCAGTGTTGAGTTACAAAACTTCCACCTTTGCGTTCTTTTATGAGGGCTGCACTATTTAAAATCCGAACGTTCAATTGACTCTTGTTTATTTTTCTCTCTGTAAGCTACGCCTTTCAATCATACTCACAGACCAAAAATACGGAGGGGAGGCGGGGGTAACGTTTCGGAACCTTTGAGATTAAGAGATCCGACCATGTCTACCGATGCGACTTCTGAGGAATGTTAGCTTTAAATGGTATGTCACGCAATGCACAGAATAAACGAGTAAACACTCTTGAATCACATAGTCATATGATGAAAGTAAATAGGTTAATTTGAGGGACGGATACGAAAGTGGGCAATGTGATTTTTCTGAGTAGCAAGACAGAATTTCC
The DNA here is from genome assembly GCA_026315105.1 of Locusta migratoria. Lineage (NCBI taxonomy): Eukaryota > Metazoa > Arthropoda > Insecta > Orthoptera > Acrididae > Locusta > Locusta migratoria. The sequence continues at coordinate 340,841,015 of CM048746.1, forward strand.
ATCACCGCAGAGTATTATGATTTAAACACTAAATCTGCAATGTTATTATCCTGCCTACCGGGCTCCCAAGGTGTTAAACATGTCAGTAATTATGGCAGTCACGGTGGCGTGGGAGTATCCGAGCGTCCGAGCAGTCTGTAGGGCGACGTTACGGATTGCGCAGCCTCCCGCGACGGAGGTTCGAATTCTCCCTCGGGGATGGATGTGTGTGTTGTGCTTAGGTTAGTTTAACGTAGTTCAAGTAGTTTGTAAGTCTAGGGACTGATGAACAACGTAGTTTGGTCCCACAGAATTACAAACATTTGAATAAATGCCAGTCACGAACTAGAAACAATGTTCGATGTGGTTTACAACATGGAAGATATTACGTAGTTAAGATAAAGGCCTATATATCATTTTGCGGCCTCTAGCCGGTAATTCAAATGAACCTGTCCTTGTATTAATGAATGTAAGGTAAACTAGATTTTTGTGTAAGTCATAGGAGGCAGTCTTAAGTCTCCCTCAGTTCATCGGAAACACCGAACACACAGTGCTACTCTTACCAGATTAGTTAGAAATACGTTCCAGCGAATGGTGATATATGTTCATGTCACGATATTACCACAGACCAAAACGCACAGCCGCGACACTCTCTTCTGTGTTGGTTATTGCCGACTGACACTGGCAGCGACATTAGCACTCCTAGCAATCTATATAAATAAAAACAAATTGCTGTTCATTAGTCTCGATAAAACTCGAGAACGTGTGAACCGATTTGACTAATTTTAGTCTTGAAATATTCATGTAAGTCCAGGGAGGGTTTAAACAGAGAAAAAAAATAGCAAAGTTGTCCGGAAAGAGGAAAATCGCGAAAAACAGAAACAGCTTTTTCCAGTGAGCTATCAATACCGTTCGTCCAATTCCGATAAAATTGTGTACATTTCATGTTGAAAGTAAGATAAAGGTTTGCATCAATTAAAAATTTGGAAAAGTCGTTCAGAAAGTAGGAAAATTTAGGAAAAACCGAAAGCGATTTTTTTTCTACGAATAAAAATAAATTGCCACATGGTTGTAAGAGCATGACGTGAGCACGGATTGACAGGACGAGGTTTGTATGAAATATTTCTTTATGGAAAATTGACAAATTTGAGAAAACTGAAAGTGCGTTTTTCAATGTGTTTTTTATATTGAATTCAACTCTATAACTGACTATTCGCACGACGGAGACGGGTAATTTTTTTTTTTTTTTTGTTTTTTTTTTTTTTTTTTTTTTTTCATTATGGTCTTGGAAAAGTTTTTTACTAAAAAATAGAGACATTTAAAAAGGAAAGTCGCAAAATTCGAACGAAGTTTTTTGTAAATGTGTTTCTAAACGTACTCAATACTATAAGTTGAGAGCCGATCTTCCGCTTGCGATAAAATTTTGATCATTTGACGTTCAACGAAAGATGAAAGTTCTTATGAACTAAAAATTCAAGAAAGTTACCCGGCAAATTAGAAAATTCGCGAGAAACTGAAAGAGCTTTTTTCAATGGGATATCAATATCATTCGTCTGGTTGCGACAAAAGTTTGCATATTTGACGTTTAAGTCAAGAGTAACGTTCTTATTACATAAAATGTTGGAAAAGTTTCCCGGAAAATTGGAAAATGCAGAAAAAATAGAAAGTGATTTTCTATGATATATCAATACCATTCATCTAATTCCGAAAAACTTTGCACATTCGACGTTCAAAGCTAGAGGAAGGTTTGAGTGAAGTAAACGTTTGGAATAGTTGGCCAAACGATAGGAAAATTTGTGAAAAACTGAAAGAGCTGTTTTCTTTGGGACATCAATATCATTCGTACGTTGCAATAAAAGTTTGCACATTTGACGTTCAAAGCAAATGCCTTTCTAAAGCTACGGGGCTAAAATACATACGATTTAAATTAGTATGATTCATATTAAGAGGTAGGTATAAGTGATACGACGTTCATCGGGTCATCTAGTTTGAAATATAATAATGATTTTTCGACATAATGAATGAAATAATTACTGTAATTATTGCGTTCCTAGCAGCAGCAAAACAGAAATAGAGGTAAATAATCGTGAAATAAATATAAAAAAGAGCCGAATTTCACTGATACAGTGGTATAAATAACAGCTTATTCACGAAGAGGTGTACGTGTATGTGGGATATTTGCTGCTTACTCTATTGAAAATAACAGGATATTAGGGAAACTTAAATTTTTGTTTTGGTTTGTTCTTGACATCATTGGTAGTTCCTTTGCCGTGTAATAGTTCCGTGTAGTGTTCAATGGATTACTTAACTCGTACTTGCCGCGGGCCGGCGGCGGTGGCCGAGGGGACTGAGGCGCCTCAGTCACGATCTGCACGGCCATTACGGTCGGGGGTTCGAATCCCCCCTCGGGCATAGATATTTTTGCCGTCCTTAGGTGTAGGTAGTTCATAAGTAGTTTGTAAGTTTAGGGACTGATGACCCCGTAGTTAAGTCCCTTCAGCTTAACAAGCATTTGAACTTGCCGCGGTGGAGTAGCCGAGCGTTCTAAGGCGCCTCGCTGTGGAGCGCGCGGTTGCTCGCCGTCGGAGGTTCGAGTTCTCCCTGGGGCATGGGTGTGTATGTTGTCCTTAGGTTAGTTTGTCTTACTTTAAGTATTTTGTAAGCTACGGTCTGATGACCACGCAGTTTCGTCCGATAGATTTACGAACATTCTTTTTAACTCGTCCTTATACCAGCATTTACTTTAAAATAGCCGCTGTGGAGTAGCCGATCGGACTAAAGCGCCTCGCTGCGGAGCGCGCTGTTGCTCGCCGTCGGAGTTTCGAGTCCTCCCTAAGGCATGGGTGCACGTATTAGTTTACCTTAGTTTAAGTAGTTTGGAAGCTACGGACTGATGACCACTCAATATGATCCGATAGATTTACAAACAAACATACTTTAAAATGTAATTACTTTTGCTTAAAAAGTGAACGCCTTGACGAATATTGCTGTTTGTGGTTCAGATATAGCAGTTTTATTGCTTTTGACGTACTATTGCTACAACCGTCAGATTTTCAGCATCAACTGTTGTGGCTCATTTGGTAAATTAAATAGTACAGGTATTACAGTCCTATGTACGACAATCACTGATGTGGCAGGAATTGTAATTAATAATCCTTAACGTTCCTTCCTGGATCATCGCTTTACGTTAGCATACGGGAGCTGATGACCTCGCTGTTGAGCGCCCTAAAACGCCAATCATCATCATCATCATCCTTCCTGGAAAACCGACGTCTTTCTGAAAAAGGTCTTCTGGTATTTACAAACAATTTTTTTTGTTCTTAATAGAAACTTAAATTATTCAATAAAACCTTTAGCTTAAATAAACTGTCCTGTAATGTATCCTTCCTTCCTTCCTTCCTAGGGCTTTTAGGATATATAAAAATTACAAAAGTAGAGTTATTTCTTAGTTATTATCGGTTCTGTTTGCAGAACTTACGTTTCCTATTAGAGAAACTGTGTTAAAAGCAAAATGAACCATACTATTTGCACTCAACCGATACCGTATTAAGAAATTTTAGCTTACCGGCCGCTTGAAGCGCTGTTGTAGCACTATATAACAAAATATAGTTAGTGTCGCGACAGTAAGTTAGAGTATGAAATTAGTATCCTAGACTATATTTAGACATTTAAAACACTTGATGCTTTTAGAGTCATTTATACAGTAGGCATATAACAGAAATACTTAAAGTGTATCCTGCTGCCACGATAAGGTCGAAGAATCAGCAAAATTCAATGACATAATGACACAGGAAGCAAGGGAAACAACGGCATAAAAGACACATAAACAGTAATTGTAGAATTTAAGAAAAGTCATTCAAATATGTTACGAATGTTAACAGGGAGTAAACAGTGTAAGTAATCATATTGCAAATGTTTCTATGTATGCGACGCACATATTCGGTGTCAATGACACTGATCTTAGCATCTGGAAGATGTAGATTTTACTGAATTTATAACCGTGTATCAGATCAAACGTAGAACGTGAATCACGTTGAAACATCCGTCGAAATTAATACAGTGCTACATTCATTCTTAATACACTTGGCTGTTTTAAATTTCATGTGGCACTCCTCTGCAGCTCTTTAATTATACATGCAACTCATATACATACAGTGGCTGCCCGGACAAGAGGGGAGGCTTGAGGTGCACGATTGACGAGTGTGTTTTAGCTACGCAGATGACGAGGGGCTGTTCTCAGCAGCATGTGCGTCAAACCAACGCTTACTTGATTCATTACTTAACTTGCAAATTTGGTTCTAACAGAACCTTGTTTTAAACAAAAGTGCTTAAGCGAATATCCGTGTTAATAATTATTTCTTGATTCTCGAAATGTCTGTAACGTTTCGAACTACAATCATATTCAGACATCCGTACATGACTGTAAAAATTAAGCAGTTAGTACGTCACAGAATTATATTACACTAGCAAACCAGGCAACGCTTCCTTTGTCCATCTCCTCCTCCACGCCACTCCCTCTTACCCCTCACCATATCCATCTCCACCCCTTCCTCTATGCGTTTATATCATCTCACCTTTTTAAATCCATTTCATTTCCCCATACTCTGTCTCCTCCTTCCCAGCTCTCTGATATTATCTATTGTTATTGCAATCGGAAACTTGGTTGGGGATAGAAGTCAAAATGGACAGAGTCAATTGGACACGGGTTATTAGAGAGACGTTTCGAGGTTAGTAGCTTCTATGGCCGCCCGTTTAATGGTTGCATTTTACGAACGGGTACGATTATAAGTGCAGGCAAAAACAACTTTCCTGTTTTATTTTAACAATGACTAGGTAGAAAAGAAAATAAAACCGCACAGCTTAGCATATTTTTCTCGCAGCGAGCAGTATAGAAATGTTTCTTATAAGACACGTATATCTTGTTTGATTGTCGTGAGTGCACTCATGCTCTCCCGATAATCCAAATGTAATCAGGGGCAACGTCCCAGAAAAAAATTAAGATTTTCGGGAGGCTTTCCTTGGTTGTAAGGTGTAAGCCAGAACTGGTAAGCCCCTCCCATTTATTCCAAATTGGGATCCCCTTTTGCCCCACTATCAGCTTATCCGATGATTGGCTGAATAGAACCGCGACTGTTTATGGGCAGGATGTCAAATAGCCCGATACACTCCTCAGAGTGGAGAATTAAAAGAATAAGGTTTAGTTAAGAGCTTTTCAATTACATACAAAGTAATTGTTGTATGATCATAAATAAATGATAGAAATTCCATATGAAACAAAATAATTAATTGAAATAAAGTAAGTGTAATGGCAATACAACGTTTCGAAAGTCTTACCGGTAAAGTTTCACAATCCGCGACACATGCGTGGTATAGCTATGTTGGCAACAGCTGCTGGATCGTGGGAATGAAGCCGACCAATCGTGGGAAAGCTTGAGATAGCCAATGAAATTTTAGATGGCGACAGTTTGTTCCGAAGCCAACTGATGCATCTGCTGCGTAATCGACTGCTGGATTGAGTCCGTACCCCAAAAGTTCAATTATAATTGCCACGCGTGGCCGTCTGTTTTGTCGACGACCCTAATTACTTCGTGCGTAAACTGCAACTGAGGGAGTCGAACTCGACTGTACCCTTTGTTTCAGAGTCATAACGGATCGCGCCTGAGAATTCCTTTTCTATTTACCTCCAAGCGCTGTGTACGATCTTCGTCGGTCTCATTGACTACGATCACGTAGTAAGATTGCGTTGCACGTACGCCGACCGATATTACGCCGACGCAATCGAGGCTTTGTTCTAAAAAACAAACTACGATCTGTGCTTAATTTGTTTGTAACACTCAAAAATACCACGAAATAACATCAATTCTATCTTTGCAATGCTCCAAAGATATGTTCACCACCGATAACATCATGGTGGTAAGAATAATACGGAGGGACTTGTAGAGAAACAAAGTTTCTTGTTAAATCTCTCTGACAGTTTTAACCTTGTGTGCATAACGCCATCTCCCTTTATTCTAACCTCCTCGGCGTATTTGTTGGTTCTGTTACAGCGTATTTGGACGCTAGGCGAGTAGCGAATGAACAATCTGATTGTTGGAGAATCGAGAAAATAATGATCTCAGCTGCAAGCGTACTTTCAGTTTTTCTCAAAATCTGATATAATACGCGGTCAAACGGGACAAAAAGTTTCCTATGTCCGTCTCCTGCTTGTAAGCTACATCCCCACCAATTTTGAGCAAAAAAAAAAAAAAAAAAAAAAGTTCAAATGTTTGTAGAGCTTGAGACTTAACTACGGGGTCATCAGTCCCTAATCTTACAAACTACTTATGAACTAGCTTATACTAGAGACGGCACAAACATCCATGCCCTAGAGGGGGGGGGGGATTCGAACCCCCAACCGCAGCGGCCGAGCAGACCATGACTAGCACGCCGCAGACCGCTCGGCCACCGCGGCTGGCAATTTTCAACCAAATCAGTTCAGATTAACACGACTTTCCTTTATATATATATACTACTGACTTTAGGGAGTGATTCACCATTTCGAGACAATACATTTATCAAGTCTTGTCGCTTGTACGACCGCAACAGTTTCATAAGTGTATCGAATGAATATATATACACATACACAGGGTCAGATATAGACTCTGACCGTATATCAGTGGTCATGAACTGTACGCTAGAACTGAAAAAACCGCTTTCCCCTGTCTCAAAGCGGCCAACCAGTCACTAGCGATCGCGACCTACTCGGTGTGACATGACGCGGACCGTTGTCAGGCTTTGTCTTTGGACGGTTTTGTCCTAGGCCACCTGTTGTGCCACAGTTATCCTCTCGCTGTCTGTTGTCTTCGTCTGGGTCGTCGAACTTGAGGTTCCGTCCGCCGTAGCGGACACAGGGCCGCAGTTGCCCTGCCGGCAGACGATAAGGCAGCCACTGTGCGGTCGGGCCAGATGGCTCGCTGCACGACGAGGACATGCCGGTATAGCGTACTCGACTGACGATAGATATTTCGACGTGGATTTGCATTTTCTTGAATACTCACATCCAACAACATCAGAAAAGTCGCGAAGTTCCCCAAATACTATTTTTGTTCCTCAGGGCGAGAACACTATGCTTCCGGTCAAAGTAAGATACATTGCACATCTTCCCCATTCAAAACACGGACAGTACGCTCACAGACAGTAATTCGACAGTGCGTATATCTAGCTAGCTGTTATTACACGTCACCTGACGCTGATGTCGGGTTTATACCAAAAATAGGGAGGTGGTCATAATGTTCTTTCTAATCAGTATGTAATTATAAAGTTATTAGTAGCAGTTTGGTTTGTTACCTCGCAAGTTTTTCATACGTTTTTTTTTCAAATTATTTATGAATTAGCGGAAGGAAGAAGGCTTAGGAAAGAAAGGATTGGAGCTTCATCACGGTCTGCACGGCCACTACGGTCGGGGGTTTGAATCCCCCCCTCGGGCATGGATATTTGTGCCGTCCTTAGTCTTAGCTAGTTCATAAGTAGTTCGTAAGCTTAGGGACTGATGACCCCGTAGTTAAGTCCCATAAGTTCTACAAACATTTGAACATTTTTGAATTTTTTTGAAAGGATTTTCACTGGCTGCATTAGGGCACCTGTGCTCGCCTCCTGTCCAACTTCTACAAGTCTAGCGCCCCTATCGTCCATTCCCTCTTACACACACCGTTACGGATTCCTGTGCGAGGTTGAACATATGGCCGCATCTGCGCTGAAGTAGACGAAGCGAACGCCGTCTTCACGTGTAAATATCATATATATTTAAAAGAATCTACGAAAACTGAAGTCAGTCGAACAGACCAAACTTCCCGGCAGATTTCCTTCATTAATTTTTATTTATTTACTTGCGTTTCTAGGGTGTTTATTTATCCTAAACTCTCGTAGACCACATCCCCTTCCCACCTCCTCAGCGTCCACCCGTTTCTCTCCCATCTCTCTGTTGGTTTCCACCTTTCCTCTCTTGGCAAAGTTTTCTGCAAAGTGCCCTCTGTTCTGTACCATACAAACATTTATGTACCCAGTGATCTTCCTCTTCGTTTTGAGGTCATGTGTGCAAAAAATTCTTAACGGTTGGACCAAAACTATACATTTTGAAACATTCCGTAAGTGCCCTTCACCACGTACCGAACGAAATTTTATACAGACAGTGACATTCCTCTTGTATTTAGGTAGATTGTACAAAATTGCATCAATATCGGAACAAAACTATAGATTTCTATGCAATAGAAATGACGGGTCACACTGAAAAACGCACTTTGTCGTTCTCAAATATTCTAGCTTTATTTTATACAACCCATGTTCTGAGCATAACGAAAACATAAAAAATAATAATAAAAAGAAAGAATCTGTGAAACCGATCGAGCCGTTCTCAAGTTATGGCGTGACCAAGGTATTTATGGATCCATTTTTATGTTGCAAAGTACCCTCCCCCATGCATCGTAGTAAACTTAAGACAGACGGTGACCTTCCTCTTGTTTGGAAGGTCAAGCGTGCGAAACGTCGTAAAATTCGGAATGAAACTATAGATTTCGTGAGTCTGTAGGATAAGTATGCTCTGCCAAGCACGAATCACAAAATACTTTCTTAGCTGACGTTTTTCACCTATAAACTACATTCCTGTCAAATTTCAGCTTCATAGGTGAAGTAGTTTTCGAGATTTCGTGTTTAGTCAGTGAGTGAGTGAGTATCCTTTCGCTTTTATATAAAGATTAACAAAACAAATTGCTTGATTTTTGATGCAAGAGAATTAAGGGACACTTGTAGACAAAAATAAATAGTAACATGCAAATCTCTAATGCTAACTTTATTTGATAACGGTCACGCCTGATGCGACAGTTTTACGGCATCTACAGCGAAACTGTTGTGAGCGGTAGACTTCTTTTCGTTCCATCAATTTGTGAGGGAGTGTGTGTGTGTGTGTGTGTGTGTGTGTGTGTGTGTGTATGTGTGTGTGTGGGGGTGAAATCAGTTACAAAACCATAAACGTCAGAAATTGCATGTAAACTTTGTTGCACGTCCCTAACTACTTCCATTTTCCAATAATTGATGCATAAATTCGGGTATTCTCAGGCGGTGGCCTCTCATTATTTATAACGTCATATCTCCAGAGCAATGTGTCTTGATCTTTTGTTTTTGGGTCAGGAACCTTCGTGGTCGTACGGTGATCAGTTCACCAAAGTTTCATTGCAATCGAATGAATGATTTATGAAGACATACAGGAAATTCACACAAACATTCATTTAACACACACACACAGACTTGTTTATTTATTTATTTATTTTGAACGGAAGGTATTCATCCACAGATTTGTCATCAAGTATCAGAATTTATATAACTTAACTCCCGTCTTCCTTCTTCTATACTCAAACGCGATTTCCTTCTGTATATTTCGTATGGGGATGTCCATGCTTTAAACTAGTCAGTCGCTCAGGCCGTTCTAGCCGGACGATTTCCTTCATTTTTGCCTTTAAACAAAAGGTATTCATTCGCAGATTTGTCAACAAGTATCAGAATAAACTTACGTCCCTCGATTCTTTATTTTTATTCAAACGCGGTATCCTTCTGTCCTTGCATTGAAAATTTTAATTGGCTTGTTTTACCACATCTTCGGTTCTAATCAAGGGACGCAGTTCATTTTGAGCTAACAAACTCTGCGGATCAAGCTGTTTCATTTTCGCTTTTAAGCAGTTTGCATTGATTGATTACGTATAATGCTATGCGTGAACATTCAACTTTACTTCCATTTTTCCTCAACATTATTGACATTCCACTAACGGTGCGAAGTATTCGCATGAGTCCTCTAGTTTATTATTATATTGGTGTCCGAAAGAGCATAAATCACACTAATATAACAATAAAAAGCCTAATTTAATCACAAAAGGAATTCTTTCGTCCCTTACACGTTACAATCACGATGAAGTACATGAAAAGAAAACAACAGAAAAGGTCGAGATGATACCGTAATCGTTGTTTTTCAAGCGGTCTTCATAGAATACTTAAAACATAGGTATGCTGCAAGTATCTTAGTTCCAACAAGAGTTCCATTTTTAAATTTATTTGTTTGTTACGTACTTCAAGCAGAGTCCACACTGTGAGAGAGTCTTTACAGATTGCTTCCTGAACCTGGTATTTTCCAGTGTCTCCTAGTCTCTTTAACGTATACAAATGTCTTTCATGATGATTAAACCAAATGTCTGTGATGATTAAATTGTGCTCTGCAAGGAATTCTACCAGGCGGTCTCCTATTTCATTTCTTTTCTCCAGTCCCCCTTCACCTACTACATTTCCTTCTCTTCCCTCTCCTACTACCGAGTTAGTCTCCCATCACAGACATGTTTTCCTCTCCCTTACATGCCCGAATAATTTCTTTTATCTCCCCGTACATTTCTTCGATCTCCTTATCACCAAAAGAGGTAATTGGCATGTAAATTTGTGCTACTGTTGTCGGTATTAGCTTTGTACGCATCTCTGATACGATAATGTTTTCATTATGCTGTTCGTAGTAGCTTACCCAGATTCCTATGTTTTTATTGATTATCGGACATACTCCTGCGTTCCTTCCAATTCTTTTTGTATTTACAAACCTGTAGTCACTTAGCCAGAAATCCTGTTCAACTTGTCACTGAACTAATCCCCATCGTATCTTACTGTAACGCATCTATTTCTCTTTTTAAATTTTCTAACTTACTTACCTGATTAAGAGACAGAACATTCCACGTTCCGATCCATAGAGTGCCTGTTTTGCTTCTCTGGCTGTGATGACGAGATCCTCCTTAGTAGTCCTCGCCAGGAGATACGAAAGGGGGACTATTTTACCTGCGGAAAATTTCACTCAAGAAGACGCCATCATCATGCATTAATGCAGTAGAGCTGCAAGTTCTCTGGAAAAGTAACGCCGGCCGCGGTGGCCGAGGGGACTGAGGCGCTCCAGTCACGATCTGGACGGCCGCTACGGTCGGGGGTTCGAATGCCTCCTCAGGCATGGATATTTGTGCCGTCCTTAGTATTAATTAGTTCATAAAAAGTTTGTAAGTTTAGGGACTGATGATCCCGTAGTTAAGTCCGTTAAGCTATACAAACATATGAACATTTTTGAAAAGTAACGGCTGTGGTTTCACTTTCCTTTCAGCTGTTCGCAGTATGACAAAGCTACGTTAGCTGTTACAAGCCCAGCTCAGTGAACCATCCAGACTATTGTCCCTGCAACTACTGAAAAGGCTGCTCCCATCTTCAGAAACCACATGTTTGTCTGACGTCTTCACACGTACCCTTCCGCTCTGCTTGCACCTTCAGTAAAGCTATCTGCATCATTGAGGCACACACGCCACCACAATCTCGTCCAAGTCTGTGTTTTATGAGGGCGGATATACGAACAAAATTGCAAACATAGTTGTAACTGAAACTTCCTGGCAGATTAAAATTGTGTGCCGGAACCGGTACTAGAACCTGGGACCTTTGCCTTTCGCGGGCAAGCGCACTACCGACTGTGCTATCCCGACACGACTCACTATGCCGCCTCACAACTTTACTTCCGCCAGTACCACGCCTCCTAATTTCCAGTAGGAGTTGTAACTACCATAAAAAGTTGAGGTAATACTACATTTTAGTTTTCAGTCGTCTGGTAACTTTGAGACTAGTGTAACTACACCACCAAGTACTTGACAAAGGAAGTGCCCCGCCGTTAGTTCTAGCTGACTTCTACCAGAGGCAATTTGGTGGTGTAAACCTGTTTCTTTGTCGGCTAATGGCGTCCACACAATGCCGAAAGAGAGCTGAGCAGGAATGGGGGACGTATCGACGCTCTCGAGAATGCTCTTGTCAGCGAAAGCGAGACGAAAAGAAATGAATGACGCGGCCGCCCCGGAGCGCAGCCCCAGAACAATAGGCGCCGGGAACACTGTCTGTGCCGTGCCGTGCCGTGCCGAGCCGCGCAATAAGCACTGCCGAGTGCCGAGCGCCGCCGACCCGAGCCGAGGCGACGCGTGCACCGCGGGCAGTCGCGCCTGAAGGGGCCGCAGCGCTGCCGTGGAGTGGCTGTTCAGGCGCCGCTGTGGTCTCTGCCGGCATCAAGTGACCGGCGCAAAGGCTGCACGCGTATTCGCCGAGGGCCTCTAGACAAAACAACCTTTGATCTCGGCAGCGGTGCACGCTGCCTATATCAAAGTTGTGGTCCATTTGTGTGTGCCAGTGTGTGCTAGTTCAACAGCTGTACTTTCTCTTTTCTAGTTTGTTTTCAAACTTTTAAATATTTGTTTATTTATTTTGCTCACAGGAAACGACAGCTTCTTGTGATAGGTGAACGGCACCAAATATAAATAGGTCCTCCTGGACTGATACGAAACATCGGAAAATAAAGTTAAAGTAACGAGTTCACCGTAACTGGTCTACATCTATATGGGATACCCTGTGAATCACATTTAGGTGCCTGACAGAGGGTTCATCGAACCACCGTAAAACTATTTATCACCCATTCCATTCTCGAACAGTGCGAGGGAAGAAAGATCACTTGACTCTCTCCGTTCGAGATGTAATTACTCGTATTTTATTCTGGTGATCATTTCTACCTATGTAAGTGGGAGTCAACAATATATTTTCGCATTCGGAGGAGAATGTTGGCGATTGGAGTTTCGTAAGCAGCCCACGCCGCAGCGATAATCGCCGTTGTAACGATTCACATCCCAAATCCTGTATCATTTCCGTAACGCTGTCTCCCCTGTATCGTGACAATACGAAACGAGCAGTCCTGTTGCATCCTTCAAGGGTTCTGCCAATAGAACGCAGTCTCTCGGTCGCCTTTCCGACGACATTATCTACGTGTTCTTTCCAGTTTAAGTCTGAAGTAATACTAATTCCTAGGTATTTAGTGGAGTTTACGGCCTTCACATTGATTGATTTATCTTGTAAACAAATTTTAACGGATTTCTTTCGCACTCATGTGGAAGACTTCACACTTCTCATTATTTAGAGTCAGTTGCCAAGTTTACACCATAGTGATATACACATTGTACTGCAGTTCGTTTTGATCTACAGATCATTTTACTAGACGGTAAACAACCTAAGAGAGCTACCAAGATTTTCCCCTATATCGTTTACGTAAATAGGGAACAACAGAGCAGAAATAACACGCCCGATATCACATCTGTTTTAGTCGATGCTTTACCATCGATTACTACGAACTGTGTCCTCCAATCGCAAATTTGGGGTGATATACAATAACCACGCAATTTGATTAAAAGCCGTTTGTGAGGTACGGTGTCAAAAGCCTTCTGGAAATAAAGATGTACGAAATCGATTTGCGAACCCTTGTAGATAACTTCGTGTGAGTAAAGAGCTAGTTGTGTTTTGCATGAACGATATTTTCTAAATCCGTGTTGACCTTGGGTCAATGGTTGGCTGATAAGCTATATCTATTTACAATGCACGGTCTGATCATTGAAATCATTTTCATGAATACATTTACTCATATTTCGTTGTTTGATCTGGGTATGCTTGCCACGGTTGAGTGGCCTAGCGTTCTAAGATGCCTAGCTTCGGTGTGCGCCGCAGCTTGCTGTCGGATGTTCGAGTCCTCCCTCGGACATGGATGTATTTGTTGTCCTTAGCATGAGTTACTGTAAGTAGTTTGTAAGCCTAGGGACTTATGACCAAAGTAGTTAAATCCCATAGATTTACAAACAATTTTTTATTGGGGTGTGTTTGGACAGTTCGTTTTACTTTAATAGTAGCACAAATGGAGTAATATTTCGATGAAAAACGGCAAGGGTACTTCGAATAAGCAGTCTATTCGATATGACAGACCAGCGCCACCAGTGATTTAGAACACTCGGAATCGCATGAAACCATGCTCAGAATAACACTCAATCATTAAAATAAATTTTAAAAAATTCCTCATTGCAGATATAAAATCGAGAGGTATTATTAGTATAGGGACAGAAATTCAGTGACGTTATTGTATGATTACATTTCAAATAACAATGTCAAAAACCTTCTAATGGAAGTAAATATAAGAGTGCAAGTTGATGTGGCGTAAAGTCAGCACTAGAAGCCAGACGCACGACAACGATCATGAAGAAGGCAGTGGACGACCGGCTGCCAATCGTATGACGACAGCGCGCCTCCTGGAGGGAGTAACCTAGAAGCGTGCCCTCTGCGAGAAGCTGTATCTAGGCCGACATGCGTTTGGAAGGGCACATCTGATCTCGGTTCCGAACTAGACAGTGACTATACTACAGCGCAGCTAGCATCGAGGAAGAAGACGCTGCCACGAGAAGAGACAGACAGACGACTTTCTCATAAGTTGAGTAACTGTGTAAATATTAGTGAATAAAACTTGTATTACCAATCTGTATAGCTGTTTTAGCTGTCCACGCATCCCACTCGTCCTGACAAGACCCTTTCATTAGGGGAAATAGTGCAGCGTACAGGGAGAAAAGAAGCATAGCTACATTGCCAACCTGTTTCCAGCCACAGTGGCGAAGAAATCGTGACAGGAGGCAGCAGCGGCAGCTTCTAATTTGTGTCCTGCAAGACAAAATCAACTACAATCAGTAAGAAGTACAGATTCTGGAGGAATTAGTTGTCTCATAATTTTCAGCTTTACTTTCCGGACTTTGAAATAATCGCCTCCACTGACGAGGCAAATCATATTGTTACTTTATACTGGCACTAGCATTAGCGTCTCCTTTCCACGGAGCCCACAGCCCTTCTGTCAGACTTCCTGAAGTTATGTTTATACTTTTATAATCTGATGGGTATTCGTCGCATAATACATAACCATGCTTGTATATTAACATGATTTCTACCCCATAGATTAAGTTGTAACTGCATTGTATTATTTTTCTGAAACAGACATATGATTGAAAGGCATTCGATGGAAACTTTCATAGGCACGAGCTCTGTAGGAGTTCAACATGGAAATGCCTCTGCAAGTAGGGCATAGTGAAACACGCAACAGGATCTGTACAACCACGAAGGCAGAGCCGGCCGCGGTGGCCGAGGGGACTGAGGCGCTCTTGTCACGCTCCGCACGGCCATTACAGTCGGGGGTTCGAATCCCCCCTCGGGCATGGATATTTGTGCCGTCCTTAGTAGTAGCTAGTTCATAAGTAGTTTGTAAGTTTAGGGACTGATGACCCCGTAGTTAAGTCCCATAAGCTATACAAACATTTGAACATTTGAACGAAGGCAGAAGTTTTGGGCATACATCTCTCTTAGAAACTATTTATTGTATGGAATGACGTCCTCCCACATATATTTTCAACGATTGTTTACAGCAGTTGTTCAGTTGCACACTTATTGAGCCTACCTACTTCGGAGGACAATTTTGCCCATAAATTCAGGAATCTGTTACAGTAACGGCGAAATTAACCGTTCTAATCATGTAGGACTGGGATGCTACTACATAAAATCTGTCACACAGTAAAAACATTTTAGGCAGCCTCAGAAAATAGGCAATATAATATTACAGCATCGTCAATAATTCTATAAGCGTTCCTTTTATTACTATTTGTGAAATAGAAAGCGCTAAGTGAATTCGCCTTAAAGACTTTCATTACTTCTATCACAGATAAAGTTTTACGGCTGAACCTCCTCAACAACACAAACATCTACTGTAGCTCCCTAATATGTGCATAAACCCTATAGGTAAGTAATGCGTCATTCACAGTTGGTTAATTTCAATGATCATGTGATAGACTTACCAGTAGATACATTACGGTTTTTAATGCTTGCGGTATATGAAGAACAATCATAAAGTAATTTTTGCTATTCTTTTTGAAAGAGAAGGTATCATGTGACACAAATCAATGACGCATAAATCCACATCATTTGCTGGTTAGCCATATTGTTCTGGGATACAAGAAATGAAACTATTACTTACATCCCAGGGTACGGAGATTTAATACAGTCGTTTGTTATAGTATATGTGTAACCGAAGACAGCGGTAGCTGTTACGCAAATTGCTACCACAATAGTTTGGTGATTCTGTGGTATCCGTCAACATGTACTTGACGAATTTTTTGACTGCACATGTCAAAACTGCGGCCAATGAGGGTTTGTTTGAAGTAAATGGGTGTTTCAGGAAGGAAGAGTAATACTTATAGGTGGTGTTAGTATAGACCAATTTCATTAAAATGTCTAAAGTGTCTAACGTTTATTAGAAGAAGAGATTCAGCAGTTAACATGTAATCGAAACAAAAATAAAGCATAAGTAAAAGACGACAGTGCCTTTGATTTTTCTGTCAAACTTTGATAGAACATCATGGTAATTAAATTACACTTTTGTTTATGTTTTGGAGTTTAATTTCATTTAGTTACCAAGTTTTAGGCTTAAAGAGCCATCTTTAGACCTTAACGTCTGAAGATAGTGTTAAGCCAAACACCTTTTAACTAAATAAAAATAAACATGTAAAACATAAACCAAATTTTGCTTTTAATTCATTATAATAATGTTGTAACAAAAACTGACACATGATACTTTGAAAGTGTCCTCATTTTTTGCTTTACGTACTAATAAATCTGTTTGTGTACTTAATAAAAAATTGGACAGCAGTTAAAATATTTACTGTTCTTCCTGAAACCCTTTGTATCTTACATATAGAGGTGAATTATTTCGTCTGCTTTACAACATATTACATACTGAGGGGAAGTAGTTGATTTCGTTCACTGATCTCACAATTGAAGACTCTTCCAGAAGTTATCCACAATATGACATAAATTACAAGTTTTCAATTTTATGAATTCAGATTTATTTCAAAGCTATCTAAAAATTACGCTTTTTAGTTATTTTTAAGGTACCAGGCGGCTACTGTCATCATGAAGTCGGGCCTTCGTAGAGAACAGAAAAAGCCTTACAGAACTGACATACGATAGCAGCGATTCAAGACTTTGATCGTATGAATGTCTGTATTAATGCTCAGAGTGATTATCTAAGCATATAATTTCTTGTAACTGAATAAAGCTTGACATTTTGAAACTAAAATACTAGTCCTTTTGTTTTGTTATGAACAGATTTAATCGTTGAAAGGTAATAATTGTTTTATAAAAGAAGGAAGGAATACTATGGCGACCTGATATCGCTACCATTCGCAATTTTATTAATTCAACTATTTTAAGATGTATTTCCCGAATAAATTCAGAGTTGTGGAAGGATGTACCTAAGCTGTGGCGACCTGCGAATGCTGACTAATTTACATCAGACAGGGTCTCTGAGGACGGTCTGGAAACCTAACATACAGCTGCACAGCGGTAACAATATTGACAAACTTTACGTTTCCCTCAAGGTACTGATATTTTTGTTACCAGTTAAATTAATACTTAGGCTGTAAATCAACTGAGGTCTTCAAAAATTACCAGACCAATATAAGGCAACAGTAAGAATAGTTTCTACTACTCACCTCAGCATGTAAAGAATTTCACCGTCAGGATGGATGCGTACCAGTACATTGGGTACCGTCACGAACTGGAACTCGGCGTGCTTGGCGTTTGGGAAGTACACCTCGGGCTTCCATATGGCTTTCACCAGGTTGGGGTCGTTCAGGTCGAGAGGCTCCGTGATGTTGGAGTGTCGGAGGCGGGAGTCCTGCCACTTCTGCCGCAGGTACAGGTCCACCTCGTAGTCCTGCGAGAACACAACCAAACAAGTGAGAGCACATGTAGCAGACAGCGACCACTCAGCTGGACATGACTGACAGCATGAGAACAAATCGATATTCATTGGGAAGTACAATATATGACAGCCAAGAACCATTAACGAACATAGTTTATGGTCAGTTATCGCTGAAAAAATTAAAGAATGATTTTAGTACAGTGTTTTGTGACTTAATCAACAATTTTATTTATTACCATATCGCACTCGGAACACTATAAAATGCGATAACTTTTTATTAATCTTCTTATTAAAACCATTTTCTTGTCGGATTGCTGGTTTCGGCATTATGAACTTCGTGGATATTGCTGAACTAGGAATCCATTTGAATGATATAGCTACCACGGAGAGACTATATACCTTTCACGAGTTAATAAAAGCCTTTTTTCCTCGAAGTGTCAGTAGATTTAAATACACTGCTGGCCATTTGAAATGAAAAACCAAGAAGAAAACGGAAATAGAACGGCCAACACATGATATCTCGTAGTAAATTTGGCCGTTCTATTGAAATGACACCCTTATGTGAAACGAGTGATAGACGAAATAAGTATCGAAAGTAGCCGCGGTTGCACACTATAACAGCTGCTGCACCCCTAAGAATTGAATAAGAGATTCTGAACATATTATTGTTGTATAGCAGTTAAGAGAGATTGTCCAGTGGCTGTCTTATGCATCGCCTAGCGAAAACATCTGGTAGGTGTTTGCGAAATGACTATCCTGGGATATACCACATTGTGCTAGGCGCAAATAGGATTTCAGGTTTCATCGTGTACTACAGGAGATCTTCTTTCGCAATCCGTGGAAACAGCATGAACTGATATGCCGCAACAACACGTTCACAGAGTTTTAGATTCCATGTTGAAAGGTAGAGCAGTGTTTATAACCTACAATGGCGGAAACTGTCGATAGTTATTTCATCATCTTCCCCATATCATATGAGTATGTATACTATGTGATCAAATGTATCCTGACACCCCTAAAAAGATACTTTTTCCATCTTAGGTTCATTGTGTTGCCACCTACTGCCAAGTTATCCATATCAGTTACCTCAATAGTCAGTAGACATCTTGAGAGGGAAGTATGGAGCACTCCGCAGAACTAAAGGACTTCGAGCCTGGTGAGGTGATTGGGTATCGCTTGTGTCAAAACTCTGTACGTGAGATTTTCACACTCTTAATCACCCCTGGGTCTACTGTTTGTGATGTGATAGTGAAGTGTTAGCGTGAAGGGTCACGCACAGGATTAAAGCGTTGACAGACAGAGACAGTTGAAGAGTGTTTGACGGTGTCATAGGCAGGCATCTATCCAGACCATAATCACACAGGAATTCCAAACTGCATCATGATAGCCGCCAAGTACTATGACAATTACTCGGGAGGTGGAAAAATCGGGTTTCGTCGGAGTTGAAGCCCTTCCCTTTGAGATGGTTTTTAGCGGACTAAACAGATGGAAGTTACAGGGCGACATTTACTTGCTGTAGGGCGGTTGCTCAAATTACTCCCACTTGAACTTGGTCAGTACACTAATAATAATAATAATAATAATTTGGTTTTCTTTTTCGCAGGACCTAACTGAGGACCTCATGGTCATGGAACAAGTCAATGCATGAAGTTTAGCACTGGTAATTGAAAAACTTTACGTAGTCCTATTCACATGACAATCTTAAGACTAAGTGAAAAAAAAATTTAAAAAAATCAATAACCAAAAAAGAATTAGCTTAATTGTTTAATTTTCCAGCAGTTCCTCGACAGAATAACAGGAGTGAGCCATGAGATAACTCTTCAATTTAGATTTGAAAACGCGTGGGTTAGTACTATGCTGCAGAATACTGCACACCTTTCTGCGAAAGGGTGGTGTGATACAAATGTAGATTCGACTGCAGGATTGTATTCACCTACTGAAAGCTATTAATTCGTTGGAATACGCTGATATTGGTAACAACAAACGACATTTAAGAAAATACGTATTGTGACGCCGGTGTCAGAATTCTCAGACTATTGAAAAGGGGTCAACGTGATGTTCTTGAACTTACACCAAACCGCCTGTTTCCGAGCCAAAAATATCCTTTTTGTGACAATGAAGTTAACCCAAATTTGTTATGTGTAATCAAAACGTCAGCTTTCGATAAATTATTATGTATTAGAAATTGTTAAAACCGAATTTTACTGCGATATAATATTAATTTGTTTCCTAGAATCCATGAACGTATCTCTTGAACAGCTTTATTTGATACAGTGTAAACAACATCCTTCATTACAAAGATGGTAGCATCAGCAAACAAAAATATTTCACAGTTATCTGTTCTACTCGAAGGCATATTATTTATATAAATAAGAAACAGTAGTGTTCCCTAAAAAGACCCCTGGGGCACCCTACACTTAACTGTGCCTCATTATGATCGTACGTCACAACCATCTTCAACACCGTGCTGAGTTACCGTCAGCTGTCTGTTATTAAAAAAAGAGGTGAACCAGTTGTGAGCTAATCATCATATTCCATAATGTTCCGCAACAATATCTTGAGATCAACACAATCAAATGTCTTTTTTAAATCAAAGAAGACGCCTAATGACCGTAGCTTTTTATGTAACCCATCAAGTTCCTCAAAGAGAAACGAAATTATACGATTTTCAGTCCTTAACCCACTTCTAAAATCAACTGTACGTTTGACAACAAATTATGTGAGCTGAAATGATGAATTAATCTTGAATGTCCCGCCTTTTCAGTGACTTTAGAAGAAAAACAATGGCACAGAGACAGGTACTTAGTTGTGTACATTATTCTTTTCTCCTTTTTCATAAAGTGGTTTCACTACTGAGTACTTTAATCTGTCAGGAAACAGACCATTCTGAAAGGAAAAATTACAAATGTGGCTTATTACTGGGTTAACATGGAGAACAGTAGAATTCTGCTAGATACCCCACCATATCCACAAGAGTCCTTAGTCTTTAGTGATTTAATTATTGACTCAATCGCCGCTTTGGCAGTATCACGGAGGATCATTTTAGGTAACAGCCACGGACAGCTGTTTTCTAACAATGTTATATGATTACCTGTAAAAACTAGGGTTCTGTTTACTTCACCTGCCATATTCAGTAGGTGATTATTGAATACTACACATATATCTAAATTATCAGTAACAAACATTTCTACTATGCACTAACATTATATCCTCTACCGCCTGCTGCTGACCAGATACTTCCTTCGCGACTGACCAGAGAGTTTTAATTTTATTCCGAGAGTTTGCTACTCTTTTTGGTTTACCAAATACTTTTTGCTATCTTAATTACTTTTTCAGAACCTTCTATTGAGTTGTGGCTATGCCGGCCGCGGTGGACAAGCGGTCTGCGGCGCGCCAGACTCGTTCTGCACTTCTGCACGGTCACTATGGTCGGGGGTTCGAATTCCGTCTTGGGCATGGATATTTGTGCCATCCTTAGTATTGGCTAGTTCATAAGTAGTTTGTATGTTTAGGGACTGATGACATCGTACTTAAGTCCCATAAGCTCTACATACTTTTGAACAGTTTTGTGGCTATACCCTCGACAAATAATTAGAAGTAGCCGCGCGGGGAA
This sequence comes from Locusta migratoria, assembly GCA_026315105.1. Classification (NCBI taxonomy): domain Eukaryota; kingdom Metazoa; phylum Arthropoda; class Insecta; order Orthoptera; family Acrididae; genus Locusta; species Locusta migratoria. Next base: position 340,862,233 of record CM048746.1, read on the forward strand.
GGCCATGTGCTCTAAGGCGCCTTGCTGCAGAGTGCGTGGCTGCTCCCCGTCGGAAGTTCGAGTCCTCCGTGTGACATGAACGTGCGTTATTCTAAGTGTCAGTAAGTGTAATTACGGTAGATTGTAAGTCCATGAAATGACGACCGGTGCTTTAGAAACATTTGAAAATTTCAATAAAGAGGAAATGATGTAGTAATCTGGATAGAATAGCTTGATAAACATTCTGCGACACTGGAAGAAGAAACGTTGTTATTAGGTAATCGCTACACCTGTTACCCGTTGATTGATAATCGGTGAAGATGGCTCTTCAAAACTTTAATGTTGAGATTCTCATCGACCCAAACACGATTTTTGGGATTAATTAGCATTGCGTCTCTGTTGAAACGAGTTTGATCCATGAAAAGGATATATGCAGAAACTGTGTGTGTCATCTTTAAGCCCCTGAAAGAACCACTGACTACCCACTTCACGATGTCTGATTTGAGGTGAAGTATGCAGTTTTTGAGGAGAGTAGGGGTGTAGGAGTATTTCCCATATTACATTGCACATATTGTCAGCGAATCATTTAATTCGCATGCAACTGATCGAGTGCTAAGTGCTGGCTTCCAGGTCATTCACCTTAGTTGTTGTACAGTGATTCCAACGGCCCTGCTTCGTTTAAACAGTGGATATGTGTTGGGAACACGGTGTGTCGCCTGTGCGGATATTTGGCTCTATAAATGTTTGCCTCTTCTTTGCTGTTTCAACTTACTCACCCATAACCAAAAATCATTTATGGAAATAGATCTTGTTGGAGCTAATCGACATTATTGCATCAACTTGTAAAGGTAGGCATGAGTACACATTTCCTATGTCACTACACAGTAGGTCATATGTATATGATTAGTTCCTATCCAAATACCTACGTCTCTATGTGTTCATCTGTATTACCTATCTGACGAACGTACTTCACAAATTACAGTACATGTATTCCAGTTATAACAGATATCTGTACGATTTTCTCTTACAAATTTCATCTCGATCGTTCCGTACGACTAGCACTAACTTAACCTCCTACATTTTTCCCGAACGTTTGTTACCAATGCGGAATCATCATGTAGGTAGTAACCTGGTTACCTCCAGATCACCACCCCTCTCAAATACGAGAGTTGGGACTTAAACAGTGGCAAAACTGGTGTGGAGACACTAGGCAATGGAATCTACTATTGTCGCTAATAGCATACCTTGTTGACATTCCTACCTTACCACCGACAAAATGGACTCGCACGTCCCACGTCATTGGCGTGCGCACAATCGCGGGGAACCCAGTCACTTGTGAGAGCAGTCTGACGTAAGAGTGCCACTATGTTCAAATGGTTCAAATGGTTATTAATCTTATGGGACTTCACTGTCGGGTCATCAGTCCCTAAACATACGCCGGCCGCGGTGGCCGAGGGGATTGAGGCGCTCCAGTCACGGTCTGCACGGCCACTACGGTCGGGGGGTCGAATCCCCCCTCGGGCATGGATATTTGTGCCGTCCTTAATCTTAGTTCATAAGTAGTTTGTAAGTCCAGGGACTGATAACCCCGTAGTTAAGTCCCATAGACTTTACAAACATTTTAAACATACAATCCTAAACTTACAAACTACTTATGAACTTATACTAAAGACAACACAAACATTCATGTCCGAGAGAGAATTCGAACCCCCGAGGCGGGAGGTTGCGCGATCCGCAACGTGGCGCTCCAGACTATGTTCCTCAAAGGCAGACCGTCACGGCACAGTATTACTTTCGGTTTTGGAGAATATCCTGCGACCAGCTTAGCAAAAGAAGCGGCCACACTTCTGTGGAGTGGGATCGGACACTGTAGCATTTGCTGCCCTGGGTTGGTCTTAGTCTTGTTGGCGAGTCGATTTTATTTCCTAGTGTAATGGTCTTTTGGCTTTCACCTATTTTTCGTTGGGTTCCGTGGCGTATACAATTTGGGGTTGAAGGGACTGATGACCTCGTTGTTTGGTCCCTCATGTCCACCACCACCACCACCACCACACTTCTGTGGAACCCACCTATCAATTTGCACGACAGTATGCGAGGGCATACACCGCAAGCTGTGGCTGCTCTGTTCGGTCGACGGGGCTGGGAAGTACTGAACCATCTACCATACTACTTGTGACTTTGATTTGATTGAGAAGATGAAGGAACCACTTCTTGGCACTTGCTTCAGAACTGTCTCAGAGATTCGACAGGCAGTAGACCGTTGTAGACTATGAAGCCGTTGCTGCTGTGTTCGGTCGATGGGACTGGGAAGTACTGTACCATCCACCATACTCCTTGTGACTTTGATTTGATTCAGAAGATTAAAGAACCACTTCTTGGCATTCGTTTCAGAACTGTCACAGAGATTCGACAGGCAGTAGAAAGCTCCATTCGCACCATCAACTGAACAGGCACTGCTAACGGTATACCAAGCCTATCGCATCGCCGGCAATAGGTTCTACACAACGCTGGTGACTACTTTGAAGGGCAAAAACAGGTAAAATCATGTAACGCTTTTGTATCGGTCGTGAATAAATGGTTGCCACTATGTAAGTTCCAACCCGCTTACATGGAAATTAATCGCACCAATGCTGTTAGTTGCTACATAATCTCATCAAAGGTGACTCATCAGATGTCTGTATCTCCTTGGGTAAATGTTTCACATGTCTTACCTATCAACGACAGCAATGAATGTTGTACCTATAATCACCATCTTTTGAAGATTGGATGAATAAATTAATCACAACGGAGACCCGTCCATCTTCAACATAGAATTTATATGAGGATGTACCATCAGTTTACTGCTCCCACTCCGAAGTTCAACGCTCCATCGCTACTGCTAAAGAGGAGCCCTGTGAAGAGCGAGCACGACGGGGTGAGGAGGGTCTCTTTCGGCAGCGTTTCCCGCAGACAGCTTACTGCCGCTGGTGAACCGGGTCGTCGCGGCGTGGCGCGGCGGTCCTCCCTTTCCGCGTCGCTTCGCGGAGGCCCACAAAGAAAGGCGGCCCAACAAAGACGCGTGGCTGAGAACCTCTTAGCTCGATAGGGTCGGCCGGAATGGGCCGCGCCTCATGTTGTGCACCAAGTGTGCCACCGCTGGGCGTGACGTCTCTCAGAGATGACGACTGCTCCCCGCTATGCCCTGCCCTGCCCTGCCCTTGACGTTTTTATTCTCGCAGCGAGCGCATCGCGTGGCGTCGGGTGTCTTAAATTATACACGGAACAAAATATGGCGTCCTGGTGCTTAAATTTCATCGCAGGAAGTAATTGCTACCTCCTTGTGCTTCTTTTAAAAATATCATATTCTTTTAAATAATATACATAAGATATTCAAAAATTGATATCTTAACACCCTGCACCGTTAATACACTTGTGGTTACAGCGAACTAAATTCTGTGCACCTAATACACTGAAGTACAAGGTGCATTCAAGATACATAACCTGTTTTAAGGAACTAACTGTTATACTATCAAAATACTGTCAAAATAAAGCGTCTCTAAAAATTTGCAACCTATTGAACCAAACTGCTGTGGTCATCAGTCCCTAGAACTACAAATTACGTTAAGTAACTTAAACTAACCGTAGGTTTTACACACACACACACACACACACACACACACACACACACACACAACGTATACATACTAAATATAGTATGTTCGTTATTGTTTTAAAAATTTGTGACTGGCTGGAAGATTTACTAAGTAACAGAATGCAGTACGTTCTTCTCGACGGCGAGTGTTCATCAGAGACGAGTGCATCGCCAGGCGTGCCCCAAGGGAATGTTATAGGCCCACTATTATTTTTTATCTATATAAATGATCTGATGGACTCAGTAAATTGTAACTTTCGGCCGTTTGCTGAAGATGCTGTGGTCTATGGAAGGGTGTCGTCTTTAAGTAACTGTATTAGCGTACAGGACGACTTATACAAAATTTCTAGTTGGTCTTAAGCATGGCAGCTACCTCTAAATGTAGAAAAATGTAAGGTGATGCATATGAGTGGGATAAAGAATCCCATAATATTGGAATACAGCATTAGTAGTGACTTATTTGACGCAGTCGCGTCGTTCAAATAACATTGCAGAGCTATATGAAATGGAACGAACATGTAAGGACAGTTGTGAATAAGGCGGATAGCCGACTTCTTCTGTAAAGTAGACCGTGAGTGAAACGTTTGTGCGACCACGTCTTGAGGAATGCTCAAGTGCTTGGGACCCGCAGCAGATCAGTTTAATGGAAGACATTGAAGCAATTCAGAGGGGAGCAGCTCGAGTTTCACGGAAATGCTCCGGGAACACAAATGGGAATCGCTTGAGTTAAGATGACGTTCTTCTCGAGGAATGCTGTTGAGGAAATTTATAGGGTCGGAATTTGAAGCTGACTTTAGGCCGATCTTCCTACCGCGTACTTACATTTCGCGTAAAGGTCACAAAGAGGAGATAACTGAAATTAGGGCTCGTTCAGAGGCATATAGACATTTTTTCTTCTTTCGTCCTATTTGGGAGTGGTATAGGAAAGGAAATGCCTATTAGTGGTACATTGTACCCTCGGCTATGCACATTACGATGGATTGCGCACTATATATCTTGATATAGAAATTAAAACTAAATTAATAATCTTTATAAGAAACCTTACAAACTAATCGTTCGCCAATGTGAAACTTGTCATCACTTACCGACGTATACTTCCTGCCAAATATTATACCGCCATTACATGACTCTGTAAATGTTTGTTACAGTGTCTGTTGTAATCACTGGAGGTAGTAGTGCGTTTGTGCGCTTCCACTGAGCTAAGTGACGCTTTGATTCGGAAAGGAAGGAATATCAGTGTTGCAAACATCCCGTCGTGCTTTGAGTCAGAATTGAAAAACTGCGTACATACTTCATCAGTTCTCAGAATTTATCGTCACGGTGAGTTTTCATTCCCTGGGAACGTGCCAAGCACTCGTCCCTGTTGTCAGCCATGAACACTCACTGCATTCACCTGGGGGACGTTTCTCATATCTTCAGTTCCTCGTGCAGGATTGTGTGCACAGACCCCACGGCAATGCTAGCTGTGCAGGCCAAGTGATGTACAGCCCTTCCGCAATCCTCCAAAAACAGTTTCATCAAATCGCTACATTAAGTCGTCAGAGCGACTGGTGCGAAGCAGAGATTGTCATTGGTGATTGCCATAGAAAGCTCGGCCTTCTCTGAACTGTCGCCACATGAACGCACGTTGGATACATCTATGACGCCGTCGCCACATGTCTCCCTCAACTCTCGGTGAATTTCAATCGCTGCACACAACGGAAATGTGTGATTACGCGCTGATCTTGTCCTGAAACCTCATCGTATTATCAATAACGCTCTCTCCACTGTCGTTCTAGTACTACAGAGTGAGTCACCTACCACTTGCACACTAACGGAAAATACGACTGATGTGCAGTTTTCACAGAATGGATTGGTAGTCAGGGGCTCGTACATTTAGCCAACAAACATATTGTAATATTACTTAGAAGATGTATTTTTATGCAAACATACAGTTGTTTAAGTAGAACAATGCCTGTAGACATTAAGAAACTAAAAGTAGGGTGCAGGCTTCTAGTGCTAGTATCTTACGAGATATCGTCTTCTGAAACGTTCCCACACTGACACTTGTACATTACCTGTGGTAACACACACTAAAGAACAACACAAGTGCATACACTTGTTATGTGGATTGCAACCAGTAACGCGACAAATGACCACCACAGGTTGTGTTCAAAATAACCATCGGCAGCAGAAATACAAGTTGTCACTCTGGTATGGAACGACCGCTGCACAATTAGTAGCATTTCAGGGGATATGTCCGAGCAGGCTGCAGTAATACGTCGTTGAATATCATAGGGTGTGGCTGGTATGTCCTTGTAGACAGCATATTTCAGCTTTCCCCAGAGAAAAAAGTCTACAGGCGTCAAATCCGGGGAACGGGAAGGCCAAGGTACAGGTCCTCTGCGTCCAATCCATCGATTTGGGAACAATTCATGAAGACATGCGTAGTAATGCGTGCACTATGGGCTGAACAGCCATCATGTTGGTACCATAGATTCCTCCTAATCTGCAGAGGAACGTCTTCTAGCATCCATGCAAGATGGTCTGTTAGAAGGCTGCGTTACTTGTGCGCAGTCAGTTTTCAGTATTTGAAATAGGGGCCTATGAGCTGCTGGTTCACTATCACACACCACACGTTTACACTCCATGGACGCTGACGGTCCACCTGTCAAAGCCCAGAGGGATTGTCAATAGACTAACAGTGCATGTTTCTGCGGTTTACCTGGCCATGATTTGTAAATCACTAATCAAGATACATGATACATCTGGAGTATCTTATCGTAAAGCCCATCTACAGAACCTAACACGATTCTAAAAATCGTTACATCCAGCTCTTGGTGGAGAGAGATGTGATAGGGTGGAACCTATGTCGATGGGGACTGCGTAGGACACTTTCATGCCAGTTCCTCATGCGATTGCGCGGGAGTTGACATGCGGATCAACTGCAACAGCAGCAAGAACATCAATGTTCCCCTCGTATGCCGGAACTTGTTTCCTTCTGTTACATTGTTACACTACCACTTTCACGTAACTGGTTGAACAGGTTGATGAATGATTGCCGAGGTGGGTGACGTCAATTGGGATATCTTGCCGCATACACCGTCCAAGAGCAAACGGCATTCGTCGTACACTTTCCATACACCATGAGCATATCGGCTATCTCTGCATTAGTAAAACTCATAGTTCACTCACGAACTACCACGTGGACTGTTACACGCCTACTGACTACAGAGCCGTAGTGCACTCAAGGAAAACACAAGCAGTTTGTAAGCAAACATAACATCATCGTACCCATCAACTATGTGGGTTGACTGGCACAAACAGATGTCGGTGTGGGAACGTTTCAAAAGACGATATCTCCTAAACGACTTGCACTAGAATCCTGCAACAAACACTACTGATATTCTAGTGCACCTTACATTTAGTTTCTTAATGTCTACAGGCATTGTTCCATTTTAGAAAACTGTGTGTTTGTATAAAAATTACACTTTCTAAGTAATATTACAATCTGTTTGTTGGCTAAAATTACGAGCCCCTGACTACCAATCCATTCTGTGAAAACCGCACATCAATCGCATTTTCCGTTTCCGCAATATTAGCGGTGAAAGTGATAGGTGATTCACCCTGTGTATGTCACACGGTGCTGTGATTTCTATCATTCATCCACAATCAGTCCACGTATATTATAAGGCAAAGAACATGCTTCCGTCAGCAGCGAACATTCAGAAATATTTGAACATTTTATACCTTGAACGCACTTTGTGTGTTTACAGCGTGAAAACGCAGTAATATGTTGGAAGTGGCCGAATGAAGAGTCACTATTTTGGGAATATTGGTGCTCAGCTGCTATTTGAGTACGATAATGGGGTCGGAATTATTTGTTCAGCTATAAGCAGCGCCCTTAATGAAGGTATAGTGATGTCTATAATCTAAGTTTGATCAATGAGTTTGCTGGACATTATTACATCAGTGATTAGTGGCATTTTGTATTTCATGGACAGTAGGTCCAGTGGTAATGGTTAGTCATCAGTGAATATCGCTTCATACGTTGCCATCCCTTATTTGTAAGTGCAGTCAAATCAGTAGAGATTTCTGATCATTAGAGTTTCACGGGGTAGTGGAGGGTATTCTGAAACCACGTTAACTTCCTTACATTCTCGTTAACGGTTGGAGCAGTCACTTTTTTCTGGTAACGATTGTTTCTCAGGTACCAAACCGTATAAGATTATATTTCTATGTTGATGTAAGGTATGTTTCAACGCTGTTACACATTCAGGATAATCCTGTCGCACATGAGCACTGTCATTACAATAATGACAAGTAGAAACCTAACCAGAAAACAGTGTGTTCCATTTATCTTGACCACCACAACAAGAGCTATTGTAAGACGACTTTCAGCGGTATCAAACTAAAGCAGGAGCTCCTGAATGTAAATATTTTAAAATATTCTGAAACGAAAGCATATGTGATTTGAACACAAACTTACGTGTTTTTAAATTTACATCCTATAATATTTCGCCAGCTATCTATAGTACGATAAATCACACAAAAAATGTCGTTGATTGCATCGAAATACGCCAAAGATATTTCGAAACGAAATTGATTATTGAAATACATAAAATGCGCGGGTAGCGCAAGTTCTGACACTAAGGCGAGAGTTTACAAGCTGCTCAGGACGTGCGGTAGCCGCGTTACAAACGTCAACTTCGCTTCGCAATATTTCTGGATCTAATTGGAGTATTGTGATACAATCAACGGCATTGTTTATATGATTTGCCACGCTGTAAATTGTTGATGAAATAATATAGGCTGTACATTTAGTAAAAAATAAGTTTGTGTGAAAAACACATTAATTTATACATATTTCGTTTTAGAATGTTTCAAACTATTTACAGTCGTTGGCCTCTGCCTTCAGTGATATCGGTAACAGTCGTTTCTCAATAGCTGTTTCTTTCCAGAGATATTTTGGATGGTCAACATAAATGGGACACCATGTATATATCTTGAGCCTTGCAACAATACTCGATGAAATGTGACAGAATATTCAGTTTGACTACATTTCAACGGATCTTACTCCGTTATAGTATTGCAATTTGTCTGGCTTGATCATATTTCATGTCTTGTAGCCTGACGTGACCATCTTGCAGTAAATTTTTCTACACGAAACAGTCTCTCACTTCAGGCGGGAGAGTTAATATGCGGACATTTTTGTACACTAATCAGCATTTGAAATTTAAACGGTACTCACCCTGTCATTCCGGCGTCGGGATTCAGCATTACTGCCAACTTTAAGCAGTAACCGCTCCATGAGTACGGAGTTGAACAATTAACGAAAAGATTACATTTCCAGGTCATACTTGGCGGTGTGCACTTGACAAGTCGTGATTCCAATCTTGTCCCCAATCCATTCGTGTAATTCCACAGAATTTGTTGGAACAGATAGTGTTTTACTGTAAAATTCAAATTTCAGCACGCTTTTTTCGGGAACTGTCGGCGTCACGTTTACAACTAACCCAGAAGGGCTAATTGCATATGTCACATGGTAAAGAAACGATTCACAACAATACACACAGACGTTTACAAGAAACAGAGAAAATTCAAACGAAACAGTACGTGCAAATTGTAAACAAACTTCAATTGACTCGGAGCGCTCTGGACAGTCTTCCATCCACCGCGTCTCAATCAGGAGTGGCTGGGAAAACAGTAATCCGTGCACCAATGCGGACTGGTGTCAGGTACAAATTCTCAAATTTTACCTGCCCAATATTACGAAAATTCGTGTTTTTTCCAACTGGTTCCCGCAAGAGTAAGAGCCTAGGAGTGCCTTGCTCTGAAGAAACGACCATTTTCCGTCATCGGTATATTGTATAACGTATTTATATGTAGTCTTTTCAAAAAATGTTCAAATGTTTGTAGAGTCTATGGGACTTAACTACGGGGTCATCAGTCCCTAAACTTACAAACTACTTATGAACTACTTACGCACTAGGGCGGCACAAATATCCATGCCCGAGGGGGGATTCGAACCCCCGACCGTAGTGGCGGTGCAGACCGTGACTGCAGCGCCTCAGTCCCCTCGGCCACCGCGGCCGGCGTAGTGTTTTCTTTCGACATTTGTAAATAACTTTTACAATATGCCGGTGACGGGAAATGATCCTTTTTTCAGTGCGGAGCACTCCTGCCATTAACCCCTCAGGGGTACAGGTGTCAGTGCAACTGCATAGAAAGCAGAAGATCCGAGTTCGAATCCCGGCTGGGCACATTTTTTCCATCTTTATCCATTCACATGTAATGTAATACATTTCGCGATAAGTGTTCTTACAACAGTCAAAGCACAGAAATGTAAACGTCTACGTATCTGCGACTAACCGTCAATAGTAACACCATTTTATTCGCAGAACGAATGCTAAGGAAGTAAGATTTAGGCGAAATCAGTATCACATGTAAAAATGCTCATCTAAAAAATGAGAAATAAACACTGTTGTCAGTAAACTTAAGTTTGTTACTATTTGCATAATTAGCAGATTTAGTTTTGTATTAATGTGGTCTATAGGGGTACATTTCTGTCATATTTCTTGTCGATTAGATCTGCAATGGATAATGTACCTTGGTGCCAAAAAATCGGCAGTCCCTGAATAAGACTTGACTATAGTGACCTTATTTATCGACGTAAATTATGAAGTTTAGATATTAATTTATTTATTGAGAATTTTTATGCATTTATTGCAGTACAGGATGTTATTTACTTATTTGGTTTAGATGGGTAGATCGCGTAAATAATGAGTAGGTTCACAAAACAATTGGGGAGAAAAAGTGTTTCTGTCTAGGAGAAGGGAGAGATTGGTAGGACACATTCTAAGACATCAAGGAATGGTCAACTTAGAATTTGAATCGAGTGTGTGAGGTAAAAATCGTAGAGGGAGACCGACGGACGAATACAGTAAGCAGATGATGTAGTTTGGCACTCGTATTCTGAGATGAAGAGGCTTGCACAGGACAGGGTAGCGTGGAGATCTGCATCAAATCAGTCTGCGGACTGGACTGCAACAACAACATTTTTGGTTTTACCCATGTTAAGATCTTCATTTCAGGTAGGTCTTAATTGTATTGTCTCGTTACCTGCGCTGAATGACCGTGTGGACGAAGGACCTGGCGGCGGTTGCCGCCGGAGGTTCCAGTCCTTCCTCGGGCGTGTGTGTGAGTGTGTGTGTGTGTGTGTGTGTTGTCCTTAGGATAAGGTAGTTTAAGTAGTTTGTCAGTGTAGGAACTGATTACATAGCAGTTTGGTCCAATAGATTTACAAGCGTTTAAACATTCTCTCGTTAACGAAGGGGTGTGATTCCAATACAGCTAAGGATATCTTCTCCAATGTATATAAAAAAGTTACGTGAATGGAGAATTTATCGAGGTATTTTTACATTCACTTACAATCCAGTGCAACCAACGTTTTCGGCTACATAATAAATAATATGCCTCGTAAAAAAGGAAACTTTAAAGATCGAACTGAATGTAATCACGCGACTGAATTTATAACTTACGTGGTCAGTTCTCAGTACTGGGTTATCTGGGGAGATAAGAAACATGCACCCACAGGTTGTTACCCTCAAGCTCCACTCGAACCTGTTTCTGTTCAAGGCCACAAGCTACGTCATAGACGATCTGATATCTACATTTTATCGTTGGCAGTATACAACAGGTCAAAATGACTATTCTGCGCGATATCGGGGCACCGGTGCTCGTAAAAGTCAGCAGCAAAATTCAGTTTTAACATGCTTAAATGATACAGAATAACGTTGTGAAATGAGGCGCGTGTGATATCATCGGGGAAAAAAGGCAAGAACAATGAGCGCAGTGCAATTCGGCTTTGATGTATTTTCAGGGGATGTAGTAATTAATGCAAGAGACATTTGGATATTATTTATTAAAAAGTAACGTCAAAATCCTTTTGAAGTACTGTCTGAATCAATTACTGTGTAAATTTATATTTTAACGGTATAATGGAGCAGTCTACTGCCTCACACTCGTCTGCTGTAGAAAGAGGACTTGCTCTTGTTGTTGTTGTTGTTATGGTCTTCAGTCCGGAGACTGGTTTGATGCAGCTCTCCACCCTACTCTATCCTGAGCAAGCCTTTTCATCTCCTCATAAGAACGGCAACCCACATCTATTTGAATCTGCTTACTATACGCATATCTTGGTCTCCCTCTGCGATTTTTACCCCACACACTTCCCTCCAATGCTAAATTTACGATTCCCCGATGTCTAAGAATGTGTCCTACCAAGCGATCCCTTCTTTTAGTCAGGGTATGCCAAAAATTCCTTTTCTCACCAATTCTGTTCAGTACCTCTTCATTAGTTATGCGATCTACCCACCTAATCTTCAGCATTCTTCTGTAGCACCACATTTCAAAAGCCTCTATTCTCTTCCTGTCCGCACCGCTTATCGTCCATGTTTCACTCCCATACAAGGCAACACTCCACACAAATGCCTTCAGAAGAGACTTCCTTACACTTAAATTAATATTATACGTTACATATTACTGGATCCGGTGCCTGACATATCCTCCGCTCCCCCCCGCCGTACCACCACTACCAGCTATAATGTAGGAAGAAACGGAGGTAGGCAATCAATGCCGAGAGAAACAGAATAATGCTGAATAAGGCTGACATCCTTTTGTATACACATTATTAGTGAAGTTTCGTATATTTGGTACTTTTTACTCTGAAACGAATGAACGGTGTGAGTGAATGATAAATTACAGCGATGCCGATGGTTGCCGTGGATACGTCGTCGTGGAAACATTGATAAGTAGTTGTGCCAGTGGTGAAGCAGACGACGTGCCAAAGATGTAGGTGCCACGGAAGCGGTCAGCCACCGTGGAAACCATGTTTTCCTAACTGATTAACCTTCATATGTTCTGAAGAAAGCATTTCAGTCACCTCGGTTCAGAAAATGCTCTGTAGCCTGATTCGAAAATTCATCTGTGGGCCACGACGCTACTCCCAAATTTGCACCATAATCGACGCATCATTATCCTACTGCCAAGTCTGCTGATCTGGCGGGCCAGGGCAATAGTTTAGTCTGTTAATTTGTAACATCAGCCACTTCTTCCTGCAACAAATCTTGGTAGTTCATTGTGTTGCTGGAAAAAGGCAACTGGAGTGTCGTGCAAAAAGACTGTCATTCATTTAGGTCTGCAGTGATCCAAATGTGACCATCTTTTTAAACAAACAGAATCTGGATTCGTCCAAAAATACATATGAAGCCATTCCTGCACCCAGTGATGTCATTCCGTACACTATTGTTACGTAGCATGTTTCTGCACATTGTACAAAGGCAAGCAGAGTAACGGATGACGCGCGCTACCCATGCTGTAATAAAGGATGACGGGCTGTCACTCCTGATAGCGTATGACTTCTTCTAAAGTCGCAGATGCCGCGGTGGAGTAGCCGAGCGGTCTAAGGCGCCTCGCTGCTGAGCACGCGGTTGCTCGCCGTCGGAGGTTCGAGTCCTCCCTGGGGCATGGGTGTGTGTGTTGTCCTTAGGTTAGTTTACCTTAGGTTAAGTACTTTGTAAGCTACGGACTGATGACCACGCAGTTTGGTCCGATAGAATTTTTTTTTTTTTTACTATCCCTAGTTATTCGAGGTGTTCTGCTTTTGTAAACAAAGGTGAATGCCGTGTTCAAGGCTTCAAATATTTGTTAAGCTTGTAAGTCTTAACTGTGGGGCTATCAACCCCTAAACTTACAAACTGATTATAAACTAACTTATACTAAAGACAACACAAACATCCATGACCAAGGGTGGAAGCCCTCGCACATTGGAGCATTGCGCCTCACTGCGCTCGGACACTGCGCATTGGTGAATGTCGTCTGATTATGTGTTCGTATAAAGAGCGATTTGGAAATATCCGTTTGTGGGAATTGCTGAAGAGTATATGCAAGAGAGCGTGACTCCGATGCTGGCACACGGCCGCGGTGGCCGAGGGGACTGAGGCGTTCCGGTCACGGTCTGCACGGCCGCTACGGTTGGGGGTTCGAATCCTCCCTCGGGCATGGATATTTGTGCCGTCCTTAGTCTTAGTTAGTTCATAAGTAGTTTGTAAGTTTAGGGACTGATGACCCCGTAGTTAAATCCCATAAGCTTAACAAACATTTGAACATTTTGATGCTGGCACGTAGTCACCGATAAACTATGACGGATCTGTGAGGGCGTGAGAGCCTGTGAGGTGGAAGGGTGGGGGAGGAGGGAGAAGAGAGGCATTGGGCAAGTTGCCCCGGGAGCGGAATTCAGACAGTCACAATATGGGCAAAAACTTCAGAATTATTATTACGACATTGAAGTTATAATTGAATAACATGGAGGGAAATTTACAAAAGCAACCTCCTTTTACTTGTTTGTTCTTTTTTCATAAATAACAAGTCCGATATCAGTTGGCGTTCAACTCACAGTAGCATAGTTATAACGCCCAACGTCACTACTAGGGTAACATTCACGTAGCAAGCGGCATGTAGCTGCACCAAAGTTGCGTAAATTAATTATATTTCAAGCATTAATATTGTTGTATTCGAAATAGTCTTTAGAAAACATAATATTGCTTAATGTGAATAATGAACGATTTATCTGACGTAATGTATTTTAGTACCCTCCTGGCCATAAAAATTGCTACACCACGAAGCTGACGTGCTATAGACGCGAAGCCAACCGACAGGAAGAAGCTGTTGTGATATGCAAATGATTAGCTTTTCAGAGCGACACATACAACGTGCTGACATAAGGGAAGATTCCAACCGATTTCTCATACGCAAACAACAGCTGACCCCGGCGTTGCCTATTGAAACGTTGTTGTGATGCCTCGTGTAAGGGGAAGGAATACGTACCATCAAGTTTCCGACTTTGATAAAAGTCTGATGGTAACCTATCACGATTGCGGTTTATCGTATCCCGACTTTGCTGCTCGTGTTTGCGATCCAATGACTGTTAGTAGAATATGGAACCGATGGGTTCAGGAGGGCAATACGGAACGCCGTGCTGGGTCCCAACGGCCTTGTATCACTAGCAGTCGAGATGACAGGCATCTTATCCGCATTGCTGTAACGGATCGTGCAGCCACGTCTCGATTCCTGAGTCAACAGATGGTGACGTTTACAGCACCACGATGGTCGCACCCGTGTTTGGCGACATCGCGATGAACGCACACTGGATGCGTGTATTTGTCATCGCCATACTGACGGATCACCAGCGGGGTGGTATGGTCTCGGTCACCTCTTGTTCGCATCGACGGCACTTTGAACAGTGGCCATTACATTTCAGATGTGTTACGACCCGTGGCTCTACACTCGATTCGATCCCCGCGAAACCCTACATTTCAGAGGGATAATGCACGACCGCCTGTTGAAGGTCCCATACGGGCCCTTCTGGATACGGAAAATGTTCGACTGCTGCCCTGGCCAACAGATTCTCCAGATCTCTCACCATCTGAAAACGTCTGGTCAATGGTGGCCGAGCTACTGGCTCGTCACAATACATCAGTTACAACTCTTGATGAACTGTGGTAATGTGCATGGGCATCTGTACCTGTACACGCCATCCAAGTTCCGTTTGATTGAATGCCCAGGCGTATCAAGGCCGTTATAACGGCCAGAGGTGGTTGTTGTGGGTACTGATTTCTCAGTATCTATGGACGTAAATTGGGTGAAAATGTAATCACATGTCATTTCTAATATAATATATTTGTCCAATACGCGTTTATCAACTGCATTTCTCTTGGTGTAGCAATTTTAATGGCCAGTAGTGTATATAGTGTACATGCAGTACGAGCGATAAGTTTACTAGCACTACTAAACAAACAATTCCCTCTTTCAATAAATGAATTATTTACACACGGAACTTCACTGTGCGAAATGACGGAAGCAATTCTCCTCTTTACTTTTACTTATCGCTCGTACTGCATGTACACTATATACACTACTGGCCATTAAATTGCTACACCAAGAAGAAATGAAGTTGATAAACGCGTATTGGACAAATATATTATACTATAAATGACATGTGATTACATTTTCACGCAATTTACCTCCATAGATCCTGAGAAATCCTGTTTAGTTATGGTCATGGAAAAGACGATCCACTATGAATGATCACTTTGATCACTTGTGTCAAAGGCTCGTTACCGCGGAATCCTACTGCAAGCTGATTTGCTACGATATTTTACTGCCGATTAGTTAGCGCGTTTTTGTGGAATAAGTACTTGTAAAGTCTACAGCAGATTCAGTGCTCGCGGTCTCTGACAGAATTATTATGTGATCGCAAATCGTAAAGTTTGTATTTCTCCTGCCTCAACTTCAATTCCCTCTCCAAATTTCTCCTTGCATATCTTCACTACTTGATCAATGTACAGATTGAACAATAATGGGGCAAAGCTACAACCCTGTCTTACTCCCTTCCCAACCTCTGCGTACATTTCATGCCCATCGACTCTAATAACCGCAGTCTGGTTTGTGTATACGTTGAATATAACTCTTCGCTCCCTATATTTTACCCCTATTAGCTTCAGAATTTGAAAGAGTTTATTCCAGTCTATACTGTCAAAAGCTTTCTTCAAATCTACGAAAGCTAGAAATGTAAGTTTCCCTTTACTTAGCCTATCTTCTAAGATAAGTTGTTATGTAATTATATCCTCCCGTGTTCCTACGTTTCTTCTAAATACAAACTGAGCTTCCTCAAGATTGGATTCCAGAAGTTTTTCCATTCGTCTGTAAATAATTCGTGTTAGTATTTTACAACTATGACTTATTAAACTGATAGTTCTGTGTTTTTCACATTCGTCAGCACTTGCTTTCTGTGGAAGTACCAGACCTAAAAGTATAAACTTTGCGATAGCCCAAATGAATAAGTATCTGTCTTCATTCTTAACATGGGCAAAAATCCTGGGACTAAAATTTAGTGCCAAAAAGACGCAAGTAATCTTAGTCGCGCGTCACAAATTAATTACGAGACCAATTATCTCCCATTAATCTGATGGTATCTCAATACGATATCAGGAAAGAGTTAAGAATCGGGGTGTTATCATCGGATAACATATAAGTTGGGCGGGAAATACCATCATTGCATGTGGAAAGACCTCCGCTTATTCCTACGTCCTCTAAACATGTTTTAACATTTTCCCACAAGATGTAAGATGCAAACTGGTGCAATGACTCAATCTACCAAAACTTACTATTGTTACATGATTCAGCATGGTACAAGTAGTGAAAGTAAAAGACGGTCGAATGTATCAATGAATGTCTGTGTATGGTATATATCCAATATTCGCCTATATTACAATATTAGTGCTTCATACACCCTGTTAGTCTACGTCAAGACAAAGTATGGGGTTACCATATTCTGTGCCTTTTCCATCAATTGTTCAAACACATCTTTCGTGCCATCATAATATTAACAAAAGATCCCAATTATATAGTAGACTAGCTGTGCCCGTTCATAAAACGTTAACATTTGCAAACTCCTTCACCGTCTCTGGTGTTCTCCTCTGGAACAATCCGCCCTAATCTCTTCGCATGATTCTGTTCTGCTACGTTTCAGATAAAGTTGAAACACTTCCTTATGTCATCCTCTTAAATCTGTCCCGCAAACTGACGTACACAGACAAATAACTGTCGGTCTGGTAGGAAAACCAATGCGCTTCTCTCCGTAATTTCTCTTCCTCCTCGCCATAAATCCCGCCACTTGCTCTTCCATCTCCTTATTTGTTTATTATTACACGCACTTCTCTCTCCCTCTTCCATACCTCTCTCTACGTCCATTGCTGCTAGTTTAATTAAAAACATTCCGTATTGTAATACTTGGCATGTTTGTTATTTATCAAATACTAATCTAAACTGTGTGCCTTTTTGTTACCTGTACTGTTTAAAAAAATTAAATTTTGATACATTTAGTATAACTACTGTAATTTTGGAAATGTAAGTTATGTAGTACGCCTGGTAAGATGTAAGATGGGGTCTCAAGAGTCTAATGTTGCCAGATTAAATAAATGAATAAATAAAATACGTTTAGTGATAGAAAAGTTATAATTATAATAATAACGAAATTTGCTACCGTATACAATTTGAGAAGCAGAAATATTGAACGAATAAGTGAAAGGGAAGTGAAAGTCGGATTAAGTAAACACCGAATTTCCTTAACAACAAAGAAAAGAAGGTGAGGGAAAGTTTAATAAAGCTGAGACAATGACAAAATGAGGATCTAGTGTTTTTGCCTACTTCTCTCTCTACTAATTTAAAAAGTTGCCTAAAGTTAATAACAGCATAAGTAAGAGAATATGGGCATAGTGACCTCCAGAGTTAAGCATGAGCTGAATAATGAAATTCAATGTATAATTTTTCCTAAACAACACAGGTTGCAACTTCTTGCCCCATCTCAATGCGAGTGCTTTCCTCTGTCCAAGAGACAGAATGACGCTGCATGGAGAGAGTGCATTCTGCTTTTAGCTCTAATGCCTCTTTACGGACTCAGAGCTGAGAGCCCAGGAAGTTTACGCAATTCAAAATTTTGTTTACGTGATTCAATTTACCTGGAGCATTCCATATTTTCCTCATTTCTTTTTCTGCTTTGAGTCGGAGTTAGGATATAAGTACGGTAAGTGACGACTCAGTAGGTGGCAAAGGTCTCTTGTATAACAAATTAGAATAATAGCAAGAGGTTCCAGTTTTTCTTACAAAAGGAAATAAAACTGACTTATCTGAAGGAAAAGTACACTGTTATTACACAGCTATATTCACAGCTACAAATGGTGGTAGTATCACCCCAGTTCACGTAAGAAACATTACGTACGCAAGGTATACAACGTCTGTGCGTTGTCAGAACTATCTTTTGTACACTGATGAGTAATGTGGAGTTTTCCAACGTGATTGCTGCCTCGCGACTTGTTGGAGGTAGACGCACGGGACATCCCATTATGTAAATCGTCAGTTAGTTCAATATTTGGAGATTGCACCGTGCAGCTCCACTTCCATACAGCAATCAGTCTGCAGTGCTTCCCTTTCTAAAGCCCTGTATACAGGAAGTAGCGACATACTTTTACGTGTAAACTGCCGTCAATCGCGCCTTACCACTGGTTAGTTGAAAGTAACGTCGTACTCGGCAGCCATTTTTGGACCAATCTAAGACACTACTTATATTGCAGAAGTGTACCAATTTAAGGTTTATATCTCCATACGAAGGTTATGTGTCACATTACCGTTATACATATACTACAGCACTTACTGAACCGTGGTACCCGGCTTTTTGCAACAAGTTTAATTTTACATCACCAACCAAGTTTCATAATGGTGTAAACAACACAAGGATGGTACTGATAAATTTTTTCACTGGCCAAATACGATTTAATACATTTTACTGATGAAGCAATCAACACAATTAGACTTATTTAACATAAATTATAGAGAAAATTCCCCGATGTTTCCCCGTTAAAAACAAAGAAAGTTTTTAAATTTTGGGATAATAAACGGTGGGAGGGTAGCTTTCAACAGATGAAGAATTAATAACTTTCATAACATAAATACATTTATACTAAAGCCACTTAATGATTACACATAAAAAGAAACAAAATTAGTAAAGTCTCTGTATTTCAAGCTGGTGAACAAAAGTGTAGTCTTGACAGTTTCAGAATATGTAAGTAGTGTAGGAAAACGAACAGAATTAGGAACTTAACAATATAAATAAATTTTACAAGAAATGCCGCTGATGATTCCAGCTTAAAAATACAGTTAGCAACGTCTCTAAATTTCAGGCTGATGAACAAAGGTAGAGCCTTAGCAGTTTGAAGAATAATGATTACACATTTAAAAATAATATCAGGCTGATGAACAGAGATGTAGCTTTTAAAAGCTTATGGAATAATTGGCTGGCATAGAAAAACTAACAGAATTAAAATCCTGAATAATCTAAATAAATGTTTCCCAACCCGCCGCTCTCCCCGATGATTTTACATTTTAAAACAACAGTTTTGAAGCCGTCATACTTTGGCAAATGTTAATTACAGATCTTTCCAAACTTTTGACACATTTCTTCAAATCATTCCACTTGGCAAATATATAATCCTGTCCACTTGTGGGGGGGGGGGGGAGGGGAGACGGAAATGTTTCCAAATTAAAAATGTTTGTATAGTCTATGGGACTTAACTACGGGGTCATCAGTCCCTAAACTTACAAATTACTTATGAACTACTTACGAACTAGGACGGCACAAATATCCATGCCCGAGGGGGGATTCGAACCCCCGACCGTAGTGGCCGTGCAGACCTTGACTGGAGCGCCTTAGTCCCCTCGGCCACCGCGGCCGGCTTTCCAAATTAAACTCTTGCCTTTTACTTTCCTTTACGAGGTGTGGTACTTCTATCAGGTAAAGGAAAGACACATCCGCCACATACCATCGACAACCAACAGTTCAAATGTTCAAATGTTTGTACAACTTATGGGACTTAACTACGGGGCCATCAGTCCCTAAACTTATAAACTACTTATGAACTACCTATGATTAAGGAAGGCACAAATATCCATGCCCAAGGGGGGATTCGAACCCCCGACCGTAGTGGCCGTGCAGACCGTGACTGGAGCGCCTCAGTCCCCTCGGCCACAATCAACAGTCCAACAAGGAAGATCAACTAGAACGAAAAACTGCAAATAACAACCGGTCGTCGGCAGGATAAACGACGAGAGGGAAGAAATGAACTAACAGGAGAACCACAAAATTACAAATCGCCGCCGGCAGGAGTAACGACGAGAGGTGAAGAGGCCAAACCCAGATTTCACACTACGCCTGGGGGCATCAACCAGGTCACAGAAAGGTAAAACGCCACATACACTCCGCTCGTTATGCTTAATAACCAAGTAATTCAGAAAAACGCTAGCGTCACAGATGAGGTATATGATATTTTCCAGGTAATGGTAGCGACCAAGGAATGTTACCTCTAAGACGTAGGAGGCAGCCAACATGCGCTTAAACGGATGGAACCGGCCTCCACGCCGTCGTCTAGGCACCGGACACTCAGCGTCGCGTTCCGCAGCCACATCCGCAGCCACACTCCCTTTTCCCCGACTCCGGGCCAACGTACTCTGTGCTCTCGGCCCGTCAACTCGCCGAGTGTTGGGTGCGCGGCCCCGGATTTACATGGCGACCGCAGGGACTCCCGCCGGTCGCGAGACAATTGAGAAACGAAACTAGGCACGCCGCACGAGGTGAGAAGGGATATCGATTTGTGCGCGGCGGGTAACTGGCACCAGTACAAGTAAACCGAGCCGACACGGCTCAAACCGTTTTTATGGCGGGTAAGAGTATTCAGGGAAAATTGTAGTTAAATCATGTATATCTAAAGTTTAAAATAATATATTATACTGCCTATTGCATAATACACAAATAACTAAGGAAATAAAACTTGTCATGTAAAATAGCACTAATTGACCTGTAGTAGCAGTTAAGATCACTGATGTGTTCTGATGTTGAAAACGCAACGCACAACGTTCTTGCCTAAAGTAGGTAGAGGCTTGGGTTATATCCCCGAATACTGAGTGTTTCTTTTTTTCATTCTATTTGTCAGATTCGTAACAATGCGAAAATATAACACGTCATGGGCAAGAAGAATTTACTTGTAATACGTTTTTTTCTGCGAGACAAAACAATTATGAATGTGTACGAGAGACATCTCGTTACAGGTACGGCGCCAATGCGACTTTCTTCTCACTCTTATTAATAGCAGAAATAATGCCTCGCTGTTACAATCGTCGTTGAAAGCTATTCAGCGCCGCACAAGCAATACGAAATGCCTAAGGGTGTGTTCGCGTATATTGTCATAATGTCTTACGAATTAGCAAAACTGTGAATCGCAAAAAAAGAAAGAAATAATAGAAAACGCTTTTTCGTCACATCAAGGAAACATACAATTTTCTTGAAATGCGTTCTGGTTGATATGAAATACGTGGTTCTCACGCAACTGTACGAGCTCTGGATATGTACTTTTGAAGTGACAGATTCAGCTTGCTCACACCACAACATAATCACAATACAGTAGCAAGAGTACAAGCATGACAAATGCGAACTCAGTCTGTAAATATTGTAAACGTAATTGTATCAGATACCATAACATTAAAATAGTTCGTTCTTTATTTGAATTATTAAATTAACTTATTACTAATCTAAAATTTAAAAAAAAACTATAAATACTTTAACGAAGTTATTAAATGTTCAGAAGATTATGATTTTGGTCCTAATAACATGTAAATCACAGTCGGTTTCAGACTACTTGTTCTAATAGACGGATTACAAATTCCACGGTGTTGACTGCTTCTATCTGAATGTGCGGCATTAATTCATGCAAAAATGTGCATCGGTGTAGGTGTTCGTTACCACGCAGCGGCCCTGCGATACGATATGGGAGCACGCAAGCCGCAGTGTCCAAAAATGACGACCACCGCTTATTTGCCGCTACTTTCATTATACAGGGCTTTATCTCTTTCAGGCTCGGTAACCTCATCTGCTGGGAGCGATTAGGGACGCGTATGGTTAGTGGGGTGTGCGGTATTGTGGGTTGGCCCTTGCTGGGCTGCTTTCTAGCTAGTTCTTTGGCGGTTGTGTATGCGCCCGGGGATCAAAATGTTCATATGTTTGTATAGATTATGGGACTTAACTGTGGGTTCATCAGTCTCCAGACTTACAACCTACTTATGAACTAGCTTATACTAAACATCCATGGCATAAACACCCAGGCCCGAGGGGGGATTCGAACCCTCGATGGGGAACGGCCTCTTTAATCATAGCATAGCGCCTCAATGCGCTCGGGCGCTCCGCCGCGGCGCCGGGGATCGGAAATCTACTGAACGAGACGAACACTGTTGTATACTAGACGCAACCCGGCGTCGACAGGTACTTTAGTTAGTACATGTAGCGTTTTCTTTCTCTCTCTCTTCTCTTCCAGCTTTCCCTTCCATGTCCTACATCTCCTTCTCTCTTTCTATTAACCATTCTCTGTTCATCTAAAATATCCCTTTATCTGTCAATCACCTCCTCGTCTCCCTTCCGAACACAGTCTCCACTTCCTCAATCGCCCCCTTCATCTGTGAACAACCCGTCATGTCTGCTAAACGATAATTCGTACAATGAAATAATTTTGTAAGTACATTAATTCGCATAAATGGATACTGTCAGAAAAATATGTTGCGTATACATTTGGTAGGAAACAACAAAATTTGGCACTTTTTCAGGCATCTCAGTGTTGATGGCGCCATATTCCCTGAATCCTGTCATAGTGTATATGATTATGCCTATAACCATCGTGAAACTGCAAGTAATAATTGAGACAGTTTCATCGCAGTCGTAAGAAGGTTATGTAAAACATAAAGTACAAAAAACATACGCAAAAACAAACATAAATATCATATATTATATACACGTACGAAGGACGCTGCCGTGGACAAAGGTCGAGAGTCTGAATCCTACATTCTTCGACAACTGGAGCTCAGAATTTGGTTTTGCCTGTATTTTACAGACTTACTCAGTTTGCTTCCTTGATCTTCTAGTGGGGTGTACGGCCGAGTGTAAGGACTTTTTCGGTGGGTGTTTGATGGCTTTCACAAGAATTTTGGTATTGCGTGAATCCGGATGCACGAGGAATAGTTTGGAATGCAGAAGGCAACAGTTCACCAATATCTTGCCCCTATGCCTCCAAAGCACAATCAACCCGTAGTAGCGGGACAGGCGGAATAGAGACGCGTCGGTAAAAACAATCGACCAAATCCCGAATCTGCTCGCAAACCGTCGGGTGGTGTTGGATTCATTCACCGCATTCCTTAGAATTCACTGTCGACAGTAACCACCAAGAGTCCTCGCCCGTTCTCCTCCCATACCTCTACACTTTGCCATCGGTCACACTGCACTTCATAAATCGGGATCACACGTGGCTCATCGAATTGCACTACAACCTTTGCCTACTTGCTCTCTGGATCTTACGCCTAGGCCTGATCGGTGATCGTAGTATGGCTGCTCCGCGGTACACCACCTGCTGCAACAACAGGTTAACTTTGGTAATAAATAGAAGTAGGATACACTGATATACCCCCCAAAATACATCCAGACATTCTGTGATTCGATGCAGAGACACGCATCAACGGTTATAACCGACAACGGCAGCAATACTTATTTCATCTTCATCAATTCACAAGGGACTGTCTTCTCAATGATGTGAGAATTGTACAACTTATTATTGCCCGAATAAATTTGGTTTTGATATATCTGGTCCTTGGTGATTATTTTTCAATGAATAATAGTGAACATATCAAGACAAAGACCTTATTTTTCATATTTATTGGCACTTAAGAATGATATAGTTAAGCGATAATCTCATGTAATCATTACCGGGAAATTTACACTAATAATTCGATTCACGTAAGAACTTCACTTGCGTTATCATGAAACATGACGATATACTTGTTATACACAGCGTCAAAAGTTCCCATGTGATCTATTAAAATCAGCAAATAACGAATTGTACCGTAAAAGCGGTCTTAATTACTTGCAGTAACGGCCTATCAACTCCGTACGTAAGGTATTTATATTATAAATTGTGCATCGCTGCCCACGTGAATCCTTAAAATTCAGGGATCAAAGATTGTGTAGATAATATACAAAAGCGTACCCGAGGCAGGACTGTATCCTCGGGTGGGAGCGCCCACGCGATCCATTCTATGGCGCGTCAGGATGCACAGCCATAAATTCAAATGTTTGTTAAGCTTAAGGGACTTAACTACAGGGTCATCAGTCCCTAAACTTATAAACTTCTTACGAACTAGCTTATACTAAAGACGACACAAACATTCATGCCCGAGGAGGGATTCGAACCCCCGACGGGGAGCGGCCTCACGCATCGTAGCATAACGTCTCAATGCGCTCAGCCGCTCCGCCGAGGCGCGCATAGCCATACTCACGCGGGTCTGAGTCCTTATATGTTGATGTCGTTTTAGTGATTTTCAGTCAGATTGAAATGCAGTTCTGCGCAAGCCTTTTGATTTCTGAAAAAGACCTACAGCTCTTTGAACCTGCTTACTTTAATCGTCTTTCGGTCTCGTGTTCAATTTCATCCACGCAAACTTCTCTCCAATGATAAACTGCCGATTACTTAAATTACAGAATGAACCCTAACAACAGATACCTATTTTTAGTCAAGATATGCCAAAATTTATTTTCTTCCCAATTCTGCTCAGTAGTTCTTCGTTAGTCATGCGTACGACTAATTTACAGAACCCGTCTGTTCCATCATAATTCAAAAGCTTCTATCATCTTTTTGTCTGTATTGTTTATTCTTCTGCACGGTGCTATATTCCAAATAAATTGTTTGACAGGGGACTTCCTGTCACTTGCTTTAAAATTCGATATCAATAAATTTCTCTTTCTCACAAATGTTTTTCCTTCCGTAGCCATTTTGCATTTTAATTCCTTACTTCAGCAATCAGAATTTGTTTCGGTACACAAATAACCAAATTCATCTACTACTTTTAACAGCATTAACTAAACTAATTCGTCAACCATCTCCTTATTTTCATAGACTACATTCCATTACCCTTATTTTTCGTGTTTCCTAATGACGACACCATCATGAGTAGTCCTACACAGAGACAGAAATGGAAGAGTGTTTCACCTCTAGAACATTTTATTCAAGAGGACTTTATGCCACCGGTATGAGTAACGACTGTAGTTTCCCCTTGTAAATACCCTATCGCAAAACCTGTATGGCGATACTACTTTACTGATATTACAAGTCGAGCTGACTCAGTCATCCAGCTCGTTGTAACTGCTGTCACCAGTCAGGAACCACAATTGTGTCTGAGCTCTGCACAGATGCTGCTCTGCTGTAGTTGCATCTGTGGTACAGCTATTTTTATCCGCCAGTCTCTCGCCTCCCAGGTTAGAGTCCCGGTTCCGAAACACAATTTTAATCTGCCAAGAATTTACATATCAGCGCACAATCCGCTACAGAGTGAAAGTTTCATTCTGGAGTGGAAACATCCCTTAGGCTGTGGCTAAGCCATGTGTCCACCATATCCTTTCTTCCAGGAGTGGTAGTCTTGCAAGGTTCGCAGGAGAGCTTCTGTGAAGTTTGGAAAGCAGGAGGCGAGGAACTGGCGGAAGTAAAGTTGTGAGGCGGCATCGTGAGCCGTGTCGGGATAGCTCAGTCGGTAGAACGCTTTCCCGCGAAAGGCAAAGGTCCCAGGTACGAGTCCCGGTTTCGGCACACAATTTTAATCTGCCAGGATGTTTCATATCAGCGCACACCTCGCTGCAGAGTGAAAGTTTGGTTCTGAAAAGATGAAGACGGTTAGGATATAGATGATAAATAACAGTTCTCAACGGATGACGTCGGATTAGTTTTGTTTCTTTGTTTGTTGGCATGTGAGAGGGAAGGATCCCATGCAGAAATTAAGCAAAATCCACAATCCCTATTCAAACGGTTGTCTGCTAGTTCTATTTCAATCGCTTCCTTGATACCGCTGTCCCAGTAGCTGGAACTGCATGCCAAAGATTCCGTCTTGTATTATTTCATAGGGTGACCTGTGTCAAGACAGAGATTTGTTTAGCTGTTGTAAACGCGTGTGGCTTTTATGCTTAATACAACGGTCCTCAACAGTCCCAATAGTTTGACCAACATATGGCATGCCACGGCTGGATGGGATACGATAGACACCCGCCTTGCAGAAACCAAGATAATCGTTAACGGATCCAAACAGTGCCTTAATTTTCAATGGTGGTCGAAACACACATTTCACATTGTTTTTACGCACAATGCGGCCAATTTTGTAGGAAGTACTGTCAACGTATGGCAGAAAGACCACTGACGTGGGTTCCAACTCTGTGCTATCATCACTAGCCCGTTGCACATGTGGTCGATAGCGCATCGCTCTTTTAATCTGCCCTTCACTAGAGCCATTTTGATGAAAAGTGACCTCCAGATGGGACAGCTCAGCGCTGACCCATGGAACGATCCTCCATGATTAAATGAGTTATGATAAGTGACAAAGAGCTTCCCATCACGACTCCATCTGTCTGTTCATAGTACCCGTCACAGAATAAAAAGTAGGTGGAATTCAAACCATGTCGAAATAAATTCGTTAAATCAATACCAAACTTCGCCTTAATTAGCTGCAACGAATCAGACAGAGGAACGCGAGTGAAGAGAGAAACCACATCAAAACTAACAAAATATTCGAGTCATCCAACTGCAATCCCTCCAATCGACGCAGGAAATCCGCCGAGTTTTTAATGTGATGTTCACAACGGCCTACCAGTGGGCTCAACAAACCAGCAAGACGTTATGTTAGACGGTATGTGGAAGCACCAATGTTTCACACAATAGCCTAAGAGGGGACTCGCCTTTATGGGCCTTAGGAACTCGGTGGATTTCCTACGTCGATTGGAAGGATTGCATTTGGATAACTTAGATATTTTTGTTATTTTTGATGTGGTTTCTCTTTTTCTCTTTTAACTCACGCTATTCTACGATGTACGAGTCCGCTCTCTATCGGTGGTTCGAATCCTTCCTCGGGTATGGATGCTGGTGTTATCTTTAGTATAACGTATTTTGTATGTTTAGGGACTGATGATCTCGCTGTTAAGTCCCATAAGCTTAACAAACAATTTAAAGTTTTTTTTTAACTTACGGGTGCGGTTGGGGGGAGGGAAGGGGAGGTGGCGGTTGAAATATTTGCACTGGGAAGCAAAAGACCTGGGGCCGGTCCTGAACTAACAGGAACTGTTGTATCCACTGCGCACGATCGTTGGCCCGAAATTCCTCCTACATTCAGATATTACATTTCACATACGTATTATTCTTTTAATTTGAGGCTCTTGTAGTTAGTAACACTAATTACCAATTCTAACACATAGCCCTTAGCCAAAATTAAAGTGAGCAAGATTTTATGTTTTTCGGGGATACTGGTTACTTCGCATTCTTCCGAATAAAATCGTTCCATAATTTTTGTTGTTGTGGTCTTCAGTCCGCAGACAGGTATGATAACGCTCTCCACCATACGCTGTCCTGTGAAAGCCTTTTCATCTGAGAATACGAATTGCAACATGCATCCTTTGGAATCTGCTTACAGTATTATTCATTTTATATCTTCTTTAGTTCGACCATCAGAAGTTTTCTTGCCACCCAAATAACAAAACTCATCCGCTTCTTTTATTTTCTCATTACCTAACCTAATTCTTTTAGCATCGATTGAGTTTCTGACGCTACATTCCATTACACTCGTTCTACTCTTTTTAATGTTCATGTTATATCTTCCTTTCAAGACAGTGTCCATTCTGTTTAAATACTCTTCTAAGTCCTTTGCTGTCTCTGAAAGAATTACTATGTCATCAGCAAACCACAAGGTTTCTATTCCCTCTCCCTGGACTTTAATTCATTCTCCAAATTTCTCCTTGCAATCCTTCACAGCTCGCCCAGTGTTGAGGTACGATCCTTTCATGCCTGTCGATTCTAGTAATTGCTGTCTGGTTTCTCTTCAAGTTGAATATAACATTTCGCTCTCTATATTTCACCCCTGCTAACTTCAGAATTTGAAATAATGTATTCCAGTCAACATTGTTAAAAACTTTATCCTCATCCAAAAATGCTAAAAACTTTAGAATTACCTTTCCTTAACCTATCTTCTAAGATAAATCGTGATGTAAGTATTGCCTCCCGTTTTCCTACACATCTCCTGAATCCAATCTGATCTTCCCCAAGGTCATATTGCAAAAAAAATTTCCATACGTTTATGAATAATTCGTTTTAGTCTTTTGCAACCATGATTTGTTAAAGTGATAGTTCTGTAATTTCCACATTTATCTGCACTTACTTTGATCGGATCGAATCAATATATTATTTTCGAAGTCAGAGTATTTTCTTTGGCTCATACCTCTTGCATACCAGGTGGAACAATGTCTTCATGAATGGCTCTCCTAACGATAATAGTAGTTCAAACGGAATATCATCTACTTCAGGAGCCTTGTTTCGACTCAAATCTGTAGTGCTCCGTCAAAATTCTTTTTGCAGTATCGTATTTCCTACCTCATCTGCCTTTAGTTCGTCTTCCATTTGTAGAATACTGCCTTCAATTTTATTTCTTTTGCACAGGCCCTATATATCTACCTTCTACCTTTCAGTTCTCCCTTCTTTGCTTAGTACTGGTTTTCCATCTGAATTTTTTATATTCATACCACTGCTTTTCTTGTCTCCAAATGTCTCTTTTAAATTCCTGTAGGCAGTATCTATCTTTCCCCTTATCTCTATCTATATAAAAGCGAAAGGACACTCATTCAGACACTTACTCACTCACTCACTGAAAACTACTTCACCTATAACGCTGAAATTTGGCAGAAATGTATTTCATCGGTAGAAGAGGTCACCTAAGTAAGGATTTCCGATAGGAGATATGACGTCATAAACAATGAACCACAGACATTGCCGAGGTGGGGTGGCTTGCGTGCCTCAATGATGCAGATAGCCGTACCGTAGGTGCAACCACAGCGGAGGGGTATCTGTGGAGAGGCCAGACAAACGTGTGGTTGCTGAAGAGCGGCAGCAGCCTTTTCAGTAGTTATAGGGGCAACAGTCTGGATGATTGATTGAGCTGGCCTTGTAACATCAGCTAATGTGGCTTTGCCACACGGTTACTGCGAACGGCTGAAAGCAAGGGGAAACTACAGCCGTTACTTTTCCCGAGGACATGCAGCTCTACTGTATGAACATATGATGATGGCATCCTCTCGGGTAAAATATTCCGGAGGTAAAATAGTCCCCCATTCGGATCTCCGGGCGGGGACTACTCAGGAGGATGTTATCATCAGGAAAGACAATACTGGCATTCTACGGATCGGACCGTGGAATGTTAGATCCCTTAATCGGGTAGGAAAATTAGAAAATTTAAAAAGGGAAATGGATAGGTTGAAGTTGGATATAGTGGGGATTAGTGAAGTTCGGTGGCAGGATGAACAGGATTTCTGGTCAGGTGAGTACAGGATTATAAATACAAAAGCAGTTGGGGGTATCACAGGAGTAGGACTGATAATGAATAAGAAAATAGGAATGCGGGTAAACTACTATAAGCAGCACAGTGATCGCATTATCATTGTCAAGATAGATACGAAGCCAACACCGACAACAGTAGTACAGGTTTATATGCCAACTAGCTCTGCCGATGATGAGGAGATCGAAGCAATATGTGAGGAGCTAAAGGAAATTATTCAGACAATTAAGGGAGAGGAAAACTTAATTGTGATGGGAGACTGGAATTCGGTAGTAGGAAAAGGAAGAGAAGGAAAAATAGTAGGTGAATATGGACTGGGCAGAAGGAATGAAAGAGGAAGTTACCTGGTAGAATTTTGCACGGAACATGATTTAATCATAACAAACACGTGGTTTAAGAATCACAAAAGAAGGTTGTATACTTGGAAGAGACCAGGAGACACCGGAAGGTATCAGATAGATTTTATAATGGTAAAACATAGATTCCGGAACCAGGTTATAAACTGCAAGACATACCCAGGGGCAGATATAGACTCTGACCATAACTTGTTAGTCATGAACTGTAGGCTGAAACTGAAAAAACTGCAGAAAGGTAGGAAAATAAGGAGATGGAACCTGGATAAATTGAAGGAACCTGAGGTTCTTAAGAATTTCAGAGGGAGCTTTAGGCAACAATTGACAGAAACAGGGAGAAATAAAACAGTAGAAGAGGAATGGGTAGCATTGAGAGATGAAATAGTGATGGCAGCAGAGGACAAATTAGGTAGAAAGGCAAGACCAACAAAAAATCCTTGGATAACACAGGAAATACTAAATTTAATTGATGAAAGGAGAAAATATAAAAATGCAGTAAATGAAACAGGCAAAATAGAGTACAGAAGACTAAAAAATGAGATTGATAGGAAATGCAAAATGGCTAAGCAGGAATGGTTAGAAGCCAAATGCAAATATGTAGAAGAATGTATAAGAAGGGGGAAAATAGATACCGCCTACAGAAAAATAAAAGACACATTTGGGGGCAAGAAAAGTAATTCTACGAATATCAAGAACTCAGATGGAAAACCAGTTCTCAGCAAAGAAGGGAAAGCTGAAAGGTGGAAAGAGTACATAGAGCAGCTCTACAAAGGAAATGAACTTAGAGACGATGTTGTAGGAAGGGAAGAGGAAGTAGATCAAGATGAAATAGGGGATACTGTACTGAGAGATGAATTTGACAGAGCCCTGAAAGACCTAGGTCGTAACAAGGCCCCAGGAGTAGATGACATACCCTCAGAGCTACTAAAGTCTCTGGGAGAGCCAGCCATGACAAAACTATTTGAACTGGTGTGTAGGATGTATGAGACAGGCGAAATACCCTCAGACTTTAAGAAAAATGTAATAATCCCCATTCCAAAGAAATCAGGCGCAGACAGGTGTGAAAATTACAGAACCATCAGTTTGATAAGTCATGGTTGCAAAATTTTAACACGAATTATCTACAGGAGAATGGAAAAGCTGGTAGAAGCTGACCTCGGGGAAGATCAGTTTGGATTCAGGAGGAACGTAGCAACACGGGTGGCAATACTTACCTTACGTCTTATTATAGAAGATAGATTAAGGAAAGGCAAACCTACATTTTTAGCTTTTGTAGATTTGGAGAAAGCATTTGACAATGTTGACTGGACCACACTCTTTCAAATTCTGAAGTCAGCAGGGGTACAATACAGGGAAAGGAGAGTTATTTACAACTTGTACAAAAGCCAGACCGCAGTTATTAAAGTCGAAGGGCATGAAAGGAAAGCATCAGTTGGGAAGGGAGTAAGACAGGGTTGTAGCCTTTCTCCGATGTTATTCAATTTCTACATTGAGCAGGCGGTGAAGGAAAGCAAGGAAAATTTTGGAATAGGCATTAAAGTTCAGGGGGAAGAAATAAAAACATTGCGTTTTGCTGATGACATTGTAATTCTGTCAGAGACAGCGAATGACCTGGAAGAGCAGTTGAATGGAATGGACAGTGTGTTGAAGAGAGCGTATAAAATGAACATTAACAAGAGCAAAACAAAAATAATGGAATGTAGTCTTAGAAAATCAGGCGATGCCGAAGGAATTAGATTAGGTAATGAGACAGTGAAGGTGGTAGATGAGTTTTGTTACTTGGGTAGTAAAATAACATGCGATGGTCGCAGTACAGAGGATATAAAATGCAGAGTGGCAATGGGAAGAAAAGCATTTTTGAAAAAGAGAAATTTGCTAACATCAAATATTAATTTAAGGGTAAGGAAGTCTTTTCTGAAGGCATTTGTGTGGAGTGTTGCCTTATACGGGAGTGAAACATGGACGATAAGCAGTGCGGACAGGAAGAGAATAGAGGCTTTTGAAATGTGGTGCTACAGAAGAATGCTGAAGATTAAGTGGGTAGATCACATAACTAATGAAGAGATACTGAACAAAATTGGCGAGAAAAGGAATTTTTGGTATACCCTGACTAAAAGAAGGGATCGCTTGGTAGGACACATTATTAGACATCGAGGAATCGTAAATTTAGCATTGGAGGGAAGTGTGTGGGGTAAAAATCTCAGAGGGAGACCAAGAGACGCGTATAGTAAGCAGATTCAAGTGGATGTGGGTTGCTGTTCTTATGAGGAGATGAAAAGGCTTGCTCAGGATAGAGTAGGGTGGAGAGCTGCATCAAACCAGTCTCCGGACTGAAGACCATAACAACAACAACAACAACAACAAACAATGAAAACTTCCCCATATTTCGGCACGTGATAGTGTGACTTTATCAGTCCACTGATTGAGAAGGAGAGGACTTAGCGACTTGCAAAAAATTTCAAACAATTTTAAACCTTTAGGAAACTTTTTCTCGCTGACTATCCCAGAAAAATATTGATAGGAAAAAGTTTTCGCTTACTACTCTTTCGGCGATCATGAAGTAAAATTACGGCGTTTGGCATGACGTTACAATTTATTACTCGTGAACTGTTAGTTGTATTCGCGAGAAATGTTACAGACAGTATACGCACATACCACTGAACGTACGTTAGAAATTGTAACATAGTACGACACACAGTTCATGAGATATGGAGTATTAAAGAATTAAGTTAATGAAAAACCGCCACATCACGCATGACGATTTGTTACGTCTTTCCTACTAACTGTATTCTCGACGTATTTTCATTTGTTTTACATATGCACCACTGGATGTACCTTCGAAATAATGTCGTATTACGACATATAGTTCAGGTTCTATGACGTCAAAGACATTGAAATACACGAATCTTCGCCCTAAAAAGCATGAGGCTATCATTTATTACGTCTTTACTACCAAATCAATTTACAACGCATTACGCAGGCAGTTTCCTAATATTCCTCTCTACGAATCTGGTAAATAATGTGTTTATAGGACAAATAATTCAGGAGTTACCTATATATATATATATATATATATATATATATATATATATATATATATATATGAAAACTAAAGTTCACTCACTCACTGACGAAACACGATATCTCTAAAACTACTGCACCTATGAAGCTGAAATTCTGCTGGTATGCAGTTAAAGGGAAGATGTTAGCTAAGAAAGTATTTACGATAGGACGGAATGAAGGTGCATGGTGGAGGATACTTTTCCTACAGACTAACGAAATCTACAGTTTCATTTCGGCCTTCACGGAACTTTGCACGCTTGACCTTCAAACGGAAGGTCACCGTCCACCTTAAGTTTTAGACGTTGCATGGGGGAGAGTATCTTGCAAGATAAAAACGGATCCCTAAGTATGTTGGTCGCGCCATAACTTGAGAACGGCTCGACCGATTTCACAGATCCTTTTTTTTTTTTTTTTTTTTTTTTTTTTGTTATTCTCAGAACTAGGGTTGTATGAAAGAAAACTGGAAAATTTGAGAACAACAAAGTGCATTTTTCAATGTGACTCTGTGTTTCTATTGATACAAATCTATAGTTTTGTTCCGATATTTATGAAATTTTGCACACTTAACCATAAAAACAAGAGGAATGTCACTGTCTGTATAAAATTTCGTTCGGTGCACAGTGGAGGGTACGTAACACACGAACTTTGACAAAATGAATACGTTTTTTCAGATCGTGATGAAATTTGCACACACGACACTTATACCAAGCGGAAGGTCACAAGATACATACATGTTCGTATGGTACATGACAGAGGGTGCCTTGCAAAAAACATTGCCGAGAAAGGGAAAGTTGAAAACGAACAGAGACATGGGAAAGAAAGAAATGAATGCAGATAGGGGTTTACAGCTATTTATACATACTTCTACGGTCTTGCATTTCTCCTGAAGCCAGTCTGCACTTTCTGTCAATCTCATTTTTCAGACGTCTGTACTCTCTTTTGCCTGCTTCACCTGATACATTTTTATATTTTCTTCTTTAATCAATTAAGTTCAGTATCTCCTGTGTTATCCAAGGATTTTTATTGGGCCTTGTCCTTTTGCATATATGATCGTCTGCGGTCTTCACTACTCTCTATCTCTCAGAGCTACTTGTTCTTCTTCAACTGTATTACGACGGTAAGTCAATTACTATCCGCAATTTAGTTATATTTTTGTGTATGTTGGTAGTACTGTCGTTTTCGTTGGTGACGCATGATTTGTTTATTTGTTATTATATCTTTGCAATTTTCATGCTGCTAAGTTAGTTTCGTTGTCGCTGCCGTGCTGTTAATCATGGCTGCTCCGCTGTCTATTTGCACCAAAGATCAACGTTCAGTGATACGTTTTTTGTGGGCGAAAGGTGTATCAAGGGCCGAAAATCATAGAAGACTTTCAGTACAGTACGGGAACAGGGTTTTGCCACAACGAAGTATGTACGAGTGGATTGAAAAATTCCGAAATGGTCGCACGAGTGTTAAGCACGATGAAGGAGCCGGACGAGCGTTTACCGCCACAAATGAAAAAAAAAAAAAAAAAAAAAAAAAAAAAAAAAAAAAAAAAAAAAAATTGAGCGATCACGTGAAATGATTCTCTTAGACAGGCGATTAACTATTGATGAAGTGGCTCATCGTCATCAAATTAGTCATGGTTCTGCCTACGAAATTATTCACAACAGACTTGGGTTTGGGAAAGTTTGTGCAAGATGGGTCCCAAAACAACTCACACAGTTGCATAAGCAAACGCGCCTCGACATCTGCAAAAAACATTTGGATCACTGTGGTAACGAAGGAGACAACTTCTTAGACAGAATCGTTACTGGTGACGAAATATGGACCCATCATTAGGAGTCGGAGAGTGAACTGAAAAGTATGGAATGGAAATCTCCAAATTCGCCGTGCAAGAAAAAGTTCAAGACCCAACCGTCCGCAGGAAAACCGATGCTTACGGATTTTTGGGATGCACGAGGTCCTACAGTGGAACATTATGGTGAAAGGGGCACAACAATAAACAGTTTACGTTACAGTGAGATGCTTACTGACAGGCTGAAGCCTGCAATTCGAAGCAAACGCCGAGGATTGCTGTCAGAAGGTGATGTGTTGCTGCACGACAATGCCCGTCCGCATACTGCTATCCACATTGCTGAAACGCTCCAGAAACTAAAATTCGAAGTACTGGATCATCCAGCATATAGTCCCGATCTTGCCCCTTCTGACTATCACTTGTTTGGTCCACTCAAACAGGCATTAAGGGGCCGTCGATTTGACTCGGACGAAGGAGTGAAGGAAGCGGTGCATTCCTGGCTCGCAAAAATGTACAAATGTTTGTATAGTCTATGGGACTTAACTACGGGGTCATCAGTCCCTAAACTTAAAAACTACTTATCAACTACCTTATACTAAGGACGGCACAAATATCCATGCCCGAGGGGGGACTCGAACCCCCGACCGCAGTGGCCGTGCAGACCGTGACTGGAGCGCCTCAGTCCCCTCAGCCACCGCGGCCGGCCCTGGCTCGCAGCTCAACCGAAAACCTTCTTTTATGAGGGCATAAGGAAGCTTGTAGAGCGATTGACGAAGTGCATTGAAAAGCAAGGAGACTATGTCGAAAAAAAATGATGTTCTTGTAAGTTTCGTATTTTATTACAATAAAGTTTTATAACTACTTTGCGGATAATAATTGACTTACCCTCGTACTTTCCCCCATTTCAGGCAATCCGTAATTGAAGAGCTGCATAAAGCCGATCACTGCATGCATGCGACTCTGTAGCTATATAGAAGGCAGCTGCTCTTTGACCCACACGTGTCGGGAGTTGCCCTTTGAAGACCCCGAAGTCTGATGCCAACGCCGGCGCCAGCGACTATAGAGCGGCGTGCCGTCGGGCGGATCAAAAGGCCCTTGTGTTTGTCCGAGCCGCGTGGCCGGCCGGAGCGCCAAACCACACGTCTAGCGGGCGGCAGCGCGCGCTATCGCTCTAACGGGGCACAGGTAACAAGGGAGTGGGGGGGGGGGGGGGAGGTGAGGGCAGCTGCACAATTACTAAAAACACGACAATGGCGATGGTGGAGCACTGCCATATTGAAAAACGCCATTCGCAGGGAAATGCCGCCAATGCACTCTATGTGGTGTCATCTATATCTATAAATGTGAATGTCTGTTCGATGTAAGTTTATCACGTCTGAACCACAAGACATAAAGAGCTAAAATTTTGTACAGTTACTAATGTCTACCCGGGGAAGGCTTTAGGCACGGTTTTATGGCGATCGGACAGCTATTTATCTGTATATATATTAATGTGAGTGTCTGTTCGGTGTACGCTCATCACGTCCATCGACAAGACGCAGAGACTTAAATATTTGTACAGCTACTAATTTATACCTGAGGAAGGTTTTAGGCACGGTTTTATAGCAATCTGATAGATATTTAGTAATTTGAAGAATATAACGCGAAATGCGGTAAATAATTACTCTTTGAAAACTATATTCTATGAAAATGGTTTTATTGGTTGCATTGTTGCTTGAGATTTGATAATGATAAAAGGGTGAAGTATATTGTGATGGAAAGTTATCGGTGTATATAAAATTCTACGTTTGTCTGTATTAATATTTCACTCTGCAGCGAAAACTACAGAACGCAATCGAATGGTCTGTGTGTAATAATTGTTGTCCGAAGTCTACCGTTGTACACCATTACAGTTCCATGCCGATAGCTATAAGGGTTGGAATATATGGTAGTTGAAAGTCGTTAAATTATATAAAAAAATCGGACTGAAGGCCAGCGATGACGTTTGCGACTCTATAGCAATGAGGTTACCTATAGCGAAACGTGGTGCCCCAGACCATATCTTTGGTCTATGCGTGCTACAATGTCTTCAGCTCTTTCTCTGTAAGGATAAGCATACGAATAAGGAAATATAAGAATAAATAATTAAAGCAGTAAAAAAATAAACTTCTTTTAATTCATCTGTTTAAAAAAAAATTTGTTTTGACTTTTCACGAATTACATCAAGTGATCGATTTGTGATATTCTTACAAACATTATTGTTGAATTTCGTGATTGGATTCTTCGAAACGAGTGCATAGACTTCTGCAATCTGATAGGAATATTTTTCAGTTCCCCTTTATCAGCGACATTTTCTCAAAAATGAGTGAAATTAATTACATTTATTTAATTCTTATTTAAACTTCCTAGATAAATGTGCATTGCGTTACTTTATTCTGCGGCAGCAACGCGCCGGGTACCAGCTAGTTATCTGATAAAACATCACATACCACTTGACTCATCAGATCAAAATATTGCTCATAAGAACTCTGCAACACTGTCGTTGGAAACAGCATGACAATGCAGTTTTACATACAGTAGAATTCCGGAAACTCGGCACTCGGTAACCCGGCAGTAGTCTTGTGTAGTTCGCGAACGAACTAGTTCGGAAGAGCGCTCCCCCAGGCGAACTACGCTAACTAGTTCGCAGATCCCCCGTCTCTTAGTTCGTCCGCTCCTTTTCCGAAGACTGACGGGAACAGCGAGAGGACGCGAGAGCGCGCAGAATCGCGTGATTCCCTTCTGCCAGTTACCGTCATTTCGAGCTGAGATGCAGCTCTGCTTTAGTTTCATTGTTTCCTGCCACAAATTTTCTTTTCTAAGGTATTCAGCAGTGTACAAATAATATTTTCTACGAGTACTCTGTATGCAAAGTAGTTGAATACCACTGTATCACTCATTCGTGTAAATAACTGGTTTATTTGCATAAGTATTTGATGTCTAATTGCCCAAAAATACGGATGACAGCACACGCTAGGGCAACATTATATTATATTAAAAAGCATTATATATAGAAAAGCTGTCATAACAGAAGAAAGAGCTCTTTTAGTAGCGATAGCAAAAGCCAAAAAGAGCGGACGAACTAAAATGAGCGACCTACTTCGCGGCCGAGCTGCGAACTAAAATATGCGTGATCGGACGCGAACTAAAATATGCGCGATGAGTCGCGAACTAAAATATGCGCGATCATTAACAAACTAAAAGCGCGATATATCGCGAACTCATATATGTGCAATCTGTCGCGAACTAGAACATGCCTTACCGGTCACGAACTATTATGCCAAACGTATTTCGCTTCTTAGTTCGTTGGATTCTTTTCCAAAGACCGACGGACAATAGCGAGAGGGCGCGCAGCAAAATTAAAAATCACGTGTTTGCCTTCTGCTGATGAGAGCCATTTCAAGGTGAGCGTCTGCCTACTAGATTACATAGTTCAGTGCTACAGAATTTCTGTTTTGAAGTGTTCTACACTGTGCAATATCTGACTAATAAATTCCATAATGCCAAAATATGGAGATTACTCTAAACTTAAACGCGAGAAATTATCCACAAACTGTTTCTTTTGGTTTGCATGATATCGTTAGCGGCTCAAGCAGCAAGCGCATGAAGCAGCTAGGTGGGGGAACTTCCCCCTCCACCTGCATACGCAGACCACGCCGCTCAGCCGTCGCTGGGAACGGACGAACTAAAAGAGCGAACTGGTTAGCGGCAGAGCTGCGAACTAAAGTGAGCGCTCCCGATCGCGAACTATTATGCGCAAGTCTACCCGGCAGTCGGGCCACACCCTGCACATCCCCTGGAATTATTCCGTGCTCCCATAATGTAAGACAGAACCGAAATGATAGCGTGTAGCAGTTACAGACTATGTTTGGGGTTCTTGTACCATCTACATTCTGTATATGAATCATTTGAATTTCATTAATGTAGTATGTCGATGATGTTTCACACTAAAAACAGTCTTGATCATATCCATGTGAGTGCATTTATTCACGGTGTCGTTTAAACTCAGGCGTGATCGACAAATAATGAACTTTGTTATAGAATGCAACAATGAGACACATGTGACGGAGCCGCGCGCACTCTGCCGCTCAGTGTGCCTACAGTCTTTTTTTTCTGAACCGCGTTTTGTGAAGTCCATGTGAGTGTAAGTAACGATTTTCATTTGATAGATATTGTCTTACATTTATTACGTATTACTGTGTTCCATCATCTGTATTGTAAACTAACAGAAAAAAATTATAACAAAAATGTTACCTATACTTTTTTAACACTATTCCCGATAACCCGGCATTTTCACATAGTCGACCAAACTTCGGTACACATTAAACCGAGTTTTCCGTACTCTACTGTATTACAGTTACTTAAGTTGAAGCTAAATGAAGAAAACTTATGACAAAACTAGAGGACCCGAGCGTATACTTCGCACCGGTGTTGGAATAACAAACAAGTTGGGGGGGAAAATGGAAGTAAAGTTGAATGTTCACGCATAGCTTTCTTCATAATCAATCAGCGCAAGTGTTTACAAGCGCAAATGAAATAGCTCGATCCGCAAAGTGTTGTTAGGTAAAAAATAACTTCTTACCTTAATGAAAACCGGAGGTATCGTAAAACAAACCGATTAAACTATTCAATGCAAGGACACAAGGATACCGCGTTTGAATAAAAATAAAGGAGGGAGACACCTAAGTTTATTATTATGATACTTGATTACGTATCTGCGAACGAATACCTTTCGTGTAAAGCAAAAATGAAGGAAATCTGTCGGATAGAACGACCTGACTGATTGACATTAGTTTACAGCAAAGACATTCCCATAAAAAATTTACAGAAGGAAATCGCGTATGAGGAAGGCGAGAGTTATGTGAATCTGATAGTTGATGATAAATCTGTGGATGAACATCTGTCGTTTAAAACAAAAATGAAGGAAATAGCCCGGGAAGTTTGGTCTGGCCGACTGACTGAAGTTTTCGTAGATTCTTTTAATATATAAGATGACGATATGGAAATGAAGGCCGATAAAGGAATTGCAAAACAATAAAATATAATCGCAGAACACACGTACCAATTATGCCAGATAATATCAGACTGTAGCAGAAAATGCATTACTAACTGATAAATCTTCATACAACTATCTTTCATTGAAACGACGAAAGCGAACAGTAACTTTATGTACTTTTGTTTCTAATTGTCAGAAACCCTATATTTCTGAATATTGAATCATACACTTTTAATTAATATGTCAGTTTTGTAATATCTGCGCGAACAAACTTGACACACTGCTCATTAGCTGAGAGCATTTCTCACAACGAATGACACTCTCATCAGTCAACAGGACAGTTCTCGCCCCTACAAATGGCGACCTCATATTAGGGAGTAATTGCCTCCGCTCTCCACCCCGGCGTGGAATTGACTTGGGGACAATTGGCTGTGTACTGCACGCCTTTAAGAATTCTCTGTGTACTGCATGCCTTTAAGAAAAATTAATGGATGTGTAGAAACCCAGAGAACACGAGCAGATGTAACCTTCGTACGAAATGACTGAAATTACTTGGGAATAAGGCATTTGACAGATATATAGAAATCTTCTTAAGTAGTTAATTACATTATGCTCATCACATGCCTTTCTCCCTTCTAGTTTCAGTATTTTGGATTTAAAAAGGGGGTGACACAAGACTTAAACTGAAAACAGAAATATAACTTACCATGTGGTTATTATGCTGGAAACTAATTTCACTTTCAATTTAAAATGTTTCTGGTAGAAAAACGACGAATAAATCTAACATGCAATGTTTATTTACACACATTTATGGTGTATAATAATTTGCATGTAAATAACGTCAAACACATCCGCTAATAGATGCCGCTAAAGTTAGGTACGCTATGTACAAGTTCCCATTTATGTCATTCTTCTATATATACAATTCCCCAATAAATAGAAGAATGACATAAATGGGAAATTGTACAGAGCGCACGTGGTTTTAGCAGCATTTGTCAGCGGAGATTGATGTTCTTTACAGGCATATTGTTAATTATATCGACTTTGTTCAATATGAAGTATCATAATTTGCATCTTTACAGTCAGTCCGTTGGTACGAAAAGGCATGAGTTTTGTTTAAATGTAAGAATATTTTACTTTAAACGCGGCTTTCACTTTTCTTATTTTCGGCACATAAAATTATGGGTGGTTTCTGAATAACTCAGTTAAGTCAAACGCATTGCTGTAACTTTCGGGAGGTTTTCACTATCAGACTCCAATTTAAAAAAAAAAAAAAAAAAAACAGTTTTAAATAATAATCCTAGTTATTAAAAACTTTATTATCTGCCTGCTTCAGTCTTAGATCATTATCAACAAATAGTTGATTTTAAAGAGAACTATAGGTTGATGATGGTCTACGACTGAAACCAGGAGATAGTTAAGATTTTAATAAAACAGTTTACAATTAAAAAGTTTTTTATAAAACATTTGCAGCTTTTAATAGTCATCTGTCTAAAGTAATGTATATTTTTTTGTTCATAATTAAACATTTTAAATGCGTCTTCCGTCCCAACTAACTTAATCAGACGAAAAAAATAAAAGGAGTGAGTTTCACTACCAATGCCATAACACACGCACAGGTTCAGTTTTCTCGTGTCGTGTGACGTCACTGGTGCTTCATCCAATGAGTGACATGGCGTTTTAGATCGCGTGAATTACTATTCAAATTTATTTATGTTTAAGTGTGAAAGTAGCTTGTGAAGTTTTCTAAGTAATATCTCGGGCAGTAGAGATCTTCAAATGCAAGTTAAAACGCTCACTGCTGCTCTAAATTACTTTACGAGTGGCCACAGTACTTGCACAATGGAAATTTATCCAATTGCTCACTCCCTAATGTACAAGCCAACGTTTTAACAAACACAAAATAAATGTTAAAAAGGAATAGATAATTAATCATGGGATAGGAATCATGAAATTATAGAGGTTTGATCTTTAAATCGTCACCTATTCAATACAATGAACAAGCAAATAAATGTGGGGAGACCAAATTAAGCACAATAAAGCACACACCTTGGACAAAAGTGAATTACATTCATGAAGTTACTGCCCATAATAAAATTGAATCGGTCATTTCAAAAAGGTCATTAGTCATGAAAATAAAATTTTACAGGAGAAGGAAAAAACGTTCTACAGCATAAACCATTTATTTATTTATTGTTATTGTAACATCAATATTTAGTGAGGTGCCAAGCACTGTGTTGCACTGTGTATTTGTGTTTTGTAATTAATAGTTTAACCACAATATTAATTTAAAAATTGCTGAATTATGACCTTTTTGCAATGAACGTCCGTATGTTGCAACAAATGAAAGCATTACTTGCAAATAATTGCCTATTTTATTGAAAAATGAGTTAATATTTTACATAGTAAAAGGAAAGTGAATATTATTATCTGAA
The DNA here is from genome assembly GCA_026315105.1 of Locusta migratoria. Taxonomy (NCBI): domain Eukaryota; kingdom Metazoa; phylum Arthropoda; class Insecta; order Orthoptera; family Acrididae; genus Locusta; species Locusta migratoria. Next base: position 340,904,525 of record CM048746.1, read on the forward strand.
GTAACATTTTTCGCAACATTTGTGATTTTTATAACAACATGAAAATAGAGTACAATAAACCAAGTCAATCTTCTTGATCATCATCTTCATTATTTGTTCCCCCTTCCGTTGGCCATTCTTGTAGTTGGTCATAAAATTCCACATATTCAGCTGGAATATACCTCTTCACTTTCAATAAATCTCGTAATTATTTTTTGACATTGATTGACACTTGCTTTCCAGGATACGCCAACTTGATAGGAAGTACAGGATGCTTATTGAAGCTATGGAGGAGCTGGAATGACCAGCACACACGTCAGAGAGGAGATGAATCTCATTCACATCTTTTGAGATATACTTTTCGATGTAATAATACAGAAATGAGCAAACCTCATTTGCGCCTTTCTTCGCTTGGCCTTCATGGTACACATAAAAGTGTTACTGCTTGGTTTTCATATTATGTATGCCAAAAGCATTCTTAATTTAGGATCCTCTTTTCACAGTCTTCTGCTCTTGAACTTCGATTAGCCCTTGCAGGAAGATATCTTGTTGATTCTTATCACTGAAACTGTTAAAGTCAGCAATGATATCTATCTTCGCGTCATTATCAAACAGAGAGAAACAGTCCTTTTTGCACCTAAAGAGTCAAAGTTACCAATTATGATAACGCTTAAATTTCATACTATGCAGGTATATGCATTTACTTCCATACAGTAATCGAGTACCCGTATTTTACTCACTTGCAGTCATCTTTTGTACTCAGACGCTGAATTTTCTCACCCTTCCAATTCACGAATTCCACTCTCTTTACTTTTGAATCACAAATAATATTTCATTTGTACTTATCAGCATTTCTTGTCCTTTTCTTGCCTACGGGAGGCATTTCAGAGTCCGAAGACGACGCAGACATAATTACACCTCGACAAATAAGTGGCTTCTGAATGCGACAGTAATGACCTAATATTTGAACCTACAATGCTGTAAACACAACAATGGATTGTTGCAGTGATGCTAACCTCAGACGACAAAATACGCGGGAAAGCAGCCCAAGGCCGCCAATAACTTCTGTGTTCGATTAAATACACCTCCACACAGTCATAACAAAAACGGCATGAGTCAATGACTCATGACCTTTTTGCAATGAACGAAGATTTCAAGGGTCGATAGTGACACCATTTGATATCTGACTTCTGCCCTTCTTGTACGTATGTATCCGGCTACACTTTCCCATCCATTTCCAATGGATAACTCATTTTGGTAAAAAAGTTGACTTATGACCATTTTGCAATGACCGATTCAATTGTTTGCGCCATTTTTGAATATAGATATAACGTGGGAGGAAATATGCAAATACACGCTGGGTACAGGGAAGCACATTCATTCACTCACAGACACATGCATAATGCTTGCGACGCATTACTCAAGCGGCAACACTTGATAGCAGTGGCGACACGAAGCGTCGGCGGTATTTTGACGTGATGGCTGGTGTCTTTCATCACAAATTAAAATAACAGTATTCACCAAACGAACTTTTATGGGGGAGGCAGCGGTACACTATTTGTAAGTACCACGTGGTGTGCGACCACGGTGAATTACACAGGATTTACAAAAAAAAAATTAATTTAGAATAAGCAAATAAAGCACATGGCGAGAATTCATATAGAAGAAAGCTAGTGTTAGTAAAAGCATGGATGAAGGCCAATGTAAGGACTGGTACGAAAGCACGTTGTGCAATCGGTCATACCAAGACAGAATCAAACCAGAAAATCTGAGAAATATTTAGCATACTCGTGGATTCAGACACCACGCAAAAACGTTAGTTATAAAACAGCAAAGAAATTCAAACGTAATAAGTTTACACAAAGGCTGAAGGCCACGCACGTGAATTTTAACTTGAGAAAAACGGGACACAAAATCATCACTGGAATGAAAATGCAAATACTAAATTTAAATTTCATTACTTGAGTTTTGTAATTTAAGAAATACTTCGCCTCGCATAGCGAAAGAATTACTCAAGAAAAGTATCACTGATAAACCAAGACTGCCTGATCACAAAGAAAGAAATGCTCTAACAGCATGCCCCCCCCCCCCCCCTCAGCATAATTCCACGATGTACTCACTTCACTGGTGCAGCGAGAGTGAAACCTAAGGCCAAGCCAAAAGCCTTCCACACCACGCTCCGCATATAGAGCGTGCTAAAAGCCGTGCAGAGTGCTTTCAGAGCATAGTGTTTACCAACCCTCTACCTGAAGAGGATAATACCCTCCTCGAGAGCTCCAGAGACGACTCTTTCGCCACCTCTTTCTACCATGATTATGTTGGTACTACACTAAGAACAGGCCATCTCGCCATCTTGATAAGTAAGCTTGTCTCTGCCCACCCAGCAGACGCCAGTGCAGACGACAAACGAAACCATGCGTTCTTAACTAAAGTAAACGAGGCCTAAAGCGTGAGGCAGCGACTGTAAGCCATTGTGCGGCAGTCAGTCAATTTTAAAAGCAACCTTACACATTCACATGAACACACAAGTACAATCACACGGGTGCAAACATATATAAACATGGGGCATTGATCATTAATAAAAAGAATAAAATAATTGACATATAATATTAATGACGGAGAAACACTTTAACTTAAAATGGATCACGGCTACACATTCAGTGGACGTGTTTCAAACACTAATTCCAGAAAAATAACTGCTATTTCGTGAAAATTATGACCGAAAATGCTATTTGAACTTTCTAATAATTCAGAATAGCATTAAATCTAACCCCATTATTAATTTAGGAAAATAACCTATTGTAGAATTACAGAAAGTGTTCGTCTTTGTTAAATAATGAATGTTACATTTTAGAATTTCAACTTGAAGGTTTGTCTCAAGATTTAAAGGTTTTCCAGGATTTTAGAGTAAGACAATTGATGTGCATTTCTTTGAACATACTAAGAGAACATGCTAAAGTACCTAACAATATTTCTATGAAACTAAGTTCGATGGAAGAGACGTCATAAGTGAACACGTCCCCATATGTAGTTCCTCGCCCATTTGTGAGAAATCGTCGGTCGGCATGTTCTCGTATTTCAAGTGCCATCAGAAGTAACACGTTCAAGCAAAGTGGTGGCACATTCTTTGAAACACAACAACTATTTTTTTATTTATCTACCCATCCGTGGCAGGTGTTCTGTAACGTGATGATACCCACCGTACTATCCAACGGATACTATGTTTCATTTTATGAATGTGAAATATCATGCTCTACCATGCAATCGTACTCTTGCTTCATCTGCTTATCATGTTATATTATGCTTTTACATTTACACTTAATTATGCGAAATTTGAAAATAGTTGTCTTATCTCTATAACAGCTGACACTTTGATTTTGGGAATGCAGCCGTGCAAAATCCACTTCTTCCACAGATATTTCGGCCGCGTACCGTCCGGCCATCTTCAGAGTGAGTCCAAGACTGTCGACGAGGTGCCGGGCGCAGCCTTATAAGCCTTATCGCGGCGGCAATATGCGTGCGAGTGACAGATGCTTGTTTACTGCATATCGAAATACACACGTGCGCCCCCCCGTGGCGGAAGCGCCTCGGTGCTCAGTTATCGATATATGCTCGGCGGCGGCAACACCTTGACGTCTCCTTTGCATTTTAAGTTCTCCAAGTGCAGAATTATCTCTGTTTATTAACACTAGAACGGCGGACGGGGTCAAAATGACCCCTGCCATACTTTTTCCTTCAGTTTATTTACTTTCCTAATGAAATCATATGACTTTTCCTAATTTTGTCTCCTGTTTACGATGATGTATTAGAATTTAAAAAGTATTTATATTTTCTTTGACATTTCTATCGATATACCTAGAACGGCGGATGGAGTCAATTCGACCCCAATATAATTTCCTTCTGAATATATGCAAGTAATCCAACAATGTAGCGGCAACAGGCTGCCACAGTTTATATCGTGTCATTCTGGTGATAGTTTTTGTCCACGAAACACGATTTTGAACGTGTATCGTCAGCGTTGACTTTCTGATGAAGAAGTGTTACAGTTCTTAGAGAATTCCGAAGTTGAATCGGAAACGGACTTCGCTGATGAAGATGATGATTATGTACCTGACAGAAGTTAAAATGAAGACACAGTGAATGAGGAGCGATTAGTGGAAGAGGATTCACGTGCTGATCTACATCAGTCATCACATTTGTAAATCAAGGAAGAAATGTGACGACAGACAGCTTCTTTACATCTCTTCAACTTGCTAAGGTACTCAAAGAGAAGAAAACTTCATTAGTTGGTACAATGAACAAGATCCGTCGTTAAATCCCTGATTCAGTAACGAAGTCCAATGCTGAAATACACTCCACCAGCATCCTTCACCATAACGGCAACCCAGAATGCTCCATGACTGTATACCAAGGAAAGAAGAATAAAAACGTCATTCTTCTGAGTACACTACATTCTGACGTAGCAATAAGCAAGGAAGGAAAGAAGAAACCTGAAACAGTAACATTCTACATTGTAACATAGTATGAGGTGGACGTGGTAGATCAAATGACCCATAAATATACTACAAAGGTTGCATGTAGGAGACGGCCAATGCATGGCTAATGAACTCAAGGGAATGAAAGAGCAAGAACATCAGGCAAAGGAAGAGGATACTGGACCGAAATCAACTATAAAGCGGAGGAAGTGCCAAATCAGCCTCTGCAAAGGCAAGAACACCAGCGAAAACTGTGTAAAGTGCCACAAAGCCGTGTGCAGAAAATGTGCGCGTAAAACAGAAAGCATATGTGCTAAATGCATCTAGCAGATTCCAGTAACTTGAGAGAAAAGTGATGCAAAGGTGTGTGTAGACCACGTGCGAGAGTAATATGGACCAAGTATACTAAATGTGTCTACAAGTTTATACAAATAGGAAACTTGTTAGCAGTAGCAGCAATAAATTTGTAAGATATTTTGGTGTTGAAATGAATAATTATTGATTATTATTAATTATGGTGTTTAATAATTATTGTCCCTGCCAGGGAAAAAGCGTGGATTAACAAAAAAGAACACTTAATTATGTCTAATATGAAAATATTTTATGTGGGGGGTCAAAATGACCCCTTTCCGCTGTTTTAGGAATGTCAGAAACTCCGCCGTTCTAGTGTTGTCAGCCTGTCTAAATTCAACAGTTTCCTTAAATGTAGCATCCAAAGACGATGATATAGGTGTGAAAATCTTCACATCACTATAGTTCATGGAATGACCATTTTCTATGCAATGTTCATCCAAGGCTAACTTGTCTTGCTGGAATAGGCGAGTATATTTTCTGTGTTCAACGTATCTCTCGTGGACAGTACATGTTGTCTGGCCTATATATCAATTAGCCTATATATGAATTAGCACAATTTCGGCATGGGATCTGGTACACACCTGACTTGCGAAGCAACAAATCATCCTTTACTGACTCGAGTGAGGCTGAAATCTTTACAGCTGGCCAGATGATAACCGTAACACGATGTTTGTCGAGAATGCAGTTTTTCTTTGACGAAAGAGCTCCCACGTAAGGTAAGAAGGCTCGTTATCTGTAAGTATTATTTTCGCTATTAAAATAACGCCGGGTGTACAGCCGGATGTCACTGATAACTTCGCACGATATTTCGACCCATAACCCCCTGGCCATCTTCAGGTGCTGCGTACCGAAGACTAGCGATAGCCGCGTCTGACCATCATTTTCGTCCTCTTTGTTCTTCTTCTTCCACGTCACGTGCCTGTATCCTCCGAGTCACATCGAATGCTCTGCGAATCTGTTGCTGTGAATATCCATTCGCTTTGAAAACGCGGTGTGTGAGCTCTTCCTGCAAGTTCTCATCGTCTGATACACAAGGTGCTTTGTGCACCAATGTCGTAAGGACCCCTAGGGTTTGTGAAGGGTGATGGCAGCTACTGTCATGTAAATACAGATTCGTGTGGGTTGGTTTTCGATATACTGCGTAACCTAATGTGCCATCAGCTTTGCGATGAATGAGTACATCCAAAAAAGAAAGGCAGCCATCTTTCTCCATTTCCATAGTAAATTTGATATTAGTCTGGATGGAGTTCTGATGGTCAAGAAATCGATGTAACTCATCCTTCACGTGAGGACATACTACAAACTTTTTATCCACGTAACTCCAAAATACCGTTGGTTTAAAACTTGCCGAATCCAGAGCCTTGTCCTCTAAGTCTTCCATAAAGAAATTCGCTACCAGAGGGGATGGGGGCTTCCCGTAGCAACTCCGTCAATCTGCTCATAAAAGTCACCATTATACTGGAAATTAGATGCCGTCAGAACATGCTCAAATAAGTCTGTGATGTCCTTCTCAAAATGTTTGCGAATTGGAGAAAGAGAATCCTGTACAGGTACCTTGAACTCACCTGTACATCTGTACTATTAAGCATTAGGTGGCTGAGTCTTTGAATAAAATCTACAGAATTTCGAATGTGGTGACTACATTTTCCTACAAATAGCTTAAATAGTGAAGCCAAATACTGGGCAGAAAGTTAGATAGGTAAACCAATTGTGCTTGTTATTAGACGCAAATGCAGATCCTCTAGACGTTCATCCTTATCTAGCTTGTGAACTTTAGGAAGCACATAAAATCTCGATGGTACCGCACTTTTAAGCGTCTTATAACTTCAGGTTGTAGTGATGCACCATTCAGTAAGGCAGCAGTCCTTATTGTATTGCTAGTTTGGTCTTTGTTGATCTTCCGATTCGCGCCAGAACTTAGTAAACCATAGATATTTTAATTATAGTCTTCCGGAGGCAACAGGACGGGGGCGTTGGCTTTGTCAGCACGTAAAACATATTAATCAACTCATCAATCCGTCACGTTTGCTGATGGTGTGCTATTATCTCTGCTTTTCGTCTGTCTGGCCTGCTGTGAGATCTGATAGTATTTAGTATATGTGTTGGCTACTCCAAACTGTGCCCTCAGAGACATTCTTGGCTTCGAAAATCTTAATATTTATTAAATTTTTTCCTGTTATGCATTTCTTATAGCAGCTATTAAAAAAACTACTCTTGGCCATTAAAATTGCTACACCACGAAGATCACGAGCTACAGACGCGAAATTTAACCAACAGGAAGCAGATACTGTGATATGTAAATGATTTTTTTTTCAGAGCATTCACACAAAGTTGGCGCCGGTGGCTACAACATGCTGACATGAGGAATGTTTCCAACCGATTTCTCATACACAAACAGCAGTTGATGGGCGTTGCCTGGTGAAACGTTGTTGGTATGCCTCGTGTAATGAGGAGAAATCACGTTTCCGACTTTGATAAAGGTCGGATTGTAGGCTATCGCGATTGCGGTTTATCGTATCGTGACATTGCTGCTCGCGTTGGTCGCGATCCAATGACTGTTAGCAGAATATGATGTCCGTGGGTTCAGGAGGGCAATACGAAACGTCGAGCTGGATCACAACGGCCTCCTATCACCAACAGTCGAAATGACAGGCATCTTATCCGTATGGCTGTAACGGATCGTGCAACCACGTCTCGATCGCTGAGTCAGCAGATGGAAACGTTTGAAAGGCCTTCTGCACGAACAGTTCGACGAAGTTTACAGCAGCATGTACTCTCAGCTCGGAGACCATGGCTGCGGTTACCCTTGACGCTGCATCATAGACAGGAGCGCCTGCGATGGTGTGCACTACGACGAACCTGGGTGCACGAATAGCAAAACGGCATGTTTTCGGATGGTCGCATTCGTGTTTGGCGACATCGCGGGGAACGCACATTGGAAGCTTGTATTCGCCAGCGCCATACTTTCGTATCACCCGGCGTGATGGTATGGCCTGCCATTGGTTACACGTCTCGGTCATCCCTTGTTCGCATCGACGGCACTTTGAAAAGTGTCCGTTACATTTCAGATGAGTTATGACCCGCAGCTCTACCCTTCATAACCCGAAATTTGAGCAGGATATTGCACGACCACATGTTGCAGGTTCTGTTCAGGACTTTGTAGATACGGAAAATGTGAGACTGGTGCCCTGACCAGTACACTCTCCAGATTTCTCACCAATTGAAAACGTCTGGTCAATTGAGGCTCGTCAGAGTACGCCAGTCACTACTTTTGATGAACTGTTGTATCGCGTAAAGCTGCATGGGATCTGTACCTGTACACGCTATCCAAACTCTGTTTGACTCAACTCAAATGTTCAAATGTTTGTTAAGCTTATGGGACTTAACTTACAAACTACTTATGAACTACTTTATACTAAAGACGACACAAACATCCATGCCGGAGGAGGGGGGATTCGATCCCCCGACCGTAGCGGCCGTATAGACTGTGACTGGCGCGACGCAGACCGCTCGGTCACTGCGACCGGCCGAACATGCATATTGGAAGTTTCCAGTTACATATCACACAGAACTTGCACGTGTAACTTAGAGGTGGGTTCAATCATTAATACGATGGAAATGGGAGAATAATATGAACACGAGACCTTTTGTGTTTAAATGTTTGTAATCCTAAGGAACATTCTAAAGTTTACAAACGGCCTAAACTGAGTTACAATAAGGACCACATACACCAATGCCCGAGGGATGCCTGGAAAATCTGGCGGGAGCGCCTGTGTAATCTACGACATGACGTCCGCGAAAAGGGGGCCATTCCCACGTGCTACCATCGTATGAAATTACTACATTATTTGCAGAACGCACGATAGTGAAATTTCTTTGTGGCAAAAGTATAAATACTCCACGCTACGGTAGCAAGATTAACTCTACCCGATGCTCAACAGGGAAAGCAAACTGAATAGCCGGGTGTCGAGGAACCTCTACATGACACATATTAGACCTCTGATGACGTACGGTGCTCCGTGCTGGGCATACGCGGCGCCAACACGGCTGCGCCGCCTGCAGCTCATACAGAACAAGGTACTACGCATCATTAGCAACGCTCCACGATACACACGCACCGTGGACCTTCACAATGAATACCGCCTAGAGCGCCTCTCGGTGGTATTCAAGAAACTCGCCACACGACTATACAGAAACTCGAGACACTAACAACCCCTTCATCCTACGCTTGGGGAACTACGATCACAACCATAGGTGGAAACATAATCGCCCAAAAACACTTCTCCTCAGAGACTAACCACCTACGGCCGTAGGGAACACCAACTCACAAACACGATGAACATGGCAAACCCCTGCAAAACAGCAATCTGACTGGCAATGCCAGCTGAGCCCACAGCCGACCTACAGGCAAAGCAGGGAAACCATATTCATCGCACTAAACACAAACAAACCTAAACAGTCCCGCACACTTAGCCAGTTCTATGACCGAACTGCCTAACTACCTTGACAGACTTGGCTATGTTACAGGTATTCTGCCACAGCCGATGTTAACGGGTAAACTGCCGCAGCCGACACAGGAGGCATCATTGGAGCTCAGCTGCAGCAGAACCTCGCATCAAAACGGACTGATTCTTTATGACGAACCTAGCAAAGTTAATGGTACTGAGAATATACCCATCACTAACATTACCAACCCTTGCATGATCTGTCGCAGATAGCATACCGCTACTGCCCTTCATACCTACCCCACTGTCGCAGAGGTCTTTTTCCCTTGGCTCTTGCCTTGGCACTTTTTTTCCTCTGCCCTTACATACCTTTACCCTTCGTATACCTTTCGACCAATTCTATCTCCAGATGCACCGTATTAATGGGTGATCGCGCCCACACGTACGGATAACATCGCGGTTCCCACATCCCGTGATCCACCTTAGCAAACTAACTTAATTACGGAGGTGACAGTAGAACTTTTGCGATGGTCACCACGTTGGTGTGGGCGTGGAGGGGCCCCATCCTTGCCAAATAGGAAGATTGTTCGATTCACCATGAATAACGGATGGTGTTTTGGTTTCTTGAATGTCTCTAGACGTAATTGACAATCATTAATTAACGTCTGAACTGTGAAAGGTTGCAAATTTGATATGAGTAATCTTTTTTCCGTATTATATAAGAATAGTAAGTACACAAATGACAGTGTTCCCATAAGACCATACAGTTGTGCATAGTAAAGTCTTGCCTTATTCTGACTTCCCAGCAGAAAATGATTCATCTTTATACCATACAGCTGAATTATTTACACACAAACTTGTTATACTATTCTTGATGTAAATTCATATGAAAGTGAAAGTGCAAAATTATATAACCACAGATCGAGATTAAATGAAATGAAAGTGGCCGTGATTTACCATTTACATGCTGGTCAAGTAGATTCGAAAAGCTAAAGATAGTTAAGAACAAAGGTTGTGAAAAATATAAACATCAAGCAACGTAAAACAGAACACCAATACGGAAAAGCAACCTCTTTGCCAGTCAAGAATTACCTATGCAGTTCCTCGAACTTTATTCTCAAACATTATTCTCATTCCACTTTAATAAGTCGTTTAAAGAAGACTATAAATCTGGTGATTGTGACCGACTTTAGAGGATCCACTGTTGAACATCTTAGCAGGCTAGTAACCTGAATGTGCAGCAGCGCTAAATCGAAGCATCTGCGCAAGTCTCGCTGCTCTGTGAATGTGTCACCACATGCCATTTCAAGATCGATCAGCATTGCAGAGGGCCGGCATTTCACGCACTGGGGCCTCACAGACACCAGTAGCTCGGCGTGCAGTTCCTCAGCATTCGTAATATCCGGAGGAACTGTGCGCCGCGCGATCAGAGCAGTAGGTCTGTTTGCCAGGTCTCCAAGCAGAGTGCCCCAGTCTGCAGCGTCAAGAGCCGAGCTCTTTGAAGTAGAGTCAATAGAAACTAGATTGGACTATGAACCAAATAGACGAACCGGTTCTTCACAGATGAGATCTTCTTCAGTGTACGGGACGCCTCTCGCGCTGTTAATCTGTGGCGACATCGCAGTCGGTATAGGCAAAAAGGAAGACTACTGTTAAGGCTACTCTACACGACGACACTAGGTTGCAACACTCGTTACATGAAATGAATTGCGCGCAACTAGTTTCTTGTATGTCTGTAGACACGGCGCCAATACTATACACTTATAGTTTCGTTGTTTTGTTAAGTGCCGTAGTCGCCATAGAATGAAAGTTTTGGTAGCTGTAAAAGTTATGGCGGAGTTATTGCTTCTCTGTGTGAAGTCGTTGCATAAGACTAAACATAAAAAGAATAAGAAACGTGTTTGGGTTTGTGACTGGATTAAACAAAGACGTCAGCTCGGTTGCTTAGCGACCTTGCCGAAAGAAATTGTGATCGAAGACCCTAGAAGTTATTTTAATCAACTCAGAATGTCACCAGAGCAGTTTACGTTCCTTTTAAACAGAGTTAGTAATGCAATAAAGAAAGAAGATACTGTTAATGCGTGAAGCATTGTTACCAGAACTGAAATTACAAACTGCATTACTTTTCTTGTCAAATAGATATTTGTCTCTACAGTAGCTGTACCGTGTTCCCAAAGCCACAATTGTCATAGTTCGTTTGTATAGGTACTTGGAATTGAATGTACTTTAGTCTGCAATTCACTAATCGTCAACCCATCAATATTTCATTCACGAATAATTGCTTCAAGAGCGCTAACACGCCGATGCTTATTCCTGAAATTTTCATCGTTAAAATGGCACAAACACCTATGCATCGCATATATGTTCAAAAACCGAATTATTTCTTCCTTTTCCCCCATTATGTTGTGTTTTCTTCTGTATTGGTTATCACCTAACCTAAAATCATGCGCTATCAGTTTCGCCAAACTTGGAAGACGCCGAAACTGTTTAGTTTCGTTAACGAGTTGCGCGCGAGCCTGCCGCGCATGCGCACTGGCAAGTAGCGCAGCTTCATGAAACCTAGTGTCGTCGTGTAGACTAGCCTTCAGGGAAATGAGACTCGTTTCGTACTGTATTACCTCTAAAGGCTGAAATAAGAGAGCTACTGCAAGTAGTAGTAACTAGTCCAGAACACCGACAAATATGCTATAACAGCGTCCGAATTTAACTCTTCTGTTGGGCTATTTCTTCACAAGTTATACATTACTAATTGTTAAGGAAACTTTAGCCATTTGCAAAGATGAAAGATTTTATTTCGACCGTTTTCCGCCACCTAGTGATCTTCTTCCAGAGTATATGGCTATTAATATACTTCACATGTTTTGGCACTTAACTGCCATTTTTCACTTAGGTCACTTAAACATTTCATCCAGAACATTGTGACCACTTACTACCGATACAATCCCTTCCAAGGGAGCTGGTCTGACGAGGATGACTGCTAGATAGACACCCGAATGGTACCTGTAGTGTCACAGAGCGTGGTTGTAACCTCTTACCTCTGTGTACAACTAACAGTCACTCCAAACCGCGTCTAAAAGGGCACAACCCATTGTATGATTCTTTTTTTTATTTGACAGTATTTGCACCTAAGAATAAGACACTCTTGACATGTATCGGACATTGGACAGACCATTTACTAGACGGGGACAAAATACTGTGTACAAGAAATAATCATTTTACTGAATATTATTTATACGTTCGCCAGCCTGATAATGCAATAAAACCTTCAAACTATTATTCATAACCCCATTCAAATCTGTTGTAAATATTAGTATAAAACAACTAGATACAAACACGCAGATGGAGTTAAGGTATGGTGAAATGAAAAAAAAAAAAAAAAAAAAAAAAAAAAAAAAAAAAAAAAAAAAAAAAAAAAAACTATGATCTCAAGGGACAAGGAAAACCATATCATTTGTTTACTACTTACATACAGCACTGAGTATGAAAGAAGTGTTTTCGCTTTATCAAACAACAAAGAGTTTTTGGACGGGAACTATCTTTTGATTAAGCATTGTATAAATAATATTTACTAAAATTTTACTGACAGATTTACTAAAGATGTAGTGGTAGCCCTGAAACTTGTATAGTACACCTTTTTACGGTTTTCATTAATTTTGACCTACATCAATTACATTTGAAGATACTATTTTTATTAATTTGGTTTTATTAAATTGGGGAGAAAATATACTAATTTGAAGACTGGTCTGATGCCACCTGCAGTGCTGGCCGCACATGCGACCCTTAGCGGCACGTTGTCTTATTTGTTTTTAAAATTTTCAATGTGCAAACATCTTAATTTTTAACGTAAGCCCTATCGGTTTCACTTCTGATGAAGGCTCCCCTAGTGAAGCCGAAACCATGGTAAAGTAAATATTTTACTTAAACTTTTGCAACCGAAGAGCTGTTTCTCAAGTGATTATTTTATATATAAGGTAGTTTATAAGTACTTTGTAAGTTTAGGGACTGATGACTCCGCAGTTAAGTCCCATAAACGTTACGAACATTTGAACCAACTGATCAAATTATTTAATGTTATTTCAGTTACTTTATTTTACGTGTTTCTCACAAAATTCTATCTGTAAAATGAAGTGCAATCTTTGCCAAGTAAGGGAACAAAATGCAACAGTCTCTTACTCCTTTTGAATTATCGACTACAAAAATGAAGCGAAGCACTCAAATTATTAATTAGCTCAGCAAGAAAATCATTCAACTTTTCATCTGTTCTCATCAAGGACATTTGGATATTTACACGTTAGGATAGGATCCTGACAAGGTAACTGATAGGTATAAACCAGGTTTACCACAACTTTTTAGTTCAATTAACAGATTATTGAAACGAATCACTAAAATTTTCTGATGCATTCGCACTACAATTCTAAAAGTAGATAACCTTGACAAGTACTCCGTGCTGCGGACGAACAGTTTCGTGATTTCACTACTAAAGGGGAAGAGTCGTCAATCCTGGCTCTTGCTGTATGGCACTGTATTCTCTACTTGGCGACGAAGAAATTTATATTGTACCCAATATTCAATGACACGATAAATTGACATTACCAGCATCCTAAGATAATTTTTAGAAACTCTTGATACAAGCCCAAGCCTTCGCTTTGCTGCTTGATTAACGTCTCGGCACATACGTGATCATTCGCTGGCCGTCTACTCTTGACTCCTTCGTTAAGTTACACTGCACACACCCCTGCCTCTTTCCTTAAGCGCCAAAACTTGGCGCCTTCCACGTCAGCAACGGTGAAGTACTAACGGTTTAACGTTACACATATTTTATTACATGCCCTGCGTTTGGGCCAGACTACTGTTGTTTAACCATAAAAAAACTGTACAATCGAGATACACTAAACATTTTAAGTCAACAATTAATCCAACTAAGTTACTAAATAACACATCCACGACATTCCACGAGACTAATTCACGATTGATACCTCAAAGTTCTTACCTATTGATTGCAACAAACAATTTTGCTATTAAATAGTTGGGAGAAATTATTGGGTGAGGTAAAAGCGGGACAGATGACGCGAAGGGGTCAGACGCCGCACTTCCAAGAAATTCGTCAGCACACATTGTTGTGCGTGCTACGCTCATTGTTGTTGTAACGGCTGGTGATATAAGTTTACTGCCAAGTTTTGTAGTCCAGGAGTGGAAAATAGAGGAGACATTTAAGAAAATCAAATTTCGAGACCAAGGTAAGTCGAGAAAATTTTTCATGATTCCTTTTCAATAGTATGTACTAGTAGATACGCGCCTAGTTGCTTATACCTTGTGTATAGATTGTGCAGTAGAATCATTGTACGTTATGTCGATCGAGTAATGGCTTCTTCCAATAATATCTTAGCTGAAAATTGGGGTGCGGCATCTGTCCCCACGAAAACTTACAGACGACGCACCATTACTGTGGGACAGATGCCGCAGTGCTTGCAATACTAACAGGCGTCCATACGACAATAACAGTTATTATATGCAGTAATGGCGAGGGAAATTTCTTACCACCTTAGTGCTTTTACAAAGGAGTGAATAAAAAAGATGACGCTCAAGACAACAAGCCTCCAGGATCCGTTGTTGTTATGAGGAGAGAATACGCTTATGTCGACAGTGATGTATTCATGGATTGGTTCAGAAACCATTTACTTCCTAGAAAGACGCCTGGCACAGCTCTGCTTCTGTTAGATGGTCGGGCCTCTCATATGAGTTGTCACCTTTTTGTATATAGCTGATGAAAATGAAGTGTCGATAATTTGCTTGCCTCGCCACACGACACACTTTTTACAGCCACTAGACCAATCATTTTTCAAGCCGCTGAAATCCTACTTTAAAGAGGGTTGTCATTCATGGATCGGCTATCTCTTGACTGGATTCAATGTGTGGGATGTTCTAGGTGGCTTCATGTATCATGCACTCTCTGTGAGAACGTATGTTGGACTACTTAAAAATGAACTTCAAAAACAAAAATCCAAGTGAATTTCATTTTCAATGTATTTTTCCATTGGCCATCTGTCCCTCCCTTCTGCGGCATCCTGCCCACCACTTTCTAATTAACTGAAAGTTGCAAGCCATTGTACATCATAAGAATGTTCCTTTGCTATACAGTTTTTTATAATGCGATTAAATCTATAATAAAATACAATGTTCAAACCATCAATCTTTCCTAATTTTACTGCGATTTAAATGTTTATATATTGATAAAAATTAATTTGAAAAAAAAAATGTACGGCGTCTGTCCCGTCTCTAGCGGATTTACAGTAATGTTACATCGTGATCGCGGTTGGAATTAGGATGGCGCGATCCATCTGAGTTTCACCGACGACAGATTGTGAGGCCCTGGACGCGCTCCGCGAGCATTTCGAAATCTGTACGACGGGCGTTCGAGGAGTGACGAAACCAAAGTGTAACAACGTCCAAATTAGAAAATACCGTTCTTGCGAAACGCGGCTAGCTCGTTACCCACACAAAGTGACGAGTGCTATCGACAACATGTCTCAAATTGATACCGTATTCCTTGATTTCCAGAAGGCTTTTGTCACCGTACCTCACAAACGGCTTTTAATCAAATTGCATGGTATATCGCATCAAGTTTGCGACCGGACAGGGGATTTTCTGTCAGAGAGAACACAGTTTGTAGTAATCGACGGTAGGCATCGACTAAAACAAAGGTGATATCTGACGTTCCACACGGTAGTGTTATTGGTCCTCTGCTGTTCCTTATTTACAGCTCTGTTAGGTTGTTCGCAGAATGACGACGTCATTTATCGTCTTGTCAAATCATCTGAAGATAAAACCCAATTGCAGAACGATCTAAATAAGATATCACTATGGTCTAAAATTGGCAATAGACTCTAAATAATGAGAAGTTTGGAGTCGTCGACATGAGTACGAGCCGGCCGCAATGGCCGATCGGTTTGTGGCGCGCCAGTCATAGTCTGCAAGGCCGCTACGGCCGGGGGTTCGAATCCCCCCTCGAGGCATCAGTGCTTGTGTCGTCGTTAGTATAAGGTAGTTCATAAGTAATTTGTAAGTTTAAGGACTGATGACCCCGAAGTTAAGTCTGTGAAGCTTAACAAACATCTGAACATTTGAAACCTGAGTACGAAAAGAGATCCGGTATACTTTGTATACAAAATACAACGATCAAAAGTTAAGACCGTAAACTCCACTAAATACCTAGGAATTGCTATTACTTCAGACTTAAACTGAAAAGAACATGTAGATAATGTCGTGAACAAGGCGAACCACAGAGTGCGTTTTATTGGCAGAACCCTTAAAAGATGCTAAAGAACTTCTAAAGAAACTGCATACACTACGGTTGTCCATACTTTATTAGAGTATTCCTGCCCAGTGTGAGATCAGATGGGTTTAGCAGAGGACATGGAAAGAGTCCAAAGGAGGGCAGCTCGTTCTTTATTGTCACGATACAGGGGAGACAGCGTTACTGAAATGATACAGGATCTGGGATGGTAATCATACAACAACGGCGTTGATCGTTGCGGCGTGGGCTACTTACGAGACTCCAATCCCCAACATTCTTCACCGAAACCGAAAACATGTTATAGACTCCCATTTACATAGGTAGAAAGGATCATCAGAATAAAATAGGAGAAATCACAGCTCTAACAGAGAGATTCAGGTGTTCTTTCTTCCCGCGCGCTATTCGAGAATGGAATGGGAGATAAATAGTATGAAGGTTGTCCGATGAACCCTCTGCCAGGCACTTAAATGTGATTTGCAGAGTATGTATGTAGATGTAGATGTAGATTTAGGGATTGTGCAGCGACATCTTAGGCTGATCAGACCGTTAAACACGAAAGACGGCGAACTGTAGGTAACTAACATTGAATTACAAGTTTTCTCAGTTCACAGTAAATCGAACACTCCTAACTTTGGGCTTTCGCGAAAGACGACCCATTTATGTGCAAATGTTAGCATTGTGACATCGGCAACTACGACTGCTGTGGGAACGAAACTATTATAACTTAATGGTGCCGCATTGGAATGGCGTTCCAAGGTGAAATAAATCTCGACATATTCATCATCCTGCTGATGGGATTGCGTGAATCCGTTGTTTTCCTTTGCCCCCTTAGTTTGGGACGGAGGCGAGCTGGTGGCAGATAACTGTAGTCTTTGTAATATCCACGTGGACGTGGTCCAGTCGAGGTTGTGAATGGCAATATGACAGCCAAGAAGTTGTACACAGGTTGCAGACAATGTTGCTCCTTAATGACAGTCACCTATTCCAACGGCAGTGTCACTTCTCAGCTGGGTAATGCGATACGTCAGACTATGAGTCTGATGTAGTGGCTCAAGAAACACAGTGACAGTTTGCCATTGATGTGCTGCCCCTCAATTCGCCAGATCTGAGCCCGATCAAACATAACAAGATTACAATGTGTCGTCAGAGCTCCTCCCATTCAGCGACCTATGCTAAAACGCTTTTGTTATCCGTGATAAAGATGGACATACCAACAATTCGGTAGGTCGTGATAATATCATGGCTGATCGGTGAATAAACTCTGTATAAGAGCAGGAAGTGTACAAACCCCGTCGAAATAAAATACTTCATTTCGGAAACTGGTTGCTGCTTTTAACAACAGTTTATGCTTCATATCAGTAGCTACAAAGTGAATCACAAATGTTATTTATTAACCTTGATCGTGGCTCGGACACCACTATGGATAGGTTCTTCCGGACAAATGTTATAACTAAAAGATATATTAAATACTACGAACTGTAACATAAACTGATAAAAATTCATAATACAAAAATTAAAATTTTACTTACATTTATTACATTATGTAAACAGTAATTCAAAAATCATGAGTCAAGTTTTTCAAGTTTTATATAAAACGTGTATTTAAAATATCCAACAAGAGTCAGACTAAAAAACTACACACACTGCTAACGTGAACTACATGGAGCGCGTCACATGTTACGAGCAAATATCAAAAGTCAATACTTAAGTTTTACATTATCTGCAGTGACACAATGTCGTAATATAAAGCTTTTATTACGTCATTAGCTCGTAACATGCCATGTGCTCTATTCTAGTCCATTTTAGCACTGTTTCCTGTTGGTATCTGTTTAGTCCGACATTTACCTTGTGACTGCAATTCCAATTTCAATTTTACATGGAAAACTAATATCTTACATGCATCATTTGAAAAATATTTCACATGGTTTTTTGTTTACGCAATGTCGTCCATGTGAAGAAAGTCTTATTTTTGCGTAATTAATTTTAATCACTTATCTTAAAATTAGTTTGGTGTAATTCTGTACAGTTAAGAATACTTTTACGTAGATGGTTTTCATCAGAAGAAGATTCCAACAGAGATAGGAAAATAATAACAATTTTCATTATCATTCGAATATATTCCACATCTGAACCGATTTCAACCACATTTGCTACAAATATTCCTTAAGGTCAGGAATCATTTGATTTGGTGGTAAAAACCACCTACGATACGTACTTCTTACGATAACATTGCCCCTTATTGCAGAGCTTGATGGCGTCATTTTATTCCTCAAATATTTTGAATGGGAGCACTTAGCGACTTGCAATAAACTACAAACATAATTTCAAATCTTTACGAAAGGTTTTCTTGCTGACAACCAACAAAATGAAGAAACGAAAAAAATAAATCGCTTACTACTTTTCCGATCTTGATTATGTATACTTGAGGTAGTTGGCATGACGTTACAAGTAATTACTCTTACACTGTAAATTGTATTCGCGAGACATATCACAGACAGTACACATACATACCACCGAATGCTTCTTCTGTATCACAGTTCGACAATTAGTTCACCACTAACACATTTCATGACATGTTTTGCAGACATTAAGCAGATATACCACTGAATGTTCCTTCAAATTTACACCATAGTACGACACATAAATTTGGAGATGGCAATGAAGCAATGAAATTTCCGAATAACAGCTACATCATGCGCTATTATTCCACATGTCCTCCTAAAATAATGGACCGATTGCAACCAAAGTTGGTACACATATTGCTTACTATCAGACAACAATCGCGTAGGGAATCAAAACTATGAAACATAGTTCAAGCGATATGACCTCGTAAACATTGAATTATTGAAACTTTCCCATCACACGACGCGTGATTTATGTGACCATCAAATCCTTGATAAATGTCCTTAACTCACTTGCCCAATTGCTTTGCCACCACGTTGACTTTTACTAAAAGTTGGATCACCATTTCGTTTACTACAAAACTTCGATCCGCCAAAATTTTGCAATGGTAGAAGGCAATGTATTAGGAAGATGATGGATCATGTGATTGAGGCAATCATCCTAGAAGGAAACAGAAAATGAGTCTTTACATCCCACGAATACCCCTTATTCCAACGGATCTAACTTTGAACTTCAAGAGACTGCAGTTTCCAGTGAGACTTGTATTTTCTAGCCGCGGCGGAGTGGCCGAGCGCATTGAGGCCCTATGTTCCAATGCATGACACCGTCCATCGTCGGGGGTTCGAATCCTCTCTTGGGCATGGATGTTTGTGTTGTCTTTAGTATAAGTTAGTTTATATGTATTTTGTAAGTTTAGAGACAGAAACTATTTTTATTTCCTATAACGACCAGCAAATCACAGGCTCAGTCTGTTAAAAACTGCGGAGTATATTTGACATCTCCATGTTTCTTACATGAACTGCTGTATGTCGCATGCTCGAAGGTTGGCTCACCAAAGAAGTAATTCATACTAATCCCTAGGCAAGAAACAAAATTTTTGTTCATACTCCAGTTTTGAATTACACTTATGTTATACACCATTTGTATTTTACTACTGTTTTTCTTTCTTTCGATACTGCACTTCAGATTTTGTATATTATACACATATTTTTGTTTTAGTATTTTATAAATCGAAAATTGTTAAAATGAATACATGAAGCGGAAATCTGTTCCAAATTTTTACTTTTTCTTAATAAATGACTGGGAAAATGCATATATACACGGGCAATACTGGATTTAGTAGCTAGTAATAAAATATTGTACATGATTGTGGGATGTACAGCCTACGACTCCACTATGTCAGTTACATGGAACATGAGGACACTAAGCTGAAATATTGTAAGGGAAAAGATGGAAAGAAACCACGAAGACCGTTGGATGTAATCTCTTGGAGCCAGCAAAGGTTGTTGGCTTTTAATACACAGGATGGAAAGTAAACGATCTACAACCTGCGAGTGTGGTAGGGTGGATTGTGTTCATCACCATCATCATTAGAGACTGAATATGCCTTTGCTCTCTAGAGGTAAGGAATATAATTTTTGTGGGTAGTGGTAGACATTTATGGATCAAAATTAATAATAGCAGAAGATACTATCATCAAAAAACAAAACTATTTGAGATAAATTTATTTTGATTATCAATAAAGTCGAAATTTCGAAAATTCTTCTTCTAAAGATAGTTTTCGTAATGTTGACTTTACTCATAATCCAAACAAATTGATTTCAAATCGTTTGATTTGTTCTCTGATTTTAGTATTTCATGATATTCGTACGTTTTGATGCATAAGGATCTACTACTACCGAAAAATCAGTTTTGTGGGGAATAGTGAGCACTAAGTTATAAACTTTGATAAAATATGTTTGGTGCAATGCATTCATATCACTTAGAAGTACAACATGAGATGTGTCAGTGATTTTGAAAATTAATTTGGTAGTTGTTGACATTTGTGAAATCGATTCTCATTTCCAGAAGGTGTATTAAAAGATATTATATAATGTTCCAGCAGTTTTAAATAGTATGGGAAAGAAGGCTAAAGGGCATGATACGGATTTAATCACATTACACGATACAGCTTATATCTTGTCCTCGCCGCATCATGTAAGTTTTAAGGGTACTTCGAATGCATCACATCAAAAATGTCTGTAAATCTATCGGACCAATCTGCGTGGTCATCAGTCCGTAGCTTACAAACTACTTAAACCTAGGTAAACTAACCTAAGGACAAACACACACACCCATGCCCCACGGAGGACTCGAACCTCCACGGCGAGTGCATCACATCAAGTGCGAAGTTCAGGAATAACAAGCATTAGCGACCATAACTCCGTGTCATTTCTTTGTAGAAAGAGATCTTATAAACATCCGATGGATGAATTTATGAAGTAAAATAAAAATGCCCAAGCGCTTAGCGTAAGAGTAACAGTTAATTGGTTACACTGCTTATTAAGTGCTACAACAGACATCGTGCATATTATCTCAACAATCTGCTATAGCGCATATGAACTTGGAATGAAAGTGTTCCGGAAGGTAGAAAGGGAAACCTGGAAGAAAGACGACATACTATTCACGAAACCTTACTGCGTAAATGGAGCGAACGCGTATTCGACAAAGATTGTAAGATCGTTACGAAGTCCCCATTATACCGTGATAGCGCTTTGATCTTTGAGAGATGTGACAGAGAGTAAACGTTTGATGTCTGGAACCCTGTCCAATGAAATCCCGCCGAACCTCAAGCAACACTAAAACTTGTAGTCCCAACTAGTGCGTCACGCTATCATTACCTACAGAAACACCATTGTGTACACGTGAGGCCCCCTACACTTTCAAAGTACCCTCAGATAAATGCCTCTATTTACGGCGGAGACCCGTTGACGAAAAACAATGTCCAAGGAAACCCTCTGCAACGACACCGGTATATATATTCCGCAGTCAGATATATCAGATTAACCTCATATATATTCGAATATTTATGGCTTTAACTGCTGAGTTCATCTGTCCCGCGACTTACAAACTACTTAAACTAACTAATCCTAAAGACAACACACACTCTTGACCTGAAGAACGGCCGCGCAGTTTGTTTCATGGCGCCTAAGTCGGCACGGTCATTCTCGCGCTGATTTATTTCGAATTTTCAAATGTTTATAATTCTATGTGACGAAACTACTCTGGACATCGGTCCCTAGACATACCAACAACATAAACTAACTTACAGTAAGGACAACACTGACATCCACAGCCAAGGGAGTAGTCGAGCATCCCACATGTGTGGCCATGAGATCCGTAACGTGACGCTACAGATCGCGCGGCCATTCAAAATTTTACAAAGTTTGAAAACCTGACTGCAGTGACCGTCGGTCCATAACCTATAAACTGCTTAAACTTTAAACTAAATTATCCTAAGAACAAAACCACACACACACACACACACACACACACACACACACACACACACACACACACACAGACACACACACACACTCACTCACTCATGCCCGAAGGAGGACTCGAAACTCCGACGGGGAACGGCCTCTCATTCTGCAGCAATGCACTTTAGGACGCACAGCTATTCCCTCGTGGCGCACCGTCAGTCTCACGCGACCATGATTGCTTTAGGCTCATAAGCTACGACTCGTTAGTTTTCAAACCGGACCGTGGTCTATTAGTCTACATTTCAAATTACGGTATGCGCTTACCATCGTTGAGGAATCATTCTTCACATGAGAAAATGCTGACGGTAAGAGATATATAGAAAATCTAGAGAGGGACGTAGAGAGTCCAATAACTTCTCTAAGGCCGCGAAAGAGATACGATATAAAATCGGTGACTTTGCCAGCTCGCTACTACCGCCATATGAAGTAAATCTTTGTATATAGACGCAAAATGACCTACGTTTCTTCCCTGCAACTGAGAGGTTGCTGTTACCAGGTATTCTTAGAGATTTAAAGTATTTGCGGACTAAGTGGACGGTATGCACATTGAACACTTACGATTACATTTCACATTCGCTGGAGTATACACAAATTGGCTGTTTATGGCGACAAATGAAGCTATTTTCCGTTTGATGAAACGTTCAATTAGTTAAGAATACATGGATACTAAGCAAACTCACTGCCGTAATATTCGACGTTTTGAGCTAAAATATACGTAAATCAAAGCGATATTTTCTCCATATTATTTTGTCTCTCCAGGAATTCTGTTAAAACTTGTAATGTATGGCAAAGACTCCTTCTGGAGACAATTCTTACATATGCTTCTTCATCTGTGAGCAGAAGCTAAAAGTTTTGCTTTTGGAGCTAAAAGTTGCAGATCTCGATCTATCACCAGCACGCATTACTTACAGTCAAGAACTTGCCCGCTCTCGGAAAGAAGGTGATAACAGAAAATGAGGTGTAGCTTATTAGAAATATATTAAGAAGTAACATCTAGCGCGAATCTAAGATTTGTAGTCAGTTTTCTATTAACTACTGCAATCGAGTATCGATAGGTTATTAGAAACGAAGAGCACCATTCATAAAACTAGTTTCTGTTACTCGTCCGTGGTAATGCGAAACAATCAGGAAGATATATCATCCCAAAATATTAACATCTTATACTCACGCATCAAATGAACCATATTATGGCAATACTGCAAAAATAATTATATTTCCAATCCTAATATGACTTCTTGTCTACATCATCGTCGTAATTGAGCTCAAAAGATAATGAATGCCGCCGCTTCCTACTTTAAAGTTTCGCCGGCGAATTCTGCTTTCCTCCGAATGGAGCAATATTCGGCAAGAAGGCTGCTTAAGCCTATTAGTCCGCTCCGTGGAACAGAGGCGCCCGCCAAATGGGACCATCAGTTGTTTCATTTCGTCTCCCAGAGCGCCGCTTCATTTGCCCATGCCGCTTTCCCTTTCCCTCCTAATAACAAGATCGAGGCACTTGTTATTCGGCACCACCGCACTACGCACCACCAAACACCACGCAACATCCAGTTGTTTCCGGAATTCTAAAATTAAAAGGATGTAGTAAGGTTGTAAGGTGGTGGGTTTTAATAATTCATAGTGGAAAGAGTATAGAGAGAAGCTCTACGAAGTAAATGAACTCAGAGGCAATATTGTAGAAAGGGGAGATGATATAAATGAGAATAAAACATGAGATACTATACTGAGATATGAATTTGACAGAGCACTGAAAGACCTACGTTGAAACAAGGCCCCTGGAGTAGATGAAATTCACCTCATAGCTACTGCAGTCTCTGGGAGAACCAGCCATGAAAAAACTGTTTCACATTGTGTGGAAGATGTATGAGACAGGCGAAGTACCCTCAGATTTAAAGAAAAATGTTATAATCCCCATTCCAAAGAAATCAGGCGCAGACAGGTGTGGAAACTACAGAACCATCAGTTTAATAAGTCTTTGTTGCAAAATTTTAACACGAATTATTTACAGAAGGATGGAAAAGCCGGTAGAAGCCGACCTCAGGGAAGATCAGTTTGGGTTCAGGAGAAATGTAGGAACACGGGAGGCAATACTCACTTTACGGCTTGTCCTAGAAGATAGATTAAGAAAAGGCAAACCTATAAATCTATCATTTGTTGATTTGTAGAAGGCTTTTGACAACGTTGATTGGAATAAAGTCTTTCAAGTTCTGAAGCAAGCAGGAGTAAAATATAGGGAGCGTAAGGTTATTTACAACTTGTACAAAAAGCAGACAGCGATTGTCCGAGTTGAAGGGTATGAAAGGGATGAAGTCGTTGGGAAGGGAGTAAAACAAGGTTGTAGCCTCTCTCCAGTGTTATTTAATTTGTACATTGAGCAAGCTGTAAAGGAAAGCAAGAAGAAATTTGAAGAATTAATTACGGTTCAGGGTGAAGAATAAAAAAACATTGCGTTTTGCCGACGACATAGTAATTCTGTCAGAGACAGCTAAGGACCTGGAAGAGCAGTTGAACGGAATGGACAGTGTTCTGAAAGGTGCATATAAGATGACCATTAACAAGAGCAAAACTAGGATAATGGAATGCAGTCTAAGAAAATCAGGCGATGATGAAGGAATTAGATTAGGTATCGAAATAATAAAGGAGGTAGATGAGTTTTGTTACTTGGGCAGTAAAATAACAAATTATGGTCGCAGTACAGAAGATATAAAATCCAAAATGGCAATGGGTGGAAAAGCGCTTTTGAAAAAGAGAAATTTGTTAACATCGAATACTGATTTAAGCCTTAGGAAGTCCTTTCTGAAGGCATTTGTGTGGAGTGTTGCCTTGTATGGGAGTGAAACATGGATGATAAACAGTGCAGACAGGAAGAGGATAGAGACTTTTGAAATGTGGTGCTACAGAAGAATGCTGAAGATTAGGTGGGTGGATCGCGTAACTAATGAGGAGGTACTGGAGGAAAAGGAATTTCTGGCATTCCTTGACTAAAAGAAGGGATCGATTGGTAGGACACATTCTTATACATAAAGGAATTGTGAATTTAGTGTTGGAGGGTAGTGTGTGGGGTAAAACCGCTGGGGAAGACCAAGAGATGGATACAGTAAGCAGATTCAGACAGATGTAGGTTGCCGTTCATATGTGGAGTTGAAGAGGCTTGCTCAGGATAGGGTATTGTGGAGAGCTGCATGAAACCAGTCTCCGGTCTGAAGACCACAACTACAACAACAGTGGATGGATGGCCGCCATGTTTGTTTAACACTAAACATGGAAAATTTGGAGTTAGATTAAGTATGTGAAATTAATTAACAAATGTTATTTTAATAATTAATGAAATATATTTCGATATTATTCTGGAATCTAAGTAATATGTGTTGGTCAGGTGCATTGTGATGCTATCAGAAAATTATCATTATCATATTCAAACCTTTGCATTATCAAACATTCAGCCCAAGCAGGTTGTCATTTCAATTTCAAAGTGATCAGCTGATTCAGCACTTTATCAGTTTTACTCTCTCCCTTACTGATTGGTATGACACAAGATGGAATTTCTTTGAAAACATACATATACTGAACCCCTGAAAAAAAATTAACAGGAGACTACTATAGTCCAGACAAAATCTATTTTTATCATTTAATCTAGAACCCATCTGACATCATAACTGCATAAAATACTAATTACACAGAAAACAAACTATACAAATATTATGTAACATCCTAATCAAAGTGGAATTACTTTCACAAACAAGGTAGTAAAATACGACCGAGTGACTGGTTAAGTCCCTGACATTCGATTACAATCGTAACCCGCCCACAAATGGAATATTTGCACGTATCTGTAAGACACTCTGGCGGTGGCGCCGATGAATACTTCTGACACTGTTTCAGCGCTGACGGACGCCAGACAGCCTCTCTACGTCTGAGCGCAAGTCGGTCTCGAGCAGAGTCCCTCCTCACCCTCGCAAGCCTAATCTTTCTCTCTCTCGACCGACGCCTCACATAGGACTCTCTTGAAAAAATTAAGTCACGGAGCGCTGCTGCTGGAAGCCACGCCCCCGAATCTTTAAGACACGCCTCATTTGCAGCTCTAAATGGCCTACGTAATCAACTTGTGTGGTGTCATGAAAAACTGACCCAGCTGTGATACTGTTTTCACGCCGCCAATCGCAAGGCTTTCTACTGTCGCCAGCTAATGCCAATGACCCGTCACCTTGGTGTTGTAGACTTTCAAGTTGGCTCTCATAATAAATAAATAAAAAGTCACACCACAATGTTTTCTATATACGACACAATCGGCGGCGTGTCCCTGTGGCTCCAAACGCTACACATCCCTCGCAGAAATTTCAGGCCTGGACGTCCCATATTGCTTGCAGTGAATTATTTCTGCCACATTTCCCTGAAAGCCGTAAAACGATTCGACACACCGTTGAAACCGTACTGACCACTTATAAGAAACATTCGGGGGACTCGTACAGCAACCAACATTCGCCTACATTGGCACCGATATCTCGTCGTGCCAGACCTACATATCCTCTGGAAAGGACGGGTCCCGCGATAACAAACGGAGATCATACCACACCCAGCGGCATTCTTCGCACTGACGTCGGCCAGACGTAGGGTCCCTTGCAGAGGCAGTGTCCACTTCTGCCTGCTGTTGGTCTCTGGATCTACCAGGTAAACGCCAGCCTGTCGCCTCTCCTCGGCACTCATCTCCTTAGACGCGCCGCGAGGCCGCCAGAGACATTTGCAGAGTACATTACAGAAAACGTTACAATTGACTTCTGCCCCAGGGCGTGGGAGAGCGGTCATAACAAGCAAACTCAACTTGGTGCTATTCACAGTGTGAACTCAACATAAATAAATATGAAACTACACGCGAAATTTAACCGACAAGAGCAAGATGCTGTGATATGCAAATGATAAAGCTTTTCAGAGCATTCACACAAGGTTGGCGCCTATGGTGACACCTACAATGTGCTGACACGTCGTATCCGCATGGCACTCCGTGATATGAAGTATTTCTTACTAGGGAAGTCGTTTTGAAGGAGAAGATAGTACAGTAGGTGATAGAGACAAAAGTTGTATGAATGCACAAGCGTTGCTGGTTGAACAACGGCATCACTGGAGAAGGAATTAGGGATTTGCAGAACACCGACGTAGAAAGATTACTATCGGACTGAGATATTAGAGATAATGGTGCCGTGAAATCTGACCCTGGATAGCAAGAATGTAAGTACAAGAATGAGATGCCGCGGGGGAATGGACGCGCGGTCTAACGCGTTAAGTCACAATATGCATGGCTCTTCCCAATGGAGGTAGACTCCTCCCTCAGACATGGGTATATGTATTGTAAGTTCGTGTAAGATAGTTTAAGTAGTGTCTAAGTCTAGAGGCCGATAGCCTTAACAGTTTCGTTCGTTAGGTTAACAAATATTTGAACGTTTCTAATATTCAGTTACGATGACTTTCGCAAGGAAGATATAAGTTTTGCTGTTTCTCGCCATCGTTCTGCCGCGACTGTGAACATATTTGGTAAATTCTCCTACCAGTGCCTATGAATGTTTCAAACTTTTCAAACAAGTAAAGTGTAATGGAGGTGATCATTAAGTGCGTTCACAACTAATGTTTTTCCCCCATTTTCAACATGGAGACAGTTGAAAGCAACAATGCGATCAGCAGTGACTTATTTATGTCTGTTTTCTAACTGCTTTTCTTTCACTCTTGTTTAGTGGCGTTTTGAGCAGTTATAGATACAAATCTGATTAGAAAGGTGTAGTCGCTTTCTTAATAAGAGCGAATTACCACAGATTTCATAGGCTTCTAATAAGTGTTGCGTGGAACTGAAGAGAATATAATCCTCCTGATAGCGTGGGTAGTCATGGTTCACAATGAGTTTCTGAAAATATATTTACCTCAAATGTGTGTACTATTAATAAAACGTTCTTTAATAGTTCATTAAAGACTTTCAGTGCCAATTTGAAGACTTTTCTTAAGCGAAACGAATCTGAATGTAGATGCATATGAAAAGTAAAAACAATGCGTTTCTGGAGGTACTACTAAAACAGATTGACTTTCTTAGGTTCTCTGCAAGTGTCAATAATAAGTAAAGAAACTTGCATTATAATATATGTGGTTGGTACAAAGTGCTCCCGTCCCCCTCACTCCTTTACTTGGAAGTGCGTTTGAAAACAATTACATTAGTAGCCCAATGTTTGAGAATTCTGCACTCTTAGTTAGCAATACAGGGCACTATTTTAGAGGTATTCAGTGAAACCTCACAAGTGTACATTTAATCAGTTGATAATATCTACCTGGAGCTGAGCTTCGTTCTGTGCCGTAATCACACAAAACTTATTTGAGAGATCGTTGTCATTTCCGGATGTTATGCATCGCAAAGACTTCGCATACTTTTATTGCTGTTGTTAATTCTTATGGTAACTATACACAGATTATTCTCACGTGACTCAGTACTTTTGCACATATAAGTCTTACATATTAGAATAAGAACGTAGATAATAAAAGTAAGTTCGCCAAGAACCTCCTCCTGGAAAGTAAGGCTTGGAATGAGTAATGGAGGCAACACTGACTACACTGATGGAAAATG
Organism: Locusta migratoria; assembly: GCA_026315105.1. NCBI lineage: Eukaryota > Metazoa > Arthropoda > Insecta > Orthoptera > Acrididae > Locusta > Locusta migratoria. Next base: position 340,933,597 of record CM048746.1, read on the forward strand.
TTCTTCAGGCATCAAATTAGAAGACTGTGTTTCAATCTCTAGTGTGAAACAATTAACTAGACTAACATGAGATGATGATATAACATATACTCTGTCGCAAAGAAACAATTTCACTACAATTATCAAAAATGTTCGCCTGTTACACAACAAATATATTACCTGAGGTACTTAATCTAGTTTTCATCCTCTGCGGTTTTGAACACTTATTGCCAGTTGTCGACGTTTACTCTAATTGTTCACCATGAATGTTCTCGTGGTTCCCACGCCGAATTCTCTGTGCTACATTCCCCATATATATTGTGTATGAGTATGATTAAAGCCACATCCAATTTATGCTGTCATATATGTTATCCTGAAAGAAAGGCAGCAGTAGAGGAATATTGCACGTTATTCCAATTTCTGGATTTAATAATTTAAGTAGTTAATTGAGTGGTTATGCTTAAGGGCTTTAGTAAGTTTTACACTGATAACTTCTCTTGGTTTCACTGACATGTTAGAGATGTTTCAATATCGGAATAAAAAATACTGCTGGCTGTCTAGAGCGATAGCTGTTATGGAAAAGAACTAGTTACTCGATAAATCTGCTTTAAAATATCTTGACTATCTGTCGAATACATGAAGTAATACGATTCATACTGATTTATAAAATGGCACACGGTATAACGTCATGAATCATCGTATTCTTCATGTCAAGCAATACGACATCCATATCATTAAAGATCAGAATGCATGCATCCCCATTCAGTGGTACCTGGTACCATAGAACACCCACCCATCGCGAAAAGAGAAGGAGGTGTAAGGTGTCATCGTCAGCTCGGTCACTGGATTTGGAGAACTAACATGGAATGTTTCGATAAGTATGGGGAAGAAAATGGGTCGTGCACTCTGAAGCAAACAACCGCGACAGTTAACGGGAGTGATTCAGAGAAATGAAGCAAAACCTCAATCTTGATGATCGGAGGTAGATTTGATCGTCATCTACAGTGCGAGTCTATATTAACAACCACTGCCCTCTGGCATTAGGGTTAACTCGCAGGAGTGCGACAATATGTCGGGTAAGTCCAAAAACTACTCCTCCTTCAAATTCTCGAAGATTGACAGAGGGCATTGGCCTTTTGCTGTGCTGTGATAGGACCGTTTTCATTATCTTTCCCACCTTTTATTTTACCAAAGTGGTTAAGAGGAAATGTAAATTAACTATTCTAAAATTTTCAACAAACTATTAAATGAACATAATCCTTTTGTTTTGTTGTTATATTACTTCAAAGCACACAGCAAGCACGCATATACAATCACATGGTAATTAACTAACAAAACAATATTAACTTTGAATGAAAAGTTCTCGGGTTAGCAACCGTGTCAAGTGCTTTCGGCCAAGCACTCCTTGGCCATTGTCAAGTGGTATGACTGCTGGTGGCTGCTGGTGCGGTCTTATAAACGCTAGCTGCCAGCCATGACGTCACTGGTGCCCGTGCCATGTCCATATATGATAATGTTTTGACTCCGTGGCCGATGTGCCATCTTCATCTTCGCTATCGCCGGAGCGTTGAGCTGCAGGTCGCCGTCTTTATTGAGAATGTTATCACTGGTTTTAGTCGCGGCGGATTAGCCGTGCGTACTGGAGAGCCATGTTGCGTTGCGCGCGGCCGTTCATCGTCGGGGATTCCAGTCTCCCCTCGAGCATGGATGTTTGTAATGTCCTTAGATTATTTTACCTTAGTTTAAGTAGTTTGTAAGTTACGGACTAATGACCATGCAGTTGAGTCCGATAGATTTACAAACATTTGAACATTTTTTTCACTGATTTTGATTTATATTGCTTCCTTAATCACACAATCCCAGAAAGCGTTGGTGCGAGCTACGACGGAGGTATCATCAAATTTGATTCGGTGTCCGTTTTCTACCGCATTTTCTGCTAAAGCTGACATCTGTGGATAGTGTAGACGTTAACACCTCTCATGTTCTTTCCTGCGTTGGTCTATGGTTCGTACAGTTTCACCGACGTAAGACTGACCACAATCCTATTGATTCCAGGTGTTTTGACCTCAGTAGTAGACGAATTTTTGCCGGAGGTCTGAAAATCGATTTGATTTGGTGTCTTTTCATCAGGCGGCTTATCTTGGCTGACAGAAAGCCACAGAATTACATTCCTACAATATCAATTTTTATCGTAAGGAGTCTCAGAAAATCCTAAATTTAGCTACATCTACATACATACTCCATATTCTACCGAAAGATGCGTGGCTGTAGCTAGTATCACTACAAGCTACTTGCTCTCCTGTTACAATCTCTGATATTTTCTTTGCAGTCTTTACGCGAAATTTAGTTAGGCGTCAGTTGAATCGTTTTGAAATCCGCTTCAGTTACGGACCTTTACATTTCTTGAACAGTTTTTGTCGGAAAGAATGTCGCATTCCCTCCAGCGACTCCCATTTGAGTTCCCGAAGCGTTACAGTATCACTCGCACATTGACCGTATCTACCAGCTACAAACCTAGCCGCTGGTCTCTGAACTGCCTCTATGTAATCCTTTAAACCGATCTGGTAGGAATCCCAAATACTTGAGTAATGCTTAACACAGGGCAGTATCAGCTTTTTATATGCGGTCTCCTTTACAGACGAATCACACTTTCCCAAAATTCCCCCAATAAACCGAGGTCGGTCATTTGCCTTCCTCACGACTGTCATTATACTCGTTCCATTTCATGTCGCTGTGCAGCGTTACGCATAGATATTTACTTGGTACGACTCTGTGAAATAGCACGCTACTAATGCTGTATTCCAACATTACGGGATTGTTTCTCCTTCTCGTCTGCAGCAGCTTATATTATTCTACATTTAGCACCAGTTGCCGTTTCTCATACCACCTACAAATTTGGTCCAAGTCATGCATCCCACTACAGTCATTCAATGACAACATCTTCCTGTAGACCACAGCATCATCAGCAAACAGCCGCCGATTGTAACTCACTCTGTCCGTCAGATCATTTATGAAGATACAAAATTGTTACGGCCCTATCACTCCTCCCTGAGGAACACCTGATGATACCCTAGTCTCAGATGAACACTCGCCATCGAGGACAACATATTGGCTTCTAATATTTAAGTAGTCTTCGAGCCACTCACATATTTGGTACCTATTCCATATGTTATTAACTTCGTTAGAAGTCAGTAGTGCGGTACCGTGTCAAATGCCTTTCGAAAATCAAAAAATACGCAGTATATCTATTGACCTTCATCCATGCCTCGCTTGGACTCATAAGAGAGAAGGGTAAGGTCAGGTCAGTTTCGTGCGATGATTCATAAAGTCGCGCAGATGCATGGATAAAAGCTTTTCCGTCTAAAGGAAATTTACTTTATTAGAACTGAGAATATGTTCAAGATTTCTGCAGCAAAGTTATATTAACGGTATAGGTCTTTCATTAGTGAGGCTATGCATTTCTTATATACGGGTGTTATCTGCACCTTTTTCCACTCGCTTCGAACTTCGCGCTTGATCAAAGATTCGCGATAAATGCAAGCTATGTAAGGGGAGAATGCTGATTGTAAATCCGGATTCGTTCCCCACTTGGACCTGGCGAATTCTTTGTTTCCAACCCTCTCATGTGTCAAGTTGCGAACTACTAATGCTGTATTCGATAATTACGGAATATTTTCTTCTACTCATCTGCATCACATTAAATTTTTCTACAATTAGAGACAGGTGCCATTCCTCACACCACGTATATTTGGTCCAAGTAGTCCTGCATCCTACTACAGTCATTCCTTCCTGTACACAAAAGCATAATCAGCAAACAGCCACAGATTGCTCCAACTCTATCGGCAGGTCATTTGTATAGATACAAAATAATAACGGTCGAGTCACACATTTCTGGACACTCATGACGATACCCTAGTCTCTGATGAACACTCGCCATAGAAGAAAACGTAATGGTTTCTATTACATAAGTAGTCATCCAGCCACTCACATATTTGACAAGGTGTGGCCTGTTTGTAGCTATAATGTCTGAAATATTTGCATTGTGTGTGGGCTGACGATTTAGCTGCTCAGAGCAGTGTTCGAAAAACGTGTTCAACAGCAGTTCGCCAGTTCGCAAGACTGATTGTCTGTACCCCTCTGTTGTGAAACTATAGACTTTCCACTTTTACTGCGAAGATTAAAGTCTCCGCCAAATAATAATGCGGTGGTACCGGTGGCCGGTGAAATCACCCAACTATTAACGTGCTTTTGTTTATACCTGTAGCACGCGACCACATAACGTCAAAGTCACTCTCGATTTCGACCTCAGAGGAAAAAAAATTTTTGTCAACTGCAATTAACACCTGCCATTCAATTGTATCTGATCTATCTTTCTGACATACAACTCACTCTTCGACAAATATTTTGGATTTATGAATAAAGAACAGTCTAGAATGCAATAATTTATTTCATTCAACTAGTTTCAGTCTTATTTAGACCATCAAAATGTTTAAATGTTGAAATGTTTCTATAGTTTATGGGACTTAACTACGGGGTCATCAGTCCCTAAACTTACAAACTACTTATGAAGTACCTAAGACTAAGGAGGGCACAAATATCCATGCCCGAGTGGGGATTCGAACCCCCGACCGTAGTGGCCGTGCAGACCGTGACTGGAGCGCCTCAGTCCCCTCGGCCACCGCGGCCGGCATTTGGACCATCTTCAGGAATTATGACTCCATCGATGTTGTGGAGCTGGCAGGTAGCTGTTAGCCTTCCAGTGCGTCCAGTGACGCATCTTCAGGAATTATGACTCCATCGATGTTGTGGAGCTGGCAGGTAGCTGTTAACCTTCCAGTGCGTCCAGTGACGCACTGGAAGGCTCCCAGCTATCTGCCAGCTCCACAAGATCGATGGAGACAAAATTCCTGAAGATGGTCTAAATAAGACTGAAACTAGTTGAATGAAATAAATTATTGCATTCTAGACTGTTCTTTATTCATAAATTTAAATAAGAGTGCTGTTGACCCAAACATAGTGAAACGAAATCGTTTCCAGAAATATGTGAAATGTTTTGGAGCTTGCTACGTCGAGACTCAACAAACTCTCAGACCCGCGAATCATTTGAAAGCAACAGATTTCGTGCAATACAGTAAATTCTAGAACTTTGTTTTTGAAACTCTGAATATTTGACGGTAATATTTTCATCCTCGAAGGGTCCTGCTGAATCTGGCGTGCCGTAATTAACTGTGTGTATAGCGACTGACGAGTGTTCATCAGAACCATTGCAACATAAAAAATACTAATCAAGCAAAGGGTTCATTATAATTTAATTCCGCAACCGATAGCACAGGTGCAGAAATCTGCAGCCAAGACGATAACAAAGAAGCCTTTGGTTGAGACCCTCCGCTGAGATGCAAACCAAAGGATCCCGTTCAACTCTGGGGAACAATGCTGGAAATTGAGAGCTCTGCTTGCACCCCACGAGCGAGGCCAGCAGCCTTCACCAATTCCGCCAGCCACCAATACGATGTCTGAGGATATACTCAGAACCCGAGCGATAGGAATAGGTGACTCACCTGACACCTGAGGTGCCCCTTGTGACATCTACATCTACATGGGATACTCTGCAAATCACATTTAAGTGCCTGGCAGAGGGTTCATCGAACCACACTTATACTATTGATCTCCCATTCCATTCTCGAATTGCGCGCGGGAAGAAAGAACACCTGAATCTCTCTGTTCGACCTCTGATTTCTCGTATTTTATTCTGAAGATCATTTCTACCTATGTAAGTGGGAGTCAACAATATATTTTCGCATTCGGAGGAGAATATTGGCGATTGGTGTTTCGCAAGTAGCCCACGCCGCAGCGATAAGCGCCGTTGTTGTTATGAGTCCCATCCCAGATCCTGTATCATTTCCGTAACGCTGTCTCCCCTGTATCGTGAAAATACGAAACGAGCTGCCCTTCTTTGGACTCTTTCGATGTCCTCCGTCAAACCCACCTGAGAAGGATCCCACACTGGGCTGCAATACTCCAAAAATGGACGGACTCACCGCCGAAGGAGCAACCTGGAGACTACTGATCGTGCTAAGGCGCCTCGCTGCGGAGTGCGCGGTTGCTCGCTGTCGGAGGTTTGAGTCCTCCCTAAGGTATGGTTGTGTGTGTTGTCCTTAGGTTAGTTTACCTTAGTTTAAGTAGTTTGTAAGCTACGGACTGATGACCACGCAGTTTGGTCCGATAGATTTACAAACATTTCAGCATTTACTGACCGTGGGCAAAAGCACGTTGAGCTGTTCGGCCGGCCGCGGTGGTCGAGCCGTCTGCGGCGCGCCAGTCACAGTCTGCACGGCCACTACGGTCGGGGGTTCGAATTCCCCCTCGGGCATGGATATTTGTGCCGTCCTTATTATTAGCTAATTCATAAGTAGTTTGTAAGTTTAGGGACTGATGACCAAGTAGTTAAGTCCCATAAGCTCTACAAACATTTGAACATTTTGAGCTGTTCGCGAACAGCGGCCAACCCCTCTTGCGTCCGCACACAGCATGTTCACACACTATCCGCCCTATCACTGCTATTGAATTAACTAAAGAGTGAAACAAAAGAAGTGGTTTAATAATTCAATTCGCTTTTATACTAAAACTGCACTGATGGCGGCTGGTAGCTGCAGACTGTGATAAACGGTTTCTTCTGTTCAGATCAACAGACAAAACGACTAACAATAATATCTAACACTACGTGAGAATTAAGCGTTTCAAGACGAAAACACAACCGAAATTTAATAATGGCTCCTAACTAGGTGAAGCAACTGTCTCACTTGTTATGAAAACATACCTCACTACACAACAGTATTTTCCAAAGATGCGAAAATAAAGCCCTCAAAACAAATGCACTAATGAAATCGTAGAAAAAAGACTAGTAATGAATATCCCAAAAAAAAAAAAAAAAAAAAATTAAGCAACTACTGCTCTGCAAGTGATGCACTGGCGGTAGCAAGCACTAGACTAGCAGCAGTATATTAAACCTTTTTATCTCGAAAACATTAAGTGATCATTTGATAAAAATTTTGGTTTTTAAGTTATTTTTGGAGCTACCTTGCTGCAATGTTTTTGATTCTTCAAGGATAAAGGGTAAATGTGAGATGCTTCAGAACCTCCAGGGGAAACACATTTTTTCACCTAAAATCCGAACGGTTTACCTGTTAAGGGCGCCATCAGCTGAGAATTATTTTCAGATCAAGTGATATATTTCTCAAAAAGAATTAATGTTTTGGAATAATTTGCCTGCGTTTCAGCTCCGGTTCGCCGTTACGATGATATTTGACATATTTTAACGTAGGTAAAGTAGGTCTTTTGTTCTACGATCAATGAAAATGGGCGTTCATCCCAGCTAAATCCAAAATTTTACATAGTAATCCTCGCTGCAAAAAAGAAAATAATAGTAATAATCATAAAACCTAGGATCAAGACCACACAATATGTGATACTATCTTAGGCGCTTTGGTACTACTTTAATAGTGTTCTTTAAGATTCTAAAGACATTACACATTATACAACTAAGATCTTGCTTATTTTAAGAAATTACCCCTTTCAACATTTAAAATATCAGGATATTTACATTAAATATTAATAAAATGACGAGGACAATAGCTACCCCGCAAAGGCGATCGCTTTGCCTCAGACGGGATGGTAGAAAAGGCAATAACACTTTCGAAACTAAAGCCTTACGCAACAGCCATCATTTACAAAAGTAGAACACAGACCACACGCACATTCGGCACAGATACAGTCAAACATACGTTACTCACGTAAACCGTACATTATCGCCATCTGCGATCTTGACAGCGACAGTAAACAATGAAACTGGGAATTATAGGTTTTCCACATGAGAACGACTATAAATTCTTATGCAGGGTGGCAATGTTTCCCTTGACAAAGGGCGATAATAAATTATGTAAGCAGAAGATAATACTTATGAGCTTGCCAAAAAAATGTATATAGACATATTTTATTTTCAGATATTTAGGCCAATAATTCTCTAGTTGTAAGCTGCAAGGATCGCTGTAATTTCTGCGCGATTCAGTATGTTCATGATTCAGTGTTTTAATAGTGTTATTAAAGCTTGTTCAATCTGATATACTGCAACTATATTGCCCTTTGAAAAACTTTTAACAATTTCCCCAACTTGAGATGGTGACCTGGGTATTCTAGTGAGCAGGAAAAGGTGCCGTTGTAAACCGTTCTTCGGAATGTTGGAAAGGAATTTCATTTTCACAACATTTGTGAGAAACATTCAAACTCTACCGAATCCCACACATCTGCCAAAAATATGTACCTGGTAACCTAGTAACATCAGTATTAAAGCCTCTTTTAATTTTAATGTGCGTCTGAATATCACTAGTTAATGTTTTTGTTAAAACAAGAAATTTGACTCTTTCATCTTGTAATTTAGAACAAAGTATTCCGATCATAAGTATCAGGAAACGTTATTCATATTGATTAACAATCGGTTATACATACCAGCCGCTACATTTCTGACACCAAAATTAATGTTTCATTCCTCAATAAGTCATAGTATGATTAGGGACGAGCACAATATCATGTGCTGTATTAGCAACTGGATTATTTGACTGTAGTAGCATAGAAAGTTTATGTTCACGGATCACAAACATCAATGCTCATCTGTCTCAGTGGTACGAGAAACGTTTCTTGTTACTGAGATGCAGTATTTTTATTATTCCAGAAAATTATTAATTGCAGTTCTAGATGATGGAAATATCGAACAAAATTAGTCGTTTCATAAACACTGTTGCCCCTTGTAAAATTCTTTAGTTTTTGTTAATTATTAAGATTTATGCCGACATCTCGTTTGCAATTGTCAGGTGGTTGACTGTCTTGTAGACGCTGCTACCGTATTTGTATAGCTACACCGCAGACAATGACATGCAGTGTACGTAGTCCCACACAATATATTTTAATGTATTCGTAGCGCGATCACCGCGTCAGCTTCAACTTGTAACTTATAGGGCGTCCAGGTCCTACACAGCTGGAATTCATCCACCGCTTTTATGGTGTTATCCGACATTTAAATAGCTGTTGTTCGCACAATTCGATATGACACAGACTTTGTCCTCAATCAAGGAAGACTCATTGAATCTTATTCATTGTTTGTTTCCCAGTGCATGTCCCGCACAGCTGAGTATTACAGGGTTTTATCTATTGCAGAAATTTTGCTTGTGACCTGTGGTGAGTGTCGATTATCTATTTTGAAAACTGGGTATTGAAATTATTCAACGTAAAATTTTTATTATATATATTACCGATTTCTGCCCGAATGGGTACCAATTGTAGTTTTAAATGCTGGTGATAAGAATACCACTTTGTATTCCCTTCAACGAGTTAGTTTCTGCACAAAGTTACAAAAGGAGATGAAAATCACCATATTTAATAGTATTTTGCCCATTCACTGAGTCAGGTTTGAATTCCAGGGGTAAGCTATAAATATAATATCAGAATTTATATTGTAAGTTTTGTACTTTCACACTAGGCAATTTGAATCACTCATACCATATGTGAAGTATTACGTGGTCGAAAACACAGTCAATTAAAATTATTGACACGATTTGTGACGTATTACATTGGAGCTATGAAAGGAGGCCCTTTCTGTAGAACTCCAACATGGTTCAGATCATACAATAATCACTTGTTGAGGACTATAAATCAGTTGCAACTGAAATTGCGTTATTACGAAATATATTCGTTGAAAGTTAATTCTTTGACATCAAAAGTTTTAGGAATAAATATAATATCAAATAATATTGCTCATGAAAATCTCAACAGGACTGAAGTCCCATTTCTCGAAAGGCGAAGCTTTATTTCATTGGACGTCTGTGTAAGATTTTAGGCCGGAGACTGTATATGTTACACCGTCTACATCCTACAACATAGCCCGTTTATCGACCAGCTAGTTCTCAGAACGTACTTGGAGTTCAGCAATGCAATGACTTAACGTACGAGGCAGATATACGTAATTCCAGTGGTCCTAATCTGTACACTTCAAATGTTCAAATGTCTGTAAATCTAAGGAACTTAACTACGTTGGTCTTCAGCCCTTAGGATTACAAACTAACTTATGCTAAGGACAATACAAAAACTATGACCGAGGGAGGACTCTAACATTCGACGGCGAGCAACTTCGCGCTCCGCAGCAAGGCGACCTATGCAGCACTCAACTGAAGTTCCAGATAAATATCAAATAAATATTGCCGAGAGACTTATTTTGTCTCGATATCTATTAAAGATATGAAACTTAATTAGAGGCACTGAATTAAAATTTATGCTTTAGCCGTGATTCGAACCCAGGACCGCCTGTTTACTAAGCAGGCACGATAACTATTTGACCATCGAGGCGTAAAGGTAATGGCGTCTGCCCGGTGGACAAGAGGGCCCGGGTTCGAATCCCGGCAGTGAAAAAAAATTTAATTCAGTGCCTCTAATTCTGTCAATATCTTTAATAGATATCGAGACAAAATATGTCTCTGGGCAATGTTTATGTGATATTTATATATCACCTATACCTGAGGTTTAAGGCAAGATTTTCCGTTAACGTTCTTTGCTGGGGTACTAATCCGCTGTTGGCCTTGGCCTTGGCCATTCGATTCGTATTTATAACGGAACAAGAGGCAGAGTTGTAATTTATGGAGGGATCGTGCCTTAAGACTATCCGTGCAGTCGCTGTACCCATTAAGCCTCGGTGGCCTAATGGTAATGGCCTCTGCCTAGTAAGCAAGCTCTCCCCGGTTCGAATCCTGGCCGTGGCACAAATTTGCGTTCAAAGCCTCTAATTCAGTCTAATATAAGAAATTACAGAGTTATCTTACAATCTATATCTATAAATGTAAATGTCTTTTCGGTGTACGTTTTATCACGTCTGAACAACAAGACATACAGAGCTAAAAGTTTGTACAGTTAATAATGCCTACCCGGGAAGGCTTTAGACATGGTTTTATGGCAATCGGATAGCTATTTCTCTCTCTCTCTCTCTCTCTCTCTCTCTCTCTCTCTCTCTCTATATATATATATATATATATATATATATATATGTGTGTGTGTGTGTGTGTGTGTGAATGTCTGTTCGATGTACGCTTATCACGTCGAACGACAAGACGCAGAGATTAAATATTTGTACAGTTGTGTGTGTGTGTGTGTGTGTGTTAATATTTCGTTTTGCTGCAAAAACTCCAGATCGCAAACGAATGGTCTGTGTGTAATTGTTGTCCGATGTTCAAAAAATGTTCAAATGTTTGTAGATCTATCTGACCAAACTACGTGGTCATCAGTCCATAGCTTACAAACTACTTAAGCCTAGGTAAACTAACCTAATGACAAACACACACACACACATACCCCAGCGAGGACGCGAACCTCCACGGCGAGCAACCGCGCGCTCCGCAGCGAGACCCTTTAGACCGCAGGGCTACTCCACCGCGGCTGTTGTCCGAAGTCTCCCGTTTACACCATAGCAGTTCCATGCCGATAGCTATAAGGGGGTGGAAGATATGGTGGATGAAAGTCGTGAAATTATAATAAAATTCGGTCTGAAGGCCAGCGATGATGTTTGCGACTCTACAGCAAGGAGGTTACATACAGCGAAACGTGATGCCACAGACCATATCGTTGGTCTATACGTGCTACAATGACTTCAGCTCTTTCTGTGTAAGGATAAGCCTACGAATAAGGAAATGTAAGAATAAATAAAGAAAGCAGCAAAAAAGAAATTTCTTTTAATACATCTCTTTAAAAAAAGAAGGTATTGTATTTTATTTCATCCTTCAAAACCAGTCTCATAGCACACTGCTGGCCACGGTGGCCGAGGAGACTGAAGCGCTCCAGTCACGGTCTGCACGGCCACTACGGTCGGGGGTTCGAATCCCCCCTCGGGCATGAATATTTGTACCGTCCTAGTTCGTAAGTAGTTCATAAGTAGTTTGTAAGTTTAGGGACTGATGACCTCGTAGTTAAGTCCCATAGACTATACAAACATTTGAACATTTTCATAGCACACTACTGAAAGAAAGCTTATCTATCGTAATGAACCAATACGCGAGTGGAGCCGCGGGTTTGAGCTTGTAGGTCTCTAAATAGACGATCAATTTAATTTTATGCAGAGCAGTACAAAGATGACTAAGAAATGATACACAACATGAAATATGTTTGTGATATGTATTACCCATGACATCCATGTGATGAAATATAAGCCGCAGTACAGGTTACCGGTGGCATCAATAAATGCAAAATGGCAGCAAAATGAGAGGCAGCGAGCAAACAGCCGGTAAACAGCGGTCGTGTAGTATTCATGCGGCCGCTGCGCTGGCTGCTGCCTCCCGCGCATACTAATGTATGGACACGTAGCGCGGGCCTGCCGCGCCGCCCCTGACTACCTGCCGCGTTCTAAAAGCGTGGCCGTCGCTGCCGCGGCGCCTCATTATGGGAGGCCGGCCCTCCAGGCACTGCTCCGTGCGTCTTGCCGCCCACTAATTAGCTCACAGTCCACGCAAACAGCAGCCAGCCGTGAGGTGAGCAGCTAAGCACCGCAGAGCAACACGCTGCAGTAGCGGCCGCGCTAGCTGGGATTACTGCTGATTTCTTGCTGTATTGCTTCCGCTGCTTAACGGTACCGAACTTCCACTCACGTTCGTACCTATACCTTTAGAAACTACATAGCATCTCTAGCTCCAGCTCCTTTTCTATTTTAAATGGCACAAGGACCATCGTGTTATATCACTTGAATCCTGAACTGTCTCATCAGTAAATTGAATGACGATTAGATTCTGAAGTACATGCAAGCCTCTACTTTAGACTTTCTAATCTAATACTAGCTTAAACCCGCAATTCCTCTCGCGTGTTGGTTGATTACAAGCTATCTTTCATTAGTGTGCTATGAGACTGGTTTGGAAGGATGAAATGAAATACAATACCTTCTTCAGAAACAAACATTTGTAATCAACATTCAAATAAAAAAATAAAATTATGTATTAAAAGAAGTTTCTTTTTTACTGATTTATTTATTAATTCTTATATTTCCTTATTCGTATGCTTCTTCGTACAGAGAAAGAGCTGAAGACATTGTATCACGCATAGATCAAAGATATGGTCTGTGGCATCACGTTTCGCTGTATGTAATCTCTTTGCTAGAGAGTCGCAAACGTCATCGCTGGCCTTCAGTCCGAATTTTTTTTTTTTTTTATAGTTTGACGACCTACAGCTATCGGCATGGAACTGCTATGGTGAACAACGGGAGACTTCGGACAACAATTACAGACCATTCGTTTGCGTTCTGTAGTTTTCGCTGCAGAGCGAAATGTTAACACACACACAGGTAGAATTTTATATACACCGATAACTTTCCATCCCAATATACTCCACCCTTTTATCATTATCAACCCTCAAGCAACAATGCAACCAATTAAACCATTTTCAAACAGTAAATATAATTTTCAAAGAGTAATTATTAATCCGCATTTCGCGTTACATTCTTCAAATTAGTAAATATCTATCAGATCGCTATAAAACCGTGCCTAAAACCTTCCTCAGATATAAATTAGTAACTGTACAAATATTTAAGTATCTGCGTCTTGTCGTTCGGACGTGTTAAACGTACACCGAACAGACATTCACATTAATATACATAGATAAATAGCTATCCGATCGCCATAAAACCGTGCCTAAAGCCTTTCCCGGGTAGACATTAGTAACTGTACAAATTCTTAGCTCTTTATGTCTTGTGGTTCAGACGTGATAAACGTACACCGAACAGACATTCACATCTATAGATATAGATAAGAGTGTCCGTATGTCCGTACGTGTTGCATACAAATCTACAGTTTTGTTCCAATCTTTATGAAATTTTGTACACGTAACCTCCAATCCATGAGGACGGTCGCCGTAAGTGTAAGAATCACATATGATATATAGTTCACGAGATATGACGTCATAAACAATGCGATGCGCGAGAAACTGCTGCATCAAATGACAGTGTTGCACATTTCTTCCTAAACCACTGGACCGATTTCAACCAGATTTGGTACACATATTCGTTGTGTGAGGTGACAATTGCTGTAAGAGTACGGACCAGATACGACACATGGTTCAGGAAATATAACGTCATAAACAATAAGAGTTGCAAGAAACTACCACATAATGCGACGAAACTTTATAAACACACTATATGACAATGACAGGACTTGCAACAAACTGTAAACATAATTTCAAACCTTTATTAAACTTTTTCTGTATACACACATATAGCTGAATGTACCTTCTAAATTGCATCTCAGTACGACACGTAGTCCATGAGAAATGAGCACATAAACAGTAACGTTCATGGAAATCCGCCGCATCAAGCACCAAGCTTTAATCTATTACTTCTTAACAGATTTTACAGACAGCAACAGATTTTAAAGACATGCAACCTTTATAAAAATGAATACATACCTGATAATGGCAGGAATAAATACCCGGGCAACACCGGGTTTTCACCTAGTTTTTTCTATAAATACTGCAACGTGTATGAATATATTTGGTTTGCTAATTTTTTGGTATTCATTAGCGTTTCGTACCCCGTACACCTGCCTCCATTACTGAGTATGTGATTCCTATTTGTCTCCGTTTGTCTCATATAAAGAGACCAATTCTGTAAGTGAAGTAATACAATATATAGTTATTGTCTCACATTTTGATATAGTATCTCTCCATTGGTATCTGGAACTATCGGTTTATAGCTTTCATATAAAAAGTTCATAAAATATCTTTATTTCTTTTATGAACTTGTTATCGTTGACATTCCATATTGGTACAGGGTAAACATCCTGGTAAATGTCATCAGTAAGTCTCCCTCATTCTTAACCCACACGACGCTGACGTCCTTCCAGAAGGATGAGAACGGTGGCTCAGTTTATAATATTTGTAGTTACAAATTCATGCACAGTGTCGTAATTCATTTGTTTAATCTCCTCCTTCGATTATAGAAAATTTTTGTTTGTATTGTTGATTGCAAAGTGCTAGGATACAGCTGCAAATATGAGGTCCAAACGGATGCTATTGAAGATTTCCTCAGAGTTAGGTTCATATTTCTTGAAAATTCTTTACTTTTTGCGACATTTACATGTATATATTTCATTTTAAATAGTGTTTCAACAATAACGATTCATCAGATAAAAATTCTAAAACAATCATTTTTACATCCTTCCATAAAAATGGGTAAATTCCAAAACTAATGGTGTGATTGTGAACAATAATCACTTATAACGTTTATGTGAAGTCATATGAAGGTAATTTATACCTTTTGAAATAAAATTAAAACCAAAAATTATTCCGCGCTATCTGGGTTAAGTTAGTATCTGTGGTTCCCAAATCTTGCAGTATTCTGTGTAAATATTTAATATGCTATAACCATGTATGTTTTCCGTATTTTGACACGCATGAAACTGATGACATGTTTTGTCTAATTGACATATTTTGTCTAATACGGGACTATATTAAGTTGTATTTATACAGTAAGTAGTTTCTAAGGGTATAGGAGAGACGTACAGTCGGTGACAGAATTCGCGAGACCCCTCGCCTAATCGCTATACACAACCGCAAAGTTCTGCTGCTTGGTGGGAAGTATATACAGCTAGGCAACACAATCGTACATACTGTGGATTACCCATCAGACACGAAAAATGTTATCTTCCCGTATCGCAGCCAGTTGTACAACACGCGTGCTTTCTATGCGATGTGAAGGAGGCTTCGAAAACTGATTTCAGAAACTGCTTTGCGTATTGGCCATAGCGTTTTAAGCTGTTCGCGACTGACAAATTCCTTTCCACATTTATTTTCTTATAGTTTCAATGAACAAAGACACCAATTAGAATTGAGATGCTGCAGTCCGTGAATATTGTCGGATATTGTTGACACATTCAAATGGAAAAATTGCATGTATATCATGGAATTAATTCAATTACATGAATGGGCTTTGTTATGAAGCTAAGTGTTACATCATGGTGCATCATGTTCCGCCGGCCGCGGTGGCCGAGGGAACTGAGGCGCTCCAGTCACGGTCTGCACGGCCACTACAGTCGGGGGTTCTAATCCCCCCTGGGGCACGGATATTTGTGCCGTCCTTAGTATAAGGTAGTTTATAAGTAGTTTGTAAGTTTAAGTTCCATAGACTCTACAAACATTTGAACATTTTGAACATCATGTTTCGAGTATCGCTGACGGTTGCCGCCCACTGCCTCCGTTGCGCTATAAAGACGACAACCGTTTGGCGCCGCAGATCACTGATGGTATTTCCAAGCGTGAAGGTATCGTGTCATTTCCACTGGTTCTCTTTCGGTTGATGTTGCAACTAAGATATCAGCAGAAAAAAAAAAAAAAAAAAAAAAAAAAAAAACCATAAGTCAGCTGTGTCACCACAAATTACAGTTCTCCTCAGATGTTTGGTATTTTTCCATACTCCTTGTCTTATTGAAATGCCTAATATTAAGCATTCGGCAACATATTTGGCTATTAAAATACCAGATATGATTATGTCAAATGAATGTGCAGAGAAGCAAACAAATGATAAAGATAAGCTTATTTATCTCGCCAAATGGCCAACTACTGATCAACGAGCGACAGTTCGATTACTGACTCTTTCGCATTTTTCTTCTATTTTGAAATATGGCTCATTATGTTTCTCACGTAACAATAACAAAGACACATGAGAATTGCCGCGGTGGAGTAGCCGAGCGGTCTAAAGCGAAAGCGCCTGGCTGCGGAGCGCGCGGTTGCCCGCCGTGGAGGTTCGAGTACTCCCTGGGGCATGGGTGTGTGTGTTTGTCCTTAGGTTAGTTTACCTAGATTTAAGCGGTTTGTATGCTACGGAGTGATGACCACGCAGTTTGGTCCGATAGATTTACAGACATTTGAACACATGATAATTGAGTAACAATCTGTATCGCCATCATTGTGAGGAAATTATGATTCCGTAACCATGGAAATATATTCATAATACTATACGAAACATGTGAAACAGAGAATTGTGTTGCATCAAATGAATTTCTTTAAACTATCGTATCCAACACATAATTGTATTTTTATTCCGTTTCTTTCAATAACGACGCAAAAGCTACGTTTTTCGTGCAAGCAACATTAGCAATATTAAATCGCTGTGACATTCAAATCCGTAGTCGTTTAATATAATCCTGTTTCAATCCAGGCAGTAGTACGACAACAAGAATTGCGAATACTGGCAAGCTCGGTGTTCGCCACTTGGCTTTTCCAGAGGTTTGAGAGATCTTTTGGTGTGAGTTGGTCACTGGCGAGCATCGAAGACGATATGTTTCGCATATTAACCAAAAATATAAACCCGCCAAACCACCCGCACCTAGTAATATATCATGCAAGAAGTAGATGTCTGAACAATCACCTTAGAATGATGTCTGTCACCTATTCAAAGAAGCAGGCATTACTTTGATAATGCAAACAGCAAAAACAAGTAGATTGAATAATTTGTAAAATCTCAAATCTAAGAGTCGACTTTTGGTAATTCTCCATCGTAGTGAAAGATTGTAAAGCTAATTCCTTGGTTTTAGAAGCTGCAGCCGTTTATTCTTTAGTAGGACAGCATTACACACCGGTGGGTTTCAGTTACTGTTCAGAATACAAAACCACGGTTTTTCGTCAAAAGCGTGCGTAGTTTCCTGCCACTTATGAATACGTAGTAGACCTATGTTCCTGCAGAGATTTGATAAACGGCTATGCTATAGTATGTGTGGGTGGCGCCGGCATAAATGAGCAGATGTGTAACACGAGATCCTACGATCGATCTGACATCCGCAGCACTTTTATTTTGAATTACTGACTCATTTTCACGAGTTTCAATTCATACTTTTCACATACGTAACTTTTCTGCTCAGAAATAACTTTGGTAGCGAATATAGTATCAAAACGTTTTATCTCTTCATTCAGCAAGTTGATATGATGAAGTTTTTAACGAATGAACGAAATAGACAGTCTATTTGCGTCAGATGTTCTGAGCAGATTGACACTGCCAACAGAAAAATGCAACAGATCGTGTGAGTCGTAGCGTAAGTTTTTCCACAGACAGATAATAAACGTTGCTTTCAGGGCACATGGATTTCTAAATATAAAACAATATAGTAGTCGCAATTTATTAGCTGAGATAAGTGCATACTGGAAAACGTTGCCTTTATGTGGGTTCAAAACTTGACAAGCACATACCAAGAGTGTAATAGCTACAACGACAATATCCGAATGCGAGTGTCTTGACAAAGGCTAATAATATCCCCTTATACGTTTGCGTGTCGAAAGTTTCAACACTAGGGATCGCTGGAGAAGAAACACGAATATCAACCTTTTAAATTCGTACAATATCTCCCCTGTGTAGGCCATAGGAAAAGAGAAAACTCACGCCAAATGATCCAACTACAGATAGGTGCAACATCAGCTAATAATGAGGCTCACCATTGCTGATGACGGTGTATTCGGTGTTGCGAAGTAGCTTTTGAATGAAGCAGCGCGGGTTTGAATCCCGTCCCTTCCAAAATACTTTTCTAATATTAACCCTTGTAGTTTTAATTATCGATTATAAAAATTTCAATGCATAGTATGTACATTTGGTTTCATTATAACTAATTTAATTAATTAATATATCTTATTTCATCATTTAATTTTGATAATTCTATGAAGTATTAAAGGAAAATAATATTTCAAAAATTGTAGCACGTGTTTATATGCCGAAGTTATATTACATTCCGTAGGGTGTTCATCGTCAAAGAAAATCTCCGCACTATGCAGACTTTACCAAAGTGTTTTGAGCGAGAAATTTTATCCGAAATATGCTTCGGTGCAAAGCATACTTTATTGAAGTTTTTAAGTAAATAACTTTTCACTGTTGATTTTTGTGCATACCAAGTGTATGGATGGGAATTGTGGCACTTAATTGATGCTGTAGGGTTGAATGTGTTTTAATTGAGACACATCTTGACGTCAACGTTCGTTGCACACTGAAACGTTTAAGTAAATTTCAATTTCATAAATAAAAGGTTTACATTGCGAGGGGTAAAATGAAATGAACAAAAATGTAAGGAGTACCGGGGAATCGAACCTTGACTTCCAAATTTGCACTCCAAGCACTCGTCCACTACGCTATGCACACTCCACAAAGATTGGAAGTTAATATGCAGCTTATATAACACCTATTTGTCTGTGAGAAAATTTCGCACCGTATTGGCTCTTCCTTTAGCCAACTTGGACGGGATATTTTGGGAATTTGAAAGGTTTGTCAACTTCCTTCTCGCAGGGTTTGAACAAAATCTTTGAAAACCATCCGGCAATCACCTCTGTCAGTCATAAACATTCTACAGTATAAACTGAAAGGCAGAATCGTTGAGGAAATGTCTGTCCCCCCCCCCCCCACCCCAATCCTTGAGGGTTAAAATTATAGGAGTAGGAACATCCTCATCCATGATCCACGGACTGAGACGCGATGCTTTTGTGAAATTCAGTGTCTTGTTACAGCGACAGTCGTAAAAATTGTGGGAATGAAGTTTATGAAGTAGTTTCTGTTAATATTTATAAAGAAACTCTACGCTGTAGCTACGAATGCCTGATCTACGAAACAGCAAAGAATCTAAATCATTAATACGAACGTATTTCTGACGGCATTTTGATTCCTGAGTGTCCTGTAGTTCAAAGGCACATGCGGTAACTTGGGAGTAATTTTGCGAAAAATTTGTATCAAAAAGTGAGAGAGACGTATGTTGACCACGCTACTAAACACTCACATGCAAGGTCTTGGTATTCTGGGGTGTTCATTCTACTATCAATCGCTGTTTTATGTCCTCTGGACTTTATTGAAAGCAGTACGGTTTTTTAATAAATGAAGCATGTCAAGTTACCAAAAAAGGTGGTCTTATTTTTGTCACCCTGATTTCTTTCATGAACAGTTTCATATTAACAACATACCTAACGCAAGAATCATTTATGAAACGTCTGAGACCAACTGAATAAAAGTTGGTAAGATTTAGCTGTAGTAGATTGTCGTGTAAGGAAGTTTATTTACACGCGCTAGCCGTGCTGTGAAGTGCCCCGTTTACTTCCGTTCAAACCTCTGGCCGGTCACAAGCACTGACTGGAGGACGAGACATTCGCTGCGATTGAGCAGAGGCATGCCTCGCCTCTTCTCGACTGCCCACTGATGTGTCTGAATCTGTCTTTTCTTAAATGGACTGTTTGCCTTATGATACTTGGTTATCCTGATACCGATCTCCTAATGGATTCTCGTCCTAGGCCATATTATTGTGCACTGAATTAAAAAAAATTTATTGGATGGTTTCAGATAGCCCGCCTGTTAGTTGCCATATTTAGCGGCAATCCTTACATTAAACAACATGTCGTGACGCTGAAAAAAAGGTGTGTATGGACAATTAAAATTGTATTCTGTTGAATGTGTAACACATTAACCTCGAAGCAACTATCAAATTATATCTTAACAAAGACATGGACGCGGAGGAATGGCCGAGCGCATTAAGGCGCTAAGCTACGATGTGCGAGGCCGTTGCCCCTCGGGGGTTCGAATTCCCCCCCCCCCCCTTGGGCATGGATGATTGTACCGTCTGCGTATAAGGTTGTTCATAAGTAGTTTGTAAGTTTAGGGACTGATGACCCCACAGTTAAATCCCATAAGCTTATCAAAAATTTAACTTTTTATTTTTATTTTTTTTCTGACATAGCAGTTACGTATTGATTTGAACGGCTAGTCTGTTTGTTGGTTTTGAGGAGCTTTTAATGTTTTTAATACCATTTCGATAGTCTAAGCTGCAAGCAAACAACTAACCTTCGGGAAATCTAATGGTGAAACAAAGTACGCTGTTGTATTAACAAAAAATACAAAAGTTTCGAACCTCTGTTATAATCTCTGTATCTGTTAGCTGGTTCAGAAGTGAGTTTTATACACAGCTTCAAGACGAATTTGAAAGTAATGTATAAAATCTATTACTCCACGACCCAAGTTATTGGCGCTTAAACGTTCAAATGCCTGTAAATCTATCGGACCAAACTGCGTGGTCATCACTCCGTAGCTTACAAACTACTTAAACGTAGGTAAACTAACCTACGGACAAACACACACACACCCATGCCCCAGGGAGTACTCGAACCTCCACGGCGGGCAACCGCGCGCTCCGCAGCCAGGCGCTTTCGCTTTAGACCGCTCGGCTACTCCACCACGGCAATTCTCATGTGTCTTTGTTATTGTTACGCGAGAAACATAATGAGCCATATTTCAAAATAGAAGAAAAATGCGAAAGAGTCAGTAATCGAACTGTCGCTCGTTGATCAGTAGTTGGCCATTTGGCGAGATAAATAAGCTTATCTTTATCATTTGTTTGCTTCTCTGCACATTCATTTGACATAATCGTATCTGGTATTTTAAGAGCCCAATATGTTGTCGAATGCTTAATGTTAGGCATTTCAATAAGACAAGGAGTATGGAAAAATACC
The DNA here is from genome assembly GCA_026315105.1 of Locusta migratoria. Lineage (NCBI taxonomy): Eukaryota > Metazoa > Arthropoda > Insecta > Orthoptera > Acrididae > Locusta > Locusta migratoria. The sequence goes on from CM048746.1 coordinate 340,955,107, forward strand.
AAACATCTGAGGAGAACTGTAATTTGTAGTGACAGAGGTGGCTTATGTTTGTTAAATTTGTGCTGATACCTAGTTGCAACATCAACCGAAAGAGAACCAGTGGAAATGACACGATACCTTCACTCTCGGAAATACCATCAGTGATCTGCGGCGCCAAACGGTTGTCGTCTTTATAGCGCAACCTAGGCGCAACCGAGGCGGTGGGCGGAAACCGTCAGCGATACTCGGAACATGATGCACCATGATGTAACACTTAGCTTCATAACAAAGTCCATTCATGTAATTGAATAAATTCTATGATATACATGCAATTTTTCCATTTGAATGTGTCAGTAACGTCCGACAATATTCACGGACTGCAGCATCTCAATTCTAATTGCTGTCTTTGTTCATTGAAACTTTAAGAAAAGAAATGTGGAAAGGGATTTGTCGCCTTCACGTCGCATAGAAAGCACGCGTGTTGTTACAACTGGCTGCGATACGGGAAGATAACATTTTTCCTCACATATTTCGTGTCAGATGGGTAATCGGCAGTATGTACGATCGTGTTGCCTAGCTGTATATACTTCCCACCAAGCAGCAGAACTTTGCGGTTGTGTATAGCGATTAGGCGAGGGGTCTCGCGAATTCTGTCACCGACTGTACATAGAGAAGAGGAAGGTATTTGCTATATAATTTATGTACCTATTTTGCTGACATGAAGCTTCCAGCATGGTATACCTCCATTGGCACAGAACTCACTGATCTTGTTCATTCGCGGCCGAGCAAGACCAAAAATTATCACTATACACAAAGTGAAATAGATCATTACCGGTCCAAGCTACTTGGTTACGCATGTAAAGTGGTAACCAATTTCGCTGGGGTGTTAACGTCAGCTAAGCGTGCGACTGGAATTCCGTATTCAAAGTTCAGCAGCCTCCAACCAAGGGTGATAGATGAGCCAGGATATTGAAGGGAAGCCATTTCTTGTCCTTAGATCGGACGGCTCCATCAGCCCACGAAATGGAGATGTACTGTGAGGCGGATTGGTATCTCTGTCAGGTGTTTTGTTACGCGGTATCTTTTACAGATACCACAAAACATCTTGTCTTGTTTATGGTTCTTTCATTCCTCGGAGGACCTCACATCAATACTAAACGCGATTACTACTAGTCCTGTGTGATGGCCACGAAGCCTGTCACAGAGAAGAGGAACTCTTATTACATACATAAACCTCTATCGTTTGGTCGTTTACGATGTTACACATACTTCCAATAATCAGTCTGCTGAGTGCTACGATAATTACCATCAACAGTTTGGAGTTTTTCTGTATAATATTCAATAAGAGAAATAATCTAGGGAGTGGAAAAAGCCGTAGAAATTCGTGGAACAGCTTCATAAGAGAAAATATGAAATGCTCCACAAAAAGGTGCGAAAAAACATCCAAACGTTGAATACATGGGCGAATATCGTGTCTTCCATGTGAGAAATGATGAATGTCACAGATACATGTAAATCATGTGTCCTTATCTAAAGCAAGTAGTGGAAACTCTAAACGAGGGGTAGATTGTCTGGAATTTAGCAAACATGTGTCATCGTAATCAAAATTGGGAAGCTATCAAAGACAACTAATGTATTATTATATAAATGAGACGAAAAGAAACATAGCGGGATATCGTTTCGTGACGACATCAGCATGGGAGACTCACCGTATTGCACTCGAAGCAGTGAAAAACCCATTCACATTTGATATTTCCGTACGAGAGCATGACGAGCATGTCATTCAACTCTAGCAACATAAGAATTAGGAAATAAAGTCCCATGGAATTGCTGTTATTAACACGACAGAAGTAGCCAATGCGTATTGAGTGATGGTTGCCATTACAATGCAACGTAACATTATAGCATTAAAGTAAGCCATAATTATTAACTTCAGGGCTTCTGCGTCACAGTATGGGCTACTGTGGAAGTCGTGATAGTAAATGTTTCTCGAAGATGCAATCAATTTATTATTTCAACATACAAATAACTTGCAAAAAATTCTGAGGATAAAATTAGAGCCCAGTTGTATTTGTTCTTTCCACGAACCATACAGTACAGGAACTGGTAACTGAAGTGAGTGTCACACAGACGTACCCTCCGCCACATACTGTGAAGTAGTTTGCGGAGTACAGATGTATGCTGATATTTATCACACCGATTAATTCTACGCATAAAAGAAAGAATTTGCATTATTGAGTCAGTTGTGTGGAATAGTTTTCCGGTAAACCGAGTGCAATATTTCCTTCTTCTTCTTCTTCTTCTTTTTTTATATTTATTTTTATTGTTTTTTAATCCGCTAAATCACAGTAGCTTTTTCCACATTCAAAAGCACTGTATGCACGGTAAACGAAAGGTGGGTTATACTATAGCGTTATGTGGTATCGTCTTCGTATCGTTAGTTGGTGTCACAATATAGCCTACTCGTCTCGAACAGCAGCAGCGAGACATTAATGGACGCGCCACTATTCTAGTTTCTAGTTGCACTCTTTTCGTCACACTCTGCTAGTTATTAAAATTATATCCAGAACATGGTGAGATAATTTCTTCAGTTACTAAGTTTCACACGACCAAGTTCCGTGCAGTCATATAAGTGTCCGCTAGCAGACTGCTGTGGAAGAAAAACACTGGTACTTCGTGGACTAAAAATAGAAAGTTTAAAGTCTATGTACTAATATAGATTAATTTATTCCAGGCCAATTACAATGTCACTTTTCCATACATTTTCTGAATTTCAGAATTTTCTGCTTTCTTACTTTGATCAGTGGAGTAAAGCACTGTTCTTAAATCGTAAAAAGTACAAAGTTGTGAAACGTTCGGAAATTTTAGATAATATACCATATAATGTAAACATTTCACAATTTCAGGCTTCTGCAGCATCTTCAATGATTGAACTACAAAATGTTCAAATGTTTGTAAAGATTATGGGACTTAACTATCGGGTCATCAGTCCCTAAACTTACAAACTACTTATGAACTAGCTACTAATAAGGACGGCACAAATATCCGTACCAGTGGTGGGATTCGAACCCCCGACCGTAGTGGCCGTGCAGACCGTGACTGGAGCGCCGCAGTCCCCTCGGCCACCGCGGACGGCGATTGAACTACATATTGAAATAGAAGTGGGACAGAAAGCAAAACAAAGGATCTGGTAGGAGAAAGCAGTAGATGATGAAACGACGAAATTAAAGCGTTGAGAGGTGCGAGGCCGTGTGTGTGTGTATGTGTGTGTGTGTGCGTGCGTGGTTGCGTGCATGTTCGTGTATGTGTGTGTGTGGAGAGGGGGGAGGTGCGTCTGACAGCGAGGAAGGGTAGGGGGAGGTGCGGGGCGGGCGGGAGAACAACTTCGGCCCCGAAATTGGCGGAGTTATTCGGCGGAAGGGAGGAGAGGAAGGCAGGCTCGGGCAGTACAACTTTAAGCTTTCCCTGCGGTGAGCCGGAATGCCTAGCGACTACTGTGCGTTTCACCTACCATAGCTCACAGGGAACTTCAGTGAAAACTAAGTGGTGGGACCGAAACACTGACCTTTTCCTATATATTTCACATTGTTGCTACATAACTCTGCCAAATAATTGGACATAAAGAAACTCATCATTACACGTCTCCGAGGATAATAGTTCATTAACGATGTTTAAAATTGTAAATAGATTTTTTCTGCAATATATGTAACTAAATGTGGCAAGATTCATAACAGAGATATATCTATCATGTTTCACTTATTTGTATTCGTTGTTCATAGCACAAAATGGTAAACAGGTATGTAATGATTTGTACACAGAATAAAGGGAACTATTAAAGAAATTGATTAAATGAAAATAGTGTTAGCAGTTTCTGTCAAAGGAAATCGTTTTCCCTTCACTCGTGGCAACACGGAACGAACATTTGAAGAGTATGGATGTTAATAGTGTGGAATGTTCCTGTCAACGTAATTTTAACGAAAATCACATTCGCTTATTTCACACGTGTCACTAAAGTTAACGGTAAGTATTTAAATATTTTATTAAAACTGCAAGAATCAACTTTGGCCGCATTTAAACCTTTATTTTTTATATATATATTACAGATCGATTTCGGTCAGTGTCTGACCATCTTCAGTGTTGCAAAAACTCAAAAAACACAAAATCAGCCTCTAGACGTGAAGTCATAACAAAATTAAGAAACGCAATTGACAATTTGCGGACGTATAAGCTATCACAATATGAAAAGTACAGTACAGTATCATACCTGGAGTCCAAGCCCTAAGGGCCCACAAAAACTTGCACTTTGCATATTAGCATGAGACAGGCAATACATAAGAAGGGTGTCAATCATAAACCGATTTCTTAGCTACAACCCCAGTTGCGTGTGTGCGGATCGCACCCAGTGTCTTCTATAGACAATATAAGTTAGAATATGCCATACGTTTTAGACGACATAATACAAAATTTGACCTGAGATGCAGCATATGGTCAGCAAGGAAAGGGCTTAGACTCTAGGTATGACACGGTATTGTGATACCTTATACGTCCGCATATTGTCAATTACGTTTCTTAATTTTGTTATGACTTCACGTCTTGGGGCTGATTTAGTGTTTTTTGAGTTTTTGCAGCATTGAAGATGGTCACACGCTGGCCGAAATCGATCTGTAATATATATAAAATTAAAGTCTAAATGTGGCCAAAGCTGGTTCTTCCAATTTTAATAATTTTAATGTGGTTGCTCTGCACCAGACTCCAGATGGAGTCTCCTACATATAAATATTACATATACATCAACTGCTGTAAATTTTGATTGTAGTTTTATTTTTATACCGCTACCGGTAACGGTACTCCATTGGTATACCGTAAATTTTGTAAATAAAGTTCAATCAAGTATCTAAACCGGTAGTGAAATATAACAAAACACCTTTGGGAACTTACAAGTATGCCAAAACTGCCTATCGATGTGGACTGTCCATCCGTTTCTCAGTGATTGCCAACAGTGCAGCTAGGGCGAGACTAACGTATAGTGGGATGTGTGATACCGCGTCAAATCACGTTCAATGTTCCTAATTCAGCAGTCGTCATTGTTAACTGGACGGATTCGATCCATACCTGACCTATCTCCCTGGATCCAGATATCAATATGCTTATCTTCGCGGCTTTCTGGGTAAGTTTCCTCTTTACTCAAAATGTTCAAATGTTTGTAGAGCTTAAGGGACTTAACTACGGGGTCATCAATCTCTAATCTTACAGCTGATACCAAAGACGGCACAAACATCCTTGCCCGAGGGGGGATTCGAAACTCCGACCGCAGTTGCCATGCAGACCGTGACTGGCACGCCGCAAACCGCTCGGCCAATGCGCCCGGCTCCTGTTTATTACTAGGAAATTATTATACTCACAAGACAGTGGCGTCTCCTATATTTGAAAGAGTTCGGAATGTATTGAGGCGCTATGCTACGATGCGCAAGGTCGTTCCCCGTAGGGAGTTCGAATCCCCCATCGGGCATGGATGTTTGTGCTGTCTTTAGTATAACTTAGTTCATAAGTAGTTTGTAAGCTTGGTGGACTGATGACCCCGTAGTTAAGTGCAATAAACTGTACAAACATTTGAACATTTTTATTTTATTTTGAATGTACACTGCAGTTAGTTTCACAATTGTGTTTAGGTATGAGAGAAGAATAAGGAAACTTATCTACCAGTTCAAGGCTACAACTTGTTATCAGACAATTTTTTGATGATCGCAGACTCAACGGTTCATTATTCATATCAACATTTTAAGCATTATTTATGGAGGGTAGAGACCCGCCAGTCTAATAGACGTTGTAGGCACACTCAAAATATCGTAAGAACACCCTAAATAAAAATACAGTGTATAATGTGCGAGATACAAAATAAGGAAGGGGGGCAGGAGACTGATTGTTTGTTGTATCTCCTTCCATTAAAGTTATGGATGTTATTAAATATGTCCGAAATAAGTTTGTGTGAGTGTGCCTGTGTGTGAGCACATGTGCGTGTCTACATATACTCCTGTGTATATAATTTCAATAACATCTGGTTTTGTTTTGTTAGCGTTAGTGTGGGACTAATTTGGAAAAAAAAGGGCAAAGACATAGTGGAAAATCGATGATATTTGAATTGATAATTTGGTATTATTGTACAATGGTAATCCCATTGAGTTAATCTTTGTACAGTATACCTACAAAACAAAGGGTAATCTTATCGAATTATGCTATATGAAGGGTGATATCAATAAGGCTTCGATAAAGATTGACGGATCACCATGTAATCTGTCAGATATAAGTGATTTTTCTTATAAAAAGGAGGGGCTAGTTGAAGAGACAGAAGACCAGAAGGAGGCTGGCAGAGAGCGGTGTAAGTAATTACAGAAGTTGGGGGATGAAAGATTAGACATAGGATGGAGGATTAAGAGGAGGACAAGGAGGAATTAGGTCTGCGGACTAGAAGTAGGTGATGAAGGAGAAGGAGTTGGCGGAGAATGGGAAGCAGATGGAGGAGGAGGACGTGCAGACAGAGGTATGTAGGAGGAGAGGGAAGCTTAAAACCACAACGAGTAAGGTGAGAAATAGGCATAGATATTAGGGAAGCGATAAACGAACGGAGTGTACGATATACATCCCATTGTAGAAAAACGGAAAAAAAACTTTACTGCATGTATCCTGTGATTGTAACGTTTTATACTAATTTCAGTACAGTATTTTGCTGTAGCACATTATATGCATGCTTAATACTACAGTCAGTACTTTATTTCTGTATATTACTCTCTCTGAGTAATCCCTAAGCCGGCCGCGGTGGCCGAGGGGAAACCGGGCGCCGTGGCTCAGCGCGCCCGGTTAGGGGGCTCAACGCCCTCTGTAATAAAAAAGATGAGCCAAGAAAAGAACACTTCAACGAACAAATACGATGAGCGTCCGCAATGAACAGAACTACAGATAGAGCAAAAAAAAAAAAAAAAAAAAAAAAAAAAAAAAAAAAAAAAAAAAAAGGACTGAGACGCTCTAGTCACGGCCTGCACGGCCACTATGGTCGGGGCTTCGAATCCCCCCTCGGGCATGGATATTTGTGCCGTCCTTAGTATTATCTAGTTAATAAGTAGTTTGTAAGTTTAGGGACTGATGACCCCGTAGTTAAGTCCCATAAACCATAAGCCATAAGCCATGAACATTTTGAGTGAGACCTTAAAGACTTTTTTGCTGATTTCTGTTACGTACAGTACACGGTATAACTACTGCAGTGTTGTGTAATTTTCTACTTTCAGCATATTTTATAAATGTATCATGACTGCTGTATACCATATAAGTCGAGGTGCAGTGTTCATTACGTCTGTCACTTCCTCTTCATCGGATTCGAAAGCTTGTTGTTGAAATTCTTGTTGTGGCCCTGTCACACTACACTCGTATAGTCTCCTCTGATTTACGTAATACAGATACTTAATTAACTATTGAGTGCTAAATGTTATCTCCTAGAAAACTGCTTTGCTCGTTTGGAACCAAACTATTAGCATCATTTTCGATTTAATACTGTAGTCGAAATTGGTAAAACCTCGAGGTAAATGGGTCAAGTATAAACTTCTGAACTTTTGTTTTTCTCTGTAACACACTAGCTGACTCAGGTAAGTAGCGTTTGCTAGCAGATGAGTAACGAATATATTCGCCGGCCGCGGTGGCCGAGGGGACTAAGGCGCTCCAGTCACGGTCTGCACGGCCACTACGGTCGGGGTTTCGAATCCCCCCTCGGGCATGGATATTTGTGCCGTCCTAGTTCGTAAGTAGTTCATAAGTAGTTTGTAAGTTTAGGGACTGATGACCCAGTAGTTAAGTCCCATAGACTATACAAACATTTGAAGATTTTTGAACGAATATATTCCCTGCGATTAATAAATGTTCAAATGTTTGTATAGCTTATGGGACTTAACTACAGGGTCATCAGTCCCTTCAGTTACAATCTACTTATGAACTAACTAAGATTAAGTACGGCACAAATATCCATGCCAGAGGGGGGTTCGAACCACCGACCGTAGTGGCCGGCAGATCGTGACTGGAGCGCCTCAGTCCCCTCGGCCACCGCGGCCGGCTGCGATTAATAATATGCTGAAGGGTGTAAAATTACTAACCTGCTTTTTTTAGATAACGAATGCCTGTTTTGAACCTGCGGAAGGAACAGAATGAAGGAAAATGCAGTCATTAAACAATTTTTAATTCAGACATGGATTGAAAGGAGCTGCATTAGTAACAGTCAACGTGTGGTCATCCGATGCAGTTGAAGATAGTGAAACACTCAAACCATCTTATTCCCATTTTATAAAGTAAACTTGGGCACACATTTCATTTTTACCTGCCCAAGTAGAATGAATGAAACTCCGCCAAAGTGACCCAGTCTCACCAGTGTTGAAGGGTGACTCGCAGTTACGTTATCAGCCTTAACGTTATTTCAAAAATTGCCGAGCATAACTGCACAACTTCTTCATGCTTTCGAAAAAGAGGACCAATTTTGAATCGAAAGAGGCAGTCGCAATGATGTGTGTAGTGTCTGAAAATATCAAATGTTTACGGAATTCTTTATATTTCCGCGAAAGTACATCTTTTGGAGTTGGATCAATGACTTTTATCCAAATTCGTGTTCCTATATTTAAATTTTCTTTCGTAACTGGATTTTTACAATGTTATCAGTGGCGTAGCTATGCCACCAAGGGCCCAGGGGCAAGAATGACTTTGGGTCCCTCTTTAAACTGAAAATATACAGATGCATAACTACATCATTAGCTCCTTACCGCCCACTGGAAGACATAATGCAAACCTAAATACTATTAAGTAAATTGTTATGTGTCACGCAGCACATAACATTTAATATTACTCTCTAATATAATAAGTGTGAAAGTTTCTTTGTTTGTTATGATTTAACGCAAAACTTAATGGGTGGATTTGGATGAAATTTTGTAGAGCGATAGAGTTGGACCTGGGTAGGACAAGCAGATAAAACGACCCCCATCGGATAGTTCCCGAAGTTGTCCCATACAAGGTGAATGAAGTCGCAGGCAAAGGTTAGTAAATTAATAAAATAAAAATTAAAAAAAAAAAAACAGTATTTCTCAAACACAAAAACATGGCTCCCTCCTGCGAAGCAAACCGGGAACACAACTCACTCTCGCTAAACTACTGCGCTGTTAGCTCATTGCTCCGTACCGATCGGAGAAATTTCGTTGATAGCCCAGTCAAAGAAGAAAAACGGGGAAAATATTGGTGTAAGATGATTTCAGCTAAAGGAAGTTGCCGGATTGTTGATGAAACACTTTGGATTGAGCCGTGCCTAATAACTGAAGTGGACATCTTCGCTTATTATCGTCACAGTGGGCTAGAAGGCAGCGTACAGAATGCACACTTCACTATTGCAACAAAAACCATATTTTCTCTTTTTCTTGCACTAATTTAAGAGTGCATAGAGATCTATTCAAATGTTCAAATATTTGTAAAGCTTATGGGACTTAACTGCGTGGTCATCAGTCCCTAAACTTACAAACTACTTATGAACTAACTTATACTAAAGACAGCACAAACATCCATGCCCGAGGGGGGATTCGAACCCCTGACGGGCAACGGCCTCGCGCATCGCAGCGTAGCGCCTCAATGCGCTCGGCCACTCCGCCGCTGCTTGGGATGTATTTATTTATACAGTATTTGGAGGCGTGTGATCCTTCACAATGCGCTGAGCGGCACGACGCAACACTTGGAAGTCGCAGCTGTTGCCGCGAGCAACTTTGATGCTGCCGCTACATGTGCTGCTACGCCGACTGAAGTGTGCAGATTGTTGTACACAGCAACTAGTGGCTTGGCCGGTCAGCAGCGCCACCGAGTGGCGTCGTGAAGGGCCCATTAAAAACAATCATATTGCGGCTGTTGAGGGAATCATGGTTTGTTGGGAGAGGAAGATGATGGGCGATAGGGAGGGAGAGTAAAAAACTAGAATTAAATTAAAAATTCCACGCTCTACTGTAACTTTTTTCGAACGTCGTTCACGGAGGCCCAGGGGCCCCTAGAGCTCGGGGGCCCCGGGGCACTGCCCCGCCTAGCCCTATGATAGCTACGCCACTGAATGTTATCTGCGATGATTAGTTTCGACAATCGTCGGTCTGACCAAGGGCTGAAAGCGGCAGCAGCTAGTTGCCACAAATATTATAAAATTGTTAATGTGGCTCTACGATAAAAAATTTTAAGAAACGAATAAAATCTGTTTTTCCTTCTTCATAATCACAGACAAGTTGCAGGTTTCCCTTCGGAACATATCGCACTGAACATGTTCGAAATTTCATCCAACACATATAGAGTAGTTTTGGATTTTTGAAAGATTTTCGTGATTCAGTGTCTCTTGCTGCAACAATCTATGTTATAATTTATGAAATTGGTCTTAATTCTTTTATAATCTTTCCCTGAGGCTAACGTTTATAAGCGTCAACAAGAGCCTATACCCGAGTACCGCTAACACTTATTTGCGTTTCTGCGTCTAGAAACTTAGTGCGGGAAATAATTACACAGGTCTGAAAAAAAATCTTTTGAAAGTTGTTTGAAATTTGATAACTGATTTTATGTACTTTTCAGCGCTGATTTCGAAAATGCAATCCATTTTTTCTATCACATTAGGTTTTCTCACAAAAAAGGAGTACAATAACAAAATGTATGCAATTTTAAAATTTTTTCCAACGTTATTAAATTTTATGTTATTTGTAAATCACGTTCTAAACTACATTTCCACTATACTTCCATCTCTCTTTAAGCTCATAAGTCCTTATAATAACGCTTTCTCTTTCTGTCGAAGCTTCTTTTATTGCTTTTCCGCCTGTGGACTAGTTGAGGACAATATCTTTTTATCAACCAGCAATAGTCCGCTATCATCTTGACGTTCCACCTCCCTTGATATATTCTTTCTATACCTTTGATGTCTTTGTGGAATCTGTCGCCCTGCTCTTCACTTCAATCACCAAGGTTTGCAGGATAGTAGTCATATTGAGTAGAGAAAAATACTTCAATGCTACAGCCGAACTTCTTAAGGTGGTCGAGTATGCCTGTAACGATTGTCTTGTAATTTGGATCACTTTAGTTGCCTAGGAAACCGGTAACAAGTAATTTAAAAGATGTCCATGCTGCCTTTTGATTTGTTTCTATTTTGTCCTCAATGTTGGGATCCGTCACCAGTTTTATAATGTCTGGTCCGACAAAGATTCCTTCCTTTAGGTTTATCTCGTATAAACCAGGAAACTGTCCACAAAGATATCTGAAACACTCCACTTTTGTTGGCAATGCCTTAACTAATTGTTTCGTTAGCCTCAATTTAATGTGACGTGGTGGAGGTAACACCTTTTTTTGGATCCACAAGGCTTTTCCTTTCAACATTTTTACGCACTACCTGTAGGGTTATTGTCAAGGGCCAGACTTTTTTATGTAGTGTTGCTTTATGTCTCTACTGTTCCATACACAGAGAAAGCAAGGGAAGTTTGCATAGCCACTTTGTTGACCAAGCAGCATTGAAATCACTTTTAAATCACCACATACTGCCCATTTGCTGAAAGCGTAATCAAAGTTTTCGGAACATTCCTTTAAGTGAACCGAGTGTCCAACTGGTAAGGAAACACACTTATTGCCATTGTGTAGATCTACTTTAAGGCTTCTATTTGAAGATTTGAAGAATCAATAAAATGTCCCTACTCATCAGGAGCATATTCTATTTTTAATCGTGCCATAAGGTCACCAACGTCACAGCAAAACGCCAGCTCATCTTCTTGACCGATGAAAGATACAGACTTTTTACTACACGTGCATCTAGTATAAAAACGGATGAATAACAATTTATGGACATTCTAAAAACGAAAAAGATAGACTGACTGAAGAGGTGAATATAAAAAATATCGAAAAAAGCTAAAGTAGGCAAGCAGTTTGTGAAATACCTGTATGTGATGAAAATTTTTCACTGTTTCCGAAATCAGCGTTGAAAATACCACAACATTCACTTATTAAATTTGAAACAATTTTGACGTCGCAGAGCTGTGTTATTTGCATGCGCATGCTACTGTTGTATTACTAAGTTTGATTTTGCAAATGTGAACAAACATTTGTACAATTAAATACGTCTCCAAAAAGTGTTTCTCCGCAGGCTACCACAGCCTGAAGTTCAGCGCCATTTTCAAATGATCAGATGTTTGCGAATCTAAGTGAGCAAACTGCTAAGGTTATCGGCTCCTAACTTAAAAAAACTTAGACTAAATTAAACTAACCTATCCTGTGGTAAGCACACACAACCATACCGTCTAGAACTACACGGCCAATACCGTACGGCTCAATCTATCACCGACGGTAGGATTGCCTATTTCACATTATCCTATTATGTTTGTACTCTCTGTATCGAATTGAAGAATACATCTTTGTATAGTAACAGGGTAGGTTTTATTTTTAGTCTGTTTCGAGAAGTGTTAGCTTCACAAAACATTGGTACAACAATATATAATACTACTGTGCGAAATAGAATAGTGCCACTCCCGTTCATACTTTAAAATACAGCCGCGGCGGAATGGCCAAGCGCATTGATGCGCTATGCTGCGATGCACGAGACCGCTCCCCGTCGGGGGTTCGAATCCTACCTCGGGCATGGATGTTTGCGTCGTCTTTAGTATAAGGTAGTTCATAAGTAGTTTGTAAGTTTAGGGACTGATGACCCCGCAGTTAAGTACCATAAGCTTAACAAGCATTTGAGCATTTTTAAATATAATTTTTGTTTGATGTAGATGAATGACAATAGTAGCCTCAAACTTGACTGAAACTACTGTTGAAACTACCCGCCTTGAAATTGTGTACAGTTTCCGGAGAATACCCGATTTCGCCGAACGCATCCGTCATAATATTGAATATATATAACGCGGTGTCGGACTGTCGGATGCCATATTAAAGGGCTTTTAACGTTTAGTCAGATTAAAATTACTTGTTATTGGGCGCTTGTCGCGTTTCGCTACAGTGTTGTCACACTGGCAGCCGGCTCCGCAGGGCTAGACGTGACACAGAAACGGTGGGTCACTTCACAGGTACTGTTTATGTAATGCTGAAAGCGGCTACTGCAAAAGTGGGAATTAAACATGCCAATGATCAATGATTTTTGTAGCCTTGAATTTAAACTATTTTCCTAAAGTAATCACAACAAAATGATATGCAGTTTACACGACAAAATGTCGGTCTATAATTTGTGACAGAGCTCAAATAACGATCACTTTCTGAACGACGTTTGAAAATAAGCTCAAGACTAAGACTAGATCACTGAAACATTACTTTTATGTGTAATTTCTCGCCATAATTGGTCACCAGAAAGTATTACCATTATTGCGTAATCGAACAACATCGTTACAAACCGATGAGCTTCTGTTTTGAGGTTCATCATAGATAAGAGGCGATACAGACAGAAACCTGTCCACGTAAGATTCAAATCCACCAGCTTTTACATGTCGGGCTACTGTGATAACTATTAGGCTTTGTCACTTAGGTGTACAGCATAATTATCTTGAATATTCTAGTTCCGAGTTGAAGCGATGAATTGCATTCGTCATATAGTTCGAATAATATAGTGTTAGTATGTGTAAAGTAAGTCGATCTTCGTTAAAATAGTAACTGTAAACGTTACGATAAATCTGGGCTGCCGGGATAAAATCCATTGCTGGTGTGTATAAGATTTTTGTGTTTCGTTATCATCTTTGATCTTGTTCTGTTTTTCGTTCGGTTATCATGTATTATGAAATACGAAAGAAATGGGGCAAACTTGGGTTTCTGGATTCAAGAAAATGAAAAAAGCAAATATTTCTACTATTGGGATTTTAAGTGATGAATATTTTTGCCAGCTTGAAACGCCGAATGCTTGAAATGTCGACTAACAAGTAACTTTAATCATAGATATTTCCTTTGCACTCAGGAGCTGCCACTAAATGAGGGCGTGGGCACGTAGAATACGTCAAAAAAGGGCAGACTTTCATTGGGCATAAAATGTAGAGGTTTGACGTAGCACGAAGGAGAGAAACTTCTGGCATAAACAGCTTTACCAAAGGGCACACTGTTATGGTCCGGTACGTAGTAAACGGCAAATTTGATCAACAGTTCGGGTGCTTGTGTCGTGGACGTGGCGGACGCTTAACCCTTGAATGCGTCGCGTCCTCAAATGAGGACCCTTAAAGTTTGTCTCATTTCTGCCATCTTTTACATCTCAGGAACCTTATATGAGGACTAGTAATGAATGCTAGAACGGCAATGTTAGTATTTGAGCTAACAAAGAAATGGAAAGTAGATTACAAGAAAGAGTAGAGGCAGGCCTTCAGATGAAAGCACATTGTTGTCTGTTCACCGAAAGACACAAAAAAACAAATCCTGTCATTCGGTACCCAACGAATTACGCTTAGATGGGGTATAACATTGGCCTGCCAAGTCAGGTGGTCCCAGTGCCAAGAAGTGTCATGATCGGGAAATCCGATGGAAAACACGTTTCGACTGAGTAAAGTGTGAACTTTCTGTGCACCCTGAGTGACTCAAACAATTTGATTGTACGAAAAATACAAAATAGTGTACACTCTTCATGTATTTTTTGATACAGATGCTCAATGTAAAATGTAGCAGTTTTCGTATTCACTATCTTCATTTTAGGACAATTCCCTAGTGGTCTGTGAACCTATTTTTGGTAATTTATGAGGAATTCTGCACAAGGTAGGTCTTAAGTTACCAAATAATGTATCAAAAATCTTATTCACTGTCGGGTTGATAATTCTTGCATGAGAGGGTTAAGCGCAGTAAAGCTCCAACTTGTTCATAACATGCTGTACGTCCACGCCTCACGATAGAACTTGGATGCTATAGGATTGTTCTCTGTAAGCTAGGACAGCTAGGTCGCGCACTGATTTGAGATACTTAGACGATAGGAAACGATGCTGGTGCGAGCGGATTTATTTTGGAAAACATCCTGCACAGTAGTATGTTAAAGAGAAAGGCTGTCTGTCTGCCGCAAATACCAATGTAATGACTTCTTATCGTAAAGAGACCGCCAGTTAGCCAAGTATTTATGTAATCTCTGAAGTAGTGCTGGGGACAACTGACACGATGCATCCCACAGGGCTTCGACTTGTTAGATCCGTTGCGAACGTTTAATCGTTTTAGATCGTGGTTCATCATTAAGTTTTTGGGACACTGTTTTAAATTAGAGAACGTGTTCAACCCTCTCAGTGAATGTGCTGAGCCTCCGCGCAGGCGTGCTTTGAACCAAGGAACGTACATTACACAGTAACCGTTTATTCACTTGTAGGTCGTATTACACACTCAGAAACAACCCTGAACTGCAGCTTTCGGAGAGCTCATTTTCACGTAAATCATATGAAGCTTGTGATTCTTCAGTTTCTCCCGGCGTATTTTATAATCAAAATATCCCGGGTGTACTGCCGGTCTATAGTGTCCAGGACATATTGGACAGACGATGCGTACCGTCGAGGATCGAAGCGTTGAACACCAGAGGCACACACGATTGGTGTATTCTGGTACAGACGTCGAGATACTGGGACTGCGTCGTTGGAGGGGCCATTGAAATTCGCACAAGTGACGACCTCATAAACCGTGACTGTGGCTATAATCTTAGCAAAACTTGGGAACCAGCGATTGGGTTAATTAAGAGTAAATCTAGCAAATGTAACGAAGTGACGACCACGGCGGACAGAACCCTCACACCGAAGTCATCTCAGACGTCGGCGCAATCGGTTCCACTGCGCGGCCGCGGCGCGGGGCGCGGACCGCGGACGGGTCGCTCCGCGGGCCGAGGGTATTTAAATAGCCCGCTACCGGGCTAGAACCCAGTTCCTTTCGAGCAGCCGTAGCGTGCGGATCTCCGTGTCGGCACGTTTCCATGAGCTCAGTCTGTCAGTTCACCTGATGATGGCGACATGTATGATCGCCGAAATATTGCGCCCGTTGGACACTATAGACCGGCAGTACACCCGTGGATATTTTGATCATATGAAGCTTCTCTAAAATGTAATCTGATGTCTCTGATAAAATATTTTTATGTGCGACATTAAATCATAGTTTCTACGAAAGAATTCAATAGCGTGTTCTTAGTGTTGTGCAGGAGTACTTATTTCGTAAACACTATGTTCGTATATTGTTTGTAGTATAGCTTGGCAATTGGGAACCGTTCGGACGAAACGTTGAGCGCTATGATTGGAGGAAGGCAGCTCCCGCCCATGGACAACTAGCAAGTAAGACTACAGGGACCGATGGTCTCGACAGTTTGGTCCCGTCATTTTATGAACATTTCTACATTCGTTTTCCACCAAGAGTCGGTTGTAGTTTTACAGCAGCATTTGCATGAAACAATGTAAGGGAACAACTAAACACCAAACCGATATGGTTGTGTAATAAAGCCTTGACCCTTCCATATACATGGTTCATCTTTCTAAGAACACGTTTTTTTTTTTTTTTTTTTTTTTTTTTTTTTTTTTTTTTTTTTTTTTTTTTCCATTCATTAGTCACTTTGATTTACTGAAAACAAAACACATTAATAGACGTATGATGTTTGTCTCTATAATTGTATAAATACGTGAACGTGAAAATAAAAGTTGGTACCGAATTTTAATATGAATTATACGTGGAGGCGAATTAAACATAAATATTTCGATAAGTGCATTGACACAGATGTGCACAAAACAGAAAATAAATGGTTCTTTGGCATGAGGAATGATAAGAGAAAGAAAGTAGATGTTTTCATGTATATAAATCTAATGTAACAGTTCCTATCACGGATTTATATTTTCAACTGTTCCAATAACCAAGCTTCAGAAACTGCAATGGTGCCTACTGCAGTCTGGCTTACCAAACAGGAGCAACGGTAATGAGCCCAAACGAATGTAACATTTCTTGAAAGTTCATTCTAAGGAAGTTAATATTAAAATGGTTAATTTTAGTAAGACACACATACTGGGAGGCCACAATATCACAACTTTTAGGCTGTCAGGCCGGCCGTGGTAGCCGAGGAGCCTGAGGCGCTCCAGTCACGGTCTGCACGGCGCCTACGGTCGGGGGCTCGAATGCCCCCTCGGGCATGGATATTTGTGCCGTCCTAGTTCGTAAGTAGTTCATAAGTAATTTGTAAGTTTAGGGACTGATGACCCCGTAGCTAAGTCCCATAAGCTTAACAAACATTTGAATTTGAATTAGGCTGTCAGCAGGGAAAATGGAAAAATCGCAATAATGAAATATGTAAATAAATTTGATTTGGTGTCGTTATTTCCTTTACTTTATTTTAAAAGAAGCTAGAAGATTGTATTCCGCCACTACTTCAAAATTTTATATAAGAAACTAATATTTAACTTATTGATTTTCAATATGTACAACTAGCAAAATGGGAATTGAAGCGAGGAAAGGAGTAGAAAGTGGACAGAAATTGGAGGAAGCACGAAATACACTGGTCTAAAAACCTGGGGGATCTGTTCAGGTATCTAGGTTCAGAAATATTCTCAGCGGCATAATCAACTAAAATGATTCCAAGTTTTTTTTTTGTCGGTTCTACGGAGTGTAGACAACAACATTACGGCGACCGAGGTAATGTTAATAACAGAAAGTTGCTGCAGATGGAGTTGGTGTCGACTTGCGTTAACTCTACCAAACCAAAGTAGTAGGGTTCGGTTAGTGTAGTGAGCAGGTAGTGTAACGCACCAACGCCATAACCAGAAGATACGGCATGCAGAGCCGTTAGTAGGTTGGAAGCGGGATAGGCAAATAGCGTGGTGGCTGCAGCTATTGGAGTGTCCAAAGTGTAACTGAACTTGATTTCAGACAACAGGAACCGTTAACAGAAGGCAAAGTCAATATCCTTCACAGGTAACATCAGCGAGAGATGACTGTCGTCTCCAATTACCATCCCGTTGGAACAGGACGTTAAATGCCACTCAGCTGAAATGCATTATCCAGGCAGCTACAGGACCCTCAATATCAACACAAACAGTCAGAAATCTCCATCGGAAATCTGGCATCTACACACGGAGGTCTGTGGTGTGTGCTCCATTAAACCGCCCTGTGCGTTTTTAATCTGATAGAATGTACTGACCTCCAAGTCCACTTGATGCATTTTCATGGACTTTTCTCATACAACTACAGCGTATGTTGGTGCAACATACAGGCTTTATTTTATAAGACTTGTATCACAGAAATCGTAATACCATTTCGTCAAGTGACTGAGTGCGTCATGGGGCTACATTGAAGCTTCATTTCATAAATATTAAATAAAGGAAACAAAAATATGTTAATTCAAGAGCGATCACTACTTATTACTATGCAACAGACCACTTAATAATCTTTAGATACTACTTTTAGTTTCATGTAAAATATTTAACTCATGGTGTCATATTTACCAATTCAGTATAGCTTTAAAATATTTGGTGTATAAAAATTAAATACAATATGTTTTATTCTTTCGATACATCGTTATTGGATTTTTTGGCTAGGAAGGGTTCTTTTTCCCCGAGTGACGTACTATCATGTAAGAAGATACAGTTCACATTCATTGTTAAATTTCGCTTGCAAATCACGAGAGTATACGTTCGTTTAGCATAATAGCCTATGTTTGTTTGTAAATGTATTGTTGTAATTTTTAAGCAAATGTTCGTAACTTTATGAGACATAACTATTCTGGTCATCAGTACCTTGGCTTACAAACTACTTTAACTTATGCTAAGGACAAGAATATACCCATGCTTAAGGGAGGATTGGAGACTCTGAAGGCGAGCAGCGACGCGTTCCTCAGCTAGGCACCTTGGAACGATTGGACATTCTACCGCGGCTTATCATTATATAATCTTACACACTGTGTCAAGTGACGTTAAGGGCTATAGGGACCGTATTGTTTATATGATACATTGAAAGTTATTAATCATTCTTGGGTGGCCTTGTTTCAGTCCAAAGAGACAACAAAAACTAACTCTTTTTCTTTATGTCATAGTTTTCAACGAGTTGTAGTTTCGCATTTCATCTACTGCAACTTCTATGCTTTACAGATTTGGGAGGAGTTAGCATAGACTTAAGCAAGAAAAGTATGCGCCAAAAATGGGCACTGAAACACCTAACCTAACGTTTATGAGCATTTGTACCACTTTGATTCTTTGAGAAAAACATGTTGTACGGTTGCACACACCACATACGGTACGAATTTGAATGGTCATGTTTACTATATATTTTGTTTTGTTTCGAGGTGAAGAAACTGTACCCAAAGATTTCTCGGGTATTCTGTGACACCCTGCATACAGTAAATAAGAACATCGCATTCAGCGGGAGATGTTGCAGGTCCTTTTGAAGTTAAACCATTGTGTGTATTGATAGCCTATTGCGTGTGTACTATTGTCCTGCTTTCGATTTCCGATTCACTTTCACGGGGTTACGCCTCCATTCGAAGCACGTAGCCGGGAATCCCAGTAGCATTCCTATCGGATGACGTAGCAACAGGCGAGACGCGGCCATACAGGCGGCCCAGGGGACCGATCTGTAGGATTAACGCTCTGACTGTGTGGGTTTACAGGGGTGCTACACCACCTGCTCGCGACCACACGAACGTGTGATGACAAATACCTGGAAAGCCACACCCTGCATGAAACGACGGCTGAAAATTGTTTTATATTTACCAAGGTTATAGCACAGTCTTGGTTACAAATGATGGGTGGGTGGCGGATGGCGACACTGGGCTTTTGTGGTGGGGGGTGGGGTGAGAAGGGAGAGATGACATTGTTATTACTAGTCGAGATACAAGAAAGGAAGTTAATGTTGCTGTAAATGAGGCTACAGTGTTGTTGTGTGTGTTGTTTGTAGAGGTTATGGGACTTCACTACGGGGTCATCAGTCCCTAAACTTATAATCTACATATGAACTAACTACAACTAAGGACGGCACAACTATCCATGCCCGAGGGGGGATTCGAACCCCCGATCGTAGTGGCCGCGCAGACCGTGACTGCAGCGCCGCAGGCTACAGTGTTTCACGACAAATGTTCCGGGGTACAAATGGTAGTATTTATTAACTATGACAGGTTACAACTGAATTGTTACACAGACTATATTTGTCTGCCATTAGTGCAGAGAAATGCGAGATCAGTATTAAGACTTTTCGGAAAATTGTAGGTAAAATTGGGGATGGGCGATTATGATCTCATTTTATGTTGCACGACATAACCCATCTCAAGGTAATATACTGTAGGCTATTTCTTGAACCATTCATAGACATAGAAATCTTTTTACGATGTAATAACTGTATTGTTTTAATTATTTAACAAATTTTATTAATATGACGGTATTCTTAAAATTTAAACACTTTTACTATCTGAGTATGCAAAATTGTTCGAACTTTCATTAACACTAGTATGCGATCTGGTGGTCCAAACAATATGCGACTAGCAGGATTCATCATTGATTGTAATATTGTGAGTCGTTTACGTGATACAGTATAATTATAAAACTGGGTATATATTTACCCTCCAGCATTTAAGCACAAGTCCGCTGGAGGGGTGGAGGAGATGGGGGTTGCTAGGATAGTCACACAGGCATAACTGAAGACGTAACAACAATAAAACCTTCTGTAGCAATTATTTCCTATTCGTATACTTTTTGACTTTACCCTATTGGTCCAAGCAGGCGGTTCTGTATGCGTACAACCACTGTTGTGCAGTGTTCTGTTCCCCTTCTCCTCCCTCCCAAATCATTTCTTCGTTGAACGTAAATCGGACCGCAGCAACCGAGTGTGCCTGTGTGATTGTAAGAGTGACAAAGTGTATCTTTTTATGAGAAAATTTGTTGCCGAGAGCTTCAAAATATGTATGTAGGAATGTCTTTCTGATGAGTCTGTTGCTAATTTAAAAAATTTTGTGGGAGTTGGAAACCAAACTCTTATATTAGCGTAACATGTTGGCAGTTAAAGCACATTGCATCGGCCCTGTACCAACCTGTCTACAGACGTACGTCTTTTATCACTGAACATGGAATACCTACATATGATGATTTTACTTAAAATATAAGAAAATTTATCGCTCTTAAACTGGTGTTACTTGCCTGGACCTTCTGTTCTAAAAAGTGTTTAAGCCGGTAAGGATTATTGATAATGTTTCTGCTTCATATGTTTTACTTTGTAATTACTGGAGGGTATCAGAGTAACAATTTACCATATTAAAGATGAAATACCGTACAAATAATATTTTATTGTTTGCAGTGATTTAAACAATAAGTAGAATGCTTATTTATGGATTCATGACAATTTGTAAAAACGAGTTAATTTATTTCAATGAAAAGGAACAAAGAAGTACATGAAAAGTGGATGTAATCAAATAGAAATGAAGTCAGGAAAGACTGGCTGAAAAATGTTCATGTACGACCCAAAAACGGCGAACATGGTGAAAATGAGAGACTTGCTAACGTGGAATATTAATTTAAGTGTAAGGAAGTCTTTTCTGAAGGAATTTGTGTAGAGAGTGACCTTGTACGGCAATGAAACATGGACTATAAACAGTTCAGACAGGAAGAGGAGACAGATTTTTGAAATGTGGTGCTACAGTAGAATTCTAAAGATTAGTTGGGTTGCTCACGTAACTAATGAGGAGGTACTGAACGGAATTTGGGAGGTAAAGAATTTATGGCATACTTTTACTGAAAAAAGAATCTATTAGTAGGACACATTCTTAGACATCAGGGTATCGTGAATTTAGCGTTGGATGGAAGACTGTGGGATAAAAGTCGAAGAGGGTGACCAAGAGACGAATACAAAATGTTCAAATGTTTGTAGAACTTATGGGACTTAACTACGGGGTCATCAGCTTACAAACTACTTATGAACTAGCTAAGACTAAGGACGGTACAAATATCCATGCCCGAGGGTGGATTAGAACCCCCGACCGTAATGGCCGTGCAGACCGTGACTGGAGCGCCTAAGTCCCGTCGGCCACCGCGGCCGGCAGACGAAATACAGGAAGCAAATTCAAATAGATGTGGGTTGCCATTCTCATAAGGAAGAGGCTTTCTCAGGATAGAGTACGTGGTGAGCCGCATCAAACCAGTCTTCAGACTGGGAGATCAAACCAACAACTTAAATGATTGTCAAAAATATGGCAAACTAGCTGCCTGAATCCTACATCTGCCTTCCTCGCAAAACAACTTTTGGTATGAGTGAATATTTGCGCCTTTTTTGTACCGAGAGTTTCAGAGTGACACTGAATGCGAAATAATATGCCCGTGGGAGAGACATACTCAGGGTGGCAGAGATGGAGTTGTAGTAAAAGAGAAAGATGGTGGCCGTGAGACGGAGTACAGCAACTTCGAACCTCTGGAAATCATTGATGGATTGTTATATCTAATTAATTTTAAAATACCCGGAGAATATCAACTTAAGAACATAATAAGATATAGACTCCTAGCTACAGACGCGGTATTCCATTAAAACGGCGCGGCTTACATCCTGTTACACCGTTATGGAAATCGTCAGAGCTGTGTTCCGTCTCTAAAGACTCGACTGTCGATCAAACCTTAATCTCCCATCCGTCTTCGAGTATTTTCCACGAACATACTCTTGCATTCATTACTTTTTGTACAGAACCATTGTGGTATTCCGGGTATATCTTGTTAATGGAAAGAAGTATTGCAATGCGGAAAAATGTTGTCTCCACATGAAGTCGAAGCCATATATGTTAACATTTGAGCCATTCGTTTGCTTTGTTATATCGCTATGTGTGACCCGCGGTGCAAGAACAACTAAACATCCTATAAAGCCAAATCTTAAAGCTAAATGGTATAATTTTCTACGATTTTTAGATAATACAAATTATACACTTGGAAATTCGACACCATAATGTATAGGTATGCTGAGGACATGGTATTTAGCGTTTTTCTCAGGAACAGCCTAAGAATAAATGGCGCCTTGATAAGGTGTGAAAAGCTCGTCCGATATTACTCAAAATGTGGAAGAACCAACCGATTTTCGCAATTCGCATGTCCTGCAGGAAGTGTGAAACATTTAAAATCTGAACATGTCCTGTGAAATAGCTACATTATGCACATTCTTTCGATAGGTATACAAATGATCACTATCCACTTTGCCCTTACTTCTTTCTTCAATAACCGCTGAGATACAGGAGCCAGAAGTATCGCCTTTTCGTACACGGTGTTTTCGAAGAAATTCGTACAGTTCTCTGAACTGCTGGGTAACGGTCTGGCTAGGTGAGAATGACTAGAAAATGGTACAACAACCTCCTCCCCCCCCCACCCGTACTGGAAGGTCAATTGTGGATAGCCCCGCAGGAATGTCGCCATCTATTGTTCTCTAGTCATGGACCTGTGCATATCGTACTGAATGTTGTGACACAGTGTTTAGCACAAACCGTACAAGCGAACGAAATTTAAAGTTGGCATGATTTCCCAAAATTGTTTGTGTAGAGTAACGGAATGCTTCAATTAATATATCACGGTCGAAGAACTTCCCTGTATTTCCTTAAATCGAGTCAATGCACTGTGTCTAATGACCTCGTATTGCTAGTTATATTAAACTCTACTGTCCTTCTTCATCAGATTATATTAAGTGTAAATTGTGCAAGTTGGGTTTCTCTCGATCGATAGAGCTCGGAAGAACGTAGGGAAACTTATTTCGTTCGAGGTAGGTCATGTCGTTTCTTTCACATTATTAAAGGTGGAGAAGTGGGGGGACGGATAATTTGATAGGAAGCAGGCGGCCATCATCACATTAGTTTTCATAGAATCCTTTTATTTAACAGAGAAATGAGTTGCACCAATTACGTAATTTCAGTCTTCTGTTTTAGTAGACGCAAGTTAAATGTTCATGCCATCTATGGCATACCAAAAATATGTTCGCAGTCTGTGTATTCGAATTTTTTTTTTATTTTTTTTTTTTGAATCAATGCCTTCTTACTGATAATTGTGGAGTAGTGAAAAGATATCTACTTCTTATTATATCAAAGGAAACTAAGTTTCCTGTAGCTACAGTAAAAATATTGCTATTTCCAGGCATCGGAACAATCTAAGCAATATACCGTGTCATGCAACACAGTACATATGAAGTCTCTTGGAAGATTCTAAATGATGGTGTTACCACCCAAGTCAGGTAGGTACACTAACTATGTTTCTATTGTTTTTCCTAAATTCTACAAATCTCTTTTCACTTTTTTAGATTCTACATTAACATTATACCTTTTCTATCGTCTGGAATATCGCTTCTAGTACAACTTGTAAAGCTCTTCGAAAATAAATACAAAAACAGGAGCAGGCGTGTATGTACGCAAGAGTGTACATCTTACTTAGCAGTTCACACTTCCATAACTGACAGTGGTTTTATCGAACCATGTTAATACTTTTTATCTTTTTCCCGCACGAACTACAATTTTTCGTACTTTATTGTGATGATAACTTTGTCCCCCTGGAATTTGTGTTCTATTGTATATTTACGTATTTGGAACATATTGTTGGTGATTCAAAACTTTTGAGGGAGTATTTTCTACTCAAAACGCCCTTGTTTTAATTATTGCTACCATAAATCGCGTATCATACCCCTGAAAATTTACTCCTGCTTGATAACGAAAAAGTAGTTTCCCTTGTAGTACTTTTTCTATGCCCTCCATTAATCGCACCAGCTAAGAATCTCATACCATTCAGAGGAGGCATAAACGTCGTGTACAGCTGTCTTATCTTGGATAGTTTGCACCATTTAAGTATAACGCGAACAAGGCCCGGTCTTCCATACGTTTCACAATATTATGGAAGAGCTCTTCCCCTTTAAATTAGTTCGTAACATAATTCCTAAATAATCAGTTTTAATAAAATTCCTGAGATCTGTGTCGTTCATCGTGTAAACGAAATTTAACGGAATGCTTTTAGTTTGTATGACTTTACATTTACCTTTATTTAGCGTCAGTTATCACTTTTCGCATCACGTAGATATTTCTTTGTTTAAACAACCAACTACGTATCAGCCGACGTGTGGGTTGTGATGTGAGCCACACTATGGCACACTGTTGCCGGATGCAGTGCGTAAATACCTCTGATAGCTTACAAAACGCCTTCGATACTGTGAGTAGTTATACTACCAAAACAAATGTGCCTTAGGGATGAATTAGGAGGTAAGGAAAAGCAGAGTTCCCTGTCTGGAGGAAAGTGCTTAAGAGGCTTTCAAGGGAGAACTTGCTGGCACCGTGGATACTAAGAGGCTCTAGAGAAGGCAGTGTCAATAGACTGACGTCCTTTTGAAGGGATTCTGCTAATGGAGGTCTGTGTCTGGAGAGAGTTCTGTCTTTGAGACTCTGGCATTACACGAGCCATAGACCCTGCGTGAATATTAACAAGTTGGCAAGAATAGAATCTCTTGCTAGTTATTAGTTTCATAATTTCAAGACGAAAATAAGAAAACCCCCATGTCCCTGCTTACAGATATGTATATGCTTTACACATATAATCTTTAACTCATACATTTGTGGCTTAAAGGAAGCTACATATATAATACTTCCGGCAACATTGCATTGCTAGCAAAGTAAAACGTAAATAAATAAAAAATTAAAGAGGGATTGCACGTCAGCTTTTAATTTTTATTTCATTTTTTTTTTTTTTTTTTGAAATGAGAACTATGGAAATTTAGAAACATAAATAAATTGATATTACACAATATTCGAGGTCTCTGAATTCTACTCTTAGTACGTAAATTATACGCTTTATCGGTGCTGTTCTATTCGTGTCTATAGGACACTAACTGTTATAAGTTCGGTTCTCCTTACCTAAATACTAACCCAATTTATGAAGTGTCGTAACATATTAGAAAATGCATAAGCAATCAATCTATAAATACTTTAATACATTGTAATTAATCAAATGTGATAGTTTCATTTTTGACGTTCGGATGATAATGAAACGACATAAATTTTGCAACCATTATGTAATTTTTTACGTTAATAATTACTTTATCTTTCCAACGTATTCTTACTTTCTCATATTTACTGTTCCCGATCAGCTTCACTTATGATACCATGCCAGTTGGACCACTGATTTATTTGGAAGAATCTCTAAAAATTACACAAACGAAGAAGAAACATTTTCCAAATATGAAGGTCTAATTTGGAAGTAATTCATCTGAAACAGGTGTTTAGATGACAGTATGACATTCCATAGCGTCTACAATATAGTGCACAGTCTTCTAATACTTAGAATATAGATTGCCATTTACAAGCACAACCAAATATTTTCGCACGTAAGCTTTGAATATAATCACGAATGCTGCAGCAGAATAAATGACGTAAGTTTCTTTGAAATCGAATTCCATACACTGCTACAAAATAAAACAGAGATGACCAAAACATGTACCACGAACGCCTAACCGTGTACTAGGCTACAACAACATTCTTCACACACAATCGGCATGTTTACCCAAATATCGCACCAGAACATCTGTTTTGATAAAAGTGACAGATGACCTGCAGCTTTCCACTAATAGGCAAAAAGATCAATCCAACGAAAACCCATGTGACGCTAGTAGCTCATTTTATTCCCATTAGCCAGATCTCTCACAAATTCGTAAGATCAATAATAATGTATGACAGAAACACAGTTGCTCTTCCTGCCCTTTTGGGGCACTACTCCTGCAGGTACCTGTTCTTGATTCGATTTCTGGAAACTTCCTTCGTATTCCGTGGTAAGTAAATGCTACAAAGCTGTATTTAGCAATTTTCCTTTAGCAATATCGTTATCAGTAGCATCACCATTGCAATCGGTAGTGATACAATTAACTGCGTTTGACCAGAGAGACGAATCTCACATAGGCATCTAATGCAGGGAATCATGATTTTGTTCCATACGATAAGTCAGCTTAGTGAGAAAGAATTTTGCGGGATAACACCACTGTAATCAACAACAAATTTCTTCTTGTGTGTCTGTGTGTGTGTGTGTGTGTGTGTGTGCATACGATGCCTATGTGAAATTCGTCTCTCTGATCAAACGCAGTTAATACCATCACTACGCGACAGCAATGGTGATGCTACTGATAATGGTGTTTCTAAAGCAAAATGGCTAAATACAGCATTGTAGCTTTTCTTTACCAAAGAATACGAAGGAAGTTTCCAGAATCCGAATCATGAACAGCGACCAGCAGTTGAAGTAAATAAACGTGAGTCATTTAACAAAAGGAAGGTTTCCGGTGTAGATTGTTTACCAATTAGGTTGAATACTGACTCAATCGCTCCAAACGCAACTATCACCCACAGTCGCTCGCTCAGTGAAAGTTCTGTATCCAAAATGGAAAGTTGCACACCGTAATAAGATGGAAGCAATTCTGCGATATCTGAAATCAAGCTTACTTCCGGTCCCTTCTTTTTGTTAGGATATTCCTCTTCGTGCTGTCTTGGTGGGCCAGGGGAGAACCTGAACATAGCCAATGTGCTACGAGCCGAATAAAGGCTTCAGCTCCCAACATTCTCCACTCAGGGGCAACGTT
The DNA here is from genome assembly GCA_026315105.1 of Locusta migratoria. Lineage (NCBI taxonomy): Eukaryota > Metazoa > Arthropoda > Insecta > Orthoptera > Acrididae > Locusta > Locusta migratoria. Next base: position 340,982,614 of record CM048746.1, read on the forward strand.
TAAGTGCGTAACCTCTAGGCATAAATAGAGATAAAACACTGACGTTTTCATTAGTATCTGTTTCCAAGACCGATATCTGAACCCAGAAATAAATGATAATCTTAGCACTGCACCAGGAATTTCATGAAGCTCATATTGTTGCTGAGAGGTAACCGCTGAAGATATGTAACATACTGCAATTCGCAGATGTCATACATCAAAAAGTTGTGGAATAGAATGCGGTATATTGATGATTTGTCAACTAAGTATAAACAGATGTCAGATATTAAATATGTTCGCAAATAGCGTTGTACTAGTACCTGAAACGACGATACAGTTAATTTTTTCCTGCAGGGACTCGAACCCGGCACCATTTGCTATTGTATGACACGAAGGAATACTGCTGATATATTTATTATTTCTTCCGGGGACTCCAACCCTGCACATAGCATCACTCTTGATCTTACACGATGAGGCGTCAACTACCACAATGTCGTTCGCTACTAGTTAGGATCACACCGTTCGTAGAGACGCGGAGGGGTTTGGTATTTTGTGAAAATTTTGTTTAACTTAGTAGCACCTGGACAATGCAATGCGATCTTTTCTTGGCGTTACTGGAGGTGCAGATGGTATTTTTGTGGCCATTAGAAATTGTTATCCCCAGCGGGGAATGGACCCATGCCTTAGCCATTACAAGTGAACCTTACCCCGGCCTCCAGCAAATTACAGATGTTTTAGCATATTGTTTTGTCATAATAGAGTACTCATTATACGGTACGACCAGTCAAAGAGCTCAAGGGTGACTGGGTAGGTAAGACATTCTTGGCCGCAGAGTATGGCCATGTAATCTGAGACGCCTTATCGCGGATTTTCCACGATATTATACTACATTTTAGTATGCTACATTAAGATTTGGTATAACATTTTGCTATAAGCTTATTTAACTATGGGCTCATTTTAATCAAGATTGTTGGATAGCTGTTTCCACGATAATTTGAATATTACGCATTTTTAAAGTTATGAGGAGCGTCGATTATGCATTAGAAAAAGGATTTTGAAATTGGGAAAGTAACTTCGTTTTTACATCTATTAATCACCACGTTCAGAAACACAAACAGACTTTGATGAAGGAGGTTTCTGTGAGTTACTAGTACGGTCAATGACGAGGTATCCGATAAGTGGTAAGTGAGTCAAGCAATTATTCTTCACGGTATGGTTGACTTCAATAGTCATATTGAGGTTCATAAACAGCAATGTGAATTCTGATACAATGTCGCATCGAAAATGCGATTACATGCGATGCATTGTACCCAACTGAGACGGTTGGGGGAGAACTTCAGTGTCTGCCATTTCGAAGGTTGGATACTGGGATTTATCGGAATAGATGTCCATTTCAATGGATATATCAGTACTTGCACGGTAAGGTTCAGTTGTCCATTATATCCACGAGCATTTCGAGAGTCAGCAGCAGAGAAGTAACTACAGTTATTTAAAGAATAAGCCTACCAAGCATAAAATTGTGAAAAGACGCATGTAGATGCAGATAAATATGTCAAGGGAGGGATATCAGGAGGGAGGGCGGGATCTAGGAATGGACAGTAGTGCAGAACTGGAAAATAAGAGTTAAATGCTTGCAAAGTACTCCTTACTTAGACATGTATCACAGTTTGCTTTAGGGCCGAGAGAAAAGGAAGGAATATTATACAGAACGAAGGCTGGATTATCGGGGATATAAAAGAACACTGCTTCATAGAGAGGACCGATGGACAATATAGGAAGCAGACATTAAAAGAAACAGTATTGTTTTAACGCAAACCACTAATTTTTTTACAGCGTTTTGGAGGAATAGACTAAAAGGGCAACTGAGGTTATTATGTTAGGGAGGTGACAGACAGACAGAGAGATTAGAGGAAAAATTAACAACGAATAAATGCAAGAAAAATCGTTTGGATATTTTGTGAAGGATGGAGGGTGTATTAATGGATGGAGGGAAAGAGAGAGAGAGACATATTTGAAATAACAAAAATTACTTAACAGCGTCCATGTAAACTGATTACCCTGTATGCATGGAGGCTGGATATAAGTGAAACAATAGAAATAAGATATTGAGTGAAAGGAGAAACATTGAATTAAAATTTGTGCCAAGGGAGGGAATCTAACACAGATTTCCGTACTGACTTTAATTCAGTGCTGTTCCTTTCTCTCAATGTCTTTCATATATTCACATGGAAAAGTGTCTCTAGGTATGTCAATTTATAATAAAAATATGATAATAAGGGAACTGTATATTAAAAAAAAACCTCAATATAAAAGTAGCTCGAAGGAAATGCAAACTCTATTTTATTTCAGTTGCCAAGAGATCTTACATAGTCTCTTACTTACGAAATATGACAACAGAGACGATATTAAAAAAGAAAAAAAGAAACGTTTTAAGGACTAATAATTTATTCAGAATCCCTCATTATTTGTTTTTTCCTTAATGCATCTCATCATATAACCTATAACACAATCGGACCAGCTTCTCTTCAATAAAAGCGACGATTATATTTCGAGTTGGTTGCTTGCAGTGAGACAGCCTGAATTGTATTTCTGTTTTCTGTTCTTACTATGATACCATGAAGTAAACATTCTGTATTTACGTCAGAGCCCCACTTTGCGCCATGCTGTGGGCTGTTGGCCGCCACTATGACCTCCAGCTGGCTGGTTTCCGCCAAGCCTCGCCTCTGCACTTGCTGTGGTGGACCGGCCAACCCGTAGCTCGCAAGTCACGGCTAATACAGGCCCCAGTCGCAGATCCAGATTCAACCCTCGAAGTATCACAAGTTTCTCCAAACCTACCCTAATGTGTAGTGGAAAATACCACAGCTAGAGCTATTTTGCTATAAAATGAGCATCCACTTCATCTTTTGACATTTCTTTCACATATTTAATGAAGTTAAAGAATAGAATCATGATAAACCTAGCGGCTACATAATGTTTCACCTAAATAGCAGTCATATGACACAGGAAACTATCTTTCTTTTCAGTGCTCTGCATTAGATCTAGACATAAGAAAATATGTATTCAACCTAGTCAACTCCGCATGTTGTAAAATTAAACAGTTCTGATATCAACAACACAAATGTATACATGCAGTATATCACTGACATTTTGTACACTTATAAAGTGTTCTCAATGTCTCTGAAACAATAAGTGCTACACAACGGAAATTACCTTCTGCTGGGGCCCTTCCTTTACACGATTGTTCTGTTATACACAGTGAAGTGTTTCAACATGGGTACATAGAATCGCTTCAGTTTCTCGTCTGTTTCATGCTTGTACGAAGATCGAGAAAAACAAGTACCAAAAAGGATATGTGTGAGTTAGAATTACCATTGTGTTATTCTTAAAATTCAAATAAAATGTTCGAATGTGTGTCAAACTTTATGGGATGTAAATGTTATGCTCAACAGTCCCTAAGCTTACACAATACTTAAACTAACTTATTCTAAGGACAACACACACATACCGAAGCGTGAGGGAGGACTCGAACCTCCTACATGAGCAGCAATCCGATCCATGACATGGCGCCTTAGACCGCACAGCTACTCTGCGTGGCCTTCTTACAATTATAACAACATACTTAGTACAGTAATGAGCACACAAGCTCTTTGTGTTCGTAGGAGAAGGTTGGTGATTGAAGGGTCAAGGAAAAGCGTGCTACACTGAACAAGCAATTGTTTTAATAATGCGTCCACACCTTATCTCCCTGCCCTCTCCGCCCCATACCCAACCTAAATAAAAACACGGAAAACATCCGAGACCTTCTTTCTACTAATTCACTATACCGTACAATCTTATATCTTTTTTCAACTTTTTCAATGTCCTCCCTCTATCCTGTGAGGTAGTAATCGCACACTGCTCAGCAATACTACTGAAGAGGTGGATCAATTGTAGGGTTGGCAGTCTCCTTGAGAGGGCTTTTAATCTTTTAATGGTCGTGCCAATAACAGACAGCTTGTTTTATCTTCGCCAAAACATGTATTTTTCCGGGTTAACGTTGTTTTCAACTGTACCCACCAGAAATTCCGTTAGATGCATAATCCTTAAATTTGTTTTGTTTATCGATTTCTCAAGGCCTGACGAAAATTTTCTGATAGTCATTTGGTGAACTATACACATATGTATGTTTGGGGCAATCATTGCAATCTGCATCATGAAGATATAACTTCAATATAATTTTAAAATTTTCTTTTCTTTTGTGAGGTGTTTTCTGGACAGCAGCATAACCTGTCTCAAATATTACTCAGTTCGATATAGAAGTTTGTAACTCTCGCTCCAGTTTCTAATTGAGAGCTACTGCCTCTTAATCTTTAGAGAGCATCGGCATTTACATGTGGCTGTGATGGAGTGGTCAAGGGTATTGAGGTGCTGATGACCCCACAGATAAGTCCCTTAAGCTTAATAAACATTTGAACATTTTCATGTAGGAAGCGAACAGCTGCAGTGTAAATCGCCTACTCATTACCCTTGTGAAGGCTGGTGCAGATAATTCAGAATGTAGGGACCTAGAATAGTTGTAGTTCCTACGTGAAATTGATCACCCTTGTCTGTAATCAGAAATGTGAACGTCTGAACTCTTGAGGTAATCGGCAAAGTGCCACAAGCAGTGAGTGCAAATTGGAAACGGCAACTACATACGTGTGTAAGGAAGTTTGCCGCTGTGGAATGGCAGAGTTCATTGAGGCGCTATGCTACGATGCATGAGGCCGTTCCCCATCGGGGCTTCGAATCCCCTCTCGGGCATAGACCCATAAGATCTACAAACATTTGAATTTTTGAGGAAGTTTAAATCTTGAGGGTGACGAGGGGGGAAAGGGGAGGGATGTTTAGCCCACGAAACTGCGATGATCGTGGTTTTCTCGGCCTTGCAGTGGTTACCGTAACTGCTCAGAGAGCAGTAGGGATGGGCCCGAATTTCGGCTGGGCACAACTATTCAGTTTCCCCAATGCGCGCACTCAGTGTCAAGCAGCTTGTGTCGAATTATTTCTTTTAATCTAGATTCTTCTCTGTCATTGCAGGAAGCAGTTCAACTATCACCAGACATGATTCACCATGTTCTAATTTCACTATCATAGTCGTACCAGGAAGACCATTTTTCTACAGGAAATGTCTTTCTCAAGTGATCCAACACCTTGTAAGACTTATGATACTATATTTGCATGATATACTGAGTAATCTCAAACTCATTCCATATTTATAGAATGCCAAAACGAATTTTGGTATCTTCAGCCATAGTCAATTACGAACCATATCGCTTTCCTAAGGAGTGTAGTCAGCGTTGTGCGACTGGGATCGTCATGTCCTGTCTGCAAGGTAATAGTTTGCATTATCTGACGAGGAGTCATCTAGTGAAAGAAACGTAAGGGGTGTAATTCTTGCAACAAAGCGAAGTAGATTTCTCCTGTTTCGTATATATTTTCGAAATAGTTAATGAGCAATCAGAACACTGCTCTTAGATTTGAGGCAGTTAATGCTGCCGACTACTAAACTCAGAAAACCAAATAAATTGTGAAATGATTTTGAATTTGTATCTTCACAGCGCATATGGCGACAATTGACCTTAATGATCAATATGCATTTGGCTCTGAACATGACTACTCAAAGAGTTTCGAAAGTATTCTTGATATCGGTAAGCAAAACAAATTTGAAGGTTACACATATAACGGAATTCTTGGGGATGTGATTGGAAAGAATGTTAACTATGAGTAACACATTTTACAGTGAAGGTGATACAAAGGGTCTGTTATTGACACAACTATTAGAAAATTTAAGCGCCTCCTAAGGAGACTGCCAACCCTACAAATGCTCCACCTGTTATGCAGTATTGCTGAGCTGTGTGATTATTAACTGGTGGGATAGAGGGAGGACGTCGAAATAGTTGAAAGAATATATGAGAATATAACTCGCATATACGCTATTTGGCAATTGTATGTGTCATTATTATTATTATCATCATTATTTCGAGCTTCGTATAAGCGTGGAACAGTCGAGAAACTGAAGCGAGCCTTTGAACACATTACGAAACACTTCATTGTGAATAACAGAAAAATCATGTAAATGAAGTGCCCCAGCAGAAGATAATTTCCGTCATGTAGCACGTATTGTTTCAAAGACATTGAGAACACTTTATAAGTGCACAAAATGTCAATGTTATACTACATATATACATTTGTATTGTTGATACCAGAAATGTTTAATTATAAAACATACATAGATTTCTAGGTTGAATACATATTTTCGTATGTTTAGATGTAATGCAGAGTGCTGAAAAGAAAGATAGTTTCCTGTGTCATAAGATTGCTATCTAGGCAAAACATTTTGTAGTAGCTAGGTTTATCAAGATTCTATTCTTTAACTTCATTAAATAATTGAAAGAAATGTCAAAAGATAACGTGGATGCTCATTTCATAGCAAAATAGCTCTATCTGTGGTTTCCACTAAACATTAGGGTAGGTTTGCAGAAACTTGTGATACTTCAAGTTTTGAGCCTGGCTTTGCGACTGGGGCCTGTATTAGCCACGGCTCGTGAGCTACAGGCTGGCCGGTTAACCACAGCTGGTGGTGAGGTGAGGCTTGGCGGAAACCAGCCAGCTGGTGGTAGCGGTGGCGGCCAACAGCCCTCAGCAAGGCGCAAAGCGGGGCTCTTATGTAAATACAGAATGTTTACTTCCTGGCATCATATTAAGAGCGGAAAGCAGAAATACAATTCAGGCCGTCTCATTGCGAGCAACCAACTCAAGATAGAGTCGTCGTTTTTACTGAAAAGAAGTTGGTCCGATTATGTTATAGGTTATATGCTGAGATGCATTATGGAAGAAACAAATAATGAGGAATTCTGAATGAATTATTAGTCCTTAATTTTTTTTTCTTTTTTAATCTTGTCTCTGTTTTCACATTTCGTAAGTAAGACACTATGGAAGATCTCTTGGCAACTGAAATAAAATAGTTTTTTTTTTCCTTTGAGCTACCTTCATATTGAAGATTTTTTAAATATACAGTTACCTTATTATCCTATTTTTATTATAAATTGACATACCTAGAGGCAGTTTTCCCTGTCCATATGTGAAAGACATTGAGAGAAAGGAACAGCATTGAATTAAAGTAAGTATGGAAGTCTGGGTTCGATTCCCTCCCACGGTACAAGTTTTAATTCAATGTTTCTCCTTTCACTCAATATCTTATTTTTATCCTTTCATTTATATCTAGCCTCCATGCCTACAGAGTAATCAATTTAGATGGATTCTATCAAAGTAGTTTTTGTTATTTCAAATACGTCTCTCTCCTACCTAACATCCATTAATATACCCTCCACTGTTCACAAAATAAGAAAACGATTTGTCCTTTACTTATTCATTGTTCTCTTCTGTTCTCTCTCTTACTCCCTGTCGCCTGTCTTACACAATAACCGCAGATTCCCTTTTGGTCTGTTCCCTGTAAATGCTACGATGAAATCTATTGGTTTCTGTTGAAGCAAACATTCTCTTTCAATTTATGGTTTCGTTACTGTCTACCGGTCCTCTTTATGAGACCGTGTTCTCTGATATCTCCTTGCCTATATTCCATTTTTCGTTCTGTGAGATAAAGGGCACTTGTGTTTCGATTGACATCCTCTACTTCCATTCCAACTGTTACAAATGGTATACATTTCGCCGTTTTAGAATCTGTTCTCTAATGCGTAAACGACGCTCCTTGCAATCTTTAAGATGTGTAATATTCCATTTATTGTGGTAAGAGCTATGCTACAAACTTGCGCGGTCTAAAGCATCATGTCGTTGATCGGGCTGCTGCTCGCGTTGGTGGTTCGAGTTCTCCCTGGGGCATGGATGTGTGCATTGTCCTTAGATTAAGATAGTTTAAGTACGCATAGGGACTGATAACCTTAGCAGCTAAGTCCTATTAGATTTCGTAAACATTTTTTCTACAATCTTGAGTAAAATGAGAGCATAGTTAAATAAGCATATAGAGCATGCTGAAACGTATTATACTGGCAAACGCATTGTTACATAATTCTACATACCGTATATAATTTTTTTGTTGTAGTAATAATGGACCAAACAACTGAGGTCATCAGTCCCTACCTAGCCTTACATACTACATTAATTAAATTACGCTAAGGACGACGCACACAAACACACACACACACACACACACACACACACACACACACACACACACACATAACTATCCATGCCCGAGGAAGGAGTCGAACCTCTGGCGCAAGCGGCCGCAACTCCGCGATAAGTTGCCTCAGACAGCGTGGCCAAGAAATTACTGTAGACAGATACCCACGAACAATTTTACTTCTCGTACGAAGTATTCTGCACTCCATTTGACAAAAACGTTATACTAGCCCATATGAAAATCGGCAGTTGGCCGGGATGATCTTAGCTTGTAACGGCTAAGATATGATTCATTCCTGCTGGGTAACAGTTTTTAACAATCGCAGACATCCCCCTCTTCACCTCCAGTAGCTGCAAAGAATATAAGACTTTGGATTGTTTCAAATCAACATTACACATGTCCATTCGCTACTGAATACAACAAAGTTGGATTATTTTCTTTTATGAATTTATCAATTGTTTTAAAAAAATTGATTGTATGACTTTATATAATAAAATAAACTATTTTGGAAATTGAAATAGAAATGTCCTCTTATGAAACAATCAATAAATTCTGGAGCCGCTTCAGCTGTTTTTATTGAGATCCTTTTATGTACAGCTCCACAACCGGTTTCGGGTCAGTAGAGACGCATCTTCAGGTGTTAAACTTTTTATTCTCTCGTCATAATTCGTTACTGAGTTCCAACATTCTAGTTGGTTTCATCCGTCAATTGGTTAAAAATTCAATAGGGCCAAATACATGGGTCCAAGTCCAAAATCAAATGGTTGTCTTTCAGGATAAAAAACATGGACGTTAAAATGTGGGACATGTAGTCGCGTGATTTTGACCGCCGTATTTTCAAAATCACGCGACTACATGTCCCACATTTTAACGTCCATGTTTTTTATCCTGAAAGACAACCATTTGATTTTGGACTTGGACCCATGTATTTGGCCCTATTGAATTTTTAACCAATTGACGAATGAAACCAACTATAATGTTGGAACTCAGTAACGAATTATGACGAGAGAATAAAAAGTTTAACACATGAAGATGCGTCTCTACTGACCCGAAACCGGTTGTGGAGCTGTACATAAAAGGATCTCAATAAAAACAGCTGAAGCGGCTCCAGAATTTATTGATTGTTTCATAAGAGGACATTTCTATTTCAATTTCCAAAATAGTTTCTTTTATTATATAAAGTCATACAATCAATTTTCTTAAAACAATTGATAAATTCATAAAAGAAAATGTATTTACTCAGCTGCGGATGCCCCAATTATAAAAAAAGTTGGATTAGTTGCCGTTGTTTCCTCAAAATGCGAAACCCCTCCAGGTCTCTACGAACGGCGCGATCATATTACAGGTAAACAGGATTGGGAGAGTTGTTACCTAGACGTCTGTGGTCAGCGCTGACGATAGGCGCGGGTTGGAGACCCAGGCAGCACAACGTTATTCATTGCGCTACTTCAAAATGTTTGTAAATCTGTCGGACTCAACTGCTTGGTCATTAGTCCGTTGCTTACAAACTACTTAAACTAAGGTAAAGTAACCTAAGGATAACACAAACACCCATGCCCGAAGGGGGGACTCGAACCCCGACGACGAAGAGCTGCGGGCACCCCAGTACGGCGCTCCAGTGTGCACGGCTAATCCGCCACGGCTTGAGCTACTTCAAGACGAACATATGTACATCCCAGAAATGCTGAGAACAGTAACTATTTCATCGCTTTGAGCGGAAGAGCCGGGTTTGGGTTCCTGCCGGGAAAGTAGTGAATTGTATCCTCGTTTCAAGTTCAAATATAGCGCTATCTGTGAATTTTTTAAATATCTGACGTGTGATCGTGCTTAGTTAACGATTTATATAGGTACTGCGTTCTACTCCTCAATTTTATGACGTTTGACACCTGTGAGTTGCACTGTATTATATCAGTTGCACTGTATTGTATCAGAAACAATTCGAACTTCATGCAGATCCTGGTGCAATGCTAAAGTTAACCATACACTTGTGGATTCGGACATTGGCCTTGTAAACCGGTACCAAAGAAAACGTCAATGTTTTACGTATCTTTATGCCTAATCTAGTCTCTATCAGAAACGCAATGTTTTTTTTTGGTCAGTAGTGTGTTCAAATTCAGAGCACGAACAAAAACTCATTGTGTCATTGAACGAGTTTGATAAGGTATCCGATTTGTCACTTATTGTAATAAAATTGAATTTACGTTGCTTTCTCGTCTCTGACTTGTATTCTAATGTTTTTTGTATGACGGTATTGAATCACATGTGGACTGACAGCCATAAGGAGCAATATTCTCTACTGCTTCTTATGGTACCCATTGTGAATAGTCGAACGAATGTATTCCACAGGGGTTTTGTGTGTAGAGTACCCGCAACACCACTACGTAAGTTGGGTTTCATTTTGCTGTGAAGTGTACATAACTCAAAAATTGTTTGAACATTGATCATTGTAAGGTCAAGCATGTTGTAAACGACATGCCCAGGCCATTTTTTCATGCCAGCTTGGAAACTGTAATGTCTTGCTATTCGGTGATTATACCATTTTCACTCTTGGTTTCATTATAAAACAATAAAATTTCTTCTCAGTATTGTCACTGACCTGCCATTCAGCATGCATGTTAGAATAAGGACATCCATAAATCCATGACCTGGAGAATAGAATAAATGAAGACGTACAGTGGTCTGCCTGCTTACTATTTCAGAAACTTAAGTATAATCGTACAAGTTTAAATTGTGCAAGAGGTAAATTACTGTCAGATGTTCAGATACTATTAGTCGATCATTTAATACGTTCGAATCACTGGAGTCTGCACTCTCCACTGGAACAAAATCGTCATCGTCCTCTGTAATGGTCTCAGTACCGGATTCGTCACTTTATTTTGTCAGTGCAACGTCGATGGTAGCGAATCTCGGCATTCGTGAGACCGCATCGCCTTGCGATCGTAGCTGGAATGAAACAAACTTGCCACAATAAACCTCAAGCTCACGTCGCTGCCACCCTGAATGACTAAGCCCACTCTCCTTGATCAAAGGCAAAGATACACAGAGAGGAGGCTTCTGTAAGAAAGACGCGTCGTGTCAAAGAACTATTAGCAGTCCCTCAGACTGAGGTGTGTTTATTCTCTGACTTCCTACAGACACTTCATAGGTCTGCATGGCGCTAGTCCACAGGCAACCTAAAAGCGCAATGACGTAAGGGTTTAACTGACCTCCAAATTTTCTCGTATTTAATAATGATTTTGCAGCCAAGATCGCATTTTTCATTTATTATGTTACCGGTTTCGGCGTGCTCAACGCTGTCGTATTTTAGATAACTTCACAACATTTTTTACATGTAAAATACGACAGGTCTAAAGATGGCGTCGAGCACGCCGAAACCGGTAACATAATAAATGAATGGCTGCAAAATCATTATTAAACAATTATAGATCGCCCCATTGAGCAATGAGTTCCTTATATATTTATCGTATTTCTTGTTATTTTTGGCCTAAAGTATCATTACACATTCCAACATCTCGTGAATAACGTCGAGACAAGCCCATAGATTATTCTCCGCCTAAAAAGTGGTGTTGCTGATATCATATTATGTTAAACTGTGTATGGGTCGAAAATGACGCGCCGCCCTCTAAGAGGCCGAGCGCATTGAGGCGCTATGCTACGATGCGCCAGGCCGTTCCCCGTCGGCGGTTCGGACCCCCCTCTGACTAGTATGTTTGTGGTGTATTTAGTATAAGGTAGTTCATAAGTAGTTAGTAAGTTTCGGGACTGATGACCCCGTCGTTAAGTCCCATAATCCTTACAAACATTTGAACATCTGAAAATGACCCTCACCGTTCTACTGGTAAATATTTTGATAGTTCTAAGTAGGTTAGAGGGATGAAATTCTGGTGCGTTGTACAAGATAATTGATGAAGAGTAACGAGAGTGAAACTTCCTGGCAGATTAAAATTGTGCGCCGGAACCGGGACTCGAACCTGGGACCTTTGCCTTTCGCGGGCAAGCGCACTACCGACTGTGCTATCCCGACACGACTCACGATGCCGCCTCACGACTTTACTTCAGCCAGTACCTCGCCTCCTACTTTCCAAACTTCACAGCAGCTCTCCTGCAAACACGCAAGACTAGCACTCCTGGAAGAAAGTATATGGTGGAGACATGGCTTAGCCACAGCCTAAGGGATGTTTCCAGAATGAAACGCAAACAGGTTCGAGTCCCGGTTCCGGCACACAATTTTAATCTGCCAGGAAGTTTCATATCAGCGCACACTCCGCTGCAGAGTGAGGTTTCATTCTGGAAACATCCCTTAGGCTGTGTCTAAGCCATGTCTCCACCATATCCTTTCTTCCAGGAGTGCTAGTCTTGCGTGTTTGCAGGAGAGCTTCTGTGGAGTTTGGAAAGTAGGCGGCGAGGTACTGGCGGAAGTAAAGTTGTGAGGCGGCATCGTGAGTCGTGTCGGGGTAGCTCAGTCGGTAGAGCGCTTGCCCGCGAAAGGCAAAGGTCCCAGGTTCGAGTCCCGGTTCCGGCACACAATTTTAATCTGCCAAGAAGTTTCATATCAGCGCACACTCCGCTGCAGAGTGATAGTTTCATTCTAGTAACGAGAGTGTTTGGTCCTACGATGAATAAGGTGGCGGGTAGGGCTCTCAAAAGACCCAAATGGGTCAAAAATGACCCATGTGGTACGGCTAGTGTTAGGTAGTTAAAATCCTAGGGACTGACACGTACAGCTGTTAAGTCCTATCGATTTACAAACTTCACTTTATTCGCACTGGTGGCGGTACAGAGAGTGTGTTTTACGCTGTAATGCACACAACTGACAGCGGCAGACAGGTTGACCGAGTATCGTGTCACACGCGAGGCGCGACGGGTATCGTTTTCGATCGATGGCAGCCGGCAAACATGTCGAACGGCGGCACGCAGCGATCTAATCGCACAGCCCGTGCGGCGGCGACCTTTACACTATGTGATGCCAAACAGCACAAGTGCCCAGCTGTGGCGTGCTCAGGCACAAAAATATTCTTTTCGCTGTCGTTGTGTGCAAATGACCAGCGGACGACTTTCGCTAGGCTCTCCTATAAATGAGGCAACATCAGATGTCAAATAGTAATGCAATATTCAAATGTAAAAAACAAAGTCATTCTCTTGTAACGGTATTCAAAGAGTTTATAATAAATTTAGATTAAATAATAAACTGCTCTAAATAAATTAGTACACCTGGAAAGACGTTGTCGATCTTGATTCGGAGACGGCAGGTAGCACCTCGGGCGATAGAAGCTGTACAAGTCTGAATAATGGTGTGAAGGAAACAGTCTACGAGCCTCGCCGCTTTGTGTTGTAATAAGTATTGATCGCAGAGGTAATTTTATTTTTATTTTACCTGTTGCAAACCCACTATAGTTCATTTTGAGAAATAATGGTAATACAGTCCATGTGGCCGGTGGTACACTCGTAGCGGAGCCATGGCTGTTCTCTAAAAATGTTTCAAATTTTTGTATAGTTTATGGGACTTAACTACGGGGTCATCAGTTCCTAAACTTACAAACTACTTATGAACTAACTAAGACTAAGGACGGCACAAATGTCCATGTCGGAAGGGGGATTCTAACCCCCGACCGTAGTGGCCGTGCAGACCGTGACTGGAGCGCCTCAGTTTCCTCGGCCACCGCGGCCGGCGGCTGTTCTCTGGCCGTTAAGTTGGTAACTGCTCCAAAGAGCAAATAGTGTAGCAGTTCTCGTAAGAAAGCAACCCGCCAGAGAACCCACGGCAGCCCTACAGAATCCAGCACTTGCCACAGGGGCTGTGTCTATATAAATAAAATGAGTGTTTGTATGTTCTCTATGTGTTCATAAACCATTTATTCGATTGCAATGAAACTTTGGTGAACTGTTCATCATATGCCCACGAAGGTTCCTGACCCAAAAACAAAAGAGCACGACACATAGCTCAGGAGATATGACGTAATAAATAATGAGAGGTCAGCTCGTGAGAATACCCAGATTTATGCGTCAATTATTGGAAAGTTGGAGTAGTTAGGAGCTGCAACAAAATTTTCATGTAATTTCGGACGTTTATAAAGCGGTTTGTAACTGACCCCACCCCTAACCTCCCGCAAAATGATGAAAGGAAAAGAAGTCTACCGCTCGCAACAGTTTCACTATAGATGCCGTAAAACTGTCGCATCAGGAGGACACTCACTCACTCAGTGACGTAACACGAAATCGAAATCTACTTCACCTATGTTGCTGATATCAGATTATGTGAAACTGTGTATGGGTCGAAAATGACGCGCCGCCCTCTTAGAGGCCGAGCGCATTGAGGCGCTGTGCTACAATGCGCCAGGCAGTTCCCCGTCGGGGGTTCGAAACCCCCTCTGGCTAGTATGTTTGTGCTGTCTTTAGTATAAGGTAGTTTATAAGTAGTTAGTAAGTTTAGGGACTGATGACCCCGTCGTTGAGTCCCATAATCCTTACAAACATTTGAACATCTGAAAATTACCCACACCGTACTACTGGTAAATATTTTGATAGTTCTAAGTGGGTTAGAGGGATGAATTTTTGGTGAGTTATACAAGATAATTGATGAAGAGTAACGAGAGTGTTTGGTCCTACGATGAATAAGGTGGTGGGTAGGGCTCTCAAAACACCCAAATGGGTCAAAAATGACCCATGTGGTACGGCTAGTGTTAGGTAGTTAATATCCTAGGGACTGACACGTACAGCTATTAAGTCCTATCGATTTAAAAACTTCACATTATTCGCACTGGTGGCGGTACAGAGAGTGTTTTACGCTGTAATGCATGCAATGTAGGTGCATGGCGGAGCATACTTCTCCTACAGACTCAGCTTCATTCCAATTTCCACGAAATATCGCATGCTTGACCTTCAAGACAAGAGGAACGTCACCGTGTACCTGAAGTTTCATACGGTGCATGGGGGAGGGTACTTTGCAACATAAAAATGGTCGCGGCATAACTTGAGAACGGATCGACCGGTTTGACATATCCTTTTTTTATGTTTTCGTTATGCTCAGAAGAAGGGTTGTATGTAATAAAACTAGAATATTTGAAAACGACAAAGTGAGTTTTTCAGTGTGACCCGGCGTTTCTATTGCATAGAAATCTATAGTTTTGTTCCGATATTGATGAATTTTTGCACAATCTACCTTAAAAATAAGAGTAATGTCTCTGTTTGTATAAAATTTCGTTCGGTTTGTGATGGAGGGTACTTAACTTACGGAATTTTACGAAATGCGTAGTTTTGCTCCAATCTTCATGAATCTTTGCATCCATGACCTTTGGACCAAGAGGAAGATTACTGGGTACATAAATGTTTGTACGGTACTTGACACAGGGTACCTTGTAGGAAACCTTGCCGGGAGTGGGACAGGTGGAAACGAACAGAGAAAGAGATGGATGCAGAGAGAGGGGGAAGGGGATGTGGACTACGAGAGTGTAGTACAAATAAACACCCGCGCAACGACGGGTTTACAGCTAGTTATTAATATTTATGACTTATATTAGGCTTACTCTGGTAAAATAAAAAATGTTACCTCTGTGATCAATACTGTTATCACAATACAAATTTCGTCAAGGGAGATTTCTGCCATCGTCTGGGAGAATGTTATCCAGTTTAATGTCTCGTGCTTCCTCCTTTTTTTTTTTTTTTTTTTTTTTTTTTCGAGAACTGCTACACTATTTGTACTTGCGGGCTATTCCATTTGAAATTGAACAAAAAAATTATATCCATAATGAAGCCTATACACGATACATCTCACCTTATGTCTCTTGATATTAAAAATTTATATGCAAATGTTCTGGTTGACGAGGTCGATTAAAGCTAACTTACTTAAACACAAGAGACTATCTCAGCAAGAAATAGTTGAAATCATTGACCTACTTCAATTTATTCTGAAATATAACTATTTTCCTTTTAGCGGAAAATTTTATATACAAAAAGACGGACTGGCTATGGGTTCAAATATTTCAGGAACAATAGCAGAAATTTTTATTAATAACTTAGAAAACTGACTTTTCACAAATATGGAGCACCCAGTTGATACAATCTTATATTATAAACGCTACGTTGACGATACGTTGCTATTGACACATGGAGGACAAACTGAAATTACCGAAATAGTTCATAAATTTAACAGCCAACATGCGAAAATCGTATTTACCGTTGAACAAGAGAAGGATGGCACACTTCAGTTCCTTGACCTTAACAATACGAAGCAGAATGGTAGACACTTATTTAAAGTATATAGGAAACCTACAACAACCGACATTCTAATACATAACATCTCTTGTCTCCCTAATGGTCAAAAACGTTCTGCCCTACGCTGTTTAGTCGATAGAGCCTTCAAAGTGCCAATGAACGAAAAAGACAGAACCACTGAATTTAACATTATAAGAGAGCTTGCTAAGGTGAATGGTTACCAGGAAAAGGTAGTGAATTACTTAATACGGAAGAAACAGCGTGCGAAAATCAAATAAATAACGGAAAATATCAAGAGAGTAATGGTTCCGTATTTTGGTAATCTATCTCAGAAAGTGGCCAACATACTGAAACCTTTTAAAGTAGAAGCTGCTTTTAAAACTAATAAAATGTTACATCATAAATTACGGATAACTTAAACCAAGATATTGGTCAGACCGGTAGATCGTTTAGAGTTAGGTACAAGGAACATATGGACGCGTTGCGACTTAGTAATTTTGACAAGTCCGCTGTAGCTACGCATATCCGCGAAACTGGCCACCCATCAAAGCGGATTAAAGAGGACCTTACGACAGACAGGATAGGGAAGAAAGTTAGATCTGCTACAACAGCTGGAGATTATAATGCATAACGCTAAAAGCGACGTTTCATTTAAATGAACTATTTCAAGGTAATACACCCAGCTTTTTTTAAAAATTTTGTGGACCTATTATAACAAAAATTTCAACTTCTGTCTTACTGTGCAAATGATTTCATGACACCTGAATGTAGCCACTACCTTGTGGGTGATCTTTGGTATTTAGAGGTCTTTGTTTTCAAGTGAATACCTGCGCCCCAATCGTGTTGTTGACTCCGTGCATTTCGGAAGTGTTATTCGCCGCCAGTGCTGGGTGTGGTTTGTATTCTGATGAAGCACAGTATGCTGAGGACCTTTCTCCGTAGACAGGGTTACAAGGGAAATAACCACGTTTTCTTTATTACGTTTTATATTCTTACTGTCTCATGTTTTAAGAGTCTTCTACAGATTATCTGATGATGAAGGCTTGACCCTTGAAACTCGGCATATTTTAGTGTTTTTACACGATATCTGTGGTTGGGCCAACTTGACAAATAAATAATTAAAATACTTCGTATTTTGAAAAGAATTATTAATTTATACATATGCCAATTAATGTGAAAGAAAACAGATGTCTTGAATGTACCCTGTAAGTGATTACTATTTTTGTAGTTAAAGCTCGGTGATGTTAACATTATTTTCCGAACGCTGCGCTTTGTGGGCTGTATAACTCAAGAACCTTTTACCGGATTTCAGTGAAGTACAATTCATTTTGAAGATCAGTATCTAAAGTTGATTTAGGTATACAAGAATAAAATACAAAATAACAACAATTAATTCATTTCTCCATTTATTAAATAAATGCACTTTTCATAAGGATTAAACTTACACTTTTGATACTGTACCCCACAAGCGGCTTCTAATGAAATTGTTTGCTTATGGAATATCTTCCCAATTGTGCGATTGGATTCACGATTTCCTATCAGAAAGGACACAGTTCGTAGTAATTGACTGTAAGTCATCGAGTAAAACAGAAGTGATATCTGGCGTTCCACAGGGAAGCGTTATAGATCCCCTACTCTTCCTCGTGTTTATAAACGATTTAGGAGACAATCTGAATAGCTCCCTTAGACTGTTCGCGGATGATGCTGTCGTTTATCGGTTAGTGAAGTCAACAGAGGATCAAAAGCAACTGCAAAGCGACTTAGACAAAATTTCTACTTGGTGCGAAAATTGGCAATTGACAATAAATAAAAAAATGTGTGAAGTATACAGATGACCACTAAAAGAAGTCCACTGAACTTCAATTACGCGATAAATCAGTCCAACCTTAAGGTCGTAAATTCTACCAAATACCTAGCAGTTACAATTACGAACAACTTTGACTGGAGAGAACACATAGAAAATATTGTGGGGAAGGCGAATCAAGGTTACGTTTCATTGGCAAAACGCTTCGAAGATGCACCAGCTCCACCAAAGCGACTGCCTACATCACACTTGTGCGTCCTCTCCTGGAGTATTGTTGCCCCTTGTGGACCCTCACCAGGTGGGACTGACGGAACATATTGAGAAGGTTCAGAGAAGGGCAGCTCGTTTTGTTTTATCACGTTACGGGGGGGGGGGGGGGGAGCGTCACGGAAATGTTGCACGAATTGGGGTGGAAATCATTAAAAGAAAGACGTTATTCATTGCGGCGTGATCTGTTTGCGAAGTTTCAATCACCGACTTTTACTTATGAATGTGAAAATATTTTGCTAGCACCCACCTACTTAGGGAGACATGACCATCCCAATAAAATAAGAGAAATCAGATCGAAAACGGAACGATTTAGTTGTTCTTTCTTCCACGCGCTATTAGAGAATGGAACGGTAGAGAAAAGTTATGAAAGTGGTTATGAACCCTATGCCAGGCACTTAAATGTGATTTGCAGAGTGTCTACGTAGATGTAGATGTAGATATAGGCTTGAACTTCTTTTTATTTTAAGTTGATTCAGTATTATGGAACGCCTCATCTTCAACGTGGAAAATTAATAAAGTAACAAATAGGCAAGTTTCCGCTGCAGAACCAAGTTAGACCGTGGAGGGCTGCCGTCCGTCACTCAACAGGCAAAGCCATCAAGCTGGACACGGTCTACAGGAGGCAGCTGGCTCCGTGTAACGCGGTGTAGCACAGCCGGCAAATTTGGCGCTGTTTCTCGATAAATTTTATCTTTCCTATAGCTCTCTTTTCCAGGCACCATAAAATTATTGATAGATCCTGCTTTAAGTCAAATCCTGAACAATATGGCATAGATTTCATTCGATTTAAAAATGCATTTTATTGACAAAAGACAGTGGCGGCGCTAGACGAAAACTAGGCGTTGGCGAACTCGTATTTGCGAGGCCCCTGTCATTTTTTCAGTAAGGAAGGAATTGTTAAATGAGCTGAATTATACATCAATAATCATTATACTAAAATTCTATCAGTATGATATACTAGTATTATTGCAACGACAAAAATTACAATAAACAAACACAAATTAGAGAAACTTTTCAGCTTTTCGTCTCACCGAATTTTTTCAGATCACGTCTTAATACTACCCGCTATTTCCGCTTCAGTTGATAGTACTGACAACGCAGATAGTCTTTCTTGGATCATTGTACTTTCCAAGTTAGTCTTAATCAATTTTAACTTTGTGAAGCTTCTCTCGGCCGAAACTGTACTGACTGGAACTGAGCATGATTCTGATTGTTATATGAACATTTGGATATACTTCTTCCAAATCGTTTCCTGAAATGTACTGCAGAAATTGTTTTGCAAGTATTGAACTAAAAATTGCATCACTGCTACACTCGTACGGAAATAAATATGGACAACTAAAAAGCTGCCGGCCGGGAATGTCCGAGCGCACTAAGACGTCATACCATGGTACCCGAGGTCGATCTCGTCGGGGGTCGAATCCCACCCTTGCGTACGGATGTTGTGTTCGTCCACTGGTTAAGCTAGTGTTTAGATGTAGGTCGTCGCTAGATAACCTAGCAGTTGGAAGACACCGTTAAACATCAAATAAGAAAAAAAGAAAAAAAAGGAACAAACAAGAAAACTAAAATTTTAACAATGTTTTCGAGGCCCCCACGGGTGCGAGGCCGTCGGCGGTGGCCGACGTCGCCGACGCCTAGCGCCGCCACTGACAAAAGATGACGAATGATGAAAAGTACTCGACATTTAAATTCGAAATACACCGAATAAATACCACATAAATTTATACCATAGTCCGGCTGAAGAGCGCCTGGGTGCGCTGACAGCCCGTCCCCTTTTAGAGGAATTAATATATATG
This sequence comes from Locusta migratoria, assembly GCA_026315105.1. Classification (NCBI taxonomy): domain Eukaryota; kingdom Metazoa; phylum Arthropoda; class Insecta; order Orthoptera; family Acrididae; genus Locusta; species Locusta migratoria. The sequence goes on from CM048746.1 coordinate 341,002,841, forward strand.
TATAATACCACAGTTGCTCGCGTGACTCATTCAAAACATAAGCAACCGCGGAATAGACAGAATATTCGTGTTGCCGTATGTTTTAAGCAGTGTCTTCCTTGTCGTCTATTGTGCTCCAACAATGTGTGTTTAACCTCTATGGATTTTTAACTTCTATCTATGTATGAATTTAAACACCGTGGCTGTTTTAATTCTGAATTTTGCGTCTAATTGTTTGCTCTGCATTTGTTATCTCCATTTTACTCTCCTTTCAAGTGTTTAAATTCTACGTATTTTATCACAACATTGTAAATACAATCGGCTGAAAAGCAGCAACGTAGCTGCTGCCACCCTGCCACCTCCGGTGGTTTTATAATATCAATAAAGGAAAACAGTTACCACAGTGCCAACATTTTGTAACTGATTTCAAAATTTAATTATGAAAAGTGTCCGCGTGATTACACGAAATTACGTTACTTTCGCAGCTGAAAAACAACCGGAAGCGTTCACGTATAAAAGCTGTGATTTTGTTAAAGATATTAAGGTCTACTTTCTATGAAAGAAAAATGAACATCCAGCACGCCCCCCCCCCCCCCCCCCCCAGAAGATGCAAGGATTCCTGCTGTCCAGTTTGAAATGGAATGGTTCGTGCTGAGGTAGTTGTGCAACGATGCTGTTTTCAGTGGTGACGTAAACATTCTGACGCCCGTAGGCGATGTTCCGTACGTCCATACAGTATATACGTTCGACGATATCGCCACATTGCGAGGTCTGCAGTGGCCGAAAGTAGAACTACATTAGGACATGTAACAGGTTTCGTAAGGCCAGAAATTTCAAAACATTTACATCTACATGGGATACTCTGCAAATCACACTTAAGGGCCTGGCAGAGAGTTCATCGAACCACCACTATACTATTTATCTCCAATTCCATTCTCGAATAGCGTGTGGGAAGAAAGAACACCTGAATCTCTCCGTTCGAGCTCTGATTTCTCGTATTTTATTCTGATGATCATTTCTACCTATGTAAGTGGGAGTCAACAATATATTTTCGCATTCGGAGGAGCACGTTGGCGTCTCGAGTTTCGTAAGTAGCCCACGCCGCAGCGATAAGCGCCGTTGTTGCAATGATTCCCATCCCAGGTCCTGTATCATTTCCTTAACGTTGTCTCCTGTGTATCGTGACAATACGAAACGAGCTGCCCTTCTCTGGACCCTTTCGATGTCCTCGGTCAAATCCACCTGATAAAGATTCAAAACTGGGCAGCAATACTCCAAAAATGGACGGACGAACTATTGCCAACCGTCTACTAGCAGTGGTACTAAGGAGACGCAAACTTCTTGCCCGTGTTCCAATCCCGCCAAATTACCGACGTACATGGCTCGACTAGTGCCGTCAGATGATGACTTTGATGGGCCGTGGTCTTCATCGACGAAATTTGATACGGTCTGCAAGCGTACTACCTAGGTGTGGCGAGCACTATGCCGTAGAGTGTATTTTTCAAAGACACATCTGCCCCATCAAAGGCCTTATGGTGCGATAGGCTGGAACCGAAATTCACGTTTGATGTTTGTGGGGGGAACGCACAGCAGCGTTCGGTGTGCAGCGAATAGTAAGACCTGTTCCTCAGCCATTCTTGAAACGGGGAGCCTATGTGTGGTTCCCATAGAATAACGCTGGCCTACACTATCGCGTGAAACTCAACAAGCTGTGCAAATCCATCATATACTTTCCTGGCCAGCTCTTCTCTCCAGTCGAGCACGATATACGTCAATGGATCGTCCAGATTAGGAAGAAACGAATTATTTCGAATCATCCCTCTTTGCTCTCCATTGCTTCCAGCAAGGGAGACTTTTGCTTTAGAATTTCTTGCTCACATGGAACTGGACGATGAATGGCTGTGGAAGATTCTGTGGACAAACGACGCCCACTTCATTTGACACAGTACGTCAATGCACGATTGTCGGATATGGGTAACAGAGAATCCACATGCAAATCAACCAGTACCGCTTTATCCTGAAAAGATGACCTTATGGTGCGGGATTACGGCGTCGTTTACCGTGGCACCATATTTTTGTGGAAGATACAGCTGATTTTCGTCCTGTCGCCTGTACCGTCACTAGTAAGCGCTGGAGTGTCTTTCGTGCAGGCACGTAATTCTAGATTTCCAGCAGCGTGGATATGTGGTTGAAATCATTTTTGTGCAAGATGGTACACCTCCGCAAATTGCAAATACATTTAAGAGGCTGCTGAAGCGCCATTTAGGAAATTCTAGGACAATCGCCCGGCAGTTTCTTAGGGCCTGGCCATCCCGATCACCTGATTTTAAGCCGTGTGACTTCTGGCTGTGGCGCTATCTGAAAGATGCTGTGTTCAGTGTCCGGATTGCGAACTTAGCTGCATTGAAGGCGCGCACTGCGTTCCACATTTTTATCTTGATGAAATCTTCTCACGCTTCCATCCGGGTAGCAGCGGTAAAATTCCGCGACGTTTCGATGAGAGTCATTCTCATCATCTTCTTCGCCAGAAGATAATGAGAACTACTCTCATCGAAACGTATCGGAATTTTATCGCCGCTACCCGGATGGAAGCCCGAGAAGATTTCATCAGCAACATACGCCGGTAAAGACTACATTCACATAACATTATTATCTTGATCCCGCAACACTTCGATCAGTTGTGGTACGTGATGTTTCTCGAGTTGTTTCAGAATACGGAGAACAGCGTAATCGACATGCAGATGGCGCCGTCATTTACCGTATAGTAAAATCATCGCAAGATCAAAACGAACTCCAGAACGATCGGAATAAGATATCACTATGATGTAAAAATAGGCAGTTGACTCTAAATAATGAGAAGCGTGAAGTCGTCCACATGAGTATGAAAAGAAATCCGTTAAACTTCGTTTACAAGATAAATCAATCAAAAGTGAAGGCCGTAAACTCCACAAAATACCTGGGAATTACTATTACTTCTGACTTAAACTGGGAAGAACACGTAGATAATGTCGTGGGAAAGGCGAACCATAGATTGCGTTTTGTTGGCGGAACTCTTAAAAGATACAACAGAACTAAAAAACAAACTGCATACACTACGCTTGTACATACTTTTTCGGAATATTGCTGCCCAGTGTGGGATCCTTATCAGGTGGGTTTGACGGAGTACGTCCAAAGAGTCCAAAGAAGGGCAGCTCGTTTTGTATTGTCATGATACAGGGGAGACAGCGTTACGGAAATGATACAGGATCTGGGATGGGACCCATTACAACAACGGCACTTATCGCTACGGCGTGGGATACTTACGAAACTCCAATCGCCAACATTCTCCTCCGAATGCGAAAATATATTGTAGACTCCCACTTACATAGGTAGAACCGACCATCAGAATAAAATACGAGAAATCAGAGCTCGAAAGGAGAGATTCAGGTGTTCTTTTGTTATTTCTTTTCGCGTGTTATTCGAGAGTGGAATGTGAGATAAATAGTACAATGGTGGTTAGACGAACCCTCCGCCAGGCACTTGGATGTGATTTGCAGAGTATCCCATGTAGATGTAGATGCGCCACACACACGGAAATTGAAAATCCGATTTGATTTTGATTGCTTCTTTTTATCCGGCTTTTCGCTTGAGGCCACTTAAAAATCAATTTGATTGGTGCTTTTTACGCTATTTTTGGCCTCGGGGCAATAAAAAACCGTTTTCCCCCATCCATTGTCATATGACCTCGCTGTAGAATCGCCTAACGTAACTGAAGTATCACACCTGTTAGCCATGCACACTGAGTAGTGTAGTTTGCTTAACGTCTAACTTACACTTTAGGCATTCATGGCATGATTCATTTGTCATTTCCAGTTGAGCACTATTTAATTACGATGTTTACAGCGTCATCTATTGATCAGTTTTCACATTATTTTACTTCTGCCAATCGTTATCCTCCTTCTTTGATAGAATTGCGTTGCAATTTGACGTCTTTCTTAACATTGGCATTCAGGAAGTTTGATGTGCATGCTTTAATAATGAGCATCATATTCTACTTTGGAATCTCTGCGCTACCAGCTAAACACCTACTCACACTAACATTCGATCTCTTACTGCATGGTGAGTTACGGCTCCGAAGTATCTTTCGGATCTGTTTTTGATATGATTTTCTAAACGTGTACTGGTATTGCATTGTTTCCCAGGATAGTGTTATATTTGAATTGTTACATTTTTGTGATTAGTCAGTTAACCTAAACAGCTCCGTATCAAGTGGCAATGAAGTCGGATCCACAAAACACGTCGAATAACATAAATAATGTACTCTTTTTTTCTGTTAAAAGAGACGGAATCTGGAAGCTGTAATTTCCATGAAAGAACAACACTTCCAATATTGATAGGGTTGCAAATAGCTGAAGAGACATTTGAAAGGGAGTAATACGGTTAATGTCCACTACTAAGTAGAAGTTGGTCACATAACTGTAAGGCGTAATCAAATTCGATGTTTTTGAACATATCTGCTTCAGGTGATTCTAAAGACGACATTTAAACAACGGTGAATAAAACAATGCCACTCATCTTTTGTGACAGAAGTACTCCGCGAGCACGGAGAAAGTCAGCAGACATGGTATAGTATCAATCAACATCTGAAGTTGTGTTGGAAGGAATTGACATCATGCATCCTTCAGGGCTGTTTGTCAGTCCGGAAGAGTACGAGTGAGTGGAGACAATTTCACGTTGCAAGGCATACCACATATGCTCAATAATGTTCTTTCCTGTAGAGTCTGGTGGCTAGTAGAGGTGTTTATGCTCAGAAGAATGTTCCTGGAGCCACACTGTAGCAATTCTGGGCTTGTGGGGGTGAGGGGGGGAATCACATTGTGCTCTTGGAATTGCACATGTCCGTCGGAATGCACTATGGACGTCGACAGCTGCACGTGATGAATCAGGAGACTAGAATATGTGGTACGGTAAAAGCGAATAGAAGGACGTGTCTAATCTGGATAATAAATCCAATGCGAGATATAGATGTAATAAAATAGGAAGAAAAAATCGTAATTTGTGCACGTTGAGAAGTGTGCATTGTAACAGTACCGCCCAATGAATAGCACTCAATAACTTTGTTTGGAGAGATCTATCTTTGTAAATTTCTCCTCACCGTAAACACTGACCTTGCCAATGTAAAAAAAAGTTACCCTTTCTTTTATTAATTTTAGTAGCGTTATATCTATGTAGACAGGTGATATTGATGGGAAAGCATTATCTGTATAAATCTGTAATTTGGAAAAATCAAGTTAAACAGCCATTAAGCTCGGGCTCATAGTGGGCTGGGCCGCGGAGAGCAGGTGTGTATGTGTGTGTGTGTGTGTGTGTGTGTGTGTGTGTGTAGGGCGGAAACGGCGGACCGGGCAGTGAGTTTAGCGCTCGCCTGGAGAGGCCGTGACGTCAGAGGAAATCCAACGCGCGAGTGAGGCGACAGTGTATTGTGTATGGTAAACTTAAATTAAAAAAAGTAAAGCACAATTAAGACAGAGAAGTGCCACACAGTTTCCGAAAGGGTTCATATGACATGTCTAGTAACGAATAGACGTCCCTCCTATCAAGTACATATAAAAAGTTTAATGAATATACGGCAATTTAGTATTTAGTTAAAAATTCATAACTTGTAAACCATTTAAGATACAGAGGTGAACGAGGGCTTACATAAAAGGTGTAAACAAGGTGGATCACCTGACATTCTTACAGTCGACGTACGTTAATATTGATCACTGAAAACCTAATTTACTAATACCATTGTATAAATTTATTAATAACAAGGACTACAAGACAGATATACGACCAGCATGGGAGTGTTTGTTCACAGGTGCCGTATTATAAAATGAGTATACCATAAAAGCACATAGATCAAATCTACTTACGCATGTTCTATTTCTTTAAATAATTAATTTGTATTTAATCGCTGCATAGGAGAAATGAAATTTAATGAAATGAAATATTAATTACGATGATCAATATCATTTTATTTGTGTTTAGTGTAAGTGTTTAAAGATATATTTGTATTAAATGTACGGTATACTTGGCAAAAGCATTGCACGTTGGCGAGGGGTGGAAATGGGGAAGTATGGATTTCTCCGGTGGACAGGTATAAAGGTTGGCCGGTGGGCCCACGTGTTAGTCTGTGTTTAGCCAACTTTCGCGACGGCGAAGATATAGCGGCCTGTGCCGTTGACCTTCGGAAGAGTGAGACTTTAAAACTTTCAAAGTGTAAAAGTGCGGTCGAACTTAGAAAGATTTATCGAGTGCTGTTAAACTTGCAAGATTTCTTCAGGAGTTGCCGTGTGCTACGTAAAATTTGAAGAGTGCAGCGTGTGAAATTTAGGCACGGTGACTTCAATACATTTCCGTTGTAAACTGATTGCAAAAGTGCTTCATATCAGGAAGTGTTAACTGAGTTATCGTAAACATTCATTCATTCGATATCTGTTTTTGAACATTATTTTGTTTCAAATAAACTGTTAATACAAAGACAAAGTATTCGCGGTCAGGCACTCACTAATGAACAGTTTATTCATTTTTATAGCCTGGTAGGCTAATTGAAATATTTTTGGCAAAGTTAATTTTGTCTGGGGGTTCACGAGCTATATTAGGTACGCCAACGTACAGTGCTTTTACCGGAGACAGTGGTTTTGATCCGGTAAATAAACAGACTAATTATTAATTTTGAACAAAGTGTTATTTGTATGAAATGCACCTTTTTTCTCAATATTAGTTGTGTTTTAATCATATGCAGGTGGAGACTGTGGACGAATTTTATATCATCCTCTACACGAGCTGAACTTTGTACAGTGAATTTGTTAGTGTAAATATAAGATTCTCCACAGACAACCCGCAAAAATAACCATGCAGGATAAAGTTGAGTTTTACGAGATTGGAAAGACACGTTGTGAAATTTAGGAAGACATTATAAAACCAACATGTGTTCATCAGAGTATGAGTCGTATAGATAATAATATCGCAAGACAGTTAGCCTTCGAAAACTATTTCAATTTCATTGATCTTTGACTAACTAATGATTACACGTTATATAAAATTTGAAATGAGGAGACCATTTCATTTCTTCAACTCAGATTGGAGAATGTTAGATTATTACTGAACCTTGGTTGCTCTCAAACTTACAACCATAATCTCGCACTTCTCTCCCAGGAGAAAGTACAAATTAAAAATTCCAACTATTTACTTTACGTAGTAAAACAAATGAACATGTCTAAGGCGTCATGCTAAGGACTGGCAGCCGTTTCTGCCTGGGTTTCGTTTCCTCCCTCGGACAAGTGTATGTGTGTTGTATTTAGTACAAGGTAGTAATTTGCAAGTCTGATGACCATTGCAGTTTGGTCCAATAGGTTTACAAAACTTTAAATTTTAATTACAGAACATGACTCATTTGTTCCACTTGTAATATTGTCTACACATAATACCAAGCTTTGAAGACTACAATACACAAGTGGAATAACTATGAAGTACAACATTCGAAAGAGAGAGGGATGAGGGTTAAGAACATGATGAACACCAATGTAAGAGTCAAAGGGTCTCACGCAAATGAAGCTCACTGACGTGAGAGGCAAGGAGACTCAAACTAATCAAGCACCCCGACGTCAGTGCACCCGAAAGTGATCATGTCTTCGCAATGTTCTCGTCTTTGTTCCTGCGTCACACTAAGAGCGAAAGGTAAAGAAATTTGCACGTTAAGTCCAAGTCAACAGTTGGAGAAGTGGAATGAGGGTGGTCCCACTACGCTAGCAGTGAAAGGGAGTAGATATATATTCCCGAGATTCGGGAAACACATTGAATCTGAATTGAGTTACAATGAGTGCCCAGGTAAAATTGACCACCACTTAATGTAATAAATCCTGACGAGCAGCCTTTAACCCTACAACCCCCACCCCCCCCTCCACCGGTATAAGACTGCAACATGTTCTGCAAGAGTTGCGGTGGTAATGGCTTGCAAGCCAGCAGCTTTATTTTACTTCATAATTTAATTTACTTATAATAAAATAGACATGGGGTAGTAGGACGTGGCTGTGCCAGATATTAACCACAAGGTACTGTAAGTACGGTCCCGTGGTAAAACTCCGCCCTTTTTCTAACAGTGATATGATTGTCTGCTGCTATATCTTTACGCGCCACAACCTCCCAGCTGTTTTAATAGTTATTTAATAAATAAAAATTTAGTTATTAATTTTATTACTATAAATTGAGTTAATTGTTTATGATTACACTATTGTTTTGTAGATTTATTAAATTAAGTATTTTAGGTAAAGAGTGAGTGTGGCGTACTAGAAGTGTCGGTTGGCGCTAAAACTCTTGGCGCTAGCGTAGAGGCCAGCTCCACTGCTACTCAGTTCACTGCGAGCTCCGACATGGTTAACATCTAGCGGCACTTGCAATAACCAGCTTTGTATTAATCGGTCGATAATGGGGCTAAAAATATTTGTAAAGTGCGGGCAATGTATGTCAAAGTATGTTATGACTGAGGTAAAGGGAAGATAGGAAAGTGTCAAGGAAACTGTCACAAGTGGACCTGATAACATAAACTTTAACCGTAACATAAATGGTTTATAGATTAAAATTTTTTCCTACCTCAATCACCCCCCCCCCCCGTAGAGTACTTGCGAATATCGTATCCTAAAGTGCCACAGGTGCCTTCATAGGTCCGCCACTATGCCAGCTACGAGTTTGGCTACTGCTCACAGTCATCGTGGCAGGAAAACGTGGTAACCCTTGTGCAGTAAGCCATATTTCACCTGATAACTTTAAATAGTCCGTGTTTTTAGGTTAGTATATATGTCGACTACTCCAGTCGCTAAGAATTAATAGCTAACTGCTACTTTTCGAATGTCCTGAATATCCGGTGCATTACAGGATGACGTGTACTGAGGACATGTGTTATGCGATGAACGTGGCCCTAGATGTAATTTCATGAACATTCATGTCAATGAAATATCGCCTAAGTGATCGGCGGAGACTACGTATAGGTCACAGGAAAAGTTCATTCATTGTAAACATACTCACCACGGCAAGTATAAGAACGCACGCAATTCTGAATATGACTTAAGTGGATATGCTTTGCATCCCATCTTCGAATGATGGAAGCAACATTGAGAGTTAACATCTCTCCAAAATTTCGCAGTCAGGAGCGAGTAATTATTACTTATTATTTTTTGTGTATTAGTATTTATTATGCGGGCACCAGCTCATGATCATATTTGCATGAGATCATGTAGTCAACGCGAGTATGCACTCGGAAATATCAAAGCCACTAATTCTTCCATCCATTTTTAGTTGGCTTTAAAGGCGTGTACTAAGTACTGCTCTTCAATAATTATGCAATCTGCATTTTAAATCGCTGATTATCGACTTTGCGACACACTAGCGGGCTCTTTGATTACTTTTTACTATGTTTTTAACATACAGTGATACATTATATCAGGTTACAACACGAGTGTAATCAAGAATAATCTAGAACACTTCACTCACTAAGCTGTAATGTTGCGGTACATAGTATACATATTTGGTGTCCTTTCATTCCAGACTTGTTCTAAAAACCTAAAACATGTGTTAATAATACAACAAGAGAAACAAAGTCCAAATAATTAAATCTGTTAGCGGCTCTGATTCATCTGAAGGATTGTCAAATCGGAAGGCTATGGAAACGTCCACATCAACAAAACTTGCTACAGTAATGGTAGACAGATTTCAGCAGAAAGAAGTAGAGTTTACATCATTATCTATTCCAATATTCACTTAAGAAATGTAATTTGTCTTCACAATTTTGGAGATTGGTCGAGACCTACAAGTACGTTTCGGCTTGTTAACACCATGTAAACTAATCATGGTATCCGGGAGTTAGGAGACCATGGAGAAAATTATTGTGGGCTGCTTTCGTAATGGTCCTAGGAATTTATAGAGTTAGAAAATTGATAGTTGTAACAAATTTACAAGGCGCATATTAATCGGGTTGTTTTTCGTCTACCAACAAGGACATTAGTTTTAGAGAGAGCTTAATGTTTCTGGTTATAAATCAAGGAAAGAAACCATAGTAGTGTAGTGTTGTGCCGTTGATAAGGGATTACATCAAGTTAGGCTTAGTATATTATGTTAAGCTTAAAAAACCGTGTTGCTACGAAGAAAAAAAAAAAAAAAAAAAAAGCACAAGTCGCCGATCCTGTAATTTCACAATAAAGGGGCTTGTATAGACTGAAAACTATTTCAAACATACTAAGGACAAAATCTGCGCCATATGTGTGACAACACGTCATGTCGAAGGGTCTACCTGCAAGGGCTATTTCGTTACTGGGTCATGAACCGCTACAACCGAATAAACGTGTTCTGAAATCGGATTTTTGGATGATATAAAATAATTACACCTTAATGTGACAGCCGTAGTTCATCCAATGGCTCATGTTGTCATTAATGTCAGGAAATAAATTTACGGAGAAAACTTACCTCAAAATCTTTCGGAAACAGCGAACAACGCTATAAACAATTTATGAAGTTTCTAAGGCGTGGCATAAACTAAAAGCCATATCAAACAACACGAGTCTTAAACTGACGAAATCTAAGATTGCGACGATGAAGAAAACTACTCATTGCTATCGTCAGGTGTTTTTATGAAAAGTGAAAAACTGTTGTCAAACAAATTATCTTTGAATGGTTTGATAAGGACAGCAAAATCCCAGGTCTTGAGATACTAAAAGTGCTGTTAAGCGAGTACAAGTTAAATCCGAGAGGTGAATGATAGTCACGATGGGACAGCGATCAATCAAGCTTACTTGCTTCGATCTATCGGTAAACATAGAATGTAGCAGCACTCATGGGCAATTGGCAGTGTGTCGCATATGGAGGTTTGGGCCGTTACGGTATGGGAAGCGTAGACGGGTAGCGCCATAGTAAGCCAGAAACCCGGGTGCGCGTTCCGGTCCGACAGAAAACTTCCATATGTCACCATTTAAACCATACGGCTGATGCTGGTTAATATTCGCATTTGCGGAAATATTTCTTCTGCAGACAAAAATAGATTACAGCTACTTTTTTTCATAGCATAGATTTTTTTTCATAGGACAGAATTGATCTCTGTTGTTTCTAAGTGGTGCTTTTTCATAAATCATATGACAAAGTATGATTTATTATATTCGGCCGCGGTGGAGTAGCCGAGCGGTTTAAGGCGCCTCGCTGCGAAGCACGCGGTTGCTCGCCGTCGGAGGCACGAGTCCTCCCTGGGGCATGGGTGTGTGTGTTTGTCCTTAGGTTAGTTTACCTTAGTTTACGTAGTTTGCAAGCTACGGACTGATGACCAAGCATTTGGTTCCGATAGATTTACAAACATTTCAATTTTTTTTATTATATCCGTTAGGTAAAAGTTTTTAATTATGACATTATAAATAATTACAATTGCTTTTGTACAACACTAAAACAATACGGTGTGCTTTAATTGCAGACTATCCGCGGAACACTTTTACCAGCGCTTTTCAAGTCCGCATTTACTGGGGTAATCGAGAGTTTACTTTATGTCAGGTATTGCAACAGCTTTGTTACTCTTCAAAAGCTCAGGCTCAGTTCTCACGTGAGCAGATATTTTAAATCTGCTTTTCAGCCAAAACATTTTGTGGGTTAAGTTTGCACCAGATTTCAATATTGCATTTATGTTCACTGTTGAGGAATTTTACTTCTTCTTTGATTAATATACACTTTCCTTACTAGTATAGTAATCATGTTAAAACTTATGCACATCTGATTTGCTTTCTTGTCGGTTTCATAAGATAAGTGTGAATATCATTTGTAGATATACTCCCGAAAATGTGTTGTATAGAAAATGTTTTTGTTGTATGTTTTAGAAAAGGCCCTTTCCCCAAGATACTTTAGCAACTATCTTGTCCCAAATGTTTCCTTGTTCCAGTGACGCTAATCTTAATGAAGTAGAATGCCTGCAGTACAGACAGCTCCGTCGATTTCATCTTTATCCTTGGCTGCCAAACTCCTTCTTCTCAACTACGAGCATAAAGAAGATATCCAGTGTCTGCAGCAGCAAAATGTTGCGTACTTCAAATACTCTTGATAGAAATCTGTAGCGTCATCCTCTTCTGGAGCGACAATTATAACTTTACAATGCAATATTTTACCTTTTGAAGCAAGTGATGTGGCATGGTAGTAACACACTGGCCTTGCATTCGGGAGGACGGTAGTTCATATCCATTACCTGCCATACAGATTTAGGTTTTCCGTAATTACCCCAAATTACTTCAAGCAAATGCCTGGATGATTCCGTTCAAAGGAAGCAGCCGACATCCATCCCGATCATTACCTTGCCAAAGTCCGAGCCTAAGCTCCGTCTCTGATAACTACGCTGTCGACGGGACGTTTAAGCTTCCTTCTTCTTCTTCCTTTCTCCACATTACAATTTAATCTCCTATATTCAGATTTTCAGAATTTAGTGTGTCATTCATGAGTATCTTACGTTGCATTTCAATTTTAATAAAGCTTATAAGATAAAAAAAGTCATAAATTTTTCCGGAAGTAGGTGAAGAAATTATTTTGATGTCTTGTGACGCTCTTGTATATATGCACAGCTGAGTGTTGATAACCATGTTATATACGTCAATAAATTTATTGGGTTATACCAGCAACCATCATATGAAAAACTATAATTTTTTTTGTATGTGGACCTGGAATTCCTTACAGATTGGTGTAAATTACGAATCTCACGTAGCTTAGATAAAAAAAAAAAATTGTAAACGGCATTTGGGGGGAGGTGTGTTGTGTGCTAGTATAACATTGAATATAAACAGAGAAGGTTGGGCGCTATGTTAGATCGAAGACCTCAACTGATTATGTGTAACCTTATACGTAACTGAATGTGATCATTATATCAAAGATACGATTTGAATTTCGGTGTGGTTATGAAGTCACTAGTCGATATTTCAGTTTTGTCAAACGAGTACCGAAAATTCATTGCTCAGTTCAGAGACTGAGACATACAGAATACTTTGCGGTTGTGAGTCAGCAGCCCGTTTCCCGCATTTGCTTCTCACATTTTTAGAACGACGCCAACGTATCTTGGATATCAATAGTATATAATTTATGAACTACTAATTCAACCTATCTATTTTGCATTTGATGATATTACGTTTACACGGAAATTCCATGAATGTTCAGGAAGTTAATACTAAAGTTGCATGTAACCTTTTCATATCGTTTATTACAATCTTCAGTTGCAATGGTGAACGTCGCAGTTGGCTCAGTAAATGAAGGAGTTTCCGTAGCTGTTGGGAAGAGGGTTGACGATTCCCCAGAACTAAGAGCTAGCGGGGTTCTTGGGCTGGTCACAGTAGTAGCATGGTACACGGGAGGCACTAGCAGACGGGTCGAGTGAGCAGGAGGCACGGTTTCAATGTGGCCGGTTTTTGTCCTCAGCTGAGCAGAGGCGTTCCGCTTTGTGAGGCGTCTGACGTGGACTGGCAGTTCCTGAGTGAACAGACAATCTGGAGAATTTCCGGTGTTCGGAAAAGTTCCCAAAAGTCCGTCCTCTCATGAAACGCGGACCGAGACTGCGCAGAATATACCTGGAATCTCGGAACGGACATAGCAAAGCGTGAGGACACCCAAAAACTATGTATTTCCAAAAACGCTTGTCTTCCATTTCGTACAGGGCACCTAAATTGCTGGTGGTAGAAAGGAAATTACTTACACATCATTGGAGGAAACAGTTAGGACCTTTTGGCCATTGGCTGGAAAACGGCGGCCAGGTGATCGGAAAGTTGGGAAGGAGGAGCGAGATGTCAGATTATGAAGTGTCTCTTGGTTTGAACTGTAGGAGATGCGTTCCATGCAGTAAGCAGCCGCCATCAATCACACCGCTGCTGGCAGTTATGAACGGTAAGGGCGCACTTGCCATGCTTATCGCAAATCGGAGCAGTGCAAGCTGACGGAGCCAGGTCATAGAAATTTTCTAGTATTGAGCCAATCTAAGTATTTGACACAGACAAGCGCTTCACGCCATGTCAGGATAAACACTTGTAAACTCTAGCAGCTTCACTATCTTGATTGCATTATTATTTACCACTGATGCATCGTTTACGACTGATGCTGCTGACGACGATCGGATTTCACGTCATGCTTTGTGGGACTCCATAGAACCTTCTCTAATCTGATTTTTAATCCTCGTTTCCTTTAAATTCATCTACATTATTTTATTAAAGACGAGATTTCTCATGTAAGCTGGTTGAATAGTCATACCGTTCAGTATTTAAAGGTTGTAATTCAGGCCGGCTGCGGTGGCCTAGGGGACTGAGACGCTCCAGTCACGGTCCGCACGGCCACTACGGTCGGGAGTTCGAATCCCCCCTCGGGCATGGATATTTGTGCCGTCCTTAGTGTAAGCTAGTTCATAAGTAGTTCATAAGTAGTAGTTAAGTCCCTTAAGCTATACAAACAGTGGAACATTTTTGTAATTCAGCTGCAGTTTATCCGGCGATTCCGTCGGTGGCGACCCTTTTAACTTTATTGTTTTAGAATATGTATGTTATCATGTGAAAATTAAAACTCTTGAATGTTAGTGAAAAAACTCTTTCCTGAACAATTTTTTTATTTTATAGTTTTTCACTTTACAAATAACTTGCCCCGGTCCCTTAACCATAAGCCGTAGGTGAAACCATGATGGTAACTCCTTCTGCCAATAGAATGTCTCATCACTTTACAAATAACTTGCCCCGGTCCCTTAACCATAAGCCGTAGGTGAAACCGTGATGGTAACTCCTTCTGCCAATAGAATGTCTCATGTTATCCTAACTGCACGAATATTTGTTAACTTTACTGGTTTCATGCCGGTAATTCATCGGCCGGTGACCTGAGCCGAGCACGTTAATCTTGTTTCAATTCAAATTACCCATGAGGCACCTGTAAGGAGCGGAGTTCTTTCATTACTCACTCCGACTCTGGGAAGGTGACAAATGTCATTTTATAACTCATAAAAGCGTGTAAGACAACCTCTTCCCCGGCGAAGTGTAGCATCTCGAATTCCCCGTAGTTGAAATTCTGCTAAAGAAATATTTATATTTGTTGTCTTTGTAGCGGTGGAAATAATTCCGGCGCAGAATTTTGTCCTCTGAATGATCTCTCTATTACGTCCGTTAAATGTTAGATGAGATTCATGTCGCACGATGTGGGTGACGAAACCATTCACTGAAAATGTCGAGAATGTTCCTCTGACCACGGAAAATGACAGATCGACCTATTGACACGGATTGAGAATGTATCATTCTAGTGCTCTTTACTCACACGATGTAATGAGTATCTACAAGGGATTTCCAATCGGCTCAATATTTGTGGATTGTATGGTCATCTACAAGGAAGAGAGAGTACTATGTGTGGACAAGAATTAATAATCCAAAAGTCAAAGGACCAAGACCAAAAGAGATGGGAAGATAGGAGGGTGGACAGAGAGAAAAAGCATTAGATAGATATTTACTGAAGAGAAGAATCCAACGAAACAACGTCTACAAAACTTGACGTGGGAAAACGCTGAGATGAAGTAGTAGTAAGAGAAGAAAATATTTATTAATATTTAGTGAACAAGTTCGCTTTTATCTTTTCATAAAAAATACACCGACCAACTCATTTCAACCACTTCTTCATTTAATTTGTCAGTTTAGTAACTGACAATATTAATATACGTATTCCTAATTTATGTGTGTTTAATTGAGGTAGCGGCTTTTAGTCGAGAATTTTAACTTTTGCATATGTGATATATGTAACTGTCAAGGACACAATACAGAGCTATACTTCGCTGTTAAAAAGTGAATATGATATGCCAGTGTCATTAGATTTCGAATTCTTATAGCACTTCTCTTAGCCTTAGAGGATAATCCCTGAAATTGTGATAACTTATTTAACTTATCCAAACACAGTATTTTATAAATTGTAAATCATTGTATACGAAATCGCAATAGACTACTTCCGACTTCTTTGAGAAATAGATAGTCCTGTGGATTGAGGAATATTAGTACTTCTCAAGAAGAGAAGATTATAGATGAAGATCTAGATTTTGTGGTGCAAAAGCATAAGAATAGTCCACATCAACCGTATCCCCAGAGTATTATTAGTGTTTAATGTGAGAGGAATGCCGCCAGGCTTAATGGTGGACAGTGACTGCGAACTCATCCAGCCGACAATATTGCTCCGAAGTTCAGTGTCATGGATTAAGCTTTATCACTGGCAGGTTCCCCGGGGAAATCGCGGGAGTTGTTCGCAAGGGGCACTGCGTTCTCTGAAACAGCAGTCTGTGGCCGTACCGCAACATAACGAGTTGCACGCGAATCCTGAGTATACTGCAGACGTAAGCGTGTATATCAAAGCAAATATTCGTACCTGTACCTGCATCTGATATCTAATAGGCTTTGGGAGTAATGCATATATTAAAGTAACTAATTGTAGTACGCCTCTCTTACCTCAGAAAGTGCCAATACTTACTTTCCACAAGATATATATGTAAATCAATTAGATAAGTTTAATTGCATATTAACTATGCGTTTTGACCCAGCATTAGATATGATTAAACAAGTGTGTGACGATATATCCAACAAGGTGTCACAATTCAAACGACTATTATATAATTTGTTCTTTGATTAACATTTTAGCATTAACTATACTGACTAGCAAGAGCAACAACTTTTCAATAGTATGTACAACCAACGAGGTGTAATTTAACAACTTGTAAAAACTGAAATGAACCTTGTTTCTTTTATTGCTTGAATGTCATATCTATCTTTACTTGCAATACTTAAGTGTAGCAATAACGACTTCTTTACCGTTACAAATACAGATTTTACGACCACCTAAAAAGAAATAATAATCTACAGATTTCGTTTTTCGACTTTCATGCTTTGTAAAATTTATTGAAGTAGGTTCCACTGTCTGAACAATTCTTTTAGTATTGGCTTAGCAATACCAAAGCACTTACAGTATTTTATTACAAAGGGTGGATGGAATTCCTTAATACTATCAACACCAACATAAATTTAAAAAATGCGAATGTCCCAAATCTTGTTGACTTATTAAAAGCTAGGGGCTTTTTCCGATTTATTTTTGGAAATGAAACTGCCTTTTTTTGATTACGGTTCTATTAGTTTAATAAAGTCAACATCTAGCTATTTATAAATATGTTTCATTGAGCAAGACTCGTTTCGGCTTTTCACCCGTCGTCAGTTGGCGTTTCAAGTGTAGATGCCAAGCCCAAATGGCCTCTGCCAAATAAAGAATTTTGATTCAACTTCGTTGAATACCAGCAGATACAACTGCGTTTTCTGCAATCCCAATGTATTTTATGAAGAAGCGCAATCATATTTAATGATAAATGTAATCAAGTATATTTATTGTCTTTTTTTCCTTTTTCTAAATTCGAAGATTTGACTAGGCTGGCAACGTTATATTCTTTCCGGTAGATTTGCTTGGACAGTTTAACAGGTTGTCGAATTGGCAGAGTTCTGGCCGTTGAACTACACATATTTCTTATTAGTAGCTAAACAAGTCCACTCGTCCGCCTGATGTGAAACGATTGGGAAAATAAATAAATGAAATCTTTCGAACTTCGACTAACTAATAACATACATCCAATCAATACCATGTTTTATAGGTATAAAACAGTGTTTTCTCAGTAAATCGTTACTTGAAGCCAATGGATTTAATGTCCTTTTTCTAGAGAAAAATTTATAAGAGATAGATGGTTGACCAATTTTGAAGCATTATACACATCATTACTCTTTCGTTTTCTACATTGTCCCCACCTATTTCCGTATCCCTTTCTCTGTCCATGACTTACTCCCTGTCGGTCAATTACCTATTTTCCTCGTCGTACTACGGACATACGTAAATTTTTGTTGTAAAGATGGCAATAGCCTCAAAGTTACTCTTACAGAAAACGAGACGAAATAGTGTCGCCTATAAATGTCATTTATAGAATTTGTTGATACGACCCTCTAATTTCGAACGCTGCTAACATAATTGAACTAGCAATTGTAGTATTGCAGCTTATTTGTAGGCGTGTTTTAATGCAAATTAACCATTTAAACACTAACGTTTCTAGATTGTGATTTAACGATACAGTATGACTTTGGTGTTTTACACATAATCTGAACGCTGGGATGAAGCTGGTGGACCTTCGATGTTTACCTATTATTATTAATGCATGGGAGGAATATAAGATCAGGATTTTAAATATGAAAACAGCTACCACTTGTAGTCATAACGGCTGTGTACACACGTGGCTTTCGTATTGTGCACTCTTATGACAATTATATAATTTTCATTGTCCTGCTTGAATGTTAAATATTAAAAATCTGAGACATCGGTTGTTGCGTTCTAGGCAGCTGAACCAAGAACTTCAACTCTAGTCAGACACCAAGTTCCGCGGCCGAGCGCGTTGAGGTGATGTGCAACGATGTGCGAGGCCGTTCCCCGTCGGGGGTTCGAATCCTCCCTCGGGCATGGATGATTGTGCCGTGTACTTCATAAGTAGTTTGTAAGTTTTATGGACTAATGACCCCGCAGTTAAGTCCCATATGCTTTACAAACATTTGAACATGACACAAACATGACACCAAGTTCCGCATCCGCGGTACGCGGTTGTCGGCTAAATATGCGCAGTTTACAATTACAGAGAACGACTGGTGGTAAACATGCGTTACCCAACCTGTACCAAATGTTCAAAATGTTCAAATGCTTCTAGAGCTTATGGGACCTAACTACGGGGTCATCAGGCCCTAAACTTACAAACTACTTATGGACTAGCTTATTCTGAAGAAGGCACAAACATCCATGACGGAGGGGAGATTCGAACCTCAGACCGCAGTGGCCATGCAGACCGTGACTGGCCCTCCGCAGACCGCCTGGCCACTGCGACCGACCAACCTGTACCCACCGCTAAGTAACACAGAGTTTCATGTGGTGCTCTCCTTTTGCCATGTCTTGAATGAGGTGTACAACATCCCCGTTAATCCAAAGTTACTTCTTTGGTTGACATTACTAGGTGAATTTTCATTCCCAGTAGGCATTTCCGTCGATTGTTAGAACTCTTCGGAAGTTCCATTATATTGTACATTATGTCAAACAATATTGTGAATTTATTATTGAAAGGCACTGGACATCTGCATAAAATCAAGTTCGAGGTGAATCAGAAATTATCCTGGCATCAATGCAATGCTGTACTTACCATAGTAACTGGACTGATAGATCCAAAGCTGCGAATGTATAGCTCACAGTGCACCGTTGTAGCATTGTCTGCAACAAATTAGAGAAATGTATGAGTAAATACTAGGATGTCGCATTATATCATGAGATTCATGTCGAAATATCTAAATTTCCGAAACAATACTTCAGTTACGTATAAAAATAACCTATTTACATAGAATTCTATGAATCCTCGTCCTATCATAAGTTCCGTGTACTAAACCATGACTACTCGAGTAATAGAAGATTTAAGTGATTTTTGTAGCAACACAATTCTCTTAACTTCTGAACAAAACGTGTTGAAATATGACGACATATATGCCTGTATATATGAATAGCGGTACGTTAGTCTCGCTAAACTGAGAAATGGTTTGGCCGATTGAAATATGTTTTTAGAATCAATAAAGGAGTGTTTTAGTGAAACAAAGAATAGGAAGAACCCAACGGAAGAGTTGAACATTCGGAAAAATATAAAATACAACGCCTCCTACACTGTCAAAAGGCAACAGGCTATACACAACTGTTTGGTAGCTGCAGCCATAGGAAGAAATGGGGGCACACCGTTACTCCTGTCATGCATCATATAATCAATACGTCAACACGATTATTAGAGTACCAATTATGAAGCTTATCTTCATTGTGCAGGTTTTAAAGGCCTTGGCTTTAGACGGAGGACATGTCAACAAGCAGAAAATATCGCGAACGTAAGTGCTTTATAAGCGTTCGTTACGGTGTTCCGGACATTTGTTGTGGAGTACATAACACAGACCACATGATGCAGGTTGGTAATTTGCGTTGAAAAAGTGTAACTTACGACGTATATTTCTCCACAGTAGTGCTCAAAATAGCTACTGTGAGCTGTAATGCAGGCGTCTGTTCGGCGCATTACTGACTGCCTCACTCGACCCCATATTACACGCTTTGTCGTATCTGTCGTTACCATTCCTCTATGCACTGACTCAGCAACTGTACATTATGGTGACGCATACATAATAGCCCCAAACATTTGCTTGAGAATCGATTATAAAAATTGTTTTAGCAGAAAGCGCAAATGATGCGCTAGTCCATCACGCATGAACCACATGAGCTGAATGAAATCTAGTATAACGTAACCATGTAAATCACTTGTCAAAATGGAACCGTGTGGCGCTGCTGGCATTGATCCCGGTAAAATGAAAGGACCGATGTCACCAATTATAACAGCCCAACCATTAATAATGAACTGTTGTAGATGGCCAGTTTGCAGAACTTCTCTGGGATTTCCATATCACCAGTCAAGTATATATTGAATAATTTGCGCTCCATTTATGATAATTCTATTTAACAGCAGAATTCATTGGAGCTGTAATGGACTTAAGGTAATTGATTTCCTGATCTACGCTCACTAAATCGAAAAGTAATTTTTGGGTACAAAACTTAGAACAAGAATTGTGCCGCTGCCACAAGTCTTAAACATGTTTGTCTCCCAGTCTATATCCGGTAAGTTATCTCCACCCAAAACTATAACATGTTTAGGAAATATACGTGAAATAATTTCCAAGTGTTCCGCCACTAATGCTGTTTATCCAGGTTATCTATAAAAACTTCAAATGAAAACATTTAGCCCATTTGTCAGGCTTACGTTTACCGAAATTAATTCACATTCCCAATCTGTACTAATTTCACTCCATACAATCGTATTCCTTACCGCAAGGCTACCTCTTTAGTGTTCAGCCTCTCTCTGCGATAAACGTTCCAGTCTGAATTTAAGCTTTCGTTGCTGGTTTCAGCCAGGTTTGCGTCCGTAGTACTTTGTGGGCAAATTTGAGTGTCTAAAACTGAGAGCTGTTCCGAGATCTTTCCATAGATGTTCCTATAGTTAACTATTATATGTATATTTAAAAAACCTACGAAAACTAGTCATTCGGCCAGACGAAAGTAGCCGGCCGATTTCAAATGTTCAAATGTTTGTTAAGCTTAAGGGACTTAACTACGGGGTCATCAGTCTCTAAACTTACAAACTACTTATGAACTAAGTACAACTAAGGACGGCACAAATATCCATGCTCGAAGGGGGATTCGAACCCCCGACCGTAGTGGCCGTGCAGACCGTGACTGAAGCGCCTCAATCCCCTCGGCCACCACGGCCGGCCGGCCGATTTCCTTCATTTTTGTTTTAAACGAAAGGTATTCATTCGCAGATTTGTCATCAAGTATCAGAATTAACTTACGTCTCTCCATCCTTTACTTTTATTCAAACGCGGCGTCCTTCAGCCCTTGCATTGAATATTTTAATCGATTTGTTTGACGATATCTTCGATTCCAATTTAGGTACGCAGTTCTTTCTGAACTACCAACACTCAGCGCGGATCAATCTCTTTCATTTGAACATATAAACTTTTGCATTGATTGATTATGGAGAAAGCAATGCGTGAACATTCAACTTCCATTTTTTCACCAACTTTTTTGTCATTCCACTAACGGTGCGAAGTATTCATACGAGTCGTCTAGTTACCATATTAATCTTCTCTAATTTATTATGCTGAGGACTTCCCTGATCAGAATCAGTATGCGTCGTAACGGGCCTTTGGAAGGATGTCTCTACCCTGAGAAACACACACATATATTCCACAAGGACTGCTCTACCCTAGTAGTCACTTACTGTGAGTAGTGCAAGCGTGACCTGTTCAAGGGGATCCTACATTTCTCCGCGAGATAACAAAGGTCGAGACATTTGCACCGGAGATCACCAAAGAATCGCTGAGCCAAACCAGAGGACTGCGATGGACGATGCTGTAAATCGATAGCTCCGATAGCGCTTGTTCCAACACTTTAACGAACGACACGGTGGATTTACCTTATCATTTGGGTACTTGCTGTACGCCCATGCTTTTCAACGGAAGTTTAAGATGGGCATTTACAAACTTTCAGGTTTCAGTACCTCATTTTGAAGAAACGGCACTCCTTTATGACAACTCAGTAACAAAATTCTCTTTTCCTCGTCAAAATGTAAAATTTAATCCTTTGAGAACCATTAGTCACAATTGTGTACATAAATTTAATTGAGTTAAAGCTGCAGCAGCTACATTTTTTCTCAATGGAAATAACATGTTTACGACAGCGTCCGATCTTTTTATCATGCACACTTACTGACTCCTGCGGTGGATCACTACAGAAATATCAAGATGTGTATGTTGCACTGCGCAGCAGTTTTCCGAACTTCAGAGTTACATGGACGATATGGATTACGTGTATTCCACTGCATAACTGAAAGTAATAGTAGTTGTTTTGCGAGGTAATTTTTGAATGTTATACAGTGTGAAAAGATGTACTTATCCTGACTAAGAGAAGGTGTAGATTGATGGGACACATTTTGAGGTATCAAGGAATCGTCACCTCGGCATTAGAGGGAAATATGTGGGATAAAATTCGTAGAGGGAGACCGAGGGACGAATACAGTATGCAGATTCAAAAGGATGTAGGTTGCCGAACTGATTATCAGATGAAGAGACTTGCACAGGACAGGATAGCATGGAAAGTTGCATCACACCAGTCTGCAGACTGAAGACTACAATAAAATAATTAAAATAATTGTATAAATCTTGCTTCTAAAATCGCTAAAACAAACGTGAGATAATAACAGCATAAAAAATAATTTCCTTCCTCCAAAATATTTAAGTCTGAAAGGTGTAAATAAGACCAATCAATGGAAGAAAAGAAATTTCACTAAGTTTATAAGACACTACCTGAAAAATGTCTGGAATGTTTAGTTATTTTTTGCAGTCTTAAACTAGTCTACTCTCCTTAACTTTTCCTACCTTTTCTTCCTTCTGTTCCTCTCCCCTCTCTCTGTTCATCTCCTCATACCCGTCTCTCTGCCCACCTTCCCCTTTCTTTGTCAGTCGCCACCTAGTCTCTTTGTCTATCTCCTCCTCCAACTCCTCAGTCAATTGCCCCCCCCCTCCAATCCGTGATAACTATGTAACCATCAGTGACCAGTGAAGTGGTGTCTACAGCAAGGTACCTTCCCCAAAGCACCATATGATATCTTAGGTAGACGATAGTGTACTACTAGCTTTGAATGTTAATAATGTCTAATTTCTATACAATATGAATAGATTTGAAGATTTGTTGAGATTCGTAGGTAAATTATCTTCTGCTGTGCCTATACAAAATTTTAGGTTTGCAATGACTTTCATCTGGGTTTTAAAATAGTGCGCAAAGTTTCATCGCAATCGGATGAATGATACAACGAATAAAATAGAAGAAATACACAATCAAACAAATACCTGTTTTATGTATCTTCTAAACGGACACGATAAAATTTGTATATCCTCTTCATTCATTGTTGGTTTGAATACGTTAGACGAGATTAAGCTGCTTCATTCTGTTGTTGACGAAAGTTAATACGAATGCTATTAGTAAATACAGCAATCTATTTGTTCTTCGGTCTAATACGAAACTTACATCACCACTTATGGGTTTCTTAGTGAAATACGGCATCTACTACTAAGGTGAGAAGACCCATAAAATTATAAATTACCAGGTTATTATCTTTCATAGTTCAATTTTGATATTGTAATACCTCTGTGTTTTCCCATATTCTGCTATGTATACGTGTCAAAACACCATGAAAATTCATGTTATACTTTTGAAGATTAACGTAGTCAAACAAAGAGATTCAGAGGACAATTTTTGATAAAAAAAATGAAACAAAGTACGGTGAATTTTGGTTTCATTGTGAAATTTTGACGAAGAAGTCTTATCTGTTGCCTGACGCCACGCGAAAGTTATCTCTGAAAATTTCATATAATTTCGTCCAATAGTATCGGAAATTGGCGTGTTCGAATAGAGAGAAACGGCAGTTACAGTTAAAACTTTGAAACACGACATCTTATTCTTCCTTGTTTGTTTGTGATTAAATACGCATTCATGTGGCTCCAAACATCGCACACGTCACATGGGAAATCGCCATGTATAGTTGTTGAGTAGTTTACGGGCTAATATACTAATCTGAAGGAAAATGGACACAGAATTTTGAAAGAAAGATGCTGTAGCTAGAAAGTCTGACCAGTAATTACATGAGCTCAGTACCGCCCATAGCAAAGACAAAGACAACTGACGAAAAAAACGTGAAGTCGAGATTTCGGAGAAAAATACTTGATAAGAAAGGAGAGAGGAGATATGGGGGAGCGAACGGAAGAGAAAGTGGATTTGACTCACTCGCAACCTAGGCTATGAGTGTTAAGGTTGTTGAGCGGAAGTTAAAGACATTACAAGTACTGTGTTACCTGCAAACCAAGGAGGACAGTTCGATAAGTATAATTGAGTGAGGGGATCGAGTGATCTGTGTATGTTAACTAGTAGGCGTAGAAATTTTAATTGCAAGAGAATGCGATAGGAGAAGATAGAAAAATCGTAAATAAACACACACACACACAGACATGAGGGATGTGAAGTAAATATACCACCAAAGAGCTAGGAACTAAAAGATGTCGACGTCATGCAAACAGTGAGAAAGATTTGCCGTATTGTCAGGCATGTGACCTTTTTGTACAACTTAAATTATTAACTTCCAAATACCTTTCATTATTATAGCTCCGGAGTCTTAATATTGCATTTTAGTTGCTAGCGGCCAACGGCCCTGCCGCAGTGGATACACCTGTTCTTGCAAAATCACTGCAATTAAGCATTTTACGGCTTAACACGCACTTGGGTCTGCCGCGCGACGTTGGCATGAGTGGTGCACTCAGCCACTGTGAGACGCATTGAGAAGCTAAGTTATTGAGAGGTAGCTGCTCCTGTCTAGAAAACAACATCCACGATTGCGGGGCACTGACCACGTACCCCTCTGTACATCAGGTGACGCGGAGGATGATACGGCGGCCGGTCATTATCCGATGGGGGCTAGAGGTCTGTGTGGGACGGATTTTAGTTAAACTTTTGGTGGCTACCAATGTTTATTAATTCGTAATTTAAGTGAGATTTTGTTGATACGATTAACAACGCGTTCTGATTTAGGTACATGGTTCGATTGCTTGCTTTCTAATATATTTTGCCTTCTGTTTGTGGATGTTATAATAACCCAATAAACAAAACCCAAATAAAATGGAAGTAGCTTGTTTCCTTCTCAGTAATCAGACGGCTGACTATAAAGTTAACATCTCATTTGATGGTGTTCAACTTGAACATAGTGAACATCGAAAATACCTAGGAGTCATCTTGGATAGATCTCTCACTTTTTAGTACCACCTTCAAATAACAGCAGACAAAGTTAAAACTAGGAATAACATATTGCAGCACTTAGCAGGATTAGCTTGGGGAGCCAGTGCTAAGGTTTTGCGTACAATAGCTTTACTCTGCAGCTGAATACTCTTCTCCTGTCTGGCTCAACACCGCTCAAGTGAGAAACATTAATGCAGAATTAAATCAATGAGATTTATCAGTGGCACTCTGATGGCTACACCACTTCAATGACTTCCATTATTATGCAACATCGTTCCTCCTGGTCCAAGACGGAAGGGAGCCTTAATGAGAGAGTATTGTAATATCTTGTCCACTCCTGAACATCCTATCTTGCAAGACCTTCCACAACAGGTAACCCGGTTGCAGTCACGTAAACCACCTCTTAAAAAAGCTGTGCAACTACATGAGAGTAACTTCTCACCTAAATGGAACTGGAAAAGAATTTGGGATACGTTTAATGGACAAAACAGCATCTGTATAGACAATCCCTCGCAGGAGCTACAAGGAATGGACCTTCCCAGGAGAACATGGTCTTTGACCAACCGCTTCTGAACTGGTGTTGGTCGCTGTAACTATTGGAAATTCAAATAGGGACAGGCAGACGACCAATCATGTGACTGTGCCTAAGACATACAAACAATGATCCACATACTTCCTAAGTGCCCATTACGATCATTCTCAGGAGGGATGACCGAACTCCATCTAGTCAGTCAAGAAGCTGTCCAATGGTTTGAGTTGGACTTGACCCTGTGACAGATGTATGTTTTATCTTATTAATTAGACATCAGTATATTTTAATAAAGTATTATATGTATATATACATGTGGCGTCTGTTACGAAAGAACATACGTCACTTCTGATCCTGCAGCTGTATTTATTTAATATTCATAGTATATATGACATCAACTGCGATTGGGCAAAGCTGAAAATTTTCAGCTTTGCCCAATCGCAGTTGATGTCATATATACTATGAATATTAAATACATACAGCTGCAGGATCAGAAGTGACGTCTGTTCTTTCGGAACAGACGCCACATGTATATATATATAATATGCCGGTGACGGGCAATGATCCTATCGTTAGTGGGGAGGGGTGGGCAAGTTTGAAGCCCTTACTCTTACGGGAATTAGTTAAACTACGAGTTTGAGTACTATGGGCAGGGCGAAGCTGAGAATTTGTATCTGACGGGAGGCGTGCATGGGTAGTCCTTGCAGGTGCGATGATCACTGTGTCCCCAGTGGTGTAGGGGTCAGCGCAACTGCCTAGAAAGCAGGAGACCCGGGTTCGAATTCCGGCTGGGTACACATTTTCAGCTTTGCCCAATCGCAGTTGATGTCATATATACTATGAATATTAAATATATTATATGTAGCTGACATATAACCGATTAGTACAGAGCTCAGGATGATGGTGTCTTATGTCTTACATTTCCCTGACACAACTATTGACAGAATATATTAGACTATGTGAAATATACTCAAACTTTTTCAACGTCGTCCGTCGGTTTTATATTGCTTAATGACACAGTTTGCCAGTGTTCTGGTTCCTCATGAGATGGAAAAAATTTCATCGCATTTATTACAGATTTTCTATTAATTTTGTGAATTTAATTCTGGTTTCCATTTTAAAAATCTTTTATGTTGCATATAATTTCCTCTTAGATGATCCAGTAGCCTTTTCCGTTGTTTCTCTTATCTTAAAAAATCGTGACTTCCTTGCTACTGCAGTAATGCTGCTTCACTGAACTATATGTGCAGATGCTGTTCGTTGATGCTTAACAAAGCCGGTAATGGCCATAGATTATTATATCACACGGGCTCTTTCCGTTTACTTCTATTTCAATCCAGACGATCACAGATATATTTGCTCGCTCTTAGAGTGATAATTATCTTAATAATGTACGGTAAAGTAAATAAGGTGCATTACTATGTAGACAGTAAAATCAAATGAAGGATCAAGAGACATATTGACACTTGCAAATATGACGGTATCTTGACCTGCCTTTGACAAATGACAAAAAATACTAAATTTTAATAACAGGGCATGAGTACACATTTAATTACATTAAGACCAGAGAAGTGGTCTCACAGGGTTCACAAAGAAGAAAATGTCCTTTAGAAATTTAATTATCGTCGGAACTTTTAACATCCCAGAAGGCCCCAATTACGAAAATTAAAAAGTACACGTAAAATAAATTGTATAAGAACAGTAAATTCTGTAGTTACTAAAATGATTAAAGTTTCAGTTCTATACTTTATGTTGGAATGATATCATGCAGTAATACACATTATCCAAACATGAATAGTACACATTTACGTATCTTACTATAATAATGTGTGCTGCTTTGTTACAGTTTAATTGTACATTGCTCTTTATATTATATTGCTACTTTACTTTAAGAAATATAGTGGGATATGTAAACAGCCAGGGTAATTTTAAAGAAGCAATGTATCATCCTTTTAACAGTATTTGAATCAATATACCCTACTTCATTCATTTTATTTCATGTAGAACACAATGATTACCGCCAGTAACGTGTCGCAATCTTTTGTGATTAGTAATGTTTGTTTCTTTTATCTAACTTTGTTTGGGAGAATGAATAACGTAAGTAGACATAACCGATATCCACATAAGAAGCAGTCGACTGGCAAATACACCTCCTGAAATTCTTGATAGGAGATGGAGTCAGCTCATCAATGTCAACTTATATTTCAACACGAATAATGTTTTTACCTATTACTCATTTCAAGAACTCTACTTCTGACTTATTGCTGTTCATCTTCTACATAGACCAAAGATAACGTAGATTGCCCATGTCTCTCTCTCTGCCGTGTTATAGTTTGAGACCATCCAAAAAAGCCACGAGTCAGTGACAGACTTTTCATCATTATGAGCAACAGTTTTTCATCTTTACTTGTGAAATCAGGTGTAGATTTTAACGACTTTTCGTATTCCCATAATACATTTTGTAGTAAAGATAAATTAATAGCTCGATATTATTAATATTAATTCTGTGATTACCGCTTCAGCGTGTGCCCACGTGGAAAGTATAGTAAGTTTTCACAAGCAACAGAATTACAGATACTTTGTGTTTGAGGTGCACTATGAATCCTTTTGCAACCTATCAATGTGATTATCGATGAGAAGATTATTCAATCTGTTCTTCACCGAGTTTATATGTCAGCAAGTAGTTAATTTTTGTGTATATGTTTTAGTAACGTTGTACGAAGCTGAAAATACATACAAACTACCCAAAACGCAACTGTTAAACCACCTCTTGTCGAGTTCATCGATAAAGTCTCCTCACCACAATATTACTTTATGTAAACAGTCAATATTTTGCTTATTCTACGTTTTGGGATCACCGTCTGTGGCAAACCCCTTAAAAAAATAATAATACAAAAATATATAAATAAAATAAAAATAATAATAAAAAATCGGTCGTGTGTGTTAAAATCGGACATTTTGGATGGAAATGGATTTCAGTTCTTATAAAAGCATAACCAATCATTTCACATGTTATGCTGCAGAGTCGTAAGAAAACTTATGCTTACACAACGATGGTTGTCAGCAACTGATGTCACGAATGTTGAAGTTTCTTCGGGGTTGTGGGATTGTGGTCCATGAAACATTTCCATTCCTGACGTTTCGTCCAGAGCTACAATACACATCCTCATGACAGCGAGACTCACTACCGCCCTCAGTATTTCTGAGGATGTCCAGCGCAGCTCTGGACGAATCGCAGACGGTTGTATTCAAACGTGGCAGGCAGTATCCGGCCGCCTGCTACTACGTTTCAAATCAGGAGGCTGAGCTGAACGCGAACCGCGAGGCAAACGATCCGCGCTGACTTCATCCGCAAAATAATGACCCGAACGGTGAATTCTCCCACGTCCTGGAGAGTCGACCTCGAACGCTCGCAACTACACTGAACCATTCTAAGAATATCACACCATCTAAAACACACGGGCTGGTATCATCAACGTACGAAGCGTTGCGTTCTACCACTAGTGACATTTTAATACAGAGCAAAAAAGTAACAAGATATCAATGCTACGAAGAGAGATAATCAGTACCTTAATGATGGCTTTGTATCGTTTCATTATCAATCAACATGGATAAAACCCCTCCTCTTAAAGAAATTGTTACAGCACGAAGAACGGGTGTCGTACAAAATCTTTAACGGTTATATTACTCCTGAAAGTGCAAATATCGAACTTAGATAAAGGGTTACAAGAAACTGGAAGAGGAGAATGTGTCCACCTCGTAGAAGCCAAGTTTTTGTGAAGACGAAACATTCAGATATCTCGGCCACTGCAGGGCACAAAATTTAATTCAATGGTACAGCTATGAGTTTGTATTGCACCAGCGTTTCAATACCAATTTCCGCATGCAGCCAGCGATCGCCGTAGCCAATTAGAATGTCCAGTCTCGCTTCCCGTTCTAATTCTGAATACATTGCATGCTACGATCGTAGTGCCCCATTATCATTTCTTATATTGAAATGACCTCCGCATTCCAGCAGTCTAATATCAATATCCGCATGCGTTTTCCAATAATTATAGCATGAAAAGCCTTTCATCAAGTATACCATAACTAAGGCTTATAATTTGATGAGTAAATAACTCATACACCTGTTCCAGTACATTTTAACCGCTACATCGAAATTACACATCTAGTATTAAAGGACTATGATAAGCGCTTTAGATGCGATGGAAACTGTTTTGTGCTATTATAATTACTTTAACAACAGGACGTTTATCAGTGCAGAGTATGAATTAGGTTTATTTTCCCTTCGTAATACTGATATCCCGTTACTCTATCTCTGTTAAATTTTATTTTTGATACAATGCAATGTTTTTCATGAAAATCACATGGTCCACTATTTCTTCTGTGATCGAGTGTTAATACAAGCATGCTTTCGGCTGGATAGGAACGTTACTTTTCATAGAATTGACCTTTTGCCTGCTACTTGCTCACCTTGGAGGTCTGATGAGCCGTAGACAGAAGAATCACAGCCGGTATTGCATTAGGTTCCAGCAGTGGCGCTTGCTCACATCAGAGGTGCCTGCGTAAGTCTGTAGTTGATTCTTGTAAATACATACAGGGCGTTCATGAGGTAAATCGGTAACGAGCAATAGCATCCGTAATCCGGGATCCTACGGGCAATACACACACACACACACACACACACACACACACACACACACACAGAAACTCAAACTGACACTTCCTGCCACCGCCACAGTACGGCCGAGAGAAATAGTTACGA
This sequence comes from Locusta migratoria, assembly GCA_026315105.1. Classification (NCBI taxonomy): domain Eukaryota; kingdom Metazoa; phylum Arthropoda; class Insecta; order Orthoptera; family Acrididae; genus Locusta; species Locusta migratoria. The sequence goes on from CM048746.1 coordinate 341,033,569, forward strand.
TACCAACTTTCTGGCCTATTACAAGATTCCCGGTTACTGCGGGAATGCTGATTCATCAAAGTCAGTGATCTCCGTGTATCAACAGGACGTGATGGGAGGGTCCCATCACCTATATTGGTATTAGATTACACAATTACTCTACATACCATTACAGCTCTCCTGTGTGTCTACTAGGACAAATTGTCTAATTAATTAAGTTTCACAATTCTGAGAGGTCCATCCGTGAGAAGTTGACACTGAATGATGGAAAGAGTGAAGTGAGTAACATGGGTACTAAGCGAAACCGCAAAACATAATTTAGACCATAAATCAGTATGATCTGCAAACCACAAATTATATAAAATACTAGGAATAACAATTAAGAACAACTTAAATTGAAAAGAACACATAGAAAATCTTGTTGGATAGGCGTAACAAATGCTACGTTTCATTGGCAAATCATGTAGAAGGTGCGACAGGTCTACTAAGGAAATAGCGTACACATCATGTGTGAGTCCAGTTTTGGAGTATTGCTACCCATTGTGAGATCCCCACCAAGAGGGACTGATGAACCATTTAGAAAAAGTTCACAGGAGAGCAGCTCATTAGGAGTGAGAGTGTCACGAAAATGTTGGACGAGTTGGGGTGGAAATCATTAGGAGAAATGCGTTATTCGTTGCTGCGAGATTTGTTTGAGGAATTTCTTTCACCAATTTTTTCTTACGAATGCTGACATATTTCGTTAGCACCCACCTACGTAGGGAGACATGATCAGCGCAGTAAAATAAGAGAAAGATTTAAGAGTTCCTTTATACCGTGCGCTTCTACGTAAGAGAACGGCAGAGAAAAATCATAAAAGCTCCCTCTGTCATGCACTTTAGTGTGATTTGCAGAGTATTAATGTAGATATGGGTGTAGATGTAAACCTTGGTCCTTAATCCACTATCATTGAGACGGCAGTATTGAAAAAATTATGATAAATCGGTTGCATTTTTTTATTTACACAAGTACATACCGTCAAGCAGTTAATTTACAGTAATGTGTAAAAGTTGATTTCTGTCTTCTTTAAATTAATCAAGAATTGTATTTACTCCCAAAAGTTCAATGTTCAAATGTTCAAATGTTTGGTATGCTTAAGGGACTTAACTACGGGGTCATCAGTCCCCAAACTTACAAACTACTTATGAACTACCTACAAATAAGGACGGCACAAATATCCATGCCCGAGGGGGATTCGAACTCCCGACCGTAGTGGCCGTGCAGACCGTGACTGAAGCGCCTCAGTCCCCTCGGCCACCGCGGCCGGCCCAAAAGTGCAACTACAAAACATTACGTAACTGAAGGACATACAGATTCCACAGTTTTGCGCATAATAGTTCTCGACCGGGAGCGCTCACTTAGGTTCGCGGCTCTGCCGCGAACTAGTTCGTTGTTTTAGTTCGTTCGCGCCCAGCGGCGTGGTCTGCGCATGCAGGTGGAGGGAGAAGTTCCCCCCACCTAGCTGCTTCATGCGCTTGCTGCGTGAGCCACTAACGATATCACGCAAACCAAAAGAAACAGTTTGTGGATAATTTCTCGCGTTTAAGTTTAGAGTTATCTCTATATTTTGGCATTATGGGATTTATTAGTCAGATATTACTGAGTGCAGAATATTTCATAACAGAATTTATGTAGCACTGAAGTATGTAATCTAGCAGGCAGACGCTCACCTTGAAATGGCTTCCATCAGCAGTAGGCAAACACGTGATTTTTAATTCTGTGCGCGACCTATCGCGCATATTGTAGTTTGCGACGTACACGCATATTTTAGTTCGCGACCGGTAGCTGCGTGCCCTTCGCTATTTCCCGTCGGTCTTCGGAAAAGAATCCAACGAACTAAGAAGCGAGATACGTTTGGCATAATAGTTCGCAACCGGTAACGCATGTTTTAGTTCGCGAACTATCGCGCATATAGTTCTCGACTGATCGCGCATATTTTAGTTCGCCACCAGAAGATCTCCTTTTAGTTCGCAGCTCGGCCGCGAAGTAGGTCGCTCTTTTTAGTTCGTCAGCTCTTTTTGGCTTTTGCAGCCGCTACTATATTAGCGTTTTTAAATAATGATCAGTGTTGCCCAAGCGTGTGCTATTACTCGTATTTTTGGGCAATTAGACATCAAATACTTAAGCAAATAAACCAATTATTTACACGATTGGGTGATACAATGGTATTCAACTACTTTGCATACAGAGTACTCGTATTAAATATTATTTAGACACTGCTGCATATCTTAGAAAAGAAAATTTGTGGCAGTGAACTATGCAACTACAGCTGAACTGCATCTCAGCTCGAAATGACGGTAACTGTCAGAAGGGAATCACGCAGTTCAGCGCGCTCTCGCATCCTCTCGCTGTTCCCTGCCAGTCTTCTGAAAAGGAGCTAACGAACTAAGAGGGATCTGTGAACTAGTTCGCGTAGTTCGCCTGTGGAGCGCTCTTCCGAACTAGTTCGTTCGTGAACTACACAAGACTAATTCTTAATGAAATGCATCTTTAACCATCAGCCGTTTTATCAAATCCTTAAAAGCGACTAGTTTTGATCCAGGACCATCATCATAAATAATAAGGTATGAAAACAGTCTGGCTGAAAACAACAGGAGTCAGACTTTTTTTAATGCAGTTGTCTAACTGGTTTTAATACCTTTTTATCTATGATATTGGTCCTGCACCAAAACAAGTCGATTTTAAAGATTTAATAAACAGCTGATGGTTAAAGATGCATTTTATTAAATACATGACGGCTGTTAGCACTCACCAAAACTTTAATAATTTTAGCGGCGTGAATGTTCTTCACCAGAATTCAGAGATATTTCATGATAACTGTTGTGGCTTAAAGTCAGCGCGACACGCCAGAGGATCGAGAACGATCGTGGAGATGGCAGCGGACGACCGACAGCCAATCGCACGCCGGCGCCGCGCCTCTTGGGGGGACGAACTGTAGAAGCGCGCCCTCTACATGCAGCTATATCTAGGTCGACATGCGTCTGGACGAGCCTGTATGAACTCGGCTCCAAACTAGGCAGTCACTAGGACGTAGCGCAGCTAGTGTCGTACAGAAGACGACGCCGAGAGAAGTGAAGAACTTTATATGAGTATTTGGTGTAACTTTCAGTTAATAAAACTTGTTTTACTAATCTATATAGCTGTTGTAGCTGACCACGCTTCCTGCCAACAACCTTTCCTGAAAGCTATGCCAGGAACGACGACACAGAGGCTGACCAGGACGACAAAACAAATGCCGACGAGGCTGACTACAGCGATCCACATTGCGACTAGAAGTTAACTTACAGAGGCATCTGAAATTGCTGCCATTACGCTGCGCCATTATTTTACTTGTGAATTTCTATTACAGGGCTGCAGCATATAATTCTTTGTCAACTTTTCTTGCAAGGATTAGAGTCAATTTCTATATTTTTGCAATGTTTCTTCTTATTGTTGTTTTTGCAATACGTCATTCCCCACTAACACTGCACCTGTCAATGCGCGGCAGTTTCCTGCGTTCAATGCACAGAAATTAATACAGATGTTTCAATTTAAGACTCAACAAATTGCCTCTCTATTGTCAACCATGCAACAATGTCTGGCTGCACCGGTGCAACAAAATACGCAAGTTCGACTGCAGCAGCTAGCAACTACATTAATTCCGCTGATTCGCAAGTATGACGAGGCACAAGAGGAATAGACAGAATGATTGCAACAGTTTGAAGCCTACGCCACAAGATAAAAGGTATTGTCAAACTCCACATTTTACTGTCATGTATAGGCCCCCCAGTGTTCCGTCTTCTCAAAAAACTGTTTACTACCGCGAAGCCTAGTGAACTCTCTTATGATTCAGTTCTAGGAGCCCTCATAGCATATTATGAACAGCAAATCAATGTACTGGCCACTAGGTACCAGTTTTTTCAGTGAAGAAACGTGCAAACCAAACATACCGGCAGTGGATAACGTATCTTCAAGGTCTTACTAGAAAGTGTAAATTTAAGTATTCGTGTGGAGCTTTGTATTTAGATGTAATATTACGTGACACTATTGTCTATAATTTAACTGATGTCAGACTCAGGGAGCAGATTCTAAAAATGTCAAACGCGTCTTACCATCAAGTAGAAAAGATTTTGGAGCAGTATGATTCAGGTACCTCGGCATCGAAAAACTTTTATTCAATTCCGCTGTGTACTGTAACTACACCAGGTCCGCGTAAACAAGTTGAAAGACACAGAGTCCTGCCTAATAAGGAAGTAAAGTCTTGCCCAAAACGTTTCTCGTGGCACAAAAGGCAGAATTGTCCGTCCCAGTCTGAAAAATGCTGTGCATGCGGCAATGAAGGTCATATACAAACAGTCTTCTTACAGCAAAAGAAACGTAATTTGCCCTCCTGGCCCAAACAGCGACAAGACAGTAATTATTCAATAAATGCAGTATTTCCAAAACCTGTGGCTGCCCAACGTAACATCAAGGACACGGAAGTAGCACAAGTTGTACGCCAGGCCAGAAAAATGTTTTTCAATTTGTGTGTGAATAACATTTCTGTAATATTTCAACTAGACACAGGTGCATCAGTCACATTGCTCAGTCATAAAACTTATGAACAAATAGGATCGCCATGCCTTGCTCACGATAAAGCAAGGTTGACGACATACAATGGCAATGACATTCCTGTACTAGGTCAGTGTTCACTCCCTGCAGAATACCGTTCGGAAATGCACACAGTAACAATTCAAGTGCTTCAGTCTGACAACGGAGAGAATACTTTTGGTTTATATTCCTTTGATCTCTTTGGTTTTACTGTGCAAGACAATGTTTTAGATGTGAACAATTTTGATGTTAAAGACAGTGTAGACAAGTCGCTGAAGACTTTCCAGATTTATTTTCTGCTTCACTATTGAAAAGCTAAGGATTTCGCTACACACATTACTCTAAAGGAAAATGCCACACAAATATTCAAAGATATTTTGAACAACTTACAGCTCGGGTGCCATGTTGATCAAATTACTAGGACGACGTAGCTGTGTCAGGCCGTACCCCAGAAGAACACATTGAAAATTTGAGAAAATTATTTCACGTTTTGTCAGATACAGGTCTCAAGTGTCGCTTAGACAAGTGTGACTTTTTCAAACCGGAACTGTAGGTTCTAGGACACATGATAAACAATCAAGATGTGCACCCCTTGCAGTCACATTTTCTTACCATTCGCGAGCTGCCAGCACCAAATGATGTGAAAGAATTACAGTTAGTCTTGGGAAAGTGAACTTACTATATTAGGTTTTATTCCAAAGGTAACACAAATTGCAGACCATTTGCATCGGCTACGCCGTAAAAATGTTCGTTTTGTTTGGACAGGAGAATGCCAACGCACATTTCAACAGTTAAAAGATGCATTGCTCAGTGATCGAAGTTTGGTGCAAAAATGTTCAAATGTTTGTTAAGCTTGAGGGACTTAACTACGGGGTCATCAGTCCCTAAACTTACAAACTACTTATGAACTACCTACAACTAAGGACAGCACAAATAGCCATGCCCGAGGGGGATTCGAACCCCCGACCGTAGTGGCCTTGCAGACCGTGACTGAAGCGCCTCAGTCCCCTCGGCCACCGCGGCCGACGATGTTTGGTGCACTTCGATCCAGAAAAACCCGTTCTTTTGTATGTTGATTCGTCATCGTATGGTCTAGGTTCAGTGCTGTCTCATAGGCATTGGGATACGGACCGTCTGATAGCGTTTGCATCCAAACTTTTGACACACAATTTGAGAAGCAAGCTTTAGTAATTGTGTATGGTGTCACGAATTTCCATCACTATTTGTATGGGAGAAATTTTTATTTAGTAACTGACCACAAGCCTTTGCAGTCCTTGTTTCATGCGGCCAAGCCTATTCCTATTCACGTGCTATACAAATTGTACGATAGGCATTGTTCTTATCTCAGTATCAGTACGAGATTGTGTACAGTCCCACAACTCACCATGGAAATGCCGACACACTTTCCCGTCTTCCAATTGGCCCTGATAAGGACATTGATGCTTCTGAGACGTCCTTTTTACAGATAAATACACAGGAAGATAATTTGTTGCAATCCTTCCCGTTGGACTGGAGACACAGTCTAACGGTGTTGCGGCACGCTTCGAACGGACATTTAAGCAGCAGCTGCGCAAACTACGTTCGGAGCACTCACGGGAGGCAGCGTGGCAACTGTTCCTCGCCTCCTACTGTTCCTCGTATCCACGAGAAGGATCATCGCCGGCCGAACTTCTGCACGGCCACCGCCACCGCACCCAGCTCCACTTACTCCACCCACCGCGCCGCCCGGAGCAACAGCCGACGACGCACAAGTATCACTTCGCTCGGCGTAACCCAGTCTATCACAGAGTTTTCAGCGGTCGCAGACGGTGGGAGCGGAGCGAGATCATCAAATGTTTCGGTGCTCACGTGTTTGAAATTTCAGGACCTGACGGCGTAGTTCGCAGGCACCGCTGTCACATTTGTCCTTGTAGTGTACCCTGTGATCCTTTTGCGTTTCTCTCGGCAGATTCACGCAACACGCAGACCGCACGGCCTCCGACATCCGCGTGACCTCGGCGATCGCCCCCGTTGCAGATCTCGACAGCACCGAGGACCGACTTCAAAGAGCCCTCGGCGCCTCCACCTCTTCTCGAAATACCGATGGACCTCGACCAGCACGCCACACACCGTCCAACGCCGACGTCGCCACCGACGTCACCGTCTACGCCAGGGCCCCAGGTCGTGGACGTGGGCCCTTCGGAGGTTTTACTGGATGACGTTCCCTCGCGAGCTCAGGCCGGATGGCGGGGTCCGGCCGGTGGTCTGCCGTCCTCTGCAGGTACAGACTCCGGTCCATCACTACGTCAACGAGCCTGCCTCCTCCTCCGTTGTCGAGCTCCCTACACGACAATGGTCCGGCGCTATGGGGTGTGGGTTGGGGGAGGGAGAAATGTTGCGTAAAATCAGCGGTATACGCCACACACTTGAGATTGATCGTGAAGAAGGCAGCGGACGACCTGTAGCCAATCACACGTCGGCACCGCGCCTCTTTGAGGGAAAAACTGTAGAAGCGCGTACTCTACAAGCTGCTATATCTAGGCCAACATGAGTCTGGACTTGTCTGAACTAGGCTCCGAACTAGGCAGTCACTAGGACTCAGCGCAGCTAGTATCGTACAGAAGACGACGCCGCGACAAGAGAAGAAATTTATATGAGTATTTGGTGTAACTTTCAGTTAATAAAACGTGCATTACTAGCTGTTGTAGCTGACCACGCTTCCTGCCAACAACCTTTCCTGAAAGCTAGGCCGGACACGAAGAAACAGAGGCTGATCACGACGACAAAACAATAACTATTGTGCCAGCTTCATACATAACATGATAGACCAAAAAGAAATGAGAATTAAGTGGACATACGTTTAATGAATCAGATGTGTTGTGTGGGTAGGGAAAAAATTATAATTCTGTGAAGAGAGAAAGAAGAAACAGAAAGAAGCATACATTCGCAAACACAAGAAACGATATGAAAATACAAATACACAAAGACGTATATCGACTGGGAGAAAGAAGAAGAATGAGAAATTAATTAAGTTGGTCTGAGGAAGATGTAGAGAGAGAGAGAGAGAGAGAGAGAGAGAGAGAGAGAGAGAGAGAGAGAGAGAGAGAGAGAGAGACAAGTTAATCTAGTCTTAGGCCAGGATGTGTTAGAGGGTAAATTTTGATCTTTGCAGTGGGACTTGTGGTAGGTGTGAGATACAGATTCCACTTGTGGCGTTTCTCTAGGGACCTTGGCACAACACGTACGATTTTGGTACATCCATCTAGCAGCAGTGCGACACAACTGAGCAAGTAGGAACTTGCCCTCTAAATTTACATTGTGAAATGAATAGGAAGATCAAACCAGTGTCGCGTGTTGCGGACATTGGTGCCTATTGCTACCGCTAAACATTTAGTCGTCAATCTGGGTGCGTTGTTAGGGTATAGCAGTTCACAGTGCTTTCGCATATTGCCATAGTTGATCTGTTGTAGCACAGGGCTATGAATCGCGTGGCAGTCGTTGTGCAGTTATCGACCAGACGTATGAAAAGGCGAAAGATCACGAGGGCAGGAAAGCCGAGTCAGTAATGTAGTTCGATTCGAGCCAAAATTGACTTGGAAGATGCCTGCCAAGTGTGGTCGCACATTACACATCTGCACTGCGGTCGTCGGCACGCTCCGAATGTATCACAGGATAACAGGCTACATTACTTCGGAAATGTAACACTAGTTGGATTAGCGTACCGTCAGTGTCTACCACACTATCTCCGTCTTTCGTGATAGAGAAGGAGGAACGTGATCGGAACAACATTGTTTTTATCGTGTCGAATAGCACCACTACGATGGTCGCACTAGAGTCTGGAGTCACTCTAGTGACACACTACTGAACTGTTACTCTCTGCATCACCATACTGGTCTGCACCAGGTATTAAGGATTTGTGGCTTAATTGGCTTCCACTTCCGAACCCCGCAATTATTCATAGCCTTTACACCAAGCATTTAGTGCTACATCTCAGAGATGTAGCTAGCGTTTCTTCTGTCATATGAGTTCTTAACCTGCTGACGTCCACAATGCAGCACCATACTGAACGACCAAACGTTGCACGCGGTGTTGTAGCCGTCTTCGTCTCACATGGATGTGCCTCGCTGCCTGGGTCCCCTATTATCATCTCTTGCCTATCGAATTGTCTGGTAGATGGCTGCGGAATATCTAGCCGGAGACACTGCATCCTCTGCTACACGTCAGCTTTGGCAATATGGACTGCCACTCTCCAGCAACACATACGGAGACTCTCTGATTTCAATGCACAGCCGTGTAACTGCGAATACTGCCAAAGTGGGCAGCGTGACTTTCTTCTTTCAACGTAGGGCTGTATGCTCAGTCATTTTATCTTTGTACAAAGGGCGCCGAATCAGTTTCGCTGTGACACTTGCGCTCCTTCCTGGTTTGACATACTGGGTGCTCATTGGTGTAAAAATCTTGTAGAGATATTTTTGGGCTTGTAAAAATCCTGTCTTTTTATCACAAACTGCTTTCATAAGAAACTAACATTTTTATGGATGATAGTTAAGAACGAATAAGTTACATTATTAAGATCCGATTGACGTGTTTAGATCCAATAAAGTATGAAACTTGTTGATATTTCATCTGGAATCCTTGCTCTGGTTATTAACAACATGTAGAGATGAATATGTGGTTTAAGGTCATTGGAAGTTGACAGTAAATGGATTTTAATATTAGGTGTACAATAACCTACGAAAATCCGTATTTTGGAATGAATATATTAGTCATTAGTAATAATGGTCATGTATTTATTGGAACCATAGATTTAATAATACATTTTTCAAATAATTTAAAAAATAATGTCAAAATTATTTTACAAATCGTTAATGTCTTTATTTATTTGTTTGGAAAATTGATACAAATTAATCCGTGCCACATAAGTCATTTAATTACATTCCTGTTGTATCCCATTTTCGCTTACTGCTGTTACTTCACATGACCATAAATTTACACGACCTCGAATTTCTAGTTGTAATCATCGTGTATGTTAATAAATTACATAATCTGTGCGTGGCAATAATGTGTCAATGGAAGAATTCATTAGGTTCTTCTATGACAAACGTATTTGTCGGTAAGTTCCCAGAAATGTTTTTTTTTAATTGCAATTAGTCGTTTATTCCGCAGTTTCAGCCCCTGTTGTTATTCATCTACGATCTTTATAATTTTGATTAGCTTCGTTGTATTGCTTCAGGGGACGCTAATCGTTTCTTCAATTGACGACATTTTTCACTGGATGATGTTTTGTGACTCGCACCAACGGCTTATCAGATTTAATAAAAAACAGTGGGATTACTGATAGAGAGTTGGGGCTGCGTAAATTTAGGACCCTTTGAAATACAGCATTTAAACTGTTTTCTCTATTAATAAACAACATGTTCTTATACAAATGTAACTATGGAAAATGTAACTTGTCTTAATATTGACCTACCTACATATGAACTTAAAATGATGGAAAACAGATCATATGAATACAGCTTATGATGTTCTCTCTTTTTACAAAATGTTCGTAAGTATTTTTAAGATAATTTCTGAAAAATGAAGTAACAGTGTAGTTTCAAAATTAGTTACTTCCGCAGTAGCCGCGATGGAGTAGCCGAGCGGTCTAAAGCACCTCGCTGCGGAGCGCGCGGTTGCTCGCCGTGGAGGTTCGAGTCCTCCCTGGGGCATGGGTGGGTGTGTTTGTCCGTAGGTTAGTTTACCTAGGTTTAAGTAGTTTGTAAGCTACGGACTAATGACCACGCAGTTTGGTCCGATAGATTTACAGACTTTTGAACATTTGAACTTCCACAGTAAACACATAACTGAGAGCTAAGATATCAACCTGAATCCTTGTGTCGTAAAGAGGCTGCCATTTTGTACTCGTAATAACGCTCTCTCTTAGTACTAATCAGTATGAGACAATCTATGTCGACCGATAAGGAAATAATAAGAATGTTCTACAGTTTTATTATTTTAGACTGAAAAAATCTTTTATTGAAAATATATTTATATAAACATTTTAAGAAATCGTGTAATTGAATCGCCGACGTAAACTGATCATACTTGAAACAGGAATGAATATTACCATGTGAACTATATCTTCGTAACGATTTGATGCCCCTCACTATGGTGAGAATTTAATATCTAGATTTTTATACTAGAGTTCTGTATGTATGCACATGTTTGTGTGTCAGTATGTGTAAGTGTGTGAGTCTGTGTGTGTGTGTGTGTGTGTGTTGGTATGTGGGTGTTGGTGTGTGTATGTGTGTGTGTGTTGGTATGTGGATGTTGGTGTGTGTGTGTGTGTGTGTGTGTGTGTGTGTGTGTGTGTGTGTTGGTATTTAGGTGTGTGTGTGTGTGTGTGTGTGTGTGTGTGCGATGCGCGTGTGTGTGTGATAGAGAGAGAGAGAGAGAGAGAGAGAAACCAACCACACAGTCTGATATCGCGCACTGACCTGTATTCATTGGCGACTGTGTCCCTTACAGCAGAGTAGAACTGTGGATATGACATACAATGTTACGAAGCAAACAGCACACAGAAACATCACACAATTTAGAATTTATAAACGGCAGTATTTATTGAAGTTGTAAGATTTTCTAGCAAACACCAATGTAATTAATAATATTAAGGAAAATTGCGTCATTAGCTGATACGAGACTGTATTCTGTCTTTGTTTGATTGGTAATAAAATGGGATTCCTTCAAGACATCGTTTGTTTATCGGTAGAATTCGTTCAGTGTAGCATGAAAAAACATCATTGAACCTTGACTATTAACAAAATTTACACTTCACCACATGATCAGGATTGCCTTGATTTTAATGTTATGAAATCTGATAGGCAGTAGCATTTACTGTCTAAAGTAACAGTATTTCGTATAGCTTCCAAATTTCGGTACGGTGGACTTCTCGTATAACAACATTCCGCTCTCTGCTGAAAATAATTTCAACTAGCTTCTGCGAACGGTATTAAAGCATGCTAGAACATTTTTATTTCTACATTGGTGTGAAGTGGAATGTGAAGCGTCCAACATGTTTTTTCTCAGTTCCGAGTTGTTTTATGCTGTTTTCTTAGCCGAGTATTTATACGGATGTTGAGTGTTTTATGATAGTTTATCTGATATATAAAAGCAACGTACGCACACTCATATGAATGTGTGTAAGAGAATTTCGAACACATAATTGGCAGTCTTAATAGTCCGCTTGTAAAATTCCTAATTTCGTTACTGAAGTTCTTTATTTTGCGATACCAGAAATAAGTGACTACTATGTTTGATATTTCGCATTTAGTTATTTTCATAGCAATCAGTTGTTACTGCCAGACATATGATTTTAATAAGATCTAATTCATGAAGCAATTTCAGGAGCACTTTTCAATAGAGACTGAAACTTTATTAGCTGCACATCTTTCTAGACTCCTGAATATGTATGAAGTGAAAGCGGTCAATTGAATCAGCTTTCATTTATCACCATCATTTAATTCCATTACTCAACGTTAACATATGTGCAGGCGAACACTTAGTCACCTAATTCAGTTTGATGTGAAGGAAGGTGAAGATTTATGTTTTATTTAATTAATGTACCTTGACGATGTAGTTCGCTCCCTACCCACGCCTAGTGGGAGAATCTGGAAGGATTTACTAGTTTACTGCATTAAAAATTCACTCCAGTAGCCGCCGGAGAAGTTCCGACCTAAGTACACTCTCAATACTAACTTAATTCTCTATATGTTGGAAACCCCCCTTTGCCCCACTATCAGCTCGTCTGAAAATTGGCTGAATAGAGTGAATTGTAGAATGAAAAGAATATGATCGACAAATAATAAAAATATTTTCCCTGCTGCTAGGCGTGTCGCGATAAAATGTTTTCTCTCTGCAGATATTAAAGAGCCCTGTTGAAAACCGTCGCGCTATCACGGTTAGTAAGATCTTGTGCCATACGTGCGTCCACAGACACCTTAATCAATGAATCTTAAAAGGACCCCCACTTTTTCCGACTATGTGTGCTTGGGTCGACATCAGATCACCAAGTGCTCGAAAGTACTGGCTTAAATCTCGATTAGCATTTCATTCGTTCTCTTTGTAAGCCATTAACTTTTATTTTAGAAGCAACTTGGGCCGATGCTGAATAATTTGGTACTAATGAAACTGTTAAGTTAATGTCCGTGCACTATTAATCACGTCTCACCTCGCTCTGCACGCCCGGTGGATTAATAACTCTTTTAACGTCGTTATCCATTGCGCCACAGTAATTTCTTATGAATGTTTCGTACTTGCGAGCGCAGACTTAGAATTTGACCGGTAAGTATGACACATTCGCCGATCTTGGGACGCATTACAGCCCGTATTTCACAGGCAAGGAGTAAATGGTATGCTTTGATGTGTTCGTCCCTGTCAGAATTTCAATAGGAGAGCAAGGGGCGGAATGATTCACAAGTTAACATTCCTATGGGGAATATAGTTTCGAATAGATTCAGAAAAAAATTGCATACTACTTTTCAATTTTGAAATATTTGGACACAACGACTTCCTCCGTAAACACATCTTCTTTTCCAACTACCACGGAAGTGGAGTTCCGGTGCATTTTCTGTCCAGCTACTGATTTCCATCAACCTCTGCTAATCCTTGACCAAATAAAAGTAGATTTGATTCTCCTCTCAAAATTAGACCCTCACCTGCTATGCCATGAATGTACAATTTCTACAGAGCAGGTAAAACTACTGTGATTACGACTTCGCCTTACAGATTGCAACTAATATCTTCAGTCAATAAGTCCGAAGAAATGTTCCCGAAAAGAAGAATATATGGGAATGTTATAGCCGTTCCAGTGAAGTTTTTCTGAACTAGCCTCGCACACTGCAGTTGACGAAGATGAAGAAGATGCAGGATGCCTCAGCTACTTCAAACCTTACAAAATTACTAAAACGGGAAGATGTGGCTTGGATGCTTAGAATGTCTCTATTGAGCTCTGAAATTGTGCACGGAAACTGAAGAATGTGGTTGCGAAACGTATGTATAAGGTAGACGTTCTTCTAAGTAATAGCAAAACGCCGTGAATTATAACCATATTAGCTACTTGAAATTTCTATTCCATTAGGTTCGATCACAATCTTTTAAGAAAATAAGAACTTTGCACATGGAACTTCAGAGGATATGGAACATTGATTTCAAATCAGAATAAATATTATTGTTGGCAAAAAAAAAAAAAAAAATTAAAAAAAAAAAAAATAAATAAATAAAAAATAAAAAAAGTAAATAAATAAATAAATAAATAAATAAATAATAACAAAAAAACAATAAATTTTATCCGAAATACGAGTCCTTTTCTTCTTATTCCACACGTTATTTGCTAACATCCACAATTTTAAAGTAATAAATGATAGACACGTCAACTCCAGCCTACCGCAAATTTGTCTCTATCACCAAGAAGCGTACCCCACTCAAGTTTTTTGCCAAGTAGATATTCACCATCGACATTATTTCATATTCTCAAGCTTCCGTAACTATTTTTGATAAGTAAGTGGTGCATCCATTATCTGTCAGTGATAATTGGCAACACCTGCTCCTCCTTTTCTAGCAAGTGAATGAACCCCAACACTGAGATCCTGCGTCTGGATTTGAAACGGCAGAAACTGGGTCGTTAGGCCAACAATTATCCACGGTCAGCGACGAAGGCACAAAAGCTTACTGAACTATAGATAAGTTGAAGATTACATCATCATCATCATCATCATCATCATCATTAGAGACTGATTATGCCTTTCAGCATTCAGTCTGGAGCATAGTACCTCTAATAAAATTCCTCCATGGTCCCCTATTCGATGCTAACATTGATGCCTCGACTGATGTTATGCCTTTTACTTCAAATCTTCTTGGTCTACCTCGACTCCTCTTACCCTCCACTGACGAGCTCATGAGTCTCTTAGGTAACCTAGCTTCTCCCATGCGTGTAACATGACCCCACCATCTGTCTGTTCGCTCTAACTGATTCATCTATGGTGTTCATTACCAGCTTTTCTTTGATTTCCTCATTATGGACACCCTCCTGCCATTGTTACCATCTATTGGTACCTGCAATCATTCTTGCTACTTTCATATCTGTAACCTGTATCTTATGAATAAGGTAACTTGTATCCACCCAACTTTCACTCCCATACAACAAAGTTGGTCGAAAGATAGAGCGGTGCGCTGCTAACTTCCTTCTTGCAGAAGAGAGTAGTTCTAAGCTGAGCACTCACTGCATTAGCTTTGCTGCACCTCAATTCCAGTTATTTCGCTATGTTGCCATCCTGTGAGAAAATACATCCCAGGTACTTGAAACTGTCTACCTGTTCTAACTTTGTTCATCCTATTTGGCAATCAATCTTTTTGAATCTCTTTCCCACAGACATTACTTTCGTTTTGGAGATGCTGATCTTCATATCACAATCCTTGCACCTCTGATCGAGCTCTGAAATATTAGTCTGCAAACTTTCAATCGAATCGGCCATTACAACTAAGTCGTCCGCATATGCGAGACTGCTTATTTTGTTTTCACCTACTTTAATCCCACCCTGCCAGTCTACTGGTTTCAACATATGATTCATGAATAGTATGAACAACAGTGGTGACAGGTTACAGCCTTGTCTAACCCCTGAAACTACCCTGAACCATGAGCTTAATTTACCATCGACTCTAACTGCTGCCTGACAGTCTACGTAAAGCCCTTGAATTGCCTGCAGAAGTTTGCCTCCTATGCCATAATCTTGAAGAACTGACAGTAGCTTCCTCCTAGGAACACGGTCATAAGCCTTTTTACCAGATCTATGAAACATAGATAAAATTCCCTGTTCCACACATAGCACTTTTCCATTACCTGCCGTAATCTAAAGATCTGGCCCTGACAACCTCTAAGAGGCCTAAACCCTCACTAACTTGTCCTCAATTAATACTCGCACTCTCCTTTCAACAATACCTGAGAAAATTTTGCCTACAACGCTAACTATAGAGATACCTCGATAGTTGTTGCAATCTTTTCTGTTTCCATGGTTGAAAATTGGTGTGATTACCGCTTTCGTCCAGTCTAATGGAACTTGTCCGATTCCCACGCCTTTTCGATTATCCTATGTGACCATTTGAGACCTGATATTCCACTGTATTTGATGAGTTCCGGCCTAATTTCATCCACCCCAGCCGCTTTATTGCACTGTAATCTACTGACCATTTTCTCCACTTCCTCAAATGAAATCCTGTTTCCATCGTCGTTCCTATCCCATTCTACCTGAAAATCTGATACATCATTGAACGTTTCGCCTACATTGAGCAATTCTTCAAAATATTCCCTCCATCTGCCCAAGGCATCCACAGGATTGACTAGTAGCTTTCCTGACCTGTCCAAAACACTTGTTAATTTCTTCTTCCTTTCCTTTCGAAGATTGCTAACTATGTTCCAAAATGGTTTTCCCGCGGCTTGGCCCAGAGATTCTAGCTTGTTTCCAAAGTCTTCCCATGATTTCTGCTTGGATTCTGTAATTATCCGTTTGGCTTTGTTTCTTTCTTCAACATAACTTTCTCTGTCTGACTGATTTCTAGTATGGAACCATTTTTGATATGCCGTCTTTTTCTTTTTACAGGCTGCCTTGACTGTGTCATTCCACCAGGTTGTCTGCTTCTTCCTACCTTTACCCACTACTGTTCCAAGACATTCTCTAGCTGCTTCCAGTAGTGTGTCCCTGTACCTCGACCATTCTTCTTCCAGTGACTGTAAATCATTGCATTCAACTAACCGGTACCTTTCCGAGATCATTGTAATGTATTTTTGACTAATTTCCTTGTGTTGAAGTTTCTCCACTCTTATCCTTCTACACATGGACCTGACTTTCTGCTCTTTTGGCCTCACAAACCCAATTTCACTGCAGATTAAATAATGATCAGTATCATCAAAGAACCCCCTGAAAACACGTGTGTCCTTGACTGTCTTCCTGAATTCCTGGTCTGTTGTTATATAGTCAATTATAGATCTGGTTCCCCTTCCTTCCCACGTATAGTGGTGAATGTCCTTATGCTTAAATAATGAGTTTGTGATAATTAAGCCCATACTGTAACAGAAATCCAAGAGCTGTTTTCCTTTCATGTTGGCCTCCATATCCTCTCCAAACTTACCCATAATCTTTTCATATCCTTCTGTTCGATTTTCTATCCTGGCGTTGAAATCGCCCATGAGTAAAACACTATCCTTATCCTTCATTCTAACAACTACACTACATCACTAAGTGCATTGTAAAATCTGTCCATCTCATCTTGATCTGTCCCTTCACAGGGAGAATACACTGCCACAATCCTAATTTTCTTACTGGAGATGGCAAAATCTATTCACATCAGTCGTTCATTTACATACCTTATTGCAATTATGCTGGGTTCGATTGCTTCCTGATGTAAAATCCTACACCCCAATGTGCTCTTCCTACTTTAACTCCTAACAGGTAGACCTTGTATTCTCCGACTTCGTCCTCTTTCTCTCCCCTTACTCTAACATCACTAACAGCTAAAACATCTAACCCCATCTTACTTGAAGCCTCCGCCAGCTCTACCTTCTTCCCATTGTAATCCCCATTGATATTAATAGCTCCCCATCTCATTCCAGATTGTTTGCCAAGTCGTATCTGAGGAGTCCCTGGTCTGTCATTTAGAGGTGGGACTCCATCACCTCCAAAGGTCCGAGGCATTTTGCTCTGATTGTTGCCAGAATGATATTGAAGTACCTGAGGAGCAGTTTGCTAGCCTTACTTGCTCAGGGCCCCACTGGGTTTTACCCCTAACGGTTGAGGGACTAACCGGTGGACTCGGTAGTCTTTGCCGTCTGAGCACAAAGGTGGCCACGACTCAGAATATGTCCGAGATGCCCAACCTTTTTCCAAAGTATCTGGTATCCCAACTCTCAGGATCACTTACTTGGCCACTCATACGTCGCCCGTGGTTCATGAACTAGGACATGACTACAGGAACCCACGCCATGAACCACGAAGATTACATTAAAAAATAATAATAATAAAAAGCCGTAACCAATACTTGCAACACAGCGTAGTAAGACTAAATTAATAGTGTAAGCATTACGTAAACGAGTTTTTCATTTTATTTGTCTGTGAAATGATGTGATACAGTATTAAATATAACCAAATTATTCAGTTAGCTTACAGTAATTTACGAGTTTTATTTTGCTAAATATCATAAGCAAATTGTTGCTAAGAAATGCCTTGGAATTGCAACTAACTTACGCATGATGTGTTACGCAGATTGCAGAGTCAGAAGGCAATAAAAGTTTATTGTCTCTAAGAATTCGCATTACGTTATCTTTTACTAGAAGAAAAGAAAAGCCTGCAGCTGTTTGCAGCTACTCACTGAGGTGGTTGGTGGGCGTAGCACGGCGGTCGTAAGCACTCGTAAGAAGTCCATCCAGGATCTGAAGCTGGTCCATTCTGGCGCATAATCTAACAACAAAAAAGGAAAAATATGTACATAGACAACTCCATAATTATTTATATATTAGAAACAAAGGCAAATAACGAAAACTTCGTTAAAAACAATCTTATTTCGTCTATAATGGTGGAAGGGCTCGCGACGTGCTCATCATATTTACGATCTGAATCATAAGACTATGTCATAATTGAATTATTAACACACGACGCCCTCCAGTTAATAAGTTAAAATATTTTCATGTGTGTGTTACACAGTTTCCATAGTCCGAAAGAAATTATTTTCAGTAATCGTTAATCATAGGTTATGGTCTATATTTATTGTTCCCATTAACGATTTTGCGAGTGCCACTAGACGTCGATAAATTGTTGATGTACAGTGTTGGTTAGCCATTACACTGTGCGTCCATTCCCATTAATTAGAGTAGCTGGTTCATATGTATGTAGCTCTCATCCATCTAAAATATACATTTTTATGCATTTTCAAATAGCACTTCTATTTCTGAACTGAGTTTCAATGGTCTCTTGTTGAAATATAACCTGTTCTCTTGAAAGTAAAAAATATTTCGAGAGCTGTTCGCATCACATATACAAGACACTTGTTAATATGTTTTTGTAAAATCTGTAGCATTTGTAAAAGCAATCTTCAAGTTATAGTATTATCTAGTTCAATAGCTGACGTAATGTTAAAGTCAACAGATAATATCGTGAAAGTATAACACATATGCGCATATCTTCTTCACCAGACGAATAACTTGTTACTGCTAAAGGTCTCACGATTGCCATGATGGAATGGCCGTGCGCTCTAAGAGCGCGTTTTCGCCCTGTCGGAGCTTCGAATCCTACCTCGGGCATGGGTCTGCGTGTTGTCCTTAGGTTACTTTAAGTGCGTATGTAAGCCTAGGGACTGACAACCGCATTAGATAAGTCCCATACATTCACAAACATTGTGATTTACTTGTTGTCATTATTATGATTAAAATACCTTAACCATTCTATTATGACATTCGCCACGGTGTTATTATAAAACAAAGAAGAAATAAAGTGACAATAAGAAGGTCATAGTATACAGACAGTCCTAAGATTTCTTTAATTCACTGCTTGTCTCTTCCGCACAAAATTTTTTGAATGTTGGCGTTGCACATCTCTAACATTGTGTTCCTTTACTTTACTTTATCGTGTCCGCACTATTTAAAGGTTATCGGCCCAGTACTGGGCTACGTCTATTCCATTAGTATTCGCGAGCCACAAATCTTCGAGAGTACACCGGTGTGGACATTTTTCACATGTAAGAAGGTGTTCCATATTTTGACTTTCTCCACAGTCACAGTTTATATCGGTTTGGTCGATTATACCCCACTTAAGCATATTTACTTTTACTGGGGCGACCCCCGTTCTGAGCCTATTCAAGGTTCTCCAGGTTTTAAAATTTAGGTTTTGACCGGTCCACTGAACTGGGGGGAGAGGGAAATTTTCAGGCGGTTCGTCCTGGACAGTTACAAGGAAACTTCTCCTAGACTTCAGTCGTGTCTCTGGAGGTCGAGCTCTGTAGAGGACATGCCGCTCATCTGCGAGTTGTTTTACTTTCTCTACATGTTCTAAAGCGTTTCTGCGAGCTGTGGGATCTGCAAAACCAGCTGCCTTGTACAAGAGTCTGACCGGCGTTGGTTTCATGCACCCTGTCATTGAGGGCCACATCTACTTGTTTCGTGTGAGCGCATCTATTCCATACAGGGCACGTATACTCAGCCGTTGAGAAACAGAGCGCCTGTGCCGTTGTTCGTAGCACACCGGGACATGCACCCCATTTGCTACCCGTTAGCTTTCTAAGTATATTATTTCTCGTCGTTATTTTCTGTCTCGTTTTGATGCAGTGCTGTTTATAAGTTAGAGACCGATCCAGAATTACGCCAAGATATTTAGGGTGGTCTGTGTGTTCTAAGGTGTTCCCATTCCACGTAATTTGGAGTTTCCGTTTGGCTTCTTTCGTGCGAAGGTGGAAAGCGCAAACTTGAGTTTTGGAAGGGTTGGGTCTTAAGGAATTTTTATTATAGTACGCAGTCTAAGAGCATAGAACAGATTCTTATTCTGTCTTCTCCGTTAATCCATCTTGATGTGAGAAAAACACTAATAGCACTCAAGACTATACCCACAAAGAAAACAACGACTGCAGAGCCGTTCTCTGAGTGTTGGACAGTGATCGCGGAAATTTATGGCAGTATTTTTCAACCTTTTGGAACATGTAGTCTCTTTTTCAACTAAAATCGCCCTGCACTCCCTCTGGACCTTAATAAAAGTATGTCACCATTTTGAAAGGCCACCGCTTAGCTATTATCACTGGTGAAAAGAGTTTACTTAAAGACGGAGTAGCGCCCATTTATATCATAATTAGCCAATATTTTTGTTTGTACTTATACTACAACATACACGGTGAGTAACCTAACATTTGCACCGCAAATATTGCGGAAACGGAAAGTGCGATTGATGTGCGGTTTTCACATAATGGATTGGTGGTCAGGGGCACGTATTTTTAGCCAACTAACAGAGTGTAATATTACTTAGAAAGCGTTTTATTAATGCAAACGTACAGTTTTTTAAATGAAACAATGGTTGTTTCTATCATGCACTGGAATTTTTGACACAAGCTGTGTAGAATAAATTTTGAATGACATTTTTATCACGTTTAGTTTGGCAGCTACAACCGTTCAAATTTTCGGGGCGGAGGCTGCGAAAGCGTAGATGACTGGCCAAGTAGCTAGCCCCTGGGGCACGGCCCACTGTATCATGACCACCAGCCAGATAGCTACGCTGTCGTAGCCTCCACCCCCAAAACTCTGAATGGTTGTAGCTGCCAAACTAATCGTGACAAGAATGTCATTCAAAATTCTTTGAACACAGCTGGTGTCAAACATTTCAGTGCATGATAGAAACAAACAATGTTCCGTTTGAAAAATTGTATGTTTGCATAAAAATACACTTCGTAAGTATTTTTACAATCTGATTATTGGCTAACAATACGAGTCCTACACTACTAGTCCATTCTGTGAAAACTCCACATCGATCTCACTTTCCGTTTCCGCAATATTTGCGGTGCAAGTGTTAGGTGATTCACCAAGTATTAGCAGACTTTTAACTACGAACGGATCCTGGTCCTACCCGAAATATGGGAATCGATTAATTAACTTCTTCAAAGGTGTTAAGTGACCTGAAATTAATGCTCAGCGAATGCTCCAAACGTGCACTGCACGGCTTTAACGTGCGAAATACTGCTCTCCTCAAAGACTCTTAAAGCACGTCACTTCTTCACGTCAAACTTGTGCGAATCGTTTCAACCTTGCATGAAAGTAGGTGAATGGAATAAGGTAGAAAATGGAGTACTTTCTGTCTACTAATCAGTTATCCGTTATCGAAATATCACGGTTAAAAGTGCAGCTAAATTTAAACCATTCTAGGACTCACTGGACGCACTCATAGTGGCTGACTTTAAAACTGACCGTATTTAGTCAGGTAATTTACGTTACGTTGTTAATTGCAGTAAGTTTTTCACCCGTGTCGATTAAAACATCTGATCAATTTGTATAGAGTAAATGTTGGATTCCAGAATGAAACATGCTCCGGTAACAGCAAAATAATGTCTTGACATATCGCGATTTCTTCCGAGCTAACGCAGGAAGCTTCCGATTCCCCATCTCTCGAGGGGGAGGCGACGCTGCAACAGCAAGCACAATTCAGTGGGAATACCTGCGCCAGCCGCGGACTGAGGCGCTTGTCACGGTCTGCACGGCCACTACGGTCGGGGGTTCGAAACCCCCCTCGGGTATGGATATTTGTGCCGTCCTTAGTATTAGCTAGTTCGTAAGTAGTTTGTAAGTTTAGGGACTAATGATCCCGTAGTTAAGTCCCATAAGCTATATATATATATATATATATATATATATATATATATATATATATATATATATATATATATATATATATATATATTTTGGAATACCTGCATCCTAAACTTCAGTGCCATAGAGCTGAATGTTGCACGACACTAGGAATGTTGTCATTATGTCATGCCCAAATGAAGACAAGGCATTGCGATCTGTATATATAACTTACACAATTAGTCGATCACGGGCAATGACTCTTTCTTCTGTGCAGAGGAATTCCTATGCCCTAACTCTTACGGGAACGGGTTACAAATCCTCAGAGTTTGAGGAATAGTGGCCAATGAAAGGTTGACAACTATTATCTAGCGGGAGGCGTCTTTGATTAGTCCTTACAGGTGTAGTCATCGCTGTGTCCCCTATGGTGTAGGGGTCAGGGGCAGCTGCCTCGAAGCAGGAGACCTGGGTTCGAATCCCAGTTAAATACACATTTTCAACTTTACTCATTCCCTGTTAATGTCACACCTTCCATCAATATTGTGATTCATATGCGATTTTTCTTTCTTCTCTTTAATTAACGTTGTACTCTAAATCTTCACAGTTATTGGATCGCCGGCAGCAGTGGCCGAGCGGTCTGCGGCGCACCAGTCACGTTCTGGACGGCCACAACGGTCGGGAGTTCGAACCCCCTTCGGGCATGGCTATTTGTGCCGTCTTTAGTATTAGCTATTTAATAAGTAGTTTTAAAGTTTAGGGACAGATGACCCCGTTGTTAAGTCCCATAAGCTCTACAAACATGTGAAAATTTGAATTTTTTGGTATTGGTTCAAGACAAGATGGAGGAAAATCAGTGTGGGTTTCGGCCACTTTTGAGGCTTTCAGCACCATTCAAGATCTCCTCTCTGTAACTAAACTCGCACAAGACTAGCTGGGAGACCGTTGAAGGCGACATTAGGGGGCGTTCATATATACTGGCCCACGTTCTTCGCCAGAGATATGCATGGATGAGCTAACCCTACTCTTAATTTGGCCCTTGTACCAGTGAGTAGCATTTCCACCAATGGGTAATGCAGTAGCAGCGGTCGTAGACAATATCCGAAGTAGATTGCCGTAATGCATTGAACTTCTATTTACGATGGAATGCAGGCTTACTGAAAATTTATGAGTCGTTACTGGTAATTGGTTATCTGACAAATAAATTCGAACATACCAGTTATGTTTATTGGTAAAGACTCTGTAACAAAAAGAAGAAATATTACACTTTTTCCCTACAATAATTTCATGAAAAACACACGGGATCCGAAGATTTCGTCACTATGCCTGACACCCGTACAGTTTCCTGGCGATCTAGTGGTCTATTACGTCCCTGCCTACAGCATTAGTTATCCATTTAGAAATCGGACTCAATAAACTAACTTATACTAAAGACAACACAAACATCCATGCCCGACGGAGGATTCAAAACGTCGACGCGGGAGGATGCGCGATCCGACACGTTGCGCTCCAGACCGCTCGGCTACTCCCGCGCGTCGGTCATTAGTTATTAGGTTTACAAACTACTTACGCTAACTTAAAGTTACTTATGCTAACAACAACACAAACAGCCATGCCCGAGGGAGGACTCGAACCCTCGACGGCGAACGGCCGCGCGCACCGCAGTTTGGCACCTTAGTGCGCACGCGTATTCTTCCGCGGCCCGAAGGCGTCCGAATACACTTTGAGAGCATACATTACTTCCAATAGAATAAAAAGCACGCTTGGAAGCCTAGATCGTTATATGGGATATTTATACCATACAACTGCTCGTCATGTAACTGCATTTTCTTCCATTTGCCAAAAATATGCTGGGGCTTGTACAATTATTTCCATAAAATGGTGAGGATTGACCTTACTATTTCAATCAAATCACCAATAAAATCATACGTAAAACCACTGGTAAAATAACTAACTGGACCACTGTTAATATCATTGCTGGAAGACAGAGGCGTGTTCCACAAGTCATCAGTAAACTTATTATATCATCACTCAATTTAGCAATGATTTTGTCACTGATTTTGTTAGTGATTTTATCAATGGTTATATCACTGAATGTGTCCATGATTTTATCGGCGGTTTTACAGGTGTTTTTATTTAGAGAGACAAGGAATCAAGTAATGGCGATGTTGCTTTCCCTCACCGGTTATTCTTAATAAAGATCCAATACAGCTATCTTGGCTTCGAAGTGTGCTCTTTCTTCTAATTAATCTTAATATCATTGCGGCCCTACATGACATTATGCTGCGAGGTCAAATGACGTTTTCTGTGTAGTGGTACAGTTTTATCTCCTTACCCTTACATCCAAGTAACTATCTATTTTGTGGTCATATGTGATTGCCCTTGCCCAGGTATTCCGTATACAGTTCCGGTCTCTAGAAAATGTCAGTAGATTCGAGAAACAATAGTACGGCTACCTTAAGCCATCGGGTGATGTAGGTTTGAGACTATCGTGCTCCCTTCCTTCCTGATCCCTCTCCGTGAAGAGGCCGGTAGACGACTTCAGCACCTTGTATGGATGGTTATGCAGCGATCGTGAATATGGAATTTCTAGCAAACACTACTGCGCTTCTAAGTTTTGGTAAGGTGAGTGCTAACAGCCGTCATGTATTTAATACAAATAAATAAAAAAAATTAAGTGATGGCATTTTATTAAACTATTGCGTTTGACAGGTACCCGAAAGTCATTGCTGACTTAGTTGTGCGCTGAGTGGAATGACATCTTGTGCGGACATCTGTTGACAGTTGGTACGACTGTATCGTGTCTTCGATACACTACCGAGAGACGGTAGTTTATTATTTTTCAGATGCCAGTGTAGGATCGGGATGCTAGAGGACATCCGGCCGCGGTGGCCGATGGGACTGAGGCGCCCCAGTCACGATCTTCACGGCCACTGCGGTCGGGGGTTCGAATCCCCCTCGGGCATGGATATTTGTGCCGTCCTTAGTCTTAGTTAGTTCATAAGTAGTTTGTAAGTTTAGGAACTGATTACCCCGTAGTTAAGTCCCATAAGCTATACAAACATTTGAACATTTGCTAGAGGACATTCTGAATCTCAACAATTGGTCGGTATAGTGAACCGTAACATCAGAATAAACAATTGTGATAAGGGGTAAAAAGCCTCGGTATTATTTGAAGTCTCGCGTTTAATACGTTCAAAACATCACATTCGTTATATAATAAGTTGAATGTCATAAGTGTGGAGTGGGATATCTGTTCATTTTGTACCGTTGATCAGTGTTTAAAATTTACCATAAAAATTGAGAGAGTAAATATAGTGGGCAGTGTGAGGAGGAGGAGTACCCTCGTTACGATTTAGTTTAGTGTCATGGAAAATAATGTTTGCAAATATATGGCTCTTAACTTCTTTTGTTATTATTCCCTAGGCTTACAGACTACTTAAACAAAGTTAAACTAATCTAAGGGAAACACACACACACACACACACACACACACACACACACACACATACCCCCATGTCCGAGGGAAGACCCGATCCTCCGGTGGCGAGCAACCGCGTGCTCCGCAGCAAGGCGCCTTAGAACGCTAGGCCACTCCACCGCGTCTAAAAGATAGTAACTGCAAGAGTCGTAGTCGGCATCATCGTAAGTTTCAGGATATCCACTAATACACTTTCGAACAATCGTTAGCGTCTGCTTAACAGGTATCAATTCGTTGTTCCTATCCGATTTCTGGGTACATAATTTTTTGCGACGGACAAAGGTTAAACTTTGTAAATGATCATTTTAGTGTGCTACGGGCTTTTTATCTGAATAAAACAAATTAGAACGATCAGTACCACACAAATAGTTCGTATTATGACCATGTTATCTGAATTCAATGTACCGGTGCGTTTCTCTGAACACTACTTAGTCCCCTTTTTGTTGTTTATCACACAAAACAACAGTTGTGCGCAAAACACAAGAGAGGAAGTAAGTTCTGCGTGATGTTTCGCTATCACGTAATATAGCTATAATAAAACGTGGACCACACATAGAATGTGTTGATATAGCAGAGAATAGTCATTTTCTTTATGGAAAGTAGCCGTAGTGTAATGTCCTTCTTACGACTTGAAGAAAGGGAGTAAATGTAAAATCAGCTAAATTCTATACCATTCGAAGAACGGAGATAAATATAAACAACAAATATAAAATTCTATGCCATTCTGTGGCCTACAACTTCTAATTCCTCTACCTCCCTATCGCATAAGACAGTCCGTTACCAAAATAGGAAATGAAAATGGAAACCAAAATGACTTCTACTGAAAATCGTAACGCGCGTTGCAGAGCAGAGTTGTAGCTGCAGCAAAAGGTGAAGAATTTGATGTGCAACGGAGTGCGTGCAACTCCCGTCGTTAAATGTTCATGGAACTTCGTTGCGGCACATATGATATTATGAGCAGAAGTTACGCACGGCGAACAACAAAGTGTACCGTTAGCGTCTCTGTGAATGGCTTCAATCATAATAGACTGCCTCTGTAAACCAGCAGCAGATTAAACACAAGGTTATTTGCCCCATTCAGTGCAGCAGCGCATTTCTGACAAGCGTTTGATGGCGCCGATGTGGACGGAAATGCGTGCGTGTTTAGACGTCTGGTGCCACGTTCTCCATGAAGTGTCCGCTGGCATAAACGCGGCCTTTGAAACACGTAAAACTCTGTTCTGTGTATGTTTCACTGTGCTCCGTGATCAAATCCCCTTCCAGGTCCCAGATTTCATCCTAAGCTCCATTCATTCCAGCATAAATACGACCTGACACACATGTTTCACAATACCCTGTTGAACAAAAAGTAGCTTACTGTCAACACATAGCTGAAAAGGTGCAGTGAAAGGAACAGAAGCTTAGTCTAATACAAAACAAAAAGTTGATTGAACCTCATCTCTCGGGATTCTATTTCATCCTAATTTTACATGAGAAAATAGACTCTGAATGTCATGAAACGGAGATAATGCAAGTTCCTAAAGGGAGTACTGACTTCCCAATTACCAAAAACTGTCATGGTGAATACGGCTCAAAAAGAAGCTTCCTGGCGCATACCATGAACGGAAAGAACGTTATAGGATGTGTATCTAGTTTATATTTTTGAATCGAGTTAATTGCATTCATGTTTTCTCCTACGGCTGTGAGTTATTGTGAAATATGTAGAAATACACGGTTATGGAATATTATCACTTCTCACTGACGCCGGCCGCGGTGGCCGAGGGGACTGAGGCGCTCCAGTCACGGTCTGCACGGCCACTACGGTCGGGGGTTCGAATCCCCCCTCGGGCATGGATATTTGTGCCGTCCTTAGTATAAGGTAGTAGATAAGTAGTTTGTAAGTTTAGGGACTGATGACCCCGTAGTTAAGTCCCATAAAAAAAAAAAAAAAAATAAAAATAAAAAAAAATAATAATAATAATAATAATAATAATTCTCACTGAAATATGTTTTTTTCTTACGTTGGTCGTTGCAGATGTCTGTGTCGTTAAGTGGGATTGAATGTCATTGCATGCATAAATGCAAAACACAAAAATTTCATTCAGCAAAAAAAGTGTTTCCCGTTAAACGTAGTTGTTACTCCGTGGTCTGCAGGATTACTATTACCTAGTACGCCCAAAAATTGTCTATTGTATGATTACCATTCTGATCTTCATATTCGTCCGAAGAACTTATTTACGGAAGATTAATAACTACTACTGCTAAACAAATATTGCTTACTGGAAAACATGTTACAAAGTATAATAATTAGTACGTTACATTTGCTTTCAGTATTTGAAGAAAAGGAGAACGCTAATGCCTGTTCAGATATCCGTATTTAAGTGCTTACTCAGTGTCGCTACCCACCGTTAGGAAATTTTTAATACAAGACATCGTCAAGATCACGATTATTCCTGCTTAATTTCACTTATCCATTCATGATTCAATAATACAATTTACAACAGCATATCTTTAATGGTTGCCTTTGAAACTAATTAGAATTAAAGTTATATGGAATTGCATAAAATAAACTTAGGATTGCAATTAATAAATTTATTATTTAAACTGAATTCAGTCACTAAAGAACTCAGGTGAAAGGTGGTGACGCTTGTTACCCATTACACGATTTCAAAAACTCATCGTGAGGGTATTTATAAATTGACATCCTTGAGCAGATGGAAGTCGTGAGTTTGGAACTTGAACAGAAGGATGTCTGTATGTAGTAATATTGGGTGGGCGGAGGAGGATGGGCAGGATATTGTGTAATCATTTTAGAGCGAGACTAAGGGACGAATACAGTAAAAATGTTAATTAATTAAAAGTAACAGTAGTTATTTGGAGATGAATTAATTGCTGTAGAAGACAGTGGTGAAGACAAGCATCAAACCAGTTTTCGAACCCAAGCTCGCTCTGGCAACAATGATTTTAGTAACTAGACAACAACGTAAGTAATTTACGTCTACACACTAATCACCGGTAATATCTAATAAATAAAATAAAATAATCTGAATATGAAGGACTGTGTGTCCAAGAAGAATATGTTAGAATATTCTGCACGTAAAATACGCTTAGTGTTACGGAGTTATTCGAATCGCATAATTTATGGAATCATCACTTCCATATATACCAAGAGTGGAGTTGGAGGAGTATTTCAAGGTTGAAAAGTTCCATTTTATTTATAAAACGAATTTTGTTCTATCATCTGATCACAGTTTCTCTGGATTTGTGGAATACATAATTCCTATTCCCATAGTGACACGGTCAATTATGTGAACAAGCCGTCTGTTTTATTTGAAATACATAGGCTGTTCTCAGTTTATCGATGCAACAGTGGCCGCGGTGGACTGCCCGACCTCTCTAAGACGCCTTGCTGATGAGGTTCCAGTCCTCCCTCGCGTATGGTTTGTGTGTTGTTGTTCTTAGCATAGGATGGATTAAGTAGTTTGTCAGTCGAGGGAATGATAATCGCAGCAGTTAAATACCTTAGATGTACAAACAGTTGAACATTTGCCGCGGCGGAGCGGTCGAGCGCATTGAGGCGCTATGCTACGATGCGCGAGGCCGTTCCCCGTCGGGGGTTCGAATCCTCCGACAGCAATTGACAGTTTTATACCAAATAAATTAATAAAAGAAAGAGGCGATCCCCCTTGGTACACAAAACAGATCAGGACACTGTTGCAAAAGCAAAGGAAAAGGCCTACTAAATTTAAACGAACACAAAATCCCCAGGATTGGCGATCGTACCCAGAAGCTCGAAATTTAGCGAGGATTTCAATGTGAGATGCCTACAGTATTTATCACAACGAAACTCTCTCTCGAAATTTGACTGATAACCCAAAGAGATTTTGG
This sequence comes from Locusta migratoria, assembly GCA_026315105.1. Taxonomy (NCBI): domain Eukaryota; kingdom Metazoa; phylum Arthropoda; class Insecta; order Orthoptera; family Acrididae; genus Locusta; species Locusta migratoria. The sequence goes on from CM048746.1 coordinate 341,062,821, forward strand.
TCATATGTTAAATATACTCGGGGCGAATCACAAACAATACCTTCACTACGTGATAGTAATGGCGATCCTGCCGATGAGAGCGCTACTAAAGCAGAGTTACTAAACATAGCTTTTAGAAACTCATTCACCAAAGAAGACGAAACCAATATTCCAGATTTCGAATTACGAACAGATGCCGTAATGAGTAACGTAGAAGTAGATATCATCGGAGTAGTGCAGCAACTAAAATCACTTAACAAGAACAAGTCTTCTGGTCCGGATTGTATACCCATTAGATTCCTATCTGATTATGCTGAAGAGATAGCTCCTTACTTAACAGTCATATACAAACGCTCTCTCATAGAAGGATCTGTACCAAAAAATTGGAAAGTTGCCCAGGTCACACCTATATTCAAGAAAGGCAGTAGGAGTAACCCACTAATCTACAGGCCTATTTCATTGACGTAAATTAGCAGCAGGGTTTTGGAACATATCCTGTATTCAAATATTATGAATTATGTCGAACAGAACGATCTATTGACCCAAGGTCAACACGGATTTAGAAAATATAGTTCATGCGAAACACAACTAGTTCTTTACTCACACGAAGTGATGGGTGCTATCGACAAAGGTTCGCAAATCGATTCCGTATTTCTTGATTTCCAGAAAGCTTTTCCGTACCTCACAGACGGCTTGTAATCAAATTGCGTAGTTATGGTATATCGCCACAAATTTGCGATTGGATAGGGGATTTCTTGTCAGAGAGGACACAGTTCGTAGTAATCGATGGTAAGGCATCGACTAAAACAGAGGTGATATCGGGCGTTCCACAGGGTAGTGTTATTGGTCCTCTGCTGTTCCTTATTTACATAAACGATTTAGGGGAAAATCTAAGTAGCTCTCTTAGGTTGTTTGCAGATGACGCCGTCATTTACCGTCTAGTAAAATCATCTGAAGATCAAAACCAACTGCAGAACGATCTGAATAAGATATCAGTATGGTGTAAAAATTGGCAATTGACTCTAAATAATGAGAAGTGTGAAGTCATCCACATGAGTACGTAAAGAAATCCGTTAAACTATGTTTACAAGATAAATCAATCAAATGTGAAGGCCGTAAACTCCACAAAATACCTAGGAATTACTATTACTTCAGACTTAAATTGGAAAGAACATCGTGGGAAAGGCGAACCAGAGACTGCGTTTTATTGGCAGAACCCTTAAAATATGCAACAGAACCACAAAAGAAACTGCATACACTACGCTTGTCCGTCCATTTTTGGAGTATTGCAGCCCAGTATGGGATCCTTATGAGGTGGGTTTGACGGAGGACATCGAAAAAGTCCAAAGAAGGGCAGCTCGTCTCGTATTGTCGCAATACAGGGGAGACAGCGTTACGGGAATGATACAGGATCTGGGATGGGACTTATTACAACAACGGCGCTTATCGCTGCGGCGTCGGCTACTTGCGAAACTCCAATGTAGATGTAGATGTTTATTGCTAGCATGTAAGGAATCGCGCTGCGAAGCCCGAGTGCACGAATTTAAAAACACCCTGTAAAAGATCTAAAGTATGAAGAGTTGTTCAAAACAGAAGGTGACACAAATCCTAAGAAATATCGAATAAATATTAGAAACATGGAACACAAACATAGCTAAACAAATGCACAAAAATGGAATGATGGAATGGAAGATTGTGAGATGGAAGATTGTAGGTAGGAATCATTTGAGAATAGTGAAGCTTAATAAATCGTAAATATGCAGACGAACTGAAAAACAGTGAAAATGGACGTATATAATTGTAGTGATCACAATTGAATAAAGAATTAATGGAAAGACAGAGTGCAGAATAACTTGGAATATTAGTACTAAAAAAGTATGACACAGGACAGGTGCGATCTATTGCAAAGTTGAATTGCTATTTACACAGAAACTAGATAAAAAGTAACTGAACCTAATTTAAGTTAGATTTACAACTTCATAGCAGCAATGCAATTGTGTGACCAAGTACTGAAACCAATTACAAACAAATTCTGAATAAAAAACAGAGTAAAGTAAAATAAGAATTGCAGGAATAAAATGGAACAGGCCTGGTGAGTTGCATAGGAAATTGTGAGGATTATGGTGAGTTCAGAAATGGTGATGTATTGAGGGCTGTTTGATCATTGAATATTAAGCCTGGACTGTAAGCCAAATGTTTATTTCTAATACTTCAAGTACGTTGAATTTCTGGTCTTTTGTTAGCTACGTGGAGTACGTGGGATTGTGGTTGGTATCTGTGGCCCTCAACATGTTCAGCGAAAGAGGAGTCATGATTTAGCAATCTTCAACTGCGTTCATGCTCCCTTAACCAAGTGGCTATGTCCCTGTCTGATTTACCATTGTAAAACTTACACAATCTGGGCTATTAATTTTGTATTTAATTTTGATCACTAAAATTGAAAACGTTTATTTGCAACATTTTCTAGTTCGACTGCATATTTCCGATTTGTTAAGCCACAATTCTCCAATGCATCCCAGCTACACCCTTCCACCCGATCCCTCCATTTTTGTGTATGTGTTTGTTTAATTATGATAGGGTTCCATGTTTCTAATATTTAATCTATATTTCCTAAGGCTTTATCACATAATAAAGAAATATTAAATTGCAATGAATTTGTTCTACAATGAACCGACGAAAGAATCAGTTAACATGGTTAATAATTCTACGAGTAGCTACTGAGGGGGTTATAAGACACTAACCATATTATTTTTCAGTTCTAGCTTCATGACGAGTTTCTTGGTTCTACATGCGATTGACAGCTGATAGTTCGTGTGGAATGTCGAGCGGGAATTTACCGAGAGGTTCTACTTGCGACGTCAGGGGCTGCGGGACAGCTCCCGCCGGAGGTTTGAGTCCTCCCTTGGTCATGGATGTGTGTTGTCCTTCGGTAATTTAAGTAGCTTGTGAATCAAGGGACTGATGGTCACAGTAGTGTGGTTCCATAGATATACAAATATCAGAACGTATTGGAATGGTTCAGTTGCCGTTTTGTTGATATCTAGTGCATGTTAGAGGTTAAATAACAACAACAGTACACTGTCAATAAACGTGTCCTCACGTTGTGCGTGATACCAGACACTCACATGACATAAAACGTTTGCGAGCTGATTATGAGGATAACCGCTTCCCATGGACTGCATCGATCAGACAAACAAACCTTTTGTGGGTCATGAAACCAACAGAAACTCTGCATAGTCGTCGAATCTAGTTTTTTCTCTTAGTCATACTCTTTTCTTTGTCTATGTAAACTCTGCGAAAAGCATTATTTTCGGGAGTTTTTAGTTCTGAGATTTTAATTGTGAATATTGTTTCAACATGCAACAGTAAATTTAAGAGCAGTAGCCTTTTGACGGAATACAAATGAGACTCTGGTTTCATATACGGGAAATAGCAATGTATTAGTAGGAAGTAACGTACATCAACCATACGTAGCCGCGGTGGATTAGCCGTGCACATTCGAGCGCCGTGCTGCGGTGCGTGCTGCCGTTCGCCGTCGGGGGTTCGAGTCCCTCTTCGGGCATGGGTGTTTGTGTTGTTCTTAGGTAAGTTTAACTTAGTTTAAATAGTTTGCAAGCTACTGACTGATAACCGACCAGCTGTATCCGATAGACTAACAAACAAAAACCACGCGTCCAGAGCAGTTAGCGTTCTGAAATGGACCACCAAATGACCTGAGATATTTTTAATTCGTATGAAATGCAATACAAAATGTAATTATTGGCAGACAGCAAAATTCGTAAAACGTTTACACCAAAATATAATCTGCTTCATTTAGATGTTGGTCTGAAAACTTTACTTATATATAAAGACAAATCTTTTTAAACACAATATGGCCAATGTTAGAATACTCAAAAAATGGACGGACAAGCGTAGAGTATGCAGTTTCTTTTGTAGTTCTGTTGCATCTTTTAAGGGTTCTGCCAATAAAACGCAGTCTCTGGTTCGCCTTTCCCACGATATTATCTACGTGTTCTTTCCAATTTAAGTCTGAAGTAATAGTAATTCCTAGATATTTTGTGAAGTTGACGGGCTTCACTTTTGATTGATTTATCTTGTCAACAAAGTTTAACGGATTCCTTTTCGTACTCATGTGGGCGACTTCACACTTCTCATTATTTAGAGTCAATTGCCAATTTTTGCACCATACTGACATCTTATTCAGAGCGTTCTGCAATTGGTTTTGATCTTCAGATGATTTTGCTAGACGGTAAATGACGGCGTCATCAGCAAACAATCTAAGAGCTACTTAGATTTTCCCCTAAGACGTTTATGTAAATAAGGAACAGCAGAGGACCAATAACACTACCCTGTGGAGCGCCCGATATCACCTCTGTTTTAGTCGATGCCTTACCATCGAGCACTACGAACTGTGTCCTCTCTGACAAGAAATCCCCTATCCAATCGCAAATTTGGGGCGATATACCATAACCACGCAATTTGATTAAAAGTCGTTTGTGAGTTACGGTGTCAAAAGCTTTCTGGAAATCATACGGAATCGATTTGCGAACCCTTGTCGATAGCACCCATCACTTCGTGTGAATAAAGAACTAGTTGTGTTTCGCATGAACTATATTTTCTAAATCCGTGTTGACCTTCGGTCAATAGATCATTCTGTTCGAGATAATTCTTCGTGTGAAAAAAAGTAGGGTTCATTGCACGTGTTCCCCAACAGCATGCCCCAGCTTCATACTGGAAACAGATTTCATATACACATTGAGAAGTGACAATTTTTAATCACATGGCGATGCTACTTACGAGAGTGTATTAAAGAAATCATTGAAAATGTGAAAACTACAGTACTTTAGTAGAGATAAATTGCCATGAAGTATGGACATATAAAAGTATAACATAAAAGTGATAACATTTCAATTATTGTAATCGCGAAAAGCCTAAATAGTAATAGATGAACAAATTATGGAACAAATTGGAGAATTTAAAGGCCGCGGCGTATTAGTCGTGCGTACTGGGGCGCCGTGCTGCGGTGCTCGCGGCCGTTCCCCGTCGGGGGTTCGAGTCCCCCGTTGGGCATGGTGTTTGTGTTGTTCTTAGGTTAGTTTACTTTAGTTTAAGTAGTTTGTAAGCGAGGGACTAATAACCAAGCAGTTAAGTCCCGTAGATTTACAAACATTTGAACATTGAGAATTTAAATAATTCTCTTCCGTTTTGAAAATAGCCACTCGCGTTAAGTAGGTATGTAGTTTGGCAGGTCCACACAATTCAGAGGAACTATACAACGTACGTCAAAACATAACTTAAGGCAAGAAACATTACCTACACTTTACGGAGTAATACCAAGTAGACGAAGTTCCTTCACTATGTAGTGGGATACTGTTTTATCTTTGTATCATAAAATAAACACTATTATTAGACAGGAAGTAAAAGTTGAACCCATTACAGATATAAGTGAAAAATACCGACTGAACTAGAAAGACTATGCCCAACACATGTTGATGGTAGTGTACGTAAGACAGCAATACAATAAAACTCACACAAACAGTAACCTCAGGCGTCCGTTAAAGAGATGACGTCAACCGTTTTGAGACAAAACTGGTCAATAGGCCTAATCCTTGCAGACGATGATCATGATTTAAGCAATCATAGTGTCAACTCTGTTTGCAGAGATCATCTGAAGGACGACTAAGTTTCTATAATCTCGTCATGGTATTAACGTTTATGTAAGGCGCCGTTCTTTTTTGACACCTGAGGTTAGAGCCCGTCAAAACGGTCGCCACTCCCGCTCGGTTCCCGCAGCGCTGGCGCCTCGCTCTCGACAGCTGACGGCGGGTAAAGGGCTGGTAGAGGGGGAGCGATGACGTCACACTTGCGAGAGCGAGACGTTTCGGGCAGGACGAGTCACGATACTCCCGGGTTCACGCGTGCCCGCCGGGACGAGCTGAGCTTGGCTGAGCCGCCTCGGCCTAGTCGGCGCACGCCGCCGGCTGCGTGTGTCGGACGTACCCGAGACGAAAAATGGGGGAAAATACACTTTTTCGATTTTCACGTTGTAAAAATTGTTGATGGTATACACGATCACGCTACATCGTTTCATGAAATTAGTTTTTCCTTACTAGCTTTGCCTTGCCTGTGAAAAAATAAAAAGGCTAATTTTCATTCCGCACGAGTTTTTAGTTCCGTAACGCTCCTCACTCGATTTTGATGAAAGTATAAGTTTAAAAAATCTGATTTTTGGACACATTATAGTAAAACATCTTAGCTTTCGTATAAGAAATTCACCTTTTCGTAATTCCTAACAGTCGTTTTCAAATGACGCTATTTCTCAAGTATATGCACTTGATTTACAAATCGTGTATTGAAAAAATTAGATAGCGGGCAGGTTACTGTTCTATGATTTTTAGACCATATATTACAGCGAGTGAAATGGAGCTAAAAGAACAAAAAAGTTTTTGAAATGGTAATCACACTGATATCTACCTCCTTTCACAAGTAATTGCAAGTTATCTGAGCGCCCTCGGCCCGCGAACACGTCTACGAACTCAGCCTATGTTGAGTGTAGCGTGAAGCACAGCAGTGCCGAAAAATCTGAATTGCTGGCTACGTTTGTCGGTCCCTCGTGATGTGTTAAAGATCAATAATCAGAGAACAATAATGAACTAATTTTTCTTGGGTGGCAACCGATTACAATGGACAACCATCTGCTACGGTTTTACAGCAGATCATACTTGACTTTGAGAGGCATACATCTGGTTTTTTCCACATAATACAAGTCATGGAATTTATGTTTCGTGTTTGGAACTAGAAGAGAAGAACAAAGTAATGTAAACTGCGACTACTCCTAAGACACAATATATACGTTTTCGCTTTTGTAGCTTTTGGAAAATGTGTTCGCACAGGGTGAAAATAATTGTATACAGTGTGTCCGACATAAATGCGGTACTTTCACGTCTGAGATGAAAGTAAGAATGAACTGAGTTGCTTTTAGTAACCTGTCTGAGACGAACAACGTTTCTACGAAAATTTTGATGTACCGTTTGAAGACAATTTTATTTCTCTGCAAGATGGTACTTTCGAATTTTCAACATACGCTGGTTTACTTTAGCCTCAGACACTGCAGGACAGGTTAGTAAAGGATGAGAAGTGTCCGTCATATTTTTTATTTTTTTCGAGGGAAGGAGAGAGCTTGTCCCCAGCTGTAAGTAATCCTAACCCACTGTCAGCAGAAGATCGATTCCTGGCACACTTCAAGAATTCGGCTAACAGTTCATTGATTTTATTATATTATATATTAAAAGAATCTACGAAAACTAAAGTCAGTCGGACAGACTAAACTACCCAGCTGATTTCCTTCATTTTTGTGTAAAACTAAAGGTATTCATCCAGTTTTTCTACACTCAAACGGGATTTTCTTCTTTATATTTCTTATGGGGATGTCCTGGCTGTAAACTTAAGTCATTCTGTCAGGCCGTTCTATCCGACCCATTTCCTTCATTTTCGCTTTAAACGAAAGGTATTTATTCGCAGATTTGTAATCAAGTATCATAATTAACTTAAGTCTCTCCTTCCTTTACTTTCATTCAAACGCGGGATCCTTCTGTCCTTGCATTGACTATTTTAATCGGCTTGTTTTAGGATATCTTCGGTTCTATATCAAGTACACAGTTCTCTTTGACCTAACAACGCTCAGCGGATCAAGATCTTTCATTTGTGCTTTTAAACACTTGCACGGATTGATTCTGAAGAAAGCTATGCGTGAACATTCAACTTTACTTCCATGTCTTCCCAACGTTTTTGTCATTCCACTAACGGTGCGAAGTATACGCACGGGTCTTATTCGCACGGGTCCTCTAGCTTTCTTATAAATTGAAAGAATCTATTTTATAATTATAATTGATTTTAAATAAGTGTTATGAATTTAAGAAAACACAAGCTTCTATAATATTCTGTATACTATTTATAATAAAATATTTCTAAATGATAAATATTTAATTTTACTTATTTCCATTTCACATGACTGGCCACTAATGCTGCAAAGTATTCGCACGGGTCACTTAGTTTTATTACTATTGTTCTCACATTGTAGTGAACCGTCGAATTTTATTAACATAAGAAATAGGTGGTAATGGACTCATCCCATGAATATAGACTAACAATAAGGAGAGTATTTCCTTCCATTAACATTCGATATCTTTAATATTCACGCCGAGAGTCAGCGCCGGCACGAACCGATTGGGCTATGCTGTTGCTTCTGCAGCACAAGTACCACACGTCTCCAGCCTACTTTCAGCAGAAGCTTCTCTGTATGATTTTTTTTTCAATTATACTTATGAAAATATGTTTATTTTTCTTCTATTGCTATTAATTCTGTAAGATGAATAAAAAAAAATCAGAACTGTTTAGATTTTTACATAAGGAAAAACTCTCCTAAATGTTAGTCGAAATTAATGGGATGGGTCCGCACCACATATTTCTAATGTGTTTATAATTCTATGAGTCACTACAGTGTGCAAACAATAGTAATAAAATTACAAAATCAATTAACAGTTAGCTGGCTCAAAGTAGATGGCAGTGAACAAGTACTGGTCACACCAGTGTTTCCTTCGATCTTCCACTGACAGTGGGTGACGATCCCTTTGTTGCTGGCCACAAGCCCACTAAGAACGAAAAAACAAATCACAACATGAAACAAATGACAACTGCTTCACATCCTTTACTGATGTGCAGTGTCTGAGGCTAAACTAAATATGTGCGGTTTTTCTTTCATTTAAAGTATAAAAATCGATATGAAAGTACTATGGAGACAAGTAAAATTGTGAGATTCAGGAAATGTTCATAGAAACAGCTTCCTAACAAAATAAATAAAAATTCTGAGAACCGTGTAGAGTTCTTTGTAAGTGGAGATGAGCTGAAACATAGTACAGCGTATACCAAATAAATCTGGCACTCCTGACGTACCACCCTTGGCCATAAGTTGCAGCATCCCTAATCAGGAGGTAACGAAACGTTTTTAATTTTAATGTTATGTACTCCTACTTTAGTCTCGGTCTGAGGGATAGCGCTTTTATGTGAAACACTGTATATAAATTGTTTCACCTTGTGGTAGAATATTTTCTGGGAGTTACAAAAGCGAAAATTAAGAGAAGGTTCAAATGCTTCTTAAGCTTAAGGGACTTAACAGCGGGGTCATCAGTCCCTAAAATTACAAACTACTTATGAACTACCTTATACTAAAGACGACACAAATATCCATGCCCGAGGGGGGGATTCGAACTCCCAACCGTAGCGGCCGTGCAGACTGTGACTGGCGCGCCACAGTCCCCACGGCCACCGCGGCCGGCTTAAGAGAAGGCTAAATAGTGTAATCTTAGGTGTAGATGCATCAATAAATGTAAGTATATTTTCGGTTTTTTTTCCGTTTATTATCCTCAACTAGAAAGTCATTGAGTAGAATTTCAGAAATTTTATTTCAGTCCATCAAATTCGCAGTTTACATTAATTGTTTCTTCTCTTTTAGTTTGAAACACGAAATATGTATTCCATTAATTGTACAATCTGGACAACAAACTACTTGTATACCTCTTAAGTGAAGTATTACCTTACATAAAACCATAGCAGATCCTTGTCCATTGTAATGGGTTGCCACCCAAGAAAAATTAGGGAATAGCTATTTTCTGGTTGTGAATTATTAACACATCACGAGGGACCAACATACGTAGCCAGCAAATAATTTTTTCGGCACTGCAGTGCCTTACGCCACGCTCAACACACGCCGAGTTCGTAGGCTTTCGGACGCGACATGATGCCGCTCAGATAACTCACAATTACCTGTGAAAGGAGGTAGATATCAGTGCGACTACCATTTCAAAAACTTTTCTGTTCTTTTAGCTCAAGTTCACTCGCTGTAATGTATGGCCTAAAATGCATAGTACAGTAAGCTGCCCGCTATCGAACTTTTTCAATACACGATTTGTAAATCAAGTGCGCATACCTGACAAAAAGAATCATTTGAAAACGATTGTTACGAATTCCGAAAAGATGAATGTTTTATTGGAAAGCTAAGATGTTGTACTATCCTGTGTCCAAAAATCAGATTTTTTAACCGAATACTTTCATCAAAATCGAGTGAGGAGCTTTACGAAACAGAAAACTGGTGCGGAATGAAAAGTAGACTTTTTATTTTTTTCACAGGCAAGGCAAAGCTTGTAAGGAAAAAATAAGTTGACAAAACGATGCGATGTGGTCTTATATACCGTCAAAATTTCTTACAACTTGAAAATAGAAAAAGTTGTTTTTCCCCCTCTTTTTCGTCTTGGCACATCCCCGCTCGGCTCGGCCCGGCCGGCAGTGTGAACGCACCGTCGTAGACGTGTGGCAGACGGGCGCAGTAATTTCTAACGGCGTCATGAGGGGTGGCTGGTCGTGCGCATGCGCACTGCTGTCGGCTGTTCCACATGCCAGCCGGGAGTACCGAGTCTTCTCACTCCCGAGACTGTGTTATCGGCACGGCCGGCTCCCGGGTACGGCGGTCTCGCTAGCCGCTCCCTCTGGCGAGAACGAGCGGGAGCCAGGCCGCGTTTGACGGCCTCTACCTGAGGTGTCATTATGGTAGGTCATTGGCCTACTCGAAAATAAGTTGCATGAAGAGGGAAAGTTATAAAGTTTCTCATGTAAAGGTAGAAGCGGGCAACAGTCTGTAGGAAGGTTGTAATGTGTCACAGACATTTCGTTGAATATCTATTTTATAGGTTAGATTTATTCTAGAATCCTAAACATTAAAAAATGTGACTGTTACAGAGCATATAAATAAGTTCAACAGCGAAGCTGAAAATTTGTGTCAGACCGTGTTTCTAACCCGTATATACCGCTTCTGGCCAGCGGTCACATTAATCGCTTAGGCAATACAGACAGGCTTCCCGTTCTGACCGAATTCTCAGCTTGTTGCACACAACGTCTGTATGCCGACCCCTTCCCATTACTTCACCTTGCTCTCAGGTTTATTCACGCAAGGGATGGGGTGTATTTGTGCATCCGTTCATCCGCTCATTTGCCTGATGGAAGCATACTGGTTTTTCAGACATTTCCTGGTATTTACATAGGTGAGGTTAGGTCTTTCTGAGTGACCAGTAACGAATGAACTTTACGATTGCCCAAGAAACGTGAATGCTCCACCCCTGTTCATGCTGTTGGGATATTTTTTTATATCCCTAGCTTCTTACGTTGTCCAAATATGCAACATAACAACAGTGTTGCTCGAACGATTGCTGCAGGAAAACAATAGTTACTTCATCGGAATTTTAATACTACTCATCTAATAATGATCCTGCAAATACGAAAATGAAATACGCAAACTTTTGTGTTTTATTGATGCGAAAAAGTTGTAAATTTGGTAACTGATTTGTCTTCTCCCAATGAAGTTGTGCCTTAGTACTGTCAACTACAAAGCTTAGATTAAAAGGGGGAAAAAGGGTCACACGAGGAATGGAATTATGGAATTCAGAAATTTAAGGAAGGAAGGAGGGAAGGATTCCTGTGGCTTACTAAAGTTCCGATTAATTTGATGACAATGGGGAAGGAACTCGACCTTGCCCTTTTATGGGACTATCCCGGAATTTTCCCGGTGAGATGTAGGGAAATCACGGAAAGCGTAAATCTATATGGCCGGAAGAGAATTTAAACTAATTAACTGTGTAAATCAGTTTTCCGCTACCAGTCACAATGCATATAGCTGTTAAAATTATTTATTTAAGCTACATGTTTCGAGGAATATGCCTCATCTTCAGGCTATTTGGCATACACAAAACTATTACTACAGGTATATAAATTCAGGACTCAGAGACATCATCTCAAAAAGTCTTATTTGTGTTTTCACAGGTCCATTGCAATAGACCGCAAGAATGTAATACAATATACCTGTAGTAATAGTTTTGTGTATGCCAAATATTTTGAACATGTGGCACATGTCTCGAAACATGAATCTTAAATAATTTTAACAGCTTTATGCATTGTGACTGGTAGCGGAAAATTCAGTTACCCTGTCAATTATTGTAATACAGTCACGGCCGAGAAAAGGTCATAATGGCTTTAAAAAGAATTTAAACTGCCTGCTCCGAAAAGTGACTCCAGTGTGCTAAGAAGTGGGCCACCTCTGTCGCTTTTCTTACATGAGAACAACGCTAAGCATAATCCTTATAATAAAAAGACAACAAGAATAAAAAAGTCAGTCTTTTAGACGGAATTTCTGTTATTCTTATTCGTCCAAATGCAATAAGGAGTACGGAGAAAAATATGTTAGTTAGATATTTTAATATTTAGTCAATGCACGCTGAAGTAATTTATTCATGGACTTGAGAGGTGTAGAATGACGTATTAAAGTCCACTGTAATGTATACGTTCAGTTGTCTTCATGTCCATGTCCTACTAACCTTGGCGTGGGGATTTCGCATAAATTCATCTCCCGGCGGTGGCTTTGCTCTTCTACGTATACATATACACAGTGATACAGTGTTCATACATATTTATGAAACGATTTGCATCTCATCAAAGTGCCAGAAACCTTCCTAATGCTAGGATTCAGTGTTTATTGACCTTACGTAAGCTATGTTCTTAATACTTGACTGAGGCCCCATCAGACATTCATACACTTCTAATATTTTGGTTCTTTATCATTTATTTGTGATCTATACGGAGTAATTAATGATTTCTAGTGCATGTTTTAATTTAAGCCTGCATACAGGATAATGTAATGACCATGGTTTGCTTCTAAGTTGCCCCGATGTAGGATGATTCTTTCGTACGTTTATAAACAAAACAAATATTAAGGCAATCATCGTCTGATCGTGTGTCTCTAAAGTACACTTCAGATTGTTACGAAAACTCATGTAATATTGGTTTCGGCATTATTGGACGCTTGAATAAGCAGTCATTTACCACAATTCCTCACACTTTCGTCGTTTTTTACTCTCAGTTATCTTCCATGATAAAGAAAAAGAGGAGGCAGTATCTAAGACTTCTATTACGATCTTCAGTGAACGACCCAGTACTTTTCTTAGTAAAACTCACCGATCTACGCAGCAACTATTTGCAAACATACGTTTACACACAATCACATACAAACACACACACACACACACACACACACACACACACACACACACACACACGGGCACGCACGCACCCTCAGAGGTATGTATACAGAGTGAATCACCTATAATTTGCACCGCAAATATTGCGGACACGAAAGTGCGATTGATATTTGGTTTCCACAGAATGGACTGGTAGTCAGGGGCTCATATTTTTAACCAAGAAACTGATTGTAATATTACTTACAAAGTGTGCTTTTCATGCAAACATACCGCTTTTTAATTGGAACAATGGTTTTTTCTATCATGCACTGGAATATTTGACACCAGCTGTGTACAAAGAATTTTGAATGACATTTTTATAAACCTTCAAAGTTTCGGGGGCGGAGGCTGCGATAGCGTAGCTGACTGGCCGAGTGGCTAGCCCCTGGGACACGGCCCACTGTCTCATGAGCATCAGCCAGTCAGCTACTCTGTCGTAGCCTACACCTCCAATACTTTGAATGGTTTTAGGTGCCAAACTAAACGTGTTAAAAATGTCATTCAAAATTCTTTGCACATAGCTGGTGTCAAAAATGCCAGTGCATGATAGAAATAATCATTGTCCCATTCGAAAAATTGTATGTTTGCATAAAAATACACTTTCTAGGAATTTTTACAATCTGTTTATTGGCTAACAATACGAGTCCTTGACGACCAATCGATCCTGTGAAAGTCAGACATCAGTCGCACTTTCCGTTTCCGCAATATTTGCGGTGAAAGCGCTAGGTGATTCGCGGGGTGTATACTCCCATGCACCACAGAAATACAAACATTGCCGACGTGGGGTGGCCTGCGTGCCTCAACTATACTGAAAACCTACGTACGTACAATCACAGCAGAGGGGTATCTGTGAAGAGGCCAGGCAAACGTAGTTGTTGTAGGGGCAAAAATCTGGATGACTGACTGAGCTCGCAAAAGCTAATTTGGCTTTGCCATTCATGCAATTACTGTGTACGTATGAAAGCAAGGTGAAATTACACACGTTACTTTTCCCAAGAACACGCAGCTCTACTGTGAGTATGATGACGGCCTCCTCTCGGGTAAAATATTCCGGAGATAAAGTAGTCCCCCACTCGGATGTCTGTACAGGGACTACTCACAAGTATGCCGTCATCACGACAGACAACACTTACATTGTCCAGATTGGACCGTGACATATGGAGAAAATTTAAAAGGGGAATTGAATACGTTGAATTTCGGTTAATAGATGGACAATATTTCTGGTCAAGTGAATACAGAGTTGTATACTAAATAAGTTGTATCAGAGGAGAAGGACTATTAATTAGCAGGAAAATAGGAACGCTGGAAAAAACACTATGGCTAGCGAAGTGAACGCATCATCGTACTCAAGAAAGATAAGAAGGTAACACAGACCACTGTAGTACAGGTTTATATGCCAACTAGCTCTCCGATAATGAGGCTCCCGAAGAAATATATGAAGAGGTAAAGGAAATTTAAAGATGTTCAAATGTTTGTAGTGCTTATGGGTCTTAACTACGGGGTCACCAGTCACTAGACTTACAAACTACTTATAAACTAGCTAATACTGAAGACGGCACAAATACCCATGCCCGAGGTGGGATTCGAAACCCCGACCGTTGTGGCCGTGCAAAACGTAACTGGTGCGCCGCAGACCGCTCGGCCACTGCAGCCGGCTAAAGGAAATTATTCACACAGTTAAAGAAGAGGAAACAGTAATTATGATAGGGCTGGAATTCGGTAGCAGGAAAAGTGAGTGAAGAAGAAGTGGTAGGTGAATATGGCCTGGAGAAAAGAAAGTAAAGAAGAAGTCGCCTTATAGAATTTTGCACTGAACATAATTAAAACGTTTGGTTTAAAAATCATGTGGAAGAGACCGGGGGACACTAGTAGTTGTAACGGTAAAACAGATTTCGGAACCTGGCTGTAAACTATAAGATGTATGCAGAGGCAGATATAGACACTGACAAAGTGCTATCGGTTATAAACTGTTAACTGAAATTGACACCTGGATAAATAGAAGGAACAAGAAGTTCTAGAATGTTTCAGAGAGTGCTGCAGGTAACATTTGATATAAACTAGAATAAATGTTTAGGTTGAATAGGTAGTTTTAACAGAGGAAAAAGTGAACGCAACACAAGTCCAAATAGGCAGAAAGACAAGATCTTCAAAGAAATTGTACAATATCACAGGAAAATCTGAAATTATTTGATGAAAGGAGAATATATAAAAATGCAGTAAATGAAACAGTAAAAATGGAGTACACACGACTAAGAAACTAGATTCACAGGAAGTGCAAAATGACTAAGCAGGACTGGCTAGAGGGCAAATGCAGGTATGCAGGAATAGCTAGGAGAGAAATAGATACCGCGTACAGGAGACGACAGCAGCAGTATGAATATCAATAATTCAAATCTAAAACCAGTTCTGAGCAAAGAATGAAAAGCTGATAAGTGGAAAAACTTTATAAAGGTGCACTACAAAGGAAGTGAACATCAATACAATTTTGCACTAAGGGAAGAGGAAGTACCTGAACATGAAATAAGAGTACTAAATTGAAAGAAGAATTTGACAGAGAAGTGAAAAAGCTAAGCGAAATGTGACCCCTTGAGTAGACGACATTCCCTCAGAGCTACAGAAGTCTCATCGATAGACAGCCATGACAAAAATATTTCACATGGTTTGTAGAATGAAGGAAGGAAAGGAAGGAAAAGGAAGCTTAGGGATTAACGTTCCGTCGACAGCTTGGTCATTAGAGACGGAGCTTATGCTTGGCGTTTTGGGTAAGGATTTGGAAGGAAATCGGCTATGTCCTTTGAAAGGAATCATCCCGGCATTTGCCTGGAGTGATTTAGGGAAATCACGGAAGACCTAAACCTGGGTGGCCGGAGATGAATTTGAACCACCGTCCTCCCGAATGCGAGTCCTTTGCGTTACTACTGCGCCACCTCGCTAGTTGTGAAGAATGAATGAGGAAGGCGAACTCCCGCACCTTGCCCGAAGGCTTTAGTCATTTCATTGCAGAGGTAGTAGCCATGTTTCGCGCACTTGTTCTCATCCCTTCCTGAACTGTGGAGTCCTTCCTCACTTCTGAGCACTCTCCAAGCCATCGACCAATTACACTGACACCATAACTTGGTACAAGTCATCCAAAAGTCTAATACTTTTCTTAACAACGTGGACGGTCGATAGTCTTTTGTAGACGCCCAAAGTGGAAAGAGTGGGAAATAAACTTGCAGACAGACTAGCCAAAGGGGATATACGCGGACCGCCTGTGGAGATCTGCAAGACGACAAGTTACCTTCGATCGGTACTACACAGTTTGCACATATGGAACACATAATGGTGTACCCTAACTTTGACAAATAAACTTAATGTTGTAAAGTAGACAACAAATTTGAGAGGTCCTTCATGCTGGCGTCTCTCAGGGACTCTGTCGTCATCTACCGGCTCAGCATTGGCTACACTCGCTAACACATGGACACTTTCTCCGTCGCTGGGACTCTCGCCATTGTCAATGTGGGTTGAGAATTACTGTCGACAGAATTTTAGCGGAATTTTCCCGTTTAGCAGCCCTGAGACTGATTTTAGCTGACAAAGCCCCAACGGCTGATTCAGTTTTTTTCTTCGTGAAAGTGGGCTTTACCGATCCATTTAATGTTGACGGAATGTCCTTTATCTTTCTGTTCTTCTTGCCTTGTACCTTGTGTGGACTTTATAATATGCTGACAAAGCCTTAACGGTTGATTCAGTTTCAACTTTTATTCGTGAAAGTGGGTTTTATAGATTCATTTGATGTTTAGTGAATGTCCGTAATTTTCTATTCTCCTTGTCCAATCCTTCCAGTCTAGATATTTTAATATATTACAGCATTTTCCAACTCCTTTCCCATCTTCTATTTTAGTTTCTGCTTTTATTTTTGACATGTTACTCACTTTGTAAGTTTGAACGTAGCTTAACACATTATTTTGCGTAATTTTACTTTCCTATGAAACTGCGTTAAATACTTAACTAACCATCCACCCGTGATTCACATGGGGGAAATTTAAATGTTTAAATGTTTTTGGACCTATTGGACTAAACCTGCATGACTCGAACATCAGGCTGGAATGGTCGTCCGTGGTGAAACGTAACAATTAAGATATATATTCTTAGCAAAAAATTCGAAACATGTATATCTTATATCGCCTCTGTACATCCAGTCGTTTAAGCTGTGCGTTGTCTGCTAATAAGTGAGGCAGTTCGTCGGAAAGGGAATCATAAAAAAATATATATTATTGAGCATTTGTGTGGACAGAAATAAAACCATATCTGTAAGATTATTATTGAAATGAAATAAATACCATTTAATTGTTTTTTGTACAGTTTGTTGGTGTTTCTAATGCGTTAATCTGAACGCTTGATAATGAATTATGTGAATAGCGTTCCCGCCTTGCTATTTAGTTTCAGTCCTCTGTTGACTCATACCCTCTTCTCTCCTCTCTCTATAGACCTCCTCCTCCGGTTTACCTCATATAAGAAGTCTACCTCTCCCTCTCACCGGTGTGTTTCCTGTTGCTTCCTCACAGTCTTCCCTCCCCCCTCTCCATTCTCCATCTCTT
The DNA here is from genome assembly GCA_026315105.1 of Locusta migratoria. Taxonomy (NCBI): domain Eukaryota; kingdom Metazoa; phylum Arthropoda; class Insecta; order Orthoptera; family Acrididae; genus Locusta; species Locusta migratoria. Next base: position 341,080,498 of record CM048746.1, read on the forward strand.
AATCCTATCTTTATAATACCTCCTCCCATCTTTCGTTACTCTCGTCCTCGGCCTTCTCTCTGTAAATTTCCCGCTCCCGCGATCTTGGCCGGACATTTCACGCCCTCTATAATTCCTTCCAGTCCTCTTCCTGCTACCCGTCCTCCTCCTGACACCACCTCTGCCCATCTTCTCCTCCTTTTTATCATATTAAATTATCAGCTTTCACTGTGACCGGTCATGTCGAAGTTTAGTGGAAGCTACACACTGCCATGCACCAAACGACGTTTTCTCCGTAAGTGGAAACAAAGCCTTGTGACCCTCTGACATGCACCAAACGGTATCTGGTGGATTATAAACATTTCTACATGTGTGTGTGTGTACAGGGTGGTCCGAAATTCCCGTTACAACCTTCGAGGACTTGTAGAGGATAGTGAGTACATAACATTTTGAATAGGAATCCAGGTCCGGAAACGTATCATTTCCGTTCCACGAAGGTTTCAATTCAGATGATTGTCTCATAAACTCCTACTTGAGGAATGTAGTTAGGTGTGACCAGGACAAATGCAATCAGTTTGAAAACAATACCGAATCGTTCCTTTATTACTTATGCATTTTCATTATAATTTACATCTTATGGTTTACATTGGTCGTTCACAACAAGAACGCAGAACGTACTGATGCATCACAACAGCGGTTCGATGTGGCAACCACCAATGTCGTTACACGCATTGTTCCTCCGAAGCATGTTCTGGTACACTCCTTCCATCACACCTGGTGTCTCTTCAATTCCTAATTACATGCCTCAAGTTGGAGTGGAGGAGATAATCATCCGAATTAAAACTGTCGTAGAACGTACGTTTCGGGTATGGGTTATTAAGCAAAATATTTTGTACTCACTGCCCTCTATACAAGTCCCAGAAGCTTGTAAGGGGAATTTCCGATTATCCTGTATGTATGTATGTGTGTGTGTGTGTGTGTGTGAGTGAGTGTGGTGGGTGGGGGTGGGGTGCGAAATATCGTGGTAAGTTGTATAGTTGGATGTCATTCCTATCGTCTGATTTGAATGATAGCCATTAGTGTAATACTATCACCCGGGACCTTGTTCAAGTTTTAGAGATTCATAACTTTTAATTTCAGTATGCCAGTGGATTCGAAACATGATTCTTTGCAGTTTGTCTGAATTTACGACTTTCATTTACGAATGAACAGAGTTTTTTTCTTTGTTTTATAACTATACTAGCAGAAAACCCGGCGTTGCCCGGGTATTTATTTATTTATTCCTGGCATTTTTCAGGTATATATTTATTTGTAAAAGGGTTGTATGTCTGTAAAATCTCTTGGGAATACAATTAGTACTAAAGAAGCAATAGATCAATACTTGGTGCGTGATGGGGCGGTTTTACACGAACGTTACTGTTTATGTCCTCATATCTCGTGAACTTCGTGTCGTACTGTGATACAAGTTAGAAGGTACATTCAACTATATGTGTGTGTACGGTCTGTAAAATTTCCTACAGCTACAATTTGTAGTGTACAAGTTATTAATTGTAACGTCATACCGAAAGCCCCAGGTTCAATCCATGAACAGCGGAAAAGTAGTAGGCGAGAAACTTTTTTCCTTTTATCATTTTGCTATGGTTGTCAGCGAGAAAAAGTTTAATAAAGGCCGGCCGAGGGGACTGAGGCGCTCCAGTCACGGTCAGCACGGCCACGACGGTCGGGGGTTCGAATCCCCCCTCTGGCATGGATATTTGTGCCGTCCTAGTTCGTAAGTAGTTCATAAGTAGTTTGTAAGTTTAGGGACTGATGACCCCGTAGTTAAGTCCCATAAGCTTAACAAACATTTGAACATTTTGTTTAATAAAGGTTTGAAATTATGTTTAAAGTTTGTTGCAGTTCGCTGAGTACTCTCATTCTAATATAGCGTATTTATAAAGTCACGCCGCATTATGTAGCAGTTTTTTGCGATTCCTATTCTTATGACGTCATATATTTTGAACCATGTGTCGTATGTGGTTCGTACTCCTACAAAAATAGTTATATCACGTGCGAAATGTGTGTATAATATTTGGTTGAAATCGGTCCAGTGGTTTAGGAGAAAATAAGCAGCATTGTCGCTAAATGCAGCGTTTTTCTGGCATGTCATTGTTTATGATACGTATATCGCACGTGATTCTTACATTTGCGGCAACGGTCGTCATGGATTGAAGCTTGTGTGTGCAAAGTTTCATAAATATTGGAACAAAACTGTAGATTTGTATGCAACGCGTACAAATATACGGACACTCTGCTTTATAGATTAGACATACCCATAATTTGAGGTCAAACAAAAGTAGCACAGAGGAAGGCTCTCCCAGTTTCTCCCAAACGTTTCAGTCATCAATAATTTAACCAAATATTTATTTATGTCCTCCGTATAAGCCTTGTCTAGAGAATTACGAACACACAGTGTCGCACAGAAAAAAATATCGATCGAGTGATTCTCAAGAAATGATTTCTTATACACGCGGCAACTAATTTTCAGTTTAATGGATGTAAGGTCCCGTATATCTTAAATTTCATAACGTTAGTCGTATGGCAGTTTATCTTCTGCTCACATCCGATTTGGTTAATCTTCTTATCTCGCTGCTCCTGCTGTGGCGTGGATTACCCACTATCCCATCTCCTTCCTTTGTTTAGCAATTTCCGGGCATACGGGTTGCTTACACTACCATCAGCCCATGTGGGAAGGCTTTGGTTGCCAAGGCTAAGCCGCCGCTCATCTCGTCAGCTCGAGTCGGCCGTACAGCATGCCTATGTTCATGATGTTCTGCTCTTCCGAATGTTAATTACATATTTTCGTTTAAGTTCCTCTCTATGCATCGTATTCACACACACTTGTCAAAAAACTACAATGTTTCGACGTATTTTTGTCCGTTCTACCAACTGAAGACAACAAAATTCAGCAATCGAGATAATGGTATGCTTTTAGCAATTTTCCTACTTTCTTTCAATTATGCTTTTTTACGTATTGTACTTGAGCACCAGAACCGGGCCTTGGTCGTATTAACTTCATAATAAATCCACTGTATGATTCAACAGCAAGCCGGCGAAAGGGCAGAGTTATCATAATGTTGAAAACATCGGCAAGTTGTCCAAGTGTGTGAATGTGCCCCTATAATTGCACATTTGTGGCTGCCGCTGCAGGTAAATTCATTATTTCTGCGCTTTCACCTGTTTCCACTGCTTCACGCTACGCTTTTTTTTCTTTGCATTTGATGCCTAAAATCAGTAATTTTGTTTAGGATTATTCACGTATCTTTATAACGATCGATAAGAATAGGACCGCACCCTAATGTCGTCTGTATTTCCTATGTTATTTATAGGATTATGATGGGTATTATCGACCGCATCATTGTTTAATGATTTGGCGCTGCCAGATGGTGGCTAGCATTGGTCTTAATTCAATTAATCTGATGTGAATTTAACATTCTATTAATTTTTAGTGGGATTGTGAACGCTAAGATTGGCCTTTTAAGTTTTGTGCCCCCACCCCCCATTTCATTTATTTTCCAGACTTTCTGAGGGTGCCCCACAAGGGTGAAGCGCGTTAAAAATCAGTAAAAAAGTAGCAACCACTACTGTGTTTTAAACTAGCTTAAACACGCGGCTCCGCTCGAGTGTTGGTTGATTATGATAGATATCTTTCAGTAGTAGTGTGCTATGAGACTGGTTTTGAAGATGAGATGGCATTCGACAATAATGACTGTAATAATATTACAGATCGATCACTTGATGTAATGCGCGAATCGTCAAATGGATTTTTTAAAGATATATATTAAAAGAAATTTCTTTCTTACTGCTTTATTTATTTATTCTTATATTTTCTTATTCGTATGCTTATCCTTATAGAGAAAGAGCTGAAGTTATTGTAGCACGCATAGACCAAAGATATGGTGTGTGACATCACGTTTCGCTGTATGTAACCTCCTTGCTATAGAGTCGCAAACGTCGTCGCTGGCCTTCAGTCCGAATTTTATTATAATTTGACGACTTTCAACCAGCATATCTTCCACCCCCTTATAGCTATCGGCATAGAAGTGATATAGCGTACAACGGGAGACTTCGGACAACAATTACACACAGACCGTTACACACAGGAGTTACAATTACGAACAACTTTGACTGGAGAGAACACATAGAAAATATTGTGGGGAAAGCGAACCAAAGGTTACGTTTCATTGGCAGAACGCTTAGACGATGCACCAGCTCCACCAAAGAGACTGCCTACATCACACTTGTGCGTCCTCTCTTGGAGTACTGTTGCCCCTTGTGGGACCCTCACCAGGTGGGACTGACGGAAGATATTGAGAAGGTTCAGAGAAGGGCAGCTCGTTTTGTTTTATCACGTTACGGGGGGAAAGCGTCACGGAAATGTTGCACGAATTGGTGTGGAAATCATTAAAAGAAAGATGTTATTCATTGCGGCGTGATCTGTTTGCGAAGTTTCAATCACCGACTTTTAGTTCTGAATGTGAAAATATTTTGCTAGCACCCACCTACTTAGGGAGACATGACCATCCCAATAAAATAAGAAATCAGATCGAAAACGGAACGATTTAGGTGTTCTTTCTTCCCGCGCGCTATTAGAGAATGGAACGGTAGAGAAAAGTTATGAAGGTGGTTAATGAACCCTCTGCCAGGCACTTAAATGTGATTTACAGAGTATCTATGTAGATGTAGACCGTTCGTTTGCGTTCTATACTTTTCGCTGCAGAGCGAAATATTAACACAAACGTAGATTTTTATATACACCGATAACCTTAGATCCCAATATACTCCACCCTCTTTTCATTATCAACCCTCAAGCAACAATGCAACCAATTAAACCATTTCAAAGAGTAAATATAATTTTCAAAGTGTAATTATTGTTCCGCATTTCGCGTTATATTCTTCAAATTACTAAATATCTATCATATCGCTATAAAACCATGCCTAAAACTTTCCTCAGGTATAAATTAGTAACTGTGATTAGCAAACGTGATAAGCGTACACCGAACAGACATTCACATTAAAAAAAAAAAAAAAAAAAATATATATATATATATATATATAAATAGTTATCCGATCGCCATAAAACCGTGCCTAAAGCCTTCCCCGGGTAGACATTAGTAACTACACAAGTTTTCAGCCCTTTATGTCTTGTGATTCAGACGTGATAAACGTACATCGTACAGACACGAACATTTATAGATATAGATAATCTAATTGGTTTCTGTACCAGCCGGCCCTAATGGATGGAGAGTGTGTTATAAGAACAGGAAGTTGCTACAAAAGGAAGATGGTGCTGACTTGGGCTTACTCTACCAAACGAATTACACAAGCAGTCGGCTTCAGTTTGTTCAATGCTACAAATAAGTAAGATGCCTGAAACTATGGCATGGAGAGTCATAAGAAGGAAGCGGGACAGACAAGGAGGTGGCGGCAAGTAGTGGAGTGCTCCAAAGTACAATACACAGGACCTGGAATCGATTACAGACAAAAGAAGCCGTTTAAAGAAGGCCAGGCCAAAGTCGTTCACGGTAACATCAGCAACAGACGACCGTTATTTTCGGTGAACAGCGAGTTGAGACATGATGCTGAATGCCATTCAGATGCAACACACCCTCCAGGCACAAACAGTATTGGAAATATTAACACAAAGAGGCAAAAATGGCCTTCGGGAATGTGACCTTCTGACACAGATGCAATGGTGGGTGTCCCATTGAAACCACGACAGCGTTTAGCCAGCGGACACTAATATGTTTGAAATAATTAATTGTATGATTATCAGTCAATAGTGGCCTTTTGAAACATAACGAAAATTTTAATTTTCTATCTCAGTACATAGCTATCACTTTTTTGTTTTGTTTCCTGCAGTATAATCCATTAATTATTTCGCACAAAAACCTTGTTTCCTCTCTTCAAGTCACTCTCGCAGCAGTTTCCCCCATTTTCCTCACAGCACCAACCTCCCCAGTTTCTCCCTTCCTCCACACGTACTTCCCATTACATCTCCCCCTACCTCTACCTCATCTCGATATATGAGAGCAATTGTAAAAGCCCTCATAAATCACAGCACTTTTCATAACACAGACAAGACGTGTTGCAGTTGTTCAGCTATGTACAAATGCGTTAATCTGTTCATCTTACAATCAATTACTGTAAACACATTCAGTTTGTAGGTATCTTCTGAAACATGCTAATGTAAAAAAAAACTCGCAAGTAGGTTATGTCGACTGTACCAGAAACGTACTACATGATCCCTTAATTGTCTAGAGCACTATATTGTATAACTAACGGCTTCATATGGTCGTCCTGATGCTCCACAATTAAATCCAGAGCAAACCACGCTCACCAAGTGGAACCGAGACAAGCTCGAGAAAAAGAAAAAGAACTGCTTCCTGAGACTGTTTTTTTAATTTGTAGTAGAGCATGTATGTATTCTCATTCCATTGCATGAACCACAGACATTGTCGTGCCTCAACGATACAGCCGTACCGTAGGTGCAACCACAGCGGAGGGATATCTGTGGAGAGGCCAGACAAACGTGTGGTTCCTGAAGAGTGGCTGCAGCCTTTTCAGTAGTTACAGAGGCAACAGTCTGGATGATTGATTGAGCTGGCCTTGTAACATCAGCTAACATTGTTTTGCCATACAATTAACTATGAACATCTGAAAGCAAGGGAAAATTACAGTCGTTACTTTTCCTGAGGACATGCAGCTCTACCGTATGAGTATATGATGATGGCGTCTGCTTCGGTAAAATATTCCGGAGGTAAAATAGTCCCCCTTTCGAATATCCGGACGGGTATTACTCAGGAGTATGTCGTCGCAAAGAAAAACAAAACAGGTATCCTAGAGATCGCAGTGTGGAATGTTCTAACCCTTAATCGTGGAGGTAAGTTAAAAATTTTAAAAGAGAAATGGATAGGTTGAAGTTAGATATGATAGATATTAGTGAAGTTTGGTGGCAGGATGAACAGGATTTCTGGTCAGCTGAGTACACGGTTATAAACACGAAATCAGTTCTTGGTAACGCAGGAGTATGTCTGATAATGAATAAGAAAATAGGAATGCGGGTAAGTTACAATGAACAGCATAGCAAAGATAGACACGAAATCAACACTGAACACAGTAGTACAAGTTTATATGCCAACTAGCTCTACCAATGATAAGGACACCGAACAGATGTTTGAGGAGATAAATGACATTATTCAAAAAATTAAGGGAGACGAAAACTTGATTGTTATTGGGAACTGGTACTCGGTAGTAGGAAAAGGAAGAGAAGGAAATGTTGTAGGTGAATATGGACCGGGCAAAAGAAATAAAAGAGGAGATCGCTTGGTTGAAATATGTGCAAAGTACAATGTAATGATCACCAACACTTGGTTTAAACATCATGAAAGAAGTCTGTATACGTGGAAGAGACAAAGAGACACTGGACGGAACCAGATTGACTTTATAATGGTAAGGCATAGATTTAGGAACCACGTTTTAAATTGTAAGACACATCCAGGGGCAGATGTAGACTCTGAACATTGCTTATTGGTAATGAACTGAAGATTAAAACTTGAGAGACTGCAGAAAGGTAGGAAAGCTAGGAGATGGAACCTGGACAAACTAAAGGAACCAGAGGTGGTTAAGTGTTTCAGAGGGGGCATTAGGCAAAGTTTGGCTGGAACGGGGGAAAGTAATACAACAGAAGAAGAATGGGTAGTTCTGAGGGACATAGTATCGAAAGCAGCAGAGGATCAAATATGCAGAAAGATAAGGCCCACTAGAAATCCTTGTATAACACAGGGTGTACTGGACTTAACTGATGAGAGGACAAAATATAAAAATGCATGAAGTGAAACAGGCAAATTGGGATTTACAGGAAATTTAGACTGGCTAAGGAGTGGCTAGAGAACAAATGTAGAACCATAGAAGAATGTATAACCACTGGAAAGGTAGATACCGCCTACAGGAAAATAGGTATTTGGAACAAGAACAACAGATGCATGAATATCAAGAACTCGGACGGAAAACTAATATTAAGCCAATAGGGGAAAGCTGAAGTGTGCAAGGAATATATAGAGGGCCTGGTCAAAGGAAATAAATTGCAAGGTAGCAATCTAGAAATGGAAGACGAAGTGGAGGAAGAGGAGATAGGAGATACGATGCTGCGAGAAGAATTTGACGGAGCGCTGAAAGATTTGAGTCCTAACAAAGCCCTTGGAATAGGTGATATTCCATCTAAAATGCTGATATCGTTAGGAGGGCCAGTCACGAAGAAATAGTTCCACCCGGTATGTAAGATGTATGAGACAGGGGAAATACCCTCCGACTTTAAGAAAAATATAATAATTCCAATTCCAAAAAAGCAAGCGCAGACAAGTGTAAAAATTACAGAACTACTAGTTTAATAAGTCATAGTTGCAAAATACTAACAAGAATTATTTACAGACGAATGGAAAAAACTTGTGGAATCAAACCCTGGGGAAGATCAGTTTGGATTTAGGAGAAATGTAGAAACACGAGGGGCAATAATCACATCACGAATTATTTCAGAAGATAGGCTACGGAAAGGTAAACCAACGTTTTTACCATTTGGAGAAAGATTTGACAATATCGAATGGAATAAACTCTTTCAAATTCTGAAGGTAAGAGGGGTAAAACATAGGGAGCGAAGAGTTATATTAAACTTATACAAAAACCAGACAGCGGTTATTGGAATCGAAGGGCATAAAAGGGACGAAGAGGTTGGGAAGGGAGTAAGACAGGGTTGTAGCCTTTCCCCAATGTTGTTCAATCTATACATTGAGCAACCAATGAAGGAATGCAAGGAGAAATTTGGAGAGGGAATTAAAATTCAGGGAGAAAAAAATAAAAACTTTGAGGTTTGTGATGACATAGTAATTCTGTCAGAGACCGCAAACGATCTGTAAGTGCAGTTGAATTGAATGGGTAGTGTCTTGAAAAGAGGGTATAAGATGAACATCAACAAGTATAAAACAAAGATAATGGAATGTAGCGTCAGAAAGTCAGGCGATGCTGAAGGGATTAGTTTAGGTAATGATTTAATTAAAGTAGTAGATGAATTTTGATATTTGGGTAGCAAGCTGACTTACGATGGCCGAAGTAAATAAGATGTAAAATGCAGAATGGCTATGGACGAAAAGCGTTTCTGAAGAAGCGAAATTTGTTGATATCCAATATTAATTTAAATGTTAGGAAGTCCTTTCTGAAAGTACTTGTCTGGAGTGTAGCATTGTGTGGGAGTGAAACGTGGACGAGGAGTTCAGACAAAAATGTGATAGAATCTTTTGAAATGTGGTGCTACAAAAGAATGACGAAAATTAAATGAGTAGATCACGTAACTAATGAGGAGGTGCTAAACCGCATTGGGGAGAAAAGGATTTTCTGGCCTATCCTTACTAAGAGAAGGGATAGATTGGTGGGACACAGTCTGAGACATCAAAGAATTGTCAATTTAGGATTAAAGGTAAGTATGTGGGGTAAAAGTCGTAGAAGGAGGCCGAGGAACGAATACAGTATGCAGATAGAAAAGGATGTAGGTCGCCGAACTAATTCTCTGATGAAGAGACTTGCACAGGACAGGGTAGCGTGGAGAGCTGCATGAAACCAATCTCCGGACTGAAGACCTCACAACTCCAATAACAGCGAGTTGTCAATGCCAACTTCTGAATTATTCAACTACCTGCAATGCTTCATATAGCGACGCGTATATCTGGTAGCACAGGAAGTTGTGGAAGTGTCTTTCGGCTCCACCACGTTAGCAGAGAGTGTTCAGTGGCAGGGACGGGAAGAGCTTCCAGCGATGGGTCTCATTCAGCTGTTCGAGCGGGCACGCTCGGACAGTGCCGGCTAGCAAAGCTCTTAGCGAAAGCGGGAGTCTTCTGGACGGCCGGAAGTCGTTGCCTGGGCTCCTAGCTCCCCTTCCCATTTCTTCGCCCTGAGGTCGCCGCCCCGACCTCCCGGCTGCAAGCGAGTCAGTTCACCGATCGCCCTTTCCCTTTTTATGGCCGCCACCTTTTTACGATCGGCTCACTTACCAAACACTGGCAGGAAACGGCGATCATCAAGGACCTTCAACCGATACTTTACCTCGAGAATTCTTTGATAGAATCGTGCAGCGTTTTAAAATAAGTCGCTAACTTCAGCTGATCCCTACTTCTTCGAAATGTGACGTTTTTCGTGGACTGAGTAGTAAAGAATGAAGGAAGGGAGCGCAGGGTTATACGTCCCGTTGACATTGTGGTCATTAGAGACGGAGGTCATAGTGGGATTTTTCAGCAGGGATGGGGAACGAAATCGATCACATTACTTCAGTGGAACCATCCCGCTATTTGCGTGGAGCGATTTATGGAAATCACGGGAAACTTAAATCTGGATGGTCGAAATTATGTTTGAAACACAGTTCATCAGATTTCCATTTAATTGTAATTACCACTGAAAGGACTGTGAATTTTAGGAGGAAGAAGGTGGCTGGCCAAATCATGCACAAAATGCATCAGTTTTGGTGCTCTTCCTAAGATATGGAAGGAAAGTTAAACAATTTCAGTGTTGGAACCCTGGAAAACAGAAGATAACCCAAAGAATTATAGACAGATATCCCTGATACGTACCTCCTATAAATTATTAGAGAGATTATTGCTGAAAATATTAACTCTATACGTCGAAGAAAACCTCCCGGCAAACCAAGTAGGTTTTCGAGCACCCAGACATTGCTGAGACCAACTTCTGTCCCTCAAAACTTACATTGGAAAGGGCTTACAAAGCATGATTAAAAACGGTCTGGTTCTCAAAGATCTTACATCTGCCTACACTACAGTATGGAATGGACTATTGCTTAAGCTAACCAGAATTACAAAATGCAAACAGACATACAGGCTACTCAAGAGTATGCTACCAAACAGGAAAATTAAGAGTCTCAATGCATGTATTAATAGCAGGAGAGTGGCTCGATAACTGCGTGACACAGGGTTTAGATTTAGCACCCATTCTCTTCAATCTATATATACCTGATACGCCAGAAACGAAATCACGTAAATTTGCATATGCAGACATATAGACATCGCATGACAAATTAAAGACAACAGCGACCTAGAAAATACTCTGATGGCAGATCTCGATCTCTTGAACACCTATTACCCCAAATGGAATCTACATCCAAATCCCAACTACCCAATAAGCACCATAATGCACCTCAATAACAGAGATGTGAATAGAAAATTAAAGCTTTCTCTGAATGGCGAAACATTTGGCACAAGGATAAGCCTATGTACGTGGGAGTGAAACCAGATTGCACAGTAACATGTAACCCACATCTAGAAGATACGAAATAGATACTAAAATCCCGCAATGCGATCCTTTCGTAACTGGCTGAAACGGTATAGGAATGTGGAGCGAGCACTTTGAGAACTTCAGAACTTGCTTTTGTATAAAGCGTAGCAGAATACTGTTCACCAGACTAGATCCTGGCCGCGGTGGAGTAGCCGAGCGGTCTAAAGCGTCTCGCTGCGGAGCGCGCGGTTGCTCGCCGTAGAGGTTCGAGTACTCCCTGTGTTTGTCCTTAGGTTATTTTACCTAGGTTTAAGTAGCTTGTAAGCTACGGACTGATGAACACGCAGTTTGGTCCGATAGATTTACAAACATTTAAACTAGATCTGAAGTACACATGTCCAACTAAGGAAGAAAAATGTCGGGAATGCTCAGTGCCACTCCCTGCTCATAGCTCCCCATCTTATCAAACATAGAGGCCCATCACGTTAGGTGATTACAGGTATGCCACTCAGACCTTCCTATTCATCAAGACCTAACACCCATGAATAGGCTCACATCCAAGGCAGCTTTAATGAAAATTGGCAGAGAACGTCACGGTTTCGACTCAAAAACGGCTTTGAAGGAACTGTGGGCCACAAGTCAACATAAGAACCAAAATCTGGTGGACGACCCCAGCAAGAGGATTGAGGGATTCAATCTCGCAAGGAAGACAACGCAAAACCACATAAGAACAAGCGCTGACAGGTACAAACAACAGATGTACAAGTGGGGCCTGTTAAACAATACTGAGTTTGCGTGTGGCAAAATGAAATATATGGACCATCTTCTCGTGTGCGAATACAAATGTTCAAATGTTTGTTAAGCCTATGGGACGTAACTACGGGGTCATGAGTCCCTAAACTTACAAACTACTTATGAACTACTTACGAACTAGGACGGCACAAATATCCATGCCCGAGGGGGGATTTGAACCCCCGACCGTAGTGGCCGTGCAGACCGTGACTGGAGCGCCTCAGTCCCCGCGGCCACCGCGGCCGGCGTGTGCGGATTCCACGACTTGAGTTGTAAATTGAAGGACATCATGGACTCAATGACTCAGTCGTGGGGTGGCTTCAGAATATAAATTAGTGTAGGATTGTAACGACTTCTGTAAAAAGTACTGTTGTCAGCATAGAACTGTAATAAGTTAGTATGTAACATAATGTGTCGTGTTTGCCTTTGTTTATGTTGAATGAGTAAAAAAAATAATAATAATAAACCACTGCGCCACAATGCTCTATGTTGCTTGAGCAGTGGTGTTTATTATGTGTTCAGTGCTTTAGCGAACCAGGAATAAATGTTAACTGCCTTGATTACACATGAATTTATTTCAGTAGTAATTCTTCGCACCTTTCTCACGTCAGAATAGTTTATCTTCACTTTCAATGTTTTTATCATATGAAAATGCGAAGTTGATCTGCTAACATACATATAACTATATCATTATCTATAGTCTGCAAACCACTTCATCGTGAGTGTTGACTGATACTTTTTATACCTTCTTCTGTTCCTGTTCACATGGCAAATGGCAAGCGGTGAAATCGACTGCAGATTAGCTTCTCTCTTCTTTAAAGTCATTGTCTTTTGCAAGATATAAACATGGCTAAGCAATATGTTGCTTCACATTTTTGAAAATCTTGCTCCTCGAACTTTTTACAGCAGATCATTCCGCCACGCAGGACGCCTTGCATTATCTATCGTTGTATTAATTTCCATGACGCATTTGCACTTACAAAACAAATCTGTGAAAAAAACATCATGCTCTTCTATCTTCTCTGTCTCCTTAATTAATCGTTCCTGTTATTAATACCACAGTGACGAACAATATTCGAAAATTGATACAACGGGTAGTCTGTCAATGTCTGTACAACGAACATCTTGTTGTCGAACTTCTGTGTACCTAACATCTGTAAAATGTTATCGAGTAGCTATAGTCCATGAACAGAGGCAAATCCGATTGTGGATTAAACTCAAAACGCGTCATTAACAATAGTCATACTGTGCCTGATGTATGAGTATGTGTGTAACAAACCCTCTTCCTTGTACGACTACTGATGAATGCTTTGCATCCATACCTAAAGGCATTCTATCTACATCTATATTTATATGGATAGTCTGCAAGTCACATTGATGTTCATGGCAGAGGGTCCATCCAACCAATTTATGATATACAGCCGGCCGCGGTGGTCGAGGAGACTGAGGCGCTCCAGTCACGGTCACTACGGTCGGGGGTTAGAATCCCCCCTCGGGCATGGATATTTGTGCCGCCCTTAGTCTTAGCTAGTTCATAAGTAGTTTGTAAGCTTAGGGACTGCTGACCCCGTAGTTAAGTCCCATAAGTTCTACAAACATTTGAACACTTTTTATGATATATATCTATGCTTCCATTCTCTAATAGCTCGGGGGGAAACGGAAGACCGAAATGTTTCCCTTTTCAATCTGATTTGTCTTATTTTATTATGAAGATCATGTCTCCCTATATAGGTGGGTTCTAATAATATATGTCGCATTCTGAAAAGAAAGTTTCTGAAAGAAATATTGCAAAAGACCTCGCCGCTGCAAATAACGCTTTTCTTTCAATGATTGCTACCCCAATTTGTGCATCATTTCCGTGACACTCTCTCCCCTATATGGCGTTATTACAAAACGAGCTGCCCTTCAGTGAATTTTTGTCTAAATCTTTCGTCAGTCCCAACTAGTGTGGATCCCAAAATGCGCAGCAATACTCTAAAATAGGACGCACAAGTACAGGGTTGGCAGTTTCTTCATTAGAACTGTTCCATCTTCTAAGTGTTCTGCCAATGAAATGTAATCTTTGGTTCACCTTACCTACAATATTTTATATCTGTTCTTCCCAAATTACCTGTTACTCCTAGGTACTTAGTAGAATTGACGGAGTGTATGTTTGACTGACTTATCGAGTAACTGATGTTTAACGGTTTTCTTTTAGTGGTCATATGGATAACCTCACACGTTTCATTATTAAGGGTCAACTGCCACTTTTTGCACCATGCAGATATCTAAATCCTTTTGCATTTGTTTTTGATCTTCTGGAAATTTTACAGACCGGTAAATGCCAACATCGTCCGCGAACAGCCTAAGAGAGCTACTCAGATTGACACCTAAATCGTTTATAAAACTAAGGAAAAGTATGGGCCCTTTAACACTTCCCTGGGTAAAGCCAGGTAAAGCTTCCTTCTAATCGCCGTCTCTGCGACAATTACAACGTACTGTGTCCTTTCTGACAAGAAATCACGAATACAATCTCACAACTGTGACGATATTCCAGAATTTCGCAATTTGATTAGATGGAACCAACTACGTACAGTGATTATTACGCAATTCCAAGGCAACGCGGCGGAGTGACCGAGCGCATTGAGGCGCTACGCTGCGATGCGCTTGGTCGTTCCCTGTCGGGGGTTCGAATCCTTCCTCTAGCACGATGTTTGTGCCCTCTTTAGTATAACGTGGTTTATAAGTAGTTTGTAAGTTTAGGGATTGATGACCCCGCACTTAAGTCCCATAAGCTTTACAAACATTTGAACATTTGAATTGCGACGTCGTACAACAAACAAAGTTTTCGTATATATTCTAAATAGGTTGTGGTATGAATGTTTTGCACCTAGATTAGCCATTAATGAATACGCGGTAGATTCTCCTGAATTTAATGAACATTTTATAGCAATACGACTTACCGATTTTCTACAGATTCATCCGCGAAAAGCGTTAGTGACCTTCGACTTTCTGCACTTGGTAACTTATGTATATATTGTAAAAGTAATGGTTCTGTACAGTAAGCTTCCGCAGGCGTTGTCACAACCAATAAAATTATTCATTGTGAGAGACCACACTGTCAATCTTTATGACACTGACCGACGTTTCGGCCATTGTACAAGTTGCCTTCCTTTGTGTATTTTTCAGACTAATATTCAGAAGAAAGCCACTTGTAACAGACGCTGAAACGTCGGTCTGTTCCACAAAGATTGTGACAAATCCGTCTCTCTCATACAATAATTTTATTGAAATTATTTTAACATATGATCTGAGAACGATATGCTGCACCGTGCTAGATATTGTTCAATCCCGTTGTTCTTATATTTCTGACGATCGTATATTTTTCAGTACGTAATAGCTCAAAACCGTATCAAAAGGCAATAAACACGGGATCTTGTTTGTAGCCTATATCAACTGCTTCCTGGATCACCTGGAGTATTATATTGAATCTCGGAGCAGAGATAGCCGCGCGGTCTAGTGTGCTGAGCCTGCCGCATATTCGAGTCTTCCCTCGGGTATGTGTGTGTGTGAGTGTGTATGTGTGTGTGTGTGTGTGTGTGTGTGTGTTTTGTCAATAGCAGAACTCAGTTTAAGTAGTTTGAACGTATAATGACTTTCGGGAAAAAAATGAGCCAATTGTTTTCACACGATCTTTTCATTTGTAATCCATTTTGTTTCCTACATATGCGAATTTCCGTATCTAAACTTCTTCATAAAATGTCGAACACACCGATATCAGTGATGTAGGCCTCTGTATTTCCGCTTTTCTATGACGACCCCTCTTTAAGAAGAGACTAACGAGCGCATTTTCCCAGTCATGGGGAAAGCTTAGTTCTTCTAGAGACCTATTGCCGGATGGGAATCAAATTCCTCCGCATAATCGAGTTAGTATCTCATTTCCAGTGTATTTTCCTCCCCACTACGATTTACATTTATTTCTTTCCTCTGTCACTTACATCGGTATCTGCAATTCTGCAGAAGTTGCAACGATTTCAGAAAGTAACTACTTTGCAGTCCTATTTGCAACAGGTTTTGAGAAACAAGTTTAGTACGGTATGTCGACATTTTGTGTATAATTCTCTTTTCCAACATCTTTATGGTCACAGAGTGTCTGGAGATACGGTTTCGGTCCATTGACTGATTACACAAAAGATGAAACATCATTTTATACAAGTTTCCAGCTAACATCACGTTCTTTATTGATGGATGACCTGTTTCGACGTTCTAAGACGTCACTTCCTGATCTCCTATATTTTACATTGTCGTATCTTATTGTTTATTACATCATCCTGTTACAAAATGGAGTGTAGGCTCCACAGGACAGCTCTGTTCACTTGCCTAGGGGTCTCTTTCGAGAAGTTTCTTCTTCTCATTCATCCGACATGTGAAAGGGCTTATTCAGCAGCGATAGAGTGCACCATCAGCACCCGCCTGCAAATCGTTCACCATCTTCGTTTCCTATAGGCTTCAGACTGATTTAGTTAAGTCGGTTAGTCTCATTCGGTAAGTGCAAGCAAAGCTGTGGATTGGTCGTTTCGTTTCCAGATCCGATTGAGGTCCTCTGATTTCGAGACGAGTGAGGCCCTCGGGCAAACCTGTTGTGACCTTGAATGTGGATTTGTCTATCTGCGCTATATGGTGGAGAAATGTAGAGGCCCCCTTAAGTTAGCTGTGCAGTAAAGGGAAGTGGATATTCGAATAGCTGAGTACAGACAAATTCCTTCACTTCCCGGAAATACTAGTCCTGAGTCCTGACAGGGCAACATTAAGTGTAACATTACGAAGGCAAAACAATAAACGGAAACAGTGTCCAGATAATGCTACGGGCGAAAATTTGGCTGAAACCAGAGGACGGATTGATTTTAGCTACATCCTTTCATTACATTTGTCATGGAGTAGTTGTGTACAAACATTGATGGTGAAGTTGAACATATCATTGGGTTTACAGTATACATGTCGGCACTGGTTGCACAAGAGTCACTAAGTGACTTACTGACTCTTGTGAAACCAGTGTAGACATGTATACTGTAAACCCAATGATATGTTCAACTTCACCATCAATGTTTGTACACAACTACTCCATGACAAATAGAGTGAAAGGATGTAGCTAAAAACCATATAAGATACGACTATAGGAGATCATAAGATGACGTCTGTGAACGTCGAAACTGGTCATCCATAAATAAAAATCGCGATGTTGCCTGGAAACGTGTATAAATTGATTTAGATCTCCCCAAAGAACAATGAGTTCCATACAAATAAAACATTTTCTGACAAGTCCTCCTATAGAACTTCGAGGACGTTGAACGTATCATGCATGGCTCTCCTTGCGTTAACTTATGTCCTAGTTTAACTTTTACTGGTCTGCGAGTTTTTTACTATGTTTATATTTGCAGTGAACTTAATTTACTTCCTTTCGACGGTGGATCTTTCCCATATTTTAAAATTTCACCAAGCACATTCGTTTCAAAAATTTATTTTGCGATGCTCCTGAACATTCATTGATGCTCAGCATTGTCATTATAGGGGATGAAAGTATCTTATTTAGCTGTCAGCTTCCCATATATGTGCTACTTGTCACTATTACTAAATAGATAGGTGTTCCTTTCATCATATGTCTATTTACAGCTGTGATCGGTGATGCAGTAATGGCGTTGCTATCACTGATTCAAGCGGTAAATGAGTCAAAGTTCGTGTTTGTTTGTCATCAGCAGGTCTAAAGACGTTATCTCAGTGAGTCAGTCCTCTGCTTAACTGCTCAAGGCAGATTTGTTGAATATCTTCCTGTCTGTATACGGAACCTAAAGCCTGTTCCTACTACTACAATTTTTCTCCGAATTATTTTCCAATTTTCTATCTGACTTTCCACTACTAATCCTTCTGAGCAGAGGGTCAATAAGCGCATCCAGTTATCGTGCTTCATTCACTTTCAAACCTTATTAGCCATCATATTATTTAACAATCTGAATTTGTACTAACGTTGCCTGACATTCTTGGATATTTTATTCCGATAAACACGTCCCCACAATCAACCCGTCCTGGCGATACAATTTAGTCTTATAGGTTTCTGTTACCTTTGGTTTCAGCCAAATTTTCGCCCGTAGCATTATCTGGACACTGTTTCCGTTTTTTTTTTTTTTTTTTTTTTTTTTTTTTTTTTTTTTTTTTTGCCTGCGTTATGTTACACTTAATGCTGCACCATCAGGACTCAGGATTAGTATTTACGGAAAGTGAAGGGAATTGTCTGTCTTAAACATGCTGAAGGCAACATGTACTCAGCTATCCGAATATCCACTTCCCTTTACTGCACAGCTAACTTAAGGAGGACTCTACATTTCTCCACCATATAGCGCAGATAGACAAATCCACATTCAAGGTCACAACAGGTTTGCCCGAGCATCTCACTTGTCTCCAAATAAGAGGACCTCAATCGGATCTGGAAACGAAACGACCAATCCACAGCTTTGCTTGCACTTACCGAATGAGACTAACCGACTTAACTAAATCAGTCTGAAGCCTCTAGGAAACGAAGATGCTGAACGATTTGCAGCCGGGTGCTGATGGTGCTCTCTATCGCTGCTGAATAAGCCCTTTCACATGTCGGATGAATGAGAAGAAGAAACTTCTCGAAAGAGACCCCTATGCAAGTGAACAGAGCTGTCCTGTGCCGCCTACACTCCATTTTGTAACAGGATGATGTAATAAACAATAGGACATAATATACACATCGTTTTCAACCTTTTCAGGTGAATCGTTGTGAATGTTAGTGAGCAACTAACTACAATTTCATGTATCATACATCTCTCCTCCGCATTTAAAAATGATAATTTCAATCCATCCTTAATGTTACCAACATTGCTTATAATTAACCAAAGGTTTTTATTTTCTTCTAGCGATTTTTTAATAATTTAACTACAGTCACTTTGCTTTAGATTCCTGAATTTACTATTTATGTCATTCCTGTAACACCTTTAACTTTTTTGAGCCCCTGCACCGATCATTGAATAGTTTGTTCTGCTATCAGAGGATACGTGGTAGATCAGTACTGTAGGATCTTACTTCTTTCCTGACTGATTCATTACGACGATTCTCTTGAGCTTCATTCTGCTCTTTGTCATCGCAAAATTGTGACACAAATCTGAATCCTCCTGGCCACGCCTTGTCATTTGGAATAGTCCGACTTCATCCGGCGGAGAGAGTTTGCCCTGAACCTCGCCCTGGTCCCTGTAGAATGGACGTTTTAATTGATCGTTAAAGAAGCTCCTTTGGACCTCGGACGTAAGGCTTTCTTATACGACTGTAAGTTCCTTTCCTCTGACTTCTGAAGGCACCAAAAACTGCCTGATTGCCAATCATCATCTTTGTAAATTAAGCATTATGTGGAATTATCCGTGACAAACATTGCTTTGCTTGACAGTTTGAGTTATCAGAGAGCCAATTGAGAATTTTACTTATTAAACTGAATATTGACACTTCAGCAGAGTCTGCGCTGATATGAAACTCTCTGACAGACTATAACGGTCTGCCAGGCGGGATTCGAACCCTGGTTCGAGTCTCCTTCCGCCACATTGTTTATATCTGTCAGAAAGTTTTGAAATTAAACAAACGATTTGGCCATTTCCGCATGGCACCGAGAAAGTATATGAGGATATAGGAAAGGTAATTCGATGTTAAAATGGAAATATAATAATGATGGCGGACTAGGAATGGCTATTGAATGATATTGGCTTGGCAATTGTAATGAGAAAGAAGAAAGTTAGACTTATGTTACAAATATGCAGTAATATGATAAGATTGAATAAGTTGTTCAAGCATTACAAGAAGATAGTCTATACATGTTGAATTCTTGGACACACGGAAATCTCCATCTGGGTGTCCTCTTTCAGGATCGGATACAAATGCTCCGCAACAAGGTTGAGAGAAACTTCAGGTGTCTCTGTACTTTCAGTTACTACCATAGTTACCATGAAAGCACAGGCTAATGTTTGGCCTTAACATAATGCTACTCCTATACGCTTTGTGCGAGTCACGGGGCCTGTTATGAGCAGCCGTTAGTTAAGTGTACAGTGAATCCAGAAACATTCATCTTCCTCTTGTAACAAGAAACATGTTTAACCCGATTACGCAACACGTGTCCACTGAAAAAGAGTCCAATCGCCCCGCTCTGATGACCGATGCAGATGCCGTTGCCTCACCACGTAACGGGACCACGTAGAGGTCACTTGTTGCGGTGCCCAACGATGAACAGGCGACGCAGCCACCTATGCTCCGCATCAGAGATGTCAACATATTATTCTGTTGTCATGGCTTGCCACTGAACACAGAGTTGACTCGGCTGTAGCTTTTCCTAACCAGTGTGATCCCGTCTGCAGCGATGTCTTTACATATCAAGATACCGTACTGAAATGTTCGCATGATCGTAAACTACACTGAAAAGTATACAGGTCAATCCTTTCTAGAATGACAGGTTCATCCTGCTCCACGCCCCAGAGCATACGAAACTTATATGTGTTATTTTACTTTCCGTTGCTAAATACCCATAGGAAGAGTTTTTCCTAAGTCACGACAAGGGTACTTTGTCGAGGTGTCCTGTCGAGATAACTTCACAATCTTTGTACGATTGCAACTGAACTTACGGTTTTAAGTGACATTCAGGTTCAATAAGTTGGAAATAGTTTTGGATGTATTGAACTTCTAGATCAAGTTGTAAAACTTCCCAGTCAGTGCATTCGTATCTGTTCCTGTTAGGTCAAATAAATGATCTTTGTCACATCCCTGGATTTTTGTTGATCCACTTGCAGTGTTTTCATTACTAATCGTTGGTGTCGTACTGAGTAAAATGTAGTAACCTGCCTTACGCCGAGACTTTTACGATGTTATGAAAAATGACCCTAGTTAAATTTTGTGTGAACAGTGCTTTCTAAATCACTGTGGTTGACATAGAGGACTCTAATCTTTTAGGGATATGTCCTTATCTTTGACCTCATATCATTTAAATGAACCCAAACACTTTACTGTGACTCTGCGTTTCACGTTACTACTGCGGGACATGGGAAAATGAGTGGTTGAAGGTGAAAACAGTAACGAAGATATGATGCAACGAAATACTTATTGGTTTCACTGTCAGGTACGTAATTTCGTTCAGAAATATAGTCTAAGAAATAATTTTGTAATGTTTCTTCAAAGTATATCAACAACTGACACGTTATAAAGCACTTTTCAAATTTCCTCGGATTGTGAACGGAGACAATGACACGTAATTTTCTTTTCCGGGCCTGGTAGGGGTTGATTTTGGAATAATATTCTCCAACATATCATATTATAAGTATAGAAGAACCAGCTTCATCATTTGTGGCCTTTCCTTAACAAGTCTATAATACTATTATTCGCGTGCAAATAAGAATGAATGTGTATAAATTTCAGTTAGTTGGTATTTTATACACATTTACTACAGAAGGGTTTAGTACATAGACTATAGTGCACCTACAAACACATGTTTCTCGTTTTTCAGTATCTTAGACAGTCTCAAGCAATTTCACACATAATCATCAATCATCATCAAAACGGCGATCTAGGGCCCTGTATAATCATACTCCGACCGCACAATACTCCTCCGTAGATGGCGACTTTTGCACTTGGGGTCCAGTTGTCACGGACTACTAGCTCACAAAGGTCTTTCTTCAGCTCATCAACCCATTGCTTTCTGGGTCTTCCGATTGAACGGGTACCATAATGTCTTCCCGCAACTACGGTTTTTTCCCGAGAAGTTTCTGGCCTCCTTGCAATGTGGCAAGCCGAGCTTATTCTCAGCGCTTTCTTCTGTTGTTTAGCGATGTTCGGTTCCCTCATCAGTTCATACAATTCTTGTTTTTTGTTTTTGTTTACGTCTCCATGACTTCCCTTCCCGGACAGGCCCAAAGATCCTTATCGTAATCTTTCTTTCGAAGACCAACAAGTTTTCTTCATTATTCTTTGTTGTGTTTGAGGCTTTGGTCCCATATAACAATACTGGCACTAACACGGCATTATATGCTTTAAATTTGGTCTTAATTGACAGATTCTTGGATGACATTATTTGCTTTAGACTTAAGTAAGTTTTAGACCCATTAACAAAGCGTTGGTTAATGACCTGTTTTAAATTATTTTGCCTGTTGAACCATGTGCCAATGTATTTACAATTTTCCACCTTACAAAATTGCCATAACCCTACCTGTAATGGGATGTCATTAGGGAATTCTCTGGATATCTCCATTATCTAGTCTTTTCTGCATTGATCCGTAACCCGATTTTATTTGCATTTTGCGCTAGGTCCTCTACAATTTCCGCCATCTCTGCCTCTGATTCCGCTAGAACTTCGATGTCGTCTGTATAACCCAGTAAATCTGTCCTTCCATTTAGCTCCACCCCTTTGTTTTCTCTTTCCATTTTTCGGATTGCTTTCTCTAAGACCAGGATTAAATAGCAGTGTTGAAGTAACATCTCCTTGTCGCACACACCTTGTGACATAGAATTCCTTGCACAACTCCCCTTGGTATTTGACTTTTGCTTTTGTCTCCGCTGTGCATACCTTGACCCTATTTATTAACTTCATTGGTATGACAAGCTCTCTCAGGATGTTGTACATACTTAATCTTGGAATACTACCATAAGTCTCTGAGAATTCCACGAAAGTGACTAGAAACCGGTGGTGGAATTCTCAGCACTTTTCCCAAATTTGCCTCATGGTGAAATTTTTATCTATTGTAGATCGTCCTTTCTGGAAGCCAATCTGGTACTCTCCAACAATATCTTTTGAAAATGGATTAAGTTTTTGAAGTATTACTAAACATAGAAATTTATAAGATACACTTAGGAGATAAATACATCTGTAGTGGTTACAATTCCTATTACTGTTCTTTTTATGCAATGGAATGATGACAGCTGATTTCCAGTCTTCTTGAATTTCCTCTTTTTGCGCAGTTTCACACAGTTTCTATATTCTAGTTGTGTTTTGTGCACAATTAATGAGTGTTTCGCTTATACACATTTAAGTACTGTATAACATACAGCAGCCTATTTGGTAAAAATGGTTATGGAGGGTACATACTATATATTTTAGAGCTACTTCTGAAACATGTGAACAGTTAAATCATACTTCCTTAGTAATGTGACTTTTGTATTTTTAAACCAAAAGGAGTTTTTTACCATGAAACAGGCGATACTTGGAAATGAACTGAAATTCAGTTATACCTTAACACAATTCTCTGTCTTGAAAATGGAAATGGAAATCGCTTTGTAATTGCTTCTAGATCAAAATGAATTTAGCTTCTGAGTGTTTTTTGCTAATACTTCACTTAATATAGCTTTATTTACTCCCTCTTAGTTTTCAGAAGGTTATATTTTTTCGATTCCAACGCTTTTAACATAAATTAACTTCTAGGTATGTGCATGTGATAACACAGAGTTTGTTTTCACACTTGGAGTAATTTTTGTAATTTCAGAAAATGTCTGCTTTACATGAAAAAAAAAAGACTCACCAACGTATGCCAAATTCTGAAATACTTTCCAAGGTACAACCCTAATCCATTTTACTCCTGTTAACCACAACTGTGTCAGCAACGCACAAATAACCTCGAATTTTTTGTACTCTGGACTGAAATACCCACACCAACACACACAAAATAAACGGAGTGGCAGTGGATCGAGGAAAGAGTTGTACGCTTCGTTGCAGCAGGTTCAAAAGGAAACGTGAAACCTATAGCAAGATTATTGGCCAAACAAAGTGGCCGCCGTAGAAAGAGAGTCGCATCGTATACCGTTGTGGGCTGTTGTTAGAGATCCGAGCAAAGGTGAAGCCAAAGAAGCCAAAGAACAACAATTGCATCTTCTTTCTATATAAGAAAAATGAAAGGATAAAGGTAGAAAGAAGTCACCTATGTCCTCTTAATCTGCTGTTAAACAAATTATATATTCCCCCATCAGTTTTTTGGAATAAAGTCTGGGGCGCGAAGACACTTCACCACTGGTTCCTAGAGATCCAGTAACGTCTTCCTACATACAGGATGGTCCTAAAATATCTGTCAATGCATTGACAGGTAGAGTGGGCCGAAAGAAGCAGATTTCGTATAGCAATGTGTGATCGATTATTGACATATTAAAGCGCTAGTGTGTATACTAGTAAAAAAGGAATGTGCAAAAGGAAAGAAAGGAAGAAAATATATATTGATAGGTGCTTGAAAGAGCGGCCACAAAGAACGACAGGAGACAAAGAGACGGTGCATGGATCGGCGTAGATTACGAAAGACGTCAGGCGTTTCACCTACAAGTCCAGCAGCAACAGTCACGCGGGAACTAGATCTTCCTCAGATGTCAAGGAATTCTCATACCCTAGGCTTCTAATATAACCACAGAGGAAGAACACGAAGGTTACATGAGGTGAACCTGGTATCGGGAACTGTTCCACGCCGTTCAATCCACTGCTGGCTGTAAACAGCATCCAAGTGACTCCTGACGTTTCGGCTGAAGAGCACTGGGGCTCCATCGTGGTAGATCCATATTTGTTTACAAATAGCTAGAGGATTACACTGGGGAACCATTTATAACTTAATTTCTGTTGACTTCGACTTTTAGTTTGTTTTAGGGGTAAATTGACATGCTGATTCCAAAACTGTAATTAGTTCTTTCCTATCACGTCAAGATTTTTTCTGCAGTTATCGCGCATACGATTACGCTTCAGACAGGTAACTTGTTTGTTACAGAGAGCAGAGCTGCAGTCTGTCGGCGAACCTTAAACCAGTGACGATTGGAGGGGGTAGTGACGCCGCCTGACAGGTTTAGTTTAATATTGTCCAGACTAATGTGGTCAGTTAGGCATGAGACCCTGTAGTAAACAGGCGTACTTGTCGCTCTGATATAGCGAAGCCGGTTTTCGGACACGTAGTGCAAGAATTTGTATTTACACAATATTTACAGCATTTACTTCTTATATATATATATATATATAAAAGAAAAAGTGTCCTTATGTCTTCCACTGGTAGCTCGCGTCGTAAGTACTTCAACAGCCCCGATTCGTTTTGTTATATATGTGGCAGTTTTACCATTCACATCAGCAATTTTGTCAGGAAGCCTATTTTGCGTATTTTAAAGTAAAAATTAGCGACCAAGATAAATCATGGGCCCCTCACAAACTATACAAACAGTCGGTGGAGTGTTTGAGAATATGGACAAAAGGTACACGCGCTAAACTTCCGTTTGATATACCAATGATTTGGCGAGAACACAAATACCACTCCAGTGATTGTTACTTTTGTATAGTAAAAGTTTTAAGTCAGTTTAAAGTCAGCTATAAACCCTGTGCCGCATTCAGCTTGTCGTCAGAAATTTTTTTTATTTCCGCCTTTGCATATAAAACTAGGTCTCATGAAGCAGTTTGTTAGAACTTTTTCAACTGAAGGGGACTGTTTTAAATATTTCGATTCGACATTTCCTAGGTTTTCATATGAGAACATGGGAAGCGGATTCGGCAAGATCTGCGTTTCATAGAAACAATGAACGAACTTGAATGTTTTGTCGGCATTCAAAAGTATTATCAAGGATTTTCTGGAATATATACGAGTCCAGAATTACGTCGAAATTGTTCAACAACTCTTAGAGAGCTTTAAAAAGCTTCGCTGTAACATGAGTATGAAACTGCATTGCTTACATAGCCATCTTGTTGACTTTCCAGATAATCTCTGTCCACTAAACTTTTAAGGGGCAGCCCTCAGTCGCAGAGTACGAATATAATCGTAATCAGGTTTCAATGCCGCTATGGGCACCTTCTTCAGACGAAGATGAAAATCTTAATACTACATGTCAAGATCTAAAATAATAAAAAAAAATTGTATTATTTTAGATCTTGACATGCAGTTTTAACATATTCATCTTCATCTGAAGAAGGTGCCCATAGCGGCATTGAAACCTTGTTACGATTATATTCGTACTTTGCGACTGAGGGCTGCCGTTTAAAAGTTTAATTGTATTGTAACAGTCGCTGATTCGCAGCCATACACAAAACTAATCTTGCTGCTGTTAGAGATGAACAGGGTGAGCGATTTCACCAAGATTTGAAGGTCATGGAGGCAAGGTATCAAGGTAGATGGAATGTCAGTTGGAGCATCAAGCGAGAATGTCCCTTGTTTGGACATTGTAGGAAAACTTATAAGCAAAAATTTGTGCCCTAATATCTTTGTTTTTGTTCTTTTCATAAACATAATGTAACTTTGAATATTATTATACCCTTTGGATTATTAACGTATTCAAGTATTCTAATACCTTTGGTTGGTAACCACTTTTTATTCCTTTGCATGCCCAGTTTAATGACTCGTAGGGTAAAGAGAGAGTATCATATAGTTTAAAAACTTGACGTGAAAGAGAAAAACTGTCAACAGTTTTGAATTCAGAGACCAAAAGTTAGTTACGAACAAGTCACAGATCTAAGACAACAAAATGGCTGTTCCCCAGTGTTATCGTCAAGGAGTCAAGTACGACCTCCTGTATGAATATTTTGTATGTGCGATCAGTTAAACGACTAGGCAAAATGTAGGGGCCTTCTAAGTAATTGGTGCCGGCCGCGGTGGCCGAGCGTTCTGCGGCGCACCATCACAGTCTGCACGGCCACTACGGTCGGGGGTTCGAATGCCCCCTAGTTCTTAAGTAGTTTGTAAGTTTAGGGACTGATGACCCCGTGACTAAGTCCCATAAGCTCTAAAAACCTTTGAACATTTTTTGAAGTAATTGGTCACAATGCCTTCCCAAAGATTAACGAAAAACCGATCTTGGTAGGAATCTGGTATTGTTCCGTGTGGGGTACAATGAACCCACAGGTGAGAATTGTGGATGTTAACCCTTTCATTCCCAGTGTTGATCCTGGACAACAACGTATTAAAAATTGATTTATAACGTATTTCGTGCATAAGTTCGTAAAGTTGCATTTTTGTTGATAAACAACGTGCTTCTAGTACGACATTTTGCCGTTTAGTGCGGCGTGTAGGCACTTCTGCTTCTAAGGCATTAATCTGTCCATCTTGGAGGTTGTGTTGCGTTCCTTTTATTTTATTCCAGCTGTGAATTACCTTGTCTTTGGTGCTGTAGCGAAGCTAGACACTTCCAGATCAAAAACATCCAAATAATGAAATCCCTCCACAAAAACGTCCGTGTTTGCATCAAATACATGATATACAAGATCAATACTTCGACTAAAAATTTTAAAACACATATTTTGATGTTTACTGGATTGTATTAATACAGAAAACACTGAATTTTAATTATTCCAAAGCAGATTTCATAATGCCGAAATGAAAGGGTTAAACAAACCTGATCGCGTAATGGTAAAAGAAACATCGGTTGGCAAGGTACCAACGAGTAAAGTTTAGACGTGGAAGATAATTCTCAGATTTCTTTAGATGGTACGGATTAATTCCGTCTTGAGAGAAAGTCCTCAAAATACTATGATGACTCACATCCAACGCATGTCCTACAGCTGACGAACTTGTCGAAGGATTATCCTCTACTGGGTCTAATATTCATTCTTACACTGCAGGAGTTCTGAGACATCTTCTAATGCCACCTCCACGCCTGGAAGCATGGAAGGATCGGCTCGAGCCTAACTCTAGATGAAGACGCTCTAACGTTAGACGATCCGGATGATGCCTATCCGCTCCATTTACTTCCTTTTAGCAGTCAGTACATTTCCTTGTGCAGCCCCATACATGAAATGCTTGTCGACCAGCTCTGCATTGGTGAAACGATGCATACTGCTCGAAATCCGTACGGAAAATAATGACTCCAGGTAGCGAATGCTTATAAACAGTGCACTCTTCAGTGTTCTCTACCTGCTCAAGGGCTCACTAGCGACCACGTATTGCTTTTGGAAATCTGATTATTTTGCTCCCCTCAGCACGTCACTTAATTTTTGACATATACACTCCTAGAAAATGAAATAAGAACTCCATGAATTCGTCGAAGCAGAGGGAAATTTTATAAACACATTCTTGAGGTTGCATACAACACACGATCAGACACACAGAGCCGTACGCACGTGAGCACAATCGCCAGGCGTCCGCTATATTGGCTTTTGTACCGTGTACACCCTCCTTTTGCAGCAATGTAAGTTGTAGTTCTTTCCTGTAAACGATCGTGGATGTTCCGAATGCGATTATATGGAATGTCCTGCCATTCAATTTCCACCTGCTGCTCATGCAGACCGCCCAACGTGACGTTTCATGTGGACCTAAACATGCTCAATGGTGGAGAGATCTGGGGTTCGTGCTGGCCAAGGTAGTTGACGTACACCTTGAAGAGCACGTTGGGTGGTACGGGATACATGTATATCTGCATTGTCCTGTTGGAAAATCATAGCACCTTGTTGGTGCATGAGTGGTAGAAAAACGGGTTAAATGATGGTTTCACTGTACCGTGCACTGTTCAATGTTCTCTAGACGATCACAGTGGTGCGCGATCATGTGTGCCGTTAGTGTCCTCCACTCACGGCCTAACATCGTTCCGCCCGCCTCCAATGGCGTCGTGTCCAGTGATGAGAGTCGTCGCTGCCTCTGTGCCAATGATGGTCGCACGCGTGTGTAGTATCGTGCAGGAAATGCGAAAATTTGGCGTGTACGCGACCGGAGCAAACGGGGCCGACACCTGGCATCGTAGTGTGAGGAGCCATATCCTACACTGGCCATTCTCCTCTGGTAATCGTTGTGTGAAAACAGAACAGTACACGGTACACTGAAAGCATCATTCAACCCGTCTTGTCACCGTTCATTCACCAGCAAGGCGATGAGCTTTTCCATCAGGAAATTGGACGTTCACACGTATCCCGTATAACCCAACGCTCTCTTCTATGTGTGCGTCAGCTACCCCGTCCATCATTATCCCCAGATCTGTCCACCATTGAACATGTCTGGAAACGAATGAAACGTCATCGTTGCGCGATCTACACAACCGGCACGAGATCTCGTCCAACTGAGGCATCAGATGGAAAATAATTGGCGGACCACAAAATAAGGCTCCGTTTGGTACCTCTACGATCGTCTTCATGAGAAAGTTGTACCCTGATTTGCTGCAAAAGGAAGGTACAGACTATTAGCATCGACCCTGTGCACGCATTGATGTAGTCTTGTGTAGTTCGCGAACGAACTAGTTCGGAAGAGCGCTCCTACAGGCGAACTACGCGAACTAGTTCGTAGATCCCTCGCCTCTTAGTCCGTCCACTCCGTTTCCGAAGACTGACGGGTAACAGCGAGAGGACGCGAGAGCGCGCAGAATCGCGTGATTTCCTCTTGCCAGTTGCTGTAATTTCGACCTAAGATGCAGCTCAGCTATAGTTTTAGTAGCGGTAGCAAAGCCAAAACGAGCGGACGAACTAAAGAGAGCGACCTACTTCGTGGCCGAACTGCGAACTAAAATGAGAGCTACCGCCCGCGAACTAAATTATGCGTGATAGGTCGCGAACTAAAATATGCGCGATAGGTCGCGAACTGAAATATGCGCGATAGGTCGCGAACTAAAATATGCGCGATAGGTCGCAAACAGAATTAAAAATCACGTGTTAGCCTTCTGTTGATGAGAGCCATCTCGAGGTTAGCGCCTGCCTGGTAGATTACATAGTTCATTGCTACAAAATTTATGCTTTGAAGTATCCTGCACTCAGCAATATCTAATAAATCCCATAATGCCAAGATATAGAGATAACTCTAAACTTAAACGCGAGAAATTATCCACAAACTGCTTCTTTTAGTTTGCGTGAAATCAAATGTTCAAATGTTTGTAAAGCTTATGGGACTTAACTACGGGGTCATCAGTCCCTAAACTTACAAACTACTTATGCACTACTTACGAACTAGGACGGCACAAATATCCATGCCCGAGGGGGGATTCGAACCCCCGACCGTAGTGGCCGTAGTGGCCGCGGCCGGCTGCGTGATATCGTTAGCGGCTCAAGCGGCAAGCGCATGAAGCAGCTAGGTGGGGGAACTTCTCCCTTCACCTGCATGCGCAGACCACGCCGCTCAGCCGTCACTGGGAGCGGATGAACTAAAAGAACGAACTAGTTCGCGGCTCCCGATCGCGAACTATTACGCGCTACTGGAATGAAACTTCCACTCTGCAGCGGAGTGTGCGCTGATATGAAACTTCCTGGGAGATTAAAATTGTGTACCGGAACCGGGACTCGAACAGGGGACCTTTGGCGTTCGCCGACAAGCGCTCGACCGACTGAGCTATGCCGACACGACTAACAATGCCGCCTCAAACTTTACTTCCGCCAGTACCTCGCCTCCTACTTTCCAAACTTCACAGAAGCTCTGCTGCGAAACGTGCAAGACTAGCACTCCTGGAAGAAAGGATATGCTGGAGACATGGGTTAGCCAAGCCTAAGGGATGTTTCCAGAATAAAACTTTCAGTCTGAAGCTGAGTGTGCGCTGATATGAAACTTCCTGGCAGATTAAAATTGTGTGCTGGAACCGGGACTCGAACCTGGGACCTTTGCCTTTCGCGGGCAAGCGCTCTACCGACTGAACTATCTCAACAAGCCTCACGATGCAGCCTCACAACTTTACTTTCGCCAGTACCTCGCCTCCTACTTTCCAAACTTCACAGAAGCTCTCCTGCGAAACATGCAAGACTAGCACTCCTGCAAAAAATGATATGGTGGAGACATGGCTTAGCCACAGCCTAAGGGATGTTTTCAGAACGACGTTTGGAAAGTAGGAGGTAAGGTAGTGGCGGTAGTAAAGTTGTGAGGCGGCATCGTGAGTCGTGTCGGGATAGCACAGTCGGTAGAGCGCTTGCCCGCGAAAGGCAAAGGTCCTAGGTTCGAGTCCCGGTTCCGGCACACAATTTTAATCAGCCAGGAAGTTTTTATTATGCGCTAGTCTACTTTGATGACTGTACTGACGTGCGTATGACTCTGACTGCGTGTTCGTGTATCGTACGCATCCTCACGAATATAATAAAATTACGCTCTGCTAGGTTGACGTATTCATGATGTTCTATTCTTCATTTTTAAGGAGTGTATTCGTTATAATTTTAAATAGCTACTCATAGTAAGACATTTAGCCTGCCTGCCAGCGATTTCTTAACCCTAGCAGCACAAAGGTATTTTAGGTTACATGGAGCACCAACCAAGGAAAAATTCTTCCTAGGTGTTACAATAAGGTGTAAATCCTGTAAAATGCATTTATTTTAAGAAATTCAGTTTTTAATGTAAGATGGCTGCCGAGAAATACCCAGAAACACGCCGCCTCCTCCACCTCCCCCTATTATGTACTCCAAGAGGGGCCTTGTGGGAACTTCGAATTTTCCTTGCACGCAATTGGGCAACACTTCAATTTCTTTTGGTGTATAAAATTTATAATTTTTACCACCAGATGTCAGCACCACAACCACCTCTGCTGCATCCCCCCCCCGTCCCGTTTCTTTGAATTTGGGAGGAAAGACACAGTCACGTGAAGTGAAGACATTGACCCCTAGCAGCAGCAGCGCTATGCCGGATGTAAGTATTGTTATAAACATTCAAACATTCCAGGACAATTCTAAATTTGAACTCCGTAGTATACGCCGTATTGGATTACATCGTAGGTGGAGAAGGGTTGCGTGATCCTGAGCTACCCCTGGTAGCCATTTTGTTCCGTTACTAAGAGTGACACGAACTTGATTATGTCATTGTGACTTTGCCACATTGGTACCCAGGTGGCTGAAGACGGGGGGGGGGACATCTGGGAACACTGCATTGTTTTCGATTCCCTTTGGTGGTTGTATGGAAGACAGTGGATGGATGAATGGATGCTTAGGGTGTTACGTCCCGTCGACAGCTTGGCCATTAGAGACGGAGCTAACGCTCGGAGTGAGGAAGGAAATCGGCCGTGCCCTTTGAGAGGAACCATCCCGGCATATGCCTGGAGTGATTTAGGGAAATCACGGAAAACCTAAATCAGGATGGCCGGAGGTGGATTTGAACCACCATCCTCCCGAATGCGAGTCCAGTGCGTTACCACTGCGCCACCTCGCTCGGTGGGAAGACAGTGAATTATGGTTGCATGGAATGCCAACACAGGGCAAAATGTGCCCTTAGGCATAAATGTTCTGTATTTTAGTTGCAGTTTTTAAAATTGTAACCATACAAATGTGCAGTGTAGTACTTTATAAGGTGACAGAAAAATAGAAAAAGACTCAAAACTAAAGAATGATACTTCTTATCATTTTTAATTAAAAAAAAAAGTACGGGCAATTTTTGCCAGGGCTTGGTGCTAGTAGGGTTAAATGCAAAGTTGCAGATGAATTTATTACACCCTCTTCATGCCCACTTGATATTACCGCCTACTGTCGGCACGACGATGGTCAGAAATGTCTACAGTAGAAGCTGAAGTACTGCCGAGTGCCGCCATTTCCTGAGCGGCCAGTGCACTCGTCGCGAATTGCGAGGAGAGCGCAGCGGATGTGAGGGCGCACAGTGGCGCGTGGCGCGCCCGCCATCTGGTGGCAGCCGGGCCCATTATCCGCCGGCCTCCCTCCCCCTCCCCCGCCCCCGCCGCCCACACCCCCTGGCCAGGGAGCGGCTCAGACCCCCGCGCCGCTAATCAGCGCACGGCCCTGTGTTGCTCGCCAACTCTGCCACCCCACCATTTCGCCGAGATTCCCTAAACTCCCAGCCTCCAATTTTCCACCCAACTAAGTGTTCTCATTTGGCCCATGACGGATAGGAAGTGGCCGTCAGAAGCAATTTCGGGGCGAATAATAACTATAAAGACTCTGCCCAGTCTTCAGTAAAGCAGGTTGTTATTATTTTTCTGTTTGTGAATAAATCACAGGCGCCCTAAGTACGTTTTATGAATTTCAGTGAAGCTAAATTGTCCAAATTGGCCGAAACTCTGTTAACCCTGGAACGGACGGGCCGGGACGTTGAGACCCAGGTGGATTTTGTTTTATAAATATCCGCAAGAATACACTAGTTACGAGGGAGCCATTTATGATAGCGTTGCTAGAGGCCGCTACTTTTTCTATTATTCCTCTATGTTCGCCAGTTGATTGTTGGCGTGAGAAAAAAACATGTTGTGGGTCTGACAGATCCAGCCCCGTCCCCTTACGTTAGCTTTTATTTGCTTGCGTAGATTTATTTCTGTACTGGCCGTGAAGAATAAACGTACCCGAAAATGGCTTGGTGGCGTGCAGTATCCCAGGATGAAATTCAAAAACTGTTACTGGAAAGTCACAATGACGATTCAGATATAGATCCTGATTTTCTTCCTGATAGTGATCACGACACAAAGAGTGAAATGATTCATGATTATCTGGACAGTGAAGAGAATGTCGCTATGCCTGTGAGAAACGTGAGTACATTCACTAACACTTATCCAGATTCAGTATCAATTTGTGTGGTTACTTCTGGTCCATCTTCCAGTGAATCAACAGCTTGCTATCTATTGAGAGACGGAAGAACTAAATGGCAGAAAACAAATTCCTAACTAAAATGCCAATACCTGGTCTAACAATATAATTACGCCTTTGCCTGGTGTCAGTAGGGAAGCCAGATGTGCCAACACCATTCTTGAGTCCTGGCATCTGTTCATTGGCGACAATTTCCTCGATTTGATAACAGAGAGTACAAGTATGTACATAAATAACGTAAAACCACTTCATAGAAGTGATCCAAATACTGCAAGAAACTTGAAAAAAGAGGAGTGCATGGCATTTTTTGGTCTTTTGTATATTTCTGACGTTCTTAATGATGGAAAAAAGAATATGGAACAATTTTGGGATCCTTTGGCACGGGGACAGAAATCATCCCTCCAAGTATGTCACTGAGAAGATTTCGTTTTCTTTTGAGATGTGTTAGATTATACAACATTCACACAATAGAGGACCGTAAAAAAGTGATAAGTTGGCCACCGTACGTAAAGTTATAGAGGGTTTTACAACAAATTGTATAAAATATTATTCGACAACTGAATATCTGACTGTGGACGAAATGCTGCTATCGTTTCGGGTGCGTTGTTCTTTCAGAATGTACATTCCATCAAAGCCCGGAGAGTCGGGATCAAAATGTTCAAATGTTTGTTAAGCTTAAGGACTTAACTACGGGGTCATCAGTTCCTAAACTTACAAACTACTTACGAACTACCTACAACTAAGGACGACACGCCGGCCGCGGTGGCCGAGGGGACTGAGGCGCTTCAGTCACGGTCTGCACGGCAACTACGGTCGGGGGTTCGAATCCCCCCTCGGGCATGGATATTTGTGCCGTCTGTAGTCTTAGCTGGTTCATAAGTAGTTTGTAAGTTTAGGGACTGATGGCCCCGTAGTCAAGTCCCATAAGCTCTACAAACATTTGAACATTTAAGGACGGCACAAATATCCATGCCCGAGGGGGGATTCAAACCCCCGACCGTAGTGGCCGTGCAGACCGTGTCTGAAGCGCCTCAGTCCCCTCGGCCACCGCGGCCAGCACGGCATCAAAATATTAATTTTGGCTGATGCCGAAACATATTACTTAAAAAATTTGAAAGTATGTGGTGTCTTCCTAGTGAGTAATGCAGCTGTCGATGTTGTGCTCAAACTTATTGAGCCAGTGAAGGAGCAGGAAAGAACTTTACTCTGGACAACTGGTTCACAAGCTACAATCTTGCTATAAAACTTTTGACGGAGTGTAAGCTTACATTAGTTGGAATACTGCTCAAAAATAAAAGAAAAATTTATATAGAATTATTGCCTCACAAAAAGGTACAAGTACATTCATCTATCTTCGGATTTAGAGACAATTTGACATTGGTTTCGTTTGTGACAAAGAAAAATAAATGTGTAATTTTGCTGTCATCTATGCATGCAAGTAATAAAATTGACGAAGAAACAGCTAATTTGAAGAAGTCCGAAATCATTACGTATTATAACTCAACGAAGAGTGGAATGGATGTGGGTGATGCCATGTGTTCAGAATATAATGTTGGAAGGCAAACGAGACGTTGGCCATTGTGTATGTTTTATGCAATTTTGAACATAGCTGGCATAAATGCATATGTAGTGTACATAGTAAACAGTGGACAAGATATTTCAAGAACGGTATTTCATAAGAGACTGGGTTTGAAACTAATAAAACCACATCTGGCGCAGAGAGCGAATCAGAAGGATCTGTCGTGAAACGTTATGGAGGAAGAGGTTATTCCAGAACGCAAACGAGGTCGTTGTTACGTTATTACAAAGTATTTTTGATACTTTTGTTGTAAGCGTATATTTTACTCGTTCTAGAACTTAAATAAACTGTTGGGTCTGACAGAACCAGCCAGTCGGCTTACTTTCTTTCCTTTTCTTTCCCTTCGTTCTAGGGTTAAGTCCCGTCGTTTGACAGTTTTCATTTGATATTTATTCGGTTAGACATTTTAGAAGACTGTAGTATTGTAGCACTGTATTGATTTAATTAATAGAGTAATGTGATTCTCAACAGGAGAGAGTGACCTGTGAAACTTCTCTGAAGAGCCTGGCGTTTATTTAATTTTACTTTCGTTTTATTTTTTTGCAATCTTTACTGGTTGTGTGTTGCCCCATCCACACCCATGTCTGAAAAGTGTGTCTGTGTAGTAAAATCATGATATTAATGCGTAGACGAAAATTCATGTATCAATTGTTAATATGAGATAGCGAGCTCAACAGTGATTCCCGATGACTAAATATGCACGGGAAATGATACAGAAACTATACATTTTCCACTGATAATCTGTCAATCACTTTCAACAAGCTATGCCTATTGCTTAGTTTCCTCTTTGTCCTTTCTAAGTGAAGATAACAGTGCTCCATCATGGTACAACGTTCATTTCACGACTCAAACCTTCTAGTAACAACGAGGCGGAGATGGAAAATAAGTTTCCTCTGTCGACTGTGGTCAGAGTTGCTTATGAAAGGGGAAAATATAGAATGAGACATTAAGGATAAGACGTATGTTTAATTTTCTACATTATTTCCAAGTACATTGAGGCATTTTTGATGGCGCCTATACGTTTCAAACAGCTGTCCAGTGAAAAATCAGGGCGTTACATACGAAAGACACATTGAACGGCTTGTTTGACGTCGGCATTGCTTCCAAAGCGCCTTTCGCCGAGAGTCTTCTTCAAAGCTGGAAACAAAAGCAGTCACTTGGTGCGACATCGGAACTTTACAGCGAATGGTGTAGGCGCTCCCAACCAAGAGTTGCAATATGTTTTTGCGTAGCTGTTGCCGAGTTTGGTCTCGCATTGTCATCCAACAGCAGAGCGCCAGATCTCAGAAAACCCTGCCGCTTTTTCCGAATCACTTCTTTCAGTTTCGAAAGAGTGGCACAGAACCGCTCAGCACTGATGGTTGTATCCTCCAAAAAGTCCAGCAACAAAACTCCTTGGGCGTCACAGACAGCGATGGGTAGCACTTTACCTGCAGACGAAGTGCTTTTGAACTGCTTTCGGACAGGTTATGACGGATGTTTCCAATCCATGGATGCTGCCTTCGATTCGGGCCTGTAATGGTGGACCCACATTTCATCTCCCGTCACAGCCCGAAACAGAAACTCATTGCCATATTCATGGTCGACCTCTACCCAATGGTGTATCGGTGACTCGCACGTCCGAGTTTACTTGCTCTGTCGTCTCTCGCCCATAGCCATGCAACGGTTATTCCGTATGCAACGCCCTGATGTTCTCCTGGACAGCTTGTTCAACCTTACATAGCAGTTTGAAAAATTTCTCAAATTATTTGTAAATTACTACCAACTGAGTAACGCCAACAGTAAGTAACAGGTATTTATGACAGTGTACAATACTTCAAAGTCTATTTTTGAGAGTTTTGACTGATAACTGTTTGACGCTGAACTTTACTTACCATAAATAATAATTTAGAAAAAATACTTAAATCCGATAATCGCGCGGTCTCCTTTTTCGAATTTTGTACTAATTGAGCCATCGCAAACCAGAAAGAATCGTCAACGAATAGAATAAACCGATTCGTAATGTGGGATTGAATCGCAGGAATCGATTCCTGAAAAAGAACCGTATTGCCCAACACTAGTGAAGTGGTCTCAAGACTGATTCACACAATGCAAATATAATTATATTCCGCTACTACAAAAAAAATGCGAAAAATATAATATAAAATACAAATATCGGCACTCGATCCTGACATTTTGATGCAGATTTATCGATGAAATATATGTATATAAACAAAACTGCTGGCGACACTTAAGCATCCTCCGCTGCCTACCTATTTACCAATAGGCCTACTAAACTGTCATGATAAGTTACTTGTTGCTTCACCGCATCTGTGAATAATTCATTGTAGGCATATTTTGGTTTGTAATAGTTTTACAGTGATACACACGTCTTTAGCACCTTTTCGAAATGTTACCCAATAGTGCCCAGGTTTTATATTATTTTGACTCAATGTGTATCACATTTCTTACGTGTAATCGTCATCTCAAATAATTATTCACATGTATATGTTTACCATTAGGCCTACCAAACTGTTATTAATGTTACACGTTGCTGTTGTTGTTGTCGTTGTTTATAGGGGACTAAACTACAAGGTCATCAGTCGCCTGTTCCAAGCTGTGATGTAACATGTGACGGAAGGAAAATACAGAAAGACTGCCTTGATGAGTGTGGAACGAAGAGAAACCACTGATACACAGAGGAGTGCACAAAAGGGATAAAAGTACAATGTCACAGCAGAATGCAATGGCTGGCTGATCACTATGATAAAAACAGATGAGCGAGCAATGCTGTACGCACTAAAAAGCTACCTCAACGGAAAAGGTAGAGGCAAACTTAAATGTAGTGTAAAAATGAGGGTCTTTGTAGCAGCCAGAAGCGCCTTCCATTAAATGGAATGGTAGAAACCAGATGCGGGAATAAAATTTAAAACAGTAGTAGCCAAGGAGGCATTGTCACCTAAAACTGAAGGCAGTGAATCTGGTAGGCTAAAGGACTGCCGCAGAGCGGTTAAAAGCGGACAGCCCAACAGTATGTAGACCACGGTCAGCAGGGCACCACAACGGCAAACTAGTGGGCACTCTCGACGCAAGACGTTGCCGTGCGTTAACCACGTATGCCCAATGCGCAGTCGGCAGAGTACAACGGACTCCCTACGAGAGACTCGCAGGGAGGAGCTCCACATTGACGTAGATGGCTTAACAGGACGGATCGTATTCGGTGGGTTCGATTCAGCCCACTCAGTACTCCAAAGGCCCAATACCTTCTGACTGAGCACCGTCCGGAGATCCCTCTCCTGGAGACCGATTTCCAGCATGGTTGAGGTAGTGGCCTCCTTCGCCAGTTGGTCGACACATTCATGTCCTGTTATGCCAATGTGGCCTGGAGTCCAAAGGAAGATCACAGTGCGACTAGATGTACCTAGTCTGTATACAGCTTCCTGGATGGACCGTACCAAGGGATGTTTCGGAAAGCTCTGATTAAGGGCTTGCAAACTACTCAGGGAGTCATTACAGATAACCTCAGACTTCCCGGGGCAGGCTTTGAGATGTTCAAGAACCCGCCAAATGGCGACACGTTCTGCCGTAAACACACTACTCCCAAAGGACAATGAACGTTTGTCAAAATGCCGGCCGTGGGTATAGGCATACCCAGCATGGACTAGGGAACCATCGGTGTATATAAATTCAGCGCCACGGTATGAATCGATAAGAGCCTGAAACTGTTGACGAAGAGTCGTCGGTGCAACGGAGGCTTTGGAGTCTCGGGACAAGTCCAACCGAAGCTGGAGACGAGGAATGACCCAAGGAGGAGTACAAGAACGGTACTGAAAGGTGAGAGGGATAGGAAGGGACTCTAGAGAAGAAAGAAGGGAACGAACACGGACCGCAGTCGGGAGGCCCGACCGCGGCCGTCGTCGTGGGGAAGGGAGTGCGACAGCTGGGAAGAGGAGCCTGCGATTCGGGTGGTGAGGTACAACATGAATACGGGCAAAATAAGAAGCCATTAGCTGTTGCTTTCTGAATCGCAGGGAGGGAACCCCAGCCTCAGCAAGAAGGCTTGTCACAGGACTTGTACTGATGGCCCCTGTTGCTAAACGGATGCCACTGTGATGGACCGGATCCAAGATCTGCAGTGCAGGTGGAGCTGCAGAATCATACACAAGGCAGCCATAATCCAGGCGTGACTGGATAAGTCCCTTATACATATGCAGTAGAGTGGGGCGAGCAACTCTCCAACCTTTGTGGCTGAGGCAGCGGAGGATGTTTAAGTGTCGCCAGCAGTTTTGTTTTAGTTGGCGAAGATGTAGTATCCAGGTCAGCCGGGCATCGAAAAGCATGCCTAGGAAGCGGAGTGTCTCCTCAATGCGAAGGGGTTCATCATTCAAATATAGCTCAGGGTCAGGATGAGCTACCCGACGGCGGCAAAAGTGCATGAGGCGGGTTTTCTGCGCCGAAAATTAGAAGCCATGCTCAGAGGCCCAAGATTGGGCCTTTCGGGTATCTCCCTGCAGTCGCCGTTCCGTGACGCCAATACTGCTGGAGCTGAAGTAAAGGCAAAAGTCGTCGGCAAACAAGGAGGAAGAGACAGACGTTCCTACTGCCGCAGCTAGTCCGTTTATAGCAATCAAAAATAACGGTACACTTAGAACGGAGCCCTGTGGGACGCCGTTCTCTAAAACATGAGTGTAGCTAAGAGAGGTGCCAACCCGAACTTGAAAAGAGCGTAGCGATAGGAAGTTCTGTATGAACATTGGGTGGGGACCAGGTAAGCCCCATTCATAAGGTGTAGAGAGAATGTGATGACGCCAGGTTGTATCATAGGCCTTACAGAGGTCAGAAAGACTGCGACAAGGTGTTCTCGGCGAGTAAAAGCGGTACGTATGGCTGATTCCAGAGACACGAGATTGTCTAGGGTGGAACGGCCCTGACGGAAGCCTCCCTGTTGTGGAGCCAGGAGACCTCGATCCTCCAGTAGCCACATAAGCCGTCGAGTCACCATACGTTCGAGGATCTTACACAGAACGTTGGTGAGACTGATGGGGCGGTAGCTCCCAGCGTCGCACGGATCTGCGCCTGGTTTTATCACTGGGACGATATTACTCCCCCGACATAGTAACGGGAAAATGACTTCTGTCCAGAGACGATTATAAAGGGCGAGTAGCTGCCGTTGAAAGACCGCTGAGAGGGGACGAACTGGCTGTGAATACGGTCCGGGCCAGGAGAGGTATTGGGGGATGCAGCTAGAGCAGTCTGGAACTCCCATTCATTAAACGGGGCATTGTATACTTCCCGTCAACGTACGCGGAAGGACAATTGCCTCCTCTTACACGTTGCTTCAGCCTGTCTGAATAATATATATATATATATATATATAGTTTACCAATAGGCCTACAAACTTTATGAATAGTTTATTTGTTTGGTAATAGTCTTATAGTGACACACATATCTTAATCACCTTTTCGAAAAGTTACCAAAGGCACTATAGGCCTAATTGTTCCATTTAACCTTCTTTTACAATCAAACAACCGTGAACCAACTGTTATGTTATTAACTTTACCAAATTATTGCTTATTTGTGTAACAAATACCATGTAATTTATTTTACAAACTATCGCTTAGGTTTCTTATCTATTTAGTCAATAATTAATAATTGAGGACCACTTCTTAATATACCTTAGTCACAACGTTTATCTTTTGCTTAACTGTGTCATTCTTTGATGCACATGTCATAAAATCTTTCCCTTGACATTTGGCGTAACAGCCGAAAACGAGTTTGTAGTAAACAATAAATATTGTGAAATATTGCAACTTTGTCGTGTTTTTATTAGTGATCATGTATCAAATATTCTACCAAGAACCAACGGAAAATTCTATGAATGAAATCGATATTTCTTGTTAAATACGGATGTATCTACATATCGATATTATATCCACAGACATAGTTCAAACCGAGTGCGCTCCGATAGCAGTGTTC
Source organism: Locusta migratoria (assembly GCA_026315105.1). Lineage (NCBI taxonomy): Eukaryota > Metazoa > Arthropoda > Insecta > Orthoptera > Acrididae > Locusta > Locusta migratoria. Next base: position 341,121,543 of record CM048746.1, read on the forward strand.
CTGGCATAAAGTTTATAGAAGCGCCAGGTGACGCTCAGTGTTGGTTATTTCCTTGGCCGTACGTGGCAAAATGCGGAAATGGATGACGAAACTATGAGTAGGTCTACGACTAACGCAGTTTAGGCCAATGTCTTCATGTTCAAAAGTTCAAATGTTTGTATAGTTTATGGGACTTACCTACGGGGTCATCAGTCCCAAACTTAGAAACTACTTATGAACTAGCTAATACTAAGGACGGCACAAATATCCATGCCCGAGGGGGGATTCGAACCCCCGACCGTAGTGGCCGTGCAGGCTGTGACATGAGCGCCTCAGTCCCCTCTGCCACCGCGGCCGGCTGTCTTTATGTAAGTGTGGTCTTACACACATATATAATGATCATTTTGACGTAGTTGGTGATTTCTCAAATACACTAAATTTGAAATATGAACTGTTTCTTAAATGACAAAACAAAGAAGTTCATAGAAACGTTTACAGTTTATCAGGCTTGATTCGATGGTGGATCTTGTGCTCAACGACTGTAATTTGACTTGTAGAAATTTTTTGGCTAATCTATCGTAAGTATTCTTTATTAACAGAGCTAGATTTCGACCACTGTCTGGTCATTATCAATGCTTAAAATAAAACGATTAAAACGCGTAAAACATTTCGATCTCCAACATAGAGGTCCAAACAGTTTACGTGTTTTAATCTTTTTATTTTAAGCATTGATAATGAACAGACAGTGATCGAAATATACATATGTAAACAATTAATACTTACGATTGACTGCTGAAAAAATTTCTACAAGTTTACAGTTTAGTAGTAGTTTTCTGTTGTCTAGTAGAAACATTCTTGATGACAAAATTAGGTCAATGACATATGATACTCTCATCAAAAACTTTACCAGTATTTAAGATATTTGTATCGTAAGTTGGGAAATAGTAACAGTACCATGCACCCTGCAGTTCATTTGCTTCATCACTTACTTAGCAACACAATTGACCTTTCTTTATGTAATACATATAGTTCGTGCCAAGTGCATTAAGATGATAATGCAATTTTTCCATCAGCAAGTCAAACACACTGTTAACCTTTCGTCTCATTTAACTCTTCACCAATAGTAAAATTTTCCTCGCGGAATTAAACAACGCTTCAGGACCCACATACTACACAGTTTTAGCGCAAGACTGAGATAACTGCATAACAAGATCCGTTACGTACGAACAGAGACGTCTCGCAGTGGTACGCATAGCATATACGCTAAACGTAACCCAGTATGCGAAGCACGTTCCGTGTGTCGAGCCCTTTGAGCGTGAAGGTGCAGCTGCACGTTAAATGCGCCTGTTTGGGTGGGCACCGGGAAACAGCCTGTTGTGCCGACGAACTGTAATCAGCGAGGCTGCCACATACACGTGTCCGGTGTAATAAGGCCACGCGCAAATTGAGCCGCGTGTAGCACTCATGGAGCGACACGAGACTACACTACAGGGCGGCGAGCATGCTGCTCACCTGTGGTAGAGGCCGCAAGCTTAGTCGTAGGTCCGCGAGATGACGCGAGGTGACTCGTCGAAATCCTTACGGAGCGTGTATCAGAGCGACATTCATCGCTAACTGGATCGCAGTTCCAATGCGCAAATTGCAGCGGAACATCGACTCTGGCAGAGACGTTAATGGATATAAGCTCAGAATCGGATTCTGATTTCAGTTTTTGCTCGAAACGGTATGTTACATTGCTTACTTGAAACAAAGCAATACATTAAAGTTATGCGGAATGCGCTTTAATTAAGCAATTTGGCTTAATTTTACAACCCGTGTCGCGTCGTACTGTAGAGTGTTCAGGTGTTGGCTACGGCCACGCCATGTGACCAGCCAATCAGGTGATAGTGCACGGCAGCCACTGAAATTTGCTGTTTCTTATTCGCACAAAATTCGAATGTACGGTATTTATTTCACTCCGAGTTTTCTTGTCGCTTCTTACGTGAACTGTCATGTGTGTGAACATGGGCGGTATATCAATTAAATCTTCTGATCTTGTTTTAATGGAATCGAAGGTACGATTTTGTGTTTAAAAAGTGATCTGTAGCAACACTCTTATGGTAAGGTATAGGTTAAACGAGATTTTTTTTATTTATTTTTTCCGCAACTGAGCGCCGAAGGTGTGAATTTTTGGATTGAGACATGTGATTATCTACAAGATATAAGTACTAGTTTAAACACCGGCGTTGCCCGGGTATTTATTTATTTATTCAAGCTTTGAGTGAATACTTTTCATATACCTTCTCTCTTTGTCCATCGGCCTTTTAATTTTGTAATAAAATGTCATAATTATGGGAAAGTATTCAAGAAATAAGGCTGTCTTGCATAATGTACAAATTAATAACGGCAGTACCAAAACAAAGAGATGAACATTATATGTAACGTTATTTCATTCATTTAATTCAAAGCATGATTATAAACAATATTTCTGGTTACTTAACTAAAATCTAATATGAATAAAGTCTTTGGGGAGTCAACCCCAGAGCAAGCGACATGTAATTTTCCGTGTGAGAAACATGAAGATGTCAAAACCAATCTGCATTATGTAATAGACTGTTGTTGTTGTTGTGGTCTTCAGTCCGGAGACTGGTTTGATGCAGCTCTCTACAATACCCTATCCTGAGCAAGCCTCTTCATCTCCACATAAGAACGGAAACATACATCTATCTGAATCTGCTTACTGTATCCATCTCTTGGTCTTCCTCTGCGGTTTTTACCCCACACACTTCCCTCCAACGCTAAATTCACAATTCCTTGATGTCTAAGAATTTGTCCTATCAATCTATCCCTTCTTTTAGTCAAGGTATGCCAGAAATTTCTTTTCTCCCCAATTCTGTTCAGTAGCTCCTCATTAGTTACGCGATCCACCCACCTAATCTTCAGCATTCTTCTGTAGCACCAAATTTCAAAAGCCTCTATCCTCTTTCTGTCCACACTGTTTATCGTCCATGTTTCACTCCCATACATGGCAACACTCCATACAAATGCCTTCAGAAAGGACTTCCTTACGCTTAAATCAATATTCGCTGTTAACAAATTTCTCTTTTTCAAGAACGCCTTTCTACCCATTGCCATTCTGCATTTTATATCCTCTGTACTGCGACCATCATTTGTTATTTTACTTCCCTCGCGGTAAGGTCATGCCTAATGCGACAGTTGTACGGCATCTAGCGAGCTGTTGTGAGCGGGCCGGCCGCGGTGGCCGAGGGGATTGAGGCGCTCCAGTCACAGTCTGCACGGCCACTACGGTAGGGGGTTCGAATCCCCCCTCGGGCATGGTTATTTGTGCCGCCCTTAGTATTAGTTAGTAAGTAGTTTGTAAGTTTAGTGACTGATGACCCCGTAGTTAATTTGTTGTTGTTGTTGGGTTGTTTAAGGGGGACTAAACTACAATAGTCATCAGTCCCCCATTCCATCCCTAGGCGTCAAAAGTGGGCGTATCACTTTAACGTTTATGGAGCTAGAGGTTAAAATGTCGAAGTGAGAGAGGAGTCCCACTGAGTCCATAAAACATCATAAAAATGGACAAGACACAAAACGTAAAAACACGATCACACAAGGACATCTGACAACAAAGAAGCCGATGTCTGTGGTTGACCGACCAGAAGAATAAAAAAGGAAAAGTCAACCACTCGGTTTCACAAAGAAATCTCCAGTTAGAGAGAACGATAAAATCCCCCTGCTCGAATAAAACGTAAAACGGTATCTGCCATTGTGGCATCGTCCGATAAAACAGCACGGAGGTTAAAATGTCTCCGCAAGGTGGCTAAAAGGGGGCAGTCCATCAATATGTGGACGATTGTCAGACGGGAGCCACACCGACATTGGGGTGGGTCCTCACCCTGAAGGAGATGTCCATGGGTGAGCCACGTATGCCCAATGCGGAGGCGACACAAGACCACTGAGTCCCGTCGTGAACCGCGCATGGAGGAGCGCCATGCAACCGTCGTTTCCTTGACCACCCGGAGCTTGTTGGGTGTGTGCAGGCTACGCCATTCAGTATCCCAAAGCTGACATACTCGCTGGCGCAACAACGAACGGAGATCAGAAGCCGGGAGGCCGATCTCTAGACAGGACATACCGACAGCCTGCTTGGCAAGCCTGTCAAAACGTTCATTGCCCGGGATACCAACGTGACCCGGAGACTAGATGAACGTCACTGATCGCCCAGACAGTTCAACGGCACGAAGCGTCTCCTGTATGGCCAACACCAGGGGAGACCGCGGGTAACACTGCTCCAGAGCTCGGAGGCTGCTCAGGGCGTTGCTGCAAACAACAAAAGACTCGCCTGAGCAAGACCGGATATGCATGAGAGCTCTGTCAATGGCCACCAGCTCTGCAGTGTAAACACTGCAGCCATTCGGCAGAGAGTGCTGTTCCACATGGTCACCATGACTATACGCAAATCCCACACAGCCATCAACCATGGAACCATCTGTGTAGATCAGGTCATAACCACGGAATTCCGCTATGATAGCCGAGAACTGACGGCGGAGCGCCTCCAGTGGAACTGAGTCTTTGGGCCCCTGGGCCAAGTCCAGCCGAGTAGACGGCCTTGGCAAACACCACGGAGGTGAACGGGCAGTACCTGATAGGAAGATGGAAGGGGAGAAGACTCAAGCTCCTGCAGGAGGGACTGAACCCGATAGGCAATCATATGACCTGATCTGGGGCGTCGCTGATGGGGATGGACTACCACATCAGGAAAGAGGAGACGATGGTTCGGGTGGCCTGGGGAGCAAGACACATGGGCTGCATAAGCCGCAAGTAGGTGTTGGCGGCGGATCCCCAAGGGTGGAAACCCAGCCTCCACTAGTATGCTGTTCACTGGGCTGGTGCGGAAGGCACCCGTCGCAATGCGAACCCCACAGTTCTGAATGGGGTCCTGTAGGTGCAGTGCCGAAGGTGCCGCAGACCCATAGGCAATGCACCCAAAATCGAGACGGGACTGCACCAGCGCTGTGTAAAGCCGCAACAGTGTGGAGCGGTCGGCACCCCAGTTCGTATGACCCAAGTGTCTGAGAAGGTTGAGATGGCGCCAGCACTTCCGTTTCAGCTGACGAATGTGGGGGAGCCACGTCAGCCGGGCGTCAAAGACCAGTCCTAAAACACGGTGAGTTTCCACTACAGTAAGTAGTTCGTCATTAAGATAAAGTTCAGGGTGCGGGTGGACAGTCCGACGCCGACAGAAGTGCATCACTCTGGTCTTGGAGGCAGAAAACTGAAAGCCGTGGGTAAGCGCCCAGGTCTGCGCCTTCCGAATAGCACCTTGCAACCTGCGCTCGGCAACTTGGGTGCTGCAGGAACTAAAAGAGAGACAAAAGTCGTCAGCATAAAGAGAGGGAGACACCGACGATCCAACTGCTGTGGCTAAACCGTTGATGGCGATTAAAAAACATGGAACGCTTAAAACGGAACCCTGAGGAACCCCATTTTCCTGGATAAGAGAGGAGCTCAGAGAAGCACCAATTTGAACACGAAAGGTACGGACGGCTAAAAAATTCTGAATAAAAATCGGTAGGGAGCCACGGAGGCCCCAGTCATATAAAGTGTTGAGGATGTGGCGTCACCAGGTTGTATCGTATGCTTTGTGCATATCGAAGAAGATGGCAACAAGGTGTCGGCGCCGGGAAAAGGCTGTGCGGATTGCAGACTCGAGGTACACCAGATTATCGGTGGTAGATCGACCCTGGCGAAAACCGCCCTGGCATGGAGCCAATAATCCCCGTGTCTCAAGAATCCAACACAACCGCCGACTGACCATCCGCTCCAACAGTTTGCATGGCACGTTAGTCAGGTTAATGGGCCGATAGCTACCCAAGGAAAGAGGATGTTTGTCGGGCTTAAGCACTGGAATGATGATACTCTCCCGCCACTGTGACGGGAAAACACCATCACACCAAATGCGGTTATAGACCGCAAGTAGGTTACGCCGACTATCTGTTGAGAGATGTTTCAGCATTTGACTATGGATGCTATCAGGCCCTGGCGCCGTGTCAGGACATTGTTGAAGAGCACTGAGGAGCTTCCACTCAGTAGAGGGAGTGTTGTAAGATTCAGAGCGACTGGTACGAAAGGAGAGAGACTGGCGTTCTACCCTCTCCTTTACTGCACGGAAGGCCGGTGGATAATTTGCAGAGTCAAAGGCACGAGCATAATGCTCGGCAAACATCTCTGCAAGAGTGGCCGGGTCCGTACATAGGACTCCATTTGAGGAGATCCCAGGGATTCCCACTGGTGTCTGTAATCCCTGTAGCCGCCTGATCTTACTCCAGACCTGCAAGGCTGAGGTTCCTGTCCCAATAGTGGAAACGTACCTCTCCCAGCACTCCTGTTTCTGTCTTCTTATTAACTGGCGAGCACGAGCGCGAAGCCTTTTAAAATTAATGAGGTGCTCTTGAGAGGGGTGCCCTTTGTATCGCTGTAAGGCCCGCCTGCGGTCTTTAATGGCCTCAGCGACCTTCGACGACCACCACGGCACTGTCCTGCGCCGTGGGCACCCTGACGTACGCGGAATGGTAGCATTCGCAGCAGATATAATGGAATGTTTGGCGCTCTCGACCACCACATCGATGTTCTCGAGTGGGTGAGGGCCAACGATGGCAGCAGAAGCATAGTCTTCCCAGTTAGCTCTGTGCAGAACCCACCTGGGTGGGCGTGCTGGGGACTCTCCTTGTGGGAGTGACAAAAAGACAGGGAAATGGTCACTGCCACACAAGTCATCATGAGCTCTCCAGTGAACAGATGGTGGAAGGCTGTGGCTGCAGATCGACAGATCAATGGCCGAAAATGTGCCATGTGCCACACTCAAATGTGTGGGGGCACCTGTATTTAAGAGGCAGAGGTCGAGTTGAATTAGGAAATCCTCGACAACCCTGCCATGACCAGAGATCGTAGAACCACCCCATAAGGGATTGTGGGCATTGAAGACTCCCAACAGTAAGAAAGGTGGGGGTAGTTGAGCAACGAGTGCAGCCAAGACATTCACAGATACGTCACCATCTGGCGGAATGTAGATACTGCAGACGGTAAACTCCTGTGTGGTCCTCACCCTGACAGCCACTGCTTCTAATGGTGTTTGAATGGGCACGGGTTCACTATACAGAGAGGTGAGGACATACACACACACTCAACCTGAGACCCTGTTATATATGCTACGGTTGCAGTAAAATCCCCTATAGCCACGAAGGGCAGGGGTCCGCATTTCTGGAAACCAAGTTTCCTGAAGAGCAATGCAGAAAGCAGGTGTCGTGCTCAGAAGCTGCTGTAGCTCAGCCAGGTGGGGGAAGAAACCGCCACAGTTCCACTGGAGAATGACATTGTTCGAGTGCTGGGAAGACATGAATGAGACAAATGAGCGGGTCAAACCTCAGCATCACTTGCATCCACCGATGGAGGTTTATCAGCGTCAGTAACCAGTTTGTCAAGGGCGTCCTCGAGAGCGAGGTCCTCGAGTGACGCAAGAATCTCCACCTCATCCTCAGAAGTAGAGGCGGAGGCAGAGAGGAGTGGTGGCACTGAAGCCACCGTGGATTCTTGTGATGTGCCTTTTTTTGGCCTTTGTTTTCCCCTCCGTTCCCTCGGGGGCTTCGCCGGTGGGAGGTGCTCCTCGGACTCAGCCACAGGGACTGAGGAGGAGCGTGAAGCCCTACGATCAGCAGTCTGCGAGCGCGCCTGCTGCTGGTTAGTGTCGCTATCGACACTGGCGGAAGGGAGCGTCCCAAGGGACCCCTTCCGTGTGAGGGAAGCCGGAGAAGGTTGTTCTTCCTCCGGCGGGGAGGTGGTAGCTGATCCCAAGGCTTTCGCGTTGGGAGCTTTGGAAGGATGGCCCCCAACCTCCGTGGGGGCAGGCTTAGGTTGGCGGCCCTGGGGGCCGACAAAAACGGAAGAAGTAGAAAATACTGTCGCCGCCAAGGAGAGTGGCGACGACGTCACTGCTGCGATCGTGTTTTTCATTGTTACTGGGTGCAGTCGATCGAACTTTTTCCTGGCCTCATTATAGGATATACGGTCTAGGGTTTTATACTCGGTAATTTTCCGCTCCCGTTGAAGTGCGGGACATTGCGACGAGCAGGGAGGATGGTTCTGACCACAGTTGACGCAGATGGGAGGCGGCGTACATGGGGCGCCAGGATGTGCTGGACGCCCGCAGTCCCTACATGTAGCACTGGACATGCAACGGGAAGACATGTGGCCGAACTTCCAACATTGGAAGCACCGCACAGGGGGAGGAATATAAGGCCGCACATCAACAGGGTAAACCATCACCTTGACCTTTTCGGGCAATGTATCTCCCTCAAAGGCCAAGATGAAGGCACCAGTTGCGACCCTATTATCCTTTGGGCCCCTATGGATGCGCCGGATAAATGAACGCCTCGTCATTCAAGGTTTGCCCGTAGCTCGTCGTCTGTCTGGAGCAACAAATCCTGGTGGAAAATTACTCCCTGAACCATATTCAGCGACTTGTGGGGAGTGACGGTCACCGCAACGTCACCCAGCTTGCCACAAGCTAGTAGCGCCCGTGACTGGGCCGGGGATGCTGTGTGGATGAGTACAGAACCGTTGCGCATTTTAGAAATGGAGTCCACTTCCCCAAACCTGTCCTCCAGATGGTCCACAAAGAACTGAGGCCTGGTCGTTGAGAATGAGTCCCCATCAGTCCTGCTGCACACGAGATATCGAGGAAAATAATCTTCACCCTGTTTTGTGGCCTGACGTCCCTCCCAAGGCGTGGTCAGGGAGGGGAACGTTTGGGGGTCGTACGTAGAAGCATTAAACTTTCCCTTCTTAGAGACGGCGGTTGTACGTCCGCCAACGTCACCCGATTTGTGTCTCTTCTTGGCGGGTGATCTGGCCCGATGCCACCCACTCCGATCAGGGGCTCTCCTCATGGGCGCCACCCAGCCACAGCAACGTCACCTGGCGGGATGACCGTTGCCGGGAGTCCTGATGCCCCACAGAGACAAGCATCGAATCCTTGGCTTGCGTGAGGAGTATGCAGCTCTGGCACGGGTAGAGCGATCCCTGTGTTGTCAGGGGGCTACAGCCAAGAGGGTACATGACGACCCCACCACAACGGACTGGCTACCGTGTTGGCTTTCTGGCGCTACGTGAACCATCATAAATTAGAGTGCTGAGATATCAGTGCACAATGGACGCGACTTGCACGGAAAAAAGAATTGACATGCCCAGTGGCAGAATAGAATCCGCAGTCGCAAGTCCATTCCATGATGGGTGCTTAAGGTGGCATGGCACGAGAATTACATGATGCACCACGTAAGGTGGCCTTCCCCAAATGGTTCGCTCTTCTGAAAAATTTTGAAAAATGGAGGGTTAGACCCACATAGGGGACCATAGATGGAAAGCCGAAAAGTATGAACACTCCTTTTAGTCGCCTCTTACGACAGGCAGGAATACCGCGGGCCTATTCTTACACCCGAACTCGAAGGGGGCCGTAGTTAAGTCCCATAAGCTATACAAACATTTGAACATTAAAATTTGTTGTTAGCGGCAGACTTATTTTCGTTTCATCATGTTGAGGGAGAGGGCGGGGTCAGTTACAAAACGCTTCATAAACGTCCGAAAATAGATGCAAATTTTGTTGGAGGTCCCTAACTGCTGCCATTTTCCGATAATTGACGCCTAAATCTGAGTATTCTCACGCAGTGTCCTCTCATTATACATGACGTCATTATCTCCTGAGATATGTGTTGTACTCTTTTGCTTTTGGGTCAGGAACTTTCGTTGACGTACGGTGAACAGTTCACCAAAGTTTCATTGCAATCGAATAAATGGTTTATGAACGCGTAGAGGATATATATATATATATATATATATATATATATATATATATATATATATATTACCCCGTATACAAGTTTTCCGACATGTTGACGTAATGAGTCAAAGCCAGCGACTTGTATCGCGTATTTATTTATGCCCCGTTTACGTTAAAATATTTTAGTGCTTCCTTCTCAGTGTTATTCTGCTTACTCGAAAATTATTACTCCTGCATCGTGACATAAGTAAATAACACACAGATAGTACTATGTTTTTCGTTCATAGAATACCGCAAGAAATCTTCTGGTTATTGTGTCTCTTGCGATTACAATAAAATCATGATATTCGGGAGGAAATTTCACGTGTTTCGAAATGTATGTATATAATCACATTCCGTTTACAATCTACCGTGAGGAGAAAACAACTGTTAACGTGATATCTGTTATCGTGTGTGCTACTACTTGTCCGCTACGTCCGGCATCTCAACACTCGACACCGCCCCGGAACATGAACAGTAAGATTTTACTAGCAATTTGTTGATGAAAATTTCACGAACTACGATTATTTTAGATTAAATTTCTGGAATCTGGTGTATGTATGGTTGAATGCAATGATTCTAATGAAGATTACATCGTCCAAGCAGCTCGCAATTTCCGTATTCACTTTATAGAGCAGACTATTGGTGTATCAGCTACAGAACAAACATTGTGGAGGACGCATTCAAACGAATCTGAAAGTCTTGCACAATGCATATCAAGGGCCCTTATTACGACTAAATTCCCTCGAAGAAGTTCAAATAATTTCTCATAATAAAAAACAGGCACTGAAGTTATTAAATGACAAAACTGGACAACAGGGAGAAATATTTTTACGATATTTTTGACGACTTGCTGTAGTGCACATCTGCTCTCTTGCTACCTTTCCTTTTACATTTTGTTATTTGTTAAATTGTGACTGACTTGTCGTTTTTGAGAATTTAAACACCAGAATGTGTTACACAGCACATATAAGTTAACACGAATTTATTGTTTTCAGTGATACCCTATAAGGAATTTTAAATACTATTCTTACACGCTACATATGGCATCGGCGAGTCTAAGGCATCTTACCGTTGTACGTGCAAGCACCACTGATCGCAGTACTCGTAGTCCGTATCCATGGCAACCGACGGAGTTCCCTGGCTATTACATCTCTGGCGCATCGTGTGCTTCTCCACTAACCCAGACTATGGATAGTCTCCACGCCGTCGTATCCACGGCAACCATTAGCGCCGCTGCGTTTTTTTTCCGTTGATTCAGACTCTGTTTTTTATTTAAATTTTATCGTTATCAACAGCTAGTAGAGAGTATGTATTTCTTAAACAGACTATTTCTGTTTACTGTTAAATACTTTCAATCTATATTTGATAATGACGTGGCATCTCAGTTTACAGTTAACAAAATGCCTTTTTCTATCCATAATAGGTTACTTATATTTTTACCTTATCTTTTACTGTATGATGCAACCTCATTGGCTCGCGACGTGCTGTTGCTGCAGGCGATGGGCGGGGCTTATCCATTAGAACTCGATGCGTTCTGTGGCTGTTTAGCAGTCGCCGCACACTCGTTGTCCCTCCATCAATGTGAGGTATAGTGTTTCATTTATTTTGTTGTTGTTTCATGTAAAATATCGTAGCTATTATTACTTGTACCTGTTCCCATTTATGCATATTGTCTTCTATTTAACAGACAAATCGGTCTGAAGATGATCTGAGCATAGGTTGAAACTGGATACCTTATTATAAAATGTAGTGTAAAACTTTTTTGCGAACTTGATTCATATTTTCATATTGAACATTTTGGTTTCATCTTAGATACAGATAACGTGACGTGGTATATCCGATCTCGGACAAATCAAATGTTCAAATGTTTGTAGAGCCTATGGGACTTAACTGCGGGGAAAGCAGCCCCTAAACTTGTAAACTGCGTATGAACTACCTTATACTAAAGACGACACAAACATCCATGCCCGAGGGGGGGGGAGTCGAACCCCCGACGGAGAACGGCCTCGCGCATCGCAGCATGGCCTGTCCGCTGCGGCAGACATCAATGCATTCAGGTGATCAGCGAGGATGCTTAAGTACGTGTCACAAGTCAGAGTTGTATCTATATGTATATGTGGACAGATTTCTGTTTCTGTTTCAACAGTACCCTGCTGATTTGCAGAAACCATGGATTCGCGAGGTTATCATCATAACCGTACACGCCCATCCGCTCGACAGAATTGCAAACGAGACTCGTCAGACGAGGAAAATTATTGCCAGTCGTCAGCGTCGATGCTGACGTGCCAAGGCGAAGTATTAAGCCGTGTGTGTCATGCAGTCAGCAGCCCTACATGAGTGGCTCCGAAAGGTAATGTCGCTGATGCTTCGTTGAATGGATCGCACGCTTCAAATTGTTGATGGCGCAACACTGAAGTAGGCAGGAATTTGCGGAAGTGTTGCACGTCTGTCATGTTGAATGACCATTTTCAGGCGCCGTTGGGCCCGTTGCTGCGGAATCTCCTTCCAGCTACAGCAGTTTTACTGGATTTCCGATATTCACGGTGCACTCCTAAAATGCTCGTACAAAAAATCCTCATCTTATTGCTACGTTGGGAATGCTGTATCTCATCCGTCGTGCGCCGACTATAACACCACGTTCAGACTCACTTAATTCGTGATAACCTGTAACTGTGCAATTGTAGCAGGAGTAAGCGACCTAAGGTAGGCTGTCCAGATTTCCAAAATAAAAATACAGGACACTTTTGGGTACTGATAGTTGTTGACAGTAAATGTTACATTTACCTGTAGCATTAACGCACTCATAAACACACGAATTGATGCACACACATTTGACAAAACCAGTGTTCTCCCCCTTCCCCCCACTGCTCCTGCTCCCTAAGCTAACGTGTCGTATTCGGTGGTTCTCGTATTTATATTTTATCTAATCACTTAATTACGGGTTTTTAGGACAGGACAAACTACATATAAGGTAATCTCAGTAAATAAGACATACCAAATCAGTTGGTAATCCAAAAATCAACCAAACACAGCTACTCGTCGCGGTGGAATGGCCAAGCGTTCTAAGGTGCCTTGCTGTAGAGAAAGCGGTTGCTCGTTGTCGGACGTTAGAGTCCTTCCTCGACGATGGATATATGTAGTCTTTAGAGAAGGTTTAAGTAGTTCATAAGTCTAGGGACTGCTGAACATAGCAGTTTGGTCCAATAGGTTTAAAGACATTTGAATACTTTGAACAGAACTACTCGCACAACTAAAAGCTAAATAAATTGCATTACTAATTACAGAAATACTTTTCCTATGTTGCAGACAAGCAAGAAAGTCAGTTATGATTACTTACGCACTTTACGTGTTTCTCTGTGAATTATATTTTGCACAAGAATGTGTGTCATTCTGGAGGTCGGTATTTTCACATAATAAACTCAACACGAAGTACTGTCAAAAACGAGTTCTTATTATAATTCCTTCCTTCACAGTTTGAACACTAAATATGTTGTTTTCGCAGTCCGTGAAATATTTTTACTGGAGAACAGTGTTCACATCAGCATGTGCTCCAAATATCTGCAGATCCAAATAAGTTGTAAACGAGAGTAGTTTTTACCAACTCGTTTCACAGAATTAATAAATTCTTTCTTCACGTATATTTTGAAAATGGTGCACTTTCTCAGTAAGCTGTTTTTCAGATATTTCTTGCAACATATTTTCATCACACTCAGGTACATTTTTAATTCTTTACTGAACGAACTTCCATATAAGGGGATATTTGAACTGAGAGTAGTTAAATGCGTGTAGCACATGAAATGGGTAATCCCAATTTCACAATATGAGTAGTTAATGTCTCGTGAAATGAACTTTAAATGTCGAAAAAATCAGACTCTTTCAGCACGCTGTCTTCTTGCAAATAATTCATTGACTTAATCTCTGAATTTGTATTTTTTGATGACTTGCATATGGCGTGGGAAAGCATTACTAAAAACAATACAAAAAATCATAGGTTTCCCGCGAATGCTTTACAATTAATGCACCGATTTTGGAAACACTTTTTTGCATTTAAAATTAAAACTAGATCATCCCCAAAGGTTGAAATATTTAAAATATATGAAAGAATTACTTCCAAAATTGATCCTTATTACCTTTGAGCTGAAGCCTATTTCCTTCATTGCTTGACTATGACATTTGTTCTCCGTTTGGTTACATTAACATTACTTTAAAAGATGTTAATGGGACGGTTAGAATATAGGACAACATGTGTCCCGTTTTATTTTGTCGGGACAACGGGACGCTTAGGCAAAATAAGGAACGATCCCCTAAAATATGGGACGTCTGGTCACCCTAACCTAAGGCCTGCATCAGACACATGTTACGCCATCCTCTGAGTTTTTAGATAACTTTATGTTTGCATACGCATAATTTCTTTGACTGTTCAGTGTAGTGCTCCTGAGTGTTTACGGGAAACTAGAAATTATCCTACAGTAAAAGTTACAGGAAACGTTTCTTAAAGTTCTCAACGCTCCAGTAGATAGTTCCCATGACCGGTTAGTAGGGCAAGTAATTGCCTAAGTATATATTCTGTATACATACGTAAACTACGATAATTAATCGTTGGAAATGAGGTAGAGTTAAAAGGGTATAATTCAAAGAAGAAGCTGTATAAAGATGTAATCGTTCATATGTTGCCATGCTAACAGTAAGGAGGAAAAGCGATTATTTTAGTTACTTTGTTTGGTCATTGCTGTCTAGAAAACACGTCCATTGAACTGTTTCCAGTGTAGAAGGCACAGGAATTACAACTGATCGTTGTACTGTTTGTAAAGCGGACATTATTCGCTATGGATATCCTGAAATTTGGAACGAGAATTAATGAATGGCTTTTCTAGAAGACGGTTACCAAAATGAGAAAGGAAATATTACGACTCCAATTCCTATTGTGATTCCCTTAAACGTAGGGAACAGATATGTGGATTCTGTTAAGAAAACTCATCACGTCTCACACGTGAAGGTAAAAGTTAAGTTTCCACAGTCACGGAAATGTTCCACCTATTATAATGAATACCGAGTTGAACCCAGAATGGTCTTTCGGGTTAATCGATATTAATATGAAATTATTATTGTTTCATTATGCCTTAATCAGTATGAAATAATCACCACCTTTGTTTTAAGATAAAAATTCATGAAGTATAATTGTGTTTCTGCTCGTAATTAAACTTATTGAAATAACTCCGACCAATGGTTTACTCTTTCCAATGTATTTTTGTGCAGTCGAATGGATAAAACGAACAACATTAAACATTTTGACAATCTTGTTCTACCAACTTCCAATGGACAGGTTTGGTGTACACGAGGAAGTATTTCATGCCTAAAAGGAAAATTTGGATAATAATAGAAAAGAAAAAAATATTGTGCTGCCATGAAATTTGTATTCTGTAATTAGCCTTCGATTAATACCTCCATTATCTTCTCTAGCGGCTAATTTTCTCAATACAATGAATCCAGCGCGTCTTGCTTGGATTGCGTTCTGCAAAATTATTTGCTGAGATTTCCGATAACGGCCGCAAGAAATCCACTAAGCGTTCAGTGAAGCAGGAAGGACGCGACTATTAGAGACTCTGCGGTGTTATTGAATTTCGTTTAGTCTCGTCCACCATTTATAGTCTCAGCCGCTGCAATGGGTCCATTTATTTCCAACATTGCTAAACAGAGTAGTACTTATCTTTGAGAGACTCTGATAAAGAATAAGCACAATATGCAGTTCCTTACTGTTCTGTTGTCCTCAGGAATGTTCAAGCTACATGAGAAACCTCAATTATGTAGTAGGTGTGCATATTCACATCTTCAGTCAGACAAACCGACTAACAGGAAGGGGACTGGCAAAAATATGACT
The DNA here is from genome assembly GCA_026315105.1 of Locusta migratoria. Classification (NCBI taxonomy): domain Eukaryota; kingdom Metazoa; phylum Arthropoda; class Insecta; order Orthoptera; family Acrididae; genus Locusta; species Locusta migratoria. The sequence goes on from CM048746.1 coordinate 341,137,259, forward strand.
ACATCTTTTTTTTCTATGATCCTATTTTAATGCCTATATTCTCTAATTCATCCACTTGTTTCGGAGATTAGTATGTGCACACAGACAAATAAAATTCGTGCAGATAATGTCTTAAGTTACCATCACTCTTCATACTGATGTAATATTACCTGTATGTTGCTCTAAACTACGTTAACTTTGAAAAACCACATAAAATCTGCCTGGACGTTTTGGAGATAAGTGTTTGCTTACAGATTAAAGACAGAAACCAGAGTTTTTTCACATTTTTATGCTGCAAAAATATACAACACAACGAAGGGCTTCAACACCAGTTTCTTCCATTCTGTCCTGATTCCGTGAACTGCAAACTTATTCGTAAATGGCTATTATTAATAAATAATAATATATTTTTCTCAGTGTCTTTAGTCACAAATTAAACAAATATATTCGTCAATGTGACACTAATGTGTTAAACAAGATTCTTAAAATAATTTCTCCTAATATGAAAGTTGTCTCTTTGTGCTTGAGTAATTGTTTTCGAATGAAGCCAGTAGATTAAATATAAATCCTCTGCAAATGAAAACTAAACACTGAGACAGTTAGTAAAATGATTCTGAAGTTGAGTCTGTCTCATAAAATCTGGTAGAATGTGCTTGATTGTGTGCTGACTGCCGTGACCAAGACTTGTCGCACTTCCTTAGACAAGTTAAAAAACTGTGTACTTCAAAAATTTCGGAGGTTGGCGACTGTACAACGGGAGCTGCTACATGACACGACATGTTGAAGATTCCTCGCCACAGAAAGGATTGCATTGCTACCATTTTCCACTGTACTCCCTCTCGTCTATTGAGAAAGTCTGCCCGATGATTCCAGAAAGATTGTTTTGGGAGACGCCGTCTACTACCACACGAGAAATACTGTGGCTGTCTGCGGAAGCAGTATGGACTGATATAAGCCAACAGCTTGATTAAACGCCGAAGCGTATACCAACGTTTTTGCCAGAAATATCAACAACAGCACTGATTTCCTCATACGTGACGCCGTATTTTCAGTAATGTTAAGTCCCACATAAATTTGAGTGTGATGTCACCGATTATTCTATAGATATATTTTGTGTGGTCAGCAATGCGAATGCACAAGGTTTATAGACAGTTTCAAGCTGTATTCAATGCATCTGGCTATTCTTGGATTAGTAATACACTGTATAGTGCAGACATTAAGAGACAGTCGTTATGTATAAAGACTGGCTACCAGCCATGTGTATCAGTGAATTGTTTAAAAAAAAAATCGCACTGACGTGTTTTACGGCCCACTTTAGATTTGTAGTTTCATAAGGTTTTGCAAACACTTTTGACCAAAATAACAATCTAAATAATAATTAATTAATTAATAAGAGTGTCTGAAACCCTTTTAGGAAAAAAATTAAGTAGTTGTGGGTTTCGAACCACCTACCTTTCGCGTCACAGTACAGCACCTTGCCCACTACGCTACGGCTATAAAAACAGGAATTCATTAATCTCATACTATTAATGGCCGTTGTTAACTGATTTAATATGGCACTTGTAGACATTAGATTATCATTTATCGTACGAAGAACGATGTGTTTTAGTTAATTCCTCAGTGTGCCGTTGCTTTGAAATGACAACGTCTAAGTTACAATAAGAAAATCATAAAATACGCGAGGAATGTAATGTGACATCTCCGAACGGCTGGTTTTCGTAAATTAACTGGAGGGTGTCAAATCTCCGTTATTTTTGCAAATATGTCTCAAACGATACGAGATATGAAAAAAACATAAGGGAGCTAAGTTGTAGAGAATTTTCTCCTCTACCAATTAGGTTATTCAATTTTTGTGTCAGATGAACGGTTCGTTTGCAATTACCATTATATTACAAACGGCTTTATTTTGTTTTACTACCGTAATTGTCTTTGGCGGCCTACAATCATGTCTGTAAAATTTGGTGTTGATCGGTTGAACGGTTCGTATTAAAAAAGAGGGAACACGTTACGGACAGACAGACGGACCGACAGACAGACATACATACATACATACATACAAACATTCCAAAATCGCCGTTATATTTGCAAATATCTTTGAAACGCTACGACATATGTAGTATACATAGCAGTATAAGAGATCAAAGCTGTAGAGAATTTTCTCCTCTACAAATTCGGTTATTCAAGTTATGTGTCAGATGAATAGTTAACCGTTATTTTCATTTAAATTTCGAGCTGTCAAAAGACGATCGCAAAGGCCCACTTTTAGTGTTACTACCGTAACCTAAAGTGGGCAAATAGTATAAAATAACTGATTTATGTTTTACAAGGACATAATGACTATTTGATAATTTAATGTTTCACCTAGCAGCGTATTCTGACGAACATGTCAGCTGAAGGAAGACTGAGTCGAAAACAGAATTAAGACAACTGATGAAAGATTTAATAGCAGTATTACGAATAGACGAGTTTAACAATTCTTATATAATGTCCTTTTCTCTAGTGACTAACGGAAACATTTAGGAACTCTGCAAAAACTTTCTAACCCAATAAAATCCGTGAAAACTTGTTACATTTCGTGCACGCCATCAAATATTTTTATGTATTCATTCGTTCCTGAGATTTTCGCTGGCATTCAAACCTAGAAAACGGTTGCGTTGTTCATTACTCATCGCTCGTTCCCTCTTCACATTCAACATGCTTGCAGTCTGCTTGGGGATGACGATTTGATTTATAATTGCTGTATATTGGTGTGGTGTTTGTTCCTTAGGACAATTCCGAAACCACTGACTTCAGCCCAATATACACATGAATGTTGACGACACGATGGCCGCCGCTGAGGTAAAATCGTTCGATCTCATGCTGGAATCCGGATGACGAGGTAGAGGCCAATGGATGAGAGAATGTTACACCGTAATACGCGACTTTTAAAAATTTTGACCATACAGAAGGTCTGCGCGGATAGCCTAGAAGTTAATTCGACCGCTAGGTCAAAGTGAGAACCCCAGAGGGAGTTATTGACAGTAGTGTAATGCAGTATTGCAGTCTTTCTCCACAGTCATTGAATCTGGGAGTTCGCCAATAAATCAAGGAAGAAAGTTATTGCTCACGGAGAAGAAATAAAAGAATAACGTTTACTGACAGCATTACAGTTTTGGCTGAGACAGAAATGTAGTAGGAAAACAGCTGAAAGGAATTCACATTTTATTTAAATATTTTATACTATGAACATAAACAAATGAGGATATTTATATACCGATAAATCAGGTATATTTGTGAGAGATAGACACTGAAAGTAGGGGTCCAGGTTATTTCAGTTTGAGTTTTGAAATTATAGTAATGACCTTCCGTTAGGAAGGAAGCCAATTCTGAATGAGGAAAGTTTCATGGAATGTATGATGATGTGTAGATTACAAGTACAGAAAAGATGTTGAGCTGTTTAAAATTAGGTCATACTAATGGCATAGGATCGTAGATAGGTTGGTCGTATAATTGGAATAAATCCCTGCTTGAGGCAAGTCACGTAATAGAAGGAAAAAGAAAAAGAAAATGCTTGGCCACTTGATCTCTTCAGTGCAAGTAACAATAATTAAAGCTATCTTATTCAGTTATTATTGACGACTGACGCTGAGAATTGGCCTAACATATTTTTGAAATTATGCTTAAATTTTGTTGGAAATCACTGAGCGCTATTATTTGAAACACTGAATGATTATATGTTATTACTGCTCCATGTCATGGAAAATCTGCGAATCTAATTTTTTATGTCCCAATATGTCCTTTACTATTTTCTGTACAGAAATATAGTCTTGCTCTTGTATCAACTTACATATATTACATTTCATTACATTCCATGGTGGTGGCTGGTACGGCAACAGTGGTAAATCAGTCAAATATTCAACAGTGTCTTTTGCCAATGACATGTTTCGTGCTGTTAGCGCATTATGAAACTGGACTAAATAGCAAATTTCAATGTCAAATTCGTGTACCTTGCGGGCAGCGAATCAAGTATGGATAATGTGAGAAACTTTTTTAATCTTTTTCAAAATTGCTCACCTTAGCCGTGTCAGATTCGTTGCCCGATAAGTAAAACGGATTTGACATTAAAATTTGTCTGTTGCTCTAGTCTAATGACGTGCTAACAACGCGAAACGCGTAATGAGATAAAATCAAAACAAAAATTTGCAACAGAAACTGCTGATTGTTTGATTACATATATTAGGCCGGCCGCGGTGGCCGAGGGGACTGAGGCCCTTCAGTCACGGTCTGCACAGCCACTACGGTCGGGGGTTCGAATCCCCCCTCGGGCATGGATATTTGTGCCGTCCTAGTTCGTAAGTAGTTCATAAGTAGTTTGTAAGTTTAGGGACTGATGACCCCGTAGTTAAGTCCCATAAGCTTTACAAACATTTGAACATTTTGAACATATATTAGGTTTACCACATACAAAATATGTCTGGAATACAATTATTACTAAAGAAGTGTAGAGGTAATGTAAAGAAGCCATACATTCTATTGTCGCGGCATACACTGACGTTTGACCGCATGAACAAAGAAAACGTAGTAAGCAATAAATCTACTTCGTTTCATCATTTTGTGCTGGCTGTCAGTGGGAAAGATAGATATTATACGTAATCTTTGTTAGAAATGATTAATGTTTGGACCACAATTTTCCAGTACGGACAGTCAAATTGGAATGTTTGGATGCCATCAGCTTCAACAGATTACCAAGCTTTGTAATTGTTGCCTTATCGTGTTCAAGGTAACACAAGTTTGTTAATATCTAAATGAACCGATTATTAACATTTTAAATTCGCTCGGTAATCAGGTGAACTATTGTAAATGAAATTTTTGCTCATCCCAGAAAGCCGTTACACAGGACACAAGCAACATAAGTCCAGGACTCGTAAAATCGGTTTTTATCTAGTAGAAAGAATAATATTGTAGGAAAGAGAAAAAACGTAAAGCAATATTTGCTAAAGGTAGCATACATTGCAAGACGTTCCTAGTCTTTATGGTGAATGTTTTGTAAAGAAAGCAAGTGTTAGTGTGGGGTGAGATATAGTGGAGAGACATTGTAAAAACTAAAATAAATAAATAAACACAGTGCTACAGTGCTTGTATACAGTATCCAGGTGAAACCCCAAACAATTCGGAACATTACTGTACCCTCAAAGCAAGAGGACCAAAGACTATCAGTCAGCGCAGTTACATTAATACAAAAGAAAATTATATTCCGGAAACATCTAGTAATACAATTTCCTATCCACGTACCCACTCTTGGGTAGTAATCCGCCTTAAATAGTGGGAGGATAATCAGCTCGCTATCTACGGTCACTGCTTACAAGAGCTCGGCTCCCTATAGGGACGGGCTGTATCGCTACCCCTCCACACCCACGTACACTGCACGAGATAATGAACTCTCACGCAAAGTTCGGAAGCTGCAGCGAGCGACTTTGGTAGCTGAATGCCTTGTCACCTAATTAGGAACTTACATTAATGAGTTAATGAGGTCCCTGCTGTCTCTATATATTCAGGCAGTTTAATTACGTCTTCCTACTTGTTGTACATAAGATGATTGAAAGAATTTACAGCCAACTTACAATATTACAGATCATGGTGATTAATGTTTCCAAACAGAAGATGTTTATTAGATTTTTCGGATATAGTTGGTTACCACCATTCTAAGAGGTTTTTGAGATCGTTCTCGAAAGAGACAAACGTAGGTTGTTCTACACCAGTATCATCGTAGATACTCTGCAAATCACATTTAAGTGCCTGACAGAGGGTTCATTAACCACTTTCATAACCTTTCTCTACCGTTCCATACTCTAACAGCACGCGGAAAGAAAGAACACTTAAATCGCTCCGCTTTTGATCTGATTTCTCTTATTTTATTGGCATGGTCATGTCTCCGTATGTAGGTTGGTCCTAGAAAAATATTTTCACATTCATAACGTCGCAACGAATGACTTCATTCTTTTAATGATTTCCACATTAAAAAGTGCAACATTTCCATGACGTTATCCCCCGTGTAACATGATAAAACAAAACGAGCTGCCCTTCTCTGAACCTTCTCAATGTCTTCCGTCAGTCACACCCAGTGAGGATCCCACACTCGCCAACAGTACTCCAGGAGAGGACGCACAAGTGCGATGTTGGCAGTCTCTTCTGTGGAGCTGTTGCATCTTCGAAGCGTTCTGCCAATGAAACGTAACCTTTGGTTCGTCTTCTCTACAATATTTTCTATGTGGTCTCTCCAGTGTAAGTTGTTCCTAACTGTAACTCCTAGGTATTTGGTAGAATTTACGACCTTAAGGTTTGACTGATTTGTCGTGTTAATGAAGTTCAGCGGATTTCTTTTAGTGGTCATGTGTAAATACAAGAAAATGTGGGGTTCCTGTAACGCTTCCCCGGGGAACGCCAGACATCACTTCTGTTTTACTCGATGACTTACCGTCAATTACTTCGAATTGTGTCCTTTCTGATAGGAAATCACAATCGCACAATTGTGACGACATTCCATAGGCACGCAATTTCATTAGAAGCCGCTTGTGAGGTACAGTCCCAAAAGCCTTCCGGAAATCCAAAAATATGGAATAAATTTGAGATCCTTTGTCGATGCACTTATCACTTCATGTAAATAAAGGGCAAGTTGTTTTTCATCGTTTCTTCCACAATCCAAGATGTTTGCAGATCATTAGCTGGAACTGATGTGCCGTATTTTAAATCTCGAGCGAATTCCTTTATGGTTTAGTCAATACTTAGGTAAATCATGAAACTTTAAGGTTAATCAGTAATCTCTCAAACAGAGATAATCGAATAAAAAGAAATGAAATTCTACCACGCGAGTTTATCCCAAAATAAAAAAAAAAGTCAACTGTTGATAGTAATCACTATAAATTTATTACAGAATTTCAAATATTTTGTAGTAAAATGATCGCAGGCTACGGGAAAAAAAAGTTTGTAAATCTGTGGGACCTAACTGCTGTGGTAATCTGTTCCTATGCTAACAAAAACCTTAAAATAAACTAATCGAAGAACATCACACACACACACACACACACACACACACACACATACACACACACACACGTCCGAGATAGGATTCTAGCCTTTGACAAGGTGGAACTCTGCGCTCTGCAGCAAGGTGCGTTAGAGCGCTCGGATATTCCTCCGCACAACTACAGTAGAACTTCATATGTACGAAAAGACTAGGGTTTCATTAGTAGTGGCCAATTAAAACCCTATATACCTTACCTGTACATTGGTTGTTGTGTTGCATACTTGACAGGAACTGCTTTGTTTATATTTCTTCATTACGACTGAGTTAGTTTACCAAATTACACTAGAAACCAGAAATGTTAAACCTTCTAGAATTTGCGTGAGAGTATATTGATAGACGATTAATCAACTGAAAATTTGTAAGCGAGCAGTAATCGCGAGCATGCGTCGTAGTTCAAATGAGGTCACGCAACAATAGCAAACCGTAAAGACACAACGTTTAGGTATTGCGGAACTACATATGTAATGCAGTGGATACCCATCTATGATATCACCTTTAAAACTAGAGACTGTCCATAATTTATTGTGTGGCTCAAGTCACTATGAGGATTTTTTAATTTACCTCCAAGATACGTCTTTCGAAGTACATTTTCAAATGTGAGTGCAGTCTACCTAACGGAGCATTATTAGATTAGATTAGATGTACTTTCCGTTCCAGTAGATCCGAATTGAGGAAATCCTCTTGGATGTAGAATATGTCAGAACGAAATACACAATATATACTTACAAAAAGAGAGTATACATGTTACTGTACCTTCCACAGATCCCAATTGTCATTGCCCTTGCTGATGCGGAATTGGTCAGGAAAAACAATTATCTGAAGAATACTTACATTTTATAGAACATAAAACTTATTACTACATACTAATATACAATATACTTACGATTCTTAGAATTTTTTTTTTTACAAAACTAATTTACAATGATTACATTACTGCACAAAATTTGTAGTGAAGTCAAACTGAACACAGTATTTATATTTGCGAATATTATACGCAATAACTTACATCAATCACTTCTGGAAGAATTTCATAGATGGAGTAGAAGGAGCTGACCGCCAAAAAATCCTTTAGACTCTTTTCAAACTGTACTTTATTGTGAGTTAAATGTGTTATGGCTGCTGGCATGTTATTGAAAATGTGTACTGGTGAATATTGGATACCTTTCTGAGCTAACGTAAGTGACTTGAAATCTTTATGCAAGTTATTCTTGTTTCTAGTATTGATCCCATGAACTGAGCTATTGATTAAAAAAAAGATATATTTTTAACGACAAATTTCATTAGAAAATAAATGTATTGGGAAGCAGTATAAGTATCCTCAGTTCCTTAAATAGCCCTCTATATGCTGTTCTTGAGTTGACACCACAAATAATACGTAAGGCACGTATTTATCTGAAAACTTTTGCTTAGCCTCATGAGTTGACCCAGAAAATAATCCCGTATGACATTATGGAGTGAAACTATGCACAATACGATAGCTTTTTTTATTTTTATATCTCTTATACCTGAAAACATTCGCATAGCAAACAGGGACTTGTTCAGACGCTTCGGCAGTTCTGTTGTATGCCGCTCCCTGTTAAATTTATTATCTCGCTGGAATCCTAAGGATTTGACACTTCCAACTTCTTCAATTTCCTTGTTGTCATACTCTAGGCATATACCGGCAAGAAACCTTTTACAAGTCCTAAACTGCATATAGTGCGTTTTTTCAAGGTTTAGTGACAGAGAATTGGCTAAGGACCATTTATTAATCTCCATGAAAATTTCATTAGCCTATCTTTCTAAGGCTATATTTGATTTACTATTTATTGCAATATTTGTGTCATCTGCAAATGAAACAAACTTGGCATCCGACAATGTTGATGATGAAAGGTCATTGATGTATACAATAAAAAACAGAGGGCCTAAGATAGAGCCTTGGGGACTCAACATGTTATTAGATCCGAATCTGACGAGGCTTGATAGTCCACTACACCTCTCATTCCTATTGACACGATTTGAACCATTCTGCAGCACTTCCTGTTACGCCTTAATATTCTAATTTGCTCAAAAGTATATTGTGATTTTCACAGTCAAATGCCTTTGACAGGTCACAAAATATACCAGTCGCATGTTTCTGAAGGGTTCTGATATTGAGAAGGCTACCTACACATACAATGAGAATGTACTTAATCATTAGACAATAAATTACATGCGACTGGTATATTTTGTGACCTGTCAAAGGAATTTGACTGTGAAAATCACAATATACGATTGAGCAAATTAGAATATTACGGCGTAACAGGAAGTGCTGCAGAATGCAGGCAAAAGTGAAATTGGACGAAAATTTGATGAAATTTCTGTATCTCTTTTCTTATTTTATTGCTTAACTTCAGCATATTTCAATCATTCATGAAATGTTCCACTGATAAAAGTCTGGTTACACAAGTAACTTAAAATATCACTAAGCTCATAAATACACTTTTTAAGCAAATTTGGATTTTTTTTTGTTTCTAAGTATTTTATGGTTGACATCACTTCTAGTGGTGTTGTGCGTGTAACTCGTTTACCTGTAGTTATTGTGACTTGGGCTCCATTAATTATTCATATTTAACTGGATGGTTCTTTTACGTAGATTATTAATGGCAAAAACAGCTTATTGGAAGGTTAAAACTCCTCATTCGGTAATCAGATGTGTTTATGGTCAATTTTAAAACAATCTTAATCCAATATAAAATTGATGAAACAGACATCTTACTAGCGAATAAGCAGATTTCGATGCAGTGAAGTTGCCGATCGGTCCAAGGCGCCTAACTGCGGAGTGCGCCGCTGCTCGGGATAGGAGGCTCAAGTCCTCCCTCGGACTTTAGTGTATTTGTCGTCTTTTGCATAAGTTAGGTTAAGTAGTTTGTAAACCTAGATACTCATGGAGTAGTTAAGTCGCATGGATTTACAAACATTTGAATATTTGAAGGAGATTTCATCTTCCATTAATCTATTTCTTAGCAATGGGTACTCTATTGCGACTTTACGTGGTTTAAATAGACAAATCAGTTTTCTTGAGCTTGATCGCTCATCCCGTACAATAGTTACGAAAATTATCGGCACATTGTATAATACATCGACACACTAAATTAGAGAAATGGAGAGGTAAATCGTGCTGCTTGCATTTTCAGTTTTACTGTGAAGAATATGATTATCTATTTATATTTCCATAATCAATTTATATCATTTGAAATGTCAGTAATGAATATATTTAAAATTGACCCTGTCAAGGTTGTAGCTTGAGACCATCTAAACCAGAGTTTGTTGAAATTGTTTGACGCATTCAAACGTTCGTCATTTTAAGCTAGATATTCTTCTATTTTTTGATGTGATAGTCATAGACATTTCTAATTTTTGAGTTATTGAAATTATTTTTAGAATTATGAGAAGTCTTAAATGCTGACGGTAAGTAATTATATACATTATTTACTTTAATTGTGAATTTCTGGAGTTTGGAGCTCACGGATGTCTTCGATCACACCCTTAAGAAACGCCCGACTATCAGCCCTCATTAGATTTGAGTCCAAAGCATGGGCCTTTTCCATATTTCTGACTATTTGGACAAACCGCCACCGGCTGCTCGGTTTAACCCGCTACTAACTCGGCTGCCTGGCAACTGCTCCAACTGCTCGCCGCGGTCTGCTACCAGCCAGTGTTTTATCTGTCGAAACAATGTCATTACTTATACTAATGGCACAACTGTACGGATATTACTCCCGTAAATACACAGTACGTAAAAGAAGTAAGCTATTAAACACTTGTAAATAATGGAGTTCCTTTCACAGTAATGTTCCGTTCAAATGTTCAAATGTTTGTAGAACTTATGGGACTTAACTACGGGGTCATCAGTCCCTAAGCTTACAAACTACTTATAAACTAGCTAATCCTAAGGACGGCACAAATGCCCGAGGGGGGATTCGAACCCGCGACCGTAGTGTCCGTGCAGACCGTGACTGAAGCGCCTCAGTCCCCTCGGCCACCGCGGTCGGCAATGGTCCGTTATGCACTCATTACTCACATTCAGAATGATGTCATGGTACATCGAAACATTCTATGTTTGTAGCTACTGTTGTTGTTACCTTGGGGTGACCTTTTTATCTTTCTGTATAATTTCGAGCGGCACTACTTACCGGTAATGTCGGCAAACAATAGAAGACAATTTATTTGTAAGTAATGTAGGTGCCACTGAAAGTTGAGACGTACAGTGAAACACATGACAATAATTTTATATAAATGTAGGCTTCCGAATGAAGCTTAAGGCTTAGGGTTTAATGACCCGACGACTGCTTGGTCATTAGAGACGGAGCTAACGCTCGCCGTTTTGGGTGAGGAGAGGGGAGGGGTTAAATAGGCCTTGCCCTTTCAAAGGAACCATCACAGCATTTTCGTGGAGTGATTTAGGAATGTCACGGAAAACCTAAATCTTGATGGCCGGAGGTAGATTTGAACCACTGTCCTCCCAAATACGAGTCCAGTGCGTTACCACTGCGCACACCTCGCTCGGTGTTGGCTTCCGAAGTCAAAGCGAAGAAGGTGCAAACGTCGTCCTGTAAGTGCGAGGTTTCACTGAAACTATGGGCAAACTTCTACGGCGACTAGGCATGAATCGAATATTATAGGACAACAACGAAATTAAGAATGTTTAGGATCCATAAAAGATGTTTCTGGTGTCAACGAAATAGGTAGCAAATGTGCACTAATACATAACTACAAATGCGACAATGGCGACCGACCAGCGCACAAAATTCAAAATGTGAAAGATGCATCCGGCTGACATACAATTGCAGTAGTGGCAGAACACAAGGACGAGTGCGAATACCACGATGTATGCTATAAAGAAGCTAACGTATTGTCCATACGGCCATTTACAGCAAGAAGAATGTTTATAGAGGCAATTCAAGTAGACAACGAATCGCCATCACAGTAAAGAGCACTGGTACACACTTCCGGTGATATAGCTGCCAGCAGTAGAAACGAGACGAGACACGCAGCACATAACAGCGCTCGTAGCAGCACATATCACTGGCTCTACGCAGCCCCAACAGGAAACAAGTAAACAACGCCACGACATTATACCGTTCATTTTACTCAAAAATATTCAATTGTTTGTAATCCTATGGCACCAAACTACGTTGGTCATCTCTCCCTAGTCTTACAAACTATTTAAACCAAGTTAAACTAACCTAAGGACAACACACACATCAATGCCCGAGGGAGGATTCGAACCATTTTTCTCACTCGCCTTTCCCACCAGTTGCAAGTAATAGCATAAACACCAATTGAATACATATATTTCTACAGATGAGATGAAATGGAAAGGAAAATACTTAGAAGTGATAATGTGTTAGGACCTATTTTGGGACATCATGGAATCGTCAACGAAATATAACAGGGAAGCGTTGGAGGGTAAACTTCCCAGAGGGACACCGAGAGAAGAATACAGAAAGTCGCTAATAGAAGTATTGGCCCATTTTATGTTACGGCAGTAACACTAAAAGTAGGCCTTGGCGATCGTCTTTTGACAGCTCGAAATTTGAGTGAAAATAATGGCTTAACCGTTCAGCTGAGAAAAAAATTGAATAACCGAATTTTTAGAGGATAAAATTCTCTACAACGTTTCTCTCTTATGTTTTTTTCATATCTCGTGTCATTTCAGAGATATTTGCAAAAATAACGTCAATTTTGGGATTTCTGTCTATATCTCTGTGTTCCCACTTTTTAAGACGAACCGTTCAACCGATCAGCACCAAATTTTACAGACATAATTGTAGGCCATCAGATACTAGAACCTCGCTTTTTCAAATTTTTCGAACAAAAAATACGGTGAGGCACCGATACTGCTGACAATCGGCAGTAACGGTTCCTCCATTTTCTGAATCTCCGAAATACCATATAACGTGGGTGGCAAGGAGCTGCGTGGCTTAAATCTTTTCATCACATCTTGCGGAAAAGAGGAAGAGTTCTTTAATGATGGCGTTTTTCTTTCAACTCTCCATGTGGGATCTTTATCAGTCTTCCGATACATTGGTTCACTCAACAAGCTGTAAATCGCCTGTCTATAAATGTCGCGTGGCAAAAGCACAGAAGGTATTCCCTTATCCGCTGGAAGGACCACCGTGTGAGGATCTGCTCGTGGCTTGCGAAGCGCGGCCCTTTCTTTGGGGAAACGCTGCTCTTCTGAGGTGGAGTCTTCTTGAGTGCGAGACACGTGTTGTTTGATTTCTTCTGCAGCGACACTCGGAAGAGGCCTGATAGCTTCTTCAACAGCACTAACGAAATCAGTCAAGGACAGATATCTCGGTGTAGGTACCAAGTTGAAGCATTTCTCAAGCACAGACAGGGGCTACGTTATGCATAACCTAAACCGTGACGTTGTCCGCGGAGAGCCAAGAAGCACCAACTTGCAGTAACATTACTGACAGTGGAGGTAAGTTTGTCGATTGTCGTGAAGTAGATACACTCTTGGCCATTAAAATTGCTACACCACGAAACTGACCTGCTACAGACGCGAAATGTAACCGACTGGAAGAAGTTGCTGTGATATGCAAATGATTAGCTTTTCAGAGTATTCGCACAAGATTGGCGCCAGGGTGACACCTACCACGTGCTGACGCGAGGAAAATTTCCAACCAATTTCTCATACAAAAACAGCAGTTGACTGGCGTTGCCTGGTGAAACGTTGTTGTAATGCCTCGTGTAAGGAGGAGGAATGCGTACCATCACGTTTCCGACTTTCACAAAGGTCGGATTGTAGCCTATCGCGATTGCGGTATATCGCATCACAACATTGCTGGTCGCGTTGGTCGCGATCCAATGACTGTTAGCAGAATACGGAATCGGTGGGTTCGGGAGGGAAATACGGAACGCCGTGCTGGACCCAACGGCCTCGTATCACTGGCAGTCGAGATGACAGGCATCTTATCCATGGCTGTAAAGGATCGTGCAGCGACGTCTCGATCCCTGTCAACAGATGGGGACCTCTGCAAGACAAAACCATCTGCACGAACAATTCTGCGTCTTCGATGGTGTACGCAACGACGATCCTGGGTGCACGAATGGCAATACGTCATTTTTTCGCAAGAATACAGGCTCTGTTTACAGCATTATGATGGTCGCATTCGTGTGTGTCGACACCGCGGGGAACGCACATTGGAAGCGTGTATTCGTCATCGCCATACTGACATATCACTCGGAGTGATTGTATGGGGTGCGACTGCTTACACGTTTCGGTCACCTCTTGTTCACATCGACGGCCGTTACATTTCAGATGTGTTACGACCCGTGGCTCCACTCTTCATTCGATCCCGTCAATACCCTACATTTCAGGAGGATAATGCACGACCGCATGTTGCATGTCCTTTACGGGCCCTTCTGGATACGGAAAAATTTCAACTGCTGCCCTGGCCAGCACATTCTCCAGATCTCTCACCAATTGAAAACGTCTAGTCAATGGTGGCCGAGTAACTTGCTCGTCACGAAACACCAGTTACTACTCTTGAAGAACTGTGGTATCGTGTTGAAGCTTCATGGGCATCTGTACCTGTACACGCCTTCCAAGCTCTGTTTGACTCCATGCCCAAGCGTATCTAGGCCGTTATTACGGCCAGAGGTGTTTGTTCTGGGTACTGATTTCTCAGAATATATGCAACCATATTGCGTCAGAATGTAGTGAAATATCAGTTCTAGTATAATATATGTGTCCAATAAATATCTGTTTATCATCTTCATTTCTTGTTGATGTAGAAATTTTAATGGGCAGTAGTGTAATTTATTAACTTTTCCCAGGTCGCCCATTACTATGAGAGGTTGCAGACAATATTCATATGCAAACAGCTGTTTGGTAATCAGTTTTCGGCTATTAAATCGGATGCTTTCCCGCTGATAAACTGATCAGTGACGGTATCTCCAAAGTGTCTCACTTTTAGGAAGTAGGCGATTGTCCCGACATTCACTAAAAACATAGGAAATTTAACAATATCGATTGCTTCTTCCATAAATTGTGGCTCCTTTGAATATATGAAGCCATCTCCTCCCCGAAGAGATATATGATTAGTGAAGTTTTTTCGTTGGAAATAGTATTCTTTTGATTTTCTAAAACAGACACAAGTCGCTAAAATTGTTTATTGAATTTTTCCGGTTTCACTCTATGAACAACATCAACGTCAGAATGTACAGTCTGATAATATTATTATCTTTGCCGCTGTTAAAATTCATCCAGCTGTCCAGATGTCATACTACAGCTATTAAAGTATTTTATTCATTGCAGCAACTGTTCAGGTTATTAAGTCACAAAATGCAGCAACCAGTTGCTTCTAAAATCAACTGGTTGCTGAATTTTGTGGATTAACTACAGCTATTGTAAATTAATATACCGAAATATGACTACAGAAATCGTCAGCTATCACTTATTATCAAATTGTACAGTCTAACGATGCTCTTATTCATTCAGTGAAAAAAGAAAAATTCAATAAATAATTGTAGCGACTTGAGGCTGTTTTATAAAACCAAATTTATTTGCAACAGTCGCTTTCCCCTATATGGAATGCGTCCTCGTTATAAACAGTATTCGATAAAGTTTCGAAAATGCTGAAAATAACGTTGAACTCCTACCACGATATTTCGAACGATAATCGTTCAGCTAGATTCGGATGAGTGTCAGCCACAGGAGGTTCCTAGTTCACGGCGACAACTTTATAGAGGAAGCTTATGCAGACATTCATACACAACTACGCGATCTCTACGTATGCAGACACTAGATGTGTCCTTATAAATAATATTTTATTCTCTATGAACATATTAATGAGATCACTAGGTCCAAGCCTTGTAAAGATCAAAACCGCTGCCAAAATTCATAAGATCGTGTTTACACAGATTCTTCAATCAATGAATCCCAAAAAGGTGTTGTTGTGTCCTGAATAGTTCAAAGACTTGTCCTGTGGAAATACAATGCTCGGCTATGGCCGATTTACTGGACTGAGAAAAACGGATCTAGCGGTCATGTTCCTCGCACCTTTCATGCAATGTGCATGTCGTCTGACCTATGTAGACTTTGCCACACTCGCAGGGTATTCTGTAGATTCCAGCTTTCCGCAATTCCAAATCGTCCTTAACCAAGAAGGGCACTAATCATCGCATGTGCCCAGTAGATTACTTTGACTTTATTGTTTGTTAAGATCCTGCCTAATTTCGACGATAGGGTACTGACGTATGGAAGAAATACCCTGGACCTAATCCCTACTTGTCCTTCTGTTGCTGTGCTTGGTGACGTTTCTTCCTGCTTCATGTTGTGTTAATGTGGCGTGTAGAATATCAATTCTGTTTGTACACGGACTGGAGATGTTGTAACTCCGTAGCGGGGCTGTCTCCATCAGACACGGCATATGTCCACCAGCGTTCGGAGAACGCCGGTAGTTGTGCAGGGGGATGGAAGCTGGACTCTTGTAGATAGATACTGATATGTATGGGCTTCCGATAACCTGAGTACTCCAATGACCCATCAACTACCCTGCTAACTGAGAAGTCCAGAAAGAGTAAGTTGCCGTTCTTCTCCATTTCAGATTGGATATTGTCGTAGATCGAATTCAGACGTTGCAGAGAAGTGTCAATTCTTCTTCCCTGCGGGGCCACACTGTAAAAGTTTCATCTACGTATCTCAAGTTCTACAGAATCAAATGCTTTTTTCCTGAAAGTCTTCAATGAAATAATTTGCAACCAGAGGCGACGTAGGACTGCCCATGCTAACACCGTCAGTTTGGTCAATATATATTCATTGTTGAATACAATTCATGTCGATTTTAGCACATGATGAAATAGTGCTGTTACATCGGTTGTGATGAATTGCTGTTGATTGCCGATGAGTTCCTGTTATGAAATTTATTAAAAAGTAATACGACAGCTGAGAGCAATAAATCGGTCATCGGCGAACATCGTTTCCACGAGGCACTATATGACCTATTAACGCTAAAAATATCTTGGCTGCGACATTTTTGAGATTCGTTGACTAAAAAATCTATGGAAACACGTTTGGCACAATATCTTACTAATCGTGACGACGTGGCGGTTTTAACAGGATGAAGCTGCAGATCCGGTGATCTGTTTAATATCGCCAGAGAGAAAACATCTTATTTATCGCAACAAGTCTAGCCACAGTTAAAATATTTATATCATTTGACGTTTCAGCAGAGGACGGAACTTTCCGCATGCGCCTGCGAACCACAGAAAATCTGCGTTCCTAGAGAGCGTGAAATTCGACAGAGGGAGCCCATGAAACGGTCGCTTTTCACAGGCCTCTCCGTAGAGGCTATAATGTCGTTGTCGTGAACTACTAATCTCCTGTGGCTGATACTCACCTGAAGATGAACGATTGTCAGCCGAAACGATATCAAACACTCATTACGTCGAGAAATCTTCAAAACTCTCACGTATGGATATCAAGGAACGACAACTGACGCGGTGCCCGTGTATCCGCCATTCTTACGGAACTACGTCGATTAGTGGAGCAGGCGTTGAATAATGTAACCAAAGGCTAAATGTGTTCATACGTTTGTGAAGCTTAAGGGACTTAACTGAGGGGTACCAAATGCTATATCCGCCATATTTATAATGGATTTGATGACAGAATCAACGTCTACACTACCGCCCATGGAGACAACACGTATTAATAAGGATGTTTTAGCAATTATCGACAAATGGTGCAACAGTACTACTAGAGGTTTGATCTTTAAATCTAATCATTTCTTTAACTCATAGTGCACTGTTTGAAGGATAAATCCTGAATGAAGTAGAAAAATCCGAGACGAGGCATAAATTTGTAATTCTGACAATTCACATCATTTAGTGAGCACAGAAGAGGTACCAGTGATTTTTGCGTAGCTTTATTCATGCATTATTAAAACGTCTTTGGTCCTAGATTTTCACGCAGCCCCATCAAAATATATCGCAGAATAGTCAGGCCGAAGAGATGCTGGAAAATATTGAACCTACACCAGAAAGACACATTAAATAAATTGAAAAATTAAAACTTCATGCAAGATATAGTAAATGGTGCTTTGATTGAACACTGAGTACAATTATTGGAATATCATGTGAAAGGTGAAAACGGGTAGACTGTAAGAGTACATCACAGGTATTAATGAGGCACAGTACCTACTTTTCACTTTTCACGTTTCATTAAAGACGACATACGGAATAAAATATTGCAGATGGATTTCTAAAGATCTGAAATGCTCAAATGCGGTGGCTGGCAAAGATATATGCTGTTAGGAATTTTTAAGTCGTAGGCGAAGCTACCCAAGTAGACGGCCAGAAAGAAAATCACTAATTCAGAACCGAAGTTATAAAACTGGATAAGTTCCAATGCTATCGTACAATGAACATAACATACAGACATCAAAGTAAGAATGATATACAAAATAATAAAAGAAAAAAATCTGCTGATACGTGAGAATCTGGTTTTCGGATAGGTAAAATTTCGCGACATAATAGGAAAAATTAAAGTCACAACTATGGCATGACACACACACACACACACACACACACACATACATACACACACACACACACATACATACACACACACACACACACACACACACACACACACACATATATATATATATATATATATATGTGTGTGTGTGTGTGTGTGTGTGTGTGTGTGTGTGTGTGTGCTAGATCTAAAATAGGTGTATGTCTTAGAGAAGGACAAAATATGTTTGAAATACAAGCATTGGCGTTAAAAAAAAAAAAAAAAAAAAAAAAAAAAAAAAAAAAAAAAAAAAAAAAAAAAAAAAAAAAAACGGAAATAAAAGAAAGGTTTAAGAGTTGGATTAAAATTCCAGTTGAAAGGATGTAATGATCAGATCCTTTGATGTGATCTTAGGGAAAGGGAAGACAGAATTTGGGTTAAAAATGATAACTGAAAGCATAATGGAGTTCAACAGCGATCTTGCAATAAAATCCCAGATTTTGAGTTACATTTTTCCACGGCTTTCGGTCAATGCAGACCACCTTCAGACAAAACGATTATGATGAAAGACGATGTTGTTGGACGGAGCAGGTTGTACAAACGTCAACTGCAGCTGATATTCGAAGTAGCGTTCTGGGCTGTTTCCATATTAATTTTAAGATGAAGAAACTTTGCCACCTTCTAAGCAATGTGACACGTGTCCTTTGTAGCCGAGGGAGAAAGAAAAATCAGTCTAGTACAGGTGAACGGGGCACTCCTACTAATATCAAATAGCGATTTTCAGTGAAGATGAAATAAATGTCGCAGAGTTTATGTCTGATTCATAAAATTGTGGGTTGCGACTTATGAACTGTGGAAAAATTATAAATGAGGAGATCCGAATTGTATTAAATGTAGTACTACAGATGGTTGTTGAAAAGTAATGAAGATAATGTATGACGTTATGTGTAGAGTCGAAGAGACACGGAACATGCGGAGGACGCTAAGAAGTAGAAGTGTCAGGATGGTAGCACATACGTGTTAATTCAATGGAGTGTAATTTATATGTTAGTAGGCCGAGTGGTAGAGATGGAAACTGTAATGAATGGCAGGTATTTGAATATTTATAGACTATAATGACGTTGATTTCAAGGGCTACCGTGAGAGAAATAGAATGGCACAAGAGAGTTGTACTTGGTGGACTGCATGAAACAGTTGAAAGGGCTGATGAAAATAAGCATTACGGAAGTAAGTCCTCCACGTATGACACCAAATCGTAGTCTGAAATCATTACTACAGTTACATTATCTCATTTTAAGTTACGTTCTGTTACTTTCTCACATACTTGCGTGATCAAATATGTTTCTCATGCATTGATTTTAATTCTCCGTTTCAACCTTCTAGGTGAACTGGTGACCTTTGGATAGATCATTCCTTCTGATTTCGGTTTTCGTCATATGAGAAATTGTGAACATATGACACACGATAAACAGAACAGCAATATGGCATTGTCATTAAAAATAAGAACAAACAGATTCGCCAGTTGCCATTAACATCGCCGACAAGAGCCGGGTGCGTGATGACGCCAAATAACAACATGTGCGCACCAAATGACGCCCTGTAGCATGTCAGCGAGCAAACAGAGAAAATATCATGTAACATTTATTGTCGGTGTCCTTAGTTTGGTGTCATTGAACTGCCTTTTCCGACCATATTCCGGAGTTACATACATTGTTACCTTCAACCTGTGACGTGTACTGTTTCATATTTGCTCAATATTCATCAAGATTAAGGGCGTCCTATAGTGTTGGTATTCTGAATAAAAACCGAACCAAGACCGGTTTTTCTAAAAATATTCTCATCTGACGTCAATAAATTTCAGTATATGTCAGAAATCTGTATATCACTTAGTTTAAATTATATACAAATGACACGGAAATAGGTAAGATCCGATTATAACAAGTAAATACAGTCGTTGGTAACAGTGATATGAATATGACAGAATTAAACCGAAATGGATTGAGACATAACAGTATTCGCGAAGAACGATCAAATAAAAAAAAATAATAATAATAAAAAAAGAAAAGAAAAGGCGATCCAAGCTCTAGAGTTACTGAAAATTCATTATATTTTGTTGTAGGCCGTCACTAATAATTAACAATTACACAATTTATGTGTTCTTCCTATGATTAATACATTCTGTATGGCGAATAATGATACAATGTTGCTACAATCTATTGTAAGTACTGTTGGTGTTTGGACAACTGACGAAGAAAACAGGTATTTAATATAATGAATGCTTTCACGGCAGGTGTCATCATTACTTAAAGCTTCCCGGCTGAGATGCCGTGGTCCATACATAAAACATTCCCCTTACGTTTCGCCCTCGTCTGCGGAAGGCATCCTCTGACGTAAAGCGGCGTACTGCTTTACGTCCGAGGATGCCTTCTGCAGACGAGGGCGAAACGTTAGGGGAAAGTTTTATGTATGGACCACGCCATCTCAGCCCGGAAGCTTTAAGTAATGAGGTATTTAATACTTTTGATTTGTGAGCAAAGACTGTCAAGTTTTGGTCTACTATCGCCTCACGAACTGTTAAGCACGCATTAAGCACTGAATCAAAATGGAATATAATTTTGAATGCCTAGTGAAATATAAAGTATTTGTTTCAAGACGATGAAATTTTAATGTCTGTCCACTTCTTACTTGCCGCAAATTTTCTTGTTTGTTGAAGACGTCATACACATGACGTCAAATACACAGTCAGTATAGCTTCATTAATAAAATTTTATTTGTCATTACCGATTTCAGAGATCTCTTTAATCTTCAAATGGAGAGCTACTTCTTATATATAATCTCGTTTTGTACAAAATTATGAATCAATAAAAATTGTTAAGGTTGAATTAATGCCAAAATCGTAATGATGACTCAAGTATTGGTGGCTGAAATGAATCAAACGCATCTTATTTGTAGTACATCTAAAGTATCTTAAGGGTATTTGACGATATAGTTTCAATTTCAAAAGCATTATGCCTATGGAAGCACATGACGACAGAGGTGAAACTTAGCTATTTCATTATTTCACAAGGTGTAATTTTTGTCCTACGTGCTGAACATTTTTCCATATTTATTTGACTCCTTGCTACTAATGACAAATCTAATTTAAAAATTAGCCAAAAGCGACTGCGTATTTATTAAAATTCAAAATTATGTACTAGTCGCATTCCTAAACCGTCGGTAAAGAAAATTTTTCATATCATCCAGAGTTAGAGGATTCAAGAAATCTGACAAACAATGTAAGCTCGCCATTCGCTACCGATAAACTCAAAACACTGTATCGGAAGGCATTTGAACGTTTCATCTATTGTTCTATTTGTAATTTCACTTGAAGAAATATTTTTGTATCACGAAATACAGTAGATAAGATGTGTAGGACCTTTTATAGCGTATGAAAGATGCAAATATTATGTAAAAGTTGTACTTACCTAATATATCGTGGATTTCCCATATAGACATATACCTTAAGCATTATCTTCTCTTTCCCGCTGCATAGCAACGAATTATCGCTAATTTCCACCTCCGAGCGCTGCTTACTTTATACACGGGACTGTAATTACTGCGTCCCGCGCTCCAGCGTTTGGATCGATTGCTTACTGACGCAATAAACAGTCGGACAGTCTCATTGTCGAAAGTTCTCACTGTGTTATGGAGCGGAAACTTTCTGTTGTTGCGACTGGCCGAAAAGTATTGTAGCGTCAGTTACCAACATGATCAGTTGGCTGCGGCACTGTAAGAAGTTTTGTACCAGTTTGTCACAAGTTTTGTGTAAATTTTCAAAGTAACGGTGATTTTCTCGAAATTGTGTACTTTGTGGAGTGATTTCCGACAATGCCGAGAACGTAGGAAAGTAAGAAAGGTGTTCAAGATCGGTGAAATTATGAGCCTGAAATTTTATGGAAAGTTGATCGAGATATTCGGTGCGGCAAATTAACGTATAGAAAAGCCTTTAATAAATAAAATTCCTTATTTCAGTCCTTATCCTTATTTTAATGATGGACATCCTTAAAATATGTTAAGTCACTAAAATCAAACAGAAAGATAATAGAATAAAAAAAAGTCACTTTATGTCCGAAATCAACCCATAAAAAACGAAACACCGGACAGAGATTGAAAATACACATGTGTCCGAAATCAGCCCAGTCCATGGGGTTATTCCGACACATTATTTGTCTGTATCAGACAAAAGTAGATACCCATGGACGTTCTGTTTCTACAATATTTTATTGTTTATACATATACCCCACCACTTCCATAGAAAACAATGAAATGTGACAAAACCTACGAACGATATAGTGAAAATAATCTCAAAACTGTCCGAAATCACCCCGTTTGACGGTACTTTAAAGAGACGTTGGTACAAGATACTTATCGTTTCACTTCTTCTGTATGCGAGTTTGAAATAACTCAAGTCGTTTGGAATTGCATAGTATTAGTTTCACATGATAAAACGGACACTGAACTACCGTTGAATCTCAGAGAAATGACCGAAGTTATTCCGCCAGCGGAAACATACGTGACGGAGCGCCTGTGTAACGCGGTGAGAGTCAGCAGACCACCTCCTAAGTCGATAACGTTAATTAGATGGGTGTGGAACAACATATTGATGTCAAACTTGCACGTTAAGTGGCTCTTAGCGTTTATATGAGTTTTTAAAAATTAGGTGCCGTTATATGAAGGACTCGGTCCAGGATGAATAATACTAGCTGTACCGTGGAGTCAGGGCAGCCCGGTAAGAGGTGGCGAGGTGTGGCGTTGGACCAGTGCTGGATAGAAGGTAAATGTGTCCCAACACTCAGTGACCGAACACTTCTGACGATGGTGCTCCGCTACTGACGACACATCCATGTTCCCTTGTTAGGCCGGGACATCGGCAATCGGCAGTTTTTAATGGGCACCTAACAATCGTAATCTAGCGCAGTCTCAGAGAGCTTAGTAGTCCTCTATCTCATTCGGATGGGAGGGTACCAATCAATCATCTCTCAAGGCAAACCTCATTGAGACGTATTCTGCGAGACAAAGTCAAACCGGCGGCTGGTCATTGTGTGTGGAACCTGTTCGTGAACATCCATGAGTCCAGTGGAGATCATAGTGAAGAAATTTCATGCCCTTGTTGAAGACTCCTCCGTGATGATCGTATTTCCCAAAGGCGGTGTCATTATTCAACAAAGAGATTATTCACGCCACACGGCCAGGAGCATCATCGAGTCGATAGTAAACAGTGGCGAGCTGCAATTGATATACTGGCCCTCAGATCACCAGAACTGAACCCGTTGGAACACATTTTCGATTTGAATGAACGTGGCGTCATAGCTTTTCGCTCCCTTCCCCGAAATGTATGGAAATTACGTGATTTGTGTGTTCTGTTGTGGTCGCAACTCCCTCCATCGACCTACCACATCTTCAGTCTTCCTTTGAGAAGACGCTTCGTCACTCTTGTCTGTACCGTAGATGGATATTCCAGTTATGAGGTGATTGCTGATAAGTGATAAACCGTTGCATGTCTGTTACCGTGTGAGTGAGATGACCATGATCATAAGTATCGAGGACACAATTTACACCACAATAAGAACTGTTCTGAAGGGTATGGTACGAACGTTGTTATAAAGGCGTCGGTGCTCCGTGAAGTGCATTTGATTAGCTGGCGAGAACGATCGGCTTCCGTCAGAGTTTATTGAGGCCGTAGCTACGTGTGCGGAGCACTAAATTATTCATCAACCCACAACATATACCGTTTTGCCAGTGTCATCAAGTCGTTCCATCATGGTGCTGAATAGCGCCGTTCCGAAGTCGGTGTTGGGTCTGCAAACTGCTGCAGTTGGGTAGCGCTGCAGCTAGTGAATCGTTTGGATTGTGAGTTTGTAGTCGTAATGATGTATTCAGACCTTAAACGACATTTACATACATATGTCATAATCCTCCACAAGGTGCGTGCAAGAGCGTACAACGTACCATAACTACCCATTTACATTTCATTCACAAACAGATCGATATTAATATGAATGGCTGTATTTCTCTGTACGAGCTCTAATTCGTACAACTTTTCTTGTACTTACGTGATATTAGAGTTGGTGGTAGTAGAATCATTCTGCAGTCAGCTTCAAATTCCGGACCTCTAAATTTTCTATACAGTGTTTCACTAAAAGATCGTCGCCGTCACTCCGGTCATTTCGATTTGTGTTCTTAGATCATCTGTGGAACAGTGTCGCAATGATCATACCTAGCTGTAACAAACCACGTAGGCCAGTTTTGGAAACCTACTTCTTCCTATAAAAAATTTGGTACGCATCTCACACGCCTGAGCAATACACAAAAGTGGTGGTAGCAGCGTTTTAAACACATTCTACTTTACCAATGAACAACGTCTTCCCAAAATTTTCTCTTTAAACTAAAGTCGACTGCTCGCCTTCTTCCTCGACTCTTATCACATGCTCAACTCATTTCCGATTGCTCTGAAACGATAAGCCTAATTTTAACCGACGGGACTGTGTCAAGCAGCCGGCCGCGGTGGCCGAGGGGACTGAGGCGCTCCAGTCACGGCGTCCACGGCCACTACGGTCGGGGGTTCGAACCCCCCCTCGGGCATGGATATTTGTGCCGTCCTTAGTTGTAAGTAGTTCATAAGTAGTTTGTAAGTTTAGGGACTGATGACCCCGTAGTTAAGTCCCATAGACTTTACAAACATTTGAACATTTGTGTCAAGCAGCACAGTGGTATTGTTGCATTCAAACAATATGGGATTGCTTTTCCTACATTTGTCCCCCACGAAGGCTTAAGATTCTTTTTTTTAGAAACTCCATTTGAATAGCAATTTTTCCCACAACGATATACTTTTGCCTGAGGCAAAGAGATATGCATTTACATTAAAGTTCCATGAAACAGTGATACAGTAGGTATTTATCTTTGTAAGATTACTAATTGTAATTAATGTAATTAGGTCATTATTCTAGATTTTTTCTTGGAGTGGTATGGCCATATTTGAAAAAAGAGCGGCTGATATAATCGATTGATGAAACATTATTGGATTACTAATGAATAGCAGTCGTCTGTATCTTGTGTAATGATATTAAGTACTGGTCATAATTTACGTATTTAGACATATCACTTAACTGAGTATTTTTCAGAGTATGTCGTAGTCAACATTCAAAGGACAATCGAAGTGGAGCCGCCCTCATGTGAACATGCAGCCAATTAGAAAAGTACGACATTCTCAACAGCTATATTGAATGAAATAATAGTATTTGAACTGCGATAATAAATTTTATTTCAGGGCATTTAATAAATAATATTTAACGGTCTACTGCGGCTGAGTAAATACCGAGTGGAGACTGAGAGTATACACGCAGGAATCATTACGTGTTTCATAAGAATAATAAGAATCTTTTGTGGATAACATTTGTTTTCTGGCTATAGTGTGAAACAGGTTTGTGTGCAAGAAAGAGTTTCACATTATTGAGAAAGGAATGCTGGGCATTTTTGTTAAAGGAAATAGATCAGTGAATATTAAGTTTTATGTTGTTTTAAATCTAAGGCATTTTATTTTTGCTGAAAGGAATTAATAGTGAATTAATCATTGAACAGCCCATAGGTGTTGCCATATGCACTTACGAAATTTGGCAAACTGCACTGGAATTGAAGTTTCCATGTTAAACAAGACCAAAATATACTCAGTTGAAGTTACACGTTCCCCTCTCCTCTGATTTCTCAATCTCAACTTTTCAAATAAAGTGGAAAAGTAGCGAGATAGCAAGAGTGCAGTTTTCCAGCATTATCAGATTATTTTTGTACTCCATTACAGCCGCTATAGGATATTCCCAAATTTTTACACTGTTATGATGTTAAAAGAACTTTTATTTTGTTCCGTAATTATATTTATTGAAAACAGCAGCAGCATTCCCTTTATCATCTGGAACATTCACAATCTCTTTATCCGAATTTAAAACTCCGAGAGCCTTTTCTACGTGTTTCGTTGGATTATCTTCCATAAGCTTACTTCAGCACAATACTCTCGTGCCTTCAATCGTATTGCAATGCCGAATCGTCGATAAAATCTCACGTACCTTCTATATTCCCAATAACATCATCAAGTGGAACACCTACAGACCTTATCGCGTAGTTCAAAAATGTTCAATTGTTTGTACAGCTTATGGAACTTAACTACGGGGTATCGCGTAGTTCCATTGTATGATTAGTTATGCAGCAGTCTGCAGCAACCTGCTTCTGAGATGTTTCGATGTCTGATAGCTGTGGCATGCTCAGAGTATTCGCGGAATGCTGCGTCGCCGGATTCCACTCGCGTCGACAGCCACATGCCTACGGAGGACATTAGTGTGGGCCACTGCGTCCAAATATTCCCCGAAGAATTTGCAACGCAATAGGGTTGAAAGCACTAGAGTACTGTGCTGCAATAAGCTCATGGGATGGCAATTTAACGAAACGCGAGCAAAAGGGTCTTGGAGATTTACATTCAGATAAACAGGTTGTGATTTTGCCAGGTGATATAGGGAATGCTACCAGCCTCTACTAGCCTACAGCGGCTGTACTGAAGTATACAAATAATCTGATAATGTTGGACGACAGCCCTCGGTCGCAGAGATGAAGAATACTTTACCTACGTTTCGACAACTACAAAAAGGGCCTCCATCAGAAGTTGATAAAATTGCAAATAACATTAATTACAAAATTGTCCAAAACAAAAAACCGTTTTTAAATATAAAATAAGTACTAGTTTGATGTGCAGAATACAAGCACTACTTACATGTCACATGATAAAATAACACGTAAGCGATAAAGATTAAGTCACGTTCGTCATAAAATAAAATAGCACGCTGCCCACTAAAGCCTTGAAGTTCTTATGACACAATTACTTTCGCTCTCCCCCCTCCCTTTTTGTTTCATGGTCGTGGTCTTAAATTGGTGAATCACATTGAACCCTTATTGTATTGGTCTGCTGTCTGTTCTTTTGGACGTACGAAGAACGGACACCACACCAATACAATAAGTATTTAAACGCGACGACGATGTTAGCTTCAATTATTTCACCGCAGATGCGGTCATACGTCCGACCTCGCACGGGATTCCGTAATGACGAGTGTAAGAAGGCATGGATAATATGTGCGCTACAAACGTAGCGTGCGACTTGTGGGAATTTGAGACGGACGGGAGGCGAGCACGGGTGGCCAAGTGGTTAAGGCGACCGCTGGCCCGAAGCGAGAGACCCGGGTTCGACTCCCCGTCCGGCTCACATCTTCACTTGTCGCCATTGCTTAATATCATTGCCCAAATGCGGCCACTGTCAATCCTTTCTTTCCTATCCTTCTTCCTTCCCTTCCTTTAACAATTATTTGCAAACATTGAACCCTGTTAGGTGTGAGACAAATACAGTACGTAACGACTCTTCACATGTACCATTCATGATCAACTACTTTATAGCCCTCTTCAAAATTGGCTAAGAGCTGCACTCTCTTCAAGTATGCATCTGTCTATGATCACCATATGTTTTCATATCTCTGTGTCTTCATCCAATTTGTAATAGTGCTCTATCACCAACTCATTACAGTCACTTCTTTAGTATTGAGATTGTACTCTTTTCGAGACTACAAAAACTGAATTTGAGGTATGAGAAGCGGTACTCCTTTTCTTTCATTGTTGTTTTCTAACAGGCTTTAATATCCTAAATGTTCAGCTGGAACACGAAAGTTTCCAGGCTCTAATAACAGGACCGCCATATGCCGATAATTGCTACATAGAGACCATGATCTAATATGCCGTGTTTCTATAATCAATCTCGTTTTTGTTACCCACGGCAACAGTAGTTCTCCAAGCGTCCAACAAGCTACACTTCCGAATACGACATTATATGAATGCGTATGTGTCGTTTTTCCCAATCTTTCACATCGTTTTTACAATAGAGAGAGTATTGCCGCCACGAGTGTCTTCCGTTAGTCTTCTGTGAATCTGGAATAATCGGCACGATACGATAAATGACATTTTATTTACGATTCTCATATAAGGTTATATATTTACCGACTCATGTAATTGTCTTTTAAGAAGGAAAAAGCCCTATGAAACACCAGAAGACTCGACATTTAGCTAAGTTAGCTGCACGCCTAGCCAATTCAGAGATTGTGTGGAGTATCGTATTTACATTAATTATCGTGACATTTATGTCATAGACAAAGGTCACGGAAACATATTTATATATTTGTATGAGTATGGCACTTCACTACTGTTGTTATCAGTCCCTACGCTTGCAAACTACTGAAACTAACTTAAACTAACCTAAGGTCAACATACATACACACCCATGCCCAAGGAAGGACTCGAACCACGCTGCCCACAGCAAGCTGCCCTAGACCACACAACCATTACACCACTGCAGACCAAACAGATGCGGTGAAAAATGTCAAAGGAATAAATGTTTTTCTCAACGTGGAAGAAATCATGAAACTTCCTGGCAGATTAAAATTGTGTGCAAGAACCGGGATTCAAAACTTGGACCTTTGCCTTTCGCGGCCAAGCGTTCAACCGTCTGAAATATGCTAGCATGCGCTTCACGTCATAACTTCTGCCAGCACCTCGCCGCCTAGTCTCCAAACTTCACAGAAGCTCTCCTCCCGACCTTGCAAGACTAGCACTCCTGGAAGAAAGAATATGGTGGAGACATGAATTAACCACAACCTAAGGGATGTTTCACTCTTTTGCGGACTGTGAGCTGACGTGAAATTTCCTGGCAGATTAAAGTTATCTTTTGTGTTACTTATCGAAACAGTTCAAGTATTTTGCGGTGATGCACATCATACAAACAAACGGCGAACGTCTTGGACATTCTCTCTTCTCTTGCATTCGAAAGTGGCGATCCAATAGACCCCATTAAGAAATTACCAGTCCATATTAAGCGAAATGCTTGTCATAATAAAGTCAGATGACAACGAAACTGTGTGCATTTCATGTATGAAATTTTTTTTCGTACTCTGTTGCTAGAATCAGGAGAAACGACAGTGACACACGTATTTGAAAATGTATCATCATGAATAAATTGCACCCTACATCGTCGAGTCAGTGAGTTACGCCTGTTTTCACGTTACTTGATTCCTCTTCCTAAAATACTTAAACTATTTCGATAACTAACTCGAGAAATAATTAATAGCATTATAGTTATGATAGCCTCGTGCACCTTTTCGAATGCTGTTGTCTCTGGAAATTTCTAACAGTATGAATTCTCAAAACGGCGTGTGTCGCGACTCCTATGTATTTGTGTCTTTCCTTCAGATTGTAATCTCGCAACTCAGAGGGAGAGGTTCTGCGCGCAAATTTGCTGAGAGAGGAAGTCGGCGACAGGGATGAGGACTGGCTGCTTTGATAACTCTTGCTTATGTCTATGGGCTGAGATTTAATGATATTGTGAAGAAATGGCAATTCGGTTGCAACAGATAATGTAATCCATTGCACGTTAGGATTTTTAGGTATTCCAAATGGCAGTAGATGCAGGATTCCAGGTAAGTGACGAATTCCTTGAAATCCGCATTGCTTTCGATATCGTTCCACTTCGTCGCCTGATGAACAAAGTAGGAGCATATTGAATATCCGACCAACTGTGTGAATGGATTGGGGGATTCCTAACCAACAGACACGTGTCGCCTAATTATCTTGTACGGGCGCTAAAGACCTAGTTGTCGTGCGCCCATAACATCCTATCCATCCATCCATAACCAACAGAACACAGCCTGTCATTATCAACGGAGGGAAGCCTTCAAGACGTTAAAGTGACCTCAGTCATGCACTAGGGATTATTACAGAACCGTTGCGTTTCACAGTATTTATAAATAACATCGTAGATAACATGGGTGATTCAATCAAGCTTTCTGCGGATAATGCTTCATTTTATCGAGAAGTCGCAACACTCGTATGGGAACGAAATACTGAATGATCGGCAGCGTATCAGCGATTTATGCAGGGAGTGGAAGGTTTCCGGACTGAGATACCGGGTGATCAAAAAGTCAGAATAAACTTCAAAACTTAATTAATCACGGAATAATGTAGATAGAGAGGTAAAAATTGGAACAACATTATTAGAAAAAAAAAAGTTCAAAAAATGTCCGGCAGATGGCGCTTCATTTGATCAGAAAAGCAATAATTCGCATAACAAATTAAGACAAAGCAATGATGATGTTCTTTACAGGAAATGCTCAATATGTTCACAATCATTCCTCAACAATAGCTGTAGTCGAGGAATAATGTTGTAAACAGCACTGTAAAGCATGTCCGGAGTTATGGTGAGGCATTGGCGTCGGATGCTGAGTTTCAGCATCCCTAGAGAGGTCGGTCGATCACGATGCACTTGCGACTTCAGGTAACCCCAAAGCCAATAATCGCACGGACTGAGGTCTGGGGCCCTTGGAGGACAAGCATGACGAAAGTGGCGGCTGAGCACATGATTATGACAAAACGACGATCACAAGAGATCTTTTACGCGTCTAAAAAACTTTTTTCTTTGGTTCTAATAAAACCTCATGTCTTTCCAAGTATGTGTGTCAATTTTTACCTCTCTACCTACATTATTTCGTGATTTATTAAGTTTTCAAATATATACTGACTTTTTGATCACCGGCTACATTGGAAGAATCCTCATTAAGTACATTCTGAAAACAAGTAAGTAGGTTACAAAAATTTCGTTCCGTCAGCTCATCTATGTGGTATCCGTACAAGAGATAGAGAAGATCCAATGGGGAGCAGGACGCTTCGTTCGGAGTTCATTTAAAAAGTTGGAAGCGTCACGGAGATGATTAGGAAACTCAAGTGCTAGGCGATGCCAGAGAGACTTTCTGTATTGCGGCACGGGCTCGTGTTAAAGTTCCGAGAGTGTAGGTTATACAAAGAGTCAACCAATATATTTCTTCCTCCTATGCACACCTCTCTAAGCTACCACAAGGATAATATTTAAGAGATTAGGGCCCACACGGAAGCATACAGGCAAGTATTTTTCCCGGGAAACATACGCAACAGGAATAGGAGAAGTGATAATGGTACGCAAAGTACACTCCGCCACATATAATAAAGTGCTTTGCTTAATAAAGAAGTAGTTGCCTCTTTTTTCTTTCGCAGTGGCCGTGTGTCTTAACAGTTCTGGTCCATTGTTAACTTACCTGGTGATTTTAGAGTTTGATAATGTTAATACTCATAGCTTTAGAAAAACAGCGGTAATGGAATGTAATGTACGAAAATCGCATGATTCTGAAGGGTTTAAACAACAATATAATGAGGGTGTTAGGTGAATTTTGTTACTTATGCAGTCAAATATGGTCCCAGAAAAATGATATAAAATATAGGATGAGCATTGGTGGAAAAGGGTTTCTCTAAACAAATCTTGTTAACCTGGAATATTAATTTAAGGATGAGGAAGTCTTTTGTGAATGCAGTGTGAAGTGTTGACTTGTACAGTTGTGAAGCATGGACGATCTACATCTACATTTATACTCCGCAGTTACCTCATGGTGTGTGGCGGAGAGTATTTTGCGTACCAATGTCACATCCCATATTCCAGCCGCGCATTGATTGCGGGAAAAATTATTGCCGGTATTCCACTTTGTGGGCCTCAATCTCTCTCATTTTATCCTTGTGGTCCTTTCGCGAAATGTACGTAGGGGGAAGCAGTATACTGGTTGACTCCTCCAACGCAGCGTCTACCGCTGGAATTTTTTTAAGCATCTGCGTGACGCTTTTACACTTACTATATGGGCCCATATCGAAGCGTAGTTCTGTCCGTTGTATCTTCTCTATGATTTCTATTAGTCCTATCAGGTTCGGACCCCACACTGATGAGCAATACTCAAGCGATGGCCGAGAGTTTTGTAACCCTTTGTTGACGGGCTACATTCCTCAATATTCTTCCAGTGAAACTCATTCCGGCATTTTACTTACCCACGACTGATATGTCCGTTCTATTTCAGATCGCCCCTTTTGACTACTCTCAGATATTTTGTATCTTGCTATTGCACTGCTATTTAAAAAATAATCTTTTTTCTATAGAAACGTAGCAATATCAATATCCACTATTTTATCATTCGTGCTATGCTTTAGATGAGCTACTAAAATATATTCCTCTGTGAACCAGCTATGGAAGAAGACATTTAGTATTTCGGGCTTTTTTTGTATTATCATCTAACACCTTGGAGAATCGGGTTTCCGCCGGTAATCCGCGTGGTACTGGCACGTTATTTCGATCGCGTTACTCGCGATCTTCATCAGGTGCTCCCCGTAGCTGAATCCAGTGTGGTACACGTCCAGCACCAGAAGGCGGTCACATAGAGAATAAACCGTATTTCCAACGCCAGGAGCCAGAGAGCGATGCGGCAGGCGCTGCTAGCGGGCACGGACCTCTTAGGGAGCACGTGACACGGCCGGCTACTTTAACAGAACAGTATAGTATACAAGAAAGCTTAAATGACGGCAATCAGCAGATTGAACGACCAATACTACTTGGTCATGGAACAGAACATAATGTGACGAAACTATTTACTGACAAGACCCAAAAGGCATGCACTCAGCAGGAGGAACAGCCACGCCTAGTAAATGCTAATATTGCGGCTAGTGGCAGGCGCGGCCGTCGGATGGAGCGCCTCCCACAGCGCCGACCAATGGCAGAACGCCTAGCCACCGCAGACAGGCATAAATACTGGACACGTTCCACACTGGACTCAGCTTCAGGAAGCACCTGATAAAGATCTTGAGTAACGCGATCGAAATATCGTGCTAGTACGACGCGGATTACCGGCAGAGACCCGATTATCCAAGATGACAACACCCCGCCTGGAAACCCTTAATATGTATCATCTAACACCATTACGCTCACAGAGTGTCTGGATGTGTGGTTTCAACCCGTTTACCGGTTTGACGGAGAACCAAAGTTTCTTAGGATTTTCTGCCAAGTCGCTACACAAAATATTGATGCCAAAGCCGTCACCCCTTATGCTGATTTTGACGTAATTAACTTTTGTATTTCAGAATGATTTTGGCCGCATTTATATTTGCGATGAAGTTCTCTTTGCTTTCGTAACAGTTTTTCAACTCGATTGTTGGACCACGGTAGATCTTTCCCATCTCTCTTAATTTTAATTAGCACATAATTATCTAACGTGTATTGTAGAGTACACACGGACTTCGGCCTCATTTGCCCAATAGTGTCTTTGACAAAACCACCGCGTTAAGCAGTAAAGTAATCTGCAATCCTAACCATGTCGCTTTTGCTAAATAAGACGATCTTTCAACCTTCATTGATATTTCTATTTAAAGCAGTATTCACTGATGTCGTAATGGTCTTATCGCCGCTGATTTCCTGATCTAAGCTGATTGTATCGGAAAGTTCTGGGCTATTTGTCACCATCAAGTGTAACATATAATCTCCACGAGTCGCCTCTCTGTTTAATTGTTTAAGGTAATTTTCGGAAAAATCACTTAGAACAACGTTGATCGAGTCTGGGTCCCAGACACCTGTCTTAAATACGTTTTACTCCAAGTCTAAATCTGGTACCTTCAAATCTCCACCTAAACCTATAATATGACTAGCAAGGCCATGGGATATATTTGTTCTAAGCTTTCCCACAGATGATCTGCTACTACTGCTGAGCTAGGGGGTCTTTAAAAACTTCCAGAGACCCTGATGTGGCCAATTTTCACACTGACTTAAGCACAAATTATTTCAAATTACCGATCGGTACTAATGACACTAATATTTTTTGTCGCTATAAACATGCCTAACAGTTCAGTGTTCAGCCGATTTTTGCGGTATACGTTCCAGTCTGAGTTTAGGATTTCATTACTAATGACATCTGGCTTGAGCCAGCTTTCCGTCCCTAGTACTGCGCGGGCATTCTGACAATCTAAGACTGAGAACAGTTGTGGGATCTTTCCATAGACACTCCTACATTTAACCGTAACTATTTTAATATTTTCTTTCTCTGTGTTATTGTGCCGAATGCTGCATTGATCGGAATCAGTAAGACCATCAAAGGGCCTGTGGAGTGATTTCTGTAACCTAAAAACCCGTAAGTGCACTCCACACCCTAGTAGCCACTTCCTACGTGCAAAGCACGCCTGACCTGATCTTAAATATCTCCATTCGATAGCGGAGGTCGAGAAATTTGCTCCCTAGGTCACCATAGACTCTAATGAGCCTCTCTTTTGGGCCTACGACACGGCTCCAAATCAGCGGATCGATCGGTTCTTGGAAAAATGTATAAATCGAAAGATCCACTTCTACCTCGCGATCGAGGCTAGCTGTCTTCAGCAAATCCGCCAGCCACCTGAAGGAGCCGAGGATGAGCACTGAACCCAAGTTAAAAGTGACTGATGCAATCATGAGGCAACGATCTGCAGCCAAGTCCACCCAGTGCTCTCTACCGCCGCCGGCAGAAGCTCCTCGACGTCTCTGATGAGACCCCTCGGTAACCAGACAGAGTGCACACCGGTATTCTTTCCCGACCTTCTCGCTCTTTCCCTAAGGGGTTCCATCACCCACCTATCATTGGAACGTCACCCCCTGGGTCTGGCCGGACTTATCAGAAGTGTTGGCCAGCAGCGCAATAGGCGAGGCAACCCGCGCTGGCTCAAGGACATTATCAGCAGCGGACGACGTCTCGAACCTATTGCTAACACGTAAAACAGTCTTACGGCCGCTTCGCTGTTTCGCCTTCTGCCAAGAGTCTCGTCACATTTGATCAGTTCGCCAATCATTGTCAGGCAACTGTAGACTCGGCATTGATGTCGAAAACTGTCACGAGTGTGGCATCAGGGACCGGAGACGCCGCGTTAGGCTCCAGAGGTACCCTATCAATCGCCTCAGGTGCCCAGGAGACACTGCAGCCAAGCGCAACATTCTGAAGACTGTTGACCACTTGCTTACGGACAGTAGCCAACTCCTCGCCAATCCGCACACAATAGGCGCAGTCCGTAGCCATCTTTGTAAAGTTACTTAAAACTACCGTATGTACCTAACCACGCGAGACACAACCCTTCAAATCGAAAATGTAACGAAAATTTTCCTAATAATCCAGAATGAAGCTCTTAAACCCAGTAATAGTATCGAAATCTAAGAAACAGAGTAGTACTGATAATACAGCAAAACACGGGAGAATAAATCTCTTAAGAGCAGAAGCGCTGACGAATTTGAAGAAAGTGACCAGAAATTAAAATGAAGAAAATTCAATTTGTGCTTATTAGCGTTTTTCGGATCTGAGGCAGGCAGGAACTGGCTCTAGGCTAGCAACTTACAGATAATTAGCTGTAGTAAAGGTCTCTGACTTGTTTTGATCTACACAAATCACAGACAGTAATTACAAAATTCGCGCGAGTGAAGCTCTTAAAACCACAAGCACTTACAACGTTTATAAAATACGTGAGAATACAAAGCACTCAAAAACAGAAGCGATAACGAATTTGAAGAAATTGACCAGAAATGAAATAGCAGAAAATTCAAATTATGCTACTTAGTGCTTTGCAGGTGTGAAGCAGGCAGCAGCTGGCTTTCGACAAAAGAGGGGAAAAGCTTTTGAAATTTAGTGCTATAGACCGCGTAATTAATGGAATGTACTGAACGGGATTTGGGTGAAAAGAAATTTCTTAAATACCCTTATCTACGGATAGAACACTTTCTTAGACATCAAATAATCGTGAATTTCGCATTGGGGGGAAGATTGTGTGGTAAAAATCGAAGAGAGAGAGAGAAAGAGAGAGAGAGAGAGAGAGAGAGAGAGAGAGCAAGAGGCGAATAATGTGGGTTGCAATTGATAGGAAGAGATGAGAAAATTTTTTCAGAATAAAGTTCAACGTTGCATTAAACCAGTGTTTCGGAAATGAAGAGTACCACAAAATACATTCAGTAACAGTATTATCATTTGTTATCCATTTGTTAGTCAGGAAAAGGTGCAGTATGTGGACTATAAAGGTTAGTCGACAATACAGCTATCACGTGCAAAGAAAGTCACTATAAAACTTTCACCGATCAGATACATCGGAAGAAATGTTCACTGTGTGTATTCTTGTTTCATATTTAATTACACGGGAGGCGTATTTTAATAATTTACGTAACAACTTCAGGTGATGGTGGGTTAAAACAGGGGTGGAACCCCCGTTTTCCATTACGTACGATTCACACATTCTTACAGCAATAAAGTTCCAATAATGGTTTCAAATAATATTTCTATTTCAAATTCTTTGATCTGTAGTAGTTGTCGCAGTTATTTACAAATTCAGCTAGTTCCTCTTTTCTTAAGAGAAGATCATGTGGTTTAGTTTCTCCTATAAATAGGGACAAAGTTCACACTTTTCACACCTACAGGTTTCACAAAACACTAAACTGTTGAGATTACTTTGTCTCTAGGCACACGATAAGGTGAAATTCATGCAGGGCGATAATGTTACTTTTCAGAACATTACTCTACACTTATATATTAATAAATTATGCCTAGGAGTGACGAGTATTATATATTTCATATTGATGACTTGCATGTAAAAGCAGTAGTAATAGATTGTTACAAACATTCATATAACTGAAAAATATGTATCATAAATTGATACGTATCAACAAGGTGAACGCAGACGGAAAATGTTCAGATGTTGGTAAGCCTAACATACCAAACAGCTTAGATCATCGGCCTTATACTTACAAACTACATAAAGTAACTTAGGCTTAGGAAAACAGAAACATCTAAGACCGAGGCAGGATGCGAACCTCCGTTCGGAGCAGCCGCGTAATGCGTAACATGGCACCTTAGACCTCGCGGCCGTTACTGCGCGAAGCAGAGAGAACAATCAAGCGGCTAGTCTCTAGG
Organism: Locusta migratoria; assembly: GCA_026315105.1. Classification (NCBI taxonomy): domain Eukaryota; kingdom Metazoa; phylum Arthropoda; class Insecta; order Orthoptera; family Acrididae; genus Locusta; species Locusta migratoria. Next base: position 341,174,655 of record CM048746.1, read on the forward strand.
AAGACTAGAGAAGTGGTACTTACACAGCAGGGCCGAACACTGTTGTGATTGCCGTTAGTAGCAGCACTGGAAAGTACGGACGCCTCATGGTAGGTAGATGGTGTCCCGAGAAACCTGAAACACATTGGTGAATCACACAGTTATACAACAATTTGTCTTAGTTAAAAAAATATTGGTTTATATCAAATGGAATACAAAGGCAAAACAATAATTAAGAATATAATATTACGTAACTGAGGAAGACATCTCTGTCTGACTGTGGCGTATTAATCTGTTAAAGAGGTAAACATCAGATGCTAGGTAATATAATCATCGATCAGAGAAATACAGTGTCATACATTCGGGTTCAGAGAGAAACATAACAACTTGAAAAACTACAAATTTGAGGTTCATATTCATAAGACATGTTCGTTCATATGTTATGCTGAAATGATTAACTTTTCTACCATGTCGTATCTGGAGTTCAAAAGCAATATCGATATCACGGCGCTATACCACTTACTGCTAAAATTTCCCTTTGGCTCTTGTCGCTATACACCGAAGGTAATAAATAAGTGTGACGTGAGCAGACGTACACATATTCTCTCGACAAATTCTACAGTACGAATATATTCGCGCCAGTCAGGTTCTGCACGGCTACTACGGTCGGGGGCTCGAATCCCCCCCTCTGGCATGGATATTTGTGTCGTCTTTAGTACTAGCTAGTTCATAAGTAGTTTGTAAGTTTAGAGACTGATTAACCCGTAGTTAAGTCCTATAAACTCTACAAACATTTGAACATTTTTGAACGAAAATGCTGAAGTATACTCTTACAGTAGTTGTTACTGATGAAACATGAATTAGATAATCAGGGTATAATGTCCCGCGAACAACGTACTTACTCAGTTATATAAAAATGGAGTACAGATGTACGAAACCAAAATCATTTCTCTTTTCTTTATTGCCCATGGAAACAAAAATTGCGAATTTGTACGAAAATAACTTAAGTATTGTGAATTTGTGTTCCCGATTGCTACTTACTCCAGTATCATTTATATCCTGCAGTACCTCCTCTTCCATTTATGCACGCCAGTGAACGTCGTGACACACTGTCCACTAGATCACCAAGGGACTGTTGATCCATATTGTATGACTCTTGAATGGCGATTCGGTGTGAATGTCTCTAACTGGGTCGTGGGTCATCTCGTCCAAAACGGCATTTTTAATTGTATCTCAAGCATATTGGATTGGGTTCATGTCTGGAGAACATGCTGCGAATTCTAATCTTGCTGTACTCACTGGACATTCAGGCTGACCTGACTGCCTCCAGATACATCTCCGACGATTGTCTGGTTGATGGCAAATGCGAGTCTCATGCCAATTCGGACGAGTCATTTTTTTTAATTATAGTTGACATGATCGGCTGGAGAGTGTCCCCAACTCCACTGTATTATTTGAAATATGTTTATTTCTGTCAGCAGTTGCAATATGTTTGTTTAATTACATGTTTCGACGACTTGGATAATGTTCAGATAAAAAAAAAAGTAAAATAAAAATGTACAATTTGATAAGTTTACAAAAGGTTAATTGAGCAATAGTTAAATTATACATAAATGGAGAGACTTTTCTTCACCTTATAGTAGCGCCCGCAACTCGTCTGGCTGAGCACTAACTACAACTGAGTTTTACTATTTGATGAACGCACGTAAAATTTGGTTCAGGAGGTGGTGGTGGGGAGGGAAAGAACAGGTGGGAATGGGGAGGGGGAATTGTAGGGGATCGCTTGAGCCCTAATAAACTAGTCTCTTACGCTGAAAATTTGTTTTTTATATAAATAGTTTCCTAAAAGTGTGGTTCTTGAATATATCCAAACATAAAAACTATAAAACAGTATGTGTTATAAGTATAAAAATATGGTAAGATAATTAAACCATGCTTACGGTATTTTAAAACATTGAAGGTATAAAAGAAAGATGTATGAAATTACAAATGTCATACTTTAAAAAATTTTAAACGTCCGTTTAATAATATTATGACTAAAATGATTAAAAGTACTCGTGCTGACGAGTCCGTTCAGCATGCTCTAGTGCCTATCTGTAACTCGCATACTGGATTTTATGTGTCAAAGCTGGACCTCATCAAGGACGACGGGAGGGAAGTTGCATGTCATGCATCCTATTACATGGACTCTGAGTCGAAACAACGACGTCCTGTTCCTGACCGATGAAACTTATTCAGCATGATGGCGTTTCTCTCAAGGTTCATCCAAGCTGAAATTCGTAAGAAGTGCTGTGATAGTCTTTGGGCGGCAGGACATCGCTAGTTGCTGTTTATCTGTACCTTCTCCACGTTCGATCAGCATCGCTTTCTTCGATGAGAGTCGTTATTGACACAAAGTAACAGGAAGGATATGATCAAACAGTTAAGCCTCGTGGAATGGCAGCGTTGTCTAAGGCGTCATATGACAAACTTTGCAGTTGTTATCGCGGGACATTCGAGTCCTTCCCGGGGCATGTGTGTGTGTCATCCTCAGCGTAAATTATGTTTAAGTAGTTTGTAAGTCCAGGGACTGATGACCATAGCAGTTTGGTCCAACATATTTAAAAATGAAAATTATAATACACAATTTTGTGTTTGTTCTACAGATTTGTTTATTTTGTTAATCGATTTTTGACTTATTTGGCCTTCATCAGACATTCACTGAAGTTTAGTCAAAGAACTTGCGTTGTCAATCAACCAAAAGAGACGTTACATACAGAAAAATAAATGATCTTCTTTGATGGAGCAGTTAAAGTGTAAATATATAATGAAATCTGTGAATTAATATTACTGCAAATGGGAACATAGATAGTATACATCGAGAAACAGTGCAAACATAACGCATTATTACAGCAATTACTACAGTGAATAAAATAAAATTAAACAAGAATTTACTGTTTGAAGGGTTGTTCGAAGCACAAGATGACACAAAATCGAGGATTTCAATTAAAATATTTATTTACACTGTAACTGCTCCATCAAAGAAGATAATTTATTTTCTGTATGTAACATCTCTTTTTAATTGATTGACAACGCATGTTCTTTGACTAAACATCAGTAAATGTCTGATGATAGCCTAGTAACCCGAAAATCGATTTACACAATATACAAAGCTGTAGAACAAACACAAAATTGTGTATTTTAATTTTCATAATGAATCTTTTCTACCAAGAAGCGACGAAAGATTTACAAATATTTGATCATATGTAAATATATAATTGAGAGTCTAGGTGTGGAAGAATTAAAATCATCATCTGTTGTTATGACCAGAGCTCTGTCGAATTGGCATTGATAATGTTTCGTTGTTTTCTTCCATGTGCGGGTTGATCGATACCTACAGACAATCTGAGGATTCGTGTGACTAATGCTATTCACATACCCAACTTCAGTGTTCAGGTGAAACAAACGTGATGCAACACTTTCTTCCGATGTGTGTATTACAGATCGAATGCAGTCTCGGATTTTTGTTGTGTAGGGGCTCCTTTCCTAGGAACAATCCAGTCATTGACTGGAGTGATTGGGAGAAATTGCAGAAAACCAAAATATTAATGGTCAGAGTTTGGTTCGAAATGGCGTTCTCCCCAATTCGACTCCTACCACTTTGTCAAATCATGAAGCCGGCCGCGGTGGCCGAGGGGACTGATGCGCTCCAGTCACGGTCTTCACGGCCACTACGGTCGGGGGTTCGAATCCCCCCTCGGGCATGGATATTTGTGCCGTCCTTAGGATTAGCTAGTTTATAAGTAGTTTGTAAGTTTAGGGACTGATCACCCCGTAGTTAAGTCCCATAAGCTATACAAGCATTTGAACATGTTGAAGTATACACCTGTATGTGGTGCTGTCAGAGACTGATTATTACTTAGAAATATTTAATCTGTCCTGGTTGTAGTTATGTTGGCTGTGCGAATATGGTATCAGTCCACGGCGGACGGTTTAAGTATAGTGGAAATCTGCGTGTTTGTTTACAGAAGAGCTCAGGAATTAGGAAGCAGTAGATAACTTTCAAAATTAGAGGAAGTATTCGTTACGTACCATGGAAAAAGAAAATATAAGTGAATGTGTCATCCATAAAAAGGCTTTCCCAGTTACGTAGACCACTGTACCCAAAAATCCGTATAAAAATCGTTTGTAAGAATATGTTCATTTAATGGCATTCTGATTTGTTGGGACCATGCATTTCAATTTCATCACCTAATGTAAAGTACTGATTGTAGGGTTTAGGTAGTTCACTTCGTGACTGTAACAGCAGGTCACAGGAATTACAGCCATCATTGGATACGCTGAACAACACAGATAGCGTTCTCGACGGAAACCGACGATGAAGTGAAGAAATAAATTACGCTAGACGGAGCTTCGCAGAAAATTAAGTTGAGCCTCTCGTCGGTGTTTATTAAGGAACGTAATTTCTGAATTCTTTCCGTGAAAAATTTGAGTAAATTAACACTGCCGTTAATCAAGTCTCTAATACAACGGGTAAATTTGAAGTAACTTTTTGTATACTGATAATAAAGGCAACAACTTGTACGTCTGCAACTTTCAACCCTATGGAGAGTAATGACAGAGAAATTAAAAATAATAATGACATTAGTAAATTAGGTGTTAATAACGTAGAGCGTTGTAGATTGTTATTATCAATTATCTATACTGATTAGGTTTAGAATACTGCAAATTATATAAAGATACGTAGTGTATTACTAATGTATGTTTTAAGTAACTAACAATAACGAAGGAAGTGCAGAGGATGACATTTTAGTCACAGGAGGAATACAAAGCAGAACGCTGTGAAAGTCATTTGACCATTTTGTAGGAACCACGAATACAGAAGTGGTTGTATTCTCTACTGCAGTTATATTAAAGCAGTTAGGATAGTTCCAGAAGAATAATTCCCTTACTGTTTATTTTGTATAACTATCAAGAATTAACAGTGATTTCCTTATCTATGGATCATCCATATATATAAAATACTGTATCCGTGTACTTGTACTGCATACAAATCTAATGATTTTTTTCAGACATTTGCTCATTTCACATTCAAACTAAGAGCAAGGGCGGCGCTGTGGAATCGCTTAGAAGACACAGATCAGGAGATATGACGTTATCAATAATGAGATGAATGATGAGCCACCTGTTCACGCAAAAGGCTTTCGTTTGCAACGTCTTCACTACGAACTGTATTCGCAAATCATTTCGCCTGCAGATTCCCAATATTCCATTCTAAGCCTCTGGAAAATAACTGTTATGTGGCATATCGTTAAGAGGAAATGACGTAATAAGCATTGAGCCACGTGAAAACTTACCTACAGTCTGAAAGTCACTTCAGATACAGATGAAACGGACAGAACGGGTCAGAAGACGGTGGGCAGAGACGTAAGAAGGAGATGAAGGAATGGACAAACAGAGATATACAGACAACGTCCGGTAGTGAGGCTACTACATAAAGTAGTTTTATACGGAATTTGCGTGTGTTTAAGTTTTTGTATTGCATACAAGACTACAGTTTTGTTCCAATCTTTAAGATATTTTCTGCATTTGTCCTTCAAATCAAGAGAAAGGTCAGTGTCCACATACAATTTCGTACCAGAAATCATTCCGCTCCATATTTCCGTGGCACTTTTATGGCAACCGTAGTTATTAATTAGCCAAAAACAGTCATGGTTGTACAATCCATTATTATCCAATTTCATTTGCGACGCGTTTCGCTTGGCCAGGGAGCGGTTCTTGCGTAGGTAAGTATACCTCGCGTGGTTATCAGTCGGATTCCGGTTTTTTTGTGGGTTCGCTGACCTTTCCCACTCTCAAGCAATAGCTGCCGCATTTATCTTAAACATGTACTATTTTATATACTTTATTGCGTTTTAAATAAGTCTGACACCTTGATACTTGAGTAAGAAGTATTTTATTCGTTAAGCCACAGCGAAGTTCCATTGTATACCCAACACCTCTCCCTCAAACGTGAATATGGTCATGTGATCTGTCGTTTACCTAGCTTGAAGCTTTCCTATTACAAATGTATGTTACATATGCATATTTTCGTATATTTTTATGTCAATTGCTTTTTTTATACAATTTAGTAATTTCCCCAGAACGTCTGATTATGCTTAGAAGAGTCGTAAGATGTCACATTTGGAGAAGGAAAATATTTTATTTGTTCAACCAAGACTTTTTTTTTGTACCAAAACATAAAATTTCATATGCTGCATGCGGAAATCAACAAAATCTGTAGTTCTTTCTATATTGATTATATTTTGCACGCTACACTTTCAAGACAAAACGAAGGCTACTGCTGTATAGAACTTCATATGATGCCTGCACGAAGGAGGATACTTTACGTACGGAGAGAGCGTAGGAAATGGATAGAGAGAGGGAACCAGCCGAAAGGTGGGAGGGAAAATTACAAAAAGAGGGTAGAGGAAATGAAGTGACTGACTAGTTAAATGCCAGAGCAATACCAAGTTTTCAGCTATTAATTTCCATATTGGCAAAAACGATGAATTTACCTCCAAGATAAGATGCTGCAACTAAGTTCTCGAATTGCAGAGGAATTTTGTCTTACTTCAGTTAGTTTAGGAGACTAAAATTTACATTCCGACCAATGTATGAACAGTATAATCTCTTTACGATGACAGTCAGATCTGACTCTGGACTGAATTAACAATAAAATAGTACAGTTATCGGCACTGTAATGAAATTTTAGTAGTATTCATAAGTTGTGGAGAACACTAAGAACACTTTATAAGCCTCTTATGTGACATTGAAAAGACGATAGAAACTAAACTGATAATCATTAAGAGACAGTAGTGTGCTTTAAAAGACAAACTTTTATGGGTTGGTACAAGATGTAGCAGAAGATGGCAGATTAATTAAATGGGTCATGTTTTATGCTCCTTTTACGCTGCATAAATCATCTTACAATACGTGTAAGAGAATTTGGTAAGGAAAGTGTAAGAAGCATTACAATGTGATAGGAGTGATACTACCAATGTGTCCTCCTGTTAATAGCTTATAGGTTTCTTCACGCTGTATGAGAAAGAATTACTGATTGGTACTGAGTCGTAATTTAACGGAACATGGCACAAATTGCTATACTTTGCAGAGTTTACGCCAGGGTTGCCGTTTCCACACAGCAGGGGAGTGTGAACAATACGCTAAAACATCCGCCAGGTGAGCAGTCGTGGGGTACTGTCTGAGATCGTGACGCATGGAAGAGTGCAGCAACTCCTACTTGCGATCAACGACCGAAGAAAAATCTTAAAACTGCGTCGACTCTGAAGGGCGTGCAGTTCTTTGTGGCCTTTACATTGGAATGGCCTGCTCCAGGACTTGGTCTACGACCAGTGTCAACACCTGGTCAGAATGCGTATCCCTGTCGAGAAGAGTTACTCAGTATGCGTTTCAATTCAGCGGGTGGTGAAGCATGCTGTGTTGCTTGATGTTCCGGCAGTTAAGTACTTCCTTTTTTATTATATTCTTAACGAAAGTATCACTGAAACCCAAGTTTTCCTTGCCGATATATATTTCAAGTGCGGAATAAAACGTTTTACTCATATTTGTATGGTGCATTGTGTTTAGATTCAGTCTTTTAGCAGTGTATATTTAGCCTCTTGAACGTATCCATCTTTCCCCAAACATCGTGTAGATTTTACTCTGTGCTCTTTAACCTAATTATTTATTCCTACATTTTTGGAAATTACTCTTAAATGTTCAAATGTTTGTACAGCTTATGGGACTTAACTACGGGGTCATCAGTCCCTAAACTTACAAACTACTTATGAACTACTTACGAACTAGGAGGGCACAAATATCCATGACCGAGGGAGGATTCGAACCCCCGACCGTAGTGGCCGTGTAGACCGTGACTGGAGCGCCTCAGTCTCCTCGGCCACCGCGGCCGGCAAATTACTCTTATATTTTAGGTGTTTCCTGGCATCTCTGGTATACATTTTAATCAAGGAATAATGTCTTGAACACGTGTTCATTAACATCTGTTAATACTGTCTTGGTTAAGGTAGTATAGTTTGCTACACGGACACCAGATGACTTGCAACGTTGTCTCGGTGTACAGTTTATCTATAGTATCGGGACTGGACCTACTGACTATCAAGTAAGGCACGATATATGGCTTGTATAAATGACTGTCAGAATTACCTCCTATTTATTTCAAGAGATATCCTCTGAAAGGCGTAGCGATGAACCTGACAGGTTCTCGTTATCTGTGCTCCCACAAACATCAGGAATTTAACACTACCTACGAGTCGTGTGACACATTCTTGTGCTGTACAGCTCATCGTTTAGATGGAAAGTAAACAAGGTGTTTCAGGAGGAATACTAAATAATTTAGCAGTTCTTAGTATAGAAAAATTGCAACAAAAACCAGTTAACTAGATAAAAATAAACCTTTAACTATCTAAGAACAGTATCTCTGTACTTAATGAAATTTGGACATATACGGCATTTTATAAGATTTCGTTTGTATACCATTTTCTGAAATATTTACCATTCCTCCTGAGACATCATGCATATCGGGTGGCGCTTGAAATGCATCACAGTTTATTCGTTACACAATTCATGGGTCGCAGATATCTCGTTCAGTATCTCGAATTATCTGTAGACTTTGGAGTTATAAATAAATAACGAAACAGAGCATAATTCATGGTCGATAGGACACTACTTTTAACTACATGTCTTTCAACGAAAGGTTAATAACGTAGCAACGATCTGGAGGTATGTTACATTTTTACGAAACAAAAAGTTTTATTTGTGACTCTGAAGCGCATTCGAAAAACACACGGGTTGGTTCTTTGGAAGAGAACGACTTTCAGACTGTATGATCATTCCAGACGGAAAGGCTCAATATTGGAAGCGAAGCGACCGTGACTGCAGCCTGTTTGCTCGCCGGTGAATATTGAAGTAGTACGAGTTTTCTAGTCAATCCTGCTGAAAGGCAGCAGTTCATCGCAATCGAAAAGTCATCCTCTGGATGGTCCCATAGAGAGGGCCTGTGCTCATTAATTCATTGTAGAATACAAGCGACAAAGGTTACCATTAGCTCACTGGAAGTGGTACGTGTTTTATAGTCACTCACCCCTATTAGGTTGCAGTTCATCGAATTCTGAAAACCGTCCTTAGGATATTCCGTTAGAGAAGACCTGTGCTGGTTATCGCATTGTAGAATACAAGCGAGAAAGGTTACCATTACCTCATTTCGGTAAGTTTGGGGAACAAACTGTCAGCAAAGAAGATGATGAGGCTAACAAACAAAATGTATCCACTGAAGTTACAATAAATCCACTAGTAATTGATAAAAGATGTATATCTCCGAGGGTTACAATACGTGCTGCAATGTACGGTCACAGAATAGTTCGACCCTTTTTCTTTGAACTGTGAACAATAAATTCACTAGCAATTGATACACGATGTATATCTCCCGGGGTTACAATACGTACTGCAATTTACGGTCACAGATCAGTTTGATCCTTTTTCTTTGAACTGTGAGCAATAAATCCACTAGTAATTGATAAAAGATGGATATCTCCCAATACGTGCTGAAATTTACGGTCACAGATCATTTTTCACCTTTTTCTTTGAACTATGAACAGTGCGCGTTACTTGATGATGGTCTGGAATAATTTCGTTCCACAGCGATGTACTACTACGTTCTTTACGATCATCTACATTTAGACACCACAAGCCACCGAACCGTGTGTGGTGTAGAAAACTTCGTGTAACATCGTAATCTAATTCTTCTCATCTTCTAGCAACGCGTGGTTCAGCGAACTTTTTCGGTGAACCATGTGCTACTAGAAGACGAAGCATATGCTGCTAGAAGACGAGAAGAATTAGTTTACGATGTAGTTATGCCATCGAGTGGGTTCTAACCTCTATAACTTTATCTCTGTGGTCGTTTCGTGAAGTATACCTAGGAGAAAGCAATATATTAGTTGATCTCTGAAGAAACGTTTACTGTTGGAACTTGACAAAATCCCATATCGTGATGTAGAACGTTTATCCTGAAATACTTTCCACTGCAGTTTAGCGATTATCTTCGTATCACCTTTGCGCTTACTAAATATACATGCTCTCCATTGGATATTCTCTGCCTACTACATCAGCTTTATCGGGTATGGCTGCAAAATTCACGTATTGGCCGAACGACTGATTTGTAAGCTACTCTCTTTGTTGATGTATTTTACGTCCTGAGGTATTCTTCTACTGAATCCCAGTCGTCCTAATGAATCCCTGTCCACCCTCCACCTGATTCGCCATTTATTTTCTGCACTCGCTCCAAATACAAAAGCTCATTATGACTAATCAAAGATATTTTATGCAAGTAAATGTTTCCGTGAAATGTTATGAAAATACTTAACCATATAATAAACGATCTATACTTCCATATATTCCATTAATTTTCATTTTTTATTTTTTAGTCAATTACCAGTCCCTATTGTAAGCGTCTATACGCTAGATTTGAGAATAAATTTCTAGCACCGGGAAGTCTCAAAAAACTACAGAACCATCCGCAAAAAGCGTTGTTGAATTTCCGGTATAACCTGCAAGATTACCTAGTCGTATTGTGAGCAGCAACGGCAGTATAACTCTCTCTTGAAGCTCGCCAGAAATCATTTTGACGTCAGAAAAACTCTCTCAGTTGAAAATATCATGCTGCCTACTGTTAGGCAGAAACTCTTGATCAAAAACGTAAATTGGAGCAAACACATGGAAAATATCTTAGGGCACGCCAACCAAAGACTGCGTTTCAGTGGCGAAACACATAGAAGATTTAACAGTTCTACTAAAGAAACTGCCAACACTTAACGTGTACATCCTACTTTCAAGTATTGCTGCGCGTTGTGTGATCCACACCAGGTAGGACATGAATCATTTAGAGAAAATTCAGAGAAGGACAGCAAGTTTTGTATTATTGTGATATACGGTAGAGAGTGTCACGGAATTGATGCACGAGTTGAGTGGGTAATCATTAAAAGAAGGGCGTTATACTTTGTGGCGTGATCTGTTTGAGAAATTTCTTTGAAGAACTTCCTCTTCCGAATGTAAACACATTTTCTGAGCACCCACCTACATAGGGAGACCTGCTCATCATAATAAAATAAGACAAATCAGATGGAAAACAGAAATATTTAGGTGCTCCTTTATCCCTCGAGGTATTAGAAAAAGGAACTATAGAGATTTGCAGTGGAGTAGCCGAGTGGTCTAAGGCGCCTCGCTGCGTGGCGCGCAGTTGCTCGCCGTCGGAGGTTCGAGTCCTCCCTGGGGAATGTGTGTGTGTGTGTGTGTGTGTGTGTGTGTGTTGTCCTTAGGTTAGTTTTCCTTAGTTTAAGTAGTTTGTAAGATACTGGCTGATAACCACGCAGCTTCGTCCAATAGATTTACAACATTTGAACTATAGAGAAATATCACAAAGTTGCTCGATTAACCGTCTGCAATGCACTTAATAAGACCTGCAGAATATGCATGTAGATGATGTTGGGCTGATAATTCCGTAGGCCCGTAATGTTTTCCTTAGGGGACAGAGCAGAACGTTATCGATCACTTTGAGAAAGTCAAGGAACATTGCTTCTACCTCAGGACCCTGGTCTACCGCTTACTGAATATCGTGGACTATGAAAGCGATCTAGGTTTCACATGATGTTGTTTCTCGAAACAGTAAATGTTTTAGTTTTCTAGCAATGTCATAGTACAAATCATCTCTAACGTTATTGTTCATGTGAATTTAGGAATCAAATAGGGGTTATATTGAGCATGTACTGCGTGAGAACGATTGTTCACCGAACAGTGGCGAATCCAGGAGTGGCAGTTTAGGCTGTGGCCTCTCTAAGAAATAGAACTGTTTCTCTAAACTGAAAATAAACCTCACGCACAGAGAGAAAAAGAGAGAGAGAGAGATAACAATGTGTGCAGATTTGGGATAATAGGAGGAGAGAAATTTATGAGTGCATCTCCTCTCTCCCCCGACCAAACTCCTGGATTCGCAGTTGCCAAGGAAGTTTCTCATTAGTTAAGAATATATGTGTCAAAATCACTTGTTGAATATTGCACTTTATTTTAGATGATCGTTTTCGACAATCTTAATGGTCATCTACAGATCTTTGAGTATAAACTTTAACAAAATAGCATAGTGCTTCATTTCTTATAAAAGTTGCAAGCGTATTAACATTTTTTTCTCACTACACTGTTTCCTCAAACACAACGGTTTATCCGCAACAAGATAATAAGTACCTTAATCACGGTTAGGCACCTCTCCAATGTTCCAATTATGATATGCAATAATGTGCCCATCGTTGAAAGATTCAAGACCACAATTTTTAGCATCATCAGTCCTAACAAGAGCGACCATCAGCCATCCACAACCACCGAAAACTTCAGTAAGTTTTATTCTGAAAAACAGCCGCAACAAAAATAATAGGACCCCTTAAAATATCATTCTCAGACGTAGTTGTAACTAGAGTTCTGCATTTCGATGAAAACAACCGCTCGAGCATTTCCCGGTCGGTGCCGCTGCTCGACGGCTGGGGTAGGCCAACACCACCTAGAAGACAAGGCCTTACAACAGGCCGTGCCTACGTCACACTTAGAGGCCCCGGCCGCCATCTGACTAGCCGGCCGCTGCGCGGCGGTGGGCGTGCCCCAGCGGACAGCCAGTGAGGTGGCGGCCGGGGCCTCTAAGTGTGACGTAGGCACGGCCTGTTGTAAGGCCTTGTCTTCTAGGTGGTGTTGGGTAGGCCCACGCTGCGGCACGGCTGTGGCCGTCTAATGCCCCACGTGGCCGGTTGCCCTCCGCCTCTCGGTTACCGGCGGAAGTGTCGAGCGCTGCCGGCCGCTCGAGCGCGCTTGTAGTCTCGGCCGGTGACAGTGCGACCGACGCGCGCTCAACAATGCGGGATCGCATTAGAAACCGACCTGGCTTTGAGCAGTGCAGACAGCGTTATGGATCAACGAACTACAGGTCGTAAAGGCTCCATTCATGAAACAAAAAGAAGTATTGTGGAGAGAATTAGATGCGGCTCATTAGTCCTGAAGAAGAAAGACATGTCGGAAGAGGAGTGAAGCTTTGAAATCTTTTGCACTTGTAGTGGATCCTGTCACACAGGTTTCTGCTGGTTTCGTGCAATGTTCCACATGCGATACTATGCTTTCGTACCAGTCAAACACACCAGGTACGATTGGGCACTGCAAAAGTAAATGCGGAGCAGAATTACACCGACCGCTTGCAGTACCAAGTAACATAAAGAAAGTTGTTGTTGATAGATTGGTCGATATGAGCGGAATAGATTTGCTACTATTAAATACTTTTAGTAAGATTGGCTTCAAGAACTATTCGCAGGAGCTCATCAATGTTCGCGCCAAGTATGGCTAAGTCAATATAGATGTTCTTCCGCAGCCTACCACTGCATTGCGGCATATTAAAAAAAAAAAAAAAAAAAAAAAAAAAAGGCCGAGAAAATACGGGTGACAATGGTGCCCAAGCTAATATTGCTTTAAAGAACAAATTGTGCTCTTTAAAGTCTGATCTGTGATCTGATAACTACAAGGAGATACGCTGGCCGGCCGCGGTGGCCGAGGAGACTGAGGCGCTCCAGTCATGGTCTGCACGGCCACTACGGTCGGGGGTTCGAATCCTCCCTCGGGCATGGATATTTGTGCCGTCCTAGTTCGTAAGTAGTTCATAAGTAGTTTGTAAGTTTAGGGACTGATGACCCCGTAGTTAAGTCCCATAAAAAAAAAAAAAAAAAAAAAAAAAAAAAAAAAAAAAAAAAAAAAAAAAAAAAAAAAAATTGATACGCTGCACATAACGCACGATTAGATTACTGTATTACCGTTTGTCTACCAAAAGGAACAATATACTATATAAAGAAATTACAGTTTTTAACGTTGCAGTTACTGGACATGACATGATCACCTCAATGGTCGAAACTCCAGTAGTTTGCAAAATATTTAAAAAATTTCTTATGGAGACAGGTCTTGTTGAATTTTGTACTTTCTATGAATTTTACCATTCTTATTTTAAGTCGTATGTATTCCAGGAAATTCCCCATATCACATACAATAATGGGGAAATTTCTGGAATACATAAGACTTAAAAATAAAAATGGTAAAACTCATAGAAAGTATACTTAAAAATGTTTAATGTTTGTAAAGTTCATGGGACTTAACTGCAGGATCATGTTTCCCTAAACTTACAACTATCAAACATCAAATGTGACATATACAGTTGTAGTATTTGGTTTATAAAACTGACTGTAAACAACGAAAGACATTTGTAAAAGAAATAAGTAAGTTGTTAATATGAAGCGGTGGTCTCTCGTCTGTGATATACATTAATGACTTGCCTTTCTACATTGATGAATATTAGTTCTTTTTGCTGATGTTACAAGTATAGTAATCACATAAAATAACGAGAACTAACTGATGTAATCGTAAATAACGTCTTTCACAAAATTATTAAGTGGTTCTAAGCAAACGGACTCTCATTAACTTTTGATAAAACACAACATATACAGTTCCGTACAGTAAATGGCACAACTCCAGTAATAAATATAGACTTTGAACAGAAGTCTGTAGCTAAGGTTTTTCGAAATTATTCGTTCGTTTTGAAGGGAAACCAGAGTTTTTCAAAATTTTTAGATGTGTGAATTACTGAGAGATTAAACTTGAAGCACCACATTGATTGTCTGCTAAAACGTTTGGGATCAGCTACGTATGCTATTAGGGTTTTAGAAAATTTTGGCGATAAGAATCTCAGTAAAACAATTTACTACGCCTATTTTCATTTACTGCTTTCGTATGGCATCATATTCTGAGGTAATTCACTATTGAGTAAAAATGTATTTATTGCACAAAATCGTGTAATCAGAATAATTACTGGAGCGCGCCAAAGATCGTTCTGGAGACATCTATTTATGGATTTAGGTATCCTCACAGTTACTTCAGAGTATATATATTCACTTATGAAATTTGTTGTTAATTATCCAACCCAGTTCAAACACATGTTCACATATTTGTAAATCTATCGGACTATACTGCTTGGTTATTAGTCCGTAGCTTGCAAATAATTTAAACTAAGGTAAACTAACCTAAGGACAACACAGACACCCATGCCTGAGGGGACCCGAACTCCAGATGGCGAACGGCCGTGCGCATCCCGCATGGCTAATCTGCCGCGGCAAACCCAGTCCAAAATTAATAGCAGTGTGCATACGTATAACACCAGGAGAAAGGATGATATTACTATGCAGGGTTAAATCTCTCTTTGGCACAGAAAGGGGTGAATTATGCTGCCACAAAAGTCTTCGGTAACCTACCAAACAGCATATTACCTGACAGACAGCTAACTAGCATTTAAAAATTTATTAAAAGAATAACTGAATGACAACTCCTTCTACTCAATGGATGAATTTTAGGTATAAATTAGTAAAACTAAAAATAAAAAATAATAATAAAAAGAAAAATAATACAAAATATATTTGTGTCATATAACATTTTGTGTAATGTAATATCTTGTACAGACACCTTTTATTTCACTGGCAAGTTTCACATTATTACGAAGTGTCGTATTCATGATCTATGGAAGAAATATTAATCTAAGCAGTCTGACGAAGTGCAGCTCGCTGGCGCTGAGTGCGCCGTTTACTGGCGACCGGCCGAGCGTTCGGCGCGCTCGGCCGAGCGTTGGCGATCGGTTGCCCGCAACAGGTGTAAGAGGACGCTCGGCCGCGTACTCCCGAGAGACAGGGGGGCGAGCGGGACTAGCCGGTAAAAATCGGACATAATGCGGACCTCTAGTTGTAACTCTTTCATCTACTGGAGTAACATCCAAAGTATCTACGGTCTTGCAAACGACTACGCCTGAATCTCATCCTGTATCGAGGCATGAGTATTCAATGCTGTTGCACGAGCTGCTGTTCGGCAATAGCACTGCCTCTATTGCTGCTGCTACTCATATAAAGCTCCTTTATCAGCAACCGCAAACAGCAATTGATAATTCACCAGCATTTAGCTTAGGTTCCTTGAAAGAGGGTGTGTTCCAGTAACGGCTGCAGTTATGAAATATTAAGAAAAAGTGCTTTTGAATATCTCTGCATTCTCATCAGAATGACTTGCATACATTGACAAAATACTGATTTAAATACTTATAAAAGTATAAAAATTAATTACGATAGAAATTTCATTTGTGAAATTTACAGCTGTGCCTTCAAATTTTAGTGTAGACAATCAAATTCAGCTTTGGATCTGAAGCATTCACTATGTTATATATTTTCCTGCAAACAGTAGTGTTTGGGGCGGGGGGGGGGGGGAGTAACACAATTGTTATGTATAAGGATGTATTAAGAACCAAGAAGTTATGAGTTCATCTGTAACTTTACAAATGTGTGGTAGAGTTACTTTTGAGACCGATACACCCTGATCCAAGCCTGAAATCGATTGCCGGCAATGAAGTTCATTTACACAATTGTTTCTTTCGTAATGCAACTTATAACATTTCTAAAAGATTTCAGAATTTAATAATTTATACGGACAAATAATTTCATAATCATCTTTGAAATTTACAACATATATGTACTTAATGAGAGGTAACTAAAAAACACATCTCAGATGACACCACAACATGATAGCTATTAATAGTATTTGTATTTTTGCTCCTATATTATGTGCTGTCGTAGTGCTCATTCGACTACCATAAAACTTTTTCAGCATATAGCTTGCACTTTCTCGTATGTATAGATTGAATTATATCACTATACGGCACATTGTTCAGTATATATGATGTTATGGACGCTGGCCGCGCGGGAGTAGCCGAGCGGTCTGGTGCGCCACGTTGTGGAAAGAGCGGCCTCCCGCGTCGGAGGTTCGAATCGT
The DNA here is from genome assembly GCA_026315105.1 of Locusta migratoria. Classification (NCBI taxonomy): domain Eukaryota; kingdom Metazoa; phylum Arthropoda; class Insecta; order Orthoptera; family Acrididae; genus Locusta; species Locusta migratoria. Next base: position 341,191,545 of record CM048746.1, read on the forward strand.
CCCGCGGGCATGGATGTTTGTGCCGTTTTTAGTGTAAGTTACTTCATAAGTAGTTTGTAAGTTTAGGGACTGATGACCCCGCAGATAAGTCCCATAAGCTTTAAAAACATTTGAAGATTTGATTTTATGAACGCTGAAATGCGTGAGAAAGTAAAATTTTTGCCTCTTGGCTACTGAGTGTAAACACAACATATTTTGTAAACAGTATCCACTTGTAACAGTGAAAGTACCTACAATATTAATTTATTACGGCCTATAGTGTAGGAGATATGGCTTCAGAAACAGTGACATCCCTGGGAAATTGCTGCATCATCTATGTTGGTGTATAATGAGCTGCCATACCGCTCAGATGATTGCGATAAAACATTATCCCCTTGATTTTTAAGAGAAGAGGTAAGTCACTCCCTACGTAAAATTTTGTATGGTGCATGCCAAGGTGCACTTTACCTACAAACGTGGACAAAAACTACGGTTTTAATCCGATATCGGTGACATTTTGAACACAACAGGAACATCAACACCTACCTTGGGTTTCATACGGTATTCGAAGAAGGGTACCTTCCAATAAACTTGGACGCCACTTCCCTGATTACCATGAAAGGTACATAATTTTTCACAGATTGTAGAGGCAATGGTCTGCTGAGGTGAGGAGTTCGACGGAGAGACGAGAAGGTGATTGGCACAGAAAAGTGGAGAAGGAGATGGACAGAGATAGGGAAGATGGCCAACAGAGAGAGAGAAAGGCGGGATTAGGAAAGGTGGACAGGGAGATAGAAGGAAAGAGAAGACAGGCACAGAGTGAAAAGGGAAGTAGAGATGGGATAACTTAAAACTGGTCTCAATAGGTACCCAGTCGAAGCCGGGTTGTCAACTAGCCGACGCTGAAAGCTACATATTTGCATTTACTTCGTGTTTATTTATATATTACGATTTTATTCAACTATACTTGTCGCGTATACAGTTCACCGAGTATAAAGTTAGTTAAGATACTGCATAGCTTAAGCGAATTTGTTTTCCATGTAAAACTGTGAGTGTGTGCGTATAAAAGTGTTGTTCTTTCACAAATAGTATGCTAGCTTCTGAAATTTCAGAACCATTTACAGCATTTCTTGCTACTACTTCCTTATTTTAATATATTTTTCAGTCATGTTGATCTTCTTGTGTGCACACAATATAGTTATAGGTTAAGAAATGCTATAAATAGTCATTTTTTGTAAGAGAGATTAATGATGTTAAATGTTTTGGAATTACCTTATAGATTAAAACCGGTGGCGTCGTTCCATTCAGCAGGAACGATTTTACAGATGTAGGTATAAAATACATTTTCTGAGAACATTTCTTGTTGACCTACACTCCTTGTTCGTAAGTTACACCAGTTTCGGAACAATATCCTGTGACAGAAAATACAGATAGCCACCCCGTGTGCTGTTCATATTACAGTGAGTTGGCAATTATACATAGGAGTTTAGTTTTTCGAAATATCATGTTGTTTAACAAACTCATTGTAAATATTGAACTAAGGCAATATTATACTCTTCGTTTTGTCAAATGGAGCAATGTTACAAAAGTTCTGAATGCGTGTAGTAATGTAGCACATCTTCTGCATTATACGGGGTGCTGTTATTTGAAAACTTGTAATATGGAATAGGTAGTGGTGAGAAATAACTGCTAGCAAAAAAATGATAGAGGCAAGATTTCCCAGTTAATTGGCATCGACGTCAGACAAACATGGAGTTACGCGTATAAATTGAAGCAGTCCGTCAGAGGCGGTTCGTTTAATTGGCTCAAAACGAACAAACAAAATATTGAAGTGTATAGCTGGTTCGTTGTTCGGGTTCCAACCTTCCTATCGTCCTAAGGGCAGGTTTCTTGCAGCTGTCTTATTCAATTTGAGAAAACTACACAAAGGAACACAGGAATACTATTACTCGCAGACCGCTTCAGTTTGGACTTGTGGCGGCCTAATTGGCTAACTTAATTGCTAATTAAATTGGAAACAGTTGAAGGTATTGAATTTATCCTTAATTATTCTCAGCAGTACCTAACCACAAACTTTTAATCTTTTGAAACTGTCTCTGAACACCATATCTGTGTGTGTGCGATTAGCAAACTAACTCCACGGCATCTCACTTTATTTAATTATAATTAAAATTATTTTCAACCTGAATTTCATAGCATTTTGTTGAATATTGGTGTCTTGACTATCGCAATACCATACGTTGGACGCAACATGATATGAAATCTATGATAGAGATGGCGTTGTCCTCCACATTTGTGATTGTGTAGGTCGGATTTGTCAACTTTATAATCAATCACATCACAGGTGACGCGATGCAGCTACACCTCAAGTAAACGTGGTGATGTTGCTAGATTATATTCAACCTTCGTTCAGTGTAACGGCAGCACGTTGATTCATTAATTCAATGAGTTTCCGTGTTGTATCCTGCAGTTGCATTCTGAGTGGCAGTCTTAAGTGTACACAACCTGGAGTCGGACGTAAGTAGCTGTGTATTCTGAAAACAACTAGCCAAACATAAGAGAAAAAGAAACGCCACTTAATTGTCATGTATTATTTCACACAAACAATCAATTACAATACGATGTTCTTTTGTTTGATGGTAGCGAAGTGCGATTTCAAATTGCTTGATCTCAGATTCGTGGAATCACTACTCTTGTACCATACCATCAGATTATGTTTCTGGGCCGACGTGAATGAAATATGCGTAACTATATGGAAAGAAAAGTAAAGTAAATCTTTTGCCATTATTATGACGTAGATTTAATTCCAAGTACAGAGTTAAAATTTACGTATAAAGGTAAAAAATGTCAATACTTGACAGTTTCCTTAATGATTCTTTTTATACTATTTTAAGGTACCGGTGAGGCATTACTGCAACGTTACTTACAATCATTACTTTATCACTGTCAGACGCAACTTAATGTAGGTGACTGGCTACAGCTACTACGTCGCAAGTTGTTGTTATTCCTCTTTATTATTCAACGAGTTTTACTTGTTGCAAGCGCCATCAGGAATTAAAAGCACATATCAGAAGGACTCAAATACTATTAACGCAAACAATACGACGTGTCATGTGTATAAATATTTATGTAGACGCCTATCATTTACTCCACTTGATGAGTTGGAGTAAATGATAAGCTTCTACATAATTCTTATGCAAGTGGCACGCCGTAATGTTTGATTTAAAATTTGTGTCTTTCTGGTGTGTTTCTTTAATTCCTAAAGGTTGTTCACAACAAGGGAAACTGGTTGAATTATAATGAAGCATAACATACAGATTAAGGCTGAAAATAATTTATTCAAGATGCCATAGCACTGTGCCCACATTGGAGGTACTTGACTATGCAAAAAGACAGAAAGAACATAGAGTAATGTTGTTTTCAGGTCTTCCAACGGTACCGTCCTCTTCGGCTTTCGTTTCCAAAGAAGAATACGACCAAATTTCGATTAACGATGGAATTATTTTCAGGGCTAGTGCAAATTTCATTCACATTTCATTTATGCTTGCCAAATGTATCTATGTTAGACAGAGCAGTCAGTTTTGTCATTTAAATTTCTTATGTATTTCTTTATAGCGTATGGGCTACCCGTTTCTTTCAAAACTGAGTTGCAGGTTTTACTTATAAACTTTACATTAAACAAAAAGTGCTTTGGATGACAAGTACTGTGACGGGAAGATTCGTTGTTCTGTTCACTGCGCTAGGCAATTCTAGCTTCTTCTTATCAGTTTTAGTAAATTGCACGATAGTTGCACTTATTCTTTCTAGTAATTCATTAAATCACTTTCATTCTCATATGAAATTAGAAATATCTGAGGGATCAAATTGTATCTAGAAACGGTGTCTCGTGGAGTATAAAACTCATATCCATACCACAGGATTCGTGTGAATACTTCGCACCTTCAGTGGAATAACAAAAAAGTTGGGAAAAATGGAAATATTATCGAATGTTTAGACGTATCTTTCTTAAGAATTAATCAATACAAGTGTTTAAAAGTGCAAATGAAATAGCTTGATACGCTGAGTATTCTTAGGTAAAAAGGAACTGCGTACCTTAATTAGAACCGAAGATATCGTAAAAATAACGTACCTTAATTAGAACCGAAGATATCGTAAAAATAACGGATTAAAATAATGCAAGGACACAAGAATTCCACGACTGAATGAAATTACAGGATGGAGAGACTTAAATTCATTCTTATACTTGATGACAAATCTGCGAATGAGTACCTTTAGTTTCCTGACCGACTCACATTAGTTTACAAAAAAGTTGGGGAAAAATGAAAGTAAAGTTGAATTTTCAAGCATAGCTTCATTCGGAATCAATTAATGTAAGCGTTTAAAAGCGCAAATGAAAGAGCTCTATCCGCCGAGTCTTATCAGGTGAAAAAGAACTGCGCACCTTCATTAGAACCGAAAAATCGTAAAAGAAACGGATTAAAATATTCAATGCAAGGACAGAAGGATACAGCGTTTTAATAAAAATAAAGAATGGGGAGACATAAGTTCATTCTGATACTTGATGGCAAATTTGCGAATGAATACCTTTCTTTTAAAGCAAAATTGAAGGAAGTCCGTCAGATAGAACGGCCTGACCGACTTTTATGCAATTATTAGAAATATGTCTTCCTGAAGTACGTTTGAGGACATTATTGAAGAAAACATTAAAATAAGTAGGCATACCAACCTTCACAACCTTGAATTGTGGTATTAATTTCAAACAAAAATTCTGTAAAAAATATCTTTCACTTTTCCCGGAATTTTGAAATTTTACTTACAAAATGTAAGATTTTTCTGTCATACAAAACCTTGACCTGAAAATTAAGAAAACAAATTAATTCTGCGAAATCGGCCGAGGCGTTGTAAAATGATACTCTTCCATATATGTAGCAGTTACTTTATTTATTTAATATAAGAAGATGTTACTGGTATATCAATATAATAAGAGACCGGCTATTAAGATCATTCGTGTTATTCGTTTGCCAGAAGTTCTGGGCAAGAATGTCTCCGCCTTGCCGGAACCCGCGAACATTTTGCTGGTAGCGGCAGCGCATCTGCTTTAAGAGGCAGCGCAGATATATGGGGGCGGTGTCACAGGCGGTGGACAGTAGACTTGACCCACATACACGCGCTGCCCGATGCGAGCCGGCGGAGTGAGGCAACTCCGCTATAACCGCGCGAGCAGCGCGGCCGGCTGAATAGTTGGCATGCCTGGCCACAGTGCGCGCCCACCCGGACTTGGAGAGCAGCTTTCGGCGAAGGCCCGTTACTCGGCTGCTGGCACCTGTTCCGCGGGGAATGCCCGTTCCTCAGGCGAGGAGTCGGTGGTAGCGGGATGAACAGGGTGTGTGACGGGAAAGTGGAGCAACCTCCGATGATCTCATGCCGTAACCCCAAAGCTATGGTCCAGTGTTCTGGAAGCCGGCTACATGCTACTAGTATATCCGATGTATAGTAGTACTTTATGATGAGCAGAAATTGTACATTGTTGCACTTCCATATTGTTTCACTAAGTGCGTTTGTCTCTGTAACTTATAAAATAATAGGTGACGGAAAATTTTAATGCGGTAGGTCTACACAAGAAATGTTACACTTTCTGCGGAGCTATGAACATAGTTTATTGTATCATTTTCCAAAGAGTTACAACACAAAGATATAATTTTTAAATGGAACAATAGTTTTTTCTATCGTCCATTGGATTCGTTGAAACCAGCTGCGTCCAAATCAATTTAAATTACATTCCTATCACTGTTAGTTTGGGAGCTACAACCCTTCAAAGTTTAGGCGACGGAGGCTATGACAGCGTAGCTTACTGGCTTGTGGTCATGAGACAGTGGGCCGTGCCCCAGGGGATAGCCACTCGGCCAGTCAGGTACGCTATCGCATCCTGGGCCTCCGGAACTTTGAAGGGTTGTAGCTCCGAAACTGACAGTGTTAGGAATGTAGTTTAAATTGATTTGGACGCAATTGGTTTAAACGAATCCAAAACACGATAGAAAAAACTATTGTTCCATTTAAACAATTATATCTTTGTCGTGTAACTCTTTGGAAAATGATACAATAAACTATGTTCATAGCTCCGCAGAAAGTGTAACATTTCTTGTGTTGAACTACCGCATTAAAATTTCCCGTCACCTATTACTTTATAAGTTACAGAGGCAAACACACTTAGTGAAATACCATATATATATATATATATATATATATATATATATATATATATATATATATATATATATATATATATATACTAGCTTAACGCCCACTGCGTCGCATGCATAGGCTGGTTGGTCTGCACCAGTTGTTTCTCCCTCGAAATATAAATTTTCATAGATATAGCTTCAGTACTACCATAATGAAATGTTGTTATATTACTTGTAGCAGCGGCAGAATGGCCATGCGTATTCATGCGCTATTCTGCGGCGCGCGCTGCTGTTCGCCGTCAGAGGTTCGATTCACCCCATGGGCATGGGTGTTTGTCTCGTCCTTAGCATAAATTAGTCTAAGTTAGTTTGATTAGTTTGTAAGCCTTAGGGTCTGATGACCTGTAGTTGTCTCTTAAGATTTAAAAACACTTGAACATTTGATTTTACTACTTATAACTCCCTATGGCACCCCTTAATAGTTGAATTTCGAAAAATACCCAACATGTGTCTTTTAAATTCCAACCACGTATGCGAATATAATCTTTTGTATTTCTGGGTTCAAAATTGGCTTATAGAAAAGTATTTTCATAAAATTTTTCATCCCTGTTTCACCCCCTAAATGATTAATTTTCTGAAAATACCGAAACACGTATCTTTTTAATTCTGACCAAGAAAACATCTACTAATTTATGTGGTTGTAGTTTCAAAAGTTTCAAAATTATTTGACATTTTGAGCGCTTTGTGACATGCAACAACATTTACACATAATTACAAACCTCCTTCCACGTTGCGGAAATGGCCGCCCGGCCTGAGACGGCGTATCACTTATCACGGAATGCGCTGCATCTCCCGTCCTAGTTTCGTGTCCTCTCTCGATCATGTTGTGTGTTGTTTCTAACATAAGTTGGTTTAAGTGGTATGTAAATATAGGGAGCAATGACCTTATGTTTGGTCTCTTAGGTTTATTTACAAACATTTGCGCATTTGAAACTTATTCCCGCAGCAACCTCGCAGCATAAATAAATAAATGTTTATCGCTTACTACACTGACGCTGTTCATGCAATGACACTGCCGTATCGCTCGTAACGTTAGAATTTATTATTTCTATGCGACTAACAATATTGACATTAAACTTTGCAGACGGCATTCACATACACTGCTCAATTTAATTGCTAAATAACATCATTGTACAAGATACAGTTAAGGAAATATGACGTCATAAACAGTGACAAGAGTGAAAACTAGCACAGCGTGCACGAATATTTCTGTTATTCCTTCTTTGCTACTCGTTCTATTCGCATCATATTTCGGTGGCACTATACACGTACTACTGGATGTACCCTTAAAATTGTAATGTGTGAGATATACTTCATGAAATGAATGAATATTCAAATATGATGTCATAAATATGGAGCTACATCAAACTCGAACTGGATGACAAAATGCACTATCAGTCCATATGGCTGAATACAACAAATGCATTTTACATCCTCTCTTGAATCGTCCGGTGCAAAACGGCTAAGATTCAGCCATAATTATGTGTACATCAAATGTCTTACACGTTTGTGTACAGTATCTTCATCCATGAACCACAGACATTGCCGAGGTGAGGTGGCTTGCGTGCCTCAACGATGCAGATAGCCGTACCGTAGGTGCAACCACAGCTGAGGGGTATCTGGGGAGAGGCCAGACAAACATGTGGTTCCTGAAGAGGGTCAGCAGCCTTTTCGGTAGTTACAGGGGTAACATTCTGGATGATTGACTGAGCTGGCCTTGTAACATCAGCTAATGTGGCTTTGCCACACAGTTACTGCGAGCGGCTGAAAGCAAGGGGAAACTACGGTCGTTAATTTTCCCTAGGGCGTGCAGCTCTACTGTATGTAAATATGATGATGGCATACTCTCGAGTAAAATATTCCGGTGGTAAAATAGTCCCCCATTCGGATCTCCGGTTGGGGACTACTCAGGGGGATGTTGTCACTAGGAAAGGAAATGCCTAGTAGTGGTACAGTGTACCCTCCGCCACGCACCTTACGGTGAATTGCGGAGTATGTATGTAGATGTAGATGTAGAAGACAATACTGGCATTCTACGGATCGGAGCGTGGAATGTTAGATCCCTTAATCGGGTGGGAAAATTAGAAAATTTAAAAAGGGAAAAGGATGGGTTGAAGTTAGATATAGGCAGGATGAACAGGATTTCTGGTCAGGTGAGTACAGGATTATAAATATAAAATTAGTTGCGGGTATCACAGGAGGAGGACAAAATGAATAAGAAAATGGATATGCGGGTAAAGTACTATGAACAGCACAGTGATCGCATTATCACTGTCGAGATAGATACGAAGCCAACACCAAAAACAGAAGTACAGGATTATATGCAAACTAGCACTGCCGATGATGAGGAGATTGAATAAATATATGAGGAGCTAAAGGAAGTTATTCAGACAATTAAGGGAGACTGGAATTCGGTAGTAGCAAAAGGAAGAGAATGAAAAATAGTAGGTGAATTTGGACTGGGCAGAAGGAATGAAAGAGGAAGTCGCCTGGTAGAATTTTGCACGGAACATGATTGAATCGTAACAAACACGTGGTTTCAGAATCACAAAAGAAGGAACCAGGAGACACCGGAATGTACCAGATAGATTTTATAATGCTAAAACATAGCTTCCGGAACCAGGTTTTAAACTGTAAGACACAGGGGCAGGTATACACTCTGACCATAACCTGTTGGTCATGAACTGTAGGCTGAAACTGAAAAACTGCAGAAAGTTAGGAAAATAAGGAGATGGGACTTAGATAAATTGAAGGAACGTGAAATTCTGGAGAATTTCAGAGGGAGCTTTAGGCAACAATTGACAGAAACGGGGGGAAATAAAACAGTAGAAGACGAATGGGAAGCATTGAGGGATGACATAGTGAAGGCAGCAGAGGACAAAATAGATAGACAGGAAAGACCTACAAATAATCCTTGGACGTCACAGGATATACTAAATTTAATTGATGTAAGGAGAAAATATAAAAATGCTTTAAGTGAAACAGACAAAATGGAGAACGGACGACTAAGAAATCAGATTGACAGGAAGTGCAAAATGGCTAAGTAGGAGTGGCTAGAAGCCAAATGCAAATCTGTAGAAGAATGCATAAGAAGGGGTAAAGTAGATAGTGCCTATAGGAAAATAAAAGAGACATTTGGGGACAAGAAAAACAACTTTACGAATATCAAGAACTCAGATGGGAAACCATTTCTCAGCAAAGAAGGGGAAGCTGAAAGGTAGAAAGAGTACATAGAGCAGCTCCTCAAAGGAAATTAACTTAGAGACAATGTTGTAGGAAGGGAAGAGGAAGTAGATCAAGATGAAATAGGAGATTCTACACTGAAAGATGAATTTGACAGAGACCTAAAGAGCTAGGTTGGAACAAGGCCCCGGGAGTTAATTACATACCCTCAGAGCTACTAAAGTCTCTGGGAGAGCCAGCCATGACAAAACTATTTGAACTGGTTTGTAAGATGTATGAGACAGACGAAATACCATCAGACTTTAAGAAAAATGTAATAATCCCCATTCCGATGAAATCAGGCGCAAGCAGGTATGAAAATTGCAGAACCATCAGCTTGATAAGTCATGGTTGCAATATTTTAACACGAATTATGTACAGGGGAATGGAAAATCTGGATGAAGCTGACCTCGGGGAAGATCGGTTGGCATTCAGGAGGAACGTAGAAACCCGGGGGCAATACTCACTTTACGTGTTATCTTAGAAGATAGATTAAGGAAAGGCAAACCTACATTTGTAGCTTTTGTTGATTTGGAGAAAGCTTTTGACAATGTTGACTGGAATACACTCTTTCAAATTCTGAAGTCAGCAGGGGTAATATACAGGCATAGGAGAGTTATTTACAACTTGTACAAAAAGCCAGGTGGTGAAGGAAAGCAAGAAAAATTTGGAACAGGGATTAAAGTTCAGGGGAGAGAAATAAAAACATAACGTTTTGCTGATGACATTGTAATTCTGTCAGAGACATCAAAGGACCTGGAAGAGCAGTTGAAAGGAATGGACATTGTGTTGAAGAGAGCTTATAAAATGAAAATTAACAAGCGCAAAACAAAAATAATAAAATGCGGTCTTAGAAAATCAGGCGATGTTGAAGGAATTAGATTAGGTAACGAAACAATGAAAAATGCAGAATGGAATGGGAAGAAAAGCGTTTTTGAAAACGAGAATTTGCTATCATCGAATATTAATTTAAGTGTAAGGAAGTCTTTCTGAAGGCATTTGTGTGGAGTATTGCCTTGTACGCGAATGAAACATGGATGATAAACAGTGCGGACAGGAAGAGAATAGAGGCTTTTGAAATATGGCTCTACAGAAGAATGCTGAAGATTAGGTAGGTAGATCGCATAACTAATGAAGAGATATTGAACAGAATTGGTGAGAAAAGGAATTTTTGACATACCCTGACTAAAAGAACGGATAGGTAGGTAGGACACATTCTTAGACATCGAGGAATCGTAAATTTAGCATTGGATGGAAGTGTGTGAGGTAAACATCGCAGAGAGAGGCCAAGAGACGCGTAGCAGATTAAAGTGGCTAGAGGAGAGTCGATTAGGGTCGAGAGATGCATCAAACCAGTCTCACGGACTGAAGACCATAACAACAACAGGTTCAAAATTTGCTTAATAGCAAAAGATTTTCGTAAAAATTCCCATTTAACCCCCTTGATGGTTGAACTTGCAAAAATACCGAAGCTCGTATTTTTTAAATTGTAACCAAAAATACAAATACCAATCTTTGCAGCTCGAGCTTCAAATTGTCTTGACAACAATATGTTTTCGATAAGAATTTTGTATCCTCTATTTTACCCCCTTAATTGCTGAATTTCCAAAAGTACCGAACATCGTGTCTTTTTAATCCTGATCAGGAGTCCATATCCAAAGTTTCGTAGTTATAGCTTGAAATCTGAGTTAATAACAACATATTTTGAAAATCAGTTTTTGTGTCCCGTATTTCACCCCCTTATTGGCCGAATTTCCAAAAATACCGACACGTGTCTTTCAATGTCGAACCCCGGATCCAAATCCGAAAATGCGTATTCCTAACTTCAAAATTGCCTAAGTAGCAACAGATGTTCTAAAAACATCCCTCTCCAAATTAACCCCCTTACTTGTTGAATTTCCAAATGTACTGAAACTCATGTTTTTTTTTATATATATATATATCTGACCAAGATTCCATATCCGAAGTTTCGTAGTTGTAGCTTAAAATTTGAGTTAACAGCAACATATTTTTGAAAATCTATTGTTTGCGCCCCCTTTTTTACCCCCTTATTGGTTTAATTTAAAAAAATGCCGTAACACGTGTGTTTTAAATTCCAACCCTAAATTAAAATCGGAAATTTTGTAGTTCTAGCTTAAAAATTGCGTAAACAGCAACGTATTTTCAAAAACCGTTTCAACCTCTATTTCACCCCCTTACGACGGAATATAAAAAAATCGCTTCTGAATTGACGCCTACAGAATAAATCAACACCCTGTACAAATTTCAAATTTCTATCTTCAGTGGTTTAGCCTGGGCGATGGTGAGTCAGTCAGTCGTCAGACAATCAATCAGTCGGAACATTGCCTTTTATATATTGATATGACGGTGGTTAAGTGTTATAGAATGTACTAATGAGTTACGAAGTAGAAAATAAATTGATGCTAAATCGCCGTATGTCAGGTTTTACAGTTTCTTAAAGACAATGTAACAAAATCTGATATTTGGATTACACATAACGGGCGTAAGTGAGAATGAACAGTTTAAAGATGTCGAGATAGATAGTAAGCTCATGTTCAGGATCTTGTTCAGCAACTATACCCTGCTTTATTTAACTGTAAAACAGTATCTGAAATAAGTGAATTTTCAACACGAAATGTAGTCCTTTCATTCACTTATGACGTATTAAGTTATTTTTTGGGGTAACTCTACTGATTCTCTACTGATTTAAGAGAAACCGCTATTACCTTTGAATGATACGGAATATTGCACGACATAGTTTTATTCAGTTAATAAGAGTATGCGAAAACCATTTAGGAAGCAAGATTAAAAAAAAAAGTATTGGAAGTGACGGGTTTAGAACGACCGTCTAATATTTGTGTACATCACAAACTACTGCACCGCCCATTACGCTAGGGAAAACAGCTGCGTGAGTTACACGTAATTTCCGTAACAGCTAACCTGGCATTTTTAGACATTAGATTATAATTCATTCTACTAAGAATGAGGTGTTTTTGAGAATTCTCAGGTCACAATTGCTTTGAAATGACAACGTTTGAGTTATAATAAGACAATCATCATGTACAGAGATAGATCAAAGATATCGCGTGACTAATTTCCGAACGCCAAATTTTCACTGCTCACTCGTCCGAAAAACAAATGTACGCCACGTTCTTTCCAGGCCATAGTCATTCGTAAGTAGTACAGGCGAAGGAAAGAAAAAGACGATAACAAACCACCAAGGCAAAACACAAAGCTAAATTCAAATAAATTTGGCTGTTTGGTAAAATACGTTCAGACAGAATATTAAATATTTGGTGCATAGAAATTATCACAATAGGTAGAGTTGTAATCATATTGTCCGTAATTTTTGATTGTTTATATTTTATTATTTCTGTCCGAAATGTTTGCAAAAAATCATAAAACTACAGGCAAACATTAAGCGGGCCGTAAAACAAGCCGTGCAGTTTTTTACAGTCTTCTTTCTGTATCTAGTGACATTAAATATTTCCAATTAGCTTCTTTAAAAGTACGATCACAACGGTGTGACTTAATGTTGACGAATACTACGAAAAATTTTCCACGGGTAAATTTGTTTTACATGGACGACGGGGTTTGATCTGGAAAATTGTGGCACCATAAAGGTAAGGCTAACGTTCTACGGATGGAGAGTGCAATCTCTTTCTCTTATTTCTTTGGGGTTTAGGGGAGGGGGGCAGGGATATAGATTATTAGAATAATAATTTAAAAAAATGACCGTTACATACTAGATGTTTGGGGTATGGGGGCCGAAAGAACAGATAGTAACTGTATAAATAAGAAGTATCCGTAGTTTTTGTGTGCACCTCATGAATTTATGGTATTGCAGGAAAAATTATTTCATTTGAAGTTAAGATGCACCTATTATGAAAAGCATTGTTTTGTTGTTGAAGGTACAATGCAACCTCCTCGAGCATTATGCTATCTTTGTAGGCCAATGGCTTACTCTTAACGTGAGTTTACATTTATGATTATGTTCTAGAATGAATATGCAGAACCAAAAGCAGTTGAAACTGAATACTGATATTTAGAGTTTTATTGAATTGATCTGTTTCAAATGCACCGATCTGTAGTGAGCAGTGTGCTGATTAACGTTCGTGAAAGAATTTTTAAACGAATGAGAATTTCTTACGGAAACATTCTGTCATTATGTGGAGCATGCAGACCGTATACAGCAGCTGATGCATGTGTTTGAAGTTTCTGTACTTTGTTCATATTGGAAGGTGATCCCTGTTTATCACATACCCTGTTTACAGTAGGAGTGCACTTGACTGAAGAAACATTTGACGTCCTATTTATGTAATGCAAGGTAAATGTGTGCTCTGTTTGAGGGTCAAGATGTGTTTGATGGTTCTTGCTTCTTCCTGTGCAGTATCATATTGCAACCGCGGGTTTCTACTAAACTGATGACACTGCAACTGACGTAAGTCGACATTCCGTAGAATGACTTCACACTGCACTCTGCGGACTAGGTCAAAGAAATAACGAAAGGACTAATATTTATGTCTCCAGACCCAGTTTCCCCACTCAGTACCTCTTCAATTTGTTGACATTTATCTGCTGGAGAATATGGATGTCGAGCTCATGGATCTGCTTACTGCCGCCATCATGTCTGACCGTCAAGTCTCCCTTGTGTCATCGTATAATTAAAGAAACATGCGTAAGAAACCGTCACTAAACACGTATGAGAGACAACAAATTGACCCCTTGACAACTTTTCAATCGAAATACTACTGTGACTCCATCTTCAGATGGTTTACATGAAAAGCTAAAAAGCATGTGAAACCTCTGAAGATGGATTTCTAAAATGAATGTCTAAACCGGTTATGATGTAAATAAATAGACATTTTATACCTGCTGGTTCCTGTTTTCAACTATAAACTTTATAATACCAAAGTCACCGGTCTCAAAATGTCAGTTTTGACAGACTACCACTTTGAAAGTAATTCCACTACGTATTAGATGATACAATTACAGTTTACAACAACAACAAAAAAATGCAAACAGGACATTAATTTTCCTGAAATGTGTATAATCTACATTTAATTTAAGGCACTAAAATTAACATTACAATTTCTGAAAAACTAGAAAATATATTTCGTCAGTAATGCTATATAATTTTAAGTGTTTTCTGATTGAGAGCCGTAAGATTCATACTACACAACTGTAAAGAAGGAGACTATCTGTTAATGACTAGCCGGCCGCGGTGGCCGAGGGGACTGAGGCGCTTCACTCACGGTCTGCACGGCCATTACGGTCGGGGGTTCGAATCCCCCCTCGGGCATAGATATTTGTGCCGTCCTTAGTCTTAGTTAGTTCATAAGTAGTTTGTAAGTTTAGGGACTGATGACCCCGTAGTCAAGTCCCATAGACTATACACACATTTGAACATTTGTTAATGACTTTCGAGATTCTTAGTAATAGGCCGCCCTTCAGAAAATGATTATGTGCTAAATTTATTTACAATGCTTAATTTAATATCTACATACAACTCAGTTTCCATTCCAGATAGTAATGATTTCAGACGATTTATTATTTACATGAATAATAATGTTTTGTGGTTAGAAATAATTCGTCATAACAACGTAACCTTTTGGATTTATAAGAACATTAAGTAAATATTCCAACCTTAATGTCAGTAAAGAGTGTGAACACTCGTCCATCACGCGACAGGTTACTCTGTAACTTCATAAAATTGATCTCAAGATGGTCATGTTCTAGAAAATAAATGTGATCTGGAGACGGATGTCCAATAATTTTATTTACTTAATGTTTTAAGTCCCTTTTAAATATGTGGTACTAGTTATTCAAATAATAGTACAAGTACTTGAATATTCATCGTATCAACAAAGACCACATTTTAACGATTATATTCTAAATGATACATATTCTCTTTAACTGAAAAATACAATACCATGACTCGCAGAATATCGCCCAGAGGATCCATACTGTTCTCTTCCTTTACAGTAACCAAATTTATTTGTTAGTTCAACCAATAAAGATATATTACACATCAAATAGAAAATTAGGTCCTTAAATGTATCTCCCAAAATCCACTGTTCTTCTAGTTTTAGTAAAACCACCTATAACACAGTTGCAAGAAAACTCTCGGCAAATGATCCACGACAGGTGATTGGGAAGCCATGTAATGCTGTAGCGGCCGCTCGATGCCACGGACACATGAGAGGCTCTGCCAAGTTGAGGCAACCCGCGCGCTGCAGGTTGCTGCAGCGTCCAACCACAGCGCGTGCCGCAGCAACTTCCTAACTGGCAGAAAACTTGTGTGGCTGCGGGGGTCGTCTCCAGAAGACGCCGTACCAATTGGAAGGAAACTAGGAAACACCAAGTGTCGGAGGTGGAGTTTGCCCCTACAGCGTCTGGTCTTTTGCGCCTGCGTGAAACTCCATAACAAAAGTACAAACACGGAATATTGAAAGTATTCAAAGAAGGCGTTAATGAATAGTTACGTCTTACTTAACAAACAGCCAAGCGTCACTGAGTTGTTCATTATTTTGAAATGTCAGTGCTTGATGATAGACGCAAATTACGCCGTGAAAGACTACTTACTGATTTTAGATAAGCTGTATAGATGAATATTCACTGCTGGCCAACAAACATACAACACCAAAAAGGACTGGACATATCAAAGCCAAATTAATTTGGGGGAGATCAGGTTATACAAAGATGGTACGATTAGAAAAGACACCACCATGTGACTAGAAAGATTGGGAAATATTTTTACAAGTAACCCAGATCCTGCCGGTACCATCCCGATTGTCGGATAAGAGTATGCGAACACTTCGTGAGGAGAGAATGTTTGCTTTATGCATCCCCATACTTGTACTTTACCTGTAATTACCGTTCGGTATGATACTGGATTCTGGCAACGGTCGTGCCGCTACGGATTAATGGAAGATAAGCACTGTATAAATGTGGATTGAAATCTCCCGTCCTTCTTGATGTAGGATTTTGGATTGGTTGTAGTGTAAAAGTATCATTCCCACAGTATAGTTCACAGAGAATCTCTTTTTCCTTGGTCTATACGTAGACGGAATAGACATAAACCCTGATACAGTTATCAATTAAATGAAGGGCAAACCATTGCCCAATAAGCTGAAGGGAAGTTTGGAAAGTAGGAGGCGAGGTACTGGCGGAAGTAAAGTTGTGAGGCGGCAACGTGTGTCGGGATAGCTCAGTCAGTAGAGCGCTTGCCCGCGAAAGGCAAAGGTCACAGGTTCGAGTCCCGATTCCGGCACATAATTTTAATCTGCTGCTAATATCAGCGATCGTTACATCTTCAAAAGGATGAAAATGAAGCCTCGGTCACAAAATTAAAAATTATTTAACCTGGTTTTGGCAATTACTATGATTGCCATATTAAGAAATTATAAAATAAAACAATTCACATAATAAAATATACAACTCAGTAGTAAAGCTTACGCCACAAAATTTTAAAATAATTTTATAAAAAAAAAAAAAAAAAAAAAAAAAAAACTAGCCACAATGGGCTGCACGCCTGCACAGAGACATCAGACTGGCGTGTGCTAAGTGTTGTGAACAGGTAGACGTTACCTCAGCAGTGCCATCTAGTAGCCGAAATTACAATTAGGCTACTGTACACAGAGAAACAGTATTGAGATAATAATTGATACAAAAAGCTTTGTTTAACACGAGAGATGGCTGAGGCGTCAATTTCGCAATACAATATTAGTAGAGAGAATTAACGAATGACAAAGTTGTAATAAGCAAGACAGTTAAAGATTTGGCTTTTCTAATACAAATGCTGTGGATCAAGTCGGGGGAAATATTTCGGACACTGCACGAAGTACAACATCAAAGACCTAGTAACGACTTAATACCGTTAAAAAAGCTTCTATTAGGATGTCTTAACTGTACATTTAGTATAAGCCCGTCAGTAAGGGAAAAATGTTTCAATATCTGCAATTCCTAGAGCACGTATAATCTATGGCCTTTCTTTTCGGTATGTAAAATGTTCACGTCATGAATGGCTTTAGGTGCGTGACTTGTAATGAGAAGATGGTAAGCAAATAACGAATTCTGGGGGTTAGTGCCATTCTCCTTAAAAGGTGTTCTTTAAACCTGGTTTTAAATGTCGTCCCGTTTGACCTATGTAGTAGGAAGAGTAAGTATCACAAATAGATTTGTCAACGCCAGAGTTATCTAGGGGAGAACAGATTAAATTGTGAATGAAATTTTTCTTCAAATTGTTGTTGGTCGAGAAGGCAACGTTGCAGTGATACATATTACGAAGAAGTCGTTGAATCTGATAGGAAAAGGGCCCCGTCATTGGAATGGAGAAATATTTTTTCTTTTGGTCAGATTAAATGGGAATGCCATGTATTGTAACACTTGTAGTAGTTTTATTTTTACGGATGTTGTCAACTAAGGCAGGATCGTATTCGTTATTAACTACTATGGTTTTTTTTTTTTAATTATACCTCCCTCGAATATTTCTTTCGAAAGTGTGATGGAAAGATTTGATCAGTAGTTTCTCTTCGGTAGATATTGAAAGATATTTTATTTTCTTCTACTGTTAGGTGAAATCGAGAAAATTTCATTAGAAAGAGTAAAAATGTAATCAATGCCAGTGCTAGGTTCTTCGTAGATGACTAAAAGTCATCGACATATCTAGAAAAGGAAACAATGCCTAACGTTTCAGTAGAGAATTTGTGGAAAACTTTGATCTTAGAACTCACAAAAAATTTTCGCGACGGCTAATAACTGTAATACTGACGATATCTGGCTACAGATTAACGAGCACTTAGAAATCTGTAAACAAGCTATAATGCGTAGACACGAGAAGAAGCTTCTTACAGAAAAATCTTCTCATAATACTTTTAGACTTTACGCATTTCTTTGAAAAATTACTGAAGATAATTAATTGGAAAGGGTGTAAAGGAAATTATCTAAGAAGTGGCACACAACGGCACCAGCTGAACATGTTATTACTTTAGATATTCAGGAGATCGGATATTACTAAAAACAAACGCAAAATCTCTTTCCTGGCTAAAGTGCATTGGTTCAGCATTTTCTCATATTACATACTTAATGAAATCAAGAATTTATATCTTCGTATTTGCAGTTACGCAGTCGTCTCATACAGTGGTCTGAATTAGAAGAAATGGTCGTAACTGGATGGAGAGCAGCCCCTATAGCCACCACACTGACTGCCTGCCCTTTACAGTTTCTTAATCTGCTGGTTTTATGGCTTTAATACACTGGCAGCACCCAATGTGCTAGTGTCACACTTTACGCGATTATCCGGAAGTTTCAAATAATATTGCTCTACTTCTCGTTCAGATGTGATTTACAAATTACAGAGTTCTGTGGAGTACTGTAACGTTAAACTAAATCGCGCAGAGATAGCAGATAAAGTCCAAATCTTATTTAATGGGGCTTCATTAAGACAAAGGGACGAAAATTCTCAGAGTATCGCTTCCCCGTGGCTGCCTACATCGATGCCGAAAATTTTGTACTGAATGCACTTGTGACTTGTTTCCAGCATTATTAACCTTAAAACGGCATGGAAGGAACCTAACGAAAAGAACTTCAGCAGTTTTCACAATTAAGAACAGGAAAACTGAAGAACAGTATTTATTTACTAGAGTAGTGGGCAGATTGAAAAATATTTTCTCTCAGACAGTTATCTTTGATGTTCTTGATTAATCCATAATTTTATCTTCTTATCAGCGGTATGTTATAACACATATAAATCCGTCCTCATAGATATGGAGACCCGCCCCTATAAAATGAAAACAGTCAAAATCCTTGCTAATAACCAGTTCATACTGGTTTTGATGAAATTAAACATGCAATACCATCGGTCAGTAATATTCCGCTTTGATCACCAGAAAAAAATGTTGATAGATGTGGCTTGTGGATAGATAACGGAAATTGTACATTGTACATTGTTCATTGCAAGGGCTGGATCCGTTTAGTCATTGCTTCCTTCAATAGATATGTAGAAACTAAGTACTTCACATGCAGGATCTCACAGTTTATAAACGTGAGATTTTATCTGTGACCGAGTGAACTAATAATAGTTCCAGCTCTCTGTTTACAGCAAAAGGTTTTCTGAGGATTCCTTTGCTTGTGAGACAAGTGTGGATACTGTGTTTGCCCTCCTAAATTGTTGAATATTTCAATATAGTACAATGTACGTCAAATCACGCCCAATTCTCTTTTCATTCCTGTGCATGCTTTCTTCAGGTCGATAAATACTGTTTATCTGCCTAGATTTTTGTTTTTAGCTGTCTTGCTTCCTTTATAATGCGTCATGTCACTACTGCTTCTACAGTGGTTCTACATTTCCTAAACTTAATTTGAATCTAATGTATCTCTCCATATTCTTCTCGTCATAATCTCGCATTAATGAGCTGTAAATCATTATTTATAACTCATGTCGTCGAAATGTGTGAATAATGTCTTTGAAAAGTCTGATGGTACGTCTCCAGTTCCAAGAGTGTACACTCATATGTGATGAATATTCGCGTAGTTGGAAATTCCAGGAACGATTTTAGAAATTCCGATGGAGTAATATCGGTGTCTAATACTTTATTTGATTGAGTACATACAATTACTCTTTTGAATGTCGACTCTGATTCTGAAAACTTTATGCCTTACTTATTAATCCAAAACCATTCTTCCGTCACGTCATCACACTAGACTTCCTCACACAGTGACCTATGAAGTGCACTGACCAACTAACCAATGTATTTCTCATGTTACCGTCGTACAGTTAATTCGACTAAAAATTGTTTTGACTTGGCTGTATACTGAGTCAGAAATTTAGATAATCATTTCATTCTCTATTTATTCATATATTTGCATCAGTCTTTTGGCATTTCACGACTTCGCATCTACTTCATTCGCAAGTGATTTACAAAATCTCTATTTCTGACACTCCGTGATCACTTTTGTACGTCCTTCTGCAATCCATCACTTGAAGTATTTTTTCTGTGATTCATTATTTCCTGGTAGTTTCTTTGCTGTTATCTGTGTTCGTAAAAAGGTGTCCAATCATGCCTAACCGTGTATTCTTTATTGCAGCCCTTACACATTTAGTCCACTTCACATGCATCACACCATTCCTCGCAACTTTGGTGACCTACTTGATCACTCGTCCTTACAGATTGTGCTTTTCATTTTCGGTCTAACTTTCATTGTTAGCAAATGGAGATTTGTGATTGCTCTTGAGTATGAATTTATCTTAGTTTTCGTGATTGGAATTTCTATGTGACAATGACGTAACTCAACTGCCGTCTTTCTATGTCGCAAGGATTCTTCATATTACACTTCCTAACAAAACATTGAAGAACTCAGAATGGGTGTCATAAATTTAACCCTTTCAGTATGTACTAATACCATTAATTTATGAGTGAACCATTTAATTAACACGGCTCTTTAATTTGTAGACTGTTCACTTCGTGAGATCACAGCAGTATGGTTGTATAGTTCATAACATTCAAGTCTGAATGATGTTTTGTATAGTAGGAAGCGCTCGCGATGACTCGCATGTTTGTTATGCAGTGCTCATACCTTGAAATTGTCAGGCGTCTGGCAATGTTAGAATCAATGGGTATATGAGGGCACCCATTCATTTCATGCATGTTTTGGTGAATCAGGGCACAACACCCGAGGAAGGACTGTCGTGTGGTGTTTCAAACCGGTATCCGCACATTTGTGTTGGAGACAACTTGTGATTTCACAGTGTCTACACAATTTGCATCTGGCGGACGGGTTTTCCCGCCTATTGCGTTAGCTACCATTAAAATCAAAACACCAACGCGGGCGTTTGGGCTGTTGCCTTGCCCTGGGCACATGGGAAGAGAATGAATGGCGTCGAAATATGTTCAGTGATTAGTCCCCCTCCTCCATAAACTCAGATGACCATCACATTCAGATTTTGCAGCATCATGGGTAAAGGGAGACGCACATAGGCGTAACCCTGTTGTGCCGTGCAACATGCGTTCAGGTCACCTCTAATCGTGCTTCAGTAGACATTTACAGCACGTCCTACACCTGATGGTACAGCTCCTTGGTACAGTGTTCTAACAAGATAGCGTCTATGGTTTGCCTCCATTATGTTCTCTTGTAACCACCGTGATAGCTGGGTTGACATTGGAAGGGACCTCCGTTGTAGTACAACACTAAACTATCTGAAGGAAGAGATATAACAAACTGTGAAGGATGAAAATGCTGCTCAGTCCGAACCGCATAAGGCCGTCCATTGCGGTCACTGTGAGTGTGGCACTGTGCTGACCTGGCTCCAGTTTTCCACCTGTAACCGCCAGTCGCATTGCTCTTTTCTTGTGATGCTTAAACATATACTCCTTTAACATCAAATATAATACAGACCTCAATTAGCCTTTAACCTCTTTCATCCGTTTCCTAAAGAATAGTCATTTCTCAGCATCCCTTTCTTCTTCTTCTTCTTCTTCTTCTCCTACAACTGCTTTTTCAGTCCCCTAAGACTAACAACATTGCCTAGCCCATTACACACTCCTGGAAAATGAATAAAAGAACAGAATGAAATCATCGATCCAGCAGAGGAAAATTCTGTTGACAAATTCCTAAGGATGCATACAACGCAAGATCAGACAGAGTGAGCTATACGCACCGAGAACAGTCACCAGAACGTGCACAGTGTCGACGATAGTTCGGGATATACTTCCCTTTTGCAGCAATAGAAGCTGGAATCCTTACATGGAAGCGAACATAGTGTCTTGCGGAAAGACCTGCAAGGCAATTTCTACCTGTTGCCTCAGTAGGGCCAGGTTTCGTGCCGGTCGTGCAGACCGCTCAAGATGACTTCCCATCCGGTTCCAAACATGGTCAATGGGTGATATACGTGGGGCTCGTGCTCTCGACGATACTTCACATACGACTTGAAAAGCACGTTGAGAGGTACGGCATAATGCGAGAGTGAAGGTCGGAGTGAGAGTTTACAATAGGGAAAGTTTAATTTTTAAAACTCACAACCACCAACTGCGAACCAAATTCCTAAACATGCAAAAACACTGGATCTGTGATTGCTACTGTTTGACTCGTTTTCTAGGGGATGGTATCACACGTTCGCAGCTTTCCTTCCCTGCCTATGATTAACAAAAAAATTCATAATAAAGTCAAGTTCATGAGAGAAAAAGTTGTACTAACTACTATTTTTGAAAACACGTAAAAGTTCACTTTAGTTGTTTATTTCACAATATTAGAACCCTGTGGTTGATACGTCTGTACGTCGACACATTTATCAAATAAAATTGGCTCGTGAGCCCCCAGACAAAATGAATATTTGTTGCAAATTGTTTTCACACCATGTGGCTGTCTCAAACACCGTTTATGTTCATGCCTATGCGACGACACGTGTTACATTAACAAATCACAGTCACTTTAATTCAATGCGATGCACACCTTGTTCCACCGGCTAAATATTCACAAACACACAGTAGCACTCGATTCAACTTGGTGCAGTCTACGACAAGCAACCACACGTGGCGATTGCCACACACAAATCTATAACCTCCACCTGGAGATCCACATGCCGACTGATGCAGAGCGACGCCGCCCGGCCAGCTACTCCCTTGTTCCCGTCTCGTCACTACCTTTCCTTGCGCACGCACGCCCCAAAAGTCCAACTGCCGGGGTTTTTTCCCTACGTCATCAACTTCCCCATGTGAGCTGTTCTAACCGACTTCCAACGTACAGCGCTCAGTAAGTATATTTCTAAAACTTTACTTAAAATCAAAATAATTACACTACACATTAAACAAATATCTTCTTACGTTTTTATATTGGTATAAACATCCTTTGTACTATTTATCATAATCGTGCAATTTCTTATATCACAGATATGTGATTTATCTGAATACTTCAAGATAAAATACACAAGATTAATTGAAAATAAAATGAGAAATAGTTAATATATTATTTTTATAAACAAACAATGCCATGCTAGTTGTGTAACTGTCTTGTATTCATTGGTAATTTATTACTTTTCATTGTCAATTAAACATATTACGCCAGATGTGACTATATCAGCTAATGTATTGTTCATTTATCAACAGGCTATTTTGTAATGAGGGCCTTAAAGGTTCCTAACTGCATCGTATTACTTCAAATGCCAGTAGTATTAGAATATTTTATTTCACGCTGTGCACTGCACTGTGCCTGGCACTCGCCATTCTTCCTGTCTCCCCTCACCGGAAGCGAAACTGGAAAATCCTAAGCTGGAACAAGCCACCAACGTCGGCCTGCTCGCTGGCCTTCCGTCAGCTACAAGCACACAGAAAATCTCAACGTGGAGAATTTCTACCTATGGCCTAACAATAAATGTTGTCACCCAACTGTGTACACACATTGCTACCATAATTAATAAGATTAAAATTGTGTAACATTTAGTGCATTGGCATGGTCAATGTTTGCAGTGAACTTCATACAGTTTAATTATCAAATGCTATTAATTACCAATATTACTATTGGGCGGTAATCTCACAATACATTGTGTAGTGCATTGTTCTGTTAAAAAAACATATTGCCTTGTTGGTACAGGAACGGTAGTAAGACTGTTTGAATGATGGTTTAATGTTCTCTCAACGATCACCAGTGGAAAACGCCCAGTGGAAGGTTACCTCTGTTGTATGCACCTCCATGTTTTCGCGTTCCCCTGGACGACGCCACACGCACGCTTGCCATCGTTGGTATGGAGGCAGAAGCGACGTTCATCACTAAAGACGTCAAGTCTTCATTCGTTCTTCCACAAGCGTTCATCGCCACTGGACGCTGCTTGAACGATGTTGGAGCATGAGTTGAAGACTCCGCAACGGCACGCATGATCATGCGGCATATGTAATCGTAGAGGAAATAATGAATAGTACACGTTACTTGCTACCGTTCATGCGCCAATATGGCGATTTGGTTTTTCAACAGAACAATGCACGTTCACATGTATCCAGTACCAACAAACGATCCACAGATCTGTCACCCAAAGAGCATGTTTGGGACCGGATGTAAAGTCATCTTCGGAAGTCTGCACGAACGGCACGACATCTGGCTCCACTAAGGCACCCGGTGGAAACTGCACAAGACTACATTCGGCAACTCTACGACCACCTCCATGCGAGTATTGCAGCTTGCTTTGCCGCCAAAAGAGGGTACACACGTTCTGGTCACTGTACCCAAGTGCGTATGCCTCTGGCTGTGTGATCGCGTGTTGTATACAACAGCAATAATGTGTCAAAAAAATTTCTCTCTGTTGTGTCGACGAGTTCATTCTTTTTTAATTTTACAGGAGTGTACATTGAATTAACGTTCGTATTTAAGCGAGTATTGCATCTGCCCGTTCATTATTTGCTTTTAACTACAGGGTGTGTACCTGAAAAAAAAAAAAAGGAAGTCTGGCTGGTTTTGTGTTCAACCTAATGAAAACAACCCTGCTGCTCTATTGTACTATTAATAGCTAATCCAAATTCCATCTCAGATATCCTAATGTTTCTGTTGATAATGCCCAATATGTGTGATTCAAGCGTCTCATGTTTTCGTTTCACATCACTGACCTCTAGCATATAAAGATCCGCGGTTTTATTGTTCTTCTCTATTACAGGCAAACGTCTGACACTTCAAGCAACGACAAGTAGACCGTTTCTCATGGTAACCGACCAATTAGCAGTCCTGTTTTGCGGATCAGAGTGGTGTACTAATTGGGAAACATTTTCCAATGGAAAGATTACCAAAACACACAAAAAAAATTAAGCCCTTATCATTTGGATTTGGATTATCTGTGTTTAAATGAGTGCCTTCCATTTCCTCCTGCACCCTCGTGTCATTGTTTCTTGTTTGTACATAGTACATGTGTTACGGTAAACATTGAATAGACGAATATTAATGCATAATGTGTTGATTTGACATCAGTAATGAGGGGCTCTTTGTTCTTCGTGCTCGCGATGGTTGAAGCTCCAGTAATTACTTCAGCCTTAGGGACAGATTTTGCAGTGAACTAAAATATTGAAAGATGTCAAATCGCCCCTTTTTATTGCCAAGAGTGACAATTCCAGCCACAGGCACAGTTTTCTACATTTATTGCCTGCACACACTATGGGAAAAAACCGTTTATTTTTTAATCGAAATTTTTTGACATTCAATACTGGTTTAATAGTTAGGAAGTCCTTTCTGAAGGCATTTTACTGGAGTGTAGCATTGTATGGGAATGGAATGTGGACGATAAAGAGTTCAGACAAAAAGGCGATAGAAGATTTCGAAATGTGGTCCTACATACGTATGATGATGACCAGGTGGGTAGATCGCGTAACTAATGAGGAGGTACACAACAACATTGGAGAGGAAAGGAATTTGTGGCATACCTTGACTAAGAGAAGGGATGAGTTGGTTGGACACATTCGGAGACATAAAGGAATCCTCAGCTTAGCAGTAGAAAAGAAAATCGCACTGACGTGTTTCACGGCCCATTTTAAATTAGTAGTTTTATACGTTTTTGCAAACATTTTGGACCAAAATAATAATCTAAATAATGAAAAATTAATTAATAAGAGTGCCTGAAACCCTTTTAGGAAACAAAAAGATCTAAGTTAGTGGCGGGTTCGGAACCACCTACCTTTAGCGTCATAGTCCAACGTCGCGTCGTGGTCCAACGCCTTGCCCACTGCGCTACGGCTATCAATCGAAATAGAAGGCCTTTAAACTCATACTATTGATGGCCGTTGTCAACTGATGCTAATACGGCATTTGTAGACACTAGATTATCATTTATCGTACGAAGAACGATTTGTTTTTGTTAATTCTTCAGCGCACCATTGCTTTAAAATGACAACGTGTAAGTTACAATAAGAAAATCATCAAATACGCAACGCCATGCCAGAGAAAGTTCTGGGCGATGAATGTTACGTGACATCTCCCAACGGCTGGTTTTCGTTAATTCAATTGAGCGTGTCAAATCTCCGTTATTTTTGCAAATATGTCACAAACGATACGAGATATGAAAAAAACCATAAGGGAGCTAAGTTGTAGAGAATTTTCTCCTCTACCAATTAGGTTAATTAATCTCCGTGTCAGATGAACGGTTCGTTTGCATTTACACTTATATTGCAAAGGGCTTTTTTGTATTACTACCGTATTTTTTGTCCGAAAAAATGTGAAAAAGCGAGGTTCTGGTCTGCTTTGGCCTACAATCATGTCTGTAAAATTTGGTGCTGATCGGTTGAACGGTATGTCTTAAAAACAAGGAACACGTTACGGACAGACATACATCCCAAAATCGACGTTATTTTTGCAAATATCTTTGAAACGCTACGAGATATGAAAAAAACATAAGAGAGCAAAGTTGTAGAGAATCTTCTCCTCTACAAATTACGTTATGCGATTTTTGTGTCAGATGAATAGTTAAGCCGTTATTTTCATTTAAATTTCGAGCTGTCAAAAGACGATCGCAAAGGCCCACTTTTAGTGTTACTACCGTAACCTAAAGTGGACCAAAAGTGTGTGAGGTAAAAGTCATAGAGGGAGAACGATGGACGCATACAATAAGCAGGTTGCAATGGACATAGGTTGCCGTTCATATTCTCAGATGAAGATACTTGCACAGAGCACGATAGCATGGAGAAGTGCACCAGAGCAGTCTGCGGACTGAAGACCATAACAACAGCCACACACTCTCTTGATACATGTAGCTGTGATGTTCTGATGCCTTTATGCGCGCATGCGCGCCTTTCCTGTCGTGCGCTGCTGTCTACGTCCACCTCTGCCAAGTAACTTGAAGATGGCTGCACAGTTTCCTCCGTTATGAAAACCCTCCAACGTCGCACGTTGCCGAGGTCCATGACTTTGTACTCAGTTTTGTTCCTTTTATTCATTTAAATACGGTGAACGTTAAAAATCTCCATTACATTACTACAGAGGTTTGCAACTTACGCCAGTGAAGCAGCAAAACAGATTCCGACATTGTGAACATAATGAACAATTTTGAGGCCTTACTTTTCAACACGTCCTTGTACAATTTCATGTGATTATTTCAGTTATAAAGAGGATTGTTAATTTCTGTATGACAAGAATTCACAAAGTAGATTGCTATTTACGGATATTATCATAAAATATTGAATGTACATAAAATTTCCTCTTACAGATCTAAACAATCTAAATTATGTAATATTATTTTCATTTTCATAATCTGAGCTATTAATTTCAATCCACTATACAGTATACTATACATATCGTAACAAGGTTGTGTGTCAGTGATATTTCGATTTACTAGTTTAGTCCGCACATAAAGCAGCTCCAGTCTGAAAATAAGTAATACAGAAAGATCAAAACATCACGAAGGCTTTGTCACTTTCAGGAATATTCTACGCCCCCCCCCTTTTATTCCTGATTTATAATTCCACAAATGTGTTGGAAACACCCAAATTAGGTCTCTAACTCTTTAAAGTATCAATGGAATAGTGGTGAATGGAATATTTATTTGAAGTTATAATACAATGTGGGTCTCAGCCCACCTAGTAAAAAATTATTGTTTATGATGTTTTCCATTGCTATCTTACAATTTATCGTGTTGATATGCTCTTCTTGTGAATACAAGCTTAAAGCTGAAATTGCAGTGTCACATTAAGTGTACCGTTGCTCATATGTCAATAAACTACTTCAGGTTATTGGTTTTGTCAATTAAAACGTACTGAGTCATTCAATACTAAAATAATTATCGCAAAACATATTACGTTGATGGACCACTGTTACTCAGTATTGAAGTATGCAATTTTGCGAAGTGCTGTATGGTAGTGGATCTCTCATAATTTAAAGACTCCTCATTTTTTAGGAAGTAATACGTGGATGGGGCATCGGAAACGCGCTGTACCATGCTGCAGCTGGAGTTATTGTGATGGATCCGAAACAGAAAACAAAAGGAAACCGCAATCTTTCTTCATGGGCCTTGAAGTAAAACACTGTTTCATTTATCAGAAACCCTTTTTGCTGCATATTGTTTCTTTTATTCCAGAGGAACATAATACATGTATGGGTTTACAACTGTATTCATTATGCGTAGGATCTTTGAGGCAGAAAACTTCTTTAATAAGTATAGATCTGTTATACTATTATAGAGTATACGATCATGCGTACAAACACAACGCGCCGTTCCTGAATGCGTAATCACTGAACTTCACTGACTCTCTTTCTCTCTCTCTCTCTCTCTCTCTCATATATATATATATATTGCGTGGTGGAATTGTAAATTCTTATTACACTCTCCGTATTGGGAAGAAATGTAAGATATATTTTAATCATTTCATTAGATTTTCTCACTAACACATTTAATTCTCCAAATAATATGACGAAAATCACGATTACAATTATACTCTCCTAAATGCAATCGTTTTGTCACAGATAATTTCATCATCTAATTAACATTTCAATGAAGTTCTGACTAAGTATTGCATTTTTGATAAAAACCTATTTCCCACGTATGATATTCCAATCTAGATTTTAAGTAATTTTAGAGTCTCTCTCTCTACTGAATATAGAAGTACTTTGTTATATCTCTGACAAAGAATGACTGACAGCTAATGGAATCGTAAAACAGTTGAAATTAGATGACAATGATTATAAATACTTTATAGTACTCAGAAATCACTTCAGAATATTACCATGAGGCTGTCCGTCATTACTTTAGGATTAAATTAAATACATATAGTTCACCAACCAAACGTAAAATTAAATGATATTAATTTATAAATTATGCATTAAGGAAGGGTCTGAAGTAGGATTGGGAAGAAAAATACTTCAGCTTCAATGGACTATTGAAATTGTTATAAGTCAAAATGTGAGGCGGGCCGAGATTCGTACCCTGGTTTTCCACTTCGGAGCAACGGTCGCCTTATCCACTTGCTTATTCGCGTTGCTCCCCCCCCCCCCCTCCCCTTTCCGTCATAAGCTTCCACAAGTCGCACACTAAGGCTCTAGCACGCCCATCGTACCCCGCTCTTACACTGAACATTACGGATTCCCGTACGAGGTCGAACAATTTTTGTAGCATCTGCAGTGAAGTAAATAAACGAAGCGCCGACTTCAATAAAAATACATATTTTTGTGACCTCTGTTCTCTGGGATATGTCCGATGAACAGCCGCCGCAACTGTTTCACAGCCATATTGCATTAGTAATATGTTGTGGAGGGGAAGGAAAAAGGATTAGGAATGAAATGATTGACAGTAGGCATTGTGGCATTGAAATTATATAATGGTGACAAGCGGAAATGAGAGCTGGGCCAGCGTACATGTCCGAAATAACACACACCACACCATTCTATTAATATATATTTATTCGCGAAGGAGGCGGTTTGTTCATTTACTTCAGCTCAGATACTATAAATGACACAGCTGTGGCTGTCCAGGGATCCAGTTTTGACGAAGTATCCCAAAAACTATCCAGTGGTCTTGAAGAACTTGCTCAATACTACGATACCAGTTACCTAAAGTCAAACCCTTGTAAAACACAAGTTTGTGCTTTCCATCTACGCAATAGAGATGCTGGTGTTGATCTTGACGTTACGTGGCAGGGTAAGAAGCTATAGCACTGTCCAACACCAAAATACCTTGGGGTTACACTTGACAGAACGCTCTTCTTCAAACAACATTGCCGAAATACGAAGGCCAAAGTTTGCTCCAGCAATAAATTCATCCGCAGGCTTACAAACTATGAATGAGGAGCTCAACCATCAGTACTGAGAACATCAGCACTTGCTCTGTGTGTCTCAGCAGCAGAATATGCAGCACCAGTATGGGATGCATCCGCCCACACTAAACAGGTTGACGTAAGTGTCAACGAGACTATGCGCATTGTTACAGGCTGTCTCAGACCCATACCAACAGGTAATATGTACCTCCTTGCTGGAATTGCCCCACCCAGGATAAGAAGACAGGTGGCAGCAGACGCTGAGAGAACAAAGAAAGAGAATGGGCACGTCACTCAGGCTCGGAGGCTCAAATCTAGAAACAGCTTCATCGCAAGAACTAAGATCCTTGACGGTTCGCAGGAAGATTACAGTGTCTGTATACGGAAAAATGAACTAACCGGACTGCCAATAACGCCAAAATAGGAAATGGCACCTGGAAACAAGCTTCCCTATACAGTTTGGAAAACACTAAACAGGATGAGGGCTGGTGTACCCAGATGTAAAACTAATCTGCGCAGGTGGGGCCTGCTGACTAACAATGACGATGCTCTTTGTGAATGCGGAGAGGTTCAGGACGAGGCACATATGCTTAGGTGCCGACTATTGCAGGAGCCCTGCAGTTTCAGTGACCTGCTGCAGGCCAATGACAAAGCCGTGGCGGTGGCTAACTATTGGAAAAACAAAACTTGATCTGGACGCGGAAATGAATGAATGAATGAATGACTATAATAAAATTCGACCTCGTACAGGAATTCGAAATCGTGAATATAAGACGGTATTATGATTGAGGCGCAACAACCATAGCGTGCGACTTGTTTGAAATGTCCAAAAGTTTCTAAATCTATGGGACGTAACTGCTTGGTTATTAGTCGCTCGCTTACAAACTACTTAAACTAAGTGAAACTAACCTAAGGACAACACAAACACCCATGCCGGAGGAAGGGCTCGAACCCCCGACGACGAACGACCGTGTGCACTTCAGCATGGCGCCCCAGTGCGCACGGATATTCCGCCGCGGCCGTGCGACTTGTGGTAGTTTGAGACAGCCAGACGGCCGAGGGTCGAACGCTGGTAGCCAAGTGATTAACGCGACCGCTGGTCCGGAGCGGAAAACCAGGGGCCGAATTCCGCCCCGGCTCTCATTTCCAGATGTCACCATTATATAACAGCAGGGCCTCAATGCCCACTGTCAATTATTTCCTACCTTATCCTTCTTCCTTCCTCTCCTTAGCACATAATTTTCAAATGCAATATCGCTGCGAACAAGGCGTGGTGTCTGTTTCTTTTTTCGGACATGTACGAAAGAACAGACACCACACCAATCTATGAATGATAATTTGAACTTGGCCCTCCGGCGACTCTCATCTGACTCTCATTTTATTCCCATTTGACTTCTCTCGCGCAATGGTCAAACCTACCAGTAACAAATCTAGCAGCCCGCCTCTGAATTGCTTCTGTCTCTTCCTTTAAACTGATCTAGGGGGATCCGAAACATTTGAGCAATACTCTAGATGGGGTCGCGTAAGCTTTCCATATGCAGTCCACTTTATAGACGAATCACATCTTTCCAAACTTCTCCCAATAAACCGAAGTCGACTGTCCACCTTTCCCACGACTTAGATTGTTGCCTTATTTATTTTCTATTTTTCATTTCAGTACTTCAAAGCACATAACATTTTGTTTGTGACAAGATGGCATGATCCCTGTGTTGAAGTGACGAAATGAAAAATCCAAATAAAAAAATAAAAAAGAGAAAGAAAGAAACACAACAACCTAACAATCAGCATATGTAAAGCAGCATCTACGAAAATTTCCACTACAGTTGCATTGCAAATTAATGTGAAATGCGTACGGCAGAAACATATGTCTTATTACAATTCCACAGACGGTTTATATAAATAAATATATGGATATTAATATTCTTCATTACTAACGTTATGTAAACATACAAAGAGTTTTCGAAATTCAAGTGACAATATCTTTTCATTGGCTAATAAATGCGAGTTACTGGCGCCAATGCCGTGATAGCACGCATTGTGTATCTGTATGTGTTGTATTAGTGTCAAGCACTTCAGGGTGGAAAATGGAATCACTGTAAGTCCATGTTAGGGTTGAATAGGACAGTCGATTGCAGTTATTCATAACCTGAAGTATCCACATCCTTCAACTAAGGGTGCTTTGTAAAAAGTTATACAAAATTTATATTCTTTCGTCCGAAACTATTTCCACATTTAAAAGTCTGTGCATACCTATTAGGAATAATATTTGTTTTGGGCATTTCGCATAACGCTACGAAAGGCCAGTGCCAATATCTGTCTCTCCATCAGAAAAAATGTAATTTTTATGTCGGTATTTTAACGGGAAGAAAAGAGAAGGGAATTAGGGATTAACGTTACATTGAGGACATTAGTATCGTTCAACAGAAAGATAATGGGCACGTTAAGTATACTCTCAAACTCCTATTTACCCATTTCTCACTCTGCGCTTCACTGAAAAATTACAGGTAATCCATATGCAACCAAATATTGGATGCGAAAACAACACATTTATTTGTATTCTTTGAACAGTGCAGTGACACAAGTTCTGAAGCACAGAAGAAACAGGATATTGCAGATTACAGATGTTTTCCATAAATAGCGACTGGCGCTTACCTCGAAAATATTCTTTGCAAAATATTTGACGTATTCCATAATGAAATGTAATGCATTTCGGCATGTGCTGTAGAACACACTGAAAATCAAAATTTAAAAACAGAATATAAACTTTTCAGGAAACAACCATAGAAGTTGCGTTGTTTGTAACGACAGGTAATTCATCATGATCATTGTTTCTACACGGAGTTAGTACAGATAATACTGCAAAAAAGACGTGTGCGGTAACAAAGTGGTACATTCATTGGAATAACTGGATTGCTGTCATCATCGGATCTGTTTAAGTCAATGCCAAAACTGTTTACGCACATACATTAAATATATATTTATGAAGATCCAATAACAGTAAGCCTATATATACCAGTCGCATTACAACAGAATATCTTCAGAAAATATAGCAATGTTGTAGACCTCATTTTATAAATTAACAGAGCGCTTCCAATACACAAACATGTTTGACCTATGTAGACCGTACTCCCTTAAAAATGTTCAAGTATTTGTTAAGCTTTTGGGATTTAACTGTGGGGTTATCAGTCCCCAAACTTACAAACTACTTATGAACTAACATATACTAAAGACAACACAAACATCCATTCCCGAGGGAGGATTCGTACCTCCGACGAGGGAGAAGGAAGGACAGGAGTGGAAAGGATTATCTGTGGCCGTGGCTGCACTAGGTCCTCGGCATCATAGAGACGTTGCCAGAGTGCGTGATCCAAGTCGTACTAGTGATGGCTGACTCAAATCAGGAAACCGATGTTTGAATCCGAAACTGCCTACAGCAAAAGATTTGCCCTTGACATTACATCCCCCCTTCCTTCCCTCTATAGCAGGTATTTACAGCGTGATATCTGTTCTTTCGAATATGACAAATGCCATTATGTTCATTGCCCCCACCTCAGATACAGCAAGATTTAGTGCGATTTTGAGAATTAGCTATCAAGAGGTGTATCCAGCTACTTACTTAGCGTTTAAGGCGACCAGTAGTTCAAAGCGAGAATGAGAGTACTTAGCGACTTCCAATCAACTTTAAACATAGTTTCAAACTTTTATTAAACTTGTTCTCGCTGACAACCATTGGAAAATGATGAAAGGGATAAAGTTTCTCGCTTAATACTTTTCTGCTGTTTATGGAGTAAAACTACGGTATTCGATTTGACGTTACAATTTTTAATTTGTACACTACAAATTGTAGCCGCAGGAAATTTTACAGTACACACAGATATAGTTGAATGTACCTTCTTTATTGTATCACAATACGACACATAGTTCATGAGATACGAGCACATAAACAGTAACGTTCATGGAAAAGTGCCCCATCACATACCAAGTTTTAATCTATTACTTCTTTACTACTATTTGTATTCCCGGGAGATTTTAAAGACATACAGCCCTTATACATATGAGTATATACCTGAAAAATGGCAGGAATAATTAAATACCCGGGCAACGCCGGGTTTCCAGCTTATATCTATATCTATAAATGTGAATGTCTGTTCGGTGTACGTTTATCACGGCTGAACCTGAAGACATAAAGAGCTAAAAATTTGGATAGTTACTAATGTCTACCCGGGGAAGGCTTTAGGCACGGTTTTATGTCCCTCGGATAGCTATATATATATATATATATATATATATTAGTGTGAACGTCTGTTCGGTGTACGCTTATCACGTCCGAACGACAAGACGCAGAAACTTAAATATTTGTACAA
The DNA here is from genome assembly GCA_026315105.1 of Locusta migratoria. Taxonomy (NCBI): domain Eukaryota; kingdom Metazoa; phylum Arthropoda; class Insecta; order Orthoptera; family Acrididae; genus Locusta; species Locusta migratoria. Next base: position 341,226,060 of record CM048746.1, read on the forward strand.
TTACCAATTTATACCTGAGGAAGGTTTTAGGTACAGTTTTATAGCGATCTGATAGATATTTAGTAATTTGAAGAATATAACGCGAAATTCGGAACCGTATTACTCTTTGAAAATTGTTTTATTGTTTGCATTGTTGCTTGAGGATTGATAATGATAAAAGGGTGGAGTATATTGGCATGGAAAGTTATCGGTGTATATAAAATTCTACGTGTGTGTGTGTGTGTGTGTTTGTGTGTGTGTGTGTGTGTGTGTGTGTGTGTGTGTGTGTGTGTGCGTTAATATTTCACTCTGCAGCGAAAAGTGCAGAACACAAACGAATGGTCTGTGTGTAATTGTTGGCCAAATTCACCGGTTATAGGCTATATCAGTTCCATGCCGATAGCTATAAGAGGGTGGAAGATAAGGTGGTTGAAAGTCGTCAAATTATTAAAAAATTTGAACTGAAGGCCACAGATGACGTTTGCGACTCTATAGCAAGGAGGTTACATACAGCGAAATGAGATGCCAAAGACCATATATTTGGTCTATGCGTACAACAATGTCTTCAGCTCTTTCTTTGTAAGGTTAAGCATACGAATAAGGAAATATAAGAATAAATAAATAAAGCAGGAAAAAATAAATTTCTTTTAATACATCTTTTTAAAAATCGATTTGACGTTTAGCGCCTTACATCAAGTGATCGATCTGTGATATCATTACAATCATTATTGTTAAATTTCTTGATTGGATTCTTCGAAACGAGTACATTTTTACGTGTGATTTGATCTACACTACTTACTTTCCTGATGAACGGTAAGTGCATTGACTTCTGAAATCTTACAAAATCCATAATTTTGATCCAATATTTACGAATTTTTGCAGAGATGACCTTCAAACCAAGAGGCAGATCACTTGGTACATAAATGTTTGTATGGGTACATGACAGATGGTACCTTGCAGAAAACGTTGCCGAGGGAGGGAAAGGTGTAAACGAACAGAGAGATGGGAGAGAAAGAGATATATGCAAGGTGAGGGGTGAAGGGGGTGGGGTGGACTACGAGAGTGTAGGATAAATAAACACCCGGGCAACGCCGGGTTTACAGCTAGTATACATATAAATTTATTAAAAGTCACAGTGGTCTTTTTCCAGATCAAAAACTTCCAAACCAAAACACTAGACTTGTAAAATATAGATTTCGATTTGTTACATTACACGAGTGATAAACTGACAGGCAGTACAAGTATAGTGTTATCTCACAATCCAGATCAATGTTTTTGCAAGTGTCCGGTTCTGGTTTCATATTTTGTTCACTGGAATGTTATGACTCCTGGAAAGTAATCACCCCTAGAAAATGAAAAATGAAGATTATGAATTCGTCGACCAAGAAGAAGTTAAATTTTATTGACATTCTTGAGGTTGTATACAGCACACGATAAAACAGAGCCATACGCACCTGAGTACGGTCTGAGAGCGTTCACATTGTTGAAACTAGTACTGTGTATACCCTCATTTTGCAGAAATGCAATTTGCATTTCTCCTATGGAGACGATTGTAAAGATGCCGAATGTAGTCTTACGGAATGGACTGCCATGCAGTGTTTCAGTTGGCCCAGATTTCGTGCCGATCGTGAAGACCGCGAAAGATGACGTTCCATCCGATTCCAAAAATTCCCAGTCGGAGACAGATCTGAAGATAGTGCTCACCTGGATAGTAGACGCACATGTTGAGGAGCACGTTGGGTGGTACGGCATACACGTGGACTTGCATTGTCCTGTTGGAAAAGCATATCGCCTAGTTGGTGTATGAACGGTAGTACTACCGTTCATGTACTAACAAGGCGCTATGCTTTTCCAACAGGACAATACATGTCCATATGTTCCCCATACCACTCAATATGTCTTGAAAGTGTACGTCAACTTCACTATCCAACGCTATCCTCAGATCTTTCCCCTTGAGCATGTTTGAGCTCAGATGAAACGTCATCTTGCACGGTCTGCCGGACCGGCACTAAATCTGGCCCAACTGTGGCACAAGGTGCCAATTTCATTCAGGCCATTCCGGAAGACTACATTCGGCACTTCTACGATCGTCTCTGTGGGAGAATTGCAGCCTGCATTGCAGCAAAAAGAGGGTATTCGCGGTACTAGCATCAACATTGCGCACGTTCTGGTGACTGTACTCACGTGTCAATGGCTCCGTCTGTGTGAACGTGGGCTGTATTCATCCTCGCGAACATGTCAATAAAATTTCTCTCTTCCGGTTCAAAGAATTCATGGTGTTCTTTTTTATTTTCCAGGAGTGTATATTAACCCTCCTACTACCACTGGGGTCAATATGACCCCATAAGCACATTTGAAATCTATATCTCCCTTATTTTCAATGCGATTATTTTCAAAATTTATGACTTTGTCTCTCTAACTTGCTTGTATGCAATGACATCATATTCAGTTTTACATTTACAACATATCAAAATTTATTCATGGACTATGCATTGAGTACCACTGGGGTCAGCATGACCCCAATCTAATTTTTTTTTTTTTTTTTTTTGTTTCTTGAATGTAACATTATAAAAACAGAACAGCGAATATTACGTTGAACAAATGTTATAGGAAGCATCTGCAACAATGAAACTAATACTTTCCACTTCTTATTTATACCCATTGTTGTCGTTTCTTTCCTCAGCAGTTGTGTGTTGCCTCAGTTGTTGCTAGTGTTTTGTCGCAGCGTGTGAAAGAACTACATTATGTCTAGAAAACGTCTGAGTAGTGTTGAAATACAAGCAATTTTGAATGAAAAAGAGGAATTAGGAGATACAGCGTCTGATGACGACGAAGAGATTGATGGTGTTATTTCTGGAGGTAGTGAATCAACTGAAGATTCTGATGAAGACATTGGAGATTTACTGAGTACTATGCATTTCAGGGAGGAAATAGGTGACGGCAAAGCAGCGAAACCTATTATAATCCTAGACTATAATGCAACAAAATCAGGTGTAGACACTATGAACAAGTTAGTCAGAACCTAAACTACAAAATGTATGACAAGAAGATGGCCCATGGTGATTTTTCTATAATATTTTGGATATTAGTGCCCTGAATGCTTTCATAATTTGGTTGGACTTAAATCCTGACTGGAATAAAAAAACCAACTACAAAAGAAAATAATTTCTTCTGGAACCGGGAACAAGTCCAGTACAGAAGTCAGCGCAACAAAGTTTCTCTGCCTCATCCTCCTCCTCCTTCAGCACAAGTGGATACGGGGGTAAAACGTGGATGGTGCTACCTGTGCGAAAGTTCAGTGGATAGAAAACATCCAGAAACGTGCAAAAGATGTTTTTCCTTTGTCTGTAAACACCATTCAGACATTCTTTGTTCTAAATGTAAAGAGATTTTTTGTTTCACATGTAAGGATCTATAAGATCAAGTGTTGGGACAAGATCTTTAAGTGCTTATATATCTACTTCACCTGGTTTCAATCACTAATGTATGCTTTTGTGTTAGTTCATTAAAATAAATTAAATATTGTCAATGTATCCCGTGATAATTACTTGGGGTCATATTGACCCCAACGGTACTCAATGTAACAAAAAAATTCTGGTAGTAGGAGGGTTAATAAGAAATACGTACGATACGTGGTAGATTGACTATTTTTACTTGCCGTGAAGATTATAACAACAACCAATAGCGAATAAAGTTCATTTCACAGCACAGCATCATACATTTCTACACGTCTTGGGAGCAATTCTTTAGAAATGATAGCATCATTGGCAGCGTGCTCTATCGACTTCAGCCGCGGTGGAGTAGCCGAGCGGTCTAAAGCGTCTCGCTGCGGAGCGCGCGGTTGCTCGCCGTGTAGGTTCGATTCCTCCCTGGTGTGTGTGTTTGTCCTTAGGTTAGTTTACCTAGGTTTAAGTAGTTTGTAAGCTACGGGCTGATGACCACGCAGTTTGGTCCGATAGATTTACAAACAAACTATCGACTTCAGACATATAGTCCAGCCAGCGGTGGTCACAACCATACTAACGCGTAAACCAATTGTCGAATTGTGCATGGAAATCAGTAAAGCAGAAAAGTAAGAAAAATGAACACAATATTGTGGTTCGCTGCCACGCATGTTTCATTTGTTCCGTTTCTATACTCATTAGATTATTTCTAATTAGTACCACTTGTTTATACCATTTTGTGGCAAAATAAATTCAAACTAACTAGAGTATATTTTAATTTTTGATACCAGCGAAATTACTGATAACCATTCGTCAAGTACACTGACGTACTCTCTGCAGAGTAACATACGATAGCTTCTTTTCTATCAATTTAACTAGCACAGGATATGTTTCGAGGTATATATATATATATATATATATATATATATATATATATATATATATATATATATATATATATATATATTGACGCTTTTCTGCTAGAAACAGCATGAATATGCTGGAAATTCGGTTGCATTTGTATTGCGTAACCAACATTTCGCCTCATTACTTTTACATATTTACATATTAATGACGGACAGAGCCAGCTTATTGGCTTAGCGAATAATCCGATAATCACCTCTTCACTCTCACTGTCGAAACTCGTGAACTGCAGGCAGTCATTTACTCTCGATCGAGAAAGATTTCATTATCGTCTGTCACTATGTACTCTTCAGATGCTTATGAAAAGTGGTGATATCAAAACATGCGGACAGGGAGACGGAAGCAGCACTCACCATCAAATAACATCGTGAGCGATATAACGACACTCTAAAGTGCTAGGTAGCAATCAATAAACGAACAACTTTTACGAACTTCGGTTTGAAGCACGTTATAGTTTCAACGCCCACTAATTTCATGGTTCTAAGTGAAATGTCGGTAATGTACGAAGGTGGTACGTTCAAGATTAGCCAATGGCACTTTACACAAATTTGTAGAGTAGTCCATACTTGCCACTTGTACTCGTCCTTTTGCCCGTTACACGTACACGTACATTCACGACATGGTAACAAGTTTCGCAAAACTCGCATGGATACGACAACCAAACGACAGATGTTTTCATCGATTTTCTAAGTGCAATTTTGAAAGCAATGACTACCGTTTCGCCAAATTTCCATATCAACAGGTGTTGGACAATCACTCAAGAAACAGGCATAAACGCATTACGTGACAACCTTCTCCGATCTACCTCTCTTGAGCACAAATAAAGTGCTTTACTACTGATGTTATGGCTGTTACACCTGGAAATTGGGTGTGGAAAAACGGAGAACACATTTCGAAACAGAGTAATGCTACAGATATTTTTAGCGACTGTGTTTCATACACATCTATACGCTTCTATGCCTTCTTTTCGCCACCTACAGAGTGTGGACAAACTAATACGAACATCTAACACCGACACAATATTTATTACTAAGAAGAAGGCCCGCCATTCCCTTTAGAAGAGCTTCTACTTTCTAACAGAACTTTATTAATTCTTGTACCATATCATCCGTCAATTACTTTACGGGTATTGGATTTATTTATTTATTTATTCAAGCCTTGAGTTGGTACTCATCCTATCCCTTCTGTCTCTGTCCATCTCCTTTTCCTAAAAAAAGTATTATATTTATCAGAGAATATATACGAATTAAGGCTATCTTGCATAATGTACAAAATTGTAAGTACAACATCCAAACAAAGAAAGGTAGTAATAAAAATGCAAATGATATGTAACATTTATTTAATTCATAACTTTACTATAAACAATATTTCTCGTTATTTGTCCAGGATCTAATATGAATAATTTTTTTCGGTGAGGCTATCCCAGAGCATTGTGTTAGAAACATGGGCATACCAAATCTTCTCCACAGTACTGAAGATTGTCCTGTGGTTTATTAATCGTAATAGAAAATGCAAATCTCACTGGAAACTGTATTCTCTTGAAGTTAAAAGGAAGGACTCTCCTGCCCCCCTCCCCACCCGATATATTAGGTCCTGTTTTGCAATTTAATATTCAAATTAAATATCTTTTATTTAACGTTTTGTAAGTTGTTTTAGAAATCCTCGCCTAGGCCGTCCAAAAGTTGTAAGTTTTCACCCCACCCCCCCAACCTTCCCCCGAAATTTCAGTCTGCTACCTTCAACTTTCCAGGAATTTCCCTAAGGTGACTGGAATAAATGTTGCATGATGTGACAGGATTTTAGCCACTGCATTATATATCATCTGATATTTATTGAATTATATGTTGTATAATTGTATAATTTTGCAGTTGTCTATTCATTTGTATAAGTCCTGTATGTCGGTAAAATCCGTTTCGAACAGAGTTAATTGCAAAGAAGTAATAGATTAAAACCTGAGGCGTGATAGGGCGGTTTTCCATGAACATAGCTTTTATTGTCCTTATATCTCATGAACAACGTTTCGTACTGTGACAAAATTTCTAATGTACATTCATCTGTATGTGTGTATACTATCTGTGAAATTTCCTGCGACTACAGTATGTAGTTTAGAAATTATAAACTGCAACGTTGTACTGAATGCCGTAGTTTTGCTCAGCGGAAAAGTAGTAAGCGAGAAACTTTTTTCCTTTCAGTATTTTGATGTGGTTGTCAGCGAGAAAATGTTTAATAAAGGTTTGAAATTATGTTTAAAGTTTGTTGCAAGTGGCTAAGTACTATCATTCTCATATAGTGTATTTATAAAGTCTCGTCGCATTATGCGGCAGTTTCGTGCAACTCATATTGCTTACGACTTAGTTTTTCGCGCATCTCATTGTTTATGACGTCATATCTCGTAAACTATGTGTTGTACGTGATTATTACATTTACGGCGATCGCCCTCATGGATTGCAGCTTACGTGTACAAAATTTCATAAAGATTGGAACAAAACTGTAGATTTGTATTCAACACGTACACACAAACATACAGCTACACTTATTTATATTTTAGAAACTAATATTTCAATTAGCAAACATTTTTTTTAACACAATATTAACACGAAACTTTCAACAGTCACACGAAATAAGAAGACATCATACAGACTGAGGCCAACATGCTGATCTCTTCGACCCAAATTGCTGCGCCGGCACCCTATAGACGTCATGGGTCTAAAAGTAAAATTGTTAATTTTATTATTTTCTTTATAATTTTTACGTTGTTTCTCCCCGTAAGAACCTTCCTTGTGCTTTAACATAAATGTTAAAAAAATTTGTCGAATTGGTCGAACCTTTCTCCACTCTTACGCCTAGTAACACATTTGGATATTCATTTTTATTTATATAAATATGGGAGACAGGCAACTTCCTACGGGTGTATCACAGGTGATGTGAACTGCCAAATTCTGTATATGCATTGATATAACACTGGTTTGCCGCAGCTCGTTGCTCACATATTTAACAGAGGATTGTCCTACGTTATTCTGTAATATTACTTCGAGTAGAAGTTTTTCGACTACACTATCTGAAACTGAGAGATAAAGTTGATTAACTGTAAACTGTCATAATATGACATTGAGACACCGTCCCTCTAACCGAGCTACAGTTAAGGAGAGTCAACAGGACCTTGCCTATAAAGCACTCGGTAGGGATGTGCCGCCCAATTCTGATGCTGATTTCGGCTATTTAACCCGTCTATTCAGGATACCGTACATTATCTATGGGATCCAAGTCACGTTTTCACACGGAAATCTGGGTAGAGTAGGATGGGACAGTGTTGAAAAAAAAGACAACACTTTCATCCATCGTGATAATGTTGTCAGTTGTCATATGGATCGATTGAATACACATCATATACATGTATATTGATTTAGTTTTTGTGATTTTTTTTTCTGTCACTGATTACGACAGACCTTCAATCACTGACTTTTTAATTTTACGATAGGTTCGGAATGACTGTTAATTCTCTAGACATGAAATGTGCCTCTGGTGCCTCTCAATCTTGAATAAAATTCGAGCACATTGTTTTGTGGCCACGTTTGGTCCACCTCTTCAGTACAGACGTTGAATAGTCCCCCGCAAAACATAAGCATCTTCAGCTACATTGCACGCCATACTGCTAACATTGCAAAGCAAAATACGATTGTAACTTTTTGCCACGACCTTAAATTTATTCACGTTTGTACAAACTCCACTTGAAACACAAATGTCTGTGATCGCTACTACGGACGCGTATGCACACACTATATTAGCCGCGTATCTTCCCACTGCGGTTTTCACGCTAGAGTGTGTGCCACGACTGAACGGTGAGATCAAGGCGACGAAGCACCGCCGACATTCAGACTGTTTAATGTTCCCGGCGCGCGCCAGTGGTCGTAGCAACACGTTGGAGCTACATTTCAGCTGCTGCAGCAGAAACATCTGGCATCTCCGTCTATATTTCACAGAAGGGTCACTTAAAAAGAATTTTTTCATCTTTTGTTCCATATATAAGACGTTTCTATAATTTCTCGGTCATTGATAAAAATATATAAGTAATTTATAACAATGACTAACGCAAAGTAACTTTTTTCGTATGTTCTACATCGAGTTTTACAGACCTGTAGCAATAGAGAACTACAGAGGCATATTCTGTTACTGACGTTTGTAACTAACTGGAATTACTGGACATGATCCGGATAGCGCAGCAACCAAGAAGTTTTGTGAAATGTAAAACAACGTAATAAATTACAATGTCACAGAAATGAATCACATTAGTTTGAGCTACTATTTGCTGTACAGTATTACAGTCTTACATAACTGCAAGTTACATTTTCATTGATTCTGTGAGACGAAACGTAAGGCCAATCCACCTCAAAGAAACACAAAATGTGTTATAATGTAAGTACAAATGTTGTTTTGTATCTGACGATCGTGACAAAGACCGCCATAACAGGTAATCACAATAAATACTAATTTAAAATAATGAGAATTTAGTTCTATGATGTACTCCGTTATTAACAGGTTAGATATTATTCAGAACCTTTAAATAGCCAATCTCGAGACCTCAAAAGGTAAATGAAACACTTTAGAGAAAGAGTCAAGGTGAATATTTTCTCAAAGCAGTAACACTGAATGCAGGGATAGGTCTACATCTATACACATAGCCGGCAATCCACCGTAAGGTCCGTGGCGGAGTGTACACTGTACCACTACTATGCATTTTGTTTACTATTCCACTCCCAAATATAACGAGGAAAAAAAAACAACGCCTATATGTCGCCGTATGAGCCCTAATTTCTCTTATTTTGTCTTTGTGATCACTACGCCAAATGTAAATAGGCGACAGGAAGATCATACTAAACTCAGCTTAAAATTCCGGCCTTCTAAATTTCCCCAATAGAATTTACTCCAGCAATCCACATTTGAGTTCCCGCAGCATTTCCGTGACATTCGCGCATTGGTCGAACCTACCAGTAACGAACCTGGCTGCTCGCCTCTGAACTGCTTGAATGACTTCCATTAAACTGATCTGCTCCTCGTCCCAAACACTTGATCAATACTCAAGACGTGGTCGTACAAGCGTTTTATACGCGATCTCCTTCCCAGATGAAGTACATCTTCTCAAAATTCTCCCAATAAACCAAAGTCGGCTGTCCGCCTTATTCACAACTGTCTTTACATGTTTGTTCCATTTCATATCGCTCTGAAATGTTACGCTTAGATATTTGAACGACGCGATTGCATCAAGAAGTTCACTACTAATGCTGTATTCGAACATTATGAGATTGTTTTTCCTAGTCATACGCATCACCTTAAATTTTTCTACATTGAGAGCTAGCAGCCATTCTTCGCACCAACTAGAAATTTTGTTTAAGTCATCATGTATACTATTACAATCAATTAAAGACGATACCCTCCCATACACCACAGCATTATCGGCAAACATTCCAATGCAATGGCGTATAACATTAGGTATCCATTATAAATTTCTTAAACAATATTTCAATTCCAGGAGCTTTTCAGTGAAAACGTAACCAGGAAGTCACTCGTCACCAGAATTTTCACCAATCTGTCTATGTTTTTTCAAGAAAACATCAACGACCCGTTCTCTATGATTTCAAGCATTGTCGTCCGTCAGTACCAAGTATTGGGCCACGGCACTACCGCACGAGGTGTCCAGACATCGTCATGATATGCTTGATGTTTCTTTGTATTTTCTACATATACATCTACATGGACACTCTGCAAGACACATTGAAGTGCATGGCAGGGGGGGCAACTAACCATTTTTATGTTGTGTTGACTGATAGAGTTTATCTAAGATGACTACCGTATTTTTAATATTTTTAGTTATACCGACTCCTGTTTGTCTCAAATAGATGTATTTTATTTGATGCATCTTACCATTCAGTTTTAACATCTTTTTATCTATGAAGATGGTCTATTGACCGAAACTGGTTGATATATAAGGTTTTAATAAACAGACGATGGTTTTAAAATGCATTTTATGAAATATAATAAGTATTTACAAGCGAAGATGACGTTGGCTTCAATTACTTCACCGCAGATGCGGTCATACGTTCGACCTCGTTCGAGAATCCGTAATGGTGAGTGTAAGAGGGCATGTACGATAGGGGCTCTTCAGCCATAGGAGGCGAGTTCTGGGAATTTGAGACGGATGGAAGGGGAGCACGGGTAGCCAAGCGGTTAAGGCGGCCACTGGCCCGAAGCGTGAGACCCGGGTTCAATTTCCGGCCCGGCTCACATTTTCGCTTGTCGCCATTATTTCATTTCAATCCCCTACATCAGCCACTGTCAATCCTTTTCTTCATAATACTACTTCCTTCCTCTCCTTTATCAATATTTGCAATCGAAATATGGCTGCGAAGCGAGTGTGGTGTCTGTTCCTTAGGACATGTGGCCAAACCGACATGATGCACTACTACAGGACTTTTGTCAATGACGATGCTCAATCGTCAATGCAAACCTTGGACCGCCCGATCGGCGATGGTGTTCGGTAAGCCGCTGTTGCTCTGGAGTACCTAAGCTACGGCATGAAAACATAAATTACCCGAACGTCAGTAACTTCTGATCCCATGTATGACAGTAAAAGTGCGTATCTGTACACGATATACCGGTGTACAGCAAAGAAAATGCAAATTCTGATTTTTCCAAAATCTATTGATTGTGTAGAAAAAATCTGAACCAAGTGTCTCTTTGTATTCAATATAGAACGCCCATGCAAAATTAGATCGAAATCAGTGACTCACATATCACACCCACCTAGTTAGTGGTATTCTGGTCACAGAACTGAAGAGAGACGACACGTTAAACATTGATCTTCTTTCACCCGGAATATTGAGACTACTCAGAAAATTTTCAGTTATTATCAATATTGCCAGGGGCAAAATAAGCCAAGCTTGTAACTCCTCTTCGTTAACCTATCTTCAGTGGCATACGAATATGCATATCTTTATGGAGATTCAGTCGCGTCATATCATTTCTTGGCACTGAAGTATAAAATTATCTTTCTCATTGTTTCTTAAAGACGATTCTGTTAGACTTATTATCATTACGAAGTCGCGTATCTGCTTCTGAGTGCGCTTTGCAATGCAAAGTCTGCTCTTTTTATCTCTGTCGGACCTTAATAAAGTTCGATTTTGGCCATGTCTCCGTGTCTTGTCTTATTAAAGTTCCTTCCTCCTTTTAAAGCGAATTCCAATATATTGGAAGAGCTATAGTGAATTATAAATTTAATATTGTCGTACACTTAATCTACCTCAGCGTATGTAACTGAACTAGAGGTTGCTGAACTATAGTTTTAAGACATATCTGTAACATACAAATACATTGTTTGTGCCTACATTTCACTCTGTAATGAAACGTATACAAGAAAAACGAATATTGTTTGTATGTGGTGGTACTCATCAGTCTCCCACTATGCGTTATGGAGGTTGAGGGTTGATAACGATAACGGGGTGAATGACATGGGGATTGAATACACAAACTTGCAGGATTTTGTATGAAAGGATAACTTTCAACATCGAAGTTATCCACCGCTTTTTCAATATCAACACTCAAACAACATACCGCACAATGGGAGGCTGATAACTGCAACTGCATCGCTTGCGATGTGTAGTTCTGGCTGCACAAACAGCCTAATTTCCATATGTGTTGGTGCCAATATTTCACTCTGCAGACACACTGCAGACCAATAGTGACAACAGTAATCAGTCTCTCATTGTGCACTGTGATAGTTGAGGCTTGAAAAAGGCGAGGGAGATGGGTGGAAGAAATGTGGATTGAAATTTATGCACTTATTTACAATTATACATGTGTATATCAATATGTTTCTCTGCAGCACATCCATACAACGCACAGGAATAGTCTTACCCCAGAGTTGTAGTCCAAAGTCCCCCATTACACCATATCAGTTCCATGTCGATAGCTGTAAAGTGTGGAAGATATGCCGGCGGAAGTTTGTCAGCTTATACAAGATTCGACTCATGAACAGCGACGACTATTTATGTAGCAATGAGCTTACATAGAGAGGAACGTAATGCACATTTTTCAGTAGTGATTTGTAACGAGACTCGTACTAATAATGAATAAAAGTGCAGATGAAAATAAAATTATTATTAATACATGTCCTTTATGCAAAAAAGAACCGTTAAAACCCTGTGAAGCAGCTATTTGTAGCCACTCTAATTATAGTGACCATATCACAAAACTTCTCAATGTAGTTTACTCTCAGCCAGGCTCGTGTGACCAGGAATCTTTTTTACTAACCTTACTATCAGCAACTACATATTTATCCTTCGATTTTCGGTATGCAAGTCATGTAGTTAGTCTAGAACGTTCTAACGTGTAACATTCCATACTCCGATTCCTAGAATATTATTCCCTCGTTGGTTATTTCGTCTTTGTATCACTGTCGTCTCGTCCTTGGCAGTCTCCTGTCGAAGATGTTAATTTTGGATTTACCAGAATTATTTGTTGCTGAAGAACTCATCACATGATTATTCCAATTATAGACTACTTGTTATTTGGATACAAAGAAATGTAAATTTCCTGCAGTGCAACTCACTGTCTCCTGACGAGGTTTATGGTTGCTAATTAATACCTCAGCCTTTAACTCCAGTTTCACAGTCAAAGGATAAAAGAATGCCTCGGTCCTCTACTCTTTTGTCAAAGACGTCCTCAGAACAGTGAAAATTGGAGGGGGGGTGGGGGATTTGTTATACTGGCAGCTGCTGCTGAAAACTTTTGTATAATACTTTGAAGTGGCTATATTCGAACACGGCACCCCGATTATTTCTATTACAAGCGGAAAACGTTTCCTGTAGATCACAGTTCATAACTACCTGTAATTCCACAGTAACATGAGTAATTACGAAGGGAAACTGAACACATACATTCTTGGCATGGCGTTACTTGCTGAGGCTGATGTAATTTATTCCAGTTACACGAGAAAGCAGGTTTAGCGAAGAGTGCTTCATAATATTTATTTCCCATTTCGACAGACCTATGATATCTCAGAACCTGAAATGCTGCCATCAAACCAGATTATTTATTACAATGAACCCTTGCTAAGGGGCGTAGCGTTTCTAATAACCAAATCGTTTTAAGTTCAAAATTTGAACAAATCCACTGCTTAAATTTTGTGCTATCAGCAACGACAGCTGGTGTACACCGGCACAAAAAGACACGCTCATTCTGCCACTGGCCTCATGAAAGGGTCGTGGGGAGCTACAGTGAACAATAACTGTAGAGGAAGACAGATTGTATTACATCCAGCATCTAACTGGGGACTTAGGATGCAAGTGTTGCTGCTGGACGAAGCCATCAGCTCTGGAGGGGAGTTTGTAGCATACTGCTACATACCAGTCTTACGGCTTGTGACTCAAAAAGATATAATCGTGTAATTTATTTGGTATTTTTTTAACTGAACTACTTTAATGCAGAAGTACTGGTGTGAGAAGTCTTATTGTTATTACAGAAAGAAAAATTCATTACATTTCTTACGATCTTAATTTCACACGAAGATGATGATACGTTTTAAAACACAAATTTCAAAACTCAATTTCATCAAACATAACGTAGTACCAAAATTTTCCGAGTTTACTTTATATCAGTAGGAATAAAAAAGACGACAATATTTCTTGTTTCTTACTCAGCGTACTATCATTTGAGTAACATGGCGAAAGACGTGATGAAGACTAAGGAGAATGGTAGTACTCAAAAGGCTAAGCAACACTTCAAATTCACCTCTGAAAGGTTCTGAAATATTTCAGTAAACTTCGCGTTGTTCTCAGTAAGGTTTTCAGGGTACCAACAATCTGTTCATGGCTGTAAAAGTGATATACTCTTACAATGGTATGCATCTCTCCTGTGTAACGGAAACACATTTCTTAGTAAAAAACATAAATTATGCCGTACTCTGTTGTTGCATCGTCAGTCACATAACGTATTATGAAACGTTACGTAGTTGATAGATCAGTATCTCCATTTTCTATCGCATTTTACGCAAATTTAATCATTATTACATTTAAAAATGGATTTTCATCCAAATCTCATAACAGTATTTATTGATTTTTCTAAAACAATTAATTATAATTGCAAATGTTTAATCACTTAACTACTGTCATAGTGAAACCGATTCTTGTGCCTGCATCCTATATAGTTATAGTGGTGTTATTAGGTAGCGTATAACGGTTAACATATAGTCGTACACAATACACTCCTGGACTGTGGGAAAATCGTAACAGAGGAAACGATATTCGTTTGAGATACGGTACTACAGAAGAAAATTACGTGCCTCGATAACGAATGAGGAGGCTCATTATAGAGAAAAAAAAGAGGAAATGAAAAACGAAAACATGAACAAGTGCCAAGATGACTCGACATGTTTTAAGAGATTGATACAACGTCCAAAGCACAATAGAGTAAAAATTTTGTTCAAATGCAATTTTGGAATACATTAAGTAAACTGTTAATGCAGCATGGTGCTATAGTCTTATAAGTATATATACATTTATCAATATATTCACATAAAGTCGACTGTGATTTGTCGGACATGGTGGCCACCCAGGAGTAGATGCGTCATCTAACGCATCATGCTACGGAATGGGGGGCTGGACCTGCCGGAGGCTCGAGTCCTCCCTCGGGTATGGGTGTGTGATGCCCTTAGTGTGAGTTGGCTAAGTACTTTGTAAGCCTAGTGACTGATAACCATAGCAGTTGGTCCAATAGGTTTACAAACATTTTAACAATGGACCTAGTAGTCTATCGGTAAATCGCTCAATGCACCAACACAGAAACTCACGACGGGCCACACACTCAATTAATTTTTCAAATGACGTTGTCCATATCAATTTTCAGCTTCCCCACGCCTGTTTACACATTGTTGTGCATGATACGTACCATGTAGCTCCCACCCACGAAACCGCAATAAAGAACTGTATTTGGAAGCAGATCCTATTATGTAGATGCCTTTGGAGAAAATCAGTACTTATCCAGACAATTACATCTTTAGGGGAAGGGAACTAGAAACTAATTTATATACATAGTTTTGGCCATTAAAGATACTCAACCAAAGTTTGTGATGTGAAAGTATGATACGTTTTTATTTGTTTCCAAATAATCAATGTGACGATAGAAAATTGCGTAATACATGTGCTGTTTTCTGTTCCTGGAGACGAAGGAGGTTAAAAAATTTTAATTGTTTGTAAATATATGGAACTACTCTGCTTATCAGTCACTATGCTTACCAACTACCTAAAGTGACTTATACTAAGGACAAGAAATACAGCCATGCCCAAGGGAGAACTCGAACCTCCGAAGGTTAGCAACGGCCCGCTCCACAGCTAGGTGCCTTGTAACGCTCGGCCACTCCACCGCGGCGACTAAGGAGTCACTGATCAACTACGGGGTCATCAGTCCCTAAACTTGCAAACTACGTATAAACTAGCTTATGTAAGACAGCACTTGCGAAACTCCAATCGCCAACATTCTCCTCTGAATACGAAAATATATTGTTGACTCCCACTTACATAGGTAGAAAAGATCATCAGAATAAAATACGTGAAATCAGAGCTCGAACGGAGAAATTCAGGTGTTCTTTCTTCCCGCACGCTATTCGAGAATGGAATGGGAGATAAAAAGTATAAAGGTGCCAGGCACTTAAATGTGATTTGCAGAGTATCCCATGCAGATGTAGCACAAACATCCGAAAGAGGGGGGGGGGGATTAGAAACCCCCGACGGGTAATTGCCGAGCGCATCGGAGAATAGCACCTCAAAACGCTCGGCCACTCCGCCGCGGCATTAAGTACAGTGCGCGAGTATACTCGCAGCTGCTGAACCCTGTTGCCAGAAACGTTGCAGCGCCTCCAGTGGTGGGTAACGTCGTAAATGGTAAATCGCTAAGGATTGTCACTCGTGACCATTTAATGCGGATGCGGTTGCCGATGTTTCTTCAGGACTGACATCCCAGGATTACATGCCTCACTCAGCAAATAACGTGTGTCACGGTTCATTGAGTTATCTGTTATTATGATTTCAATGGATTCTTTCAAAACACAATCCCAGTAACGTATTCGCAACAACTTGTGTCTCGTCGTATAATATCCTGCATGCCTCTGAGAGACTGTTCAGCCTCCGCGGATTTTTCAGTTTGCATCAGTCGTGTATGGCGGTGATGTTCAATGCATCTGTCACTGGCGGTACGAATAATATGGCTAATATGTTTTCCCGCACTCACGTGGTATTTTGTAAACGCCAGGCTTCCTTAGTCATAAGATGATTTAGTTGGACAGCGGAAATATTGTGTACAGATGTCAGTATGATTTTATAAACGCCAGCTTCATTCATCTAACAGAAACTTTCTATTTTTTAAACCAATATTTAGCTTTCATTGTTGAGTCACAGTTATTGTACGTGCGTGAGAAAGCTTTTGATAGAACCCAATCAAAAATTAATTCAACCTTACCTGCAAATGTAATATCCATTGTTTGGTTATTGATTGCTTCTAGTCGATGGGTATATCAGTATAAATACTATTCCTAACCATAATTTTAGAGTTACTTATCGGGCCAGGAAAGACACGAATATAGTCAACAGACGTGTCAGGAGATGAAAACTATCTGTTATTTGATTTCTCATTTCATTATATTTCTGCGAATTAGTGTTCCTTTTTCTTTTTGCAATAGCTTTTCACGTCGAATTTCTAAAGTAGTTAAGCCCACGCTTGCTTCTGACGACAATAAAGAAACGTAATGATGTGTCGAACTCACCAAAATTGAGGTCGGCTTCGTTATGTTACAGAACATTACCCTAAAACAACTCGGCCAATGGCCACCAAATTAATGTTTAGATCTATCCTGCATTTTACATGGTTACAGTGCTTTCTGTAAGTTTATATGACGGTATCGCACTGTATGTTTCTAGTTCAGTAATGGCATTTAAGTACTTCGGTCTTATTGCCTCTGCTAATTATTGGACACTACAACAGCAAAATGTATGTCATGAAAACGCTTCGCAAATTAAACTTGTCAAATTTGCATCACAGCCGTACGACTATGTCACACGATTGCGTCGTTTAAAGCTGCCTTAACGTGGCGTTATTTATGTGTCTGTCAGAAAAAGAGGTATTATTCTGCGCGAGAGATACTGAATCAGTAGAGACAATCCACAGGTCACTGGTAAATAACAATCGGAGCGCATGTGGCGAATGAATTATAAAAGAAAGAGAATACGCGTACATCTGATTTCTGACACAGCGAAAGTTTTTATGAAAAATGTGACGAAAAATTCTAATTTCCGGTGTATTATTAGTGTTCTATCAAAGCGCAAACAGTAGCACAATTTGATAAATATATATCATTTGTTCAATCTGCTTTATTTGCGATAATCTAATGGCTCAATTTATTTATCTGTCGTTGGACGATTAGGTAGCACTTAACTCCAAAACGTATTTAACAGATATATGGCGTCAGATAGTCCAAGAATTAAGACTCAAGATATGATATTATTATAGTTTTGTGAAGACACATATTATTGTTATTGCAGCAGAAACAGTTATATGCATATATGCACAGTTGTTAAGATTTATACAAACCTTGTGATGTAAACAAGATAACAAAATACATAAACAGGATATAATTCTGTGGTTATAACTGGATTACTAACTCAACGGCAGAATATTTCCCAACTTTCGTTTCACATATCCACAAGGTGATGCGTGTTAACAAATTATTTCCTTTTCCTGTGTGTTAGAGCTGAAACAGTACACTCGAGGATTCACAGATATGGGTTACCGTTCAGTATATTAAATTCTGCATACAATCGTGTGCAATATCCTTTAACATTGTGGATTATGAAAGAAGTGAAAATATCAAATGAAAATGAGGAAGCTAGCGATCACCGAGCCAGCACAATGGTTTTGGTCATAGCGGCAGACTGTTGTCTTATAAGTTGCTTTTCAATTTCTGAGTACTCAGACACTTGAATTTTCGGAAATATTTTTGATATACAAGTAATTGTTATAACTTGAACACGAGTATGTGATTGCATGCTGAAGTTCAGTCTTCCTATACGACAGCACACATCGGCTTGGACAGAGGATACAGGGAAGTTGTAACGACACTGAATTAAGAGTGACTACTGACGCAGCGCGTGATTCTAAAATTCTACTAGAACACATATATAAATATATATAAAACTTTCGATTCTTCTCGGCAACATGAAGTAGTTCGACAGCTCGTAGGGTGTAACCTGCAAGTAATCATTGTGAAAGAATTGTATGGTAGTAGATTTAACTACAGATGTAACACCCGACTAATTCAGTTTAACTGTCTAGCTACAATAGGTATGACGACAGCATGAGATGTAGGTTATCTTCTCATCATATCTGCAAAACACTACCATAATAAAGGACCTGTAACAGTGAAACGAAAAGGATTAGAAGAATACAAAGAAGCGCTGTTGTTATTGTACTATCGATATACAAGGGAGAGTCACGGAAAAGATACCTGGGTTGGGGCTGCAAAAGTTACATCAACGGCGTTTGTCGTTGCGGCAAGATATACGAACGCAGTTTCCATTGCCAACGCTCTTCTTTTAATTTTAAATAATTGATGTTTTAACAGAGACATCGAGGTGTTCTTTCACATCGCGTACTATTTGAGAATGGAATGGTAGACAGTATGGAGGTGGCGGGATGAACTCTCTGGCAGACAGATGTGATTTGCAGAGTACCTCACGTGAATTTAGATTTAGGTGACACTCAAGATGGAATGTTGGTGTTTACAACCAGCGCCTGCAGTACTCAACACGCTGTGGTATCGTACAGTCTGATAACAAAACAACTAAAGTTAAACATTCTGCAGATTAAAATAATTGTGTGCCGGAACCTAGATGCGAACCTGGGACAAATTTAACCTGCCAGACAAATTTCATATCAGCACCCACTACACTGCAGAGTGAAAAATTCATTCTGGAAACACCTCTTAGGCTGTGGTTAAGCCATGTTTCCACCATATCCTTTGTTCCAGGAGTGCTAGTCTTGCATGGTTCGCAGGAGAACGTCCGTGAAGTTTTGGAAAGTAGGAGGCGAGGATCTTGTGGAAGTGAATTTGTGAGGACGGACATTGAAGCGTGCTGGAATAGTTCAGTCAGTAGAGCGCTTGCCGTGAAAGGCAATGGCCCCAAGTTCGTATCCGGGTTCCGGCAAACAATTTTAATCTTCCAGAAAGTTCCATATCAGCGCACACTAGGCTGCAGAGTGAAAATTTCATTCTGGAAACTTAAAATAACTGCTAGGATAACATTTATTACAGCGGAGAACGGAGATGGAGAGGTAGAGTGTGTCGCACACTTGATAAAATAAAAACGGGTGCCAGATATATGACGTACACATTACCGTAAACGCCATATCATTGAATGAAATTACGTTGGAGTTACATCAATGAAACAGATGTATAGTAATGTGTGGCTATCCTTCTGTTAAATGTCCTGGCGTATTAAAATTGCGTGCCAGACCGGTGTTCGAACACAGGACCTTAGCGTTTCGTCGTCGAGAGCTGTAGCGATGGAGCTACCTATGCACATCCAAGTGCGCGTCGTGAAACATGTTTAATCTCACTAGAAGATTCAAAATATGGCCCAGGGTGAAAGTTCTATTCATCCATTATATTCAGTAAATTCTTTGCTCGAGTATATGACTTAGAGAAACTCTGCCAATAGAGTTGCACAGCCTACTAACCATCTCACATTATTGTATGATTGTTTACATATTAGCTGCCGAAAAAGTCGATCTAGGATGAAGTAAAAATTCACAAATTGTCCTTGTTTCAATTATCTTTCCACGATCTATATGAGAGTAATAGTAGACTTGAGTGGGATCGTGTCTTCACGAGTAGAAAGTTCGAATTATTGCACGTGACTGAAAATGTCATGTCAAGCTCATAGTCTTTATGAAATGTTCTCAATAAAATACAAAATACATCACCTACTGTAACATCCACGACTTAAAGAAGATAACTAATGTATACTAATGAGAACAGGCAATTAATACAGTAGTGTCATATGTTACTGGTAAGTAACACAGCAAAGTTGTATATTAAATTTCAATTGAGATGTACTTACCAACATTCTTAGATAATCCTCAGAAACATTTTTGATGCCACATAGTCCACGATGTTAATTCTAATGTTGTATAACCGCTTATATGTGGAATTTCTATTCAACGTATATGAATACCTCGCACGCAGTTAAAGCAATTATTAATCCATATTCCCTTGGTGCGGCACCTAGTGTGCGATGTGTGTGGCGCACAGGGGCGCCAAGTGTGCTAGTGCACCACAAGACACGCCGACTGTCACCACCTGAAACTGTCACCGCCTATTAATTTACGAAAATATATGTTAAAACGGCATAATTCGTATGGGGGAATTATCAGTGATTACTCAAATGTATATGATATACAAGGAAAAAAAGGAATATTTCACTGCACAGGAATAATGGACCACAGTTTCGTTTCGTCGCATATCCCTTCCTTACAGACCACCTCCTGTCGACTGTCCTCTTTTTTGCCATTTCTGCCGACGTCAGGAAGCTATCAGCTGCAGTAGAATAGTAAAGCTAATTCTAATGCTGTAGTGCCGCGGTGGAGTAGCCGAGCGGTCTAAGGCGCCCCGCTGCATAGCGCGCGGTTGCTCGGCGTCGGAGGTTCGAGTCCTCCCTAGGGCATGGGCATGTGTGTGTTGTCCTTAGGTTAGTTTACCTAGGTTTAAGTAGTTTGTATGCTACGGAATGATGACCACGCAGTTTGTTCGGATAGATTTGCAGACAGCTTATTATAACGCTGTAGTACAGTGTTGTGCTTCTTGAAACGAATGAGTACAGAATATGATAGGAAAATTTCTGCAATACGAGTTCAAAACATCATGTTCTTTTTGTATGCAATCTATAACGTAGTAATAGACGGGTGTAGAGCGAAGCCCTAATGTGGACGGACAGCGCCGAATCTATATTACGTCAATATGTCCTCACGCTTGTCTTCACTTAGAGGTCGCATTTGCCTACCTGTAATCACACGTGAAGGAACCCAATATTCGTAGGTCTGTTTCTAATGCAATTAGCTTTACTTTCCGGCATTGCCCGTGTGTAACTATTCTTTCTTGCCTAACTACTTCGCTCTTTATCAATCGCTTTTTTCCGCTGTCTACCTCATAGTTTTCATGCAGGTCAATACTGACTGCGTGGTCATTAGTCCGTAGCTTACAAACTACTTAAACCTAGGTAAACTAACCTAAGGACAAACACACACACCCATGCCCCAGGGAGGACTCGAACCTCCACGCGCTCCGCAACGAGACGCTTTAGACCGCTCGGGTTCTACACCGCGGCGCACACTTCTGTAACTATTTCATATGTACATTGGAGGCCCTGTAACTGCTTGGTTGCAATTGTTATATCCGCATGCGGAAGTACGCCCAGAAAACTACTATAGTACATTCGCGGAGACGACACAGTATAGTTAATCATTCACAATCACATTCTATTAACGTCACAGGGGTATACAAGCGCGGAATCGTACAGTACAGGCTGTTGTCACGTTGGCATCAACCGTTATTACTGTCCTAGAACTATGTGCTGATGGAAGTCATACAAGTACGGAAATGTAAGCAATATTAACATCATTTAACACTGGTTTAATTGCTAATGCGTTTTCTCCGCCACTTCTTTTTTGGTATCATTTCTGTTTCCTCCAGTGCAAAACATTAAAATATCAAGAACAAAACTGCACAACATGATGGCATTCTCAGTTCTTCTAAGATCAGCGTTAATGAATTTTAATGTGTATAAGTAGAATGTGATTTACATCCAACAATGATGTCATAAATTGTTTGTAAAACAGCACGTTCACTAGGGTTAGTGGATCCTTCCTTTATCGAGTGCTTCGTGAACATAAAGACAATCACACCTTAAAATCACCAAAGGAAGACAATGCTCGCGAGAAAATCATTCAGAATGATGACGGCTTCGACAGAAACGCCATAAGAGGCGCGCCAATTTTACGTTTGCAGTGATATATACCTACCAATGATAAAAACCTTGTTCCCGTTTACGAAGATCATGAAATCCCTGACTTCTGAAGAACGACTTGGTACTATTTATTGAAAGGCATACATTTTAGCTACGTCGGTCGTGAATGTAAAAGTATGCCGATAGACAAAGAAGACATAATTTTGTGGAGAGGACGTTATTTATGGACAATAAAATCTGTACGAAAGGAAGGTAGGAGTGGACGAAACCGGACAAACTCTGGCCATACGCGGAATAAAATCTGAAGAAATAATTCGGTATGATCAACTAATGAAGCCTTACTGTATTGTTTACCTACAGAAAACAAAGCGCCACCTGGGAAAGGAAAACGACCAATAATTACACATATTAGGAGCTAGAGACGTTTTGTGGACGAGTGTTTGCGGACTTCAGAGTCGAAAAAGATTGGTGACTACTATAACTGTGTTATTTTAGTTGATAATCCATCACACCATTCCCGAAAACTGGAAAATTTTCGAACACAGGCTCCAGTAAGCAGAACATTATAGACAAGACTTGGTCCGAAAGAATTTCGTTTAAGAAGGATATATTGAAGCAAGAACTCCTGGATATCGTCCAGGAAAATCAACCACCTTATAATGCTTATTTTGTAGTCGCTATGTCAAGTTCAGCCAACAAAACCATTGTAAACTGAAATTTATTCAACTTGTAATTACACGAAATAAAAATTATCTGGCAACAAGCAACAAAACCTTCAAACTGAATGAAGTGAATGTGCTTCTCGCTGAAGCATTCGCAGGGAGCAGGGAGCAGAAAAAGTGAGTACTTGATTGTGTCCATAACAACAGACTTTATTCTCGTATTTGTTCAAATGTTTGGTAAGCTTACGCGAGTTAACGGCGGGTTCATCAGTCCCTGAATTTACAAACTACTTATGAACTACCATATACTAAAGACAGCACAAACATCCATGCCCGAGAGGCGGATTCAATCCTCCGACGGGGAACGGCCTGGTGCATCGGAGCATAGTGCCACAATCCGCTCGGCTATTCCGCCACGTCTGTCGTATTTGTTCTACATTTCCCGAAGTGTTAAGCTTTAAGCATGCATAAGCGCTCTGCTGTCGAGGCATCTCGCCTTTCGTTTGCACCCCCTGCTGAACAAGAGGTCAGGCCACATGCTACTCTACTGCGAGACAGTTCAGCTTGTGTAATTGTTTATCAGCACGGACTCGATTCGGCGAATGAAGTATAGTTGCATGGTGATATACTACAGTAGTCTTTAAGGAAGGAGTCAAACTTAGGATTTCTCGTCCAGTCTGTATCGTAGCCATTAAAGGCCGAGCATAGGTTCCATTTTTTTCTATTATTTCGTCAGGATGGAAAAGGAGATCGCACTTTGCCTTTGAATATAACCATGCTGGCGTAATCGTGTAAAATTCAGGCAAATCACGGAATACGTAAACTTGTGTGCCTGGATGCCAATTTGAACGGACGTCTTCACAAGTACGAGTCGAGTGGTGATGAAGGTGATGACCACTGCGACACCTCACTGTGTTGTGTGCTTGGATTACAGTGAATTTCTTTTATGGGTTTGTACAAATAAGATACACTTATTCCGTTATTTACTAAATTTGCAGAATCAAATCGTTTGTTTAAAGACAGTCATTGGTTGATAAAGGCACGTTTAAAGAAGTCTTCTACGGTGTATAAAGCAGCTGAGAGATTCTTAAAAGGTAAGTTTTGTTTAAATAATTCTGTCAGAAATGTGAGGAAGCAACAGCATCAGTCCTCATAGCGCCTCCGCACAAAAAGTTTAGGTACAAGAACATATTCTGACTCTTTTTAACACAAATCATGATAAATCCTTTTACCTGCTCCCTCACTGTTACGTAGTTCACACATATATCATCCGTTATTCACTTGAATTGTCGACACATTTCTATGGCCCATTGTCCCCTATTTCACCTATTGGCACTGTCTCCAGATTGTCTCTCTCACCCCGCCAATCTGTTCATCCCTTTCTCCAAACTTCTTACCACTGTCTTCGCCTCTTATATCGTCTGCATACAATCGTCTGTGCCCCAAATGTTTTCTCTTAAGGTAGCATTGTCTCTAACTTTCTTGCAAACCGTAGAGCGAGAAAAAGAAACACGTGCATCAAGTAAATGAATAAAAGGCGACATTGTTGTCTTGTTACTGTTATAAAGGAACCAGAGTCCAAAGATTAAGTATAGTCTACAATTAATAATCTTCCTCGGTCCTCTTTCACTTTTCGTACCATCCTACTATCACCATTCATTTATATTTTTACTGTCACGGTCTCTCTCTCCAACAATGCTTCTTTCGTTTGAATAACTCTCTCACCGGTCACGGAATCCTCTCTCTTTCATCGACAGTTTCTATTCTCCTTATTCAGCATAGAAAATCGCGAATATGTCAACATGCCAAAGTTTTTGGTGTGTGGTACGGTATCATGACTGCGACAGGTGTTTTGACACATTTCTGTCAGAGTTGTTTTAAACAGACACATGTTTTTCTAATTTGTGTTTTACAGGAACATTTTTCAGATGGTTCCCTCAGGTCACTTTTAAAATACAGTAGGTGTCAAAGCTCTACTAATTACAAACGGTGCATAAGCTTAAATTGTTCTAATAAGAATGAAGAAAGACTTCGACAGGTGCTTTGATACGAATTTGTCTAACAACGTGTATCGAAATAAGGGAAAACCTGAATCTGGATGGTCGGATACTGATTTGAGCCGCAGTCCTCCCATATGAGAGTCAATTGTAGGTACGAGGTAGGGATTTTAAATAATGGCAACTATTTATTCGCAACTGATACAAATGATATTGTCGTTTATAGTACTCTCCAGCGTTGTGTAGAACCAGTTGCATGCGATGTGTAAGGCGTCGTATACCGTTAGCAGATCTTATTACGTTGCTGGTGCGAATGGAGTGATTTACTGCCTGTCAAATCTTTGACACGGTTCTGAAGCGAATGCCACGAAGTGGTTCCTTCATCTTCGGAAACTAATCACTCACAAGGACCTAAGTCTGGGGAGTACGGTGGGTGGTGCAGTAATTGCTAGTCGCGTTGACCGAACAGAGAAGCCACAGCTTGCGTTGCATGAACCAGAGCTTCGTGGTTCAAAATAATGGCTGAGTTGCGCAGAAAGTGTTGCAGCTTCTTTCGCAAACCTGGTCCCAGGTGATTGTCCAAAAACTGAGAATATACTGAGCATTGACGGTCTGCCGTGGAACGTAATGCGTTACGTTAGACCGTTCGCTCGAAGGTGACTGTGTTTCCTTCGATTTTGCGCACGCCGGTGATGTGGGAGTGGCTAGTCCATTTTCTCGGATGTTGGTAGGTATGCGAACAACGTATGATATCAACGACAATGGTAGATTCGATTGCACAGTGTCTCCAGATCAGTATTGCCACTATTTAAATTCCAACTCTCGTATTAAAGAGTCGATCCTTTATATGATTTTATATACAGGGTATGTTGGATATAAAAATAATTTCTCATTTATATGTTAGTACGATGTCGAATATCATTATTCACCGAACTGTTTTTTTAATATAGAATTTTAGGTCTTTCCAAACGGTCGCCAAAACTATTTCGACAAACCGTATGGGCTCGCTCACAGTACAAGAAACCAATAATTCCAGAACGCAATGTGATATTGCTCTGCTCTCACTTTTAAATAAAATTTAAATATCTCCTCAGCATTTCGTGTTATACAATACATTTACAAGTACGTAAAGTATACGCCATTTGGTTTTACGTCTGCAAATTCTTTGAAAATACGTTGCAATACTTTCCGTAATTTGATGATTTATGGGATTGATCGTGACTGTAAGGAAAAACGAAAATCAAATTATGATTTCAAAAAGAAATGTTCAAATGCTTGTAAAACTATGGATCTTAACTCCTTTGGTTATAGTCTCTAGGATTACAAACTACTTAAATTAATTTAAACTAATCAGAGAACAACACTCACACACTCATCGAATCATAATTATTGTATTCTGCTACGAGCTCTATGACTAAAGGCCTACTGTTGCTTTTCCTAAAACGTTTATTCGCATGTGCTTCTGAATATCTTCCAGGAAACTTTTAGAGAGCTTATCCTTAACTAATCTCAAATAATTATGTGTTACAAAACGTTTCCGTCATTATCTCGTATCCTCTTAACCGCTAATAAACTCTTGTTACACGGCTAAGAAGGGAACGAAAAATTGTTCCCCGCCTACCCCCAATTCGCAACACAACTAAAGAGAATATTACCGTCAGATTATCAGTTACATTAGTTACAATGGGACATCAGTACTACTCTGTTTCCGTCACATGTTTCTTAGGTTAATATTCTCTAGGCTTACAAACTACAGACACTATGTTAAACTAATCTGAGAACAACACTCACACACCCAATCAGTCCTGATAATTTGATTTACATGTTCTATTCTGCTACGAGATCCATGACTAAATGTCTACTGTTGTTTTTTGTAAAAGTTTATTCGCAAGTGCTTCCGGATCCAAAAATCTTTAACGATGTCTTTCAAACGAGAATTATTTAATTGAATATAAACTATGAATAACGAATGTAATATCAATAATAAATTGTTTTGAGTATTATGTGAATGTACAAATTAGGTAGAGGTTCCTTAAATCATTGTTAGATTATTACGAAATATCAGATGGACCTAGGATAAAGAACTGTGACTTTTTAAAGCAGATTTCCCTCTGATAATGTACATAAGCTAGTGTTTATAACGTGAGAAATCAGATGACACCTCACAGTTACCTACGCAGCACAGTTTATTTGGTTGTAATTGTTAGTAGTATACTTCACAAAGGAAGCGTGTTGTGACGTCTTTCGCCACATTGAGGCTAACTTCCCTATGTACCCGAATAGATTTTTTCACGATGCGATTTGTATCGCGAGTTTCTGAGTAAGATTCTTGAAAACAATAAAGAAAAAATGTGACGGAAACAGAGTAGTAGTGATGTTCGTTTGTAAGTAACTTAACTGATATTCTGACGGTAATATTCTCTTTTATTTTTGTTGCGAAGCTGAGGCAGGCGGCGAATAATTTTTCGTTCCCTTCTTTGCCGAGTAACAAAAGTTTATAAGATAATGACGGAAACGTTTTGTCACACGTAATTAATTGAGATTAGTTAAGGATAAGCTGCCTAAAAGTTCCCTGGAAGAAATTCAGAATTACTCTCTTATCTTTTAGGTAAGAGAGCTGTGTCCAGAAGAAAATTTAGACGGTAGCTATCTCAGTTTACTTTTGTCGAAACTGTTATAATAGGACACACAATTCCTCTCTAGACGACAGTCTTTGTTACTTTGGGGGCTGGGATCTTTAATTCAGATTATATTTAATTAGGCGTGAGTCGAGGCAGCATGCGTACAACTAACGAAGCAATTTAAAACGCCCTGCCTTTGTTGTGACGGCTGGATGCTCTCGGCCGCGCGTCGTTGCGTCCTGTAACGGCGTTTTAAGCCCGACACTCACCCGGAAAGCGACTCCCGGGACCCGCGAGGGTCTGTGCCGATCAGCGCGTAAAACTAATTACGCTGACGACGCAGCAAGCTAAAATAACACACACACTCGTATACTTTACTGCTGCTACAGTCCGGTTCTTTGAAGTGCGGATTACATTACGCACATCATTAATCAGTGCGAATAACAACTAACATATAATGCAAATCACTTACATGTAAATTTTATTATTACAGTAGAAAAGATAGTGATCCACTAACCGGGAAAGAAAAATTCATGATAAGAATTTAGTTTACAAATTTAATTGTCGCAGTTAGCCATTGATACACGGTATCGCTAAAATGTATTTGGTAGACATAATAAATTTATAATTTAAGGGTAAATATGAATGAAGGAACTTCGTTACGACTTCTTACACGGATATTACTCATCTACACTTTGCACTGATAAAAATTATAAATGAACCAGCTACATACGCTCAAAAATGTGTTATTCAAACTAGACGGAACAAAAACGATAATTAACTTGAATCCGTGTTGCTCGTGGCTTAATACTTGGCTGCATAGCGTTTTGTGCTTAGTACTGCTGCACAACAGGATGGAACAGAAGTCACGAGTTCGACCAACCGCTCCTGACGAAAATAGTTCCTTGGCTGACACATTTCTTTGTAGAAAACTTCCTCGTTGGGGCTGTTTTGTTAGCAGGTCTTCTCAGCAATGTTCTATGTGGTGTAAGTGTTGACTTTCGGTTGGCCATTCGAATCCCTTTATGTTGTGCTGCTTTAGAATTATCTTCACACGCCTTATTTGCTCTTTGGATCGTTGTCATGCTATAATTACGAAGCTTACTTCGTCTTCTTCGCTGCAGCATATTCTGTGTTAACATTTGAACACGTGTCATAGTATATGCCATGGATTTAAAGGTGAGTACTATACACCTTTTTGAGAACGGAGCAGTAATATGTAACTTCGTCCTCCTTGTTTAATCATGGGTACTCGTTAGTTTCTGCTATTCTTATCATATTTTTGCTGGCTAACGTACTGCATTCCTCCCAAAGGGAAGATATACTTTTATTCATCACTGTACAGAACTTTTTACTAGTCTTAAGTGATTCGTGACGTATACTCCTTAGCAAACTTATTTCCGCATTCATCTGAGGTTTCGGAGGTCACCAGAAATTGAGCTCTGAAGCTGATAAACGACATATAACTGTCGAAAACATAAACCTTAATCCCCGCGATTAGTCTACAGCTCGTCACTTATTGTCAGCGACAATTTTTATTACCATCAGCCATAAACTGCATTCAATTAATCCTGTTACAGGTTTTAATTGCTTTCAAGGACCGAGAAAAAGTTGCTTTGATTTCTAGATTTCTAGTGCTTCCCTTTTTTCTAAAATCTACCAGAGTCAGTTATTATTTGTTTTGATATGACTAACACATTTATAATGAAGGATTGAGTATTATCTTCACACAGGACATTTTAAATATACTGAATTTTCGTTACGTTAAGGCATTGTTCTGAGTAAATAAAATAACAGTATTTCTTAGATAAGATAGCTGCAATCCCACCGTTCTACATAATAATCAAAAACACTTTTGGCCGCTAAAACCATTCTAATCTACAGTCAACCAACAGTTCATGTAACCGCAGGGATATCAAGCGGACTTCTTTCCGGACAACCGGTTTGTTTTGAATCTTCCTGTAGATACCGTGGCCACGAATACGCTAATTCACTTACAGTATAGTTCTAATCGATACTCTATACAGACGTTGTATCACCATTAGTAATTTAAACCTTACATAATGGTACTGACCTCTATTACAGCATAATTAGTCTAATAAACATAGGTTCTCGAAAACGAGACTCTTGTTACGAATGTGCGATTCAAAACCGCCATTTCCTTCCGCAAGAAATATTGTCATACTCTGAACGCAGTTTAAAGCGTATTCATGGAATGAATAACTGAAGTTCACTCAAATTTGAACCTTTGATCTGTGATTCATTATTCAGAAATGTTACAGACATAAAACAAGATACCAACATAATGTTATGTGAGTGTAGTCAACATCACCATGTAAGTTTTCAGACGGAATCGGAGAGAACAGTCCATACTTTCGGGTTCACACCTAAGGAACTTATATTTATCATTTCTGTCGTTTTAACTACATTAATTATAGATGTGAAATCCGCAGGACATCCATATATGCGACTGAATATCAACAGCAATGAACTACACGTGCTTTTCAAGAATAACGAGATGATACAAGTCTTTCTGAAATAATTCATAACTCTCTTCGAAGGCAAGTATCAAATTGAAATGCACAGCACATCTATACATACAACTGAATATCAAGAGCAGTGAACTATACGTTCTTGGCAAGAGTAACGAGATAACACCAGAGATTCTGAAATTTTTTGTAACTATCTTCGAAGGCAAGTGTGGTAGTATATTGGAATGTGAAAATGAAACAGGATACATTGTAGTTTTTTCAAAAGTTTCAAATGTTTGTACAGCTTATGGGACTTAACTACGGGGTCATGAGTCCCTAAACTTACAAAGTAGCTAAGACTAAGGACTGCACAAATATCCATGCCCGAGGGGTATTCGAACCCCCGACCGCAGTGGCCGTGCAGACCGTGACTGGAGCGCCTCAGTCCCCTCGGCCACCGCGACCGGCTACATTACAGTTAACGCTTACCAGTGCACAGTGAATTTTGTCCAAACACTTTTTCAATTGTTCTTAGGTTCTACCATGGATCTAATAAGTTTGGAAGTATATTTAAAGTAAATTCGTAGGAACGAAGGATTTATTTTACAGTTACGTCAGTGGTGGCTCGGTATT
The DNA here is from genome assembly GCA_026315105.1 of Locusta migratoria. Classification (NCBI taxonomy): domain Eukaryota; kingdom Metazoa; phylum Arthropoda; class Insecta; order Orthoptera; family Acrididae; genus Locusta; species Locusta migratoria. Next base: position 341,256,852 of record CM048746.1, read on the forward strand.
CTTGATAGGAGATACATTTCGCAAATGTTTAAGCTGAATTCTTTTATCCATTTCAGTATTGTATATTAAGTACCATTTAATCTGTATAGGCATGTCCAAAGCACTTTGAAGATATCAATCGTGATGAAAGTAATGATGTCCATACATTTCGTCTAATTGTAGCTCAAATGTTAAACTGCGATCAATGAGAGTAGCATAAAAAACTATAGTTCGCTGATGTTATCTTGTTCCCTACGTTTATGTCTATTACTCTTACAACCAAAATACGATAAAGATATTAATTAAAGTACAGGCAGTTCAGAGAAGTGCTTCGATGACCGAATGAAGGAAGCAAGTACCTGGAGAAAAAACATAATGAATGTAACTGACGGGTAGTTCCTCCTTTAAAACACTGCGTTACGAGATTTATTAAACTATTGAAATAAGCTATTTTCATCCAAACACAGATTAATCGTGTTGTATTGTAAATTACGCTTTTGAATAACATAATATGGCCACAGGTTTCTTGTGTGTTAATGAGTACATCTACCTTAAAACAGGGAAACTTCCATACAAAAACTCTCACGTCACTACTAGAGAACTTATGTAATCTCATAAGGGGACCGATCATCTCGTAGTTTAGTCCCCTAAAACCTTCCACATAAATAACAATAATGTTACAATTATACATAAACTATGTTTGAAAGTGAGAGTAGTCCGACAATTTTACTTTAAATGAACAGTGAAACAAATGAATGTTTAGTTGTTCTACATTTCGATCTAATTTTTGACAGCCAATGAATGCATATTCTGAATTTATAGACCTCTTGTTTCCAATATAGTTGGAGTACAACTTTTGTAGTACATGTACAGATGGTTGTAAAGCTTATGGGACGTTACTGCGGGGTCATCAATCCCTAAACTTACATACTACTTATTAACTAGCATACACTAAAGACGGCGCAAATATCCATGGCCGAGGGGGGATTCGAACGCACGACGGGGAACGGCCTCTCACATCGTAGCAATCGTAGCATAGCCCCCCCCCCCCCCCCACACACACACCGCTCGGCCGCTCCGCCGCGGCTCTTTTGTAGGTATTGGATATATTTTCAAGTAAACGTTCATAACTGTATGGAAGAAAAGATGCTGTTTATTATCTTCTGATTCGTCATTCGTTGAAAACATTTTCCGCTCTTGTAAAATTGCGTTTTCAGTATCTCCATCTACTGTACATAATACATACGTCATATAATGGAAGACGTTGTGGAACGTATCTGCACTTCTTAACTTCATCGCTAAAGCAAGAAGTAGAAGTTCATTATCTTTAGTAAATTGATATACGTTACAATAGTTTTATAACACTTATACCAGTGTATAATTCCACTGTCAATCACATAAACAGAAAACATCATTAACAGGGAATCAAGCAAGGAAAGAACGCTAAACATTACGAAACTAAGAACTCGAAAGAAATAGTTTATGTTGCATCGTTAAGAGCTGTTGAACAGTTTGTTTTTCGTTGGTTAGGAATGTCTTTCAAACTTTAATTCTACTAACTGTCAAAAATAACTCAGAATGAAATGCAGTACAATTACAGAAACGACGTTATATACTCAAAGTAATATTAAAAAGTGTAAAAGTATACTAGTATTTAAGAGTGCTGTATTGGTTCTAGTTGAACAATCCATCGTGAAATATACAGATGACCAGAAAGAAATTACATATACTACTGCAAGCCTTCTGGACCACATGGGTAATACTATTAAGAACTTCCTACTCCAACCATCAAATTCAGGTCCTTCGATTGTGAAACGGAATGCATGGTAAAGTTTGTATGAAATGGAGACTAACCTAATTACATTCAATTGTCTTTACTGCATAGTTATAAGGGACTCTCTATTGGCAGTGTCATATTGTGATAATCATATATTGTAAGACACATTGGACTATATGAACCATAACAGACAAGCCTAAAATCAAAGTGGTTCCAAAAATGAAAGACAAACTACTAAAAAGCTTAAGGTGCACAGGTTGATTATATATTCACATTAAAAAAATTCAAAAACTTGTAGACGGTCGAGAGAACATAATATTTTGATAAGGAAACAATGTTCGAAATGTTATGAGCACTTGAGCTTTGCTACTTTAAAACAAATCTTTTTGTTGTAACTGATTGTTTTCTCTATTTTCGATTGATGTATTTAGGATCAACACAAAAATAATGTAACCAATAAAAGTATGAGGCAAACTGCATATCTCAGAGGTTTGAGCACCCCTTCATGTCTTGAATAATATACTTCTTTGACCATGGTTACTCGTCATTGTTTCCTGTGTTGTTCATTACTACGTCCTCAAAAATAGTGAAGGAAAGAGCGTGCAATAGAAGAAATCTCTTTCACAACCTCAATGGAGTATTGTATGTCACTTTCGGACATAGGTTTGTTCGGAGATAATATTATTTACTCACTCTCTTCTACCGTTTCTCAATATTTATAATGGTCATACCCAAATAACACTAATAGAAGTTGACATGAATGTAGCAAGGCTAACGTGAACTGTAAAAATTAGCAGTTTGCCTATGTTTTTACGGCTCACCTTCCACAGCTGACTTTCGTAGAAATTCTATATCTCAATAATTCCAGTGGATGAAAGATCAGCTGTTTGGAGAGGCATTAAATAAAAATGGTGGTAAGCTATTTCGTAACAGAGCTACGGATTTTATTGCTTTCCCTTATTCACTTACCGCAGAGAAAGAAAGCACCACGACGCAGTAGCAGCGGCCTTGCTGTGATGTGGCGGGTTTCGCGCGCCGGGTTGCGGCGCTGAGGCGCCTGTTCGCCTGGGAGGTAGGCCGGCCCGTGCTGCACTGGCGGCCGTCCGAGCGCGACTGCCGGTGGCGGCTGGCTGGCTGCGTGAGTCCAGGCGCAGGTGGCAGCCGGCGCCTGCGCCTCCCGCTGTCTCCGTCCGCCTCGCCTGCCACCGCCACGTGCACCAGGTGTGCCTATCACGAAACCGACGGCCGCGGTGGCGCATGCGCTCTCCGCTAACCTTTGTCTCGCATACAGGGTGATTCTGCCACCGCTACATTCTTCATTTTCTGCAACTATGGTATGCACCTCGCATCTTTTTTGGAAAATGCTTGTTTCACTAATATATTAGCACATATATTCAAACCCGTTTCTATACAATATTTACTTCAATGCTGTCTGGTGTTTTCCATTATAATATGGAGTTTAGCTAGGTTGGTAAAGAAGGCAGACGAGGTGTTGCGGAGACGTCTTACGTGTGTGGCGCGATGTGTAGCGCCTTTGAAATTATAATTAAAAAAACACTATAGTGAAGAGTACTTAAATTTTAACTGAAAATTTCTGCATTGGGATTGATTGTATTAAATCCTGATATTCTCTTCACCGCAATATACCGGGTGATCAAAAAGTGCCGCGGTGGCGTTGCAGAGGCGCCTCGATGCGGAGCGCGCGGTTGCTCGCCGTCGGAGGTTCGAGTCCTCCCTGGGGCATGGGTGTCTATGTTCGTCTTTAGGTTAGTTTAACTTAGTTTAAGTAGTTTGTAAGCTAGGGACTGATGACCTCGCAGTTTGGTCCTATAGATTTACAAACATTTGAACGTTTGATTTGATCAAAAAGTCAATATAAATTCGAAAACTTGATAAATCACGGAATTATGTAGATATAGAGGTAAATATTGGCACTCATGCTTGAAATGACATAGGGTTTTATTAGAAACACATATACCTTTATCGGGCCTTTTTTCTTCGAGGAAGTGCGAGATTTTTGTTATGTAACTGCTACCGTGACGGGTGAGAGATACGCCGATATGTTACAGAATCGCATCATCCCCAGCCTGGCTGGTAAGCACCTGCTGGAACGTACGATTTTTATGCAGGATGTCGCGCCACTCCATATTGCTAGACACGGGAAAGATCTCTAGCGCGCGTCGTTTGGTGATGATCGTGTGCTCAGCCGCCACTTTCGTCATGCTTGGCCTCCCAGGTCCCCAAAATCAGGCCGTGCGATTATTGGCTTTGGGGTTACAGTGATGTTGATAACATTATTCCTCGTCTACAGCTATTGTTGAGTAATGATGGTGAACATATTCAGCATTTCCCGTAAAGAACATCATCTTTGCTTCGCCTTAATTTGTTATACTAATTATTGCTTTTCTGGTCAATGAAGCGCCATATGCCTGACATTTTTGTACTTTTTTTTTGTTCTAATAAACCCCATGTCATTCCAAGCATGTTTGTCAATTTTTACTTCTCTGTCTACATTATTTCGTGATTTATTAAGTTTTCAAATTGTACTATTGTTTTTCACACCCTGTAGATAGCATAAGTAAAAAATATTGAATGCTATTCTTTATCGTAAAATATTAAGGAATATGCTGACGAAACTTTATACTGAAAAATTAAAGTTTTCACTAATCACTGTATAGTCTATAAAATACCTTAAGCGTGAGAATGGTATATCACTTGACTTATTGCTGCTGGTAAACCTTCCGAGCAGTATGACCGTTGTCTATAAAAGTCTTCTGTTCCTGTCGTTTCGTCCAAGACTGCGTTGGACATCCTTAGAATCACAGCATCTGAAACAAGCTTTCCAGAAAAATGGCTACTTAGGGAAAGAGGTTAATAAAATTTTTCGACCAAACAACCGAAGCCCGAAGAACAAGGACGAGACACAAAAATGGAAGAATGTTCCATAGACCTACTTAAGTAAATTACATTAAAGTCTAAGTCACGAACGTTTATACCAACTCCGTCCATGATCTCACTCCAAACCGAGAAAACGTTAAAATTATAATTTTATTTCAATTCCTGCCTTTGAACCATGAATAACAATTTATTTCAAACAGCTACAAAATGGCCAGAATAAGGTCAAGAACAAGAAAAGACAAGAAAGATTAGAGATTATACAGTTGTATACATAATGCCCTAACAAAGAGCTGTGATTACATTTATGATGACATTTAAATTTCATTGTTTTAAAAAAGTTCATTCAAGTCCTTGGTTATAACTCTATCTTTAACATCACTGTGATTACGTTTATGTTAGAATGCAATACGGCATCACTGAATATTAATTTCATTTCACCTGGTGAAGCTACATATGTTCTACTCTGGGGATGTGGATTCCGTGTGTTCTTTGTTTCTACATAAGTTATCTGTATCACGTCTGGTCCAAAAAAGGTCCCAACAGACCGTAAAAATATGGAATAGAATAATAAATCTGGAATGACTACTTCCAAAATGGTCATCTCGGTTCTGAAACAGATAAAATGGGGTGTAAATTTCCATTTTCGAACCGTTTACCTTGTTCCGCTTAGCATGTAAATGCGTTTATTGCTGTGCTATTTAACTTGCAAGCATGACGTTCAAGTCTGTAATCTGACTTGCGCAGTGGTACAGACAGAACTGGAATTAATTGGTAAAATACCTTGAAATGTCCTGCACCACGACAATGTATCCATTAGAGGCTGAGACGTTGTGGAGAGGGATTGTTGAACTGGTGCCGTATGGATAGCCTTACTGGAATTGCACCTAGTGTTATGAATTGGCATAATAATGGATGACACTCCCACTCTCGGAACACAAACCTGCCAGCACTTCATTTAAGAATGGTTTACTACCCTGCTATACCTTTGTCAGCTTACCTAAGGCCACATTTCAATATGATAGTGCGTGAACATAACCGAATGCATTATTCAAGACATCCTCGCCATGCATTTGCCAGTGCTTCCTCTTTTATCACAATATCACAGATGTGGACGCAGTGAAGTACACTGTCAAAAGATTTTCGGAAATCTAGAAAAAAAACGGAATATATTTGACATCCCTTGTCCATAGCACTCATTGCATAATGTGAGTAAAGAACGAGAACTATACTTTCTAAGCCCGCGTTGAGGTAGTTCATAATACTTGAGGAAAGGATAAGTTCTAAAATCCTGCTGTAAACCGACGTCAGTGATATTGGACTGAAATTTTGCCGATCGTTCCTATTGCCTTTCTTGAATATTGGAGTGATCTGTGCAATTTTCCAGTCTTTATTTATGGATCTTTCACTGAGCGGCCGGTTGTATATGTATGCGACTATTGCATCGGCGAACTCTGTGAAATGAATGTAATTGGTATACAGTAGGGATTGGAAGACTTTCTTTAGTTAATCGTTTTACGTTGATTTAATACTCCTAAATACTTCTAAATTACGCCAGATGACAGCTGCTCTTTATAGGAATTGTGGAGTATTTTCTTCATCTTCTTTAGTGAAGGAAAGATGTGTAAAGCAGTTATTCTGTAGCTGAACTGTCCTTCGCAGCATCGTCATTGCTATCGCGTAGTGATTTGTTTTGCCACTAGTATACATTACTCAGTGCTTACGGTCTATTCATCGATACACCTCAGAAGTAGAATGATGGACGAACTTCGCCAAAAAGAGGCTACGTCGGTGTTTAAGTTCTTACTGTTATGAATAAGAGAGAGAAGAAAAACGGACAACCGAATTTTACTATACCGTTTTACAGGAGTTGTACTAGAAAGCTAATTCGAACAACATATACACAGCACAAATAAAGGCGATAAAGGCAAAATTAATCAGTATTAAGCACCGAAACTGGAGGGGATACAAATAAAATGTAAAACGAAATCCGCAGTGCAGTCTGAGACAACCTCCTGTATCATTTAATCAAACACCAAACCAACCGAAGATTTTCTTTTACAGACGAACTAGCAGCAAAAAACGGAGACACCCTTACGCGTCAGAATGACATAGTAGGAGAAATATACAGGCAGTACACCAGCCTGTACTCCGCACGAACGACCGATGACGCACTGCTTGCTGAACTGCTACTAGTTGTGGAGCCATGAATCAAAATGTTTCAAATGTTTGTATAGCTTATGGGACTTAACTACGGGGTCATCAGTCCCTAAACTTACAAACTACTTATCAACTAGCTTATTCTAAGGACGGCACAAATATCCATGCCCGAGGGGGATTCGAACCCCCGACCGAAGTGACCGTGCAGACCGTGAGTGAAGCGCCTCAGTCCCCTCGGCCACCGGCCAGCGATCCATGAATCACTCAAGACGATAATCGAGAGTTTTTAACAGATTTTAGCGTTGACGACACTTTCGAGTTAATTGTCAATTCACCGTCCAATAAAGACCCAGGATCGGAAGGCATCACACAAGCGTTTTATACGCGTTTCTGGAATATCATTGGTACAATTTTTACTGTCGTTTTAAATGAAGTAATCAAGGGAGCTACAATCTCTCTTGACATGAAGGAGGGCACAATAGTTCTCGTTCCGAAACGTCGAGGAAGGAAATGCTTCCACAATCTGCGACTCGTTACCCTGCTTAACATTGATTATAAGACCGTTGCTCGAGCTGTCAACACCAGAATGACTCCAATGATTAAAAAAATTGTTAGACCTCATCAGACCTGCACTCCAGGCAGATCCCCTATGTCAGCAGTTTCAGAAATCAGGGACATTTTATCCATCGCCGCAGTTACCAACCTGAAATGTGCGTTGTGTTTTGTAGATTTTAATAAAGCCTTCGACCACGTTAGCCATTCGTACGAATAATGGCAAAAGTGGGATTTGACGATGGGCCACGGACAGTTATTAAGAAAAACATCACAGCGATTTCTGCGAGAGTACAGATTAATGGACAACTATCGCTACCGATTTTTATGCAGCAAGGTGTAACTCAAGGCAGTCCGTTTTCAACGCTTTTGTTTGTTTCATCCCTGGAGCCTTTGTTACGATCACTTGATGCTTCGTTATCAGGCCTGTCTATGTCAGATGTAATGCTTAAAGTTCGTGCTTATGTAGATGACGTAGACGTAATGATACGACATGAAGAGGAGATTACCATCATGAAACGTGTCGCCGAAAAATACAGTGCTGCATCCGGGGACAAGTTAAGTAACAAAAAGAGTAAATTGCTGAACATCAGGGGATTCGACAATACAACGGTATCTTAGGCACAAATTGTGGAATCACACAAAATGATAGGCATCAAATTAGAGAGAAGCCCTCTTAAAATGGTGGCACATAACTGGAGAGTGGTGATGCAAAAAAATGCGAGGTGTCCAACTTGAATGTAGTTGGAAATGGCGATTAACATCATTGAAAAAGTCTGGATAGTGAACACTGATGTGTTCTCAAAGGCATATTACGTATCAAAGTTCTTCCCATTTCCGCAAATGTAAGGCAACAACATAATGAGGACAGCAAATAGGTACATCTGGGAAAGAAGTCTCTTTAAAGTGTCATACCTCAGTGAAGCAAAACGAAGACGCAATGGAGAGCTAGATCTCGTCAACATCAAGAGAGAGGCAATGACGAGTTCGTTAAGTGGACGATAAGCATGATAGACGACAGCCAGGATAACACTACGAAAGCGCTCTTTGCGACACTGCGTCCGGATAGCATGCTTCCCCCTATAGACGCCGGATGGATAAAGTATATACTTTGGAATACGTCAGAGATTTCTTCCTGCAAGTCAGCTACACGGACGTCAGTATTATTAGAAGAAGACCTTAAACAACACGACATTTACAACGAGAGTGGGAAAAGACAGAAAAACCAAAGAACATCGAATTCAAGTATCCTGCCACGACCAAGACGAAAGTGTGGGCTGATATTACCTTAAAAATGCTCAATTCCCACGTAACAGCCACATGTTACAGGGTGGTAAACTACACCGTCGCCACCAATGACAGACTTCACGCCATAGGGAAGAGTGACAAGGACCTGTGCCTCCAGTGTGGACCGGTCGACACCTTAGTACACTTTTTTTACTTCTGGTGGCCATGTACAGAACTGGCGGTGAGCCAGGAAACAACTAGCACTGCTGGCAAGGAGCTCCGAAGAAAACTTCAAGCCGGACTCCTACTGCGGCCATACGCCAAGTTTTACCCTATCACAAAATACAATACCGTTATGTGGCTGTTAGGTAACTATGTTAACTACGTGGTTCACATCAGAGGAGAAGAAGACTTCTGCAGTTTTATGAGCTACATGCACATAGCATACTGCACCATTAAAAGGAACACTAACAGCAAAAAAACTATTTGGAAAAATGTTAGACATAGTCTTTGAAGAAAAAAAAAAAAATAAAAGAAAAGAAAAAAAAGGAATAGGATAACCGATTCGTAAAAGAACACGAAATTACTTTATGTTCACGAGGAAAAGTGTTTCACTGCTTTCGGTTTAAATTACTCTAATGAAGAAATATATTCAGTTACACTTCTATATTAAGGTGAACAGCATTCAAGAATGTATTTTATTTTGTTTAACTCTGCTGGTAAGCAGAGTACATACAATTATTTATTTAGGTATAAATAAAAAATATAGTAATAACACAAAATGACCACTGCCAAAAGACAGGTGGCAGTATGAAGACATCGTCGAGTAATGGTTCGCGAGTCAAAAGATGACAAAATTATTTTAAAACAAATAAAGTAACTGGTAGAGACATAAAGCCAAGAAACAACTCCGGCTTTATCTGCCAAATAATTTCATCAAAAAGACGAATTCGGAAGCCGTTAACGATTTGTTATCTTCATACAAAGAAACTGTCTTAGGCAGTCATTTTGAAAAGAAGGGAAAAAAGAAAAGGTCAAAAACAAATAAAAGAGAGAAATTGGGATACTTTCATTTGAAACAAAGAATGTAGGGTTTTTCTGGTTTTTAATGGTTTTTTATTTTTACTCCTGGTTGCTATAGATGAAATTGTCCAAATTTTATTAAAAAAATGAAAGAAAGAAAGAAAAAGTTGCTTTATATATATAGTAACTGCGGACTGTGAGCGGTAGTGGTCGGCTTGCCTGACCTGCCCCACTCCTGTCCCTGTACAGAAGTAGCGTCTTGTAAGAAAAAAAAAAAAATGGTTCGTGGACTAATTTCTGAAGATATTTTTCGGAAAATGCGTTCAGTAAGATTGCCAGCGATGTTTCATTCTTGCTTCCGGTTTTAAAAATGTATTTTTTCCATCGTATTGAGAGTAAGTTAAAGTCGCCACCTGTTAAAATTGTGTGCTTTGGGAAGTACTTTCGAAATTTGGTCCAAGCTTTCTTTAAAAAATTTTCCTATCGAATCGTCTAAGTCAGGGGGTTGGTAAAACGAAGCAATTATTACTGTATTCCGATTGTAAGGTATAACCTCTACGCATACAAACTCAAAGAAACTATACTCACTACAAGTAAAGCGTTTGTGACAGAATTTAATACGCTACCACCTTATTGAATCTAGCCATTCTGAATAGCATTTGTCCAATAAAAAAATTTCCGCTGAACTTCGGCTTTAGCCAGCATTCGCTACCTGTAATAATTTGAGATTCTGTACTTTCTAATAGTGCTATGTGCTCTTGTACTTTCCCCACGAAGCCAGTGGCGGACTAAGGCTTTTTGGAGGCCCTGGTCGGCGGGAAAACAAAATGAGCCGGCCCCCCTTCCACGTCCACATATAAATATATTACTATAAAAAATAAACTTTCGAGATTTGGAGGCGCTCCGAAGACGAGAGGCACGGGACAGTCTAATAAAATTGCTTTCGGGATATGCAGGCCCCAGGCAGAGAGGCTAAAAGAGATAAAAAACCAAGACGAGAGGCCTCGGGTGGTCCGCCCCCCCTTCTCCCCGCACCCCTCTTCCGCCATTGCACACATCTACGAAAATTTACACCTGTTGGAGCAATGGTTTTGTGTGTTCGTCCTTTTCTTGACATGTACCCTTTGAGATTAAAACCCTTTCCGTTTTTCCTGGAGGCCCTCTAACTTAAAAACCGCCCAGTACACGCCACATAGCTCCGGCTACATTCGTGTGGTGGTCTCTTCACCTATTCAGCGAAACTCTTAATCCCACCACCTGATGGCGTAAGCCGAGGATCTACATTCTACACGGTCGCAGAATCGTCTGAGCCTCTGATTCAGACTCTCCATTCTGCTGTGTACCAGTGGTCTACAGACCGTATTTTCAACTTTGTTGCAGATGGTAAGCCCCGCTTTCGTCTTGCAAACAATACTGGCCATCTTCAGACCCAAAGCGACACACATCATTACTACTGACATTAGTCACCACCTGCAGGTGGTCTTCACAGCCTCTGGAAGGACCTATTCCACATGTGAAATATCTCCACTCGGAGAGCGTATTGGACTTCTTGCCCTCCCTAGCAGCCATATCTCTAAGCGACTCCATTACCCGACTGTCATTGGAGCTCCCAACTACAAGCAAACCAACCTTCTGTGATAGCCCGGATCTCCGGATCTTGCAAGCTGGGAGGTAACGTTAGGATAAGCGACACCATCCTACTCCCGAACATTGTCTGGCACAGATATCTCGGCACATTCGAAAGACGATCTGGTGAGGCCTCACTCACGATTCCCTCAGACGTCTCTCGCTTCCTACCATGCATGGCAGGCAACCTTCCATGCGATCACAGGTGGGATGTCTTCCTCGTTACGAGCAGTAACAGAGCTGTCTGCCGGGGGCCGATCGGTGGATACGCCAGATGCGACACGAGCTCGTTCTCCCAACGGCCGAACAGCAACGGCACCTATCGACCGCAGTCTCGAGCTATGCAACCATTGTTAACATGGCCTGTAGCTGGGAGCGAAATGTCTATCCGCACGCAGCAGTAGCAGTCCCTGTCCATTACACAAAACCACAGAAAAGAACGACCAAAAGGCGAGATCTAGATTAGACAGAGGGTAAGCAAAGACGACCGGAACTGGTACTATCCCAACGAAAACAAGACGGTCGCTATTCACACGGTGGAAGAATACTATAACCAGATACTTACCGTGAATTTGAATCAAATATATGCGCGACCAGACAATAAAATTAACAAACCGCACAGAAGCCGTCTACACTTGTAAGTGGTGGTGCACTGCTCTTCTGCGCTGCGCTGTGCTCTCGACAACTGCTACCCAAGATGGAATAGCGAGTTGTGATTACTAGCGATGAAAGCAAATTCTGCCTGCACACAAGTGGTAGGCTTTTGTACGTGCAACATAGTACTGACGAGCGCTAAGACGCACAAGCCTCGCCACACTACCACGTGAGCTACATCAACTGATGCTGCAACTGTATTATTTATTGGAGCTAACGTATACTTGCAAAACTTCAAAGTCGATTTTCTAGAGAATGTTCGAGATTTACTTAGTACAGCTTTGGCTGCCTGTTATTTGAATTCTGAACTACACGTACCATAAATATCAAAACGTTCTAAAATCCATTACCCATTGTGGTCTCCTAGTTACAGGATACTGATGTTGAAAGTACATAGGAGTATCAGACATGGTGCAAGTTGAAGTAAGTAGTGCTAAAGCAGTTACCGCTATTGAAACAAAAATCGAGTTATGTGCAGTAGTGGAAGAACTGATTAGAGAGGAAGTGTCATTTTTAACACTACAAAGAGTGAACCTTGTAGGAACTGTTTGTGAAGAAAGTTAGCTAGTAAAGAAACAAATATTATTGCAGATTGATTTTCATGGAATAATATTGGAGAATGTGGTGTCTAATAGGTGTAGAGAAGCCGCTGAGCGAGCTAAATACGAAAAAGTATCCTGGTACGGATGGAATACCAGTTCGGTTTTACAAAGAGTATTCTGCGGCATTGGCCCCTTACTTAGCTTGCATTTATCGCAAATCTCTAATACAGCACAAAGTTCCTAGTGGTTGATAAAAAGCGCAGGTGACTCTCGTTTATAAGAAAGGAAAGATAACTGACCCACATAATTATAGGCCAATACCGTTGACATCAGTTTCCTGTAGAATTTTTGAGTATATTCTCAGTTCGAATATGATAAATTTCCTTCAGACGGAAAAGCTACTTTCTATGAAACAGCGCGGGTTTAGGAAACATCGTTCTTGTGAAACACAGCTTGCCCTTTTCTCACATGACATCTTCCGAGCCATAGATGAAGGGCAACAGGGGGATTGTGTTTTTCTCGACTTCAAAATGGGGTTTGACGCAGTGCCACACTGCAGACTGCTAACGTAAACGAGCATATGGAATACGTTCACAGATTTGTGACTGGAAGAACCTAATAGAAAGAAGTAAGTTGTTCCCAACGTCGGGTTTCCATCAGAGATGAGTTTACCGTCAGGCGTGATCCATGGGAGTGTGATAGCACCGCTCTTATTTCCATCTATGTAAATTATCTGATGGACTGTGTTAACTTGTAATTTGCGGCTGTTTACTGATAATGCTTTGGTGTGTGGGAGGTTGTCATCTTAATTGACTGTAATAGCATAAAGGATGACTTAGACAAAATTTCTAGTTGGCGCGAAGAATGGCATATAGGTATCAATGTAGAAAAATGTAAGGTGATACGCACGAATAAGAGAAACATTCGCCTCGTTCAAATATCTAGGCGTAACATTGCAGAGAGACATGAAATAGAACGATCATGTTAGGAGAGTTGTGAGTAAGGCGGACAGCCGACTTCGGTTTATTGGGAGAACTTTGGGAAGATGTACTTCATCTGTAAAGGATTCCGCGTACAAAACGCTTGTACGACCACGACTTGAGTATTTATCAAGTGTTTGGTACCCACAGCAGACCAGTTTAAAGGAAGACATAGAAGTAGTTCAGAGGCGACCTGCTCGGTTTGTTACTTGTAGTTTCGACCAACGTGTGAGTGTCGCAGAAATGCTTCGGGAACTCAGTTGGGGAGCATGAGAAATGACGACGTTCTTTTCGTGAATTTCTGTTGAAGTAATTTACAAGGCCTGAATTTGAAGCTGAGTGTAGTACGATCGTCCTGCCGCCTACTTTCATTTCGCGTAGTGATCACAAAGATAAGTTAAGAGAAATTAGGGCTCGTACGGAGCCATATAGGCATCCTTTTATTCTTCGTTCTATTTGGGAGTAGAATAGCAAGGTAAATGTCTAGTGGAGGTACAGTGTACCTCCGCCACGCCGTTTGCGGTGGATTGGGGCGTATGGATATAGACGTAGGTGTATAAGTATGGAGTACATTCGTGATTGGAAAAGACAAACAGTATGAAATTAAATCTGGTAATACAGTCCTAGCTAGCAGTGAGCCAGAAGACAGGGATTATCTCACAATAATATGTGAGTGCATTCGGTAGTATGTAGACTAATACTGTAATATTGGGAGAGATTGCAATCTTTACAAGCAGACTGAAATCGAATCGGTAGATGATGAAATAATAACTTGTAAGAGACCCAAAACCCTAACTGAGCAGATAGTAGAGTTACAAAAGGACGGTCATCACCATCGAGGAGCTGAAAACTTGCATTAGTAAGGACAATAGCAGCATTAGATGAGGCTCGCAAAGCAAGGCATGATAAGAATGTGGTGCCTAAAGTATGCGAAGTGATGATCAGAGCTCACAGACAGTCGTCCAAGATAGATGCTCAAATAAAGAACCTCTACAAGATTTCTGCTAGGCCGTATGTAGTAAGTAGTGTACCCCACACCAATGCTGTAGAGGTGGCTCACCCCGAAACAAAAGCCATTTATAATATTTATAATGTAGTAGATATCAAAAGATACGTGGATATCGGAGTTTACAGGCAATGGCGTGCATGAATAGCAGCCACAGAAGTGATGTCTTCTTAGTTAAAAGAATATCTAAATAATTCGTAATGTAAGTAATTGTAAAAATGTGTGATAATTACTACGTAATGAGAAAGTCTTAGATATTGTGGGATAATCTGTGAAGATTTGCGGATAATGCTGTAGTGTGTAGAGAGGTTGTAACAATAGAGGATTGTATTGAAATGCAGAAGGATCTGCATCGAATTGACGAATGGTGCAGGGAATGTCAATTGAATCTCAATGTAGACAAGTGAAATGTGCTGCGAATACATAGAAAGATCCTGTATAACACTGTAGCAGGTCAGCAACTGGAAGCAGTTAATTCCATAAATTATCTGTGAGTAGGCATTAGGAGTGATTTAAAATGGAATGACCATATTAAATCAGTCGTCGGTAAAACAGATGCCAGACATAGATTCATTGGAAGAATCCTAAGGAAATGCAGTCCGAAAACAAAAGAATTGTGTTACAGTACAATTGTTCACCCACAGCTAGAATACGGCTCACTGGTGTGGGATCCGTACCAGTTGGGGTTGATAGAGGATGTAGAAAAATTCGACGGAGAGCAGTGCGCTCCGATACAGTATCATTTGGTAATCGAGAAAGCGTTACGGAAATGATCGATAAACTCCAGAGGAAGACTCTGCAGGAGAGACGCTCTGTCGCTCGGTACGGGCTTTTGTCGATGTTTCAAGAAGGTACCTTTCAAATCAAATGTTTGTAAATCTATAGGACCAAACTGCGTGGTCATCAGCTTACAAACTACTTAAACCTAGGTAAACTAACCTAAGTACAGCACACACACCCATGCCCCAGGTAGGACTCGAACATACCTTTACCGAGGAGTCTAGCAGTATATTGCCCCCTCCTACGCATATCTCGCGAAGAGATAATGAAAATCAGAGAGATTAGAGCCCACACAGAGGCGTACCGACAATCTTTCTTTCAGCGAACAATACGTGACTGGAATAGGAGGGAGATCTGATAATGGTACTCAGGGTACCCTCCGCCACACATCATCTGGTGGCTTCCGGAGTATAAATCTAGATGTACACACTTGTAGAATCACGCCTACGTTTTGGTTCAGTTATGGTGAATGAATTACCAGGAATGCTGCAGAGCCATTTAACAGTGCAGCTGACGCCTCAACGACAGTAGCCGGCAGGTGTTAAGAGGGAGCAGGTGGCCTCCCATTTGCTTTGTGACATTTTATAAAATATTTTGTTTTGGTAATAAAGTTTTAATAAGATTATCTAAAAGAGAGCATAAGAAATATCAGCTGCTACAATTCAATGAATTGAAGGAATGAAATTAAAAATTTACTGGCAGCCAATTAATTCAAATGTTCAAATGTTTGTATAGCTTATGGGACTTAACTACGGGGTCATCAGTCCCTAAACTTACAAACTACTTATCAACTAGCTTGTCCTAAGGACGGCACAAATATCCATACCCGAGGGGGGATTCGAACCCCCGACCGTAGTGGCCGTGCAGACCGTGACTGAAGCGCCTCAGTCCCCTCGGCCACCGCGGCAGGCGCTAATTAATTGCGAAACCTACAACTGTAATTTAATGTTTGCAGTCTATAATCGCAGAAAATTAACAATTGGACGCAGTAATTTAAAACGTTCATTATATTGTTGTAAAAATGACCAAATGTACAGACTATTCCTATCGTCTGCATCGCCACTATTAATTTCAATGTTTTCAAAATTGAGCCTTTTACTTTAGGAAAAGAACCAATTTTGAAAAGAAATTACCAGAGGTGATGTGTTGAAATGTTTGTAAATTTATGGGACCTAACTGAAGTGGCCATCGATCCCTAAACTTACAAATAACTGAAACTAACTTATCCTGAGAACAACACACTCATCCTTATCCGAGGGAGGATTCGAACCTCCGACGTGGAACGGCCTCACGCACTGTGGAAAGGCGCCTCAGTGTACACGGCTATTCTACAGCGGCCAAGCGGATGTGTGGTGGTTTTTATTTGTTGGCAGAATTCTTAATTTTAATTTATTCAAAAATTTTCAAATGTTTGTAATGCTTATGGGACTTAACTGCGGTGTCATCAGTCTGTAAACTTACAAACTAGTTTTCAACTAACTTATACTAAAGACAACACAAACATCCATGAACGAGGATTCGAACGTCCGACGCGGGAGGCAGCGCGATCCGCAACATGGCGCTCTAGACCGCTAGGCATCTCCCGCGCGGCCGTAATTTTATTAGCAGATATTGCGCGCGCTTAGGCGGCAGATACATTTTAGTTAGGAAAGGCTAGGAAGCTGGCCGACTGAAAAAGCCGTTGTAGTTTCCACACCACTGGGCTTGGCAGAGTAACTGGTGTATCGAAAGCTCCAGAATGCTATCTCTGTGGGATATCGGTGGATCTTGCACAGTGCTGTTTAGTATGTAGGGTGAGGAAAAAAGTTAGTCATATGGAAGATTAAAGATTCTCCAACGTATTAAGGAAAATAGGCCTCATTGTTTGAAGCAGACGTGCTCAAGCGAACCGGAACCGTTTTTACATCCAACTAAGGCCATACTTTATGCAATAAATGTCTTCTATATCTACATCTACATACATACTCCGCAATCCAACGTAAGGTACGTGGCGGAGGGTACACTGTACCACTATTAGGCATTTCTCTTTCCTATTCCACTCCCAAACAGACCGAGGAAAAAAAGAATGCCTATATGCCGTACGAGCCCTAATTTTTCTAATCTGTCTTTGTGATCGCTACGCGAAATTTAAGTAGGCGGCAGGAAGTTCGTATACACTCAGCTTCAAATTACGGCCCTCTGAATTTCCTCAACAGAAATTCAAGAAAAGAACGTCGTCTTTCCTCCAGTGATCCCCAATTAACTTCCCGGCGCATGTCAATGACACTCGCACATTGGTCGAACCTACCAGTAACAAACCTAGCTGCTCGCCTCGGAACTACTTCCATGTCTTCCTTTAAGCTGCAGTTCCCAAACACCTGAGCACTACTCAACACGTGGTCGTACCAGCGTTTTATACGCGGTCTCATTTACAGATGAAGTAAATCTTCCCAAAATTCTTCCAATAAACCAAAGTCAGCTGCCCGCCTTAGTCACAACTGCCCTTACATGTTCGTTCCATTTCATATCGCTCTGCAATGTTACGCCTAGATATTTGAACGACACATCAAGAGGCTAACTACTAATTCTGTATTCGAACATTATGGGATTGTTTTTCCTACTCATATGCATCACCTTACATATTTCTACATTGAGAGCTAGCTGCCATTCTCCGCCACAAATAGAAATTTTTTCTACGTCATTCTGTATGCTATTACAGTCAGTTAAAGACGAAACCCTCCCATACACCGCAGCATCATCAGCAAACAGCCGTAAATTAGATATTACTCTGTGCATCAGATCATTTATATATATAGAAAATAATAGCGGTCACATTCCCCTGCAGAACGGCTGATGATACACTCATAGCTGATGAACACTCGCAGTCGAGAACAACGTACTGTGTTCTTTTGCTCAGGAAGTCTTCCAGCCAGTTAGAAATCTGTGAACCTATTCCATAAGCTCGTATCTTCGTTAGCAGTCTGCAGTGTGGCACCGTGTCGAACGCCTTTTTGAAGTCGAGAAAAACACAATCCGCCTGTTGCACTTCCTCCATGGCTCGCAAGATGTCATGATGTCATGTGAGGAAAGGGCAAGCTGAGTTTCACATGAACGCTGTTGCCTAAACCCGTGCTGATTCATAGAAAGAAGCTTATCCGTCTCAAGGGAATTTACTATATTCGAACTGGGATTATGCTCGAAAATTCTACAGGAAACTGATGTCAACGATATTGGCCTGTAATTGTGTGGGTCAGTTCTCCTTTCTTTCTTATAAACTGGAGTCACCTGCGCTTTTTTCCAATCACTAGGAACTTTGCGCTGAATTAAAGATTCGCGATAAATGCAAGCTTAGTAGGAGGCCAATGCCACAGAATACCATTTGTAAAGCCGAAATGGTATTCCATTTGGACCAGGAGACTTTTTCGTATTTTATAGCAGTGAATTATGGACAGTGAGAAAATAGTATAAGAAATTTAAATATGTGAAATGCGGTGTTACGTACTGTCCAACATTAGGTGCATTACTACTGAAATACTGAGAGAACAAGGGACAACATAATAACATCTGTGTCCCACATCAGGATATAATGTCCATGGTACAGGAGGGATATGCATCGGTGTAAACGAGTAAATTACTGAGGTCGCAGCGTGTAAATGCTAATTTGAAATGAACTCCTTGTAGCAGGAGATTTAATAGAAGAAATGAAGGAATAAAAAATTATTTACACCTATATAAAATTGATAGTTGCATACGAGGCATGCTTATTAAGTAGTTTTCAGATAGTATTTTAGTCAAGTGCGATTATGTTTTCCAGACAATAGGGTAGTTGATATTGTCGGTACCGCTGTCCAAATTTTAGGCTCTCTTCCATAAAATGTCTCTAACTTCAAAGGTGGTTATAACGTTGTACTTATTCTCGCTTGTTTATTGGGTTTGCTACACATGTTAGGAAAATTAAAACTAAGTAAATTCACCTGTGAGAAGTTGCAATGATTGTAATATGTACATTATACACAGAAGAAACACAGAAACGGGTATAGGCAGCGGCACAGCGGCGAGAGCATCGAGGTGCTATGCTGCTATCCGTGAGACCGTTCCCCGTTGGTAGTTCGAATCCCCCCTCGGGCATGGATGTTTGTGCTGTCTTTAGTATAAGGTTATTCATAAGTGTAGGTTTAGGGACTGATGGCACTGCAGTTAAGTCATATATGCTTGACAAACATTTGAAACAGTTATAGGCGTTCGTATGCAAACACATGTTAATTATCTGGTGACGGCGCTGCGGTTGGCAACGGTTGTAAAAAGTGCCGGCGTTGGATCGATAACTGCTGCAACAAAAGCAGGTTATAATAATGTGAGTGAGTCTGAACGTTGCGTTGTCGTTGACGTACCAAAGATGGAGTAGAATGTCTGAGGTAGCGATGATGTGGTGATTTTGCCGTATAAGCGTTTCACGACTTACCGTAAATATCGGGAATCTGACAGAACAGAGTTGTTGCCGGAAAAAGACCCTGCAAAAACTAACCAAAGACTTCTTAAGACAAACTTTCAACATGACACAAATGCAACCCTTCCCCAAACAGCTGCGAATTTTAATACTGGGTCCCCAAAAAGTTCAATGAAACATCGTTGATATGGGATATCAGAACCGAAGGCACACACGTATACTCTTGTTGACAGCACTAAACAAAATTTCACGCCTTGCTCGGGCGCGGCATCACCGACATCGGACTGTTGATGACTGGAAACATAATCCCTGGTTTGATGAATCACGTTAGCACCAATCGGCCTGGGCATAAGCATGGAGACAACGTTATGAATTCATGGACCTTGAGTGTCGGCAGGGGAATGTCAAGCTGGTGCAGGTTCTTTAATGGTGTGGGGTCACTGTAGCGACTGTTACAATAGCGTACGGAGTCAAGGCGCGCGCAGTTCGCGCCAATAACAGAAACTAATAAATATGAATATACCTGCATTCCAAGTTACACTCCCATCTAACAGTACCCTATACAAGAGAGTACCTATCGTTCTACCAAAATCTCATTTACATCCGCCCCTCCTCTACCCTGACTATTCAAATGTTTGTAAAAGTATTAGACTAAACTGATATGGCCATCAGTCCCTAGATTTGCAAACTACAAAAACTAACATGAAGACAAGACAGACACTCATGTCCCATAGAGGACTCGAACATCCTACGGCGACCAACCATGCATGGCAACTTAGAACGCACTTGCCAGTCCACCGCGGCCATCACTACATGACTACATGGAGGGGGATAGGACTGGTCTAGGTTATTGCAGTAGCCAGTACACAAGAAATACTTTTTTCCTGATACAGGTAATAATCACATACTTCTATAAACTGGCGTGAATCCTCTTTGTTACTTATATCAAAATTGGATGGGGCTGTCCCATTATTCCTCTTCAATTTAGCATCATAACAATTTAGTCTGGCTCAGTGGCACGGTGCAAATCTTTCGATTGGACGCCGCTTCCGAGACTTGCGTGTCCTTATCCTGCCCCAGTTATCCAACCTCCATTGATTTATTTAATGGACTATGTTTCTCTGTACAGTAGCCTAGTTGCAATTTCGGCTACTAAGGTGACGTCTTCCTTTTCACCACTCCAGTTAGCACACGCCACTCTGATGCCTCCGTGCAGACGTACTGCCCATAGTGGCTAGCATTTTCTCAAAATTTCATTTTAAACATCGTGATGAAAGCTTTACAGCTGAGTAGTATACTTTATTATATGACTTGTTTTATTTTATAATTTCTGATGAAGGCAATCCTAGTCATCGCCGAAACTAGGTTAAACAATTTTTAATTTGTGACCGATGGCTGCGTTTTCATTCATTGACGTTGTTAACGATCGCTGACAATAGCAGCTATGTTTAAAATTTTAAACTTGAAGAAAGTGTTAGGACGTTGAGGTGGGAGCTTTAAAACTGAAATACAGGCGTATAGACATACGCACCAATACGTAAAAGTACACACAACTACACACTCACACTTGAGGCATCTTTAAGAAAACAATGAACACCACGAAGTAAAAATATGTACCAATACGTAAAACTGCGCATCATCATGAACAGATACATAAAACCATTATATTCATGCAGAGGTAACGAAGAATACCCAAAAATATGTACCAGCAGACGCAAACTAAGGATAATTCTGAACAACTCGTACCAAGACGAAGGCTAAGATGGGAAATGAATTTACAGAAAGGATGGGACGAAAAGATATGAGAGATTGTGTGCGTTTTAAATATAGAAATAGGTAAGGTACAAATGTGTGTGGCACAGGTAAACGATGGGAGAAAAAATTAATAATAAAAATAAGAAATAAAATATGCGAGGGAAACGGAGGAATGATTTATGATGGCAATGCCCACGACGGGAGGAATTTAATACTCCATACACAATACCCATCGCTACGCAGCCCTAGGCTTTTCATGGACGGAAGCCTGTCTCGGATGCCGCAGTGAGTGTGGATGGAGGGGCGAAAAATAATCAAAATAAGATAAAAAAAGAGAGTCACGGGAAATATTAGGAAATTAAGCAACTGAGTAAAATAAAAGAATGTAAATTCTAGTTCGGAATATCAATAAAATAATGAAGATCGTTTTTAAATGATCATAAAGTAGATTACTACGCTATACACATTTACGTAGAAAAGAAAACTACACTGATGTATTTCCAATATTACTTCAGAATTTGGAGGCGATAGATTTCTTTTAGACTGCATAAAAGCAGAGATTACCTAATATCCAAAAAGCTGCCATTGTCAGATTTTACATGTTGTTGTTAGCTCATGACTCGCATTTCAACCACTGGTGTTGCTATTATGATGAAGACCAAAGTTTGACATGTGAATCTGTTTAAAATATACAAAGTAATGTGTCGAAAACTGTACCGAAATCTTAGACAATCAGTGGTTTACTTCAGCTAACTAAAACGTACTGTCACATAAATCGACCAGTGACAACCATCAGAAGAAGGGAACATACACACACACACACACACACACACACACACACACACACAAAAATGCACACAGTTATTCACATATTCTCTCAAGAAAGACATATGTACACATGACTGCTCTACTCCAAACTATCATTAGGTGTGGGAATGGGCAACGCTGAAATTCTAGGGTTGGGATGGAAGGATCTATGTTGCCTAGTGGGCGTTCCGGTACTGTTTACTGGCTGTAAGGGTCATCACTAGAAATTCTGATAAATGTTAACTTTATACGTATTTCAAATTTTCTAACTTATGTATATTGTGAGAGTGTTCATTGACTTAGATTTCCAAAAATACCAGATGAGATGTCTCATTGTTTTTATAATAAATACTACTCCATTCTTGAGTTGAGTAACGAAGCTAATTGATAATAATTGGACAGACTGATTTTAGGATTGATAATAATATTTCAATGTGAAAAAAATATAGAACGCTTAAATTTTGACTGTGAATTTAATTAAATTAATTTAATCGTTATCATGTTGAGTTAGTAATTAATTCAGGTATGCATTTGAGGATCACCTACTTTAAGGAAACAATATTCAAAGATAAAAATTTATTTAAAAGTTAGTAATCTCACAATTAATGTGTAGGCATTCAGTGAATACAGCAGTCTCTGATTTC
This sequence comes from Locusta migratoria, assembly GCA_026315105.1. Lineage (NCBI taxonomy): Eukaryota > Metazoa > Arthropoda > Insecta > Orthoptera > Acrididae > Locusta > Locusta migratoria. The sequence continues at coordinate 341,279,685 of CM048746.1, forward strand.
AACAATTCCTTCCACCTGTAAAAATCTTACCTGAGAGCTCATTTTTAGATTATGAATGCAAATCGTTTTTCAGAGTTACATTTATGTAATTTTTACAATTTATCCAAAGAGATGTTTAATCAAAGAAGTATTAAAAACAGTGGTTAGCTAGCAACTACATATGAAACACGTGTCATTGATTATTATCGTAAATCACTAATCAAAATTATAACGACACGTATAAAAATTACTTTCAAGTGACACGCAGTGCAAGTACCCGAAATTGTTTTCAGCTCTCTGGTGTGTGCAGCTCTCCGAAAGCAGATTGTAACGAAGAAAAAAATGAGTGTTCTTTCGCGGAGTTGTCCGATAGGGCCATATTTTTGCTTAATTACATTTAATTGCTTTGAAAATTAATCAAAATTGAATTACATTCACTTGCCGGTTTTACGAGTTTAACCAATCATTACCACGAGTTTAAGATCAGTAAAGGACACGTCTCCGAACTTTCGCAACGTATTAAACTCATTTTCTCATCGATCTTTAAAATTATTAATCTCACTCCCTCACCAAAACACTTCTTGTAAAAGTTTTGAGATTATTTTGAGGTTTACCAGACCACATTAGTGGAAAACAGTTCCTCTGAAGCTGAAAGGTGAGAACATGGTGCGATGCTCGCCTTCGTGCCCTCCCAGCTACCCCTCTGACGTAAGCCAGCTGCAGCGCAGGCGGCAGATCTGGGTCGCGTGGTCTGCTGCCGGAAGGGACACAATGAGCCGGTGGCCAGCCAGCCAGCAGCCAGTAGCCACACCTCAGGTGGCCGCGTGCACAGTGGTGCGCGCTGCTGCCCACCTATCAGGCGCGGCAGGCAGCCCAGGCGCACCGCCAGCGCATTCCCGAGGAAAAGAACCTCCGGTAGACACTGCACGGGGTAACTTCGCGCTCAGTCAAAGCTATCAAATAACTTCTTGTGGTCTACAAAGCGATGCTGTTCAGCCTTAAGTCTTCCTGTCCTTCATAAACCCTATAGAGGTCTTAGCGAATACAATTCGAACCTACTCTCAACAAAATAAATCCAAAGCAGTCAAACGATGAATGGTTTCCCTTGTGTGTACGACCGGTACTACACGGTGATATTTGTCAAAAATGTACATCATAAAATTTTGACAGTGTAATATCTCTGCTTTCTCACTTGGTTCATGAAACCTTCCATTATGTGGACAAGCGACCATATGTTGGCAAGCATGAAAAAAATTTCTTGAAAAGTCGCAATTAGCTTTACTTCACATGACGCGTTTCAAGAACATCATCATCAGATCTGTAGTACAAAAGTAGAAAATTACATCTTAGATTTTAAAGCACGTAATTACAATATCTACGAGGATTACAAACCATATTAATACATATATACTTACAATTTTTTTTTTAAAAACGATGAAAATTACAATCATCTTACTATAGATGTTTAATTAAAACTTAAAACACCATCGTGGACATCTAGTGACGGTGTTGAACTACACTGACACGCCCAACTGCGGTGAGACGGGGAAACACCGTAACAGATAAACTAGGCCCACTCGCAACTAGATGGCGCAGGGTTAACATTGTAAGTTACTTGAATAAATTTACACATACATCATCTTGGGCACTGTGTAGTGTGTGCAGTCTTAGAAATTGTGAAAAATATGGCTACAAATGTGTTACGTCGTATAAAAATATATGACACCAATTTTAAGTACATTAAAAATACTAATGGGATAGGGCGTAAGACAAGGTAGGCGTGGGAGGGCTAAAGGATGGGATTGGGCGTCAAAAAATATGATCATATCGAGTGCCTCGCAGTAGATTTGATCACAAAAGTCGTTACTCCTCTGTTCACTGCAATGCGAAATGTAACAGCTTGGAGTGCTAGAATCGCTTATTAGAAGTCGGAATAAAAGTTTTGCATCTCGCATAGAGAAATCCATTAACGGAAATCTTAACTCTCCTGCACCACCAGCAAGATCGGAAGTGGTTCTCACTTTGAAATTTTATACATAACAAGTTTAAAAATTGGAATTGAAGTCTAGATCGCAAAATTGTTATTTTTGTTTCATGACTTTTCAGTCACGTAGACCATCTTCAGATGATCAGGACACAAACGTTTGTGTGGCTCGCCGTGTCCACCGCCACCACCTACCATCATGGTGCTAATCATTAGAAGATGGTCGACGTGACTGGAACCGTCATGAAACAAAAATAACAATTCTGCGATCTGGGCTATTTTAATGTTAACTTTAACGATTGTTTTAAGATCGCTGTTCTCCAAGAAGATTTCTAAAATTAGGAACAACTGATTTTATTGGATGGTGGCGGGTAATTTCCAACAGAATCCGTCATCAATCTGCAGTTGTTTTTTCAATCTTCATGAAATTTTTCACCATTGTCTCTCGAAATAAGATAAACATCAGTGTTATAGAGAAGGGTGTGTAGACGCAGGGGAGAAGGAGGAGGAGGAGGAGGAGGAGGAAGAGGTACATAGGCGGAGATGTAGAGTGGCAATGGGAATAGAAGAGTAACATAGCTTTCTTAGTACAAGAGCAACCAGCGTTATAAATAAATACACCCAGCGTTACGGATATGCTCGTCAGATTGAAGTACCAGATTCTGCAACAGATCAATGGTTTTTATTTCAGTTTCAAGAGAAAAGTTTCTTGATGAATTAACCTATATATCACTTGCTCGTAGGTATCTCTCACGAAAAGATTACGAGAATACAGTTAGATTCGAGCCAACACGGAGGCATGTGTGCAATTTTTATTTATTTGCAATATCAGCAAATGTGCATGCTGGTTATATCGAGAGTCCGTCATAGAGAGTATAAAAATGCTGCAATAAAAGTCATCATACCCAGCCATCACTGGGTGATATTCACTGCATCAAAGTTTAGAACGAAGCAAACGCAAAGTCTTTTCTTTTACAGATAATCAATTATGAATAGGAAGGCGAATAATTGGCACTACGATTATTTAATGATTCAATTAATGATACCAATGATTTGTATCCTAATACTCAACTAATCGGCTAATTTATGTCACCTTTATTATTCCTTAATCCCACTTTCTTAAAAGAGTACAAAAGCAAGTAGTCTTTACAAATCATGACAACTGTTGTGGTCGTAATAGACCGTTGTTCACTACTTCCGTCTGCAAAAGGTAAGAAAACACAAAACAAAAAATTAAAATTATAAAACATTTACAGTTTGCACACTGAATCAAGTGATAAAGGTATAACACTCATCAACTTTGCCAAATGTAGATGCATGAAAGTAGATAATACAACATTTCCTCATAATGACACACATAAAGCAACATGCACCTTATGAGATGTGTTAACTAGAAATCAAACAACCTACTAATACAGAAAAACGTGGTAACAGATGCAAGAAGAATGAGGGGGTCTGAGATAAGGGCAGACCATACTTTTCTAGCAATAAAGATGAAACAATCACTATAAAAACAACAAAGGAAATGTGTACAACTGCCGCAATACAAGTGTAGTAATTATAGAAATAGTAACGTCGGCAGTCAAAATTTCTAAAGCATTTTCTGTAGTAAATGGTGTGACAATATTCCGTACAAATATTAGTCTTCAAGACTCTGATAATAGAATCGCATTCCATAATTTCAGGAAGGTGTGAATGCCAGATCAACAGAGCAGTTTATAAATAACATTAATGAGAGCTTTCTGCTTACAACAGTGAAACATCAGTTTGGCTTACATACAAGATCACCATTCCAATTTATCAATGAAGTCCTAATTTTTATCTTCTCAAAACTACATTTTTCCTAAATACATAGTAGTTCTTAATTTATGCTCCTGTTTGCAAGTAAATTTATTAAAACACCAATAATATTTCATACTTTATTTTTGTTCTCTCTAACCCCTTATTGAAATTTTATATACATCGAAATATTACTGAGGTATTCGATTTGTGAATGTTCTATGAGTAGCGTTCTAAAGAAAAACCGATAAAATCTGTTCGAAGCATACATATAATTCGGTTATTTTGCGTAACATTGTCTGGTACAAATACTAGAACAGTATGTAATAGGAAGCTATAAAAACCACTTTTGAAATTGATGTTCATTTTTTTGTACATCGTGTTTGCAAAGTATTTCAAAGGTAAATAATGTTAGTAATAAACTATAATAGTAGTTAGTTTACTTAATTGAAATGTGATTTAATAAGGCAATACACTGAAGACACAAAGAAACTGGTATAGACATGCATATGCAAAAATGTACGCCGCTGCGGTCGGCAAAACCTATATATAACAAGTGCCTCCTGCCAGTATTAGACTAGCTACTGTTGCTAAAATGTCAGGTTGTCACGATTGAAATAAGACTGAACGTAGTGTTATAGTTGGCACACGAGACGTGGGACACAGGATCTCCGAGGCAGCGATAAGATGTGGATTTTTCCATCGACTATTTCACGCGTGCACCGAAAATATCGGAAATCCGGTGAAACATCAGAACGACTGAAGAGAATCGTTGAAGGAGACTGACTCTTCCTCACTTTGCTGCAGAGTTCATGAAGGACCAACACCAAATTTCAGTGTGCGAATCCATTCGACGAATCATCACCAATATGGGCATTCGGAAGGCATGGCTCTCTTGTGCACGACTGCACGACACAATGCCTTACGCCTTGTCTGGGCCACCGAATACCTATATTGAATTGTTGATGACTAGTCGCGCGGGAGCAGCCGAGAGGTCTGGAGCGCAACGTTGCGGATCGCGCGGCCTCCCGCGTCGGAGGTTCGAATTCTTCCTCGGGTATGGATGTGTGTTTGTCCTTAGCTTAGTTTAACTTAGTTTAAGTCATCTGAATGGAAACCTACTTGCTTTTTCCGTTACGTGGACGACACTTTCGTCATCTGGCCACATGGTATGGATAAACTCCTTGACTTCCTTACACATCTGAACTCCATACAGCCCAAAATCAAATTCACTATGGAGACTGAAACGATGGGTAAATTCCCGTTCCTTGACGTCTCGGTCAAGAGAAAAGCCGATGGCACCCTGGGCCATGGTGTGTATCCGAAGACAACGCACACTGATCTGTATTTACACGCAGACAGCTGTCACCACCCTTCACAGAGGAATGGGGTACTTAAATATTTAGTACATAGGGCGCGCATTATCTCCAACGCAGAGAGTCTATCCCAGAAATTGGAACACCTGAGAACTGTATTCCGAAAAAATGGAAACTCAAAGTGGCAGATTCAGCGGGCTCTCCACCCAAACACTACAGCACAACCTGTGGAAACGGATGTAAACACGAGGGAGGAGATAGGCACTGCGTTTATTCCATATACTGACGCACTCTTGGGGAAGGTCGCCCGAATTTTGAAGAAACACCAAGTTGGAACTGTCTTTTGTCCGCCATATAAAATTCGTGCACTGGTGGGGAGCGCCAAAGATGATTTCGGTTTGAGGAAGGCCGGCGCGTACCAGACTCCGTGTCAGTGTGGCAAGTCATATATTGGACAAACGATGCGTACCATCGAGGATCGATGCCTTGAACACCAAACGCACACACGACTGATGTATCCGAGCAAGTCGGCGGTCGTTGAACATTGTCTGTCGGAGTATCACGATAGATAGTATGAACGCACTAGGATTCTGGTACAGACGTCGAGATAGCACTATTGTCAACCTCATAAACCGTGAAGGTGGCTAGAATTTTAGCAAAGCTTGGGAACCTGCGATTGGCCTAATTAAGAGTAAATCTAGCAAACGTAACGTAGTGACGATCACGGCGGACAGAGCCCTCACATCGACGTCCTCTCAGACGCCGTCGCAATCGGTTTCACTGCGTGATCGCGGCGCGGGGCGCGGAACACGGAGGGGGTCCTCCGCAGGCGAAGGGTCTTTAAATCGCCCGTCACTGGGCTAGAACCCAGTTTCCTTCGAGCCGCCGTACCGTACGGATCTCCGTGCCGGCGCGTTTCCATGAACTCAGTCCGTCAGTTCACCTAAAGATGGCGACATGTATGATCGCCGAAATATTGTGCCCGTTGGACACTGAAGACCGGCAGTACACCCGTGGATATTTTGATTAGTTTAAGTAGTTTGTAAGCTACGGACTAATGACCCAGTAGTTGAATCCGATAGATTTATAAACGGTTTTTGTTAATGACTAGAAACATTTGGCCTGGCCTGGTCTAACTTTTTAACTGTATACGGAGGATGGTCGATGGATGGAGGCAACCTCAATAATCCATGGGTGCTGCATGTCAGGAGGGCACTGTTGAAGACGGTAGAGGCTCTGTATAGGTGTGAGGCGAGTTGGGGTGATATGGTGACAGGTCAAGCTACGATCCTTACAGATAACATGTACACACGCAACCTGGCTGATCACCTGCATTCATTTCATCGTGGATTCAGACGGACTTCACCAATTCCAGCATGAAAACACCTGGGGGATCTTAGAAGGTGATGTTCGTAAGAAATCTCCACCCGCTCGTACTTTTACGGATAGATGGAAAGCCCAGCAGTTCCCTCCAGTAATATTTCAGACGTTATTCTAATCTACATGGGATACTCTGCAAATCACATTTAAGTGCCTGGCAGAGGGTTTATCGAACCGCCTTGATACTACTCATCTACTATTCCATTCTCGAATAGCGAGCGTTTTTGCGCCTGCAGATACAGGAACTAGGTGTTAAAGGACAGATTTAAGCATTACTCTATCATCTAATTCTGCAGTCATTATCTGCAGTTTCCCCTATAAATGAATCACAAATCATGTAGTCAGGCGAACAGAACAAAAGAAAAGGCTTCTTTATATCCTTTCTTTTGTGGTATAGGAATTAAATGAAACAAATAAAAACCTGGAACCCCAAACGGAGTCGCCTTTCGTTTTCTATCACTTAATTTGATTCTAAGATACATTACGATGCCGAAAAAAATGTTCAAAAGTTTGTAAATCTACTGGACTCAACTGCATGGTCATCAGACCGTAGCTTATAAACTACTTAAACTAAGGTAAACTAACCTAAGGACAATACAAACACCCATCCTCGAGGGGGACTCGAACGCCTGACGGCGAACGGCTATGCACACCGCTGCACGGCTCCCCAGTTCGCACGGCTAGTCCGCCGCGGAACGATGTCAAAATTTCATCTTTTCTCCATGAAAGGTACAATTTGCCCTTAGTATTATCTCCGACGTGACGAATGCGCTGCGATGTACGAATATGAATAACTTACCACCATTACTTAGATAACTAAAGTATCTTTTTCGCTTATGTACGTGATCATCGTAGGGCTGCGAATTTAATGAATATTAACAGTCCTTAAACAAATTTAAAGTATTTATTTCCTTGCGAAAGTAACTTATTCCTTAATTGTGCTTAACAAAATTTCTAATCTACAATTTTGATCTACTATTACGGATATTTCTTGAAAGAATATTGAAGTATACGAATTAAATGATATGGTAAATTATTTATGTGTTAAATACTTCTAAAAAATGAAGGTTGTGGCACATTTTTAATTCGTGTTGCAATGAATAGCCTATCACTTGTAAGTCATTTCAGGTATCCAGAAGAATTTAGTATAGTGTGCCCTCAGGCATTTAAATTTAGAACTGTAGGTAGTTCATGGCACTTCCACAATGAAATATTTATTTTTACTTCAATCTTCTTCAAGCAGAGCAAAATATTCATCATCTGATGAATACCAATAAAGGCCTTTTATAGTTATTTGCCATTCTATACTATATACTTATTTTCTTTTTTTGTTATAAAACGTCTTTGCCAAGTTCCCTGCGGTATTCACTCTCCGCTGCGAGTTCATAGTCTTATATGTGTTTCATTCAGCCAGCTCCAGTGCCAAAGTTTCTTGAATTTCCAAGTCCGTCCTTTATCTCACCAAGGTGCGCCCTCCGGAGTGTAGTTTCCTTCAATGCGACAACGTCTGTTAATTGCGAAACTTTATCTATAGCCTCCTGTAAAGTAGTGGCTCTGTCCAAAACTGTATATCCTTCCCGCACCCCTAGGCCCTATACAGAGCACAGATATCTAAGTGTGTGTTGGTAACCACTTTATCACCGTGAGAGTTTATGCGTATCAAAACATATACTGAACATCCATAATCCGCAAAACACGACACTGTGTGTGGCGTAGGGTACTTTGTGCACTACTGTCATTCCCATCAATATTTCGGCCACTACACACAGAAGAAAGCCGCTTGCAACAATGGCCGAAACGTTTGTGGATACTTACTTGTTGACGATGCAGTGTAACTCTACGAATAATTTTGTTTTCAGCAATTTTTATTTATTAGTAAAGAATTACCCCAACAATCGCTTTAATAAAAAAATACTATTCTTCGAGGCTCACATTCGTAAAATCGATATATAGTTTCCAATGGTATCCATTTTGTACCAAAACATACGCCACTTACTCCGAAAATTTTGGAATTGTAATTTCAGTCCTGACTCCCTGCTTTGAAACCTCATAACGGTTCAGTTGAGATATGCCGAATAAAATGTCCAGGCTACATATTTGACAATTTTTTTTTATGTTTTCCAAAGCTCGCCTGAATGTTTCTGGGCTGTTTGTGTGTAAGCACAGTACCATTATGGAATACGACTGTGTTTGCTTCAAATGTATTAGTCACAGTAAGCAGTTAGCTGTCGTGGATGATGAGATCATTATCCTCAGTTAAATACCAAGATGTAGAAGACCAAAGTATCAGGAAACCTCCTCCATGTAAGAAGCAGGCATTCCGTATAGTGAACTTCTTCTGCGGTTTTCGACACATAAATCTAGTTGTTTGTAGGAAGTAATGTGCACGATGATTCATTGGACCACACAACATACTTGAAGTTAATAGGAGTGCAGATTATAGGACCATGGCACCATTTGCTTTGCGTTGTTTTTCGTTACTAAGCGTTTAGCAACCCTTCGACAGTGATAAGCTTCAGCCGTGTTGTAGTTATCGAAAGCGTGTTACATGTGGGCGTAGGAATATTGCAGCGTGTTTTTCCGTGGTATTTTTTTGTTTCAATGCCAAAATACTTCTCAATACCCGTCTGTTGTTTTAGGTCATGTGTTTCGCCCACTATCCCCTAATAATAAAAATAAAATGAAAAAGTGTAATGTAATATTTTGTACAAAGTAATAATTTGAAAAGGCACCTTTCATTAACCTGACACGTTCCACATCATTACGAAGTGTCGTATTCATGATCTATGGAACAAGTACTAATCTAATCTGCAATGATACTTCGATTCATTTTTTGGACTCTGTTATTACCGAGGATACCGTCACTAATACTACGTTAAACATACCATCCGCGGACGATCGAGTTAGCGTTTCACGAGTCCGGTAGCTCATGCTTTGTACCAATCATTGACCGTCGCAGAACGAAATTTATAACGTACTGCAAGGTAAAGTCCAAAACATTGTACATGAACTGTCTACTGCGGACTCATCACCGTGTTCACATACTAACATACTCGTGCCCACAGGAGGACTCGAAACTACGACGGAAACGGCCTCGTAATCCAAAAGTGAATTCACTTTACCAGACTTAACATTATGAAATATTACTTAACGAAATCATAAACGTTATGAATGTAATATCTATTTATTTGCAATGTCAGTAATCGGTAATCTGCGTTTTAGGGCATCTTCAGGTGACTGACAACTGAATGTCCTAGGCACAGATAACATATGCAACTTCATGGCATTAAGATATAAGGTAAAAATTTTGCACTGTAATGTATGTTTTACACTAAATGCTTACAGATATAATTTTATCTACTATAATGTAATCAACTTGAAGTATATTTAACACTAATGAAATACAGTATACAAATTTATTATTTTGAGATATTTAATTTAAGAGATGCGGAAATGGAAAATAGGTCCGATCATTTAATACTAAACTGGGATGCCGTGTGATGTAGCCTATTTCTTAGTTTCCAGCAGGGTAAACTTTCCAATTTACTCTGTAGTATGTAATATTTTATAATATACATAATTGTGGTTGTTTTCTAATATGAGATGGTTGGAAAAGTTTACGTCTCTTGCCGCAGCTCTGTCTGACTGGCCTGGTTCTACTTTTCCACATTCTTTTTACATGTGATGTTGTACAACTTGGAGTGAAGTATTGCAGTTCAACTCTACTATTGAATAAATATTTTGATACGTTATTACAATTTTAAAATGTGTAGCTACTCATTCGTCATATTAATAGTTTGCAAATATTTACGGAAATTTTTCCCTAATACGAGTTGATGCACCATTTTTGTTGCAAATGTTTACTGTAGACCAGCCTACATAAGAGATTTAATTTGAACCATTCTAATTGTTTAAAATATATTAACTACCAAGGCAGAACTGTAGCCGTATGTTTCATGGTTTTCGTCAGTTTTCAACGGCAGTTTCAGATGAAGGTACAGAAATACGACGGAAAACCATAAAATGGAGGGCATGACAATTGTGGTTGTGGAAGTGTTGGAAACTTTCTGGGATCATTGGAATCAGAGGAAAACTATAGCCACAAAAATGTTCAAATGTTTGTATAGTCTGTGGGACTTAACTACGGGGTCATCAGTCCCTAAACTTACAAACTACTTATGAACTAGCTAATACTAAGGACGGCATAAATATCCATGCTCGATGGGGGATTCGAACCCCCGACCGTAGTGACCGTGCAGACCGTGACTGGCGCTCCTCAGTCCCCTCGGCCACCGCGGCCGGCACTATAGCCACAGATACATTTGGAAGTTGTTCCTTTTGCAGTGCATCCAGGGCCTCCCTATTATCGCTAAAAGCTATTGCATTCGTTACCAGGAGTTGATACTAGACTTTCATCAGATTATCCTTTTAGAGTGCTACTATTATTTATCTGAAATAATTGAAGAAGTTATTGAAGCCACTTTATCTGTCTAACTAGCTTCACACATGGACGCGCGATTGTACCAAACCTGTTTCATTTTCCTGATTGTGATCGGACAATCCATATCATAAAAATGTACCTATGTACGTATTTTCGACATTTTCTCCTAAATTACTTGTCCAGTTTCAATCAAACTTGGCAAAAATATTCTACTCTATGAGCTGAAATTGCTGTGGCGTTAATAATCACCCAAGACACATAGTTGAAGAGATATGACATTTGCGAGAATTTGAGAGAGACAAAACTTAGCGACATGCAACTACGTAACACATAATTTTAATTCTCTTAGAAACTTGTAGTACAAATTTGCAATATTGTTCTTGTTTAAAAGGCTCTGACAGAAAAAGTGAAGATTGAGCTGTCTGAATCCTCATTCGCACTCAAAACAAATTAAATTCCTCGATCCCGTCGCTCACTGTGATGGAGTGAATATAAAAGCATCCTTCGTTTCACTGCCATTATCTGCACGTGTGTGTCCCACTTTCTCCTGATTCTCCCAATGGCATTTCCTCCAGTTTCCCCACTATCCCTCTCTTCATCCCCAACTCTCCATTTTTCTTAACAGTGTCTTTGCCATTTTCATTCTCTGCCGTAGTCTATGTTCAATTCTTTTTCTCTAACACTGTCACAGCCTCTTTCTTACACACAGTCTGCTGTCTGTCCATTTACTCACCATTTGTTTTTCCTTTTTAGGCAGGTTTTTGTTGTGCTTCAAATCGTAGACCGAGAAATTTTAATACCTGAGTAAAAGAAAACGGAAATCTTGATTTTTTGATCCAGAAGCATAATTCTCATGTATGGCCCACAATAATCTCTCCCTCTCTCTCTCATAGTACTTTCTCCCCTCTCTTTTGCTCCCAGTGCTACGATCTACATCCGTGTATCTTCTTTCCGTCACTATCTGTACTCTCTTCCTCTCTTATTCATACACTCCCTTCTTTGTTCTACTGCCACTCTGCTTGTCCCGTTCGTCATAAAACGGCGTCAATATTTTCGCATGCAAATACTTTTGATTTTTTTGTTCTTGGACAGGAAGTTATTTGCCAGAAACATTTTTCAGCTCGATCCCTTCTTCTCCTTGCTACAGCAGGGTATTTTTCTGATAAAAGACAAGTCTTAGATGTATGTGAAGAATGAAGGAAGGACGGCAGAATATCTGAATAAGTAATTGGAAGGAAACTGATGGCTTCTTTAAAAAGAAACATCCCGGATATTTCCTGGCTAGATCTATGAAAATAAGGAAAAACCAAAATTCTGGATGGGTAGAGAATCAGTTGACTATCCGTCCTCCAAAATGCCACAACAGATAATCAGCCGCTGGGTAACAGCCGTAGGGTCTGGAACGCCACGTTGCCGATCACACTGCCACTCGCGTCGGGGGTTCGAGTCCTCCTTGCAGCATGGCTGTGTGCGTAGTCCTTAGTATTATATAAGTACTTCGTTGTTCTAAGGAGCGATGACCAATGCATTTTTTCCCTTCGAATTGCAAACATTTGAAAATTTGTTTTTATGGAAAGATTTTGGAACCTTAAAAGTAGGCCACTGTACGAAATAAAAGCTTAATTTTGGGAGGAGGTATCCAGATAAGAGTTTACTGTTATAAAAAAAAGCTTAATTTTAGCAGTAAAATTAGCAAAAGGTCCGTGTGAGCTACCGATTACTCTCTGCTGCAAAACCTTGTTCCCTAGACCAAATTGACAATTTCCTTAGTTCAAATTACTCTAATAACAGGTATTTCACGATACAGTGGCCAATTACGTAGGAGATCACACGAAATTACCCACAGGCATTAATAAACAAGCCACCACAATAAAAGTTATTTCATAAAGGTGGCTAAGAAAAACATTTATGGCGCAACGGTACTTAAACATACAAAAATTGCATCTGAGCTTGTTCTCAGCACTGGTGATAAACAATCTTACGTAAGAAGGGTAAGTCAGGTCAAATTTATACTGAACTTTGTTTATTGAGGTCGAACGCAAGCAAAATTAGGAACCAGTTTTGTTAATATAATAAAAATGCCTCTCACTTACATGAGCTAATACTGACGATGTCCAACATTGAATTTAACGTAAATTACACAGAACGTAACGCTACTGGGGGGAGGATTTACAAATAACCCTCACTCGCTCACACACACACACACACACACACACACACACACACACACACACACACAATGCAACAGCGAAACCCACCAAAAGCAGTGTGTTGAAACGAGCAGAAGCAGACGCCGCTATCGTAGACGGTACAACACAACACAATATACAATAAAACTGCGAAGATGGCTCTGGTCTGTCGTGCCTGATTTGAGATGATGGTTGAGTATAGAAAAGATTAGTAGCATTTAGGTTAGACCGCGAGCAAACACGCTAATGGTGACACACGGCTACGTTACATGATCGCACTCCACTGAAGGTTGAAGTGGTTATGAATTGGAGTCATTACATAAAACCACGGCGGACTCTTCAGTTACAATCTGAGAGTAAACTGTCTAGGCACAGGTTTTATGAGAAGTGGCGTGAATTCAGGTGACTAGCTGCAATCCCCTGAAGTCAGAGTTCGGACCCACGTGTTTCCGAAAACAGATAAATATGTATAAATACAATTTTCGAAAAATAACTGAAATTAACTACAGCATGCCTCTCTTAGAAATACATAGAATTTCATAAGCAAGCTACTGAAGGAGGTTGTACAAGGATCGGAGAGAATTATAAAGACTAAATTCATACTACAATTTCAGAGGAGAAACAGCAAAATTAAAATAGGCGGGGAGAGAAGATCGCGAAATGTTAGTGGAAATCAGAAGGATACATGCATATTTGGATGCCTGATGGGCATGGAACAAACAATAGTGGAAGTTGAAGGCTTTCTTCTAAGAACCAACCATGTGGAGCACATATCACTCTCGGAAGGAAATGATAACAAAGATTTGTACACGCACTGTACAAAAATGAACATATCGTCTGTTAGAAATCAGGCCCCACAAACCTAGAAAGAATTTACACAGAGTTCGTACATCGATACATAATCACAAATGGTTTGAATATACCAGGCCGTTATCAAACTGCGGCTGGTAACACATACACCACTTTTATCTGTTCGAAATCACTACTACGAATCGCTACCATCTCCGCAGACACAACAACATAACTAACCTTACCTCACCACGATCCGAGGACAAAGTGACCAGACGCCCGAGAGGCCAGGAGGCTGGAAAGCTACCGGAAACTAGAGAAACCCAGCCATGATGGAGAGAGAAGATCGCGAGACTCGCCCTCGAGAGGGCTCGTCGACTGGCTTGTAACCAAAGGGTGTAGAAACCTCTTTGGTCACATTAGCAGCAGGGGTTGGTAATGATTAACTATCGACTCTGAGCCAGAGAGAACCATGTCAAGTTAGCTATTACTACCCACATTCAGACAGCTATTAGATTCTTGCACATCCAGTTAAATGTAAAACTACTACACATTCTCACAGGGACAATAATAAATTTTTAAAATAACAAAATCTTAGCAATATTAATTAACATATTAGAAACTAATATTTTAAAACATGAAATAAAAATGCTATTCCTCATGCCTTGAAAAGAGTGGGGTTCTAGTTTTAACAAAATGCTAATCTAGCGACATCAGATAAATTACAATTTTATTTAAAAAATATATGGAATACGACAGACGGTCGTCTTTCAACTTTATATGCTTCGACCCCACTTTTATGTACAGGATAAGACGAACAACATAACCAGTGATTATCGAGGGGCCGGCCGCAGTGGCCGAGAGGTCTGTGGCGCACCAGTCACAATCTTCACGGCCGCTACGGTCGGGGTTTCGAATCCCTCCTCGGGCATGATGTTTTTGTCGTCTTTAGTGTAAGATAGTTCATAAGTAGTTTGTAAGTTTAGGGACTGATGACCCTGAAGTTAAGTCCCTTAAGCTTAACAAACATTTGAACATTTGATTATTGAGGAAAGATATATACTTGAGCAGTGCCGAAAAACAAATTTCTTCAGACAATAGTTATTTATGATAACTATAATTTATCGGGCCCAAGTCCGCTTGGGGAAAAGTGAGCAAAATGTATGGGTTTGTAAGTCGGATATGATACAAATATCTCGAGAAAGTAATGCAGTGTTACTGAGTTTTTTATTTTAAAGAAATTTTCGATATCTCTTTTGGACCTCATACACTCCAGTGTATGAGGAAAATTCAACCGAATGCGAAGTCTACACAATGTGTTTCTTCCTCTGCAAATTCATCAGATTATGGTGGAATACATTACGTAGTTTGATGCTACACCTTAACTGTCGAAAATAAAACATTTATCGGAGGAAACTACTAAACTGTATGATATATTAAAATAATTTTTTCTTAGATGACAACTTATCTTGAAAAGTCGGATGACACAATTCGTAGCGGCACTAACGCCATCTTTCAGTTGTTTGGACTTTTGGTACTCAAATCTCATAGGTTTTCGAGTTACCTTTTTAATGAATAAGAAATTTCGAAACCATGAACATTTAAGGAAAAAGTTATTTCTCTAAAGCCTGTGATCTAGGAAACCTGTGATATTGCCCTCTGAAGTATTTAAATTTCGCACGCTCCGCTTTCAAATATATAGACACCTTTCACTGGTTTGGCTAGTACGATTTTTTGACTTATAGTTCAAGATGTGACGTCATGAGGATTGAGTTTCGAGAAAGCAAATTTGTATAGAAGGGGTGTAGGGCAGAAAGCGATGGACAGAAGAAAACGAAAGACTGGCAACACAAGAAATCATTAGTATTCTTACATTACTGACATACGCTGTGAGTAATATTATGTTTCTTCAGTTTGAAAACATATCGGTTTTTACTAGTTTCCACATATTCCATTGAGCAATCTTGAACTTTTCTCTAAACTGTTTGTATATAGTGGGACCATAGGTGCAGGCACATGGAGGGGTATATGTAGAGAGGCCAGACAAACGAGTGGTTCCTGAAGAGAGGCATCAGCCTTTTCAGTAGTTACAGGGGCAAAAGTCTGGATCATTGACTGATCTGGTCTTGTAACATCAGATAACATGGCTTTGCCATGCAGTTACTGCGACCAGCTGAAAGCAAGGGAAAACTACACTCGTTACTTCTCCCGAGGACATGCAGCTCTACTGTATGACTATATGATGATGGCATCTTCTTGGCTAATATATTCCTGAGGTAAAATAGTCCCTCATTCGGATCTCCGGGCGGGGACTACTCAGGAGGACGTCGTCATCAAGAAGAACAAAACAGGCATTCTACGTGTTGGAGCATGGGATGTTCTAACCCTTAATCGCGTAGGTAAGCTAGAAAATTTGAAAAGAAAAATGGATAGGTTAAAGTTAGATATGGTAGGGATTAGTGAAGTTTGGTGGCAGGTTGAACAGGATTTCTGGTCAGATGAGCACAGGGTTATCAATACAAAATCAGTTGGTGGTAACGCAGGACTAGTTCTGATAATGAATTAAAAAAAATAGGAATGCTGGTAAGTTACTATGAACAGCATAGTGAACGCATTATCGTAGTAAAGATAGAAGCGAAGGCAACACCGACCACAGTAGTGCAACTTTATATGCCAACTAGCAGGGCCGATGATGAGGATATCGAGAAAATGTATAAGGAGATAAAAGAAATCATTCAGAATGTTAATGCAGACGAAAACTTGATTGTGATGGGGGACGGAAACTCGGTAGTAGGAAAGGAAAGAAAATGAAATATAGTAGGTGAATATGGACTGGGGAAAATGAATGAAAGAGGAGATCCCTTGGTAGAATTTTGCGCAGAGCACAATTTAATGATCACCAACACTTGGTTTAATAATCGTGAAAGAAGGCTGTATACGTGGAAGAGACCAGGTTGACGTTATAATGGTAAGGAATAGATTTAGAAACCAGGTTCTAAACTGTAAGACATATCCAAGGGCAGATATAGACTCTAACCATAACGTATTGGTTATGAACTGCAGATTAAAACTTAAGAGAATTCAGAATGGTAGAAATATTAGGACATGGAACCTGGACAAATTGAAGGAACCAGAGGTGGTTAAGAGTTTCAGAGGGAGGATTAGGCTAGGATTGGCTGACATGGGGGAAAGTAATACAGTAGAAGAAGAATGGTTAGCTCTGAGAGATAGGGCAGTGAAGGCAACAGAGGATCATATAGGCAGAAGGAGAAGGCCTAATAGAAATACCTGGATAACACAGGATATACTGAACTTAATTGATGAGAGGAGAAAATATAAAAATTCAGCAACTGAAACAGGGAGTACAAACGTCTGAAAAATGAGATTGACAGGAAGTGCAGACTTACCAAGCAGGATTGGCTAGAGGATAAATGCTGAACCGTAGAAGAATGCATAGCTAGGGGAAAGGTAGACACCGCCTACAGGAAAATGAAAGAGATATTTTGATACAAGAAAAGCAGCGGTATGAATATCAATAACTCAGACGGAAAACCAGTACTAAGCAAAGAGGGGAAAGCTGAACCGTGGAAGGAATATATAGAGGGCCTGTACAAAGAAAATAAACTTTAAGGCAGTATTCTAGAAGTGGAAGATGAAGTGGAGGAAGATGAAATAGGTGTTATAATACTACGAGAAGACTTTGACAGAGCGCTGAAGGACTTGAGTCGAAACAAGGCCCCTGGATGATATTCTGCTGGAATATTCCAAAGAATGCAAGTGCAGACAAGTGTGAAAATTACAGAACCTTCAGTTTGATAAGTCATGGTTGCAAAATTTTAACACGAATTGTCTACAGAAGGATGGGAAAAGCTGGTAGAAGATGACCTCGGAGAAGATCAGTTTAGATTTAGGAGAAATGTAGGAACACGGGAGGCAAGTCTCAAATTGCGACTTATCTTAGAAGATAGGCTAAGGAAAGGGAAAACTAGGTTTTTAGCGTTTGTCTATTTGGAGAAAGCTTTTGACAATGTCGACTGGAATACACTCTTCCAAATTCTGAAGGTCGCAGGGGTAAATATAGGAAGCGAAGACTTATATTCAACCTATAGAAAAAACAGACAGCGGTTATTAGAGTCGAAGGGCAAGAAAAGGACGCGGAGGTTGGGAAGGGAGTAAGATAGTGTTGTAGCCTATCCCCAATGTTGTTCAATCTGTACATTGAGCAGGCAGTGAAGAAATGGAAGGAGAAATTTGGAGAGGGCATTAAAGTGCAAGTAATAGAAATAAAAACATTTCGGTTTGCCGATGACATAGTAATTCTGTCAGAGACCGCAAAGGATCTGGAAGAGCAATTGAATGGCATTGACTGTGTCTTGAAAGGAAGATATAAGATGAACATTAACAAGAGTAAAACGAAAGTAATGGAATGGAGTGTCAGAAAATCAGGCGATGCTGAAGGAATTAGATTAGGTAATGAGACAATAGAAGAAGCAGATGAATTTTGATACTTATCGAGCAAGATAATTTCTGATTGTCGAAGTAAAGAAGATATAAAATGCAGAATGGCTTTGGGAAGATAAGCGTTTCTAAAGAAGCGAAACTTGTTAACATCCAATATTAATTTAAATGTTAGGAAGTCCTTTCTGAAAGAATCTGTCTGGAGTGTAGCATTATATGGGAGTGAAACGTGGACGATAAGGAGTTCAGATAAAAAGATGATAGAAGCTTTCGAAATGTGGTGCTACAGACGAATGATAAAAATTAGATGGGTAGATCACATAACTAATGAGGAGGTGCTTAACCGAATTGGGGAGAAAAGTAGTTTCTGGCATATTCAGACTAAGAGAAGGGATAGATTGGTGGGACACATTCTGAGACATGAAGGAATTGTGAATTTAGGATTAGAGGAAAGTGTGTGGGGTAAAAATCGTAGAGGGAGATCGATGGACGAATACAGTAAGCACATTCAAAAGGATTTAGGTTGCCAAACTTATTCTCAGATGAAGAGACTTGCACAGAACAGGGTAGCGTGGAGAGCTGCATGAAACCAATCTTCGGACTGAAGACCACAACAACACCAAAAACAACAACTAGGGTCAACTACCTACTTTGCTTCATATAGCTACGCGTATATCTGGTAGCACAGGAATTTGCGGAAGTGTCTTTCCGCGATGACTTCCAGATGGGCTCCACCACGTTAGCAGAGTGTGTTCCGTGGCAGGGACGGGAACAGCCTCCAACGATAGGTCTCATTCAGCTGTTCGAGCGGACTCGCTCGGGCAGTGCCGACTAGCAAAGCTCTTAGCGAAAGCGGGAGTCTTCTGGCCGGCCGGAAGTCGTTGCGCGTGCACTCCTCTCCCCTTTCCATTTCTTCGCCCGGTCGCCACCCCGACCTCCCGGCTGCAAGCCAGTCAGTTCACCGGTCGCCCTTTCGCCCTTTAAAGGAGTTAATGGCATATCCCGACTAAGAGAAGGACTAGATTTGTTGGACACATTCTGAGATATCAAGGAATTGTCAACGTAGCGTTAGAAGGAAGCGAGTGAGATAAAATCGTAGAGGGAGACCGAGGGACGAATATAGTAAGCACATTCAAAAGGATGTAGGTTGCCGAACGTATTCTCAGATGAAGAGACTTGCACAGGACAGGGTAGCGTGGAGAGCTGCATCAAACCAGTCTGCGGACTGAAGACCACAACAACAACAACAGTTACTCAGCGAACATTTATCTACAATTTTTTTTTTCTTTGGTACCCACAGTCCTTATGTCCTTTTCATGGATTTTTTTTCAGCATGAGTACTTTTTGTGGTAAGAAAAGAATGTGTCCCATATTTTATGGGCTTGCTTGCCAATAGTTTTCGATAAGATGTAGTTCCTGATTCTATATCCAGCAACAACATTGAATAATTAATGGAATTGAACATGAATTCGCCGAATGCAGTGTTACATGTATTTATAGCTGTGCATGGATTGCACATTATGTAGGAATGACGAAGCTACGTTTTTATTCGTATACGAAATATTTATGGCTAGAAACTATCTTAATAAAAAAAAAGTGTTCTCAGTCGTAATGAACCTCACAATATCTATCTCTCAAAGGAATGAAAATTGAAAATCAGTATAGAACAATGGCTCATTTTATATTAACCTCTGGTAGAAAGTGTAATGTTTCATATATCTGTAGTCTCTCATTCGGATGTTAAGTTTAGTTATATTTTGACAATTCATTTGGTGTGCAGGTTTTTCGTTATATTTCTTTAAAGAGGTGAATAATATTTATAATACACATTTTGATCAAATGCTTTAAAGATAGTTCGAATGACCTAGCTCGCCATTGTGAAACTTTGTAACTTTATCAACTTTTCTTTGTAAATTTGAGAGCTATTTTCTGCTTTCTTCTACTTTTTTAAATTTTTTATTAAACGCTTTTACATTGATTTTCTCAGGGAAGCCGTAACAGTCTTGGTCCAAACCGCCATTGCCGCACCGAAACTAAGTTTATTGTGCGGTAACTCTTATACATACTCAGCCTTCTATTTACTCGCATGTTGTCCAGAAGCAGAACACCTCTGATGGTACTGATACCACGGAGAATGCCAAGGCTTCCATGACTTATAGCCTACTCGTATGACCATCATTGAATTGAATAACAGAATCCCTGACCCCCATTTCAAAGTTTCCATGCCAACAAATACATTCATACTTACAGGATTCCACATAAAGTTGTTGAATGGCATATTTATATCGATCATCGACTTGTATTTGAATGACTGTGGTACCATCAAATATTTTCGTAATTGTGAGGAATTAAAATGTGTAAACATCGAAAGTTGGATAATTTTCCTGGGCGCACTCATAATTTTGAAAAAAAAATTAAATAAACACAGTTCCTATCAGAATTGCTTAACAAATATTGTACCATTAACATCAAATTACTTTACAAAGTTAACAACGGAAATATGATTTTTTTTTACCATTTTGCAGCATTCCAATTCCCCTTAAGCAACACTGATACAACATATAAAATTAGTGTGTTCAAACAGATGCAGACAGGGAGACAGTTATGCTATTTATTACGAGCTTAGATATTTAGCGAATACTAAATAAAATACTGTCAAATTGATGTATGTCGCAAATTTGAAGAACTTCAGGCTAACTTAAAAAGTCCACATATCTGACAGTAGTAAACGAGATGCACAATTTGAGTTGGATATTCACAAGCGGCGCAGCAGGAAGTTTTATAAATCTATTAAAATAACTGAGCAAGAATGTATGGACAGGGTTGACATTGTTGGACTAGCTACCGACTTTATGTAAAACTTGCCCCTGCAAACATCCCAATGCAAGAAACATTCTATTTATGTCAGTTGTGGATTAACTGTCTCTGCACTTATGATATCGAGTTTAGGCGTCCTACAGTCTACATGTATTATGAAGGTCAAGCGAAAATGGGAGCGAATGAGGTCTGTTCATTCATGTACCATTAGATTGAAACTATGTATCCAAAAAAAAAAAAAATAAATAAATAAATAAATAAATAAATAAATAAATAAAATTGGAGGGAGAGAGAGAGAACAAAAGGAAAAACAAAATATATGTACAGTCTAAGAAAACGGCACATCTTAAGATACCTCGTCGACAAAAACAATTTCGTTTGAAGCAACGAAACCGGGAGCCGTGACTGCCTAACATTACATAAACAGATGTGTCAGTCACACCATTGATCTGGCAAAAAGTGAACATGCTTCATGTGAAACTGGATTGAAAAGACTACATGATGGCATGATGGGAAGAAAGTGCGAATCAATAAAAAGAAAATTGAAGATATTTTCGGAAACTAATGAAATACATCAATGGAGAAGACGTTGAGATGTTTATGAGGAAATTTTGAAATGGCCCACTTCAAGTGATAACTCACGGCAATATGAACTATTCCGATCTTTGAATTCTACTAAATAGTTGTTTTCGTGTTCAGTTGAAAATAATTTACCAATAAATTTGAGCTTTAATCCAGAAATGTGTATCTTTGAATGTATTATACTCTCGAAAAATATTAATTCATGCATTGACTTGGAGAAAGGAACTCTCTGATGATACTTTTTAGAATATATGAACATGATTTTTATTCACAGTGTGTATGGTTAGAGTACAGCGAATGCCGAAAATTCAGTGCAATATGTCAAATAGTTTAACAGTCAAACAGTTTTTTGTCTCTCCTGAAAATTACGAAAAAGTGACATAGTTCCTTTCTCCAGCTACAGATTCATTTTTATTCCAACCATATGACATACCTTTAAATTTCTTATGGAACTGAAAATCTGTTTTGCATTGCGCGTCGTGAAGAGCAGTTTTGTATCTGTTTAGTAACATTTTTTACATACAATAACAGGTGGGCGAACGAAGTTATAATTTCGATATCCTGTGGTAAACAATCGCTGCGTTAATCCGTAAAATAAAACACCCATAAAAGAGAAGCATTACGGCGTATTTTACGAACAGACTGTTACGACAAGCGCCGGTGAGGCGCGTCCGTCGCTTTACTGCTGATGCACTTAAACGCACTTTATTGTTTCCGGTTGATGGCGGTGTAATTTTCGACAGCGCCGCCGCAGCTGCCGGCGACCGTAACTACGCCGCCGCCAGCCACCGCCACCACAACAGATTCGGCCGGTGACTGCGGCGTCGGCCGCCCGTGGCGTACCGCGTCGTACCGCGCCGCAGGGTCGTCGCTCATTAACGCACCTCGGAGGCGGCGGCCGCATACGCTATCGATCAGTGGCGCTTTTTTGTTCTCCTTTTTAGTCCGTCTCGCGTGACGAAAGCGCTGGCGCCAGCAGCTGGAACGTGCCTGACAGCGCCGGCGGCTGCAGCCTCTGCCTGTGGCGCCACGAGTCAGCTCTCCGATCTCTGAACTGACTCCTGACTCGCCTAAACTTCACCTTCACTTGCATAGCGCTTGAGACGACCTAGGAGGCTCTCGCCCCTGTCATTGAGATACTGCCAGATTTTGTTTTTATTAGAGCATCACGGTGCGAAAATTACAGAACCGCCAGTTTAATAATCTACATGTAGGTGACTCCATCCGGAGTCTGGTGCAGAGCGACCACATTAATGCCTCAGGATACTATTTTTTAAGAAATTTGTGAGAAAAAAATAAGTTTTCATATTTTTGTTAACAGTTTTTTTACGTATTTGATTATGGTTGTTCATAATGTATGGATTAGTACGCTTTGATTTTCTGTTTAAAGATACAGCGGAGGTTTCCTGAGTAAAGTAGCATTTTGACTTACGATTTACGTACTGTCAGATTGTTTTTCTGTGTTGATACTTTTTCAGATGCTGTATTTTCTTGGCTATGACAACTCTTGCATTTAGTCACTCTTCTGTTTAAAGATACAGTGGAGGTTTCCTGACTGAAGTAGCATGTTTTGATATACGATTTACGTACTACTGGATTTGTTTTCCTGTACTGAAGATACATTTCAAATGTAGTATTTGCTTTCAGAGCTAGGACAACTCTTGCATTAAGTTACTGATTGGTTTGTCAGAGGGCGCACTTGGTCTGTTTTCTGTATTTTGCTTTTCTTAATGTAATGAATATTACTCCTTTTAAAAATCATGATTTCTCCTACTTATGTATTTATGCTGTTATATATTTTTGTAATTTTTACTCTTTAAGTTGTGACACTTTCTGTATACTGTTCTAGAGGACAACACTATAAACTGTAAATCTTTCAAATTTTAATGGATATTGTGTTTTAGACTTTGTTTTATACATTACCATGTATAAAAAAAAAAGAAAAAAAGAAAAGAAAACTGTATTTCCTTGCTGACCACATCCTTGTATTTCAGGTTAAATTTTATATTATGTCGTCTAAAAAGTATGACTTATTCTAACTTAAATTTTGTATAGAGGCCGCTGGATGCTATCCGCACACTCGCAGCTAGGTTTGTTAGCTACGAAATCAGTTTATGATTGACATTGTTTTTATGTACTGCCTAATTGATGTTAATATGAAAAGTGTAAGTTTTTGTGGGCCCACAGGGCTTGGATTCTAGGTATGACACTGTGTTGTATTTCATCTCTTCATATTGTGATAGCCTATACGTCCAAATATTGTCAATTACGTTTCTTAATTTTTGTTATGACTTCTAGAAGCTGATTTTGTGTCCTTTTGACTTTTTGCAACACAGAGGACGGTCAGACACTGACCGAAATCTGTCTGTATTATATATACAAAATTAAGATTTCAATGCAGCCAAAGCTGGTTCTTCCAATTTTAATAGTTTAATAATCATTGTCGCAAAATTATAACACGATTTATTACAGAAGAATAGGAGAATAAGAATGAATAAGGTAGTAGAGGCTGCCCTCGAGAAATATAATTTTGGATTTAGAAGGTATGTAGGATCACGTGAGTCAATATTGACCCTGCAACCTATGTTAGAATCATGGAAAATTTGGAGAAATCATTTCCCATTGTCGACTGGAATACAGTCTTTAAAATCCTCAAGGTAGCAACACAAAAACATTTAGCACGTGAAGTTACATGGAACTTGTAAAACTGGACCATGCAGTGCAGTTATGTGAGTACAAGGGCATGAAAGGGATAAATTGCATGGGAAGGAAGTTGAGTTGTTGCTTTACGCCAGTAATATTTAGTCTGTACATCGAGCAAACTGTGATGGAAAGCGAGAGAATGTTTAAAATGAGAAATGAAGTTCAGGGAGACAAAAAAAATCTTCGAGTTGCGGATGGCGCTGTCTCCCTGTCGAAGACAGCAAAAGACCTGTAAGAGTAGTTGAACAGAAAGGAGAATGTCTTTGAAGCAGTGTGTAACATGAATGTTAACAAGATCGAAACAAGGGTAGTGGAATATAATCGAACTACATGAAGTGATCCTGAGTGAAACGGATTAGCAAAGGAGACTGTACAGGATGACCAGCCAGTCTAAAATAGTTCAGGAAAATAATTCAAAATTTTTATTTCAAAACTTCGCCTAAGTTTTACAATCGTGCTTCCACCGCCAAATATGCCGTGACAACGTGACCAAGGCTGTCCACCTTGCAGGAGAGAGCCGGCCAGAACCAGTATTAACTGCTGATTCTAAAATGATGCCACCCTTCTGGCGTCTGTGCTGAAACTACTGACGTTTCCATGCTACTGTGGAGCCAATCGCATTCACCAACGTGTGCTACTGCTGGAGGACTCAGAGGTGCGAGAATCAGTTCCTTGGCTCTCTTCCGTTTTAGTTCTCGTACAGAACAGACACAATCGAGAGGATCAGGTCTGTGCGGGGCGAACAGCCGCATGCCGTCCGCTCCCGCCTAGCGGCTGTTCGGTATCAGCCACCAACCGTACCCTTTACCTTTCGCATTTCCTAATCCGTAACTTAGACTGGCAGTCTTCATTGCATCCGACCCCAGGGCGAGTCCTGATATGTAACCCATGTTTGACTATATTATCAAAGTTAACCTGAAGCCTATCTTTTATTTGTCAATCAGCCACCCTTTCCTAGGGTGCCTTAACCGATTTGCCTTACATCCTGACAACGCCTCCAATCCATCTTATTTGTACAGAAGCGGATGGGATGTACTATTTTCGTATCATCCGTGGGATACATATTAATTTATGTAGAAGACAATCAGAGTAAGAGATGAGTATTGACTTTCTGAAGTATAATAACATACGATGGTCGAATTACATAAGATATTAAATGCAGAATTAGAAGAAAATCACATCTGGAAAAGAAAAAATTGTTAAGACTACTTGTTAGTAGACATTTTACTAGAGTGAAACGTGTATGATAAATAGTTAAATCAAAAAGATTGATGATTTTGAAATGTGGTGCTACAGACGAAAGCTGGTTACATGGAGAGATCGTTGAAGAGGCACTGTACAGAACCGTAGAGACAAGAAATTCCTGACATATCTTCAGTGAAAAAAAAAATGGATCCATTGGTATGACCCATTTTGCACTGAAAGGAAATTATGAGGATAAAAATCGAAAACGGACACAGTAAGCAGGTTTAAATGAAGGGAGTTGCCGTTCTTACTACGACATGAACAGGCCCGCATTGGTGTAGTGTGCAAGGCTGTATCAAACCAAACTGAGGTGACAATAACAACAACGTTATTCACACGTTAATAATGTAAATATATCACCTTTATATGTGAAGTACATTTTTGATCCACCTTTTTTACAGTAGTCATTTTATGCATATTCTTTTGAAAATATATTGAGATGGAGAAACTCATGCGGTTTCTATTAAATTCATGCACACCTCATATTCGTTCGAAAAGTGCTGCAACTCGTCTCATAGACTCAACACATTGGAACTTCACTGCAAAAATATTAAATCCCACTGCTTCTGAAGTCGTCTGTAACTGGAAAAATATTGCAGGTGCTGGGTTTTGTACACTAACATACCTCTCGGATGTGTCCACAGTTGTTCGAAGAAATTCATGTCGATACGTAAATCGTTGAAAATATTCTGCAATCCATTCACAAACAACGGTTGCCCACTGAAATATCGGTGAAGTGACTGAAGTGGCTAAAGTATCCAGAGATAAAAAATCAGCGTACACTCCGCTGCAGAGTGAAGTTTCATTCTGGAAACATCCCTTAAGCTGTGACTAAGCCATGTCTCCACCATTTCCTTTCTTCCAGGAGTGCTGGTCTTCCAAGGTTCGCAGGAGAGCTTCTGTGAAGTCTGGAAAGTAGGAGGCGAGGTACTGGCGGAAGTAAAGTTGTGAGGCGGCATCGTGAGTCGTATCGGGATAGCTCAGTCGGTAGAGCGCTTGCTCGTGAAAGGCAAAGGTCCCAGCTTCGAGTCCCGGTTCCAGCACACAATTTTAATCTGCCAGGAAGTTTCATATCAGCACACACTCCGTTAGAGAGTGAAAGTTTCATTCTGTATCCAGAGATATTTTACCGTTGCTTACGCGCATGAAGCCATTAATGTGTACATTTGGTCTTCAAATAGCAAAATGTTCAAATGTTTGTAAATGTGTGAGACTTAACTTATGTGTTTATTATTCCCTAAACTTACCTAATAACCATAAGGAAATAAACACACTCATGCTCAAGGGAGGATTCGAACCTCCGAGAACGAACAACCACACGCTTAACTCCAAGACGCCTTAGAGCGCTCGTCCACTCCACGCCGACTTTCAAGTAGCCGAACGACCATTTTCACTCAAACCGGACAACCCAGTCCATTACAAATAAAATCCTGGCACACTATTGTGGCAAAACCGACAACTACCTCATCGCCTTGTTGACATATTGTGTCTATGGCTTTTGGCATCTATGCCACTGTTTAAAACTACGTTCAGCCCTTAACACGTGAAATCTGGACTCCTCTGACAAAGTAATGGTTTACTAGTCGTTTAGATTGTAACCAATGTGACACTGATTCCAGGAGAGAAACGCTCCATGCGATATTATGCTGTTACACTCGAGTCGTTCATGTGCTACCACATCACAATGCCCCCAATATACCGGTGCTCTATCCACAAGCATATTTTCCACTTTGATTCTTGTAGTCATCTCGTGCAGTTGCTTGCCTGTCAGCACTGGAAACTCTAAGTAGATGTTGCTTATCTCGGTCACTAAGTGCACCACGGACAGCATTGTGTGGTTTATAGTTATAGGAAAGGCCTGGCATTTGGTATTCTCGGTACTATCGTAACACTGTGAATCTCGGTTTATTGGAGTATGCAAGTATTTCCCAAATGTTATATCTCATGCGAGTAACCACAGATACGATTACAAACTACAAATTTCTGTGAGTGAAACACAGCTAGCAGTTAACTGACCTGATGTGATGAGGGATCTCAACTCGATTCCAAATTTCTAGACTTACGGAAGGCTTTTGACACTGTTCCTCACAAGCGCCAGCTAAAGAAATTGTTTGCTTGTCTACTATCGCCATAGTTGCACGATTTGATTCGTGATTTTCTGTCAGAAAGGATACGGTATGTTGTAACTGACGGAAAGTAATCGAGCAAAACATATGTGCTATCTGGAGTACCACAGGGAAGTGTTATAAGGCTCCTACCGTTCCTTATTTTTATAAACGATTTCGGAGACAATGTGGACTGTTCGCAGATGAAGCTGCCATTTATCGATTAGTAAAGTCATGAGAGGATCAAAAGCAATTACAAAATGATTTAGATGTTCCTCATGGTGTAAAAAAGTGGCGATTGACCCTAAATAATTTAAAGTGTGAAGTTATCCACATGAGTCTTAATAATAATAATAATAATAATATCCGTTAAAGTTCACTTACACGATGGAACTGTCAAACTTAAAGACCGTAAATTCAACTAATATCTAGGTAGTGCAATTAATTGGAACGAACACGTATAAAATGTCGTACAGAAGGCGAACCAAGAGGTAAGTTTTATTAGCAGAACACTTAGAAGATACAACAATTCAACCAAAGAAACTGCCTATACTACATCGTTGTGTCCTACTTTGAAGTATCGTTGCGCTTTGCGGCATCCCCACCAAGTGCGACTGATGGGTGATATAGATGCAGTTCACAGAATAGCTGCTCGATTTGTATGGTCGCTATATAAGAGAGAGAGTATAACGGATATGACGCACTAGTCGACTAGAAAATCACTAAACAAAGGCGTT
The DNA here is from genome assembly GCA_026315105.1 of Locusta migratoria. NCBI lineage: Eukaryota > Metazoa > Arthropoda > Insecta > Orthoptera > Acrididae > Locusta > Locusta migratoria. Next base: position 341,308,189 of record CM048746.1, read on the forward strand.
ATTCATTGCGGCGAGATTTATTTTCGGAATTTCTCTTGCCAACTTTCTCTTCCTAATACAAACATATTTTGTTAGCACCGACCTATGAAAGGAGCCATCATCGTAGTAAATCAAGTGAAATCAAATCGAACTCGAAAGGGTTTAGGTGTTCCTTTTGCTGTGTGGTATTAGAGAATTCAACGTTACAGAAATATCATAAAAGCGGTTCGATGATCCTTCTACCATGCACTTCAATGTGATTTAAAGAGTAGTAATGATGATGTAGATGTGGACGCTGCACGGGACAGTCACTTTGGAATAGTCTTCACATTAATGACTGGTGTAAATGTAACAGCTCTCCCAATCCATAACCCTGTATACTGTTGTTGGTGGGAACTGGAAGTACGTTTGTAATCATGCAGTGAAGGCTTTCCTGACCGGCTAAAATAATTGCTGTTGAATCTTCCGGGTTATATGGTCGTGCTCGAAGAAACATTTCTGCTCCGGGCGTTTCGTCCAGAGCTGCGCTGGACATCTTCAGAGGTGCTACTGGTAGCGGTGAGTCTTGTCGGCAAGACTCACAGCTACCAGTAGCACCTCTGAAGATGTCCAGCACAGCTCTGGACGAAACGTCGGGAGAAGAAATGTTTCTTCAACCACGGAAGCTTCAACAGAAATTACGTTTGTGATGCCTTTTGGCACAAGTGAAACAGTTGTCATTTATATTTTCGTTTATTATCCTAAATAAAATGTACAACTCTTGTTGCTTACGGCTGGGCGCGGCCTCCTGGCAGCCTCCCATTGTTGTTGATGTACCGGCCTGCCGACCCCTGACCTCGAGACGTGGACCACTGCAAGTCTGCTCGTGCTGCCCACTGAGATGGCGCGAGGATGGTTATGATGGTGGCGACATCAGAAGTCAGGGCGGGCTACCCTGTCGTGACATCGAGCAGCGGGCCCCCTGTGATACGTCTCAGCGGCACGCCGACAAAATGTGTGCAGTACTAACAGAACACTTTTGCGCCCCATTTGTTTAACCCCAGTTTCTCCTGGCGGCACATCTCATGAACATGGTCCTCGGAGCCGCCTGCTGGACAATCATTACCTTCGCAGTTTGTACACATCGCCAGATCGATAAGCTTTGAAACGCTATATCCCTGTGCTACATACCTTAAAACATAGCTATGATTGAGCACGCTGGAGCCGGCCGCGGTGAATGAAGTGTATGCCACTCCTCTCTCGGAACCAATGCCATATTCCTTAAACTGTCCCTAGAACTGTCGATAAAAAGGCTTTATTTCGAAATATATTAGAGATCATCGTTTCCCAAGACTTGTCCACTCAAAATCCTATTTCCCAACTATTTCCACAGTCTTTAATCATTGAATCCAAATAGATTTAGTCGTGGACAAGATTCCCATGACTGAGTAATCAATAGAATGTCCTCCACTCCACCATAAATAGTGCCCTCAGTTTCTCAGCCTGCAACAGAGAGTTTATTGCGGCCGTTATTCATTTAGCTGCTACTGTGATGCCGAAGTCGTAGGTTGATCTGTAATTACGTTATGATTTGACCATGGTTTAACTTCTGTGTTAATGTTGGACCTATTTTCACTAGTTAGTTGTGTTCTCTATTGTTATTATTGCTAAATGGATGTCTGGTGACCTGGTTCCATGAACGGTAAACATTATTATTATCACCGGTACCGATAACCTCAGTAGTATGGTCCCATAGTTTCAAAAACAGAATTTTTTGATGAACTTTCAGTGCCAGAAAATTTCCACTGGGGTCAATGACAAATCATGAGATACGATAGGTCAGATACAGATGAAGAGAGTATCTCTTACCCAAGCTATTATAACGCACCAGCGTGCTCAACCACAGCTATGTTTTGAAGAATATAGCACAGATTTGTTGCATTCCATAGCATATTTTTTTTTTTTTTTTTTTTTTTTTTTTTTTTTTTTTTTTTTTTTTTTTACTTCTGCCGATATTCCTATTTCCGTTACCGTCTCGCTTCGGCCAATTAACATAATTACTATTTTCGTATGGTGAGTTACTATTATTGGTGCTCGTGTCATGACCGTAACGCCTGGTTTCATTTAGAAAATCAGTGTTGTCAAGAAATGATGAAAAGTGTTGCAAAACATTTTCAGGCGTTATAAATATCAATTAATAGAAATAAACAATCCCAGAGACGGATTTACGTCTCAAATATGTCAAAGACATTATTGATAAATCTGAAGCATTGAATTAAAATTTGTGGTGCGGCCGGGAACACAGAAGCTGAATTAAAGTTTGTGATGTGGAGGGAAATCGTACATAGACTATTCCAAGGCGCCTTAAGCGTTAGTGGTGTGGTAGTGTAACGGTTAAGACGTCTACCTAGTAAGCTTAGAGTTCCTTGTTCGATTCCCCGCCGCACCACAAATTTTAATTCAATGCTTCAGATTTATCAATAAATTTTCAGGCGTGATCTCTAACTTATCCTGAACATGATCTGTCAGTTGTAGCTCTAAAAGTCTAATCATGTCCCTTCCTGAAGTCGGTGAATTCCAGTACATCTACATCTACATGGGATACTCTGCAAATCACATTTAAGTGCCTGGCAGAGAGTTCATCGAACCACAATTATACTATTTATTTCCCATTCCATTCTCGAATAGCGCGCGGGAAGAAAGAACACCTGAATCTCTCTGTTCGAGCTCTGATTTCTCGTATTTTATTCTGATGATCATTTCTACCTATGTAAGTGGGAGTCAACAATATATTTTCGCATTCGGAGGAGAATATTGGTGATTTGAGTTTCGCAAGTAGCCCACGCCGCAGCGATAAGCGCCGTTGTTGTAGTGATTCCCATCCCAGATCCCGTATCATTTCAGTAACGCTGTATCCCCTATATCGTGACAATACGAAACGAGCTGCCCTTCTTTGGACTCTTTCGATGTCCTCCGTCAAACACACCTGATAAGGATCCCATACTGGGCTGCAATACTCCAAAAATGGACGGACAAGCGCAGTGTATGCAGTTTCTTTAGTAGTTCTGTTGCATCTTTTAAGGGTTCTGCCAATAAAACGTAGTCTCTGGTTCGCCTTTCCCACGATATTTTCTACGTGTTCTTTCCAGTTTAGGTCTGAAGTAATAGTAATTCCTAGGTATTTTGTGGAGTTTACGGCCTTCACGTTTGATTGATTTATGTTGTAAACAAAGTTTAACGGATTTCTTTTCGTACTCATGTGGACGACTTCACACTTCTCATTATTTAGAGCCAATTGCCAATTTTTACACCATACTGATATCTTATTCAGATCGTTCTGCAGTTGGTTTTGATCTTCAGATGATTTTACTAGACGGTAAATAACGGCGTCATCTGCAAACAACCTAAGAGAGCTACTTAGATTTTCCCCTAAATCGTTTATGTAAATAAGGAATAGCAGAGGACCAATAACACTACCCTGTGGAACGCCCGATATCACCTCTGTTTTAGTCGATGCCTTACCATCGATTACTACAAACTGTGTCCTCTCTGACAAGAAATCCCCTATCCAATCGCAAATTTGGGGCGATATACCATAACCACGCAATTTCATTAAAAGCCGTTTGTGAGGTACGGTGTCGAAAGCTTTCTGGAAATCAAGAAATACGGAATCGATTTGCGAACCTTTGTCGATAGCACCCATCACTTCGTGTGAATAAAGAGCTAGTTGTGTTTCGCATGAACGATGTTTTCTAAATCCGTGTTGACCTTGGGTCAATAGATAGTTCTGTTCGAGATAATTCATAATATTTGAATATAGGGTATGTTCCAAAACCCTGCTGCAAATTGACGTCAATGAAATAGGCCTGTAGCTTACTGGGTTACTCCTACTGCCTTTCTTGAATATAGGTGTGACCTGTGCAACTTTCCAATTTTTTGGTACAGATCCTTCTATGAGAGAGCGGTTGTATATGACTGTTAAGTAAGGAGCTATCGCTTCAGCATAATCAGATAGAAATCTAATGGGTATACAATCCGGACCAGAAGACTTGTTCTTGTTAAGTGATTTTAGTTGCTGCACTACTCCGATGATATCTACTTCTACGTTACTCATTACGGCATCTGTTCGTAATTCGAAATCTGGAATATTGGTTTTGTCTTCTTTGGTGAATGAGTTTCTAAAAGCTAAGTTTGGTAACTCTGCTTTAGTAGCACTGTCATCGGCAGGATCGCCATTACTATCACGTAGTGAAGGTATTGCTTGTGATTTGCCCCGAGTATATTTAACATATGACCAAAATCTCTTTGGGTTTTCACTCAAATTACAAGAAAGAGTTTCGTTGTGATAAATATTGTAGGCATCTCGCATTGAAATCCTCGCTAAATTTCGAGCTTCTGAGTACAATCGCAAATCCTGGGGATTTCGTGTTCGTTTAAATTTAGTATGCCTTTTCCTTTGCTTTTGCAACAGTGTCCTAACCTGTTTACCAAGGGGGATCGCCTCCTTCTTTTATTAATTTATTTGGTATAAAACTTTCAATTGCTGTCGATACCACTTCTTTGAATTTGAGCCACATCTGGTCTACACCTACGTTTAGTGTTAGAAACGAGTGGAAGCTGTCTTTCAAGAAGCAATGTATTTTGTTTCTATCTGCTTTCCTGATCAAATATACTTTGCGTTTATTTTTGGTAACTTTGGGACTTTCGATATTCAATTTCTCTACTACAGCTCTGTGTTCACTAATACCTGTATCCGTTTTGATGCTCATTATGAGCTCAAGATTATTTGTTGCTAAGAGATCAAGTGTGTTTTCACATCCATTTACAATTCTAGTTGGCTCATGAACTAATTGTTCGAAGTAATTCTCAGAGAATGCGTTGAGTACAATTTCGGACGATGTTTTATGCCTACCTCCTGATTTGAAAATATAATTTCGCCAACAGATCGAGGGTAAATTAAAATCACCACCTACTATTATCGTGTGAGTCGGGTACGTTTTTGTAATTAGACTCAGGTTTTCTTTGAACCTTTCTGCTATTTTATCGTCTTATTAATGTATTTTTTCGGGGGTAAGTCCTTAAAGATCCTGACCAATATTTAGCAAGGAATACCTGTTGTAACTGATCATAGGAAGAGCATTCCCGATCACCTTTATTTGCCCAAAGAGCTGGTTCGCTCTGTATGTTTGAGACAGTGAACTGTCGTTCGTTCCACACAGATAGCAAAATATTTTGGAAACTACGATACGAATTAACTTGATGTACGGTCTTCTTTTCTTTATTGCATATCTGCAATATTGTTGGTTATTTATTAGAATGTCTTAAATTGCAATATTTGATATTATTGCCATTGATTTGAGTATTTGATTATTTGAATTATTGTCAGCTGCTTTAACTATTTGGTTGTTCGTAGTATTGGTGTGACTGTCTTGATTGAAACTATTGCACAAAGAACAAGGTAATACGCTCTTCACATTACCGTTAGGCGCACGGAGTCAAAATTTTATTACTCGCGTCAGCCTGAGCGCCCGTTGAGTTTGGTAGTAACGGTTGCTTCTCAGTTAACTTCGATTGCTCGCGTGAAATGGCTTTCTTCAGTTCTGTATCCACATGTTCTGCTATTTTTTGTGTGTTTGTTCTATCAATTGCTCGAAATCAGTTTGTATTCCTTTAGTTTGTTGTGCGAACATGTTCTCCACCGATCGTTCGAACGTTGATTCAACACATTATTCACGTTCGGTTAAAGTTTGTGCATTTTCCTAAATAGTGTTACTTTCAAGCTGCAATATTTTGTAACATTGTAGCAAGATTCTGCACTAAATTGGATTGGTCTTTGTATGTATTTCGAAAATTCGCAAGTGTTATGTCTAACTTTTCGCTCTGGCGTCTAATCATGTCTCTTAATCTTCGTCACGTTGTGTGAGAACTTTTTTAAGATCTTCGTCTCTTTTCGTATCACGTTACTCAAGATGTCTCAATAGTTGAACTAACAGATCAGGTAATCGTGACGATCTATTTATGGTGTCAACATTGCTAGTAAAAGGGTTAGTGGGCATAGCCAATTTCTCATATCCACGTTTATTCACTTCCATATTTTGAGTGGTTGTTCCTGATTATATCTCCCTAAACGGTGAAATTGGATTGATTATTTCTGTTCTATCCTTTTCTATATCTGTATCAAAAATATTATCTATTGTGGTCATATCTGAATCTACGTTGTGGACTAGCTTTCTTTTAGGACGACCCATTTTCTAATCACACTTCACACAGACACACACACATATAAATATATATAATATATGAAACAATGGGAAATAAATGAAGGTCCCCTGACAGAGAAACTGATTTATTTTTCTACCTGTTTGAAAATTATTAAATAAAATACTATCATCCATTTCTAACTAGTGTGAAATAAAAGTCACTCTTAGAATTTCGTAGCACTCCGTGTCTTTATACAATACCTTTATAGATTAACCCATAAAAAAAAATTAAAAAAAAATTCGTTCAGATTTTCAGATTTTAACAAAATTATTAAATCTTTACTAAGCTGATTACCACCCAAACATCATATATTATGATTGCCCATAATGGCGGCAAAATGCTGAAATCCAGATCGGCGACTACTTGCTGCAACAACTACTAAAGTTTTGCTGAAAATCTCGCAAAACAATTTTAAATATTTCTAAAATAATTGAAGTGAACACATGGATTTTAATTGATATAATTTAACATATTAAAGAAACATTTTGTATTTAAACACTTTTTTTATAGATCGACTCCATTAACATCGAAAAACAATGTAACGCCGCCTGAAATAAAATTATATCTCTCTCATCAGTCCCACTACAAGTAAATACTAACGAACAAGAAAACCAATCTTTTCATGTTATAAATATTAATACATTAGTAAAGACAAAGATGATTTACTACTGTAACTAAATAACCTTAGTTACATATTTACAATAAGAAAGTCCTTGATGGCACAATGGGTTTACGTAAGTGGCAACATTGTAAATAAATCTACATATACACACACAGTCCGCAAACCACGGTAGATCGTGATGGAAGGTACACTGTACAACTACTAGTCATTTCCTTTCCTGTTCCATTCCCAAATACAACGAGGGGAAAAAAGAATGTCAATACGCCTTGTTACCGGTCCTAATTTCTCTTATTTTATCTTTGTGGTCTTTACGCGAAATGTAAGTAGGCGGCAGGAAGATGGTTCTACTCTCAGCTTCAAATTCCGACCCTCTAAATGTCCTCAAGAGAATTTCTTGAAAAGAACGTCGTCGTTCCTCCAGCGATCCCCATTTGAGTTCTCGGAATATTTTCATGACCCTACCAGTAACGAACCTAGCTGCTCGCCTCTAAACTGCTTCCATATCTTCCTGTACACTGATCTGCTGCGTCTCCCAAAGACTTGAGCCATACTCAAGACGTGGTCGTACCAGTGTTTTACACGCGGTCTTCTTCACATATGAAGTACATCGTCCCAAAATTCTCCCCATAAACCGGTCAGCTATCCGCCTTACTCACAACTGTCCTTACATGCTCGTTCCATTTCATAAAGCACTGAAAAGTTACGCCTAGATATTTGAACGACGCGACTGAATAAATACTTTCACTATTATTGCTGTATTCGAACCTCACGGGATTTTTCTCCGACTCATGTGCATCACCATACATTTTTCTACATTTAGAACTAGCTGTCATTCTTCACACCAACCAGAAATTTTGTCTAAGCCATCCTGTTTGCTATTACAGACAATTAAAGACAACACTGTCCCATATACCACAGCATCATCATTAAACAGCCGCAAATTACAAGTTACTCTGTCTATCAGATTATTTATATAGATAGAAAATAATAGTGTTCCTACCACTCCCATGGGGCACGCCTGACGATACAACCGTCTACGATGAATAACGTACTGCATTCTATTACTTAGGAAGCCTTCCAGACAGTCACAACTCTGTGAACCTGTTCTACATACTCGTATCTTCGTTAGCAGTCTGTAGTGTGGCACCGCGTCAAATGCCTTTTTGATATCGAGAAAAAGACACTCTGCCATTTGCTCTTCATCCATAGCTCGCAAGAGAGGGCAAGCTGAGTTTCATAGGAACGATGTTTCCTAACTCGTGCTGATTCATAGAAATATTCTGATCAGTCTCAAGAAAATTTACTATATTTGAGGAGAATTTGAAAACTGCTACGGAATCAAAGATAACTTCACTGAAAACATAAACATAGCCAAAGCCTCGTAGACAACCAAAAATTACACGAGGCGAAATGTAGCGTGAGGAGGGCTATGCGAGAGGCGTTCAACGAATGCGAAAGTAAAGTTTTATGTACTTACTGGGCTGAAAATATAAATGTTGGTCTTATGTCAAAGCTGTAGGTCGATCAAAACAAAATGCCCAGACACTGTGTGACGAAAATGGCATTGAAACAAAGGATGACACTCTAAAGGCTGAAAAGGCTGTTTCCAAAGCTGTTTCACAGAGGTAGGTTGCACTGTAGTTCCTTCTATATATTACCGCACAGAGTACAAAATGGGAGATATCGAAATAAATGAAAGAGCGATAGGAAAACAAAGTCGCTCAAAAGAGGAAAGGCCGCAGGACCAGACGGGATTCCATTTCGTTTTTACAAGAGTACGCGGAGTAATTGCCCCCCTTCTTGCAATGGTGCACCGTAGGTCTCTAGAAGAGCGTAGCGTTCCGAAATATTGGAAAATGGCGCTGGTAACCCCAGTTTTCAAGAAGGGATGTCGAACAGATGTGCAGAACTATAGATCTACATCTTTAACGTCGGTAAGTTGTAGAATTTTGGAACATGTATTATTTTCGAGTATAATGACATTTCTGGGGAATAGACATTAGACATCTGCTCTCTAGGAATCAGCATGGGTTTCGGAAAAGGCAATCGTGTGAAATCCAGCTCGCGCTCTTCGTCCACGATACTCAGAGGGCCATATACACGTGTTCTCAGATAGATTACGTGTTTCTTGACTTCCGCAAGGCGTTTGATACAGTTCCACACAGAATTTTAATGAACAAAGTGAGACGACAGCAGTGGTCGAGCGGTCTGCGGCGTGCCAGTCACGGTCTGACGGCTGCTGCGGTCGGGGGTTCGAACCCCACCCCTCTCGGGCATGACTGTTAGTGCCGTCTTTAGTATAAGCTAGTTCATAAGTAGTTTGTAAGTATAGAGAATGATTGCCCCGTAGTTAAGTCCCATACGCTTAACAAACATTTGATTTGAACAAAGAAAGTGCATATGGTCTATCAAAACAATTGTTTGAAAGGATCGAGGAGTTTCTAGGTAACAGAATGCAGCTAGTCATTCTCAATGGAGGGAAATATTCCGAAGTAAGAGTGATGTCAGGTGTGCCACAGGGGAGTGTCGTGGGTCCGTTGCTGTTCACAATATCTATGACATTGCAGATAACATCGGAAGTTCACTGAGGCTCTTTGCGAATGATGCTGTAGTATATGCAGAGCTTGTAACAAAGGCAAATTGTATTGAAATGCAGGAGGATCTGCATCGAATTGACGAATGGTGCAATGTAAATACGTGTAATGTACTGCGAATACATACCATTTAGCTACACTATAGCAGGTCAGCGACTGGAACCAGTTGATTCCATAAATGATCTGAGAGTAGGCATTAGGAGTGATTTAAAATGGAACGACCATGTAAAATCAATCGTCGGTAAAACAGATGCCAGACTTAGATTCACTGGAAGAATCCTAAGGAACTGCAATCCGAAAACAATGGAAGTACATTACAGTACATTTGTTCGCCCGCTGCTTGAATACTGCTCACCGGTGTGAGATCTGTACCAAGTGTGGTTGATAGAGGAAGTAGAGAAGATCCAACGGAGAGCAGCGCGCTTCGTTACAGGATCATTTGGTAACCGTGAAAGCGTGGAAGACTTTGCAGGAGGGATGCTCTGTCACTCGGTACGGGCTTTTGTCGAAATTTCGAGAACATATCTTTACCGAGGAGTCTAACAGAATATTGCTCCCTGCTAGCTAGGCATGTCTCGCAAAGAGATCATGAAGAAAAATCAGAGAGATTAGAGCCCGAACAGAGGCATACCGACAATATTTCTGTCTGCCAACAATACGTGACTGGAATAGGAGGGAGAACCGATAGTGGTACTTAAGGTACCCTCTGCCGCACACCGTCGAGTGGCTTGCGGAGTATGGATGTAGATGTAGAATAAGCTCTAAAATTATACAGGAAACTGATGTCAACGATATCGGCCTGTATTCAGTTGGATCAGTTCTTGTACGTTTCTTATACAAGGGAGTCAACTGCGCTTTTTTCGAGTTACGATGAACCTTTCCCTGAATTAAAGATTTGCGATAAATACAAGCTACGTAAGGGGGCAATGCCGTGGAATACTCTTTGTAAAACCAAACTGGTATTACACGCGGGCCAGGAGACTTTTTTGTATTCAGCTCTCTCAGCTGCTTCTCTAAACAGAAAATACCTATTAATATGTCCTCCATTTGCGCTATTCAAAGCACGTCATCCTGCTTGAAAATTGTTTCAATTTAGAACTTCATATTTCAGTTTGCTTTCGTCTCTTACTGCGCCGGAATGATCAACAAGTGACTGGATAGTTCCCTTTGACCAGTTTATCGATTTTACATAGGATCAGAATATTTTCGAGTTCCCGGAAAGATCTTTCCCTGAGGCATGGCTGTGATAATTGCTGTATGTTAGCGCATCGATGTTTATGGAGATGCACGAATTACTACTAACATTTGCCTGTCATCATTTGCATTTTCTTTTTTGAACCAAGAGTGCAACGACCTTTGCTTTCTCAGTAGCTTTCTAATATTATTATTATATCACGGTGGATCTTTCCGTACTTGGTCGACTTTATAGGCACGCTTTTCTCTAACCCTTTACTTACAATACATTTAAATTTACAGTCCTGGTTATAAAAATTGTTACACCTCGAAGATGACGTGCTACAGATGCGCAATTTAACCGACAGAAAGAAGATACAGTGATATGCAAATGATTAGCTTTTCAGAGCATTCAAACAATTTTGGCACCGGTGACGACACCTACAACGCGCTGACATAAGGATGTTTCCATCCGATTTCTCATGCACAAACAGCAGTTGGCCGGTGTTGTTGTGATGCCTCGTGTAAGGAGGAGAAATGCGTAACATCACGTTTCCGACATTGATAAAGGTCGGATTGTTGCCTATCACGATTGCGGTTTATCGTATCACGACATTGCTGCTTGCATTTGTCGCGATCCAATGACCGTTAGCTGAATAAGTAATCGGTGGGTTCAGGAGGGAAGTACGGAATGCCGTGCTGGATCCCAGCGGCCTGGTATCGCTAGCAGTCGAGACGACAGGCATCTTATCCTCATGGCTGTAACGAATCTTGCAGCCACGTCTCGATCCATGAGTCAACAGATGGGGACGTTTGCAAGACAACAACCATCTGCACCAACAGTTCGACGATGTTTGCTGCCGGCCGCGGTGGCCGAGGAGACTGAGGCGCTCCAGCACGGTCTGCACGGCCACTACGGTCGGGGGTTCGAATCCCCCCTCGGGCATGGATATTTGTACCGTCCTAGTTCGTAAGTAGTTCATAAGTATTTTGTAAGTTTAGGGACTGATGACCCCGTAGTTAAGTCCCATAGACTATACAAACATTTGAACATTTTGGTGTTTGCTGCATCACAGACAGGAACGCCTGCGATGGTGTATGCAACGACGAACTTAGGTGCACGAATGGCAAAACGTCATTGTTTCGGATGAATCTAGGTTCTGTTTACAGCATCACGATAGTCACATCCGTGTTGGGCGACATCGCGGTGAACACACATTGGAAGCGTGTATTCGTCATCGCCATACTGGCATTATCACCCGGCGTGATGGTATGGGGTGCCATTGGTTACACGTCTAGGTCACCTCGTGTTCGCATCGACGGCACTTTGAACAGTGGCCGTTACATTTCAAATGTGTTACGACCCGTGATTCTGTCCTTATTCGATCCCTGCGAAACCCTACATTTCAGCAGGATAATGCACGATCGCAATTTGAAGCTCCTGTACGAGCCTTTCTGGATACGGAAAATTGACTGCTACCATGGCCAGCACATTCTCCAGATCTCTCACCAATTGAAAATGTCTGGTCAATGGTGGCCGAGTAACTGGCTAGTCACAATAGGGCAGACACTACTCTTGATAAACTGTGGTATCGTGTTCAAGCTGCATGGTCATCTGTACCTGTACACGCCATCCAAGCTCTGTTTGACTCAATGCCCAGGAGTATCAAGACCACTATTACGACCAAAGGTCGTTTTTCTGGGTACTGCAGGACTTATGCACCCAAACTGCGTGAAAATGTAATCACATGTCAGTTCTAGTATATTTGTCTAATGAATATCCGTTTATCATCTTCATTTCTTCTTGGTGTAGCAATTTTAATGGCCAGTAGTGTGGTCCATAATTTCTCTACATCCATTGTACTGGAATTAAACGATGTCCATTCATTTTCTAGATGTGTTGCTAACAATTGCTTATCGGCTCTTTCTAACAAAAAGTCGCTCCTAGCCTTCTTGATTGGATTATTAACTTCGGTCACCATTGAGCTTTGACGATATCATGATCACTGTCTCTACACTGACAATGTTAATAAGGTCGGCCCTGTTTGTAGCTATAATGTGTATTATATTTCTATTTCGTATGATCTGTCGGGTGCAGCTCGGTAGCTTAGTGGCCGAGTGGCAGACTACAAATCCAAATGTTGCGGGTTCGATTCCCGCAAGGTCCTAGGATTTTGATCCCGCCTTGGAGCGCTCGGACACTCCACCGCGGCTTTATATCTGAACCACTGATCCCATAAATTTGACTCCTACATTATACACAACGAAAATATCGGCTATGGCTATTTCTCCTATGATATTTGATTAAATGGGTCAACGTCCTATACACTCTTCATTGTTACTGGATGACATTTACCTCCCATCATTATAATAATCATTAAAATTAATATGTTTTACATTTATGTCCTTACATCTACATATTTATTCTGAGAAACACTTTTCAGTTCATGGCAGAGGGTTTATCGAACCGCTTTCATAATATTTCTCTACCGTTCCATTGCTAAACAGCGCGTGTAAAGGAACACGTAAATCCATACTGTTTGAATCTCGTTTCTCTTATTATTATGACCATGCCCCGCAATGTAGATGGGTGTCAAAAAAATAAGTTCGTATTCGGAGGAGAAAGTTGGTGAAAGACAATTTCACAAATAATTATCGCCGCGGCAAATGACGTCTTTCCTTTAATGTTTTCCATCCCAACCCTTGTATCTTTAACGAGACACTCTTTCATCTGTATCGCTACATCAAAGCGAGCCGCTGTTCTCTGAACTTTTCCTGTGTTCTCCGTCAGTCTCACAGATGAGGATTGCATTATGCACAGTATTACTCGAGAAGAGGAAGCATAACTGTAGTGAAGACAGTTTCATTAGTAGAAATATTGCGTATTCTGCGTGCTCCGCCAATGAAACTTAGCGTTTGGTTTGCCTTTCCCACGAAGTTTTCCTTGCGTTCTTTCGTATTTGTTCAGAAAATGAGCATTTGTTTGAAACGCTATGGGGCCACACTGTAGTGGTATTCAGTCCCAATACTTACAAAGTATTTAAACTAACACACAAACACACACACATTCCCGAAGGAGGACTCAAACCTGCTCAAGCCTCAGACGTGGAACAGTCGCAGACTCCGCAGTAAGGAGCCTTGCAGCACACGGCCATTACCACGCGACTTAAAGTTGTTCGTAAATGTAAATCCTGCACATTTTGTTGAATCTATGACCTTAATATTTGACTGCTTTATCGTGTAACTGCAGTCAAATATATCTGTTTAGACGTTATGACTTTGCACTTTTCATTATTTAGGGCCAGTTGCCAATGTTTGCAGCACGGAAATATCTAGTTTCGAAACTGATTTTGACCTTCAGGTGACTTAAGTAACCAATAAACGACAGCATCATCCGAAAACAGTCTACGAGCAATGCTCACAATGCCTCCTAAATCTATATTATTAAAAATGAATTGCCACATGTATGAAAGCGCATGACTTGAGAATGGCTTCACCGATTTGTCTACCTTTTCCTTGTTCTGTTCATCATTCTCAGGAAAGGTTTGTATGAAAGATTTTTTTGGAAAATCTACCGCAAAATATCAGAATTTGAAAAAAAAAAAAAAAATACTGTAAGTACGCGACCAGCCGGTATCATTTTCTAGATTCTCCAATAATCATCTTACTCGTTCCCTACTTGCTTAGCGACCACGTGCGCTGTAACAGAGCGAACAAATACGCCAAGGAGGTTAGAATAAAGAGAAATGACGTTAAGCACGTAGGGGTAAAAAAGCCAGACATATTTAACATGAAACGTTGTTTCATTACAAGCCGCTTATTGTTATTATTCTTACCTCCCTGGTGTTATCGGTGGTGATCATATCTTTGGAGCGTTGCAAAGAGGAATTGATGTGAGTTATTGGTATTTTTCAGGTTTACAAACAAATTGTGTTTTATCTATCATGAACAATGCCTCCACTGCGGCGTTGTAATAATGTTCGGCATACGCGCAACGCAGTCCTATTACGTGATCTTGGAAGTCAATGAGACCGACGAAGATCGTACTACGGCGTAGAGGTAAATCGAGAAATAAATTCTCAAGCGCGATCCGTTATGACTCTGGAACAACGGGTACAGTCAAGTTCCACTCACTCAGTTGCAGCATCGCACAAAATAATTTTCATCGTCGAGAAAACAGACGGTCACGTGTGACGATTAGAACTGAACGTTTAGCGTTCAGATACTATGCAGAAGTCCATTACGCAGCGGATGTATCAGTTGGCATCGGACCAAACTGTAGCCAACTAAAATTTCATAGGCTATCTCAAACTTTGCACGTTTGGTCAGCTTTTTCCAACGGAATTATACCACGCATGTGTGCGGATTGTAAAATTTTACCGGTATGTAGCAATGTTGTTTATCATGTTTCAGTTAGATTCCTAATAAGACAAAAAATGAACGCAACACAAGGACTTTCGAAACATTGTATTTCAATTGCACTTATTTAATTTCAATTAATGTTTTGTTTCATTTGGAAGTGCAAACATTAAAATACGATCATGCTACAATTATTTTGTATTCAGTTCAAACACTCTCAAGAAGATTTAAAAATGTTATAAAAACGTTTCTATTCTGCTCGCTGTGAGAAAAAATGTTCAAATGTTTGTATAGCTTATGGGACTTAACTACGGGGTCATCAGTCCCTAAACTTACAAACTACTTACGAACTAGCTAATACTAAAGACGGCACAAATATCCAAGCCCGAGGGGGGATTCCAACCTCCGACCGTAGTGGCCGTGCAGACCGTGACTGGAGCGCCTCAGTCCCCTCGGCCACCGCGGCTGTGAGAAAAACTTGCTAAGTTGTGCTGTAAACACGTTCGTTTTTGTTTTCCCCTTTCGAGTCATTTTTAACATAAAGAACTAAAGTTGTTTGTATGCCAAACTTTATAGTTTTACCTTTCGTACAACACAACCATTAGAAGTGCGTCCATTAATGTTACTAACGTCACAGATACAGCAGCTCGGAAGATCTGATTTACCCATTCATTTGGACTTCTATTGCCAATCAAGGTACCGATTGCAATAACAGTAAACAAGATCAGAGAGAGAGAGACGGAGGGGGAGATAGAGAATGGAATGAAATGAATTTAAAAAGGAGGATGGTACAGACGCAGAGAGGAGGGGGCAGAAACTGGATATGTTGTGGGATAAGAAAGGAGTGAAGGCGAGGAAAAAATAGAGGGTGGAGGAGATAGGCAAAGGAAGGGGACAGAACGGGATAGACAGAGCGCGAAGAAGAGATTACAGTATGTACGCCTATCCCATACACATTAGCTACTGCAAAGCGTTGCAAGGTTTGCAGGTCGATTATAAAAATAACAAAAAGTACGTGTGCTGTAACGCTAACCTGAGAATCGCCAGATGTTACTGATGACTCTGCGTCATTTAATACGTATTATGTCCTTTTATGAAATCGCACAAACAGGACGATATTTCCATATTCACGCAATCCGATTACAAACAGTGTCAAATGCACCTGAAAATCCAGAAATATTAAACTGATTTGACATCGATTGTCAGTAGCACTCATCACTTCATGTGTGCTTCAGTCGAACTATTGTTTCGGAATCCGTATTAACTATTGGTCAATAGGTCTTTCTCTCCGAGGTAGTTCATAATGTTAAAAACGTGTATGTTTGAAAACCCCACTTCAAAGTTACATCAGTGATATGGGCCGGTAATTTTGCTGATCACTCCCATTACCTTTCTTGAATAATTTCGCCTACTGCATTCTCCGTGCACCCAGAAACGCGTTTTAGAGCCCTCTGAAACATAGAAAAAATGAATGATCGCCGATTATGGTTTTACTAAATAAGGAAGTCGGGTAATTAACCACTGAAAATTTGATAGTGGACAAAGGCGTGTATCCAAACATTTAACGACTCGGGTGATTCATTTCATTCGTTTTGCTTGAAATATTTGAAAAACGTCACTGTCAGCGCTGTGGGCGTTTTCCCTGACGAGCGACAGATGGTGCTGCTGCTGGCACCACAGTTCACAGGCGTTAATTCATTTAATCCGATTTAATCCGTCTCTTCTATTTGGCCGGAGATAGCTTATACGCCATTTGTTTTTTTGGCAAGCCAACGTGTTTCCACTGGGAGGGATCATTACAGCACTATTCGTAGGCTTTTCCAACATTTTAACATTATATATATATATATATATATATATATATATATATATATATATATATATATATATATATATATATAATTTCGATCTTCTTTATGTCTTCCATGAATGACAGAATCCAATGTTTCATACGTATAACAGAAGATGTTCTTTCAGTTGCAGACAATGTATTTTTCTCATTATCTATTCAAGTAACAGTAGCAGTTTATTTTACCTGTTAAATCACATTCCGGACTGAATGAGATACTCAGATACAAATTATCTAGTTTCTCCATGGACCTCACCGAAATACGTGCCATCCGTCAAGATAAAAATAAGACCGGGATAAGACAGTCGGAAGTACCCTCCGCCATATTGTGTCAATTGGATTGCAGATTATTGGTATTAATTGATATAAATTAAGCACAGATATAAATATGCCATTAAAAACGAAATTAAAAAGAGGAATAATATGGCATGAGATAAACGATATGCATAATAAAGTCAAAGATAGGGGAATCAAAGTCAAGCGAATCCTGGAAGATGATAAGCGATATAAGGAAGAACTACAATTAAACAATAAAAAAATAATAATAAATCCAATAATAGTTCATGCATGGATAGATTACAGCGATTTATTGACGGAAAATAGAGTAGAATATTTGGATACTAAATTAAATGGAAATGAATTACGAGAAGACACAACAGAAAATATTAATTTTAAGGAGGTGTAGAAGTAACTAAGAAGAATGAGAAAAAAAATAATAATAATAAATAAAAAACATCCGGACCAGGAGATCTGCCTATCGAGTTAATAAAATACGCAACGACGATAAGTTTCAAACTAATATGTGAAACTTTTAGTAAATATTTGAGAGGAAGGTATTTGCCAAACGACTGGAAAGTTTCCTACATTTATTCGATCTAGAAGAAGGGAGACAAATGTTTGCGGTAGCTTTGGAGGTATAAGCGTAACGTCTACGTTGAGGGTATTGAACGTAAAAAGTTTTGAAAACTAGAAAAAAGCGAGATGAAAGAAATGGAAGAGCAAATTGGTTTTCGAGCAGGAAGACCCTGCACAGATAGTATATTCAATTTAAAAAACTTAGCAGAAGAATGTAAAAGTGGAGGGAACTACATGTTACTTTCGTAGATTTGCGAGAGGCTTTTTACTCAGTCCCATTCCACAAACTACGGTCTGTTTTAGTAAAATCTCTCTCTCTATATATATAAAAGCGAAAGGACATTCATTCAGAGACTCACACACTCACTGACTAAACACGAATTCTCGAAAACTACGTCACCTATGAAGCTGAAATTTGGCAGGAATGTAGTTCATCGGTAGAAGACGTCAGCTAAGAAAGGGCAGATAGTTAAGGAGACAGACGTCATAAACAATGAAAACTTCCCCGTATTGCGGCACGTGATAGTGTGATTTTAATCAGTCCACTATTTGAGAAGGAGAGCACTTAGCAACTTGCAATGAACTTCAACCATAATTTCAAGCTTCTAGGAAACTTTTTCTCGCTGACAACCACAGCAAAAATGTTGACAGGAAAAACGGTTGTCGCTTACTACTTTTTCGGTGTTCATGAAGTAAAATTACGGCATTTGCCAGGACGTTACAATTTATTACTCGTAAACTATTAATTCTATTCGCGAGAAATGTTACAGACAGTATACACATATACCACTGAACGTACGTTCGAAATTTTATCGTAGTTCGACACACAGTTCATGAGATATGGAGTAATAAACAATTACGATAATGAAAAACCGCCACATCATGCATGACTTTTGATTTGTTACGTCTTTCCTACTAACTCTATTCGCGACGTATTTTGCAACCGTTTTGCATATGCACCACTGGATGTACCTTGGAAATAATATCGTTTTATGCCATATAGTAGAGGTGCTATGACGTGAAAGACATTGAAATATATGAAATTTCGCCCTAAAAAGCATGAAGTTATAATTTACTACGTCTTTACTACCAAATCAATTTACAACACATTTCGCAGGCAGTTTCCTAATATTCCTCTCTACGAACCTGGTAAATAATGTCTTTGTAGGACCCATAATTCAGGAGATTATATATATAAAAACCGAAGGTCACTCACTCTAAGACTACTGCTCCTATAAAGCTGAAATTTTGCCGGTATGTAGTTCAAACGTATAACCGATTTAACATATCCATTTTTTTGTTGTTTTCGTTATTCTCAGAACACAGGTTGTATGAAATAGAACTGGAAAATTTGAGAACAATAAAGTGCATTTTTGAATGTGGCTCTGTGTTTCTATTGCATACAAATCTATAGTTTTGTTCCGATATCTATGAAATTTTGTACATTTTACCATAAAAGCAAGAGGAATATCACTGGCTTTATAAAATGTTGTTCGGTGCACGGTGGTTTAACTTACGAACTCTGACAAAATGAGTAGGTTTTCTCAGATCTTGAGAAATTTTGCACACATGACACTTATACCAAGAGGAAGGTCAAACAATACATACATGTTCGTATTGTACATGAAATAGGGTGCCTTGCAAAACACACTGCCGAGAAAGGGAAAGGTGATAACGAACATAGACATGGGAGAGAAAGAGATGAATGCAGGTAGAGGAGGGAAGGGGAGGTGGACTACGAGAGTGTAGAATAAATGAACAACTGGGCAACGCCGGGTTTACAACTAGTCTGGAATAAGTGCAGTAAATGCAATAATTGGTTTGTATGGAGATAATAAGGTCATGCTAAAATCGTAAATTGTATCTCTGAGCCATTTTAATAACAGAGGGTTGAAGCAAATATGCTGTCTTTACGCACTTTATTTACAATATATTTGAATGCGTGTGTCGATGTAAGGACATCAATGTAAATGAAATTACTCTTAATGCTTATTACGAAACTGGAAGGTAAATGTCATCCAGCAGAGATAAAGAGTGTACAGAATGATGTCCTGTTTAATCGAATATCATGGGAGAAATAGCTAAAGGTCATTTTTTGCTCTGTAACAGTGGCTTAGAAAATGTACAGCGATGGGAATGGATTTTGGAGACAGGTATTTACATACTATTGTCTTTGCAGACTACCGAATAGTTATAGAAGAAGATCAGCAGTACACGAATCACATGCTTGAGATTTAACTGAAGAATATAATAAAATGTGTTTGGAAGTTAAGAAAACAATGAGTTCGTAAAGACCAAGCCATAGAACTGGAGAGAGGTAAGATAGAATATGTGAGTGAAAATGAATATCTATGAGTTATATTTAGTGAATATGGTGGGAAAGAACATGATTAATACACGTGTTAATGTAGAATAATGACTTGTCAGACAAAGAATAGTATATTTAGGGTTGTAACGGAATCAGTCATGACATATGGGTTAGAATGTGTGTCATGGATAAAAATAGAACACGGAAAATACTTACTGCAAAGCTGTCATACTGGAGAAGATGTTGTGGCTTAACATTATTTGATCACGCGAGGAATAAAATAATTAGAGGACGCATGACAGATGCAGCCACCATCAGAGATAAAATTAATAATCGAAGGTTGAAATGGTATGGACACTTGAGATGTGTGGAACAGTAAAGGATTTCATTACAACAACAAAGAAATAAGCGAGGGAGACGACGTGGAAAGTGGATAAATAGTATTCCAAAGGAGATGCGGGAAGTAGCAGACTGGACTGACAAGGACCGGCAACATTAAGGATGCCAAAAGTGGCCATGATTCTGCAAATACTTTGTGGTGGAATCCAAATCAATGCTTGTAATGGTATCCTTCACTGTTCCACACTTTTCAGGTGTCCATAATTTCCAACTTTTTTAAAGTTTACCTATGATGGTGGTTGCAGCTGTCATTCTTCCTCTAATTATTTGATTCGTCATTTGATCAAATAATGTTAAGTAGCAGCATATTTTCCAGTATTACAGCTCTGCATCTAGTAGTTCTCTATTTTTAACCATGACCCACACTTCTGACCCATACGTCACAATTGGTTCTGTTACTGCCTTAAATATATTCTTCGTTATCTGTTTTGACAAGTGTCTGGTGTCTTGTTTATTTATCGATTCCTTTCCTTTTCCTATCTTAATTTTCGAATAATAAGGCAGATTAAAATATGGTGACAAAGAATCGATTGACGTTCACAGAAACTATGTCATTATAACAATATAAATATTGTGTTTAATAATGCATATCTTCAAATATTAAAAATGTTCATATATAACTGCATTTGAACTGTGTTTGAAATATGTACTGCTGGGGTACATTGAACCAAGTTCTACCAGGGCACGATGAGCCATGCTTCATTGTACTCCAGAGAAAAATTTGTTACAAGCCTCAAAAAATCGTTATAGAAAGGCAAAACGGAATCTTCATGAGCAGGAAGCTGATGAAGAAAATGGTGAAGTTCATTATGAAGAGATCAATGACAACCTAGACAAATCTGGTGAGTCTCTATACAACTTTTAAAAACTGGATGAATAATCAGAAACAGATGATTTAGTTTTGACTAAATTTCAACTAAGAACAAAATGCTAGTTTACTGTGTGGTGAAAATTTTGAAACCAAAGGATGACTCTGGAGACTATCAGGTATCATTTTTGAGAAAAGGTAAAAGATGAAGCATTTGTTCCAAATAGCAACATACTTGTCCGTCTTCCAAAACCAATACATGATGGCGTGACAAAGAGACAAATGACATATTTAAAATTTTCAATTACCTCCCTGTCTATAGTCTTTCGGTAATTTCAGAAGAAGACTTACGACTCTGTGCCCACAGGTTTAATGGTGTGTAAGTGCAATATAGGCAAACATTAATTTAAAAACATATTTAAAATTTACTTTGTAAACTACACATGTTTTTCGGACAAACTATTTAAAGTGGTTCATTCTACCGCTCATGTGGGGCACCATTGACCATTTACCAATTTTTCTTGAAAGATATGTAGCTTGAAACAAATTACTCGTAGAGCAATCATTAGATACATTAATGATTAAACTGTAAAAACTGTAAATCACAACACCGTAATAAAATTATTGAATGAGTAACACAGAGAAAGAACTTTGTGGTTTAGTGTGTTCCACTCACCCCTACTCGTATTTCACATGTATCAAAAAGATATAAGACAAACTCTAAAAATTTTTGTTCCAGAAATTAATAGCCGCGCGAGAGTAGCCGAGCGGTCTTGAGCTCCACGAAGCGGATTGTGCAGCATCCCGCGTTGGACGTTCGAATCCTCCATCGGGCATCGATGTTTGCGCTGTCTTTAGTACAAATTAGTTCATATGTAGTTTGTAAGCTTATTTACTGTTCACCCCATTTAAGTCCCATATGCTTTACAAACATTTTTGTACAAACCCGAAGGTGGATGTTGAATAGTTTAAAGACGGTGCGAAGTTTTATACGTATTTGACTAAAAATGTATTAACGTCCATTTGGATGGAGAGAAAACGTTTTTCCCATAATTATATCTCGAAGCTCTTAACTGAGTGCTGCGACGTTGGTTTTAGTGGGCTGCTATTCATGGCAACAGCTTCCGGTGCCGCTGAGTACCGTCCATTATAGTCAGTCTTCGGTCGTGATTTCTGCGCTGTTCCGCTGCTCGTCGGCCAGGAGGGACACATTTGTCGTGCGAGCGAAGCCACTTCCGCATCCGGCGAACACTAACAGCATGATGTAAAACTGGTCGATACATAGGCGTTCCTTCTGTACGTCTAAGTGAGAAAACTCGCTACACCTACCAGAAATTTCATGAATCATTGATAAATTAAAATAAAATAATAGCATTTTATCAGGTTTTGGTAATCTTTAATAGAGTTTTTGTATAGTCTATTACTACTAAAGATCACAGATTTATTAATGCTGTTATTGCTGTTGTCGTTCTTCGTTGAAAAACGGAATTGCTACAGCAGTCTTCATTAATCTACCATACATTATCATTTTCTTGTACTAATAATAAATGTAAAACACAGCGCTTGGAAAAGTGTACGTAATATTGGCCTCGAAACCTTTCTCCATTAATAAACTTACGATGTCCTGTTGTTTCAGATGTGCCACATCAACACATCTTATCTTTTATTCAAGTTGTGTCACAAATTCCATTTCGCCAATTCAAAACTTCAATTCCTACCCAATGTACTTATATTTCCTCTTGCACTTCATTTCAAGAGCATCATTTGTTTTATGTGAACTACAGCCAGAAATTTCTAACAGAGTATATTTCCTATAAGAATATGTTCCTGCCGATTTATATACCTCGAAAATCATCATTTACTTTACTACCAAAATAGCAAACTTCATCCATTAGTGCATCTTTTCCTAATCAGCTTCCGCCATCCCTGTCCCGCATAGTCGCTCATACTTTAACAAAATTTCCGTATCTTGCTGGCCTTGCTGTTAATCGTATGTTCTGTCTTTTTTTTTTTTTTTTTTTTTTTTTTTTTTTTTTTTTTTTTTTGCCTACCTTACAGAATATTATAATATCAGAAAATATCAATATCATTAGGAAACATCAGTCATTAATTTTTCCGTTTTTTGTGTGCTGTTACTCCTTGATCAGGGAAAAAATTCAGGGACAGCCTACAGAACGCATCTAAACCAGTGCTTCTACTTCATTTGTTTCGAATATTACAACTTCCTTTCCGCTTTACTAAAGGTTGTGTATGAGTTTTCGCTTTCTGAGGCTCACTCCTAGTGCACTCACAGCTTCAAAGATGGTATTCGAATCAACTCTACCAAAGACTTTTTCTAACTATACAGAAACACTAAGCGTCAGTTCAACTTTCTTCGTGTGCTAAGATGAGTCTTAATTCATTGTCGCCCTTTCCGAAACTGAAACCAAGTTCGGCTCTTACGGGGAGTCGTACCACACAAAATGACAAAATTTCACATTTTTACTTTTATGCAAATTACGAAAATATCGATATTTGTGCTTAATTTGGTGTTGGTGTTATTGAAATATACGATTATTTACTATTTTAAATAAATATTTGAATAAAATATTGTACTGACAGTTATGAGGATTTTGCTTCCCATCATTTCGCATATCGACATTTTGCTCTGGAACTATATAGAGAACTGTCCGTTTCGTAAGTTGCCTACACTACAGTTTAGTTACTTTTCCGTAAACTCTTCGAACTGTATGCTTGTTTGACAACAACAGATATCCACTACCCGTGTTGTAGGTTCTGTGGGCGAGCGGGAGAAGCCGAGCCGGCCGCGGTGGCCGAGGGGACTGAGGCGCTACCGTCACGGTCTGCACGGCCACTACGGTCGGGGGTTCGAATCCCACATTCGGGCGTGGATAATTGTGCCGACCTTAGTCTTAGTTATTTCGTAAGTAGTTTGTAAGTTTAGGGACTGATGACCCCGTTGTTAAGTCTGATAAGCTATACAAACATTTAAAAAAAGGAGAAGCCGAGCGGTCTGGAGCGCCACATAACAGATCACGCGGCCACCCACGTCGGAGGTTCGAATCCTCCCTCGGACATGAATCTGTGTGTCGTCTTTAGTATAAGCTAGTTCATAAGCAGTTTGTAGGTTTAGGGACCGATGACCCCGCAGTTACGTTGTTTGTAGAGCTTATTGGACTTAATTACGGGTAATCAGTCACTAAATTTACAAACCACTTACGAACTAGCTAATACTAAGAACGGCACAAATATCCATACCCTAGAGGGGATTCGAATCCCCAACCGTAGTGGCCGTGCAAAACGTGACTGACGCGCCGCATCGGCCAAAGCGGCCGGCCCGCAGTTAAGTCCCAGAAGCTTAAAAGAAACTCTTGATTATTTTTAGGTTCTGTGTTTCCCGTGAAAGTTTCATCATGATTAAACGAAAAGGAGTGTTTAAGAAATACGAAATAAAGGAGACAGATACAACAGAACAAATACAGTGACAATAAAAAGAGTGTCTAGCGCCGAAGGAAGTGATAATTTGTGTGTAAATCACAAAGGCAGAGATTGCAACAAACATGTGTCAAAAGAAGCCAGATCAAAGAGGAGAAGGGCAGCTCTGGGTGAGGAAGGTGAAGGAGGAGATGGGGACTAACATCCAGAAGGATTCTAACATACTTTTCATGTATAAGTAGTCTGTATATTAATTATTTTTGTTTAAAAGCAATGTTGTCAAGGTGACATTTTTCATTATGAATACTCCATTTTCTCAGAAAATTCTGAATCTACATCAATGGATTATTTACCATATAACATAGATAGTACAATGATGTTGTAGTACTACTTTAGTACTATTTACTGTAATAGTTAAAATTCAAGAAATTAAAATTGTGAAAATTTACAAAAAACAATTATTTGTTTAGGGAAACATCTTAACATATTTCCAGCTGTTATTTTAAAGTGACGCAAGCAGACACGCCCCCCGCAGCCGCAGCCACCACGGGGACAAGCTGACTGAAACGGCTCGCGCCGGCCGTGGTGGCCGAGGGGACTGAGGCGCTCCAGTCACGGTCTACCTGGCCACTACGGTCGGGGGTTCGAATCACCCCTCGGGCATGGATATTTGTGCCGTCCTTAGAATTAGTTAGTTCATAAGTAGTTTGTAAGTTTAGGGACTGATGACCCCCGTAGTTAAGTCCCATAAGCAAACATTTGAACATTTTTGAAACGGCGCGGTCGATGACCCCGGTCCCGTCCAGAGGTGTCCCTGGCTGCCAACGCTGAGGGCGCGTGCCAGCAGCGGGCGCCTGGCGATAAACTCCTGGCTCTGCAGCAGAGTCTCCGAGAATGGAGATCTCACATGGACTGCAGCTCGATCGTGGACCTCACACCGTCGGCTTGCCATGAGCTTTCAAAGAAGCACATAACCGACATAGCCCCTCGCTGTGTTGTGCAAGAAGAGCTGCATAACCTGTCACCCAGTAAGTGCAATACTAGTCTCTGCTGTCAGAGACACTCAAGCAGTATAAATATACTTACAGTGCGGTCAGTAGTGTCCTCCAAGTTGCTTTGGAAGAAAGTCCTCCCCATGCCCCTAGAATTGAATCATGTGTAAACATGTGTGGTGATAAAAAGTCGTGTTGATAACTATAACAAAAACAGAACTGTGTGACACACAAAGACGTGTTGATATTAGATTGTAGTGGACCTGATATGTCTTTGAACTTCTAATATTGAACATCAAGACTTAAATTTAGCCTTCGGGCAAGGACACAGCTATAAATGTGTGACAGACTAAAACGAGAGTGTTTGAATACTTGTCTTATATTTTTTTCTGTCTGATATTGTCAATGATATGTGTTTTTATGTGACCTATGTATTGACTTTACACTGATATATATCCCCAACTTGTGGTCTAACCAGCCACACCAGCAAGCACACCATTTGTTGTTTTTTTTATAATTTTTTAAATGGATTTATAATTTTTCTTAGTTGTATAAGAGACCAGCCCACACTGCCCATGCTCTGTTTTATGCCATGATTTTCTAAAGACAACCTGGTAAATAAAAAGGTGCCTGAAGCTCAAAATTATATGATAAATTTGAGTTCAGTCAATTTTTCTCACTAAGGAAGGGGTGATGAAACACGTCCACATAACGTGTTCCATTTGACTCCCCATGAATAAATGTTGACGAGCTTCAGACATTTTTTGAGTGTAGCAAGACACTCCACTCGCAATATGCGAGATACCAGGCATTATATATTGATTTAGTTTTATCTGTATGTAAAATTCTAAGTGTCTGTTGTACATGAGGCCCCAAACGTATATCAGTGTGTACTGTGATGTGCTCCCACTGGCCCTGGCTTCCACAGAATGAATGAAACTTTGTATGTAAGAAAGTTTAGCAAGTTCTAGGCGCGCCTCATCTGTTTTGTGTTGTCGTTTCTTTCAAAAGCTGGGCGTTGAATGTCTCTGGGCGAGAGGTAGGTTTGTCAACTGCTCAGCTGAACCCAGTCTTAGCAAAGATTCCTAATGTAGCTTGCTCTTAACCTCCTTGGATGGGAGTTGGTCAGGTTACCTGCCTGACGAATGGTGACGCTCTTTGGGCTCCCCTCGACTACCCATCCTCTAATGGCTAGGCAGTGGTCATGAGAGCTATTCATTCGATTCTTGGTTCCTAGTAGGGTAAGTACCTCTGGGTTTGGTTCTGCTGTGGCCTTGTGGCTCGGCATAGTTCAGGCACCATAGTCGTATGTATGCCTTTTCGCGAGTTTAATTCTGGGAGTAGCAGCTACGCTATGTGTAGCAGTGAGATTTTGCTTAATTTCCTACAGGACTGCTAATTTTATGTCGATTTTTGTTGCAATCTGATTCCGAAGTTCTGATGGTGTTTCGTTAGCATAGTTCTTGGACTTTATAACTTTTAAAACACTTCTTCGCCTGTTTAAATATGTTCAGTGTCTTCGCGTTCTTATCGTAGTTGAATTGTAATATTTTTGGGGACTCACGGTGCCTATACTGTTCGTACTTTGTCGACAGAACACGTGGACGGTATCAGACTAAGCCTTCTGCTTTTCCATCATTCAGTGCACATGAGTGCTTAATAATTGTATAGCTAATTTGCTAAGCTGTTTCCTAGATCAGTGTAGAGTGATAATTTTCCTCGAAAATTGTCCATTCTAACTTGTAATCTGTGTACTAGTCCGCCCACGTGTGCGCCGATTAGAGTGTTACCTGTCGTGGTTATTACCATTAAATAGATCTTTTTCCTCTGTGTAGAAAGAACCGTTTCACGACATCTATCGTGTTTTTAATTTTCATGAAATAGAATTATTTCACTTATCTGAATTTTTGTGATGGAACTCTGTATTGTGCTGTAGCAAACTGTAACCTTGCTTATGTAATAGATATCATTCCTCTGATCTGAAAGCATGGTTACACGATATATTTCGCGATCTTCTTCTCTTCGAAATTGATTTTGTTAACTTTCTGCGTATTTTGTGTTCCGACTTAGTAGTTATCTTCTCCCTGTGCTAAACGAACGCCAGAGCGACCGTTTTTAGATATTATTTAATGAAATCTTGATTTAATGTTTAGTTAGAAGTTCTAGGAAAACTAACTTCCGTCTGTACACCGCACTTTGTGGTCTTAAACAATGTGCGTTTGGTTCTGATAGTTTATCATGAGCCTAAGCCACTAGCTTGACACGTTATGGAAGCGAAGTACTATATCATTGTGTGCAAATGAACCTTCGATCTGCATTCTCCACATTGCTTGGCTGTCGTCTTAGTGTATTGGTGTCGAGTGCTTGGTAAGTATCTGCATGGCTTGGCGTATGAATCTGTGTCTGAATGTGCTGCGATTCCTCCGTCCCCCCTATGAAACGTGATCTTAATTAACCTGTACTCAACTTTGAAGGTGGGAAATTTTAGGGCCATGTAATTGTGGATATTCTGAATATTTTGTATGGCGTGTTTTTTATTGTAATTAAAAAATGCCCCCCCTTGTTGTTCTTGTTTTGAACAATAAATTGATTTGATTAACTATAATCCTTTTGTGCTAATTTAAATTCTCCAATCATTATTTATTTTGGATCATGCGGGGTAATTTGTTCATGTATCTTGTGTCTCTGCTCCCTTCTGGAGCGGAGAATATTTGCGTTTCCGTTGCCAACATTTCTGATTTCTGATTTAGATCCATAGCTGCGGATCATTATTTAATTGTGTGCAGTTTCCTCTAAAGATTACAGTAAGGAAGAACTGTTTGCTTAACTTATAGAATCAGAGTTTTGCTTGAGGGAACTCTATCGTTCCGCCGCTGTGTGAATATCGCCGTAATTAGATTTTGTGAGCAAGCTGTCAATTGTTAACTTCACAAACACGGCTAGTTAGCTGCCAAAAGAACAGCGGGCGAGTTTCAATACCCAACAGTTCCCGAAAAATCGGGGCATTTATAAAGCCAATTTAACAGTTTCCAGATAGGGCAGATAATAAATACTGCTTGTCAGTATTTTGCAACGCAGACTTACATAAATGAGAGTTCGGCAATATTCAAAATTGGTAAAATGTGGTTTCTTTATAAATAGAACAATTACAGTCTTCTTGACCTCTGAGAATAATTTTTCCGCTCAGATATCTTGCAGAACGCTGGAATAATTTTCCAAGTATACTAGCAGTTAAGATGGAATGACGCCATTTTTTCAACTTCTTCTTCATGAGACTTATCAGGCTACGGTTCTTCCCGTAGTGAAGTATCTCCCACCTCTTAATATCTCTCCATTTCCCCTGAAGACAACATTGCCATCAGGGACATGTACCTTGTACAGATACAGTACGTATTCAATACAAGGGTGTGTCAGGGTCTTTAAGAGCGTAGTTGAATAGCAATAAAAATGTCAAATGTGTCCAACTTTTATTGGTTAAGTATAGTATGTATACAAATCCAAAACAAAACTTAAAGCCATTGGAAATAAGGAAATTTTCACCTTCTTACGTCGGTTCTTCGTAGAACATTATATTCAATTACAAGCACAATTTTCTTTATGTGATACAAGTTTATTTCTATTATTTAACATGTTTCAAGCTTACAAGTCCCTCTGCAAACTAAGCAGCAAACCGGTTAATTTAACTTGTAGTATACACACAAAAGTTTGCTCTCAATTAGATATTATGTTCTACTAAAAACCGGCTAAAGAATCAGTGAAAAAGTCCAAATTGTAAAGAAAAGAAAAAAAAATTGCAGTCTGGTTGGCAAAATTTAACAAATTATTAGTTCAGGTAACCAGATTCAATATCAGGTGAGATCATCCTCAGATCTAGTCGTCTGTAAAATAAAAGGTAACATGCTTTAGAGGGAAACAGGTACATCATTACTAGCTACGAGAAATATACAAATAGGACTAGTAAATTGCGTAAAACAGTCGACTATTTCCCGCTGCTGATATCCAGGCGATAAACGTGCGACTGGAAACCAGCGAGAAAACGTTATACGAGTAAAGGGTAACCCACGCCCATCGCCTGCCGCATCAGCATATCATAAACCAATTAGGAGCGTCACACAGTAAAACGTAAGACAAAAACCATTAATAACCCATGACGGATATAAAAAGGGATTTCATTAACTTTAAAACATAGTTGCCATGTCAATAATACAGAATAATTGAAGCATTAAACAATGAAAAGAAATGGTCTGTCTAGGAAATACCGGCCATCTATTAGCAGTTGAAAACAATAACATTAAAATCGAAGACAGAGTGTAAGTCAAAGACAAAATACAGCGATGCCAATGGTTGTCTTGGATAAGGCGGCGTGGAAACATTGACAAGTCGTGTCAGTGTTCCAGCAGGCGACGTGCCAAATATGTAACTGCCAGGGGACGCGGTCTTTACTATATGTCTAGTCAATAAAAATTGAACACAAGTGGTATACTATTTTTATAGCAATTCGTCTATACTACCGCCTGCTAAAAAATTTATTATTATCATTAATCGTTGAAAATCCAATCCGTATTGAAACCGTTAAAAAGTTCCAGCAGCACATCACACGATTATTCATAGTGGAAAGAGACTTCAAAGTCGCTAATCAGAACTGAGATACAATTTTTTTCCTTCTTTTTTCTGAGGAATAGGAATATGGTCGAAACATCCTTTCCGAAAGTTGTAACGGAGTCTGTGTAGGAAACCTCGGTCAGCATAAGTGAGTCGCTCATTTCTTCTCACGTACTCTGTTTCGATAAGCCGACCGCGGTGGCCGAGGGGACTGCGGCGCGTCAGTCACGGTCAGCACGGCCACTTAAGTCGGGGGTTCGAATCCCCCCTCGGGCATGGATATTTGTGCCGTCCTTAGTGTTAGCTAGTTCATAAGTAGTTTGTAAGTTTCGGGACTGATGACCCCGTAGGTAAGGCCCATAAACTCTACAAACATTTGAACATTTCATTTTGTATTGATAAGTCTGAAGCTTAGGGCAGTAAGCCACAATATGTGTCGTTGACTTTAGGTACGGCATCGTTCAGTTTAAGAGTCGACACGGACCAGCATCTTCGACCGAATAGTGCACGTATTATTCTACGAATGTTTTCCACAATTTAGCTGCACCTCACATGAAACAGAATTGAGGAATGTTACTCATAAACGGTCGGCTCTTTGATCGACTGGCGAGTGAAAGTATCGGGTGCAGCAACCACAAACCAATAGCGCAAGCAATGAGATAACATCCAGTAAAATCTGCCCCTTTGATCTCGTGGGATAACCGCAGACCAATGGCGCCCGCAATTTGGTATCACTGAAAGGCATCCGCCCGTTTGATATGTTACCTTTCTCCTCTTCCGGCCAGTACATTAGTGGGTGACCAACAAGGTACGTGGCGGAAGGTTGGCAGCCTCACATTTTGCCTACAATTCTCCGCAGCAAGGGTCTAGTAATCGTAGATTTTGAAGAGTTGTGTTGCGGAGGAACCTGACTATCTGGGTAACGGCTTTATTGCAGTGGATGGATGTTGATTATTTCATGTGTACGTCCCACGTATAACTTTGGTTACGAGGGAAGATCGAGAAGTAAAGCACAATAAAGTTTCCCCTCTTGATATAGCAGCTGGAAAGTTAAAATTTCTGCCAGGGGACGGCCGCGCGGTCTGAGGCGTAATGTCACTTATTGCGCGGCCACTCCAGCTAGACGTTCGGGCAGGGGTATGTGCTTCTAAGCTAGTTTATGAAGTAGTACGTCTAATGCTCCATCACCCTGACAGTCTGGCTTCTTAGTTACACAAACTCCTAACTTGTTTAAATTTTACGACGATGTACCTTGAGGTTTGAACTACAGAGGGTATTTTGATATCAAGTGCATTTCAAAGGAGAGCAACCTGAACTACGAAACAAAAGTGGGGCGCGTGTTACTGTCACCAACTTGTGAAAAGCAGCGAAACATCGATATTATTGGGGCAAAGGGCATAAATCGAGTGAAATCCATAAGGGTATGCTTCGCGTATATGGGGCGAGTGCATCCAGATTATCGGTTTATGTGCGTGGTATGAATTCTTCCAATAGAACAGTGTGAACCGTGATGGTTCACGACGCTCCGAGCGGTTGGTATCAGTTGCAATCTCGGAGACTGTAGGAGTCACAGAGACAGCAATTTTGAACTAGCGACATTTATAAGTGCGCATCTTATCGCTGCAGATCAGCATTTCTTAAGATGCGGTCAACAACGTTTATCGTGACAAATTGAAATTTCCGTAAGTTCGTTCTCGATTGGTACCTATGAACCTTTCCGATAACAAGAACGTCAGCGAATGATGATGCCGCGGTTGGATTCCACGATCGCTCTAGCCAGTTTCCAGTCCTCCCTCCGCAATGGTTGTGACAATTTTCAGTTGAAGTTCGTTTAACTAGTTTGTTAGTCTCTGGGACGGTAACCTTGGCAGTTCGGTCAGGTTTGAAAATTTTTGAACCTGCGAACAATGAAAACCTAGAATTACTTAACGCGTAATTCCGCAGAAGGACATGGCTTTCTGAGAAGAATCGTCACTGGTTCCGAGTTTTTCGTGTAGTATAATACGCCCAAAATCAAGCAAGCCTAAGTGGAATTAAAACATGCCGCATTTACAGTACGAAAGACAGAGGAAAAAAAGAAAGGAGTACGGAATTTGAGTGGCTAGATACACCATGAAAGTGTTTCTGGCGGTTTTGTAGCATGCGTATGGGGGAGTTATTGGTGTACGTAGTTAAACATGGAATCACTATGAATGATGCTGCCTCTGTGAAAATTTTGAATTAGTTGGATGCTCAAGGGCTGAATCCGTGGTCAATAAGAGCTGCAGAATAATTTACGCCTTACTAAAGGCACTGAGAAAGCACTTCTTATTCTCCTGAGAAATCAGTTAGGGAGCAAACGATATCGCTGAAGGAACTTGCTGTTCACCGATAATAACAGTTGCGTAGTAATTGCGGTTTGGGCGGAGTCGGTAATTGACTTCAGCGACGTTTTTGGGCCACAACTACAATTATTTTATTTAATTCATACATATAATTCTTCGTTCTTATTACTGCTACAATGATAATAAGAGGATCTCATTATTTACATTAGTTTATTAGTTACAGCGGTTATTATAACTGAATGTGTAGCAGCCCCAGCCGTCATTCTGAAAATATTAAAGTATCCAAATATTTATATATATACCCTGCCCATAAGTATCTGGGCTTACTAACTAGTTAAACTAACATAAGCTAAGGACAACTAGTACACCCATACCAGAGGGAGGATCGAACCTCGGACGGCGAGGAGCGGGGTGCTCCGCAGCTAGTCGCCTTGGAACGCATGGCCAGTCCACCACGGCTAACGCTCTGAGTCACCGGTAAACGCTCTGGCGGTTGGGAACTTAAATTTCCGTATAACATTTCTAGAATATGTAAAAAAAGAAAACATGGAAGTGTCAGATGTCGAAGTGAGAAATTTAATGGAGACCGAGGGCAATGAGTTGAGTGGTGAAGTAGTTTAATTAAAGATGTAACTGAGAAATTTCCAGGTGAAGGAGTTTCCGTCAGCAGCGAGTCGGATGAAGAGAATAGCAACCACACAACCCTACACTCTCTGGAGTGGATACTCTCGATAATGGCGAAGAAAGCATAGCTACGGACGAGCAACTCGGTAATGGTCATTAACGATGTTTCCCTACTTGGTAACATTGCTGCATTCAATTCATATATTCTACTTCAAATTTCACAAAGGGAAAACAGTAAAGTTTCAACCCACAAAACAGTATCGGAAAAATCTTGCAAGAGAAATTTATTACTGTAACATGAAAAAGCGCGCTCGATATTGTGTGGGCGTACACCCAAAATACACGCTTGCATTATTAACCTTTTAGTCTGTGTAATGTACTTGACTGTGTAGTAAGCAGAGGAAAGATAATTACAGAACTGCGACGGAAAAAGTAACATGAAATATTGCTCATATTCTGCTAGAGAATAGATCCTCTTAACCCTTTCAGTTTGTTTGTTATGGGAGCCGGCTGCGGTGGCCGAGGGGACTAAGGCGCGCCAGTCACGGTCTGCACGGCCACTACGGTCGGGGGTTCGAATCCCCCTTCGGGCATGGATATTTGTGCCGTCTTTAGTGTTTGCTAGTTCTTAAGTAGTTTGTAAGTTTAGGGACTGATGACCCCTAGTTAAGTCCCATAAGCTACACAGAGATTTGAACATTTTTTGAGGTGATGGGACTTAACTGCGGGGACATCAACTTTCAAACAACTTATGAACTGCCGGCCGCGGTGGCCTAGGGGACTCAGGCGATCCAGTCACGGTCTGCACGGCCACTACGGTCGGGGGTTCGAATCCCCCCTCGGGCATTGATATTTGTGCCGTCCTTATTCTTAGCTAGTTCGTAAGTAGTTTGTAAGCTTAGGGACTGATGACCTCGTAGTTAAGTCCCATAAGTTCTACAAACATTTGAACATTTTGAACTTATGAACTACCCTAAACTAAAGACAGCATAAACATTAATGCCTGAGGGGGGATTAGAACCCCCGACGGGGAACGGCCTCGCGTATCGGAGCGTAGCGCCTCAATCCGCTCTGCCACTCTGCCGCGGCTAACCTTTTCAGTCCCACATTATGAATTCATATTTGAAAATTTAAAATTCAGTATTTTCTGTATTAAATCAGTGCACTTAACATCAAAATGTGTGTCTTAAAACTTTTGATCGAACTATTGACTTTTTTATGTCATGTATTTCATGCACAACACAGACGTTTGAATGGAGTAATTTTATTACTTGGGACGTTATTTGGTTGATAGTTAACACTGTCACATCAATAATGCTAGCATAATTTTCGCCAAAGCATCAAAGACAAGACAGCTCACTGTTGAATTAAAATAACATGAAGCACACTCAAGCTCATATTCACAGCCAAGTACAGACGACAACGTAACACAACCTCAAAGACTGGTAATGCCTCAAAAAGGGTTACATTCCATACAAAGCAGCAAAATGCTTTTTATCAACATGAATGCGACTAAGGGCTGATACACAAAATACGCTATAAATCAGCTTTTAATACGCTGTTGTTGAGAAACAACACTGGGAATGAAACGGTTAAAAATGAGCCAAGGGCAAAGGTCGTGCCTACATGAAGGCTTGATCATATTGCAAAAGGTTTTACTGCCTGCACAATCTAAGAATCAATTCGTTGTGTGAAATGTTATAAGTGTGAATCTGAGCAGCCTTTAGAATTGCAAAATTAACATATGAACCTAAAATCAGTATATATAACACAATTTAAACTTAAATATATAAGAAACTCATAGTTAAGTGGAGCGATCTTTACTTGTTTAATAATGATTATGCAGCCAAGATCGCATTTTCCATTTATTATGTGACCGGTTTCGACGTACTCGACGCCATCTTCAGACCTGTCGTAATTTACATAATTTCACGACATTTTTATATACTAAAAATACTCTTTTAGTATATAAAATTACTCTTTTAGTATATAAAAATGTCGTGAAATTATGTAAATTACGACAGGTCTGAAGATGGCGTCGAGTACGCCGAAACCGGTAACATAATAAATGAAAAATGCGATCTTGGCTGTATAATCATTATTAAACTTAAATCGTACAATTTTGCTTACAAAAGACCCGTAAATGTATCAATAACATTTAAAACTTTAAGTCTACTAGGATTATTGAAGTCTTCAAGTGATACCTATTCTGTAGATTAACGCCCATGAGGTTAGTTGTTATCACCAACCCCCTTCCCCTAAAAAAGCTTTGGCCATTGCTGAAACGAGTATTTGTATGCGACTGATAATATTGAACACAGTTCGGATCACATCTGGCTTGCGGAGCCTATCTCGATTGCGAAACTAGACGTAGTCCAAACAAGTGTAATTAAATACACTGTTCTGTGTTACGCTTGTAATTTGTAGCCTGAGTGTGCGCAGTACTCTTAAATCCAGTTTAATGGCGGGGTTGGATGTCAGTGGCTGCGCGCGCGGCCCCCACCTTCCTGCCGCTCATTTAACAAACCCGGTTACCCAGTTGTCCACTGGCTGCCAGCCGTTACTGCCTCCTACTGCCACATTGCAGTCCATATCTTCTTGAAACCGGTGCTGGGAAAGTAAAGAACTCAAAATTAAGTTAAATACGAAGAGCCTCGGCAGGAGAAAGTGACGGTCGCAACGAGAACAGTAGCAGAAAAGGCTTCCGGAGGCAGGCGGGAGAGGCTTTTAGCGGACTTTTGCGAACGACGGAGCTGTCCTCCAGAGTTGCAGGCGGCTCCCCTTCCTCGCCGTTTTAAAGATATTTCGGTATAGACTGAGCTATAGCGACGAAAAATGTAATGCCACACTGGTACTGAAGTATCGAATAGGGAACCATACTTCCAGGCGAAAACATTACACTCGAGAAACATCTGCTCACTGGGGAAAATTACCCGTGCTATCCAAGAGTATTATTGAAAACGAGCTACTGGAGCAAGTTTCCATTTTCAGTTATTTAGGAAGTGACATAAATCTCTGCTTAAAAAAAACTACAAAACATAGAACTTTCTACACGAGGGAATATAAACAAAGGCTTAGAAATAAAGTTAGGAAAGACACAAAAATGAAGTTATCAAAAACCGATTGAAATGTCTGTGCTCCTTTAAGGTAGAGAATCTTCTATTGATGGAAAGAAAGAGATAAAAATTAAATACAGTCAGGAGAAATGAGGTATTTAAGAACTGTCAAAGACTACTCAAGGAGGGACCACCTAAGAATGACTACATCCGGATAGAATTAGGAGTTTACAGTTTAAATAAAATAAATGAAAAATACATGGACTAATAGAGACTGTACTTTAAAAGGACGGAGTGAGAGAGACTTCCAGTCGCGGTAAAAGAGTAGAATCCGTTGGGGAGAAGGCATGTTGGACGAACGGAACAGGTATATTGCCTAATCATTGGTGCACAGTTGATGTTTATGACGATGATGTTGTTGGAGAAGAAAGGTCATATATATGATAAAATGGAGGTGCTCGGGTGTGTATGATGGTATGCCACATTCCGGGCAAAACATTAGTTTTCTTTTTCTTGTTTTCTATATGACGGCAAGCAACTGGTGGAATGGTATTTCAGGAAACGAAGAGATGACTGCATCAGCTCTGTTGCTGAGTATCCCAATAATGTAAAGCATTTAATTTTTTACTTTGCTAGTATGGTGAGATTCTGTCTAGAAGGTGACTTGTAGGTAAAGGACCGCGAGCGTTTGGACGAAAAAGCCGATTATTGTCGCATCTGTGTATTATCAGCCCAATTAAGACGATTTCATGATCAGCAGTGAGCAGCAACAAATTTCAATTATGCAGCGTGCTATATTGCAACATGTAACGGTATGGTTTATAAAGACACAAAGTAGTCTCTTAATACTAATACTTGCCACAGGAATTATCTGGAACCAATGAAAAATAAATGACTATGATAATTAGAATTCAGTTAGGTGCCGTCTCAGCACAACAAAAAAGAAACGTAATGTTAGATCGACCTTAGAAGCTAATGTGTTCAGATATTTGGTCGCAAGTACTATTTCAGTTTTCCTGAAGCATGGATACTTTAGTGAAATTAAACGAAGAAGCATTGTCGTCATACACAAACAACATGGATTATTACCTTTAAACCAAATTATCATAGGTCTTACACTCTCCAAAACAAGATTCACTGAAGTTGTGTACGTGACCTCCTAGAAATATTCTGGGGATCATAGATATTATTTATCAGTGACACAGTACGAAGCTAAATCATATTTTGGAACTGAAAAATTTTTTTGATACACAATGAAATGCCACATAATACTTACACTTAATATTAATTGTTACTATGTGCAGTAGCTAAAACTGTTTTGTTTCACGAAAAAATATTACTATAACATACACTGAGTAGTGGAAGAAACTTGTAAACTTGTGCGAATGGAAACAATGAGCCATATAAACACTTGGAGGACGGTGTTGCAGTTGCTAGTGCATATATAACACAACAGGTGTCTGGTCGAAGCGTAGGATGCAACAGCAGCTATAAGCGCAGGTTATCACATTTTAAGTGAGTTTGAACGTGGTGTTGGAGCACGTGAGTTCGAACGCAGCATCACAGAGATTCGGTTGAGGTGGGAATTTTCCCGTACGACCACTGCACAACTGCTCCGTGATTATCTGGAATCTGGTGAAACTTTACATCTATGACAATGGAGCGGCCGAAAAAGATATCCTACACGAAAGGGACCAACGACGACTTAAGAGAATCGTTCAAGTTGACAGAAGTGCAAACCTTTCGCAAATTGCTGTGATTTTAATGCTGGGCCGTCAAAAAGTCGCGGGACGAAAGACTTCCCGAATCTCTCCGTTCGAGCTCCGATTTCTCGTATTTTATTTTGATGATCATTTCTACGTATGTAAGTGGAAGTCAACAATATATTTTCGCATTCGGAGGAGAATGTTGGCGACTGGAGTTTCGTAAGCGATAAACGCCGTTGTTCTAATGATTCCCATCCCAGATCCTGTATGATTTTCGTAACGCTGTCTCCCCTGTGTCGTGACAATACGAAACGAGTTGCCCTTCTTTGGACTCTTTCGATGTCCTCCGTAGCCGACCGCGGTGGCCGAGGAGACTGAGGCGCTCCAGTCACGGTCTGTACGGCAACTACGGTCGGGGGCTCGAATCCCCCCTCGGGCATGGATATTTGTGCCGTCTTAGTTCGTAAGTAGTTTGTAAGTTTAGGGACTGATGACCCCGTAGTTAAGTCCCATAGACTATACAAACATTTGAACATTTGTCCTCCGTAAAACCCACCTGATAAGGATCCCACACTGGGCAGCAATACTCCGAAAAAGGACTGACAAGCGTAGTGTTTGCAGTTTCTTTAGTAGTTCTGTTGCACGTTTTACGGGTTCTGCCGATAAAAAGCAGTCTCTTGTTTGCCTTTCACACGACGTCATCTCCGTGTTCTTTCCAGTTAAAGTCTGAAGTAATAGTAATTCCTAGGTATTTAGTGGTTTACGGCCTCCACTTTTGATTGATTTATCTTATAAACAAAGTTTAACCGATTTCTTTTCGAACTCATGTGAACGACTTCACACTTCGCACTATTTGGAGTCAATTGCCAATTTTTACACCATAGTGATATCTTATTTAGATAGTTCTGCAGTTGGTTTTGATCTTCAGATGATTTTACTAGACGGTAAATGACGGGGTCATCTGCAAAAAGTCCTAAGAGAGCTGCTTAGATTTTCTCCCAAAATCGTTTATGTAAATAAGGGACAGCAGAGGATCTTTGAACGTGGATGTTGGCCAAAATATACTATTAATGAACTAACACCAACCTCCAGGAAAAATAATATTGGTGGATAAACCTGTCCCTTGTGGGATTTTATCTTTATACGGCGAGTCAAGCGCCACCGCACGGACATGCGTTACTACATATCTCAAAGCCGAAATAATGTTATCCTTATGTAGCACCAGATTCCATCCACAGTCTTCCTCTTTTGTTTCCTATTGTCCGCAATTAACTTTCTTGTAATGGATTTTATTTTCAGAATCTCTCACGCATAATTATAACCTGTTTTAATACTAGGTTTTTCAGCTATAAATGTTCGCTGTTAATGTTCTAGTCTGTGTATGTCACGCCAAATTCTTTTGAAAAGCATTATTTTTCTCCTAACGGAGCAGAGTTGTTTCGCATCTTCTAATACATCGTTTCTCAATATGAATGTACCGTACCTTCTTTTCCTGCAAGTTTTATACGAAGCTCTCCTCCCCTCAACCCTCCATGTTAATCAATGATAACCACTTTCACAGTTCTATATTCATCATATTATGGCTTAACGTGAATACTTGGAAGTGAGTTAAGGGCAGTTTTAATACTGTTATAATTTATATATAGCATGAATCTGGGTAAACGATTACATATTTTGAAATTAATCTTTCTCTGCTCAACATGTAAAGTGAATTTTGTGCAAGGACCATTAGATTTTATTAAGCTGATGAGATGTAGGCAGTTTTTTATCTGTCGACTTTAATGCATGTTTATACGTTTATCCAGAGATGATGTGTCCACCAAATATAGTTACTTTACAAGTGGATGTATCAAAACTGTACAACATGTGCAAATGGAGGATATG
Organism: Locusta migratoria; assembly: GCA_026315105.1. Lineage (NCBI taxonomy): Eukaryota > Metazoa > Arthropoda > Insecta > Orthoptera > Acrididae > Locusta > Locusta migratoria. The sequence goes on from CM048746.1 coordinate 341,347,998, forward strand.
GAGGTAAACCTGTACCATGGAAAATCCGCCTTAAATAAGGAACCAGTAACGCGGGAAAGTCTACATTAATTTGTAAGAAGTAAACGTCAGACTTCGTTCTCGTTTCTTCGAATAAACTTTCTTGGACTTACTGCTGCGCTAATTATAGATGAAACCTGCAAATATTAACGATTGTGACAGTCGTATTCGTCGTGAGCAACTGACTGTCTATCAGAAACCCGTGGACAGCTTGTGATTGGTCGGTAACTACGTTATGCTGTCGCAGTTGATGGTAATGTCTGCTCTGGTGGCTCCACCACTCGCGTACCATCGTGGACGATGTAGGGAACGTCCCTGTCGCTTTTCGGTATCGAGCGCTCGCCTCCATGCACCACCAAAGTCATATCCGCTATCACGGGTATTGCCCTCTCACATTGTTATTTCTACAGCCTCTTCATTTATGCGATCGTCGTGTGTGGAGGCCTCGACAAAATTTTCGTTTCTTCGAAAAGAATTTTATGTTTGATTGTTAAGCTGTATTCAGGGACTGACAATTTCTCCAGTTCTCGAGCTTTAATTTGCCATTTTTTACGTACAGCAGTCGGAAAAGGTACGCATGGAGTGGTCATTAACAGGGTAAAACACGACCTTGATTTTCCTGATATTTCGACATATAAAAGACTGTGTCAGTACGGAATTAATTACAATGGTCAATCCATGTGAACTTTCTCCTGCACAAAGCATCGACGGCATTTTTAATTCGTGGTCTTGGGACATCGACTGTCGCTTTGGAAGCCTCACAATGAAACATAATATCATTCTCGATTAAATAAACATTTTGTACCCGGCCTCTACATACTAGGAATCTGTAGTTAGGAGGATGCAGAAATTATATTTTGCAGGGAATCTTTAACTTTGCAAGCGTATATAACATAGGCAGAGCATAGTAGCTAGCGTTTGGTATAGGGAAGGTAATCGGTAAAGAGACCACCATAGTACGGGTAGTCATGGCGTCAGCAATGCAGATCGGTCTAGCTCATGGCCTCAACCAGTGTTCCCTTTCATTGGAATGGATGTTGAACTGTGCTTACTGCAGGGTGAATAGGTGATGTGATCAGCTACAGTTCGTAATATGAGAACTAGTAATCGACCACACGTCAGAAGGATGACACTTTGTGCCACTGCTAATACAGGATGGGCCTATTGCAGTATATAGAGCCGATTTTATGTTACATTTTTACTATTTTCGCTTGAAAAACGAACATTTCCGAGAATTTTCTATACCCTTTTTGTCAACTGTTTGGGATAATTTCTTTTCATTTTCAAGAAGCCAATATGACTCTCCGCCATACGGACATCATCAAAAATGTATAAACCACTGAGAAACCTGAACGGCAGTGGATGTATATATGATTAAACCAATTATTCTGTGTCAGAGCGATCGGCAAAAAGCCTAGCCAAAGTCACTTCACAGAATTACAGGTAGACTGAAGAAGAACAGATTGCAACACAGTAGCATGTAAGATTACATTCTCAAATATTGGTAGGAGGAGATGCCACTTCTTTTTGGTCATAGATTTCATATCGTTGGACAGGATTCAGTGGGTGCCTGTAAAAATTTCGTCGCATACCATAGTGCTAATTGAACACATGTCATTCATGAGGAATTAGATTGTGGTGAATAATACACAACAGAACTATCACATTAATCTACAACATGAAATCCACGGCGAAGACTCACGCAGTGCTGTCTTGTAGAAGACATCTGTTCAATACTCTCGCCACACTTCAAATGTTCAAATGTTTGTTAAGCTTATGGGACTTAACTACGGGGTCATCAAGTCCCTAAACTTACAAACTACTTATGAACTAGCTACAACGAAGGACGAACAACTATCCATGCCCAAGGGGGGATTCGAACCACCGACCGTAGTGGCCGTGCAGACCGTGACTGAAGCGCCTCAGTCCCCTCGGCCACCGCGGCCGGCCTCGCCACACTCCAGGCCTCAGTGACGTAGTCAGAATATTGTCAAAGGGGTGGGGGGAGGGTTCCGAATGGTTAAAGAGAAATTTACAGAGGCTCATGTTTTCCATTTATTATAAAAACAAACTTAGGCTAACATATGTTTTATATTTTATGTACATAGTTTGCGTTTGTAAGACCTTCTTATAATTACTGCAATATTTTATATACAATATTTCTTAAAAATTGTTTCAATATACGCCAGCAGAACCTTCATTTGTTATTCGAAACGGTGAGATTAACAGAATCAGAAGTGTTTGTTTGTATTTGAACACGGTTGCATGTCACCAAGCTCGCTGCCTGTCAGCCACGACTGTAGCTTGGTGTTTTGCAAAATTTGCATTAATTATTGCATCAGTAGAAATACCTTGCATATTGATTTAGAAAGCGTAAGCCTATAATGTTATTTCCAAGATTATTGGTTCTTTTACTCTTGTTGGCCCGGCCGCGGTGGCCGAGGGGACTGAGGCGCTTCAGTCACGGTCTGCACGGTCACTACGGTCGGGGGTTCGAATCCCCCCTCGGGCATGGATATTTGTGCCGTCCTAGTTCGTAAGTAGTTCATAAGTACTTTGTAAGTTTAGGGACTGATAGCCCAGTAGTTGAGTCCCATAGGCTTTACAAACATTTTTCCATTTCTTTTACTCTTGTTGGCATTGCGACATATCCATCCTGTAGATGAAATATTACTCTTAAACCTAACTTTAAAAAGTATTATACGTACTGAGTGAGGTGCCTTATGATATACTGAAATATTACCACTCCTAATAACGACTCCACTGCTGTTAATAAATAAGCTATTATAGTAATAAGTACATTAACTTATAATAACCCTAGTGGACAAATGAAAGTCGATTTTTCCCTTTTTTCTTGTTATAAACGTACTCATAATTGGAAACTTATTTTAACAGCATGAAAGAAATAAAAGGCAGTGGTGGTATTCCACTGTAGTCCTTAACATAGCAGTAATGGAGGAAGGCCAACAACTGACAACGGCTAAAGGACTGGGCAATAGCTGATGCTGTGATCGATCTATCGATAATTAAAATCTGTAGAGAGGGCTGTGTTGACTGTCGATAGTGCATATCCCTTCTTCGGCGTACGACTAATTACAATATCATTCAGTTTCACTACATGGTAGTTAGGTCGTGTCTTATTTTTTAGTCCCTTCGGAGGTTCGAGTCCAGCATCGTGCATGGGTGTGAAATTATGGGTTTCACTACAAGCAATGAACGTTATTCGCACTATTCGTATTGCTCCGTAAGTCAACGTAACCTTTTCATTCATTTCTAATATAAATTACCTTTACTATTCGTCCATTACCTTGTTTCTCTATTAAAATCTTCTGGCAATCCGAGTACATGGCCATTTGGAACTGCTTCATTAGCCTTTATAAGCATACGTTAGTTGCTCTCTTATTTGATTCTATTTTATTGTTTTAATTTTACAATCAACCGTTGATCCATGTCCATCGCTACCCATCTGTTTCATGTCTCCAATTCTCTTTCTGAACTTTATAATTCTTTTATTAACAATTTCCCACGAGGATACACAACTCTTACCATTTTTATTAAAAATGATAGATACCCACCCCTCTCGACCTTCTGTTAAAATTTTGTAAGAACTCTTTATTTTAAATTTATTTTATCCTGAAATTACATCTACATTTAAGCTGTGCTGTGTTAAATGTTTTAACCACCCCATTAACCAAAGACATTGCCGAGGTGGGGTGGATTGCGTGCCTCAACGATGTAGATAGCCGTACCGTAGGTGCAACCACAGCGGAGGGGTATCTGTGGAGAGGCCAGACAAACGTGTGGTTCCTGAAGAGGGGCAGCAGCCTTTTAAGTAGTTATAGGGGCAACAGTCTGGATGATTGACTCACCTGGCCTTGTAACATCAGATAATGTGGCTTTGCCAAACAGCTACTGCGAACGGCTGAAAGCAAGGGGAAACTACAGCCGTTACTTTTCCCGAGGACATGCAGCTCTACTGTATGGAAATATGATGATGGGAGCCTCTCGGGTAAAATATTCCGGAGGTGAAATACTCCCCAATTCGGATCTCCGGGCGGGGACTACTCAGGAGGATGTTGACACCAGGAAAGATAACACTGGCATTCTACGGATCGGAGCGTGGAATGTTAGATCCCTTAATTGGGCAGGAAAATTAGAAAATTGAAAAAGAGAAATGGATAGGTTGAAGTTAGATATAGTGGGGATTAGTAAAGTTCGGTGGCAGGATGAACAGGATTTCTGGTCAGGCGAGTACAGGAATATAAATACAAAATCAGTTGGGGGTATTACAGGAGTAGGTCTGATAATCAATAAGAAAATAGGAATGCGGGCGAACTACTATGAGCAACACAGTGATCGCATTATCGTAGTCAAGATAGATATGAAGCCAACACCGACAACAGTAGTACAGGTTTATATGCCAACTAGCTCTGCCGATGATGAGGGATCGAAGTAATATACGAGGAGCTAAAGGAAATTATTCAGACAGTTAAGGGAGAGGAAAGCTTAATTGTGATGGGAGACTGGAATTCAGTAGTAGGAAAAGGAAGAGAAGGAAAAATAATAGGTGAATATGGACTGGGCAGGAAGAATGAAAGAGGAAGTCGCCTGGTAGAATTTTGCACGGAACATGATTTAATCGTAACAAACACGTGGTTTAAGAATCATAAAAGAAGGTTGTATACGTGGAAGAGACCAGGAGACACCGGAAGGTATCAGATAGATTTTATAATTGTAAGACATAGATTCCGGAACCAGGTTATGAAGTGCAGGACATACCCAGGTGCAGATACAGACTCTGACCATAAATTGTTAGTCATGAAATGTAGACTGAAGCTGAAAAAACTGCAGAAATGTAGGAAAATAAGGAGAGGGGACTTAGATAAACTGAAGGAAAGTGAAGTTCTGGAGAATTTCGGAGGGAGATTTAGGCAACAATTGACCGAAACAGGAGGAAAATAAAACAGTAGAAGAGGAATGGCTAGCATTGAGAAATGAAATAGTGAAGGCAGCAGAGGACAAAATAGGTAGAAAGGCAAGACCTACAAAAAATCCTGGATATCACAGGAAATACTCAATTTCATTGATGAAAGGAGAAAGTATAAAAATGCAGTAAATGAAACAGGCAAAATGGAGTACAGACGACTAAAAATGAGATTGACAGGAAGTGCAAAATGGCTAAGCAGGAGTGGCTAGAAGACAAATGCAAATCTGTAGAAGAATGTATAACAATGGGAAAAGTAGATACCGCCTACAGGAAAATAAAAGAGACATTTGGGGACAAGAAAAGCAACTCTACGAATATCAAGAACTAAGATGGGAAACCAGTTCTCAGCAAAGAAGGAAAAACTGAAAGGTGGAAAGATTACAAAGAGCAGCTCTACAAAGGAAATGAACTTAGAGACGAAGTTGTAGGAAGGGAAGAGGAAGTAGATCAAGATGAAATAGGAGATACTATACTGAGAGATGAATTTGACAGAGCCTTGAAAGTCCTAGGTCGGAACAAGACCCCCGGAGTAGATGACATTCCCTCAGAGATACTTAAGTCTCTGGGAGAGCCAGCCATGACAAGACTATTTGAACTGGTGTGTAGGATGTATGAGACAGGCGAAATGCCCTCAGACTTTAAGAAAAATGTAATAATCCCCATTACAAAGAAATCAGGCGCAGACAAGTGTGAAAATTACAGAACCATCATTTTGATAAGTCATGGTTGCAAAATTTTAACACGAATTATCTACAGCAGAATGGAAAAGCTGGTAGAAGCTGACCTCGGGGAATAGACTCAGTGACCAGCCACACTGCAGAGGACTCTTCCCTGCACATCTTCCGCCACACCCAAATCTCCATTCGTCACGCTGTCTCTTTCCTATTACCACAGCCTATTTGTTCTGTAATGCTCGCAGCCACAATACTGTATTCCCGTATCAGGGAGAGCAGACCATGAGGTATCTAGACACAATTAATTGTCGTCAGGAGCCCAGCCTCCGCTTGCATACAATTAATATATTTTTGGCGACGTTACAGCGTTCAATGAATGTAACATCGTCAAAAATATATTAATTGTATACAAGCGGAGGCTGGGCTCCTAACGATAATTAATCGTGTCTCGATACCTCGTGGTCTGTTCTCCCTGATGCGGAAATACAGGTTTCAGACTGCGAGCATCACAGAACAAATAGGCTGTGGTAATAGGAAAGAGACAGCGTGGCGAATGGAGATTTGGGTGTGGCGGGAGATGTGCAGGGAAGAGTCCTCTGCAGTGTGGCAGGTCACTGAGTCTTCGGTGACGGAGAGGTCAACGCATCTGCCTAGTAACCAAGTGGTCCGGGGTTCGAACCCCGGCCGGGCACAAATTTTCATTCGCCGCACTTTGGTATTCCTTCTATGAAGCCATAACTGATCGCAAATTGCGATTTATTTCATGCATTCATTCAGGTTCTACTGTCTCACCCTCTTCGGTGTACAATGCACGGTATCTATCAAATTCTAAAATATAATATAGGTAAAATAATCGCAAACTGATTTTCTCTGATAGGTACAAATTCGCCATTCATGTTCGTATCTGCATAGCCCAAGTCGTAAAACGTACTAGTTTACTGAGTACGACTGTCGTCACAGCAGTGGACGCACACATTCCAGATGATACTCCTCATTGTTACGACGGGACGATAACGGATGATGGCACACACGTCCTGCCGTGGAGAGGTTTCGCCCATTCCCAGTCGCCCTAACTAAACAAGCCGCGACCCCCATTCAGAGCGCTGGACGGTGTGTGCGCCGCGAGCCCGCCAGTGTTTTTGTGTGGCTCGCCCGCCGCAGGTCCCCGCGTGCAGCTGGCTGTACAGCTCTGCGACAACAGCGGCGGTCCGCCTTGCAGCCGCCACCAGTTAAAAGCAATGGAATTTCCAATTTATTCGCAATCAGAGGCAAACGAGATGCGTCCCATGTGGGTGAAAACATTTGGCCGCTCACTCGCGACAAGGGAATTTATTACTGGAGAGCAGGGGCGATGATTGGTCAGAATTAACTAGCGACTGGCGTCCGTCCACATATTTAATGATGTTCCGCACGTAGGGACTTTTCTCGCTGTGAGTTTTGTCGCTTTAGGTGTTTGTTATGAAACAAACTGACGAGATTACATAAAAATTTCCCTTCTTTTTCAACTAGATTGTTTGTTTTTCACCATGAATAATATGAAACTGTAATCACCTTTGATATCAGAATAACAGTTAAGCATCCCTCACCAGCTGTAAAGAGTATCGAATAAAAACTGATGTGCCAACCCAATAGACACCTACATATTACAAATACAGCGCTTGAAACAAGTGTCAATTTAAAGTTACTGTTATTGTCTCTACGTATTTCATTGATTCGACGTATACCTATGTTGATATTATAACCAGTTTTAGAACCCAGACTGTTGTTTATTTCAATTTTTTGTAAGCCCGTATATTTTCCCTCCCATGTGTATCTCATCCACCTGCTATTTCCATTTCCATGTCCTCGTTCACCCCACTCTGCACATTTGCTTCTTCACCAATATCTGCCTGGCATTTGTGGCGACAGGTTAAACAATGTCCTTAGTTTAGTTTACCTTAGATTAAGTAGTTTGTAAGGTAGGAACTAACAACCAAGCAGTTAAGATCCATAGGTTTACAAACGTTTGACCATGAGTCACAGAGCTTATAACTTTCCCTACGAGCATTTACTGCGTCTTATTGTGTGTGTTACTCCTCGCTGCATTCACGCACAGCCACTCACCGCGACCAGACCACCATAATACACAATGCGAGACTCATGACTATTGGTGAGCCCCTAATTCTTTTGTCTCCATCTATCTTTCTCATTCACCATGTTTCCACACCTGCAGGGTCGGCTTTGATGATTCGTATTTGGCGTGTTAATATTTACAGGGTGGCCAGATGACCTTTCTGTCGTCGCCCCTTGCTCCCCGGGAGGAAATGTGTACCCCATATGTCTGCGTATAGCGTTATGAGTGAAAGCGTAAAGTGTTACGAAATGTTCGCAATTCGTGTAAATGGGACTTGGCAACCAGTACCAGCCCGGTATTCACCTAGAGGGAGCTGGAAAATCGCCTAAAAACCACATCTGGGCTGGCCGACACTCCGAACCCCTTCGTTAATCCGCCGGGCGAACTAGGGTCGCTAGGCCTCCCCGTCTTGGAAAGTGGTGCGTTAGAAAACACAGCCAACCGAGTGGGTCTAAAAATATAAATAAATACAAAATTAAATTAAATATAATAAAAAAATCAAAAGACCTACATCTATCAATGTCGATTAATAGTAGTTTGTATGTATGTACAAAGTGTGGCCAACAAGTTCGGTGAATGGTCTCAGGAAACATAGGGAAAAATCGTTACAAACGAAATACCTTTACTGTCATTCACAGTAATCACCATTGGCTACAATAAAATTCTGACATCGGTTGTACAGTAGTTGTAAACTGTTAGAAAAAGCTAGGTGTGGAATCGATCGAAGCACTGAGGTCGGTAGGTGTGGAAATACAGTGACATTACGTCTACCAAAAAATTTGAAAATGCGGATCGCAGTACGCCGACGTGCATTGTCGTGCAGGAAGTTCCCCTGTCCACTCCAGTACAGTTCTGGCCGAACCCGCTGGATGCGTTGATGTAGCCGTTTCAAAACCCGCTTGTAAACTTCCGCGTTCAGAGCATGACCCATTTGACAGTATGCTCCATTTTTTGCTGCATGTTACGATGACACGAGATCTCTCCATGTTAGCTGGTTTGCAGCGTTTACTACTGTTTCACTCCAGCGCATTGCAGCGTGGGTGACGCTTGTTGAGATGTCACTACCTCATCCTCGACAGTGCAGTTTGTAAAATTTGGGACCATTCACTGAACTTTTTACCTGGACACGTTACAAATGAACTGCAAGACGACTGGATCAATTTTGATGAAATCTTCATGAAGCCCAGCAGGTGAGCGATCAGATCAACATTTTTATTTACGTATTCATCGAAGTTGATGTATCACTATAGGAACAACAGTTGCCCCCTTAGCCGAAAAAGAGCCAACCGTTTAATACCATTATTTTGTTGTTGCTGCTTCGATTGCTCGTTATTGCTTATTATTAGCAGCTTTCGGCTTGACGATGGCCTAAGAAGCCGAAAGCTGCTAATAACAAGCAAATAAATAATATTGTGGAACAAAAAGACTACGTATTTAAGTTTTCTAACTTGTCCACTAGGAGCGCTATTATCGTCCCAACTACCAGCTCTAAACTTTCAATTATACGTTAGACTGTGATATTAGGATGTATATATAAACACGCTCGGTACTTATAAGAATGACATGCATTTGGCTCATTCAAGTTCCGTAAAATACAGCAAGCAATAACATAAATCAAACCATGTTTTTGTAGATATAGAATATAATGCTCACGGCGTGAATGAAAAATATGACATATTTATTAATAATGTCAGTATCATGTTTGTTTTCCTGCATTCTACTGATCATGACGAATTATCAACAAAGTGAATTGAGGTATGTTCTTGTGAATTTAATACAATTTTATATTAGTAAACAAGTCTGTTATAACTGGAACATTTCTTGATTGGCTAAAATATGCGAATATTGAAACTCTATTGAAGAAAGGGGATAGGGAGATACCATCAAACTACAAACGGATATCACATTCGTAAGAAGTCTAGATAATTCTTGAAAAGGTAATGTACAAGCAACTTCTTTACCCCTGACCACAAATAACATATTGTCCAGAATACAGTTTGTATTTATGAAACGTTTAGATATCACCAAGGTTATTTACACCACAGTGAGAATGTATTTCATTCATTACACAATAAATTACAAGAATCATTTATTTCCTTTGATTTGTCAAGGGCTTTTGATTTTGTGAAAATAGCAAAAAACTGGAAAATATTCACCTGTTATAATGTCTGCTATACCTGGGTATAGCCCGTGGGTGCTTTGCGGATTTAAAGCAATAAATTTTACCATTAATCTGTGATATTCAATGTTAATATGTCACTTTTTAGAGTTTCCACTTCTTACATATTATCGAGTTATTAACCCAGATAGCGTGGAATTATTTTTGGTTTTAATTTTATTACAAAAGGTATAAATTACCTTCATATGACTTCATAGAAACACAAGTGATTTTTTTTCACAAACCCACCATTAGTCTTGGAATATTGCCCACCTGTCTAGTAGGACGCCCAAATGAATGTCTTAGAATTTTCATCTGATGAATCATTATTATTAAAACACTTTTTAAAATGAAATACATACAAATAAATGTCGCAATAATTAATGAATGTTCAAAAAACATGATCATAACTACCATCTGCATGAATCTCAAATTTGCATCCGTATTCTACCGCTTTACAATCAACAATACAAACTAAAAGTTATCTAAAATGGAAGTAGGAGATTCAAAATTGCTGTGTGAAAAACTAAGCCACCATTCTCGTTCTTCTGGAAGGACGTCAGCACTATCCGGGTTAAATATCTCTTCTCAGCATTCATTCTGTATTCTGTGCTATTTGGTTTGAAGGAACGTCTTAGTGTATTATGGGGCCCTTAAACCACATAGGAAAAAATACTGTATTGGTTCCGGTTTTGTACAAATGACTGCAGTAAGAGCGCGATTTTATGCATGTTAGATTGATTCAAAGATGACGGCGAATCAACAACTTCGTTGAAAATGCTGTAGTGATATTTCATAATTGTCACATAATTATGTGCGTAGAATTTAAGTCAACAGTTCAATGTACATAGAAAACACCTTCATCGTACTGTGAAGAAACGCAGTAGACAGTTCACTGATTTCTGTGGATGACACTGTCTTTGTTAAGCAAAGATAAGCCAAAATTTTAATATAATAGTTAATGTTTTCTTTAATTTAATATTATTTATTGTAATGTTTCAAGCCATTTATTAGCTTTCGAAGCAGGCTACATTACTTCCATTGTTAATTGGCAGGTATTTTATGCTATCATAGTTGATGCGATTATTAAGATCCGACGAAGATATATTTAGAGGACAACGGTATAACCTCTCATAGGGCTTTTCTGGTGCGTTATGTCGAATTGTATTATACAAATCTTCATTGGACATTCTGTGGGATATCACAACCTCTTCCCAGTAACGTTTTCGTGGAATTCGACATTAATTATAGGTATTACGTACCTTTGAAACATCACAAATACGATTTGTATCGTCAGCGTAGACCAGAGGCCGATCCTCTGTGATACACGAAGCAGTTTAGATCACTCTTGCAAAACAAAAGTAGGGCCCCTACTAATCCTTACTTTTATAAACTGTACAGTAGAAAATTTTAGTACGCTATGAATATTTATCGGTTAGTAAAGAAACCAGAAAGTCAAAGCAACTGCAAAATGATTTAGATAATACCTTGGAGCAAAAATTGCTAAATAATGATAATTGTGAAGTAATCAATATGATCTCTAAAGAAAATTCGTTAAACTTCAGTTAAACAATAAATCAGTCAAATCTACAGGTTATTTTTTCAACTATATACCTAGGAAAAAAGTAACAAACAGCTGAAGTTGAAAAGAACACTTATTAAATATCGTAGGGAAGGCGAACCAATGGCTACGTTTCACTGGCAGAAGATACAACATTTCTACTAATCAAACCGCCTACAGTACATCTGTACGTCCTATTTTGGAATATTGCTCCAAATTGTGAGGTCCACAGCTGCTGGGACTGGCGGATGACATAGATAATGTTCAGAGAAGGGCCGCTCGTTTTGTACTATTGCGGTATAGGGGAGAGAGTATCACGGAAATGATGCACGACTTAGAAACGCGTTATACGCTGCGGCGAGATCTATTTGCGAAATTTCTTTCATCAACTTTTCTTCCGAATTCCAACATATTTGTTGGTACCCACCTACATAGGGAGACATGATCATCATAATAAACTAATTTAGATGGAAAACATGATGATCTAGGTGACCCCTTTTCTCGTGAGCTTTCAGAGAATGGAACTGTAAAGAAATATCATAAAGTTGGTTTGATCAATCCTCTGCCATGCACTTCAATTTGACTTGCAGAGTATTCATGTAGATGTAGATGTAGAATGTTTGACCGTAGGATGAGCCTACTACCATTAGTCGAAACGGCAACGCTTTAACAACGGCATGGATTTCACTTAATTGTAGCTTAGCCAATGAACACGGTAAGTCAGTAAATTATTTACAAAATGATCTGTGTCTTAGTTAATACCAGATCAAAATCAATAAATAGGTTCTTGAGACTTTAACATGTAAAGAACGATTTTTTAAGTTTGTAACACGAATAATATTTGTCTTTTGATACAAGACAAATTAGCATTTTTCGAATTTGGTTCTACAGCTGCTCCGTCAAACCTTGCTTCTTGCCAAATCTGATACGTTCAGAACAAAGAGAATTGAATAATAGGTGTTACGAATTATTTTGGGTAAATCTAAAACTGTGACACCGTCTCGTTGAAATGGAAGCAGCTTTTACTTCCAAGGTAGGGTTGTCAACTGAACACAGCACTTATACTGAAAACAGGTTTATTACGAACTGAAACATATACGCAGCACTGACTGCCTCTCGGGCATAGTGCTCTGCTATTTATACACATTCAGAATATGCCATAAATTAAAAGAATAGTTAACATAAGAAACATGTAGAAACTACAAGTGAACATAATAAACATGTAGAACATTTTGGAAATGATAATTATAAAGAAACAAACTTTTGCCGGTGGACGTGATTGAACTGGCGACTTTCATCTCCACAATCGGTGACGCTATCCCTTGCGCTACGCTGGCAGTCGTATAACTTGGGGTCTTGCGGCAATATAATTGCTGCATATTTGACTGTGATGACTTAGAGGCTTAAAGGATTTGATCGGCAACGGACCATAGACCATATTATGTATTATGTTACGTCAGGTTCAGGTTCAAACGACTGGCCATTTATGATGCGGTTTTAATAGCCAAACAGGTATAAATACATAGACATTCACCCAAGCATTTATGAGTCAGACGCTGCGACTTTGGAGACAGTACACAACTTTCTTCCATCGCTATCAATAAAATGATATAATCATAAGCTCTATGTGAAACTCTCTCTTCCTTCATCTATGTCTTAATGATGTACAACGTACTTCAGAATGATGAATAGACTTTGTAGATAGAAACTGAAAATCTACCTGGTGTTGCAGTTGCATGTTTGCAAAGTCTGCGCTAAAATTAGTGCTCATCAAGGATTTAATACGACGCCTAATGTAAATAGGAAGAATCAATTTACTTCCTCTTACAGTCAAACGGATTTTTGAAGCGTAATTTATCGTTCAGATTCAATACAGTTGACAGAGGGAGATTCAGCGCAAATTTGTTTTCAGTGCTGTCTACGAACAGGGACAATAATATACGAAAAAATGCCAGTAGTTCGTCAGCGTATTGTATTCATCGCTTGGCCTTGCTTCTACCGCCTTGCAGCAATGTCGTTTTTCGTTGTAGTCTCCGATATTCAATGCGAAATATGCATTCATATTATCTATACGTATAAATATTATTTAAACTCATCTACACCCTTGTGAATTAATAGCATTTAGGTGGCTATGTCCATTTCTACTTAGTGGTTATACGACCGTTTCTATGTCGCCACAGACCTGCTGAAACATATCACGAAACAGAAATTAATGTTTGTTGCACAGTATTACATTTGTTGAGCAGAAGCTTTTCAGTAAGGTCCAGTAATAACTTCTTCTGACATTTACATCCTAGGCAATTTTAAGATATTGAACTGACTTCTTAATAGTTGGGTACCACAACAAAGAATCAATTCTTAACATTAGAACCGCCGGATTTTTTAACACCCTAAAACTGCCAACGGGACAAAAGTGTTCCATTTCAGATCGATGCGCGACTGTTCCTAGGCTTTTAATTTTAAAGTACCGCTATTTCTGTAATATATATTGACTTTCATGGTCTGCTACGTGTTTTTATTCTAAATATTAAGTACAAACGTGCTAGATACAATTTAATTCAATACGGTTTCATTTAACAACATAAGTATGGAATATTTTCTTTATTTTTTGACAAATCAACACAGTATGAAAATACTTGAAAATTATTCAGTAGTTCATAACGAAATCAAGTTTTTTAGATATAAATCCAGCCCTAGTATGAAGTTTTCAGTTCAAAATAATATTTTCTACAAGTAAGAACGTCACATAATACACCATCAATATATTACCATATTCTAATGTCATTCTGCAATTTGATACATTTTCCAAAGATAAAATTACAGTCTATTTAATTCCTTTAGTTCACCTAATGGTCATCATTGTCTGTAGACTGTACTCTGAAATCTGCACAGACGTAGGAAACTACAGGCAGACATTTCTTGAAAACTGGTTTGTCACGCGACGCACATTTGTATGAATATTTTCCGTCTCCGCAAGATTTTCGAACCTCGCATCGGCGGCGGCCGCCACCTACTTCAACGTGTGCTGGTACAGCTCTGACCCTGGTTTCTGTATTGTCTTTGGCAAGTTCATCTGCAAGCTTCAGAAGGAAATCACGTCTTGTTATTTTGTTGTTCGTCACTTCTTTGTAAGTTACTGCCTTCTGATTCATTCGAGCTCTCCGTCGTACATTTTTTGCATCAGACTCAGAATCAGTTGAAATACCATCTAAATATTCTCCTTCGGATTGCTCTTCTTCAATACTATTCAGCAACGCTAACAGCTTCTCATCTGAGAGGGCACGTCATCGAGCCATGTTGTGCTTCCTCACACGCCCTGTCACCTATATTTATATAAACTTTTCTGTCAAAGGCACCGTACTCATTGTTTCACATCAGCATTGTAGCAACAGACAACACCAAAAAAAGCCTCTAACAGTGTAATCAGCAACGTTTAGTGTATACAATGGGACAAAAATGTCCCATCGGCGGTTTTCTGTATTTTTTTTTCCTCGAAAACTACATAAGTCAGTGGACTAGGGTAAGAAACATTAAAAGTAATAGAGCCATATCCACCTCCTGAACAATTAAACGAAGGGGAAGGATTTAAATATTGCCACGCGAGTAAAAATGTCCCATCGGCGGTTCTAGTGTAAATCCGATATTAAAGTGAGAATAAGAATACCAACAATTGGTTGTTACTGTAAAAATAGTCAGTACACTTACTTAAAAAATGAAAAGTGTAAGTAACTAGGTGAAGGAAACTAATGTAAGTCCGGCAAAAAGCACTAGATGATAGGTGAATTAAGAATTCATAATAGTAGAGGCACAACAACAAGCAGCTGCTCGTAGGTGGATGAAATATTCATAAGCAATCACTGTGTTTGATGAAACTGCAGTGGCATAAAACGCAACTGTCCTCCCGGGTCGTAACGCCACGAGTACCGGCAACAGCATTCACTGGACCAACACTCACTCACTGTGTAAAAACTGCCTCAACTGTACTTGCAATCCACCAAACCTGAATTCGACAAACATGAGTGATGCTGACTTCTAAGCGTCACATGAAAAAGGTTAATATTTGTAACTAGACTGAAATAGCTCTGCCACTAGTGTATTTTGACTGTTTAGGAAACATGGCCTGCTGACCCAATCCGAATAAGCTTCAGCTGCCACGGATTTTGTTGACTTATAATGATGCATAGCGGGATTGGACGAAAGTTGACATAAAACAAATGTAAAAGACTTTTTACATCCCAACAGGGGAATAATTTCTTTGACTATGCTTAAATATGCTCGATCCCAGGCCGGAGTGAAAAGAGCAAGTAATAGGCAGGAGGCATTACAATCATGTTGTAACAAAGGATGAGTGTTTGGGCAGGATGGATAAACTCTTGAGAAGAAAAACTTTTATATTCAAATGTTTGAAACTCTTTTGGGACTTAACTGCGGGGTCATCAGTACCTAAACTTACAAACTACTTATGAACTAACTTATACTAAAGACGACAAACATCCATGCCCGAGGGAGGATTCGAACCTCCGACGCGGAGGCCAAAATCTCGATCAAGTATCTAAAAAGTGCAACGTTTTTGGCTGTTTCTACAATTATTGTAAATTTAATACAGTTGCTGCAATTTTTGGCAAGTCGTGTTTAAAATCGCTTGAATTCCATTGTAAAAATGTAACGGTGCAGTTACAGACTTTTTTTTATCCCACTTAAGATAATAATATCAGATTTCAGTGAACACAAGTATTCATTTGAAAAAAGGAAAAGGAGAACAGCAAGCCAAGAAAAATACTTTTATTGCAATTTGTGGAAAGAAAGTTGTATAATAGAATCACAAATAGCTGACTATAAATATGTAGACAACAGAAGCGCAGAACAGTCCACTGACACCAAGCAAGAGCTCGCTGCTAGCAAGTGAAAGCTAAAAAGAGTACAACTTGTATTCGCCAGGCGTTGTACTGTATTCTTGAAGTCCATGTGAGTTATCATTGGCAATTGTATTGAAGTTGTAAGGAATTTATTAAGCCCTTTTAAAATTTTAAATATGAGAAGCTAGATTTTTGTTTTGATCAGGATACACCTTGCACTTAATACGCTGTGAAGTTGCTTTTCTGTGGGATCTTCTTCTGATAATCAGTGAACATACATTCTAGGAAACAAGTAATGATTTCTATGATGGCTAATTGATACACTGCTGAAAATAAAAATTGCTATGTCATCTTAGAGTTTTCCAACACCCTCAAGATTTATTGTTGCAAATGTGCATATAGAGTACATGGAATATTACAATTACAGGCCAATAGCTTAAGCTCCACAGAGGTAGCAGGTGTTGTCCCATTCTGAAACACCCATAATAGTACGTATAGCAGCCTCCACGGGTGGCATCCATTCCGTTATACAGATGTCGATTATGGTTTGGGATTCGCTATTCCACGCTTGCTTCACCTGTTCATATAGTTGTGCAGGAGTTGTGGGTTGAAATTCGCACGTGCTCAATTAGAGACAAGTTCGTGGTTTTTCTGACGAAGGAAGTTGATGCAAGTCCTGCCGACTGAGTTGCATTTTCGGTTCGGACTGTGGGCAAAAATTGTACTGTTGCAAGAATTATGGACGTACGCGCCACTGATCAATGCTTTCTCCAAAACATCATAGGTGAACGAGAGCTGAGGCTTACCGCCACAGATACAGTAAGGCCTTGGGTGGGTCCAGTGTGTCTTGGACTAATACTCCCACACGAACATCACTTGTGTGCTGACGGAATGTGCTTGCATCGCTGAAGTCCACAGCTCACCATTCCAAGTCAGCTTCTGACGGCAACAGGCGAATTTTAGTGTTGCCTTCGTAATTTTAGATTTGGTATTATAAAGATTCAGATTAAATACCGCTTGTAGAATTGAATGTATTTCGGAATATCTGCTGTAATTAAATTTTTTAAGATGATGTCAGACTACAGCAAAGATACAGGGTGTCCAGAAAAGGACTCCCTGATTTCAAAATTAAATATCTCGAAAACAAAGATCGATAGAGGAATGCTGTAAACGATATGTTTATTGTGAAAGCTGTGAGAAGTTTATACAGCAGTTTGAAATAATAGTTACAAAAGCTGCTAACAGATGGCGCTGTAATCGCCATACCTAATGCCTAGCATATATAGTGATTCGAAGCCCAGAGCGATCAGTTCCACTACTGAAACGTTAAAGGAGGTTAGCGTACCGGAGGAAGATATTAAAACCATGTACTCCATTAGAAGAGAGTCCTACGGCAACAAGGCGAAGTTTTCAAGCACGATTTAATGTTCCAAAAGGACCCGATGCGGAAACCATTCGTACGCTCTTCGCAAAATTTCAACGAACAGGCAGCGTAACTGATGATCTAGTAGGGCATGTTGGCCGCAAGCAAACCGCAGTTACGCCTAAAAATATCGCCACAGTTTCTGGAATTATTCAGCGAAATCCAACGTCACCCGACCGTAGAACTGCAGCTGAGACTGGTATGAAGCGTTCCAGCACACAGAAATTACAGAGAACGATCCTACACATGTTTCCATTCAAAATTCAAACGCAACAGGCCATACCCGTACGAGCTGTGCAACAAAGGGTTGCTTTTGCTAATCAGATGCGCACAATGATTGATAGTGAAGGATTTGATGTTGGCTGCATCTGGTTTACAGATAAAGCACACTTCCACCTGAATGGATACGTGAATAAGCAGAACTGGGGTTCCGAAAAGCCATATTGGTGTGAAGCGAAACCCCTGTATTCTCCTAAAGTTACTGTGTGGGCTGCAGTATGCAGCAGAGGCATTATTGTCCCTTTTTTTATTCGAGAAACGGTCACTGGTGCACGTTACGTTGCAATTTTGGAACAATATGTCGCCAAACAGCAAGCGTTAGAGGATCTACCAGGTACTGAGTGGTTTATGCAAGATGGAGACCGACATCTGACCGAGCAAGTGTTTCGCTTTCTTGAGGAATACTGCGGGAATCGAGTCATTGCTTTGGAATATCCCAAATTTACTGGTGCAGGCATGATTTGGCCTCCATATTCGCCGGATGTGACTCCCTGTGACTTTATTTGTGGGGCACAGTCAAAGACATGGTCTACCCGAAGCATCCCGCCACGCTGGACGAGCTTGAATCGGCGATCTCTGTGGCATGTGAATCCATTTCGGTTGAGACACTACGAAATGTGATGGCGAATTTCATTCTTCGTTTTGCGCCACCTCTGTAGTGCCAATGGTAAACATTTTGAAAAGATTGGATGTGATTGTTTGCAGAGAGTGTTTTCATACGATTATTTCACTTATGTATGCTGATATGAGCTGTAAAGCTTACAGTGCCCTCTGTTAGCAGCTTTTGTAACTATTATTTCAAACTGCTGTATAAACGTCTTACAGCTTTCACAATAAACATACCGTTTACTGCATTCCCCTATCGATCTTTTTTTTCGAGATATTTAATTTTGAAATCAGGGAGCCCTTTTTCTGGACACCCTGTAGTATCGGCGTTAAAAATAGCGGTAGTCATTGCTGAAGTTAAGACAACACCTTAAAGTACCACTACAAAAGAAAGTCGATGAATAGTTACCTTTACGTGCTGGGAGAGGCGTGGCCTCAACCGTAGACATGGTTTTATGCTGGAATAGGAAATAAATTTAAACTATCAGCCGTAAATCGATGCTTGGTGATCTCAGGATTTGCGTAACAAAGTTTCACGATACCATTAATTTACTGACACAATAGGGGAATAAAATTATAGAATATAGGACTTCACTGAATAAAAACATTAACTAGGGGACCCGTGCGAATGCTTCGCACCGTTAGTGGAATGTCAAATAAGGTGGTAAAAAATGGAAGTAAAGTTCACGCATAGCTTTCTTCAGAATGAATCAATGTAACTGTTTAAAGAAAGAGTTTGATCCGCTAAAAGTTGTTAGGTCAAGAAGAACTGCGTATCTCTGTTAGAAGATATAATAAAACAAACAGATTAAAATATTCAATGCAAGAACAGAAGGATACCGCGTATGAATAAAAATAAAGGCTGGTTGACAAACCTGCGAATGAATACCTTTCGTTTGAATCAAAACAAAGAAATCGGTCAGGTAGAACGGCCTGAACGGCTTACTTTACAGCAAGGACATCCCCATAAGAAATATACAGAAGGAAATCGCGTTTCAGAATAGAAAAAGGAAGGCGAGAGTTATGTAAATTCTGATAGTTTATGACAAATCTATGGATGAATACCTAACGTTTAAAACAAAAATGAAAGAAATCGGACGGGTAGTTTGATGTGGCTGACTGACTAGTTTTAGTAGATTCTTTTAATATATAAGATTTCAGGTTCTGAAAATCACATCAGTATAAATTGAATGTAGGAGAGGACTGAGTTTGAACCAAACTTATGCAATCGCGAAACAATCGTAATAATGAGCAAGCATCTTTTTACGATTGACCGCAACTTGCTTAAAACAACGAATAAAAAAAGTATTGGCAATAGGAGAAGGTTTGAAATTATACTGGGGAGTTTATTTTAATAAGAATAAATGAATAACGTTCACACATTTTAGTCGCAGGGGCTATGAAAAGTACTCCGATAAGTGCAAGATTCAGAACAGAAAGATCAAGAGCGCTTCAGTTCTCTACCCAGACAGGTTGACAAAATTGATAATCGCTAAACAAAAAGAGGTATAGTTTGAAGTGAGAAGGGATACGCAAGTTACATGCGTCGCAGATTTAATTTTAGTCAAATTATTTAATGTAATGCTACAGTATTATGCTCGTCAATGCTGTGTAAAACGCGCTAGAGCTAGGAAACTTTAGGGTTCACAATCTCTCTGGTCCGTGACGTGGTAGTTGTAATATCTGCGACTTCTTCTCTTGGAAAACACCTAGGTGTCTGAATGGACGTCCAGAACTTTGTCACGGGCGTGAAATTGTTCACGTGACTTTTCCAACAGCATCGTTGCACAACTGACGCAGCATGCCCGACTTGCGTGACAAATCTCCTAAACAACCATCCCACTACTCGGTAGGACACAAACACAGTCAAACCCACCAGCGTGGAGTCTGAGTCCGTTCCCATGGCAGGACGCTAGCTTCCTTCCCACATTGTCGTCATAATTGAATGCAAATACTCTTAAATCGGTGGGACTTAACTACTTTCAGTCCTTTCGCTTACACAATAATTAAATAAACTAACCTAAAGACAACAGAAACACACCCATGCCAGGGGCAGAACTCGAACCTCCGACAGGGAGCAAAGGCGCGCTCCACAGCAAATGCAAAAATGTTCAAATGTTTGTATAGTCTATGGGACTTAACTACGGGGTCATCAGTCCCTAAACTTACAAACTACTTACGAACTACTTACGAACTGTTGTTGTTGTTGTGGTCTTCAGTCCAGAGACTGGTTTGATGCAGCTCTCCACCCTACTCTATCCTGAGCAAGCCTTTTCATCTCCTCATAAGAACGACAACCCACATCCACTTGAATCTGCTTACTATACGCGTCTCTTGGTCTCCCTCTGCGATTTTTACCCCACACACTTCCCTCCAGCACTAAATTCACAATTCCCTGACGTCTAAGAATGTGTCCTACCAATCTATCCCTTCTTTTAGTTAAGGTATGCCAGAAATTTCTTTTCTCCCCAATTCGGTTCAGTACCTCCTCCACCCACCTAATCTTCAGCATTCTTCTGTAGCACCACATTTCAAAAGCCTCTATCCTCTTTCTGTCCACACTGCTTATCGTCCATGTTTCACTCCCATACAAGGCAACACTCCATACAAATGCCTTCAGTAAGGACTTCCTTAGGCTTAAATCAATTTTCCATGTTAACAAATTTCTCTTTTTCAAAAACGCCTTTCTACCCATTGCCATTCTGTATTTTATATCATCTGTACTGCGACCATCATTTGTTATTTTACTGCCCAAGTAACAAAACTCCTCTACCTCCTTTATTGTTTCGTTACCTAATCTAATTCCTTCAGCATCACCTGATTTTCTTACACTGCACTCCATTACCCTAGTTTTGCTCTTGTTAATATTCATCTTATATGCACCTTTCAGCACACTGTCCATTCCGTTCAATTGCTCTTCCAGGTCCTTTGCTGTAGCTGACAGAATTACTATGTCGTCGGCAAAACGCAATTTTTTTTTAATTCTTCACCCTGAACTTTAATTCCTTCTCCAAATTTCTCCTTGCTTTCCTTTATAGCTTGCTCAATGTACAAACTAAACAACATTGGGGAAAGGCTACAACCCTGTCTTACTCCCTTTCCAACCACTGCATCCCTTTCATGCCCTTCAACTCTGACAACCGCTGTCTGGTTTTTGTACAAGTTGTAAATAACCTTACGCTCCCTATATTTTACTCCTGCTTGCTTCAGAACTTTAAAGAGTTTATTCCAATCGACATTGTCAAAAGCCTTCTCCAAATCTACAAAAGCTAGAAATGTTGGTTTGCCTTTTCTTAATCTATCTTCTAGGATAAGCCGTAAAGTGAGTATTGCCTCCCGTGTTCCTACATTTCTCCTGAACCCAAACTGATCTTCCCCGAGGTCGGCTTCTACCAGCTTTTCCATCCTTCTGTATATAATCCGTGTTAATATTTTGCAACCATGACTTATTAAACTGATGGTTCTGTAGTTTTCACACCTGTCTGCACCTGCTTTCTTTGGAATTGGGATTATAACATTTTTCATAAAGTCTGAGGGTACTTCACCTGTCTCATACATCTTACGCACAATGTGAAACAATTTTGTCATGGCTGGTTCTCCCAGAGACTTCAGTAGCTCTGACGGGATATCATCTACTCCAGGGGCCTTGTTTCGACTTAGATCTTTCAGTGCTCTGTCAAATTCATCTCTCAGTATAGTATCTCCTATTTCATCATCATCTACATCATCTTCCCTTCCTACAATAATGTCTCGAAGTTCATTTCCTTTGTAGAGCCTCTCTATATACTCTTTCCACTTTTCAGCTTTCCCTTCTTTGCTGAGAACTGGTTTTCCATAAGTGTCCTTGATATTCATAGAGCTGTTTTTCTTATCGCCAAATGTTTCTTTTATTTTCCGGTAGGCTGCATCTATTTTTCCCCTATTTATACATTCTTCTACATCCTTGCATTTGCCTTCTAGCCATTTTGCACTTCCTGACAATATCATTTCTTAGTCGTCTGTACTCCATTTTGCCTGTTTCATTTACTGCATTTTTATACTTTCTCCTTTTATCGATTAAATTTAGTATCTCCTGTGATATCCAAGGATTCTTTGTAGGTCTTGCCTTCCTACCTATTTTGTCCTCTGCTGCCTTCACTATTTCATCTCTCAATTTTACCGATTCCTCCTCAACTGTTTTATTTTCCCCTGTTTCTATCAATTGTTGCCTGAAGCTCCCTCTGAAATTCTTAAGAACTTCGGGTTCCTTCAATTTATCTAGGTCCCATCTCCGTATTTTCCTACCTTTCTGTAGTTTCTTCAGTTTCAGCCTACAGTTCATAATCAACAAGTTATGGTCAGAGTCTATGTCTGCCCCTGGGTATGTTCTACACTTCAAAACCTGGTTCCGAAATCTATGTCTTACCATTATAAAATCTATCTGGTATCTCCCGGTGTCTCCTGGTCTCTTCCACGTATACAACCTTCTTTTGTGATTCTTAAACCAGGTGTTCGTTATAACTAAATTATGTTCCGTGCAAAATTCTACCAGGCGACTTCCTCTTTCATTCCTTTTGCCCAGACTATATTCACCCACTATCTTCCCTTCCCTTCCTTGTCCTACTACCGAATTCCAGTCTCCCATAACAATTAAGTTTTCCTCTCCCTTAATTGTCTGAATAATTTCCTTTAGCTCCTCATATATTTCTTCGATCTCCTCATCATCGGCAGAGCTAGTTGGCATATAAACCTGTACTACTGTTGTCGGTGTTGGCTTCGTATCTATCTTGACAATGATAATTCGATCGCTGTGCTGGTCATAGTAGTTTACCCGCATTCCTATTTTCTTATTCATTATCAATCCTACTCCTGTGATACCCCCAACTGATTTTGTATTTATAATCCTGTACTCACCTGACCAGAAATCCTGTTCATCCTGCCACCGAACTTCACTAATCCCCACTATATCTAACTTCAACCTATCCATTTCCCTTTTTAAATTTTCTAATATTCCTACTCGATTAAGGGATCTAACATTCCACGCTCCGACCCGTAGAATGCCAGTATTGTCTTTCTTGATGATCACATCCTCCTGAGTTGTCCCCGCCCGGAGATCCGAATGGGGGACTATTTTACCTCCGGAATATTTTACCCGAGAGGATGCCATCATCATATGTTCATACAGTAGAGCTGCATGTCGTCGGGAAAAATAACGGCTGTAGTTTCCCCTTGCTTTCAGCCGTTCGCAGTAGCTGTGTGGCAAAGCCACATTAGCTGATGTTACAAGGCCAGCTCAGTCAATCATCCAGACTGTTGCCCCTGTAACTACTGAAAAGCCTGCTGCCCCTCTTCAGGAACCACACGTTTGTCTGGCCTCTCCACAGATACCCCTCCGCTGTGGTTGCACCTACGGTACGGCTATCTGTATCGTTGAGGCACGCAAGCCACCCCACCTCGGCAATGTCTGTGGTTCATGGGAGTGGACTTACGAACTAGGACGGCACAAATATCCATGCCCGAGGGGGGATTCGAACCCCCGACCGTAGTGGCCGTGCGGACGTGACTGAAGCGCCTCAGTCCCCTCGGCCACCGCGGCCGGCACAGCAAATGCCTTAGATTACTCCAGCACTGCAGTTATGATACTAACAAGGAGACCAAACGGGTACCGTATTTTAGATATTTATGGTTCGTGAAGTTCAGAACTCAAATAGCAATCAGCCAAAGCCATTCGACGTAACTCGAGAAAATCGAGTTTGAAATTTTGCAAGTAATAGAAAGTTTTAATCATAATTGAATTGTAGCGTTCTCGGCGTAGCTCCGGTGATAAGGTTCTGATTTCACAAACCTAGGGTCAGTGGTTCGAATTATATCAGGACATTTTTTTTTCGTTGAGTTCGAATACTTACACCATTTAAACATCGTATGATAATTTTTACGAAAAGAGTACTTATTTTTGTTTATTCGTATTCTTTATCTTATAGAAGGTTATTAATAAAGAGGGTTTCAATTTAAAAAAAAACCACACACACACAAATTACATTTTTTACAGAATTGGTGGTGACGACGGTAGTCTTTGATTGTTCAGTTTGTGAAAATCTACGACACTTTATTTGCAAAATCCTCTCCACAGCTACAAAGGGTTTTTCAAGCAGCTAACCTACTCAACGATTGTTTTACGTGGCAATATTTACATCTCGTCTACATACACAGGAGTAAACAATAACTGACACAACATGTGGTATTAGACATCCAAAATGTTTCAAATAACTGAATTAGGAAAAAGTCGCATTGGGATTGGAACCACCGACTGGACGATTATTTTTACTTAGATGAACTTTGAAAAACTTCAAAGTCAGTTCTCGATAATTTTTAAGAGTTGCGTGATTATGGGTTTGTCTGATTGTTATTTAAGTTCTGAAGTTCACGTACCATAAATATAAATAAATTCTATAAACCGATACCCATGTGGTCTCTAAGTAAGCCTTATGGCTATATATTATACACGTGTACGAAAGATGGCGTTCTGGCAGCTACATTTTTAACCTATCTGTTGTAGACGACTTTGGTAACTTAATACCACTGAACGCATCACCTGTCGTTTTCGGATCACGTCTTCTTTCCAGGTGTACTTGTTTCTTGACAGTGTCCTTTCTAGCCCCTTACTTCGGATGCCCGCCAGAGTCAAAATGTATTTAAATTCGCATAGCAATGTCGCAGATAAAGTACGCGACGATAGCAACCGTGTTGCGTACTGTAGTGAGTGTTAGATCTGAAGTCTAAGGTTGTGGGTTCGACACTCACAACTGATGCAAATTTTAATTGTTATGTAAAGGTGTTGTACCTCGTGGATGTATTAAGAAATTATGTCCCAAAATTTTCCTTTATTGCTTCAATATAATGTAACACAATCAGCTATTATAAATTCAAGCTTTTAAATACATAATGCGTACTTATTAACTAACATTATTGTAGTGATAATACAAATACAATTATCCACAGCAGTGTAACACATAACATTAAAGCATGCGGCTTTTGATATTTTATTTGTATTAGTAAATGCTCACAATAATTTTAGTGTATCTGTACGGTTTTAAAAGGATTTGTTTGTGCTGTCGTGAAATGAAACCTCCGAAGATAGCGTTTTAATCTGTCAAAACCGGACATCTATATAAAAGTTATTAGCGATCTAGGCTGCTTTCCATAATACACACATTCATAAAATTACAAAATCTCTTTCAGTTCCACTGAACGAATTACGTAGGCCAAACCAGACATTCATAAAAATATTCCTATGCCATAGGAAATGTAAATAATTGCAAACCGACTATAAACAACAATTATTGTTACTTGAGATGATAGAGCTTCAGCGTAATTACCTACGCAAAAGTAGTAACTCGACGGGTCTCCTGATACTTGCCGTGTTTGGAGAAGCTTAAATCTGTCGCTGTGCTTTGGTACACATACACTCCTGGGATTACGTCACAAGAGGTTCAGGCGCATGAATGGTTGCAGTAAACATAGGGGCAGGCACTCTGGGAGCTGAATTTGTATATCTCTAAGGCCTACTGGCCACTGTATATGTAAAATATATTTATTCTTATTGGTTTTGGCAGATCAAAGCAACAAACAAAAATTAAAAAAAAAAAAAAAAAAAAAAAAGCCACAGCTCAAAGTAGCTCACCCGACCAACAATTCACAAGTGTAAAACAAGTCACTCAACCTTTGCATAACATTTACACCAAAATCAACACAAAATCACCACCAGAGGCATGGAAATGATAAGAAAAAATAACAATAGGAAACACATTCTCACCTTTCAAGAAAACAGCCATATCCAAAAACTAATAACAGAAAAGAAACATCTCATAACTGACCAAACAAATGTGTCAAACCACAAACTCATCTAGATTATTACTCACCTAATAAAAATAAGCAGTTATAGATAACTACCTGCCACTAAAATCAAACCCCTAGTCACAAAGAGTGAGACCACTTCAGACACCTCTCCCCTACCACCTCCAAATCCCAACAAAAGGTAGAGGCAATAAGACTGTCAGTGGAGTATACATCAATTTAAAAACACCCAACGTACACAAAATGTCATATATTGTTTTAAATCTATATATGCGAAATGAATAGTACAAACCAATGCATCATTTACAGAATCAAAGAAGATGCTTTATAAATAAGTAGCGAATCGTATCTCGTGTAAAATAATTATCTTAACTGCAATCGGCAGAGTACGAAAAACCTTTTAATAGTTGATTTATGTACGCAATGTGCCAGATTTGATGATGACAGCTACGATTTACGAAACTGGTCAGAATAAACGTATTTTAATGTGATCTAGTGCAACCTATGAAATTTACATTTTTTAAAAATAGTTTTTTAATTCGAAACTTCAAATTTCCCAAATTTATTTCTTCATATCAACTTTTTTCGTAATAATTGGAAAAAAAGGAGCTGCTACTCTCACCAAACATTCTGCTATAACGTTTTGCACATTTGTTATTCAAATTAAGAAGAAATAATTATCATGTAGGCCATTATTAAACACACTCACAAGTAAGCCTCTTTTCAACAAATGAGAAAAATTTAAATCGACCCTGTTGGAAACGTACATATGTCCCGTCAGTTCAATCAGCATATTATCATTTATATATTTCATTTTGTTTTCTTTCTTTCTTTTGATTTTGTATGTTGAAAGTAGAAACAATGACCATTGTGTCACCATGTTGTTATTGTTGTCTTCAGTCCGCAAACAGGTTTGATGCAGCTTTCCACGCTACCCTGTCCTGTGCAAGTTTCTTCATCCAAGAATATGTTTGGCAACCTACTTCATTTTGAATCTGGTTACTGTATTTGGCCCTCAGTCTCCCTCTACATTTTCACCCCACACACTTCCTACTCGCTCCAGTCACGGTCAGCACGGCCACTACGGTCGGGGGTTCGAATCCCCCCTCGGGCATGGATATTTGTGCCGTCCTAGTTCGTAAGTAGTTCATAAGTAGTTTGTAAGTTTAGGGACTGATAACCCCGTAGTTAAGTCCCATAAGCTTAACAAACATTTGAACATTTTTGAACACTTCCTTCTAATGCTTAGCTGACAATTCCGTGATGTCTCAGAATTTGTCCTACCAATCTATCCCTTCTGTTATTCAGGTTATGTCAGAAACTCCTCTTCTCCCCAATTCTCTTAAGAACCTCTTCATTAGTTACGTGGTCTACCCATCTAACTTTCATCATTCGTCTGTAGCACCCACATCAAAAGCTTCTATCATCTTTTGGTCTGAACTCCTTATCGTCCAAGTTTCCTCCAGAAAAATGCTTTCAGGAAGGACTTCCTAACATTTAAATTAATATTCGATGTTATCAAGGTTCCATTCTTTAGAAAAGCTTTTCTTCTCATAGCCATTCTGCATTTTATAACTTATCTACTTTGGACTTCAGAAGTTATTTTGCTACTCAAATAGCAAAACTCATCTACTACTATTTTATTGTCTCATTACCTAATCTAATTCCTTCAGCATCACCTGATTTTCTGGAATTACACTGCACTGCCCTCGTTTCACTCTTATTAATGTTCATCTTATATCTTCCTTTCAAGAAACTGTCCATTTCATGCAATTGCTCTTCCAGATCCTTTGCAGTTTCTGACAAAATTGCTATGTCATCTGCAAACCGCAGAGTTCTTATTTCTTCTCCCTGAACTTTAATTCTGTCTCCAAATTTCTCCTTGCGTTCCTTCACTGCTTGCTCAATGCATAAATTGAACAACATTGAGGAAAGGCTACAATCCTTTATTAATCCCTTCCCTTCCTTGGCCTTCGACTCGAATAACTGCTGGTTATTGTTCAAAAAATGCTCAAACGTTTGTTAAGCTTATGGGACTTAACTACGGGGTCATCAGTCCCTAAACTTACAAACTACTTATCAACTACCTTATACTAAGGACGTCACAAATATCCATGCCCGAGGGGGGGATTCGAACCCCCGACCGTAGTGGCCGTGCAGACAGTGACTGGAGCGCTGGTTTTCGTATAGGTTGAATATAACTTTTCGCTCCCTATATTTTACCCCTGATACTTTCAGCATTTGAAAGAGTCGACATTACCAAAAGCTTTCTCTTAATCTAAAAACACTAGCCTATCTTCTAAGATAAGTCGTAATGTGACTATTGCCTCCTGTGTTCCCACCTTTCTCCTAAATCCAAACTGATCTTCCCCGTGGTCGGATTCCACAAGTTTTTCCATTCGTTTGTAAATAATTCGTGTTAGTATTATGCAACCGCGACTTATTAAACTGATAGTTCCGTATTTTTCACTTAGTTCTGCACTTGCTTTCTATCGAATTGGATTTACAATATTCTTATTGAAGTCGGAGGCTATTTCCCCTGTCTCATACATCTTGCATTCCAGTTGGAAAAATTTTTTCATGTCTGGCTCTCCTAACGAAATAATCAGTTCAGACGGAATATAATCTACTACAGGGGCCATGTTTCGACTCAAATCCTTCAGCGCTCTGTCAAATGTTTCTCGCAGTAACATATCTTCCATCTCAACTTCGTCTACCATTTCTAGAATACTTCGTTGAAGTTTATGTTATTTGTACCGGCCCTCTATATATTCCTTCTTCGTTTCAGCTTTCACCACTTTGCTTAGGAGTGCCTTTCCGTCTGAGATCTTGATATTCACACAGCTGCATTTCTAGTCTCCAAATATCTCATTTTCCTCTTTATACAATCTTCTATGGCTTTGCATTTATCCTATAGCCACACCTCCTTATCCGTCTGCACTTCCTGTCAATCTCATTTTTCAGACGTTTGTACTTCCTTTTGCTTGCTTCACTTGGTGAATTTTTATATTTTCTCCTCTCATCAATTCAGTATATCTTGTGTTATCCAGAGATTTCTATTAGGCCTTGTCCTTCTGCCTATATGATTCTCTGCAGCCTTCACTACCCTATCTCTAGAGCTACCCATTCTTCTTCTACTGTATTACTTTCCCCGTGTCAGCCAATTCTTGCGTAATGCTCCCTCTGAACTCTCAACTTTCTCTGGTTCCTTTCTTATGTGCAGGTTCCATCTAGTAATTTCTCTACCTTGATGCAGCCTTTTAAGTTTTGATCTGCAGTTCATAACCAATCAGTTACCTTCAGAATCTATATCTGCACCTGGATATGTCTTACAGTTTAAAACTTAGTTGCCGACCGCGGTGGCCGAGGGGACTGAGGCGCTCCAGTCGTGGTCTGCAAGCCCATTACGGTCGGGGGTTCGAATCCCCCGTCGGGCATGGATATTTGTGCCGTCCTTAGTCTTAGCTAGTTCATAAGTAGTTTGTAAGCTTAGGGACTGATGACCCCGTAGTTAAGTCCCATAAGTTCTACAAACGTTGAACATTTGAAAACTTAGTTTCTAAATCTATTCCTTACAATTATAAAGTCAATCTGGTACATTACAGTGTCTCCTGGTCTCTTACACGTGTACAGCCTTCTTTCATGATGACTAAACCAAGAGTTGGCGATCATTAAATTGTGATCTGCCCAAAATTCTACCAAGCGATCTATCCTTTCATTCCTTTTTCCCAGTCCATATTCACCTACTAGATTTCCTTTTCTTCCCTGTCCTACTACGGTGTTCTAGTCCCCCATCACAATCAAATTTGCTTCTTCCTTAACTTTCTCAATGATTTCTTTTACCTCGTCATACATTTGTTCGATACCCTCATCATCGGCAGTGCTTGTTGGCATATAAACGTGCACTACTGTGGTCGGTGTTGGTTTTGTGTCTATCTTTGCTACGATAATGCGTTTACTATGCTCTTCATAGTAACTTAACCGCATTCCTATTTTCTTACTCATTATCAAGACCTCCTGCGCTAGCACCAAATTATTTTGTATTTATAACCTTGTTCTCACCTGACCAGAAATCCTGTTCTTCAGCCACCAAACTTCAGTAATCATTACCATAACTAACATTAACCTAGCCATTTATCTCTTCAAATTTTCAAACTTACGCGATTAAGTTTGGAACATTCCATACTCTGACAAATAGAATGCCTGTTTTGCTTTTCTGGATGACGATATTCCCCGCTCAGAGATGCGAATAGGGAACTATTTTACATCCAGAATATTTTACCCAGGAAGACGCCGTCATCATATATTCATACAGTAGAACTGCATGACCTCGAGAGAAGTAACGACTGTAGTTTTCCCTTGCTTTCAGCCGTACTCAGTAACTGTATGGCAAAGCAACGCTCTCGTTACAAGGGCAGATCAGTCAATCATCCAGACTGTTGCTCCTCTAACTACTGAAAAGGCTTCTACGCCTCTCGAGGAACCACGCGTTTGTCTGGCCTCTCCATAGATAACCCTCCGCTGTGGTTGCACCTACGGTACTGCTATCTGCATTGTTTAGGCACGCAAGCCACCCCACCTCGGCAATGTCTGTGGTTTATGGAGGGAGGGGGGGGAGTTAAATAGGAAATAACAAAAGTATGTGGAGTTTGAAAGTGAGAATGTGGGCCGAGAGGGAGGTTGGGAAAAAATAAACAGCGGGTGGTGAGGGGAGCAGATGAATTCGCAGTGGGGAGAGGGGATCATAGAAAGGGTAAAGAAGGAGATTGTAAGAATGATGATATGGGCTAGCGGAATATTGGATTAATAAACAGCCGGACAGGTAGTGTCTACTTAGAAGTTGTCAAATACAACACAGCCTAAAATAGAATGAAAGTTGTTAATTTTATGTAACTGATTCACTGTGTTCTACTATAGAACGGTTATCATTAGACCTTTGATTAGCTGTAGATAGTGCCTGCAAGCTGGGTACTGTGTCACGCTGATAAACCCTGTTTATTAACTGCTTTATGATGAATGAGTCACGAGAGAAATAGGTCAATTTCAAGTTCGATACTTCCATGCCACCTGAGAATGTAATACTTCATTAATTTTACGATCAGTGTTTCCCATGAATTGTGGGCGTAAGGGTGATCAATTTTCCAAAACGTATTTATAATGTGTGTTTGAAACTTTCTACGCTGTAGGAAACTATTAGGCTCAAAGAGAAAAGATGTACCCATGCTGCCTAACGTAAGTAATTCTGTCTATTCCAATTTGTGGAATAAGCTGTTAAACACATTATATCAGATCTTGTTTACTGCATTTACGCGTTAGGAGTAAACTGATAGCTAAAAGACAACATTTCAAATTACAATTTTTTCGGTTTGTGCCTATAAAGCCATATGGACTGATATGGTGTGTTTGAAGTAACGCAATTATTGCCAAAATATGTATTTAGTAACAAAACGTTTTCTCGATGCAGAACAATTTAATAATGAGAGAAAGATAGTGCTAGATTCGGACCCTAAATCGTCTATGTGCTCTTTGTAAAATCAGGAACGTTCGAAGGCTTGATGTGTAAACATGGGAGGGGACGTAGAGGAAATGTTTAATTCCGAAACAAAACATTTTGAGTGCGGATATTGGTTTAACTTGTATAACTAGGAAATGGGGACACGTCGTTTCCAAAGAGGATTAACTGACAACTGAATTCCGGAGAGTTCCGAAGCAGTTGAACAAACAGTACCATATGTATTTGCCGTATAAAATGTTGGTTTGCATTGACATCGATTGTATGTTCCGAAACGAAAACAATATTTCGCAGTAAAAATAGGTGGGCCTTTATAGAGTCATAAAACACACTTTATATACGAGCTTTTATTTGGAGGCATCGATGAAACGAGAGTCGAATTATTCACTGTCATATAATAAGCAACACTGTCATATTACGTTGTACACACGCATTTTCACTTGATTATCAGAACATGTGTATGTGTAAATGATTAATATGCCTTAAAAACGTACATATTATCACGAGAAGAGAATAATTGTATCTGTATGCCTATTACAATGTAGAAAAATATGATATACAAATTTACAGGACGAAGAACAGAGGATATTATAAGTGCTTATAATTTGGCTATTTTGGAGACTGATGACCATTGCAGTTCTGTCCACCTTCAAAATCCAAACAACAACAATTTGACTATTCATGCCTCGACACACGGTAACAAAAATTATGGTAGAATTTTTTCAATTATCGCAAAGAAAACTTCTCATCCTATACCCCCCCTCTCAAATATAGTGGTGTGATTGCCCATAAAACAGCTCACAAGTAACTTGACATACCAACCATCTTTTTCACCCGTGGCACTGACATGATATTTACTAAGGCACACGGTAGTGAGTTGTTCGTTTCATGATGTCAATAACTTTCACTGAGCGGACACGGGTACAGCAAGAATCTGTAAACCACAGTTCTTCCTTGGGATAAAGAGCCCTTTTACGATAATGTAATATATAAATATGTCAAGAGTGCGGTATTGGTTATTAGCAAACGGTTTCAACCCAATGTTTGACCGTCTTCAGCGTTCTTTCTCCCATGTGGTGCGGAGCGGCGCAAGAGCTGCTAGTCTTCAGATGCTGTCAATGTCACTGACAACACCTGAGGCCTCGCAGCTCCTGCGCTACTCCACACCAAAGGTTCGAAGTGGAATGTTTCCTAGATGGTCTATACTAACCAAGTCATTCAATGTTTTTGGATTTCTAAGAATATTAACATTTTGGCAAAACAGGCGATGCCGAAGTGCCGGTAAGTAAAACTTTAACCAGCCCCTTGATTTAATTATTAACACCAATCACCAAAGACTTTAATAATTAAAATAAGACAGTCTAGATCGCAATTTTCTGCGGTTTCGGTTCTGTAGAACCATCTTCAGGCCTTTGACACTGTAGTATACCAAAGAGATACTTAAGTGATACCAATAATGACATACATTTAATGGTAAAATGGTTAATATAATGACAATAGTTTTTCCTTGTTGGTGGACGGTGGCGGTGGCCGGAGCATGCGTCAACTGCTGGTGAAGGCAGCTGAGGCTCTCAGTTAAGTACACGGTGCTCCGCCCACCGCTCGTCACGTAAGCCCATCAAAAATATAGTAAGGGTTATGTGTTAATGTAATAAAATTCAATAGTTAAAATTATTAGCACAGTATTCTTAAACTCTTCTACTTTGATTCTGTATAAAACAGTACGTTCATAACATTAAAAATATATAAGAAACATTGACTAAAACTGACGATTAAAGTCGGCTATATGTGGAGCCATTGCCCTCTATGGGCATTTACAGAAAGTTTATAAAAATACTTTGAACCATAGATGACACTCGTCAGTTCATGAGATATGAGCACATAAACAGTAACGTTCATGGAAAACCGCCCCATCACGCACCAAGTTTTAATCTATTACTTCTTTATTACTAATTGTATTCCCAAGATATTTTACAGACATACAAATGAATATATACCTAAACATGTCAGGTATAAATAAATACCCTGGCAAATCCGGGTTTTAAGCTAGTATACATATATATGTCTTGATTTTTATTTATTTAGATACAAATTCGTCCATCAAATTAGTTTCTTTTTTCTAATTCGTGCCTATTCTGCGTAATTTGTGCGCGGGTGACGGTGTCCTGATGAAGTAAAATTGTATCACGCCTGTGCGTAGGAATTAAGTCGGGGTTTTGCTGGCAGCAGAAAATCTACCCCCCCCCCCCCCCTTGTGTGCTGATGTATCCGGCATAGTGCGTCCGCCCTGGACACTGACAAATCAGTGAAGGTGTTTCCCGACAGAACGCAGTGCTTAGTGGGGCACCGCTGTACGTCATACGCGACACCTCATTTTTTCCTGGATGACTCTAATGTGTTCTACGCACCGCTGTAATGAAGAAATTGCTGCTATTAACGACTTCTAGTGAAAAATTGCTGCAGAGGCTGCTACAGAGTTACCAGACCGTTACAGTGTTGAAAAAATGAGCTCGTATTTCATACAGTGTCAAAAACGCACATTTGACGCTCTTTGGCGCTTCACATTAATCTGGAGAAAAAAAAGTCTTCGGGGTTAGCTGCAATACGTCGGCAAACCGCAGAATTTATTATTTGTCCTGCAATATTCAATACATTCTTAATACTTTAAGGTAGAAGGGGTATTTTCGGTTTTGGGTAATACGTAACACAAAAATATATCAAAAATTTAAAAAGTGTATCGGACTGTAATTCGATCGCAGCTTTCCAGTTTTGACTTGTATTTACTTACTTTTTGGTCAGCTCGCAATTTCGGCACAACCCTACATCTTGTATCTGTATTTCTACTTACGGGATATGTCCTGAGGAGACGAAAATCTACTAACCTTGAAATTATCCTCTGCATTGTTCTTAAAGAAAAATTAATAAATGAGTGCAGTATCTTCCATTTTAATGGAAGCCACTTTTGTTTTTCAATCCCTACGTTAAATTCAGATTTTCTTTAAAAGCGCATCCAAATTACAGTAGGTATATTAGCAACTTTCAGTAGATGTAAAAGTGCGCCCTTCCATTGGGACAAACAAAACTGGCGACCGCACGCAGATAATAGGACAGTAAACGTACGCGGAGTATCCGCGCGGGAGTAGCCGAGCGGTCTGGAGCGCGACGTTACGCATCGCGAGGCCTCCCGCGTCGGGGATTCAAATCCTCCTTCCGGCATGGATATGAATGTTGTCCTTCGGTTAGTTTAAGTAGTTTGTATGTCTAGGGACTGATGACCAACGTATTTTGGTCGCACAGAATTACAGACATTTGAACATTTTCAGAAATAACAATTGTATCTACGACTACGTCCTATTGTCCACCTACTAAGAAACATTTGAAAGATGGAAGTATGGAGGCATTTTTAACAGCATGGAAGAAGCCATGAAACTTGGTGATGTATGGACTGTGGCTCTACAGAATAGATATGATGTTATCCTTTACTTGTGGCAATAGATAGTGTTTTATTATCTTTGACAAAGATGATCACTGAAAGTCGAGTTGGCTTGTCCAAGCTCCACCAGGAGCAATATGAACATGTTCTGAACGAAAGGTGAACAGCAGGAATGTCTCCAAGACCATCGCCATACAACCCGGTAGATGCGTCACCAATCCTCTATGCTTGTCGTTGAATCGTTGTGAGAGGATGCACAGTGTCGCAGGAAGACCAGCTGTTTTCAGAAATGAAACTGTAGTCGACGGCACATCGTCACAAAATTTCTCGGCGGCTTGGTAACGGATGAGATGTTTGCCATCTTCAATCGGCGGATAAACAGAGAAACTGACGACCCAATCACCGAGTTCGTGTATTGTTATGTATGGCCAGTCATAAAGCGCGTACAGCACTATTCAAGAAGTCGATATCGGAAAAGTGCGTCCTCAAATACAAATACACCCACCACGAAAGTCTACTCTGAAATTGTTAGTGTAATTAAAAATACTGTTCCCAATCTGCCTGCAAAGTGCGACAAACTCTCTCCGATAGACCTGGTCGTGGGTAGTGTCCTTAGGAAGCGAAGTAAATGCAAAATGGTCAATAAAGCTAAGCTGACGAAGTATCGAACGAAAACTACATCCAGGAGAGGATATGAAAGATGGTTGCACCCGTTTCAGGCGGTCAAGCTAGTCGTCACAAAAGGGACCGTAGTAAGGGACACACACGGCTCGCATAAGAACTGAAGAGGAAATCCCGTCAGCAAGACCATAGTAATTCATAGCTTCAGCACGAAAACTGTCAGAGAGCAACAGTGGCTTCACGTGTGCCGCAGTGGTGGATTGTGTTAGGAAGAAGTTAGATGTATCGTCGGGCAGCTGAATAAACGGTTGATAAATAGTCCATTTCCAAACGTACGAATGGTTCGTATAAAAGAAAAATCAAGGTACGACCTTCTGCCTATGATGAATCACACATAAAAGTAAGAGTCGTGGAAGACCAACTATGTTCATATGTTTGGGACTTAACTACGGAGTCATCAGTTCCTAAACTTACAAACTACTTATGAACTACCTTATGCTAAATACGGCACAAATATCCATGCCCGAGGGGGCATTCGAACTCCCGACCGCAGTGGCCGTGCAGACCGTGACTGGAGCGCCTCAGTCCCCTCGGGTACCACGGCCGTCGACCAACTATGTTTCATATCGAAACTGAGTTTTAAATAATTCAGTTTTTATACGAACGGTAGATCGACCAGATGGAGACGCAGGGATAGCGGGAGAAGCCTTACGCCGCCCAGACTGTCGTTTCAGTGAGCGCCATTTTATATGCTCCCTTAGAAAGGCAATAATGATATTATGGAAGACGCGGCTGCAACAGAAAAGTTCGTTGAAAGCTTCAATAGACCTCAAATTAGAAGTTCCCTGGCATAGTAGTATGCGGATAGCGATTTATGGCAATTTTAT
Organism: Locusta migratoria; assembly: GCA_026315105.1. Lineage (NCBI taxonomy): Eukaryota > Metazoa > Arthropoda > Insecta > Orthoptera > Acrididae > Locusta > Locusta migratoria. The sequence continues at coordinate 341,384,959 of CM048746.1, forward strand.
AAGGAAATTCCCAGAAGATATCGGTACCCAGGGTCACAAAATTATTTCAGAATATCTTATTTTTCTGCTTACTAATTTCATAGACTAAATCTGAATATGAAAATAATAATTTAAAAAGTGGCTGACGACAAACATGGCTATTTCATATTTTACAACTGATTTAATGACGGCAAACTTCCACAAAACTACTAATACAGGAAATAAAGATTTTTGAAATATAGATGCGACCTTGACCTTGACTAAAAATTTGCTGCGTTCGTTTTTTATCAGATCGCAAAGTCATTAAGCCTGAGATACCTGGCATAATCTCTGTATCTGCAACGGCAAAAACGAGTGAATGAAATCATTCTACAAAGACAGCCTCACGTACCTTGGAAACAGATTCGTTAACAATTTATGAATAAGAAGCAGATGGTGATCATGAGGATGATGATGATGATGATTAATGTTCTTGGGCGCTAAACAGTTAGGTAGGGGCAGCTGGCCTCGGAAGCTCACATGTGGATATAACAGAGAATACTCGTCCTGTATTAGTTACCGTAGGTTATTTTTCCAAACCAATCATGAATTCGGGTTATATTAATTCAAAGTTACTCAGTTTCATTGTAGATTTACGATGACAATAAGTCATTATAGTTCCGACCAGCTATAGTGCTCGAAGAGAGCTGAAATCACAAACAATATCAAGTGCAAGTTTCGTAGCAGGACGTAGACAAACCGTCCGTTCCGCTTTACTGCCGAAAGCAGTCTGCTATTTGATTATTCCGACCTCCTAGCCCCTACCAAATTACCTAATTTCTGTACTTTCTGATAGTGTACATTGTGTCCCTACAGACTTATCCCACTTGCCACTCTCTCGTTTCTTACCCCTATATGAACGAAATGGAAAATTGTGTACAAAGCGTATATACGTATATATTGCTATGGTTCTTAGACCGGAGACTTGTTTGATACAGAGCTCTACTCTCCTCGGTCATGTATAAGCCTCTTTGTGTCTGAATATTTAACATCAGCCGGTATTCATTTGAATCTGCTTACTGTAATCATCTCTTGATATCGCTTTCTGACTTTTGGTGCACATACTTCAATACTAAATGTATACTATCAGTCGATCAGCTCTTTTATTCAAGTTACGCAGAAAACTTTTATCCTAAATGCTATTTTTACCTCAATATTAATTACATGACCCAAGCAGAAGCATCACATTTAATAACTATCATCTTTGCTTGTCAATAGATAATCGTCAATCTTCCACTCCCATCAGATACATTCTAGAAAAAAGATTTAAAATGTCTTCCTATCGCTTACTATTCGATGTTAGTAAATTTCTCTCCCCGCAAACTGCACTTTTACCATTTATCGGGATTGATATCTTCTCCGCTCCACCTAACATAAGCTACCTTACTTGCTTAGTACCAAAACCCTTCTACTACTTTTATTCTATCGTTTTCTACATTAATTTCCTCAGTACCACCTGATATTTTAGATTTCCGATAGTCTTCTTTTTTTAGTCGTCCATTCCATTCCTTTGGTCTTACAAGTTTTATGCTGTACATGAAAGAATGAGAAGTCTCCAGAAAAGCTTTTATTTCTTCTCCGTGAAGTATTTTCGACTGGATTTCCTTCAATTCCTGCTCAATGTACATACTGAGCAACACGAGCAACACTTAAAAATCAATGCTTTCCTTTCATGTACTTCGACTGTTACCTTTATTTTACCCCAATGTCTTCAAACTACCTACATTATCAAAAGCTTTCTTCAAATCTACGAAAGGTTTAACTCTCCTTAATCATTGTCCCAATTTATGGCACTGGGGTATTATTGCCTTGTATTCTAAATAAAGTATTATCTTCCATAAAATCAGTCTCCACCAATTATCTTCCACAAAACCAATCTCTACCATGTTTTCATTATTTTTAACTAATTCGTGTTATAATTTTGCAACCAAGATATATTAACATGGTGGTACTTTAATTTTCACTCATGCCTGCGCCGGCTTTCTTTGGAATTGGGAATGTTACTTTCGTATTGAAGACTAGGGGCATTTCGCCTTATTCATACATATATCAAACCACGTGCAATACATTCGTCATAGCTTGTCTCCCAGAGGCGAAGAGGAGTTCTGAGGGCCTTGTTTCGATTTAAGGTTTCCAGTGTTCTAGCATATTCTTCTCCGTTTCAACTTCATGTCTTCCCTTTCTACTGTCTTCAAGTACTAAATATTAAAGGTGAAGGAACGTAGAATGCCCCTATATAAATTATTTCCATCTTTCATATTTGTTCTTGCTCAATACTGATTTTGCATCTTGATATTCATACAGACGCTTTTCATAAAACGGCTCTTTTATTTTCCTTCTACATGCTAGCATAATCCTATATTCTATCCTTTCTACCGTTATTGTACGTCAGTCAACGACTTTTAAAGTCTCCTCTACACCATTTTACCTCCTTCATTTACTTTATTTTTATAATTTCTCCTTTCATCAATTAAATTCAATATATCCTTTGATATCGATGGAATTTTTCTACACCTCGCCTTTCTACCAATTTTTCCCACTGCGGCCTTCACTATTTGGTCTCTCAGAGCTACACATTTATGTTCTGCTCTCTCACAGTTTAAAACGTGGGTCCGCAATTTGTTTTACCATTATTTACCAAATAAACGTGACATCTTTCAGTATCTCTGGGCTCTTTAACTTATACAACCTTTTTCCGTGATTCTTAAATCAAGTATCTGTATGACTAATCTCTCCAATGAGCAAACTTCTAAGAGGTGTCTTGAAGGTGGCCAATTACTTAACTCTTCGAATTAGTTATTTCGTGTCCTGATATCTTCAATCTCATCATCGGCACACCTATTTGGCAATTACAATTCTCCTAATTTGGTAAGCCGCAGTGGAACGGCCGAGTGCTCTAAGGTGCCTTGCTGTTGGACGGTTGGTTGCTCCCCATCGGATGTTCAAGACTTCCGTCGGGGATGGGTGTACGTGTTGGCCTTAGGTTAAAGTATTTTGTAAGCCTAGGTACCACAGCAGTTAAGTCCCATACATTTACAAACATTTGCAAATTTCTAATGTGGTAAGTGTTGCCTTAGCGTCAGGGAAAATTGGTTTTCTTCATTTATCTAAACAACAGCGTACCTGTAATCCTATTTTCATTTTCTTATTTTGTCTACACTTGCATTACCCCTCTTATTTTGCATTTTTAATCCTGTATCCACCTAACTAGAAGTCCTTTCATCTTTACATCGAACCTCACTAATAAATAGTGAATCTAACATCAAATTATTCAGTTCCGAATTTTAAAGTTTCTAACCTAGCTCCATAGTATCATGCACTGATCCGTATAACGATATCCTCTTGAGTAGTCTCTGCCTGCGGACTATTTCACTTCCAAAATATTTTACCTGACAGGACACAATGATGTATCCAAACAATAAACCCACAGGTCCTAGGGAAAAATAACGACTGTAGTCTCCCCTCATTCTCAGCCGTTCAGAGTAATTGCATGGACACGCCACCTTACAGGGCTGGATCAGCCAATCATCCAGACGGCTGCCCCTCATCGACTGGAAAGGCTGCTTCCCTTCTTCATGAACGACATGTTTGTCCGGCCTCTGTACAGAAGCGCCACGGCTGTGGTTGTATCTGAGGTCCGGCAAAACAAACATCTTGCGATTCTTTAAATCTCCTCTATTTCTTTTAATTCTATCCGGTAATGGTTTGATAAATGACAAGCAATACTCAAGGGTCTGTTAAATAAGTATTTTAATGGTTATGTTCCCTTTTATTCTCTTTCTTTAAAATTCGTACAATGGATGTTAGTGATTAATAGGCATTTCGTACTACGTATAGTTTAGACTCTTCGTAAGGTTACTTGGGGAATTTCGTTTCGTTTGGTGATGTATCTAAAAACAAACAGTAATATACCTTTCCCCTTGTTGATTAGCGATAAATACGATTTATTTATGTCGAGTCAAAGGCGATATCTGGTTCAGAGAATCACTGTCTGCAGGTGTTCCTAAATTTCGTTCCAAAGTTTTTAGGGTGCTTATGTTTTCTGCATGTGACAGCGCCATCATCCAACATTCTCAAGTTGATTTTTATCAAATATGTCAGACAAATTTCAGTTTAATTCGTTTCTACACAGTTGGAAATGAGCGACGATATTCTTAATTGAGTATTGTGGCTTGCCTGACAATCCACAAACACTTGTTTTGTTCAATAGGCAGACTGGCGGAACACTATGACATGTCTTCGAAAACCTCTAGCAATTGGACGAGGAACTTCAGTGTGTTTGGTCACAGGAGAAAATTTTATCGTAACTACTACGTACATAATCATCACCGTGTTGCACACAGTCGCACCGAGCAGTTAATAGAAATGCTGTGCTATTTCACACTGTTTAATTTTCAGTTCATGTTTAATCAGTGATTTGACTGATACGCTGTGGTAGCTTACGATACACTTCACGTTAACTCTTCACCCGACTTTTAATTAAGAAACTGTTGACTCTACAGAGTGTCTATGATTACAAGTGACGAACATGAAACTCAAACCGTCATATATAAATAAAGGAGAATAGGAAAATACGGAGGCATTTCTATGGGAGTTGCTTTTCTGAATTTCGGACTGGCATGAGAGTATATCAATAACTACTTAATCTGAAAATAATACAACGAGATTTTATAAATATTTCTTTCCTATCGCTTCACCCAGAAAATGGATGGTGTGGTTTTGCACTACGAAAGGTAGTTTCATGTCATAACACAGTAAAAGTCCACTTCGGAAGACCAGTCGAACAACTTAACACATTCCTACACATATTTGATGCTTCTGAATAATTTTTGCATCCATAATTACAAACACTTCACCGCTTTTCCGTAACTTTGTACCAGAAAACCCACTTTCCAATAAAAGTTAAATTTTGTTTCTCTTCAATGTAATTAATTGGATAAAAACAAATATTTTGTTTACAGATCTTTTATTGTGTTTCTGGTGTTTGTGCGCCAGACGAGTGATGCGCTTGAGTAAGAAAGATTTGGTAACATCTGTTCATTCGGTTGTTGGCAATTTATTCATTTATTTATTCTCATAAACCAACATGGCTTGAAGAAAATGCAATGTGATAAACTTATCAAAATCTTGCTGATTCATCGAATGTTCAAGTTTGACACTCATTAATATTTTTTATTCGCTGCACAAATACACTGGTTCCAAAGCAAGTAAATACTTCGTTTGCGATCTCTAAAAGTGCACTGCCTGATATAACAAACTTATGGAAGATATCACGTCGCTAACAATCGCGAAGTCTGGAGGTTTGCAGAAATTGGTCTTACAAATGACCTATTCGGTAACGTAACGTATTTAAGCTGTTTATGAGAATGGACAAGTTTTGTTCGTATATTAATAAAATTTCCAGTTAGTAGCTTCTTACCATTTCACGACACTTTTGTGTTTCAAATTTACCTTAACTGTTAAGGTGAACGATTTCGCTTACAAATTTAAGTATCCAACTTACTCCTTGCGGCATGTGATTATTTAATATCTGTACTAGCAGGCCTATTTTCAACAGTTATTTTGGTTAGGGAACTTTACGCATCATATGTCGCTTGCGAATTATATTTTCCTTAATTTCCATACTGTCTAATTCCACCTCCATGAACCACAGACTTTGCCGAAGCGGGGTGGCTTGCGTGCCTCAACGATACGGACAGCTGTACCGTAGGTGCAACAACAGCGGACGGCGTATCTTTGGAGAAGCCAGACAAACGTGTGGTTCCTGAAGAGGGGCAGCAGCCTTTTCAGTAGTTGCATGGACGACAGTCTGGATGATTAACTGATATGGCCTTGTAATATCAGCTAATATGGCTTTGCCATACAGTTACTGCCAACGGATGAAACCAAGGGGAAACTACAGGCCGGCCGCGGTGGCCGAGGGGACTGAGGCGCTCCAGTCACGGTCTGCACGGCCACTACGGTCGGGGTTCGAATCCCCCCTCGGGCATGGATATTTGTGCCGTCCTAGTTCGTAAGTAGTTCATAAGTAGTTTGTAAGTTTAGGGACTGATGACCTCGTAGTTGAGTCCCATAAGCTTAACAAACATTTGAACATTTTGGAAACTACAGCCGTTACTTTTCCCGAGAAGGTGCAGTTTTACTGTCAGAATATATGACGATGGCATCCTCTACAAGTAGGTGAATATGGACTGGGAAAAAGGAATTTTCTACGGAACATAATTTAATCATAACAAACACTTTACGTATCATTAAAGAACAGTAGTGTATAGGAGCTAAACACACCCCGAGATACGTTGCGTTGCTGACACACAGACACAGATACACGAAACGACGATTTTATGCCATAGTTCATTCCAACTCTCAGTGTCATGTACACATTCCCACTCAGTCAACCTAAACACAGTTTAATGTTGGTTGCTTCAGTTTATATGTCCCATTGAATACCTATTTGCTTCTCGGCAGCCTTGTCTATTTCATCTCTTAAAGCTACAAAAAATCCTTCTATATCACAGGAAATACTAAATATAATCCATGAAAGGAGAAAATATAATAATGCAGCAAATAGAGAAGGTGAAATGAAGTGCAGACGAATAATACAGGAGATTGTCAGGAAATGCAAAATGGCTAATCATGAGTGACTAGAAGGATGTAAATATGTAGAAGAATGTGTAACTAGGGGGAAAATATATTCCGCGTACAGGAAAATGATGGAGACATATTGAGACAAGAAAAATAGCCGTATGGATATCCGGAACTCAGATGGAAAACCAGAGGAAAGGAGGAAAGCTGCAATGTGGAAAGAGTATATAGAGGCGCTCTACAAGGGAAATGAACTTCGAGACACTATTATAGGAAGGGAGGAGGAAGTTGATGAAATAGGGAATTCTATACCGAGAGATGAATTTGACAGACTACTGAAAGACCTCGAAACAAGGCTCCAGGGGTTCATGACATTCCCTCAGAGCTACTGAAGACTCTGGGAGAACCGGCCATGACAAACCTATTCACCTGGTGAGACGTATGAGACAGGCGAAATACCCTCAGACTTTAAGAAACAAGTAATAAACCCCATTACAAAGCAAGCAGGGCGCAGACAACTGCGAAAATTACAGAACTATCAGTTTAATAAGTCATGGATGTAAAATTTTAACAAGAATTATTTCCAGGACACAAAAGCTGTTAGTTACTGACAATGTGTCGAAAGGAGCGTATAATATTAACAAGAGCAAATAAAGGGTAATGGAATGCAGTCTAAAAGAATCGGACGACGCTGAAGGAATTACATTAGATAACGAAACATTAAAGGTAACTTCTGTTACTTGCGCAGTAATACAGCATATGATTGTCGCAGTGCAGAGGATATAAAATACTGAATTGCAATGGGAAGAAAACCATTTTTGAAGAGAAATTTGCTAACATCGAACATTAATTTAAGTGTATGGAAGTCTTTTCTGAAGGCATTTGTGTGGAGTGTTGCCTTGTACGTGGGTGAAACTTGGACGATAAATAGTTTAGACAGGAAAAGGGAGAAAGGCTTTTGAAACTTGGTGCTAAAGAGGAATGTTGAATATTAGGTGGGTATATCGCATAATTAATGAAGAGGCACTAAACATAATTGAAGAGAACGGAATTTTTGGCATACCTTGACTAAAAGAAGGGATCAATTGGAAGGACAAATTCATATACATCAAGGAACGGTAAATTTGACAATAGAGTAAATTGTGTGGGGGAAAATTGCAGAGGGACACCAAGAGACGCAAATAGCAAGCAGATAAAATGGATGTGTGTTGCCATTCTTATGAGGAGACGAAGAGGCTTGCTCAGGATAGATTAGGGTGGAATGCTGCATCAAATCAGTCTACGGACTGAAGACCACAAAAACAACACAGTCTAATTACTATGAAAAACATAATGAATAATAAATCGGCTTTCATACCCCAAACAGCATTAAGAGTTGCGTGTATATCCATTTTCTATAACTTCGCAGATCCAAATAGAGGTGTTCATTAAAGTGGTTTTCATCCTTAGAGATACATTTTCTTTCAATATGACAGCTGTAACTGTAGAAAGTGTTGTTCAATGTCTGGTTAACGGTAAGGCGATTAAATTGTTATTGATCATAATCATGATCTTTGTACGATAGCGTTTGGTTGTGAAAGTAACCTACCTCACATTCAAGAATCCATTCTGAAGTTACACATAAGAAGTTTCCTGATGTAACAGCAAATACGAATTTTAAAGACAGTGTTATAACTTATTCCATTGCCTTAACATCTGAGCTGCCTTCCTGGGCAGCAATGAGAGAATAGAGATTATCCACTTCATATATTGTTCGCAGAAGCAAACCGACTAGTAATTTAGTGGAGTGGACACTTGTGCATTTTGCGGTAGAGATCACACTAAAGTCGAAGTAAATATAAGCACTGAAAATCACCTGTACTAACTAACCCCTCTGTATCGTGTTATAAACATACTTATTCTTGTTACAATATGTAATATGCAATGACCTGTTTGAAACGCACAATGAACATCTTTGGAATCAGTACAACGTATGTAGAATATGGACAATAAAGCGTCCATGACATCCTTTGTAATACGCGTGGTTGTAATCACGTTATACGTCAGTCTTCTATGTACTAACTTGTCATCCACGTATCATGCGAAGACGTGTTGCAAGAATCAAACTGGCAAACATGGAACGCACACGCAGGTGCAGATGTTTAACTGCATAATTAGCAACGCAGAAGACATGGCCATTTATCATGTGATATAAAATGTATCTCACCTATCTGATTTTTTACTTGATTCTTGATGGAAACTGTTTGATCATCAGACAATGGCACAAGTTAGTAATTCATTTATGAATTAACGCCTATAATTTTATGCTAAAGTTACTGCCTCCCCATATGACACACAGGATGACGTTTTGTCTTGATTGGAAAGCTGGTCTCGCTAAATTGTATTTCATTGTATTCAAATTGTAAAAGTGTGATGAGCAACGGACTCATCCAAAAGTTTCAACAATACTTCTTAAGTTCAACAATGTGAAGAATCATACACTTTGCAATTCCAATGTAGTTCTGATGCTTGCTCTCGGCCCCTAAGTGTTAGATTAAGTAAACATCAGCCGCAAGAGCGGACTGTGAATTCTTTAAACAGCAGCAGGTGGAAAGAAAGGAACTTCATCTACATGTACATTGCAAATTACATTTAAGTGCCTGGCAGAGGGTTCAATAACCACTTCCATAACCTTTCACTGCCGTTCCATTCTCTAACAGCGCACCGGAAGAAAGAACACCTAAATCCTGCTGAAACTATGGAAATATTCGTGATATGTCAGCGGATGGCCATATAAAAAGTAGCATCGTCCACTACCCCTATTTAATTCCATTCGCGTAAGTGCTTGTAGGTATGAGACAGTAGGAAAAAATAGTTGAGCTCTCCGCTTGAAACCTTATTCTCAGAAAATTAGAGGCAGGTTTTCTGCAGTAACTGCATGACTTAAGCCACTGCGCGTAAGAGGGACAATTTGTCCTCACATTAAGCAAGTTGGCCACTCAGGGCTTGTAGAAATGTGAGAAAAGTGCTGTTCGTACTCAGAATACGGGATCTGTGAATATGAAGATGTTTATCTCCACCGTGTTAAGTTTCCTTTCCCTTGTGAATTTTATACGTCGTGCTAAGATATAAAAAATCGTCGTTTACAGGAATTAAACTCTGATAACGGCACCATTGAAAATTTATATATATTGATTCAATTAGATTAGAGCGTATTCCTTTGCAAGTAATTATGTTTAGCGAAATAAATTATTAGTCATATATCACCGATACAGCTGATAAGTTTCATAGTCTGCAATCTGGTTTTTAGCCTTTTATTATATAATCAGAATCGTAAAAGCCAGAACGTCATCCTTGTATGTTCCCCCTACCAGTCAGCGATCATAAGCTCAGGAAGAAGTCCCAGTGGTCTGCTACAACATTAATAATTTCATATACACAGTTATAAATACAGTACATGAGTCATAAGAAAGTATACTGGTTCTAAATTTGCACTCTTACTGTATGGAACCCATGTTACTAGATCTTTATGAAATATTGAGAAAGTATACGATCTGGTTTATCATGCTGCACTGAGCATACTTTATGGTGTGGCAATGGACTGAAATACCCATAGCGCTGACTATACTCATATTGTGACCACTTCTTACAATTCACTTTATTGTTTGTGGGTAAATCATCTAGCACAATATCTAGATTTATTAACAGAAGGTCATTATTAAAATTGGATGAACCAGCTTTGGCCACATTGAAACCTTTATTTTTTATATATTACAGATCGATTTAAGTCAGTGTTTGACAATCTTCAGTGCTACAGTCAAAGTCCTGTGGGCGCACAAAACTTGCACTTTGCATGTTAACATGTGTTAACGTGATAAGTGCAAAGTGCCCGCGAAAGACAAAGGTCCCAGGTTCGAGTCCCGGTTCCGGCACACAGTTTTAATCTGCCTGGAAGTTTCATATCAGCGCACACTCCGCTGCAAAGTGAAAGTTTCATTCTGGAATTTTAATGTGGTCACTCTGCACCAGACTCCAAATGGGATCGTCTACTTGTAGAAGGTTATAACTTTACCAAATATATTTATCAATTCCACGACGAAATTTATAACATACTATTAAAACAAATACAGAATCAATATACGACCTGCTAAATATTGAAATATTACGTAAGTTAGAAAAAGCTAAATGTATAGTTTTATGAAAATTGAAATCAACACGACTCTAGAATTTATCCATGGGTTTAATTAGTAAAAACTGATGTATACATTGAAGTACGATGTACAGTCACGTAAGCAAATACCCAAAAAGTGATAGAGGAATAGATTTTTAACTAAAGACCCGCCCTGCTTCGCACGAGGGACAGAGCATTTATGCATATATTTTTTGTTCTGCCGAGGTGACTTATCAGACTGTTGCGTCGAGCAAGCTGGGAATATTAAATCATAACTAATGGATTATTTTAGACGTATTTTATATCCAATCCTGCAAACATTTAAAAAAGAATAGATACGTAAACAAACTAAAATATATCTTTGTATTAAAAATAGTTTTCTTCTGCCGAATTACGTGTAAAAATTATATGTTGTGTAATTACTCTGGTCACGACAACATGTAATCAATCGGGGTTGTGGAATGTCATTGTGTGGTTAAGAAAATATCAGAAACTCTTAAAACCTGACCTTCTGCCTTGCTAATAGAAGGATAGATTCCTCTTCGGGCATGGTTTTGTGTTTCGTCCTCAGCATAAGGTAGTGTTCCCCAGATCTGACTCCTGTAGGGAAAGTTTAAGGCGTTGTCTACAAGACATACCGACTACATCGTAACATCTTTCAGATTTTTAAGTAGTGTTATGTAACATTTCAGTATTTTATTTATTACTAGTCAGATTCTTAAATTTATTTAGTGCTTCAGCTTTTAAGAGTTTTATTCCGCGTTTCTGTAAGTTCAGTACGTTCCGGCACTTCACGCGTGGTTTGATGAATTAATGAATTACTGAGTCCTACTTGTAGATCTGTTAATTATAAATGTCAGTTCGTTAAGGGATACCACCTATACCTGTAGTGTATAGAAGCTATATAAATCCGGAATTCATTGCATTGCTGACACACACACTCACACCAAACGACGATTTCATGTATTAGTTCTTTCCACCTCTCCGTATCATGTACATATTACCACTCAGACACTCAATACACATTTATATTTAATGAAAGTTCAGCTACAGTTGCAATTATTTGTGCTTTATTTAAGCCCACACTACCGGTTTCGGCCTCTATGTTAGGCCATTTTCAAGTGTGACAGACCTGCATAAAATGTGTAGCAATAAGTTTACAAAAATTACATGGTACAAGATAGAATGTTACATATGTAAAAAGGTACTGTACAGAAGCAGAAGGAAACTTACGTTATGCCATAGAGAAAGCAACGTCAAGTAATTAAAACAACAGAACTCAGAGATTTTAAAACTTTTGGCGCCCAATGGCGACATGAGAAAAATGGGCGTGTCATTTTTAACATTCCAGAACATTATAATCGGCATGTTCTGATGTGTTCTGATATAAACATTACATCATTTAATGCCTAAAATTATAAACATTAGTTGATAAAATGTAAAGGTCAATATTAAAATATTACAATTTTTAATTAGGATAAAAAACAGAAATGTAGCGGCCAATGTGAAAAGTGGGCATTTCGTCAATTAATTTTTTTTTTTTTTTTTTTTTAATACAGGAAGTTTAATAATTTAGCTTAAGGCCAATTTTAATCAATTTAGTTTACATTAAAGTTGAATGTATTGTTTAAACAAGGTACAAAGATTTTTAGGTTGTAAAATGTAAAATGATTGCAACAAACGAGGCGTCCAAGCCCATAGTTGAGGGGCGGCCTCTAACGAGCGAAATTTGAACGCTGGTGCGGGCTCCAGAGCTGTTAGGACGCGTCGTTGATTGCTTACATTGTACTGTTTACAAACACTAGTATGTACGTATTTCAAAAACAGCCACGAACTTGCGGAGCATTTCTAAAGAATTTTGTCAATTACTGGGCTGCAGATTATCTAAGAAATTAGTATTCTTTAAAGTGCATTGCTCGTTAAGCGTGTCTTACTTGTACTTTTTTAGGTGAGTGTATATGGCAACCTCTTCATAAAAATCCATGAAATAGCCTTTCTTCAGTTTGTGGAGTATTGTCAGGTTGTTTTCGATACTGTGTACCTTGTGACTGTTGCGTATAAGGTGAGCAGCGAAGGTGGATCTGCTTTCAGCGTTTTTTCTGCCGAGTTCTGTGTGTTCTTTGTAACGCGTTTTGAAGTTGCGTCCTGTTTGCCCGATGTAGTATGCATTACAATCGGAACAGTGAATTTTGTATATGCCCCCGTTTTGATACATGCCCTGCGTTGTATTTATGCCATGTATTAAAAGACGCAGAAGTGAGGGTTGTGATTTGTACGCTATTTGCACGTTACAATTTTTAAACAAATTACTTAGTTTATACGTGACCTGGCCACTGAAGGGGAATGATACAAAATGTTTCTTACCCGGTTCCATATTTTGGCTCACTTGGTTTTTGTTGGATTTGGCCACGTTAAAAATCTCGTCTACGATCATGCTATGATAGCCGTTATTCCGTGCTCTATTTCGCAGCCAGTTAAGTTCCTTTTTTACTTCATTATCTTATAGTGGCAATTTGAGGAGTCTATGTACTGCTGACCGGAAATAAGCCTTTTTATATTGAGCAGGGTGACAAGATGCAGCCGGGATAATGACATCAGAAGATGTTGGTTTGTGGTAAATACCAAAGGCATGTTTGTTTTGAACCATGCTGATGGAAAGAAAAATTCAAATGTTTGTAAATCTTATGGGACTTAACTACGGGGTCATCAGTCCCTAAACTTACAAACTACTTATGAACTACTTACGAACTAGGACGGCACAAATATCCATGCCCGAGGGGGGATTCGAACCCCCAACCGTAGTGGCCGAGCTGACCGTGACTGGAGCGCCTCAGTCACCTCGGCCACCGCGGCCGGCCTGATGGAAAGATCTAAAAATTTAATATTGTTATCCTGTTGATGCTCAATGGCAAATGAGATGTTATTGTGCATTTCGCTAAAAGCCTTTGCAAATTGGTCTATTTCTTGTTGGGAGCCACTGAATAAGACGAGAATATCGTCAACATACCGTTTATAGCACACTATTTTAGCGTTAATTTCAGGATGGTAATTAAAGAATTTGTTTTCTAAGTGGTTGACGAAAATATCTGCCAGTGTACCTGCCAAGGGAGATCCCATTACTAGTCCGTCTTTCTGTGTGTAGATTTTGTCGTGAAATAGAAAGTAGTTGTATTTTAGTAATATTTCCAGCAGCTCGATCACTTCAATGATTTCCCCGGGAGGAAGTTTCTTGTGCATCAGCAAATTATTTTTAATTACTGTTATTGTTTCGTTTATAGGTATGTTAGTATACATGTTTGCTATGTCGAGCGAGGCGAGCCTAGCGTTAGCCGGGATTGAGATGTGTCTGTTTCCACAAGTTCGTAACTGTTTTTTTACAGAGTAATTATTTTCAAAGGCATTATGCTCTCTCAGTAGTTTATTTAGTTTTTTCTCCAGTAAATAACTAGGTTTGTCGATAACGTTAACAATTGGCCTAGGCGCATTATTCTTGTGAGTTTTGATTTGTAAACGTAAAGAAGGAGTTCGAAGATGCATTATTTTTAAGCTGTCTTTTTCTTTTTTGTCCCTGAATATAAAATAGTTCCTATCTATAGCTTTCCTGATCTCTGCCTGAAGTTTGTTTGTTGGGTTGTAATTTATTTCTGTAATATTATTTTTCGAAAAGAACTTTTCTGCTTTATCCACGTAATCGCGTGTGTATGTGATAACCAAGGTATTTGCCTTATCTGCCTTGATTATTAAGGCGTTGTGATCTTTTAGTTTCTGATTGATGCCACGACATATAGAAAGTTAGAAAAGGTGTTTTGTAGGTCGGTACGCAGCTTCACTTAGAATTTTGTTGACTCCTACGGCTAATCTTGCTTGTTCAGTTTTGTTAACCTTAATAGTATCTATTGCCAGTTTGGCATGAGCCAATAACTCTTTTACTTGTTTCTTTCCCATAACCGGTTCAGGAATGAACTTTAAACCTTTATTTAAAAGTGCCTGTTCATTCCTAGAGAATTCAATTGTGGTGTTGTTAATTACCCTATCGTAGAATTCGTAAATAAAGCACAAATAATTGCAACTGGAGCTGGACTTTCATTAAATTTGAACCACAGTTGCGGCAACAGCAACCATCCCATGATGGAGAAACTAATAATACTCAATACACAGTTTAATGTAGGTTACCTCAGTTTTACATGTCCCATTGGATATTCTTCTCCTCAGGTCGTGCAGATATCGCAATATTAGTTCCTAGAATATAAGTCATTGAAGGAATGGAAAGAAGGATGGTTGTTTTAAGACACCCTTTTCGGTTTATTTTTCACAATAACAGTTCAGTGTGAAGCCAGATTCACATGTGTAAAACCAGTCACGTGGTAATGAATAATTTGCTGAGCACATTTCTAAATGCGAAATCAAAATATTACTTTGACCTTCACTCTCAACTTTCCAGTCGCGAACTTCCTAGTATTAATTTGCATTAGCTCATACAACTCACCAAAAATTCGTAGATATATTTCACTTGCACATAACAAATTCAGGAGCTCAATATTAATTGGCACTATATCTTTCATTCCTGAATATTAATTTCTTTTACTGTCGTTCCCGACGACACGGCACTACGTGTCGCCTACAACCATGGCCAACTAGCAACTGGTACTTAGCACGTGCTCGCAACTTGGCGACGTAATTCAACAATGTGGCACCCTATTGACTGGATATCTGCGTCAATGATAAAGACCTTTAAATACACGTCCTAATTTTGATTATCATAGTCTTTCAATAATTAGGTAAATAATTATGTAAACTTCAAATACGAGTTTAGTTCTCGGTAATGCTGGGAATGCTTTTTAAACAGTAAAACATTAACATGGAAACTGTGAGGATTCCCGCAATATAGAAACGCAGTGTAGCCCCACTCTGCTGCGAACGCAGCGATCCAGTCCGGGATTGTAACGGCGGCCTAATATATCTTAGCTTGGGTGGCCGACGGTTTCCCACACAGAAATAAAATAAAAAGTAATAACGTATAGTAAAATTGTAGGGAAAATGGCACGAATTGCGTAAATTCTTTTTTCAAGGGCTTCAGTCTCGCGTGTTTAGGTACATACAGTAATTGATAGACATGCCACTGTTGTATACGGATTAAGGAGTAGCTGCTGCCCTTTATGGATCTGGCGGCTGTGTTGGATTTGATGAGCAGTCTTCAGGCTGCTGGCCTCGGCTGCAGTGCTACACGGGCATATGAGGCGACAGCTGAGGTATCTCTGGTGCCTATTGCAACGTCTCCGGTCTCTGGTGCACTGTGGCTAGAGTTTCCGTCGTCCCTGCCAGTCTAAAGTAGCTGGACGGTGATTGGGAAATTTGCAATGTTCAGCAAAATCTGGATAGGAGGCGATACTGGGAACCGGCCATAAAGCTGTCCCCATAGACCTGTTACTGATAATACTTCTGTGCCAGCGAGGGCTGTTTCATCTGCTGCGCCAGTGGTCTACCCCAATGACAGTTCGGGAGAAATGTTTCAAATGTTTGTATAGTTTATGGGACTTAACTACGGGGTCATCAGTCCCTAAACTTACAAACTACTTATGAACTATTTACGAACTAGGACGGCACAAATATCCATGCCCGAGGGGGGATTCGAACCCCCGACCGTAGAGGCCGTGCAGACCGTGACTGAAGCGCCTCAGTCCCCGCGGCCACCGCGGCCGGCAGTTCGGGAGAGATGCAGAGGTTGAGTTTGCTAGTCATTGGAAATTCCAAAGTTAGGCGGGTGATGTAGACTCTTAGCGGTAACGGCGGGAGTGAATGCCATTATGGCATCTGTTTGCTTACCAGGGGTCTCATCCGAGATGTGGTGGAGGTTCTGCCGTGGCGACAGAGAGCACTTGGTGCACCAGGCTGCATATCGTTGCTTATTTTGGCACCAATGATTGCTGCTGGCAGGGGTCATTCATCCTCGGCTCCTTCAAGGGTTTTATTATTGTTATTATCATTATTATAATATTTATACAATAACACATCACCAATTCACAAAATGGGTCCCAATTTGCTACAAAAAGTTTTACAGTGCTATTACTACTTTTCTTTATTTTGCGATCTACATGACTAGTTGAGTTGTTGTTTTGATGTTTGCACTAAAAACATCCGTAGCTTGCAAACTACTTAAAACTAGGCAAACTAACCTAAGGACAACACACACCCCCATGCCCTAGGGAGGACTCGAACCTCCACGGCGAACAACCGCGCTCTCCGCAGCGAGACGCTTTATACCGCTCGGCTTCTCCACCGCGGCGATGTTTGCACTGTGCCGTGCAGAGTGTGCTTGTGTTGTTGTTGTGTAGATGTCGCTAGTATACTAAGTCCCCAAGTGTATTTTGTGTGTATCCCTCCCCCCCCTCGTACTCCCCCCCCTGCAGTGCTCAGAGACTAAATCCGGTGACCGTGCACCTGTCATTGGGCTGGCCGTTTTTCACTGCAGATCGAGTGATTGTGTCATCGTGTCTAAGCAACTTAAACTACTTATCTACTTAAAACTAGTATCGTGATCGGGGTTGGCTGCACACAGTCCTCCTAGTCCAGGGCATGGTGAATCCCAGCCATTTCTGTCGGCCATTCCGTACCCTGACGGTACGGCCTGGTGCAGCAGTCAAATCTGGAAAAATGTCTAACATTTGGTTTACAATTTCATCTATGTTGCGGCTTGAGATCTTAGCTGCGAGTTCGTTCATAGTATGAAAATGTCTCGGGAGTTGGTAAGTACTGTGTTTGTTAGATGTTGTCGTAGGTCGGATGCAAGATGGTCATATGTAGGGCATTCGAAAACGACATGTTCTTGAATTCCTTGCGGATCTCCACAGCCACACTTTCGTGTTGCCTTCTTCCTGCGCTGATATAGGTATGTTGGGTATGGCCGGTGAGAAAGAGTCCTCTGCTGGTTGAAGTATCACATTTCTAGTCTCTCACTAACGCTGGGAGGAATTGATACATTTATCGCCCCGTTTCATCCTTGCCCCTAATGTTCTGCCAAATCTCTAGTCCCCGAATTTGGATTTCCCGTTCCCCATCCACCCTTGCCTCCATGAAATCCTGTATTTTATCCCCATATCCTTCTTTAGGCCAGTACGCCACCGCCAGCTCCCGGATCTTGATGTCTAGGGGGCAGAGTCACATCAACGCCAATAGGGTGCCGTCCGGCGACGTCATGTAAGCCTCGATTGAGTGAAGGAGAATGCTCCTTTGGACTCTTCTCGCCGCCATTGCAGGCGCGACCCTAATGTGTCTGTGGGCCCAGCTGACAGATCCGTAGCCTATGATGGATGTCAGAAAGTTGTTGTGATATAAAAATAAATAAATAAATAAATTTTCAAATGTTTGTTAAGCTTAAGGGGCTTAACTGCAGGGTCATCAGTCCCCAAACTTACAAACTACTTATGAATTTCGCGGCCCATGTGGATGTGCCAAGCGTTTGGCGGATTTGGTGGAGACACCTTATACTAAAGACGACACAAACATCGATGCCCGAGGGAGGATTCGAACCCCCGACCGTAGCGGCCGTGCAGACCGTGAGTGGCGCGCCGCAGACCGCTCGGCCACTGAGGCCGGCCCGCGTCCACATGTGCCTCGAAATTCCAGCGTTTGTCCTGGATTACGCCCAGGTATCTGGATTTCGCCTTTCTTATGACAGGTACTCCGTCTTTTCAGACGGGTGTGTTCCTGATCAAAATTCCTTTCATTAGGAGATAGGTAGAATTGTTGAGTGGTATAGTCAAATTGGTTTTTTTTTTTTTTTTTTTTTTTTTTTTTTTTTTTTTTTTTTTTTTTTTGACTCCGTGATGTTAAAAAAAAAAGTTGGCTATAGCACCCTACTGAAAGGAAGTTTGATCAGGAATCCAACTGTCCGAATAGACGGAGTACCTGTCATAAGAAAGGCGAAAGCCAGATATCTGGGCGTAATCCTGGACGAACGCTGGAATTTCGCGGCCCATATGGATGTGCCAAGCGTTTGGCGGATTTGGCGGAGACACACTACCCTCGCTTGTAGGGTAGAAGTAAGGTTACCGTTGTGCAGCATCATTTCCAGAACCGTTCGTGGTCTTATGGTTTCGAGCTGAGTGGCTTGAGCTAGTGGCACAGACAAGTCTGTGACGAACTCGACCTCCGCAGAAATATAGGATCCCTCTGAATAGATCAGATTGTGGTGTCGCACAAGTCCAAAGTGCGCGCCACCTACTTTCGCCGCGCGCCGGCATGCACTCACGGCGCGGCGTTCTTACGACGTCAGCCACGAGCGCCCTCTGCTGCAACTCAACTCGTGGCCACCACTGAACGACATCGTTCACTTGGGACTGAGATAGGAACCAGCCAACACTTCGGAATCAGATAGGCACCAGTGAAGACTTGGCTATCGGATAGGCACTAAGCAGGTCTCTAGCTCAACTATGTATCAGCATTCTGCAGTACTGAGCTATGTAAAAGTTAAGTATTACTAA
Source organism: Locusta migratoria (assembly GCA_026315105.1). Lineage (NCBI taxonomy): Eukaryota > Metazoa > Arthropoda > Insecta > Orthoptera > Acrididae > Locusta > Locusta migratoria. The sequence goes on from CM048746.1 coordinate 341,404,189, forward strand.
GTGTTTATGAAATATATATCTCTTCTAATTTACTCTAGTGTTTCTAGTTTCTGCTGTCCTACTGGCTGCTCACCTTCGTACCTGCACAAGCGTGCATCCGTTATTCCTGTGTCGGTGTAATTCTACTCGGCCACCGACACCTGCGACGGAAACGAGACACAAAAGCGGCGACGAGGCTGGGACACAAAACACATAAGCACTACACGCTGGAAGCTGCTACGTTGTGGAGTACGAGTGAAGCTCACTTTATATACATTGTAACCCCTCGTTAAAATCCGGGTGTCCAATTTCTATGTTTTGGTTTCATTAAATGAGATTTTGGAGGGCAATTTTAGAATGTTATTATATAAGGAATTCATTTTTGCGGCGATCTAGTATTGTTTAATAAGTGGTTTGCAGCCAAGATCGCTTTCCACATTTAATTACATAACAGGTTTCGGCGTGCTAGACACTATCATGTAAAATTACTTCAGATCTGAAGATGGCGTCTAGCACGCCAAAACCGGTTATGTAATTAAATGAGGAAAGCGATCTTGGCTGCAAACCTCTTATTAAAGAATTTTATTAGTTCTGGGAGTTATATTTAATATTCCGAAAAGCAAAGTACAAATGGGGTACCAGCACAGAGTGCAAACATAAGCTATATTTTATTCCGTGTGAGCATATAAAAGTAAATTACGGGGATTGTTAGCAGTCAGTTAGGGTAGAAGTACGGTGAAATATTATTCAAGTTAATCATTTCGAAGTTTAAATCCGCTCTATCCCTGAAAAAAACAGTGTGTTATAAAGTTAGCATCGAACTTTAAATCAAATAATCGATAGTTACAACTGCAGGAAATATTTACGAAAAGTGGCCATTAATATAAAGTTAGTGTGGGATATGCGAAATTATAATAATTGTAGAGCAGGAAGCATATTTTATACCGATTAGGAGCACTTTTCATACATTAACATTATCATTTTAAATCAGATTTGAATATACGAGTTATAAACTGAATTTACGTGTGTTAGAGGTTCATTTAAATAATATCTATGACGTAATATGTCGTGTGCTGATATGCGATGAATTAACTACGAAATTTAGGTTTCACTAACTGATTTACTATTTGAAAGGAAGAATCTGAAAGTTCAACGGGACTTATAAACAATAAAGCACTTTACCTACGTGTAAAAATAACGCTGCAATAAGTAAAATTTTAGTAACAACGGAACTGTTGAACAGCGCTTGGCAACGTGTACATAATCTCTGGAGTCAACATTTGAGGCGTTGAGTGAATTAAATAAAATAAATCACCTTATAGTGAGATGATTTGGGAAAAAGCTTTGTGACGTCCCCATCGATGCATGCACTATTAATGCAAACATTATATGCTAAAAGTCAGTCATATGTGTCAAAAGCATTGATGTGTTCCGCTACACCGTCGGGGGCAGAGAGACAGAGAGAGAGAGAGAGGGAGAGGGAGAGGGAGGGAGAGGGAGAGAGAGAGAGAACTCCGTATATACACGCTCGTTAATACGCTGATCCTGTCAGTGCTGCAATGAACAGTACGGAGAAAGAAACCATAATAGTAGTTAACTGCCCGACAGTCTGTGGGGAGATCTCACAACTGCTCTCATTTCATAATAGCTGCATAAAAATGGAAAGTAACCCGAAACCAGATGTGACTAGTACCGGTAACGAAATTCTAGATTTAGACTGGAAGGTATACTGCAAAGGTAATGTAAACATGTTTATAGAGATAAAGAATATGATTGTATCAAGTGAAATTAGTACAGATTCGGAATGTGAAAGTGGCTCAAACATGGTTATTAGGCTCAGCAGCAGTAATGACGGAATATAAGAGGGAAAACATGGAAAATATTTCCCGTAGTTTTTCTGCTCCCGTTGTAGTTTTAGGTGCAGATTCTTATTTGCCGGATATACCTAAGAAATTTTGGTCCTACGTCAAATCAGTAAACGAGTCGAAACCAGATATTCCGACGCAATGTGACCACAGTGTTGTTAAAACGGAAGGTGCCAAACTCGATGCCAAAATATTCACTGTATTTTTCCAAAGCTGTTTTACAGAGGACGATTTCACGGTATTTCCTACTCTACACCATCCACGAACGTGAACGTCGCAGATATTGAAATAAGTGTCAGTTGGATGTAAAAGAAATTGAAATCGCTTAATAGAGGAAAGGCCTCTGGACCCGACGGAATACCAATTAGATTCTACATGGAATATGCAAAGGAACTAGCACACACCATAATAAATTACACACTGTAATCTTCCTCATGAATGACACCTTCAATGTGTGAAACCTGTACAAAATTCTCTTCAGTAGTTTTGGTTTTTAGTGAGAACAGACAGACAGACAATTGCGACAGGAGGACTGTTGATTCTTGTACATAGATAGGCATCGTCTGTTAAATACAAAACTAGAAACTTCATAACCTAGAATTACACTAAGATATGAAACTGCATGGCTTAGCGATGGGCACAGATGTAGGCGGACTTATTACCATGTACACAAGGTGATTCATATGAAATTCGTCCATCATGATTCCGGCAGTAAGATTGAAAAGTGTGGAATGGGATATTGTGTTGGAAAAAAGCTAGAGAATTCAGTATTTCAACATGCACAGCGACAAGAAACTTCAGGTGTAACCTCACAGTACGCAGTTTCTGGCTCAATAACCGTGAAAGTTTGAATATTCGCTGCTAAAATACAACCAATGGTGCTTGAAATAGAGGTACGACCAACGAATCTGGTACAACAGTGCGGGGCAAAATAACGTTAAAGGGTTTAGTAGCAGACCAACGATCGCGTACCTTTGCTAACTTCACGATATCGCCTCTGATGTCTCTCATGGGGCCTAGAACGAATCGGTTTCATGAGGTGTCAAGTAGTATCTTAGAGTGCCAGTTGTGTATAGTAAAATGACTGTACTGCGTTGTGTTTATAAGATTTGCAACAAATCTGCGGTGCTTCGGATGAATACATGAAAATAATAAACTCTCTCAAGAGTAAAAGGTCAGATGGAATTGATGTCATTTCCAGCAGTATATTCAAAGCTGGTTCCCGAAAGATAAATAGGATTTTAGCCACATAAGTAATTGTTTTTTAAAGCAGGGTATTTTCCCTGATAGACTAAAATATGCTATCGTTAAACCATTGCATAAAAAAGGGGATACGTCTGATGTCAACATCTACCGCCCAATCTCGTTTTGAAAAAAAGTTACGTATTCTCTAGTAGCTCAACGTATTAGTAAAAATAAAGTTCTAACAATTTGTCAATTTGGTTTACAAATAAACATTTCAACAGAAAATGGTATATATACTTTCAGTGATGAAATATTAAATGCTTTGAATAACCAGACATCAACCGCTGGGATTTTTTTAGATGTCTCATAGGCCCTTGATTTTGAAAATCATGGTATGCTTCTAGATAAGTTTAAGTAATGTGGCATGAATGGAAAAGTGCAAAAATTGTTGAAACACCATTAATAAATACAGACTTTGAACATAAATCTGTAGCTTAGGAAACATTTTCAAAAATTTTAACTGTTTGCATTGACAATGTATTGAATTGGAAGAAACACACTGAAGATATGCTGAAACGTTTGAGTTCAGCTACTTATGCTATCAGGGTCATTGAAAAATTTGGTAATATACATCTCAGTAAATTATCTTGCTACGCCTATTTTCATTCAGTGCTTTTATATGGGATCATATTCTGGGGCAATTCTACAATGAGTAAATACGTATTCATTGCACAAAAGCGTGCAATTAGAATAATTGCTGCAGCCCACCCAAGATCATCTTGCAGATATTTATTTAAGGATCTAGGGATCTTCACTGTAGCTTCACAATATATATATATATATATATATATATATATATATATATATATATATATATATATATATTCACTTACGAAATTTGTTGTTAACAGTCCGACCATATTCAAAAGTAATAGCAGCTACACTACTAGGAGAAAGAATGATATTCACTGTTCAAGTTTAATTCTGGTACAAAAAGGGGTAAATTATGTTGTCACAAAAGTCTTCTATCACTTACCAAGTAACATCAAAACTCGGACAGATAGCAAACTAGTATTTAAAAAGAAATTTTAAAAAAATCTGAATGGAAACTCATTTTACACTTCAGATGAAATATTAGACAAAACTTGTAAGAAATAAATAAATAAAAATTTTGAAAAAAATTACAAATTATTAAATAATAAAAACTCCTAAGATATTGCGTGCCGTGTATTGACACCAATTATTAAACTGCCACGATCCACATAGTTGCACAAAGTCGTATTTATGATCTATGGAATAAGAATTAATATAATCTGTATATTTGGAAAAAAAAAAAAAACTTGAAACCAAACTGATCTAGTCGCAAGTGTGCGCATTCTACTTACACAAAAGAGACAATTAAATATCAGTTGGAAAAAAATACTCCTTGAATATTGTCAGACTTCCAGACACCTAGACCGCACGTTATTTAACAAAAATCATTTCATATCCCTGGAGTCGAAGATCGTTAAAATAAACCGTTTGCTTTGAGAATTGACACGGTCATCGTTGGGTGCTCAGCCAGAAGTTTTCCGCACTGCAGCTCCAGCGCTAAGCTTTGCAGCTGGCGAGTATGCTGCTACGGTCTGGGAAGACTCAGCACACTAGAAGCTGGAGGAACAGCTCTGAACCAAACTCCTCGAGTTATAAGCGGCTGCTTCAAGCCTACATCAGTCTATAAATTAGTATATCAACTGATAGGTGCATCTCCTCCAAGAATGAGGTGCTAGGTTGTCGCTGGAAAAAGAACGCCTTTAACAACAGTCATCTTATGTATCTCCAAGATGAAGTCAGCCGAAGGCTAAAATCGAGAAGGCGTTTTCTGAGCAGTTCAATGAAGTTGTAAGATACTTCCTCCTCGTAATTGTGACCTACGGAGGAAGGTAGGTGGTGGGGAAGTGAACTTGTCAGAAGAGTTTGTCCCTGGAGGTTCGCTACCATGTCCGTTTTCGAGAAGTCTAAACAAATTAAAGACGGGTATCGGACGGTGGGGTAAATATTTGAAGAAATGGGGAAGCAATTTTTTTTAGCCCGGACAAGGAAAGTAAAGTAAGTAATTCATACGACACAATGGATAGGTCAGTTCCTGCACCAGCAACACTTTCGCGATTACAGATGGAAATAGATGCAGGACGGTTCAATAATCCTGCAGGAGTCTTTCAACAACTTGATAAGATTACTCGACGTGGAGTTGCAGCGCTTACCGTATAAAATAAAGTCCGACACAATATTAGAAGCTATCCCATGACCTCCGTCACCGTGGAGTTCGCCTGTTCCATACTCTTGTAGTGAGGCAGTACTGTGGATCACTGGCAGAAATAGAACGCAACACCTACCGTAGGAATTTTGATCACGAACAATATTTATTTGTGAAGAATGCAGAGTGAAAGTTTCATTCTGGAAACATCCCTTAGGCTGTGGCTAAGCCATGTCTCCACCGTATCCTTTCTTCCAGGAGTGCTAGTCTTGCGTGTTTGCGAGAGAGCTTCAGTGAAGTTTGGAAAGTAGGAGGCGAGGTACTGGCGGAAGTAAAGTTGTGAGGCGGCATCGTGAGTCGTGTCGGGATAGCACAGTCGGTAGTGCGCTTGCCCGCGAAAGGCAAAGGTCCCAGGTTCGAGTCCCGGTTCCGGCACACAATTTTAATCTGCCAGGAAGTTTCATATCAGCGCACACTCCGTTGCAGAGTGAAAGTTTCATTCTGAATATATAAAAAATTTGAGGAGGGAGAGGGAGCCGAATCAAAGAATGCGATTTGTTTCCAAAACAATAAGAAGATCCACCGGGTCCACTGAAAGCGCGTACGCCTCTCCGCAAAGCGGTGGTGGGATCCATACCAGACAGCATTTAGAGACGAGATCGAGAAATTACAACAAAGGGCAGCCTACAAGATGAGTGATAATCACGAAAATAATAGTTCAGTTGAAGTTGTAATCATTTAAAGCAGAACTGTTTCATTTTGGAAGTTTGAATCACCTGTTTTGCCTGAGATTGTGAAAATATTTCGTCGTATAAGAGAAATAAGAATTCGGATCGGAAGATTTAGTTGTTCATTATTCTTGTGGGCTGTTATAGATTTGAACGGTAGAGTAACAGTCTGAAAAATGATTATGTAATACCACTGCCACTCACTTAAGTGTGAAATACAGTAATGTAGATGAAGCTCAAAAGACGATGATGGCCACACAAGTGGTGTGTAATTTTTCTTCATACAACAAAAAACGTTTGTAAACATATTACGACAAACGGCTATGATTATCAGTTTCTAGACTTAAAAACTATGTAAACAAACTTACACTAACAAACCTACACTAACTATTGTTTCCGTTTAGTGTTTTATAAGTGACGCAATGGAACACCGATGGTTCTGTAAAAAAGCAATAAGCAGGCAAAGGACTGGTGTCGCTTCGTCTGTTTCGGTCTTGCAAATGGTTAAGTGCACGGTTTTAGTGTAAACGTGAATTATGACGAAATAAAGTAACTGCCTGACAGATTAAAACGGTGTGCCGGCACCCTTGATTCGAATCTCTGAGCAAGCGCTTTGCCAGCTGAGGTCTCCCGGACGCTTCAAGGCCAGTACCTCTCCTCCTCCTTTCAGAGAAGTTCTGTTAAGCTTGTAAGACTAGCACTCCTGATAGAAAGGGTGTGCTGGAGATATGTCTTAGGCACAACATTGGGGATGATTCCAATGTAATATTTTCTCTCTGCAGCGGAGTGTGCACTGATAACTTCATGGGAGATAAAAACGATCTGGAAACATCCCGTAAGCTCAAAATTTTACACATGTCAGTAAAAATTTGAGTTTAGGTATCCTGGCATGAAGTTTCGTATCAGGACATACTCCGCTGCAGAGAGTAAATATTATTCTGGAACATCCTCAAAGTTGTAGCTAATCCATGTCTCCACCATGTCCTTTTTTACAGGAACGCGAGTCTTACAAGCTTCGCAGGAGAAACTAGGATGCGAGGTATTTTGGCCGTAAAGATGTGACGACGGGCCGTGAAGAGTGTCGAGATGGGTTGGTTGGCTGAGCTCTTGCCCGCAAAACGCCAACGTCCTAGATTCGAATCTAGGTTCCGGCACACAGTATAATCTGCGAAAAAGTTTCATATAAGCTCACTCATCAGAATGAAAATTTCATTCTGGTATGACGTAGTAATTACCACCTGCGCCCAAAGAGAACCACCATTCCTTATTCTTCTCTCGGCCGACGAAAGACAAACTACAGCAGACATTCATCTGGGAATGAAGAATGTGCGTGATTCAGAATGGTTGTGAAAACTAGGTGACCAAAGTTACGAGCCGGTTTCAATTGGAAACAATACGCCGGAAGGCCGATTCCAGTGAGAACACACCAGTAGTAACCTTACAGTTCTCATCCGTATATATGCCAGTATAATACCAATGGTCCTTTGAGAGAGGCCTTGATGGGTCAAGGATTTCTGTAGGATATCGATGTGCAACACGCTGTTATGGATTTCTACTCGCACAGAATTTTAAAAGTCAATCACCCTATTAGCAACATCTATTAATCAGGGCCTTCGTACCAGTTACCACTGATTCGTGATCAACTATCAGATCAGGTTAAGATAAGAAGTTTAAGCGGTGCAACAAAAGCAATAATTACACTATTAAGCCTTAAACCAACCTTAAAAAGACTTAAAATGAACTACTAAGAGGCCTGCTTGATTCGACCCTAAACTTATGCACCAACAGTTTAATATTGTTATTAATACCTGTGCCGATACAATCTAAGACTAATGACACATGCGATACATTCTAAGAGTAACGACACATGCGATACATAGATTTAAGTGAACCAACATCCGACCGAAGCGTGATAACAGCATCTGCACACACTTTGGTTACACTGTAAAGCACAATAATTAACATACAAAGAATGATATTCAATCATCGAAGATCAACGTATTGACCAACAGTGAGTACAATACTGCACTCCTACAGCTCATAATAACAGACTTCGTACTTAGTTCAATGTACGTAAATGCACATTCAGTGATCTGTGTTCTTTCAAACGGAAATGAACAGCCTTCACCTTAAACTTAAGACCGTTAGATGAGGTCACATAGTGTTTTAACATTACATAGTCATCAGTGATCTGCTCCACACAAACTCTCTCATGAAAAAACTAGATTGGATACAAAAAATGCTGGTGTCGGCACGAGATAATCTCTCACTCCTCCTGTTTGATGAACGTTGCTTCCTAGTAACATTATATCTCTAAAGTATCTGCCACATATTCTCAATAAAATAGGATACAGTAAGCACATTCGCAGTCGCACTTATGTTAGGCAGCCACTGATCTACGACTTACGTATTTCTGTACATGAGCTTTTCGTCGGACTTGCAATTCTACAAGGGCAGTAGAGTGTGTTCAGGCTTGGTTCACGTTCCGTCAGTGCCAACAGAGCTACGTTTGACTTTGATCCGTACCATCCAACCATCGTCTATTTTGTCAATAATTACTCAACATTATTACGAGAGCAGCGCTCTGCTACACACACCTGTGTTCAAACTGGAGGTCTGCATTTTACGGATTTTGCCCGACGATACTCGTTGGACACGCTCGGGATGTGCTTGGTCGAGTACGGATGCTCGGAGTGAGCCGGCTGTGCTCGGGCAGGCATTTCGGCTCTCTGCAGTTTTGCCCGCTAAATCCGCACTCTGTGTCTGCGGCTGATGTGGTGCTGCTTTTTATATATTCCCACCAGCTGACGGAATTATAGTACGAAATTACTTATCTATAGACGAAGGTCCCTGTGTGGTTGGGGTTGGATTGTTTGATTGGGACAGGGGGACTAAACTCCTTAGGTCGGTCTCCCAGTGGGGAGGGGAAGGAGTGAGAATAGGAAATGAGGGGAGGGGGAAAGGAAATGCAGTCCAGGAAGTAAAGAAGGAAGACTGCATTGGTTCGGGCCCCGAGCTCGCCACGCAGCTACTCACGAATGAACCGTGAGGTCCTGGAGAGTCCCGGCGCGGTAGCTTCTAAAATTGCACCGCCGGGTCAGTTCACAGTCTGGTGCGTTTTTAGGCAGCCCTATCCTCATACGTTATAAATGGCAGGAAAAAAGAAGAAATGGAACGTAACAAACGTGATGAGGGCGATTTGACCAGTCATAAATGAGACTCTGTAGTCAATGAAGAACCCCATAATATTTAACGAGTCTAGTTCGACGTTACATCTAGGAAGCCTCGATTTTCTTCATATGAAAAAATGATGGAAGAACTAAGGTGCATCTTTTCCGCAACTTCATAATAAACGCCCTAGATTTATATATATGAGATAACGAAGCCAGCCGCTGTGGCCGTTACAAGTAATGATGGTGCAGTTATATACATCATTAAATTTCCTGTACACATTTCCTCAACGGCTTCACAAGAGACACTAACTGATAGGAACAAAGATAGTGCATATGCACATTTGAGATCGTGATAAAACATACTCTTTGCCCTGTGAGGATGCCGTCCATAGTAACGTTATGTTAATTTTTTAAATAAAATTATGAACAAACATTTAGAAGATACAACGAACCATCGGTACAATAATTAATATAATGATTAGGCGAATAGACAAATTACATCAATAGAATACGGAACCACTAAGTGTAACGTAATACAGCAGTCCATGAAAATAAAAATCTATTACATTAGCTGCCCTCACGTCTAACGTAATCAGTATAATTTGTTACGCATACCGCGTGCAGCATAGAAAGACAGTTGGATGGCATTATTTACGACACAAAGGATTAACATTAGGCTCCTTGATGCGGAGCTCGCGTTTCTCGCAGTTGGAGGTTCACGTCCTCACTCGAATGTGTTTATTGTCCTTAGTTTAGTTTACGTAGTTTGGAAACCTAGGACTAATAACAACATAAATGGCTTGCATTTACAAACATGTACTGAGCAACAGAATAAATAAAAGAGTTTAAATACACAAAACTAATAATAATAATAAATTTTTTAAAAAATTGAAAGAAGAAAAGTCCAAGAGAGGAAAATATTTTGTCAAAACCGTATCAATGGACTGTGGAGGGATGAAGGAAAGCTAGGTGGTGTGATGATTCGTTATTCATACTTCACAGTATGTCCACGCTGTGAACACACTTCCAATCCAAGAGTAGGACATGGGTGTCATCTGTTCATGATACTTTGCATCGTCCCATTACTGCTGGGAATTACGTAACCATATTGGCTCATCGGGTTCGTCCTATTGTACAAAGCTTGCTTCTCAATGCTTATGCTGTGATGAAAAACGACAGGCTCACTTTTTTTTTTCAGTTTGCATCATCAATTATTTGCAGCACCTTCATTGCTCACTACCGCAAACATTTATGAATATTATTAAGTTTCTGTAGCTGATAATCGAAGGTTGTGTGATTTACGTTCTAAAGTAGTAACTGTTCTGCCAGAAACATGGCACGATACCGTTGAAAACGGTACAGAATCCATTCCTAAACGACTGGAACTTGTTATGAGAGTCAACAGCTTTCCTGTGCTGTACAAAGTGCGATAATGTGTTGTTTTAGATGTTTCCATGTAATTTTCACATGTAGATGAATATCAAAATATTGGCACTGCAAAGGCATGTGAAATTGAACCTTTGAAGTTTACCATCTATGCTTAAAGTTGTATGTCACAGGTATTTAAAGTTTCCTTCTGATAGTACGTTGCGATGGAATACCACATTACACAAATGCAGTATGTAGGACTGAATGATACATATCCAACGCTTTCTTTGTTGCTCCAAATTTCATAATATATATTGATTTTATTTCGCTGTTGTAGTCGGGCTGTCGTGTTCTGTAAAGAAAATTAATTACATACACAATTTATGGGGAATATAATTTGCGCGACGTATTTCAATCCTCTATCTTGCTAGCCTTTCCTCTCCAGGAGGGAAAATAAGCAGTTCTTCTGAAACTTACTTTGTGTGGTTGATAAAACCAGTATGTTGATACGAGTGCAAGAGGAACGAAGTTTCTCGAACTTTAGGCAGATAAACTTCAAAAAAGAACTTCGTGCCGAAGCGCCAGTTTCCACGTGTCAGCCTGCGGCTGCAGTAATAGCGAATGGAGAGATAATTATTATCGCCAGATAACTTCTGGCATCGGAACTGAAGGCAGCAGGAGGAGGGGGAAACATAAAAGCCTTTGTTAAACTGAGGAGTTATCGGATTGACCGAGCGCCTAGCTAGGTCGGTACAGTCTATAAAGTAGAACTGCCTGGTTGCTTGCTCTGTTCTTATCGATGCATTATTTATCTACTAATTAATTTTTTTGGTTTAGAATGCTTATATATTCGTATCCTTGTATACGAATCGTCACACCTCATACCTTTCCTTCTTTTTTCCACAGTCCATTTGTACAGTTTCGACAAAACGTTTTCCTTTCTTGGACTTTTCTCCTTTCAATTTTCTAAATGTATTTTTTTTGTTTGTATTCAGACTTATTTTGTTGCTCAGTACATGTTTGTAAATAAAAGGAACTAGGCTTCCAAACAACTTAAACTAATCAAGTACTTTTGATTTTATATAGTTCTATTCTGAATTTCGACGATAATTTTACTGAGAATTATTTAATACAGAATTATAAATCATAAATCATAGATGACATAGTAATTCTGTCAGCTACAGCAAAGGACCTGGAAGAGCAATTGAACGGAATGGACAGTGTGCTGAAAGGTGCATATAAGATGAACATTAACAAGAGCAAAACTAGGGTAATGGAGTGCAGTGTGAGAAAATCAGGTGATTCTGAAGGAATTAGATTGGGAAACGAAGCAATAAAGGAGGTAGATGAGTTTTGTTACTTGGGCAGTAAAATAACAAATGATGGACGCAGTACAGAGGATATAAAATGCAGAATGGCTATGGGTAGAAAAGCGTTCTTGAAAAAGAGAAATTTGTTAACATCGAATATTGATTTAAGCCTATGGAAGTCGTTTCTGAAGGCATTTGTATGGAGTGTTGCCTTGTACGGGATTGAGACATGGACGATAAACAGTGCGGACAGGAAAAGGATTGTGGCTTTTGAAATATGGTGCTTTAGAAGAATGCTGAAGATTAGGTGGGTGGATCGCGTAAGTAATGAGGAGGTACTGAACAGAATTGGGGAGAAAAGAAATTTCTGTCATACCTTGACTAAAAGAAGGGATAGATTGCTATGACACATTCTTAGACATCAAGGAATTGTGAATTTAGCGTTGGAGGGAAGTGTGTGGGGTAAAAATCGCAGAGGAAGACCGAGAGATGGATACAGTAAGCAGAGTCAGACAGATGTTGCCGTTCTTATGTGGAGATGATGAGGCTTGCTCAGGATAGGGTATTGTGGAGAGCTGCATCAAACCAGTCTCCGGACTGAAGACCACAACAACAACAGATGAAAATAAACTCGTAGTTAACCAAGGCAGTCGGAGGTTGGAACTGCATGTAATAAATGATAATGGCGTGAAAAGAAATTTCCTTAATTTTATGAATAGGTATACAGCTGACATAATTTTTGAAAATCATTTAAGAATATCGCTCGCAAAACTTTTATTCAGAACAAAAGTCATTCAGCAACTCACACGTAAGCAAAAGAGTACAAAGGAGGTTGTTTGGGGACTGAGTGATGTGGATTAAAGTAGCTGATTGAATATCACAACACTTTTAGAGAGTAACAATTAGGTGTGTTCTGATGAACACAAGACACCCTGAACGAGACATCGCCAGGGTGCCTCCAGCTTCTAAGGCTGTGTCCTACGTGAGTGAAAAATGCGAGCGATAGCGAGTAACAGCTACGCGACATACCAGCCACGAGCAGTGACATTCGGCGACATGGCCATCTGTTCAAAAATGTTCAAATGTTTCATAAGCTTATGGAACAACTGCGAGGTCATCAGTCCCTATATTTTCAAACTACTTATGCACCACCTTATACTAAAGATAGTACTAACATCCATGCCCGAGGGGGGATCCGAACCCCCGACAAGTATCGGCCTCGCGCATCTGAGCATAGCGCCTCAATGAGCTTGGTCACTCCGCCGCGGCCTGGCCGTCTGTGCTACAAGATTGCCTCGAGAACCGATCAGCTGTTTCTAAATTTTCACACCCGTAGACCGTACAATAATGACAGATCCAGATTAATGCATTAAAGTTTCATTTATCATAGGAAATAAGGCATAAAAAGAGTGCTGTGCAATAAAATTGGCATAGCGATGAATGTTCTTGGGGTATTTCATTCATAACTGCAGGCACGAAAATATACTATGAAGATCACTAGCCATATTCTTCGAAAATACAACAACGAGTACAGACACTTTCGACTATGTCGTCAACGAGTTTTCTTTGTGACAACAAACCATCAACAGTTGAATAATTTCAAATGTTTGTATAGCTTAAGGGACGTAACTACGGGGTCATCAGTCCCTAAACTTACAAACTACTTATGAACTAGCTAATACTAAGGACGGAACAAATATCCATGCCCGAAAGGGGGTGGCCGTGCACACCGTGACTGGCCCGCCGCAGGACACTCGACCACCGCGGCTGGCTCTAAAATTTCTCACCCGTAGACCGTAAAATAATGACAGATCCAGATTAATGCAATTAAGTTTTATTTGTTATCTGCAGGGCCCACAGTGTTCGTTATGTCGTACATAGACATTTTAATAATAATAATTATGTAATTTCAACACTGTATATTTAATTCCTATTATTTACACGATAAGCTTATTTCGACTTAATAGTCATCTTCAGGTGTTATGCCTGCAATACATACGTTTTTATAAAATTTACTACTATGCTGCCTACTTTTTTATATAGATGTAAAAGAAATGCTACATACCACATTCTGTTATGTTGTTCATTTCAATATTATTGTGACGTGATATATTCTTCTTCTTTTATATATTTATATATATATATATATCACGTAACTAATAATATTGTGCTGTCATGCAAGATACGAGATGAATATTCTTGAAGAAATGGAAGTATGCCTACATGCAATTAAAAACACAAATAATTTGCTAAACGATCAAACGGATTTCAAGCACAAAAATTATTTCGATAATTTTTTTCATATTTTACTGCATGACAACGGATAAATAATCCCACTGCCAATTATAGATAATAGTGCAACAAAATTATCAAAGATAAAATATCCCAACATATTTCGTTAAATTTTAAATAAAAGCTTTGCCTCATAGATATATATTCTCTGTGCAAATAATGTAAGCATATTACATCTCTGTAGAGCTGTCAAGTAACTGCCAAAATCTGTAACTTACAGATCTTGCATGACAGCACAATATTATTAGTTACGTGATATGTATATAAATATATAAAAGAAGAAGAATATATCACGTCACAATAATATTGAAATGAACAACATAACAGAATGTGGTATGTAGCATTTCTTTTACATCTATATAAAAAAGTAGGCAGCATAGTAGTAAATTTTATAAAAACGTATGTATTGCAGGCATAACACCTGAAGATGACTATTAAGTCGAAATAAGCTTATCGTGTAAATAATAGGAATTAAATATACAGTGTTGAAATTACATAATTATTATTATTAAGTTTTATTTATTATAGGAAATAGGCGTAAAAAGCATGCTGTGCATTAAATTTGCATAGCGATGAATGTTCGTGAAATATTTCATTCATAACTGCATACACGAAAATAGACTATGAAGAGCAGTAGCCATATTCTTCGAAATTACGACTAATACAGATACTTTTGAGTATTAAATGCCGGACACGGTGCCCGAGGGGACTGAGGCGCTCCAGTCACGGTCTGCACGGCCACTACGATCGGGGGTACGAATCCCCCCTCGGGCATGGATATATGTGCTGTCCTTAGTATTAGTTAGATCATAAATAGTTTGCAAGTTTAGGGACAGATGACTCCGTAGTTAAGTCCCATAAACTATACAAACATTTCAACATTTGACTATTAAATGATTGAACCGCCTTTTGACTGTAAGGTGTATTATTTATGATCACAATCCGGATTTCGGCTTTTAAGCCATTATAAAGTGCACAAATAGTCAATTTACTCGGTATTACTATTTGTGCATTTGATATTGACCTAAAAGCCTAAATCCAGATAGTGATCAGAAATAATATAACTTTACAGTCAAATGTCGGTCCAATCATTTAATCATTACTGTATAACTGTGGCTCAACATAACAAAATATTTGACTTTTGATAATGTCGTTAATGAGTTTTCTTTTGTGACTACAAATCATCAACAGCTTAATAAGTACGATATGAGTCGTGTTGGAAGATGATAATAAATCATTTAATTCTGCTCGTGTATGCCAGCAGTCGCGGTAGCATAAAGGTACTAAGGGCTACTAAGGGCTACTAAGCTGCAAGTATTTCGGTTGCTGATTCGATTCCCGTCCCATATAATATTTTAATTCCTGTAACTTCAACCTTTCACCTGTTATTTATGCAAAGTTTCATATATCCTCTTCACAAAGCACCACAAACTACTTTTACGTTTTTAGCAATATAGTTCATGTTTAATTGCTATCACATGTATCCCACTGTACCAAACAAATTACATACTTAGTGAAACATTATGTCAAGATATTTTATTCAGAAACGTAGTTGTACACGCTTCTATTTAACATCCTAGTGTTTTTTCTCTTAGGAAAAGGTTTGTTGTTTCTTGTCAAAGATTTGCAAACGCATAAACCGATTCAAATGCGAATAATTGTTCGAAACACGTTCATCGTGGTGTAAACGAAACTATCATTCAGAATAAAAATACAGAAGATTGACATACTATAAACAATTTAAAAATTTATATTCAGTCGTCTATAAAGTACAAAAGAAAATTTACCAGCTAGTTCTTTTAGAACATTTCTTATCCAAATCAAAAATCCTCACTGTACAAGTTGCTTCAGAAACAGTAGCAGTTGCAGTTTCATAAACTTCATGGATTATTAACTCGCAGAATTCTTGAACATCCTTTATAGCCTCTAGAAGCAGACCGTACTCAATGAACCTCGACATTTTGTAGCATGTGCGACAGCGACAAGATTAAAACAGGTCGGAATCTCATCGTCGCTCGTTGTCGCGTCTGACATGGAGCACAGCAAATGTCGCTCACGTAGGACAGACCCGTAAACATACATGCAGCTGAGATTTGTCTGTGGAAGCTGTTGCGCGCTGTCGCTCTATTTTGTCGCTCACATGGTGCAGCCGGATTGTGGAATCTTCGGGAAACAATGCAGTTCTCAGTTCTCCACGTCGGTATTTCATCGCAGTAGTGCTGGCGAAAGCGCCTGTACGGATGCCTCAGTGATAACGTAGGAATGGATTGCTAGCGGTCAGCCCATTCAACTGCAAACGAAGTAGAATTTTAGGAATTTTACGTGCGATCACTGCTTATTTTCACCTGCATCCGTCAGGGTATTTTATCTAGCATGGAAAGCAGTGTAATATATGTTTTACCATTCTTTCTCTGTGAATTTTGAAAGTTATGTCTATTGAAACACCTTAACTTTCAACAACTTATAACGGATAAACCACGATGCAATCACCAACAAATCTATTATGAATTGCAGTGCCTGTTCCCCGAACATGTTGGAGATAACAGCCGCGATTTTTTTTTATGTATCTTGTCCATGTCTGATAGTAGAGTGCGAATGCGCACGAGGACTGACAGTACAGGGCCTGTATCGACACATGCAGTACGATTGTCGTAGAACGATGACATAGGTGTCAAGTGAATGGATGTGTTAAGCCCGTGTGTATGGGGTGGCGTAACTGCCTATTCAGCAGGAAGTCCCGGTTTCAAATTCTGGCCCCGATAAAAATATTGATATGATGTTTCATTGCAACAGCTATAGGAAGCCGAGTCTCACAAACCTCAGTTTAAAAAAAAAAAAAAAAGAAAAAAAAAAACAAATTTATTACGTGTATTTCACGCCATGTGTATTTCAATGCCCAGACGTATCAAGGCCGTTATTACGGCCAAAGGTGGTTGTTCGAGGTACTGATTTCTCAGGATCTATGCACCCTAATTGCGTGAAAATGTAATCAAATGTTAGTTCTAGTATAATATATTTGTCCAATGAATACTCGTAATTATCTTTGGAACAAAGAAGCTGAATTAAAGTTTGTGTTGTGGAGGGAAATCGTACATAGACTATTCCGAGGCGCCTTAATCGTTAGTGGTGTGGTAGTCTAACGGTTAAGACGTCTGCCTAGTAAGCATGGAGGTCCGGGTTCGATTCCCGGCCGCACCACAAATTTTAATTCAATGCTTCAGCTCTATCAATAATGTCTTTGACATATTTGAGACGAAAATCCGTCTCAGGGATTCTTTCATTGTATTTACTCGTTTATTATCTGCATGTCATCTTGGTGTGGAAATTTTAATGGCCAGTCGTGTAGATGCTGATGCAAGACACGAAACCGGTAGTGCCCGGATAAAAATTGGTACTGGTGACGTCTGTAATTGGAATTTACTTTGTGGACTATTCATTTGCAAGCTTCTTTTTTTGCCCAATACCCATATGTCTGTGATTAAGCTTGTTCTTTGAATGCTTGCCCTGTGGATTCTGAATTTTACGTCCAAAACTTTAATCAGTAGTACTGCAAAGAAGCTTAATAGATCGCAGTACTGGAGATCGTTAATCAGGCACAGGATTTTATTATGACGCATTTTGGTTTTTCTCCCTCCTCCATGGGCCTCTGGAGAGCGTGCTAGGTTGCCACGCAGGGTGCCCTTGTTCGATTACCGATCGGGTTGGAGATTTACTCCACTTGAGGACTGGGTGTTGTGTCGTCCTCATTGTCATCGACGCGCAATTCGCACCTGAAGAGTTGCTCTAGGGAGGCCGAACGCGAACCCAGCTGGGTCTAACGGCCAACAATGCCACAAGAAATCATCATAACCAGATATTCATCCGTTCGTGAGCATCAGCCACACGTAGGTAGAAAAATATCTTGAATCAGATGTTCGTTGTGTAGACTTCTGATAATATCAGTACAACGAACATCTGCAATTGTCATATGTCCACGTGTATCTATCGCTTACGAACATATGAATATCTGATGATGGAGACGAAACCAACACCGAAATGAAATTAACGCTTTGCAGGGGAGTGTGCGCTGATATGAAACTTCCTGTCAGATTATAATTGTGAGCCGAAACCGAAAATATAACCTGGGACCTTAGACTTTCGCTGGCAAGCGCTCTACCGTTGGAGGTATCCGGTCACGTATCACGATCCGTCCTCACTAGGAGGCGAGGTACTGGCAGAAGTAAATTCGTAACGAGGGTTCGTGAAGCGTGCCAGGGTAGCTAACAGGAGAGCTCTTGCCAGCGAATGGCTAAGGTACCAAGTTCGAATCCCGGTTCCGGCACACAATTTTAATCTGCCAGTAATTTTCAATCCCAGAACCGTCATAATAAAGTCATTTTGTACCTGACATATTGTAGCGCCAGTCTCATCCTATGTTTGCTTGTGGGACGCAAGAAACGAGATAATGACTTAAATCAATCTGCCTGACTTCCGCTTCCCAATTAACAGGTGTCTTACCTATTAATCTTCTGTTACTGTGAGCGTTGCCAGCATCGGACTTCCTCTTTTCTACCAGGGGTTTCTATTATTTTGTAAATGAATAAAAATGATAGCAAGAAGGGAAGGCTACAGACAAGAAGTCGGACATTTCATTGAAATAATCTTTGTATTCTGAAAGTAGAATATAGAATTACGAGGTAGCCTGTTACATCATGTTAAATGCTTACTGATTCTTGCCACAGGACAAGACATACAATAGAGAGCAAATATCGAAAATAAAGCACATTCAAATAGTTCGACCAGCCATTAACGAGAAAGATAGATAGCGTATTAAATTTCATGAAAGTTTACGTTGGTCATAAGAGTAATAAGACCCCGAAACAGGGGCACCTCAATTACTATAGGAAAAGCATCTTAGTAATTATCGCGCCTATCGCCCGATATGCAGACCGTTGCATATTTATTAAACACGCGACCGAATGCAATTGCTTCACTTTAATCGCGAATACCTGCTCGGTGGAACTGTGAAGTTCCTGTCTGTCAACGAAATATCACCAATACCGAGCATGGCGACTTCTGCACAACAGGCGATCGCGGACCTGTCTTCCTAAGAACTGCAAGCATCTCAAGCAACTGCCGAACTGAGAGCGACCACGTCGCTCATACCAGTTTTGTTAACGCGAGTTTCGCACCGCTGAGTCTTCTGCCGGAGAAACTAGTGTCGTATTACCAACCTGACCAGAGCACAGTTAAGAGTTCGTTCTGGCCCGCAAGGGCCGGGTTCACGCCTCCTAGAGTGGCGGTCTGTTTTGGTGGCAAAACCTCAAAGACGGCGGGAACAGAAGTGTCCATCCGCGAAGACGTTGGCTCTCCGGGTTCGAACTCAATGGTTCCAGTAGCCTTTGTGGTTGATGGCCATCTTGCCGATTTAACATATTAATTAATGCAGGACACGGAAAATTATTTCGCCCCCATGACACGATGGTCCTCTGGTTAGGCAAGCAAACGGTAATTTCAGATTGTCGGGAAAAGTTTGTTTTATATGATTTAATTGGCGATTAATTTTACCTACTTCTTGAATATTTGTCGGACCTACCCTTTTAATACTTCAAACGAATCGTCACTTTTCACTTTCATCCGTCGCCAGAAATTTTAGAATTATTTTATTTATGCTCACTCTCTTTGTCCTAAAGGCTGGGCATATGATTGTGACACCTTTGTGCAGGTCTGGGAAAAGTCTTGGCTCTACAACATGACTTTGAACACTGCGATCTATTCACTTCTTTGTAGTCCCACTGAAATTTATTAGTGGTCGCCTGCCTCAAAAGTGAGTCGCAGTAATTTTGTAAGATGGCCAAAGAATGTATTTTTGGTATTGAACGTAATGGAATGATGACCATTCTCAAGTGATAAAACTTGTTGGGTACCACCACCATATGAGGAGCATTAGGAGATAGCGCATACAGTTATGACATACGTATTTTAATGTACTTCTGCGCCTGTTTTTCTGCCCCTGTCTTCCTAGAACGTATGTATGGAAGTGTGTTTGGGGATGTGGGATGGTGAATGGAAGCGCGCTGAGAATCGATCCGAACGGAGAAGGAGTAAGAAAGTCCGCAGGGAGCAGGTCGCTTACGGATGGGCCGACAGCGGTGGACGGCTGGCGGTGGCGTGCGAGAGCCACCACACTGACCCATTGTGCTCCGAGTGCGCGACGAGAGCCGCGTCTGTACCGCAGGGGCCCTCCGGTATGGCAGCTGTAGTACCAAGCTGACACCTTCTGGCAGGCCCTCAACTTGGGCGATACGCAGGGGCGTACCTGCATGACTGTTCACGGCAGGTGTACTTCAGGGTGATCTGCAGCTGGAGTGTACTATAGTAGCGGTTTTCCATCATCGTTAAGCGTTTTGAGATGCACGTTTTCTATCCTTTACTGACTTGTAAGTTAGTGATAGCTGAAAATGTGTACACTCAGTTTGAGTTATTACTCAAAGCACTTTAGAGAAATGATTGAAATATTTATCATATTTTGTTGTAAAAAAAAAGCACTTTAGAGAAATGATTGAAATATTTATCATATTTTGTTGTAAAAAAAAAAAAAAGAAAAAAAAAAAAAAACAAAAAACAAAACAAAAAAAAAAAAACACACGAAGTGATGGCTGCTACCGACAAGGGTTCGCAAATCGATTCCGTATTTCTTGATTTCCAGAAGGCTTTTGACACCGTCCCTCACAAACGGCTTTTAATCAAATTGCTTGGTTACGGTGTATCGCCGCAAATTTGCGACTGGATAGGGGATTTCCTCTCGGAGAGGAAACAGCTTGCAGTGATCCATGGTAAGGCATCGACTAAAACAGAAGTGATATCTGGTGTTCCACAGGTTAGTGTTATTGGTCCTCTGCTGTTATTTATATACATAAACGAGGGGAAAATCTAAGTAGCTCTCTTACGGTTGTTTGCAGATGACGCCGTCATATACCGTGTAGTAAAATCATCTGAAGATCAAAACCAACTGCAGAACGACCTGAATATCAGTATGGTGTAAAAATTGGCAATTAACTCTAACTAATGAGAAGTGTTGAGTACGAAAACAAATCCGTTAATCTTTGTGTACAAGATAAATCAATCAATAGTGAATGCCGTAAACTCCACAAAATACCTAGGAATTACTATTACTTCAGCCTTAAATTGGAAAGAACACGTAGATAATGTCGTGGGAAAGGCGAACCAGAGTCTGCGTTTTTTTGGCAGAACCATCAAAAGATGCAACAGAACAACCAAAGCGGCAGCATACACTACGCTTTCAGTCCTCTTTTGGAATATTGTTGCCTAGTGTGGGATCCTTATCAGGTGGGTTTGACGGAGGACATCGAAAGAGTACAAAGAAGAGCAGCTCGTTTCGTGTTTCGTATTGTCACGATACAGGGGAGGCAGCGATACGGAAATGATACAAGACCTGGGATGGGAATCATTACAACAAGGGCGCTTATCGCTGTGGCGTGGGCTACTAACGAAACTCAAATCGCCAACATTCACCTCCGAATGCGAAAGTATATTGTTGACTCCCACTTACATAAGCAGAAATGATCATCAGAATAAAATGGAATGGGAGATAAATAGTACCACGGAGGTTCGATGATCCCTCTGCCATGCACTTAAATATTTGAAGAGTATTCCATGTAGATGTAGACAAATGTATGACTAAAAAACGGACCAGTGGTGTCCCGTTTTCACTGCTATTAATGACTGCACAGTTAGTCTAAAAACATGCAAACAAGTTAGCATTTTAGCTTCCGATTTCCTCCTTTTATCTTTGAAACGTAATTTTGTAGATGTGTTACACAGCACGGCTGCGGTCTTGCAAACGGTTATTTCTAAGCGATACATATCAAAAATTTGATATCAAATAAGCGAATGTCGTAATCAGTTATTGTTTCAAATTTGCGGGAAATTCTGATGGATGTTTAGTGCCTCAAGTGCAGTGGACTGTTATCTATGTCTAATGGAAGTAGCGCAGAAAGAATTACTTCGTCACTGGCATGTCCTGATCTTACACACAGCCTTTAGAGTACAGAGAAATGTACAGACATTTGCCGTGATTTCAAAATATTTCTGGACCGAGAGTAAAAGAACTGCATTGATTGACTAGCGAGCGTTTTGAGAAATTTATTAATTGGCGTCTACATTTCAACTTCCCATTGCAATTACTTTCTGTAGGTTGTAAGAAACGAACAGCCTTCAGAAAAAATACCTGGTTCGAATATTCCAGATTTCTTATAGCACAGAAAATCCTACTAATATTATGTGGGGTAAGCTATATATTTCTCAAGAACCTAATTGTGAATGTATTACGCAAGTACTTAATGTGAATTTTATTCTGTGTACGCGTTTCGAGTTATTTTGTATTTAATGTTCATTTTGTATGTCAGTGTCAGTATTGGAAATTAAATTATATTTATATAGTTGTAGTAGACACGCTGGCATAGTCAGGGACTTTGACATTATGAGAATAACACTATCATTGTATGAGAGCTATAGACGGAACGCTTTGGTCGAGTAGTCGTTGAGTAGTAGCGGAGCAGAATGGTAGCGTGGCAGTCTGCAGCTATAGTAGTCGTTGGACTCCAGTACCTTGGCACAGGCAAAACGAATTTATTAATCAGGAGTAATTAAATGGTTATGGACACAGCACAATCAATCAAGAAGAGGCACGAAGAAGAAGAGTGCTGTGAACCCAAAGTTTGCTGCAATTATTCAACCTCCAAGAAGAGCATTTTACGCTAATTTTTGAGTACCAATAATGATCGACTACGACTCACGACGCATCGCTAAAGTATGATCCAGCCAATTAGCCTATTAAGAGCATGTACCAACATATTAGAACTCTTCTTCTCAATAGCGAACAAAAATTATGGAAAACAGTGTTAACGAATTGTCACCTGAAACTTGTACCAGAAAGGTTCCTATTCTCATCATCATTATTCAGAGTCCAAATCATAGAATATTAAAAGTGGTAATGAGAAGTATATATTATGCTGAATCGAAATGTAAAATTTCAATTATAAAAGTGTCAGTGTAGTATTGAACTGCCTAGTATTGATCGTAAAGTTACCTTGATAACTTCCGTTATCACTTTAACATCAAGGGTAGGATAATTCATTCATTGTGTAGAAACAAAATAAGTGACAGTTCAAAATGTTCAAATGTTTGTAAATCCATCGGACTCAACAGCTGGGTTATTAATCCGTAGCTGACAAACAACTTAAACTAAATTAAACGAACCTAAGGACAACATCACCCATTTCAGGGCGGGACTCGAACCCCGACGACGAACGACCGCGAGCACCGCAGCACGGCGCTCCAGTGCGCACGGCTATGCCTCAGTGGCAGTGGTAGTTAATATATTACAGCTGGCACTTTTTTTTCTGTTGGTAATTGCAAGTATCGCAGTGTCGAAAGCAATAAATATTCTCAGTTAACAGTGTTCATTAATCAGTTGAGTCACTAGTTCATTTTATTTTCAAGAGTTTTTTGTACTTACTCAATTACTAATTTTCCAGTTACGTTGACAACAACTGAGAGTGTAATTTCGATTAAGTAATTATCAGACCATAATAACTAAACTGCCAGATTAATGAGTAAGATTTGCTTACTGAGTTTTATTGTGTGTAAAGAGCAATAGGCATTAAGGGTGATACGCACTCTTAATAGTAAGGCCAAAATAGATTTACTGCTGATTGCTGCTTATTAACATGCAAGAGTTGCTGGATTACTGCGCAGTTTCACAGGTGATTTAATTGTCAGAAAACGTTTATGTGGTGTCATTTGGTTTTGATGTTTGGGCAAATTAGCGTAGTATGATTTCTGTGCCAGTTTGCCTAAGTTAACCCTTCATTGATTAACTTAAATAATTAAATTATTTTCCAAAATTTTCTTCAGTCATTCAGTGAGCGTGGTGAACGTAAACCATTTTCTCTTTCTAAATTCAGTCAGTTTCACCTGTTTCTTCTACATTTTGCCAACTTTAACAATTTATAATATTATTCCAAAATTTTCACAACAAAATTTCCGATGGTTGTCGTGCCCAAAACCGCTAAGCAACGATCAAGCTGTAAGCTCCACTAAATTCATCGGGATTACGTTTTGGGTGATTGCCTATCCAACTGATTAGCGATTTACTCAAACGGCATACTTAATTCTTAATTGACCGGTAAGTGTACGGGTGATATGTTATAGGTTCACTCCAGATTTAAGAATGTTTTTTTTTTTTTTTTTTTTTTTTTTTTTTTTTTTTTTTTTTTTTTTTTTTTTTTTTCATTTACAGTAGTCAGGCAAGAAAAACCAAAGGTAATTATAATTTGGTCGGACAAATTTGGTATCTTCTGTCAGTGAGGATAAAAACATGTACCTGACTGATACCAATCGCAGCCTCCTTGGTAGTAGCTTTCTCGCCTGTATCTGCCTCGGTTATTGGTCGTCTGTCAATAGCAGGTGGAGCAGAATATTTTTATTTTATAGCCTGGATATCCTATTTTTGTAATAACATGAAGCCGATAAATTTTTACTACATTAGAGATCGCAATAGGTTCTTTTCATGTGTAGCTGTTTAATCTTTCAATCGGATTCAGAGGAAGACAGAAAATAGAAATTCTCAGTAACTGTACATATAATCTGCTTGAAATGATATTTTACATATTTGTTTCTCTCTCCTTTTTTTTTTTTTTTTTTTTTTTTTTTTTTTTTTTTTTTTTTTTTTTTTTTTTTTTTGTCGTGTTTCATCATCATTGCCTCTAACGACCTATCTAGCTGCCGAACTACCAGGGCAGAGGCAAGCTACATAAAGTTGTAACCTAAATATACATGTAACTAAGATATCATGTGATTTATTTTATTATAGTCATTTGTATCAGTGACTTATGTCCTAAAGAAATGGATGAAAAATTACCTTTGTATGATTCAGTAGGCAATAATATTTATTTGAAAGACGTAGAAGTGTCCGCAGTTTTAGACTGTGGAAGCATAGCGCTCATTACCTGCTAGAATTACGCAAAAGGCGAACTCTTATGTTTTCAGTGACCAGTACGATACCTTTAACGCAGAGTATACTCTGCGCTATCATAGTGTGTATGTCATTATAGAGTGATCTTCCCAAACCGTTTATGTGCTTCGTAAGAAGGCGATGAACATCGTCATTGCTAATTTAATAGACAGCATATTGCTCATGATTGTTCTATGGCTTATCAGACTATGAACTTAGAATAAACCTGTTAAGTAGAGGACATTGATGCTAGGTTCATGGAAGTACGTGGAAGGAAGGCCCACTTCTGAACACATCGTTGGTAATTCCATACATAACATGTTATCCGTTAAGAATATAAGTAAATATACACCATTATATATATGCTCATTCCATACCGTTACAGTTGATTATAGCAGACAATGTAAAAAATAAAATAATTAAATGGATCTTACAGAGGCAATAAAAGATGAACATACTCTGAAGGAATCCACGTTAATATACATTCCAACGAAGCCCTAGACATGAGACGAATTAATTAGAACAAGTAAAGTAGCGCAGAATAAACAAGAACAATGGTATTACATGCAGCATGCTTTGATCACAGGACACATGGAGGTGCTCTTAAACAATCAAGTAGTCAGGAGCCTTCAGTAACTTGCCATAAGGTATAATACAAATATTATGGCTTACATCAAATCACATTTGCAAAACAGGCTCCATTCCTATTAGGAATAAATGGTTAACAGACATATGCTTATCAGGAATCTGTGTTCAACGTCTTGCAACAGGATCACATAACGTTAACATTCTTCTGAGCTATTTGCCGCGTCATGATAATAAAATCTTTCCAACGTTTCGGATCCGTTGCAGGAGCCTTCTTCAGGGAATACTGACTTGTTTCCTCCTTTTGCTGGTCTTATAAAGCGTGTGCTGTCCTAACAGTATTTTTGATTCGTGTTTGAATTGGTGTTCCGATAGGTGGAAATAGGAAAGGAAGATGCGCTTTATTGATGTTTGCATCGGTGATTCCTATTGGTGGAAAACAGGATGTTGTACAAATGCGCGCTCTTAGCCATCAACGGCGACAACCGAACGGTCGGCTAAGTTCTTCTGGGTAGTGACGAAGTTTCCACGCTGTCAGGAAACACCCATCTGCGGCCTGAGGGTCCGTTGTACCGCTCTCCGCGAAGCGTCGCCTTGTTTTCAACACCGGAAACCAAGACGGAGAGAGTTTACACCCGTCTTCTCTGTTCATGTTTTAGGGTCGTTTACTGATCTCGATTGTTTCACGAATTTTTCTCTTCATTTGAATTAGCTGTTTAGAGAGCACTTGTACGTACTTGAAGTTTATATTATGGTTGCACACTTCCTCGTTTTCTGCAACCGCTGACTTGCTGTACCTTTCTTGCTCTGCCATTCGTACATGGTTATGCCTTCCTGTTTCTTCTATGTATACTGTTCCACATCCGCAGTTTATTTTATGCACACCAGCAGTATTCACCTTTTCTGTGGGATCCTTAGTTGATGTGAGGATATATTTTATTCTATTATTGCTGAAAAAACAGATTTGATGCGAGCCCGTCGTAATATTTTTCCAATGCGCCCAGTAGTTCCCTTAATGTATGGCAAGCATGCTACCGGTAATTCTTCGACTTCTGTGTCGTTTTCCTTAGTTCGCCGTAGTTTTATGCCTTTCTGGGCGCTTCTGTCGCTATATCCATTGGCGCGGAATGTCGATCGCAACTTGTTGAGTTCTTCGTCCAAACTATTGTCATCACTGATCCGTTGTGCCCTGGTGACTAGTGTGCGTAGAACTGAGTTCTTTTCCGCCGGATGGTGATGAGACTGCGCGTGCTAATACCGGTTGGTGTGGTTGGATGCCAGTGCACGTTATGGCCTAGTGTGCCTGTTGCTGTTTTGTACACTAGTACATCCAGAAAAGGGATGGAACCATCTTTTTTCTATTACCACGGTGAATTTTATTTTTTCATGCTGGTTCTTGTCATGCTCAACGAATTCAGCTAACTTTTCCTTTCCGTGTGGCCATATAATGAAGGTGTCGTCGACATACATAAGCCAGTACCTTGGGCGTAAAGGTTCTGAGTTCAAATCTGTCTCCTCCAAAGCCTCCATGAAGATGTCTGCAGCTACAGGTGACAAGGGAGACCCCTTGGGTACTCCGTCCGTCTGCTCATAGTATTTGTCTTGCCACCTGAAATAGGTAGACGGCAGGCAGTATTTCACTAATTCACAGATGTCTGGTGATATGAGATCCTGTAACAGGGCCACCGTGTCCTCCACAGAAACGTTTGTGAAGAGAGATTCCACGTCGAAGCTCACCATCAAATCGGTGCGATAGATGTTCATGTTCTTAATAAGTTCAATAAAATGTACAGAGTTCTTGACGTAAGAGCTTGTATTGCCAACATGCTTGCTTAGTTTCTTGGCTAGATGCTTTGCTGTGAAGTACGTAGGTGAATTAATGCTGCAGACTATATGTCGTAATGGACAGGAGTTCTTATGAATCTTAGGTACCCCACAAATCCTGGGTGCTACTGGTACTTTTGGGATCAGTGTCCTGGCTATGTCAACCCAGTAGATGGGTTGATTTAAAAGATCTTTCATCTTAGTGTCATACTGTGCCATGTCCAATACGACTGTGGCATCTCCTTTGTCTGCCTGAAAGACGTCAATGTCTTTGTTTTTCTTTATTCCCATCACAGCTCTGTGTTCTTCAAGTGAAATGTTCTTTTTAGGGAGCTTGGCTCGTTCGTACATACGTTCGTACAGAATCACGTAAATTTAACAGACTTATTTCCTATCGTTGCTGTTCATTAAGCCATGTGTTTTACAGCAAAATCATGTAGATGTCAGACGTATGTCCTATTGTATTTGCCTAAATTAGCAACAAGCATGTAATTTTCACCAGGGGGTGAAGTAAACAGGAACAGCTCACGAAAATAGCAACAGATTTAAATAATTTAACGTCACACAGATATGCGCCACCACTACAAGCCAACATAAATTACCATAACGTCAAGACCAGTCAATAACGATAATAAGCTGCAAGAAAGTCATTTATAGCTCGGGTACAGCAGAAACATCAAGTAAGGCAGTGAAGGGTCTTAACAGTTAGAACTTAAACAACGTCAAGGTAGACAATTATTATTTGCTACCACGTTAAGGTAGACAGCTCTCAGCACTTGCTTGGCCATCGGTCAGAACAAAAATTCGTCGTTAATATGGACGACTATAGTGCGTCAGTTTGGGTACGCAGGTCTCGATACTAGATTAGATTCCAGGAGCGAGTAGACGTCCAGTAACACTGGAAAATCCGGTAGGAGAGAAAAGATGAACCTCTCTGACCCCTCGCTAGCTCGTCCGGACATCTCAGAAGTGGCTGCGAAATACAGAGATTTACGGCACTCCACGCTCGTCACACACCAACAGCCGGCCGTTCCAGACGCCACGCCTCTGCCTCCAAAAAACACAACAACCACGCGTCGCCGTGCTCCCGTCTTCTGCACAACGACTCGCCAGAGACCCTATGTCACTGGTGAAGATCGGTAGCTCGCAGTATCCACTGGCGCCAGTAAAGACAAGCACTCGCAACAGTCGCAACGGTTAAAGATTCTCTGCACTTATAACACGTCCAAATGTATGTATTTTAAGAAGAGCTTCTGTATGTCAAAAGGTGCATGGCGGAGGTACATTTCAAAAGACCGGTACTGCTTGATCAATGACTATGGATGCTGGCACACGTATGTTTTCATGGAGAAGGTTATTTTACTCCAAAAGACGTTGTATCGTGCACGGCGGAAAGTACCTTGAATTAATCATTGACACAGTTTCATTTATCACCATGAGTGCCGACAGATATACCGGGTGATCAAAAAGTAATTATAAATTTGAAAACTTAATAAATCACCGAATAATATAGATAGAGAGGTAAAAATTGACACACATGCTTGACATGGGGTTTGACTCGGAAAAAAAAAAAAAATACAAACAGCCGGCCGCGGTGGCCGAGGAGACTGAGGCGCTTCAGTCACGGTCTGCACGGCCACTACGGTCGGGGGTTCGAATCCCCCCTCGGGCATGGATATTTGTGCCGTCTTTAGTATAAGGCAGTTCATAAGTAGTTCGTAAGTTTAGGGACTGATAACCCCGTAGTTAAGTCCCATAAGCTTAACAAACATTTGAACATTTGAATAAAAACAGTTCAAAAAATGTCCGTCAGATGGCACTTCATCTGATCAGAAAGGCCAAAATTAGAATAAGAAATTAAGACAAAGCAAAGATGATATTCTTTACAGGAAATGCTGAATATGTTCACCATCATTCCTCAACAATAGCTGTAGTCGAGGAATAATGTAGTAAAAATGCCCGGGATTATGGTGAGGCTTTGGCGTCGGATGTTGTCTTTCAGCATACATAGTGATGTCGGTCGATCACGATACACTTGCGACTTCAGGTAACCCCAAAGCCAATGAATGCACGGACAGAAGTCTGGGGGCCTGGAAGGCCAAGCATGACGAAAGTGGCGACTGAGCACACGATTATCACCAAATGACGCACACGTCTAACAATATGGGGTGAAGCACCATCCTGCATAAAAGTCGTATGTTCCAGTAGTTGTTTATCAGCCAGGCTGGGGATGATGCGATTCTGTAACATATCGACATACCTCTCACCCGTCACGGTAACAGTCACAAAACCAGAATGATGCAGTTCCACGAAGAAAAAAGGCCCTATAACGGTAGATGTCGTTCTAATAAAACCCCATGTCATTCCAAGCATGTTTGTTAATTTTTACCTCTGTATCTAATTTATTCCGGGATTTATTAGGTTTTCAAATTTATAGTGACGTTTTCATCACCCGGTATGTAATTATTCACAGAGGATATCGAGAGAGACAAAAGAACAGAGAGAAAGGAGGATATAGGCCGAAAGAACTAGAGATAGAGATGACCAGTTGGGGGAAAGAGATGATGGATTGCTGATAGCAGTAGATTAACACAGAGAAGAAAAGCAGCAGGTGAAAAGAGGAGTGGAATGTGGACCAATGGAAGTACGAGATAAATATGTACGGAATGTTATTCCGAATTACATAAACCATTACTTACGCTTACATCAGTATGATATGTAAATAAGTACAGTGATTGATGGAAGAAGGGGGGAGGAGGGGGAGAAAGTAGGATGTTTAAATATTTCTTATATGGTCATATTCTCAGTTAAGTCCACAATATCCTCAAATAAAATGATTTCCAATCCATGGTGTACAATAGCAATCAGTTAGAATAAATAATCCTTCAAACCGTCTTGATTGCAAATTTTTTATTAGTTAATGACACGTTTCGCCCTTTAGCAGGGCATCTTCAGATTATCTGCGTGACAGAATTTACACAAAATTACAAGGCGGAATTACAAACGGTTATAATGGTACATGGCCTTATTTTGTGTTAAGAAGACAGTATAAATGGTAAACAAAACTTACAATGTGCTCTCCGTGGTGTGACACCGTAAGTTGTTCCTGGAATGTTTTTTTTTTTTTGTTTTCCTTGTGGCCCTACAAATGTTCGGGTAACAACGAATTACAATTGGAACATACTCGGTAAAGGTGTGAGGAACATAAAACCTATTTTTAAGATTATCTTACTCTGATGCTACAAGATAAGCCCATGTTTACAATTGCGCTCACGGGCGGTGGGCGGGTGTGGTGTGCTGCTCCGCCGACTTGTACAGACTAAGGGAATGTGGGTAGGGAGTGACATAGGAAGCCGATGTATAAGACGGGAGGGTGAAATCTAGCTATCTGAATAGAAATTTTACGAAAGGGAGGTTATTAAGCAGGACAGAAGTTTATAATTTATGTTGGTATTTGTAAATGAGAGGAATTTTATTTGAACAGAGACATCATAATATCTAGTAATGTTTGATCTTTGCATGCCAACTGATCGTTTAGGAGGTGTGAGTGTCCAAAGTAAGCGCGCTTCGCTATCCCAAACTCTTCCAGTAAATTTAGCTTACGCCCCTTCTGCGCTGTATGTAAGATTTGCATGTTGTCAATGGTAGGTTGTTGATGATCGAATGCTTTAGTGTGTTCTGAGTTGGCCTTTTTTTGTAAGAAGGTGCTCAGTAAAATGTACTTTAAAGGTCCGGCCTGTCTGTCCTATAAATTCAGCTGGGCATTCGGGACATTGTAGTTTGTAGACTCCTGAGGAAACGTATCTGTCCTTATTGGTTTGTTCGTTGTGTGGGAGAATTTGCTGTATGCTCAAAGGGCTACTAAATACGACTTGTACATTTGTGGCACGAAAGAGTTTAGACAGGTCATAAGAAAAATATCCCATGAAAGGAATGGGGATACGTATAACTTCATCGTCAGGTGTTACCGAGTGAAGCTGTGGTGCATCTTTAGAACGTTTTTTATTGTACATTTTGCGAACCAAGGACGGGTTGTAACCATTCATTTCGGCAATGTATTCCAGATTATTTATTTTTTTTATTGACGGAAGTTTCAGAAAGAGGAATCTCAAACATTCTACTAATCATTGACTTAAATAAGCTCATTTTTTATTGCCATGGATGGCATGAAGATGCATGTATGACTGAGTCACTTGTGGTCGGTTTCCTGTAGATTTGGAATACCACTTTGTTTTCAGCTAACTGTAACTGTAGGTCCAAAAAATTTAAGACACTGGAGGAGTTCATTATTTCATGTGTAAAGATTAGTTTCGGGTGTAAGTTGTTGAATTCATAAACTAGTACTGTTACATCAGCTAGGGTGCCATTGAAAATAATCAGGATGTCATCGACATATCTCTTGTAGAATAGTATTTTTCTGTTTATTGGAGTTTTTTGTTGGAAGTATTGAGATTCAATATGATTGGCAAATATATCGGGAAGGAAACCTACCCATGGCTAAACCGTCGTTTTGTTTATAAAAGGAGTTGTTAAAAGAAAAGTAGTTGTATCTGGTAAGTAGTCGTAATAGTGACACAATTTCAGCGATTTCGTCTGGAAGAAGGTTTTCTTTCATGGAGAGGTTTTGCTGGATGATGACCATGGTTTGTTCAAGAGGTACATTGGTATATAAATTTTTTATGTCCAATGACAAGAGGTAGCAACCATCCGGAAACATTTGGTTATGCAATAAATCCACTAATTGTTTTCTATTGCGCAAAGTAAAACTTTCTCCCGGGAGTAATAGCTTCTTCAACAAACGTAACAGAAATTTCGAGGCAGAGTTTTGTTACGTTTTGTTACGTTTGTTGAAGAAGCTATTACTCCCGGAAGAACTGGTACGTCTATCCCAATAAAAAAACTCAGTAATAATTTCTATAAACACGGTATCCGAAATAAAATAATTTTGCTCACAGCCGGTGAACTTGCTTTATTAGCCTGACGACCAATTTAGCGGATTATTTCCACATCATCATGTGATCCGTCTATTTCACAACACGATTTTGTGTGATTCGTACATTCTTAATCGAGAGTGTTATTCATCAAAATAATTATTACCATTGCATGCAGCAAGACCTGGTTATAGGTGGTGCACGTCTTAAGTACTTCGCCCGAATCACAATAATGCAGATCGTCCCCGCGTTTGCAATAGAGTCCAAATTTGTTTCCTTCCCTCGGTGGTTCTTTATGGCAATCGTAATATTATTCTATAGCGTATTTGAGTACTAGGGTTTCGTTAACGTATCCTTTTTATGATATACGCAGAGATCAGAGGATGCGACTTTTAGTTATCTGAACCAATTTTACGACCGTCAGTTCATTAACAACTTTATTAAAATATGCAGAAGAGTTGGTGAGGTCTCGATAAACACATTAATCGTAATGCACTAATCAGACCTATGAACGCTTGCATCAGCCATGGTTGCGAATTAAAACCCGACTGCTGAAACACGTGAACACCAATTCTACCCGTTGATTCCGATATATGTATCCTACAGCTGATAAGAATTATCAGACGTACACGTATTATGCTATATACCATAACGACTGAATAGAAACTTGGACATACACTCTTACTGAGAGTTCTTCACCACCTTGTAGATTCGAGATCATAAACGAATCGATGTAACCGCCTAAAAATTCACAGCATATTAATTTTGTAATCTATTCGTC
Organism: Locusta migratoria; assembly: GCA_026315105.1. Lineage (NCBI taxonomy): Eukaryota > Metazoa > Arthropoda > Insecta > Orthoptera > Acrididae > Locusta > Locusta migratoria. The sequence continues at coordinate 341,437,463 of CM048746.1, forward strand.
ACTAAACTGTGCGAGTATCAATAGTCCACATCTGACTACTGTTACCGTTAAGTACAGTAATTCTATTATACGAGACATCATTAAAATTTTATCACAAACAGCAGTCATTGTTCCCCCGTTCTGCAATGCAGCATCGTTATTGTGAGCACAGCGCGATGTGTTATATCAGAAGTTCTACCAGAAATGTTATGTAAATGTGTTGTTGTAACAGCAGTGGTCGTATTCTCCGCACAACTCACAGCACTTTGATTAGATGAACTGCTGATTGCTCTTCATCCGCATGAGTGACCAGTGTTTGTTCCTAGTAATATGTCCACAATACTGGCAGTCCTCATCTCCTGTATAGATAATTGAGCCGATATGAAAGTAAATATTTCCATTCCAGATCATGAAAAACATGTCTGTTAAAAACGTAAAAAGATAACATTCATTTCTGCATGTTTGACGAACTTCATCTTATGAACAAAGACTGTATATACTCAAATCCTTTAACATGAACTCACTGTACCAGTCGTTTACAGTGCACTCTGACCCTCGGGACGGCACAAGTTTCAGGCAAGTAACTCACAGATGTTCGCCAGTATGGCGAAATGGCTATCATTCAGTGTGTTTATAGTGTTTCCCCGGAATCAATCATTTCCATAGGATGGTTGCGTACCTCAGATGGATACATAACGACATAACCGAGTATATATGTACAATGAAGGCTAAATCAAATGTACGATTAGATGTTTACAAGGATGGTATTGCAATAATTCCCTGCACATGTGTCATAAATGGGCGAAAGAAGCTCAGAGAGTTCGGCTGCAAAATATCAAGAGGGCATGTGGTAGAATGCCAGAAATTTACAACAAGCCTGAAGTTATGTATGCAAGTGAAACGCTAGTTCTTAATCAAAGAGGTCATTCGCTTAACATCATGATAGAAAAATTCTTTGCCACGAAGAAACAGTCGAAGAGTACAGACGTTAATCCGGAGGGCAACAGGGAGACTATCCAAACGCAGTAGTTGTCACGAAACTAAGGGTAAAATTCTATGGACATGTTCTAAGGGATGCAAAACCAAGAATTACTACCAAAATTGAGAGTTATACGGAAAGTCTTAAGAACATGTCATGGATCTGATAAAAGGATGCCCAAGGAAAAGTTAGCAAAAAAAAAATAAATAAATAAATAAATAAATAAATAAATAAATAAATAAAAAAATAAAAAAAACATGGATCTCCACAGTCAGAAAATGTACGAGTGTAGATGGGTATTTTTCATTTCATCTATTGCAAATGATTGACATGTTATCTTCCTTATAGAACGTACATGATTCAAATTTCACTTCAAATCTTCTATTTTAGTTTTTAGTTTACTATTATCTGCAATATTTTGAAACTACAAAACTTTTAAATTGAGTAGTAACTAAAATATGAAAAATAAATGAAATTGGCAGTTTTGGAATGGCCGAGTGGTCTAATGTGCCTTGCTGTGCGGCGCATGCTTGCTCCCAGATGGAGGTTCAAATCCAACCTCGGGCATGGGTTTGTGTGTTTTGTCGTTAGTTTAAGTAGTTTGTATCCCTAGGTACTGATGACTACAGGTGTTAAGTCCCACAGATTTAGACATGTTTGAGCCGGCCGCATTGGCCGAGGGGACTAAGGCGTGCCAGTCACGGTCTGCACGGCCACTACGGTCGGGAGTTCGAATCCCCTATCCGGCATGGATATTTGTGCCGTCCTTAGTATATGCTAGTTCATATGCAGTTTGTAAGTTTAGGGATTGATGACCCCGTAGTTAAGTCCCATAGACTCTACAAACATTGTTTTTTAACAAATGTTTGAAGATTAATATAAATGAAATTTAAACTGATAATCACAGTAAATAAGATTAATCAAAATATTGATGGAATTAATAATAATCCTAAGAATGTTCTAGTTCAGTTAAGTGATATATTAAATAGATTAGTGGATTAATCAAATGTTGAGAATAAGTTTGTTATCACATTTGGTTAATGTTTTTTTTATTTTTTTATTTTTATTGTTATTTTTTATTTTGTTTGGTTTATAAGAAAAAAATTTTAATTGCTTAAATAAGATTTGTGTTATTGAAAATATAATGAATAGTGAAAATAATATTATTGGTGATACTTGAAGGATTTAGTTTATAATTTATGTCATCAGAAGTAGACATTAATTTACTACTTTTTGGTTTAAGAGACCATTACGTACTTCTAGTCATCTAATGCTTCATTTACAAATGTCTGAGTATTAATAAAAATGAAAATTATTATTATCATTACAGCATTAATTAATAACAACATCTTGCCGGAATCCTGTCACCCTCCGCCAAGCCTATTTATCCATAGCATCTTCCTTGTCGATGCCGCGATGTTTCATTACTCCATTTGTTTGGTATGCCCAATAACGTCGTGGTCTTCCGCGCTTACGTCTGCTGGGTGCTTTCCATTCATAAACTTTCTGTGGCCACCGATGATCTGGCAATCTCATCATATGTCCGTACCATTTCAGTGATTTTCTTTCAGTTCTGTTTATCACTGTATCATTTTTCTTCATTCTAGCTCATGTCATTAGTTTTTCTTTAGATCCTTGATGTTATGGCACTACTATGTAAATAATCCATTTCCACAGCTATTAGTCTTTTTTGAGATCCGCGTCTAACCCTGCGGCAGGCGCGTGGCGGCATACAGTGCCGCCAATTTTGTTTTCTTTCAATAATTACGTCAGCCTGCCGAGCACGTAACAATGGTGCTATATATGCTTCGATCGTTTAGTCACGCGCCAAACTACATTATACTCACCATAACAGTTGTGACTGACCTGTGGAGTGGACGACTGCATCGAGACGGCATGCGTACCGCACGCGCCCGGTGATGTAAGTACATGTAGCCGTAACACTGTCGGATGTTTTGACGATTAGAAGCTACGTTTTACAACTCTGTGGGTGTACGATGTTTTAGTAATTAACATTGCTTTGGTATTAGAATTATTTTATTGTCTCCCAGATCCGCACAAAGGAAAGGACTAACACCAGAAGAAATTGAGCGTCTTCTTCTGCAATCATCTGACGAAGAAGATAAGAAGATTACGCTGATTTCTCTGACAGCGATGAGGAAGCAGAAATAGTTGAAACTGCAGATCATTCTAGCGAATCTGAGCAGTCATGCGTTGACGAGAATGAAGTGGTAGGAATGGCACATGATGACTGCAATTTTTATATTGGTAAGGGCTCATAAACTTTGTGGATAAATAATCCGTTAGCACTACCAGGGAAAACAAACCGTAAGAATATAATCAAAGTCCTACCTGGCCCGAAACTGGATGGTAGAAAAGCTAAAACTGAAATTGAAAGTTTTCTCAAATTATTTGATCCTGAGATAATTGATTATGTTGTTGACAACACAAACAAGTACATAAATAACAAGAGATCATCATCTGTGAATTACTCAATGGCTAGAGATTGCAACACTACTTCTGCATCTGAAATAACGGCTCTTTTAGGAGCACTGTTTCTCATTGCTGTACAAAAAGGAGGACGCACAAATGTATTAGAACTGTTGGCATCAAATGGAACAGGAACTATTATTGGGCAGCATTTAGCTACAAGCGCTTTCTGCTCTTGCTCCGGTCACTCAGGTTTAATGATACTTCTACAGGAAAAGAACGACTAGCAACTGATAAACTTGTTGCCATCTTCAATCTCCACTCAACATTTCTGAACAACTGCAGAAATAACTACAGTCCACGGGAGTTCACAACCATAGTCGACATGCTTGTCCCATTTCGCAGACGTTGTGGTTTTGTTCAGTGCATGCCCAATAAGCCCGCTAAGTATGGATTGAAGTTGTATGCATTGTGCGATAGCAAGACATTTTATACATTTAATTTTGAAGTATACTGCGGCAGACAGAATCCTGGACCATATGTTTCATCGAATCAGCCAATGGATATTGAGCCGATCAGGGGAACTCACAGGAATGTAACTACGGACAACTACTACAGTAGTTACCCTGTAGCCAAGCATCTTTTAGAAAGTGGGCTAACATTCATTGGAACATTGAAAAAGAACAAGAAGGAAATTCCTCCGGAATTTTTGCCGAACAGATCGCGAGAAATTGGAAATTGTCTTTTCGGATTTCAAGATGACTTCTGTCTTGTTTCGTGCCAAACAAAATGGAACAAGGCTGTGTTTTTCCTGTCATCAGTGCATGAAACTACTCAAATAGACAACGCTACAGGCAAGTCATTTGTAAATTTGGACTACAATGCAACGAAAGGTGAGTCGATACTGTGGATTATGTATGTACATCCTATTCTACACAAAGGACCACAAGAAGATTACCCTTAGCATTGTTTTTTCGTTATCAGGATATTGCTGGGATAAATACCCAGGTCTTGTTCTTTGCAAACAATCCAAAGAAAAGATTCAGAAGGAGAACTTATTATTTAACAAACCTGTCCTTGGCACTGATGGACAGCCATTTGAAAGAAAGGGCTTAGCTCTCTACTCTACCAAGAAATATTCAAGAATTTCTGTCACCTCATCGATCAATTCCCGCTAATCACGATGAGACTGCAAGAAGGTGTGGGAGGTGCCATCTTTGTGGTGGTAAAAAAAATAAAACTACTGTCACTTGTAATAGCTGCAAAAGATTCGTTTTCAAGCAACATTGCCTCAATGTTGTCACATGTAATGATTGCAGAACTTGCAGAGATTGATTCTTGATATGTATTTACTGACTGCCTTATTCTTTATTATTGCTACAAAGATTTTATACATATTACACAGTTTTGTAAAACGTGCTTTAACAATGGTAAACAATCGAATCAGATCTGTGGTTATAATTTATTTAGAATTTGTTATTAAAGAAGCGCTTACGAAATATCCTGGAAACTTATGTCAGATATACTGTAACCATTTTAATTTTCCCATGCACCCTCTATATAAATATACAGAACGTCTTAAAATTTGCTTTTATGAATGATGTTATCCACAATAAATAATTAATTCCACCCAAAAATTTTTTTAAAAATAGCTTTTCTATTTATTTAAATGTAGGCGGCACTGAGTGCCGCACGCGCCCGCTGTCGTAACAACCTTAAGCGCGCTGCCGCTGGGTTAATAACATAGCTCTGATCCATAGCATATCACTGATTTAACCATTAACTTACCTACTTTTTCTTGTTGCTGTTGGAAATATTCTTATCCCATCAACAAAAAGAATTCCTACACCCTAACACTTTTCTGCTTTGCTGTATTCTTTATTTTACTTCTGTATGGACCAATGCGTTTTTATTAAGATTTGCCCCAAGATATTTGAATTTCTCTATCTGCTTCATTACTGCTTTGTCATTCATGTGTACTTCAAATTTAGCATCACTATTCACCACCAGATGCTCTGTGTTTGTTAGACTGTTTTTTAGTCCCCATCTGTTGTATTCGTGAAAAAATCGTCGTATCTTGAACTCAACGTCATAATCATATTTTGTTATAATAGCTTGATGGACAGCAAAACTTAATGAAAATATCTGTATGACAGAGATTTCCATTCCTCTGCAGCTGTTCTTCTAATTTCGGAGAGCCACTTACAAATTGCACAAGATATACCGAAATCATGTCACTAACCTTTAGTGACGTTGATAGGTACTGATAACTTTGAACTTCGTTAAACCTGTACTACATTACCTCTGTACATTTTAGTAATAATTTGTAATCTGTGATTATCCATACCTATATCTTTAATAGCTTCCCACAGCTTAGATCTAGGGACTGTATCGTAATCTTTTTCTAAATCTGCAAAGGCAGTTTGCAGCTTTCTTCCTAATGATATATATTTCTCCATTTTTTGTTGTAAACTAAATAGTTTATCTGTACAGGAGGCTTTGGATAAAGGTAATATTTAGATCGTCATCATCATAAACCAAAGGCTATGCGTTGTCGATTAAGCCCTCCATTGTCATCCTATTCAATTCTTCACACGATTTTATCCCCATACCTTCTTTGATGTTATTGAAATACGTTGCTCTCGGTTTTTTCCCTAAAACTTTTCCTTCAAATACATTCTTTAGGAATTGGTTGTGCCACATTACGTGTCCTAACATTTTTGATTTTCTTCTTCCTATATAATTTAGCAGCGTTCTCATTCACTTCTCTTAAGACGTGTTCATCACTTTTCCTGTCTACCCAGCTTGTTTTCATCATTCTTCTACATATCCACATTTACATCGCTTCCAGTGTCTTTTTCTCTGTCTTTCCCAGAGTCCACTCTTCACATCCGTATGTTAAGAGACTCCAAAACAAGTTTTGGCAAACCTCTTCCTACTTTCTAGGCTTATATGAATGTCTGTTAGTAAATTCCTTAAGGCTATTTTTCTCTTCATATCTGTGATACATTTATTTTCAACAGTGACTGTGCTCCCCAAATAATAGAAGTTCTCAACCTGATCTAGGAAATCATCTTCTAGTTTAATATTAACTTTAACGTTTTCTTTTACCTTCCCCACTACCATAGTTTCTTTCTCATTAAGTTTTAGATTAAATTCTCGTAGGATTTCGACAAATTTTAGCAACATAAACTCCATTTCCTTTACTGAGTCAGTAAGTACTACTATATCATCTGCAAATGGGATACAGTGTATTCGTTCCCCATTAATTTCAATTCCTTTGGTTATTCTTTTCAACTTTTCAATGGCTTTTTCAATAAATAAAATGAACTAATATGATAATAATGAGCACCATTGACTTACTCCCCTCCTTATTTTTGATTTCTTCTTCACACCACTTACTTCTCTGCTTGCTGTCTTTTATACAGGTTCCAGATTAATCTCCTGTCCCTCCAATCAAGATTTATTTCTCATTGTTTGGAACATCAATTTACAATTACGCATGTCAAATGCTATTTGTAAATCTATAAAGGTCAAGTACGTTTTTCTATTACCTTCATTTCGTGTTTCTAATACCATCCTCAGAGCTACTATTGCCTCTCTAGTTCCCTTTCCAGATCTGTAACCAAATTGGTCTTCTCGTAGGTTTGGCTCAATTTTCTGTTTTATTCGATTTTTTATTATGTTTAACATTATTTTGGAAGTGTGGTGTAGTAAGGAGATACTTCTATTGTTCTCACAGTCCAAAGAATTTCCTTTTTTGGGATTATTACTGATATGCGGTCAAGCATATCTGTCGGTGGTTCTTTTCCATCTTCATCGTACTCTTTAAAAAGTTTATGTAAGTACCCTTTTGTCAATTATCCAATTTCCTTAAGTATTTCTGCTGGGATGTTATCTGTGCCTGTCCCTTTGTCATTACTTAGATCATTAAAAGCATTGTTGAGCTCCTCTTTAGATATAGGTGGCCCTATCACGTCGATATCCCCACTGCTCTCTTCTTCCAGAATTTCCCTCTCAATAGCAATATCTTCTCCTTCATATAGTTCCGCAATATACTCTTTCCACCTTTCACAAAGATCCTCTAATTCAAAAAGTATGTCACCGTTTTTATTCTTTATGTTTAGATCAGTGACCGAATTCCAGTATGAAACGTCTTCTGCATCAATATCGTCATGCAGAGGTCACAAAACTCCAGGTAGTGAGCTGCAGTCTGTACATAACTCTATCCATGTCTACACAATTAGTGTTCCTTTATCAGTGGCAGGCAGACTAGCAAAAATGCACTTTCGGTCCTAAAAAAGTCTAGTATCAACCTGTCCACGAAAGATGTATATGCAGGCAAACAAAAGTGAAAAAATGATTGAAGATCACATGAAACTTTTCTAACTTCAGTCCTTGGCAAACATGTAACAAATGAAAGGAGCCAATTGGTGTGTGATACAGATCGTACCCTTCTATTTGCAATTTTTCCAGATGAAAATGGTACACTAAACATCCTTGTCACCGAAAACAACAAAATATTGCCAACACTCTGTTGTTTTCCTCTTTCGGCAATATAAACTCTATTTCGTAAGACTACAAAGTGCCATACCAGAAGTGAAGTTACATGATTGTTATTTCATCGTGAAAATTTGTGATTTTCAATCAGTTTGCTGCAGCTACGTATAACCCTATATTGCAATATGTTTGGCGAAATCCAGGGTACATCATCATTTGAAAATGTAATTATTGTGACTTTTGATAATGAATTGCGTGATGCCAAAGTGATTTTAAATGTGATAACGTAACTTTAGTGACGTTCTCTCCCACTGTCTTTCAACCATTTCATCTTAATTCCGCATCTGCATATGGATGACTATCATAAGCACTTTACAGACCGGTAGAGACTTTGCCGGTACGACCTATGTCTGTGTAGGGTCTTCACGAATCCCACCAGATGACCATCGTAGAAATACTTGCGAATAGCAGCCCGGAGAATAGCTGAATCGACAAGTAGCCACTTGGAGTCACTGGATCGTAGTTTCTCTTATAAATTTCCAATTTATAAGTTGAAACACTCCCTCGGTCGGTTCCTCTTTTTCCAAGGCCTCTATGTTTCTAATAACACTCGATCATCCCTCTGTTCAGCTGTAATGTCACCTAATTCCAGTGAGGTCGGAAATTTGTCCCATGCTGCTATGTTCCACTAATGGATTCCTCGAAAGGCAGTCGGCGTCCTTGTGTTTACGCCCGTTTCTGAATACAACCGTGATGTCGTACTCTTTGAGTCTTAGTGCCCAACTCGGTAGTTGACCTGATGAATCCTTCAAGCTAATCAGATAACATAAAGAATGGTGTTCAGCCACGACGGTGAATGGTTTACCGAATAAATAAGGCCGGAACTAATTTGATAGCCCAGATAACTGCGAGACATTCATTCTCTGTTGTAGTTTATCTCGCACTTTGAGAGTTCATCTTTCCAACATCTACCTGAAATTGTATGAGCACTGCACCAATCCCATAATCGCTAATGCCAGTGTGAAGTTCGGGTTCCGCATACTCATCTTAATCAGTTAGATATGGTGCGGAAGTAAGAGCCTCCTTAAGTGCCCAGAAAGAACTTTCTTTCGTCTCATCCCAGTGAAACTTGGTGTCTCCCTGCAGAAATACTAGCAAAAACTATATATTATTGAATCCATCATTACTGGTGGAATCTGGTCAAGAGCACGTAGTAAATAGAATACCAAAAGCCATATGTTTAAGAAAACAATTTATTCTTTCACTATGGAACGCTGGTAGTATCAGCACAACCTGAGGAAACTTCCACAAGCCGGCCGCGGTGGCCAAGCGGTCTGTGGCGTGCCAGTCACGTTCTACACGGCCACTACGGTCGGGAGTTTGATTCCCCCCACCGGCATGGACATTTGTGCCGTCCTTAGTATTAGCTAGTTCATAAGTAGTTTACAAGTTTTGGGACTGTTTATCCCGTAGTTAAGTCCCATAAGTTTTCCATACATTTTTGAAACTTCCTTAAAATATTCTTGCTTCACAAATTACGAATTTGCTGAGTAGTTGGAAAATCTATAACTGCCCTTATTTTATCTCGATCAGGACGGACCATCTTCGTTGATTAATTTTTTTACATCTGAACACTTTGTGCGGTGAGAACCGCATGCACATTGTTGATTGAAACACAACTAGGCTGTTAAGGTACGGGCAACAGACGAATCTGATTTTGTCTAAGTGTTACAATGTAGACTCTGATGTAAAGGTTTTGTGATTCGAATTTCCTTACAGGCTTCACTTTTGTCCCTCACCAACAATTTTATTTACTGCATCGGACATAAAAATAATTAGAAGACACCTAAGCATACTTCAGTTATGAGACTATTCTTTGCTTGATCGGGAAACCGAACTATTTTACATTATTGCTTTCGAATATGTAGAGCTAACTGAAAGATGAACCATACCGTAAAAATTATAAAAAAGTAAAAGTTACTGTTCTTTTGCAAGTACTTTCGCGGTCCTTTTTGTAAATATTCTCATAATACAATTTGAATTCTTCCAGTCACGATTTGTTCTAATAATGTACGAATTAAAATCAACAAACACCTCTCTCCATGTCTGTACCTTCTAGGTCGTAGTTTTTGAATCCGGTATTTTCTTATCTTCTTTTTTTTATTTTATTATTATTATTATTATTATTTTTTTTTTTTTTTTAACTGTGTCCTTATATCGCCCCAAACCAGTTCCTGGATGTAAATCATTTTCATGTTAGGGGAAGTTTCGAAATACCTCTTTTTACTGTTAACTTCCTTTCATCTTTACAACATGAAACCTGCGATAACAAATGCTGTGTGGCGATTAATATCTACGGTCGAGGCGCAATAATGACGTCGACAGCCGATTTTACCAGCGTTGCCAAGCATCTTCCGTACTGGCAGAGATTAACGTTTAACCACATACGGCGGATGTATGTTTAGCGTTAAACAATAGAGTTAAGCCGGCCGCGGTGGCCGAGGTGACTGAGGCGCTCCAGTCACGGTCTGCACGGCCACTACGGTCGGGTGTTCGAATCCCCCCTCGGGCATGGATATTTGTGCCGTCCTTAGTCTTAGCTAGTTCATAAGTAGTCTTGGGGACTGATGACCCCGTAGTTAAGTCCCATAAGAAAAAAAAAAAAATAGAGTTAAACCCTGAGGAAATTTTAATTTCTGAATCAACGTCATATTTCGAGTCAGCGATGTTTATACAATTGGCCAATAAACATTTATATGTACGTTACTCTTCGTGAATTAACTTTCCATTTTCAGCAATTGAGAGACACTTCCGCCTTGACCCCATGACTAGCACTCGCAGCTCACACTGTATCAAAACCAACAAGTCGTGGGAACTGCTCAATCATGCATAGAGGCAGGGAGAGTAGGTACTGGGTATCCCCTGCTTGAGCACACATCGATATACAGAAGTAGCAGCAAAGAGACTTTGATATTTAGAGTTGACCTCGATATAAATACATTTACCCACATTATTTTTATATACAAAAATCTGCCCTTCTCAAGCCCTTCAAAATCTTAGATATAATGCGGAGTTTTATTCGAAATGTCAAGCTTTTGGGTTTCCAAGGGAAGAAATTGAAACAAACTTTTGAGATAGACGGTCTTCCTTATATTGACGCTCGATATATCGAGATTTGACTATATTTAATAAGATTTATACTAGCACGTTCGTCAAATGTACTCTCTTATACAGGAAGAAAAGGTTATCATTATAATTATTTCCAATGTAAAATGTGTTCCATCTAAGATACGAGGTAATTTAACTCATTTCTAGAAGTAATTTGAGCGCAAAGCTTGGGATGTATGTACTTCCCTTCAAACACTCAACAAGTGGCGTACGTGCGTTGAGTTTTATTGGATTCCGCCGAGAAAGGTTGCAGTGCCTGGCAATTTGTCTTTCTCTGCTTGTTTGTGTATGTGCGTGCGTGCGTGTGTGTGTGTGTGTGTGTGTGTGTGTGTGTGTGTGTGTATTTGCGCGGAACTCTTGTGTAAATAAATCTCTCCTCCTCAACGCTTTGCTCCTATCGGTGTTCAACCATAACGATGACTGAAAATGCGTTATCCCGCAGAGGAAATGCAATAGGATGCCTGGCGAGCGCCTCATCGCGTTAATTACAATTTCTGTGGAGGCTGTCGTGCAATCTCCTGCGAATTAATTAGGGAAGAAACCCCAAAGGGATCCGAATTATAGAAGGAAGGCGTAGCACAAGGCGGTTTGGTTTTAATCTCAGAAGAATACAAAGCTATATTTCTCTGCTAAAGGGAACACCTTCCTGTCGAAATCCTTTCTTCTTGGAAACCTTATTATCATTAACGAGAAAATGTATAGAGAGAACCGTGACAGCCACGTCTTCCGCAAGTGCACGCCTTTCACAAAGCATATTTACCGAAGGGTATGAAATTCTTAAATTTTATATACGGAAACGACAATTTTATTCGTGTTAAGCACAAGTTTGAAATAAATTCAGTAGTATATCGTCTAATAGCAGACTTTATGGATGCCACAGATCGATATGGAAGTGCAAAAAGTGTTCAGAGATCGTGAATACAACTCATAGTTCTATTTCCTGACCAGCATTCGTACATTATCATGAAACATCAGTGGTTACAAAATCAAAACCACATGCAATTAAATCTATGAACGTTGTGAGTCATTCATCATTGACTAAACTCAAATCTGTGACAACGGTCTTTTGCTATAGAACGTAATCCTTGACGAGTGTGCTGATTCAGCACTTGTGTACCTTGAAAGTCATTCACAACTGATGATCTAACGAAAGATGCTTACCTAAGGACTGATCAAATCAGTACGCAAAACAAACACGTCTCTATAATGCATCAATAAATCAATCATTATACTGACTAAATGTCAGTATACAACGAAAACCCAGTTACTTAGAAAACTCCTGATTGTGTTTCACAGCTATGAATTACTCAAATGAAAATGGTGAGGATTTTTCGCCTCACCATTTATCCAAGCAAGCACGGAAGAAAGAAGAACAGCAACATCAAAAGCCAAATGAAAAGTTTGTACTGGAAGAGAGATGCCGTACTTGAAACACCTATCCGCAACGACTCTGTGAGCACCGATGTTACCTTACAACATCTTCCTAAAATTAATTGAACAAAATCTATCCTAATAGCGATGCCCTCTGTCCAGCGTCCGACATCAGAAAGGATCGGTTCTACTCATCAGAAAATTGTCTACTTTCTGCAGATAATCCTCCTCCACCTGAAAGCGTGCCAAATGTAGCGCAATTACCTACAGCTACGACCAGTTTACAATACAACTTATTATACAATGGTTTTAACAAATATCTACTTGTATCATTAGATGCCCGCTACAACTCTATATCAGAAAAGTGTATGACAATAATTTCTAGAAAGCTTAGTTTTCCCAATAAGAATTGGGCAATATATAACTCAGGGTAATAAAAGGTTAATGGGTTGTTGTCTCTGTTCACAAGGCTGACATGTATGTCAGCTTTTAGGCCCAAAACAGTTACCCTAGCCAGACTATCAATCTGCAGATGTCGAGAGCCGGCCGCAGTGAACGAGCGGTCTGCGGCGCGCCAGTCACGGTCTGCACGGCCGATACGGTCGGAGGTTCGATTCCTCCCTCGAGCATGAGTGTTTCTGTTGTCCTTAGCATGCGATCTATCCACCTAATCTTGAGTATTCTTCTGTAGCACCATATTTCAAAAATTATCCTCCTCCTGTCTGAACTATTTATCATCCATGTTTCACTCTCGTACAAGCAAACACTCCATTAAAATGTATCCAGAAAAGTTCCTGAAACGTAAATTAATATTCGATGTTAGCATATTTCCCTTTTTCAAACCGTTTTCATCCCATTGCAAAACTGCATTTTATATCCTGTGCACTGCACTCATCATGTTATTTTACAACCCAAGATACCAAACTCATCTACCTCCTTTCATGTCTTGTTGCGCAAACTAATTCCTTCAAATTCGCCCGATTTCCTTAGACTGCATTCCATTACCCTTATGGTCTTGTTAACATTGAAGTGCGTATTTTACTGTAAGGTACAAACTGTTGTGCCCATAAAACGAATCCAACAAATTCACTCCTTGGAGGATGCGCAGTTATATTTACAAAATATCGAATATTGTGCAGTACACCTCTGTGAGATTTATAGGAAAGTCTTTGAGTCTATCAGAAAAACCGAAAAGAAGAAGAAAAAGAAGAAACAAATCTGGGTCTCATCAACGAAGGTATCAGACGTGTTGTTTACCCTACTGGTAGCTATGACAGTTGTTGACATGAATTTACAACAAATGATGTAAAGAAAAATTGGTGTTGATAGAGCTTGCCTTGCTTTGCAGATTAGTGTAATACCGAAATTTTTTTACCACATATTATAATATGTTTGCAGTCATTTATTGCAACAAATGGTTCCTGTAATGACCGGTTTCCGACAGATTCTCAATTTAATTCTTTAGTTTTACTTGATTTGAAATGTCACACAATCACAACACTTCAGTTATAGACATAAAACCCATGAAATATGACGGCCAATATAGCGTCTTCAACTCTGCACAAAATATCTGCCCCCCCCCCCCCCCCCCCTTCACCGGATAACCAAGTAGTGTGACGTCAGTGGCGTTCTCCCGCCGTACTGGTGATCGTTCAGACGCACGTTGAGAATTTCTGGCATGTTTGATACTGCCTGACACGTTGGGAAAGCCTCACCAATGAGCGATTTGCACGCCGTGACATCAGAAACTCGCCACGTTGGCCACACTCGTTCAGATACACGCTTAGTGTGTCGACGGCTTAAGAGTTTGCGTTGACACTCTGGTTAGCTGTGCCGTGGTAGCTGTATGGCGACCTCGGTGGCCGTCTGTGCTGTGGGTGCGAAAATGTTCAACCAATATCGTTATACAAATGACGCAACACCTTCAACTTTTGTCTCAGTTCTCCAAAGGCCATCTCTTCAATGATAACTTAATTAACAACATGTCCAATTATTGACAAATTTGAAAGCTGTTTTCTGTTTTACAAGTATAGCTGGACTTTTTTTTTTTTTTTTTTTTTTTTTTTTGACTGATTCTTCCGGCGGTTCTTGGTGGAATTTCATCATAACGATTTAAAAATCACACTTTTAAGTATGTTCATCTAAATGAGTCCCTGGGGAACCTAACGCCTGTATAGGTTATCTCTCAATGATTTCCTCAGTGAGATTTCGTGGAATTATGGTGACAGTCGTAAGAATTTTTCGTTTGTCGGCTTCTGAAATCAAGTTTTATGACTGGATGGCCTTTGATGGTGTGAGCTGGATAAGGTAGTTCGTTATTCTTCATTAGACACATTGTGCTGATGCTAAGGATCGATACACAATTCTACACCTACTACCACCAGATTTCTTCTCTTCCATTTGAGTCTCATGGATAGCTCGATGCCCGTTCTGTCGCTACCCAATGACTATCTCCCCTTCCCACCCTTAACGGAAAACCGCTAAAAGTCCACATCCATGGTGGTGCGCACTTCGACCACATTCGTTAATCTTCACGGTGGAATAGAACCGATGTTGGTACACTCTCTGTTCAGGAGAGCGGTGTTTCTAATCGCGCGGCTAGCTGAGTGGCTATATTCTGTAGTGTCTTGACGATATTAATATCTCTATGCTACCTTCTGTTTGTTTTGTCAGACAGTTTTTACCTACTGTGCCTGAAAGTCCTGAAGATAAAAAAATCTTTTACGACAGTTCTGTATCACCTTCTAAGGTATCTGGTCAATATTCATGGCCCCAGTCTCTTGGTTAGTCCGAGCGTTCTGGTTGTAAACTGCTGTGTCTTTCTTTCACTGCATAGCGTGTGAGACGAGCGAGGTCAATGTCATCTTCCGCAACCCTGCGATAAACATTCACGAGATGGTTACACATTCATCTAAGGGTTATTTTCTGTTACGTGCCCCAAACCACTGGAAACACATTATGCCTTCCAGCGACAGTAATTATAAAGTTACAGTCCATACTGCAGGACACAGTGGATGAATTTTGGGCGGACAATAGCTTGTTTGCCGGCCGCGGTGGCCGAGGGGACTGAGGCGCTCCAGGCACGGTCTGCACGGCCACTACGGTCGGGGGTTCGAATCCCCCTCGGGCATGGATATTTGTGCCGTCCTTAGTCTTAGCTAGTTCATAAGTAGTTTGTAAGCTTAGGGACTGATGACCCCGTAGTTAAGTCCCATAAGTTCTACAAACATTTGAACATTTTTTTTTAAATAGCTTTTTTGTTGGAGTGTTCTAACGGCCAAATTGTATCACATACAATCTGAGAGATTTTCCACATACGTGTAACTACATACATCATAATTTAAAATGTCGATCATGCGGAGAAATTAAAAAGCGGAATGGCTATTTGAATCGTGTATCAGACAACGTGTACCATGTTAGTCATAAAATCACGCAATATTGGAAAGGTTACTTTTTAATTGTTACAGTATATACTAAACTCATTTTTACATGGGAACTGTTTACGTTCAGCAGTCACCACATAAATTTCATAATATCATGACTTTTACTTCTCAAACCTGACCCATTCCCCTCACTCCACCGACCTGAGGTCGTAATATTTGAGCTGTAGATAATAATTAAGGTGAATCCTTTTGTGGAAATGAAATAGCATTTCAATCACCTTCAAGTTTCTTTTATATGAGGGCTTTTCAAAATGAAATTTTATCTTTCCTTTCGTAGAAAATGGCAAAATGCCTGTAAATCTGTGAGTCCAAACTACTGTGGTCATTATTTCATACACCTGCAAACTATTTAGCACCCTTCAAAATAAATATAGATCTTTTATATTTTTGGTATTCAAATTGTGCTATTAGAATAAGGTAAAATTATGAAGCCAAACACTTGTGAGGAAATAAAATTGGGAAGTGGCGTCGGTAAACTATATTACAAGGTAACAGCATGACGCCAATATACCTAAAGTGAGTGGTTATTATTTTTACCTCCATACGTCTAAGAATGTGTAATAAACGATACATCACTGATCGCATTCCATATTAGATAGTTTCCTTCCTAATTAACTGATTTATGATGCGCCTTTTAGAAACGAAACAGCAGTATCAAATATAAAAAGCTCATACTAAGCCTCGAAATGAAAATAACTGACATGTTTGGATCTGAAAGTCTCCTGACAACAAGAAAGAAAGGTACAAGCTCTTAATTATCAAATGAGTTACTTGCAAAATGTCGAGGTCTATGTCGAAAACCATTTTAGTTTCAGGAGTGAGAACGCGTTTTACTGAAAGACATTACATTCACTCTCCTCATAAATGCGAAAAATGCATACTGACGTCCCATTCTTTTATATTCTTTTCAGATTCGCTGGCGTGCGAACTGCGTCATCATGAAAGTGCGCCGAAGCGTTGTAGCGTTTACTGTTTGCTGAAGAAAAACAAAAGGTGTTCTGAATTCTAGAACGCAGTTCATTCTGAGAATGTAATATCTCAACGTCACCATGGAACCAGGGTCTCGTACATTCGTAGTGCGTGAAAAGAACTTTTCAACTACCAGGACACTAATGTTTTATTACTTTAATATGCAATACACAATAGTATGGTATATGAAAATTTCGAATACGTAATGGCACGCCATATTCAGATGCTGAAGTTCTGTAATATCAATACTCCCATGATTAGCTTTAAAGCAAAGACGCATGAATACTAGGCTAATTTTGTAGAACACACTGCGCCTTCGACCGCAGTTGGAGAGAATATTTCTCTAGGAAATGTTTCGCTTCAGTTAATTACCAGAAAACAAAGTGACATCTAAATCATAAAAATTGGTAGGCACACTAATAGAAAATCACACTGAAAGCCGGTAAGTCAGTCTCTAAATTTTTTTCATTACATGACATTGAAATACGATACGGTAACATTGTTTCGATTAAAGCTAAAAGCATGTGTGTTTACGTACATTGTCACACTAAAAAAGTCAAAATAACTGCAATCAGTATTGACATTTTGTCTTGGTAATATGCCAATATGCCGTAAACGATTTCTTAATGCAGCGGATTTACCCTGTGTGGTACATAAAGATTTCAATTACTTTAAATGATAATTATTAATTAACAACATGTCAAATTATTGACAAAATATGGAATTTGGGTACAACAGATACTTAAAATACCGTACTATAAATCACCAACTGCTCAACATAAAAGAGTTCCTCTGCATTAATTTGAGGTGTATTTCGTGTCAACATCATTAATGAGTTGTCGCCCGACGTGTACACATGACTTCGTAACCTCTCAGCGTATTTCAGAAATCTTTTTGTTTACTGCTGGAAATGTTCGAT
This sequence comes from Locusta migratoria, assembly GCA_026315105.1. Lineage (NCBI taxonomy): Eukaryota > Metazoa > Arthropoda > Insecta > Orthoptera > Acrididae > Locusta > Locusta migratoria. Next base: position 341,455,221 of record CM048746.1, read on the forward strand.
TTGACTGTGGGTTCGGAGCCTATGTAAAGAGGAAGAACGGTCTCAGCAAAACTATCTTAGGAAGCAAATCAACCAGACATCGGCAAGTAGCGAAGCTCATCAGGCATTCTGAGATGGGAAGAAGACGTGAGATTTAGAATACGTTGGTAGGCACGCTATGTATGTTGGAGCATAGATTAAAAGAAATAGCGATTAAGATGGTTATCAGAAGAATCAAGTGCCGCGGAGCTACACATGATTATTAGAATGAAGTCGAATGCTTGGGTGCAACTCCAGTATAGCATATTATAGTAAATGTATCTGTGCCTCGAACGGTAGACGGCAGTATCTGTGCACGTGCATCAACATTGACAAACCTTTTATTGGTATGGCAGCAAGCATGAGGGCATTAAGTTTTAGTGAACAAATTGAGACTTAGGTTAGAACGAGAATTTTAACCGGACAGCCGAAGCTATTAAGACGACCTGTGAAAGTAACGAACTGATGTTTCATAAATATATCGTGACTGTTCTTTCTAAAATGTATTAGAGAAAATCATACAAAGAATACGTAACATTAGTATAAGGATAAAACATTAACTGCATCTTGATAAGTCCAGATCGCTTGATGGTATTTTAATTGAATAAGGACAGAAGGATCAGTCATGGTGTCTTCTCTTCCTTTTGTGCTTTACTATTCTCTTTTGTCCTTTTTTTTTAATTTTTCCTGTCAATAACTGTCGCGGCCGAGCGGATTGAGGCGCTATGTTCCGATACGCGAGGCCGTTCCTCGTTGGATGTATGAAACCCCCCACGGACATGGATGTTTGTGCTGTCTTTAGTGTAAGGCAGTTCATAAATAGTTTGTAAGTTTAGGGACTGATGGCCCCGCAGTTAAGTCCCATAAGCTTTACAAACCATTGAATTGAATTGGTAATAACTGTGTACAATTTTTCCTATGGACGATTATTATTACACACTCAATGGCATAATGAAAGAAATGATGTAATGTAGCAACTTGCGTCAGAACAACAAGATACCGAATTAAAAGAAAACAGTGGAATCCTAATTCCCATTGTGATTTAAAGTTCAAAAACTGATTGCACATTTTCATGGGCGCGACCGTTAATTGTTGCAATAATGCACGACTCTTGCCCAGATCGCGTTTTAAATATCCACTTTATTTCATAACCGGTTTCAACAGTCCAGCTGTTATCTACAGATCTATGTATGACATGAAAAGAATAATGTTACAGTTATCGGTACATCACAACCGTATTTTAACAATTGTCGCTTGCAACTGTTACAAAGTATGTACATACTTGTGGACTTTTTGTGAGGATTTAATATCGTTCTCAAAATGAAAGCACGTCTGCATCGTATTGTTGTAGCACCAAATATGTTTTTGACTTGGATAAAATATTTCACTGCATGAGGAAATGCAGCCCCATGAACTGCTTCGAAATAGTTGAATTTTATCTAGATATCGACTACCTACATCATGTCCAATAGTGGCTACATCAGAAATAAAACTACGGCATGACACATTTACACGTAGAGTGCTCATGTTGTATAAAGTAACTTATAAAACATTTTAGCTGGTTAATACCTATCAGTGTCTGATGCCGCTTTGACCGCGGACACTTGGGCAACCCATAGCGGCCAGCTACAACTTTCTTATTGTTTAGACTGATAGTTCTTAACTACAGCTAATGTTATACAACAAGAGCGCATTTAGCTCTATGAGTAGTTTTATTTCTGATGAAGACACCCTTATTGATAGTCGAAATCTAGACAAAGGTCAATTATTTTAAAGGTACTTCTGGGGCTGGATTGCATTTTCTCACACAGTAAAAAATTTCATCATAACGAAAAACATATGTGGTGCTACTACAATAAGATAGGGAGTGCTCTGAATTTGTGAGCGGTATACAGTTTTTTTTATACAGGTTTTACAAAAATTGTCCAATGTATATAAATATTTTGTAATAGGTGTACAAGAAAGTTGGTCTTGCATGACAGTTGTGATGTGTGTATAAGTGTAAGAACGTTTTTCATGTTGTACATTGGTCTGAAGATGACAGCTAGACCCTTGAAACTGGTTATGTTGTAAAGTGGATTTTTAAAAGGCGATCTGGGCAAGACTTGTTCATTATAACTATATATTGACATTATTTTATGCAAAAGATGAGACGAAACTGATATGTTACAAACGTACTATCTTACCATCATTAATACACATTTAACAATATATTGGTAGATTCGAAACTTACTTAGGGAAGGAGTAGTAAAACGCTTAATTTGTGCTAACCTCAAGTGATATTCTTTTTTCGGCCATTGTCTTGCCAGTTGTTCAGCGAAATATCCATCTTTGTCGACAGAGGCCTTAAGAGTACCATATACACGCTTCTCCACATGCCTTCGAAATTCACGTGGTCATCACGGTAGTGTTTCACTTGCATCGGCATGTCCAGGAGCATAGTTGTAGCTGCTAGAAGGACGTTGTTACTGGGTACAGGATACAGGAGGAAAATTGTTACTCCATTAAATTAGATACAAGGAAACCGGCGAGGGATATATATTCGGGAAGTATATGTAAACGTCGTAACCGAAATATGCTCGCTGCAGTGAGGCACCTGTCAGACATACTGTAGGTTAAGATAAGGAGATAAAAAACAGAAGACGGATCAAAATGCACACAAAGGATTACTTTTCTTGATCACAACTTCTGCGACGGTATATAACAAAAAGAAAAAAAGTTATTTTTGTCTACATATGCATTGGTACTCTGCAAGTCACATTGAAGTGCATGGCAGAGAGTTCATCGAACCACTTTTATGATATTTCTCTACAGTTCCATTCTCTAATACAGGCATGGGCAACATTTCCGCCCGGCGGGCGCAACCCTGCCCCGCGGGCGGAGTACACTGCATTTGACCGGCCGGCCGCGAGCGTGTGTCGCTAGTGCCTCACTACACACGCCGCTGCGCACAGAGCGCGGGGCAGGGGCGCGGCAAAGGACGCCCGCGGGCGGCGGCGCGGGCACGGCGAGGGCGCCCGCGCCCGCGCCCGCGGTGCGGTATTTGGCCATGCTTGCTCTAATAGCTCATGGGAAAAAGGAACACCTAACGCTTCCTGTTTTCGATGTGATGTCACATATTTTATTATGATGATCATGTCTCGATATTTGGGTGGATACAGACAAAATATGCATTCTCAAGAGAAAGTTAGTGGAAGAAATTTCGCAAATAGATTTTTTTTTTTTTTTTTTTTTTTTTTTGTTAAGCTTATGGGACTTAACTACGGGGTCATCAGTCCCTAAACTTACAAACTACTTTTGAACTACCTTATACTAAAGACGGCACAAATATCCATGCCCGAGGGGGGATTCGAACCCCCGACCGTAGTGGCCGTGCAGACTGGAGCGCCTCAGTCTCCTCGGCCACCGCGGCCGGCTGAAAATAGATCTCGCCGCAACAAATAACGCCTTTCTTATAATGATTTTGACCCCAACTCGTGCATCATTTCCATGACACTCCTTCCTACATCGCGATAATACAAAATGAGCAGCCTTACTCTGAATTTTCTCTAAATCGTCCGTCAGTCCCATCTCATGTAGATCCCACAGTGCGCATCAGTACTACAAAATATGACGCACTAATGTAGTTTGGGCAGTTTCTTTAGCAGAACTGTTGTATCTTAAGTTCTATCAATTAAATTCCGTCTTTGGTTCGCCTTCCCTACAATATTTTCTATGGGTCCTTTTCAGATTAAGTTGCTCCTGATTGTTACTCATAGGTATTTAGTATTACTGACGGCCTATAGGTTTCACCGATTTATCGTGCAACTGAAGCTTAATGGATTTGTTTTAATGCTCATATGGATGGCCTCACATAATTATTGGTCTCGAATCTTTTCAAACTTTGCTTAGTATAACAAAAGACTGGTTGCTTAACGTTATACACAAATTGCTACGGAGTACATGTAAGCATGAAGGCGTACATCCATTCTTCTACTTTAAAACATGCCACTATCGTCATCGTAATTTTTGAACGGCCCTACACTGTGTATGAATTTTATGAAAATTTCGTAATACGAAATGCTAAGAGAAACATAATACACACTTTTCAGTCAATGTAATAAACTCAGAGATTCCACGGAGGTGACACATAATATGTCATGCTTTGAGTAAAACACCTGACATAGGGAATATAACGGATCGGAAACCTATCCAAAAGATGTATAAATTTGATCACGAACTGTTGACTGAAAAAGAAAATTTACAAATATCATATCGCATTTTAGATGTTTGTCTGATACAACATGCTCAACAGAGCGAAAAAAATGAAATTGTATTTTAAAAAAATATAGCTTGCCTTCTACGGTACACTCAGTTAAAAGAAAAAGAAAAAAAGAAAAAAGAAATAAATAAATAAAGAGAGAGTGAGATTTGAAGACTAGAGTGATGAAGTTCATATTCACAGGACGTGTGGATTAGTATGTAATGAAGAAATTATTAAGTGTATTTTATCCATGATGGATGTGTTTCAACTCCGTGACTGTTCTCAATGCAGAGTTGAGAATAAAAACCGCTACCAGTCACATTAACCCTATCATTTCCACATTATTAATTCAGCTTTAGAAAAATGAAAAGTCAGTGTTTTCTGTATTAATACACTGCACTAAAGATCAAAATATATATCATGTATTTCATACGCAACACAAACGTTTGTGGCCACTACGGTCGGGGATTCGAATCCCCCCCCCCTCTCGGGCATGGATATTTGTGCCGTCCTAGTTAGTAAGTAGTTCATAAGTAGTTTGTAAGTTTAGGGACTGATGACCCCGTAGACAAGTCCCATAAGCTGTACAAACATTTGAACAAACGTTTGTATCAGGGTATTTTATTACCTGAGATGTTATTTTGTTGACAGATAACACTGCCAGATCAATAATGCTAGGATTATCTTCGCCACAGCACCAAGGAAAAGACAGTTCACTGCTGAAATAAAATAACATAAACCACATTCACGCTCACACTCACAGCCACATACACAAGGCAACGTAAAAAAACTTCCAAAACTGATAAATTAATGCCTCAGAAGTGGCTACACGACGTAACAAGCGGCAACATGTCGTTCTAGAATCATGTTGTTGATCAACAACCATGCGGCTTTAAAGATTGATACGCAAAATACGGTATAAATCAGATATTGATACGTTGTTGTCCAGGAAAAAACACTGGGAATGGAATGGTTAAAAATCGTATTATTTATTACACGACCGGTGTCGGACTTGTGCCCATTTTCAGGTATTTAAAATATTCATAGTTTTCCATGTGTAGCATGTCGGTGGAGTTCAATTTAATATTGTATCCAAATCTCGGTTGCCTCCTAATGTAAACAAAATGTGTGTTGTGATTCACATTTCTGTGCAGTGATATTGATAAATTGCACTTAAAAACGACAAACAGAATAGTAAAATATGTAAGGAGGTTATCAAAAGGAAGTTTGGTCGTAAAAGTGTGTAAAAAGTTCGTCAAATGGACAGTCGCGATTAGGATACACTATTAAACCGAACTCCACCAACATGCTACACATGTAAAATTCTGAATGTTTCCAGCACCTGAAGATGGGCACAAGGCCGACACCTGTCGTTCCATAAATAAATAAAACGATCTTTAATGTGACTTGCACTTGTTTTTGTTCTCAACCCTGTAGAAATTATTACCTTTTGAACCCGAGAGTTCAAAGTCAACATCAGTATCTTAGGGAAGAATTAACTACTGCTAAAAACTGTGCCTTCGGCTCTCTTTGTCGGTTTAAATGGAAGGTAATGAATGAGACTGAAAGAGACCGCTATATTGACATGACGGAAAGTTATCGATCCTTCGCCCGTATGAGACCAAGTGTTTCGGCAACGCACCGAGAATTTGCGGAATGATTCACGGAAGGCGGTAGAAAACGATGACATGGGTCACGTCGCACCACCCAGTCCACACACGGAGAAGACCGATACCTCATTGTAATGGCATCGCAGGACATGTCCTGCTTGGCTGTGGTGAGACAGTGGAGCACAATGTAAACAGCAGGTGTGACATTCCGTCACATTTTACTACGGCGTGGGTTACGTGAATGCCTTACACCTCTCCCCGTACCTTTGACTAATGAACAGAAATATGCTATACGGCAATGGATTATGAAACGACCACACAGAGGACTGGAATAGCGTCAAATAATGTACTCCAAAGAACGCATGTTTCAGAAGATAAGTGCATTTTCTATTCTGCATATGAGTGTACCTTAGGTCAGAGCTCCAGGGAGGAGGAGCGCTCTGGAGCGCTCACTGCAGCGGCTCGGAGCATGGCTGGGGGGGGGGGGGGGGGAAAGCGGGCGCACTGCCTCCTGGCGATAAGGCGCCGCAACTAACGCCACATCCGTGTTCAGTGTCAGCGATGGTTAGCCGCGGGAGATCTGTGCCTCATTTGGAGGATACGTATCTATTTACTGAGAGAGATGGGCGTCCGACGTGCCTCGTGTGTCACAATTCGGCTAAAAAGTACAATATAGAGCACTGTATAGTACAAGCAGAACAATGTGCCATTTTGAATCCCACGTTGGAAGCGCTTATTTAAAGACTACAGAAACTTACGCTTTTCAATATGCTCTTAAGGCCATTAAAGGTACTTTCCTAATGCAGAAAATATTACATCATAGTAAATTTATTGGCTTACTTTTGATTGTAAGCGGCAAGCAACTTAAACTTATATATACATGTGGCGTCTGTTCCGAAAGAACAGACGTCACTTCTGATCCTGCAGTTGTTATTATTTAATATTCACAGCATATATGACATGAATATCAACTTAGTAGTTATAGGAATATTTAGATAAATGGTACATTCACTTACATTCCATATTACGAAATATGTCGCTGTTCTAAATATATACCAAATGTAGTTGAAATACGTTACAATTATCGTATTTCTCGTTTATGAGTAGTACATCTACATACGTTTACGGTAACTAAATGTTGCCGACGAAAACAGTTGCAGAATAATGTTAAATTGCGATATTGTACTTCCCGTATTGCACACTCTAATGTCTCGCATATTTTACACACACCATATTTAAGAGAAGATTTTACGTCCAAAATGTGTTAAATAACTTTGAACGTCTGATTTCGTTAGATAACGACTGAATAAAGTCTCTCTGGTAGCATTCAATTTGAAATAAAGTGACTTTTGCATCCTAAGTTTTGAATTTAATGCCTTTCTTGTACGACTTCTTTCCTGTTCCTATTCTTTGCGAAGTTCAATTTATTATTTTTCTTTTTCACACATCCTGTTCATAGCTTGCCTTAGGCCTGCATATTTCCGTGTTGAGAGTCACATTTAATTTAAACACTGAATTAATGCGAAATAATACCTATAATTTAAAAACCACTATCTAGGTAAAGCCAGTTGCACTCATGCATCACTTATAATACAATTAACAGCCCTTAGAAGAACTTAGTTGGTCTAAATAAAGTAAACAAAAGCAACATTAAACATACTGTATATCATGATATATCAACAATCTGGCAAACGTTAAATAAACCATTGCTTACATGTGTAGGCCTACATTTTCATTACTACCTCTCTGTCAGCATTACTGTTACCAATACAGACAAAACAAAGTTTTTTTCCTTAACGTTACACATATAATTGCTAGATTTTGGCGGTCATAGTTGTTGTCTGAAAACCGATGTCTGCTATTATTTGAGCAGTTTGAAGCTGCACAACCGAATATTTCACACTGTAAAACAATAAAATCATGAAATATTCGCAGATGCACTTCGCTACACAATACAAAGCATACAACTGTGTCGTCGTATTGGGATTCAAAATGCAAAACGGCGGATTGTTCAGCTAGCTATATCTAGTGCTTTAGTACTACATACAACGTCTTATATGCGCCTTCACGCAGCGCATTACGAACAAGTAGAAGGCCAGAATTAAAAGTGATATCACGGGAGACGTGTTAATAGTAATTCTTACGAAAAAAGTTATGCAAGTGTTAAGCACAGTTTATTTACTTAAATGCGTTTATACTTTCAGGTGAATGAAGGAGAGCCAAATGAAACTGAAGCAGCAGTTCAACGAAGCTATAAAGTTGCTCACATTATAATGACGAACGGTAAGCCGTATTCAGAGGGACCTCTCGTAAAATCATGCATGTTAGCAATGGCGGAATGTTTGTTTCGAAGGAAAATGTAGGCTATTGAAGGGGTTTGCCTTTCGATACAAACAGTGTTTAGTAGAATAGTGGACATAGCAGCGAATTTAGAGACACACCTAAAAAAATCAGTTCTTGACGAATGTTTATTATCGATATTCTGACCGGTTTCATCTTTGGTCGTGTCGGCGCTGTTTGCTTGCTTGTTCGGTGTGTGTTGTCTTTCCTGTTTACTCATTGAAAACGGAGGTTTTAAAGATCGTTGCACATTGCTTCCTCACTGCAGTTTCGAGTTGAAAATGGCAGGGTGGTCTCGTGCCAAAATATCGGCCGACGTCGAATTTCATACCTGGCTGTATACCCTTTAGATTTTTGAAGTTGTTATTCGCCAGCAGAAGTTAAGGAAAGTAAACGCTTCATTGTTCTATCAACTTACTCAATTTCCCGTTGCCGGGGTTTCAGTGGTCACCCTCTAGGACCCAATTCATATCCCCTCCCCACCAAAAAAAAAAAAAATTAAACGATATAAAATAAAATACAAAAATTAAAAAAAATATATTCTATATCGTTGACTCCCTATACAAGAGACCATTGGAAATAAAATCTCTTCATTTCGTATCCAGTTCTGAACCGTTTCCTGTGTAGAAATCCTTCATTTTTTTTTTCAATTTTAACTCAAATAAATAATCGTACTAAGATTCTATAGCCATGCTTCGTTAAGGGATGCAGAAATATTAACATCTCTCTACCCCAGAATAAGAGATTCTATCTTGGCGATGTTACCACAGTAGCAACGTAATGTCCCACATTTCATGAACTGGAAGACAAAACTTCAGAACTTTGGAACACCTATTATTGTACTAATATACCGTCTCAAGTCTAATCCTTGTAAAATACGTTTATGTGTTTTGTGTCCCAGCCTCGTTGCCACTTTTGTGTCCCAGCCTCGTTGCCACTTTTGTGTCTCCTTTCCGCCGTTATCGTAGGTTTCGGTGGCCGAGTAGAAAGAGACCGACACAGGAATAAAGGATGCACGCTTGTGCAGGTACGGAGGTGAGCAGCCAGTGGGACAGCAGAAACCAGAACACTAGGCTACATTAGAACAAGATATATATATTTCGTGGAGTCTTGGTAATAACTTTTACATAGTTCTTGACTGCAGAATGCTGATACATAGTTTAGATAGAGGCCTGCCTATTGATAATTCCTAGTGCCTACCGGTTAGCCAAGTCTTAACTGGTGCCTATCTGATTCCCAAGTGGCCGATGCAGCAGTCGTAGCCACGAGCGGAGTTGCAGCAGAGAGCGCTCGTGGCTGACGTCGTAAGAACGCCGCGCCGTGTGTGCATGGCGGCGCGCGGCGAAAGGACGTGGCGCGCACTTTGGACTTGTGCGACACCACAATGTGCCTTTCATGTTTGAAGGAGCCAAGATGTTCAAATGTTTGTAAAGCTTAAGGGACTCAACTGCGGGGTCATCAGTCCCTAAGCTTACAAACTACTTACGAACTAACTTGTACTAAAGACGAACAAACATCCATGCCCGAGGGGGGATTCGAACATCCGATGGGGAACGGCCTCGCGCATCGTAGCATAGTGCCTCAATGCGGTCGGCCGCTCCACCACGGCTAGCCAAGATGGCAAGCTTCTACTTGAGAAGGACAAAATGTGGAATATTGATATGTGTCTAAATACTTGACGTTACAGCGCGCTCTCACTTTAAAAAATTATACACAGCGTTGGAAGGAAGCTAGAAAACATGAGACCGGGATGACAGCCCTCTACACTCAAGCCGTCTGCGCTCGGCCTGCGCATCTTGGCGGCAGAATACACAGTACCGTTCTGGTGCTCATCTGCCCATAAAAGGAAACTCAAGCCGACTCTATAATATTGCTCGCTTTGCCTCGAGTCCGGACAGACTGTCCAGATGTAGCATCTTATCTGGATCACCTCTATACTTAAGGAAAGAGTTGCAGGCAAAAAGAAAACTATACAGCAAACTGACACTCCATCCAACGTATGCCTGCCAGACAAAGGCTGAAGCTCCGCCGTAGTTTCCATAGTCCCCGAGAACCTAGTCGGGGAAGCAGAAGTACCTCTAAGAACCTTAGTACTAACAGAAGAAGTAGCGGATGAACAACATAAATCATATACTTTTATGGAAAGCATTCAACAGACCGAGGGTACGAGTAGTGAGCTGTAAAACTAAAAAACAGAACTGGGAATTTCATTTGTGACTGGGGTGTTTTTCCACATTCAACTCACCTTCTGAAATCATTGCCGGCGAAACAAACTCCGAGGCGGATCTATTTCTAGCTAATGATCAGCCGAATAAAGTGCAGAGTTCTGGAAATCTGTTCAAAAAATGTTCAAATGTCTGTAAATCTATCGGACCAAACTGCGTGGTCATCAGTCCGTAGCTTACAAACTACTTAAACCTAGGTAAACTAACCTACGGACAAACAAACACACCCATGCGCCCCATGGAGGACTCGAACCTCCACGGCGAGCAACCGCACGCTCCGCAGCGAGGTGCTTTACACCGCTCGGCTACTCCACCGCGGCCTGGAAATCTGTATTTCACTCGGACGTGGAAATTAAGTAAGTTCGGTATCCAATGCCGATATTTATAGATGTAACCGATGCAAATGTCTTTCACCACACAGACATGTATGAGCACCCATGGTTAGTAGGCAATGTGTCACATGTGTAAGTTTGGGTCCGTCCTGGAGGTTAGCGCGAATTTGATAATCGTTAAGGCGACCGCAAGAAGAAAGCGAAAAATCAGAATCAGAGACCCTGTCTGACACGAATTTTCATTTGTCAACATTACAGTGTACAGCTGATTGCCAATAGATAAGCGCAATTGTGTTATATTTAAGTAAATACTGAAAGAAGAAGCTGAATTATACAAGGTAATAATAATCTTGCGTACCATAGAGATACTCGCTATCTGTTAGGTGTGATATACTGATTTATTTCTTGTCTAACAAAAGTATGAACTATTTATTGGTTACACATAAACGGATTTTTGAAAAGGGTTCTACCACTTAAGCCCTGCAGTAACAAAACACGAACGAACGGAATATTTTGATCTCTTCCGTACTGACAGTGTGATAGAACGTCGGCGCCCAAACAAATTCATTGGTTTTACATAATTTACGACTGTGATAAAACATTTGCGGGGTGATTCAGCAACCTGTTACGCGCCACTGATCATTCGAGTGGCGATCTCGCGACGCCTGAGCGTGCGGCCTGATAAATTACTGCAAATAATCTTTGTAGTCTGCTGCAGCAAATGTGTGATAACGCTCCATGCTCCCCCGATGTTTGCTTATCGGCCTCATGCAGCTCTTAATTGCAGCGATCTAAATGGCCATAATGTTAATTTATCGCGCTATTGGCACATCCGATCCTACACGAAAAGTTAACATCCACGTTTGGTAATGGCAAGCAATATTACCTCTTTGAGAAATAGTTATTGTTCACATTCATCATATACAGATAAATAACTGTTTACATCAGAATTTTTGCCATAATTAGTTGTCGTACGTTACGAAATTACATTTTCATAAAATCTGCCTTTCTTTCGATATTATGGTCCTAGCGTGAAACGTTTTAAGAAAAATTAACACTGGTATTTAGCAAGATATTAAAGATCCTGAAAAAATGTACAGTCAATTTATTTTTCGTTCGTTCGAAAATACAGTAAGTGGTCATAATATTTTTTGCTAGATTTCTTGTCGTCGTATCTTGTCAACTGAGGTTACGACAGTAATAATATGTCAATATGAATAAAGATGTACAGATGTAATATCATGTATATACGTCCTGGGATTCTTATCTGTCACTTTCCACTTCTTTCACCTCTGTCAGAATTGCTCAGTGAAATATACCGAGAAGCACCTTGGTTCGGAACCCACGTTAAACTGTAGGTCCCCCCTATAACTGGCTGGGTAAATCAGTTCGAAGGTCGGAGGAAGGCAACGGCATACCACCTGCAAGCAGGACCATGCCTAGTAAAGCACTGTGGTGTTGAAACCAATCTTCGTATTGTTGACTGCTTTACCTTTATCCAATTTACGAATGTCAATAAACGACAAATTGACCCATAGTCAATGCGGATTCGGAAAGTATTGTTCCTGGAAAACACAGCCAGTTTTTTACTCACTTGATGTAATGAGTGCTGCTGAAAAGGAATCTCAGAATGATTCTATTTCTAGATTTGTGGAAGGCTGTTCACACTTTATCTCAGAACCGTCTTCATTCAAATTATGTTCTTGTGCAACAACATCGTAATTATGCATTTGAATTAATGATTTCCTGCCAGAAAAAAGTACGTTTTAATTGGCTTCGAGTAAAATACAAATCATATCTGGCATTCCCCGAGGAAGTGTTAGAAGACTCTTCCAGTTCCTTATATTTATGAACGATTTATGAAACAATTTAAGCAGCACGCTTCGTTTTTAGGTTACAAAAGCTATTTGAAAATCAAAACCAGCTGCAAAATTATTAAAATATTAACGTGGTCCAAATTTGGCAATTGATCCTAAATAATAAGTGTGATGTCATCCATATGAGCACTGAAAGAAAATCCGTTAATCTTCATTTACACGATAAATCAGTCAAATCTACAGGGCGTAAATTGAACTTAATACCTACGAGCCGGCCGCGGTGGCCGATGGGACTAAGGAGCTCCAGTCACGGTCTGCACGCCCACTACGGTCGGGGGATCGAATCCCCCCTCCGGCATGGATATTTGTGCCGTCCTTAATATTAGCTTCTTCATAAGTAGTAAGTTTGTATGTTTAGGGACTGATGACCCCGTAGTTAAGTCCCATAAGCTCTACGATTTAGAGAAAGTTCAGAGAAGGCCAGGTCGTTTTATATTATGAGGACATAGGGGAGAGTGTTGAGGTGAAAATCATTAAAAGAAAAGCCTTATTCGTTGTGGCGGGATTTATTTACAAAGTTTCTTCCACCAACTTTCTCTTTCGGATGGGAACTTATTTTGTCTGCACCCACCTATATAGGGAGACTGAACATCATAATTAAAATTAGAGATATCAGAAAATGGGTTTTCTGCTTTTCCGCGAGATCAACGGAGTTGTAGAGAAGTATCACAAAAGCGGTGCGATGAATCATTTGTCATGCAGTTCAACGTAATTTACAGAGTATGTAGGTGTAGTTGTAAATCGAATGTTGTTCGGCCATACATGTGCACTAAACAAAATTCTTATGTATAAGTAACAGTTAAGGGGGGCGTTGATTAGAAACACATACTATTTCAAAACGCACTAGATCCAAAGTTTAGAGATATAGCAAATTTTGTACCACATTTTACATGAATGTAACACATTTACACATAAAATTGGGTGATCAAAAAGTCATTATAAAATTGAAAACTTAATAAATCACGGAATAATGTAGATAGAGAGGTAAAAATTGACACACATCCTTGGAATGACTTGGTGTTTTACTAGAACAAGAAAAACATATATTGATAGACGCGTGAAAGATCTCTTGCGCGCGTCATTTGGTGATCATCGTGTCCTCAGCCACCACTTTCGTTATGCTTTGCCTCCCAGGTCCCCAGACCTCAGAAAGACAACATCCGATCCCAGTACCTCACCATGCTTTACAGTGCTGTTCACAACATTATTCCTCGACTACAGCTATTGTTGATTAACGATGGTGAACGTAGTGAGAATTTCCTGTAAAGAACATCAACTTTGCTTTAATTTGTTATGCTAATTATAGCTTTTCTGATCAGATGGAGCGCCATCTGTCAGACAATTTTTGAACCTTTTCTCCTTTTTCCCCCTAATAAAACCCCATGTCATTCCAATCATGTGTATCAATTTTTACCTCTATATCTACACTATTCTGCGATTTATTAAGTTTTCAAATTTATACTGACGTTTTGATCATTATGAAATTTGAAGTTTTGTTTCCAGAAAATAATGTGTTCCTTTTTCGCAGAAAGTATTGAGGACATTTCTACAAAAAATTCTCTTTTTAATCTCTTTATGTGTTGTAAGTATCTCTCATGAGAGTTTTGGAATTGGTGAAATAGGAGAATTTTCATAATTTTTAATTATAATTTCACAAGTAAAATTGTAAATTCATACAAAATTCCAAGCCCTTTAACCTGTATATCAGCTTGCAATCATAATTTCAAAAGTTTCTCTTGAGACTATATTTATTAGATTTACAGAAATATGTGTACAAAATTTTATAATTCTAGCATTCATAGAATCTGAGGAAAAGGTACGCAAGCTTTGAAAAACAAACGTTTCAGGAAACGGAATTTGAAGTTCAACCTAACTTTTTCCTAATGTTACTTCTTCAGAAGGCACTAAATTTGTACTCTGGGTCGTCTTTCCCTTCAAAGCTTCTCTTCTGGTTTCCTGTTGTGTGTCTTCTTTCTTTTACCAGGCTTTCAATGGACTTTTCAGCTGCAGTGACGCGCTGTAAATCAATTTTATCTCAGGATGTTTTGAATTTCATTTACCTCACTCATTTTTCGCTTGGCGTTGCTAAGAGACGAGTTCACATTTCCAGCAGATATTCTTACTTCGAAAGTAGCCTCATCGCTGGTTTCTAGTTGTTTCTCACGTCTTCTATTCAATAACTTATTCAAACGCAGTTTATCCAGTTTTTTGTATACTCTTTGTGTTCGTGTCATAACGGAATGAAGAATGAATCAAACACCTGTATATGTCTCCGTCAGTATTACAAGGCAAAAAAAGAGTTACTCCAACAATATAGGTAGTTTGTTACTGTTTGTAAGATACGTAACAGAGTCAAAGATGATCTATAAAACCAAAGAGTTTGTATTACGGCATTCTAGATGCATCCCTCACGTGTTTGGTTGAAAGTAATACACAGAATCGTTGTTCACCGACCTGGTACTGAAGTGCTACTTCAAAATGTGGGCTTGGGAGAGATGACGTGTCACACTTTTAATTAATTACCAGGCACTTTGGATGCGGTTTCAACATTGAAACCTTGGGAACTTATTGTTCACAAGTTGTACTAAGAATTAAAAAATCAATCGACTGTTGACATTTTTGGTCAGTTTCATCATCGTCCTCATCCCCTCCCCCCATTAACGGTGGTAAAAGGAACTACATGATTCACATCTGTAGTTAAGATCTTGTGTTCTCTGACACTGATTACGATATCCGTCTGTCACAATAATAACTGTAGGAATAATAATAAGAGTAAAACGATATTAATAATATTAGATTCTTATTTTTTCTGGCACTCATTAAGATAGTCGTCTGTGACAATAAGAACTGTACTAATAATGATTATAGTACACCGATATTAATAATATTAGGTCAAAATGAAAGCGTCTACTGACTTTTGTATGAATCAGATATTGCGGTAGAAATGATACATGAATGTAACACCATTTCGTGAAATTGAATTCCAGAAACGGCCACGATTGAACAGTTCATTTGAAATAACGTGCACATACCGGGCAGCTACAATGCCAAAACTATGGGGGTCGATGAAGCTGTCAGCATAGGGAAGAGAACAACGTACTATCAGGTCTGTAAATTGCGCTGTTCGTTACCTCGATATTTCGTTTAACTCTGTTATTAATAATTTTGTAGTCAACTGACACCTTCAAGAAAAACTATGAATAAATTCCTAATTTCAATTTATATTTTGAGAAGGTGCGCCAAAGAATTAGGAATAGGAGACACAGTGTTAAGAGAAGATGGACTGAAAGAGGGAGATTGGACATAAAATGGAAAGAATATTGTGAACGAATGTATCTCTCAAGGGCAAATGTAAGTCGCTTGCTGACTCGGTAAGCCATCTGTTCTTTTATTTATCTTTATACATAAAGCCAACAAACAAAATAATTTATCTGCTGGATATAGATTGAAGATTTTCTCAAGAAACATACTTTCATTTGAGGTAGCCACGTCAAGCTGTATAAATTTGTTTCTTGTACTGTCTTCATGAATCTGTAATCTTAAAAATTCTTGTATTTCCTTTTCCACTCGTGAAATTCGAGCATACAGGGTTGTTCAGGAGCAGCAACTTCTTTGCTATTAATTCAATTATTTCAAACCAGCCGAAGTTCCTAAAATATTGTTTTTATTGACGAATAAATTCGGGCTGGACTGAGCCCATTCTCAATTCCTCGAAGTCAATGTCGACATCAATATACAACAATATTCAAGAAGGCATAGTATCAAAATTACGCAAAGAAAGCGTATTACTTTCAATAACACCTTTAGTTGATCCCTGGCGTTACTACAAATAATACTTTCACAACTTCTTGCATATGAAAGTCGTCACTGACTTGAATGACCCTACAATGGGCTCAGAGAAGCCAGAAACTAATCATCAACCAAAAACAAAATTTTATGCAATTTAGGCTCTTTTGAAACACTTAAACTTTTCCAATTATTTAATACAACACTGAGCTACAGCTACTTGCAAGTGACATATCTATGGGCAAGACGCAAACAGATCTAACGACATACTATTTACGCAATATAGACCCCGCAAAAAGGGTGCAATTCAACGCATCAAATGTTGTGTTCTTATCGGCGTTCTGAAGATGATAATTACTGGATAATCGATACAGGTCAACGTAAAAGATCCATAACCTAAACAACTGAAAGTATTTTATTCGTTAAAAAATTCTTACTTTCAAGGTTGTCTCTTAAAAGTCCTCCGGCCTAGCGTCAAATAGAAGACGTTGTAATTCACTCTCATTTATTACCCGTAATTGGCATTGCTCAGTAATTTGTTATACTAATGCTTGATTTTTATTTCAGTTTAAGGATACTTCGGACGTGAGCGCCGAAAGGGGACTTTATTTCTTATGGTCCTGTGGTAGTGAGATTAGGATTAATTTTTTTAAAGATTACATATTAAATTCATAAGATTGAAAGGGTGATGCAGTGAAAATCAAGAATGCCAGAGAAAGAGGTTGAGACAGAGTACGAGGAAGAGAAGTAAAAAGTTACATGAATAATTTAACCACTATTCTGAAACTTCAGCGGTGGTACACTCGTATGTAAACATGGCATTCATTTTATTTCCTTCCTTGAAAATAAAATAAAAAGTTCTATTTGTAATGTTAGAAGAAAAGTCTACACCTGTTATAGCCTGGAGACTAGAGTATCGCATTCGAAAGTTGCGCAGGCTATCGGTGACATAAGCGACTGGATCGGAAAAGTAAATGTACTTAGACCGAGCACTTTCTCGTAAATGACCATGAAACGACATACGACGGGCCAGTATTGTTGTAAAACGCTGAGCTTGGACATAGTAACTTATCAAAATAAGTTATTTGAACATTGTTTTTAAATTGGGCACCTGATGATTTTTATAGTTCTTTTACCTTTGCTGGTCAAGTAAAAGGTGAAACATTTCCCTCTGCCACCTGAAGATAATAATGGAAAGGTTCATAAGATTAGTTTCTTATATCACAAATTTTATCAGCGATAACTTTCATTTTGTGCCCTCAACTGTGTCAAAACGCTCTTTTGTAATTGATTTTAGCCTCTTTTCACAAAGAGTGTAACTGAATAGTACATGTTTGATACTAACTGGTCTTTACCTTGTAGTTTAATATTAAGCTGCAAAAACTGTTGCCTTCCACATTCAATTCGAGAAATGTTATTTCCACTAAAAGCAGATAAAAGGTCTTGAATGCTTTGTATGAAAATAATGTAATAAGAAAGATGTTCAAATTATGACTCTAGATCTTTAAGGAATGAAGAAATTTGGCGATAGATAAGAGCTCTTTATCGGATAAAACTGACATTCGAAAACGTAGTCCCTTTTCAACAATATCAATCTCGGAACTTTTTGATGATTAAAGAGATGAAACGCTGTAATTTTCGTTTTAGCTGCATGCATACTCTTAAATTTTCTCGGTAGTCGTGACACAAATACTTTAATTTTGCCATTCATCGATTTAGCTGCATCAGTCACGAGAGAATAGTCTGTCAAGAGGGTTTTTTTTTTCTTTTTTTTTTTTTTTTTTTAATATTCCACCCAGCGTCAAACATTAGCGATCCAAACTTCCGTACGCCTCACACTCCAGCATCACGTTAGTGTTCGTAATTTATGCGCTACCGTACCATTCATCCGATTACGATTAAAATTAAAAAAAGAGGAAATTTATTGTGTACCGACAGCTCGTATATCATATGATGTAATTCGCTCACAGGGAGAGACATTTACTATATTTGTCGCGAGCCTTCCTGTGGCCGGTGTCAATACGATGTTCACTGTATCTGTCTGTGGATAGAAACAGCTCAAATTTTCACATATGAACATTAAATCACACAGCTGATGATGATCCAAGTTCGCAATTGCGAATACATGTCTTTTATTTAAATTAACAGCGGTAGTGGCCGCAGTGGCCATTCTTTCAGACATGCATGCATATCTAAAGGACATTTGCTTTCTTTTATCGATAACCACAGACGATGCAGATCGTATTTAGTTCTGCCATCTTGAAAGCATTGTCGCACCACGTGCAGAAAGACAATGGGGAAATCTGATTGTGGAACATATCTGTCATCTCTTCCATCAGTAAAAAGTGGGAAAAAAACAGAATTGTGCTAGAAATGCTTTACAGTTGTGAACTGGTCATACGCCATTTACGTTTTCCTGTACGACACCTAATTCCGTGATGATAAATGTCTCTAAAAGCTTACTCTATCTAGACAACTTTATTCTCCAGCTTCCACCAAACACAGTGTAGTGAAGTGACAATGAATGCTTTGTTCAGCGATAAAGAATCTTGTAACTTGCTATTGTTACGGATTCAGTAATTTTGTACGCACTAGCTTTCTACCTAATGAGATCTACATTGTTTTTAAATTTTCTTCATTTATTTTTATTTTAAAACTTTTTTCGTGAGTTTTGAGCTAGTGTCGCTTGTATTCTTTAATGAGATCAATCGTTTCTTTAGAAATGTAATATGTCATCCTACCCTCGTATCCCAAACAAAAACAATTGAACTAGCAACTGTCTTGAGATTTTCTACCTCTTGATTAACCTTCCGGTTTTTATTTGGAATAGGAATTAACATGTTTTAAAAAAAATTATATTTCCATCCGTCGTCGCACTGAGTCTTATAGAAATCCAAACATATAGTTGTATTCTCTTTCTTCAGCGACTACACATTTGGACAAGTGGTCTGGATTGTCGCCGTCTTTGCATGTTGCGTTAATTGTGCTGCGTCATTAACTCTGCCTTATGGTGCCTATGGAGTCAGAGGGAATGACGCAACACAAATAACGCAGAGTGCACAGACGGTGATGATTCAGACAACTGCCGGCCGCGGTGGCCGAGGGGACTGAGGCGCTCCAGTCACAGTCTGCAAGGCCACTACTGTCGGGGGCTCGAATCCCCTCTCAGGCATGGATATTTGCGCCGTCCTTAGTCTTAGGTAGTTCATAAGTAGTTTGTAAGCTTCGGAACTGATGACCCCGTAGTTAAGTCCCATAAGTTCTACAAACATTTGAACATTTCAGACAACTCATCGAGGTCAATTGTCCAAATGATTGTAAATCTATGGGTAATAAGTACTGCGGTTGTCAGTCCGTAGGTTTACAAACTACCTGGACTAAAATTATGATCGCTGTATGAAGGCAGTCAAAGTTGCACAGATAAGTCATGATTTTTTTATTGTGGGTGATCGGTTTCGGACACAAAGTCCATTACCAAACCACCAGTAAGTAACCAACTACAGAAACACACCGCCGCCCAAATTCTTATAGCGTAACTAACATACATCACTTGTATGATAGTCACTTAATAAACGTTGTGCATACTGCAGTAGGCTACTTACTAGTGGTTTGATAATGGACAATGTGTCCGAAACCGGTCACCCACAAAAAAAATATAACTCTTCTGTGATGCCGGCCGCGGTGGCCGAGGAGACTAAGGCGCTCCAGTCACGGTCTGCACGGCCACTACGGTCGGGGGTTCGAATCCCCCCTCGGGCATGGATATTTGTGCTGCCCTAGTTCGTAAGTAGTGCGTGGGTAGTTTGTAAGTTTAGGGACTGATGACCCCGTAGTTAAGTCCCATAGACTATACAAACATTTGAATTTTTCTTTTGTGATAATTTGATTGCCTTCATATAGAAATCAAGATAAAAGATACTGACGTATCGTGCGGCGTAATGGAAAATTTAGTTAAGGAGAACACACAGTACTGTGCCCGAGGGAGGACTCGAACCACCGACGGGAAGCAACTGTGCGCTCCGTAGGAAAGCGGCTTAGAGTTCTCGGCCGTTCCACCGCGGCGGAGGAATAACGGCAGTTTCAACAGCAGCAGCAACAGATAAATCCAGCAGTCGCCTCTAGTGAGCGCCGACCTCAAACGGAGCACTTGTCGCTACTGGCAATGGTAACAAATAGCCCACACGAAGGTATAAATGACGACAATCAGAAGACTGAACGCCCAGTAGAACTAGGAGATGTAACAGAACGACGCGTGAAATTATTACAGACGGGAGCCAAAGGTACGCCCACAGCAGTCGTAACAGCCACTTCCAGTACATACTAGGGTTGTGACTATTGGCCGCTGCGGACGTCAGACGGAGCAATGAGAGAACTAAGCACCGACCGAATAGTTGGTTTCGGTTAAGGCCAGTTTCCGCTGCAGTTTCACTTTCGACTAAAAATTAGCCGAATCTTCGGCTTGGCTGAAATTAACTTTCTTCAACTTTGTAATAAAATCCGGTCTAGTTCTGTATGGATTCAATCAACAATAACCCTTTACTGTAAACATAGTGGGTATTTTGTTGTTAAGCACAATATAAAGCAATCGTACCTAATACTGATATGTTAGTGACAATTTAACTTCATCAGAATTGTACGTAATGCAATGGGTTATCTTATTGTTATGCTGCAAAGTTTTATTAATGAGTTTCCTTGAAAGAGAGGAGCTTATTTAATAACTAATCATGTAAAACACACCTTTCCCTGCTCAAACTGCGTATTTTTATACTGACGACAATGAGACTGTTAGTCGGAACTGTGACTTTATTTTTCCAAATACTTTCTGCAGCACTGGTTGAAGCTGCTATGTATTCAGGAATGCCAAAAGGAAATATGTAAAGTGGTGTGTCTATTGCAAAAAACGGAACTGAAGATGGCAATGTAAAGCTAGCGCTCTCAAGAATGAATGGTAAAGGCTATTTATGAAAACAAACAAATGATAACTTTCTGCGTATTTTGTACTGTGGTAGTCATGTCGAGACTATACCATTTCGTAGTATCTATTTTGTTGTGTACCTACAGACTAAAGACTATCGTCCTAGAAGAAGGTATGTAGGGCTGTGGAATTTCTGGTAGCTATACAGTAGTCTCGTTAATTAGAGATAAAAGGGACCGGGATCTCACTGAACTATCGAAATTTACCTGTGAAAAGGAAGAAAATCGACCTTCAAAAGAACACACGTGTAAAAAGGTATGCCTTTTGTTTTAAAACATAGTTCTCACATTTTCATTTACATTGGCAGTTACAGATATTAAGTGTTTTCACTATTTACTTTGAGTTATAATGGCGGAGTGCCTTTTTCTGTGTAGATAGAATGAACCCCACTTGTTGTTTTGTTTTATGACGCTCGTATTTATGATAAACTCGTAACACCGAGACTCGGAATATCGAGAGTCCGCTGTATCGAGTTCAGTTTACTTATTGTCTATTTTCCCTTCTTTTTTTCTCTTTGTTTAGGCAGAAAATGTCACAACGAGTAGAAAATAATCCAATTTGGAGGTACTTTAAAAAATCTACCGTCGATTTGTCTAAACCTGTGTCGCGCGGGAATAGCCGTTCGTTCTGGAACGCCACCTTGCGGATCGCACGGCCTCCCGCGTCGGGGATTCGAATCCTCCCTCGCGCATGGATGTGTGAGTTGTCGTTAGGTTAGTTTAACTTAGTTTTCAGCAATTTGTAAGCTTCGGATTAATAACGACTCATTTGAGTCCGATAGATTTACAGACCTTTGTACTGTGACGTACTGTGGGTACTTTTTATTTATTTATTTTATCGTAGGCTACAGTTACATGATGTGCAAGGCTTTCGTCGTCGTCGATATATTGGTTTAATAGGCTCTCAAAATTTAAGTTGCCTCGTACATCAGGAATTTAGGTTGGGTTGTTGTTGTTGTGGTCTTCAGTCCAGAGACTGGTTTGATGCAGCTCTCCACCCTACTCTATCCTGAGCAAGCCTTTTCATCTCCTCATAAGAACGACAACCCACATCCACTTGAATCTGCTTACTATACGCGTCTCTTGGTCTCCCTCTGCGATTTTTACCCCACACACTTCCCTCCAACGCTAAATTCACAATTCCTTGATGTCTAAGAATGTGTCCTACCAACCTATCCCTTCTTTTAGTCAAGGTATGCCAGAAATTTCTTTTCTCCCCAATTCGGTTCAGTACCTCCTCATTAGTTACGTGATCCACCCACCTAATCTTCAGCATTCTTCTGTAGCACCACATTTCAAAAGCCTCTATCCTCTTTCTGTCCACACTGCTTATCGTCCATGTTTCACTCCCATACAAGGCAACACTCCATACAAATGCCTTCAGAAAGGACTTCCTTAGGCTTAAATCAATATTCGATGTTAACAAATTCCTCTTTTTCAAAAACGCCTTTCTACCCATTGCCATTCTGCATTTTATATCATCTGTACTGCGACCATCATTTGTTATTTTACTGCCCAAGTAACAAAACTCATCTACCTCCTTTATTGTTTCATTACCTAATCTAATTCCTTCAGCATCACCTGATTTTCTTACACTGCACTCCATTACCCTAGTTTTACTCTTGTTAATGTTCATCTTATATGCACCTTTCAGCACACTGTCCATTCCGTTCAATTGCTCTTCCAGGTCCTTTGCTGTATCTGACAGAATTACTATGTCGTCGGCAAAACGCAATGTTTTTAATTCTTCCCCCTGAACTTTAATTCCTTCTCCAAATTTCTCCTTGCTTTCCTTTATAGCTTGCTCAATGTACAAATTGAACAACATTGGGGAAAGGCTACAACCCTGTCTTACTCCCTTTCCAACCACTGCATCCCTTTCATGCCCTTCAACGCTGACAACCGCTGTCTGGTTTTTGTACAAGTTGTAAATAACCTTACGCTCCCTATATTTTACTCCTGCTTGCTTCAGAACTTTAAAGAGTTTATTCCAATCAACATTGTCAAAAGCCTTCTCCAAATCTACAAAAGCTAGAAATGTTGGTTTGTCTTTTCTTAATCTATCTTCTAGGATAAGCCGTAAAGTCAGTATTGCCTCCCGTGTTCCTACATTTCTCCTGAACCCAAACTGATCTTCCCCGAGGTCGGCTTCTACCAGCTTCTCCATCCTTCTGTATATAATTCGTGTTAATATTTTGCAACCATGACTTATTAAACTGATGGTTCTGTAGTTTTCACACCTGTCTGCACCCGCTTTCTTTGGAATGGGGATTATTACATTTTTCTTAAAGTCTGAGGGTATTTCGCCTGTCTCATACATCCTAGACACCAGTTCAAATACTTTGTCATGGCTGGCTCTCCCAGAGACTTCAGTAGCTCTGACGGGATATCATCTACTCCAGGGGCCTTGTTTCGACTTAGATCTTTCAGTGCTCTGTCAAATTCATCTCTCAGTATAGTATCTCCTATTTCATCTTCATCTACATCCTCTTTCCTTCCTACAATAGTGTCTCTAAGTTCATTTCCTTTGTAGAGCCCCTCTATATACTCTTTCCACCTTTCAGCTTTCCCTTCTTTGCTGAGAACTGGTTTTCCATCAGTGTCCTTGATATTCATAGAGCTGTTTTTCTTATCGCCAAATGTTTCTTTTATTTTCCGGTAGGCTGTATCTATTTTTCCCCTATTTATACATTCTTCTACATCCTTGCATTTGCCTTCTAGCCAGTCCTGCTTAGCCATTTTGCACTTCCTGTCAATCTCATTTCTTAGTCGTCTGTACTCCATTTTGCCTGTTTCATTTACTGCATTTTTATACGTTCTCCTTTCATCAATTAAATTTAGTATCTCCTGTGATATCCAAGGATTCTTTGTAGGTCTTGCCTTCCTACCTATTTTGTCCTCTGCTGCCTTCACTATTTCATCTCTCAATTTTACCCATTCCTCCTCAACTGTTTTATTTTCCCCTGTTTCTGTCAATTGTTGCCTGAAGCTCCCTCTGAAATTCTTAAGAACTTCAGGTTCCTTCAATTTATCTAGGTCCCATCTCCTTATTTTCCTACCTTTCTGTAGTTTCTTCAGTTTCAGCCTACAGTTCACAACCAACAAGTTATGGTCAGAGTCTATATCTGCCCCTGGGTATGTCCTACACTTCAAAACCTGGTTCCGAAATCTATGTCTTACCATTATAAAATCTATCTGGTATCTCCCGGTGTCTCCTGGTCTCTTCCACGTATACAACCTTCTTTTGTGATTCTTGAACCAGGTGTTTGTTATAACTAAATTATGTTCTGTGCAAAATTCTACCAGGCGGCTTCCTCTTTCATTCCTTTTGCCCAGACCATATTCACCCACTATCTTCCCTTCCCTTCCTTGTCCTACTACTGAATTCCAGTCTCCCATAACAATTAAGTTTTCCTCTCCCTTAATTGTCTGACTAATTTCCTTTAGCTCCTCATATATTTCTTCGATCTCCTCATCATCGGCAGAGCTAGTTGGCATATAAACCTGTACTACTGTTGTCGGTGTTGGCTTCGTATCTATCTTGACAATGATAATGCGATCACTGTGCTGGTCATAGTAGTTTACCCGCATTCCTATTTTCTTATTCATTATCAATCCTACTCCTGTGATACCCCCAACTGATTTTGTATTTATAATCCTGTACTCACCTGACCAGAAATCCTGTTCATCCTGCCACCGAACTTCACTAATCCCCACTATATCTAACTTCAACCTATCCATTTCCCTTTTTAAATTTTCTAATTTTCCTACTCGATTAAGGGATCTAACATTCCACGCTCCGACCCGTAGAATGCCAGTATTGTCTTTCCTGATGATCACATACTCCTGAGTAGTCCCCGCCCGGAGATCCGAATGGGGGACTATTTTACCTCCGGAATATTTTACCCGAGAGGATGCCATCATCATATGTTCATACAGTAAAGCTGCATGTCCTCGGGAAAAATAACGGCTGTAGTTTCCCCTTGCTTTCAGCCGTTCGCAGTAGCTGTGTGGCAAAGCCACATTAGCTGATGTTACAAGGCCAGCTCAGTCAATCATCCAGACTGTTGCCCCTATAACTACTGAAAAGGCTGCTGCCCCTCTTCAGGAACCACACGTTTGTCTGGCCTCTCCACAGATACCCCTCCGCTGTGGTTGCACCTACGGTACGGCTATCTGTATCGTTGAGGCACGCAAGCCACCCCACCTCGGCAATGTCTGTGGTTCATGGGAGTGGTTGGGAAGCCTGTCAATTCTTTGTATATTCAATTACGGCTTTTTGTTTTTAACGTAAGTACAAACTGAACCATATTTTTAACCTAATTAAGCCTTTAGATAACTTTTAGAATGTTTGAGCATAAGAATTGTCTCTCAGAGCTTTTAGTTAAATTTCAATGTCTTTTTTAACTTTTATCTTATTAGTGCCGGTATTTCATGTTACAGAAGTACGTCACATAAGAAGATAATTACCAATTCATTCGTGGTAAATAGTGTTCGCTAATTGGCCTCGAACTTGATTTTTTCTTTTACTGAATAATATTTTAATAAATTTATCCTCCATATTCCTATCTCAAACACAGTCAAGGATGTTATTTAAAAGTAATTTTCAAAAATCTTCGATTTGATGAAAGGGTACTATCTACGTAATAAGGTTTTCGAGAAACTTTTTAAAAACACAATTCATGTTATATTTTTCACTTTAAAACCACACAGTTATAACATACACTGAAAAAAGTCACACGTTATTTGAGACACAGTTCTCAAAATATATTTCTTCACATTGATAGTTCATTATATTTCTGGTACAATAAAAGTTCACAATGTTCTCACAAAGCCAAATTAAAGTTACTTAATACACTCCATCCTTTCTCAATGAAATTGTCATTTTTTTTCTTTTAAGGTCCCCTTGAATGTTAACTATCTCGACGGGAGGAAAAATTTTTCTAAGTTCCGTAGCCTAATCCCGAATTAAAGTCTATATATAATGTAACTACGCAATCGCGTAACCTTTCGATCGTTCATTTGTTAACTATCGAAGTCTTCAATTTCTGTAGGAATAATTAAAATGCGAATTAAAAAGTTCCAAATTTTTCCGTACTTGATTCCAGACTATTTTCCAAGACATTTACGCGAGACGCTTACAGAGAGATCTTTACACACCGTAAAACAATGACAGAGGGAACAATGCTACTGCGGTTACTATTTATACTATACTTACGACAAATGATAACTGTGATTGCAGTGTTTTCACCCGGTTACTCTATGACCTTTAACTATTCTGACTTTACAAAGATAACAGATTTCTAAAATTTTGAAAAAAATACGTAAACTCTGCCTCTTACAAATATTAATAAAAATTAAAATGTACTGAAATGGATATTCCAATGCGATGACTGCGATGTAGTGTTACAGAACCTCTAAACCTGTTCGCGTTCCATGTCATCTTCTACGGACTCCTGATCAGGTTTCCACACACACACAAGAATGCATAGTGAAGGGAGGGGAATCTTGACAAATGTGGAAAACCTAGTGCTTTCTGGCGTAACGTGAATACACAGATATTTTAACTTAATCACGCAAGTTTCGTTTACGGTTTTGGTTTCGGCCGAAACTGGAAGAGGAGGCGAATATTTTGTTACGGCTTCGTTTTCGGCCACAAATCATGTTTCGATCGAACTCCAGAGAGATCAGTTATCCATTGCACACAGGCCGTAAATACAATACCCGTTCCACACTGAATTCAACCTAAGGAAGCAGAAAAACGCTACTGAAGTATTGTGCCGAAGCGGAATACCGACAGAAAATACGATTGTCCACGGATAACTTTTGTAACTTAAGTAATTTGTCTTGCGGTGTACCCTGCTAAATCTGTTTCGTTCTATATCGCCATATAAACGTGTCATAAGAAATATTTAAGTTATGAATTCATTTGAGTGAACGACCGTGTGGCCACGGAAGGCGAAAAACGGATTTGGGGATCCCATGCGGTGCTTGAGCCGCCAGTTTGACACCCCTAAACAAAGGAATACATTAGTTTATTTTATTTTTTAAAATTTTGGGTTTGAAGTTTATTTTACCTCTCGAAAGTTTCTTTTCTAACATTGATAATAAATTTATTGTTGACCTTGTACTGTATTTACCTAGGTACCAGCACATTGAGAGTTTCCGCCATACCAACACAGAATTTATTACAATCAATTGAAAATGGCTCCATTGCAAATATTTCTGTTGGTGGTCCTTTTCGTCCATTTTACCAGGTAGTCTTCAGACCACTAAAGAGCAGTTAATTATCACACCTCCAGCAGCGGTCGCGGCCGTGCGGAGTGGCCGAGCGCATTGGGTCACTATGCTCCGTCTGGGGTTCGAATCCTCCTTCGGGCATGGTTGTTTGTGATGTTTTTAATTAGTTTGTAAGTAGTTTGTAAGTTTAGGGACTGATGACCCCGCAGTTATGTCCCATAAACTTAACATTTTTCTCCAGCGGCGTTTGTACGGATGGCAGCGCGCCTATTTTCGCGGCGAGAAGCTTCATAAGGACGTTGAAAGTAATTTTATTTAGCTGGTTAACGACGTCTTTGATGTCTTGAGCTCTAGAATTCCAAAAGATGAATGTTCACCTCTGCGAAGTGGGTTTAAAATGAATCTCAAACTGCAAGAAAATACTTTAAAGAGACTTTTAGAGATTTATTCATCAATGC
Organism: Locusta migratoria; assembly: GCA_026315105.1. Lineage (NCBI taxonomy): Eukaryota > Metazoa > Arthropoda > Insecta > Orthoptera > Acrididae > Locusta > Locusta migratoria. The sequence continues at coordinate 341,483,324 of CM048746.1, forward strand.
TTGCTGGGAATAAAGAAAGAATGTTGCCTTTCCAAAAAGGTTTCGTAACTTCAATAAAATCTATCTTTGGTCGTTCCGAAAGTCTGAAAAGTACGAAAGTCAGCTACATATTAACTTGTAGACTGAATCAAGATTGCTTGGAAAAATTGTTTTCTTAGGTACGTGGATAGGTGTATTTCATAGCAACCCTACAACTTTTGAAGTAAGGAACAGACAACGTCTCCTTATACTGACAGGTAACGCAAGTGATATTTCTTTCTCTGGGAACACGCCGGTTACTTAAGAATTAAATACAGAGTCTTCCCAATGTGACGTCGACCCGGATTCTGGGTCCCTAAGTTTCATCACTTGTGAGATATGTGTAAATGTTGTTGACGAATCGCCACTACGAGAAATCCCAGAAACTGTGAATGTGGAAGCAAATTTACTAACAGATGTGGTAACAATGGGGGATGACGCTATAATCTTAGATGTTCTTCCAGATGCGGTAAAATACATTGCAGGCTATATTGCATTTAAGTGCCACGACATTGATAGATCACTAGGTTTTCCAGCAGAAAAACGTGAAGGCGATCATGATGCAGACTGGATATCAATTATATCTCGTGGTGGTCTTTACACTCCTTCGCCAGCATGGGAAAGCAGAGTGTTGCAATTTGAAGAAGAATTTGCTGCTTTTCACGGAAATGCAGTGTGTAAACAAAAAAATGTCATCAAGTCTCCGTGCTCTACTTTAAAACAAAAGTTTGCTGAGGTTCATGAAGCAGTTATTACTCTTTACGTAAAAACGAGAACATTAGGCATTTCAATCAATAAGCAAAATTAGAAGCAATGAAGAAATGTGCTGCAAAGAGGAAACAGTTATGGATTGCATCGTCGTCTGGTAAACGGCAATAAACATTGACTACATTAACATTTGCTTCTTCATCTTTCATGTTAATTATAATTCATTTAATCTTAGTGTGTACAAAACCTGTGATGCCGCTTCTTTTGACTTGTACAAATGTGTATCGAACGTAACCGAAAGTAAAATGAACGAATAATACGGCACAGAGTGAGTGGTGCGGCGCATTTGCCGTGTAAACAAACGGCTGCGCTGCGCTAGCGTCCTCGCCGTGACGTCACGGCGCTCTAGCCAATAGCAAGCTTTTTCGTCGGAGTGCCCCCTCCCCCCCCCTGGAAACCGGTCACTAATAGAAATACATGCAATCTAGACACTGATTTTAATTATACCTTAGCTTGTAGTGTCACATGATACTTTAAAAAATAAACAGCATTTGTTGTAGTAATTTACGTAGGTTTTGAAATGTGACCTTTGACAATATACTTACTATCTCAGTATTGGCTCAGTTGCTGAGAGTAAGACGTACTCATTAGTGAGTATTCGGGTACGATGTCAGTGCTATTACGGAGCCTTGCGATTCATATTCGTAATCACAATAAAAAATTTTACGTAAATTGACACTGAATTTATTTTGCATTTATATAAATGCACCGAATATTCAGGAATCAAATCATCCCTAAAGTGACTAAAATATGCCCTCCATGTCGTTTGTGAATTTATCACTCAGCAATTGAACTGGGACCTTCCATTTGCAGTTTAATTAATCTAGCTAAAAGTGCTCGTGTTTGAAATTAATATGCTCTTAATTGTATTTATGGCAGTAATGGGACGTTTTGATCTGTCGCCTCTTCCGATATTAACAAAAAATTCTGCATTTAGATCCATTACATAAAACGCACGCACCATCCTCTCATATCACGGACACCAGTAGATCTTCACCATGTGATACAGATGATTACAGCATGCACAGAAATAATCGCATTCTACAGAAAATAACTGTCAACAATTCTCTCTCTCGTTCTCAATCCGAAGATTGGTTGGCAGCAATTGTTCTCTTCCACACTTGTCTGTTCTCGGATAGCCGCGGTGGAGTAGCCGAGCGGTCTAAAGCGTCTCCCTGAGGAGCGCGCAGTTGCTCGCCGTGGAGGTTCGAGTCCTCCCTGGGGCATGGGTGTGTGTGTTTGTCCTTAGGTTAGTTTGCCTAGGTTTAAGTAGTTTGTAAGCTACGGACTGATGACCACGCAGTTTGGTCCGATAGATTTACAAACATTTGAACATTTTTGTTCTCGGATAGCCTCTTCATTTCCTGATATATTTCCCCCCTATATCTCTTTGAATCTATTTCAAGTACTGCAATCTGGGTCTTCCTCTGCCTCTTTTCTCTTCTACCATCCTTCCAATAATATTAATTATCAACTCATTCTGCCTATAAAGATGGCCTATTGTCTCCTCATTATCGTTTTAACAAGTGCTCTTATTTCACCGATTCGTCTAAGAAATTCTTCGTTTGTCATCTTGGCCGTCCAAGGGATTTTCTGCAACTCCTGCAACACGACAATTCAAATGCTTCTAGTCTTCTCTTGTCGCAAACGCCGAGTGTCCAAGTTTCGGAGACATACAATGCCACACTCCCCACATATTTCATTGAAAAGACCTGCTTTGGACAGTAAGAGAGGACCATTTCACGCCTATACTAATCGATGTTTGCTTTATTTGATATTCATATGTCACCTGATATACATTTACCTGATATTTCAACACGACACAGTGATTAGGGATAGAATAAGGATGTGAAAAGGCATTGAACTTGCTCTTCTAAAGAAAATAAAAATGTTACGTGCCCCAACGAATCTGGTGAAACATGAGACAAAGAAATCAAAATTGAAAAAATATATCTTGCTACTCACCGTTATGTATCACGAATCATGCAGTCAGCGAGAACATCTAGATTCTGCCAGAACATATAAGAATCATGTCGAGATTATTCCACAAATTTCACATTTCCTCCTTCATTCCTGAATTATTTTTCTAATGTACCACACATTGAGACTATATGTGCTTTGATTTTTTTTTCTTTTTTTGGTGTGAAACGTATCCTTCTGTTCTATAATGAAGTAGTGAATTAGATAACCTACAGACATTCCCCTATCTGCTTGTGGGCTTGTGTCTTAGAGTAATACTTTATCCCCAGCTATAAATAGATATTTTACGTTATTTACAACGTAACCTCCAACAAATGGTTCAAAAAGTTAAGTGATTGACCACTTGTTATTGCCTCATTGCACAAAATGTCATTGTACTACCTACGTTTCGGATTATGAGCCCATTTTCAAGTACGTTACTGATTCCAAAGTTGTTACACCAGTGAAGACAAACCATTACATTATTACTGGTCTCTATTTATCGACTTTTTAACATTGGAAGAAAATACTTTTTTCATTGCATTTTAGGAACTATTACACTTGCATTACATTGTTAGAACCAACTTATGTTAACATCTCTTGTACTAAAATTCAGTTTAATTATGTTACCTCTTACTGAAATTATTAATAATTATTGTACCTCAAGAACTGAACAGTTTATTGTGCATGACCTTACTTCTTGCAGATGACCGCCTCAGGTTTGTAATATTGTTATTGTCTATTGTGTGGAATTTACTTAGAACCTAAACTAGGTTAATAATTTAATTCTGTCTGTTTATTCAGTATGAAATTTGGGGCTGTGCGCATTTGATTTTTAGCTTTCAAAATTTCTAGTTGGGTTAGTTTTGCACCTTTACCTTCTACATATAAGAATTCTACATCTATGCTCTTTGTGCTCTTGTTCTAAGCAGTGTTGGACAAAGGCAGAATCTGCCTTAATCTACAGCTCCTGTAGTAGATAAACAGAAACATGTAGTAATGCAATGGCTTGTCTTCAGAATCAGTAAAGTATTTAAAAATGGGCTCATAACCTGAATCCTAAAAATAAAGTTTTGTGAAACAAGGCAATCACAAGTGTTTAGTTATTTTATTTGAAATATTTGGCCCAAAACCGAAAGGTCGAAACGTTTTACGTTTTAACTGTATGATTTAAGAATTGGGAATGGTGATACAATGACCGAAATCTGTATCTAACGAATATACAAAATATTTATGACTGACTGCTGACAATTTTCTTCAAATCGAGAAACAGGTGTTGAGCACAAGAGCCACAATGGAATTAAGCCTGATCCGTTACCGAGTCATCGGAGACTGTACGAAGCAATTAGTTAATTTTTACCAACATTTCCTCCACTGTATTGTGATCACTGCTCTTCAACTGACCGTCTTGTTCGCTTAATGCAGCTGTGTGACGGTTTAGCACCTGGCTGGTATCTAGTCTCCCCACGAGTCATCGACATTTTATACCTCGCTTTCGGCAGGCAAATTTCAGATCTGCCAATGTCATCTATACTAAACGGTACTACATACGTTTTATTAATATTACTCCTGTGCACCATGCTTCTGCTCCCAAAACAACGTGAATCGTCTTAACCTTTATTGCTTGAAAGTTACTCATCCTCATACAAAGTCACACAAAGCAAATCGGTGGGTAACCCAACCCACATTACTTTCAAAGTTACTGGCAATATCTTGTCGCGCTGGCAATCTATAACGAATTGATTCGCAGATTAGTTACTACCACTTTCATGAGTCTTAAGAAAGTTATTTACTGGCAAATGTGGGACAGTGGGACAGAGTCCAATTCAACCCTACGCACCAAAGATTTATCTTTCATTGCTGAAAATTCGTCACGCATATATGGAAAACAAAGGTTGTCGTGAAAGATCATGTCTACCCCTCGTAACTTCTATTCTGATATACCAAGACTCCTCTTGTTTACCAGGTCGAAACTGGTAAAGGACAAGTTGCTCCCAAATACTGTCAGCAACGCTATCTTTAAGCCACACAGATAACTAAGACCAGTAAGCAGCATTCCGCGTGTGCATTAACGTGCGTAGTGTTACGGTCTATCGGGACTGCATTCCGGTGGTTCAGGAGATTAGCAGCCGCTTGTCCGGAAAATACATTCCACTCTAATTCGATAATCCATTGCTCGGTGGCCCCACTTCCCTCCACGATTAGCATTCCAGCTGCATGCGTTGATGCTGTACATGACCCTTATCTTCATATATGAACCACTTGACTTCCGCAGCGAACACAAGTGATTTAACTGTGGTCTACATGTTGTCTCGCTTCTAACTGCGCCTCAATCCTAAGCACATCCAGCTAATCACTAGCGTTTTCAATTTGCGAGGATTTTCTGAGCTAGAAAACGTGCACAGTTTTGTTACCTTCTTCTTGCAGTAGCGCTCTGTTCACTTCCTTATTCTGAAAAGATGCATACGTCTGCACATTGTCTTTGAGAATGCTAATCGAAAAGACGTCTACGATAGAAATATATTATATTGAGCTTCTTATGAAATAAACACGCACTGATCCTTTGACAAGCGAGCATCCCTTAAAATGTGTTTTGCTGAGAATTTGATGATACAATACATTCGTCACGGCATTCCATATTAAACGCAATTTTGTCACACGATGAGTTACTTTGTCTGATCAACCGCTCATTGCCGCTGTAGCTACCACATTGTTAGTTAATGCTAAGGGAAATTTCAGTTGTTTTACTACAACCGGAATTTATTAGTGCGACTACTGCGGGATTAAAAGTAGACGCTGTCTTCAAAATTTCCTTATTTCTCCTGTGACTGAGTAGGTATATTCGTCTAGAATTAAAACACGCGAATACATTGTGACTCGTGCCCTACCAAACTGCATAACTCACTGGTACTTTGTCACGTCGAACCCCAAATAATAATATGCCTGCAGGTACTTGTTGCGTAATGTACTCAGGAACACATACAACCTACCGACAGTATTAAATATAAAACTCACAATAGGAATTTTTCTTGAGACAATAGACTAAGCACCATTGTCCCTACTTCCACAAGACAACGCAACAGTAACTACTAGTTACTAAGCTACATCATATGCCTATCAAAGATCTACCTATCAACCACTTATTTCATCAAATCATAGTGTTTCGGTATTGACCGAACACTGATTTGACAGTATTATTCTAGTCGGGAAGAGTAGAACAATGACCTATTTCAGGAACCTAGGCGTCATAAGAGGCAAGAGAATATTAAGAAAATGTAGATTACGGTCTAACACCATGTAGACAACGTGGTAATTAGAAACGAAAGAGAGAGTAATTCACGCCGAATGGGATACGGACAGTGTTCGCTTTGACAGAGTTCCATGCCCTCTAAGCAAACACAATGGCAAGGCTACCGTTGCGCCGAATGCGAGTGGAGGGGCAGCGAAGCGCGGGTGTACTCACAAGGGAACCTCCCCATCGCATTAGTTATAATTTGAGTGGAACTATGAACAAAATAAGCAAAATATAAAAACGGAATGCTCCATGCGTAAGATAAGCAACGACAAGCACGTCCTGAGCATAGGAGCATCGTTGTCCTGTCGCTAGAGTTAGGAGATGTAGCGCGGAAGGTCCAAGGTTCACGCCTTCCCTTGAAAGAAATTTTTTATTTTTTTTTTATTTTCGCAAAATTATGATATGTCCGTCCGTTCATTTACGTCTCTGTTCCCTGTAACCTATTTAGTGTCTGTGTTTTGTGACCGCACCGCAAAACCGTGCGATTAGAAAACGAACGGAAGGGTCTCTACCATGGAAACCTAAAACATTTGATCGCAAGGTAATAGATCAACCGACTCCTCCACAGGAAAACACGTATAACCTATTTCTGTACGACACTGGTGACGGTATGTGCGTCATCTGATAGAAATTTCTTGTCGTCCCAACTCAGTTGTACACTTGGTGAATGGGTAAAGAGATTCTACCTTGCCCGATTTAGGTTTTCTTGTGGATGTGATAATCACTCCCAAAAAAGTGACGAAAACATATGAGTTGGTCATTTCAACTAGAAAAAATGAATGCAACAGTTTCACAGTCACACAGTCTCCCCTATGCTCTGTCAAAACATGTTTTTGACGTTTTAGCGTATTAGAAATTTTTTTACACGTAGCGTTCCCATAATACGGCACAATTACCTCGCATTGGACGGACATATAATAATTTTCTGAAAATGAAAAATAAAAAAAAATGACTGTGGGAAGGCTCAAACCAAGGACCTCTCGCTCCACAGCTCCTGACGCTAGCCACAAGACGACAGCACTCCTGTGCTTACAATTTACGCGACGTTGCATATCTGTCTCATGGACAGCTCAGTATTTATATTTTGCTTATTTCTTTCATAGTTCCACGTAACGTCTTCATATTTTCTCGATTTATCTATGCTTAGCTTTTCAAGGCCTATCCACTACGCCAACTTATAACTAAATCTGAGGTGGATGCGATGGAGAGGTTCCCTTGTCAGTACCGTCGTCACCACGAGCTTTCTTCTGTTGTTACAGGCTGTAGAAACTTTCCATGTCCAGAGCGTCAGGTCGCAGGCGAAGTGACATGCCAGTGGTGTGCATGAAGAGTTATGTTGGGTCTCGCGAATGTATGTAGTGCGGTCGGATACAGTGGTCGACTCTGTCGCTATTAAGCCGTGTCCCCGTTCTTATCTGGAGTCAGTAGGGACATCAACGGCCTCTTTTTCGAGAAATTTGGAGAGCGATATAAGGTTCAAGGGGAAGAAATAAAAAGTGAGGTTTGTCGATGACATAGTAAATCTGTCAGAGACAGCAAAGGACTAGGTGGAGCAGTTGATAGACAGTTGGACACATTGAGACATCAAGGGATTGTCAGCTTTGGAAGGAGGCGTGCGGGGGGAAAATCGTAAAGGGAGACCGAGGGACGAATACAGTAAGCAGATAGATCAGGATGTAGGCTGCCTTTTTTTTTCTTTTTTTTTTCAGATGAAGAGGTTTGTACAGGACACGGTAGTGTGGAAAGCTGTATCAAACAAGTCTGAGAACTGACATTTAAAAATGTTGTACTATTAACGTACAGAAAAGAAAATAAGCGCATAAGGGATAAAGGGGTAAAGGTTGGTACAGAAATGAATAACCAAGTTATTAATAGCTGAACGTCTTAAAACAGAATTTCAACAGCAATCCTTTACAAATCCCCTTCACTTAAAGCACCATACATGGACAGCAGAAATGAAGTATAGAGAACATTTTGCAGAAATAAAAACATTCTTGAATGACGACGTTAAAATTTTATAAGATTTTTTTCTGATAATACGCTTGTTGCTTGTGAAGTGCCACATGAATTCTGTTATTTTTGCTTCGTTAATTAGAAACCAGATAATGGTGCGTTTTACGTTTGTTACACTAATGTGAAAGCTCCCCTACCTTAGATACAAAGGACGTCAGTGTCATTTGGGGGTGAAAGCAGCCGACACGTAGCGCTAATGGGGTGCGCTCATGAAATGCGCGTTTCCTCGGAGTGTTGGCCGGCCGTTAAGTGACCGCGAGCGCTACTGTGCTGTGACGTCACAGCAGACCGTGTCCCCCAGGCATTAGGGGCCAGCGTGCTTTGTCAGTGGCGGCTTGTTTGCTGCTGCAGGTGAAAGCGGCCGCACGGTGGTTACACACCTGGCGCAGGCCGCTAATGAGATATTTCACCACGTACATGAGAAGAAAGACCAGCGAACATATGTCCCACCTGAAAGTGTGAACTCCTAATTACTTTCCAGACAGGCAGGTTTGTTGCTGTTTCAATAAATATAAATACCGCACATGTTCACGTTCAGCATCAGCAACGATCTGCAAAAGCTTAGATGACTTTAGGTTAAATCATTCTATATATCATCTCAGATTGATACTGACAGTCGGAATTTTGCAAGGAAAATATTTGGGATTTCATGGCACTTGTCATATTTGTGATTGAAAACGACAGCTACCTTGGTGCTGAAAAGTAATACATTTCGGCTCCATTTCTAGCGGGTGAGAATCTCTTATAACGTAAGAGTCACCCGCTGAATTGGTGGATTTAAAAGAATTTTTATACTCAGTTTCTTAGTTTCTTTAAAAACGTTTCATTAGCATAGCAGGAGAAGTGGAACACGCACGCATACACACACACACGCACGCACGCACACACACACACACACACACGCACATACATATTCACACACAGGCACATACAGGGTGGCCAGAAAAGGCCTCCCAGATGCCAAAATTAAATGTCTCGAAAACAAAGATCGATGGAGGAATGCAGTAACCGGTATGTTTATTGTGAAAGCTGTAAGAAGTTTATACAGCAGTTTGAAATAATAGTTACAAAGAGTGTACACATTTTCAACTTTGCCCAATCGTAGGTGATGTCATATATTCCATGAATATTAAAAAATAACAACTGCAGGATCAGAAGTGACGTCTGTTCTTTCGGAACAGACGCAACATGTATAGTTACAAAAGCTGTTAACAGATGGCGATGTACGCTGTACAGCTCATATCAGCATACACAAGTGAAAATCGTATGAAAACACTCTCTGAAAACAATCACATAACAATCTTTTCAAAATGTTCACCATTGGCACTACAGAGGTGGCGCAAACGAAGAATGAAATTCGCCCTCACATTTTGTAGTGTCTCAACCGAAATGGATTCACATGCCACAGAGATCGCCGATTCAAGCTCGTCCAGCGTGTCGGGATGCTTCGGGTAGACCATGTCTTTCACTGTGACCCACAAAAAAAAAGTCACAGGGAGTAAAATTCGGCGAATATGAAGGCCAATCCATTCCTGCACCAGTAAATTTGCGACATTCCAAAGCAATGACTCGATTCCCAAAGTATTCCTAAAGAAAGAGAAACACTAGTTGTTCGCTCCGATGTGGTCGGGCTCCATCTTGCATAAACCATTCAGTACCTGGTCGATCCTTTAACGCTTGCTGTGTGGCGACAAATTGTTCCAAAATTGCAACGTAACGTGCACCAGTAACCGTTTCTCGGATGAAAAAAGGGCCAATAATGCCTCTGCTGCATACTGCAGCCCACACAGTAACTTTAGGAGAATACAGGGGTTTCGCTTCACACCAATGTGGCTTTTCGGAACCCCAAAATCGCCAGTTCTGATTATACACGTGTCCATTCAGGTGGAAGTGTGCTTCATCTGTAAACAAGATGCTGCCAACATCAAATTCTTCACTATCAATCATTGTGAGCATCTGATTAGCAAAGGCAACCCATTGTTGCACATCTCGTACGGGTATGGCCTGGTGCGTTTGAATTTTGAATGGAAACATGTGTAGGCTCTTTCTCAGTATTTTCTGAGACCTGGATCGCTTAAAACCAGTCTCAGAAGCAATTCTACGGACGGATGACATTGGATTTCTCTGAATAATTCCAGAAACTGTGGTGATATTTTCAAGCGTAACTGTTGCTTGCGGCCAACATGCCCCACTAGATCATCAGTTACGCTGCCTGTTGGTTGAAATTTTGCGAAGAGCGTACGAATGGTTTTCGCAACGGGTCATTTCGGAACATTAAATCGTTCTTGAAAACTTCGCCTTGTTGCCGTAGGACTCTCTTCTAACCTATGGTACTCCGGCACCAGAAACACGCGTTTTTCAATGGAGTGCATGGTTTTAATCTGTTCCTTCGGTACGCTAACATCCTCTCACGGTTCAATAGTGGAGCTGATCGTTCTTGGCTTCGGATCACTATTTATACCAGGCGATTATACGTATGGCGATTACAGCGCCATCTGTTAGCATCTTTTGTAACTATTATTTCAAACTGCTGTATAAATTTCTTACAGTTTTCACAATGAACATACCGTTTACTGCATTCTTCTATCGATCTTTGTTTTCGAGATCTTTAATTTTGAAATCAGGGAGTCCTTTTCTGGACACCCTGTACATTTACACATACTTATTTTTTTAATAATATGTACAGATGTGTGAGGGACATGGCTGGCAGCCGAAGAGGGTACCGCAGTAGCTGTATCCACTCTTTATTTGAAGGAATATTTGATTACATTGAGCTGCACGGGGATATCCACTCCCAGTCGGGCCGGGCTGGATAAAAGGGGGAAATCGCTTTTCCGTTTTTCACATTGTAATACCTGTTGGCGATATATATCACCCAACATTGTTTTATCAATTTATGTTTTCCTTACACGTTTTAACTTGCTTGTGAAAATCGAATAGGCTTAATTTGGATTCCGCGTCAGTTTCCAGCTTCATAACGCTTCTCACTTTATTTGAAGAAATTATACGGTTTAAAGTTAATATTTGTTTTTACACGTGGTATAACATGAACCTTTTCTTAATTCTCAATGGCGATTTTAAAATGACTCTTTTTGTAAAGTATGTGTACGTAATTTGTACAAAAAGTTCGACAGCGGGTAGCGAGTGAAATGGAACTAAAAGTACAGAAACGTTTTGGAAACTGTGTCGCAATGAACCTTTCTCGTTGAACGAGTAAATATATGTTAATATCAATCTCATCATCGTTCTCTACCTGATCGTTCTGTTTCCCCTCATTACATCGATTTACTCCGCCTCCTCTTTCTGCTCTTAGAACAGTTCCTAGTTTTATGTTGAAAATTTTATATTTTCGGAAGTTCTTGACCGAATGTTTTGAAATTTTAACACAATGTTCTACTGAAATGTGAGCGTGTTTTAAATGCATAAATTTTCAGTGTATATCAATTTTTATAAAATTTATAATGGGCAAACGTTGTTACGAAAAGTCGCAAAAATAATATACATATAGGTTTTGTACAATACATTCAAGAAATATGTAAGTAGAAACCTTCCTGTATTACAATGCAAAGTGTCAAAATTTCAGAGGATTCGGTAAAAAACGACGGCTTGTACACAAATAGTCAGAGCATTTTTATGAGAAGAAAAAAAATACATATTACTGACTCAGATGGGGTAAGGGGGCGAAGGAATATAGGGGGAAACGTTTGGACAACTAACCACTCCTAAAAAAATATGAGGCCTTATTGGAGGGGGGGGGGGGGTGAGTGCCTGTGTGTGAGTGTTGAATATCAAAGCTTCACTTCAAACATGCAATTAAAGACTCGTATTGAAAAGGTATTTTATTTCATTATACACTGAGCTGTATTTTCTTACTTAACGTCCCATGACCTTTCAAAATAATCATCCCGGCTTGCACCTGGAGTGATTTAGATAAATCATGGGAAAGCTAAAGCTCGATGGCCGGATGCGGGATTAGAACCACCGTTCTCCTTAATTCGGGTCCATTGAGCTAACTACTGCATCACTGTCGTTCTACGTGTTTTTGGCTCAGCTATTTTACACTCCTACTAACGGCCGTGCAGCAGTGGATACAGCGGTTCCCGTTAAATCACCGAAGTTAAGCACTTGGATGGGTTACCGTCCAGGTCTGCCAAATGCTGTTGGCAAGCGGGGTGCACTCAGCCCTTATGAGGTAAAATTGAGGAGCTACTTGATTGAAAAGTAGTGGCTCAGGTCTGGAGAACAGACGCAAAAACGGCCAGGAGCGCGGGGCGCGGACCACGTCCTCCTCCATAGCGCATCTGGTGACGCCTGCGGGCAGAGGATGACTCGGCGGCCGGTCGGTACCCCTTGGGCGCTCGCGGCCTGTATGCGGCGGAGTTTACTTTATAGTTTTTATTTTACACTCCTGGCTATTAAAATTGCTACACTAAGAAGATGACGTACTACAGACGCGAAATTTAACTGACAGGAAGAAGATGCTGCGATATGCACATTATTAGCTTTTCAGAGCATTCACACAGGGTTGGCGCCGGTGGCGACACCTACAACGTGCTGACATGAGGAAAGTTTCCAACCGATCTCTCATGCACAAACTGCAGTTGGCCGGCGTTGCCTGGTGAAACGTTGTTGTGATGCCTCGAGTAAGGAGGAAAAGTGTGTACCATCACGTTTCCGACTTTGATAAAGGTCGGAGTGTAGCCTACCGTGATTGCGGTTTATCGTATCGCGACACTGCTGCTCGTGTTGGTCGCGATCCAATGAGTGTTGGCAGAATATTGAATCGTTGGGTTCAGGAAGGCAATACGGAACGCCGTACTGGAATCACTAGCAGTCGAGATGACTGGCATCTTATCCCCATGCCTGTAACGGATCGTGTAGCCACATCTCGATCCCTGTGTCAACAGATGGGGACGTTTGCTAGACAACAACCATCAGCACTAACAGTTCGACGACGTTTGCAGCAGCATGGATTGTCAGCTCGGAGACCATGGCTGCGGTTACCCTTGATACTGCATTACAGACAGGAGCGCCTGCGATGTGTACGAATGGCCTGGGTGTACGAATGGCAAAACGTCATTTTTCGTATGAATACAGGTTCTATTTACAGCATGATGTTGTCGCATCAGTATTTGGCGACATCGCGGTGAATGCCCATTGCAGGCGTATATTCGTCATCTACATACTGGCATATCACCCATCGTGATGGTATGGTGTGCCATGGTTTACACGTCTCGGTCACCTCTTGTTCGCATCGACGGTACTTTGAACAGTTCCCGTTACATTTCAGATGTGTTACGACCAGTGGCTCTACCCATTCGATCCCTGCGAAACCCTACATTTCAGCTAGATAATACATGACTGTATGTTGCAGGTCCTGTACGGGCCTTTTTGGATTCGGAAAATGTCAGACTGTTGCCCTGGCCAGCACATTCTCCAGATCTCTCACCAAATGAAAATGTCTGCTCAGTGGTAGCCGAGAAACTGGCTTGTTACTAATCTTGATGAACTGTAGTATCGTGTTGAAGCTGCATGACTCAATGCCCAGGCGTATCAAGACCATTATTACGGCCAGAGGTGGTTGTTCTGGGTGTTCTCAGGATGTATGCACCCAAATTGCGTGAAACTGTAATCACATGTGAGTTCTAGTCTCTCTATATATATAAATGTTGAGTTTGTTTGTGTGTGTTTGAAAATCTCCAAAAGTTCTTATCCGACTGAGCTCCAAATTTGTCACAACGTTCCACTGTAACACAGGAAGATTTTAGCAACCTATGTATTTAATATATCCCACGTGCGATTTTTGACAACAACTTTTCCACACTGTAAAATTAATATAAATTCAAATATGAGCTATATCTGAAAAATTGGTATGGAAAACATGTGCGCAATCCAGTCGTGTGTTCTATCAATATTTCAAAGTACTCCACGAAGAACTTTCGGGGATATTAGATGTTGAACATAAGACTATGCATGGTTCTATTTCTAAGACGTACTAGGCAATGTCACAGAGAGGGAGAGGAGATATATACGTACTTTATTTAATTGTAACCAAGTCTCCAAATGCCAACTTTGGTAGTTCAGGCTTCAAAACTGACTGTATAGCAGCATGTATCAAAAATCTTTTCATCCCTTATTTCACCCCCTTAATAGCTCATTTTCAGAAAAGCTGAATGACGTCTTTCTAAAATTCTAACCAAGAATCCACATACCAATTTATGTAGGTCTAGCATGAAAATGACTGGATAACAGCGTATTTTTTCCCCTAATTCACCCCCTTAGTGACGGAATATCAAAAAATCGCTTTTTAAACGACGCCATCGGTGTAAGACGAACATCCTCTGCAAATTTTATCATCAATGGTTTTGGCTAGGTGAAGATGAGTCTTTCATTTAATTAGTCAGTCAGACAACCGGTACATTGCCTTTTAGTTATAGGTATTACGCGTACAAGCTGTTGTGATCTAAGGTGGCCTATGAATGTGGCCCCTGTTATATACTATTACGAAGCGGAGCGTAGCGGAGTCGTTTACAATGTCGCTTGCTAAGTCGGACGACTGGGAGGACGACCCTGCCTCTCAACGAACCGATGCACAAGGAATATTTTGGTTCCCTGAGTGCTATATAACATCCATTGGCAATGATATGCTCAGTTTACAAGGATAATTGACTTATTGACCGCGTTTCATGCTAAATGGTTATTTTATGTTCAAAATACGATTCGTTCAAAATATTCAGTCTGATAAGAATCTCCTTCGAATTACCAATGTGTTACAGAAAATAACATTCTCGAATAACGCTCGGGGATCAGAAGCTTTATAATAATGTTTGCAATTAAAGTAGCCGGGCCTGTAACGATACATATCGAATGTGCGCTTCTAAATCCCTGCCAACAAAAAATGAACCTAAAACATCGTAGAAGTACTTGGAAATGAAGATTTAATTTTACTTACGGCAGCCGCGGCATTCGGTTCGATAACAGGCATTCCTCAACCTACTAGATGTACTTACTTAAGGAGAAGTTAATGTAGATTAGTACCATTTGCAGGTATTGCGAAACTAAGGTCTCAATGCAAGAAAAGTCCAAGGAACGCTCCAGACAAATATATGGTATCGAAGCTAAAAACAAGTTGTCTCTAAAACACGTTTACTGAGAATCTTAAATTATACACCCCAAAAGTATGTGATAACTTGGTTCAGGAACAGAACACTTGCATGGACGCAGTCATTAAGGCAGCAGAAGAATTGGTAGGAAAAGAAGGAAAACAACCAAGATATTCCTGGTTTCATGAACAAAGAATAAGCCAGGAGAAAAATCTGGCGTTCTGGAAATTGATTCAGAAAATACATACTCGTCTAGCGGTAAGAAATTATGAAAATGAAAGCAAAGAAGAGTGGAAATTGTATCGGAGAAAGAAAGGGGAGTGGGTAAGAAAGGAGATTTAAGAACTGGAGACAATTCGAGAAACAAATGATGTTAGAATATTCTACCACAAAATTAATAGTGAAAGAAGAGTATTTAAGCAGCGCAACAACCTGTGTAAAAGCAAAAATGGGACACTATTAATCGATGACCAAGAGGTATTAAAGCATTGGGTAGAGCAGTGAACAGCTGGATACTTCAGAGCTTTTCAATGAAGATATCCCACAACCTCCGGAAGACGTTACAATAGTAACCGCCCCCCCCCCCCCTCCCAAGGGAAAGTGAGTACCGCAGTTTCTCGAATGAAAAGTAATAAAGCACCAGGGAGTGACAACATAACATCTTAACTGTTGAAGCTGGAGGAGTTGAACTAAATCGTAGGATTTATAAGATTGTGTGTCTCATCCGGAAAAAGGAAGAGTTGCCACAAGAATGGAATGTAGGGATAGTGTGTCTTGTGCATAACAAAGGAGCTCTATCTAAATACAGCAACAACAGGTGCATAACAGTCTTAAATATTACATAAGAGTATTATCAAATATTCTGTTTAGTAGATTGCATAACATTATTGGAAGATAACAGTGAGGGTTCAGACCAGGAAAGTGAATAGTAGACCAAATATTTACTCTCCGACAAATAGTAGAAAACACCAATGAAATTAGTGTTTGAATGCACCATCTCTTCATTGACTTTAAATCTGCACATAACACGATAAACCGGGCCAAACATTATGAAACATTGCAGCAATTTCGAGTGCCTACAAAACTGGTTACATTTAATAGAGGCCACCAGAAGTTACCCCCTGTGTACCCTGCGAGTGCAGTCCAGGCTATCAACTCAGTTTCTCTTGGCTAAAGCAAGGAGAGGCTTTCCTGCATGCCCTTCAACCTAGCACTTGAAAAAGTCGTGCACGAATCAGGTATTAGCACTAAGGTACTATCTGCTGTCAGCCTGTAGAATTGTTTGGGTTTGCAGATGACTTGGATTAAATGATTAGAACAAGGATCTAAAAACTGCATTTTTCAGTTCTGAAACTAGGATGGGCCTGAGAATTAATGAAGGGAATAATGGCACTAACCAACCCTTGACGAAATTACATTTGACAGAATGGAATGCGTCACCTTTCTAGGCTCAAAGATAAAAGCATATAGCACCACCCTTGCTAAAAGTTTTTTTGATTATATATTTATTAATGGAAATTACTAAAGTATAAAAAAATCATTTCCTCCTGTAACATGCAAAATATAGCCGTAACTATACTTAATCTGTACGTTTGTTCTTCCTAAACCACCCCTCTCATTAATACGTCATTCCACACATTTTCAATGACACCTGTGCGTCAGATGATTCCAACCAACAGAATACAAGAAAGCTGTCAACGCCCCAAACATTACGCTATTCGTTTCCAGTGAATCTTAATTACGGAACAGCGATTGTTTGTTTTCCGTGTAATGATTTTTGCAGATACGGATTTGACGTACACACGGATCAGGGGAAATTTCCCAATTTCTATTTCTTAACGTCTTACGTAAGACAGTGAACTGATCACATCATCACTGTTAAATTCAGTAGCAGAAACACCCAATCTCCATTATATAACCTTTTTACTGCTAATTACGTTAATGCCCAGGTAATAGCCCTAACTTCAAAGAGATTTACAGTTTCATGTTCTAATCGGATCAATTATCAACCGCAGATTATTACATGAACGTGATCTGTATAACAGTCGGCAGTTTCGATGGAAGCACACTTGCTTAATCACACAGTAAATATCTGATCCCTTTCCTCTTCAAACATCATTTATATAGGTATAAACAACCATACACATCAAGTATCAATGCGATTTGACTGAATAATATTCAAACAACCAAAGTTTCCAAAGACATTATGTGTGGAACAAGGATCAATTGATACTCAAAGTTTTAATAATTGTCAGGCACCGGTACATTTTGTTGTTGCATCTATTTGTTGAAGATGTTTAGCACAGACTATAATTATTTCAATGAGTATCAATTTCTACGGTAAATTTACTTGGTTGTGGAAGAAAACTGTTATAAATATTTGCCGTGTATTGTAATACACAATATACATTTACAATTCTTTAGTAAGAATAATTAATATACGGGTATATAGGCGGTGATGACACTCCAATAGTGTCACTATATCCCAGGAGTAAGATTGAACAGTTTCATAGGTAGTTGAATACTCATCGCGCCTTACTGACTTCCTAAGAAAACGTAATACTAATATTAACGGGGATTTTCCATATGTAAATAATCTGTTGCATTCTTCCTAGTGAAGGCAATTTAAGAGTTATACACGATGTGCAGTGTCGCATGGACATTACATATTTAAATGAGTCACAGCTAGGCTTGCGACAATTGTAATGAACATTTATCTCTCTCTCTCTCTCTCTCTCTCTCTCTCTCTCTCTCTCTCTCTGTGTGTGTGTGTGTGTGTGTGTGTGTGTGTGTGTGTGTGTTTGTGTGTGTGTGTGTGTGTGTTTCTGCGAGGCTGACCACACGGTCTGAGACACTTTGTAACAGATAGCGCGGCCGATATCGTCAGAGGTTCGACTCCTCCCTCGGGCATGTTTGTGTGTCTGTAAGTTTGTGTCTTTACATGTGGTTATTTATTTTATGTAGCTTGTAAGATTAGGGATAAATGGCCTCACAGTTTGGTTCCTTAAGCTTATAAACATTTGAACTTGTATGGTGGAACATGCCAGCAGCCATGGGTAGTACACACTGTGCGGCATATGCAAGTTTGGATCGGTCCGTGAGTCGTACGCAGATGACATAATGTTCGATGTAAAAGCCCGAGATAAGCGGGACATCCGGTTTCGAAACCTAGTCCGGCAGACATGTCACCATGAAACTGTACAGCTGATGCTGGTTCACTTCAATGAGAAGTGAAAGGGACCTAGAAAGTGCGGTGTACTGGCCTTTAACAAGACGGACCGCGTCCTGTTGCCAGTTGATGAGGCGATGGTACGCTAGCGAGGTGTTTACTCCGGCCCAATCTTTGTTTTTCATGGCAGGTACACGAAGTCGCCGACTGCGAATTAGAAGCGTAATAGATTTCGGACAAAATCCTACGTCATTCCTTGACGATTCCTATCGGTGAAGAGTGCTGCGGGAAATCTATGCACTCGTCATAAAAATACACTGTTCAAATAATTTGGAGATTAGTTGAGATATCTATTTTGTGTCCCGACTTCGTCGCCGCTTTTGTGTCCCAGCCTCGTCGTAGGTGTCGGTGGCCGGGTGGATGAGACCGACACAGGAATATAGATAGCACGCTGGTGCAGGTACGGAGGGGAGCAGCCAGAAACTAAAAACACTCGAGTAAATTAGAAAGAGATATATATTGCACAGAATGTAACAATACTTAACTTTTACATAGTACTGCAGAATGTTGATACATAGTTGTTAGAGGCCTGCCTAGTGCCTGTACGATAGCAAAGTCTTCACTGGTGCCTATCTGATTACGAAGGTCCTAACTCGTTGCTATCTCAGTCCGAAGTGCCGGTGTCTTTCCGTGGTGGCCACGAGCGGGGTTGCAGCAGAGGGCGCTCGTGGCTGTCGTCGTGAGAACGCCGCGCCGTGCGTGCATGGCGGCGCGCGGCGAAAGCAGGTGGCGCGCACTTTGTACTTGTGCGACACCACACCCCTCCCCCCCCCCAAACCGCCGCGCCGTCGTGGCGTAGGGCTGAGGGCCACGGCGACGGCACTGGGAGGAGGGCCTGGGCGGGGGCGTTACTGGTGGGACGGGCGTCGTAGCTGAGGCTGGGATCGAGACGCCGTCCGCGCCCCGGCATCCGCCTTGCGATCCTCCAAGGAACCCACCGAAACCTGGGGAAGGGCGCAGCCCCCCGCCCAGAGGGAGCAGGTCATCTTCTTCTGAGGTGCGTGGCCCAGGCGGCGGCGGCACGCACGGTCCCGGAGTCAAATGTTCAAATGTTTGTAAATCTATCGGACCAAACTGCGTGGTCATCAGTCCGTAGCTTACAAACTACTTTAACCTAGGTAAACTAACCTAAAGACAACACACACACCCATGCCCCAGGGAGGACTCGAACCTCCACGGCGAGCAACCGCGCGCTCTGCAGCGAGACGCTTTAGACCGCTTGGCTACTCCACCGCGGCAGGTCCCGGAGTCGCTCTCGGTGACGCTGTCATCTGCGGCGGCGACAGCGGCGGCGTCGCGTCGATCTCCATCGGGACGATCTCGTAGTCCGGGGACGAACGATGTGGTTGTGCTCCCTGGCGGTGAACTGGGTCTGGAATCAAGAAACCGGAGACAGGATCGCGCGGCCTGTGCAAGCGCAATTTGTTTGCGTGGCGCCGCAGCTCCGACCCTGTGGAAGAACGTAAAACATACATATTGCGACCGAGCACGCGCTGAATGGTGCCCGGCATCCATGTCTTCTTGTTGCCAGCAAACACCCTGTACAGCACCGGCGTGGAAACCTGAAAACGCGTAGCGCCATACGAACCGACTCGGTGCGTGGGAGGCTGCAGCAGGTGAAGGAGAGTGCGGTGACGGCGGCCGTGTAGCAGCTCGGCAGGAGACGGGCCGTCACGTGGCATGCACCGATACGTAGATAGGAAAATTTGAAGAGCTTGCTGCCTGGAGTGCTGACCTTCCATCTTCTCCATGTGAGACTTGAATGTTCGAACGAAACGTTCTGCTTCACCATTGGACTGAGGGTGAAAAGGTGCAGTGGTAATATGCTGAATGCCATTCACACGACAAAACTGTTGAAATTCCGCACTAACAAACTGAGGTCCATTGTCACTGACGATAGTTTCAGGCAAGCCTTCGATGCAAAACACTGATGTTAAGGCACTGATTGTACTAGAAGCTGTCGTTGAGTAGATGGCAATCACAAAAGGAAACTTGCTGAAAGCGTCTACAACGATTAACCAGCGCGTGTTCCAGAAAGGTCCGGCAAAGTCAATGTGTAAACGTTGCCATGGTCCCTTGGGGCGTGGCCAGTCCGAGAAACGTTGCGGAGGAGCCGCCTGATGCTCCGCACAAACTGTACACTGTGATGTCATGCTCTCTATCTGAGCGTCCATACCCACCCAGGTACAATGACGTCTGGCCAGTTGCTTTGTCCTAACAATGCCCCAATGACCTTGATGCAGGAGGCGTAACACTTCTAGTTGCAGGGAACGAGGAACAATCACTCGTGTTTGGTCGTTGTCGGTATGTAACAACAGAACACCCTGACTTAAAGATAATGCATGACGTTGTGCAAAATAACGTCGAACCAGAGGCCGGTCAATGTCTTTGGCTCTGGCAGGCCAACCTGAGCGAACAAAACGTGCTACCACACTTAGGTCTGCATCCGCAGCTGTTTCCTATGCAACCCGACGAGAGTTCAAAGGGAATCAAACATGCATCACTGAGTAGTGCACACTTTAAGTTGGTAAAGGCAACTTGGCAATCTTTAGACCACACAAAAGGAACATTCTTCCTACGTAAGTGATGCAGTGGAGCTGCAATCTGAGAGGCATTGGGAATAAATCTAAAATAATAGTTAAGCTTTCCCATCACTGCTTGCAATTCATACACATTCTTAGGAGGAGGCAAGTCTTTGATTGCTCGAAGATGTGACTGTAAGGGATGAATTCCTTGGGCATTAATCACATGGCCCAGGTACTCTATTTCAGTTTGAAAAAACGAACACTTTGCTTTATTACAACGTAGACCTGCTGCAGTCAACACTTTGAAAAGGCACTCCAGGTTTGCTAAATGTTATTCAACTGTACGTCCGGATACCACAATATCATCTAAGTAGTTCGAGCAACACGGTACAGAAACTGTCAGCTGTTCCAAAAAACGCTGAAAAATAGCGGGAGCGGAAGAACTGCCAAAGGGTAGGCATTGAAATTGAAAAAGGCCCATGTGAGTATTAATGACGAAAAACTTTTTTGACTCGTCATCAAGTGGAATCTGTAAGTATGCCTCTGCTAAATCAATCTTAGAAAAGAAACGAGACTGTCCTAATTTGTCCATTAGTTCGTCCGGTCTGGGCAGGGGATAAGTGTCTACAATTGTTTGACTGTTCACTGTTGATTTGAAGTCCGCACAGAGACGAAGTTTTCCTGACGGCTTGGGTATTATCACTATAGGCGAGGCCCACTGACTCGCAGAAACAGGAGAAATCACCCCACTATCTTGCCAACGTTTAAGTTCTTCGGCAACTGTATCACGCAAGGCGATAGGCACTGGTCTAGCTTTACGAAATTTTGGAACTGCAGATTCTTTTAAAGTTACATGTGCCACGAAGTCTTGTGCACAACCTAGTTCCGGCGAAAACAAGTCACTATATTTGTCACACAATGCATTGATTTTATCCTGAGGCACTATTGACGAAATTTGAAGCACATCTCTTTGAATTGATAAACCAAACAAGTCAAAAGCATCTAGTCCAAAAATGTTCTGTGTCGATTTGACCTGAAGAACTACAAAAGCAACTGTTTTTGTTACACCTTGAAAAGAGGCGGGCAGGCTACACGTTCCTAGCACGGGAATATTTTGACCGGTATAAGCTGTTAGCACTTGTTGACACAGCGATAATTTTGGAGAACCCAGAAGTTCATAAGTATCTTTATTAATTAAGGTAACAGCGGAACCAGTGTCGAGCTGAAATTGCACAGTCTTATTGTCAATGGAAAGATTCACAAAAAGTTTTTGCTTGCGGCGCTCGACAGGTGCGCGAATGTGGGCAACGTCTGCTACGGTTTGTTTACTGCGCTTGCGCGGGCCGCGTAGTGAAGGAAGCGGCGCAGACTCTGCACGCAGCGGATTAACAACACTGTCACTAGATGACACTACCGCCGGATCGGCGTCCGCGCAAGCCTGCGAAGCTACTCCAGATTTACTAACTACTGCACTACACTTTTGAGTAGCTACTTGATGTCTACTGTCACTAGCTACACAGTACTGGGCACTATTACAAGGAGCAGTTGCAGAAGGCACTAATTTCACTACAGGAATGCACTGTTCATAGTCATTTTGCTTGTCCCGAACCCTTTTCCGTTGCACTGTTTTACGCGCTCGTCGGCGCTTGCTACGTGGTGCACTATATAGTTTTGCCATAGGCGCAGAACTCCTTTCTTGCAATTGAGAGCCAAGGAAAGCACTGTTCAATTCCACAGCCCGTATAACATTTACCGAATGAACTGTTCTCGCACTTTGCGAAGCACCGTTTCTAACGTTACTGTTCTTTGAGTTTTTAATTTGCATACACACAGACTGCACATGTCCCGATTTGCCACATTGATAACAGGTTGCGTTGCGACTAGGGCAATGAGCACGCTTGTGGCGAGACACACACTGGGGGAAAGACTTACGAACATTTTTCTGAAATGAGCGTTGGCGCCCGTTATGCAAATTACTGTGTCTAACACTACGGGGCGACCTTTGCGTCGCACTTTTACTCTGGGTACTGTTCACTGTCTGTTCAGCACGGCCGGTAGAAAAATAAGAATCACTAGTGCTATACTGAGAACTACGGCTAAGAAAGCGTCCGTTGCGGCGCACTGAATTTACACTGTGGCTTTGCATTTCTACATCTGCTAAGTCAAAAGTATCATGCGCTTCTATAAGCTGCAGTACACTGTCTAATGAGGGGTCAGACTGTTTCAGAATTGCTGCTCTAATTCTGGGGTCCTGAATATTCTGCGTAATCGCATCCCTCAACATCACGTCACTATACGAAAGTCCACAAGAGCAAGTAAATTTACATTGGCGGGTTAAGCCCTTCAATTCCGTAATCCACTCTTGGTGTGACTGCTGCGGTAATTTTTTAAGTCTGAAAAATCGGTATCGTGCAGCGGCTACAAGAACTTTTCTCTCATAATGAGCATTCAGTGCATCTACAATTTGTTCAAAGTCTACATCACGAGGAGATGCGAGAGGTAAAAGTTTTTGCAATAGTACGAAGGTCTGGGGCCCCACAATCGATAAGAAAAGGTTCTTCACTCTCTGACCTGTAATTTGATGAGCCGCGACGAGTTCTTGAAACTGTGCGAAATAGTCGCTCCATTCTTCCTCACGTTCGTTGTACTGGCGGAACGTCGGAAGCGGTGCGGCGGCAGGTGTGGGCTGCTGATGCGACGGCTGTTGTTGAGTTGTCAACTGCGCCACCGCCTGGAGAAGTTGTGTTATTTGCGCCGTCTGTAACTGAATAATTTCCATTAAGTTTGGGTTCGGGGTAGTGGCCATGCTGACCGATTAGGCGCCGCGTATACAAGTAACTTATAACAAAACACAAATGCGATATGAAAGAGTACTCGCTCTGCAACAAAAAAGTCCACAAAATACGTAACAGAATATGTTCCCCCAAAAATCTTATAATAAGGGTGGGTGGGTGGGAGCAATTTTTGCGTGCTCCGACTGCGCTGTCTGGCTGCTACAAGCGGGCTGGTCCAAGGTTCGTCTATCACTCCTCGTCGCCACTTTTGTGTCCCGACTTCGTCGCCGCTTTTGTGTCCCAGCCTCGTCGTAGGTGTCGGTGGCCGGGTGGATGAGACCGACACAGGAATATAGATAGCACGCTGGTGCAGGTACGGAGGGGAGCAGCCAGAAACTAAAAACACTCGAGTAAATTAGAAAGAGATATATATTGCACAGAATGTAACAATACTTAACTTTTACATAGTACTGCAGAATGTTGATACATAGTTGTTAGAGGCCTGCCTAGTGCCTGTACGATAGCAAAGTCTTCACTGGTGCCTATCTGATTACGAAGGTCCTAACTCGTTGCTATCTCAGTCCGAAGTGCCGGTGTCTTTCCGTGGTGGCCACGAGCGGGGTTGCAGCAGAGGGCGCTCGTGGCTGTCGTCGTGAGAACGCCGCGCCGTGCGTGCATGGCGGCGCGCGGCGAAAGCAGGTGGCGCGCACTTTGTACTTGTGCGACACCACAATCTAGGTTCTGAATTATTGGCAGCGGCAGAACGAACTACTATGGATCGACGTCTTGCCGTCGGTTCTACGAAGTGGAGATCACAACTTTACGGCAACCGAGATAGTGGTTATAAGCGAAAATTTCTGCACAGGGGTTGGTGTTAACTTGAGTTTAGTCTAACAAATGAATTATACAAGCAGCTGCGTTCAGATAGAGTAGAGAGCAGGTAGTGCAGTTCAACAACAACGTGACTCACACGAAGCTATGGCATACGTAGCCATTAAAAGGTTGGAAGCGGTACAAAGGGAGCTGACAGCAGCTATTTGAATGTCCAGAAGTGTAATTTTCAGGACCTAGACGCGATATTAGACAACAGGAACCGTAATAAGATGTCAAGCTCAAGGTTGTCCACGGGTAGATTAGATGTACTTTTCGTTCCATTTTATCCGAATTGAGAAAATCCTCTTGGATGTAGTACATGTTAGAATACTCAATATATGCTTACAAAAAGAGAGCATATGTGTTAATCTACTTTCCACAGATCCTAAATATAATTGCTCGTGTGGATGTGCAAATGGTCAGGAAAAACAACTATCTTAAGAATATTTAAATCTTAAAGGACATAAAACATATTACCACATACTATTTTTGTTTTGTTTACAACACTGGTTTACAATGACGTCATTACTGCACCAAATTTGTACTGAGGTCAGAATGAAGACAATATTCACATTTGTGAATATTATATACAATAACACACTTCTAACACTTCTGGTAATAAAGTCATCAATGGAGTAGAAGGAATGGGCCACCGAAGAATCCTTTAGACTCTTTTCAAACTGAAATTTATTGTGAATTAAATTTTTATGGCTGCTGGCATGTAATAGAAAATCTGTATTGCTGAATATTGGACACCTTTCTAAGCCAAGTTAAGTGTACATCTCTGTCCTGTTGACACCCTTTGTTTCCTATTAGTGATATACGATTTGAACCATCCTGCATCAATTCCTGTTATGCCGTAATATTGTAATTTTCTCAATAGGATATTGTGATTTACACAAATGTCTTTGACAGGTCGCAAAATATACCAGTGGCCTGTAATTTATTGTCTAATTAATTAAGTACATTCTCATTGTATAACTAGATAGCTTTCTCAATATCAATATCCTTTAGAATTCCGAATTTTGACGTGGATAATAGTTTATGACTGGTAAGGTGTTTAAGAAGACAATTGTGCATTATCTTTTCTAAAATTTTTGAGAATGCAGGCAAAATTGAAAGTGGATTGAAATTTTACTTTCTTGTGTAATGGCTTCAGCATATTTAAACCATTCAGGATATGTTACACTGATAAAACTTGTTAAACAAGTAATTTAAAATATTACTAAGCTCAGAGGCACACTTTTTAATCATATTTGTTGATATATTATCATAGCCACTGTTTTTTTTATTTTAATGTTTTTATTGTAGACATTACTTCTAGTGGTGTTGTGAGTGTCATACTCATATTACTGTAGTTATTTGTAGTGACAGGTGTGAGATATTCCATCGCATCAGTTACTAACACTGATAATCCAATCTTTTCAGTAATAGTTAATAAATGCTTATTGCAAGTTGTAGCAACTCTGCACACATTTACCTGTGTGTCACCTACTCTTAATGCTATGTACTCCTCTTGATCTCCGGTTCTACCGTTTCCTTCACCATACCCAATATGTTCTTATTTTGTGGTCTGAGGTGACTATCCTCTTCTGATACCGCATTTCCTTTGATGTCAGTATTACTGCCTTCAATACCTTGCAGTATGTATGTTTTGTAATGGTCTACAGCATTTACATGTGAACTGTTTGTAATTGATAGGTGTAGTTTCTGACAGGAAATATTTTTCCTTCGTATATTTTGGTCTAATATGTGTTAGTTTTGGTGGAAAGCAGTTTTGAAATAAGTTGAGGACGTTATTTATGAAAGTGTTGTATTTCTCATTCATGCTATTAGCATTGTAAACATCACTCAAATTCATGTCTTTGAGCAATTTTCTAAAATGATCAATCTTAAACTCAGATTTGATAGATTGTATATTCTGATTAGTAACAATATCTAGCAAAAGTAACTGCATGTCATGGACTGAAAGGCTGCTTATGATTGGTTTTATAATGTAATTCTGATCATTTGACATTTATACAAAGATATAATTAATGGCTGTCTTTGAACCCTTAGCTATCCCAGTTGGAAAGTTAACAATATGAATTAGGTTGAATGACAATGCTACTGACTTCAATAATTCTTTATTGGTAGTTTTCAAAGAAGTCTACATTAAAATCAACAGTCAACATCAGTTCTTATTTTCTTGTTATCAAATAAGCCAACATAGCTTCAAACCGATTTATGAACATATTAAAGTTAGCATTTGGTACTCTTCACACACTTACTATTATAAAAGTTTTATTATGAGATTCAAATGCTGTTGCGTAAGCTTTGATATGCTACTCTCGGCAAAACACCAGCGAGAAATGACCAATGTCTCCGGTAAACAGCCCATCGAGGCAGGGGCTTGAATGCAATTCAGCTGCAACGCACTTTCCAGTCAGCAAAGGGACGCGCAATATACACATAGTCGAAATACCCTTCATGAATTTCGTCTCTACGCATGGACGCCTGCCACGTGTGTCCCATTAAGACGACGAAACTGTTTAGCCCACTTAAATTGGGTGAATGAACATCACTGTAGGAGTCGTATCGAACGTCACCGGATTCTGTTCACAAATGAGTAAAGGAACTTGTGTTCAGTCGGACAATCGTCGTTTTTATATCTGGAGAGAACGTGGAACTCGGAACAATCCTGATTGTCTGCAGGAAACATCAAAACACCACTGTGGTGGTCGAATTTTTTCAGCAACAGTCAGCATTAGCGAACGTAAGGACCTCTATGTCTTACAGAATAGTATTTTGACTGATTAGAGGTATAGAGACGAGATCGTTCGACCTTTCGTTGTGCCCTACGATAGTACCAAAGGAGATGGATTCCTCCTGGTGGATGATAACACTCGTCCCCACAGAGCTGCACTGGTGGACAAAATCCTTGAAGCTGAGGGAATTTAGCGAATGGCTATTTTGTTCACTCGACATACACCCGATTGACTCGAACGCTCTTGGAAGAAGCATTGTAGCCAGAATAGTACCTCCTACAAAGGTTGACGAAAAATCCGTCAGTATATTTATCAACAGGCCCATCAATACCGACCGACCGCCGTGTCATCCTTAGCCCCCAAGGCTTGGACGTTTGTGGCATGTAAGAGCATGTGGTGAGTCAGCACACCACTCTCCAAGCCCTTCTTATTTTTCGAAACTGGAGCCGCCACCTCTTTCTATGGGTACGTCTGATCTAGAACGCTGCAAATCCTTTCTTAAAATTACGAGGCGAATCTACAGTAGACAATAGACTAATTTTCAATATTATTTTAAAATAACACAAGGTTAGGTGCTCTTTTAGATGTGGTTGGACAAAGGATGTGCGCCGCTTAATAGTCTTTTTCTTTGAAAAGTACAAGATAGATTTCAGAGGAAACATTTGTATTTTCCTAAAGGGAAGGATTTTTTCCCTATCGATGATTAACCCAAGATTTTACTACGTATAATAAAATTGTCACATAATTAGTTTGTTATTGTTACTGCACTCGTAAGATCTTTTTCTCCTCTATTAGGTGCTAGTGCCTATAACCTATGCAATATTTACAATGTTCAAATGTTTGTAGAGCTTATGGGACTTAACTACGGGGTCATCAGTCCCTAAACTTACAAACTACTTATGAACTAGCTAATACTGAGGACGGCACAAATATCCATGCCCGAGGGGTGATTCGCACCCCCGACCGTAGTGGCCGTGCAGACCGTGACTGGCGCGTCGCAGACTGCTCGGCCACCGCGGCCGGCAAAGTATTTACATCTACTTCAATATGGATACACTGCAAGTTACATTGAAGTGCTTGACTGAGGGTTCATAGAAACACTTCAGGATATTTATAGCCTCGAAGAAAACACACTTGTCGCTCTTTGTCATACGTAAACAGTATTGTTTAAAGTCTAATAATAAAGTCTAATAAGAAAAAACGGCAACGGAAGACGGATCATGCAGAAAGTTTATTGAAAATCGTAGTGACAAACAAATTCGCGTCATGGTGAATTATATACCAGTCAAATACGTACTGTGTGAACCGCAGTCAGTTGCTGAGTTGTGACTCGAGAATGAGCTACCATCAGCTCTGTTGTTTGGTATAGTATTGCAACTTTACGTGGAAGTCTGACAAACATTACATGAATGAGTGAGCTTTTCTGGACAAATTAGACACATGGCATAACGTGAGATTGGTTTCCGTATTCCTGTGTCTCAAATGTGTTCCGTTTGTGACTGGAAACAGCGCGTCACAGACGTCAGCGTTTTGACAACGGCGAAGAGCTGAAGACGACTGCAACAAACCGGTTCACTCACAGGTCCAAAACTTCTACGACACAGATATACAAATGCATATAGATACCATGGTATGACAAAGGTTTCAGTTTTTTTTTTTTTTTTTTTTTTTTTTTTTTTTTTTTTTTTGTTACAACGTTATAAAACAGCTCTATCATTGTTGTCCCTGTTGCCAATAAGGTTTTTTATATAACTTGCTTACTTTGTTTACAAAAAATTTGGACAACATCCTTTCCCGATGCACCTTGTAAATGCCAACAAATGAGACCTGTAATTTCCATAAAGAACATTCCGTATAGTTACCCCAATATCTTAGGTGCGAAATCACAAGTAATTGAAAAACGTCAGTGTATTATTATATCACCAATCAACAGTGCCTAGTGTAATCTAATGGCACAAGAACGACTTCTTTTACGAACATGGTAGGGCTCACGTCAGTCCTAAAGCTGAAGATGCAGGATTTCTTAGTAGTTGTTGGTGACGAATAGGTTAGGACATATACATACGCATATTATTATTCGAAAATATAAGGAGTCGCTTTTTCTATTGGACAGCATCAAGATTAAAACGTGTCTTTTCAGAAATGTGTCCATTGCTCTCTTCCACTTTGTTTTAACCACTTCATCGAAATCCTACTTCTACGTATTTCTAAATATTATAAGCACTGTCTGATGTGTAGCACATACGTGCATTATACCTTGGCCGCGGTGGAGTAGCCGAGTGGTCTAAGGCGCCTCGCCGCGGAACGCGCGGTTGCTCACCGTCGGAGGAACGAGTCCTCCCTGGGGAATGGGTGTCTGTGTTGTCCTTAGGATAGTTTACGTAGTTTGTAAGCTACGGACTGATGACCACGCAGTTTGGTCCGATAGATTTACAAACATTTGAACATTTAATTACCTTAAGAACATGTTTTAGACTGTTTTTAAAAAAAATTAACGCTACACTATTACTTATAACTTCCGATATATATATATATATATATATATTGGTACATTGTTTCTTTCTAATAATACGTCCCTTGTGGTTGAATA
This sequence comes from Locusta migratoria, assembly GCA_026315105.1. NCBI lineage: Eukaryota > Metazoa > Arthropoda > Insecta > Orthoptera > Acrididae > Locusta > Locusta migratoria. Next base: position 341,513,218 of record CM048746.1, read on the forward strand.
AAAAATTTTCATTCTAATGACGCAGACCAGTGATTTATTTAGATTTAGATATTTATGATAGATTATTACTTTAAGAATGGTTTGTTGCGTTTCCAAGCGTACGAGGTGAAAGGTATAAATTATCAGTCAAGTAGCTCTTCAGTTGTCTTTACAAAGGGGAACCGTGATTGCTAGCTGCTGCATAGGTTAGGAAACAGTAAGGATATCAAATTTGAGAACACACAAATTTTGAAATGTAAAAAAAAGCAAATGATGAAATCCGTTCCTTAACGTAAAGAGTGACATGTTTTGTGAACACAAATGTAGTTGGTGGTGTAACTAGTCACATCAGATAGATACATATTTAAATAGACAAACAGGAAATAGTGGTTCACCTTCCCAATTGTAGATTTATTTGGAAGTTGTGACTAATTTCAGTACATTTCGTCAATATTCAACCTTTTTATCTGTGCTTTAACATGAGACAACTAACTGATTTAATTTTAAAATTATAGCTTGATTAAAAAATAGTTTTAGTGCATGCATGTAACGAGCGCATCTCTGACTAATTTTCACAAGTGGTAATAATTTTAACAATATTTAACTAACGATAAGACTCACACCGTCGATGTCAGTTATCAAGTGAGAAGCCATTACCATTAGCTTCAAGAACAAAAATTACTAGTAAAACCCCAAAATAATGACCTTTATTTTAAAATATCCAGAAAACATTGAGAAACAATACTACAAGGAAACACATACTTCGTGACCCTAAGATAGAAAGTAACAAAATGGGATAAATCAAAGCCGCGGTGGAATGTACGAGCGGTCCAAGGCGCCTTGCTGCGGACTGTGCAGTCTCTCGTCGTCGGAAGTTGGAGTCCTCCCTCGAGCGTTGGGGTGTGTGTTGTCCTTAGTATGTTTACGTAGTTTGTCAGCCTATGGTCTGATAACCGCAGCAGTTAAGTTCTTTACATTAACAAACATTTGAACATACGAGTTGATAAAAATTCTGTAATGGTGCATAATTTTTAATCGACTGCGACAGTTAAATAACTGTCGGTATTCACTGTATGCATATCAGAGCCAACTTTCAATCTTACCATTAATCATGAATGGGACATTTTTAAGGTCACAATTTGAATGATTACACACAAGTATTTGCTGAGTATTAACAGTCAAACGACAGGTTTTCAGTGTTTATAATATCTTGCTCCGTTTTACTTTATGGAACACTTTTGATTACTTGACAAATCCTATTTAGGTTACTCGATTTTATTGCATTCTTTCCTCCATTGTCAAAGTCAGGGCTACCAAAATAAATAAATAAATAAAATATGGTCAAATGTTGTTAAGCTTATAGGACAACTGCGAGGTCATCAGTTCCTAAACTTACAAACTACTCATAAACTAACTTATACTAAAGACAGCATAATCATCCATGCCCGAGGAGAGGGGGATTCAAACCCCAGACGGGGAACGACCTCACGCATCGGGCCATATCGCCTCAATGCGCTCTGCCACTCCGCCGCGGCTCACGAAAATGTAAAAAACCAACTCGAGAATCAGCTAAGGGGGACTACAGACGGCTGAAAAATAAATTTAACAGGAAGTGGAGACTGGCTACACAAAAGTAGCTATAGGACAAATGTAAGTCGGCAGAGGGATAAGAAAGATTCCACCCATAGGCATATAATAGAAACGTTTAGAGACAAAAAATCACCGCGCGGGTATAGCCGAGCGGTCTGGATCCCCACGTTACGGATCGCTCGGCCTCCCGCGTCGGGGGTTCGAATCCTCCATCGGGGATGGATGTATGTGTTGTCCTTAGGTTACTTTAACTTAGTTTAAGTAGTTTGTAAGACGCCCAACATAGTTTGGTCCCACAGGATTACAAAAAATTGAACCTTTTTGAACAAAAATATCAGCTGCATGAGTGTCAAGAGCAGGGATTGGAAACATGTTCAAAGGAATGATGAGAATACTACAAGATGCAAGGATTACATTGAGGTCCTATAGAAGGAAATTTACTTGAAGACAATGTTGTTGGAAGGGTGAGTAGATGAAGGTGATATGTTAGATACATTACTGCGAGAAGACTTTGGTAGAAAACTCAAAAAATTGAGTCGGAACAAGGGCCCTGGAATGGATGAGATTCCCTCTCACCTGCCAGACATCAAGAAAATGTAGCGTATTGTGAGCTAAATGATGACACCGAGGGAAATATCTTCAGCTTCAGGAAGCATCTAACAGTTACCATTCCAAAGAAATCAAATGCAGACAAATGTGAAAATTTCAGACGTTTCAGTTACATAAGTCATAGCTGGAAAATACTAACGTGAATAATTTATAGACGAATGGAAAAGCTGGTATATTACGATCTCGGGAAAGGTCAGTTTGGATCTAGGACAAATGCTGGAATACGCGAGGCTACTCACATTACGACGTATTTTAAACGATAGATTAAGGAAAGGAATACCTACGATTTTAGCTTTTGTAGAGTTGGCGAAAATCTCTGTCAACGTTGAGTGGGATACACTCTTAAAAATACGGAAGGTAGTGGGGGTAAAAAAGAGGGAACATAAGTTTTATTCAACTTGAACAAAAACCGGACTACCGTTAAAATATAATGAACGCAGTGGTTGTGTCGGGCGTAAGACAGCATGTCCACCTTTCCCCAACGTTATCCAATCTGTGCAGTAAGCATTGTGTGAATGCAAGAGGAATTGGAACAAATTAAGAATCAGGGAGACGAAAAAAAAAAAAGAAGAAAAAAATTTGCGGTTTGGTGATGATATTTTAATTCTTTCAGGAGCAGCAGAGAACCTGAAAGAGCATCTGAAAGGAATGTAAAGTGTCCTGAAAGTAAGCTATAAGATGAACGTTCGCAAGAGTAAACTGGGGTAATTGAATGTATTCTAATAAACATCAGACAATGGTAACGAAGAGGTAATGAGAGAATAAAAGTAGTAGATTAGTTTTTTTTTTTTATTTGGATAGAAAAATAAATTATGATGGTCAAAGTAAAGAAGATATGAAAAGAAGACCTGCTGTGAGAAAGAAAAGATTTCTGATCAGCGAAATTTGTTAACATACAACGTGAAATCAAAGTGTAGAAGAATATTTCTGAAAGCATTTGTAGAGTGTAGTGTTTGTACGGGAGCGAAACGTGGAAGATAAGTTCAGGCAGAAGATCATAGAAATGTAGTGCTATTGAAGAATGCTCAAGATTAGATAAGTAAATCGTGTAACTAATCACCACTGCAGGTGAAATCAGCGACGGGTACCTGTTACCGCGTTCAAAAGTACTTCCAAAGGTTGTTCACAGACCTTCCTTATTAAAATTTAACATTACCTAATTCTGGTTCCCGTACTACTGAGGTCGGTCTGTCTCGAATGAACCTAAAACTTCGCAACTGTACTCAGCAAGCGAGGAGAGAGAACATCCATGACCTCGATTCATTGCAATTTTTCTAAACTGGGCTCGCAGGCGCCACGTATCACTGTTCTGCCAAAGAAAGCATATACCAATCGGTCCAGCGCCTCATTGAACCAATAAATGGGAAACGTGTTTCAGAAACCAGCACTAGTTCCGTCCTTGGGACAGCGGAGGTCATTGTATTAAGTTTAGTGCTATTTAAAAGAGTTACTACAGACACAAAGTGGTCGGAATTCATTTATTTTTAGTCTTGTCACAGAAGGAAAACATACGTTTATTGGATGATTCAGTGGTTAAACCGGCGAAGCTAATACGTCAACAGTCCATTCCGCCGTGATATCTAAAAGTAAGTATAAAACCGGGCGTTGTGGCGCATTGTAAACACAAAGGGCTCGAATTTGGGAGAACGGCGGTTCAAACCTGCTTCCGGCTGTACTGATTTAGGTTCTCTGTGATTTTCCTAAATCACTCCAGGTGCCGCGATGTTTGCTTTCAGAAGAGCACGGCCCATTTCCATCAGTATCACTGACAAAATCTATCCGAACATTCTCTTTTGACCACAAAGTGAAGAAGTCGATGGGACGTTAAGCCCTAATTATCTCTTCTTCCTTCTTATACATAAAAATAATGTTCCTAAATCAAGACAACCAATAATATTTCAACCTTTCTCATATTACGTCAGCTCATAATAACGCCGATATCTTTCAAAAATCTGGCCTGTCTTTGAAACCCCTCTGTTGCCTGGTACTTTAGGTAACAGGTAATGAGAGTCACATGCAAGCAATTTTGAGCTTAAAACATGATCGTAATGGGTTACTCGCACTATTACAGTAAGATAGACGCCGCATGGTCATAAATACAGATTCTTTTAACTCTCCGTAAATGCAATTGGAAGGCAACAACGGTAACAGCTGCACCTGAACCAGGTAACTTCTTTCGAAGATCCGTAGGTCTCTTCTCTGCTGTGTGTGTCTGGTTGTTGTATAAGTTAGGGGGGGGGGGTGAAGAGCTCATATTGCCTCTTTAGCGCTGGGCAAATAGGTTCGCTTTTGTATTTTTGACAATCAGTTGTGTGAAGCCTTCTACAAAAGAGGCGTTCTTTTGTAGACCAACGCCATGTCACCCGTGTTGTAATAAGTGGAAAAATACGGCCCCATTTTTTTAGAGAAAAAAGGATGGCCTTGTCCTTCTTACGACGTGTACTGGTAGCGTGACAATGCAATATTTTCCTCTCCACTGTATACGCCTCCACCTGGGACCTTTTAAAAAGGCAGCACGACGCAAATTTAATCATAGAGGTTGTTTGTTTTCTTGCTACAGCGCAGTATGAAAATGCGTCGTTAGATAGTAGTCCTATAGTGTTTCCTTCGCCTGTTATCATGATTTTCTGTAGAGGGGTTCAATTCACAAATTACATTGAATCTGATAGTGGGTTTTAGAAATTTATGTGCCACACACCAGAACCTAAGTAGCGCCGCTTCGACAATTTTTCGTAGATCGGCATTCACTCGCTATATGTAGCCCCACATGAGAGAAGCACACATGAAATTACTCCACACTACAGTTTAAGAGGGCATATTATGTGATCTACCACTCAACAACAGCAGCTGGGGGCACCTCTTCGTGCTGCAGTGGTATAAAAAAATGAGCATGAAGACTTACCGTCGAGTCGATATCGTGGTCATTAGAGACGGAGCATACTCTCACACAGTTTTCGTCAGATAGGAAAGGAAATCGGCCGTGACGTTTGAAATCAACCATTTGCCTAGAGTGATATCGAGAAGTCATGGAAAACTTAAAGCTTGATGCCTGGATGCTGGTTTGACCCGCCGTTCTCCAGGATTCTCAAATCCATTGTGTTACCAATCCACCACCTCGCTCGGTAAAACGGTCTGTACATTTATTCTGTTGCTGAGTGCCGTAAAGTGTGTAAATAAATTAGTAAAATAAAATACAGTACTAAATGAAAGTGAATAATGCGTTAAGTAAAAGTGAGAACTTAGTTCAGTTCAGTTAGGCACGGCCGAGTAAAACAGCAGACCTACGCCGCTTTCCGACAGTGCATCGACCAGCTGAATCTGGAGATTCAGCACGACATTGTCCCACCAAGTATTCACGTGTGGCAAAAAGTCCATCGCTCTCTGCACGAGAGTAAACTGTTGATACAGCGATCAGGCCACTGACCGACGAAATCACGTGAAAGCACAGACTGCAAAAGTGAGCGTCGCGAACTTCTAGAAGCAGCGTTATCAGAAGCCAATAATCTATTCTATTGACCTCGAGAGCTACGTGACGTTCGACCTTTCTAGAAACTGTTGAAAGTGACAGCAGAACATAACGACCCCGATGATCGTTCACCTCCAGCCAGGTAAATCTTATAAATACGACGGACAAGAAGACGCCGCCAGATACAGTAAGAAACAGATTGATGCAAGTAGAATGATTGAGTTGTATCCTCAGATTGGCAGTAGCGCCATCATTAGCAGCTGCAGCAGAAGTGGAGTTTTAGTCCAGCCACCAGCAGTGACAGGGGAAATAGAAGAAAAGAGAAGGAAGAATCTGGTCGCCAGTACAGCGTTCGGGAATTTATTTATTTATTTATTTATTTATTTTCCTGTTCCATAGGACCCAATTGAGGAGTGAGACTCCATGGTCATGGAACAAGTCAATACATTAATTGTTACACAAAAATGGTAATAGAAAATTTTTAAGTAGTCCTTTGCACACAACAATCTTAAGACAAAGTGAAAAGAATAAAGAAAAAATGAATTAGCTTAATTGTTTAATTTGTCCAGGAGTTCCTCGACAGAATAAAAGGAGTGAGCCATGAGGTAACTCTTCAATTAAGATATGAAAGTGTGTGGATTAGCGCTAAGATTCTTTAGTTCTTGTGGCAGCTTATTGAAAATGGATGCCGCAGAATATTGTACCCCATTCTGCACAAGTGTTAAGGTGGTGTGATGCAAATGCAGATTCGACTTCTGTCAAGTATTCACCGAGTGAAAGCCACTAACTCGTGGGAATAAGCTGATATTAATAACAACAAACGACATTAAGGAAAAAACGTATTGTGACGCCAGAGTCAAAATTCCCAGACTACTGAAAAGGGGTCGACATGACGTTCGCGAACTTACACCAGATATTGCTCGAACCGCCCGTTTTTGAGCCAGAAATATCCTTTTTGCATCTGGCGAGTTACCCCAAAAAACAATGCCGTACGTCATAAGTGAGTGAAAGTAAGCGTAATAGACTACTTTTCGTGTTGAAAAATCACTTATCTCAGATATTGTTCTAATGGTAAATATAGCAGAATGTAGTTTTGGAACAAGATTCTGAACATGGGTTTTCCATGACAGCTTACTGTCTATATGAACACCTAGAAATTTGAACTGTTCAGCCTCGCTTATCACATGCCCATTATGTGTAATCAGAATGTCAGCTTTCGTCAAATTATGTGTTAGAAATTGTAAAAACTGAGTTTTATTGTGATTTAACATCAACTTGTTTTCTACAAGCCATGAACTTATCTCTTCAACTGCATTATTTGTTATTGTGTCAAAATTACGAGCAACATCCTTCACTACCAAGCTGGTATCATCAGCAAACAAAAATATTTTACAGTCACCTGTTATACTCGAAGGCATATCATTTATATAAATAAGAAACAGCAATGGTCCCAAAACAGACCCCTGGGGCACCCCATACTTAATTGTGCCCCATTGGGATTGCACGTCATAGCTATTTTCTACAATGCGGAGAATTACCTTCTGTTGTCTGTTATTAAAGTAAGTGGTGAACCAATTGTGGGCTACTCCCCGTATTCCATAATGTTCCAACTTCTGCAACAATATTTTGTGATCAACACAATCAAACGCTTTTGTTAAATCAACGAAGACGCCTAATGTCCGTAGCCTCTTATTTAACCCATCAATGCCTCACAGAGAAACGAAAATATAGCATTTTCAGTCGTTAAACCACTTCTAAATCCAAACTGCACGTTTGACAATAAATTATGTGAACTGAAATGATCAATTAATCTTGAAAATACAGCCTTTTCAATAACTTTAGAAAAAAACCAATGGCATAGAAATAGGTCTATAGTTGTCTACATTATCCCTTTCTCCTTTTTTATAAAGTGGTTTCACTACTGAGTACTTTAATCTGTTAGGAAACTGACCATTCTGAAAGGAAAAATTACAAATATGGCTTAGTACTGGGCTAACATATGGAGAACAGTACTTCAGAATTCTGCTAGATACCCACAAGAGTCCTTAGTCTTTAGTGATTTAATTATTGACTCAATCTCACCTATGGAAGTATCATGAAGGACCATTTCAGGTAACAGCCTCGGAAAGGCATTTTCTAAAAACGTTATATGATTACCTGTAGAAACTAGAGTTTTGTTTAGTTCCCCTACTATATTCAGAAGGTGATTATTGAATATTGCACATATATCTAACTTGTCAGTAACAGAAACATTCCTACTACGCACTGACGTTATATCTTCTACCTGCTGCTGCTGACCTGACACTTCCTTCACGATTGACCAGATAGTTTTAATTTTATCCCAAGAGTTTGCTATTCTTTTTGCATACCACATACTTTTTGCATTCTTAATGACATTTTTCAGAACCTTACAGTACTGTTTGTAATGAGCTACTGCATCTTCATTCTGACTGCTTCTAACATTTTGATACAACTCCCGCTTAGTTCTACATGATACTCTTATCCCCTTTGTCAGCCACCCTGGCTGTCTGTTATTGGAAGTACCCTGTTTTGATTGTTCCAGCGGAAAGCAACTTTCAAACAGCATAAGAAATGTGTTCAGAAAAGCATTATATTTATCATCTGCATTATCGGCACTATAAACATCCTGCCATTCTTGTTCCTTAATTAAGCTTAAAAAGGTCTCAACTGCAACTGGATTAACTTTTCTGAGTAGTTGATATTTATGTTTAACATTTGTTTGAGAACAAACACTTTTTAGAATTAAAAGTTGGGCATCGTGGTCTGATAGGCCATTTACTATTCTGCTGACAGAGTGCCCCTCTAATAATGAAGAATGAACAAAAATATTGTGAATGGTAGAACTGCTATTTCCTTGCACTCTCGGTGGAAAAAATTCTGTTGGCATCGTGTTATAGGAATTAAATAAATCTAACAGCTGACTTTTCCTTGAGCTATCACCTACACAATTAATGTTGAAATCTCCACACACAATTAAATTTTTATACTTCCTATACAATGAACCCAGAACCAATTCCAGCTTGGGCAGAAACATTTTAAAATCTGAGTCAGGGGATCTATAAATAACAACTATTACTGGTTTAGTTCCATTAACATTAACAACTCCTGCACAACATTCAAATATCTGTTCTGTGCAGTGTTTAGAAAAATCGATTGAGTCCCATGACAAATCGTTTTTTACATACATAGCCACTCCCCCACACTGCAAGGAGCAATACGAGCAATAACAGAGGTACTCACCCAGGATGACTGGCCAGAACGATAGGATGCGGTCTAGTCGTGATAGTCACCTGTGATCTCCGTCCAAGGTTCTGCGAATCGAAGACGTGCAGCCTGAAGACCGCCGGTTCGACTCCAGGGCAAGGGCGCAAAACCTCCACGCCCCGCCATTACCTCTGGCCATAGCATAACACAACGGTTTTTAGAAGATGGGAAAATCACACCGCATACCCATGACGTAATCCCGCAGAATTTACGGTCTTTTAACGCACAGTTTCGTCTCTACGGCGGGCGCTGTGTAACTGACAAGCCGAGAAGCAGATAGGCCGAATGTGTAACCAGAGAACCACAGCCTTCGCTGCGAAACGCCTCTTCGCCGCCGCACGACTTTAGCCACCGACACTCACCGAGCCAACTATTTCACAATAACAATAATGTGTGGTTTAACTGTTTAATTGATGTATTTTGTGTAAATGTTGTTTCATTTACGCTTCATGCCCGAACCAAGGAAAAGACCCATCAGATTCATTGTAAAGGCTACCCTAACAATAAAATGTTAATTTGTAGTCGAAACTTGACATCGTGACAATAGGGCAATACATTTACAGTTGTTGTTAAGAGTTCAATATTTAGCAAAGCGGTAAGACAAGACCCCTCTACCTTTAATAAAAGAACTCCTCCTCATTTGATGTCAGAAGTGTCCCTCTCCACACACCCTTCTTCACCGTTAACATGTGATCAACTGGGTTTGTTAAGCCTAGCTGAACCTTCAAGCTTTCTTGAAAATATCCAAGCAATAAATGTATGATATACGAAATGCTTACACAATTTTTGAATTTTATTCACATACCAGAATATTTCCATGATTTACGATGTATCGAAATTTCAACTTCAAACTGTAATAGGCAACGACGATTAATAGATTGTCATACGTCATCATGATGTTGTTTTGGTCTTCAGTCCGCAGACCGGTTTGATGCAGCTCTGCACGATACCCTTTCCTGTGCAAGCATCTTCATCTGAGAATGCGAACGGCTACTTACATACTTTTGAATCTGCTTACTGTATTCGTCCCTCAATCTCCCTCCCCGAATTTTATACATACACTTCCTTCCTTAATGTCTCAGAACGTGTCCCATCAACCTATCCCTTCTCTTGGTCAGGATATGCCTGAAACTCCTTTTCTCTCTAATTCTGTTGAGCACCTCCTCATTAGTTCCATGATCTACCCATCGAATCTTCATCATAAGTCTATAGTACCATATTTCCAAAGCTTCTATCATCTTTCTGACTGAACTCCTTATCGTCCACGTTTCACTTCCACACTATAGAAAAATGCTTTCAGAAAGGAACATTTAAATTAAAATTGTATCTCAAGATATTTCGCTTCTTCAGAAACGCTTTTCTACCCATAGCTATTCTGCATTTCATATCTTCTTTACATCGTCCATCAGAAGTCATCTTGTTACTTAAATAACAAAACTCGTCTACTACTTTTATTGTCGTATTGCCAATTCTAATTCCTTCAGCATCACCTGATTTTCTGACTCTACATTCCTTTGCCCTCGTTAACTCTTCTTAATATTCAACTTACATCTTCCTTTAAAGACACTGTCCATTCCACATAATTGCTCTACCAGGGCCTTTGCTATCTCTGATAGAATTATAATGTCATCAGCAAACGACAAGGTTTTATTCCCTCTCCCTGGACTTCAATTGCCTCTCCAAATTTCTCCTTGCATTCAATCACAGCTTGCTCAATGTACAGATTGAAGAACATTGAGGAAAGGCTACAACAATGTGTTACTCCTATTTGTGTTTTGTACATATTGCGGTCTGTGTTGGCTTCGTGTCTATCTTTGCTGCGATAATGCGTTCAGTATGTTGTTTATAGTAATTTACCCGCATTTCTATTTTCTTATTCATTATCAGACCTACACATGTATTACCACCAACTTATTTTGTATTTATAACACTGTAATTCATATGATCAAACATCCTGTTAATACTGCCACACAAATTCTCTAATCCCCATCATCTTTAACTTTAACCTATCCATTTTTGTTTTCAGTTTTTTTAACGTACTTACTCGATTAAGGGATAAAACATTTCCCGCTTCGATCCGTAGAATGCTTGTTTTGTTTTTCTTTATGTCGACATCCTCCTGAGTATTCCCCACCCGGAGATCCGGTGGGAGACTATTTTACATATACATAATCATACAGTAGAGCTGCAAGTCCTCGGGAATATTAACGACTGTAGTTTCCCCTTGCTTTCAGCCATTCGGAGCGACTCCATGTTAGCGATGTTAGCTGATGTTACAAGGCCAGCTCAGACAGTGATCCAGAGTGTTGCCCATGTAACTAGTGAAATGGCTGCTGCCCCTCTTGGGAAACCACACGTTTGTCAAGCCTCTCTACAAATACCGCTCTGCTGTGGTTGCACCTGCGGTACGGCTGTCTGTATCATTGTCATGCAAGCCACCTACCTCGGCAATGTCTGTGGTTCATGATGATGGCATGTAGATCTATGGTAGTAATATTTGATAGCACACTTCACAGGAGAGTCAAGGCAGAAAATAAAATTTGGAAGGTAACATTGTTTTCTGACCAAATTAACTGAAGTGAATACAACATAAATCTTTCGAATGTCAGGAACCAAAAAAAAAAATTAAGTTACTTTTAAATATGTCATCGTAGTTGGCTGCTCAGACGCATCGAATTCGCCCTATATCTTGTCTCTGTGCTGCAAAATGGGAGTCGCAAAACCCAAATTTCAGGAAGAAAAAAAAGGAAGAAATTTCTTTTAAATATGACATCGTAGCGTGGCTGCTCTGGCGCATCGAATTCGCCCTATGCCTTGCCTCTTTGTTGCAAAATGGGAGTCACCTAACCCGACCAGACGCAGGTTTTTATGTGGAGTTGGTAATAAAAATAACATTCCATCGCGAAGCAGCTTAGGCAACCATATTTTTCTCATCCGCTTATGAACGTATGCTGCGCTTAACGTTTGACCGATAGATGACGTTGTTGCTCAGTTTGCGGTTAGGGCACCGAACACTGTGGTATGCGTAATGGTTCACGCGATGCTAATTAAGATCTTTTATAATTACAGTGACTGTGAGCCAGTAGCCCTCCAGAAGTTCCATTAATGGGTAGATAAAGAGTAAAAGTCGCACTGTAGAGTTTTACGGCCCTTTTTTAAACTGCCTGTAGTGTTATGATTTTTTGCAAACATTTCACACAAAAACAATAAAAATTCGTTTTTACGTATTCACGACATGTTGTCGAAATAGAACAAACGAACATTTTAGAGGGCGCACTCTTACATATGCACAACTCCAAGCACTGCAGAACATAGCTCTATTTAATTTATAAAGGTGCCCGAATCCCTCTTAAGAGCTAAAGAGAAAAAAAAAGTTTGTGGCAGGTTTGGCACTAACGACCATGTGCAGCACAACCTAAAGTGCTGCACACTACACTACAGCCGACAGTTACGAAATGGTTCCGTAATTCTCGTACTATTGGAGGCAGTTGTTAACTGCTAATGTGGCATTTTAGACACTAAAATATAATTTTCTTACTAAGAACTACATGTTTTTGTTAATTCTTCAGTGCGCCATTGCTTTGAATTGACAATGTGTAAGGTATAATAATAAAATCATAAAATGCACCAAGCAATATGCGGTATGCCAGAGAAATTTTTGGGCGAGGAATGTTACGTGACATCTCCAAACGCCTGGTTTACGTAAAATCAAGTGACGCTGTAAAATTGTCGTTATTTTTGCAAATATCTCTCTAGTAGTGCGAGTTAGGAAAAAAATAACATAAGAGAGCAAAGTTGTAGAGATTTTTCTACTCTACAAATTTGGTTATTAAGTTTTCGCGTCAGATGAACGGTTAAGCCGCTATTTTCATTTCAATTTGGAACTGTCAAAAGGCGATCACAAAGGCTCACTTTCATTGTTACTACCGTAACCTAAAGTGGACAAAATATTTCCGAAAAGTAGTTGTAACAATCTGCTGGACAGTGTCAGATTCCATAGTGAGTCGGCATGAGTTGTGGGCCTCTTGGAGAGCACGTGGCTAAACTTGGGTGTCGGCATAGAACGAGGAAACTGCCAACAGGCAATACTAATTATTGTTACGTCTACAGCATAAGCAATCAGCTAATACGAATCAAGAGGAAGGCTGCGACCCAAATTTGAATCTGTTAGAGTGTTGCCAAGAAGATCCAGTGTCTACCAGTTGTTAAGTACCAACATTCTTCTGCAGCAGCGTCACGCAATTAGGATGTGCAGAACAAGAATTCTGTCGGTAACGTCTTTTGCTCTCTAGTCACGTGTTACTGGGACGGCTCACTACAGTTCCTATAGCGCTACGTGTATTTCGAGCGTTATTACTTCTCTAGTAATCTTCAGGAGAATCGAAATACTTTATGTTTTTACAGAAGTCTCAAACATGTGATACCGAAGTCGAAATTTGTTTAAACGCACAAATGTTGAGATTAATATGCTTCCTAATGTCACTGTTGAGATTCCACGTTATTAAAGTTTCCTTCCGCTTTGAAATAAGAATTGAAAATAAAATCACAAGTATCGTAACATCAACACATACCAGCACTCACTGGCTTCTTTTTGTTGGCGGTTTTATTTATGACACTTTCAGCAACAGAAGCTATGGGAAGTCAAAAATTGTTGCCCCAGAATCAGGCTTCAACCGAGCATTTCTGAACCTATGCCTACCGAAACATTATCCTGAAAAGTGGTGTTTACACTTTTGAATACTTTTACAGCGTGGAATTCTTCCTTTTATATGTTTTGCCTTTTCATCTTTTGGGAAAAAATAATACAAAACATCACATAATGCAGGAAACTGTCTCATGCAGAAGCACCTACAAACACACGAGACCTTGAGAACGTACATGAAAAGTAAGAAATTAATGTGTCTTGTATAAATTTAATCGTGCTGCTGGATATGTGACGTATGTGTGTACAGTAACTGACAGTTTAATCAAAAATGCTTTAGGGTTATAAAACAATTTATGATCAACAAGATGCCAAAATCAATCAACAAATCGGCATTGTCAATCTTTACGCATCTTCAGGACTTGTCTGACTGCTCAATGAGTAAATATTTGTTTCTAATATAATATTGGAAATTGTGATTTGAGAGAGACAAGAAGAAATGCTTTCTTTTGTGGTATTTACAAAATCTCAGGTCATTCATGGAAATGGGCGTCGTCAGTTGATGTTTTTCTTGCCATTAACGGCTGTATTGTTGACGTCTATTTCCACCAATGATGCAGAATAATGCAACACCCAGTGACCAGAAAAACACGCCAGGTAAACATCAATCGATGACGCCCATTTCCATCAACGACGTGAAATTTTGTAAATACCGATACAGAAAGCCCATCATGCCTCTCCTCTACCTTATATTAGAACCAAGCCTTCACTCATTAAGCAGTCAGATTCTTAAAGAATGACAATGCGGCCTCACAGAAGGATTTTATTGTGACAATGGCCGTGGAAGCCTACGCTTACATTTCAGATGCCAAAATATTACGGAAATTAGCTCCACATTGTCACACGTCATAATACCGTGTCTCGACCTTTTTTCTTTTTAGTGCTTCCTAACAATACATTTTCAAGTAGACCTAGCTCGTAAATGCCTACCCTCCTTCCAAGTAGTATTCCTTGCACCCATAGCAGAACAGTACTTCGATACAGGTATTTCGCAGGCGTTTGTCAGTGGCTCAGGGGTATGTGGGCTTGTGGTCTCGTGAGCTTTACGCAGTTTGACTGTAACGGCTGCGCCGGCAGCGGTGGACGAGGGAGCTGAGGCGCTTCAGTCACGGTCTGCACGGCCACTACGTTCGGGGGTTCGAATCCCCCCTCGGGCATGGATATTTGTGCCGTCCTAGTTCGTAAGTAGTTTGTAAGTTTAGGGACTGATGACCCCGTAGTTAAGTCCCATAAGCATTTGAACATTTGTAACGGCTGGGTCCGGTGGCTCAGCGCGCTGAGGGCTCAACACCCTCTGCAATAAAAACCTGACCGAAATATTCAAAGAATAATCCTGATCGCACATTAATAAACGATCGCAAAGCATGTACCTTCCTGAAAATAAAAGTAGGGGGACCACGCATAATACAGCATTGTGGTGTCCAAACTAAACACCTTCCAACATACATAAATTATTTAAAACAAGTCGAATATGTGTAATGTATGCTCCGCTACTATCACAATACGTAACCAAACAGCGTCGTCTCAGTTCCACGTGACTAACACTCCCATATGTCGAGATGTGCTGTGGACTATGCTTACTCCATAGATATTTATACAATAAGAAAGGCCCCAGGAGCTTCCTCCTTCCCACGAAATCACCAGTATAAAATGGCTATATGCAAGGGGAAATAGTGGCAACACTGCTGTGGAGACACTTTAAAATGTTTGTATAGTCTATGGGACTTAACTACGGGGTCATCAGTCCCTAAAGTTACAAACTACTTATGAACTACATACGAACTAGGACAGCACAAATATCCATGCCCGAGGGGGGATTCGAACCCCCGACCGTAGTGGCCTTGCAGACCGTGACTGAAGCGCCTCAGTCCCCGCGGCCACCGCGGCCGGTAGGAGACACTTTGTAATATAATCTACTATGGTCGGTGATAGCACCTTACCTTAGAACAAATTGACTCGACGGTCCTACGTCACCGGCGTGCTCACAATCGATGGGAAACACACTCAGTTATGTGGTCTAACGTAACTAAGTTTTCGAAACAGGAACAACGGCGTTGGATGCAGAATGAATGTGCCAGAGATTCGACAGGCAATACACCGCTCAATTCGCACCAACAACAGAAAAGGCCCTGCTAACGGTATACTATGCGTTCCACATCGTTGACAACGAGTTCTACACAACACTGGTGACTACTTTGAAGGACACCGCTTTTGTATCGGTCGCGAAAAAATAGTTGCCACTATTTACATATTTCTGATTGAATGTCAACAGTACAAAAGCATGATCACATCAGTAAAGTAAAAGGCACTTCAGCGCAAATATGAGAAGCACAACTCATAAATATCATGTGATGGCTACTTAAAACTAGTTATCTTTACATTTCCCTGCTCAAAGAGTATATATACAGGCTTTATTCGCAACTGGATAATTCTGTGCAACAGCAAAGTCCTGACTACAGCAACGTTTCTACTTCGTCACAAAAACACTTCTGATACATGAATAAATTAAATACAACATGAGAACTGTATTGAACCAGGCTAAACAAATGATAATAAATACGTGATAAATCACACAGTAGTAGTGCAGAAAATAAACATATACACTTTAGCACGTTCTTTCCGTTTACAAATAATTATAAAATTGGCGGTGGTCACTATGTTCTTGTGTTACAAGTTTTACGTGTAAAAGTCATGATTGATGGCGGAAACAGTGCTCACCAAAATAGGAGAGACATTAATAGGAAAAAGGCAATGTAAATTGGTAAGAAAAAGGAATAAGCTACAGGGAAAGTTGATACGTAAACCATACCAGAGTACCCGTGCGAATAATTCGCAACGTTAGTCGAACGACAAAAAAGTTAGGAAAAAATGGAGGTCAGCTTTTTTCAGAATCAATAAAAGCCATTGTTTAAAAGCGGAAATGAAAGAGCTTGATCTGACGAGTGTTGTTAAGTCAAAAATAATTGCGTCCCTTAATTAGGACCGAAGATATCGTAAAACAAACCGATTATAATATTCAATGCAAGGACCGAGGGATACCGCGTTTGAATAAGACTAATGAGGAGACTTAAGTTAATTATGATGACAAATCTGCGAATGAATACCTTTCGTTTAAAGCAAAAATGAAGGAAATCGGTCGGACAGAACGGTTTGACCGACTGACTTTAGTTTACGGCAAGGACATCCCCATAAAGAAATATACAAAAGGAAATCGCGTTTTAGTATAAAAATGGAGGGCGAAAGTTTTGTAAATTCTGATACTTGATGACGAATCTGTGGATGAATACCTTTCCTTTAAAACAAAAATGAAGAAACTAGACCAGATAGTTTGGTCTGGCCGACTGCCTTGTTTTTGTAGATTCTTTTAACGTATTAGATGAGATGAGAAGGTAATGAAACCTCAGATTGAAGTACTAAAACCGAATCGCCAATTTAAAAAAAGCCTGTAAGACGTGGATGCCGTCTGTAGCTACCAACATTCCACAATTGCAAGGAAGAATGAGACACTGATCAAAGAAAATTATTAAAATCTATGATGTTAGTCCTATTCTCAGTAAAATCGGGACACAACTGCACGGCAAAATCACCGTACTGAATACAGACTTGGGACTATGTGTTAACAGAACAATGATGAATGTAAGTAAAACAGTCAGTGATTACAATGATCATTTATGTAAATGACTGCCCATTTCGGCTTATTTGATGACCATCTTGACGTCTATAAATATGGGCACAAATATTAAAAGTCAGATTAATGAGTGTAAATGTAGAGAGTAAAGTTAGCGTTGCACAGCCCCTGAAGCTCTGGCTGCACATGACGGAGCAAGCGTCCGGTTGTCCTGTAGGAAACTACTGCTGAAGGCTAAGATGCCATGGTTACATTTTATAAAAACGTTCAGCATTTGCCTCCTGATATTAGCCTAGGCAGTGACATATTTACACGAGAATTATTTTAAATAAGTGAGTAAAACTGTAGTATATGAAAACTCTTTGTATAGCGGTGTATAAGAAAGGAAGTTACCAATGATTATATGTGATTTGATACATGTTTCATTTGAAGATCGTTAGGATGCTTTAGTAACTTCAAGATATTTCTGGAGAAATATCGTTATCAATAAAAAGCAATACATGTAAATATTCGTCCAAAGAGTTTAGTTAGTAAGTGGCAATAAACCGTAACTAATTCCATTTAAGAAAGCCTATGCAATAGGCTTTGAGATGGTAGTTATTCGTCTATTGCCTTCATCAGGGAAACTATTTTCAGGGAGATACAAGAGTCAAGGTGGCTGTTTGTAGTAAAAAACGTATTCGAATAACGCCATAAATTAACATGATGATCGTATATGTTTGACGATATTCACTGGCAAAGTTTATCCAGCTTAGCAGAGCGTACTGGCGAAAGTACGTCGAGACGTACATGTCTAGTTCCATGACGTACTCCTTGTATGTAAAATGTTGAAATACTACTGAAGACAATGCTCAGAAATGAAGTTCAATCAAAATGAGCAGATAAGGCATTTTTTTATATTTATGCATCATATCAATATTAATATTATTGTAGAACTAGCAGATCTGTGCAGATTGTACTTAATCTTAAACTACAATGAAAAGGACTGAAATGTGGTGGCATCTAAATGATTTGGTAAAACAACATATTTTTCACAACACAAAAAATCGAAAATTTAGATCACTGGTTGTGTTGGGAGTTTACCGTGTCCGATTTCAAAGAAAAACGTTACTGTAATTTCAAATTAATGAAAGTAATTATGCTTAATTATAAAGTTAAATTTTCATCTCATCAACTCATTCACAGAAGTAGGCCATCGATAAAAGTAGAAGGTGAAACAAGGTATAGGAGGGTAACCGGTAATATATAAAACAAAATGAAAATAGTGGAGAAAGCAGCCATCAATTAAATAAAGGAATAAATCGAAAATGGCGTTTTCTATAAATTCAAACTTTTTATATCTGATGAGTTAAAATTATATAAAATACTTCCAAAGTGTTCAAAAATAGGTCCTTTGCAAGCTATCTGAATAATACTAAGGCATTGAATAAATCATCTTGAGGAGGCCTTAGGCCGCGTTTACAGTGGCACCGATAAACTTCCGTCAGACGACGTCGCCCTAGGATGATTGAAAACGTCGGCCTTTATAGTTTGTCACTTGATGGGGTTATAAGGAGAAGGATAGGTTAGGTTGTTAAGTATATCAGATTTCAACTTCCTGGAGTGCAATGGATTCCACCGAAACTTTTTTGCCAGGAAATGAGTGCTACAATGCGGATTTTGCTATTAATAAAGGCATCGAGTGCCTACAAATGAACTACCTAATCTTTCTCGAAAAAATAATGTGCGAGTATTGTCTACCCTGTCCTCAGTTATTACTACTACCAGACAAGCTTTACGAATATATGAGGTACTGGTAAAAGAAGAAATTTCTATTACATTCTCGTGACATTTCGTGGTGTCATTCACAATCGACGTTACAGTTTTGTTGAATTTATTTGAAGTTTGCTTTAAGTAATGCAAAGCTAAACCAGTTAGGTATGTTTATTGCTTCTCACAATGCATTTTTAGAATTCATTCTTATTGCATAGTGCATTAGTTTACATAAGTACGGTACTTTTTCGACGTTTCAGTGTGTGATTTTCTGCCACTCTTGGACTGCAGTTGTCTATTTAGGTCGGAAAATCGGACATACTAAATATTGAGGTGTGTATTTTATCCTCCATTATACAAAATACCAGACACAATAGTCATAACTTAGGCCTACCTTTATACAGAAACAACAAGTGTGACGATTTTTGTGTTATGATACTCAATGTAATGGAGCACACACAATACTTGCAAGTATAGACAGCAATACTATTTAGTAGATAAAAATATGCCAACATTTATTATGTGTGATTTCCCTCAAAAAGATTACAGCTGTACAAGAGCTACATGAAATCACTCATGGGAACGTCACGATGTATTAATGTAAACAAAGGCACTAAAAGCGAGAAAAATACTCGAAACACATTATGTTAAACATAAAAAATAATCGGTGCAGTTCTTCAGTATTTCAATCAACGAATAACGTAGTTACAGGCTATTCAAAAACATCCGATTATGACGAACGAAATGAATTTACATTAGGCCTAATCTTCAATGACTGTCATTCAGTAGGCCTATATTTGTGAACAAGTGTGAAGTTTAGAATAAGATCGTATTGAACCTGGAAATTACTGAAAAGTGGAAGCACATATTTGCAGGTCACTTCATAGAACAGAATCACCCCCTTATTAAAGAATGCCAGAAGCAGTAAGGATAATTTGTGTACAGCTAATACACGATTATCAAAATGCAAAATAGCGTAATAGAGCCGTTACAATAACATTAAGATACCCAACAATTCCGAATTGTGGTTATAATTTAAGCCTAAATTTTCTGATAAAAGAATTAACCAACTTGCAGTTTCCGCAGATTCCGAACTACATTCCTATTGTGATATTTATCGTCCTCTGGGTGCAACAATCTCTTCCTTTCTTTTACTAAACGTATCAGTTTCTTACAGTCAATATCTACTGTATGAGGACGTCGGTCGATTTGACCGAAAAAATAAACATTATTTGTATTTCACCGCCTGTCGTCCGAAGTCTGTACGTTCGGTCTATGAGATCGGCTGCGCTGTGACAGTGCCCACATTAGAGTATTAATTTGAAACGATCGACCGTCTTACACCGATGCCGGTCGTCGGTAAAATCCACCGGTATCGGAGCCACTGTGACCACAATCTTGGGTGTAGCCCAAAATATTTTATGCAATTGCGCCTAATCTGTCCTAATCGGAAGTTCAGACTGCTGCTTTTGGCGACAATTTAACATATCTGCGTTAAAAGAGAAAATTTACATTTTTTTCCTATTTTCTAATGCCTAAATAGTTTCAGCGGCTTTCATTTCTGTTTATTATTAACAAAGGAGGAATAACTTAATGTTGTCTACTTGTTCCAAAATATGCTGTCTTACGTGCTAAGCCATGACAGCGAATGTTGAAACATCACTTCTGATTGGTTTTCAGCACAAATCTACCCATGAATATTCCTTAGGTATTAAATGTAATTCCTCGCTGTGTTTATGACTAATTACACCTTCTCTCGCAGTTCAAATTTGTCTAGTAATCCCTTGTAAACATGAATCCCTGTAGTACCAAATAGAATAGTCGTAGGTAATCTTACATTCTACATAAGTCAATTCCATGATGTGCCATGAAAACTAACAAAATCATTTGTGCCACGTTCGAACAAACACAGGCCGACTGCATCAGTATTCTGTCGCTACCTGTTACTGTTACAGCAGATAACGCCATCCTAGCAGAAGCAGTATGCCCATGCGAGAACATCGACGTGCCCTCAATTAATTTGGTAATATGATCTTTACTCGTTTATCACTGTCAGTAACTCTCATCTCCCTTGTGCACTAAATTAATCTTCGTCATCTTGCATCAGGATTAATGTGCATGTTTACTATCTGTAAGTACTTTAATGCATAACCCTGTGACAGATTCTTTTTAACCTTTTATTCCTTTAACTTTCTACATAAAACTGATTGAATACTCTATATCTACAGTAAAAAAGTTTTAACTAATGTCAGCAGTCTTTCAGTTATCATTTCCTTGTAAAAAGAAAATTTGAGTGCAAGATTTTCTAGGCAAACTAACAATACTTTTGTCCCTAAAACTATTCAGTGTCAAGAGGCGGAGAGAGAGATAGAGAGTGATTTAAATTTCCGGTTAGATCCCAGCGGTATTTCCAACTGGTTCCCTGTTAATTCTCCAACAGTGGCTTGGGGGGTCATAGTTTTGTTGGGCTAGACTTTTCAACTAGTTCTCCAGTAGCTTCTTTCTTCGATACCTTGGATTTGTAACAGAAGTTTTCATCTATGTTTTACCAGGTAACTCATCCCAGCATTGCTTGAGGTAGTCTCAGTTACTTACATTAATTAAAGCTTGAATTTTCCCTGCCATATTGTAATTCCATGTACCTTGCGTTCTTATACGACACAGGTTGTACCTAAATGGTGTTGTCTTTCTGGCCACTGTGTTGCCATGAGCTACCACAACGAACCTGTATCCCTTAGTAATAAATGCGCCTGTACCATCTCATTATTCACAACATCAGAAAACAAACATCTTGAATAGACTCCAGTTATCCTTCGGAGTATCAACGGCGATACTGACGTCTGCGAATACATTTAGCACACAATAGTTGTGGGACACGTACATCTAATGCCAATCCAGGACTCACCAAATCTCCATGGCCTGTTTAAACGTGCACTTAACTACGCATGAAACATCAAGGACAACGTTGCTTTCCACAAGGTCATTAACGAAGAATACAAAAAACAGTTGCCTCGTTTGATACAGTATTTAATCGCAACTATGCGGTGATTTGTGAGCTTAGCTTTTAAAATGTTCAATACGTCCCGCTCTCTTCTTATAACTCTGATATTGCATAAATATTAAATAACATTTTTGATTAACGATTATCGAAAGCTTCCGGAAAAAAGTAAGAGGTCACAGACGATCCGGCAACAATCTCGTCAAATAGGGTATAGGAGCGACCTGAGTATAAGGGCACATTCTTGCTCTTGCATGGCATACTGCTGCTAAACGGTGGGAGAGTCAGCAGTCATCAAGAACATTAGGATGCAGAAGGCAGTGGGAAGAACTCACTTAACAACACGTTATGTGTATCGACATAACTGAATAATGTCATAATGATCTCATCATTGGCAGGAAATTCTGGAATATTCGCCCATGAGGAACTCATTGAATTGACTGCAAAGGAGGAGGTGATCACGACAAAAGATTGACTAAACAACTAAATGATAGCATTCGACGACTGGGAGCGTGAAATGTCAAAAGTCAGATCTGAACCTAGAAACAGAATGTGGCAATTTACACATAATAAAGGACAGTGAAGTCACACAAAAAGAAGATAAGGTTCATATTTTTACTGAGATGTTTGCTATCAGAAGTAAGAAACTTTATAAAATACATATTACCAACAATCAGATGTTTATTTTAGCTATTTTTATTATTAAATATAATAAACATCTCATGGTTGGAAATGTGCATTTTTTTAAAGGAGATAATTATTTCTGATACGAAGAATATAGGGTGACAGTAACAGCAGTATAAAATCATATTACAATGATTCGTTAAGAACACAAAACTGTGGCAGAGGGTGGGTAATGTGAACAGTTGAATGGTACGTACTTGCCTGACGAAGAACTTGCTCCCTCTTGGTCGCTATTTTACAGATTCCACTTATAATACTGACATATTTGTTCTGTTTCCCTTTCTCCTCCATACGCAGAACTTAAGAAAAATATGAACCAAGTAGAAGAGCTTAATAGCAAGAATTAAGAGATATACACATATGTGGTGTTCGATAGTTCATACATGTTCTAAACAACATTCGAACACAATGGTCCTTACTTCATTGCAGATACATACTAGGCCCAAAACGCCGCGAGCAGTGATTGACAGGGGCAGGGGCATCATGTCAGTAGTATGTAGCTAAGCTGAAAATTATCATCTGACCGAAGGCATGTTGCGGTTACCTTTCAGCTACCCATAAGGCCTATGTGCCGGTGGCGTAGTAGCTGCGCCGCGGTGGAGCGGCCGAGCGCATTGAGGCGCTATGCTACGATGCGCGAGCCCGTTCATCGTCGGGGGTTCGAATCCCTTCTCGGGCGTTGATGTTTGTATCCTCTGTAGTATAAGATAGTTCATAAGTAGTTTGTAAGTTTAGGGACTGATGACCCCTCAGTTATGTCCCTTAAGCTTAACAAACATTTGGAAATTTTTGTAGTAATTGCTTTACTGCCTCTTAAGCAAGATGAGCCAGGTTCTAAGCCCAGCTAGTCAAAAATTTCCACTTCCCCATTGATTTATTCTGAACACTTTTAAATAATATCCCCAACGGAAAATGATATAGGCCTACCAGAATAAGTGTAGTGTGTGATTAGATGTAATAAACCGCATTCGAGCCTGAAAACGTCTGAGTAATTTCTCTAGAACAAACCCGCAATGAATCAATAGTGATGTACTTGCAGCAGTTCATCATACAAGGAAATGAACTCACTCAAACTGTAATATTCATGAAGAAAAACATAATACTCCAAGTTATCGGAGTTAACTCCATGGGTAACACACAGACAGGTAAAGTCTGGATGAACTTTCAGAAAATGAAGAAAACGACAAAAGAAAGAAAGCATCGTATACAGCCAAGATAGAGGAAGTACCATAAACAGGTCCATATTTAACGACATCGATGATAAGTTATAATGACTATTAGTAAAGTAGAAAGAAATTAGCATGAATAAATTGAGCGTCTGAGAACTCGATAGAATGTGTGGCATTACCACTTAAACGAGGTGCTCCCCTCCAAGGAAAATGCACTTTAGAAACTACGCGTCTGAAGGCATCGATAGAACATCCGTTTGCATATAACATTTGCAAGGAACGTAACTTAATTGGATGAGCAGACGTTCCATCTCGTGCAGATTGCTTTCTAAGTTACGTGAGCAACGTAACAAGCAACAATTTCCATGAATATGCAACAAGATACCCACTACTTTTATGCAGCAATGATTCAGATGCTTTAAGGGAGCTCCTGCGAGCGAGAACCTCACTTTATCGAAATACGATGCTACTCTCGACACACTACGCAATAGGGAAACGAGACGCAGCAAAATATTCATATTTGACCTAGTGCTGGAGATAAGAGTTCGATGAAACAGTCATGCGACGACAATACAACTAATAACGACCAACAATTATTATCACTCAATTATATATATACTCTTCAATCCAACGTAAGGTGCGTGGCAGAGGGTACACTGTACCACTACTAGGCATTTCCTTTACTATTTCACTCCCAAATAGAACGAGGAAGAAAAGAATGTCTATATGCCTCCGTACGAGCCCTAATTTCACTTTTCTTTGTGTTCACTACGCGAAATGTAAGTAGGTGGCAGCAAGATCGTACTACACCCAGCTTCAGATTCCGGCCCTCAAAATTTCCTCAACAGAAATTAACGAGAAGAACGTTGTCTTTCCTCTAGCGATCCCCAATTGATTTCTCGGAGCATTTCCGTGACACGTACCAGTAACGAACCTAGCTGCTCACCTATGAACTGCTTCTATGTCTTCCTTTAAACTGATCTGCTGCGGCTCGCAAACAGTTTTAGCAATACTCAAGACCTGGTCGTCCAAGTGGTTTATCCGTAATCTTCTTTACAGATGAAGTATGTAACACCACATCGCGACCATAGTATTCCGACATTATTCATCGTTACGTAATTTTAATAATTTGTTAAGAGGCATAATTTTATCATTTTTCAAAAATTTTAGGAATTTCAAATTATATCAGCGTAATTCAGAGTAATAGTATCATGAGAATACTTAGGTCAAAACATTTCGTATATAAGAGAGCATTTGTCAGATTGCTATTATAAATAGTACTCGCAGTTTAGTTACTCTCTCAGCTTTCTCTATGTGCTCAACTCTCTATGTACGTAGCTATCTATGTGATTGGTTCTCTATGTAACGAGCTCTCAGTGCTTAGCTAAAATATTATACGTGGTTAAATTTGAAGATAGGAAAAAACTAGAGAAAATATTAAAATTTTATTATAAACTGTTATATCGTGATCATAGGCGAAAGAGAACATTATCTTCGGATTTTGATCGGGATAGGCTAGGACGGAAGAATTAGAAACTTCTGCCTCCCGTAATAAACTCATGAACATTCGTGAGATTGAAATTTGAACTTATTTGGCAAGTTTAATGTAATAATTTTTCAAAAAATATCTTGAAAAATTAAAGTTCGTAATCAATGTATAGGATCCAATACAAACGAACTTTGACGAAAATAATCATGAATTGTGAACTTACAATGTGTGCACTGTGAAAGTGTTGTGAATGTAGCTATTGATTTCAAAATAGAGAATCTATGAACCTTAAAAAAATCTTAAATAGTTATTCTAGTATTTAGTTCCCTAATATTGTCCCAGCATATTCTAAAAGTGAAAATGTATCTGTGACGTTCCTAAGAAATTAATTAATGTGTGAAGGAATATATCTAACAGTTTTCGTCAGGAGAAACTTATCGTGAAATTTTCTAAAGAATAATTCTATAAAGGAAAAGGATCAGGCAATACCAGTATCTTTGTGACGAGCGTGAAATTATCTGAACTACCGGGACTCAATGATTCAAATTATTATTCTTTCGTTTATTAAATATCACCCCATTGAGAAACGGATTTTCATGCTCAAACATTACAAAAAGTCTTTAAGTTTAAATGAAATCTAGAACCAATATTTACAGTGAAAAATTCAACAAAGATATAAATTTTATTAAATGCAAAGAAGTACCATGTCTACCAACTTAATTTTCATACTGAGGTGGCAAATAGAATTTTGAACCTATACATCCAATACAACTGTGAAAATCAAGTCGTAATCTACAGCTTAAAAGTCGCAAGCTAAAGCCAAATATAAAACTATATCAACACAACTGTCGCTCCAGTCACCAAACCAAACCATTCGACACCCAGTCAGAAGTACAACGTCCATAAATTCTCCCAATAAACCGAAGTCGGCTCTCCGCCTTACTCACAACTGTCCTTGCATGTTCGTTCCATTTCATACCGCTCTGCAATGTTACGCCTAGATATTTGAACGACGCGACTGCATCAGGAAGCTCACTACTAATGCTGTATTCGAACATTATAGGATTGTTTTTCCTACTCATGCGCATGACCTTACATTTTTCTACAATGAGAGCTAGCTGCCATTCTTCGCACCAACTAGAAATGTTGTCTAAGTCATCCTGTATGCTATTACAGTTACTTAAAGACGCCACCCTACCATACACCACAGCATCATCAGCAAACAGCCTCAAATTCCATGTTACTCCGTCCATCAGATCATTTATACAGATAGAAAATAATAGCGGCTCTATCACACTCACCTGGGGCACCCCCGACGATACAATTGTCTCTGATGAACACTCGCCGTCGAGAACAACGAACTGCGTTCTATTACTTAGGAAGTCTTCCAGCCAGTCACAAATATGTGAACCTATTCCATTATATCGTATCTTGGTTAGCAGTCTGCAGTGTGGCTCCGCGTCAAACGCCTTTTTAAAGTCAAGAAAAACACAATCCGCCTGTTTCCCTTCATCCATGGCTCGCAAGATGTCATGTGAGAAAAGGGAAAGCTGAGTTTCACATGAACGATGTTTCCAAATCTCGCGCTGATTGATAGAAAGAAGCTTTTCCGTCTGAAGGAAATTTACTATATTCGAAATGAGAATATGCTCCAAAATTCTACAGGAAACTGATGTGAACGATACTGGCCTGTAATTGTATGGGTCAGTTCTCTTTCCTTTCTTATAAACGGGAGCCACCTGCGCTTCTTTTCCAGTGACTAGGAACTTTGCGCTGAATTAAAGATTCGCGATAAATACTACCTAAGTAAGGGACCAATGCCGCTGAATACTCTTTGTAAAACCGAACTGGTATTCCATCCGGACCAGCAGACTTTTTCGTATTTAGCTTCCTCAGCTGCTTCTCTACATCGGAAATACCTATTACTATGTCCTCCATTTAGGAATTAGTACGATGATCAAATGATGATACATTTGTGCGGTCCTCCTGCGTGTGTGATTTCTTAAAGGTTATATTTAGAACTACAGCTGTCCGTTTGTGTTCTCTATTACTGCCCCAGAATGATCAACGAGTGACTGGATAGTGGACTTTGACCCGCGTATCGATTTTACATAGAACCAGAATTTTTTCGGTTTCTCGGAAAGAACTTTTGCTAAGGTATGGCTGTGGTAATACTTGTATGCTTCGTGCATCGATCTTTTTTTATAGAAGCATGAATCTGTACTAACTCTTGCATGTCATCATTTGCGTGTTTTTTTTTTTGTTTGTTTTTTTTTTTTTTTTTTTTTTGAACCGAGAGTGCAACAGTCTTTGCTTTCTCAATAGCTGTCTACCATTACTATTATACCACGGTGGATCTTTTCCATTCTTAATCGACTTTACAGGCACATATTTCTCTAACTCTTTATTGATAATGCACTTAAATTTAGTCCACAATTCGTCTACATCCATAGTACCGGAACTAAACGATGCCCATTCATTTTCTAAGTGCGATCCTAATAATTGGTTAACGGCTCTTTCCAACAAAAACGCACTCCTAGACTTCTTCATTGGTTTATGAACTTTGATCACTAACGATGCTATGACATCATGATCACTAATACCTGTCTCTACACAGACATTGTCAATAAGGTCAGGCCTGTTCGTACCTATAAGGCCTAAAATATTTCCATTTCGCGTGGGTTGCCGGTTTAACTGCTCAAGCTAGTTTTCGGAGAATGTGTCCAAAAGTAGCTCGCAAGACTGCTTGTCTCCATCGGCTGATATGTAACTAGCGAGGTCCCAATCTATACTCTTAAGGATGAAGTCTCCTCCGACTAATATTACATGGCCGGGATACCTATGCACTATCTGGTGTATACTTTCTTTAAATGACTCTAAAACTGCTACAGCAGCTCTGGGGCGACGGAGAAAAAAAAAAAAAAAGCGTACATGGAATATATAGAAGTTTGATAACAGTAAAAACGTAAAAACGTTCCAGTCGATTCGAGCAATTTAACATAAAGAAACAGAAACTTAAATCTACATCTACATATATACTCCGCAATTCACCGTAAGGTGCGCGGCGGAGGGTACACTGTACCACTACTAGGCATTTCCTTTCCTATTCCACTCCCGAATAGAACGAGGAAAAAAGAATGCCTATATGTCTCCGTACGAGCCCTAATTTCTTTTATCTTGTCTTTGTGATATTTGCGCGAAATGTAAGTAGGCGGCAGCAAGATCGTACTACACTCAGCTTCAAATTCCTGCCCTCTAAATTTACTCAACAGAAATTCACGAAAAGAACGTCGTCTTTCTTCCAGCGATCCCCAATTGAGTTGCCGGAGTATTTCCGTGACACTCGCGCATTGGTCGAACCTACCAGTAACAAATCTAGCTGCTCGCCTCTGAACTGCCTCTATGTCTTCCTTTAAACTGATCTTCTGCGGGTCCCAAACACTTGAGCAATACTTAAGACGTGGTCGTAGAAGCGTTTTATACGCGGTCTCCCTTACAGGTGAAGTACATCTTCCCAAAATTCCCCAATAAACGGAAGTCGGCTGTCCGCCTTACTCACAACTGTCGTTACATGTTCGTTCTATTTGATACCGCTCTGCAATGTAACACCTAGATATTTGAACGACGCGACAGCATCAAGACGCTCACTACTAATGCTGTATTCGAACATTATTGGATTGTTTTTTTCCTACTCATGCGCATCATCTTACATTTTTCTACATTGATAGCTAGTTGCCATTCTTCGCACCAACTAGAAATTTTGTCAACCTCATCCTGTATGCTATTACAGTCAAAGACGACATCCTCCCAAACACCACAGCATCATCAGAAAACAGCCGCAAATTACAACTTACTCTGTCCATCAGATCATTTATATAGATAGAAAATAATAGCGGTCCAATTATATGGCTGAACATACTCAACAGCAGAACAACCAAACCATTATGACCAATTATCTGTTAGAAGGAAGGTCCACATCTGGCACTGATAATAGTGGCATCGCTTGTTGGCATGGAAGCAGTGAGGACTCGTAGACCGAGGGAGAACTCCACACTGAAATCACCTGATTCCCGGTAAATACGGGTAGGAGAGCGATGAGGTTCAATACTACGTTCATTCACCGCCAGATGTGTTAGACTGAATTCTCATATGATGAATTGTGGAGCCAACACATTAATTGCAATTCGTCACTATGTTTCTTGACCCATTCCATCACGTTTCTGGTCTTGTGACAAAACGCATTATCTTAATGAAAAATGCCACTGTCGTTGGCAGACATGATCTTCGTGAATGGATGCACAGTGATTGATACTTCTTTATGGTCATGAGTAGCTGTCCTTATTGGAAGCAACTATTTACCACTCCTGAGAAACGACGGTTTACCACAATCATGATGGTTTGATGAAAAAGTTATCGGGATGCATGAGAACATACGACGTTCTGGAAATGTTGGCAACGTCCAGTGACAAAGGTAACGTGCTCATGTTATAGTCAGCGTCACGTTTGAATGTTGCCCAGTTTTCAGCCCTTCGGCGCATCATCATCCATTACCGCACTGACAACCAATAGCAATCATTCATGAGGCGCGATGCTGGCCGCGAGTTACGCAATGCTTCTCCCATAGGCTCCACTTACCAAGCTCCTCCCCTTCACGCTTCCCCTATCGCTCTGCCTCTATGCGCGGAAGTGCCTTTCTACGTGACGCCAGCTGTAGTCGTAGTTGCCGATCACGTGGTGTTCACATCAGCACAATCTTGGATCGTCATCTGCGGAACATATCGTTACGAATGTTCGGTGCACTGTGTTGTCAGACTTATTTCGACTCGTCCCATCATTAAAGCCTGAAACTACTTCCGTCCCGGCTTTTACCAGCATTAAATCCTGATGTTACTTCCGGCCCTGTCATGTACCTGCCCTGTCTACGACGCCCTTTCCTGTTCTTTTTTACCAATCCGACCTGTCTACGACGTTGGGCATTAGTGGTGGGTGGCCACCAAACACCTGGATCCCTTGCCTTGGTTTCGCCGCTTGTCGAAGACATCATAGTACACCTCAATCACACGATAAATCGTGTAGTATCCGAAATGCTCGTGCCGAACCTACAGGCATCACAAACTGTCATCCATAAGATAGCATTCCTTCGCTATTTTATGCACGAACATTGCAGTCAGCAATAGGCCTGCCAATAGGCCGACCGTATGTCTGACTAGCAGTCATACCTCGTGCTGCTACTCTCATACTATCACCGCGACCGAATTATGTTGTTAGTGGGTAGGTGGTCATAATTTTCTAGCTGTTCAGGGTCGTAGAGAACTAATATTCCCCTTGTACATGTGGTCAGGACATATTCCTTCTTTACTGCACTTAGTATTGGCATTTTTCATTATTCAATAAAGGCAATCTTGGTTGCAGAGTGTTTTATTTCTATAATAACTCGTATCACCCTTTAAGCAGGGCCTCCTCAGATTATCTGCGTGACAGAATTTACACAAGAATTATAAAACGGAGTTACGTATAAGAGGGTAGAGGGGAAACGGCTTATGTTGTGCTAAGAAAATTGTATAAACAGTAAACGAAGCTTTTAAGGCACTCTCCGTGGTGTAACAACGTAAGAGTGTGCCTTGTGAGCTTTGTTTATTATATATGCAATCTTCGTAGCACAATAGAAGCCAATGTCCCACAACTACCCGCTCCCCCTCCCCGTTCTATAACTCAGTTTTGTAATTCTTGTTATGTTCTGTTACGCAGATAATCTCAGGGTGCCCTGCTCAAGAACGAAGCCGGCCGCAGTGGCCGAGGGGACTGAGGCGCTCCAGTCACTGTCTGCATGGCCACTACGGTCGGGGGTTCGAATGACCCCTCGGGCATGGATATTTGTGCCGTCCTAGTTCGTAAATAGTTCATAAGTACTTTGTAAGTTTAGGGACTGATGACCCCGTAGTTAAGTCCCATAAGCTTAACAAACATTTGAACATTTTTGAAAGAACGAAACGCGTCATTAAAGAAATAAAACACTCTGCATACAAAGAGCTATTATTGAAGAAATATTTGATTCCATTGTTTGCTATGAATTGCTAATTTCATTTTTCATAGTGTCACCAATCATATTTAAATAACGCCAACCCCTAACCCTTTCGTCTTCTATTGGATCAATAATTCATCCATTTCTTCCGAATTGTTGATCTGATTCGCATTTGCATCATTCCCCATACTCCTACTTCCTTCCATCAACACATACATGCGCAGAACTAAGACAATAAATCGTTAAGGCAATGGTATGAAACATGTAAATAAATTTTATTATTTAAATTTGTATTTAGTTTTAGGTCAAGTGTGATCATTCGTTATTTTTAATGAGTCACGTGTTTTATCTTTGTCCAGTGTTTCCATGCAGAAATTTCAACGCATTGATTTCTCTCAGTCTATTCCTAAGGCTTTAATAATTACCACCAATGAAATAAGTAACTGAGACACATCGTGTAAATCAGTTTAAGATCTTAGTACCTTAAACTTTCACTGACATATGGCTCGTCAAATAATAAACAATGTACAATATTATACAACTGTCTTGTGCTTCAATCAAAATGAATCAAATATTCTACCACAAACCGTAGAAACTGTGAGTTAATGTTACAATTTATATACTACATATTTCTATATTATATTGTTTATAGAAATATATTGTCTTTGTTCGTTCAAATATTTGTTAGAGCATCTTTGTAAAGTGCAGAGTAAACTGGTCAATATTTTTTTTTTTTTTTAATCTTTAGGTAACAATATTACGCACAGAGTTGCCTTTAAATTAAAAAAAAATAATTGTTGAGGTAAAAAATGAATACCCACTGGGTTCATTGATAGTGAAGCACGGTTCCTAACCTATTCTCCGTCCCCCTCAGGGGCTCAAATTAATTTGCTGAGTACGGGCTTGGCGAACCCGGGGTCCTGAGCTGTGGGCTGTGTCGCGCCAACAGTCCGCTACACCGTAAGCTCTGTGCGTGCATCAACGACCATCGTTCGGCGCGACGGTGGAACGTTGTACGTTTCAGAGCCCGGGGATCTTGGCTTCATCGCCCGGGTCGCGAGGACGGTACAAACCTCTCTAAAAAAAACCTCAATCTCAAGGTGTGCTACGTGTCGAGGAGATGCATGGCTGTTGATGTTGAACAGCCGCTAGCGAGCAACCTCTGAGGAACCTGCCGCACCTCAGTTGTACTAGGCTTACCCAGGCAAGCGGGGCTCTGCCTCGTTGGACCTCTTTTCCCTAGCTGCTCGTGGGACGACAATGAAACGAGCAAATAAAAGCGTGGCCGGTCGCGAAAACGGCGTCTCTAAGCGTGGCAAGACAGAATTCAATGCGTCTACATATGACCCTAAAGCGTTTCCTTCCCTCGCCACCCCGTGGGAGGAACGACAGGCCTGGAATAGATCAGAACCATATTCGCCACAGTACCTTGTTTGTGCGCGTGTAGATGGAGAATCATTCATGACCACTAAGCCGCAGTTTTTCGTGGAACAGCTTGAAGATAAATTCGGTGAAATAGAATCATTTTCGAAAATGCGCAGTGGGGCAGTGCTGATACAGACGGCGTCCCCAGCACAGTCGAGGGCATTACTTGCCTGCGACAAGCTGGGTGATGTTCCAGTCAGTATCACGCCTCATAAGTCACTCAACATGGTCCAGGGTTTAATCTACCATAGAGATCTCCTCTCTCAGACCGATGAGGAGTTGAGAGCGTACTTGGAACGTTCGGCGAGTGCACAGGGGACCTAAAGACCAGAGAGTTGCCACCGGTGCTTTTATCTTGGCCTTCAAAGGCGATACACTGCCTGAGAAGGTCAAGGTGATGGTATACTGGTGCGACGTAAAGCCCTATGTCCCTCCCCCTATGCGGTGTTTCAGGTGCTGGATGTTCGGGCACATGTCCTCCCGTTGTACTTCCAGCCCTAACTGCAGGGACTGTGGGCGACCATCGCACCCAGACGCCCCATGTACTCCACCTCCAGTTTGTGTAAACTGTGGGCAACACCATCCGCCGTGCTCGACGAACTGTGGAGTATTACATCGAGAAAGAAAAATCATGGAGATAAAGACCCTGGACCGTTTGACATATTCAGATGCGCGGAAAAAATACGATCGGCTCCATCCGGTAAAGATGTCAACATCTTTTGCCGCAGTCACAGCGGCACCATCTTTACTGCGGTCAACTGAATCCGTGTTCTCTCCGTCCGTGGGCCCTATGGGCCAACAACGACCTACTGCCCCTCGATGGGTGGGGGCACCACTTCATCAGTTGCTCCCACAACACCACCAGTGGGAGCAAATACCTCCCCTCCATCGGGGACATCAGTCCCCGCCTCCCAGCCGGAGAAGGAACAGCCTCCTCCGGCTCCTCTCGCTCGGAAGGGGTCCCTCGGGACATTCCCTTCCGAGGCTTCTTACAGTGAACGTGGGGATCCCAGCCGACGGCTGAAGGGTCCACGTCCTGCTGGTAGAAGGGCTTCTCGCTCTTCGTCCAACCCCGATGCCACCAGTGAGAAGATCCTCCCAGGCCTCTAGACCAAAGGGCCAGCGAGAGAAAAAGCAAGAAGAAGGCGACTTTGGTGGCTAGAAAGCCACAGGCATCCTCATCCTCTACTTCGGAGGATGAGGTTGAGATCCTCGCGTCTGCCGAGGATCTCGCAATACTGGCTCCTCCAGTATCCAGGATCGCTGACACTGGCGATTCTGAACAGTTGGCAGCAGATGTATCTATGGATGAACCCAATTCGAAACTTTAATATGGCCTTTCAGCTCGGCGACCACGTACTCCTTCAGTGGAACTGCGGTGGTTTTTTCAACCACCTAGCTGAATTGCAGCAGTTGTTGTGCCGCTTCCCTGCGCTTTGTTTGGCATTGCAGGAAACGTGGTTTCCTGCCCAACGGACCCCGGCCCTTCGCGGCTATCGGGGATACTACAAGAACCGGGTGGCATATGACAGAGTTTCAGGAGGGGTCTGTCTCTACGTTCTCGCAACTGTCCCCAGTGCTACTGTGCCTCTCCACACGGCTCTGGAGGCAGTTGCTGTTAGAATTCGGGCGAGGCAGGAGTTCACCATCTGCTCCATCTACCTTCCTCCAGATGAAGCTGTCTCTATCGCCGATATCGCTGCTTTAATAACACAGCTACCCCCACCATTTCTCCTTTTGGGGGATTTTAATGCCCACCACCCATTGTGGGGTGGAACACAAACGACGAGCCGCGGTAGAGATGTGGAGGCACTTTTGTCACAGCGAGATGTCTGCCTCTTAAACACAGGTGCCCCCACGCACTTCTGCGTGGCGCGAGGCACATATTCGGCGATAGATCTTTCTGTTTGTAGCCCGAGCCTGCTCCTGCATCTCCAATGGAAAATCCATGATGACCTTTGCGGTAGTGACCACTTCCCTATCCTCGTGTCGCTGCTGCATTTCCAACCTGCCGGCCACCAGCCTCGATGGTCTCTCCGAAGAGCTGATTGGCAACGTTATACCTCAGCCGCTGTGATTCCTGTTTCACTGCCAGCTGATGTGGACATGGCGGTTCAGCAGGTCACCAGCTCCATAGTCTCAGCCGCTGAGGCAACTATCCCCAAAACATTTGGCTCCCCCCGGCGTAGGTCCGTGCCCTGGTGGACACCAGAAATCGCCGAAGCCATCCGGGATCGTCGACGGGCGCTCCAGCGCCACCGCCGTCATCCCACCATGGACAATCTGATCGCCTTTAAACGGCTCCGGGCTCGAGTTCGACAGCTTATCCGACTGAGTAAGCAGGACTCTTGGGAGCAGTATGTCGCCAACATTGGCTCTCGCACATCCTCATCTCTGGTGTGGTCTCAGGTTCGGCGCCTCTTTGGGCACCGACCACCAGCAGCAATTCCGAGCATAAACATTCGGGGCACCGTCTGCACAGATCCCACTGCCATCGCTGAACACCTGGCGGACCACTACGCTTGCATCTCCGCAACTGCAGCTTACAGTGCAGCCTTCCGTGCACTGAAAGTGCGGGTCGAAAGATGGCATCTGTCATTCTGTACCCGCCATGAAGAAACGTACAATTCCCCTTTCAGTCAATGGGAATTCGAAACTGCCCTTGCTGCAAGTCCCGATACCTCCCCGGGACCGGATCGTATCCACAGCCAGTTCCTTCGCCACCTTTCAGCAGAGTCCCAATACTACCTTCTCGCCCTGTTCAACCATCTATGGGCAGAGGGGGCTTTCCCATCACAATGGCGGGAAAGCATCGTTATCCCCGTGATAAAACCTGGTGCTGACCCACAGGTGGCTGATAGCTACCGTCCGATCTGCCTCACCAACGTTCTGTGCAAGCTCTTAGAACGTATGGTGAGTCGGCGGCTCATGTGGATACTAGAACGTCGGGGTATGTTGTCCCCACGACAGGGGGCCTTCCGCCAAGGCCGCTCCACTGTAGATAACCTTGTAACTCTGGAGTCGGCCATCCGTACGGCTTTCAGCAGACGTGAACACCTTGTCGCCGTCTTTTTTGACCTCAGGAAGGCCTATGACACCACCTGGCGCCACCACATTCTGGCCAAACTGCACGGTTGGGGCTTGCGGGGCTCACTCCCGCTTTTTATACACAACTTTCTTTCGCTTCGCTCTTTCAGAGTTCGTGTCGGTACCTCTCTTAGCTCGCCCCGTGTACAGGAGAATGGAGTCCCACAGGGCTCGGTCCTTAGTGTTCCTCTCTTTCTGATCTCTATCGACGGCCTTGCTGCAGCAGTGGGATCAACCGTATCCTCCTCACTCTATGACGATGACTTCTGCCTATATTTCAGTTCTCACGGCATGGGTGTTGCTGAAAGGCGTTTGCAGGGGGCCATCACGAAAGCTCAGTCTTGGGCCACGACCCACGGATTCCAGTTCTCTGCCGCCAAAACCCGGGTCATGCACTTCTGTCGCCGTCGGGCAGTACACCCAGACCCTGAGTTGTATTTGGGTCAGGATTTGCTTTGTGTTGTTCAGACACACCGTTTTTTAGGTATGCTGTTCGATTCCCGGCTCACGTGGGTCCCACACCTGCAACAGCTGCGGAAGAAGTGTTGGCGCCACCTGAATGTCCTTCGTTGCCTAAGCCATACCACTTGGGGAGCAGCTCGTACATCTCTCCTGCAACTGTATAGGGCTCTTATCCAATCCCGTCTGGATTATGGTAGCCTGGTATGCGATTCTGCAGCCCCTTCTGCACTGCGTGTCTTGGACCCAATACACCATAGTGGCGTACGTTTAGCGACAGGTGCCTTCCGCACAAGTCCCGTGACAAGTCTCCTTGCTGAGGCTGGGGTTCCCCCCCCCCCCCTCCGAATCCGCCGGCAGCAGCTACTGGCTTCGTATGTCGCCCGTATTCATGCCTCACCCGACCACCCGAATCACAGGCTTCTGTTCCCAGCTGCCGTTCTCCCTTCCCCACGACGACGTCGACGGTCGGGTTTCCCGACTGCAGTTCGTGTTCGTTCCCTTCTTTCTTCAATCGCATCCCTTCCTATCCCTACCACATTCCGATGCCTTTCTCAAACACCTCCATGGTGTGTACCTCGCCTACAGCTTAGGTTAGACGTGTCCGG
The DNA here is from genome assembly GCA_026315105.1 of Locusta migratoria. Classification (NCBI taxonomy): domain Eukaryota; kingdom Metazoa; phylum Arthropoda; class Insecta; order Orthoptera; family Acrididae; genus Locusta; species Locusta migratoria. The sequence goes on from CM048746.1 coordinate 341,550,170, forward strand.
TGACTCAAAAGCCGCCGTTTCGCCAATGGTCCTGTGTCGTCAGTTCCAGGCACTCATTGATTCTTTCCGTGGTGCAGAAGTAGTATACACCGATGGCTCCCTTGTGGACGGTCGTGTTGGGTACGCCTATGTTCACCGTGATCATGTTGAGCAGCGTTCCTTACCCTGTGGGACTAGTGTTTTCGCAGCTGAGCTGGTGGCCATCTCTCGTGCTCTTAAACATTTCCGTGCCTGCCCCAGGGAGTCTATAGTTATCTGTAGTGACTCCCTGAGTGCCTTGATCGCCCTAGACCAGTTTATGCCAAAGCACCAATTGGTTCAGTCCATTCAGGACGCCGTTTTCATTCTGAGCGAGTCAGGCCGTTCGGTGGTGTTCATTTGGACCCCGGGCCACGTAGGCATACCGGGTAACGAACGGGTTGATCGCCTGGCCAAGTAGGCCACCACATCCCGGCCCTTAAAGATAGGTCTCCAAGACCAGGACTTCAGGCAGCAACTGACCCGTAAGGTTCTAGGGATTTGGACCTCAGAATGGGCTGCCTTGACTGAACCAAATAAGCTGTGCATAGTCAAGCCCACCACAGCTGTGTGGCGATCCTCCCTGCGAGCCTCTCGTAGGGAGTCAGTAGTCATCTGCAGACTGCGTATTGGACATACGTGGTTGACGCACGGCCACCTTCTACGACGAGAGGACCCACCAACTTGCCGTTGTGGCGCCCTATTGACTGTGGTCCACGTTCTGGTGGACTGCTTACTTTTAGCCGACTTGAGGCAGTCTTTTACACTGCCTTCAGAGCTTCCATTAATTTTATCAGACAATGCCTCTATGGTCGATCGTGTTTTAGGTTTTATTCGCGCAACTGGCTTTTATTGGTCTTTTTAGTGGTGGGGCCTATAAGCCCGCCCTGTCGGGCTTCCACCCCTCCAGAACAATAGGCCACTGTTATTTTACAGTCTAAGACTTGTTTTTCAATTAAGGATTTTAATGTGTGCAGAGTGGCTGGCTCATCCTGTATTATTTTGTGATCAGCCAGCCACACGCTTCTGCTGCCTTGTTTTAGTTTACTGTCTATTTTTTCAACTTGTTCTTTGTTATATGTCATCATTTTACCATTGACTGTCTCTCTGTACCCGGAGCACGCTGGACTTCGACTACTACGCGACAAAAAGGAAACTTTTAAAAGTTAAATCTTAGCAGGGAATAGGGGACTGATAACCCAGCAGTTGAGTCCCCTTTAAACACCCAACAACAACAATATTCTCCGTCTTGTGTTATTAAACAGTGTGAAACTGCCCTTGGTCCCTTCAGATATTGCTGAATTAATGCCAGAGAGTTTATTAGGAATGTTTGAAACCTTATTAACAATTGTTATTTTTTACATATATTATTACTTTCTTTGTCGTCTAATGATTGTTCCAGTTTGTTAAAGAAGTGTCGTTTAGGAGTGAAATAGACTCAAGTGTCAGAGTTGGTATTTACGTAAATACATATGCTTTAATTTCTCTTAGAAGAGTACGTGGAATCTATTGGCAGGGCTTACTTTCAATCCCTCTGGAAATTATATTGGTAAGTATAGCCAATAAATGGTTACACGCTTTTCGCACGTTTATATAACTTAGGAACTGCTTCGAAAATTGAAAAATTCGGATATACCTTCTATTCAGTAAAATGTAACTTTATTCGATTACTCTTGATTCTTACATGTTAAGAAGGATCAAGATCATTTAATGGTATGTGTAAAATATTCTATGTCTTTAGTACATTGCATATTGTGACGTGAGTAGCAGGTAATACGTGCAGCACAAAAAGTTTCCTGTGATACAGGCATAAAATCCACAATCAAGAAACGTGGAATGATGATTACGCATTGTTTGTTGCCAAATAACATTTGTTGTTACCACAGTTATGTCTAGGGTAAAGAAAATTTTTTCCTTGCGTATTGGAAAAAGTCGGGTCTTACGGCATGCTGATGAGAAAAGCTGTAATTCATTGCTAAAAAATCTTGGTTCTCCCTGCTGGAGCAATTACTTTCAGCCTTATGAGTTTTAAGCAGTACCTCGTCGTTGGAGCCTTTTCTTTTCTTTCTTTTTTTTTTTTATTTTTTATTTTTTTATTTCCAGGGAATTTGCTCGTAGCACGTAATAAGAAGATTTTAGTAGCAATTCGTTGTAGGAGAAAGCGAAAGCGTTAATTAAAAGCACCTTGTTTCGTAACGATACATTTAGCACGAAATATTCTAGAAAAATCTAAATAACGGGAAAATTACTTTATTCTAAAGGCCAGTGGTGACGAAACTTTGCGAACGTTGTAGTAACTACAATAATAGCAAGTAAGAGAGTTGGTTAAATACGTGACACATAAAGCATAATCCTGCTTACTACTGTCACCGATCTGGAATTATTAAATGCTACTTAGAGACATAATGGAAGTTTTAGAAATGAAAAGAAAAAGGTATTTTTTTTTTTTTTTTTTTTTTTTTTTTTTTTTTTTTTTTTTTTTTTTTTTTTTAGTAAAATGGGTTTCCTAATGACATTTACTCGTTTTCATATGTTACATAGGTTATATCAGTAGGTTTTTACGTTCGACGTTTGTTTTCCATGAATGGCGAATAGTCCAATTAGTGATACGTTCGATCTCTTAGCTAAAACTTCAATGCAACAGCAGGCAGTACAAAACATTTCCGGCCAAAAATAAAAATAAGTGTACCTTCTTAGCGTTTCCCAATTTGCTAACATTTAGTGTTGAAAAAAATGTTAAAATGTTTGTAAATCTATCGGACCAAACTGCGTGGCCATCAGTTCGTAGATTACAAACTAAGGTAAACTTACCTAAGGACATCACACCCATGCCCCAGGGAGGACTCGAACCTCCGACGGCGAGCAACGCGCGCTCCGCAGCGAGGCGCTTTAGACCGCTCGGCATTTAGTGTTGAATCAGTGGAAATGGACCGCATGTGAGCTGTATGCGCTAATTTTAATATTCCCTCCGCTTCGTGATTTTCTTGTTTTCTCGTACTGATCTTACCCGGCAGTACCTCGCTGCTGATCTGGATTTTTGTTCTCTGTGTTATTCATTTATTGATGGAACTTGATCTGTTTTAATAGTCTGGGATTCTTATTGGACTACTGTTTACATTGTGATTTATTTCTTGCTTGTTTGGCACAATGCCTAGGTTTACGTACAAATATGTTCTGTATGTTTAAGTATTGGAGTGGAGTTGTCACGGTTGAACGATATATGTAAATCGTGCTTGGGCCAATATCATTCATGTAAATTCGTTGACGTCAATTTGCAGTAGGATTTTGGAACATATAATTTGTTCGAATATTATGAACTACCTCGAAGAGAATGACCTATTAACCAGTAGTCAACACGGATTCAGAAAGTATCACTCTTGCGAAACACAGCTTGCCGTTTATTCACATGAAGTGATAAGGGATCTCAAATCGATTCCATATTTCTGGATTTCAGGAAATCTTTTGACACTGTACCCTACAAGCGGCTTCTTATGAAATTGCGTGCTTATGGAATATCTCCACAATTGTGCGATTGGATTCACGATTTTCTATCAGAAAGAACACAATTCGTTGTAATTGACGGTAAGTCATCGAGTAAAACAGAAGTGATATCTGGCGTTCCACAGGGAAGCGTTATATGTCCCCTACTCTTCCTCGTGTTTATAAACGATTTAGGAGACAATCTGAATAGCTCCCTTAGACTATTTGCGGATGATGCTGTCGTTTATCTGTTAGTGAAGTCAATTGAGGATCAAAAGCAACTGCAAAGCGATTTAGACAAATTTTCTGCGTCGTGCGAAAATTGGCAATTGACACTAACTAAAGAAAAGTGTGAAATAATACACATGACCACTAAAAGAAATCCGCTGAACTTTAATTACGCGATAAATCAGTCAAACCTTAAAGTCGTAGATTCTACCAAATACCTAGGAGTTACAATTACGAACAACTTTGACTGGAGAGAACACATAGAAAATATTGTGGGGAAGGCGAACCAAAGGTTACGTTTCATCGGCAGCTCCACCAAAGAGACTGCCTACATCACACTTGTGCGTCGCCTCCTGGAGTACTGTTGCCCCTTGTGGGACCCTCACCAAGTGGGACTGACGGAAGACATTGAGAACGTTCAGAGAAGGGCAGCTCGTTTTGTTTTATCACGTTACGGGGGGGGGGGGGGAGGGGGATCGTCACGGAAATGTTGCACGAATTGGGGTGCAAATCATTAAAAGAAAGACGTTATTCATTGCGGCGTGATCTGTTTGGAAGTTTCACCGACGTTTAGTTCTGAATGTGAAAAGATTTTGCTAGCACCCACCTACTTAGGGAGACATGACCATCCCAATAAAAAAAGAGAAATCAGATCGAAAACGGAACGATTTAGGTGTTCTTTCTTCCCGCGCGCTGTTAAAGAATGGAACGGTAGAGAAAAGTTATGAAAGTGGTTAATGAACCCTCTGCCAGGCACTTGAATGTGATTTGCAGAGTATCTATGTAGATGTAGATGTAAATTGAGAAGTGAGCAGTTTGGCGGAACTTTATCAGCTGTTGTCTGATAATGCTTTATATTTTTTTTAAATCTTGCTTTAGTTCATTTGCTGTCTATATGTACCTAAGTTGCACCTTTCTCTTATTTGTGTTATTTTCCGTGGTTTGAGTTCTTGCTTTTCGGGGCCACGGTTTCTATATTTTATGACCTATATTAATCATTCTAGTAGGTGCTTCCGGCCGGGTTATTACTGTATATTCTGGGGGCGTTGTCATGTGTTTGCTCATATAGGTGTCGGTGTCTAACATCCGTTTTCCTGTACAGGTCACGTTCGTTTACAACTCGCAACCTTGTCAGTTGGGCTGCCCGCGCCACGCTCTGATTACGTGACGCGCCCCATACCGACATCCCCGTGGTTGCCTGCGTGCCCTATACAAGCCAGGGCCAGCCGACCAACTCCAGCCGTAATTTCATCATATAGAACCTACTTGCACACTAGTAGAAAATTGAAAGTATGTTGTTTCAATAATTCAACAATAACTAAGAAAACATTTATTATTATTATTCGTGGGCTTAGAGAAACATCATTCAACAATTGGTAATAGGAATTACGATAAAGCATAGATGTTGTGTCTGTAAATTACTATTGTGCCCACCTAATTATGTTTCCAAGAGAAGGAACAACATCTTCAAATGCACCTCCTAACCAATCAAAGATTTCAGTATAAAACCAAACTTGCTACTTCAGCCTTTTATACAAGAACAATAATATTTTTTTTTGTTGAGATTTCTGTTGTTGTTTGATATTTTAGGGGGACAAAAAGGCAAGGTCATCAGTACCTCAATGAAATTTCTAGACTTTTCATCGTTATGTCAGTCTGATGAATTTCATTTTACGTGACAGGTTGTTTCAGAAATTAAAGGCCGGCCGCGGTGGCCGAGGAGACTGAGGCGCTTCAGTCGCGGTCTGCACGGCTACTACGGTCGGGGGTTCGAATCCCCCCTCGGGCATGGATATTTGTGCCGTCCTTAGTATAAGGTAGTTGATAAGTAGTTTGTAAGTTTAGGGACTGATGACCCCGTAGTTAAGTCCCATTAGCTTAACAAACATTTGAACATTTGATTTGAGAAATTAAAGCATGGTCCTTAATGGTATTTTCGCGGTTTGATAATTTTGGAACTAAGTAACTTTCCAGCTCATGTTTTGTCTATGGTACTTCAGACAAATTTGAGTGACATTTGTGTGATACATTGTTTACGTCACAGAAATATCCACGAAGAACTATTGGTGATACATGGGCTTCAGAACTAATTAGCGGATAAACTAATTACTAAATGAAAAGATACATAAACTGAATATTACAAACCATATTTTTATTCATGGAATATATAGAGGCTGGTGCTGCTGAACGAAACCAGTCGCCGGTGAATATTTGTTTATAATCTTCTCGGGTTTGCAGCCGGATACTAAAGTCAACTTGACACACTATTTCAGCGGCGCAACTGCCCGCAATCCTCAGGTGAGCTTGCTGATACACAATCTCGCCGGCGAGATTGTGTATCAGCAATCTCACCTGAGGATGGCGGGCAGTTGCGCCGCTGAAATATTGTGTCAAGTTGACTTTAGTATCCGGCTGCAAACCCGATAAGATTACAAACAGTTATTACGCCCGGAAAAACTTTGGTGGTCACAATATTTGTTCATTCTGGAAGGTACAGTATTCGCGTGGTTATTGCCCGCTGCTGCCTCAACACCAACTGATCGCGGCACAACGCGCATCGTCGACTCGCCGACCTCCCACGCACGCCCGCGCGCCTAACTCGCTTGGACGGCTGGCGCGCCGGTAGTTTGGGAATCTCGGCGGCGAGGGCAGGTCCCGCGCGGCAGGCTCTTTACGGCTTTCAAGCGATCCGTAATCGAGTTACGCAGGCTGCCAGCCGGCGCGCTGCCGAGGTCCGGACTCGCCACGCGCGCCGCCGACACCGCCACTCGAGAACCGCGACGAGGCGGCAGGCGAGCGTCACCTGCCACGGGCAGAGGGGGCGGCAAATTTTTTTTTTTTGCTTTTTCTTTATTGTGTTTCACTCCAGCAATACAAGCCAGTAGGCTCGCAGCAGCTCCATAGGCTACTCTTCAGTCGAGACATAAGGACATATGGATATCATGACATTTAAAAACATATAACGGGAGATAAAACAACGGAGAATAGTGACATAGACATGGTGACAATATCGGAGTACAAACACTTCGACAGATATAATTACGTAGGCTTCCGCGGCCAGAGTCAGATGACAAAATTCAAATAGAAATTTCAAATTTTTGTAAAGCTTATGGGACTTAACTACGGGGTCATCAGTCCCTAAACTTACAAACTACTTATGAACTACTTACGGACTAGGACGGCACAAATATCCATGCCCGAGGGGGGATTCGAACCCCCGACCGTAGTGGCCGTGCTGACCGTGACTGGAGGTCAGATGACATAAAAGTTTTCTGGGTATGTTACCGCGTCATGATGTAAGGCTATTACTTAAATAACCAACGTTTGTTACCCAGATGAAGGCCACTGTAACGTTGGCCGAAACGTTGGTTATTTAAGTAATAGCCTTACATCATGACGCGGTACCATACCCAGAAAACTTTTATGTCAACTTCGACAGATGATAAAAACACGCATGGAGTCGGTTAAAACCGAATAGCCTCGCTGACATTAAAACCATATAGTATGACAACGAACACTAGACGGAGAGACACATTATTAAAACATACGTTGCGACACTTGTTTGATAGAGGTGCACGCAGATAAAAAAACACTGCCTGGAGGACTGAACACTGAACGGAGCACTATTAAAACTGTCTTTGGAAGACCCTGCGGGGTAGGGAAAAGCGGGAAGCGTGGAGGAAGAGGAGAAAACGGGGGAAGAGGCGGGGAGGAACCGTAGGGACTCCAGGGAATGGAGAGGGTTAGCCAAGTGGGGGAGAGGAAATGGGTGGGGGGAGGGATCAGGGTTGGTAGGATGGGTATATGTAGGGACGGAGGACGTCATCAGGGAAGGGGACGCGGCGGAAGGTACCCTGGGAAAGGACGTGGAGAGTGTGGTGGTGAAGGGAGGGGGGATACAGTGGTGAAGGTGTGGCTGAGTCCCGGGGTCGGTGAGGATGGGTTGAATCAGGGGATTGCGGGAGCCTATTTTGCGGTTGGTGTAGAGGATGCGGATATGTTCAAGTTATTCAAGAAGATGGGGAAATTGGATAAGGTCGTACAGGATCCATGTGAGGGAAGGGAGCCGGATACGGTAGATGAGGCAGAGGGCGTGGCGCTCAAGGACTTGTTGGGTTTTGTAATAGGAAAGGGGGGGGGGGGGAATCTAGGCGAGATGGAAGCTACAAAGGACAGGACGAATGAGGGAGTGGAAGGTGTAGAGGATGGTGGAAAGGCTGAGACTCCACGTCTGGCCGGTGAGGAGTTTAAGGAGATTAAGGTGGGAGAGGGCTTTCTGGTAAACGGTGCGGAGGTGTGGGGTCCAGGAAAGGGATCGGGTTAGTCCAAGGTACTTAAGGGTTGGGGTGTGGCGGATAGGGCAGTTGTGAAGGATAAGGAAGAAGTCATGGAGACGCAAGGAGCGGTGGCAGCGAGGCTAGAGAGCCTATATAGGGAGAGAGGGCCATGCGTGAAACCGCTTCTGATTGGCCATGTTTTTACCAGATTTGGCGGGGGATTTGTATATGTCTGAATAGCTACAGTGTGCATTTCTCTACTGTATGGCGTCTTTATTGCTTCTGACAGGAATTTCACTGCACAGTTTGTTACAGCTTGTATTACGGTAGGCACTGCTGCACTTTTTCACTTCTGCTGTCGGTTCTATGTACGTAAACTAACGTGTTGTTTGACGGTCGAAGGCGATAACTTTAGAACTTCGTGGCAATTTTTAGGATTAAAGTTGATTGGAAGTGGTTTTCAGAGTGTGATTAATAATGTGTGTTACACAATCAGTAAGGACAGTCAAGAAAAACGCTTCTTTGTTCTTCTGTTGGCTGTATAAACTGAAGATTGTTAGACGATGCTTCTGCGAAGGAACGAGGAAATACGGAAACAGTGGGCGGTGAAAGTTGACCGAGAAAGCGGGAAACCAACGAATTATTCCTCTGTGAAGTAAATATTTTATGCTTCCTCCGCCCAATACACGGTTACGGCACCACCCCATTGGCTATGTATTGTTGGCTATTTACAATCTTATAACTGGTTAAGGGATGTAAGATAAAAAAGGGAGGGGGCGGATCTATCGACTCGCTGTTGATATTCTGTGATCTATTTTGAGTCTGTTTCTGCTGTTTCAGTAGAGATAGTATCGATATTTTTTAGATTTTCTGTGGTGTTGTGTTTCTAAAAGTATGCACATAATGACGTTTTGGTATTTTCCAGCGTACGGAAATGTTATAAGATAGACAGGAACACACTTATAATGTATTGTATGTGAGCGGAAAGTGATAATAGTGTACTCGTGTCAGCGATGAATATGCAGACAGAAAAATCTGAAGTGGTATCGTTTCTTTGAGATACATTACACGAAATACCTCTCTTTCTTATTAATCAACTGGCAACTGTTGAGATTCCCATAAAATCGTAAAATATGCTTCATGATACTTATTTGCTTACAAATATGTTAAGCCAGTATAAACATAGATGAAGGGCATTTGTTTTAACAACGTACTGGTAGAATATGTGGTTTGGGCTAATGGGCTAAACTGATGCCTTAGTTCAATCGTTAAGTGTGTGCATTTCTGCCTAGGTTGCTATGTAAATGAACATCACGCGCGCGGTCCGGTAAAAACATGGCGGACACCGGCCGGTTGGCCACTCTCTCCCTATACAGGCTCTCTGAGCGAGGATAAAGCTCTTTATGGGGAAAGCAAAGCCCTACAATCCCATAAACGGCCGACGGTGAACAGCGGACAAATTGACAAGCGCCTCGGCGGCCATTATGTTGGCAAACGTCCGCGCCATCTTTAAATGTGAGGGGATGCAATAGTTGGAAAAAGAGTAAGACAGGTTTGTAGCCTTTCTCCAATGTTATTCAATTTATACATTGAGCAAGCTATAAAGAGCAGCAAGGAGAAATTTGGAAAAGTAATTAAAGTTCAGGGTAAATAATTAAAAACTTTGCGTTTTGCCGACGACATAGTAACTGTCAGAGACAGCAAAAGGACCTTGAAGATCATTTGAACGGAACGGACAGTGTGCTGAAAGGTGCATATAAGACGAACGTTAACAAGAGCAAAACTAGGGTAACGCAGTGCAGACTAAGAAAATCAGTTGATGGTGAAGCAATTAGATTAGGTAACGAAACAATAAAGGTGGTAGATTAGTTTTGTTACTTGGGCAGTAAAATAACAAATGATGGTCGTATTACAGATGATGTAAAATGCATAATGGCAATGGGTAGAAACCCGTTCTTGAAGAAGAGAAATTTGATAACATCGAATATTGATTTAAGCATAAGGAAGATCTTTCTGAAGGCATTTGTGTGGAGTGTTGCCTTGTATGGGAGTAAAACATGGATGATAAACAGTGCGGACAGGAAAAGGATTGAGGCTTTTGAATGTGGTGCTACAGAAGAATGCTGAAGATTAGGTGGGTGGATAGCGTAACTAATGAGGATGTACTGAACAGAATTGGGGAGAAAAGGAATTTCTGGCGTACCTTGACTAAAAGAAGGGATCGATTGTTAGGACACATTCTTAGACATCAAGGAATTGTGAATTTATCGTTGGAGGGAAGTGAGTGGGGTAAAAACCGCACAGGAAGACCAAGAGTTGGATGCAGTAAGCAGATTCAGACTTATGTAGGTTGCCGTTCTTATGTGGAGTTGCAGATGCTTGATCATTATAGGGTATTTTTGAGAGGTGCATCAAACCATAACAACACAACAATGATGTAAGCGAAATATCTTACAGTAGCATGAACTGCTCAAAAGTCAGCATCTATCAACATTTGGTTCAACTTCACAATGTTCATTCAGTGTGGCTCTGTGTCATTCATATATGGAACTATACACAGTTCTGCAAACCCCTTTCAGTTGTTATACTTATTTGTAAAGCAGATGACCTTTAATTCTGTATTACAAGTTGCTTATATTAATTTAATAAACAAAAATTCGAATTGCAGTGTGGAAACTGAACTCGTGCCCCAACAGTTATTTTACATAATCATAAAATAATACTTTTTGAACTTCGTCCATCAGTACTGCCTAAAGAACCTCGTTTAGAAGAGCTACCAGTATCGTAATAACCTGTTATTTATTTCAATCAAATATTCTCTGTCAATCCTATATAGCCTGTTAAGCAGAAAACACGACTAGTAGGGCTACTTGTATTCCTGACAAATATGAATGAGAAGAAAGTATTAGTTCTTTATATTTCTTTCTTAAACCGATTTATGCAGTTAAACGTTGACCAGCTCCTCAACATCGTGTTTCATCTATACTGGAATAGTTAAATCGTACAGACGTGTCTAACAACTGAGTATAAACACCGCAGTAGCTGTATAATACACAATTTATCTCGTAACGATACTCGTATTTATCTGACGCCTTCCACCATCATGGCGGCCAGCCGAAGGTTGAAATTATCCCGCGACTCAAGTGCCGTCTCTGCGTGAAAGTATGGTCATCCTTTCCCTCGGCACTTGCATCCGTCTGCAGTTCGTGATTGTGTGAAATCGAATCACACGATTTTTCCCCCACCTTGTTCCTATACGTTGCTAGTCTGCCATAAGAAGTGTTTTTAATATTCGTATGTTTTAGTTTGAATAATTTTACAGTGTTCTGATAACGGTAGTCCTTACAAGCCAATAATGTTTGTAAACATTTTAGTACTTCCATCTGAATCACAAATGCAGGAAGGAAAAGATTCAAGCTGATGAAAATCGTCAGAGAAGCCCAGGAGCGACCCTCGGTTTTGTGCAGTTCAAAATGTTCAAATGTTTGTAAAGATTATGAGATTTAACTGCGGGGTCAGCAGTCCATAAACTTACAAACTACATATGAACTAGATTAAACTAAAGACAGCAGAAACATTCATACAGAAGAGTGGATTGGAACCCCTGACGGGTAAGTTTTGTGCAGTGATTCATAATGTAAATAAGTAGGTTAAAGATTCACTGACGATTCGATCACGCAGCAGATACTTACATACATTAAACTTGAATAAATTTGTGAACTAATTTCCAGCATAATGTTGCCAGGTTAAACTATCCACGCGCCGTTGATTTTATTCGTAGTAAAGCACACAACAATTTTCACATAAATCCTAGTAAACTAAAGACTTTTTCGGCTAGATATGAAATTAATATATAATTTCTGAAGCAAGCATTTATCATTCCTTCCCATGTGTTTATTAGTAAAAACGTAATTACAATGTGTAGGCTCTTCTAATTACTCTGAATTTGTTAAAAGTCATGTAGTGGGTACCCCTTTGCATTTTTCGTAGTTCATGTAATATTTAGGTTCATTATACGCAAGAAAATACTCAGTAAACACGTGTCAGTTATCTAAATTGTTTTCATAATTTTCACTTCGCTCTGATGACGCACCAAATCGGTTGTATGTATTGTAAGATCACCGCCTCGCTATATAGAATTTTAGACGATAATGCTCCATTCGTGGTAATTCTGGCTTGGAGGCATCATATTTTTTAGAGGTCTGCATACTGAGTAATATATTCGCTCGTACTCGCTCGACGTTCTCGGGATCGGCTAACTTTCGGAACGGTTAGGCATAATCGACGCGAGGAGGCCACCTATTCTGGCCAACATCACCTGGATACGAGGACGCACAGCAAACCGTGTCATGTGACACCGACGTCGCCGCGGCCGGCAGCTGTGTGGCTGGCTGCTGTCTCGTAGCGGTCAGCCAGACCTTGTATCCAATTATGTTGCTCTGGAGTGCTCGCCGCTCTACAGTCGTTGTCGGCACAGCATCTCTGTAAGTCGGTGGGATGATGATGAATTTGATACGTCGTACTCGCAACAGGAGATAGAACTATTTCCACATCGGTTGAGGGGTACCATATACGAAAATTCGTGCATGGTAGACAAATACAAAAAAAGGAACCAGTTAAAAGTGAGACAGGTCACGTCAGTTGTCATATAAATATTCCAGATAGTCAATTTATTATGATCGACGTGCCGCGCTGAATGATCGCTTGGTTAAAAGCGTCATGTTACGGACTCGCGGCGTTTCCGCTGGCAGTGTCGGCTACTCTCGGGCGGCCTGCAAGGAAACAGTTCAAGGATTACTGGAAGGAAATAATCTTGACTCTGATGTACCCCGTCTCAAGTTCCTCTCCTGCAACAATCTCTTCATTTCAGAGAAGCACTTGCTCCCAACATCCTCTGTTATTTGTTTGTCTTCTGCAGCTTTTACCCTCGTACAGTTCCTCTAGTACCTTGGAATTTTTTCCGTGAAATTTTAAAAAGTGTCGTATCAACCAATCGCTTTTTCTTCTCAGTATCTTCCTTAAGTTACACTCCTGGCCATTAAAATTGCTACACCACGAAGATGACATGCTACAGGCGCGAAATTTAACCGACAGGAAGAAGATGCTGTGATATGCAAATGATTAGCTTTTTAGAGGATTCACACAAGGTTGACGCCAGTGGCGACACCTACAACGTGCTGACAAGAGGAAAGTTTCCAACCGATTTCTCATACACAAACACCAATTGACCGGCGTTTGCTGGTAAAACGTTGTTGTGATGCCTCGTGTAAGGAGAAGAAATCACCTTTTCGACTTTGATGCACGTCGGATTGTTGCATATCGCGATTGCGGTTTATCGTATCGCGACACTGCTGATCGCGTTGGTCACGATCCAGAATATGGAACCGGTGGGTTCAGGAGGGTAATACGGAACGCCGTGCTGGATCCCAACGGCCTATTATCAGTAGCAGTCGAGATGACAGGCATGTTACCCACATGGCTGTAACGGATCGTGCAGCCACAACTCGATCCCTAGTCAATAGAGGGGGACGTTTGCAAGACAACGACCATCTGCAAGAACAGTTCGACGACGTTTGCAGGAGCACGGACTATCAGCTCGGAGACTATGGCTGCAGTTACCCTTGACGCTGCGTCACAGACAGGTGAGCCTGCGATGGTGTACGCAAAGATGAACATGGGTGCACGAATGTCAAAACGTCATGTACTCGGATGGATCCAGGTTCTGTTTACAGCTTCATGATGGTCGCATCCGTGTTTGGCGACATCGCGGTGAACGCACATTGGAAGTGTGTATTTGACATCGCCATACTGGCATATCAACCGGCGTTATGGTATGGGATGCCATTAGTTCCACCTCTCGGTCACCTCTTGTTCGCATCGACGGCACTTTGAACAGTGGCCGTTACATTGCAGATGTGTTACGACCCGTGGCTTTACAGTTCAAGATAATGCACGACCGTATGTTGCAGGTCCTGTACGGGCGTTTCTGGACACCGACAATGTTCGACTGCTGCCCTGGCCAGCACATTCTCCAGATCTCTCACCAACTGAAAATGTCTGGTCAATGGTGGCAGAGCACATTCTCCAGACCTCTCACCAACTGAAAATGTCTGGTCAATGGTGGCAGAGCAACTGGCTCGTCACAATACGCCTGTCATTACTGTTAATGGACTGTGGTATCGTATTGAAGCTGCATGGGCATCTGTACCTCATGACGCCATCCAATGGCCAGGCGTATCAAGGCTAGATGTGGTTGTTCTGGGTACTGATTTCTCAGGATCTATGAACCCAAATTGCGTGAAAATATAATCACATGAATGTTCCAGTACAATATATTTGTCCAATGAATTCCCGTTTACCATCTGCATTTTTTCTTGGTGTAGCAGTTTTAATGGCCACTAGTGTACTTAAAGATTAATACCTCTCCAACTAATATTTAAGATTATTCTGTCGCACAAGATATCTTTCCTGCTCCCGTTTTTCCAATGTTCATGTTTTACTTCAATGTAAAACTGGGCTCCAAACGTACATTCATTCCTTCTCCTTATTAATTCCAATGTTCGAGAGTCAATTGTATGTTGATGTCTTATTTGCCTGTGTTTTCTTTTTGCTTTCACCATCTTGGATTACTTTGCTTCCAAGGTAGCTGATTAACTTAATTTCGTATACTTCATAATCACCGTTTTTGAATTTGAAGTAATTAATCATTGTCCACAGACACCTTTTGTCACAAAATATATCAGAGGTATTAAACTGAAGGAGAGGCATTGAATTATAATTTTTTCCCATGGCCGGGATTAGAAACCAGGATCTCGTGCTTACTACGCACGCACCAAAACAAAATTTATTATTATTATTATTATTATTATTAGGAGAGGAGTGTACTTGTTTATTAAATAGGTGAGACATTTATTCATTGTAGAAAAAATAATGCTTCCTATATTTCTATAGTAAATCTGTTGATGTGCGCAAAACTAACACCTGAGGTTAACTGCCTTTTCGCGTATCATAAATAAATTGCACGCAGCACGGTGCAGAGTGTTATTCCAATTCCGTACCGCTCCAGCGCCCGGGTACGTCTTCCGCTCACTCCTGCGTCCTTTTGATATTTCAACTTCTTCTACCTGGGACGTTCCAGCTGTGAGGCGGGTCCTGAAATGCAGTCCTCAAAAATTAGAAAAATACTGTCTGTACTTAGGATTACGTATAATTTTCCTATGTCGTTCCTGTAAGTAGATCCGCAAGTCTAATACATTCTTGGTGTTATCTCTGAATAAATAAAGTACCAGTTATCCTCGAATCCATGTTACCACATTCGTTTTAGGGTATTAGACGGAGTGTGGTCTAATTTCTTCTTGCCGCACTCGACGAAAGAAAGCTATTATCTGTTGCCCTTAACGCCAGATTTCTGCTGCTAGCCCACGTGTTATTCAGTGTTCATCGTCGTCCAAGACACGGCAATGGAGGCATAATGTATATATAATGCATATGTATAGACGAAGTCTAGATCGTGTTGCTTGTTTACAATTTACTGTCAGGTACCACATGACACGTGTTTCAGTGTCCAAGGAAACGTGGTGTAGCGATAGGCATACCACCGGCTAGTTAACATTGGATTATTCTTCTCAATAATATTACCCGTTCTTGTGGACGTTAATATTTGATAGATGTCGTGGGCCGTCGCAGATCTGATCTCGAGCAACGCTATCTGAACGTAACTGTATAAAAAAAGGCTGTGATGTGGAGTGACTGTGAGATGTGCTGTACGGTTATCGGTGCCGTTTGAGATCTCGGTGCTAATTCTTCTATTAAGATTGATGTCTGATATCGTCTCCACAACTTTAACATGGTGCAGATGTATAGCGCCACTGCTCTAACATGATGTGCAAGACCTAGACCTCCCCTTCCGGGAGTGAACGTTTCTTATCAAATTCGAAGGGTAGTCGCGCACTGACGAAGCAGCCGAACGCAGCCAGTATGCGCGATGCTGTCACCATCGGCATCGGAAGGATATGTGCATGGTCAGGAATTCGTGACGCTCTGTATGTGTTAACATAGGCGAGACGCTGTATCATATCTAAAGCTCGTGTCGTATCCCCTATGACTGCTGTCCGGATTGTCTGTAGAAATCTCATGTACACTGTTGTGTGACGAACGTTTTCGGTAAAGACATCACCTAAACATTTCAAGGCATTCTTTAGTTGTAAAGGCGGAACATGTACTTCAGTTACCCCGACACCGATATGCAAGGCGATTGGCTTGTCCGCATTGATGCGGCTGCCTGTAGCCATTCCATATTTGTTGAGCCAAGTTAAATCCTCTTTCATGTCGTTGTCTGCCCGTATCATGCATACGCTGTGCTCTTGAATATGTGCCGTCCCATTGTCAATACTGTCAATCATTGACGAAGGACACAGAGTAATGGACACCCTTGTCTAACCGATCTTGATATGGAGGGAGGTGCTGTCGTCCGTCCGTTGACGAGCACTTTCGAGGAGGCATTACGTAATAGCTGCATCACAACACTAATAAAGGGCTGTGAGAGTGGCATGTACTTCATGACTGCTGCCAGATAGGTGTGGCTCACTCTGTCGAAGGCTCGATCAAAATCAATCGACGCAAGGGGTCCGTGAAAGCGGCACGTCTTTGCCAGTGCGATCACATCGCGATATTCAACGTGTGCTATCTGAATGTTGGCATCCCTGCCAAGCGATGTTTGGTCGAGTGATATTGCTTAACGCAATATACTTCGGAAGCGCGCTGCTAAAGCCCTGGAGAATATTTTAGAGTCGCAGTGACAAAGCTTCAATAGTAGGTAGTCTCATATCCGTGAGCGACCTGACGGATTGTGTATCGGGATAATCAGTCCCTCCACAAAAGACGATGGTAAGGAGACATCAATTCACGGCAAATATGGACATATGGGTGTTATCATACGTCGGAAGGTTCGATAAAATTCCAGTGGAAGTCAATCTGCTCCGGGTGATTTATTCATTGGTCCCTTACCTATAACCTCCACCACTTCCTCCTCAGTTATATCCTCCATCAGTTGTGTTTTCTACCGCCGGGTCAATGGTGCCAAGGATTGTCTAACTAACTTCGTGAACGATCAGCATATCAGTCTCCACTGCTGTGTATAGTTAAGTGTATGTTCGACAAAGACAGTGTTTATTTCTTGTTGCGTACTCAGTTGTCTGCCATCTTCAGTATCCAGTACGAGTATCATGCCTCTTCATCGGTGCTTACGTTCGTTGATGATATGATACATTGATGGTTTTTCTCACATGTCCCGGTCGAAAGCCCTTTACCTGAACACTACTCCTTCAAGGTGGCTTCTTATTATGACTATAATCTTGGCCTAAGCTTGTTGTATTGTCTTCTCTCCGGAGAAGTTGCCTGGTTATTGCAGTCACGTAGCACAGTGTAATAGAAGTTCCTGATTTGCCGTTGCCGCGTTACTTGTTCACGATCGTGTGTAATGAAAGTACGGCGCAATGATAGATTGGCGCCTGGAGACCTCTTAGGTATGATGTCCATGTATCTTCCATGGAACTGCGACAGTCTGGGTTGTCAAGGACCGCGGCTCCGCCACACCGGCTGTCTCCTATGGCAGATGGTACAGATGAATGCCGTATGGTCGGTGAAGGCTGCAGGTCACAGTTCTGCATCCAGAATATAAGCGCCGAGAGTATTAGTTACGTAAACTCGATCGAGGCAACTAGCAGAATGAATCGTCATTTGGGTGAAGCCTTGACGTAGGCCATGAACAAGCGCCTATGTGTCAACGAAATGCGTAACACACACCATCGTTCTCAGTTATGTGCACGGTGTGTATCCGGGAAATTGATGTTAAAGTCAAGTCGCCAAGAGCGACTGCCCGGAAATGCAAAGGTCACAGGTTCAAAACGGGTTCCAGCACACAGCTTTTTTTTTAATTCACCTGTGTTTCTTCGACGTATACATTCAATTTTAAGGTCAACAATTTGTACCACTTTATAGAAACTACTTAATTTGGCCATTGCGCTCTCTTTGTTGTTTTATTATTATTACCTATTCATTCCTGTGCATCCTATATATTACTCGTCTTAACTTTTTCTCTAATTTGCACGCATTTAAATTGTCAAACGCTTTTTCTATGTTTCGCTGCTGAGCACTATGTAATCCACTATGTAAACCTTCCCACGTATTTTCCTAGCATTCCATCGTTCGTTGCGACGCCTGAACAGAGATTCAATATCACAATCTGATTTTTTTATAGAGGTCTTTGTCCTTTCCATTCTACTGCCAAGCCCTTATTCTCCCACAAGGCTTCCTCCTTGTCCTTCACCCAAAACAGCGTTCCAATCTCCAATGATAATTAAATTAAATCTGCTTCTATATACCGATATATCCTCTCTACGTCTTCATTTGCTTTCTCGTACGTCACCTGATATTGCGTGTTGTCGTATCTCTCAACTGTTCACCAAAGCTAACTACCCAAGTACTACATTCCTATACACTGTTTTCTGAAGTTGATAACATTAGCCTCTATTTGTCTTATAACGCAAGTTGCTTTCATCATAATGTACGTAATGCTCACGTAAATTTGTTCAGTCACTGAAAAAGGGTTTTATGCAAACTGTTCGTATTCTATTGCATTTTATTTCACACCCGTTCTTCGTACTTTCATACATTTAATCGATAACTCTTTGTTAAAGATATTTTATTACAATTTATATTGTACATCTACGGTTTGAATGACGTCGATTCTTGTCACTGCGTATGCTTTTTAGTGTTAGTAATGAAGGCATTCTGACGTTCAAACTCTGAAGTCGTTATAAATAAATGTTCCGACGTCATTAACAGGTAGTTACTACAAACAATACGTTTTACCAGAAATCAATGTACGTATTTCATTCTCCCACTCTAAATGCAATCAAAAGTACGTACTCATTCCGTGAGGAGATATAATAAAATTAATGTCAAATCTGACAACAGCGATAACATTAAGTTCTCCACTTCATGCTACAAATCATAAAATCAGATGCGAATTGATACATAGCAGAATAAGCGCTATTATTTACAATTTATTTAAATCTATTGATTCACACACAAATTCATAGGTGACAACAAATGCCCATAGAATACTGTACAACGAAAGCGCCTCCGTTTTATATTAAATACATATATGGAATTTCTTACTCAGCTCAACGGCGCCAGTGGGTGCGAAATTCTTGCATAGTACGGGTAACATCACAATTGGAGTCACACGTACCGTACACATATCAGAAGTTATAATCGGAATCACTATGATATTTTCTTCTCTAGTTATGAACAATACGGAAACAAATATGGCGGACAGCAAATCAGAGAATAAGATACCGAGATGGCAGACTTATAAGCCTCCAGTGCTACACGTGGGATGAAAACGAATCAAGGTCGTGGTAGCGGAAATCTCTGTATGAGTTTCATTCGATCCCGTAGCACTTAAGGAAATTGTTGCAGAATTGAAGAAGGCCATTTACAGATTCGAAACTATACACAGAAACTAAGCTGAAACTGTACGCGGTGACTGATAGAAGCAATTTTCAATGGGGCTAGAACCCTTACCTTCCACGGTGAGATTCAGCTTAATTACTATACTGACCTACGATATAAAACGTAGGGAAAACAACATCAAAATCCGAAGACGAAAATTAAATCCTTTTAATACACATTTCATACTGAGTACATAATTGCTGTCTTCTATGAATTTAGGTTCCTGGTACTGTTTCATACCTCTCCATCAGGAAGATCTCTTTAGAAACGTAGGATACAGTTCGCACAAGTAGAAGCGAAAATTCATCGTTATAGCGTAATTTTTCTCATTTGGATTAAAGACTGTTGCATAGAATAAAGTAGTTGTTGTGGTCTTCAGTCCGCAGACTAGTTCGATGCAGCTCTCCACGCTACCCTCTCCTGTTCAAGCCTTTCCATCTGAGAATACGATCGGCAACCTACATCCTTTTTAATCTAATTACTGAACTCTTCCCACGGTCTTCCTCTATGATTTTTAACCCACACACTTCCTTAGAATGCCAAGTTAACGATTCCTTGATGTCTGTGAATGTGTCCCACCAACCTATCCCTTTTCATAGTCTATATATGCCAGAAACTCCTTTTCTCCCCAGTTCTGTTGAGCACATCCTCATTAGTTATCTACCCATCTAATCTTTTTCATTCGTCTGTAGCACCATATTGCAAAAACTGCTGTCATCTTTTTGTCTGAACTCCTTTTCGTTCACGTTTCACTCCCATACAGTGCTACACTCGATGAAAATTGACACTTAAAGTAATATTGTATATCAACAAATTTCGCTTCTTCAGAAACGCTTTTCTTCCCATAGCCATTCTGCATTTCATACTTGTACCTTCCTTACTCCTACCCAAACAACAAATCTCATCTACTAATTTATTGTCTGGTTATCTAACCTAATTCCTTCAGCATCACATGATTTTCTGACCCTACATTCCATTACCCTTCTTTTACTCTTGTTAATGTTTATCATATAACATCCTTTCAAGACTCTTTCCATTCCGTTTAATTGCATTTCAGGTTCTACATCTGCATCTAGATAGATACTCTGCAAATCACATTTACGTGCCTGGCAGAAGGTTCATTAACCACTTTTATAATCTTTTTCTACCGTTCCATTCTCTATTAGCGCGCGCAAAGAAAGAACACCAAAATCGTTCCGTTTTCGATCTGATATCTTTTATTTATTGGGATGGTCATGTCTCCCTATGTATGTGCTAGCAAAATATTTTCATATTCGGAAGTAAAAGTCGGCGATTGAAATTTCGCAAATAGATCTTACCGCAACGAATAACATCTTTCTTCTAATGATTTTCACCTCAAATCGTGCAACATTTCCGTAACGCTTTCCCCACTGCAACGTGATAAAACAAAACGAGTTGCCCTTCTCTGAACCTTCTCTGTGTCTTCCGTCAGTCCCACCTGCTGAGGGTTCCACACTGAGCAACAGTACTCCAGGAGAGGACGCACAAGTATTATGTAGACAGTGTCTTTGGTAAAGCTATTGCATCTTCGAAGCGTTCTGCCATTCAAACGTTGCCTTTGATTCGCCTTCCCCACAATATTTTCTATATGTTCTCTTCAATCTACATTGTTCTTAATTGTAACTCCTGGGTATTTGGCAGAATTTACGACCTTAAGAATAGACTGATGTATCATGTAATTGATGTTCAGCGGATTTCTTCTAGTGGTCATGTGTATTACTTCACACTTTTCTTTATTTAGTGTTATCTGGAAATTTTCGCACTATGCAGATATTTTGTCTATTGCATTTGCTTTTGATCCTCTGTTGAATTCAATAACCGATAAAAGACAGCATCTTATGCGAACAATCTAAAGGAGCTATTCAGATTGTCTCTTAAATCGATTATAAACACAAGGAAGACTTGGGGACCTTTAACGCTTCCCTGCGGAATGCAAGATATCACTTCTGTTTTACTCGATGACTTACTGTCAATTACTACGAACTGTGTACTTTCTTACAGGAAATCGTATATCCAATTCCATAAGCATGCAATTACATTAATAACCGCTAGTAAGGTACAGTGTCAAATGCCTTCCGAAAATCCAGAAATATGGAATTGATTTGAGATCATTTTTCGATGGCACTTATCATTTAATGTGAATAAAGGGCAAGCTGTGTATCGCAAGAGCGCTTTCTCAATCCGTGTTGACTATTGGTTAATAGGTCGTTCTCTTCGAGATAGTTCATAATGTTCAAACAAAGTATACGTTCCAAAATCCTACTGCAAATCGATGACAATGAGATGGACCTGTAATTTTGGGGATCACTCTTTTTGCCTTTTTTGAGTATTGGAGTGACCTGGCCAACTTTCCAGTCTTTGGGTAGGGATCTTTGGCTGAGTGATCGCTTGTATATGATAGCTAAGTATGGAGTTATATGCATCAGCGTACTCAGAGGAATCTAGTTGGTATACAATATGACCCAGAAGATTTGTTTTTCTTTAGTGACTTAAGTTGTTTTACTACTCCAGTAAGACCTACTTCTAAATTTCGCATGCTGGCAGCTGTTCTTAGCTCGAATTATAAAATGTTCACTTCGCCTTCTTTGGTGAAAGAATTTCGCAAAACTACGTGTAGCAATTCTGCTTTAGCAGTATTGTCATCGGTATTATTACCATTGCTATCGCGTTGTGAAGGTATTGTTAATGTTTTGCCGCTAGTGTACTTCACATATGACTAGAATTTCTTTGCATTTTCTGCCAGATTAAGAGACAGGATTTCGTTGAGGAAACTATTATAAGCTTCTCGCACTGAAGTCCGCTCTAGATTACGAGTTTCTGTAAAAGATTGTCAGTCTTGGGGATTCTGTCTGTTTAAATTTTTCGTGCGTTTTTCTTTGCTTCTGCAACAGTGATCTCACCTTTTTTGTACCACGGGGTGTAAGCTCCCTCTTTTATTAATTTATTTGGTATAAATCTCTCGATTGCTACTGATATTATGTCCTTGAATGTAAGCCAAAACTGATTTACACTTGCATTTTTAGTTTTGAAAGATTCGAGAATATCACTCAGGAAAGTGAAAAGCGAATTTTGATCTGCTCTTTTGAATGCATGTACTTTTCGTTTATTTTTGGTGCGTTTGGGAATTTAGATATTCAGTCTCGCTACTACAACTTTATATTCGCTAATCCCTGTATCACTTTTGATGTTCTTTACTAGCTCAGTATTATTTGTTCCTAAGAGATCAAGGGCATTTTCGCAACCATTTACTATTCTACTGGGTTCATGAACTAACTGTTCGTCCTGTGTCTTACCAGCACCCTTTGACACTGAAAACCCTTTTCGCGTGTTTCCGAGGCCCTGTAACCTAAAACAAACCGCCCAGTCGACGGCCCCCGCTATCCTGAGTGTAGTGGACCCCCGACCTATTTAGCGGAACCCGAAAACCCACCACCCTTTTGCACAAGTCGAGCTATTGCACCGCACACGGTCGCAGAACCGTCTGAGCCTCTGATTTAGACCCTCCACTTGGATCTGGACCAGAGGTCTGCAGTCAGTCCTGTCGACTATGCTGCGGATGGTGAGCTCTGCTATCCTCTTGCAAGCAAGCAGTTCAAAATTTCTTCCGATCCAAAGCGCCACAGTTCGTTGGTCCCAACATGACCCACCACCAGCATCTGGTGCACCCTGTGTTCTTCAGGGCATCCGGAAGGACCCGTTTCACATCTGGAATCACAGTCCCGATATGCACACGCAGTGCATGCTGGACTTCTTCCCCTCCCTAGCAGCCATATCCCTAAGGGGCATCACCCGCCTAATGTTGGAGCTCCTAACTACTAACAAACCCACCCTCTGCCCGGATCTTGCAGGCAGGACAAGCGACACCATCTGCGTCAGGAACATCCTCTGCCACAGACAGCGCCACTAATCTGTTCGTAAGACTAACCAGGGAGACTCCCACTTCGGTCCCCCGGGAAGTCTTAAGCCGATTGACAGGCGCTGAGGAGACCTCCCAATCCACCACGGATTTGGGGTGGGGGGGATGGGGGCACTTGTTGGCAGTGAGCGGGCTGGCCACAGCCGCAGGCCGATCGGAGGGCACAACAGAAGCACAGGGCGTCTGCTGCACCATTGCGAGTGGTCAACAACAGCGGCGTCCACCCACCGCAATCTCAAGCGTTGCCAGCGAAGCCAAGGCCACCTGAAGCTGCGGGCGAAGAGTCACCAAATCGCCTGCAGCAGTTACAGTTCAAAGCCATTCGAAAAATCTATGTATGTTCCAAATAAGTACGACAGTTGTGATTTAAACTGTGGGAGAATACACTAAACTGTAATTTTTGCTCGAATCTAAGTATACGCACGAAGGGACTAAACTTTTTCTTTGATGCGAAGATGACTAGATATACGATCGAGGAAGTCTGATAAACAGTGAGCTTCGAAAAATATATACCTAACACTAAACTGTTTATTAACGGCGAATCTGAAAAATTATATACGCGAGCTAATAAATCAAAATATCAACACTGATCTGTCAATTAAACGCGATTCTGAATAAATAAACACACGAGCACACGAAAGTTTGATGAACTGTAAGAGAAAGCACGCACGAAATGAAAATAAGTCGCCTCTACTAAGAAGCCGGTTAACTTACAGTGAAGAGCTGCTGCTGCTGCTGCGCGACTCGTGTGTACTCGTCGGCGGTCACTGCTGCCTCTGACAGAATTACTAAGTCGTCAGCAAACCGCAAAGTTTTTATCTCTTCTCCCTGAACTTTAATTCCTTCTCCAAATATCTCCGTGAGTTCCTTCATAGCTTGCTCAATGTACAGTTTGAACAGCAAGGGGAAGGGTTACAACCCAGTCTTACTCCCTTCCCAACCGGTGCGACCCTTTCACGATCTTATTAAACTGCTGTCCGCGTTTCTGTACAAGTTGAATATAACTCTTTTATTTGTTTATTTTACCCCTGCTACCTTTAGAATTTGAAAGAGTGTATTCCTGTCAACATTGTAAAAAGCTTTCTCCAGATATACAAATGCTAAAAACAGAGGTTGCCTTTTCTTAAGTCTAATGTAAGTATTGCCTTGCGTGTTCTTCCATTTCTCCCATTTCGAAAAGGATATTCCACAAGGTCGGATTCCGCCAGTTTTTAATTTCGTCTGTAATAATTCCTGCTAGTATTTTGCAACCCTGACTTATTAGTTTCATAAATCTGTAATTTTCACATTTGTCTATACTGCTTAGAAATGTAAGAACTGTTTTCTTCTTGAAGTCGCAAGGTATTTCCTCTGTCTCATTCATCTTGAATACAAAAAAATAGAGAAGACATCATAATTAATTTATCACTTGGTTTCTCAGTGTAATTAGATATTTCCAGGCATAGTTTCACGTGTAGATTAAAAAAAAATTTCTGCCTCTATTTTCTGCGATAAATTTATCTGCCTTCTCTTAAATACCGTAATTTTATCGTACCTTTCCTCTTCACATAACTTGGACTTGACCCCCCATTTTATTTCTACTGACCACTTGATTGTCACACTTTTTTCCAATAACACAGAGCCCTTATGAACTTTATTTGAAAATACTTTGTGGAAAACATGCCGATTCCGTACAAATGGCGGCTTTCAACGTCGAATTGCGACACTAGCAGCAGTAAGCAGTTTACTTCCCTTATTTTAGTAGGTCTGTGGTAATACAAACATGATGACACCTTCCAAATCCGTCGACGTTGCGTACTGAGCGGCTTATCGGGTGACGGAACGCCCCCTGATCCAAAATGACGGCGCCATCCATATACGTTGGCGCCAAACTGACAATCTGGGAGAGGGGAATACAAAAGAGGCGTCCGCCATGGATCAGTTGGCTGCTCCACATTTTGGTGAAAATATATTCAGAGTTATATATCCAACATTACTCGTGGAACCGGGACTGGGGCTGGTCAAGATTACGTAGGGGCTAGTATACCAAAAGCCGTATGTTTAACACAAACATTTATTTCTTCCATTATGCCATTTTGAGGCCCCTATATCGCTGTATTATATCCATTAAATAGGGATCGATACTGGTTGCGTGCTTTTCTAGCTCTCAGTAAGAACAACTGTTGTTGTTGGTTCTTACTGAGGGCTAAAAATCCACGCAACCAGTTTCGGTCCCTATTTAATGGATATAATACTCCGATATAGGGCCCTGAAGATGGCATAATGGAATAACGAAACTGCTAGTTAAGGCATAAATGTTTCTGTTAAGCATACGGCTGTTGGTATCCTACTCCCTACGTTTTTTATAAGGTTTCTCTAAGTGAATTAAAAATGCTTTCTACCGGTCACTTCAGAAAAGAACGGATTAACGGATGTAATTACTTAAATCTTTAACGAAGTAAGGCTGTGACAAATGTTGTGCAGTGTATTTTGATCTTAGATCGATCACCTGTATCCGCCTGTTAATTAGGGATTTATTTGGTCATTTTAGATCGCATAAGTTTAAAATTCCTAAAACGTTATCACTGGTATCATGAATTGCAAACATATCATTCATTGAGTATACCCCACTGATTACCAGAACAAGCCATTTAACTTCTGGTGTAGCAAATAATAATAATAATAATAATAATAATAATAATAATGCAAATAAAAAATTAAATAACAAAATGATCAATTCTCAGTTTGTTTGGAGTGGCAGTGTAAGGAACACTGCTGTTGGACCGGCAATTTCCGCACGTTCAGTTTTTGATATGAATATATGTGAGTGTTAATTCAGTTCAAAAATTTTATCGTAATGTCTTTTCTAGACTGTAACAATCATCGGTAGACAGGCTTTTTAGATCCATTGTATGAGATAAATATACACAAATGTAAAACCTATCAGAACGATGAGCACTTCTGGTCAATAACTGAAGATCAGATATAATTCTAACTCACAAAAATGTTTGCATATGTTTTCCCATTTACTTCGGTTCTTGGCATCCAGCATGAATGCTGGCTTTTGGACCGGCTTTTCTCCGTTCGCTGGCTGCCGCTTGAACGTCTGCCAATTTCCCGATGTTCGAGTACTCAGGGAGAGTGCCCTTTACTCGGACAACACGTCCTGCCGAGTAGAGTCCCCTTCTTATCACTCTGCCAATATCTGCTTTCTTATACAGCCGACACAGATCTTCATTGTGCCTTCTTCAACATCTTACAGTTCTTTTCCTGTATACAGGACTATAGATTTTCCTTAAGATCCTCCCCTCAAATGCATGGATGCTCTCCTCCATTGGCTGTGAACTTACCCATGAATCACAAAAATATAGTCTCACCGGACGAACTAGTGACATACCTATCTGAATATTGCTTTCTTAGGATTGAGTGCTTTCATGAACAAGGAATTTTCATTTACAATTCTTTTTGGAATTTCCACTCTCACATTCATTCGACAATGCTAACCTGAGGTACAGAAAGTATATTCATAAATACATGCTAGCGAAACACGGACAACCTTCGTTTACTATGAAATTAATGGAAAATTATATATAAGATTCTTGCGAATATATGATCACTAAGAAAATGCATCAATCAAAATAATGCCCTGCTTTGGATTGTTGTTTCTTTGTGGGACGAAAGTTGATAAAAATGTTTCCTCAGAAATTAACTATCTATTGTAAAGCCAGTGGATACTGTTTCTTGTCATAAGACGGTTTACCAACTCTAGGGCATGCATCATATAATTGCTTCTCCCACTGTCCATCTCTCACTTATTTGTCACTACCTCATCCGCTTCAATATCTCTGTCTCTTTCTTTCAGATCTATCAATAATGTCTTTGACATATTTGAGACGGAAATCCGTCTCTGGGATTGTTTATTTCTTTCCTCTTCCTCCGCCATAGCTATCCAAATTGGACAAATTGGAAGTTAGCAACGTATTTCACATTTTGTGGTAATTTTGGAATACGACCACTGATAACTAGATATTTGCAGATTCTCTACTATGATGCTTCGACTTCCACTCCTATCAATAGCATAACCTTATGGTAGACATTATAACGATGCGGTACGTGTATGTTACTTAAAATGATCCATATAAACAAAACGTCCCGACAATGGAATTTAAAGAAACTATGTTATTTCAATATTCATCAGACCACTGGATCGGTACAGAAGGGTAAGATTTGGAAGTTCAATGTTAATCTATTATGATAGTTGGAAATCTTTGTGCATCATAGGAATGGTAACACCTTCGCTCAATACATAAAAAATACTTACCCGTCATAAGAGTAACGTACATACATTATATTTCTCTTGTGTATATGTATATTAATTCACTTGAAAATAATAACTGCACTAAGCACTTCATTGAGGCCTTATGAGTTTCGACATTTCGTCATTTTCGAAAGCAACTAAAGGACTTTGGTGTTAGTATTCATTCACACATTTTACTAAAATATAACAAATAAATCGAGACTTACCAAAGCTTTGATAAAAAAAACTCCACCCCCCCCCCCCCCCGGTTGAAATCCTAACCGTGATTTCTTGAAAAATACTGATTTTGACGGTTTTTAGCAGTGGTTTTACCTAATACTATCTGGCCTGAAAGATGTAAAACTACAATTGAACAGAAAACTGTTTGTATAGCATTCGGTTATTTAAAACTGTGTATTGTAACAAAACTATTTTGCATTGCACGGAATTATTTGAAATTATTTAATGTAATAGAAAACTGTTACTTAGTTATTTAAAATTGAATAAAGTATTGTGAATGTACTAGAACATGATCAACAAACGAAAGAAAGAGAAAGAGATAGAGAGAGAGAGGGGGAAAAATGAAAGTAACAAAATGACGGTTTGAGGTTAAATACTTTAAACTGTTGTTTTATACATTATAATGAGGTATGTCTGTGAGATATACTGTTTTCAACATTTTTTCACAAAGCTATGGTAAGTGTAAAGTAAGTTCTTAGTTATTTGTTACGTTTTAACAAAATGTCCTTCTTTAGGCTTCTAAAATGACGAAAAGTCGAAAGGCGTAAGGCACAAATAACGTACTAAGTGTGGTCAAGATAGTTATATTATTTTCAAGTGCATCCAAATAGCCACTACATCTCACTGGAGTCCAATGCAGATAGCAAGGTACTTTAATTCATCATTAGAATTGGCCGACTTATAAAATACTAGCTTAAAACCGCGGCTCCACTCGCATGTTGGTTGATTATGATCGATAAAGTATCTTTCAGTAGTGTGTCATGAAACTGGTTTTGAAGGAAGTGAAAAATATTTCTACCAGATTACCGAAGTCTATGTACTTACCGTTTATCAGGAAATTGATTAGTGTAGATCAAATCACACGTAAAAATGCACTCGTTTCGAAGAGTCCAATCAGGAAATTCAACAATTATGATTCTAATAATATCACAGATCGATCACTTGATTTAATGGGCGAAACGTCAAATCGTTTTTTTTTAATGTATTAAAAGAAATTTCTTTTTTATTGCTTCATTTATTTATTCTTATATTTTCTTATTGGTATGCTTATCCTGACAGAAAAAGAGCTGAAGACAGCCGGCCGCAGTGGCCGAGCGGTCTGCGGCGTGCCAGACACGGTCTGTACGGCCGCTGCGATCAGAGATTCCAATCCCCCTCGGGCATGAATGTTTGTGCCGTCCTTAGTATAAGGTAGTTTATAAGTAGTTTGTAAGTTTAGGGACTGATGACTCCGTAGTTAAGTTCCATAAGCTCTACAAACATTTCAAAATTTTTTGAGCTGAAGAGATTGTAGCACGCATAGACCAAAGATATAGTCTGTGGCATCACGTTTCTCTGTGTGTAACCTCCTTGCTATAGAGTCGCAAACGTCATCGCTGGCCTTCAGTCCGATTCTTTAAAAATAATTTGACGACTTTCAACCACCATATCTTCCGCCCCCTTTATAGCTATTGGCATGGAACTGCTATGTTGACAACGGGAGACTTCGGATAACAATTACACACAGACCATTCGTTAGCGTTCTGTAGTTTTCGCTGCAGAGCCAAATATTAACACACACACACACACACACACACACACACACGTAGAATTATATACACCGATAAAATTCTATCCCATCTATCTATTCTACTCCACTCTTTTATCATTATGAAACCTCAAGTAACAATGCAACCAATAAAACCTTTTTCAAAGAGCAATTATAGTTCCGCATTTCGCTTTATATTCTTCACATTACAAAATATCTTTCAGATCGCTATATAACCGTGCCTTAAACCTTCCTCAGGTTTAAATTAGTAACGGTACAAATATTTAAGTCTGTGCGTCTTGTCGTTCGGACCCGATAAGCGTACACCGAGCAGTCGTTCAACCCCCCCCCCCCCATATATATATATATATATATATATATATATATATAGGTAAATAGCTATCCGATCGCCATAAAACCGTGGCTAACTCCTTCCCCGGGTAGACATTAGTAACTGTACAAATGTTTAGCTCTTTATGTCTTGTGGTTCAGACGTGATAAACGTACGCCGACTAGACATTCACATTTATAGATGTAGATATATTTTATAAAGTAGTACATTAATCTTCGTGTTTATATATGATGATGATATTAATGCACGATACAGAAGGATGCAGATACGTTAAGGTACTTTACAGTAAGATACGGTTAGACGCATTCTTTTTCCAGACAGAATAGGTTTAAAAAACATTATCCACTGTTGGAGATGTACAGTTAAATGACAGTAACGATTGTCCATAAAGTAGAGTGAGGCAAAATTGGACAGAAATAGGATCACATTTTTTCCCTGCTACCGCGTGACAAGTGGGAAGGAAAAGAGAAAGAATGACGTGGGTATGAAGTAGTCTGTGAGGGGTTTATGCCGAACTGCCACATGCATAAATGGAAGACGTGGAGCAAATCCGTCAGTTGAGTGGGTAGCGTTTAGCAGGCGAGGGTATCCTGAGCACGCGACACATCGCCAGACATCTGATGGTCTGCGTCGACAACGGTCCCTGGCGATTCGCCCACCAGGAGCAGCAAGTGTTAGCACTGTGCACGGGAAGAGCACGTCCCCGCAGAGGTGCGCCCCTCAGATGCAGGCAGCCCGGCGCGCACACCACCTCGCAGACTCCACAATTCACGGCGCGTAGCCAGCTAAGTGCATTCCGCTGTCACACAGATAGCGCTGCTCCGTCGTCTGCGGACGCGACACCTGGTGTGAAAAATGGCCGCTGTGTAAACTGTGCGAGTTAAGAGCTCGCGCGGCACACCGCCGACACGAATATGTGTGAGGTGCGGCGACACAGATCTAGGCGGGGCAGGAATGGGAGCGCGCGTAATTGTCTTTGTATATGAGTTTACCTAAAAACTCGTATCAGAAGACAATGTTTAAAGTACGGCAGGGGAATCTGTTGCATGATTTTTTTAAGCTATGTTCACGTCACACGTGACATTAGGCCGATTACCGATAGGGTAAGGAGAAACAATTGCGATCATTTCGGACAAATGTTATTGCAATTGAAAACAAATTGAGAAAATAAATAAAGTTAACCATGACATTTGTTCTTGGGTGTTTAATGAATATATAACACAAATATTACATTTGAGAAAAATCGAAAAAAAATATGGTACACTACATGCAGTTGTGATCACTTCCCCGGACAATTTTAATGAGTGGTATTTTCCACATAAAAAGCATTTTTCCCCTCGGTAACCAACGCATACTTCGTGAAACCAAACATTGTAATTTCTACAGCGAATCCAGTGACCCTTAGCTAGAAAATTTATAACAACGCACTACACTAAGTAGCTTCACTTCCCTCTTAACAGGAAAAAATTTATATCTCCCTAGCACAAAGTGGTGTATTCTTGGAAAAGAGGAAGAGCTATAGAAACCTGCTACACTAGAACGCCACAAAAAGGCAAGTGCTACCAACACTACGAGACTGACAAATGGCGCGAAATCTTATACTGATCGGAATTGTATCAATATCGGAGATGTGTCAAATTACCCTACATATTGACACTGACGAAAAAGCCGTACAATGGGCACTGAAGCAGGCAACTTTCATTGCATGAAAATACGGGATACAGTAGCAGTAATACTTAAAAACGAAACTCTAAGCACCGATTTTATATATTCGTTATACAAGGAGGCAATTAAATCTATACATCTTATAAAATAGGCTGTATGTATGTATGTTCCACATCTCTTCCTAAAGTACTGGGCCGATTACAATAAAACTTGGTACAAATGTTCCTTACTATCAGGCAACAATCGGTGTCAGGTTGAGAATCACCTACGACACATACGTAAGGACATATAATTTCATAAACAATGACATTTATGGAATATAGCATTATCATATGTTAATATTCTACATCTGCTATATATGTAGAATGCTTTGAAACGATATGGCTCGCGAAATAATTTATCGGAATAACCGACAAATTGTGTGAAGTCGATTCAAACATGCTATTTTCCTTTCTACATGAAAACCAGACCGATGCCTTCCTAATTAAAATAATTACAGTATTTCAAGGTCTATAAATAAAAGTAATAGTCGAAAATCAATCTTGGCTCTATCAATGCAGAACAATATTTTCAGCCGTTGTTCTCTGGTGAGCAAAAGAACACATCCAAAGGTATAAAATACATTTAATAGTCATTTTCACATTAATTAATAATTTTTGTCAACATTTTTCCAAGTGGTTAACTTCAATTTCGTGCAACAATTGTCTCACATCATAATTATCTTTGTAATATGCTCTCCATCTGTATGCGGTAATTTTAAATATATGACATGATTTTTCTCAGAATGAATACTATTAAATGATTATTGCTATTTACATTCCTAAACTAATTTCATTCTATAACTGAAGTTCAATTTTATTTTTGAATATGCGAACGGGAAACCTCTCTCTCTCTCTCTCTCTCTCTCTCTCTATATATATATATATATATATATATATATATATATATATATATATATATATATATTGTGTGTGTGTGTGTGTAGTAATAATAATTTATTTACCACTACTTGAAGCTGAAATGAAATTTTCAAACGCATGCTATTTTCTCTCGATATGATTAGAATTAGTTTCCCGTTCGCATATTTAAAAAGAAATAATAATAATAAAATAAAAATAAAAAATAAAAAAATTTTGAACTTAAGTTATAGAATAAAATTAGTTTCGGAATGTAAATCATATTAATCATTTAATATTATTCATTCTGAGAAAAATGATGTCATATATTTAAATTTACCGCATATAGATGGAGAGCGTATTCCAAAGATAATTATGACCTGAAACCTTTGTTGCACGAAATTGAAGTTAACAATTTGGAAAATGTTGACAAAAATTATTAATTAATGTTAAAATGACTATTAAATATATTTTACACCTGTGGATATGTTCTTCTGCTCACCAGAAAACCACGGCTGAAAATAATGTTCTGCATTGATAGAGCCAAGATTGATTTTCGACTATTACTGTTATTTATAGACCTTGGAATATTGTAATTATTTTAATTACGAAGGCATCGGTCTGGTTTTCATATAAATTGGAAAATAGCATGATCGAAACGACTTCACACAATTTGTCGGTTACTACGATAAATTATTTTGCGACCATATCGTTTCAAAGTATTTACATAAATAGTTACATGCTGTGGGGAGAAAATAACCGGGCTTCAACAGGTTTTAATCTACAAATGATCGTATAACATTTGTGATAGAAGTTAAAAAAAATTATTCAATAAACTTTTTTTTACTCTTTCGCCGCGTATTACTGCATGTTAAATAAAATGTTTAATTATACATGCAACTAAAAGCACAACCAATTGAAGAATTTTAAAAATGTTTATCATCAGTTTCTGTGTAAATGTGGGGTACCACGTAAATCGTCTTACTAGAATAATTTGTCATCTTTTTCTCAAAACATGCTTGTTTTCCTCATGAATTTCAGTATCTAAAGGAGGCAAAAACCTCTAAATGAAATTGAGAAAATTCAGATTCTTGTAAGTAAGTTGTAAATGCATTTTGCATCAATATATCTGAACAGTACTAGAAAATGTAAGGAAAAGTTTATCAAATTTCGCCAACACTGCTATATCTCACGTACAGCTTTGTCTTACTCAAGTAGTGTGACGTCACCAAAGCTCCAACTAATAACAGAACGTTTTCGAGCACGAGATTTAGTCTTAAAATTTAATGACTCTAAAGTTTCATTACGTTAAAGCATTAGATATTTTTAAGAATAATGAGACTTGAATGTTATTACAATTCAGAAGAACAATAATTCGAATCATATTTTTAACAAAGGAAAATGGGGTAATGTGCAGTAATTTTCTTATATCAATTGCCTCGATTTGTACATGAAACGGTGTTTCTATATCTGCGTATAATTTTGGAGCAGGTCCACGGCATCGCTGACGAATATAACATTTTGAGAATTCTCTCCAAGTGTCGTGTTACAAAGCGATATGGTAGGTTTCGAGTTTCTTTCTGCAGCGGCCGCTGTTTCCGCGGCGCTGTGTCACGTGTTTTATACGTCGAGAGGGCGCGGCGACCTCGGCGCACGTCCTGTGGTCGCGGACGGCCGCACGCAGTCGCGTTGTTTACGGCGAACGCGATGCTGTTCCGATGCATTATGCATCGCCTGTCCTGGTCTGGGCCACACACGGCCAACTTGGGCCCAGGCCTCAGCGCTGGTTGTTAGGTGCCGCTGCTGCTCTGCGATAAGAAATTCAATGGCGGAAATACAGTTTTACGGAATCAGTGCCGAACGCTGAGGTTCTTGTGTCACTAGCTCGCCTTCGTCCGCTACTGTGCCGCCCTCAGAGCCGATATAAATAAGAGGGTTACTGAAACTGAGTCGAGAAGCAGAACGAAGTTACTATTCGTTAAATGATATACAGTACTGAAAGGAAATTTTTTTACAGGGTGTTACAAAAAGGTACGGCCAAACTTTCAGAAAACATTCCTCACACACACAAAGAAAGAATATATGTTATGGGGACATGTGTCCGGAAACGCTTAATTTCCATGTTGGGAATCATTTTATTACTTCTCTTCAAATCACATTAATCATGGAATGGAAACACACAGCAACAGAACGTACCAGCGTGACTTCAAACACCTTGTTACAGGAAATGTTCAAAATGTCCTCCGTTGGCGAGGATACATGCATCCACCCTCCGTCGCATGGAATTCCTGATGCGCTGATGCAGCTCTGAAGATTGGCGTGTTGCATCACAGCCGTCCACAATACCAGCACGAAGAGTCTCTACATTTGGTACCGGGGTTGTGTAGACAAGACCTTTCAAATGCCCCCATAAATGAAAGACAGGACGGTTGAGGTCAGGAGAGCGTGGAGGCCATGGAATTGGTGCGCCATGGAATTGGTGCACACTTGTGTTGCATAAACAATGTTGGGTTATCAGCTAGCTCTTGAGGGATATTGTTCAATGAATGCAATATCAGCCGTTGTGGAAGGTGCTGGTCTGGCTGTGATGCATCTGTCAGGTTCATGCCAGTCATGCTCAATTCGGTTCAAGTCCAGTAATCAAGGTGGCCACTCAATTCGTTCAACTCCCTCTGATGCAAGTATATTGTCTACCACCGCAGCTCTGTGAGAGAGACAGTGATCGTCCACCAGAAGAGCCCCAGCATATGACACCACGAAATGTCGGAGGATCTTTTCTCTATATCTCTGAGCACTTTTAGTTCTATTCTAAACGACTTATGGTTCCGTACATCCGCCAATGCTGACACCTACCCAGCATAATATGGTGATGTTCCTGCACATAAGTAGAACTGTCCAGTGTTCGACATCTTCTCCAGATCAGGGGACGCCGTTTGTCCGGCTGAATACAAAATGTTGACTCATCTGTGAACAGAACTTTGCGCCATTAGTTATGACTCCATACGTGATGTTCCTCCAGCCAGTTTCTGCCTGCTAACCGGTTTTGTGGTTTTAATAGAGTGCACTCCATAGACCTCCGTGCGTAGAGCACACATTCCGCAAGGCGATTTCTGTTAGTGTTGATATTGCACATCCTTCTCCTGCGTGGAGGGTGCATTGCAGCTCGATTCATTCTGCGTCCTGTGTTGATGGCCTTTTAACGGGAGATAACAGTAATCTCTTGCTGATGTTACCCGTGGATGACCTTCGCCATGTCTTATTTTAACGGTTCCCGTCTTTTGTAGTAGGTGAATCATGTGAAAGTGCAACCGACGTGATTATGAGTACACTACGGGAGCCACGGGGGAGTGCCCGAGTGCATTGAGGAGTTATGCTGCGATGCGCGAGGCCGTTCACCGTCGGAGGTTTTAATACCCCTCGGACATGGATGTTTGTGCTGTCTTTAGCATAAGTTCACAAGTTTCAGGCATTCTCTCTCACCAAGGAAAACGTATTTGAGGACAGCATGCGCTTAATGATGGAGAGCCGGCCGCGGTGGCCGAGCGGTCTACGGCGTGCCAGTCATGGTGTGCACGGCCGCTTCGGTCGGGGGTTCGAATACACCCTCGGGCATGGATGTCTGTGCCGTCTTTAATATAAACTAGTTCATAAGTAGTTTGTAAGTTTAGAGACTGATGACATCGTAGTTAAGTCCCACAAGCACTACAAACATTTGAACATTTGCATGATGGAGAACGTAGTATTAAGCTAAAAGAGATCATAACTGCTTGATATTACCACGGAAATCCACGTTGGACGTATCAGCACAATACGATGCAACCTGGCGTTAATGTGCCGTGGCAACTTGAGACCGACTCGAGTGCCTTTTCTAACAACACGACACTGCATGCAGAACCTCTCCGATGCTCGTGGCCATAGCGGTTGCTCCTTAGATGACTGGATGACGGTGATTATAACTGGAAACTTCTGCTGGTACGATTCGAGTATGGCGCAGGCCCGACAAAGGCATGGGTCCGTTGTCAAAAATCCACTCCGCAATGTCGGTGGGTGCATAATGATGTGGGCTGTTTCAACACGAACCTGGTCGGGTCATCCGGTTCAGATACATCGTTCGTTGACTGAAATTCATTATATTTGGTTACTAAGCCATTAATATATGTCCCAAACAAAGTAGGTTATCTTTATGGATGACGTGAGTTGGAGGTAATATGTAGTGAGGTTTTTTAATTTAATTTTATTTATTTATTTATTTTTTGTCTTTGGGCAGTTGGGGAAGTGCAGTGTCGTTTTGATACACTATCTTTATTTAGATTTGATATCACTTCCATTTCTACGAGGGCATTTCGCCTACGGAAAAGTCCTTAAATTATAGCAGTTTCTTAATGAATTTTTCCACGATTGTAATATCTACTGTCCAGTGAACAGCCTGGCAACGGCAAGGGGACGGCTGGCGTGCTTTCTCTCACGTAGCCTCGGCAGTTGGTATGTTGGGGTCCATAAATTAGCATATTTGGGCATTTGCCTTCACAGAATTTCTCTGTTGTGAAACTGCCGACTCAGCGTCCTATCATGGCCTGGTACCTGTTAGGTTTCGTCCTGTGGGCAGTGTATGGAGACAGCGATCGACGACGGCCGACCGCGGCTACCTGCGAGGTATTGTTTGCTATTAGTGGTAGAGAAGGACAATGCTCTGCAGACGCACTGCAGGTTGCCCGCCAAAGTGGCGCCACTCCAACACAATCGGACCTCCTGCCTCAGGGCGAAATTCAAAGAAATATGAATAGTACCCTTGTCAGAGGGGCGTCTCTTTTTAACAGTTACGAATGCCTGGACGGTTCCTCAGAAATTTCCAAGGTGGGTGGTTGTGGAAACGTTCTTCTGCGTGACGAATGTTAATCAGTTTGTGGGGGGCATAGTCGGTCGTCTGAGGTAGCAGGAGCTTGGCGCCTAAGGCAATAAAATTTATGTATTTTGAGGCCTGGAAACGAAAGAGAGCGTCCGAAAATTCCGGAGAGGTCTTGGAACTGTGTACGGTAACGTCTCTGTGGCAACTTTGTTTGTGTGGGAGGAGCTTGTAAGAGCGTTTGCAGAATGCCCGGTGATTCGCCAAAGTTTAGGATTATGACGTTTTTGTAATTTGTCAGCGGCTTCTCGCGATATAATTGCGCAGAATATTAACTGCGTGTGGTAATTGGAGGACATTTGCTATGTAGGCCGTGGTCGTGTGTCGGGACAAGGAGCTCTGGTGCGGAGAGAGATTTTTAGAAGTTTCGTAGATAGTTCTCCACAGTGGGAGGATCGACTTAGGTCTCGCGTCGAGGACTGTGAAGTGTGGAGAACTCTTGATGTCACGGTTTACTTGTGCTATTGTCTGAACTTTGATTTTGTCCGGTGGGTTCGCTTCTAGCGGTCAGAGTCGACTTACAAGGGGAACACCAGAAGTCGCCGCCTTCAGTTTTGATGGGTCTTAAATATGTTGTTGGGGGACCCCTCTCGAGTATCTGGTTAAAGTGCTTCGCCCTAGTATCCAAAATCTCTCTCTCTCTCTTTTTTCGTCATGCGCTAGATATACCGGTAACTTAGCATTTATTTCGAGCGTAACAGCGTATCCCGGTGAATGTAGTATACGTCCACAATATTGGAGGTCTCGTGTTCGATTTCCACCTATGAACTTTTTTTCTTTTTTTTTCACGATGCTTACAAATATATTACTTTTCATGCGAAATTGCTGAAAAACTTTTTTGTGTTGTGATCACAATACTTTTATATTGATCGTGCAGTAAGCAACTTATTGTATTCATATGGCGTACCCGTACCCGCTATTGTTTACATTTGTCGTATGTTTACGTCCCGCTCGGTTACTGAAGTGAATGGCCATTTGGGTACGCAATCCACAAGAGGTCTTCGGTTTGCATGTTTCGCCAACTAGAGCAGTTTGCGGTATCGTGAGCGCAGTGAACGTTTTTTGTGAAAAAGAAAAGTGAAGTGTTCGAAAACCAGAAGAAGGCACTGCAGAAGAGCTGGATTCTACCGAACAATTAAGGGGTGGATTAACGAACGCTTTGAAATATGCGGAGAGTTTACTTCGTGATTTGAATCGCGTGACGAGTCCTCCTCCGAGCACTGGTTCAAATATTTGTAAATCTATCGGACCAAACTGCTTAATCCTAGGTAAACTAACCTAAGGACAACACACATACCCATGCCCCAGGGAGGACTCGAACCTCCACGGCGAGCAACCGCGCGCTCCGCAGCGAGAAGCCTTAGACCGCTCGGCTACTCCACCGCGGCCGAGCACTGGTTGTGAAAAGTTAAAAGTGATCGGTGAAGCTATCGTCAGTGCAGTTCAAGACTTCTTGGCAGAAAATCATATTGTCTGCGAAGAAGAATTGATTGACGTCGACGAAAAAGATGAATTACAAGAATATACTCCTTGTGACAGTGGAGCCATGGTAAGTTTTACATTCATGCTGTCTAATTTACTTTTCTCAATTTTCACTTACAGTCAAATTCGAAAATTGAAACCCTAATTGCTTTGTAGGAAGTGGAAGCCAACGGCAGTCAGCAGATTATGTGCCTCTGTCGTACAAGCAACGAGCAGTCGTTATGGCATCACTTCATCCGAAATGGACCGTGAAAACTTTTCGTAAGATGGGATTCGCTCCGATGAAGAGGAAAAGGACTCTCCGACAATGGAGAAAGGACGTCAAACGTGGAGGAACGCATATGGATAAGTGTAAAAGCATTGACGAATTCGAGCGATTCCTCGAAGCGAGACAGAATGGAGAGCAGGCGAATTTCGTGAAATATACATCATATATCTATATTGTTAGAAAAAAGAACAGTTAATAGTAATTTTATAAATTTTTGCTTAAACAGGTAACAACAATGACCTTGCAGCAGTGGGCACTGAATGCTGCTTTTCCACTCATCTCCAAGAACTTCTTCTTCACGAGTAGCAAATCACAGGCCGATAGATTCAAGAGAGCGCATGTAATAAGACAGCAGAAAATTACGAAATTCGTTTCTTGCAAAGATTTCGTCTCTATAGAAGAAGAGATGGAGAGTGCGAAAAGACTTCAAATTCAAACGAGATCTTTAATCAAGATATTTGATCTGGATTACGTGATTAATATAGATCAAACGGGCTTCATTATTAGCTATTTTTTAATAGATCACGTGCAAGGCGGGATCAAAAGACGTCAACGTGAAAAGAAAATTTTAAACAAGATGACGCATTCGTATACCGCGCAGTATTCTCTTACTGCATCAGGGAAGACACTGCCCCAGGTCTTCCTGTGCATGCAGGAACCTTCGGGAAAATTCGGCCCAGTGTTACAGAAGAGAATCGACGAGATATGTCAATGATTAGGAATGTCATCGTATCCTGTACGAAATCGGCGAATTTCACAAAAGTAGTCTATGAAAACATTTTAACATCTGTGATCCGCCCATACGCAGGACAAAACGAATGTGGTTGTATCAGTGACTCATGGGGTGGCCAGACAGATCAGACCATGTACGATTCCTTGTTCGTGGACGATTCTGAAGAGAGCACTTGCACTCTGAAGATCATACCATCAAAGTGTACCCCAGTCTGTCAACCCTGTGATGTATACTTTTATCGGCAGTTGAAAATTTTTATTTAAAATGTGCAGAATGATCCCGGATTACTACAGAGAGATATGGAAATAACATCATGTGTGGACTGCATACAGATCCACTCCCTGGCTCTACACCAGTTAAGCGCTCCCGCCTTCGCTCCCATGCTCAAATACGCCTGGATCGCGTCTGATTTATTGGATAAGGAGGAAGGGGCA
Organism: Locusta migratoria; assembly: GCA_026315105.1. Taxonomy (NCBI): domain Eukaryota; kingdom Metazoa; phylum Arthropoda; class Insecta; order Orthoptera; family Acrididae; genus Locusta; species Locusta migratoria. The sequence continues at coordinate 341,590,404 of CM048746.1, forward strand.
TCTTTTTCGAACATGAATCACTTATGCCTTTCCGTTTCATTATTGAAAAAACCGTGCACATGCACATCCAAATCATTCATCATGTGTGCGTGATCTCGTAAGAATTATGTTTCAGGTGTTTTTTTCGACGAGTATCACCCGAAAAAAGTGGTCTGGCATACCCATTAATGATAATGAGTCAATTAATGAAAATATCGTGTCACAATGTCATGAAATTTGATTGTATACCGCCTCATTAAATTAAAGTATTGTGACAACAAAAACTATTTTCGAAAGATTTTTATGAGGTACATTTGCTGCTTATAAAATAAAAGTATTATGTTCGCGAAAATAATTTTTCAATAATTTTACACGAAAAGGAATATATTTGTAAGCACCGTGAAGAAAAAAATAAAAAAAGTGTATAGGTGGGAATCGAACACAAGACCTCCAACAGAAGAGATGTGTACTAAAAGCACTGGGTTACGCTGCTATGTTTGGAATGTACGCTAATTTGTAGTTTCGTAGGCATTCCCGGCGTAATAGTTCTTCATAGTTTCTTCGGGTTTGCTGCCGGATTTTGAAGTCGAACTGACCCAATATTTCGGCGGAACACCTGTCCGCCATCCTCAGGGGAACTGCTGCTGCTGGACTCGCCGACAACTGATGCCGAGGGCATGGAACGCCGTCCTATATAGGCCTGCGAGTGATGAAGGCGCATGCGCGGCCTGCCACAGGTACTGCACATAGACAGGTCTTGCGGCGCCGCCGGTGGCGGAAAGGCGATGCTCGCGATATATCGCAGTCATGGGTTATCTTCCAGCAATCTGGTGGGTTGCATAAAAGATCGATGTTTTTCATGTGTGATAAAACCGGGTTCCACGCCCTGCTAAGCGGAAAACCCTTGTCTCTGTTAATTAAATTTTCAGACAGCCTGATTTCAATAGACTCTTTATACACATTGTCCCAAAAACCGGACGTGCTGGCCACAATACGAGTCTCATCGAACAACATCCTATGTTGCTCGTTAAGACAATGTTCCGCAACTGCTGACTTTTCGGGCTGTAGAAGCCTGATGTGACGGCGATGTTCCACACATCTGTCATGAACAGTGCGGATCGACCTGCCAATGTACGCCTTCCCATGCGAATGTAGGAAGGCGTACATTGGCAGGTCGATCCGCACTGTTCATGACAGATGTGTGGAACATCGCCGTCACATCAGGCTTCTACAGCCCGAAAAGTCAGCAGTTGCGGAACATTGTCTTAACGAGCAACATAGGATGTTGTTCGATGAGACTCGTATTGTGGCCAGCACGTCCGGTTTTTGGGACAATGTGTATAAAGAGTCTATTGAAATCAGGCTGTCTGAAAATTTAATTAACAGAGACAAGGGTTTTCCGCTTAGCAGGGCGTGGAACCCGGTTTTATCACACATGAAAAAACATCGATCTTTTATGCAACCCACCAGATTGCTGGAAGACAACACATGACTGCGATATATCGCGAGCATCGCCTTTCCGCCACCGGCGGCGCCGCAAGACCTGTCTATGTGCAGTACCTGTGGCAAGCCGCGCATGCGCCTTCATCACTCGCAGGCCTATATAGGACGGCGTTCCATGCCCTCGGCATCAGTTGTCGGCGAGTCCAGCAGCAGCAGTTCCCCTGAGGATGGCGGACAGGTGTTCCGCCGAAATATTGGGTCAGTTCGACTTCAAAATCCGGCAGCAAACCCGAAGAAACTATGATGTACGCTAATTTACCGGTATATCTACGCCAAGACGAAAATATAAAAACTGTTTCGAAAACTAGGGCATGTGCCATTTAGCACTTCAACCAGATACGCAGGGTGGCCCCCCAACAACATATTTAAGATCAATCAAAATCGAAGGCGGCGATTTCTGGTGTTCCCTTGTTAGATATTTTGGAAGTCTCACTTCGAGCATTCGAACTTTGTGGTTCGCGCTTATATTAAGATTAGCTTTGTCATGTGACAGGATGAATTGTTTGTTGTAAATAAATTGCACCAGAAGTATGTATATTCCGTCAATTAAAAAATTACCCAGTCATATTTACTTATGAATGCGAGGGTGAAGGTTGGCGTGAGAGTTTCAAATATGAAAAGTTTAATTTTTGAAACTCACAACCGCCAACTGCGAACCAAATTCCTAAACATGCAAAAACACTGGAACTGTGATTGCTACTGTTTGACTCATTTTCTAGGGGATGATATCACACGTTCGCAGCTTTCCTTCCCTGCATATGATTAACAAAACAAATTCATAATAAAGTAAGTTCATGAAAGAAAAGGGTGTACTAACTACTATTTTTGAAAACACGTGAAAGTTCAATTTATGTTGTTGATTACACCATATTAAAACCCTGTTGCTGATACATCTGTACGTCGACACATTTAAAGTTATAGCTCGTGAGCCCCCAGACAAAATGAATATTTGTCGCAAATTGTTTTCACACCATGTGCCTGTCTCAAACACCTTTTATGTTCATGCCTATGCGACGACACTTGTTACATTAACAAAACACAGTCACTTTAATTTAGTGCGATGCACACCTTGTTCCACCAGCTAAATATTCACAATACACAGTAGCACTCGATACAACTTGGTGCAGTCTACAACGAGCAACCACACTTGGCAATTGCCACACAAAATCTAAAGTCTCCACCTGGAGATCCACATGCCGACTGATGCAGAGCGACGCCGCCCGGCCAACTACACCACTTGCTCCCGACTCGTCACTTCCTGCCCTCGTGCGCCAAAAGCCCAACTGCCGGGTTTTTTCCGTACGTCATCAACTTCCCCATGTGAGCTGTTCTAACCGACTTCCAACGTACAGCGCTCAGCCAACACATTTCTAAAACTTTAGTTAAAATCAAAATAATTACACTACACATTAAACAAATTTCTTATAATGTTTTTATATTGGTATAAACATCCTTTGCACTATTTATTACAATCGTGCAATTTCTTATATGTCAGATAAGTGATTTAACTGAATATTTCAAGATAAAATACACAAGATTAATTGAAAATAAAATGATAAATAGTTAATATATTACTTTTATAAACATACATTGCCATGCTAGTTGTGTAACTGTCTTGTATTCATTGGTAATTTATTACTTTTCATTGTCAATTAAACATATTACGCCAGATGTGACTATATCAGCTAATGTATTGTTTATTTATCAACAGGCTATTTTGTAATGAGGGCCTTAAAGGTTCCTAACTGCAACGTATTACTTCAAATGCAAGTAGTATTCGAATATTTTATTTCACGCTGTGCACTGCACTGCACCTGGCACTCGCCATTGTCCCTCTCTCCCCTCACTGGAAAGGAACCTGGAAAATCCTAAGCTGGAACAAGCCACCAACGTCGGCCTGCTCGCTGGCCTTCCGTCAGCTACAAGCACACAGCAAATCTCATCGTGGAGAATTTCTACCTTTGGCCTAACTATAAATGTTGTCACCCAACTGCGTACATACATTGCTACCATAATTAATAAGATTAAAATTGTGTAACATTTAGCGCATTGGAATGGTCAATGTTTGCAGTGAACTTCATACTGTTTAATTATCAAATGCTATTAATTACCAGTATTTCTATTGGGCGGTAAAATCATAAGTGGCAACCAGATGTTAGTTAATGTGAGGGTGTACCGAGTAAATTAAGTCTTTATTGATAGTTCCTCTCATTGGTTAGGAATTCATAAAATAAACGTGTTTGACTATATCATACGCGAAGTGAGGTCAATAAAAAATAATTTTCCACGTTTTTAATAAAAAATTGTGGTGGCTCATAATTAATTATAAAATATTTATGTCTGCAATTAAAGAATTATTCAGAATATTGTATCAAGTGGGGATTTGGGGAATGTGCATCCTGAGTACTATCTCAGTCGCCAAAAAGTCGCACACATAGCAGAAGTTTCCACACACATACACAGTAGCATACAATTCACACAGTTGCCACTATACTGAACCATAGGTGTTCGTAATTTGTTTGAAGAACATTCCGAACAATCTCAGTGAACAATTTTGCAATGCATATCGCCTGACATGAATCCCATAGAACATTTTCATGACATAATCCATAGGTCAGTACCATACATAGACAACACTTTCGCTGGTATCAGCGTCTATAGAGCTCAATATTCCTACAAGGGACTTGTAACCACTTCATTATCATTCGTTTCCAACATTTTCTTATCAATGTCAGCATATTTTTCTTACGAAAAATAAGTATTCATTTCGTTGACTGAGCTATCCATTCACTATTGTGAATGAAACCGCCAGTAAATATTATTATTTGATGACCCAAAGCAGAAATACATTAAATCACCTTTTGGCAGGGTGACTCCTAAGGGGAGAGTGAAGACATAATTATCTTAGGGGTACTCTGAATTAAAATACGTATTATAGGTATTCATGTAACTATGTATTAAATTGGTTAATATTTCTATTCATAATTTGAAAATGATTCATATTTTTCATGGATTAAGTTTTCATGACTACATTATGGGGTAACTAATTACACTGATGTATTACTGGGATAGACGTACCATCACTTCAATTCCTACCGCAAACTTCGAAAACACCAGTCATCTTGGTCGAATATGCTATTTTCCCAGAAACAATCTGTACGCGATAAACTGGCCGATATTACTGAGGGCAGTGGGGATTTGATAGGAGATGAATTTTCCTCGCTTGCCTTCCGCTACCAACAAAGCCGGGAGGTGCGTGCAAAGCGAATGATATTGAAAATGTTCAATATTGCCTAGCGAGCGGCACAGATTTGCTGTGGGTGGTACCTCCGATTGTTGTCAACCTCTCACTGTCTCAATAAAGTATGGATAACACAGAGTGTTCCTAAACGACCAACTTTGCTCACATACGTATCCGAAATAAGGAGAGGTAGAAAATTGCGGTTTTTTGGTTAGTGTTCTTACATAAATGTATGGGTCTGCGAAAATGGTATAGTATGTTTTCGTCTCGGTCGAATGTGTTTTCTTGTCGACATCATCACAGAAGATGGCAACACAGACTTACCACAACCTGTTGTGTACAAATTTTAATAAGCTATCCGGCGTCGTCTGCTTACGCACATTTACGTTACGAACTATATGATCACATCCCCGGCGTGACAACTTCCTGTAGATATTCACAATAACATTAGACATGAAAATCAAAACAAAAATAAATATTTTTGGAAGTATACCCATCTGAAAAACCCAGGCGTTACTCGAGGTTTTTATTACACTCGAGTGTTAGTCCGCATTCTGTTCTCTGCTCTATGACCTCCTCCATCTATGCCTACCTCCTCCCTCTGCTTTCCTTTTCCTCCTTCTGCTCCTCCTTTATAGCTCCATCCACCCTCCTATTCATGTCCTTGTTCTGTTACCATTTTACGCATCAATTATAATCTTCTATAAGTCAATCCTCTCCGTCCTCCCCATTTCTGTAGGCCTGCTGCTTATCATCTGTTTCATTTGCTTTTATTTGTCCATCTTTTCTCCGTCGCCATGAATCACCTCGTATGTCCACTCTCGGTCCATGTCCTTCTTCCTTTTCTGTCAATCTGATCTTCCCCCTGCCTATGGAAAATTGCAAATATCTGAAGACTCTGATTGTCTTGTTATGAAAGTCAAGTTGCAAACTTTGAATAAGCCGGAATAAAGCTGTAGAATTTTTTATGAATTACAAACTCTATAGGTTACAGTAATTCACATCTTCTTGAAATAGGATTATTTAACTCTAGAAAGATACCGTGTTTCATATATAGATGAAGAAGTCGAAAGTGTGTTATTGAACTCATTAGTAGCCGATCAGTGTGTAAAAACATAAATATAACTGATTTTTCCACAGAAGCTCCTTTCACTAGTTGCTTCATTCGATTAAAAAATACAATCGGACGAAAAACTGTCGGCAGACCAATCGTCTTATAAAATTGGTTGTTTGTGCCATCACCATCCGTCCAAGGAGTCATAAGGCTGATGATCAAAAATAAATTCCAGTTTAATCGTCATTCAATTCATACATCATGTCATAATTTTTTTTATTTCTTTACAGCCTGCACGGAGGGATTAAAATGAGCGAAAACAAAATAAGCAATCTCGCATATGCAGATGACGTCGTTGTGATGGCAAATTCGATTGAAAGTTTGCAATCTAATATTTCAGAGCTAGATGAAAGATGTAAAGGTTATGATATGCAGATCAGTATCTCCAAAACGAAAGTAGTGTCTGGGGGTAAGGTATTTAAACAGAATGATTGTCATGTAGGATGGAAAAACTTAGGTTGACTGTTTCAAGTGCCTAGTTTGTACTTTCTCACAACATGGCAACACAGTGAAATAAATTGAATAAAGGTGTAGCAAAGTTAATGCAGTGACTGGTCAGCTAAGATATACTCTCTTCTCCGAGAAGGAAGTCATTACCAAGACTAAGATAGGAGTGCATCGCTCTATCTTTCGACCAACTTTGATGTATAGGACTCAAAGCTGGTTGGAAACAGGTACCTTTATTCATCAGGCTGAGTTTACAGATATGAATGTAGCAAGAACGAATGCAAGTACTAATAGATGGGAACAATGATAGGCGGTTGTCCATAATGAGGAATTCGAAGCAATCCTGGGAATCAACACCAAAGGTAATGAAGTTGGAGCGTACAAGCTGAGATGGTGGGATCATGTTGCACGCTTCGGGGAAGCAAGGTTACCTCAGAGACTCATAGGTTCGGCAGCGGAGGGTACGAGGAGTCGAGGAAGACTAAAGAGATGATACATAGACTCGGTGAAGAATGATCTTAACATTAGACGAATAGACGTGACATCAGTGTCAGCAATGAATAGGGGATCACGGAGGAGTTTTATTGTGGGGACTATGGTCCAGACTGTATGCTAAAAGGCGTAAACAGTTCCTAATGACGATGACGTTTCATCCCGCTACCAGAATTCACTCACTTGTTCAAACATGATCCATAACTACCATGCAGAAAGGCATGCCATTATAAAATTTTAAATGCTATTTTCTGGGATTTCGTTCTCAGACACCTCTGATCCCTTGTGATCTGTTTCACATATATCTATCCCCTTCTGGACAATTTTTTGGCATCAATAGTCACACCTGTATTGTGAAAGTAGTAAGCCTGTCGGAAAAAATAGATCTATATATGAAGATTTCTTAATCAGCAACTGATGCTCTCTCACCATTCCAATCCACCCTACACGAAATCAGCTTGGCAAGTATTACCTATTCGAGAGATTGCCGTGTCTCCGGCGCCGGAAGTAGACGTAGCATCCCCACCATCCTAAATGGGCTTCATTTCTGGCTAGTATGACATGAGTCACATTTAAAAAATCTACGAAAAGTTTTGAATAAAGTCTCCTCTTCCTTTACAGCCAAGCTTGGGTATGTGATTACCTGCTGATATTCAGGAGTGCACGTTCCACACAAAAAGACACTAAATTTCATGTTGCTTGGTAATTCAACTAATAATCATGGAATGTAGTTGGCCGCCATAGAGCACAGTTATTCTTAGCAAACGGCCCGATCCCCTGTGGGGATTGCTAACTGTGCCTTCCTCATATTGGCTGGGCTCAGTAGATTTGGTGGTATACATTATTCATTTATGTATTAAATCTAGAGAATACGCGATACCATCTGATTTTATACAACAAGAATTCATGATATCGTACATAGAATTTCGCAGTTTGAATTACAGTGAATATTCCACTAATTGTTCACTTCTCTGTCACGTATATGTGTGAATCGCTGTTCATGATTGAATAACACCCCTCCTTGTGAAATACGTTTAAAAGTTATTCACGAAAGGATATTGATTATCCTACATTCCGCCTCTTTCATTCCGCTTTCCACAGTGGCTTTCCGGCCTTTCATGTTGGTACATCACATTAACGTTTCGTTTGCCTCTTGTAGTTTGAAACGTATATTTTTGCAAACTGCACGGGAATAACAGCGGTGCCATGACGGGAACAGCGCGAACGCTCCCGCCGGATTTTCGAGTCGTTCTTCGATAGATTTCATTTTTGCAATGTACAATCCTTCCCCATATCCGCAGAGACGTATAAAGTAAACAGTGTAGGAAGAAAATCCCTGTTCCTATTATTTAAATAACTAAATAACCTTTGCATTTTTTAAGACCTTTTGTTGTGCTTTACCAGGTGAAGCTGTTATTAATGCCTAAGCATTTACGGACCTTCGCTTTGTACATATTGTCCCGTCAACTTATCGTGCCGGACAGCAGAAGACTTTTTTTTTCTTTCTCTCTGTAGCAACCTGTGTTCCATTTGTGAACGTAAAGACACTTTGCCAATATTAGCTTGACATGCGGATCACAACGAATATTATCTACTTCAACAATCTTCAACACACACACACACACACACACACACACACACACACACACACACACACCTTCCAGAAGAAGGAACTATCTACGCCAGCGGTTCACAGTCCGTTGCAAATTAAATCCCCATTAGACAACAGCTATGTTTTAATTAACAAATCCTGCCAGAATGTTCCTTAAATCATTAATCCACCAAGTTCTTAATTCAGTAATTTAGATTTTCAGATCATCTTCTGTATCCCTGTATATATGATATCACACGCAGATTTTGTTATGAACCATGATTCTGATCTTTAATTTACATTTCTACAGGGTGAGGCAGATAATTCATAACACCCCTTGTATCTCCACAACATTAATAGATACAAAGATGTCGTTTCGACAGCGAATTGCAGGTACAGGGGATACTTGAATACGTTTGTGGTAATTTTTAATAATAATATGTCGATAGGCAACAACTCACCGTAAAGACGAACGCTGAGCCGCCGACAGACACGAATAAAAGTCACGTAACACACACACACAATTCTAAATTTTCGGCCGCGGCTCTCCTCAGAAAGAGAACACTCATCCACACAATCACTCTGGCTCACTGATATATACATAGAGAGAGAGAGAGAGAGAGAGAGAACATATTTAAAACAGGGAGCACACAATAGAGAAAGGGGCATGAATCGAAATGAAATGTAGGATACGGGGAGGGGGACTGTGGGGCTTGGAAGCAGGATGTTGGGTTATCTGAGATTGAGGCCCGGATGTTTGTGAGACCGTAGGATGTGCTGTAGGGATAACACCCACCTTGCAGTTCAGAAAAACTGGTGGAGGAGGGTAGGATCCAGATGGTCGGGGGGTAGTGTAGCAGCTGTTTAAGTCCAAAGTTTTGTGCCCCGCTGCATGCTGCGCCACAGGATAGTCGATATTGCTCTTGGCCACAGTTTGACGGTGGGTATTCATATTGGTGGAGAGCCGAATAGTTGTCATTGCAATGTAGATTGCAGAGCAGTGATTGCAGCAGAGTTGGCTCCTTTTACAGGTGGCCTGGCCTCTGATGGAATAGGGCAAGTTGGTGACAGGACTAGAATAGCAAGTGCTGGGTGGGTGACTTGGGCAGGTTTTGTATCGGGGTCTTGGATATGAGCCCTGTGGTAATGGGTTGGGATTAGGAGTGGCACAGCGATGGACTAGGATGTTCTGGAGGTTGGGTGGGTGATAGAAAACCACTTTAGGGAGGGTTGGAAGGATCTTAGGTAGGAAGTTTCTCATTTCAAGGCTTGTTAACAGATACTCAAAGCCCTAGTATAGGATATGGTTCATCTGTTCCAGTCTAGGATGGTATTGGGTAACAAAGGGGCCACTCCTTTGTGGCCAGATAGTAGGATTGGATGGAGGACTATAGGTGTGTGAAGATATGGCATGGGAAATCATTTAAGGACGAGGTCTGGTAATTTCTGTAAGTGAAGGCCTTTGTGAGGCTTTCGGCATACTGGTTGAGGGAGTTCTCATCACCGCAGATACGCCTTCCACGGGGGGCGAGTAATTGTGGGAAGGATTTTTTGATATGGAAAGGATGGCAGCTGTTCAAAACGATTTCGGTTTCGCATTAGGTCGTCGTAAACTTCCTTTCCACTATATTTCTACTGGACACCTGCCAGTCATCTTCAGGTGTGCCAACAACGTCTGACGAAGACATCCTCAGCTCCCCTTATATAGCACGCTGGTGGTATTATCGCGCATGCGTCGAAGACGTGGCGACAGAAGGACGACACTGCCCGTCGGCAGCGCCCTCGCTAATCGATCTGCAAGGATCAGCTGTCTTTGATAGTGCCGCTGGTCGCAGTTACCAGAGGCGTATGGCGTCATCGTCTATAACAAATCTCGGAGATGACGGGCTTACACGCGTTATTCAGCTGGTAGCCGCTGTCACGGTCCATCAGATTTTCCGAAAGGCGTATTTCAATGAATTCTTTTATAATGGAGAACCAGAAGGATGTTGTTGTGGCCAACATTAATGTTTCATCATAATTTACTATATGTCCGTTAGAAATACAATGCTCTGCAACTGCAGACTTGCTGGGTTGCAGAATGCGAGTGCAACGTTGATGTTCAGTACATTTTCCACGGTATGTGTTATCTTTCCTATATAAGTCATACCACACTCGCAAGGTATTTTATAAATTCCCTCCTTCCGCAGTAATAAATCATCATTTACTGATCTCAACAAGTTAGATGGTGGACGGAAAATCACATTCACCTGGTAATTATTAAGTATTCTTCGTATTTTGAAGGAGGCATTTCCAATGAATGGAAGGAAAGCTAGCGACTTAGCTGGCGCGTTTTCCACTTTATCCAATTCCCGGTTCCAGGCTTCAGGTGAGAAGGCCCTTTTAATTTGCCGAGTCGAGTATCCATTGTCTCTGAATACTGTCCTTAAATGTGCAAGTTCTTTTGGTAGATTGTCTGTATCCGACATGGTATGGACACTGTGTACTAGGATTTGGGATGGTTGATGACAACTTGAGGAATGCAAATCCAAAACAGTGTGCGTGGGCTTACGATAAACAGAATGACCTACAGAGGCAGCACTCTTCCGTTTAACCAAATCATCCAGAAATGGAAGGCAGCCATTTTTCTCTAATTCCATAGTAAATCGAATGTTCTCATGAATGGAGTTAAGATGATGCACAAACTCCATTAACTTATCTTCTACTAGGTGCCACACTGTGAAAGTATCATCGACGTTTCTCCAAAATACAGTTGGTTTACAAACCGCTGATTCAAATGTTCTTTCTTCAAAGTACACGATAAGAAAGTTGGCCACCCGTCAGTTTAAAATATTCTTGGTTAAACATAAAGTAGGTTGAAGAAATCTGTTTGAACATTTTATTTCACAGGATGACTGCTGTCAAAGGTACTGTGGAGAGTTGGTGGGTTTGATGTAGACTGAGGTAAGGATGGGGCCATCAGAGAGATGCAGATTAACATCCAGGAAGGTGACATGTCATGTTGAGAAGAACCAAGAGAAATGGATGGGTGAGAGAGAGTTGAGGTTGTTGAGGAAAGAGGATAGGGTGTCCTGGCCTTCATTCCAGATCATGAAAATGTCATCAATGTACCTGAACCAGACCAGGGGTTTGCGGATTTGGAAGGTTTTCTCTAGATGTTCCATAAACATATTGGTATAGGAAGGTGCCATACAGGTACCCATGGCAGTGCTGCGAAGCTGTTGTATACTTTTCCCTCAAAGGAAAAGTACTTGTTGGTTAGGATATAATTGGCTAGGGCTGTGATGAAGGAGGTATTGGGTTGGAGTCTGAAGGACGTTGGGAAAGGTAGCGCTTGAGTGCGGCAAGACCACAGGTGTGATGGATATTTGTGTACAGAGAGGTGGCATCAACAGTGATGAGTAAGGATCCAGGAGATAGAGGAGTGGGAGGGTGGAATGTTGGTGGTATCTTTAATGCGGGAGGGTAGATTCTGTACAATAAGTTGGAGGTGTTGATCAATAATGGCAGAGATTCTTTCAGTGGGTGCACAGTAACCACCCACAATTGACGTCCCGGATTATTAGGTTTGTGGATTTTAGGAAGCATGTTGAAGGCAGGTGTGCGAGTTGTCTTTGGCGTGAGGAGAGAGATCGATTCAGGTGAGAGGTTCTGGGAAGAGCCACAGGATCTTATCAGGGATTGAAGGTCATGCTGGACTTTTGGAATGGGATCATCCTGGCATATCGTGTAGGTGAAGGAATCAGACAATTGGAGGAGATTTAACACTACAGTTGTGGAACCTTTGTCTGAAGAAAGGATGATTAGATTGAGATTTTTCTTGAGGTTGTGTAGCGCTCTGCTTTCTTCTGCCGAATGGTTGGTATTCTTAGGAAGGCATTTACAAATGGATGGTGATGCGAGGTTGGAGGTGAGGAATTCCTGAAAGGTGACAAGGGGTGGTTAGGTGGGAGTGGAGGTGGATCACGTTTGAATGGTGGTATGAACTGGGAGAGGCAGGGTTCAATGTCAGGATGAGCTTCGCATTGGTTGGAGGGATTGGTGGCAAAGTAGGTTTCCACTGAAGGGATCGGGAGAAAGAGAGGAGGTCTTTGACAAGTCCAACATGATTAAGCCTTGGTGTGGGGCTGAAAGTGAGACCTTTGGAAAGGTCAATCTTATGTGGGATACATAAAAGACATACATAACGACGCAACTTCACAGAAGCAGGCAAGAATTCGCTAAATCCGCACAAACATGTAAAGGCTTCGATTATCTGTCGCCGGCCGCGGTGGCCGAGGAGACTAAGGCGCTCCAGTCACGGTCTGCACGGCTACTACGATCGGGGGTTCGAATCCCCCCTTGGGCATGGATATTTGTGCCGTCCTAGTTCGTAAGTAGTTCATAAGTAGTTTGTAAGTTTAGGGACTGATAACCCCGTAATTAAGTCCCATAGACTATACAAACATTTGAACATTTTTTTGATTATCTGTCAACATGCCCGGAAATGAGAGACATCCTACATAAGATCTCCCCAAATACCCCTAAAGTGGTGTTCTGTCACCCACCCAAACTCCACAACATCCTAGTCCATCCCTATGCCACTCCTAATCCCAACCCCTTACCACAGGGATCATATCCCCATGGTACACCCCGATGCAATATCTGCCCAATCCACAAATATCCATGCCCGATGGGGGATTCGAACCCCCGACCGTAGTGGCCGTACAGACCGTGACTGAAGCTCCTCAGTCCCCTCGGCCACCGCGGCCGGCTCTGAATAACCAAGAAAATTGATTCCAAGGTAAAGAAGAGATTCACTCACGAAGTAATTTTTTATAGATAGAGTTTATTTTTCTTTCGGACATGAAAGAAAGGTGGTCCTACTTTATATATCGGTAAATAACTGAATATTTCTCCTACTATTGTTCATGAGAGGCTCTATAAGTATCACTTACTCGATAGTAAAAGTTTCAGATTGTCAATCGTAAATTAGTGTAGTCCAACAAACATTGCGGTTCCTATTTAATCCACGATTAAAGTATTTTTTATAAAACACAGTTTGTAATCACACGAGTACACGATTTCTGAATTACCACAGTTCCACAGCCCTACTACCGTGCATAGTTTATAACTTTTCAAGCAGAAACTAAGTTCTGCAGCCACAGTCCCGTAAATTAACTAAGTCCACACGTGCCTATCTCTTCGAATCACAAGTTCGTAACGCGGCTTCAGACCGCCCAGCGTCACAACCTTTCACCACCACGTCCAAGTTACGAGTACCTTTCCAAGCGTTCGAAAAGTGTGCTCTCCCTGCTCCCAAAATTGTATCATTCCGCGCATCCTAACGCCTCATCTTTAAAGTAAAATTTCCCTACCAAAATTTTATACATTTGAATATCACAGAATTAACTGCATTGACCACCTCTCTACAAATATTGTTTACATTTAACAAACATATATTTAACACAACTAAAAACGGTTGAGAGTGAAGCTATTTGCTCAGATAGCCATTAAGCGTGGAGTCTCACTATTCAAATATACTGCCGCCATTGAAATAGTTACACAATTAATATTTAATTTATCATGGATTTTTATGCTAATATATTCAGTTCTTATACACAGATACATATAATTGTTTATATAAAAAATAATCTGCTGCATAGCTTCTATTTTTAGTCGGTCATGAAATATTTAAGTCACAGTCTTCAACAAAAAAAAAAATAAATAAATAAATAAATAAATAAATAATTAACGTTACTAAGAATATTAAATATAATAAAATACATATATAAATGTAATGTGCTTCGCTGGGTTCATGTTTTGTGTTTCTGTAGTGGAATCTATGTTCTGACACAAGAATATTACTACCTCAACGAAAAGACGAACAATAGAGCAGAATAAAGTTTACTGAAAAAATACGGAAATAACGTGGTATGTCTTTTAAGATAGGTAGCGTAGGACAATGCTGTCCATTTGCCTCTTAAATTATTACTGATAAACACTACATATCAATAATTTTAAATATAAATCTTATAATATGATTATTATAGTATTGAAATTTATCGGCTTTTTATCTCTAAGGGATATTGAAATTGTAATTACGGTGTTTGATTCTCACAATTCACCTGAATGCATTCATATAATTATAGTTGCCTTATGATCATTCCCTGATTTTATACTGATTTTTACAATAATGTGTGTGGCTATATTGTATTTCAGTTGCAATCTGGAATAGCTGCCCTCGCTCAGCCAAGCGTTTCCGGTTTCCGAGCAAGTTAGGGAAAACCTGACAACCTGCTGTATCCCACTCACTAGGTCCAAACTGATAGCCGACCGGCTGGAGGATCCAACACGGTGGGAGAACCCGCTTTTCACTTGGAAACAATCAGCTTCCCCCTGTATCTGTAATGTCACCCGTGCCCCACAGTTCCCCTCACATCCTGTATTTCCTTCTGATTCATGCCCCTTTCCCTACTGTGCGCTTCCTGTTTTAATTTTTTCCCCATATATGTGTATATATAACCTCTTTTTCATACTGCATCTCATTTTCCACCGGACGTCGCCTCTTCTTGTTGTCTCCCCACCTTTATCTTCCCTCTTCACTTCTTCCCCTCCTCCGATCCTTCCACCTCCACCTTCCCATTCATTCCGCTTGCCGTGAGTCAGAGATGGATGACGTGTGTGGATGAGTGTGTCCGAGTGATTATGTTGATAAGTGTTCTCTTTCTGAGGAAGGCGCCGCCGAAAATTTAGAATTGTGTGTGTGTTTGAGTGCCTTTTATTTATTTGTTTCTTTTGGCGGCTCAACTTTCATCTTCACGGTGAGTCGTTTCCTATCTATATATTATTTTTAATATTCCTTACTGGACATTCCATTGTTATTATTGTGCTGTTTTTTATTACACAGATATGAGGCCATCTTTACTATTCTCGATGGAACCCTATGTTAAATTTTAGCGTAACATGTTGTCCTTAATAAGTGGTTTCCAAATTTGTGTATATCATAATATTTAGGCGAATAGATTTTGTGACGTAGGTATGTCCTATCGTATTCGGCCTTCGAAGCGGCGTTGTCCAATGCGACCCTTCCCGATGTGTAGACTACACGGTAAACGTAGCTAGTCCGTCCATACGCGAACAATGCCGCTTCGAAGGAGGAATGCGATACGGAAACATATCTTTATCTCAAAAACTATTTGCCTACATATTATGCTTTACAAATGTTTGAAATGGTATTTTTAAGTACCATGGTACGATAAAATTTAACATAGGGTTCCATTAAAAAATCTAAAGATGGCCTCATATCTCTGTAATGAAAATTATCACAAACATGAAATAACATGTATTCAAGTATCCCCTGTCCTTGCAATTTACTTGCCAAACGGCATCTTTGTATCTATTACGGTTGGGGCGACACAAGAGGTGATAAGATTTAGTTGCCTCGCCATGTATATTTTTGTTACATTTGATACCTATCTTGATTATAGAAACTACACAACACGTAACCAAGACAGCAGGAAACAGGCAGCCCTTCTTTTACTAAATTAAAATGTGGAAGATGAGGGAACAAGTTGCAGTACATTCATCTGGATCGGAGTTTACATATGGTGACATTATGATAAGACCTGAGTTCATCGAACTCCTCGAACTTGAGAAAGAAAAGCCGTAGTAGAATAAAGGACAAAATTCACAAATTTCAGTTGACAAATACGATCGGCGTAACTTGTTTGCTGCTCTCCGTAAATAATATTTCGTGGGATATTGATTCAATTTGATCCGAAACTCAGTGCTTTGTTTAGTTAGCCGTAAACAAGAGTGGAAACAACAAAGCGAATGCAGGTGCGATTAACCGTCGGTGCATACATTTCGTAAGTGAGAACCCATAATATTTCCTGTCAAACATGGACATATTCATCGGACGGTTAATGGATTGTCGTACTACATTTGGAGGAATAAAGAACTATCTTTGTAGCATCTACTTTCTTCAAAATTCTCAATAACTTTTACACGCTATTTGCGCGTCTTCAGATTATCATAAATTGTGAAAGCCTCACTGATCTGCATTAACATCTTGTAAATTACAGTCATTCAAAGTAACAATCGAATATGTAAAATAAAATGAGCTTAACCTGGGAATGGTGACACTATCGTACGCAATTGCTACCGTCATTGCTATCATTTTACTAAATTTAATCATGAGCAATGCGGATTTTGCAGTTTAAGGTCATTTTAATGCAACTTATGATACAAAATTTTAAATATTAAGAATCGGGCTTTCGCAGAATAATATTAAGATGCACATTTCAATGTAACACATTTACGTTATTACTCGCTTCAATGAAATTGTTTTGTAAGTTTTTGAACGTTACCATACCACTGGGAATTCCACAAATTAAGAAAAAAACTTTAGATGCAGAAAAGCGAGATTCTTTTTTTTTTTTTTTTTTTGTAGAATTACAACACGCTGTTGCTGAGTCAGGCCATTGATTTAAAGAACGTGTTCAACGTGTGTACACATGTCGTTGGCGTATATAACTTCTATTTCATGCAGAATTATCAAATTTTAGAAGATGCCAGTAAATTAGTTTCTTCGCGTGAACATACTGTAATCATGCTCTTCATGTGATTATAAACGATAACGTAATTTTCTCTTACGATGATACGCTCTACGACTGATTATGTGCTCATTTAGGTAATAAAAATCTAGCAGAGAGTGCACGCGCTAGCATTCATACTGCTGTCGTTTCCTGTGTCGTCTGTTACCGCGGTTTCTTTTTCCGCCGTTAATGGGGTCCAGAGGTCATTAGGACTAGCGCACGAGTTTTCGTTGACGCCAGAACAGACCGGTAGTTTCCTGAGTAGCCTCGTACGCCGGCAGTGCGAGGTTACTAGCTTCCCGTTTTTTATCAGCCCGGAGCTGCGTAGCGTGCAGAAGCGCCATTTGGAAGCTCTTAGATTCTGTCTCTTTGACATTAAAGAGCACGCCAAATTTTTGCGTTTATGTGGCACCATAGTTTCTATTTTCTGCTAGGCGGCATGCGCATCGCTGTATTGAGATTTCCGATACAACGAAACAAATACACAAGTATTTTCCCTAGCGTGTCGACCATTTCAGGGTCCTGTTATCAAATGTTCGCTACTACATAGTGTAAAAAAGCAGTACGAGTTAATTATTTGACGGCGTGAAGGTACGAACGTTTTCCCGTTGGTGTTCGTAACGTTCTCCAGAAAGTACAAAAAACTGATACGAAAAAAATTTGTAAAATAAAATCTACATGCTTTTACAAACATTTATTTGTTCATTTTCAACCGGAAACATAAACGTTAATAAAACAGCGGTCAAATTTCTATGGCACAACATATCGACGGAATTATATAACCAATAAAAAGCTTTTGCTTTTTTATTTACAAAATTACATATAGCACTATATATTCTTTTGTTCCGGCTACAGGCGTCAAAAGACTGCAGGTTGAAGCAATGTGCGGATACGGGGAAGTGAGAGAATGAGTAAGAAATAATTTTGTTGGATAATTGTTAAATGATATGAAAACGTAATTAGCAATTAAAATGAATTTTAAAACTTTGTGAAAGTTAAAGAAATTTTGTTAGGACGTAATCTCCACTAGTTGTTTTGTAAATTATTGCAACAGATCATTAATAGCTTTATATTCTTAGACAAAGGAGCGGGTCTCTGGCGACGCTACTAGTTCCCCCTGCATAACATCAGATTGGGCATTGAGGACAGAAGGAAGGATAAAAAAGTTTCTCTGGCAATTATGGAACTAGTCATATATAAGGGCATGACTGATGAGCCGGAACAACGTTGTAATTGTAGACTGATTCATAAAAAAGTAAATAAAAAATAAAAAAATAAATTAAAAGAAACTGAGGAATCATTCTTAATGGTTAGAGCTGAGCGTAATAAAAGTGAAATGCTATGGGTGACAGCCAATTAATTCATAGCTCTTCTGACCGTTATTCATAAGAAGTTAATTACCTACGAAATTCAATCTGTGATCTAAATATATTGCTTTTATGGACTTCCTGGAATAGCTGCTTCTACGTCAGCCCATGTTTGGTGGTTTTCGAAGTTCTAAACCGTGAATAGAACCACAACCTTCAATCAGGCGTTTAATTTGCATCAGGAGTGGTATCAATAACTTTAAGCAAGACTATTACGTTTCGTGTCATTGTTATTTACGTGCATTCGGCTCATATATTTCAATCAAAAGTAGTTTTACATTATTGTGTGGAAATTCCACAAATAACTCTTAAAGCATTGTTTATTTCGCATTTTCAAACTACAGGCACACACAAAAAAAAAAAAAAAAATTAAGAAAGGACCAAAAAATTTTGAAAACTGTGTTAAATGGTACCAGTGTGTTCTTCTCGAATCGTATTGTCACACGTCACGGGTTTGAAACGGACATTCACAGCTAGTTTCTAAAATGGATATTCCGCGCTAATAATTGCGATTTCAACATTGTGAACGTTATATATTTAACTGAATGCTAGTAAATATTGCTTACAACGAGATATGCATTAATTACTAAGTTACTTACGTATTTCACAAAGTATCACTCTTCCGGAAAAGAGTTACTAGAGAGTCAATTTTCACTACGTACCTCTCTTAGTGAAAAAGCATTCGTTAGTCACTTTCATTCTATCGAAGGCTCTTGATTCTAGAAACAAGAAACATTTTCCAGTATCATTTTCTCGTGATGCCTAAAGGAAACAAAGTTTTACTAAGGTATTAGGCACATTTGAAGGTAACAGCTACAATTATAAGTTGCAGTCCGATAACAACGAGATAAAAACCCAAATCTAAGTAAATAGCATCCGGCCTGCACCTTTATCGCGAATTGAAGGTGTTGAATGTTTTTCTCCAGGGCTCAAAAACTTTGGAAATCGTGATTGGGCTTTCCAACGAAACGTCTGTAGTGTAGACGAAAGAAACTTCGCAACACGTGGCGAGACTGTTCAGCATCTGAATGACACTTTTCGACTACGCTGCAGAATTGATGCTGTAAAGCCGTTATAGGTCCTACCTCACCACATGCGATTCCATATTTTTGAACAAATGTACATTCGTAACCGCCTATTACCTTCGGAGTCGCTGTGGAGTGGCCGAGGGCTTTAAGACGCCTTCCTGCGGAGCGCGCGGTTGCACGTCGTCGGAGGTTCGGGTCCTCCGTGGAGAATGGATGTAATAATATATCTGCGCGTGTGTGTGTGTATGTTGTTACTTTCAGTTAGTTCCAGTAGTTTGTACATCTAGGTACAATACGCTTACAAACATTAACATATTCCTTAGGGAAAGAATTGCACGTCTGGGCATAATCATGGGTTTCTTACGCAATACCAAAAATTTTGACATGGAAGTACTAAGCATGTTGTGTCCTAATGGGATAAATTTATTATCAGACACTGAAATATACACTCCTAGCCATTAAAATTGCTACACCAGGAAGGACAGGAAGAAGATGCTGTGATTTGTAAATGATTAGCTTTTCAGAGCTTTCACACAAGGTTGACGTCAGTGGCGACACCTACAACGTGCTAACGTGAGGAAAGTTTCCAACCGATTTCCCATACACAACAGCAGTTGACCGACGTTGCCTGGTGAAACGTTGTTATGATGTCTCGTGTAAGGAAGAGAAATGCTTACCATCACGTTTCAGACTTTCATAAAGGTCGGTTTGTAGCCTATCACGATTGCGGTTTATCGTATCGCGGCATTCCTGCTCGCGTTGTTCGCGATTCAATCACTGTTAGCAGAATATGGAATCGGTGCGTTCAGGAGGGCAACACGGAACTCCGTGCTGAATCCCAACGACCTCGTTTAAACTAGCAGTAGAGATGACAGGCATATTATCCGCGTGGCTGTAACGGATCGTGCAGCCACATCTTGATCCCTGAGTCAACAGATGGAGACGTTTGCAAGACAACAACCACCTGCACTAACAGTTCGACGATGTCGGAGACCGTGGCTGCGGTTACCATTGACGATGCATCACAGACAGGAGCGCCTGCCATGGTGTACGCAACGACGTATCTTGGTTACGAATGACAAATCGTCATTTTTTTCGGATGAATCCAGGTTCTGTTTACAGCACCATGATGGTCGCATCCGTGTTTGACGACATCGCGGTGAACGCACGTTGGAAACGTGTATTCGTCATTTCCATACTGGCGTATCACCCGGCGTAATGGTATGTTCGCATCGACGGTACTTTGAACAGTGACCGTTACATTTCAGATGTGCTACGATCCTTGCTCTACCCTTCATTCGATGCCTGCCAAAACCCTACATTTCAGCAGGATAATGCACGACAGCATGTTGCAGGTCCTGTACGGGCCTTTCTGGATGCGAAAAATGTTCAACTGCTGCCCTAGCCTGCACATTTTACAGATCTGTCACCAACTGAAAAAGTCTGGTCAAGCAACTGGCTCGTCGCAGTACGCCAGTCACTACTCTTTGACTCAATGCCCAGGCGTATCAAGGCCGTTATTACGGTCAGAGGTGGTTGTTCTGGGTACTGATTTCTCAGGACCTATGCACACATACTGCGCGAAACTGTAATCACATGTTAGTTCTAGTGTAATAGATTTGTCCCAGATTACCGTTTATCATCTTCTAACGTCCATCACCTCTTTTCGGAATGACTCAAACTGAACCCTAACGTTTTCCTGAATTACGGAAAGTTTTGTTAGTTCAAAGTCTAAAACAAAGTCATTCCACTGTAGGTGAAGTTGAACTTATCTTATATGCTGGCTGAAGTCCATTGCGTTGTGAGTTATCTTCGGCATTCACTAAAGAAATTGATTCTACAGGATCTTCTTTTAAATTAAAACCATATTAGTTGATATGGAAACGATTTTATTTCCACTTAAACATTTCACAATCAACAAATGCAGCAGCAAGCCAACACAGCTGCTTACAGGTTTCTGGCCACTCACAAACTGAATAAAACATCGTTTCTCTCCAACATCTTTCTGTATAACCACGTAATAATATTGATGACAAAGTTTTGTAATTCACTATTAAACAATATTCTTTTCCATTAAATATGCCAAAATACAGAAATTTAAACATTACATTTAAGCTTCGACTATTTATGTCAATGTATGTACTTGTTTCATGACATTTGTATTTAAATGTAGTACACAAATTTAACGTCATCCTTTTGACTAGTGTTTACAGTCGTCAAATTATTTACATTATGTGTGTTTTCGAAATGCACACATATTTGTTTTGCCAATAGTGTGTAGGCGTACTATTATTATGACATGGTGTTTTAATGTGTTTCAGTTTGCGGTCAAATTATTTATTAATACGGATTTGTATATGGTTGTCGTAGTTTTGTTAATTTCGAAGATAGTTTATTAGTACCAAACGGATTATTAATTTTAGTGCATGAAAAATTATCAGTATTTAATTTAGGATCTAGTGATATATAAAACATGGTCTGCCCTAATTTATTTAAACAAAAGGTATATATGAAATCATGTTGTGCAATAGTTTATAACATGTAGCATTATTCTTTTTATACAAATTACAATCTATATAGGTTCAGCAATTTCCGAAACTAAGTGTAATGCATTTTTAGTGTTTGCAGCTATTATTTACGAAAGTATTAAAAACTGAAAATTACGTAAAAGGTCGGCCAAAGTTATATTTAAATCAATGTACTATTTCTTAAAAGCGTTTTACTAACAGTGTTAATAGAATTTCAAACAGAAGGCGAAAATGTAAAATATCACATGTCCGGTAATGAAGTTTTACTTGAGGTATCAGATATTTTGTGTTTCTATGTTGGCAACTGATTTTTAGGAGTCTGCAACATAGCAGAAACGTTACACACACCCCTACATAGTGTACCTGAAATGCAATGTAAGGTTCACTGTGTACTATCGTTTCAATATGTTGTTATTTAAGTGTTCATAGTGAGTCTGTATTAATTTAGGCTAAAATAAAAAAAAATTATGTTGATTGTAGTCTTGCGAATGCTCGTGGTTGTTGATGTTGCATGATGCGCCGACAGTGGTGTATCTGCAAACTGCTGTTGGTGATGTAGTGGCTCGCAGCTTCAGCTGACTGTAGATACAGGCATTCAAGACGGTTCCTACAACATGGTTGTATCTTTCTCAGAACCACATACTATTTTTCCCTAACTACATACATAAATAAGCATACTGTTATCAGGCTATTGGAAAGAGTAATCAATTTTCTCAATACGGTATTTTAAAACAAAATCAAATTATGGGTTCAAATTAACCCTTAAATGTTACTGAAAATTAACAAGAAATCTCTCTAATTTACTTTAGTTTGAATAATGAAATAGCAAGCTTTTACAACTTTTTTTTTTCTTCAAAGAGCATTGATATTCATATTGTAAACAGTTATGTTTGGTATTAATTCATATAAAAAAATATTTTACCAGTTTGAATAACTTTTTTTTCTATGTGTACATGTATGTAAATGCCATTATGTGAGAACTAAGCTCCTAATTCCTCTAGAAAGGGTGTTGTACATTGTAATAACTTCAAAATTTATAGTCAATTTACTATGTGGAATGAATGACATAAATAGTAAAACAATGGATAGAAACAAGCTCTCAGTGAGCACATCAAACATTTATCATTCAAAATTATGGTATAGTTAAAATGGTTATATAGCCAGAAAATGTAATCTTGGTTTTGAAACTTTATCAAGTACTGTAGGTATTGAATATTTCTTATACAGTTAGAGATTAGAATGAGTAGTAATAAAGAGTATAAACAAATTAGATCATAGTATTACATAATTAAAAAAATATATGCATTAATAAAAATTCAAAAACTAACCCCCCTGTGAGTAGTTAGCAGTGGCAATGGTTAATCTCATAGCTCAAAACAAGCATGGAAATTTTTCAAGTGTCAGTTATCAACTGATCCACCAAAGTGTCAAATTTTTCCCAAATCGGGGAAAATTTTAAAGAAAACTCTCAAGGCAGTAATCAAGAGAGGGCGGAAAAATACGCTGCCATTAAATTACGTCCACGGCCAGAGCAGGTAACTGACTCGCAAATGGCTACATAAGCAGAAAAAGACTCTGGTTGCGTTTACTTATATTTTGTTTAACAATTTAGTGTCCGTAAGGTATTACGATACACCATTTAGTTTTCATAGCCAAACTTCTAAACGGAATGTTTGTATTAATGGTAACTACCTTACCAAGAGTAACAAGATGCAACTGGCAACTTGACTATTTCCGCAGAAGTAAATAACAGTACATAGTTTTTTGTTCTTCTTTGAACAAACTGCCCCAATCAAACACAACACAGTCCAGAGTACCCTATGTTTGTTGAATGGTGAACAGTTACTACCCCCCAATAACTCAAAATCAACATTCAATGTTGTCCAGTAGTGTTTGAAAATGAGTGACAATCATACAGTAGAAGTGAATGTAAATGAGTAACTATCTTAAGTGTTCTGAAAGTCTGTACGTGTCTACGTTAACAGTGTAAAATCTCATATTTATATAATACACAAAAGTCAAAATTGACATATGGTCTGCCTGTTCATTTTCAGATACAGTACCATATCAAAATTAAACACCCTATAATCAACTACAAATTGATACACAAAGCTACAGCTTGCATGCATGAGCAAGTCAACACGTGTGTCATGAACTAAACATAGGTGTTCCACATGAAAAGTACAAAATTATACAATGAGTAATAAGTAGTCTGTAATGGTTCATTAACCTTCATATTTGTGTAAGACAGTATGACCTTACATCATGAGTATGTGCACGTACACACGATAAAGATTCCAAGTACGTAACTTGTAAAGCATCAATAAACTTTAAGAATAAAAATGAAAATTAAACCTTGCATCAGCCAAAGCTGTGTCATATGTACAATATACTATAATATGGTCATCTTAAACCAGTATTAAATATTTTCCTATTAAGCTGTAAGCTCAAGGATAGAATTTGAGTTTTACATTGGTCAACACTTGTGTGGTCTGTGTGTCCTCCCATGCTTTTAGTCACTTTTGTACTAATTGTTAGCAAGTCCCTCTTGACACATCAACGTACAACACAAAAATACTAATGAATGACTAACAAGAGTGAAAAGACTTAAAGAATTTGAATTGTAATGCACTGTGGACGTGATTAATAGAAAAATCACAGTACATAACTGAGGTCCTGAGCTGGCGTCAACAGCTTGACAGGTCAAAGAGTGACCTATCCCTCTGAGGGAAAACTGTTACACATTTATAACCTTTTGACAACATACATAATTAACACACTAATATAATTTTGATTATACATAAAAGGTTAACTAATTTATGGAGTGTCACATTATATACACAGACGTGGAGTTTACACTAGTAACATATCATGCACAGAGCTTTCTTTTTTTTTCTGGAGTCATTAACATATATATTTTCCCTATATTTAGTTTATGATGATGAACTAGTAATGAGTACTAGATATTAGTTAGATTTCTGTATATAGGGTTTAATTGCAGTAATTTTTCTGAGGCCAAGCAACTTTCTGGAACGTGGGTAAACCAATCGATATGCATTTGGGTAAGGGTTTTCAATAATTTCAAATGGTCCAACATATATATGAAAAAATTTTTTCAACTCAGAGGTAAGTAATCTAGATTTCTCGTGTGTCTTTACAAGACATAAGTCCCCAATTCTCAATTTGCAAGCTTTAACTTTATTATCATGCCTAGCCTTTCTTCTATTTGCTTGCTTATTCATTGTTACTCTAACTATTTCCTCTCTATCTTGTGCTGTAATTGGTATACTAGCAGGGTATTCAATATTTTCATTTAGAAAGTTTTCTGGTTTTCTGTTAAATAATATTTCATATGGAGAAAATCCTGTTGAGGAATGTTGTAAACTATTCATTACATTTTCGAAGATATTTAAGTATTCTATCCAACTAACATGTTTGTGGCTACAATATGTTCTGAAAAGTCTCCCTATCTCACCCATATACCTTTCAGCTGGGTTACTAGATGGATTATAAACAGATATCAAAATGTGTTTAATTTTGGTTCTTTGGAGCATGTACCTCCACATATTTGATAGAAACTGTGACCCATTATCAGAAAGAATCTTTTCAGGTTTTCCAACATCTATAATATATTTATTTTCTACTATTGCTGCAACTGCTTGCCCTGTAGCTTTTCTTAAAGGATATAGACTGATGTATTTTGAGAAAAGATCAACCAATACCATAATGTAATTATATCCACCTTTTGCAGTTGGTAGTGGTCCATATAAATCTGTAGCTACTAAGGTTAAAGGTTTATCTGGTATAATACTCTGCATTTCACCTTGATACGTTCGATTACTTACCTTGACACGTTGGCACTTGTCACATTCAGAAATTATTTTCCTTACATGTTTAGACATATTGTAAAAATATACATTTTCTTGGAGTTTCTGTAAGCACTTTTGTGCACCAAAATGTCCATAACTCTCATGTGTGTATATTACTAGCTTGTCAATATGATCTTTTGGCCAGCATAACTTCCATAGATCTGAATCTTCACTCATCCTTCTGAACAATATACCCTTGAATACTTTATAGTATTTACCAACTTTGTCTTCTCCTGGCTTACCTAATAAACTTTTTACTAACCTCCAGTTTTCATCATGATTCTGATTTCGTCTAATATCATTACATATTGTCTTAACTGCTTTCTCTTCTTTCACCCCCTTCATGTACATAATAGTAAACTCTCTTTCCTCAGATAAATCATAAAACTTTTGGTTATTATCCACAGGCATTCTAGATAATGTGTCAGCTACTACATTCTCTGAACCTTTGATATAGTGAATTTCATAGTCGAATTGTTGTAAGTACATAGCCCATCTGGTTAGTCTATCATGGTAGAGTCGACACTCTTGTAAAATACTTAAGGCTTTATGGTCAGAGTATACTATGGTTTTATGTCCAAATAAATAACTTCTAAATTTAGTAAATGCCCAATGCACTGCAAGTAATTCTTTTTCTGTGACTGTGTAATTCCTTTCATGTTTTAACATTAGTCTACTGGCAAAAGCTATAGAACAGACTTTTTCTACACCATTTTGCATTATGGTTTGAAACAAATGAGCTCCTAGCCCATATTCACTGGCATCACAACTTAGACAAAATGGAAGATTAAAATTAGGTCTGCACAGGATATCACAATTACACAAAGCATCTTTAAGGTTATCAAAGGCTACTTGACACGTATCATTCCACTTCCATAGTGTATTTTTCTTAAGTAGATCACTCAAACAAGGTTGGTTTATATACTTAGCTTCAATAAATTTCCTGAAAAATCCTATTGTACCGAAAAATGATTTAAGTTGTTTTCTATTTCTAGGTGGTGGTAGTTGTGAGATTGCCTTAAGTTTATCAGGGTCAGGTGATATTCCATTTTCTGAAATCTGATGCCCTAAAAATTTCAATTCACAAAGTCCAAATTTACATTTTTCTAATTTTAGGGTCATACCCCTATCATACAGTTTTGAAAAAATTTCTTTAAGTAACCCGTAGTGATCTGCCCAGTTAACAGAGTTTACCAGAATGTCATCCACATATATTGCAAGCTTGGTTCTAAGTTCGTATCCTAGTACATCATCTAAAGCCCTAATAAATTCTGCAAGTGAAACAGTAAGTCCAAAAGGTACAACCCGGTATTGATAGCATTTACCGTTATAGAGAAAAGCAGTATATTTTCGTGAGTCAGGTTCCAAAAGCACTTGATGAAATCCTGATGTAAGATCGAGGCTAGACATTATCTTAACATTACTAAACTTATGAAGTAGTTCATCCATTTTTTCTGGGTGGTCATTCTCTCTCTGAATATATTTATTTAACAACCTTGAGTCCAATACTATTCGGATACCACCATTTGGTTTTAAAACAATTACAATGGGGTTATTGTATTCACTACTGCTTCTTTCAATTACACCTGAATCAACTAACTTCTTAAGTTCTCTTTCTACTGCAGGTCTTCTTGCTATAGCTACATCATATGGTTTCTGGAAGAATGGCTTATGTGGTTTTAACTTTAGAACACACTGAAATTTTTTAACAATACCTGGTGCATCAGTAAATACATCTTTGTATTCCCATAACAGACTTTCAAGTTCAACCTTTTCAGAATATGTTAAGCCTGCTGCTTTGGCAACCTTCTCATTTACTAACTGTCCAAAATCTAATTTCTCCCCCTTAATATGTTCTTGTTCAATACTGCAAATTTTTTTAAAGATACATGACATTTTCATACTATGAACATTTAAATAAGTATCCTCCTCCTGTAAGAAATGTGTGTTTAAATGTGTTCCATGTTGGTTGAAATTACTTAAACTCATTTCTTTCCAGTTTATTTCTGCATTTGTCTTTAATAACGAATCTGATCCTAATAAAAAATCCTCACCAAGATCCGGTATAACTAAAAATCCATGATCAAAACTTATATTGTCTATCTGAAACGTAATAAAGGCCTGAACTTTTACTGGTTTACTATGTCTTCCAGTGGCTCCTCTGATCTTTACACCAACTACTGGTATTTCACAATAGCTACTACTACCTTGAAACTCTTTACTTAATAATTCCGATATTCCAGATATTTGACTACCGCTGTCTAATAAGCACTTGCCTTCCCAGTCTCCTACTTTTACTTTAACAAAAGGAATACTCAAAGTTTTTCTTTCTGTGTGACATTCAGGTTCAGCTAATAAATCTCCCTCTACATCATCAAAGCTATTCTGTTGACTTATATCACATATTAAATTCACAGGAGCTACAGATTCATTTCCATTTAACCTACATGTATTTACTTCAAACAAACTTTCTGACATCTCTCCACCATCTGAGTACTTAAATTCATCATTATTTTCATCTAACGGGCATATACCAGACTGCAATAAATTCAACATTTTAGATTTTAAATAGAGTAAGTGTTCTGAGAATACACTTTTTTTATCATCTACATTAAATTCTTCAAGGAATTCCCTATCCTCATTATCATAGATCAACTCCTCTTTTAAACTTATAAAATACTTCACTTCATCATTGTCATCATTTGTAATGCCACATGTATGGTTACTTATATTACTAATATTACAATTTTTCTCAGAACTACCCTCTACTTTTCTTCCATCTGTTACCTCTATTATTGGTTCTATCACGTTACTGAAACTTACAATTTTCTTTAAGTTATTCTTTTCATTGAAATTACTGCCAAAATCCAGTTTGAACACATTATTTAACTCACCGTCTTCAAATTTACCCATGGTATCATTACTATCCTTAATTAAATTCACTGTACTTACATTTTTATTCCAATAGTTTGTCCAAAATTCATCAGTAGACCCACTGTTTATTGTATGTGTCTGTTGCAAATCTATAGCCTTCCCCTGTTTGTCATCAGCATTTACTTGTTTAGCATCATTGGTCCCTGCCTTGTTACATGTAAAGTCTCTCGTATTGAGGACCTCCAAACGAGAGTGGTTTAGTTTCCCTGGCCACCTTGTTCATTACCCTTCTCCCACTGCTTACTGTTGTGATTATAGAAGTTTCTTTTTCCCTGATTCTTATTGTAATCCTGTTTATAACCATTACCCTTATGTTGGAAATTATGATTAGCATTAAAAGGTGGTGCAAAATTCTGATTGTAGCCTGGATTATAGCTCTGAACAAAAGGTGGAGTAACATAGAAATTGTATGTAGGAACGAAGTTAGGTATTAACTGTGGGTTAAAGTTTTGGTTATACCTTGGCATGAACTGTTTATGTTTATTACCTGACATACCCCAATTTATCCTATCTGACCCCTGGTTCAGGTTACTCTTCCTTTCCTCATATGAATTTATTTGTCCCAAAAAGGATAGAAACTTCTCAACAGAATCTGTAGGTCCATAAGACAACCCTTTTTGTATCCAATTAGGTAACCTCCTGCGCAAAGCATCAATTTGTGTAATCACATCTAATGGTTCTGTTAAATGTACAAGTTTCTTGAGTTGTTCTGTACAAAATTCTTTCATATCTCCCATGTGATCCCTGTACATAGGTCCATTCAAAAAATCAGTTTTAATTCTAGATTGTTCTGCACTAGACCAGAATTTATTTAGAAAACTAGTTTCAAATTCAGAATAGGTACTGATGTTGCTATTCAGTTGATTTGCCCATGAAAGTGCTTCACCCTCAAGGAAACGTTTTACAAATTTAATCTTTGCAGTGTCACTCATGCCAGGTAAGAAACTATCTTGACAATGTTGTATGAAGTCCACAGGATGAAATTTCTTGTCACCTGGGAAACTTCTTACAGGTACACCACTTAAACTAGCAAAGCTTGGACTTATCAAAGTTTTTGTATCTAACCCTTCCTGAATCTGAGTTAACTTCTGCTGTAATTCTAAGACTGTACTCTGGGTTTCTAGCTTCAATTCAGAATTACTTTTGCTGACATTTTCAATTTTATTATTTAACACACTACATTTATCTGTATGCTCTTTTATAACATCTGTAAGATTGCTATTACATTTTTCTTCAACATCGAGAATCTTTCCACATAACTCTGATTTGGTGGTGTGGATCTGAGAATTTACTATTCTTACACTGTCGTCAATTTTATTCACTCGGTCATTTGTTTGTGTAATCTGAGAAGCATTTCTTGTAACTTCACATTCTACACATTCGAACCTAGTACTAAACTTTGTCTCTAGACTTCCAATGTATTGTTTTAAATCGGTCATTGAGACATTTGTTTTACTAATTTCAAATTTAATTGAATTTGTTAGTTCAGTTTTCATAGTTTCCATTTGTAATGAAAGTTTGGAGTTCGTGGTTTCCATTTTTAATAAAAGTTCCAAGATTGATTTATTTTCTATTTCTGTGTTTGCTGCCATATTACTAATCTGTTGTCCAGTCTCTTGTAAATCACTAGAAAATGGGACCTGCTGCTTTCTTGTAATCGGTGTAGAACTCGCGATACCAGAACCTTCTACCCCACTGTCAAAGTCCGAAACTTGAGTACTATCATCTCCCTCCTTTCTTACTGTATCCATTTTAAAATAAGTTTTCAGTCCACGTAAAACCCCTATCACACAAACAGTCACTACAAAAGTTAAAAAAAAAAAAAGTACTTAGCTCGTCACAAGGATGCGGCGATACAGGAATCTAGTAGTCCAAATTATTGCCATCTTCCTCCATTAAATTTTGACATCGTAGGTGTGGATAGTATTGTAGTCGAATTCTGCACTTTTATGATGGTTTTACTGCACATCCATCATATACATTATTTTCCTTGTATCCTGAAACACATTCTATATTAGCGAATACTCATTAAAATCCTTTGATCACGTCACCACTTTTAACACTTTACATTAGTGAATACTCTTTAAAATAATCCTGGTCACACGGCACCACATCTAACGTCCATCACCTCTTTTCGGAATGACTCAAACTGAACCCTAACGTTTTCCTGAATTACGGAAAGTTTTGTTAGTTCAAAGTCTAAAACAAAGTCATTCCACTGTAGGTGAAGTTGAACTTATCTTATATGCTGGCTGAAGTCCATTGCGTTGTGAGTTATCTTCGGCATTCACTAAAGAAATTGATTCTACAGGATCTTCTTTAAATTAAAACCATATTAGTTGATATGGAAACGATTTTATTTCCACTTAAACATTTCACAATCAACAAATGCAGCAGCAAGCCAACACAGCTGCTTACAGGTTTCTGGCCACTCACAAACTGAATAAAACATCGTTTCTCTCCAACATCTTTCTGTATAACCACGTAATAATATTGATGACAAAGTTTTGTAATTCACTATTAAACAATATTCTTTTCCATTAAATATGCCAAAATACAGAAATTTAAACATTACATTTAAGCTTCGACTATTTATGTCAATGTATGTACTTGTTTCATGACATTTGTATTTAAATGTAGTACACAAATTTAACGTCATCCTTTTGACTAGTGTTTACAGTCGTCAAATTATTTACATTATGTGTGTTTTCGAAATGCACACATATTTGTTTTGCCAATAGTATGTAGGCGTACTATTATTATGACATGGTGTTTTAATGTGTTTCAGTTTGCGGTCAAATTATTTATTAATACGGATTTGTATATGGTTGTCGTAGTTTTGTTAATTTCGAAGATAGTTTCTTAGTACCAAACGGATTATTAATTTTAGTGCATGAAAAATTATCAGTATTTAATTTAGGATCTAGTGATATATAAAACATGGTCTGCCCTAATTTATTTAAACAAAAGGTATATATGAAATCATGTTGTGCAATAGTTTATAACATGTAGCATTATTGTTTTTATACAAATTACAATCTATATAGGTTCAGCAATTTCCGAAACTAAGTGTAATGCATTTTTAGTGTTTGCAGCTATTATTTACGAAAGTATTAAAAACTGAAAATTACGTAAAAGGTCGGCCAAAGTTATATTTAAATCAATGTACTATTTCTTAAAAGCGTTTTACTAACAGTGTTAATAGAATTTCAAACAGAAGGCGAAAATGTAAAATATCACATGTCCGGTAATGAAGTTTTACTTGAGGTATCAGATATTTTGTGTTTCTATGTTGGCAACTGATTTTTAGGAGTCTGCAACATAGCAGAAACGTTACAATCTGCATGTCTTGTTGGTGTAGCAATTTTAATGACCAGTAGTGTAATTTTGATAAAGAAATAGTGGCTCGAGTCCACGAGTTTCTCTCTTATGTGTTTAATTGGAATCGACGGACCTCTTTGCGTTGCGAACTCCCCACGTTTTAATTTCTTTTTATTTTTATTTTCTTCTTTTTATTTTTTACTTTTCATATTCTCTGTTACTGTATGGATGATATATGCCTTACTTTTATTTGTGCCAATCTATGGTAAATTACTTTATCCCCTAGGACAATCCGTTCTTAACTGTCTTAAACTCCAAATACAAGTTTAAAACATGCTGTGACAATGATCACAGACTTATTGCGTTCACGAGAAATTTCCTACCTCCACATTGCAATTGCACTAAATACTGTATTTATCCGTGCAGTATCAAGATTTACTATGACAATCTGCGAATGTTCTGGCCCACCTGGTTCATTTTCCAGTACCTGTTTACTGGCGAATCTTGAACTGTTCACTGATATCATTTCCTGATTTTCAGTGTCATTCGCATTCAAGCTCGTTCATACGCCATATAGTCATCACTTCTGGAACTGCTTGTTAGTTTTATCTCTGTTTTTTAATTATGCGCGAAGTTTTAAAGAATTTTTGTGTCTATTTTTTCAAAGAAGTTGTCGTTAATTCATCGTAACCAGAGGACCCGTGCGAATACTTCGCACCGTTAGTGGAATCAGAAAAAAGACGGGAAAAAACGGAAGTAAAGTAGAATATTCACGCATAGCTTTCTTGAGCAGCAGCCAATGCAAGTAACAAAAAGCGCAAACGAATGAGCTTGATCCGCTGAGTGTTGTTAGGTCAAAAATAACTAGGTACTTTAATTAGAACCGAAGATGTCGAAAAACGAACCGATTAAAATATTCAATGCAAGGACAGAAGGATATCATGTTTGAATAAAAATAAATGATGGAGAGACTTAACATAATTCTGATACTTGATGACAAATGTGCGAATGAATACCTTTCGTTTAAAGCAAAAATGTAGGAAATCGGTCGGATAGATAGGCCTGAACGACTGACATTAGTTTACAGCAAGGACATCCTCAAATGATATATACAGAAGAAAATCGCGTTTGAATAGAGAAAAAGGAAGGCGAGAGTTATGTGAATTCTGATACTTGATGACAAATGTGTGAAATAAACCTTTCGTGTAAAAAAAAAAAAAAAAAAAAAAAAAAAAAATGTAGGAAATCTGCCGGGTAGTTTGGTCTGGCCGACTGGCTTTAGTTTTCGTAGATTCTTTTAATGTATACGGTTTAGAGGCGAACCCTGATAGCAAACTGACAATTGTGTGCACAAGTAGGGACCTGTAAGAGATCTTGCCCCTGCTCATATTCCTCATAACTCTTTAGTTTTACACTCATGATTAATTTAAAGAAATCCATTATCCATAGTAAACAGGAAAGGCATAAAAGAATCCGAAGACAAGAACCTCGAACTGACTTACCGTCTACAGTTGAACGTGGATTCGGAACCATTGTGATACTCAGCATTTTTCACATCAGCAACATTGCACGAGTTAAAAGAAGTGAAAACTGACACGTCCAGGAAATTGCAGGGATCGACCCCGCTACCTTTGTATTCATAGCCACACTAACACTATGCTACAGAGCCACACCTGTGAAGACGTGATGAGTTCCTGGAGGACTAACCGAGGAACAACCAAACCTCATATTTGAAGATATCAGTTAATCATACATCTGACAACACTCGAAGGTACATAACGACATGGACAGTTCCTTTTACGAAACCAGCAATCAGGTACAAATTGAATAATTTCTGGCTTCACTGGCAGCATGCATGCTATCAGCAGACCGCTACTTGACGTGCCACATAAGCAAATATGAAAACCAAAATAATGTATGAATATTTAATTTGGTGGAGATACTCATTAATAAAACTTCCTCAGATTTGAGGCCGGGCGGGTGGTTTACTGCTTACGATCTTGTTACGTGCAGAGTTATTGACCACGTTTGGTAGTGTTACGGTAGCCCGGCCGCTGTTTCCAACTAGCCAATAACAGGTTCCTAGGCTGTACTAAGCTGCAATCCACCGTCATTATTGAGAGTGTTAGACATTTTGATCTCCATTGCCTCGTTATTACTTTGTCCCAGAACCTGTTCGTCCGTTTAAAAATAGAGATCTCATCGAATGCAATTCGATGTCCTTTTTCGAGAGGATGTTCCACTACAGCTGACTTCTCAAGGTTGGGTAATGAAAAACACTTTTCATGCTCTATGCAGCGCTGTTCTATAGTGCGAATAGAGTTGGACAACATACAAGCTTCCTAGAGCTTTATTTGCGGACGGAGAAGTTAGTACTGCTTCCTCCCACAAGTCCCCTAAAACCCCCCAATTCCTAGCGGATGCTGTTGCGTAGCAGTGTGTGTTTGTACCGCCCTACAGTACGCACGAGGTGCCGTAGTTGCTGTCCAAGTCTTTATGGAAAGCATAGAGTTCTGACTAACCTGTAGTCTTCTATAGTTGTGACCCCAGCGCAGAAGGCAGCAAACAGGTCGTTGGTTCTTCTACAGCATACAAGTGAGGCTAAAATAAGTTCTGTGTGATGGAAGCATAAGAAGCGACTCGCGAGATTTTTAATTGTCAGGGATGCCATTTATTAAATAAATAATAAAATATGAGCAACTATTGTTAATATGACACGGCCTATGCTGCCCATAGCTCATGTTGAGACCTCGACTGTTATCACTATTACAAAAATCTTTACTCATGACCGGCGCGGTCCGGCGCGTGTAGTGGTCAGCTCGAGACTGAAACTGCGGCGTGTTGCGAGACTAGAGGGCACCTGACGCTCTATATCGCGCCAAAAAAGGGCCGTCGCGCGCCTTCTGCAAAATCGCTCTTCTCTTGTTACAATAAGAGAAGGCACCTTAAACTTTTTAAACTGTCAAAATCTAGCCTGTCCTTGAGAGATATTTATCACAAATTCTCAGCATCTGAATAATTAATATTTAGTATGTAATAAACAAAACTAGTTTCAAAAGAAATCAAGTGACATGAAATGCAGCAGCCAATGCGAGGAGAGCACCAGTATCATAGGCGGGCTTTCCCACGGGCACCAGCACCTACTGTGCTATATGCTACTGCTCCCCACCCCACATTTCAACATATGCTGCACTTCTGTCTCTCTTCTGCGTTTAAGACACGTACAATGTTAGCAAAGAAACGGCCAGCGGCCAGAAATATGAAGTGGCCACAGGCCAGGAATATCACAAACACACACACGCGCGCGCGCGCGCTTTATTATGAACATGCTATGTGTTCTAAGGTCTACATCGCTTTTCATAGCAATAATTATTTGCCAGAACTTTATTGGATGCCTGAAGATGGCATCAATTTCTTATTTCAGCAGCCAGCAAATCTTTCCTGTTATTGAGACACAGAACGGTAAAATTCAGACTCCTTGCTATCCTCTTCGATGTTCTTCTGCCTTAATGGCTTGGATAAAATGTTTGCAGTATAGAACAGCGCCTCACAGACTATGAAAAGTGTTTCCATTACGCTATCCTGAAAATTCAGCTGTAATGGAACATGATCCATATGACGAATATCGAATGGCGTTCAGTGAGGCGTCTGTTTCCAAACATCCTAACGGGTTGTCGGACAGCGTAGTACACGAGGCAAAAGAAATTAAAATATGTGACAACTCTCAGTCAAGACGTTGGGTTGCACCTTCGCAGGTCCTGAAATCTATTATCGGCGAGCTGAAGCAGGCGCTACCAAAACTTTGCTACGTAAGGTCAAGAACTGAGCACCGGCGACGTCATAAGCAGCAGCGAAACTATATAGCACGACAGCGAAGTCGATAAGACAATTAACCTTTTCACAATGGCAGTAGAGGTTTTTGTCGAAAGATCTTTGGCAGTAAACCACCTGTCGCGGGTTGAAAACCGAAAAAGTTTTATTAATAATATATATATATATATATATATATCAGTTAGACACACACTATTGTCAAAGGTGAGGCATAATCAATAAATACAACAAAACAAATTTCACTCAGTTGAACCAATACAGTTGAATATGTATGATAAACAAACTCAAGCAGAAACAAATAAAATAAATAAACGAAATTTGGACCAACACTATAAATTTTGAAAATCGAGTTAAGCGTTCTGACTACAAATAGCTTAGACAGAGCCGAGTATGACATCATCCAAATCAATTTAATAATATACTACTATGGAGAAATATGTGTACTCGCCCTCCTATAGCATGAACCATTTCAGTAGTTTCTATTTATGAGAACGCTAATGACAGTTACCTAATTCTTTAATTTGGGAGCAGAAATATCGACTGACATGGAACAACATACATCAAGACGAACAGTTTTGTTATTAAGCCACATCATCATTATAAGTATATAATTTCTCAATAATTGCTTCCTAAACGACTGTTAAGTAGCCATGGCCAGAAAAATCGTTCTAACGTAATTATTTCCAGTTAGATCAAGAATACATTTGTGGGATACGCTGCAGATATTCGTTGACGAAGTGTGTGAGTTGCTGTTCCTATGGCAGGATGGAGACTCCCATGCCAGCTGCTCTGCTGATGGACAAGAGGCAGTCTGCAGGCCGCATTGTCCGCATCCCACATATCGTAATCAGATTAGGCGAGCCGACACCATGTTAGAGTCGGGTCGCCAGCAATAACTGTCACTTTGCGAAGATGGATGCAGACACCCCAGAGGACTAGGCTGTAATTGAATTCACTGCTCAGCGTTGAACACCTGACGTAAAATGTCAGGTATTTATATCCCTGCTAATGGTTTGTATTCTACTTATTATGTATTTTCTAGGTATCTGTGAATAAATACCATACACTTGCGATAATCGTACAGTTACGTAATCGAGAAAGAGCCGGATTATGAAAATTGTCAGATTGCGAAGGGCATACTTTTTGAAATTGAATTTATACTTCTTATGCTAGATACTATAAGGGTTTTTTTAATATAAATAATATCTACTGCATGTGGTATGATACCCCTACTGTTACAATACATATTGATTACATGCATAAGTAGTGTAAAGCCGTTGAGGTTAGGAAAATATAACTTTTTTTTCTCTTCGGATAACTAAACTTTGTGATTCTTCAGTTTCTCCCGGCGTATTTGATAATCAAAATATCCACGGGTGTACTACCGGTCTATAGTGTCCAACGGGCACAATATTTCGGCGATCATACATGTCGCCATCATCAGGTGAACTGACGGACTGAGCTCCTGGAAAAGCGCCGGCATGGAGATCCGCAAGCTACGGCTGCTCGCAGGGAACTGGGTTCTAGTCCGGTAGCGGGCGATTTAAATACCCTCAGCCCGCGGAGCGACCCCTCCGCGGTCCGCGCCCCGCGCCGTGGTCGCGCAGAGGAACAGATTGCGACCTCGTCTGAGCTGACGTCGGTGTGAGGGCTCTGTCCTGGGAGCAGCCGTAGCGTGCGGATCTCCGTGCCGGCGCGTTTCCAGGAGCCTAATGATGGCGACATGTATGATAGCCGAAATATTGTGCCCGTTGGACACTATAGATTGGCAGTACACCCGTGGATATTTTGATTAACTAATCTTTTGGTTACGTAAGATCAGTCACTTTTTAGATGCTTTTACTCTCCTTTTCTCCCAGTATTTCACAATAGTTCTCCATTCTGGCAGATGTCTTCTTTATTTTCTCCTCTGATATCTGTATCCGTTTCCTGGTTTTCATCTTTTCTTGGAAACTCTTAGTTTTGTCTTTGGTCACGGTCCTGGCTGCACCATTCCTTAAGATGTCTTCTGTAATCTGGAGTTCTTGCAGATCCTTTTCCACTTTCTTAAACCAATTGCGTATATTATTTTATTTATTTATTTATTTTTATTAGAAGAAGAAGTCAGGACTTTGTTTAGTTTTTCATTGTCCATTCGGAGTATGTGTCCATAGCAATCAATCCCCTTTTTCGTCGTGTTATCTGAAATTCTCTCCGACTTTACGGAAAGGGCTTCGTTACTATAAAAAATTGTTATTTTGGAATTTGGAACCCATGATCTTCCTCAAAATGTACCTCCTCTTGATTAGGAGATTTTCCATTGGCCCTTTCCTTCCCATGACTAGTGTCTCGGCTGCGTAGAGTATTTCCGACATAATAACTGTTAAAATGCATTACGCTGGTGTTCAAAGACAGGGTCTTCCTATTGTATGTATTTCTGCAAGGCTAGTTTCTTTTTGGTACTTCTTGTTTCCATTACTTTCCTTCAAAGTTGTTCCATTCAATTCATTTTCCTATGTACTTGAAACTCCTCACAGCTCTATTTCCTGAGTTCCTACTATAATTATCTTAGGAGAGTCACAATCTTCGGTTTTTCGTAACCGAAGTTCTTGTAATTCGGCGATTTGTTCTTTGGCTTCCTCCCACGTTTCTGTGAACAGAGCCAGGTCGTCAGCAAATGCCAAACAATAGTGATTCCTTTGCTTTTCAAACAAAGTCTTATTCCCTCTGTCGTTTCTGCATTTCATTCCCTCACATCGTTTTCGAATGTACAGTTGAACAACAGGGGAGGGGGGGGGGGGGGGGAGAGGGATACATCCTCTTGCCGAACCCCTTTTTTTATTTCAAAAGGTCATGGTAGTTTACCCACAAATTTATTATATGCGTGTTACAATTAATAAATGCATGAAGTTGTGTAGAAATACCGTATTTCTCGCTTAAAATATGTAGCAGAACCTTCTTTCTCGTTTCTTTTTGATGAAAGTCTCCTCGGCCGCCTACCGGCCCACCCCTTCCAATTTCTGCCTAACTTCCTGGATTATTTCCTGTCAGTTCGGGACTCAGATATCGAGTAACAACCTTCTCCATTCATCGACATCCTCTTTCGCAATGTTAATTTCATCACAAATTGTAAGCGCCTTTATAACTTTTGTCTTATATTCATACTTATAACCTTTAGTGTCCAAGGAGGCTTTTTTTTAATATATATATATATATATTTATATATATATATATATATATATTTCCAAGATCTTCACAGAGTTTGTAAATGATGCGTTGATAATGGCATCCTCAATGTTAATATTTTATTATTTGATATGGTGTCTGTGTCATGCTGGATGACTATCAGTCAGTAGGTGTATTTTCGGTGTTTCGAGAACATTTCTGATCCGTCGGCTAAACGAGTGCAGTCGTATTTTTTGGCAAATACGAAGCCTCTATATGGGGAGGCTAGAATCATAACTGGCTATGCCGAGGTAAATCAGTTTTGAGAAAAATTTGAATCGCGGTTTCATCCCATTTGCGTATGGAACAGTTAAAATAGGCTAAAAAGGTAGAAAATATAAGTAATTTATTGCCTAGATATGGGTCAATAATCTTTTAATAT
Organism: Locusta migratoria; assembly: GCA_026315105.1. Classification (NCBI taxonomy): domain Eukaryota; kingdom Metazoa; phylum Arthropoda; class Insecta; order Orthoptera; family Acrididae; genus Locusta; species Locusta migratoria. The sequence goes on from CM048746.1 coordinate 341,629,814, forward strand.
AACAAGTTTTGTTACTAACCTACTGGCCATATCTAGTTCTGTTTCTTGCATAGCTTCATGTAATAGTTTCGTTACAGATTTCTACTATGCAGTAAGCAAAGAAGCTGCAGATTTTATATCAAGAAACCTGTTCATTAAGCAAAATTAACAACCGTTGGTTCCGTATATGTTTCGTTTACTTCACACAAGTCGTCGGAGTAATGTACTTCCTAACTGTATTGACATTTACACATCTAGTTATGAAGTCGTTATACTATACCAAACACCATCCTGTTGCCAGTTTTCTCCGAAATGCTTGATTAGTAGGTTATCTAAGTCTTTCAGTCATTCATTCTAGCCGCGGTGGAGTGGCCGAGTGCATTGAGGAGCTGTGCTCCGATGCGCAAGGCCGTTCCTCGTCGGGGGTTCGAATTCTCCCTCGGGCATGGATGTTTGTGTAGTTTTTAGTATAAGGTAGTTTACAAGTATTTTGTAAGTTAAGGGACTGCTGACCCCGAAGTTAGGTACCGTAAGCTTAAAAAATATTTTAATATTTTCTTGAATCTAACATCGGAAATTATTGGTACTTTTTAATTACAGAGCACGACTTCCCCCTTCTGCATTCTCCTTTATATTTGCAACAATCGGTGGTGTAATATAGTTCATCTGTCATTAATATATTTCGAGCTTTTTCTTTTTGATGAAAATACGTCTTCAAAATTGATACCGAAGTGCCAACTGCTGGTGGTTTAATAGTTCTATTTGCTCTTCCTTTTGCTTCAGCTGTCATTTTTACGCCCTATTCTAGGATCACATTCAACACTTATATCCATCTTTGAGTTATTTAAAGATTAAAAATGACATTACTTTCAGTGTTATGCACTGATTATTGGAAAAGTTTCTAGTCTGACAGGAGGCTTAGTTTCATCGAGAAATGTAACAGCACTTTTATTTGTTTCTCTTTTGAAATTGGATACATTACTCTTGGGTTGGAGGGTTGGGTTGTTTGGTTGGGATAGGGGGACTAAACTGCTAGGGTTATTAGTCCTCCGGTGTGGAGGGGAAGGAGTGAGGATATGAATGGAGGGGATAACAAAATGCAGTTTGGAAACTAAAGAAGGAGGGAAGACTGCATTAATTGGGGCCCCGTGCTCGCCACACACGTTCTCACGAAACCGTGAGTCCCCTGGGGGTCGATAGGTTATCTGCTGTTATTGCTAATGAGCAAAGGGATACTTATTCCTGTCTGTTTCATTCGTCTCTCTTGCCTATCCGTAAGGCCGGGTATGAGGTTTTGCACGTGGAGCTCTTAGATCACCTTGAAGGCAAGTGACCTGTGAGGTATGTGTCCCTTTCGCCGCTATGACGCCATGCGAAGTGGAAACAGGACGTTGTACGATCTCTAGATGATCCGGCATGATTGGAGTCGAACACCTGGGTCTCCCCGATATATATTCGCGCAGTGAAATCATGAGCGGGAGTGGTCGCGGAGTCTGACCGGATTCAGCGGTCGCTCCCTCGACCAAGTGTGTGTGTGTGGGGGGTGGGGGTGGGGGGATGGGGGGTGAGTGTGTGCGTGTGTGTGTGGGTGGGTGTGGGTGGGTGGGTGGTTGGGTGCGTGTTCTGTTCTAAATGTAAGTGGTGATTATTATTGGCTCCTTTCTTTCTTGTTGTTAGAGGACTGACTGGTCCTCAGCTTAATTCTTGGGTGCGATTTTATACCAGCCATAGAGATGCTCAGCCAGAAATGTGAAATATGGTGGTTATGTTTTTATGCCTATTTTATTGTTTTAATTTAGACCAGACATCCATTTTATACGAGGTATATCCACTAAGTAAGTTCTTTCAGCTCGGCATCATCACTGAATTGTTGACCACGAAGAACAGATTTAGGTGTACGAAGAGATGAAAGTCGCTAGGCGCGAGGTCCGCGTTCTACGGAGGATGATCAAACATGTCTCCTTGAATTCCCGTAAGATTACTGTCAAAAGGTATAATTTTTTCCACGATAATGCGAATGTTATCAAACAAGTATCTCTTTAATCTCTTCGTGCACCTAAAATCTGTCCTTGGTTGTAAACACTTCAAAGATGATGATGAGATGAAAGAAAGCGTTACCACCTGATTGAATTCACAGTAGGCAAGCTTCTATTATGAAGGCAACATAAACTTGTGCCACGCTATGACAAGTGCCTACAAAATTTCGGAAGCCATGTAGCAAAGTAGTTTAACAATTGCCGGTTTTTGTAAAATCAACATTTTTTTCTGTATCTGTACACGTTTGTTATACATAACCAAACGAATATTACGTTGTGGACATACCTCGTATGTGACTATCCACTAACACAATATTTTATATCTATCAACCAGAACAGCTACCAAAATATATGTGGAGAGCTTTAATCAGCAGTTAAATGCAAATTGTAGGAGAGCAGAAGATGATACCATTGAGTGTTGAAACCAGTCGTCAAAATAAATAAAAGATTAATATCACGATTTTGTAATTTCTTTCTATATTAATACAATAAGATCGCTACGTGTGATAAGTAAATGAACCTTTATTGTCCTTGTGATCAGCCAGGTTCGGTATCCTGAAGTCACCTTTTGGTTAAGTCAATCACTTGCAAAACTCGTTTTGTTTTTCCGTTCTTGTCAATGTTGTGTTCGTTGTCACTCTACAAACTTTGTCGATTTTCCCTCAGGGTGTTGAGCGTTAAAGATTACTGTTTTCAGTCTTAAATAAGAACATAGGACTGATTACCAAGCGGATTAGTCCCCTTAAAAACTCTTAAACAACAACAACAGCCCAAACACCATTACCAGCTGTTCATATGTCTACTCATACTAATGGTTACATTGAGAGCTGACCGCTGTTGGAACCAGAGAAATACATCTTTCCAGTAGGTATAGAGAGAGAGACGTATTGTATTAAAAGATTATTTTTGGCGGCCCTAACATACATTTTATTACAATGTATTTGTAGATACTGTTGTGCAAGTGAGATGTGATACTGAAGATTCAGGTACTACATTGCGATAAGGTGTTTGAATTTTGAATTCTCATAGTGGCCCATCTGCTCAGAGCTACCGATGTCTATCTGGCTATGGCTTCATAACCGGTAGGTTTGAGTTGATTGTGAACCACAAAGAATTTGAAACGTGTTACTTCATTGGCCCTAATTTGTAATCTACAGAGCACATATGTTTTGCGAATCCAATGCTTCGAAGAATATACGCTACACATGCAGTTAATGCCAGTTAGCTGTCTGCGACAGTCTTTGGTGGCAATTATTTATCACAGTCCTGTTGGGTCCGCCGTACTGCTAACTCTTGTGCCCTTGTTGGCCTGTTTATTCCCCTATCTCCTATTGTACCAAAGTTATTATCACACGGTAAAGCATCACAGTTGCTATAGCGATAACGTAAAGAGGCTCATGCTTGCAATTTAGTCGGCTGACTTCGTTTCGTACTGAGAGCAAGGTAGGAGATAGCTGCTTTGAATTTTTTTATCTGTCTTTTAATATAGTTAGAGTATATTGTCTTTAGCTTGGTGCCTATCTGCTGACGTTATACAAGAGAAATAGGTAATAATATTAAAAGGTGTGAGCTTGAGCAAATCTATGTGCCACTTTCCAGGATGGATTTTAATTTTTAGATTCCCAAGAAGACGGTGACCAGTAGTGGTGATCAGGATAAAGCATCGTTTGTATCAGATGACGATGATACCTTTTATTTGAACACATAAGAATTTATTGACGGCCTAATGAAGTTTGTTGATGCAACCGTAGTGTTCATACCTCAAGTGATTATTCTGAAAGTGGAGCGGTGGGGGTTAGGAATACGGGCCTGGTTGTGTTCTGAATGTGCATAAATCATGCACCACAGTTAGCTGTATGGAGATAAGTGAGAATTTTTGCAAATGGCAAACTGTAAAGTATATTTTAAAGTTCGAAATGTCAGATATTGTATTTAAAATCAGTGTGACAATGAAGGTCTCTCCGAAAAGGGATTTGAACAGTATCCCAGAGTTATAGCTGTTGTTGATGACTTTGAGAAGGGGTGTCGTTTATATTGTGACTTTATTGGCGCACTTTAGGTTACGGTAGTAACAATAAAAGTAGGCCTTTGCGATCGCCTTTTGATAGCTCGAAATTCAAATGAAAATGACGGCTTGACCATCCATCTGACACAAAAATTGAATAAACGAATTTGTAGAGGAGAAATTTCTCAACAATTTTGCTCTCTTATGTTTTTTTTCCATATCTCGCACCGTTACAGAGATATTTGCATAAATAACGGCGATTATACGATGTCTGTCTGTCTGTCCGTAACGTGTTCGCACTTTTTAGGTCGAACCGTTCAACCGAACGGCACGAAATTTCACAGACATAATTGATGGTCGTCAGCGACCAGAACCTCCAATTTTCAAATATTTCGGACAAAAAATACGCCAGTAAGAATAAAAAAAGCCATTTGTAATGTAATTGTAATCAAATCGTTCATCTGACAATAAAACTAAATAACTGATTTTGTAGAGGGGAAAATTCTCCACAACTTACCTCTCTTATGTTTTTTTCGTAATTTGCACCGTTACAGAGATATTTACAAAAAATAACATCGATTTGACTCATTCTCTTGATTTTCCTTAAACCAGGGGGTAGAAAATGTCACGTGACATCCAGAACTCTCTCTGGCATACGCCATCTTGCTTCCTGTGTTTCATGATTTTCTTACTAATACTTACGCTTTGTCATTACAAAGCAATGGCGCACTGAAGAATTAACGAAAGCACATCGTCCATAGTACGACAAATTATAATTTAGTGTCTATAAATGTCATTTTAGCTGTTAGCAACCGCCAGGAATAGTACAAAAATTAATGGAAGCTGCAGCAGTTGTTCGCAATGGGCAGCGCGTATGGTTCTGAAGCTCGTGGTCGGTAGTTCAAAACCCGCCGATCCTTTTTTTTTTCTTTCCTTGGCTCCTAACAGGTTTCCGGTACTCTTATTAATTAAATAGAGCTATCTTCCGCAATGATTAAAGTTGTGTCTATGTAAGAGTGCTCCCCCTAAAATGTATGTTTGCTCTATTTCGTGAACATGTCGTGAAATACATAACAACGAATTGAACACTTGTCTTCTGAAGCATTTGCACAACAACGGGGAGGATAGTGTAATAATGAATATGCTAAACAACGTACAGATACTGGCAGTTTCATATATAAATGGAGTACTAGATATCTGTGGCAGCTGTCATGCCTTACTGAAACGGAAGGGAAGTGAATGCATTGCTACAAATTACCTGTTGTTTTCCTAAGCAGTTATTCACTATTATATATGTTGAGAGTCATTAATTATGATGAATGCGTCTACTAAAATGTTTATCTTCGGCATGGCTGCTATGGACGCTTTTAGGGTAGATAGTATTACCTTCTTGTAGTTCAGACATGACTTTGTTCATGTTACTATGTTCTGCGCTAAAATAAAGAACAAATATTATGTTTCAAACCGTGACTACGTTTTATTTTTCAGCTAAAATAACAAAAGGAATAAGTTTGGTAACACTGAATTCCACATAACTCTATTACTAAATCTAAAGTTACTACTTTCATTACGTCAATGACAACAGTCATTGTAACAGTATCTCCCCAGTCTGTGCACTTCTGAAAAAGAAGTATGTGGTTGCAGTTCGTCGGTATGTATTTCATGGTATGTTCATAAAATAGAACTAATGCACTTTTCAGAGAAAGCGCTATTACCTTTGAACAACTCGGAATCTTTTAGAATATAGTACTGTTCAATTAATAAGAGTGTGCGAAAACCTTTTAGGAATCAATATTTTTAAAAATGCCAGTGGCAGGATTATACTTTTATTTATTTATATGTTTTTGTTCTTCAGGTAGACTGATGTTTTCAGTCATTTGTTCATGTTATTTCTGGATTGTTTGTTGAGAATTTTTCTCTGTTATATATAACAGATGGCTTTGAGCCCTCTTTCTCTCTTTTCATTGGTTCTTCGGTTTGATCGGTCCCTTGTGGACGTTGGTTTATTTTGTTTCATTTCGATCGCTTCGTCGTTTACTCAGTTTTTTCGTTACGGATGTCGTCGATCAACCACACCGGCAACCCTCTGACCCAGCGCGTTGAGCCACCGCACCCGTTAAGTTTCGAACGACCGTCTTAACATGTTTGTGCAGCACAAACCATTTCGCCGGCCATTACGCCGAATAGCTGCGAGAGTAGCCCGTAATTCTCGTACCATCGACGGCAGGTGATAACTGCTAACATGGCATTTTTAGACATTAGATTGTAAATATTTGTCCTAAAAGCGACGTGTTTTTGATCATTTTCACTGCCCCATTGCTTTGAAATAACAACACTTGAGTTATAATAAGGAAAATCATCAAGTACAGAAAGCAAGATGACGTATGCAGAAGAGAGTTACGGGCAAGGGATGTTACGTGGCTGATTTGCGAACGCCAAATGTACATTACGTTCCTTCCAGGCTATAGTCATTCGTAACCAGTACAGTAAAATAAAATAAACTTAGAAAAAACTACAAAGCAAGACAGGTGTTAGCAGTTTAACGCAAAAAAAATAATGAAAACGGGGGAGAGATATTAAAATACTAGTTTAAAGAGGTAAAAGTTGAAAAGTGTTCGTTTGTCAAAGCTAAACATAAATATCAAATTATTTTGATAGTTTATTCAAATACGCTCAGAAATAATATTACATATTGAATGCATAGATATTATCACAATAGTAGAGTCCTAATCGTATCGTCCATAATTTTTTATTACCAAGACTATGTTAGCAGTGCACCGCTCTATCTTTCGACCAACTTTGTTGTATGGGAGTGAAAGTTGAGTGGATGCAGGTTATCTTATTCATAACGTAGAGGTTTACAGATATGAAGTAGCAAGAATGATTTCAGTTACTAATAGATGGGAACAATGGCAGGAGGATGTCCATAATGAGGAAATCAAAGAAAAACTTGGAATGAACACCATAGATAAAGTAGTTAGAGCGGACAGACTGAGATGGTGGGGTCATGTTATGCGCATGGGAGAAGCAAGGTTACCTAAGAGTCTCATGTGCTCGGCAGCGGAGGGTAAGAGGAGTCGAGGTAGACCAAGAAGAAAGTACTTAGATTCGGTGAATAATGATTTTGAAGTAAAAGGCGTACCATCAGACGAGGCATCAATATTAGCGTTGAATGGGGCATCATGGAGGCATTTCATTAGAGGTACTATGATCCAGACTGAACGCTGAAAGGCATAATCAGTCTCTAATGATGATGATGATGATGATTATATTTTTATTATTTTTGTCAAAATTGTTAGAAGAAAAATCATAAAACTACAGGCAATTCTAAAGTGGGCCATAACACACGCCAGTGCGATTTTTTTCCATTAAAATATACATCGTGATGAGTGTAAAAAGTAGTGACATCAATAAAGTAACGGCATCCATGATCCACCATATAAAAATCCTAGTGGACTATAGTTGGTCACTTTCCATATAACAACGTACCACCTTTTGGCATGAAATTTCACCAACACAATGATAGTGTTGAGTCCTACTCTCGCAGTAATTTAATTTCTTCCATAAACTACTATCTGTAAATAACGATTTTGTGGCTTTCAGAAATGATACAATAAAGTCACGCATTAAAATATGTCAAAAGTGGTAAATAGTTGTAGGAAGTTACGGTACTGAAATGTGGTAAATTAGTAAAGTGCATTCTGCTTTAGGGATAGGTTTGTCTTTCGTAGGGAAGTTCGAGACTGAAGGATACTGTCAAGGATGGAATTTATACTGTAAAATTGCACTACATGAATAACTGGGAAATACTATCCGATTCATCCACAATTATGTCTGAACAGCTGTAACGCGCGAGGATTGATTAGAAGGTCCTCAATTAATAGAAGAAAAGCAGTCTCGGTACCCAAATAAGATGGGATTTGTAAATTATAAAAAAACTAAATTGATACCTTCAACTATTGATCTTAAATCACAACCAATTAATTTTTTATATTAAAGTAATATCACATCGCATTGCATGATACTATAAAGCAAGAAAGAAATGAAGTCTAGTCATAATTCACTGAAAATAAACATAAATTATACTTTGACTGCACTTATTTCGCGCTGCACAAAACGAGAGATGTGCTGTAGAGGTCATTCCTACACTACAAAGTAAAGGCCAAAAGACTGCTGCCGTCTAAACAATAGTTACAGTAAATAACAAGATGGCACGCATGTGAGCAAGAGTTAATAAGTAGCACGGACGCGAACTACCCAAATATTTCTACAGTATTTATTTAATATTTAAATAAGCCGCGAGTAACATTTAATTTCTAATGCTGTGAGGATAGTAAATAAACAGGACCACATGAAAAAAGCAAGACTTAACCTTAGGTTATGCACAACGAAAGCATTGTGAAAGCGACAATCACAAGAAAACGTCACATAGAATGCGACTTTATTTGTAGTGAATTTGAAATAATGTTGCTAAGCGCACACTAGCACATTTTAATAGCGCGTGAGCTCAAAACAAAGAGGACACAATCCATAAAGTAGTAAACATATATATTCAAAGAAAAACGCAGTCAGTTTCACATGAACATTGAAAAAAACGGTGGAAAAATGCACTATCAGATTAAAACTTCTGACAAAGCAAAGACCATACAAGCAAAAGTTGATTAAATCTGTAAACAAAATCATTGTCGATTGTGTGCCACCCTTAGAGAACAGTTTCGAAAACTAATGTAGCAACTGCTTACATCCGATGAAAAAGTATCTAACCAACCTGTTATAAATATTCGCCAACCAACAACCAATCGCCGAACCTCAGGCGTCAGCAGCATGCACCTAAAACAACTAAACTGCCATAGCAGAAAAATGTCAGACGACATACTTTCGTAACCAACCTTACTTCTGTCGAACTACATCGAAATAAGTCCCCAAGATGAGGCAAGTCTGCCGGCCGCGGTGGCCGAGGGGACTGAGGCGCTTCAGTCACGGTCTGCACGGCCACTACGGTCGGGGGTTCGAATCCCCCCTCGGGCATGGATATTTGTGCCGTCCTAGTTCATAAGTGGTTTGTAAGTTTAGGGACTGATGACCCCGTAGTTGGGTCCCATAAGCTTAACAAATATTTGAACATTTTTTGAGGCAAGTCTGCCTGAATCAGAACACATCAAGTAGACCGCACTTAACTACAAACAAACAGTAATACGTTGTAACTGATGGACAAGAATGAAATGACACGTATCCATTAATTCTTTCGCACTTAAGATTAAATACGCTTGAAAAAAGAAGCAAAACATGTATAACATTAGCGTAAAGAGGATTAAATGACTCATTGCTTCTACAAATGCATTATGAAGTCAAGCAGAGCACAATTGTCTGGATTGTTTTAATTTCAATTTAATTATCATATCCCACTGTTGAGCTTTTCCACGGTATGAGCTCCTCAAAATTAATATTGAAGGTCCCATAGTTGAGTAGAAATTCGTGGAAAATCAAGTGCAGTATGTGAAAATTTCCCGACAGACGTGAGTGAAGAGATGCCGCCTACGTACTAATAATGCCGACATACGGTCGTGAAAAGTGCTGAAAAACAACAGGAAAGCATTTTCCCTTGAGTGGGAAGGGCTTGCAATACCTTCGGCTTTATGTTCGTCTGAGAGAACTCGCAATTCGGAAGAGTTAAATTCATTTTTATTAATTTATTTATTTTGCTATTATTGAAAAAACTCAAACTGCGGACTATTCCCCTAAACGACAGTTTGTCCAAGAATTCCAGTCAAATGAAGGAATCGCGTGCCTTATTTTCTGCTCTGCTGGCGGTGGTCGACGAATTCTTGTAATTACAAAATGTATTTACTGCTTATATTGAGGAAATTTCGCCACCGTGTGATCCATTAAGTACCAAGTAAATCAATACGGCTGCATTGTAAAATTCTCTGACGTCAACGCCAATTAAGAAATATTTAACGCAAGGCTGCGTGACAGTTCACTCATGCGCGACAGTGAGCAGTCATCTGTTCAGTCACCGTATCAAAAGCTTACGCGCCAGCTGCTTAATTCCAAACTATTTCCCAATGGAATCTTTTTAAAAGTGACAAAATATTATGCTCCAATGATGAGAGGTAAGCAACTCGCGATCCTTTCTTTAATTGGGAGATTGCAATAAAATTACATCGAAGAGAAACGCAGCAGAATTTCACAAGATAGTGCTGAGAAGCGTGACTATAATTTTTGATTGCATGGCGAGCCCATGCGAATGTGATAATTTAGTTTTAGAGCTATCGGAGTGACGTGTGATTTTGAAGCCGCGCGGGAGTAGCCAAGCGGTCTGGAGCGCCACGTTGTGAATCGCGTGGACTTCCGCGTCGGAGTTTCGAATCCTCCTTCGGGCATGGATGTTTGTGTTGTCTTTAAGAAAGTTTATAAGTGGTTTGTAAGTTTAGGGACTGATGTCCTCGCAGTTAAGTCCCATAAGCTTTACAGACATTTGAACATTTTTGAGATTTTAAGTTAAGTTATGCGATTCACTAAGAAGCGTCCTTGCAAACCTTGCACTGGTTCGAATCGGACATTAATTTTAAAATAAGCGCCTTACGACACTTCGAATTAAGGACACTTTTCCGTACAATTGAGTGGATGGTCTTCTTCCGAAAATCTGGCGCTATGACGCCTGTTATTCAGATACTAAAGGCAACATTTTGGCTGCCTAGTCCTAGGTATCAACACTAGAATGGCGTGAGATTGCGAACTTTTTGACTGCACATCGTACTCCCACCATATTTTATACTCCATAGTTTCCCCCTTTATCTGTTACTTCTAGAAGAAACATAAGGCGGAAGAGACAGCCGCAAGGATATTTCCCTTATTGCTTGTTTAGTAATACTGGAAAATAGCATTGAATTTTTCATCTTAAACTGGTGCAATGAGTGAGGTTTTCCTGTACTTAAATGTCATCCACCAAAAGCAACACATATATATCCACGTCACCAACGTAGAGAGAGATGATTAATTTGATGACATGATGTTTATCTTGTTCAGCAGTGACCTTGTCCTCAGAACTGCCGGACACAAGTTTGGGATTTCGCCATATGTTCTATTAGAACAATGATCTTGATGCTGAAGCTTTTTTGATTTGTGTTCGCTTAACATTTTTTTCGATGACCTGCCTTGTGCGAAGCAATGGTTTACTTTCCCAAGAGCATCACCCACCTACGAGAAAACTCCTAGCAAATACATTTCTCAGTCACATAGAAAACCAAATATTTGAAACTATAATAGAGCCACAACAATGCAGGATAATCTGCAGGTACCTCTATGGAGATGACATGTCTGCTAATCGGCTAATCGAGATACGAATAAAATTCGCCATAGAAACAGAAGATAATAAATCTGGATCTTAACCATATGCAGGCACAAAAATGAACATAAGTTTTCAATTTTCCGAATAGTCCCCATGATATGTACAGTCCTTCAAAAGAACTCAAACCTTCCCTTTGCCCACAAACTAGTCAGTTTGCAATACATGCTGCACATTCTGAATAAAACTGGAGTTAGTGAAAAAAAAAAAGTTAGAATTTATCAAACAGATTCATTTCAAGAATGGATATCACACAAATAATTTAGACAAACTGAATCATAGAATAAAAACCAAAATGAAAATGGCACCGAACGTGCAAAAACAAACACCACTATCAGCAGGTAGGCACTAACACATCATAGACCAACAAACACACATACACGAAATAGAAAAACGCAGGGCACAAAAACGCAGAAGACATAAACAACAGACATGCACAAAAAATACTTGCAATAGCAAATAATAGAATACTATCACCCACGGCAACCAAGATATCCATAGAATAGGCAACACACTTAAGTCATCATCATCATCATCATCATCATCATTAGAAACTGATTATGTCTTTCAGCGTTCGGTCTGGAGCGTAGCCCCCTAACAATGCTAACATAAATGCCTCGTTTGATATTAAGCCTTTTATTTCAAAGTCATTCTTAATTGAATCTAAGTACTTTCTCCTTGGTCTACCTCGACTCTTCTTACCCTCTAAGGCCGCACCCATGAGCTTCTCAGGTAACCTTGCTTCTCCCATGTGTACAACATGATTCCATCTCAGCTTGCTTCAACTATGGCGTTCACTCCTACTTATTCTTTGATTTCCTCATTATGGATACCCTTCTGCCACTATCCCCATCTATTACTAACCTCATCCTTAATAATAAGGTAACTTGTATTCCCCCAGCTTTCACTCCCATACGGCAAGGATGGTCGATAGATACAGCGATTCACTTTTAACTTAGTCTTCGCACTGACTTCCTTCTTGCAGAGAAATCTTAGCTGAACACTCAATGCCTTGCCTCTGCAACACGTCGATTCAAGTTCTTTCACTATGTTGCCATTCTGTGAGAAAATACAACCAAAACACCACCTGTTCTTTGTTCTTCCTATTTGGCACTCAATCTGTTTAAATTATTTCCCACAGACATTTCGGAGATGCTGATCTTTCCGGCCGCAGTGGCCGAGCGGTCTGCTGCGCGCCAGTCACTGTCCGCACGGTCGCTACGCTCGGGGATTCGAATCCCTCCTCGGACATGGATGTTTGTGTCGTCTTTAGTATAAGGTAGTTCATAAGTAGTTTATAAGTTTAGGGACTGATGACACCGTAGTTAAATCCCTTAAGCTTAACAAATATTTGAATTTTTAATGCTGATCTTCATATCTTAACTCTTCACCTCTGACCGAGTTCTGAAATATTAGGCTGCAACCTTACAATAGAAACTGCCATCACAACTAAGTCGTCTGCGAATGCGACACTGCTAATTTTATTTTCACCTACTTTAATTCCAACCTGCCAGTTTACTGTTTTCATCATATGATTTATGAATATTATGAACGAAAGTGGTGACAAGTTACAACCTTGTCTTACGCCTTAAACTACCCTGAACTTAATTTGCCGTCTAACTGCTGCCATACAGTCTACGTAAATACCTTCAATTGCCTGCAGAAGTTTGTCCCCTATTCCACAATCTTGTAGAAATGTCAGCAGCTTGTTCCTAGGAATACGGTCATCAGCCTTTCCTAGCCCTATACAAAAGTGATATAGATTCCTGCTCCGCTCCACTTACGCATTATCTGCCGCAAGCTAAAGATGCGGTCTTGACAGCCTGTAAGATGCCGAAACCCACACTGATTTTCATTCAACTTCGCTTCAACTAATACTTGCACTCTCATTTCAACAATACATTACAATTTTCCCCACAACGCTAATTATTGAGTTGCAGTCTTTTCTGTTCCCTTGTTTCGATATACCTTTTCAGTTTTCCTCTGTAACTTCCTCAAAAATGGTCCTGTTTCCATCATCAGTCCTATCTTATTTTACCTGCAAATCTGACACGTTATTGAACGTTTCACCTGCATTGAGAAATTCTGATAAATATTTTCTGGGAGGCATAGAATTAACTAACAGCTTTCAGCTTTCTTTTCTCTTTATATTAAAAAAAAATGCGCTCCATAATCGTTTCCCCGCAGCTTGATCCATGGTTTCTTATAGATCATTCACGAACATATGCAAATATTTTATTATGTCATTCTGCCAATAACATTAAAGAAAAATGTTCGTATAAACATAGGTCTACAAATTGTTTGTCACGAAATTAAGTTAATAAAAGTTGTTGCCTGAAATGTAGGTTTTCATTTATTTTGTTGTTAGTGATCTGGTGAATCTAATAAAACATGTCGCTGACGCGTATCTGCAGTATTTTTTCCAGAAATTTTAGAGAAACGACGAAGTAATTTTGGGAATCTGGTAATTTCTTAATTCCTTGGCACATTTTCTTAAATTTCAGATATTTTCAGAAAGTTGTGAACAGAAGTTATAGACAATTTAATTTTGAAATATTATGGTAATAAATTAAAACTTTGACAATATGTAAGATAATCTGCTCTTACATTCCATACCAAATGCGGCAAATTTCTGGAATACTGCAGATACACACCTGGAAAACGTTTCATTAGATTCTCAACATCAATAAGTACAAAATAAATAGAAACCAAAATTTCAGGCAAAATCTTTTATTAGCCGTTACTCCGTAACTATCATTTGCGCATTAAATTTATAAGAATTTTTCCTTTCATTTCATTTCTCGAATAACATCCGAAAAACATCTTCGTGAATCATCCTGTGTATTATAATGAAATAATTAATTCTGCGTCAGTCACCTTTTACTAATATTTAATTACCACCTGCTATCATCAGGTGACTTATACAGTTCTTTATATATTTGTATGGTTTACTTTGTGTCCCAGAGAGGTTTTAGATCGAACAATAGACCTAGACAGGAGATTAATTCTGTTACAAAATGTACACTACTAGCCATTAAATTTGCTACACCAATAAGAAATGGAGATGATAAACGGGTATTCAGTGGAGAAATATATTACACTATGTGATTACATTTTCGCGCAATTTGGGTGCATACATCCTGAGAAATCAGTACCCAGAAATACACTTCTGGCCGTAATGACGGCCTTGATACGCCTGGGCACTGAGTCAAACAGACTTGGATGGCGTGCGCAGGTATAGATGTGCATGCAGCTTCAACACGACACAACAGTTCATCAAGAGTAGTGATTGGCGTATTGTGACGAGTCAGTTGCTCGGCCACCATTGACCAGACGTTTTAATTGGTGAGAGAGATGGAGAATGTGCTGGCCAGGGCAGCAACCGAACATTGTCCGTATCCAGAAAGGCCCGTACAGGACCTGCGACATGCGGTCGTGCATTATCCTGCTGAAATTTAGGGTTTCACATAGATCGAATGAAGGGTGCAGCCACGGGTCGTAACACATCTGAAATGTAACGGCCACTGTTCAAAGTGCCGTTCAAATCAAATGTTCAAATGTTTGTATAGCTTATGGGACTTAACTACGGGGTCATCAGTCCCTAAACTTACAAACTACTTATGAACTACTTACAAACTAGGACGGCACAAATATCCATGCCCGAGGGGGGATTCGAACCCCCGACCGTAGTGGCCGTGCAGACCGTGACTGGAGCGCCTCAGTTCCCTCGACCACCGCGGCCGGCCAAAGTGCCTTCTATGCGAACAAAAGGTGACCGCGGCGTGTAACCTAGGCGCCCCATACCATTACGCCGGGTGATACGCCAGTATGGCGATGACGAAATCACGCTTCCAATGTGCGTTCACAGCGATGTCGCCAAGCAGGGATGCGACCATCATGATGCTGTAATCAGAACATGGATTCATCCGAAAAAAATTACGTTTTGCCATTCTTGCACCCAGGTTCGTCGTTGCGTACACCATCGCAGGCGCCCCTGTCTGTGATGCAGCATCCAGGGTACCCGCAGCCATGGTCTGTGAGCTGATAGTCCATGCTCCTGCAAACGTCGTCGAAATGTTCGTGCAGATGGTTTTTGTCTTGCAATCGTCCCCATCTGCTGAATCAGGGATCGAGATGTGGCAGTACGATCGGTTACAGCCAAGCGGATGAGATGCCTGTCATCTCGACTGATAGCGATACGAGGCCCTCCTGAACCCACCGATTCCATATTCTACCAACAGTCATTGTATCGCGACCAACGCGAGCAGCAATGTCGCGATACGATAAACCGCAATCGCGATAGGCTGCAATCCGACCTTCATCAAAGTCGGAAACGTGATGGTACGCATTTACCCTCCTTACATGAGGCATCACAACAACGTTTCACCAGGCAACGCCGGTCAACTGCTGTTTGTGTATGAGAAATCGGTGCACGTTGTAGGTGTCGCCAGTGGCGTTAACCTTGTATGGATGCTCTGAAGAGCTAATCTTTTGCATATCACAGCATCTTCTTCCTGTCGGTTAAATTTTGTGTCTGTAGCACGTCATCTTAGTGGTGTAGTAATTTTAATGACCAGGGGTGTTGATTGCGTGTTTATGATGGTATTATATTTACCTACATTTGGTTGGTATTTGCCACATTTTGGCACACAGAGCAAGAAAAAGTTTAAGGGAATAGAGCCAATGTTGGGGGATACCGGAAACAGTCTTCTTCCACGATGTAAAATATTTGTCGTAACACCGTGAGAGAGCTTTCGGATTGTGAGTCTAGATCTTCCGTTCTCGTCGTAGTTCCTGTATCTACTCAAGAAAAATGGACTAACAAATGGCACATATTGACTGTCGTCTGTGTTTGCAGCAAGGATTTATTTTTATTTATTTTTTTTTTTTATTGTTCTTGAAGAGCGACGATGGCAATGTCAAATGTTACTGCAGATTCCGGAGACTTATTCGTTGAAAAGTGAATCGTTGGCAGGGCTGTGATCACGATAGCTCTCAGGTGTAGCACACTCTAACATACGATACTCCCGCAGATATTTGTTATACATTGCGATAGCAGCGCTCTAAGCGACCGGAAAGTTACATTTCTGAACATGATATTGGATGAGTTCCAATAGTATCGCTTATATTGATTTCGAAGCAGTTTTACATTAGGAAACGTACGTAGTGTCATAAAATAGATAACACTTGAAAAAGCTCCACCTAAAAACACATCCACTGAATGTGTGGTCATTTTGAGTTATTCATTAATCTTAAGTGTTTCTCCACCATTATTGTCTACTTGTATGTCATTTACTTTATTTAGTAATGATCAATGCCCCATGTTTATATATGTTTACACCCGTGTGATTGAACTTGTGTGTTCATGTGAACGTGGAAGGTTGCTTTTTATATTGACTGACTGCCGCGCAATGGCTTAAAATCGCCACCTTGAGCTTTAGGCAACGTTTTCTTTAGTTAAGAACGCATGGCTTCTGCTGGGTGGCCAGAGACAAGGTTACTTGGCAAGATGTCAGGGTGGCCTGTTTTAGTGCAATACCCAAATACTCATGGTCGAAAGAGGTGACAAAAGAGACCTCTCTGGAGCTCTAGAGGAGGGTATTATGTTCAGGTAGAAAGGGGTTGGTAGACACTATGCTCTGAACGCGCTCTGGTCGGCTTTAAGCGCGCTCTACATCCAGTGTGTGATGGAGAAGGCTTTTGGTATGGCCTTAGGTCGCACTCTTGCTGCGACCGTCAAAGTAAGTATATCGTTCGAATCATACTGAGGGGATGGAATGCTGTTAGAACTTTGCCTTCTTGTGATCAGGCAGTCTTGGATTATCAGTAATAGTTTTCTTATGTAATTCTTTCGCTATTTTAGGCTTGTTTCATCATTTACAGAACTCGAGTTATTGAGTTTAAATTTAGTATTTACATTCTCATTCCGCTGATGATTTTCTGTCCGGTTTTTCTCAAATTAGAATTCACGTTTGTGGCCTTCAGCCTTTGTGTAAGCTTATTTTGTTTGAATTTTCTTTTTTATATTTACCTCACATTTCGCGTCGAGTCTGTATCCGCGAGTATGCTAACTATTTCTCAGATTTTCTGGTTTGTTTCCATCTTTCCTGTCTTGGTATGACCGATTCGTAACGTTCTTTACTTTGGCATTCAGCCATGCTTTTGCTAATACTAGTTTCCTTCTACATGAATTATACCGCGTGCTTCTCTTGCGTATTCTAAATTAACTTTCTTTTTGTAAATCCTATGTAATTCACTGTGGTAGCACACCATGTGGTAGTTACGGATAGTATGCCGCTGCCTCCCCACACTTGAGTTTGTTTGGTGCATAGTGTTATTTTAATTTGTGCTTCAAGTCACTCGCCATCTTGTCAAAACGCCGCCGATGCTTCGGTTCGCCACTGCTATCAAGTGTTGCCGCATGAGTAATGTGTCGCAAGCATTATGCATATGTCTGTGAGTTAATGAATGTGATTTCCTTTATCCACTGTGTATCTGCAAATTTCCTCCCATGTTATCTCCATATTCATAAAGGGCAGAAACAATTTCGTTATGAGCAGTAACTTTATGATTTAATTCGCTTTTGTACAAGGTGTGTGCTTCATTGTGCTTAATATGGTCTCCCTACATTTATTTGTGTGTTCATTTTAGTGAGTAGATAATGATATAAAGTATATAATTCTCCTTTATAATTTCATGATCCCTGTCCCATATTTAAATATCTATTCCTTTTGTAACACTTATTTTGTGTTTGTTAAAACATTTGCTGCTCCGTTAAGGAGTGAACAGTTAGATAAATTTCCACTGTAGTCTCTTGCAAAGTAATTTAGAGCAGCAGTAAGTGATTTAATTTGCATTTGCAGATCTCTACTGCCTGAGATCTCAGAAAACTTAACAATCTTAGTCTTTCTTAGATTTCCTAAGGGGACAAGGTATGAAACGGTATATTGCGTCACAGTTTATTTAGAATTATCTTGTAACCTACAAGCTTTTATTGAATAATTTTATTTGCTATTAAGGATAGAAAAATATCTAGGAAACACCGCAAGATCTGGCAGAAAGACATCGCTTTTCTACTCAAGAATGGGAAAGATTCTTCACTACAATTCCAGTAAAATTGGCTAGAGTGTAACGCAGGAAAGGAATACAGAATGCAGTAACTACAGAATTTAACATACCAAATCAGCCACCACAAATATAGCTGAAGGAAAAACGTCACAGAGGTGGTACGAAAACGGGAAAGGCTTTCAAACTGTTTCCCAAGAAATAAGAACCCAATGCCACAATTATTGCTACAGCTGAATCACTAATGATAAGAATCTTGAAGACATCGTCTTCTTAACCTAAAATAATCGCAAATAGCTTTGTATGACGGGCAACCACAGCTAAAATATTTATACATAATTAAGAAACTTTCACACAGTTAAAAATTAGGCGCTAAAATTGTTTCTTAATTATGTATGAATATTTTAGCTGTGGTTGCCCGTCACTAGGGTCTTCACGACTCTAATAAAATAACAGCTCAAGTGGACCAAGGACTTTCATTCAGACTATTACAATGTTAACACCTAATTTTTTACTGTGCGGAAGTTTCTTAATTATGTCTAAAATAATCACACACAAGAATATGCGCGAGTGAAGGGTAAAAAATTTGCTTATTAGTCTCCATATCGAATTGATACGTGTCAAAAAAGTCTTTGTCACAGTAAGAAGAGACCATAATAGAAATTTACGTTTGTCTTGTGTTTATATTCTACTTACTTCCAGCGGAGTAAGTTGCAAATATACAAATATTCTTAGGCATTGGTTCATGACGGAGTTCTTCCTTATACCACTGAATCCGTTCGGCAGTTATTCCATTTATTTCCGTATTATGCATATCTCTCGATATTTTACTAATGCTTGTAAAGCAAACCTTATACTATTTCGTTAATTGCCGGCCGCGGTGGCCGAGGGGACTTAGGCGCTCCAGTCACGGTCTGCACGGCCACTACGGTCGGGGGTTCGAATCCCCCCTCGGGCATGGATATTTGTGCCGTCCTTAGGATTAGTTAATTCATAAGTAGTTTGTAAGTTTAGGGACTGATAACCCCGTAGTTAAGTCCCATAAGCTTTGCAAACATTTGAACATTTGATTTCGTTAATTACGTACACAAAAATGCTTCAAATGTTTGTGTAGCTTATGGGACTTAACTACGGGGTCATCACTCCCTAAACTTACAAACTACTTATGAACTAACTAATTTTAAGGACGGCACAAATATCCATGCCCGAAGGGGAATTCGAACCCCTGACCGAATTAGGCACACAAATAATTATAAACAAACATCAGTCTTTTGGCAGCTTGCCCACCACTAGGAGAGCTAGTGTCTTTGCAACTGCCAGTTCACAGCAGTGAGTGTCTCGCCTGTATACGTTAGACCGTGGTTGCAGTGTCACGGCATCGTGCTACTACAGAGCAGCTGTTGTCGTTACTTAGCTGTCTGCTCGCGGCCGCAGAGGGAGGCTGGGCTTAGGCTGTGGTCGACGCGACAGCGCGGGGCAGCAGGTGTTGCAGCGGACGCGGCGGGTCGCTGCTGCTGAGGGACGTGACCAAGCCCCCACAATCACGTAAGCGGCCGACTGCCAACAGCGGACAAACTGAAGAGCGCCTCGGCGGTCATTGTAGTGGCAAACTTCCGCGCAAACTTTAAATGTGCGTAAGACTCTTTTGATCAGAGAGAGTATTCATTTAAGTTAAATCGCAAAACTATGTCTGATTGAAACATATAAGTACAAAACAGCTTCAGACTACTTGAATATAAAGCAACTATCGGTTGTGTGTAAATTTATTACACAGACAGCCAACAGCGTTTCCTCTTCCTAACGAAACCGATCTATAACATGTAGTTTTTTTGCGTTCTAAGTGAACAGAATTTACCGTCAGACACGATTTTTTGGCACTTTCTGAGTATATTCTACGATTGTGAAACTTTTGTACAAACATTAATTTCGGAAGAGTTTCACTCTTTACGTCTCTGATTTAATGCTGTATTCTCCAATATTTAGGACGGCCGCGGTGGCCGAGGGGACTGAGGCGCTCCAGGCACAGTATGCACGGCCACTACGGTCGGGGATTCGAATCCCCCTTCGGGCATGGATATTTGTGCCGTCCTTAGTATTAGCTAGTTCATAAGTAGTTTGTAAGTTTAGGGACTGATGACTCCGTAGTTAAGTCCCTTAAGCTCTACAAACATTTGAACATTTTCTTCCAATATTTAGATATTTCATGGCATCGATAAACCAAACAGGGCTGCCTGAAACAGCTAATGTTAAAAATCGATTGTAAAGTGAAATATTCAATCAGATACATAATTGAAAAATAGCTTCTTACGTTGTGAAAGCAACATTCACCCACTACAAAATTCTTTTAAGAACACGAAGTATGCCATAACGTTTTCTTAACTAAGGAATCTAACTTTAGCATTAGGGTATCTAGCAAGAAAATTAGCATTTTAATGCTGTTAGCCAAATACCTTATAGCAGAGTGAACTGCTCAAAAGTCAGCAACTATCGTCACAGCATTCAACTTCACAATGTGCATCCACTGTGGCTATGTGCCGTTCATATATGGAACTATACACAGGTCTGCAATCCCCTTTCAGTTGTTATACCTATATGTAAAGCAGATACCTTTCAACTCTGCGTTACAAATTGCTAATATTAATTTCATAAACAAAAGTAGGAACTGCAGTGAGGCAACTAATTTCATGACCCCCTATAGTTATTTTACACAATCATAAAATGAAACTTTATGAGGTTCCTGTCCACCAGTACTGCCTAAAGTAGCTCATTTCTAAGAGCTGCCAGTATTATAAAAGCCTATTATTTATTTCATTCAATCCTATACTGTGTTGACTAACAGAATGTTAAGCAAGAGTAACAATCTCTGAACACAAGTAGTAGGGCTACTTGTATTCCTAAGGAATATAAATGGGAACACAGTATTCAATCTTTTTATTCCTTTCAATTGATTTATGTATTTAAACGCTGAGAAGCTCTTCAACACCGTGCTTCATGTGCACTGCGATAGTCAAACAATAGAGACGTGACTACCAATTGTGTATGTATCCCGCAGTAGCTATTTAATACGCGATTTACCTGCTTACAACACTCGTATTTATCTGACGCCACTAATTTGGCGGCCGGACAAAGGTTCAATTTACCACGCGACAGCAGCGCCGTCAGAGAGTCTAGTTATTTTTATAAGATCTTTGGGTGAGACACGTTGTGGCCGGTGCTCGCTTCTCTATGTACGCGGCGAGCGAACGCACTTCAACAACTGTTCCTTGCAAGGGGTATGTTATACGCCAGACGCAGCATAAAGTAATTACTTATAACGCCTCTGGTAATTTATCCACCATCATATGCGAATTTGTTTGTGAGAAACGGCTTCACGTTGACATGTTACAGAAGTTCGGTATATAAATAATCGGTAACTAGATGTTCGTTGTACAGACTTTGTTAGTCTGTCAATCTCTAACGAGGAGACCATATGGTTATCAGTTACAAAAAGGTACTGCCAAACCTTCAGGAAACATTCCTCACACACACAAAGAACGAAAATATGTTATGTGGACATGTGTCCGGAAACGCTTAATTTCGATGTTAGATCTCATTTTATTACTTCTCTTCAAATCACATTGATCACGGAATGGAAACACACAGTAACAGAACGTACCAGCGTCACTTCAAACACTTTGTTACGGGAAATGTTCAAATTGTCCTCCGTTAGCGAAGATACATGCATCCACCCTCCATCGCATGGAATCCCTGATGCGCTGATGCAGCCCTGGTGAATGGCGTATTGTATCACAGCCGTCCACAATACGAGTACGAAGAGTCTCTACATTTGGTACCGGGGTTGCATAGACAAGAGCTTTCAAATGCCCCCATAAACGAAAGTCAAGATGGTTGAGGTCAGGAGAGTGTGGAGGAGGTCATGGAATTTGTCCGCTTCTACCAGTCCATTGGTCACCGGATATGTTGTTGAGAAGCGTACGAACACGTCAACTGAAATGTGCAAGAGCTCCATCGTGCTTGAACCACATGTTGTGTCGTAATTGTAAAGGTACGTTTTCTAGAAGCACAGGTAGAGTATCCCATATGAAATCATGATAACGTGCTCCAGTGAGCGAAGGTGGAAGAACATGAGGCCCAATCAAGACATCGCCACCAATTCCAGTCCAAACGTTAACAGAAAATATGTTGATGACGTAATTGCACAATTGCGTGCTGATTCTCGTCAGCCCACACATGTTGATTGTGAAAATTTACAATTTTATCACGTTGGAATGAAGCCTTATCCGTAAATTAGGAGTGACACATTGTTGGATGAACCATTCGCAAAACTGTACGCGAAGAGGCCAATCAGCTGCTGATAGTGCCGGCACACGCTGTACATGGTACGGAAACAACTGGTTCTCCCGTAGCACTCTCCATACAGTGACGTGGTCAACGTTACCTTGTACAGCAGCAACTTCTCTGGCGCTGACATTATGGTTATCGTCAACTCCACGAAGAATTGCCTCGTTCATTGCAGGTGTTCTCGTCGTTGTAGGTCTTCCCCAGTCCCAAGCCATAGGCCGGAATGATCCATGCTCCATAAGAAGCCGATAAATTGCTTCGAACGTCTTCCTGGCGGGACACCTTCGTTCTGGGAATCTGTCTCGATACAAACGTACCGCGCCATGGCTATTGCCCCGTGTTAATCCATACATCAAATGGGCATTCGCCAACTCCACATTTGTAAACATTGCACTGACTGCAAAACCACGATCGTGATGAACACTAACCTGTTGATGCTACGTACTGATGTGCTTGATGCTTGTACAGTAGAGCAATGCACCAATTATTTCAGTTTACATTTAAATAGAAATACCAAAATGAGCTATAACATGGAAATTAAGCGTATCCGGACACATGTCCACATAACATATTTTCTTTCTTTATGTGTTAGGAGTGTTCTGAAAGTTTGGCCGTACCTTAGGGTGTTCTGGTACGTGGAGGTCAGAACTCAAATAAGAATCTTCCAAAGCCATTCGTTACAACTCTGAAAGCATCTCGAAAAAAATCGACTTTGACGTTTAGCAAGTACAAGTAAATATCAACAATCAAATCAGTTAGGAGTCTGTATCTACCCGCAAGTGAGAGTAATGACCCAGAAACAATCAAATGTTATAAAAACTACTGTGCTACATTACAAGAAATTATTAAAAAATCCAGAAGCATGTGCATCATGTTGAGATTAGTAACGCTGAAGTAAAATTAAAACAATTTGAAGTACATAGGGAGACACGGTAACCAAGAGCACAGAAAGGCGGTATAACCACAAAAACAAATGTAACGTTTACTAACGAAATGTGAGAAGTGGACCTAATTTTTAAATGTTGTGGAGAAAATAGCATCTGAATGTTCATCACAAGTATCATGGCAGTTAATTTAATAGGCCATACCTACACAAATTGTTGCAACTGAAATCTATCTGCCGGCTGCGGTGACCTAGGGGACTGCGGCGCGCCAGTCACGGTCTGCACGGCCACTACGGTCGGGGGCTCGAATACCCCCTTGGTCATGGATATTTGTGCCGTCCTTAGTGTTAGCTAGTTCATAAGTAGTTTGTAAATTTAGGGACTGATGACCCCTTAGTTAAGTCCCATAAGCTATACAAACATTTGAACTTTTGAAATCTATCTACTCTCCCTCGGAAATAAGGAAAATGTTAAATTTTCTCAACAGTAAAAGCTCACATGGAATCGATGGGATTTCCAACAGGGCATTGAAAGCTTGTTTCCAAGAGTTAAGTGGGATTCTTTGCCACATATGTATAAGCTCTCTAAAGCAGAGTATTTTTCCTGACAGACTGAAATATTCTATCGTTAAATCATTGTACAAAAAAAGGAGGTAGGTCTGATGCCAACAACTACGGCCCAATCCCACTTCTCACAGCTTTATCGAAAATATTATTCTGGAGCAGCTTCACATATCAGTAAAAACAAAATGCTAACAAAATGTTACTTTGATTTTGAGAAATGAATTATGCTGCCACAAAAGTCTGTGGTCAATTACCAAGTGGCATCAACCGTCTAAAATAAAACTGGTATTTGAAACGAATTAAGTTCTGAATTTCAGCTCCTAATACACATTAGACGAAGTTTTAGAAAACAGTAATTTCACGAAAATCTAAAAATAAAGTTTCAATAAAAATCTTTAAAGTTATGAGTGTCATGTAATTACACCTTTTATTAAACTGACACGTTCCATATCATTGCGAAATGTTGTCTTTATGATTTATGGAACAAGTATTAATCTTATTATAATACACACATACTTTGGAACAGATCTAAAAGCTAATTTCTTTGGATAAATTAAATATTATGAGAACTCGGTAATTTAACATTTTTCTTGATATAAAAAAAAAATAGAAACAAGAACATTATTCATTCATTTGCCATTTTATAAGAAATAATAAATAAATAGTGTAGTAAAGACTGTACAAGTAGTATGTAGTGTTACCATTCTTAGGATATAGAAAACCTATGCTCTCATTTAAAAAAAAAAATCGTTCTGTCATTGTTTTTATTCTGTGCTTTTGTTTCTTAGTGATCGTGTCTTGCTGATGTGTGTTTGTTGTATTAAAAATTTAAGGTGAGAATATATTTGAGAAGTTATCTTAAAACTGGTGTTTCAAAAACTTATTAAAAAGGCCCTATTCATTATTGACATATTAGTATGTGTGTCGCCAGAGAATGTAATTGTGGCCTAATGCAATATTTCCGAGGTATTATTCCCGGAACTGTTTTGCGTGTTCTGTGAGATTTATATGACAATTGAAATTATTTTATGTGGAAAGAATATTTCATAAAAGACATTTGGTAAACTTTCGTGGACGTTCTAAGTGAATATTTTACAATTGACAATATATCGACCGATTAAAAATCGAACAAACAGCTACAATCGATTTCGTCTTTTCTTATGAAAGAATTTGGTTCAAGATATACAGAAAAATCGTCGGCTGTGCCACGAAGTGTAGCATAATCAGCAAGTAAGAACTGTAATTTTATTTTTGATAAACGCTGTGGTTTTTTCTTTTCTATACGAACCTGCATCTGTTATTCCAAAGATTCCATTAGGCACAATAAACGCGGTCAATTCAAATAATTACTTACAGCAGAAATGGGACTTAGACAGATATTTTTCAAGAGTTTGTTAATTTCAATTCATAATTTAAATTCAGACATAATTTATTACTGACTTATTAAAAAGTGAAATAATACAATGTAATAACTAATTAATTTTTTATTAATTATTAAACTGGCTCCCAACTGACAGGACGAGAAGCCACTGCATTTTGTAATACAAGTGTAATTTTTGTTTCATATCACAACTGTTGGATTTTGGTGAAAACGAGGACCCGTAATCTGGAATGGACTGATAACATCCTGTGCTGCCAACCTATGACGCTGCATGTACTGAATGCTGACTGGACAAGAGGTATTGAAAATTATAGGATTGTCGACAGACTGTGTTATAGTCTCACGTGCATAGTAAGCAAATCTGAGCAGATTTACGAAATTTAGTTACTGCTTTTGATTTTGAATTAGAGCAAATAATTTTCCCAGTGCTGTTACAATAATTGGAAACTGTAAGGCACAGAGACGAAAACACATGCAGTCGCACAGTCATTTTTTTCATCTTTTCGTAATTTTGGACAGTGTTTTAGACTTTGGTGTAGTATTTATGAAGTGAATTGTGCCATACCGTGTGATGTGGTTAGGAATATGATTACGCGTAACCAAGCCAGAGCTATGAATCGTGACGAAAACCTTAACGAAACTGAAATGTCTTCTGAATCAGGAAATGTAGAGGTGGCTGAAGCTGTACGTTCCGATGAACCAGCAACGCCAGTAACCACAATAGTTCAAGATAGGCTATCTACAGCAACCACTATCACAATGGCTACTAATCTTTGGGATCTGGACCCACTTTCAAAAATTTTGAATTTGATGGAACATCAGCAGAATCAATTTAAAGCTCTTCAGGCACAGTTTGAATCTCAAATGAGCACTCAGTTTAAATTGTTCTCTGAACAATAGGTCTCTTTGCAAGGCAGTTTAGAAAACACACTGCAGAGAAAACTTGAGCAGCAACAGAGAGATTTACAAAACACCATCGAACAAAAATTCTTACAACACCAAGAGGAAATTAAAGCTGACCTTCAGAGACAATATACAGATTTCAATAATAGATTTACACAGTTACAATCACAGCAGGAAGCAATAAAATTACAGCTTGAGTAACGAAACAGACATTGGGAACACACCATAGACGAACGCATACAGAACAGTCTAGAAAAGCTACAAAAAGAACAAAACCAACATGTACAGTCAGCTGTAGATCAAATTCAACAAATTTACTGTAGCGTACCGCAAACATTAGCAACTGTAGAAGCGAATTTACAAACTTTGCAATCAGCTCAGACAGGATTAGAATCGACTGTATCCCATTTGGCTGATCGGATACAGAAAGTTAACATGGAGAGGGAAAATGTTATTCAAGAGAAATTCAGAGAACAGGAACAGGCAGTAGTTGACACATTTAACAAATGGATCTCGGACAAGGACCATCAGATCTCGGAAACTTTAGAGGTAGAATTGCCAAAAGTGATAATGCAAATTAGCGAACAGATAGTCGGTGAGAAGACAGAAAATACATCAAGCGTGAGAAATGAAATCGACGCAATACGACAAGAATTAGCTAATGTCAAGCGTCAGGAATTAGTGGCTAGATCGAGATGTACAGATACTTCCAAATTTGACTTATCAGACAGCTCGGAGGAAGGTGAACGAGATCAGGATAACCGAATAGCGTCACGTGGACATGCGCGATCCGCAGCTGATAACCTGATTCGCAATAAGCCTTTTCAAACTTTTTCCCCAGGGAAAAAGCAGCCACATCCCGTGAGTTTCATTAAGGGGATAAAGTCGGCTTTACCGTCTAATTGGACAGATAGAGAAAAAATTGTCTTTACCGCCGCGTACATTCACGGAGATGCCACCGATTGGGCCTCGGAAGCGGGCGAGAAGTTTAAAACATTTGCACAGTTTGAAAGAGCGTTCCTGGAAAAATTCTGGAGTGAAAGTATGCAAGAGAAAACAATAGATATGATCCACAACCCTAAACCATTTTCGTTTAAGAAGGGCACGCTTAGAAAATATTTTGAATCATATATAGACAGGACTCGGTATTTAGACGATCCCCTGCCTCCGAAAGAAGTAATTCGACTTGTAATGAGCAAACTGCCTTTCCCGCTTAAAAAGGATCTCATGTACGCACCTTTAAATGATGTAGACAAATTTATGCGGACCCTTGACCGAATGGATATGCTGCACAACGAAGAGAGCCGTACACAAGGAAATAATGACGCCTGTTCGAATGGCAATGACAACCAAAACCGTTCGAACAGCGGAGGACAGGTGCCGTTATATCAACATAACTCACAACAGCATAATAATCCGAATCACCATAACAATGACAGCAGAAACAATTCCGGACTTCAGTTTAACAGGCGTGATAGAAATAGAAACCGATTTCATCCCGGATACAACGGAAATCGCAATAATAATAGTAATTGGAATAACAACAACCGATCCAACAATCAGAATTACGGTAGCGGCGCGCAGCCATCAAGCCAGCCCAGACCAAGCCGTTACCAACCTAACAACCAGTATCGGCAGTGGGGAAATGAAATTCAGGAGCAACCAGTACAAATGATAAGGGTTCAAGGTACATCGACACAAACGGGACCGCCGATGAATGCAAATAGTCAAACGCCCGATTCGAACGCAACTTCGCATAGTGGAGTAATGATTGTGGATATAACCCCAAATAACGACAACCGGCAAGTGGAAAACTAAATACGGTCAGGGTGGGCCTCCAAACTTTGGCCGTGGAATGGACAGGGGGGCAGACTGATTACAATCACAGCAAACAGAACACTATACCAAATC
Organism: Locusta migratoria; assembly: GCA_026315105.1. Classification (NCBI taxonomy): domain Eukaryota; kingdom Metazoa; phylum Arthropoda; class Insecta; order Orthoptera; family Acrididae; genus Locusta; species Locusta migratoria. The sequence continues at coordinate 341,658,230 of CM048746.1, forward strand.
AGGCTTTAAACAGAAATACGCCTCATATCACGCTGATTCGATATAATGACGGTCAGCATATAACTGATGAATTACAAAATGGAAACAGGAAGTGTACGAACCAAACCAATGAAGAAATACAGGCCACTATTCAAGTCAACATGTATGGTATCGATGTAGAAGTACTGATTGACACAGGAGCATCAATAAGTGTAATTAATGATAATTTGGTCGAGACCATTAAGGAAAAAATCAAGCTGCCTACATTGCCAACTAGCAATTGTAGGGTGACAGGTGCAATCAGTTCTCAGGCTCAATTGGTTAGGGAACAGGTATTGATAGTGTTTAACGCAGGAAATGAGGAATACACATACCCATTCCTAGTGATAAAAAACCTGTCAATTACCTGCATATTGGGGCTAGACTTTCTAAGGAAAAACCTAGCAACCCTCGACTTTGTTAGGGGCGCCTGTTACTTTATACAAGATGGTAAGGAGAATGTTGTGCAGCTAAACAAGACCTTAGCCAACCATGATATATATTGCAGGAAAATATGCTTCAATAGACAATATTTCAATCGAAGAGCCCTGGATTCACAAATTAGATTGTATAATATAGAGACTAGGCCAACTTCATCTAGTTGTTACACAGACCTGAAGAATGAAATTTTCTCTTTACCAGTATCAGAAGTATTAAATAGTCATCAGCACGATCAGTTGAATAATTTATTACTGAGGTACGAGTTAGTCTTTGTAGCTCGGCCTGGAGTAATAAAGGGATTCACTTATCGTGTAGATGTGTACCCCCACCAAGTGTATGTCCAAAATACTTATGCCATTCCGTGGTCGAAGCGTGAGGCTGTATCCAAGGAAATTAACCGAATGCTGGACTGGGGAATAATAGAAACTTCATTATCGCCCTACTGTAATCCACTACTCCCGGTGGTTAAGGCAGACAATAGTGTCCGACTAGTACTTGATGCCAGACAGATCAATAAAGTCATAGTTCCAGTTCGAAAACACCCTGAGAGCATTGAAGAACTAATTCAGAGATTCTACGGAGTATACTATCTTTCTAGCCTTGATTTAAGAAACTCATACTGGCAGGTTAGATTGCATGAAGATAGCCGCAAGTACACCGCTTTCATATTCGCCGGAAGAACTTATCAATTCAAGGTGCTACCCTTTGGATTAAACGTCAGTGCTGGTGTATTTATAACTGCATTAGACTACGTTTTAGGACCTGATCTTCTTTCAAAGGTAATTCTGTATGTTGATGATCTTCTAACAGCCACAGAAACTTGGGAGGAACATTTGGACTTAATCAATAGAGTTTTAGAAAAATTTGAATCGCATGGTGTCACTGTCAATCTACAAAAGTCAAAATTTGGCCGAACATCAGTCAAGTTCTTGGGCCACATCATATCGTACGAAGGGGTACGACCTGACCCGGAGAAGTTAGAGGCTATTAAGAACATCCCGATACCCAGGAACAAAAAACAGTTAAAATCGTTTCTTGAAGGGATTTCGTTCTTTCGCCGGTTCCTAGCCATACCTGTACTCAATAGTGAGTCACTGTTAAATTTACTTAGAAAGAATCAACCATGGATCTGGACATTGCAATGTACAGAAGACTTTAACAATATTAAACAAGCTTTACTCGATTCACCAATTCTTGCACATCCCGATATGAAAGAAAACTTCTGCCTGACAACAGACGCCTCTAATTATGGTTTGGGAGCATGTTTGTTTCAAAATATAAACAATGAAATCAGGATAATAGGTTTTGCCAGCAGAGTTCTTACCTCTTGTGGGCGTTCATATTCTACAACAGAACTTGAAACATTAGCAATAGTATGGTCTTTAAAGAAATTTCACTACTACGTTTTCGGCAAACATGTGAAGATTTACTGTGATCATCAGCACTCAGTTTCCTCTTAACATGCAAGCTAGTACACGAACGCCTCGCAAGATGGGTCTTGTCCATTCAGGAATACAGTTTTGAGATCATCTATATTAAAGGGCAAGACAATGTAGTAGCTGATATGCTTTCACGTCTACCACAGGGATTACCGAATTACACCAAAGTAATAGACCAACACTTGGACTTCAAAATTATGATAATGAAAGACGAAGGAAATAGGAAGAAATTTCTTACACTCTGCAAGAATATAGTTAGGCTTCAGGAACAAGACCAGCGATGGACTGAAATTAGACAGAAGCTTTTAACAGATAACAATCAAAATCTCTCACAACATTTTCGGCTCAACCATCAAATAATATATTACAGACCACATCTAGATTCTGAGGAATGGAAGCTGTGTATACCAGAAGATAGCTTGGAAACTTTAATATTGCACACTCACAAAGTATGGGGTCGCTTTGGTACCAGCAAATGTACGGCGAAATTACAACAATATTTTTATTTTCCAAACCTCCGGAAATATGTTGCTAAAGTTCTTCATACATGCAGCTTATGCCAAAGGACTAAGCACCTGAACCAAACCAATCTTTCAGAACTTCATCCCATAATTCCAGATAAACCTCTGAGAATAGTCAGCCTTGACGTCAGTGGCCCATATCCGAAATCTCGTGCAGGAGTCAAATACCTCGTGGGAATAATAGACATTTTTACAAAATATTTAAAGTTATATGCCATCAAGTCTACTTCAGCTAAAGCTATTGTAAAGAAGCTAGTACAGGATTACCTACCCTCAACAGGAAAACCCACAGCTATACTAACCGATAATGCCTCATACTTCACTGGAAATGTGTGGAAAGAATTTATCCAACAAAATAATATACAACACATACTGATCAGCAGATTTCATCCCAGTGCTAATCCTATAGAAAGAAGCTTCAGAGACGTTAACCGTTTTGTGAGAACTTATGTAGCCCATAAACAAACTAAGTGGTTCGATTTAATTGGTCCATACCAACAGATAGTTAACAACTTGCCACATACCACCACCAACTTCACACCCACTGAGCTGTTATTAAATAAGCAGGAAGACAATGAATGGGTTAAAGTGATTCCCAAGAATCCATCTACTGTTATGCCTCATCAGCAAAAACTGGACCGAGCACATGAAAACCTCCAACATAAAGCCAGGTTAAGGAAAATGAAGTTCGATTCCCACCTCAAGAAAATCCAGAGGTTCCAGCTTGGAGAAAAAGTTCTTTTGAGGAATCATCCCAAATCATCTCTACTTAAGAAGCTTAACAGTAAATGGCAACACCTATATATAGGGCCATTTGTGATCACTAACATACCTCACCCAGGGTGTTATTTTCTAAGTTATCCTAAATCTCTGAGACCAAGAGGATTATACACTCACTCAGATTTAAGAAAATATTATATGAAGAGTAATAAATAATTGTGAAGGGGAAAAGTAGCAGGAAGAAAGAAGAGAGAAATTCAGAATTTACTTACAGGATTTTGGAAGCAGAAAAGCCCTGAAGAAGAGAATTTTAATCACAATAATGGAATGAGAAAAGAAAATGAGAAAGATGTGAATGTAGATGCATCCAGATTCCTAAAAGAGAGAAAAGAGGTAGGCATTAGGAGCAGGAAAATTCCAGTGCCTTACAGTTTTTGAAAAGCACATTAGCAGTGTGAAGAATTTAGTGTAGGGAGATTTGTGTTTTTCTCATTGTATGTAAATGTGTTAAGCTAAGTGTTACTTATTTTGTATGATGTGTAATGTCTTATGTCATATATGTATTATGTGTCATGTCATGTCTATGCTTAGGTTAAGGTTTTTATTTTTCTCTCTTGTCATTTCTATGTTTCAATAGTAATTGATGCTCAACATCAGCTTAAGGTAGATTTGCTTACTACATTTTTTTTTGCCGTGGTTAGATAAGGTTAGGATTTTTCCACATTTTTCCCATGATCTTAGATTTTTTTCTCTGGGGTAGGGGTGAACACATCTGTCACTTCTTGAACAACCCTATGATTTTCAATAACATTGCTAATTATGTGTGTACTTTTCTATAATTATTTTCAACTGCATAATTGTTACTCAGTGTTAACTATGTATCATTCTTGTGATTTTCAACTGCAAAAATGCATTGTCATTCAAGTAGATAAAAGTTTAGTGCAAATAATTAGATATAGTGCCAACATTGAATCACGGACTGTCTTCAATAGCGAGTGATTCTGGATTCAAAACTTCATTGGAAGATTGAATCAATGTTTTCTGACTTACTATAAAATGTGTACCAGGCATCATAAATGATTATTAGTGTGTGGTGTCTCTTATTCAAAAGTCTTTTAATAAAAAAATTCTTCACTGTGCATGATCTTACAGATACGTGCAAGTGTTATGTAACACAGTGTGTGTGTACAAGATGCTGAACACTCAGTTCAGTGACACATCTTGTGAAGATAATAGCTAGATTTTTTTTATTTACCTTGTTCCATCCTGTGCACTGGGGACGGTCATCAAACTGCATCAGTGTACCAGCGATTTGATCCAAACTATGGTTTAAACCTGTACACCATGGACAGAAACCATATTGCCTTGGTGTTTCAGTGTTTCCAGCAAAGTTGAATATATGTGTCAGTTCTGTGAAGGTATTAATATACATCACAGAGTTTGCTTCTCAAGTGAATATTTTCAAATCTGTGACTACTGGAACCTGGTGAAGCAAGTTTATGCATCGACAGAACTCTACTCATCAATGTTAGTCTATTTAAGAAATGTCACAAATGTCAATCAGTGTCTACACTCAGATTCAGCCTGATGTGGGACTGTTAGTAGATTTGAATGTCAAGTACTGCAACACAAGTATTGATTTCTGGTAAGACGCACTGATAAATAATTATTAAGGAACTTTGATAAAATTTTCATAGGTTTTGGTATTAACATTTGCCACTCCATTTTTTTTAATGCATCGAAACACTTAAAAGACCAGTGTTTGCTGCTTTCATATGTGGGGGGCAAAGACATATTTTACATTATATGAGACTGATTCCATTTTTTCGATCTGTTTCATGCACCACATCTGCAAAAATAAACCGAGCTTATACCGTTTGCGGGAATAGATGGCAGGCAAGGGTGGAAACTAAGAACTTGTCACCCATCTAACAGCATTAGCATTGAGACAAGCCACACCTGTTGTCAGTCATCGCTGCTGGCCAGCCAGTGAGAGCTGGAATACCCCCTGTGCCATGTGTTATCAATGTGTGTGCTGTATAAAGTGCAGTGCTAAGTCAATTTCAGTGCGTCGAAATTATGCATCGTCAGAATATGAGCTGTAAAAAAATGTTAAATTTCTGTTCTTGTATATGTTCAAAGTTTGTACTACATAGTTTGTCACATCATTACACCAAAATAAACATAATGTGCTATATTTTGAGCACCTACACAGAGAAGAGAAGATTAAGCTCTCTCGTGTGGTTATTTTTCCTGGTTTTTTTCCCACGAGCTATGCCCGAATGGGGCAGCAAGGGTCTTATCCAGGAGATTGGTATCTTCTCTTTTCACATATATGTAACATCAAAACCAATACAAAAATTTTATACACTCGATGTTTATTAGATGATATTGCTATTCTCACCTTCTAGTTTTAATATATGTGTACATGTAAATCAAATGTCAGATGATTAATTTTTTAAAAAAACAGAAATTGGTTACTTATAATATGCAGGCACTTGTGAATACCCTTAGTCGCTGATTAACGTTATTTTTAATGAGCACACTGATTTGCTTTGTTAAAAAATACTTTAAACAGAGCTTTTAAATAATATTTTGAAATCAGACAAACTCTGAATATTTGTTGATCGAGGCTGAAGACTTAACTTTTTAATAACATTTGTGAATGTATCAACATTTTTTTGAATAGAATGAATGACACTTCTTACAAAATGTACTGTGCATACATTGAGTGTGTGGACTAATAATGTGTGTGACTGTGGAAAATTGTACTTCTTAGAGCATGTAAGGCTCCAGAACTCCAATTTTGGGGGGCCATATAATACACACATACTTTGGAACAGATCTAAAAGCTAATTTCTTTGGATAAATTAAATATTATGAAAACTCGGTAATTTAACATTTTTCTTGATATAAAAAAAATAGAAACAAGAACATTATTCATTAATTTGCCATTTTATAAGAAATAATAAATAAATAGTGTAGTAAAGACTGTACAAGTAGTATGTAGTGTTACTATTCTTAGGATTTAGAAAACCTATGCTCTCATTTTAAAAAAAATCGTTCTGTCATTGTTTTTATTCTGTGCTTTTGTTTCTTAGTGATCGTGTCTTGCTGATGTGTGTTTGTTGTATTAAAAATTTAAGGTGAAAATATATTTGAGAAGTTATCTTAAAATTGGTGTTTCAAAAACTTATTAAAAAGGCCCTTTTCATTATTGACATATTAGTATGTGTGTCGCCAGAGAAAGTAATTGTGGCCTAATGCAATATTTCCGAGGTATTATTCCCGGAACTGTTTGTCGTGTTCTGTGAGATTTATAAGACAATTGAAATTATTTTATGTGGAAAGAATATTTCATAAAAGACATTTAGTAAACTTTCGTGGACGTTCTAAGTGAATATTTTACAATTGACAATATTTCGACCGATGAAAAATCGAACAAACAGCTACAATCGATTTCGTCTTTTATTATGAAAGAATTTGTTCAAGATATACAGAAAAATCGTCGGCTGTGCCACGAAGTGTAGCATAATCAGCAAGTAAGAACTGTAATATTATTTTTGATAAACGCTGTGGTTTTTTCTTCTCTATACGAACCTGCATCTGTTATTCCAAAGATTCCATTAGGCACAATAAACGCGGTCAATTCAAATAATTACTTACAGCAGAAATGGGACTTAGACAGATATTTTTCAAGAGTTTGTTAATTTCAATTCATAATTTAAATTCAGACATAATTTATTACTGACTTATTAAAAAAGTGAAATAATACAATGTAATAACTAATTAATTTTTTATTAATTATTAAATTATCTACGAGATAAGCCACTACGAGAAAGCCCAGTATTCCTCTGTTTGGTTGAAAATGTCTCATCTTCAATTTCTCTTTAATATTAGGCAGCCGACTGCGTGTGTCGCCCTCCCTGTTTCCATCCTGTGTCCCAGTCTCCTATCCTTTCTTTTGTCCTGTCGTCCCTTATTTATCCAGTACCAGGCCCCTTGGGCTCACAAAGGGGCAAAGCCTCCATAACAACAAAACAGCGTCCCCAAGGAGGGGAGTAATTTCGCTGGACACGTTGGAATCAAATGCTACAAATCTTCCTACGATCTCCATGAAAGTGGTCACATATGTATTTTATAGGTAGGCACGTGCGATGTTTCATAGGAAATATTAAAGATCCTGAGTTAAAGAACCTCACGATAAAACAATCACTATTAAGATTTTTTTGAAACGAGAATATTGTAAATTTTATGAACCTAACAGTTTGTCTAACGATTATATCAGTTTCGAACTATTTACGAAAAACTAGAATTGTCATCTATTAAGTTTTGATGAACCATACACCTATATGAACATTTTTTTACTTGTAGATTATCGTTACCTTAAAATTTTGGTAAAATCTTGAATTTGAAGATCAATCATAAGACGTCAGGTGCGGACTCGTTAGTTTACATGAATTAACATCTCAGAGGTTATTGAATGACCTAGCGGGCGTGTACCGAAATACCACTTACCTTTACATAATTAATTATTGCATGAATTGTAACCTTTTTTTACCAACTCTTGTAACCAGTTATATTATTAACCACTAAATGGAATTGTCTAAATTTCTTCAAAATTTGTAGTCAATTTATTTGAAACAGAATTTGTAAAGGTCATGTCACATGACGTGACGTGACGTATTCGCGACTTGAGTGCTAAAATCTATGTATTAAAACATGCCGCTACTAACGGCAAGTAGCAGTTGATGGCAGTTGTAAGCAGTTGTAAGCTACTGACAGTCGTAGACAGCTGTGGTACTTTCTTGTAAGTTCTGTTGCCTTTGCTATGAGCTTTAGTCGAGATGTTTACAGTGCTGTAGTGTGATGTTAGAATCAATAAAAATCCGTCCTCATCTAACAACGAATTTATTTTGGTAGAAGAACCTTGGAGAATGTGCTGCTATTAACTTGCCCAAAAACTTCTCTTTTTTTGCAGTTTGATTCGGTGTGTGTCTTTGAGTGCTTTAGTAACAAGCAACCCTAGCGACGACGTAAGCCCCATTCACACAGGCCACGCAACGTCTCAAACTGTATAGATGGCACGGAGGAGATGGAGAGGCGTAGAAGAACAACAAGGGATGTAGGAAGATGAGCGGGATCTTCAAATGTTTGTAAACCTTTTGTACCAAACATCTGTGGTCATCAGACTCTGGGCTTAAAAACAACCTGAACTTCCTTGCACTAAGAACAACACACAAACAAATTCCTGGGGGTGGAGTCGAACGCCCGGCGGTAGAGGCTGCCCAGTTCGTAACTTGACTCCCGTGGTGAGAAAAATTGAAGAATAAAATCTGCGCTTCGGTTGCACAATGGCAGAGTGACTACAAATCCAAAGGTCACGGGTTCGATCCACACCAGGTAATGGGATTTTTGTCTGTCACTTTCCATTTCTTTTACCTCTGGCAGTATTGCTCATGTGAAAAATACCGAGTAGCACCGTGGTTCGGAACCTACGTTAAACTGTAGGTCCCGCTATAACTGGCTGGGTAAGTCAGTTCGAAGGTCGGAGGATGGCAACGGCATACCACCTCCAAACAGGACCATGCCTACTAAAGCACTGTGGAGTTCAAACCAATCTTCGGATTCTTGACTGCTTTACCTTAATATGAACATAGAGAACACTGGAATAAATACGAGGAAGTATCGATAATTATCTGTAAGATACAATTATTTTGTATACAATTTTTTCACAGTTACCTTTCAGCGACAGGGCGCATGATATTGAGAGTAGTGATTGGATGACGATCTCTCGAGTTGGTTGCGGGCTACTTTAAGAGAGGCGTGTAGGCAGAGAAAGGACTGCAGCAGTGATTGTCAAAGCAATCGCGCGGAGAGGCTAAGGGAGCGGGGCGGGGCGCGGCTGACTGGCTGGACGGGCCTTCAGAAGCGGCGCGTTGCGCGAGGGCGGCTTTGATCTGCGCCGCCGCCTCATCTGGTAGGCCCGGCCCAGAAGGCGGCGCCGGGGGCCGCGACACGCCGCAGACTGACGAGGCTTATCCCGCGTGTCCGCCACGCCAGCTGCCGCCGCCTGCTACCAGCGCCCAAAAAACTGGGCTGGGCTGGGCTGGGCTGCACGACCGCCGGTAAAGGGTCGTCCAACACCTACACTGGATCACTTCGATATTTCGAAACATAATACCACCACATGGTAGAGCTCTAAGGCACATGATATAAAATAAAGATTTTCCGGTTGTCACCAGTTGATCCAGTCCTGCATCCGAGGCTGCTTGTGAGTTTGCCAGTAGGTTTACAATTCCATGGCTCCGTTACGAGCGCTGCGCAGGTCAAGTCGCGTGGTGGGGCTGCCACCTCTAGGTATCGCGACCTGCCTGACTTTTTATCAGGGTTGTCTCCATTTCGGAAGCTGGCTTCGCCGCGCCTCTAGAGCCCTCCCCCCAGCCAACGTTTTGCGACACCACAGAGTAACATATACAGAGGTGCAGCCCACCATAAACCACTGTCCTACGCTCCCCTAGTAGTTCCGTAAGATGCTAGCAGGTGTCAGGCGGTTCGCTGGCTTAGGGTACCTCTCGCACGTCATAGGATAGCGTGGAGGGGAGGCTGAGGGGAGACCTCGTGCCGCCTGCCACGAGGCCACGGCTGTGTCCGGCGTGCCGGCGTTTGAGGGTAGGTGGTGGTGGGGGCAGCCGCTACCTGCCGCCTGCTCTGGCCAGTTTAAAGGGCTGCTTGTGACCGCAGCGCCAAATGCTGGAAACCCTCCCTCCCCGCACCGCGGAGCGTATGACCGGGCCCTTACGGAGGTTTCCCGTCTACATATATTTGTCTGTGGCGATACACTTCGTCTGGATTCTCAGTCAAGACCAATCCGACTTGGGTGGCCCTGCCAGTAACTACGCTACCACCTGCACAGCTCCCGACTTCAACAACATCGAACGAGGTGGCGCAGTAGATTCGCATAAGGGAGGATGCTGGTTCAAATCCACTTTCGTCTATCCTGATTTAGGTTTTCCATGATTTCCCTAAATCACTCCAGGCAAATGCCGGGATGGTTCCTTTCGAAGGACACGGCCGATCTCCTTCCCAACACTTACCCAAAAACTCCGAGCGCTAGCTCCGTCTCTAATGACCAAGCTGCCGACGGGACGTTAAACCCTAAGCTTCCTTCCTTCCCGACTTCAACGAAGCACGCAAATCCTCCTGCCTAATATAAGGCGGCGTCCCAATAAGCAGAACAGTTGCCCACTATTTTAAAATTTTAAAAAGTGATGGCAGTTCCTGTATTATCGTACGAAAGCGAAAGCTGGGCTATACAAAGAAACAAGGAAAGAAAATCCAAAGCGCAGAAAGGATGTTCCTGAGAAAGACAATGGACTGCATTAGAAGAGACGCGATCAGAAATGACGACATTAAAAAAGAAATATTTTCAGTATCAACGAGAAACTCCAACAATATCACGGGGAAGCGCTCTACCGACTGTGCTATCCCGACACGACTCACGATGCCGCCTCACAACTTTACTTCAGCCAGTACCTCGCCTCCAACTTTCCAAACTTCACAGAAGCTCTCCTGCGAAACATGCAAGACTAGCACTCCTGGAAGGATATGGTGGAGAAATGGCTTAGCCACAGCCTAAGGGATGTTCCAGAATGAAACTCACTCTGCATCTGAGTGTGCACTGATATGAATCTTCCTGGCTGATTAAAATTGTGTGCCAGAACCGGGACTCGAACCTGGGATCCTTGCCTTTCGTGAGTCGTGTCGGGATAGCTCAGTCGGTAGAGAGCTTGCCCGCGAAAGGCAAATGTCCCAGATTCGAGTCCCGGTTCCGGCACACAATTTTAATTTGCCAGGAAGTTTCATATTACGGCACACTCCGCCGCAGAGTGAAAGTTTCATTCTGATTGTTTGTTAGTTCATAACAGACAACAGCCTAATCCATGAATAAAAAATGATTATTTATAATAAATAAAATATAAAATAAAATAAAGATTATGTTAAGATTTGCAAGTAATAGTTCGTTCGAGTTATTATTTCTATTTTATGCTCTACACATGAACCTCAGACATTGCCGAGGTGGGGTGGGTTGCGTGCCTCAACGATACAGATAGCCGTACCGTAGGTGCAACCACAGCGGAGGGGTATCTGAGGAGAGGCCAGACAAACGTGTGGTTCCTGAAGAGGGGCAACAGCCTTTTCAGTAGTTACAGGGGCAACAGTCTGGATGATTGGCTAAGCTGGCCTTGTAACATCAGCTAATGTGGCTTTGCCACAAAGCTACTGCGAACTGCTGAAAGCAAGGGGAAACTACAGCCGTTACATTTCCCGAGTTCATGCAGCTCCACTGTATGAACATATGATGATGGCATCCTCTCGGGTAAAATATTCCGGAGGTAAAATAGTCCCCCATTCGGATCTCCGGGCGGGGACTACTCAGGAGGATGTGATCATCAGGAAAGACAATACTTGCATTCTACGGGTCGGAGCGTGGAATGTTAGATCCCTTAATCGAGTAGGAAAATTAGAAAATTTAAAAAGGGAAATGGATAGGTTGAAGTTAGATATAGTGGGGATTAGTGAAGTTCGTGGCAGGATGAACAGGATTTCTGGTCAGGTGAGTACAGGATTATAAATACAAAATCATTGGAGGTATCACAGGAGTAGGATTGATAATGAATAAGAAAATAGGAATGCGGGTAAACTACTATGACCAGCACAGTGATCGCATTATCATTGTCAATATAGATACGAAGCCAACACCGACAACAGTAGTACAAGTTTATATGCCAACTAGCTCTGCCGATGATGAGGAAATCGAAGAAATATATGATGAGCTAAAGGAAATTATTCAGACAATTAAAGGAGAGGAAAACTTAATTGTGATGGGTGTCTGGAATTCGGTAGTAGGAAAAGGAAGGGAAGGGAAGATAGTAGGTGAATATGCTCTGGACAAAAGGAATGAAAGAGGAAGCCGCCTGGTAGAATTTTGCACGGAACACAATTTAGTTATAACAAACACCTGGTTCAGGAATCACAAAAGAAGGTTGTATACGTGGAAGTGACCAGGAGACACCAGGAGATACCAGATAGATTTTATAATGGTCAGACATAGATTTCGGAACCAGGTTTTACAGTGTAAGACATACCCAGGGGCTGATATAGACTCTGACCATAACTTGTTGGTTATGAACTGTAGGCTGAAACTGAAGAAACTACAAAAACGTTGGAAAATAAGGAGATGGGACCTGGATAAATAGAAGAATTTCAGTGGGAGCTTTAGGCAACAATTGACAGAAACAGGGGGAAATAAAACAATAGAGGAAGAATGGGTAAAATTGAGAGATGAAATAGTGAAGGTAGCAGAGGAAAAAATAGGTAGGAAGGCAAGACCTACAAAAAATCCTTGGATATCACAGGACATACTAAATTTAATCGATGAAAGGAGAAAATATAAAAATGCAGTAAATGAAACAGGCAAAATGGCGTAAGACACTAAGAAATGAGATTGACAGGAAGTGCAAAAGTCCTAAGCAGGAGTGGCTAGAAATCAAATGCAAGGATGTAGAAGAATGTATAAATAGGGGAAAAATAGATACAGCCTACAGGAAAATAAAAGAAACATTTGGAGATAAGAAAAACAGCTCTATGAATATCAAGGACACTGATGGAAAACCAGTTCTCAGCAAAGAACGGAAAGCTGAAAGGTGGAAAGAGTATATAGAGGGGCTCTACAAAGGAAATGAACTTCGAGACAATATTGTAGGAAGGGAAGAGGATGTAGATGAAGATGAAATAAGAGGTACTGTACTGAGAGAAGAATTTGACAGAGCCCTGAAAGACCTAAGTCGAAACAAGGCCCCTGGAGTAGATGATATTCCCTCAGAGCTACTGAAGTCTCTGGGAGAACCAGCCATGACAAACCTGTTTCACCTGATGTGTAAGATGTATGAGACAGGCGAAGTACCCTCAGACTTTAAGAAAAATGTTATAATCCCCATTCCAAAGAAAGCAGGTGCAGACAGGTGTGAAAACTACAGAACCATCAGTTTAATAAGTCATGGTTGCAAAATATTAACACGAATTATATACAGAAGGATGGAAAATCTGTTAGAAGCCGACCTCGGGGAAGATCAGTTTGGGTTCAGGAGAAATATAGGAACTCGGGAGGCAATACTCACTTTACGGCTTATCCTAGAAGATGGATTAAGAAAAGGCAAACCTACATTTCTAGCTTTTGTAGATTTGGAGAAGGCTTTTGACAATGTTGATTGGAATAAACTCTTTCAAGTTCTGAAGCAAGCAGGAGTAAAATATAGGGAGCGTAAGGTTATTTACAACTTGTACAAAAAGCAGACAGCAGTTGTCAGAGTTGAAGGGCATGAAAGGGATTCAGTGGTTGGAAAGGGAGTAAAACAGGGTTGTAGTCTTTCTCCATTGTTATTCAATTTGTACATTGAGCAAGCCATAAAGGAAAGCAAGGAGAAATTTGGTGAAGGAATTAAAGTTCAGGGGGAAGAATTAAAAACATTGCGTTTTGCCTACGACATAGTAATTCTGTCAGATACAGCAAAGGACCTGGAAGAGCAATTGAACGGAATGGACAGTGTGCTGAAAGGAGCATATAAGATGAACATTAACAAGAGAAAAACTAGGGTAATGGAGTGCAGTGTAAGAAAATCAGGTGATCTGAAGGAATTAGATTGGAAAACGAAGCAATAAATGAGGTAGATGAGTTTTGTTACTTGGGCAGTAAAATAACAAATGATGGTCGCTGTACAGAGGATATAAAATGCAGAATGGCAATGGGTAGAAAAGCGTTTTTGACCAAGAGAAATTTGTTAACATCAAATATTGATTTAAGCCTAAGGAAGTCCTTTCTGAAGGCATTTGTATGGAGTGTTGCCTTGTATGGGAGTGAGACATGGACGATAAACAGTGCGGATAGGAAGAGGATAGAGGCTTTTGAAATATGGTGCTACAGAAGATTGCTGAAGATTAGGTGGTTGGATCGCGTAACTAATGAGGAGGTACTGAACAGAATTGGGGAGAAAAGAAATTTCTGGCATACCTTGACTAAAAGAAGGGATAGATTGGTAGGACACATTCTTAGACATCAAGGAATTGTGAATTTAGCATTGGAGGGAAGTGTGTGGGGTAAAAATCGCAGACCAAGAGATGGATACAGTATGCAGATTCAGACAGATGTAGGTTGCCGTTCTTATGTGGAGATGAAGACGCTTGCTCAGGATAAGGTATTGTGGAGAGCTGCATCAAACCAGTCTCCGGACTGAAGACCACAATAACAAACATTGACGATCAACTAAGCCGTCTTTTTAAGGTGTGCTGCAAAATTTATTGTTGTTAGCAGGAAAAACGAAATGGTAACCTTTCTACATTGGTAGGATTGTCGTGTTTGTACCTGAGCGACCGGACTGGGTCTATTTATCTACAAACCAGTATTCTCGAAAGCTATGAAACGTTTTTAAAAATATTATTTCAAAAATTTAAATCTTTTAATAATGATGTTCTGATTACACATTTCTTTTGGTATAAATGTGTAACCATTAGCCGTTTTGTTACCACAAGGAATACGGAAGGACTGTGCCGTTATTAAAATTTGGTTGCAAATGAAAAGCACTTATTCATCTAGACAACAAATCATATGGGACAACCGAAACACTAAAGAGCCGTAAAGCTCTTCTATCATTAATGAACCATTTTGTTTCCACAGAAACAGGCACAGGCAGTAACTTATTACAATTGCTTCCACCTGACAAATTATCTCGTTAACACACTTTTCATTAATATCAAATCACAATTATAAGAAGCCAGTGATTAATGGGCTTTAACTCTTTGGAACTTTTCTGAAATAAATGTATAACTAATTTACTGAATTTATACTTACGATAACCATGGCGCGAAGGGCTCTTTGCGCTAGCAGTCACCTCAGCTATCAGGAAACGCCTCGCGTCCAAAATAGAAAACACCACACCAATGCTATGATGGTAGTAGCTAAATTTCTTCTTTGCAGATCCGGTGAAACTGCTCTTCCTCGTGCGGTAATCCGATATGGCAAAACTTAACAGAACACACGGTCGTGACCCTATTTCTGTAGCCTGCGATCTGGAATTTGTGGTGGGTAGACAGACTTGTCCATGTGTAATGCTACTTTTTTTTTTTTTTTTTTTTTTTTTTTTTAAATCGCTGGTGTTGTCACAAGATTAAAGTTGAAAACCGGAATTGAAATTTAACTAACTGTAAGATCTGCAATGAATATTAATTTTTGAAATTGTTATCAGTTCTCAGTAGCAATGTAATTTAAAAATTACGACAACACCAGAAAGCACCATTACATAAGAAAATAGCGGAATAAGTTACCTGGTATGCATTCATTGGGGGAAGCCGTGACACTGCAGTCGAACCTGTATGAATTGATTAATATCTTCGTTCTCGTAAACTGATGCTTGGTTTCATGACTATTAATTATTAAAGTTTTAAGACTGTGTGTAATTTTGATCACTGTGGTTATCGAAAGTTAAAGAAATTATCGGACTTCGCTTTTAACAGAATGAAGATATCCTGCAGGCATTGAATTCAATGTTTAACACAAAATGAGAGTAAATAAATTTTGCATTCTTTTGTCATCATGAGACAATAGGCAACAATGAACAATCATCAATTTACTAATATTGCTGAAAATAAATCAATTAAATGAAAGATGGGGAGAAATAGTCATTATTTAAATGAAATAGGAATTCCAAATGAAAGTTAAAGTTTATTAAGTAAAAGGGTGCTAACCAGAGCTCACACTTACATGATTATGGAGGTCGAGTAAAATACGTCCGCTCAGTACAAAGGTAGAAAAACGAAAGACGACAAGCGATTCCGTTTTCTCTCCAGATCGTTGGAAATAGTTGAAGGTATAACTTGAAACAAGGATAATCAGAGATTTATTGGCAGAGAGAACGGATGCTAGCGACAAGCGTCGCAGATATAATTTTCAATAAAAAAAATATTAATGTATCGCTACACATGAAGCCACTTATTGTGGCGGCCGCTGCCTCACAGCGGGAAACACGGATTCGGATCCCAGTGCGACATAATTTTTCACCCATGCGACGTTGAATTATTTAAATGCCCTGATGTAGCCAAAGATAACCGTATTAATTCTTTCCGTTTTAGTTCCACCATAGAATGTACTTGTAGCAAGTGAGTAACTAAGTACGATAGTGTTCTTTCGGATACTTCCAAAGAAACAGACTGCGTAGTAACATATCTATTCAAGTGAACCGCTGTCACATGCCGCCCTTCTGTCAGTTTGTGGAAGATGAAATTCCTATTTCTAAATGTGAATGCTGTGTTCACTGTCTTCCTTACATGTTAATGCCCGACCAAATAGGAATTTACATGTGTCACTTCTCTACCGCGCACGTATTTCTACTCTGTGAAGTGAGATTACCTTCGCCTTTATAGACACAGGAAAGTGTTCGAGAATAAATGCTTAAGAATCTTCTCAATGCCAGTTTCGTACTCCGCCATGACACGCGTTTGTTAGCAACAAATCCAAACTGTTCACTTGTGGAACATCACTTAAAATCAAACAAATTAGTCACTAAAATGACTAGATACAATCAGAAATAATAGGATATTATCATTAATAAAAAAGGTAGTATGTTGGAAATTATGGTATCTACAATTACTGAAATTAAAACTCATTGAAGCCAATGTTTAACATGGGAGTCCAAGTGCATAAACGATATTCAAGACAGTATAAGTTCAAATCCCTTTAGATGTTCGAGAACGTTTATTCTTAAATTATCATATTAACATTACTCATAGTTCCTATCTGCTTTGCTGCTCCATTTTAAGCCTCACTGTAAATGTTTTACTTATTACCAGATTACAAATAGGTTTGCGTTTGCAAATGCTAAGTAATTGCCTTCCCATAACACTGAACGGTTTTAGAACAAATACAACCAATATACCGGGGACTCTGCAACTTTGTGCAACAGTACATATCCTTACCAACAACCGTTTGATAATGTTCCTCACTAACACAATACTAGGCCAACATTAGACTTAAAATTCTCACAAACACCGGAACGTTTTGCTCAAATATATACACTCTCACGTTCGTCTACGTTACGCCTACTACGAGTCGTTACAATAAAGGGCATATTACGAGAATAATAAGATCCAACAGTCAACACAGTTTCAGCCGACCAGCTGCATAAAAATGGTTTACATGCATAAACCTTGACCTATGTTTCCGCAAAAGTAATTTTGCCTTCTTCAGAAGTGTTACATAAAGCTCACATTAAAATATTTGTTAAATAAAATGTGGCTGACACCATGTCAATAGAATGAAAAGTAAAAATTAAAGCAATGACTACATCATAAAATTGTGGAGCACGTCCACACACAGGCCGAGTGAGCACTTTTGCCGAAACCTAGGTCAAGGTTTATGCATGTAAACCATTTTTATGCAACTGGTCGGCTGAAACTGTGTTGACTTTCGGATCGTGTTCCACCGTTGCTGAACTGCAGCCAAGTTTAAAATTTAGAATAATAAGACTTTTCAACAACTTTACTATAAACTTCACGAACATTAAAAGGCCTATAAAAATAATATCACTACCGTTGATACTTTCAAGACCGCCAATTATATTCAAAGAACTACAACGAACATCTGCTACAGACAGCCGTCCACAACCGGCTTGAGCAATCTCATTCAAACTAGCGTCAACAAAAACAGAAGCATCAACGTTGTCTGAGATCATACGCCACTAATGTCCACGTTATTACTGATAGGTCATTAAATGTCGGTGAAGTATATAATAACCATATAGGAAAATCTAATTATTTTTGTAATATGCTTTTTACTGAAAGGACACTCTGAGCCTGTCTCTTTTATGCCCGCTGTGAAATGGGGGACTAATGACCGTTGCAGTTTGGTCCCCCTTAAACATCCATCCAACCAACCAACCAACTGAAAGGACTCTTAGTAGGTGTAAAGAAGATGAACATGAGAGTGTATATATTTAGGCTAACGTTTCTGGTGATTGTGACAATTTTAAGTTTAATGGAGATTCTACATTCTATTACCATAACATGTTGACGCCGGCCACGGTGGCCGAGCGTAGCGGCGCTTCAGTCACGGTCTGCACGGCCACTATTGTCGGGGGTTCGAATCCCCAATCGGGCATGGATATTTGTGCCGTCCTTAGTATTAGCTAGTTCATAAGTAGTTTGTAAGTTTAGGGACTGATGACCCCGTAATTAAGTCCCATAAGCTCTACAAACATTTGATTTTTTGAACATGTTGACTGCCACGATGACGTCAAAGGCGCGCCAGAGCCGGCTGTTGTGGCCGCCACCGGCCACACGGCAGCCAAAGTGTTAAATAAAGTTAGTTTCCAGTTACTAAATGTTTTGTAACCATTAAGTGACTGTTGGAGAGCGCTGTTACGAATACGAGTACTAGGTACAATAATTTCCATTTAGGCTTTTTTTTCTGCTAGGTAGTCAAAGGACTCACTATCAAATAGGACAATACGTCTTAGAGGTAATCGCGGTATAACCCACAACAGCCCGTACGTTTGAAAATTTTTCTGCTGGATTGACGATACGATATATCAGAAGTGACCCTGGAATGACTCACATGTCACCACCTGCATGCATAAAAATTGATCTCCTGCCGGCATTTCCACTACACAAGACATTCGAGTGAATCAATAGGTTTTTTGATTCTGATGCTTCATTCTTCCTTAAAATTTTAATATGGTACCATGTAACATTTGCAGCTATGTAATGAAACTTTTATTTTAGGTAACTTTGCAATATTAATCCCTCAAAGAGAATATTTTTGGACTTTTTTACCCTGAAGTTGAAATGTTACTGATAGACGCGCTGTATATCTAAGTTGCCGTTTCCTTATGTTGTATGTAAAAATGTACAGATTTTTATCCGATAACACTTAACGTGAGAACCTTGATTCTTGTTCTTTGGCGTAGAAATCTGTCTGCAAGCACATTTACCGATACACTTTCTAGGCTGTAACAAGCTGTTTGCAAATTATTGCCGGCCGCCGAGCGGTCAGTGGCGCGTCAGTCATATTCTTCACGGCCACTACGGTCGGGGGTTCGAATCCCTCTTCAAGCATGGATACTTGTGCCGTCCTTAGTGTGCTAGTTCATAAATAGTTCGTAAGTTTAGGGACTGATGACTCCGTAGTTAAGTCCTGTAAGCTTTTGCAATTTATTGATAAAGGAGGGGAAGGAAGGATTAGGGGGGAAAGGAGTGGCTTCATAAGGGCATTGAAATGAAACAATGCCGACAACTTAAATTGTGAGCCGGGCCGGGAATCGAACCCGGGTCTCCGCTTTGAGCCAGCGGTTGCCTTAACCACTTGGCTACCTGTGCTCGCCTCCCGTCCGTCGCAAACTCCCAAAAGTCGCACGCTATGGTTGTTGCGTCCCTATCGTTCATGTCCTCTTACACTCGCCATTACGGAGTCCCGTGCGAGGTGGAACGTATGAAGTAATTGAACCTAACGCCGTTTTCGCGCGGGTTGTCTGCGATGTCCGAAAGAACAAGCACCTCACCATTGCAATGAAAAAATGTAACAAGCTGTAACGTTACACTGTGCGCCGCCCCCAGGGGGCTCACGGTTCTGTCGTGAATACGTGCGTGGCGAGCACGGGGCCCCGAGCTAATGCAGTCTTCCTTCCTTCTTTACTTCCCGTTCCATCTCCCCTCCTTTCCTATCCTCACTCCTTTCTCTCCCCACCGGAGGACATCAGTAGTTTAGTCCCCCTTTTCCTAAAAAACAATCTAACCCAACCCACTGTGCACCACTGCAGCCAGAGCATGACTGTACCTCGTCACGTGATCATGTTAGTTCCCGCCACATCCACAGATTCACTTGTGCTTGTCACATAATATGAATACTCGCTGACGCGACTACAATCTAAGTGTTAGCTATTGCTGTTTCTCTCTATTAATATTAGAGCTCGAACCTCGACGTCCAGTATACAGTACATCTGTTAAATAACCTAGCCAATCAACCGACCAGTCAAACGTAAAGCGATGCGTCCGCTGTCGTAGTACAAACGTCGATTTTGTGTGACGGCCTAATTGAAGAATCTGTCGAAATAAAGGCGTCATAAAAAATTAACGTGGATGGACGTTTCAATTTAAATAACGCCTTCGGTGAAGCATTCAATTTATTAAAATCTCACCCGCTGTCAGATCTGTCAGAGTGACGTTTCACGGTATATGAACGCGAAGCCGAAAACAGAAGAACATCGAGAAGCATATTGGACGTTGTAAATTGAACTTCGCTGTAGGCAGCGGCGTGATATTTACGCTGGCTCATTGGCTGGTTGGAGACGAGGCAGCGAATACACATAACTGCAAAACACACAATACATGAAGCAGGTGTCAAACCACTGAGCAGGAAATGGAAACAGATTGCTGTGTAACTTCCTGCTAGATTAAAATTCTGATTGAGGACCTCTGACATTTTTGGACAAGCGCTCTATGGACTGACAAGGAAATATTCAGGTCTCGGAATATCGATTTGGGATGAGACATCTCATATTAGTAACACCCTACAGTCTAACGGTACACTGTCGTGACACTCGCCGCTGTGAGAGTGGTTACCAACTGACAGTAGTAGCGACACTAGCGATACTAGTGGTGGGCAAAGTGCCCTAAGAGCAAAGTTTTCTATTTCTAGTTTTCTATGGAATTATCCAAATAACTTGCCTAAATTTTTCGTTCCAAGCAATAGTAAAATATCAAAAGACATATTCGTGAAATAAATGTAAAAAGAGGTCCCTGATTCAGTGATATAAACAGGAACATGACATAAAAGTTTTCTGGGTGTTGTACAGCGTCATGATGTAAGAAGGCTATTACTCTAATAAACGGCACAGTGGCCTTCATCTGGCTATACTGATGTGAGCTGGTTGTCACTATATATTTACTTTCAACATGAACAGAGAAGATGGAATCAGGCCTGCCCCCTCTTGGCTACCAGCCATCACAGCGAAATAGGCCGCACTGGCAACACAGCACACGAGCGTCACTCTTAAGCAACTGCCGCCGCGACGCCCACGGCCAGCAGGAGAGAAATGGAAGCCCTCACACCAATCGCCGATGAACACCAATCATATCTAGGTATGCAAGAAGCAATAGGCAATAGGCAACGGCTAACCACCACTCACTCCACCTCAGCATCCTGTCATAATGAAGTTTCCATTCTTCCGCCAAAAATCCACGAATAACATCGCAGATTCTACGAAATTATAACGTAATGTCTAATTGAAGGCAAATATAAGTATAGTGACAACCAGCTCACATCAGTATACCCAGATGAAGGTCACTGTAAGAAATGTCGGTTATTAAAGTAATAGCTTTCTTACATCATGACACGGTACAACATCTGACTGTGGCAGCGGAAGTCTACGTAATTAAAACAGGAACTTATTCATGAGGCAATACATACGAATATATGTATATTTTGCAGCGTACTCCGCTGAAAGTAACAGAATATAAAGAGGAGAGAAACATTAATTCATGTCGTGGTCCGTTCTTATGTAACAGGCACACGATATCTAGTTTAATGATCCCAACATTTTACCACTTTACTTGTCTTTGTTGTAAACGCATATTTCGAAGATTCTTGCCGTTTGTGGTGCGATGATGCAACAATTGTGCAGTTGGTTTCTGGTTTCCTAAGACTTTTTTCCTTTCTTATTTTTGCTTGTGTGTGTGTAATTTTTATTATCCCATTTGTGAGGATTTTCCTTGAACTATAGCAGCTGATCTGGTAAACTGAGTAATGCAAATATTACAGTCCACATACTTTTCATACGGTCAACACTTAGCCCTACTGATTTGACTGCAATTGTTGGCAAGAAACCTTCACATTCATCAGTAGAAAACCGATGTCTCTCTGCAGAAGGTTGAGTCTTCTTTTGTTGATTACCCATTTTTTCTTCTTAATAGAAAATTAAATTTTTGATTAAAAACTCGCAGATTTCAATATAATAAATAAACTGTCCTGCAAAGTACCGTTTCATACCTTCCAATGGTTCTGAGGAAACGTAATAAAGACAAATGTGGAGTTATTCTCTTGTTATTACCGATTTTTTTTTTAAATTAATTTTTTTTTTTTTTTTTTTTTTTTTTTTTTTTTTTTTTTTTTTTTTTTTTTTTTTTTTTTGCCAGTACCTATTTTCCCTGCTGTAAGAAGTATGTTAAAATCAATTGAAACGGTACTATTGACACTCATCAGATACCGTATTCAGAAATGTGGCTTCCCAGCCGCTTGGAACGCTTCTGTCTTGGCTTATAACAACAATCGGAGGGAGTGTCGTGACTGTATATGTTAGACAGTGAGTGTGCGTCATGGCTGAAAACACGTAGAAGTCTTAAAGCGCCTATCCACAAAGTTCCAAGAAAAATGGCTGTAAATTCTTAACCGCAGCACATACACAACTGATAACACTTGTCAGTGAACGGAACGCTGCAGGCCGGACGAATAGCTAATGTGGAAGCGTAGACTCCTGTCATGCGAGTCTTCGAACCTACCTTCATGTAGCATTTTTTACTTCAACTATCAATACTGCTACAGGAAAAATTGTCGTTGAAGATTACGAAACAATCAAATTATTAGCAACAAAAAACCATTTATAATAAACGACTGAATCAATTAATATTACTTTTTACACTTGATAATGAATTGAACTTAATTGATGAGAGGAGAAAATATAAAAATTCTGCGAGTGAATCCGGAAAAAGGGAGTCCAAACGTCTGAAAAATGAGATTGACAGGAAGTGCAGACTGCTAAGCAGGAGTTGTTAGAGGACAAATACAGAACCGTAGAAGAATGCATAACTAGGGGAAAGATAGATAGAACCTAAAGGAAAATGAAAGAGATATTTGGAGACAAGAAAAACAGTTGTATGAATATCCAGAACTGAGGCGGAAAACCAGTACTAAGCAAAGAGGGGAATGCTGAACTGTGGAAAGTATATATAGAGGGCCTATATACAGGAAATAAACTTGAAAGCAGTATTCTAGAAATGGAAGACGAAGTGGAGGAAGATGAAATAGGAGATATGATACTGAGAAAAGAATTTGACAGAGTGCTGAAGGACTTGAGTCGAAACAAGGTTCCTGGAGTAGATGATATTCCGTCTGAACTGCTGATGTCGTTAGTTCAGTCATGAAAAATTTGTATCACCTGGTATGCAAGATGTGTGAGTCAGGGGAAATACCCTCCGACTTCAAGAAGAATATTGTAATTCTAATTCCAAAGAAAGCAAGTGCAGACAAGTGTGAAAAATACAGAACTATCAGATTAATAAGTCATGGGTGCAAAATACTAACACGAATTATTTACAGACGATTGGAAAAACTTATGGAATCCAACCTCGGGGAAAATCAGTTTGGATTTAGGAGAAATGTAGGAACACGAGAGGCAATACTCACATTACGACTTATCGGAGGAGATAGACTAAGGAAAGAGAAACCTACGTTTTTAGCGTTTGTCGATTTGGAGAAAGCTTTTTACAATGTCGACTGGAATACACTCTTCCAAATTCTGAAGGTATCAGGGGTAAAATATAGGCAGCGAAGAGTTATTTTCAACCTATACAAGAACCAGACGGCCATTAATAGAGTCGAAGGGCAAGAAAGGGACGCAGAGGTTGAGAAGGAAGTAAGACAGGGTGGCAGCCTACCCACAATGTTGTTCAATCTGTTCATTGAGAAGGCAGTGAAGGAATGGGAGGAGAAATTTGGAGAGGGCATTAAAGTGCAGGGAGAAGAAATAAAAACATTGCGGTTTGCCGATGACATGGTAATTCTGTCAGAGACCGCAAAAGATCTGGAAGAGCAATTGAATGGGATGGACAGTGTCTTGAAAGGAAGATATAAGATGAACATTGACAAGAGTAAAACGAAAGTAATGGAATGGAGTGTCCGAAAATCAGGCGAGGCTGAAGGAATTAGATTAGGTAATGAGACAATAAAAGTAATAGATGACATTTGTTATTTGGGTAGCAAGATAACTTCTGATGGCCGAAGTAAAGTAGATATAAAATGCAGAATGGTTGTGGGAAGAAATGCGTTTCTGAAAAAGCGAAACTTGTTAACATCCAATATTAATTTAAATGTTAGGAAATCCTTTCTGAAAGCATTTGTATGGAATGTAGTATTGTATGGGAGTGAAACGTGGACGATAAGGAGTTCACATAAAAAGATGATAAAAACTTTTGAAATGTGGTGTTACAGACGAATGATGAAAATTAAATGTGTAGATCACGTAACTAATGAGGAGGTGCTTAACCGAATCGGGGACAAAAGTAGTTTCTGGCATATACTGACTAAGAGAAGGGATAGATTGGTTGGACACATTCTGAGACATCAAGGAATTGTGAACTTAGCATTAGAAGGAAGCATGTGGGGTAAAAATCGTAGAGGGAGACCGAGGGACGAATACAGTAAGCAGATTCTAAAGGATGTAGGTTGCCGAACGTATTCTCAGATGAAGAGACTCGCACAGGACAGGGTAGCGTGGAGTGCTGCTTCAAACCAGTCTGCGGACTGAAGACCACAACAACAATGAATCTTCATCTCCTAATACTTTGGCGATATCTCCATTGACGGACATTTATATTTCACAATTTTGTAAAAATTCTCTTCGAAAGTAGTAATTGACTGGCACTTTGGCAGGCAAGGCCCACTGAACGATTATTTTCGTGCGGACATTGAGTCGTCCTGCCCGTCTGCCTGTCTTAATAGAAACAATACGGCTACATCTACTTAATGCTTTTCCATGAAGGAACCGGTTCCTCAATTTTACAACAATATTTATGATCTTTCCACAAGTTACAATTTCACCTAATTTTGTAATAAAATTGTAGTGACAGACCAACTAAATTAATATTGTGAAATGGAATTTGAATTATTCGACTTTGTTTTAATTATAATTCTCAGCAATTTCAATTATTATTTGACAAATAAAGTACTTTTTGATGTAACTGATGAAATTGTAAATCATAGATGTTATGTAAAAACTGTTACACAAAATTTGACATGAAGCCACTAATGAGGTGTGCGCAATTTTTAGTTTCGTAATTGAACAATGTTATAAGAGGCGCTTTAAAGAACATAAGGCCACAGGTGATGATGAGGCTGTTTTTAATTGGCGCGTTTTGACAAGGTCGAAAGCGTCCCTTACAGCATTGTTTGAAAACATAACTTTTAAAACAAATGGTAAGAGTAATTTGTTCCCCAGGTAGTGTCTAATCCGGATCACACAAATAACACTACCAACTGAAGTTTTCGATGTACTGATCCAGGAGTCTCATTGACAAGTATATGAGATGTACTTGAGTTGCACTTCAACTTTGGAGCCTTTTTCTTGGAATTTTCTGGATATTGCGCTTTAATATTTCTGTGAGTGGACACCCGTCACGTATACTACTAATATGCGAAATCTCTTCCAAAACAGAATTTCCGATACCTTAGTCTCCTTTTGAGATAATCGATCATACAAGGTACCTATTAATGTTTTTACATTCGCCAGTACCTCACCTTCTAACATTCGAAACTTATCTGCATTTTTTTCTGTGAATAATGCTGGAATATCACTGCTGCAAGAAAGGATATTGAGGAGACGTGGCTAAATCACGGTCCGGGGAATGTTATCTAAATGTCCAAATGTTTGTATAGCTTATGGGACTTAATTACGGGGTCATCAGTCCCTAAACTTACAAACTACTTACAAACTAGCTAATACTAAGGACGGCACAAATATCCATGCCCGAGGGGGGATTCGAGCCCCCGACCGTAGTGGCCGTGCAGACCGTGACTGGAGCGCCTTAGTCCCCTCGGCCACCGCGGCCGGTGGAATGTTATCTGCACAGCAGAGTACAACTTCCTGTGTTATGCTTTCGTGTAATGAAGTCCTGTAGAAATTATCAGTGTAAATTCTAACAGTGCAGATATTGCAGGTTATATGCCTGGCTGAATTTGTCCCCACTCACAGGAGAGTGAAAATTTCTGAGTTAAAATTTCGTGTAGTGAAGACCTGACCAAAAAACACGTGTAACTTCCAACAGTACGGATATTGCGAATTATATGCGTGGCTGAATGTATCGCTTTTCAGCGTATGGCACAATGCATGCAGCAAATTTCGAACCGAAAAAGAGTGAACTATGTCACGACTGCCGTTTTGTAGATATTCGTGTTTGATTTTGTCAGACGAAATTAAAATTTATGTAGCTTTGTTTCTTCCTCTCATGTCTGTGCCTTTTGTCAAAAAAGTCCCAAGTCTGGTTTTCGTAAAACATTCTGCCTCCTATCGAAGTTTTCCCCTTGAATAGCTGAACACAACGGCAGAATTTTCTGGATGATATGGATGTCTTATTATATCGCACAATTCCAAAAGAAAAGACACTCTTGGTTGACAATAACATAATTAAAATTATGAAACAGAAACATTTAATCATATCCGCTTTTGAAAGTCGTACAATTGCATTCAGTAAGGAAGTTAAAAATTTACGCAAGAAATCCAGGCCTCGTTATTAATTTTATCGGAATTCTTCAGCCAGTATATATGCACCAGCGCCTCATATACGTGCCTGTTTACTCGCCAACACAAGCGGCAACGCCTCACACACACACACACACACACACACATATATATATATATATATATATATATATATATATATATATATATATATATATATATATAGGGTGTTTCACTAAGTGTGTTTGCCTCTGTAAGTTATAAAATAATAGGTGACGGGAAATTTTAATGCGGTAGATCAACACAAGAAATTGTACACTTTCTGCGGAGCTATGAACATAGTTTATTGTATCATTTTCCAAAGAGTTACAGCACTAAGATATAATTTGTTAAATGGAACAATAGTTTTTTTTCTATCGTACATTGGATTCGTTGAAACCAGCTGCGTCTAAATCAATTTAAACTACATTCCTATCACTTTTAGTTTGGGAGCTACAACCCTTCAAAGTTTAGGGGGCGGAGGCTACGTCTGCGTAGCTGACTGGCTGGTGGTCATGAGACATTGGGCTGTGCCTCAGGCCAGTGAGCTACGCTATCGCAGCCTCCGCCCACTAACCTTTGAAGGGTTCTAGCTCCCAAACTAACAGTGAAAGGAATGTAGTTTAAACTGATTTGGACGCAGCTTGTTTAAACGAATCCAATACACGATAGAAAAAAACTATTGTTTCATTTAAAAAATTATATATTTGTGGTGTAACTCTTTGGAAAATGATACAATAAACTATGTTCATAGCCCCGCAGAAAGTGTAACATTTCTTTTGTTGACCTACCGCATTAAAATTTCCCGTCACCTATTATTTTCTAAGTTACAGAGGCAAACACAGTGAAACACCATATATGTGTGTGTGTGTGTGTGATCCAGATTTACGCAACATCAAGTCATGCGGCGTGACCAGTGGCGTCAGGAGTGGATAAAGCTGCCTGCACAACGGGAAGAGGCCAGCGCCGAATTCATTTTACATCGACACTGCTACCCACCTCGTTCATGAGCTAAATCGTGAGCTTCGGCTAAATTGTTGTTTTGTACAGTTTTTCAAGACATGTCTCTTGGATCCGGGTTTTTATTCAGAAGCGCAATATTTTATAGTGTTCGGATTTGCATAGCTGTATTCAATCAGAAATTCCTGTTATGCCGCGTAACACCGAGAGAGCTGCACGTTTCTATGATTATTCAGTTTTTCCAGCCATTTTTCTTGATCTAAAAGTCCACAGGTATACTGCCGCTTAATATTTTTCACCGGACACAATACTTCGGTGTTCATACATGTCACCACCGTCAAGTGCACGGACGGACCTAGGATTTGGAATCGTACAGTACATACCCCACCCACCCCTACCCTGTCGTCAGCAACATCAAGGAAACTACATACCGGGTGATTAAAAAGTCAGTATAAATTTGAAAACTTAATAAATCACGAAATAATGTACATAGAGAAATAAAAATCTAAACACATGCTTGGAATGACATGGGGTTTTATTAGAACCAAACGCAAACACAAGTTCAAAAATGTCCGACAAATAGCGCTTCATCTGATCAGAAAAGCAATAATTAACAAATTAAGACAAAGCAAAGATGATGTTCATTACAGGAAATGCTCAATACGTTCACCATCATTCCTCAACAATAGCTGTGTTTGAGGAATAATGTTGGGAACAGCACTGTATAACATGTCCTGAATTATGGTGAGGTACTGGCGACGGATATTTCGTTTCAGCATCCCTAGAGATGTCGATCGATCACGATACACTCGCGACTTCAGGTAACCACAAAGCCAATAATCGTGCGGACTGAAGTCCGGGAACCTGGAAGGCCAAGCATGACGAAGGTGGCGGCTGAGCACACGATCATCACCAAACGACGCGTGCAAGAGATCTTTCACGCGTCTAGCTATATGGGGTGGAGCGGCATCCTGCATAAAAACGTTACGTTCCAGCAGGTGTTTATCAGCCAGGCTGAGGATGATACGAATTTGTGACATATCGGCGTACCACTCATCCGTAACGGTAGCAGCCACAAAACCAGATTCCTCGAAGAAAAAAGGCCCGATAACGGTAGATGTGGTAAATCCAACCCATACCGTGACTTTCTCGTCTTGCAATGGTTTTTCCACGACAGTTATAGGATTTTCGGTATCCCAAATTTTGCAGTTGTTGACAGACCCTCGGAGCCTGAAATGAGCGTCGTCGGTCCACAACCGTCATCATTCGCTATCTTTTGAAAAACCCACAAAGCAAATACCCTCCGCTTCACTAAACCGCCAGGTAACAGTTCATGATGCCGATGGATTTTGTAAGGATAGCATCGAAGGGTACGCCTAAGTGCCAACCAAACGGTAGTGTATGTAATGCCGGTGCGACGTGCGACTGTACGAGCGCTGACTTCCCCGCACATAGACGAACCCGCTACAGTCTCCATTTCTTCCTGAACTGTCTCAGCAGCATTACCTTGTGCTCGGACGGCCACTACGGGGTCTATCGTCTAAAAAATCCGTGGCTTCGAACTTCTAAATTATTCTCGCCACAGCTGCATTTGTCAACGGACCTTTACACGTACTAATCCCCTTCCTATGGCGATAGGATCGTAACGCTGAACTAGCAACTTCCCCATTCTGATAATACAGCTTCACTAAAAGAGCCATTTCAGGTAACGTGAAAATGCTGCGACTGATGGTGCATCTGACTCTTATTACAGCTCCTTTTCCACACGATTTTCATGCGCAGTCACTGACGTTATGCTGTCCAGCGCCATCCTTCGGACATTTTTGAACTTTTTTATTTTTTCCCAATAAAACCCCATGTCATTTCAAGCATGTGTGTCAATTTTTACCTCTCTATCTACATTACTGCCTGATTTATTAAGTTTTCAAATTTATACTTTTTGATCACCCGGTATTTTCTGACGAAATGCGTGGTGGAAATACTAAGATCACATCATATTTGTAGCTTTGTAGATTTTGCAAATAGCCTCGACAATTTCAGTCTGAGCTGCGACGTCATTCCGCTATTCACCACAGTGTCTCTACGGGCGTCACTAGAGCCTACTGGTAAGAAATTTGTTGATAATACCACTGTCCTTTTCAGACATGTCCTATCCTTCATGTATTTGCTGTTCAGTGGGTAATAATATTATGAACAAAAGCAATCGCAGTTGGCGGAAGTCTCTTCCCTGTGTACGTCAGTTTGTAAATGGAGTTCTTCGAGAAGGAATCCCTGCTGTCATCCAGATGGAAACCTACTTATTTTTCCGTTATGTGGACGATACGTTCGTCTGGCCCACATAGCATGTACAAAACCCCTTCAATTCCTGACACTCAATACATCCTAACATCAGATTCAGTATGGAGACAAGGCAGAGGAAGGTAAAATCTCCTGGACGTCATAGTCAGCAGATGAGCTTCCTGGTTTTGTGGATCTTATGGTAACGCACGCTGACCTGTACTTATATGCAGGTAGCTGCCACTACAGTTCCCAGAGGATCGGGGTACTGAAGAGTGTAAAGGGACTAGAATTAGCAATAATTAATTTTTGTAGGAATTAGCAGTAGAGAGCTGGACAGCGAACGGACAGCAAGAACTGTCTGAAAGTCGCCAAGCAAAAGCACACGCATTGAAATATATACTTCAGACTGGAGCAAGGGGCTTGGGACACTTTCAAACGAACCGCTGAACAAGCGGGAAAGTCGACCACGGTGCAGTTGACATTAAGCATAACACGTCAATAGCGGGGCAGGAGGCAGTATAAATAGTGGATGCGAAAGGACATAACTGTTCTTTGCTAGTCTGGTCTTGACCATGTACGGCCTGGCGAGGATATGTGCAGCTTCGACGCCGAGACGATCAACACCACCAGTTGGTAACAGAGGGTTACTGCTATCAGCACGACTACGCGGAGAGGTCCATGCCTGGTCCAGATAGCAGATCTAACCTGTGCAGGCCTCCACTGAGGTCGCCTGCAGTTCGTCCGCAAGAAATGGGAATGGGACGCCGTGGACCTTCCTGTTCGAGACAGCAATAGCGTACCGTTTAAACCGGACGGTGCGCGAGGGTTCTCCCGACCACGGGACGGGAGAATGTCTTCGTCAACCGCATTCCGTAGGCGCCGTAACGCACTGCTTCATACGCAAGGCGGAACGGCGTGCACAGCTCGCGCCTGCTCAACGGAAGTGCTGTGTACGCCTTTCTGTCTTGTACACACGCACCAGGGCCGCTGAGTCTATGCACGGTAAGCAGCCCAACAGGGGCTGTCAACGGCCGTGTCACGGCAGCTTCAACATCGCGCTCGTCTTAGGCGAGTAACCGCTCGGAGGCGCCGGTGTATCTAAAAGAAATAGAGCTGATACTACCCTATCAATGAAAATTGCGTGGAAGCGCGTGCACCTACCCGTCCACTGTGCCTCTGAATGTGTTAAACGCTGGTCATCCTGACCACTTTCTAAACTTTCTAGCCACGGTCTCAACCACCCAGTTGGGGTCATAGCAAAACGTACATACGACGTGGATAACCTCAAATGCAGAGAGTCGAACACCAGGAGTTGCAACAACAGATAACTGTATTCCTTTCGCTCGAGTACTGATAATAGAGGATTCGAGAGGTCACGGATCGGAAATAGGTACTACCCTTATACCGAACACTGTACCACAATTAGGAAAAATTGGAAACATATTGAAGAAGCATCTCCAAATAAAACAAAAGGACAGTTGCGGATAGTCAACGTGGTCAGAGAGGCGAACTAAATTCGCACCAGAGACTAGCTCGTCAAACTGCAGTTATACTCTGAGGCATGGGTACCAGCAACGGGCCTGATCCAGAGGGCTCTCTCAACAAACATGACGTTCTGGCGGACAAGACAACTACATCCTCAGTACCACTGATGCCGATGCAAGCGTCTCTCCATCCGCCGCCAAGCGCCCACAGGCAGAGACTGCGGAGGAAGTGTCTTTATATGGCCCTTTGTATGGCCCGAATAAGCAACCTAAGTGTAAGCTCACTTGTGGACGGGGAGCTAACGTCTGGCGTGAGCTCAGTCGTTCAATGCACGTGTCGATGGTGACGTGTCGGATCGCCAAAGTATTGTGCCGGTAGGACACTGTGTATCGTCAGTATACACAGGAATTTTTGGAGCAAAATATTTTTAAAAATACACCTTCTTTAGGTTATTAAGCCTAGATCGCTGATGTTTGATGATTTAAATTATCATCATCAAAAGGGCTTACAAGGTCTTCACTAAGCAGAACGTGTCAAATATAGAGCTCTTCGTCGAAATGAAAAATAAATAACAAAGGATGTTGAAACTTCCTGGCAGATTAAAATTGTGTGCCGCAACCGGGACTCGAACCCTCGACCTTTGCCTTTCGCGGGCAAGCGCACTACTGACTGTGCTATCCCGACACGACTCACGATGCCGCCTCACAACTTTATTTTCGTCAGTACATCGCCTGCTACAACACAAAGTTGTGAGGCAGCATCGTGAGTCGTGTCGGGATAGCACAGTCGGTAGTACGATTGCCCGCGAAAGGCAGAGGTCCCCGGTTCGAGTCCCGGTTCCGGCACACAATTTTAATCTGCTAGGAAGTTTCAAATCAGCGCACACTCCGCTGTAGAGTGAAAGTTTCATTCTGTCAACAATGGATGGTAAACACGTAAAAATGTACGCTTTAATATGGCGAATCCATTTTGGTGACAGATTTTAACATGTAGGCCAGGCATTATTATAGATCTTACATTTCGACGAGGATCTCTATATTTGACAAGTTCTCGAAAGTGAAGACCTTATAAATGTTTGTAAGGCTTACGGCACTTAACTGCGGGGTCATCAGTCCCTAAACGTACAAACTACGTGTGAACTACCTTATACTAAAGACGACACAAACATCCATGCCCGAGGGGAGGATTCGAACCCCCGACTGCGACCTGCCGCGCGTACCGCAACACGGGGTTTCTAGCACGTGCGGCTAATCCGCCGCGGCTTATGTAACATTTAAACATATCGCTTTCCTATAGCGTAACATCCCATGTAGCTATAAAAGTGTTTTTGTCAAATGACGAAAAAAAGGGAATTATCCCAGTAATCTCCTACAGGAGTTCGATTAAAACGGAATTCAACAAATAAAGGTTTTTCTAGAGCTTTGAACATGGCTGGTTAACAGCAATAGTAATCCAATTATTTTTAACAATTTTATATATCAGCCAACCGATTGCGTAGTTTTAAAGAACTTGACCTAGGTTTCGTTGTCGCTAGGGTCAACTTCATCAGAAGAATAAAAAGCAGTTACATGAAACAAATGTTACGAGCAGAATTGATCAAGTCGATTACAATAAAAAACTAGCATTCTTTCCATGCAAATAAAATCAGTGTGGTGTGAAGTGAATGTGTTTCATGTAACTGTTTTTTATTCTTCTGATGAAGTTGTCCCTAGCGACAACGAAACCTAGGTCAAGTACCTTAAAACTACGCGATCTGTTGGCTGATACATAAAATCGTTAAAAATAGTTTTGCTGGAGTTTACGATACAGAACGGAAACATCTGCAACAATGGTAGGTAATTAAGTTTTCCTCCATTTAGTAGGGCTGTGACCATAACTGACAGCAGTTTCGCGGTATGCAGCGAATAATGTCGTCAATCTCGTGTTGCGGCAATAGCTCCAATTTTTCCTTGAGAACTGTGTGAAACACTTTAATTGCGGTTGTAGAATTTAGACTTATGGAACCCGTTTACCTAGACCATCGCAGACATGCGATGCTATTGCGTACTATTTTCTGAGAAAATATTAACTATCCGTGTTCTGTGAGGTAGAAAATTATTTTCTAGACTCACCGCACCACTCAACCATTCTAAGTTCTGAAGATCTAGTCACGATACCTGAAACTGATTAAACGATGCCAATTTATCTGTGCACGAAGATGTGTTCGAGTTGTCGACATAATACCTGTCCACAGTATCACGGATCCTCCTCGACAACGGTCTCTTTCCACAACGTTTGAGTTCAAAATTCGAGTTCCACGTTGACACCAGATTGGAGTACGTGGTGAACAACTCTCCCGATCAAATCGGGACTATTCGTCCGGCAAGGTTCTATGTACAAAGCTCCGCTCGAGACGTTTCCTTACCTGAAGCCGCGGTGGAGTAGCCGCGCGGTCTAAAGCGTCAGGCTGCGGAGCGGGCGGTTGCTCGCCGTGGAGGTTCGAGTCCTCCGTGGGGCATGGGTGTGTGTGTTTTTCCGTAGGTTAGTTGACCTACGTTTAAGTAGTTTGTAAGCTGCGGACTGATGCCCACGCAGTTTGGTCCGATAGAATTATAAACATTTGAACTTCCCTGAAGATGAGTTATGTTTACGGTCACATGTCTTTTACATAAACTCTTCCGAAGCCTTATGTGCCCTGTGTCAGGTGTCAGTTCCCGTGCGGTACTACTGCGATACCGACGTGCTCAGCTCATCTGAATGAGTGTCCCGACACTGAGAATCCTTCCTGTCGGGGGCCACTAATTCCAGAATATAAATAGATGGATAAATGTATTGTTACAGAGTGGCCTATGGCAGTTTATGGAACATAGCGTACAAGCCATCAGTGACCTGAATCTTCTGTAAAAAGGTAACTGCAGTGAATTGGAGATTTCCAAACACTATTTCTTTTGTGGCGTTATAGCAAGAACACAAAAGTGTGGGGGTATAAAGTAATGTAATTGCCATCTGAAAGTACATTTCATTAGGAAAATCGATATGCATAGTGAGGTGCGCCTCGGTTGCACAGTGGTAGAGTGCCAGACTACAAATCCAAAGGTCGCGGGTTCGATCCCCGCCAGGTCCTAGGATTTTTATCTGTCACTTTCCACTTCTTTCACCTCTGGCAATGTTGCTCATGTGAAAAATACCGAGTAGCACCGTGGTTCGGAACCCACGTTAAACTGTCCCACTATAACTGGCTGGGTAAGTCAGTTCGAAGGTCGGAGGAAGGCAACGGCATACCACCTCCAAACAGAACCATGCCTAGTAAAGCACTGTGGTGTTCAAACCAATCTTTGGATTGTTGACGACTTTACCTTTTTTAATGCAAGTGAATAAGACGATGGAAAAGTATTTCCGAACACTAAACATAAGCTATTTTGTCCTTCCTGGACTGTCTTTCAGGATAGGTTCTGTTCTGGACGCTTTGGATGCGTTGTCATCAAAAACGGCTATACAGATCAGTAATACAAGTTTTATATACTGAACTTTTTACAATACTCAACTTTTTTACATAGGTCTGTCCTCGGGGCGACGTCTTCTTTCTCGATGCTAGTGCCTGCCTATTTGGGAGCCGAGTTCAGATGGGCTCTTCCAGACGCATGGCGGCCTAGATATAGCCGCTTGTAGAGGGTGCGCTTCTCGATTGCTCCCTCCAGGAGACGCGCTGGCGGCGTGCGATTGGCTGCCGGTCGTCTGCTGCCTTCTCCATGATCGTTCTCTTGTGTCTGGCGTGTGGCGCTTTCACGCAAAGCCAGTACGACTGGACAATAAATCATTTACCGCTTTCCAGTAAATTCCTGAACATCAACTTGAAGGGTAAGAGCAAGAAGACATCTAAAGCAATGCTAATTGAAAGCAAAATCACTAAGAACAACATTTGTGGAACTTATGGAATTCACGTAAGTAAAAGATTATCATCGTTTAGCTGTAGTTTTCTACAAATTGTTTACGTGTCTACATTGAAATCAGCTTAACATCAACATTTGTGAAAGTTGAATGAAAACATGCATGTCAGTTTGTTCGATGTTCAAGAAATAAAGACAGGCTTTTGATACTCGCCTTTGAATTCATAGCAGCATTGAAAAATTTGGTATCCGAGGAAAGTGGTTGACGTACATGCTTCAAAGAGAGACATTAAAATTAGTGTATGTTTACAATATTTTTTTTTGTAGAATCCCTTTCACTGTCTTCAGTAAAATGGGCTTCTCGTAAATCTGTAGGTATAAGAGGCGTGTCACGATTATAGAAGCTTAGCAAACCTTGATGTACCTATTAACAGAAAGTGTTATCTTACATGGTGGCTACATGCTACAGTCGTAAATTTATAGTTACTACATGCAACCGCTCATCATATATAACTGTATAGTTTAATAGGTTTCAAACTCGAGTAATTTCATAAAATTTAAGGTTCATATCGTGTTTACTTCATACGCCATTTGGGAAAGTGTGCAATGCAGTGCTCTCGCTGTGATAACGTTTAACTGCCCGATTTTATTGGAAAGTTGTTTGTGAAACGCCACAGCACATACCTAAAAAAAAAGAGTTAGGAAGTTACAATGCGAAACGGAAATGTAAAAACGGAAAAAATTATCCACCCTAAGGTAAGGTCTCTTAGCATTAAGAGTGACGTTTACCACTTGAATTTACTGTTAAGAAACTGATTCACCTGTAACGCATCAGACATTAATCTGTGTAAGAGTGGCATCACTGATTCTCATAGTTGACGAAAGATACATGGGGCAATGGGTACTATTTACTGAAAGGTAGCATTTTAGTTTAAGTCATTTCGATATACTTTTCGCTAAACGATATATCCAATAATCTGTAGCTAAATAGATCAAGTTCTTCAGTTCACTCTATTTTAAAAAAATTATGAGTCTTGAAATATCGTTGAGTAATATTTAATTAGAAAGAACGGAAATAACTACTGTAGTAACCTGACTAGCGTTAATTCACGGAAGTAAATCCATTCCCCATTCGATAATTACCAGCCATTCGAACAAAAAGGAAAAAATAAAAAAAAAAAATAAAAAGAAACTATGTCCTCCATGCAATTTATTACCGAACTTACTCTTCAGCAGAGCTCAGCAAAGCATGGCAATGACTAGTGGATGTCATTGCTGCTTCGTTGGCTGGAGCTGAGGAATGGCGGTTCACGAACAGAATCACGAGCCTGTGTGTACTTACGAATTTGGTGATCGCAGTAAATAATGACTAATTTTACCGCACCCCTAAATACGTTCACCGAAAAGTTTCTAAGCAAATAATTGACATTGATAAGGAGAGCAGTATGTGTCCACAGCAAGGAAACAATACCGCCGAACTTTTCATTCCAAAGAAATTAAGTCCGGAAATCATTTCTAATGGCACTAAAATTTATGCAGGTTTCAGAGTGTAGTTTTTGTCTAAACCCACACATTAAATTTATCCTATAAGGATAAGAATAAGCTAGTTCGGAATAAAAAAACTGTATAAACTCACGTTGGGTGACAGGTATGGCGATATGCGAATGCAAAGTTCTTTCCTTAGACACACACACACACCAAGGCGAAGGCATTCACGCTCGTACTCCGACATAGAATTTTTTCTGTATCTGCACTCAGTTAATACTGTTCATCTATTAAGACTAAGTGCTCCACCTCGCAGTACTCCAAGTGAATATTTCGGGAGATAAGAACGGCGTGTGCGCAGCGTTTTCTCCCGTGGGAAGATGAACTCTCCGTCTCCAAAGTGAACTTTCATGAGAAAATCGCCGCGGTGGAGTAGCCGAGCGATCTAAAGCGTCTCGCTACGGAGCGCGCGATTGCTCGCCGTGGAGGTTCGAGTCCTCCCTGGGGCTTGGGTGTGTGTGTTGTCCTTAGGTTAGTTTATCTATGTGAATGTAGTTTGTAAGCTACGGACTGATGACCACGCAGTTTGCTCCGATAGATTTACTAACATTTGAACATTTGAGAAGAACGCCGCCAATCTTGGCTCTTAGCACTAATCAGTAATCTAAATTTTTATAAACCAGCATCGTAACTGAACTTTGACAAAGGAATCAATGCAGCCTATTGCCAGTATGATGATATATCCAGAGATCGAATCAGAGAACACATTAAATCTGTGAACAGAAGTACTTTTTTAGAAAATACTTAGATAAATCTATGAGGGCGCAAAAAATTCCTCTTTCCGTTAGTTGTTAGGAATGTTGTGGGAGTGTTATTTGTTAAAGCGACGTAGGTAAATTTTAACA
This sequence comes from Locusta migratoria, assembly GCA_026315105.1. Taxonomy (NCBI): domain Eukaryota; kingdom Metazoa; phylum Arthropoda; class Insecta; order Orthoptera; family Acrididae; genus Locusta; species Locusta migratoria. The sequence continues at coordinate 341,695,944 of CM048746.1, forward strand.
AAATGAGCCCACAATTTTATTACGAATAAATAATTACGAAATTTGGGCGCGTTAGAATAATAGATTCCGGAAATATGCGAATATTTCAAAGTTTCCTTGATTTCCCGCGAAAATTCCGAAGTCTCAATTCGTGAATAGGTCTTAAAGCACTGAATCAAAGTGAGGTGTCCTCTGTAAAATGCATCACTTTGTTCTGAATCTTAGAACCCTGTCCAAAGGCGATGAGCACTCTTCCGGCATTACTTTGCTGACACACTCTTTCCGGCAGCTTAAGTGTGCACCGTCCAGTCATGTTAAACACAAGTGAAACTGTTAGTACCGCACGGCCTCCTTCGAAATTTCTAAACTGATACTACCAACTGTCTGTGCTGCTGTGGCTATATCGATATTAACGAAGTTCTCTTTGGCACAACACGCGACACTAAAAGAGACGCTGCCTTTTAGATCTTGTCTGTGTCTACAACGCCATGCTCTTCTAGCCAAACTCACTGTACAGCTTATGTTTAGCAGTGCATGGGTGAGCATTGTAGGGAAGGTGCAATTCTACCTAACCCTATTTCTGGTGGCGAAGAGGGTTCGTGTTATCTGTTCAGGGTCGTAAAGTCCAAGCGGAAAGGCCTGCGGTTGCCCCTGATTCCGCTCTTAACCCTGCACTCGCTCTGCGCAGAGATTTGCCGTGCCCGCTACAGTTACTCAGAACTAATTAATGTCTGGAACTGCAGTAGCGTGTGCAGCACACAAACGTTAAGATTCCTTCCACACCACAAAAAAAACTCAACTACTATTTCTAATTAAACGATTGGTAATAGAAATTATGGAAAATGGAAGGACAGATGCCAAGATCGCAAATTTTTGTATTATTTTTATTCAGGACGATTTGTTTCGACATTATATGGTCTCATTGACAAAAACGGCTTACAAAAAGGCTCCACATAAAATCTGGTAAGTGTACTGCTTGATATTCTTATATAAAATTATGTGCTGATGGGTAGTCAGAAATAAAATTTATAGCTGGTCAAAGTTTAAACAGTAAAATCTACATAAAATATTGACTCCATAGTGCCCATGTTTGGTTGAGCATCTCCATAAAACTGGTAACTGCGTTGTAAATACTAATAAATGTTTCTGATTATCCACCAGCACATGATTTTATATGTAAATATCAACAAGTACACCTACCAGATTTTATGTGGAGCATTGTTGTAAGCACTTTTTCTCAATGAGACCAGATTATTACAGTAGATAATACTTGTTCCATGGATCATATATACTACATTTCGTAATGATGTGGAAATGAAAATGGAAATGAGCGTATGTGGAACGTGTCAGATTATTAAACGTTGTCTACATATGACAACCAATTTTTTAAGAATATTTTATTTTTATTTTGGATTTTTTATTTTTATTTTGTTTTTATTCATTTTAAGTTTTATCTAAAAATTCATCCAAAGTGTAGAAGGAGTTGCCGTTGAGAAATTCTTTTAATTTCTATTTAAACACCAGTTGGCTACCTGTCGGACTTTTGATGTTACTTGGTAAGTGACCGAAGACTTTTGTGGCAGCATAATTCACCCCTTTCTGTGCCGAAGTTAGATTTAACTTTTAATAGTGATAATGACCCATTCTCTTAGTGTTGTAGCTATACATGCTGCTATTACTTTCGAATGGATTGGATTGTTAATCACAAATTTCATGAGTGAATATATATAATGTGAAGATACAGGGAAGAGTCCTAGATTCTTAAATAAATGTCTGCAAGATGATCTTGAGTGAGCTCCAGCAATTATTCTGATTAAACGCTATTGTGCAATGAATACTTTTTTACTCAATGTTGAATTGCCACATAATATGATGCTATATAAAAGCAGTGAATGAAAATAGCATAGTAAGCTAATTTACTGAATTGTATATCACAAAGTTTATAATTACCCTGATAGCATAAGTAGCTGTTCACAAATGTCGCAGGAGATCTTCAATGTACTTCTTCCAATTCAATCAAATGTTCAAATTTTGTAGAGCTTATGGGGCCATCAGTCCCTGAACTTACAAACTACTTATAAACTAGCTAATACTAAGGACGCCACAAGGGGCCTAAGGGGGGATTCGAGCCCCCGACCGCAGTGGCCGTGCAAACCATCACTGGCGCGCCGCACTCCCCTCGGCCGCCGCGGCTGGCTCCAATTCAATCCCTCGTCAATGCAAACACCTAAAAATATTGAATATTCTACCTTAGTTACAATTTTCTTTTCAAGATGCAAATTTATTCATGGTGTACTGTATGAAACTGTATATAGGTGGTTTTGTCAAACTTGTAATGAGAGTCCATTTGTAGAGAACCACTTAATAATTTTCTGAAAGACATTTACAATTTCATCAATTAATTTCCGTTTATCAAGCATGATAGCTACAGCTGTATAATCAGCAAAAAGAACTAACTTAGCACCTTAATGAATGTAGAATGACAAGTCATTAATATATATTAAAAAAAAACATAGGGCCCAAGACTGAACCTTGTGGGACACCATTTTTGATAACTCCGCAGTTACAGGAATTAATTATTTCTTCGATATCGTGTGAACTGCTTATTTCAAGTTTCTGCACTCTTCCACTTAAGTATGATTTAAACCATTTGCACCCTGTCCCACTAATACCTCAATACTTAAGCTTATTTACAAGATTACGAAAAGATCACAAAAAATCTCAACTGGTGATGTCTGGTTATTCAAAGCATTTAATACTTCATCAGTGAAGGTATATATAGCATTTTCTGTTGAAAAGCTTTCTGTTAGAACTTCATTTTTACTAATGTGCGCAGCTACTCGAGAATACATAACTTTTCCAAAAATTTTGGTTAAAGCTGTCAGAAGTGAGATGGGGCGGTAGTTGTTGACACGTATCCACTTTCTTACGCCACAGTGTACATCTACATCCTCATAGATACTCCGCAAATCACATTTAAGTGCCTGGCAGAGGGTTCATTAACAACTTTCATAACTTTTGTCTACCGTTCCATTCTCTAATAGCACGCGGAAGAAAAAATACCTAAATCATTCCGTTTTTGATCTGATTTCTCATATTTTATTGGGATGGTCATGTCTCCCTAAGTAGCTGGGTGGTAGCAAAACATTTTCACATTCAGAAGTAAAAGTCGGTGATTGAAACTTCGCAAACAGATGACGCCGCAATGAATAACGTCTTTCTTTTAATGATTTCCACCCCAATTCGTGCAACATTTCCGTGACGCTTCCCCCCCCCCCCCGTAACGTGATAAAACAAAATGAGCTACCATTCTCTGAATCATCTCAATATCCTCCGTCAGACCCACCTGGTGAGAGTCCAACAAGGGGCAACAGTACTCCAGGAGGGGACGCACAAGTATGATGTAGGCAGTCTCTTTGGTGGAGCTGGTGCATCTGCGAAGCGTTCTGCCAATGGAACGTAACCTTTGATTCGCCTTCCCCACAATATTTTCTATGTGTTCTCTCCAGTCAAAGTTGGTCGTAATTGTAACACCTAGCTATTTGGTAGAATTTACGACCTTAAAGTTTGACTGATTTATCGCGTAATTGATGTTCAGCGGATTTCTTTTAGTGGTCATGTGTATTACTTCACACTTTTCTTTATTTAGTGTCAATTGCCAATTTTCGCACCGAGTAGAAATTTTGTCTAAATCGCTTTGCAGTTGCTTTTGATCCTCTGTTGACTTCACTAACCGATAAACGACAGCATCATCCGCGAACAGTCTAAGGGATATATTCAGATTGTCTCCTAAATCATTTATAAACACGAGGAAGAGTAGGGGACCTATAACGCTCCCCTGTGAAACGCCGATATCACTTCTGTTTTACTAGATGACTTACCGTCAATTACAACGAACTGTGTCCTTTCTGATAGGAAATCGTGAATACAATTGCACAATTGGGAAGATATTCTATAAACACGCAATTTCATTAGAAGCCGCTTGTGGGGCAAAGTATCAAAAGCCTTCCAGAAATCCAGAAATATGGAATCTATTTGAGATCCCTTGTCGATGGCACTTAACACTTCATGTGAATAAAGGGCAAGCTGTGTTTCGCAAGAGCGATACTTTCTGAATCCGTGTTGACTACTGGTTAATAGGTCGTTCTCTTCGAGGTAGTACATAATATGTTCCAAAATCCTACTGCAAATCGACGTCAATGAGATCGGCCTGTAATTTTGGGGATCACTCCTATTGCCTTTCTTGAATATTGGAGTAATTTGGGCAACTTTCCTGTCTTGGAGTACAGATCTTTCGCTGAGTGATCGGTTGTAAATTATAGCTAAGTACGGAGCTATTGCATCAGCATACTCTGAGAGGAATCTAGTTGGTATACAATCTGGCCCGGAAGATTTGTTTTTGTTTAGTGACTTAAGTTGTTTTACTACTCCAGGAACATCTACTTCTAACTTTCGCATGCTGGCAGCTGTTCTTGGATTGAATACTGGAGTGTTCACTTCGTCTTCTTTGGTGTACGAATTTCGGAAAGCTGTGTTTAGTAATTCTGCCTTAGTAGTACTGTCATGGGTAGAATTACCATTGCTATCGCGTAATGAAGGTATTGTTTGTGTTTTGCCGCTAGTGTACTTCACGTATGACCAGAATTTCTTTGGATTTTCTGCAAGATTACGAGACAGGATTTCGTTGTGGTAGCTAATATACGCTTCTCGCATTGAAGTCCGCGCTAGGTTGCGAGTTTCAGTAAAAGATTGCCAGTCTTGTGGATTCAGTGTGTTTTTAAATTTTGCATGCGTTTTTCTTTGTTTCTGCAACAGTGATCTGACATGTTTTGTGTACTACGGGGGGTCAGCCCCCTCTTTTATTAATTTATTTGGTATAAATCTCTCGATTGCTACTGATATTATGTCTTTGAAAGTAAGCAACAACTGATCTACACTCGCATTTTTAGATTTGAAAGACTGGAGACTATCACTCAGGAAAGCGTGAAGCGAATTTGTATCTGCTTTATTGAATAGATATATTTTTCGTTTGTTTTTGGTGCATTTGGGAAATTTGACATTCCGTCTCGCTACTACAACTCGATGTTCGCTAATCCCTGTATTTGTTTTGATGCTCTTTACTATCTCCGGATTATTTGTTGCTAGGAGATCAAGGGTATTTTCGCAACCACTTACTATTCTAGTGGGTTCATGAACTAACTGTTCGAAGTAGTTTTCAGAAAAAGCATTCAGAACTAGTTCGGACGATGTTTTATATTTGCCGCCGTTTTTGAATACGTAATTATGCCAACATATCGAGGGTAAATTAAAGTCGCCACCGATTATAACAGTATGCTTCGGATACCTATTTGAAATATGATTCAAGCTCTCTTTGAACATTTCTGCAACCGCATCGTCTGAGTCAGGGGGCCGATAAAAAGATCCAATTATTAATTTATTCCGGTTGTCAGGTATAACCTCTACCCAGACCAACTCACAGGACGTATCTGTCTCAATTTCGCTGCAGGATAAACCGTTTGTAACAGCAATAAACAGACCACCCCCTTTTTTATTTATTCTACCCTTTCTGAAGACCATTTGGCCCTTTGAAAAAATTTCGGCCGAACTTAACTCAGGCGTCAGCCAGCTTTCAGAACCTATAACGATATGTGCCTCAGTAATTTCTATCAGCGCTTGGAGCTCTGGAACTTTCCCAATACAGCTACGATAATTTACAATTGTTATACCAATGGTTTCTAGATCTGCTTTCTTCCTGTGTCTGACCTGCCCCCTTTGAGACGATAGCATGTCAGTCTATCCCGGAAAATACCCTGCTTTAAAGAGCTATTACATGTATGACTACTTCTCTTGGGAACCAGCTTTTAGTACCCTGTTGGAAATGCCTTCAATTCCATGTGACCTTTTACTCTTGTGAGAGTTCTTTTATTTTAATTAATTTCTTAAGAAGAGGTGGGTAGAATTTCAATTGTATAAATTGTCTAGGTATGCTCTCTTCCATTAACTGCCTTGCTACTTCTATTTTCTCTACAACATTTAAAAAGTAGTCATTAAAATGTTTTCAGCTTTTGACTTTACGTTACTTAAGCTTTCGTTTGTTTTGATGGTACTACCCTTTTCCTTTACTCTTGGTTGTCTCCCTTTCAATATACCTGGGCGTAGAGCGGAAACAGAGGTCTCGCAGTAATAGGGAAGCGAGAGTGCCAAAGATGGCGCTTGCGGTACGGTCCACGTGACGTCACGCGGTACCGCCGCCCATCGGCCCGCGCTGTCTTCCAGTGCAGGCGCTCTCCGGCCCTCCAGAAGCTTCCAGAAGCAGCGCTGCGGCTATATACTCAGGACACCTTGGCAACACCGGCAGTCAGTGATTTTACTCCTGATGACGACGGCGGAGCTTGCCATCGAAAGTTCGAGGATTTTACCCGAAATGAAGCGGCTAGTAAACCGAGAATATTTTATGGAATATTCCAAATTGTTTTAATTTCATTATCAGAGGAACTAATCTCAGACATGATGCACATACTTCTGGATTTTTAATAAATTTCCTTAATGTAGCACAGTAGTTTTTATAATATTTTATTGTTTCTGTGTTATTACTCTTTCTTGTGGATAGATGTGGTTCCCTTTTTCGGTTACAAAATATGTTTATTCCATGGGTGTTTTCTATGATTTCTTACAAGTATATTTAACTAAGTTCTTGGGGAAACAGTTTTCAAATACCTTTAAAATGTATCATGAAATTAGTTACATTTTAAAATAACATCAGGTTCCTTATTAACCAGAGGGTGTCGAAAACGGTCGTCGTGAATAAATAATTTAAAAAAAAAAAAAAAAAAAAAATGTTGCGATCTTGGTATTTGTACTTACATTTATAAAATACGATAGCTTCCTAAGATGAGTAAATTGTTGTCGTCTTTCAATAAGATCCAGAAAATATATTGCGATTACTCGCTATTGAACTACTATAGAAATGTGACACATAGTGATTCACTGTGGTATCCCAGATGTTCATTCCCAACAAACTGCAGGAATAAAATGTTAGATTTCGTTATACTATATCACTGTGTTTTACAGAATAATTCTCATACGAAGCCTATGCGTCTTTGAGATATTTACTACCGTACACAGAAGTGAGTTTCTGAAGCACATTTCCAACAAAGCGTGAACTTGTACTGTCCATACATGCCTTACACCGACAGTATTCCGTGCCATGTTTAGTACCACTAAAATTACATCTTTTCCGAAGGCCTTCACATAACTATAAATGTTATTGTAAGTAACGCCTGAATCATTCACCTGAAACTAAAATTGTATATAAAGAGTTTTAGAGGAGACATTTCTCTCGCATGCTTTTTCCTCGCTCCGTTTCAAAGATATTTGCAAAACCATCGGCGATTTGGCAGTCTTTATGTCCGTATAAAATTGTTCTGACAGTTTAGGTCGCGCTGTGTAACAGATCGGTGCCAAAATATACGGGCGTATTCGATGGCCTTCAGCAACCAGAACTACAATCTGAGGGCAAAACAGGATGTCGTAGCACTATGACCTTGCTCGGCTATTATGCGTTGAACAAATTCCTATTAAAAGTTCTTCAGGATTTATTTTCCAGTAAAACGTTTTTCGATCGTATCTCAAAGTTGGTACACACGTTTAAAGGTTAAATACTTCATGTGGCTATATAGTTCTGATGAAAGTCATTTAATGGAGATTCGAAGCATTGATATTTCATCTAGGATTAATATATCACCGGAAAATAACTTTTTATATATAAAAAAACAATAATAAATTGTAAAAAATATGTATCTTAATTAACGATAATAGTTTATAATTACTTAGTTTGCTTTGTTTCCGAACGTCAGGCCTCAATTTTTTTTCTATGAAAAGGACTTCCAAAACGGCCGAAAAGTAAAAGAGATCATGAGCTAAAATTACACGGGCCTGATTTCAGCCCAATTTTTTAATTTTTCCGGACAAAAGCAAGAATAAAATTATAGATAATGTAGATAGTAGAACAAAGAATTAAATATGTAAGATAGAAAAGGCTTGCTCAGGATATAGTAGGGTGGAGAGCTGCATCAAACCAGTCTCCGGACTGAAGATTCAAATGTTCAGATGTTTGTACGGCTTAAGGGACTTAACTACGGGGTCATCAGTCCCTAAACTTACAAACTACTTATGAACTACTTACGAACTAGGACGGCGCAAATATCCATGCCCGAGGGAGGATTCGAACCCTCGACCGTAGTGGCCGTGCAGATCGTGACTGGAGCGCCTCAGTCCCCTCGGCCACCGCGGCCGGCCGGACTGAAGACCATAACAACAACAACATTATTGTTTTTATATTTAATGTTACATTATTCGTGTGTTTATACTCTTTTGCCGGAAATATTTGCCAAAATAAAAAAAATTAATTAATTAAAAAATCCAAAATCCAAAGCAGGCCGTCAAACACGCCAGTGCACTCTTTTATCTTGGCCCTTTCCTCGTAGTTCCAAAAGGCCTCAGACCCCCTGCAAGACTCCGCCTGGCCACTTTCATGCTGTTGATATTGCCAGACATCGACAAAATGAACCTATTGATCGTATTGTGATTTACGAATATTCACTAAATAGTAAGTTACAACGAAAATAATATGTAAGAAATTAATCGGAAAGGCAAAGACGACATAATTGAATTTTACTTCATAATGAATTGAATATGTTAGAAGCAGTATAAAACGACCTTGATTACTCTGTCGATGTTTAGAAAAGTTTCCGAAGTGTTGTAATGCAAGTTAAGCAGTGATTCCATATTTCCATTTTTAACCTATGGTAGTAAGCCATAAATTATTTATTATAAAATCTAAATATTACGTTATATTTGGTGTAATGCATATTCTACCGTGTGATAAAAGACGGATGTACTAATATTCAGCTGAATACGTATTTACAAGTGATATGTTTTGGAAATTAATAGGTACACTATGTAAAGTTTCTTTTTCACATCCGAGGAAGCAGCAAAGTTTTACCACGCTGGCCTATGAATGCATCACATAAAGACACTTTCTGAAGTAACAATGACGGAAGAACAACGTCAAGTAATAATGAACAAAATTAGCCAGGTGTCACATATATTGTATTTGATTTAAGGTGAATATTTTACTTGCCTGACTTGTAATTTCCCCTTTCCTTCCCACTGCACAAGTGTTTTTTTTTTTTTTTTTTTTTTTTTTTTTTTTTTTTTTTTTTTTTTTTTTTTTTACTGTAGAGGTAATTATAGAAGGGCTATACTAAATTACAAACTGATATAATAAGAGCCGATTGCGCTATAGTTTCAAGCTGTTTCATAGTGGATTCTCCACAACATTAGCAGATTTCTGTTTGCGACTGCTTCTTGTTCTTAATAACAGCCGTGTGTACGTAACAGTGATTTTAAAAAGTAGTGTTTCAGTGTTTTCTTTATCACCACAGGTCCAGGAACTTCTTTGGTTTGAAATGACATTTTCATATAGTAATCCGACGCATTTTTTCACTTTAATGTAACATTCGTTTCTTGTACGTTTCGAACATAGTAAAAGAGAGAACAAAAGTTGGAAAGGTTGCATTCGTAATCCAGAATTTTTATGAATACATAATGAGACACTACTGATCGGCCTATATCCTCTCCCGAAAAATTGAAAATACTTTATGGCACAATTGGTTTGTTTCCAGAATTCATTTGCACTACGTTCATGAAATGTAGTTTGGATTACAGAAAAACAGAACTCAAATGACATAAATAGAACAAATCAAAACAAGAAAATAGTGCAAGAAAAGTTATTGCAGGTATGTTATAATGACGCTAATGAGTCTTGTTTCAAATGAAAAGTAATTCATTTACATGATAGGTATTAGGATACCTACAAATGAATACCGATTTCAAATTTTTATGAAAACGCTTCAACCAGAATCCAAAGCTTGGGACAACTGACATAGTTAATTTCGACTTCGTTGATTGCTCCACTTCGTATACTTCCACGCTACAAACATTCCCAAATCATTACGCTCATGAAAAAACTAGCAGCCTACAAACGTGTTCAGCTGTTTGTTCAATGTATGTAATTTCGATATGCACCATTACGTCCCAATTCCTCACTAAATCATCACCTAAGCTATTTATCACAAACACTGTGTTGTTCACTATGTAGACGGGAGACAGTTAATGTGCTTCAGAGAACCATAGCACTACTTCTCTTCATCACATACTCGCATTACTCTTGTGCATAAATGTCTAGTGGTGAAACTGCAAAAACCTCTTCTCCTTATTGCTCGTACATCTTGTCTAAGGAAGAATAATATGCATTTTGTAAATACGTTCTTTTGAATAATGGACATTAGCTCTGAAATGTAGTATTTCATGAGTGATATATTGTACATAGATTTGCCACTAAGCTGTGTACCCCAGAGACAATTTGTGAAATTCACGCGAAAGACTCTAACGTTATAACTTACAAAGGATGACGTCTACATACCAGGTGACTGTTGTTACATTGTTTGTAATGTACAGGGATGATTAAAATTCCCATCAGTCTGAGGTTTATGCCAATACAGCGAATTAGCTTCCTACAAGAAAAACAACAATAAAACTATAGGACCCGTGCGAATACTTCGCATCATTAGTGGGAAAAAATGGAAGTAAAGTTCAATGTTCCCCCATAGCTTTCTCCATAATGAATCAACGCAAGTGTTTATAGGCGCAAATGAAAGAGCTTGATCCGCTGAGTGTTTTAGGTCAAAATTGCGTACCTTAACATTAGAACCGAAGATATCGCAAGACAATCCCATTAAAATATTCACTGCAAGGATTGAAGGATACCGCGTTTGAATAAAAAAAAAAGGATAGAGAGATTTTAGTTAATTCCGATACTTGATGACAAATCTGCGAATGAATACCTTTTGTTTAAAACAAAAATGAAGAAAATAGACCGGTAGTTTAGTCGGGACGGCTGACTTTAATCTTCGTAGATTCTTTTAATATACGTGGGATATTACGAATGAAATGCACACAATTTTTAATACAGTTTTCATACTGAATGTTTGAAAGTTTTACAGTGTGTAGATACATCCTTCCCGCTTGTTTTCAAACTTAGTTCAATCTGTTTCCGTGAATGACGCCGTCACAGTACGTCTTCAAGATGGCTGCTACACTTCACGTTCGTCAGAACCAAAAGCTGTGGTTGGATTTCTGTGCTGTGAAAACGAGTCAGTAGGAACCAGCCACAAGTGGTTGAAAAAGGTGTATGGAGATTCTGCTATTGATCGCAGTACAGTTTGTCGGTAGGCAAGTAAGTTACGTGATGAAAGTGGCCACAGCAGTATTGAAGATTGTCCTCGCAGCGGCAGGCCTCGTACTGCTTCCAAGATGGCGTAAGGCAGTTGATATTTCTTTTGGAGTGACGCTCGGATAAGATTAATTCCATTGAGTAATAGAGAATATTGTAAGATATTGTATGTAAATATTCAGTCGTAAGTTTGGGAAAAAAACTCCCCTTCTACTGTATCATTACGTTCACACAGTCGGTACTACTGAACCTGGCAATGTCACTGTTAGAGGGTACTCCAATGCACTTCCTTTCTCTTCCGTTTTCTGTCAGTCTTTGGCTAAAATACTATGATTTTTATATGCCCACTAGCGGACCATTTACATTCAACAGCAAGGAGGTCCGAAAATAGCACTGTCACAATTATTTGGAAGATAACACATTGTAAGTAGATCACATTAATGTAATTATAGCACCATATCGAGTGAACAAGGTAATGACATTATTGAGTGTTGTTACAGTTGCTGAATGTTGCGGCTGATGTTTTCCTCGTCAGCATTCAAAAATGAAAAGAAGTGATTTAAAATCGAAACTATCGTTCGCGTACTATAATGGGGCATAAAGAGAAAGAGACTTTCGTGTCAAGCATATATCACACCTCAGCTCTGCTATGGGAGTTACAAATTACCCCTTGTGGGAGGTATCCTATGATGTATAAGTAGTACAAAATATGTTGACCGTCATCCATGTTCTAACAAGGGTGCAGGAATGGTTATGATGGTAACTTCAAGACTGTGTAGCATTAATTGAAATTTTCATTCAGTAAACAATTTATCTATGTTGCTTGTCGCTGACAACCGCTTTCTCTGGCAGCTAATTACGCTTTTTATATATTTTTGATGTTCATCTATTATTTGCGAGCTGCCCAAAACGCGATTGTGCACTTTTCTCGCTCGATAAGGATAGTCGCACGTGAGGGATTTCTTCACTACCAATTGTGTGTGTGAGATAGTTTTCTTTGTGAAATATGATGAAACTATAATCAGTTCATTTGAAATCTATTACTTATTTAAAATGGCACACCTTTTAATAATTCATGAAATGTTTCTTTTTTTTCTAGCAATAATCTTGATTATGTTGATAGTTGAACTTACTAGAAACATCTAGATATAATTATATGTAACTTTCATGAAAGTGACTTTATAGTAATTCCTGCAAGGAAATCTTCGGAATTAAATGAAATCCGATCGATTTAAACAGTCTTTCGTCACAAATTATAACTTCATATTTTTTGTTCTTTTTTCACAGTCATTCAGTTAGTATAATCCGCTCTAAGCAAACGAAGCATCATTTTACACAATGCAGCAAGAGTTTTACAGACTCATCAGCTACATCCAGTCACGTTAATGGAAGTATTATGGTAAAAAAGGCTTCTTTAGTAAAATTGTTGCTTCTTCTTAGTGTACTATCAATGAAACGTAGCCTTTGGTTCGCCTTAGGTATACAGTACAAGCAAGCCAAAACACATACACACGCACACCCACCCACCGACCCACCCACCCACACAGACACGAGCCGGCCGCGGTGGCCAAGGGGACTGAGGCGCTCCAGTCACGGTCTGTACGACCACTACGGTCGGGGGTTCGAATCCCCCCTCGAGCATGGATATTTGTGCCGTCCTTAGTCTTAGTTAGTTCATAAGTAGTTTGTAAGTTTAGGGACTGATGACCCCGTAGTTAAGCCCCATACACTATACAAACATTTGAACAGACAGACACAAAGAGAGAGAGAGTGTCTGTGTGTGTGAGAGAGAGAGAGAGGGAGGGAGGGAGGGAGGGAGAGAGAGAATAGAAGGAAGCTTAGGGTTTAACGTCCCATCGACAGCTTGGTCATTAGAGACGGAGCTAACGCTCGGAGTTTTGGGTAAGGACGGGGATGGAAATCGGCCGTGCCCTTTGAAAGGATCCATCCAGGCATTTTCCTGGACTGATTTAGGGAAATCATAGAAAACCTAAATCTGGATGGCCGGGGGTGGATTTGAACCACCGTCCTCCCGAATACGAGTTCAGTGAGTTACGACTGCGTCACCTCGCTCGGTGAGGGAGAGAGAGAGAGAGAGAGAGAGAGAGAGAGAGAGAGAGAGAGAGAGAGAGAGAGAGAGAGACGGAGGGAGAGAGAAAGAGAGAGAGAGATACACAGTATCTCTCCCAACGCCCCTGGCCGTCGCGTCACTGTGGCGACCCACTGTCAAGTTAACTTCTGCTGACACAGCGACAAATAATAGTTATTTAGTGATTTAATACATGCGTACTCTTGGAAAGTTCTGGAACGCGTTCGGATTCGTTCTGACCGAAATCAAGCTCTTGGTCTTCCCCTCTACTCGTTGTTGCCATATCAGCCACGCGAAAATGAAACGCTGCTTTCCGGAAGAGTGAGGTGATGCGACTCCGGTTCGTATCCACCAGGTGGTTTCACGGCGTGAGGTAGTTTTAGTGCACAGCCTCTATGTTGTTCTTACCAGTTGCTTATCATCAGGGTGTGTGTTTTGTGCTACACTGTGAATCGCGTGTTCGGTCCGGGCCAGGTCCTAGGATTTGTATCTGTTACATTCCATTTCATTCACCTCTGGCAATGTAGGTGATCCAAATTAAAATGTAGGTCCCCCTATAACTTCCTGGGTAAGTCAGTTTGAAGGTCGGAGGAAGGCAACGGCATACCTCCTCCCAACAGGGCAATGAAATGTTTGTAAAGTTGTTGTTGTTATGGTATTCAGTCCGGAGACTGGTTTGATGCAGCTCTCCACCCTACTCTATACTGAGCAAGCCTTTTCATTTCCTCATAAGAACGGCAACCCACATCCACTTGAATCTGCTTACTATACGCATCTCTTGGTCTCCCTCTGCGATTTTTACCCCACATTTCGCTCCAATGCTAAATTTACGATTCCTCGATGTCTAAGAATGTGTCCTACCAAGCGATCCCTTCTTTTAGTCAGGGTATGCCAAAAATTTTTGTTCTCACCAATTCTGTTCCGTACCTCTTCATAAGTTATGCGATCTACCCGCCTAATCTTCAGCATTCTTCTGTAGCACCACATTTCAAAAGCCTCTATTCTCTTCCTGTCCGCACTGCTTATCTTCAATGTTTCACTCCCGTACAAGGCAACACTCCACACAAATGCCTTCATAAAAGAATTCCTTACGCTTAAATTAATATAAAGCGTTAGCAAATATCTCTTTTTCGAAAATGCTTTTCTTCCCATTGCCATTCTGCATTTTATATCCTCTGTACTGCGACCATCGCATGTTATTTTACTGCCCAAGTAACAAAACTCATTTACAACATTCATTGTTTCGTTGCCTAATCTAATTCCTTCAGCATCGCCTGATTTTCTAAGACTGCATTCCATTATCTTTGTTTAGCTCTTGTTGATGTTCATATAATACGCTCTCTTCCACACACTGTCCATTCCATTCAACTGCTCTTCCAGGTTCTTTGCTGTATCTGACAGAAATACAATGTCATCAGCAAAACTCCCTGAACTTTAATCCCTGTTCCAAATTTTTCCTTGCTTTCTTCACCGCCTGCTCGTCGCACAAATTGAATAGCATCGTAGAAAGGATACAGCCTTGTCTTACTCCCTTCCCAACTAAGTCTTCCCTTTCATGCCCTTCGAGTCTAATAACTGCGGTCTGACTTTTGTAAAAGTTGTAAATAACTCTCGTTTCCTTGTATTTTACCCCTGCTGACTTCACAATTTGAAAGAGTGTATTCCAGTCAACATTGTCCAACGCTTTCTCCAAATCTACAAAAGCTAAAAACGTAGGTTTGCCTTTCCTTAATCTATCTTCTAGGTTAAGACGTAAAGTGAGTATTGCCTCCCGGTTTCCTACGTTCCTTCTGAATCCAAACTGTAACTCTCAGTACAGTATCTCCTATTTCATCTTGATCTACTTCCTCTCCTCCTCCTACAACATAATCTCTCAGTTCATTTCATTTGTAGAGCTGCTCTCTGTACTCTTTCCGCCTTTCAGCTTTCCCTTCTTTGCTGAGAACTGGTTTCCCATCTGAGTTCTTGATATTCGTAGAGTTGTTTTTCTTGTCCCCAAATGTGTCTTATTTTCCTGTAGGCGGTATCTACTCTTCCCCTTGCCATACATTCTTCTACAGATTTGCATTTGGCTTCCAGCCACTCCTGCTTAGCCATTTTGCACTTCCTGTCAGTCACATTTCTCAGTCGTCTGTACTCCATTTTGCCTGTTTCATTTACTGCATTTTTATACCTACTCCTTTCATCGATTAAATTTAGTATTTCCTGTGATATCCAAGGATTTTTTGTAGGTCTTGCCTTTCTACCTATATGGTCCTCCGCTGCCTTCACTATTTCATCTCTCAATGCTACCCATTCCTCTTCTACTGTTTTATTTCCCCCTGTTTCTGTCAATTGTTGCCTAAAGCTTCCTCTGAAATTGTCCAGAACTTCACGTTCTAGGGACTGATGATCCCGTAGTTAAGTCCCATAAGCTTTACAAACATTTGAATTTGAACTTCACGTTCCTTCAATTTATCTGGGCCATATCTCTTTACTTTCCTAGCTTTCTGCGGTTTTTTCAGTTTCAGCCTACAGTTCATGACCAACAAGTTATGGACAGAGTCTATATCTGCTCCTGGGTATGTCTTACAGTTTAAAACCTGGCTCCGAAATCTATGTCTTACCATTATAAAATATATCTGATACTTCCAGTGTCTTCTGGTCTCTTCCACGTATACAATCTTCCTTTGTGATTATTAAACCATGTGTTTGTTACGACTAAATCATGTTCCATGCAAAATTCTACCAGGCGACGTCCTCTTTCATTCCTTCTACCCAGCTCATATTCACCTACTATTTTTCCTTCTCTTCCTTTTCCTACTACCGAATTCCAGTCTCCCATCACAATTAAGTTTTCCTCTCCCTTGTTTGAATAATTTCCTCTAACTCGTCATACATTTCTTCAATCTCCTCATCATCGGCAGAGCTAGTTGACATATAAACCAGTACTACTGTTGTCGGTGTTGGCTTCGTATCTATCTTGACAATCATAATGCGATCACTGTGCTGTTCATAGTAGTTTACCCGCATTCCTATTTTCTTATTCATTATCAGTCCTACTCCTGTGATACCCCCAACTGCTTTTGTATTTATAATCCTGTATTCACCTGACCAGAAATCCTGTTCATCCTGCCACCGAATTTCACTATTCCCCACTATATCAAACTTCAACCTATCCATTTCGCTTTTTAAATTTTCTAATTTTCCTACCCGATTAAGGGATCTAACATTCCACGCTCCGATCCGTATCCATTTCGCTTTTTAAATTTTCTAATTTTCCTACCCGATTAAGGGATCTAACATTCCACGCTCCGATCCGTAGAATTCCAGTATTGTCTTTCCTGATGACAACATGCTCTTGAGTTTTCCCCGCCCGTAGATCTGAATGGGGGACTATTTTACCATCGGAATATTTTACCCGAGAGGAAGCCATCATCATATTTTCATACATGTCCTCGGGGAAAGTAACGGCTGTAGTTTCCCCTTGCTTTCAGCCGTTCGCAGTAACTGTGTGGCAAAGCCACATTAGCTGATGTTACAAGGCCAGCTCAGTGAATCATCCAGATTGTTGCCCTTGTAACTACTGAAAGGCTGCTGCCCCTCTTCAGGAACCACAAGTTTGTCTGGCCTCTCCACAGATACCCCTCCGTTGTGGTTGCAGGTAAGGCTATCTGCATCGTTGAGGCACGCAAGCCACGCCACCTCGGCAATGTCTGTGGTTCATGGGGGGAAAGTTACGGGACCTAAATGCAGTGGTCACTTGTCCCCTAAACGTACAAAACTACCTTTTTTTCTAAGACCAGCTCTCTCTTTCTCTCTCTCTCTCTCTCTCTCACACACACACATACACACACCTGCTCGAGGGAGGACTCGAATCTCCGACGTTGATCGTACTGGTAACTGCTTTATCTTTATCAGTGATGATAATAATGCTCCATGGCATTGAAAGCATTGTACAAGAATTTACACACTCCTTTCTTTATCAATGTCTTTCACAGAGAAGAAACAAATGATTGAGAATGGCAGAATATGTTTAACGTATAACAGTATCGACGACAGGAGAAGGATTTGAGTGGCAATGTAGTGAGAAGCTGTGTATCAGGGGGCTTTGCTGCTGTGATAAGTTAAACAAATTTTATTGTTGGACCTCTCACCTCTTTTGTACAATTGAAACTGCGGAATAATAAGAGTACTATATTTTAAATCATCTTAATACTAAAATCAATAAAGATAGTCTGAAAATCTCATTTCCAAACTTTTTAACATAGAACATGTAGTTGGAACAATCACCAATTCAGATTCCAAATTATCAGTTGGAAATGCCTGTAATGAGTGGATTTACAGAAATATACAAATCAGCATTGCTGCTCGCCACCGTTCGTTGCACTATCTCATTCTCAAGGACTTCCCTCATGGCGACACCCGTTCATAGGTTACAGTTTTGAGCGACACCCTTTCACTAATATAAATACATATGGTAGAATTTAGATGGTTCTAGCGTGGGGGGAGGGGCGGAAATAAATTATCGCTTAAATATAGTTTGTAAACGAATCTGAAATCCTCGTACGCACTGACATGTTTAATGTTGATCCTGACCGCAGTAATTACGTATATTCATAGCAAGAAAACGAAACATTAGGAACTAGGGAGATGTACAACAGAGTACACTGCAGACAACAATGCCTAAATCATACAGGAATACTTGCTTCTTCTACATGCGACCAAACTTCCGAAACTGAATGTCGGAAACTAGTTTTTGCTCTCGTGTTTACATGTAAGGGCCAGATAAGGTTTTTCTGGATCGATTGAAAACATCTGGAAATTAGCTGCTCGGATTTCTGATTTAGACAGCACAATGGCTGTTCCCTTTCTGTTAAATGTTATAACATTTTCCGAAATAAAGAGGATTTACTGATGACAAGCGATGAATTAAGTTCTTTGTTAGGTTCTTGCTTCACCACGACCTCGGAAATCTCTACATATTCGGGAAAAATGGATGAATATTTGTGATAAGAATATGAATGTAATTTCTGGTCCCAGAATCTGTGACACACAGGAAACAGAAAAAAATATTAACGCATACCAGGGCTCGAACCAACGATCACTGCATTTAAAATACTACTCTCCGTTAATCACCCTGCCATACTCTATACAGTTAAGTCCCATAAGCTTAACAAACATTTGAACATACTCTATACTAAACATCGCTACTGAATAGATTTAGTCAGTGGACAATTGTGACTACTTTTACAATCTGTGATAGCTTTTATAGACACCCAGTCATTGATTGACATTTAATTGTAAGAATCGCTACCGAGGGTGACGTGGCTTTCATAAATCCATTAAAAAACTTTCAGGTGCAGCTTTTTAAGACTACAGTGAAGGTTCGTTCTAGCAGCTGCCAGTTCCAGCAAACTGCGCATGGGAAGAGCTGTTATCGAGCATCAGCAGCAGCTCTGCGCCTGCGTAGTTTGCTGGAATCTGGTAACTGGGAGTTGGTGTGGGATGCGATGTGTAGTTCCAGCGGGTAATGTTGTACATGCTCGCACCGGACAACAAAGATTTACCCGCGTTTGACAATCCGGATAATAGCGAATCCCTATATCTGAGGTCCGGATAATCGAGTGACCGATCATTCCTTTAATATGTGATCTGCGGCGCACTGAATGAAGAGAAGGATGATTAGTTGCAGGCGAGTCTTCAGGGTGGTATGAAGAGAAGGATATTTTGTGTTATATTATGACAAGTTTTTTGTTTAGAGTCTAAATTTGTTAGTCTCGCGACACCTTTTATACTACTACGCGACACCCTTGGATTTCGCAACACCGAATTTGGAAAGCTCAGCAGTATAGAGGATACATATCTGCTGCCGCTCTACTCAAACGCAGAACAGGATAACAAGTTACATGATAGTTTCTATGAAGGAGCGACAAGGAATTTTTCAGAGCGAGGAATTATATTCACAATGCTTTTGGTTTTTCGTTTATTTTAGGCACTACAATGTCGTGTCAGATTGTTTTAATCAGATTTTTCGGGGGAATTTACCTTCAGTGATAATAATTTTTAATTGCACTATTACATTAAGATCCTCACACACCGCTAGCTAGCGGCAGTCGAGTGGCCGAGCGTTCCAATGCGTCTAGCTGCGGAGCGTGCCGCTGCTCGCCTTCAGAGTCCTCTCTGGTCCATGGATGTATTTTTTGTCGTTACGTTTAGGTAATTTAGTCTGTAAGTCTAGGGACTGATCACCAGAGTAGTTAAGTCAGGTTTTGACAGGCCTTTGTTCACCCATAGCGTAAATTATTCACTCCAGTCAGAACCAACCACAAACGAGTGTCCGCTGATTTTCAGAAAAAGAGGGCTAAAGTGTATGGAATAATATTTTTGTTTTTTTACCAAAGCCTTCATATCCAAATCAAGAGACGCCACTGGTTCTTATGCAGTTCCTGCATCCCACATATCAAACCGGACTGGAACCTAAGTCGTGTCTCATTTACACGATTAGAAAACATTAAAAAGAACATTCGGCCATTTTCATATGTATTGTATGTAGATTGTTATGGTGGAACACATTTTCTCAACAAAACAAAAGTTCAAATATTTTTATAGCTTATACTTACAAACTACTTATGAACTAGCTAACACTAAGGACGGCACAAATATCCATGCCCGTGGGGGGATTCGAACCCCCGACCGTAGTGGCCGTGCAGACCGTGACTGGCGCGTCGCAGTCCCCTCGGCCACCGCTGCCGGCACACATTTCCTCCTAGAGATAATTGGGGGGGGGGGGGGAGGGCACACGAAGGGCATCAGGCCACTCCTTATATTAGCCATCCCAAATACATTGAAAATATCGAACGTACGAATACGATGCATAGACTATGAAAAAAGATAGTTCGTATACAAAGAATGCGACTTATTTAATTCCACAGCGTCCTCTTATTCAGCAACGACCGTTCGCTGTCTTCCAAAATTGTATATACTGAATTACTGAATTTACTTAATTACTTCGTAGTTCACCACAAATCATTCAATCATTTTGTTATACAAAGCAAGAATTATTTCTTCTTACAAATTACTTGAATTGACGAATAGCCTAACTTTTATTAAGGACAACTTACACGAACACGCACCACACACACAACATGCACACACACACACACACACACACACACACACACACACACACACACATGCCCAAGGGAGGACCCGAACCTCCGACAGGTGTTTCCACCCGGAAACGTAGCATGACTCCTTTAGACCCCGCGACACACGCATAGCAGCTGTTTCCAGTTGCATGAGAGAAATTAATGTATGAGTTCTTGCACATAGGAAAATGGTTGCGAATGCGAGGGAAGACTGTGATTTGTATCCTGTGAAGAAACACAACTGCGGTTGAAAGGATAGAACCTCCATGGATAGCCTGGTGCTAGTAATGCTGAGGATGAGAAGCTGAACCTTGCGTGTGCGGATTTTCTTTACTGAGCCAGCATCTTCCCGAAATTCTAGGAAGACGCAGCAAACCTCTATCACAGGACAATAAAACAGATTGAGAGTTTCTAAATTCCTGACTCATCAAAAATCATGTTGCAGTCATTCTAAAAATACATAACTGCCATGCCACGTCGGACGTGAGTGGTAGCATAATTCATCGAAGCTGGTAATCACATTTCAAGAATGATAATTACGAACAAGAGTTGCAAGTATTGCCATTCCTCTGTAATTTAGTGGAAGGTGAAGCGCAGTTTACACAATCTCTTAACGTTAATATCAAAAAAGAAACGCATAATCTGTTTTCAACGTAATGTTGGTAAATTTCAAACGGAGTACATTCGTACAAGATAATCAAAAAATGTAACACATTTAATAGTTATTCCCACAGTACATATGACTTAAAGTCAACAGTGAAATAGAGGCACGTATAATAAAATATCACAACAAGTTACAAACGAGAACTTTGCAAAAGAATGAGGTAAACACGTAAAAGCCATGTGCATAAAGTAGTACTATCATGCCGGCCGCGGTGGCCGAGCCGTCTGCGGCGCGCCAGTCACAGTCTGCACGGCCACTACCGTCGGGGGTTCGAATCCGCCCTCGGCCATTGATATCTGTGCCGTCCTTAGTATTAGCTAATTCAAAAGTAGTTTGTAAGTTTAGGGACTGATGACCAGGTAGTTAAGTCCCATAAGCTCTAGAAACATTATAGTACGATTAGAGTTCCATAATAATGATGGAAACTAAAAATACTATTCCAATATGGAAGTAAGTTGACACATAAGAAGAAACAAATTAGTAAGACATGGGTCCAAAGTATTGTAATATCGAGTTTAAAGGTCGCACAAAACAATGTTATGGGTTATATAAGTGGGGGAACAGTACAGAAAAATAGCTGTATTTTCTTTATTTGATGTCAGCAATAAGAAAAATCTCCATCTCGGTGGAGTAAAAGTGACTTCAGTGCAAATTATACTCGGAATACG
Source organism: Locusta migratoria (assembly GCA_026315105.1). Lineage (NCBI taxonomy): Eukaryota > Metazoa > Arthropoda > Insecta > Orthoptera > Acrididae > Locusta > Locusta migratoria. Next base: position 341,717,770 of record CM048746.1, read on the forward strand.
AGCAGCAAAAGTAATATAAATTATCAAAGGGTGTCTACATAAAATTAAAAATCTTTACACTACTCTCCCCCCTTTCCCTGCCTGTTTAGCTGGAGATTCTTCAGAAGTCATACAAATCATTTTATAGTAACTATAGAGGGATTAACATTACTTGAGTTTTCTGTCGGTACTTGACATAATACGTAGAGTGTCCAAATGTTATGCACTGCCGTCTCCACTTTGCATTTTTTTGCAGGAGGAGAATGACATTTTTTGTGAACATACTTGGAGCATTTAGCTGTAAGTTGGTATATACCGGTATTTTATTTACAGGTGAGCCATAATGGACCGTGATGTCCATTATGTCAGGTCCGTGATGTCAGGTTCCGACAACGGTCGATGATAGAGTTCCTCTGAGTTCCTCTTCAAGAGCGGCAATGACTGTCACGTTGATTCACAGGAAGTTGGGCCATGTTTAGTTGGAGGACACAGTGGATCACAGAAGTATCCAGAGGTGGTTGCGGATGTTTGAGCAATGTAATTTCTCTATTCTGGATAGTAAACAATGCGGTAGGCAATCGATGGCAATGAGTAATGTGAATAAGAGACTCTTGATCAAATCATCCAAAAAGACAGATGTGTGACGACTCGTTTGTGATTGGGTTGTATTGTATCATGGTACAGTCAGTAGGGTACAGACAAATCTGTGCGCGTTGTTTGTCTAGATTATTCAGATCAAATGTTCAAACGTTTTTAAATCTACCGGACTCAGTCCGTAACTTACAAACTACTTAAACCAACCTAAGGACAACACTCACATCCATACCGGAGGGAAGATTCGAACCTCCGACACGGGAGGCCTCGCGATCAACAGCGTGGTGCTCCAGATCGCTCGGCTACTCCCGTGCGGCCCTAGATTATTGATAAGAGAAATGGAAACGGTGAGGAAAAATGTATGTGAGGGTGTTATGAAAACCATTGCATTACCAAGGATGAATGATGTTTGTTTTTGTATGAACCTAAGGACATTACCCAATCCATGGAATGGCGTCATCCGGGTTCCCATTGGAAGAAGAAACCAACACTGTCACGGACTGTAGGGCGAAAGGAGATGGCCTCCTTCTTCTGGCATCAGCGTGGTGCCATGTTATTTGACCTGTTTGGAACCTGGCACCACCATTAACCGGGACCGTTACTGTTTGTCATTGGGCAAGGTGCGACGTGCAGCATCAGCTCTTCAGACTACAGCAGGTAACCCGACAACAGCATAAGAAGCAGAAGCCGGTTTAGTAACGAAACAAATAATTTTGCAAAACTTTAGGAATTCTTACTGTTTGATAACAGAGAAATTAAATGGCGTCAACTTGAGCGACCAATGGACAACTTTACGTAGATATTCAGGTGCACAAGGGAACATATTCACACACACGTACACACACTCACAAACACACTGCTGTTATTGTGAAAAACGTAGGTTAAACACCATTCCCTCCCTTTGCCTATAAATAATATGGGTCTACATACACACAAAAACATGATCAAACAACGCAGTCGCATTTGCGAAAATGTCTTCTAATATATAAAGCAAAGTGTCCGTATGTTTGTACGTGTTGCATACAAATCTACAGTTTTGTTCCAATCTTTATGAAATTTTGTACACGTAAGCTTCGATCCATGAGGACGATGGCCGTAAGTGTGAGAATCAAATACGATACATAGTTCACGAGATATGACGTCATAAACAATGTGATGCACGAAAAACTGCTGCATTTTGCGATAATGCTGCTCATTTTCTCCTAAACCATTGAACCGATTTCAACCAAATTTGGTACACACATTCCTTACCGCGAGGTATCAATTGCTGCATGGTTAAGAGTCACATACGGCACATGGTTCAAAAGATATAACGTCATAACGAATAGAAATCGCAAAAAATGCCATATAATGCGGTCAGACTTTCGAAATACACTGTATGAGAATGACAGTACTTAGCGACTTGCAACAAACTTTAAACATAATTTCAAACCTTTATTAAACTTTTTCTCGCTGGCAACCATAGTAAAATGATGAAAGGAGAAAAATTTCTCGCTTACTACTTTTCCGCTGTTTATGGAGTAAAACTACGGCTCTCGGTATGACATTACAATTTATAATTTTTAAACTACAAATTGTAGCCACATGACATTTTATAGACAGTATTCACGCATATCGTTGGGTTTAGCCCGTAAATTGTATCACAGTACTACAGTTCATGAGATATGTGCACATAAACAGTAATGTTCATGCAAAACCACCCCATCACGCACCAAGTTTTAATCTATACTTCTTTACTAATAACTGTATTCCTAAGAGGTTGTACAGACATGCAGCCCTTATACAAATAAATATATACGTGAAAAACGGCAGGAGCAAATAAATAAATGCCCAGGCAAAGCCGGGTTTGCAGCTAGTTTTAAATATTTTTGACACGTTTTACTCTTTTGGGGGTCCAAATATGCGAAACTCAAATCAAGAATAATGAAAAACACATCCAGGTCTGTGATGGCATTCTTTAAACAAATTCACAACTGGTTGCTGTACCAAGTACCGGTAACGAATGAAAGCGATTTTATGCAACAATTCTTACGTTTCTACACAGGAAAAAATGTGTAGTTCAAGCAGTGGGGCGTCAGTAAAAAACAGCAAAGTAAGTTATACCTGTGATCATTTTGCAATGTATGAATAGCAGCTGACGATTTGAACATCAAACCAAACAAAGAATGATAACAAACATGATTGTTTTAACATTACATCGCAGTCATCGCATTGGAATATCCATTTCAGTACATTTTAAATTCATTAATTTATGTAAGAGGCAGAATTTACGCATTTTTTTTTTTCAAAATCTTAAAGATATCTATTATATCTTTGTAAAGTCAGAATAGTTAAAGTCTTAGACTAACCGGGTCAAAACACTGCAATCACAGTTATCATTTTTCGTAAATATAGTATAAATAGTAACTGCAGTAGCATTGCTCTCTCTCTCTCTGTCATTGTTTTACGGTGTGTAAGGATCTCTCTGTAAGCGTCTCGCGTACTTGTCTTGCAAAATAGTCTGGAATCATGTACGGAAATATTTCGGAACTTTTTAATTCGTGTTTAAATTATTCCTACAGAAATTAAAGACTTTGAGAGTTAACAAAGAATGATCTAAAGGTTACTACAGAAATTAAAGACTCTATTAGTTAACAATGAATGATCTAAAGGTTACGCGATTGCGTAATTATATCATATATGGACTTTAATTCGGGATTAGGCTACGGAACGTAGAAAAAAAAACTGACAATTAATTTCATTGAGAAAGGATAGAGTGTATTAAGGCACTTTAATTTGGCTTTGGTAGAACATTTTGAACTTTGATTGTACCAGAGAAATAATGAACTATCAATGTGAAGAAATATAGTTTGACAATAATAACGTATGTTGTAATTGTGTGCTTTTTAAGTGAAAAATATAACAGGAATTGTGTTTTAAAAAAGTTTCTCTAAAACATTCTTACGTATATAGTACCCTTTCATCAATCGATGATATTTGAAAATTACTTTTAAATTACATCCTTGACTGTGTTGGGGATCGGAATATGGAGGATAAATTTATTAAAAACATCATTGTTCACTAAAAGAAAAAAAATCAAGATTAAGGGCCAATTAGCAAAGACTATTTTCACGAAAGAATTAGTGATTACCTTCTTCTAAAAAATGAACTACCGGGACAAATAAGATAAAAGTTTAAAAAAAAAAGTTTGAAATTTAACTAAAAGCACTGAGAGACAGAATTCTTATGCTCAAACATTCTAAAGGTTATCTAAAGACTTGTTGTTGTGGTCTTCAGTCCGGAGACTGGTTTGATGCAGCTCTCCGCAATACCCTATCCTAAGCAAGCCTCTTCATCTCCACATAAGAACGGCAACCTACATCTCTCTGAATCTGCTTACTGTATCGATCTCTTTGTCTTCCTCTGTGGTTTTACCCCATACACTTTCCTCCAACAGTAAATTCACAATTCTTTGATGTCTAAGAATGTCCTACCAATCTATCCCTTCTTTTAGTCAAGGTATGCCAGAAATTTCTTTTCTCCCCAATTCTGTTCAGTACCTCCTCATTAGTTACGCGATCCACCCACCTAATCTTCAGCATTCTTCTGTAGCACCGTATTTCAAAAGCCTTTATCCCCTTCCTGTCTGCACTGTTTATCGTCCATGTCTCACTCCCATACATGGCAACACTCCATACAAATGCCTTCAGAAAGGACTTCCTTAGGCTTAAATCAATATTTGATGTTAACAAATTTCTCTTTTTCAAGAACGCTTTTCTACCCATTGCCATTCTGCATTTTATATCCTCTGTACTGCGACCATCATTTGTTATTTTACTGCCCAAGTAACAAAACTCATCTACCTCCTTTATTGCTTCGTTTCCCAATCTAATTCCTTGAGCATCACCTGATTTTCTTACACTGCACTCCATTACCCTAGTTTTGCTCTTGTTAATGTTCATCTTATATGCACCTTTCAGCACACTGTCCATTCCGTTCAACTGCTCTTCCAGGTTCTTTGCTTAAGACTTATTAGGTTAAAAAAAAAAAAAAAAAAAAAAAAAAAAAGATTTGGTTCTGTTCGTACTTACGTTAGAAACAAAAAGCCGTAATTGACAGGCATACCAATCTAAATTCCCGATGTACGACGCAACTAAAATTTTTAGAGTCTAGTAAACCAATACATCGACGATGACGAAAGCCCTGCACATAATATAACCGTCGCCTATATAAATAAAACGAAAGAAAAAACAAAAGAAGTTCCCACAGTTCGTCACAATGTGTATCGTACAACTCCCTGCTGACGATCTCTGGAGGTACTGAAATTCAGTGAAGAAAGTGTCGGTATTAATAGAATGACTTGTCAATTAACGTTCTTTGGAAATGAATCTTTTGAGGTATTATTTATTTAGCTGTTTGTATTATAGATATCTGAGTTCATAATGTGACCCCCGGTTGACCTTTTTTTGCTTGCCTTTGCTCTGCGGCCTTTGCTTTTCATCCGTTCTCTCCCCAAAAAAACGTGAAATTAATGGAGCAAGTTCCGGTCGCGGCCGTGGCTAATGGAGTTGACCGGCCGGCGCGCCCCATCCATCGTTCGGTGAGTGTGATGTACGCGGCCCAGCGTCGCCACTGGCACAGTGCGCGGCGCATCCGTCATTCGGGAGGAGCACCGCCACGTACGTGGAACTCGCCCCACCCAGCAGCCGCTATCTCACAGGAAAGCCCCCTGTACCACCCTCCTGATACCGTCCCGCTCGGCAGTAAATATATAAATTAGACCTGTGCAACTTAGAAGAAGGAAAACTTCATCTGACAAGGCATCTATGTAGCGAAATCACTATTTCATGAAATCATATGGGTAACTACGTAGCCGGGTAACTAATTGAATGTGAAAACAAAAACAAAGTTGTGCAATTCATATGTAGTTATCGATTGTAATTATCCAAGATTATATTGTATTGCAACAGCAGTGGAATCGCCCCCATACCAGCCCACTCTGAAAAATGAGTAAATTGTAAAGCCGACTAGCGCCCTTATAAATGTGTACTAGATCCTTATTAGAAACACTTCGTGATCCAAATATCCTGTGTGGTCTTGCCGTCTTGCTTCTAGTGCTTCGAACTGCAGAATTAAATGAGGTGCATTTTCCTCAACCGCACCATGAATTCTACACAAGGGGACAGCTTCCTAAAGCCCCTTCTTGTATAGATGTTTTTTGAAGTTCCCATAGGCTAAACATAAATCTAATAATTCACATATTTAGGACAAGGATTGAGGAACTTATGTTCAAATGTTCGTAAACATATCGCTTTATTTCTCATTAATTACTGTTATAAAGCCACTGGACTAACCAAACGTTTGTTTGTTTGTTGTCTCCTCCTTCCCCTCTTTCTAAACCCTGTTCTTTCTCCATTGCATGTCACTGGCGATTTCCTCTTACTTTGCATTCGGTCTCTGAACACCTCTCCCTTCCTCTCTCTACCCTTCTTTGTATCAGTCAAAGGTTAGAAACTAAAATTCATTAACCTACTTCCGACTTTATGGAAACCAAATATCAATAAAGTCGTGGGAAAGGCGAATCAGAGTCTGCGTTTTACTTGTAGAACCCTTCAAAGATGCAACAGAACTACTAAAGAAACTGCATACACTACGCTTGCTGCCCACTGTGAGATCCTTATCAGTGGGTTTGACGGAGGACATCGAAAGAGTCCAAAGAGGGGCAGCTCGTTTTCTGTTGTCAAGATACAGGGAAGACAGCGTTACGGAAATGATAAAGGATCTGCGGTGGGAATCATTACAACAAAGGCGCTTATCGGTGCGGCGTGGGCTACTTACGTAACTCCAATCGCCGACATTCTCCTCCGAATGCAAAAATATATTGTTGATTCCCATTTACATATTTAAAAAAGACCGTTAGAATAAAATAGGAGAAATCAGAACCCTATCGGAGAGATTCAGGTGTTCTATCTTACCGCGCGCTATTCTAGAATGGAATGGTTTGATAAACTCCTCTCCCGGGCACTTAAATTTGATTTGCAGAGTATCCCACATGATGTAAATGTAGAATAAATAACCTTACTATTTTATAGATTCAGATGCGAAATTCTTTTGTATTTTTGGAAATTTTTTGTTTCTTTTTTTAAAACAGCTACCTCATTTCTCTTTATATTAAAACATTATAGAGAGGACAACTTGACTCTTTATTTACAAATGCTTTAGACCCAATTTTGGGCCATGTTTCGTATGTCGCTCTGCTAGACTAGATTTGACCCAATGCTGGGTCCAGTATGTGTCTCCGCTCCACATATCAGCTCCACATATCCGCTCCACATATCCTGTAGGTACCAAAACACTAAGTCGAAACTAGTTGATAATATACTCTTTTGCACTCTAGACTCTATATAATGTTTGTAATCCTGTTACACCAAACTACTATGGTTATCATTTCCTAGTATTACAAACCACTTAAAATTACACTAAGGGCAACAATGACACTCATACCCGAGGCAGGACACGCACCTCCGGCGGGAACGGCCACCAAGTCCGTAGCATGACGGTTCGTGCGGTGTACGCAACCGACGCTGGCTCACTCTGAAACACCCTAGTACGACTGATTAAAATTTTGTACCAAAAATAAATGATAAATGAAGCAAACATTAGAGGAATAGTACAGCGTGTGTATCAAGAATTACAATAAAATAAATATGACTCGAAAAATATTGAGATAATGATACAAAATTATCAAAGTGTCGCCAAGAATAAGACAGTGAAGGCAAAATTATTTTAAATTTTGTCCTGTTAATTTGTTTCTACGGCGAATATGACTGATATACATGTTTACCCAATCATGCTAACCCGGGGTAAATAACGATGAACGTGTGTTGATGATCAAAATCCGGGATATGAAGGATTTTGTAAGCGCATTTGTTTTCCGACTGACGACGTCACGGTTGCCCCGTCTCCATCGCCCACTCCAGCTGGGGAACTGCTCGCTATCATGCTTATATTTGTTACTCTGTTCCTAATACTAATCAAAAATTAAAAATATCTTAGTACTTTTCTGGAAAATATGAGTCTTCAAAATTTAGATCCTTTAAACACATTCCCCTTAAATTGTAAATATGGACACTCGCTATATTTAAGAAAAGAAATTACTGCTGTTTCATAGTAGAAAATTAGTTTTATACAAATTCTTGAACAAATGACAGATACTTTTGTTAAAAAGTTACGTTAGTTACACAGAAATGAGCGAGCCAGTTGAAAATATCACAACCAGGCGAACCGCAAGTTTTATGGCGGTTTCGTATCCTTACAATTAATTAAATCTAAAAATATTATTATACAGCATGGATGTACAACAGTTTACGAAGAAAATAAGCCTAAATCATTACTGTACGTCGGTCCCCCAACAAGTCGAGTCAGATTCCACAATGGCCTGTTATTGAAATATTAACATTTTGAGAATAAAAACGATTTTAAAGTTTTTAATTTAGAGATTTTTTTTCTTTTTTAATTACCATGGAATATACTCGCAGTAAGTAGCGAGATTGATAAGTCAAATGTTATTGAGTTATAGATAATTTGGGTGTTATGTGTTTTTAGTGGTTTTAAGATGCATCTCGATACGGAGTAAGACATTCCATAAAGCTGTTTTCGATTTACTTTCTCTTTTAACACTTTTTTTCGGAGCTATAGTCCTAAGTAAATAAGGAATTCAAAATTTCGAAAGTTTTTGGTCTCGTTTGTGTTCTGTGGCCGAATTTCAGTAAACATAAATACTATTTACAATTTAATTACCTATACAGTCATTTTTCAATAATAATAAGTGCCCACTGTTATTGTTCTAGGCCTTTCTGTTTGGTGGTTCACGTGGCTGATTCGTAAGCAATTCACGTTCCTTCAATCCATGCACTGGAACAGCAACAGTATTTTCAGTTCAACAGTATAAAATACTTCGCTCTTGCACCACAGACGTATTTTATTCCTTGTAAGAAATTCAGTTTCAAAATAGCAGCTTAATCCGAGTCTGGTCGCAATACACAAAGTGACCAGCGTTTATACATCAAAATCTAGTCCCTACCTTCAAAGAACCCAACTGCATATTTACAGTGCTTTGATAGAGATGTATAGGGTAGTAATGTGCTGGATCACACTAGTGTATTCGTTATTTGTACAGTACTACTATGGTCTGCTCGTTTCAGCAATGTCGAGGAAACACAAGAAATAAAAATCTATCAACTGCAATAGATTACACATCTCAGATTATTTTAATAAAGTAATAACGAAACTGCTTGTGACGCCAGAATGTCTGTTACTCCAGTTTACAAAGTCATGACTTCTGATTTTTAATGCCGGATCGCAAATCAATCCCAGAAAAAATGCTTAAACGGATGGAAAGGGAACCGTTTATAAAATGGACAGTTTATCTACCTCAATCCTGGATAGGACGTTTTGAGTCTGAAATTCAGTCTCGGCCATCACAATCGAATCCACTATGTTGGCTAGAATCAAACTCCAAACTGATGATGACGTTTGCTTATCTCATGAATGATATCACAGCTGCAAATTGGAGTACCCACGGGATGGCCCCAACAGTCGCCAACTACAAAGAGATCGCGCCCGAAATTTCGTCACAGGAAGGAGACGCTCGTAGGCTATAAACTGATGAGGCACTAGAACGCGACATTGCACATTACCCTACCAATGAGTGAAATGCCTGAGAGAGTTCGCAAATATATCCCCACCCATTATTTGCTCCTTACTAGATCTTAAACTGAGGGAACCACTCCTCAGAAAATATTTTGATACAATTGTGGTGTCTGTTCTTCCAGACAAGTCAGCACGAACAGAGGACATACCTATGATCAAAGGTATGCCTCCAACAGGGCAAAAGCTAATTTCGGCATGGACGTTCAAACACGCCCGATCTTAGCAGCGGTGGAATGGCCGAGCACTCTAAGGCGTCTTCTGGGTTGCTCCCCATCGGAAGACTGAATCCTCCTCTGGCCATGTCGTTCTTAGGTTATTTCTAATAGCTTAGGGACCGACAACTTCGCCACGGCGGATTAGCCGTGCGCATTGGGGCCCCCTGCTGCGGTGCTGGAGGCCGTTCCCAGTAGGGAGTTCGAGTCCCCCCTCGGGCATGAGTGTTTGTGTTGTACTTAGGTTAGTTTAGCTTATTTTAAGTAATTTATAAGCTACGGACTAATAACCCAGCAGTTCAGTCCGTTAGATTTACAAACATTTTTGAACTGATAATATCACTAATTAAGTCCCATAGATTTAAAGGAGGAAGTAAACAGGCATTAGGGCATTACAATCTTAGGGCACTGTAAGTTACGAATTTGGGCAGAGCAGAAAGAGTGTCTTTATAGTCTATGAAAAAGTAATAATGAAAATAAAAGTAATGATCTAATAACTCAGAACTATACTGCGACCGCAAGGAACCAATCCGCAAGCTGAACAAAATAAAATATAAATTGCTTGTGGCGAACGATGACCCAAAGAGGAAAATGAGGATTGAAGCCCCCACCAGCACAAATCTTCGCCATGAATTTATTTCAGTAACCTGTAACATCAGTGATGTCTGCATATATCTAACTCATTTTCATGCAACTGATTAAGCTGCCACTGAAGTACTCTGACAGCACAAAGGAGGCCAGAATACAGAATTTCACAAACTGTTTGAAAGCTGTCATAAGCAAAAGGGGGGATTATATCGCTGGATTGTAAAAGTATTTTTTTTAAAGAAATCTTTATTTCTCTCTTACAGTGTACTGAACGTCTGAAATGACCGTCGTGCAACCTCCACTCACAGAATTAGTTACCAGTTCCGTTGACCCTATGGATAAATTTCCCTCCACTCAATGTAGAATTAGACGATAGTGCTAACCTATATTAATATATGTATATATCAATTGGTTTGGAATAATCATCATATGCTTTTAAATTCCCTATGGTACGGTGTATAGCGTTACCAGCAATTATATAAATATAACTGAATGGAAGAGATCAGTAATGTTCACTCTTACAGGTGGAGTGCTTTTGAGAAAATATTTTCGAATGGTCGTACAACAGGTCACGAAGCACTGCACTGTTGTGCGTGTTCACTGATTTACAGATGCTTGTCAGTCTTTAGGAGATAGCTATTTTAGAGTGATTGGATAGTCGGCTGGCGAGTGAAAACAGTGGGAACGGCTGTCAGATAACATTTGCTCAGCGAACTGCGTTGGCGTGCAATTGGGAGATTGGATGCGGAACAAACACACACGCTTGCAGTACATGATGGCTAAATGATCCTGAAATGATGGCTTTCATTGCGTGAGGAACGTCCCAAAATAAACACATTAATGTTGAGACTGTAGTGCACTGGGTTGAATCTTACACGTTGCCATGGAAGTGTGCAGGAGAGATCTCACGGTGTCCGACAAAACCCTTACCGTATTTTAGTTTGTTACATCGCAGTTGTAAATGAAATAATTTATAAATAATGTTAAACGAAAATAAACTGTGCGTTACACAACATGCTGATTTTGTAGCTCAAATTAGCTAGTCAATAATTATTGAAAGGGGACATGTTTGTTGCAAAAAGCTAACTTCGTAAAATGTCGTAGACTGTACGAAGCAGGTATTATCCACGCTTCAAATCAGTAATTGAGTATTACGACACGCTGCTGAAAATCTATAATACCGTACATCATTAATGGACAAGTGGTTATAGATTTTTACGGTGGTAACATTCAGTTTTTAACAGGAATAGCATAAGTGATTTTGTTGACCTTTAGGCTATAGTTACGGGTATTATCCTTCTATCAGATAATTCGCCCTTTAAGACAAGCAGAACAAATGTACAGCAACGACTTCTAACTGAAGAGACGGTCACAAGACTGAAGTACTGTTGTAGCTCACGAATACGATTGACTGATGAGTAAATTGGAACTTACGTATGTTGTTGTTTTTGTTGTGGTCTTCAGTCCGGAGACTGGTTTGTGCAGCTCTCCACAATACCCTGTCCTGAGCAAGCCTCTTCATCTCCACATAAGAACGGCAACCTGCATCTGTCTGAATCTGCTTACTGTATCCATCTCTTCGTCTTCCTCTGCGGTTTTTACGCCACACACTTCCCTCCAACGCTAAATTCACAATTCCTTGAGGTCTAAAAATGTGTCCTACCAATCTATCCCTTATTTTACTCAAGGTATGCCAGAAAGTTCTTTTCTCCCCAATTCTGTTCAGTACGTCCTCATTAGTTACGCGATCCACCCATCTAATCTTCAGCATTCCTCTGTAGCACCATATTTCAAAAGCCTTTATGCCCTTCCTGGCTGCACTGTTTATCGTCCATGTCTCACTCCCATACAAGGCAACACTCCATACAAATGCCTTCAGAAAGGACTTCCTTAGGCTTAAATCAATATTTGATGTTAACAAATTTCTCTTTTTCAAGAACGCTTTTCTACCCATTGCCATTCTGCATTTTATATCCTCTGTACTGCGACCATCATTTGTTATTTTACTGCCCAAGTAACAAAACTCATCTACCTCCTTTATTGCTTCGTTACCTACTCTAATTCCTTGAGCATCACCTGATTTTCTTACACTGCACTCCATTACCCTAGTTTTGCTCTTGTTAACCTTCATCTTATATGCACCTTTCAGCACTCTGTCCATTCCGTTTAACTGCTCTTCCAGGTCCTTTGCTGTCTCTGACAGAATGACTATGTTGTCGGCAAAACGCAAAGTTTTTAATTCTTCGCCCTGAACTTTAATCCCTTCTCCAAATTTCCCCTTGCTTTCCTTTATAGCTTGCTCAATGTACAAATTGAATAACATTGGAGAAAGGCTACAACCCTGTCTTACTCCCTTCCCAACCACTGAATCCCTTTCATGCCCTTCAACTCTGACAACCGCTGTCTGGTTTTTGTACAAGTTGTAAATAACCTTAGGCTCCCTATATTTTACTCCTGCTTGCTTCAGAACTTGAAAGAGTTTATTACAATCAACATTGTCAAAAGCCTTCTCCAAATCTACAAAAGCTAGAAATGTAGGTTGGCATTTTCTTAATCTATCTTCTAGGATAAGCCGTAAAGTGAGCATAGCCTCCCGTGTTCCTACATTTCTCCTGAACCCAAACTTATCTTCCCCGGTCGGCTTCTACCAGTTTTTCCATCCTTCTGTATATAATTCGTGTTAATATTTTGCAACCATGACTTATTAAACTGATGGTTCTGTAGCTTTCACACCTGTCTGCACCTGCTTTCTTTATAATAGGAATTATAACATTTTTTTTTTTTTTAAGTCTGAGGGTATTTCGCCTGTCTCATACATCTTACACACCAGGTGAAACAGGTTTGTCATGGCTGGTTCTCCCAGAGACTTCAGTAGCTCTGAGGGAATATCATCTACTCCAGGGGCCTTGTTTCGACTTAGGTCTTTCAGGGCTCTGTCAAATTCTTTTCTCAGTACAGTATCTCCTATTTCATCTTCATCTACGTCCTCTTCCCTTCCTACAATATTGTCTCGAAGTTCATTTCCTTTGAAGAGCCCCTCTATATACTCTTTCCACATTTCACTTTCCCTTCTTTGCTGAGAACTGGTTTTCCATGAGTGTCCTTGATATCCATAGAGCTGTTTTTCTTATCTCCAAATGTTTCTTTTATTTTCCTGTAGGCTGTATCTATTTTTCCCTTATTTATACATTCTTCTACATCCTTGCTTTTGCCTTCTAGCCACTCCTGCTTAGCCATTTTGCACTTCCTGTCAATCTAATTTCTTAGTCGTCTGTACTCCATTTTGCCTGTTTCATTTACTGCATTTTTATATTTTCTCCTTTCATCAATTAAATTTAGTATCTCCTGTGATATCCAAGGACTTTTTGTAGGTCTTGCCTTTCTACCTATTTTGTCCTCTGTTACCTTCACTTTTTCATCTTTCTATTTTATCTATTGCTCCTCTACTGTTTTTTTCCCCGGTTTCTGTCAATTGTTGCCGAAAGCTCTGAAATTCTTAATAACTTCAGGTTCCTTCAATTTATCCAGGTCCCATCTCCTTATTTTCCTACCTTTTTGTAGTTTCTTCAGTTTCAGCCTACAGTTCATAACCAACAAATTATGGTCGGAACTTAGGTATAAAAGCGGTTTTATCTTAGGATGTGGTAAGGAAACCAAAGAGATCGTCCGACGAACAAATCACGGACATTACCTCTAAGCACTCAGATGAACATTCCGTGACATACGTAGACAATTTCACGGATATTTTAATTAATTTTGCGAACGTAACGAGATAACAGCTTTATAATGTAATATTATTCCGATTAACAATAAGGAATCAATCTTGAGGCACCGACTGAAGTGCTGTCTCCGGAGAAACAGACCCATGGTATTACTGTTTGATACATTGTGCTGTGTGCTAAACGGGACGATTGCGTAGTCAGATACATGAGGTTGCGTCTACATAACATTAGAATTTCTAGTTAACATTTCATTTTATTAGATTCTCATATAAATGAGAGTGTAAATCGTTACCTTCCAATAAAACTTCGCTGGTGGAACACTTTGAAAATGACGCACAAGGACAATAGTGAACGTATATATATATATATATATATATATATATATATATATATATATATATATATATGTTTCACACATTGTGTTAGAAAGAAAAATATTTAGAATTATTAATATTAGTACATTGTTTCAGAGAAGATATCTCCAAGAAATAATTACCGCTTTTATTCACAACAAATTTTTGATTATTTATATATGTTCACGTTTTTCATCACATAATGACAGTTTTATTTACATCCTTCATTCCTGCACAGACGAAAGAAACAAGTGGCATTTATTGAACTGAATTCCATAAGCCTAAAAGACACGTCACTTTGTTTGACCGATACAATTACAAAAATAACATTTTGAAGACAGATTTTATAACTGTTAATAAACTCAGATTTGGATGTAGATTGCGAGGGTGAGAGTTTGGTGTGAGAGTTTAAATAGGGAAAGATTAATTTTTAAAACTCACAACCACCAACTGCGAACCAAATTCCTAAACACGCAAAAACACTGGAACCGTGATTGCTACTGTTTGACACGAGTCTAGGAAATGATATCACACATTCGCAGCTTTCCTTCCCTGCATATGATTAGCAAAAAAAAAAATTAATAATAAAGTAAGTTCATGTGAGAAAAGGGTGTACTAACTACTACTTTTCAAAACACGTGAAAGTTCACTTTATGTTTTTTATTACACCATATTAAAACCCTGTGGCTGATACGACTGTACGTCGACACATTTATCAAATAAAGTTATAGGTCGTGAGCCCCCAGACAAAATAAATAATTGTCGCAAATTGTTTTCACATCATGTGCCTGTCTCAAACACCGTTTATGTTCATGCCTTTGCGACGACACGTGTTACATTAACAAAACACTGTCACTTTAATTCAGTGCGATGCACACCTTGTTCCACCGGCTAAATATTCACAACACACAGTAGCACTTGATTCAACTTGGTGCAGTCTACGATGAGCAACCACACCTGGCAATTGCCACACAAAAATCTATAGTCTCCACCTCGAGATTCATATGCCGACTGTGCAGAGCGACGCCGCGCCCCCCTAGCTACCCCACTAGCTCCCGACTTCTCACTACTTGGGCTGCGCGCGCTTGCCAAAGGCCCAACTTGCCGGGTTTTTTTCCCTACGTCATCAACTTCCCCATGTGACCTGTTCTAACCGACTTGCCAACGTACAGCGCTCAGCCAATTAATTTCTAAAACTTTACTTAAAATCAAAATAATTACACTACACATTAAACAAATTTCTTATTAGGTTTTTATATTGGTATAAACATCTATTGCACTATTCATTATAATCGTGCAATTTCTTATATCACAGATAAGTGATTTAACTGTATATTTCAAGATAAAGTATACAAGATTAATTGAAAATAAAATGAGAAATGGTTAATATATTACTTTTATAATCAAACATTGTCATGTTAGTTGTGTAACTGTCTTGTATTCATTGGTAATTTATTACTTTTCATACAATGAAATTATGTTTTCAGTGTCAAACATATTACGCCAGATGTGACTATATCAGCTAATGTATTGTTTATTTGTCAACCGGCTATTTTGTAGTGAGTGCCGTATAGGTTCCTAACTTCATCTTATTAGTATTAGAATATTTCATTTCACGCTGTGCAGTGCACTGCGCCTGGCAATCATCATTGTCCCTCTCTCCCCTCACTGGAAACGAACCTGGAAAATCCTAAGCTGGAACAAGCCACCAACGTCAGCCTGCTCGCCGCCTCCCTTCAGCTACAAGCACACAGCAAATATCAAAGTGGAGAATTTCTGCCTATGGCCTAACTATAAATGTTGTCACCAAACTGCATACATACATTGCTACCATAATTATTAATATTAAAATTGTGTAACATTTGGTGCATTGGCATGGACAATGTTTGCAGTGAACTTCATACTGTTTAATTACAAATGCTAATAATTACCAATATTTCTAATGGGCGGTAATCTCACAAGATCCACGAAACCAGTTCCATTGAGAGATTATGGGAAAGGAAGTTATTTTTCTTCTTGGGCACTAGAACTTAATTATTAACTTTTACACATTTATTTGAAATAACTAATATATTTTGTTGATCTCATTTTCCGTATGAATATACTTAGCTTTTATGCAGGCATATGTATGCATTCATAACTATTTATACACACTATATATACGTTACTTTCTGTATCTTGGAATAAAGTTTGCTATACTGCCGGTCTCTATATATATTCGTAGTTTTCTAGTGTCAGATCTGTTTTCTATATTTTGTAAATGTATTTCCTTTTCTCATTATACTCTTATCATACAAGTTTTTGTTGTGTAAATAGAAAGAAAGAGAGGTACATTTTAACATATGGGAAGTACTTTCCGGTTATTTGTTTGTAGAGTAACAATTTTATTTCTACAACCTTTGTGCATTTTGTACTGCGTGGTAATTTTCAGAATATTAACGTTTTACTTTACTATTTACGGCACTCTTCAGCCGTTAAAACTGTGTTTTATGACAAGTGTACAAGTTTTGAAATAGGGTTATAAACATTGCTGGAAGTAGCTGACGCTCTCCCATAAATCTTCAGCTGATACTTCAAATATGTACGCCACATTAAAAGAAATAAATTCATAAAATATCTTATTGGATGTGACAGACACCATGACATTACATAATTTCTCTAAATTCATCTGAAAAAGCACTCTCTGACAGTCAATTTGTTACATGGGTTGTCTGAAATTTTGGACACATCAAACGTAATACCTGCTAACGAAATATAGGACCAGATAAACAGCAAAAAGCGTGTGTGGTAAGTAATTGATTAAGGACATGTTCGTACTCTGTCATTTATGTTTGCAGTTGTGAAAGAGCTGTAATGTTTAACGTACAGAAATGTGTCCATAATCTCTATAAAACATTGTGAGTTTGGTTAGCATTTTTCATGTTCAGTGGATGACGGACGTCATTATTAGTTTAGTATGGAACATAACAATAGTTTAAAAACCAAAACATATTTTCGACGTAAGAACTTTCCTATGTGCTGGCCATTTAATGTCTGTTTATGTCTTAATATTAATCTACAACAAAATTCAGTAAAAGCTCCCATAAAGAATACATGCTATGTACACAAAAATGTTCGTCAGTATTGGAGAAGTAAAATGATTCACATTCGCTTGTAGTATTTTAATTTCTGGCAGCACCTTTAATACAGTTTAATACAGTAGTAATTTGATCAAAAATATACTCCTTTCTATGAAAGTGTAAAATGTAAGCTGCTATGACATTGTTTAATTAAATTTAGTTGATTTTTGCAGTGCCTACTTCTGACAATATAGTTCATTATAGTAGGAGCCAGGAACGACGGCAGTTGTGTTTAGGTTTGCTCTACACATATACGTCACGCATTCTGCGACAGCCAATGAGCGTTCAGTTGTGACTCCCGTCTGCACTTCCATAATTAAATGTGACTGTAGCGACTCATTCGATGGATTTTATCGTACGTGTTGCAAGGTGTCGTCGCTGATGGTGCAGGCATCAAATAAATTCAATCAAAACAAGTGAGAGACATTATTTGTATGCTGTTAGGTTTCTTCAAGCGCAAATCACGTATATATGTGTACTGTAACTGTCGCTTGAAACCGTCTGCCTTGTCTAGACATGTGCGACTCGTCATCGTTCGTGGTTCGAACTACGGGTGATTGCATTGGGAAACAGGTGGAAAAAGTAACCAGTCCTGAACATGGATTTTAGAATAGACAAATCGACGATAATAATCATTATTGCATGTTTCTGTGCTATAACTACTGTGTGTTCACGTGGAATTACTTAACAATATTTCCAAGATTAGATTAGAATAGCTGTTTGTACATTGATCCGTACTGAGGTGATCCTCGATTATGTGGAACATTTCAGTAAGTGAATAGAAGCAACCGCATTTTACTAATTTTCTGATGCATGCATCTGCATTTTCAGTACCAGCAGAAAATAATGCTCAATTCAGGAGTTTGATAAGAGATATAATACGGGATTACTATGAAAGGTGCAGTGTATAAAATCAGGCGGATACCTATTGAATGTCCTCCCTTAGTAGTCACATAGGCCCTATAATCAGTTATTTTTACATTACATGAAAGAGAGCACAGCAGAGTATAATTTTCCTTCACATGAATAATTCTATTTGGAAAAATGTAACGTGCACTCCAACATATGCCCCAGATGTGATACGTTACACGATAGAACATGAAGTGACGAGTCTTTCACATGATGTACAGTAATATGCAAGTATAACCTTTAATTAGGATTTTTCACTGGATGGATGCAAAAAAGAATGACAGATATATTTATAAATGAAATCTTCTGCTGTTCCTATAGAAAAATTTGATTTACGTAGTGTTTCATCAACTTGAAAAACATGTAAGCTCGGGTGATACAGTATATTATTGTGGAAAATTTGAAAATTCATGTAAATATTTGCGTAAAACATTAACCATTGTATTCCTGACCGTGTTGTCGTGCTACAGGGCATAATGTCTGTGTTCGTGAACCGTTGTGTCACTGTGGAGTTTGCGCAACGCTCTCGGTTCCATTATCTCTGGATGTGGCCCGGGTCTTCGCTGGCGTGGCAACCGCCGGGGACTTGAAGTTTAGCAGTGGATGTGCGAAGAGCTCTCAGGCGAGGAAACGGTGGCAAAGAGAGCCTTCTGGTGTGCGGTAGGGCAATGCACGCCTTGAGAGTTGTTCGCCTCCTAAACACGCCGGTCGTGTTTGTCAGATCTTGTAGGCATTTATATACACGGCCCTACGCGCAACACACGAATACCACGGCCGCCAGACAGGAAGAAGGTTGCTGTATCGTCCGACGGCTGCTGGGAACTTTCCTGCTTACGACTTTCAAGATCTGCCCGGTCAACCTCCTTGTGAACTTTCCGTTACGAGCCGAGTTCGTGCTTTGACCCAGAGTGCTGGCTATAGTTTGCTGTGCTCCGCTGGATTGTTAGCATTGCCCCGAGTTTTAACTTCTCGGCGCGTTTCTTCTTAAATGGTGTATTGTGCAGACTCCTGAAGTCTTGTTTTGAGAACATTTTCTACAGCCTAAGCAAGCTTTTGTGTTTACAGTAAAACATTTTATAGAGGATTTACCTTCGAAGCATCCATTCTCCTTTTTCATGAGTAATTTGTTTTTATAGAAGCAGAAACCAGGAACCAACAACAACTGAGATGATTTTTTTTTTACCACAGCTTGGGACATATCATCAGATAATAATGTAAGGCCTGAAAAATGCAGGAGATGTCGTTTCAATAGAACTAATACTGTGAGACACTAAGAATTTGCTCTCGTATGTTCTCACAACAACATGTAAGTTCAATATCCACCGGCGTTCTAATATTTTTATTTATCGCATATTTTATTTTGTAGCCTATTAAATTTGTACTTTTCCGGCCTATTCAGCATTTTCCAAACCTCTTTGTCACTTTATGTCACAGCTATGTGTCTTCGCATATATTGGTGTTTATAGATCAGCACTCTGAAAGTGGATTCAGTTGATCGGTTAGACCATTTACGGGCACCAACACGAAATAAGTGCCAAAACATAAAATAATTTTTCTGTCAACAATGGGTTTCACAACCCGTTAGCCGAAAATTCTGATAAATTTTCCTCCCGGGATTATTTTGGTTTTGCCTGAATACACATAGTTCGCAAAGGCTCGACGTGAAGCAATGTTTTGAAGATGATTGATGCTCGGCATCGAAACTCGTCCTTGGTGGTATTCTGAAACTGAAAATTGGTACCTCTTTATTTTTCCAATCCTTGATTGCGCCGACTTCTTAGGAACTTGCGTCTCTAGTTACGTTCTCGCGATCACAGGAGAAAGGTTGCCGAAGTTTGTTTCAGTCTTCCACCATAACCAGAAGCATATTTTAATGTTGTCACGTCTGTCCTTCCGCAGACAAGGCAAATGCAGTCTTCCTTTTATTAGACTTGCCTGATTAATTTATTAGTCGGCTGCCTATCACCTGAAGTAGATTTGAGTTACTGGTCGTCATGTGTGCAACTAGTGTGTTACAGAAGAGCAGTGCTAGAATTAATCTAACAAAACGCAACCTTCTTAGTACAGCTTTATCGATGTGCCCTAGGTTAAGCTTTTGATTGTAGTCCCTTTCTGGAGTGCGAAAGCTTTTGCACCGGAGTCAGACTTCAAACGTGCAACTCCTCTGAAATAGTTTGTTTATAATTGATATTAAACTCTTTAACGTCATCGCTGTAAATTTGTTCGCAATATTCACTGACTTTAAGCGCACACTTTTAATGTTGTTGTCTTTGTTTTCAAACCTCCATATAGTTTACATCATGAACAGTGTCGGACTATGAAATAGAATGACTGTCTGTCGTGTTTGATATTATATATAAATTTGAAAACCAGTCGTGTTTGATATTATATATGTTTGAAAACCAGTTTTCCAGGTAAGTTGTCTAACGCGTTTATTAGGACCTTGTTTAATATATCTATGTTCCCTCTGTGTCCCACTGCTTTGTTGTTGATGGCCTATTGATTTTTTTTACTCTTGTAGCATTTAGGTTGGAGTTCTTTTCCCCCTCTCTCTTTGTGAAAAGTACCTTATATTTCCAGGATTTTTCTGTGCATTTAAGTGTTAGATTATTTAACATATTAACAAATACATTAATTAAGGTTATATAGGTGCGGTGTAGGTTTAATCCCGACATTCTATAGTCGCTCCATTTACAAGCAACCAGATGACTTAGAGTTTTCAAAATTTATTGTTTACAAACTTAATGAACGAAACTACTATGGTAATCGGACACCTGAACTACCTAAACCAACTTCATCTTCTGCTAAGAGCAATACACACACTCGTGCCTGAGGGAGGATTCGTATCTCTGGCGGAAAGAGGTCACGCAATACGTGGCCACACACAGTAGATCGTGAGACCATTCCCGAGCGGCTTGTAGGTTTACAATTAAGTCTGTGTGGTTCATCTCCATAACGAGAACTCAATATAAGGAAACACATCATAGACCCATCTCCTACAATTTTGTTTACCGTCGCAGTAATTTTGCAATCTGAAAGTCGTTTTTTATGTGCCACCTTCCGTAGTCCTTCAGTAGACGGCTTCTGCCTTAGAGCAAGCAGGCCTTAGGAAGCATCCTGAGAGTGAGAGGGCTGGGTTTAATAGGCTCGATTCCTTGGAACTCCTCCAGTTTGACTCATGTTTATTTAGTATAAACCAGATAAAAGCATACATATACATACAACACAATGCTACTTAACAACAATATACATGTTCTGTCAAGTACCGACGGAAAAATCAGTTAATTATATACATGTAACTATGCGCAGATAGAAACCAGATGGCTTGGTGCCTCAAAACCGTTAAAGATAGTACACTTATTAACTTACATACACAAGCGCTAAGCGGCTACTTTCTCAACTGACCTAAGGCCCCAGATAAATCTTAGAAATACTCAATGTGATTATACAGTTTTATGTCTGTGAAACAGTTATGATATGAGCACCATTTGACTTACGCTATTCAGGTAAATTATATGAATAATTGTGATTCCTCAATTTCTCCTGGCGAATAACAACTTCGAAAAACTTAACAGGTAGCTGCCAGGTGCCAGAATCGACGACGGCCGATATTTCAGCAGGAGACCGCCCTGCCATTTACAAGGCGAAACTGCAGTGAGGAAGCAATGCTCAACGATATTTAAAACCTCGGTTTTCAATGAGTAAACCTTCTAAAATTAAGGCACTGGTGGGATCCGTTAAGGATGATCTCTGTTTGCGCAAGGCGAGTGTCTACCGTATCCCATGCAGCTGTGGCATGTGATATGCTGGTCAAACTATTAGAACTGTTGAGGAACGTTCTATTGAGCATAAACATCACGCATGTTTACAACTGCCAAACAAATATGTTGTGGCCGAACACTGTCTTGACACGTCACCCTATGGAATACAATAAAACGGAAATTATGGCATGCACTTCCAACTACTGGTACTGTGTTTTCAAGGAAGCGATAGAAATGAAACTAGGTGGCAACCTTACGAATAGGGATGGAGGCTTCTTCTTAAATTCCGCTTGGGATCCTGCTCTCTCACTTGTCAAAAAACGGAGGGACAAAATTAATCCGACCTCAGCTGTCGAGAACTGATGTTTATTATCGTTATTTTGACCAGTTTCATCTTTGGTCGTGTCAGCTCTTTGTGCTTGCCTGCTCGGTGTGTGTTGTCTTTCCTGTTTAAACCGAGGTTTTAAAGATCGCTGCACATTGCTTCCTCACTGCAGTTTCGCCTTGAAAATGGCAGGGTGGTCTCCTGCCGAAATATCGGCCGTCGTCGATTTTGGTACCCGGCAGAATACCCGTAAGTTTTTCGAAATATGTGAATAATTGTTCCACTTGGCAACCTTGCGCCTAAAAATGTTTTCAAACATAATAAACACTACGTCAACGGAACCAAATCTGACTACACAGTTTCTAGGCTCTGAAACGATTTATGATAACAGCGCCGTTTGGCCTACGCTGTCTACTAAACCTTTATGAATAATTGTTCAACTAGGAGGCCCTGTGCTTCGAAACGTTCTCAAACATAATACACACTAATTTTACACAACAAAATCTGACTACTGAGATTGAAGCCTCTGAAACAGTCTATGATATCAGCGCAGTTTGGTTTACGCAGCTTACGTGACTTAATGAATAACTGTTCAACTAAGCGGCCTTTCGCTTCAACTTTATAATATGTTCATCAATTCACCTAACCCAGTCATAAACGGCAACTTTCCCGACCAACTCAAAGACATACATTTACTTTTAGGAAAATTTACTCGGTGACTTAGACAATTTAAAACTAGTAACCAATAACTGCCGCTATAGTTTAATATAACGTCTACGAATGCCTTCCCTATTTACCTACTGACCCTTACGCAAGGGGAACAGGCCATTTCACGCTCACTTCCGCATGGCTACTTCATAACCCGTTCGGCTTTTCACAACTGCCCTAACCAGCCACAGCTATACACACAGACACGGATGATACAGTATCTCGGCGAATCTTGAAGGTAGTCGGTTCGTCGATAGAGGTTACCAACCAACTGATTTACAGATATCCGGCGAAGTACACAGTACTCATTCTGTGAATAATTAAGGGAGAGACCAGTGCACACCGGCCACAACACGTGCTCAGATATATAAAAATCCACAACGGGCACTGGTTTTACAGCACCGAGGTTGATTTTTCCTGAAACACACACACTATGAAATTCAGCCTACTCGTCCAACGCGTGGTGGCTCGCTAAGTTAACCGAGTCGTCATCGTTGCCCTTCCTGGCAGGAACCTAAGCAGCTGTACAACAGGAAACACTTCACTTTATTCCCTATCACTAGAATACACGCAATTTTCGCCTTTTCAGACCACAGAACAAGCTCGCTGTTGTATCATTCTCGCTGCCATTTGTTGACTACTCGTCCCGGTCTAGTTGTCAGGAAAGATACAGTGCAGGAATGGTAGACATCTCACAAGAGTTCTATAGATCATTAATACAAGTTTTATTGATTGAAGAATATAATACTCAACTTCTTTCTGTTCTTCTCTCATCTCGTGCCGTCGTCTTCTGTACGGTGCTAGCTGCTCTGTTTCCTGGTCCGTAGTTCCTGCCTAGTTCGTAGCCGAGTTCTGCTGGGTCGTCCAGTTGCATGTCGGCCTAGATATTTCAGCTTGTAGAGGGCCGCGCGTACAAGGTTACTCCCTCTCAGAGGCGCGTCGCCGGCGTGCGAGAGGCTGTCGGACGTCATCCGCTGCTTCTCCACGATCGCTCTCTTGCGTCTGGCGTGTGGCGCTGACTTCACGCCACAACACTCCCACCATTCACACTTTGGAAGCCGGCCGTGCCTCCACAGCCCCTTTCCAAGGCGGCCTCTTTCCGCTCACTACCCCACACCTCTCGCCGCCACGCGTCCCCTCACACCACCAGACCGCGACGCGCACCCTCTCTCCACGGGAGAGGTAGCCAGGACAGAACCAGCTGGTATCAGAGGTGTATAAGACAGGCGAAGCACCCTCAGACCTTCATAAAAATTTATTGATCCTAATTCCAAAGAGCAGGCGAAGACAGGTGTGATAGTCACAGAATCATTAATTCATGGTTCAAAATTGTGAAACGAATAATATACAGGAAAAAGGAAAGTCTGGTAGAAGTCGTCCTCAGGAATGGTATGGTTTTAAGAGACATGTAGAGACACTTGAGACAATATTGACTTTCGTCTTATTTTAGAAGACATATTGAGGAAAGGCAAACGTACATTCCTAGCTTTTGTGGCTTTAGTGAAAAAAAAAAAAAAAAAAAAAAAAAAAAAAAAAAAAAAAAAAAAAAAAAAAAAAAAAACTTTTGACGCTGTTGATTTATAATTGTAGAAAGTGAGTCTACAATTCCCTGATACTCTTCTGGATGCTACTGACACATTATAGCTCTAGAGTGACAGCCATTTTTTTACTCTTCGTAATTAGAAGATCAATACTACACAGTCTATTTTGGACACCATAGAAAACATGTATCTTACGGTACTAATCTGGTCTCTGGGGTGGCCAACTCAGTCCTTGAACGAGCGGTTCATGTCCCTGAACAAATAACGTGTGCAGTGGGTGTGATATGGTGTCGCGTTAACGTTTTGAAACAAGCCAGAACCATCAGTGTTTTGGATGGTGAAAATAGATGGTCATAGTCTCAGAGCATATCATGTTGCCGCGAGCCATTTGAAAATCAAATGTTTGTATAGCTTATGGGATTTAACCACCCCCATGAACCACAGACATTGCCGAGGTGGGGTGGCTTGCGTGCCTCAACGATGCAGATAGCCGTACCGTAGGTGCAACCACAGCGGAGGGGTATCTGTGGAGAGGCCAGACAAACGTGTGGTTCCTGAAGAGGGGCAGCAGCCTTTTCAGTAGTTACAGGGGCAACAGTCTGGATGATTGACTGAGCTGGCCTTGTAACATCAGCTAATGTGGCTTTGCCACACAGCTACTGCGAACGGCTGAAAGCAAGGGGAAACTACAGCCGTTACTTTTCCCGAGGACATGCAGCTCTACTGTATGAACATATGATGATGGCATCCTCTCGGGTAAAATATTCCGGAGGTAAAATAGTCCCCCATTCGGATCTCCGGGCGGGGACTACCCAGGAGGATGTGATCATCAGGAAAGACAATACTGGCATTCGACGGGTCGGAGCGTGGAATGTTAGATCCCTTAATCGAGTAGGAAAATTAGAAAATTTAAAAAGGGAAATGGATAGGTTGAAGTTAGATATAGTGGGGATTAGTGAAGTTCGGTGGCAGGATGAACAGGATTTCTGGTCAGGTGAGTACAGGATTATAAATACAAAATCAGTTGGGAGTATCACAGGAGTAGGACTGATAATGAATAAGAAAATAGGAATGCGGGTAAACTACTATGAGCAGCACAGTGATCGCATTATCATTGTCAAGATAGATACGAAGCCAACACCGACAACAGTAGTACAGGTTTATATGCCAACTAGCTCTGCCGATGATGAGGAGATCGAAGAAATATATGAGGAGCTAGAGGAAATTATTCAGACAGTTAAGGGAGAGGAAAACTTAATTGTGATGGGAGACTGGAATTCGGTAGTAGGAAAAGGAAGAGAAGGAAAAATAATAGGTGAATATGGACTGGGCAGGAGGAATGAAAGAGGAAGTCGCCTGGTAGAATTTTGCACGGAACATGATTTAATCGTAACAAACACGTGGTTTAAGAATCACAAAAGAAGGTTGTATACGTGGAAGAGACCAGGAGACACCGGAAGGTATCAGATAGATTTTATAATGGTACGTCATAGGTACCGGAACCAGGTTCTAAACTGCAGGACATACCCAGGGGCAGATATAGACTCTGACCATAACTTGTTAGTCATGAACAATTGACAGAAACGGGGGGAAATAAAACAGTAGAAGAGGAATGGGTAGCATTGAGAGATGAAATAATGAAGGCAGCGGAGGACAAAATAGGTAGAAAGGCAAGACCTACAAAAAATCCATGGATATCACAGGAAATACTACAGTTAATTGATGAAAGGAGAAAATACAAAAATGCAGTAAATGAAACAGGCAAAATGGAGTACAGACGACTAAAGAATGAGATTGACAGGAAGTGCAAAACGGCTAAGCAGGAGTGGCTAGAAGCCAAATGTAAATCTGAAGAAGAATGTATAGCAAGGGGAAAAGTAGATACCGCCTACAGGAGAATAAAAGAAACATTTGGAGATAAGAAAAACAGCTCTACGAATATCAAGAACTCAGATGGGAAACCAGTTCTCAGCAAAGAAGGGACAGCTGAAAGGTTGAAAGAGTACATAGAGCAGCTCTACAAAGGAAATGAACTTAGAGACGATGTTGTAGGAAGGGAAGAGGAAGTAGATCAAGATGAAATAGGAGATACTATACTGAGAGATGAATTTGACAGAGCCTTGAAAGACCTAGGTCGGAACGAGGCCCCAGGAGTAGATGACATACCCTCAGAGCTACTAAAGTATCTGGGAGAGCCAGCCATGACAAGACTATTTGAACTGGTGTGTAGGATGTATGAGACCAGCGAAATGCCCTCAGACTTTAAGAAAAATGTAATAATCCCCATTCCAAAGAAATCAGGCGCAGACAGGTGTGAAAATTACAGAACCATCAGTTTGATAAGTCATGGTTGCAAAATTTTAACACGAATTATCTACAGGAGAATGGAAAAGCTGGTAGAAGCTGATCTCGGGGAAGATCAGTTTGGATTCAGGAGGAACATAGGAACCCGGGAGGCAATACTCACTTTACGTCTTATTTTAGAAGATAGATTAAGAAAAGGCAAACCTACATTTTTAGCTTTTGTAGATTTGGAGAAAGCATTTGACAATGTTGGCTGGAATACACTCTTTCAAATTCTGAAGTCAGCAGGGATAAAATACAGGGAAAGGAGAGTTATTTACAACTTGTACAAAAGCCAGACCGCAGTTATTAGACTCGAAGGACATGAAAGGGAAGCATCAGTTGGGAAGGGAGTAAAACAGGGTTGTAGCCTTTCTCCAATGTTATTCAATTTGTACATCGAGCAGGCGGTGAAGGAAAGCAAGGAAAAATTTGGAATAGGGATTAAAGTTCAGGGGGAAGAAATAAAAACATTGCGTTTTGCTGATGACATTGTAATTCTGTCAGAGACAGCAAAGGACCTGGAAGAGCAGTTAAATGGAATGGACAGCGTGTTGAAGAGAGCGTATAAAATGAACATTAACAAGAGCAAAACAAAAATAATGGAATGCGGTCTTAGAAAATCAGGCGATGCTGAAGGAATTAGATTAGGTAACGAAACAATGAAGGTGGTAGATGAGTTTTGTTACTTGGGTAGTAAAATAACATGCGATGGTCGCAGTACAGAGGATACAAAATGCAGAATGGCAATGGGAAGAAAAGCATTTTTGAAAAAGAGAAATTTGCTAACATCGAATATCAATTTAAGGGTAAGGAAGTCTTTTCTGAAGACATTTGTGTGGAGTGTTGCGTTGTACGGGAGTGAAACATGGTCGATAAGCAGTGCGGACAGGAAGAGAATAGAGGCTTTTGAAATGTGGTGCTACAGAAGAATGCTGAAGATTAGGTGGGTAGATCGCATAACTAATGAAGAGGTACTGATCAGAATTGGTGAGAAAAGGTATTTTTGGCATACCCTGACTAAAAGAAGGGATCGCTTGGTAGGACACATTCTTAGACATCGGGGAATCGTAAATTTAGCGTTGGAGGGAAGTGTGTGGGGTAAAAATCGCAGAGGGAGACCAAGAGACGCGTATAGTAAGCAGATTCAAGTGGATGTGTGTTGCCGTTCTTATGAGGAGATGAAAAGGCTTGCTCAGGATAGAGTAGGGTGGAGAGCTGCATCAAACCAGTCTCCGGACTGAAGACCATAACGACAATGGGATTTAACTGCCGGGTCATCAGTCACTAAACTTATAAACTACTTATGAAGTGTGATTCCTTAATTTCTCCTGGCGAATAACAACTTCGAAAAACTTACGGGTATGCTGTCAGGTACCAAAATCGACTATGGCCGATAGTTCGGTAGGAGACCACCATGCCATTTTGAATGCGAAATGCAGTGAGGAAGCCATGTGAAACGATCTTTAAAGCCTCGGTTTTCCATGAGTAAACAGGACAGATAACACACAATGAGCAAGCAAGCACACAGCGCCGACCCGACCATAGTTGAAACCGGTCAGAATATGTGCTTCGTCCAGCTTCTAAAATTAAGCCACTGTTGGATCCTTTAAGGAAGATCTCGGTTTTGCGCAAGACGGGTGTCTACCGTATCCCATGTAGTTGTGGCATGTCACATGTTGGTGAAACTATTAGGACTGTTGAGAACCGTTGTATTGAGCATAAACGTTACACACAACAGGCAAACACAGTGACTGTCTTGCCACAGGTCACCCAATGCAATACAACAAAATGGAATTCTGACATGCACTACTGGGACTGTGTTATCAAGGAAGCGATAGAAATAAAATTAGATGAAAACCTTATGAATAGGGATGGAGGCGTTTGCTTAAATTCCGCTTGGGATCCTGCTCTGTCACTTGTCAAAAAACAGAGGGACAAAACTAATCTTACCTCATCCGTCGAGAACTGATGTTTATTATCGATATTCTGACCGGTTTCAACTTTGGTCGTGTCTGCGTTGTGTGCTTGCTTGCTCGGTGTGAGTTGTCTTTCCTGTTTACTCATTGAAAACCAGGGTTTTAAAGATCGTTGCACATTGCTTCCTCACTACAGTTTCGCTTTGAAAATGGCAGGTTGGTCTCCTGCTGAAATATCGGCCTTCGTCAATTTTGGTACCTGGCAGCATACCCGTAAGTTTTTCGTACTTTTGAAGTATCTTATACTAAAGACACCACAAACATCCATGCCGGAGGGGGATTCGAACCCCCGACGGGGATCGGCCTTGCGCTTTGGAACAAAGGCTGTGTGATGGTGAACCAAGGTCTATTGTATCAGAACCTAACACAAACATTGAACACATCAGTCAAATGAGTTAAAATTAGCGATTATCAATGTATACATGTTGTGAAAATGATCATTTTCCCAAGAAATTATCTACGTGTTGCCGCGGCGGAGTGGCCAAGCGCATTGAGGCGCTATGCTTCGATGAGCAAGGCCACTCCCCGTCGGGGTTTCGAATCCCCCCCCCTCGGGCTTGGATGTTTGTGTCGTGTTTAGTATAAGTTACGTCGTAAGTAGTTTGTAAGTTTAGGGACTGATGACGAGCATTTAAGTCCCTTAAGCTTAACAAACATTTGAACATTTTATCTACGTGTTCTTTCCAGTTTAAGTCTGAAGTAATAGTAGTTCCTACGTATTTTGTGCAGTTTACCGCCTTCACTTTTGATTGATTTATCTTGTAAACAAAGTTTAACTGATTTCATTTCGTACTCATGTGGACAACTTCACACTACTCATTATTTAGAGTCAATTGCCAATTTTTACATCATAATCATATCTCATTCAGCTCGTTATGCAGTTAGTTTTGAGCTTCAGATGATTTTACTAGACGGTAAATAACGCCGTCATTTGCAAACAACCCACGAGAGCTACTTAGATTTTCACCTAAATCGTTTATGTAATGCTAATAACATTGCCCTGTGGAACGCGCGATATCACCTCTGTTTTAGTCGATGCCCTACAATCGATTACTAAGAACTGTCCTCTCAGAAAGGAAATCCCCTATCCAGTCGTAAATTTGGGCGATATACCATAACCATGCAATTTGATTAAAAGCCGTTTGTGAGGTACGGTGTCAAAAGCCTTATGGAAATCAAGAAATACGGAATCGATTTGCGAACCCCTGACACTTCCTGTGAGTAAATAGTTGTGTTTCTCATGAACAACAGATCAACTATGAATCTGTGCGTCAATCCGTACCTAGATGTTAGGGAAGAGAAAACGGCTTGTTGTGTCACATCACTAGACTGACGATAGGAAGTATGAATGCTTAGAGGCGTCACAGGATCTTTCGAAATGGCGAATGCGACACTCAGTTTCCTGAACCTTAATCTCTACGCTCGGTACGACACTAGTTTCTGTGTTTTTTGTTTTGTTTTTTGTTTTTTTTTTTTTTTTTTAACAACGCTCATCCACATACTGTCAATATTGTCAATCAGAGTCACAGATCCTGGCACAAAATTTGGCTTGGCTTGGAACCTGAACATCCACCTGACTCGCACGCCATATTTCAATCCTCGACACAAACTCGATCTGAATGGAAAGCTATTTGACGATATTCCTGACATCCAACGTTATGTGACGAGGCTTTTGAACAGCATACAAATGGCAGCCTGTATGCAAAGTTGACAAGTATCGCTGTCATCAGCGGTGCATAATTATAAGAGGTTGACTATTTCGAAGGACAGTAAAATGGCTATAGCTCGTCTACGTTAAAGAATATTCACGTAACTTTCTTGTAGCAGGTATCAAATATTACAGAAAATGTTCAAATGTTTGTAAATCTATCGAACCGAACTGCGTGGTCATAAATCCGTAGCTTACAAACTACTTAAACTAATGTAAACTAACCTAAGAACAACACATACACACACCCATGCCCTAGGGAGGACTCGAACCTCCGACGGCGAGCAACCGCGCGCTCCGCAGCGAGGCGCCTTACACTGATCGGCTACTCCACCGCGGCGCAATATTACAAAGAGACAATTAGTCACTTTCTACTTCCTATCCTTAGAAGTGTGCACTTTCGTACAAATCTCACTGTTGTGTTTTATCGACACTTTTGATATTCCTATAGTTTTATGACTTTTTGAAAATATTTCGGAGAAAAATAATAAGAATATAATATAATGGACGATACGATTACGACTCTACTATTGTGATAATTTCTCACCGTAATTTAACAAACAGCACAAATTATTTGATATTTGAGTTTTGCTTTGACAAAGATACTCGTTTTTGAACTTTTACTTCTTTGACCTATTATTTTTTCCCGTGAAAATATTATCACCTGTCTTGCCTTCTACATCTACATACGTACTCCGCAATTCATCGTAAGGTGCGTGGCGGAGGGTACACCGTACCACTACTAGGCATTTCCTTTCCTATTCCACTCCCAAATTGAACGAGGAAAAAAAGAATGCCTATATGCCTCCGTACGAGCCCTAATTTCTCTTATCTTGTCTTTGTGATCTTTACGCGAAATGTAAGTAGGCGGCAGCAAGATCGTACTACACTCAGCTTCAAATTCCGGCCCTCTAAATTTACTTAACAGAAATTCACGAAAAGAACGTCGTCTTTCTTCCAGCGATCCCCAATTGAGTTGCCGGAGCATTTCCGAGACACTCGCGCATTGGTCGAACCTACCGGTAACAAACCTAGCTGCTCGCCTCTGAACCGCCTCTATGTCTTCCTTCAAACCGATCTGCTGCGTGTCCCAAATACTTGAGCAATACTCAAGACGTGGTCGTACAAGCGTTTTATACGCGGTCTCCTTTACAGGTGAAGTACATCTTCCCAAAATTCTCCCAATAAACCGAAGTCGGCTGTCTGCCTTACTCACAACTGTCCTTACATGCTCGTTCCATTTCATATCGCTCTGCAATGTTACGCCTAGATATTTGAACGACGCGACCGCATCAAGAAGCTCACTACTGATGCTGTATTCGAACATTATAGGATTGTTTTTTCTACTCATGCGCATCACCTTACATTTTTCTACATTGAGAGCTAGCTGCCATTCTTCGCACCAACTAGAAATTTTGCCTAAGTCAACCTGTAAGCTATTACAGTCAGTTATAGACGACACCCTCCCATACACCACAGCATCATCAGCAAACAGCCGCAAATTACAACTTACTCTGTCCATCAGATCATTTATATAGATAGAAAATAATAGCGGTCCTATCACACTCCCCTGGGGCACGCCTGACGATACACTCGTCTCTGATGAGCACTCGCCGTCGAGAACAACGTTCTGCGTTCTATTACTTAGGAAGTCTTCCAGCCAGTCACAAATCTGTGAACCTATTCCATAAGCTCGTATCATCGTTAGCAGTCTGCAGTGTGGCACCGTGTCGAACGCCTTTTTGAAGTCGAGAAAAACACAATCCGCCTGTTGCCCTTCGTCTATGGCTCGCAAGATGTCATGTGAGAAAAGGGCAAGCTGAGTTTCGCATGAACGATGTTTCCTAAACCCGTGCTGATTCATGGAAAGAAGCTTTTCCGTTTCAAGGAAATTTACTATATTCGAACTGAGAATATGCTCCAAAATTCTACATGAAACCGATGTCAACGATATTGGTCTGTAATTGTATGGGTCAGTTCTCTTTCCTTTCTTATACACTGGAGTCACCTGCGCTTTTTTCCAATCACTAGGAACTTTGCGCTGAATTAAAGATTCGCTATAAATGCAAGCTAAGTAGGGGGCCAATGCCGCAGAATAGTCTTTGTAAAACCGAACTGGTATTCCATCCGGACCAGCAGACTTTTTCGTATTTAGCTCTCTCAGCTGCTTCTCTATACCGGAAATACTTATTGCTATGTCCCCCATTTCGGAATTAGTGCGTTGATCAAATGATGGTATATTTGTGCGGTCCTCCTGCGTGAAAGATTTCTTAAAGGTTAAATTTAGAACTTCAGCTTTCCGTTTGCTTTCTTCTATTACTGCCCCGGAATGATCAACTAGTGACTGGACAGTGGGCTTTGACCCGCTTATCGATTTTACATAGGACCAGAATTTTTTCGGGTTCTCGGAAAGATCTTTTGCCAAGGTATCGCTGTGATAATTATTGTATGCTTCACGCATCGATCTTTTTATAGACGCACGAATCTCTACTAACTTTTGCCTGTCATCATTTGCGTGTTCTTTTTTGAATCGAGAGTGCAACAGCCTTTGCTTTCTCAGCAGCTTTCTAACATTATTATTATACCACGGTGGATCTTTTCCATCCTTAATCGTCTTTACTGGCACATATTTCTCTAACCCTTCATTAACAATGCATTTAAATTTAGTCCACAATTCCTCTACATCCATAGTCCCAGAATTAAACGATGCCCATTCATTTTCTAAGTGCGATCGTAACATTAGCTCCTAGCCTTCTTGACTGGTTTATGAACTTTGGTCACCATCGACGCAATGACGATATCATGATCACCAATTCCTGTCTCTACACATACATCGTTAATGAGGTCAGGCCTGTTTGTGGCTATAAGGTCTAGAATATTTCCATTGCGCGTGGGTTGCCGGTTTAACTGCTCAAGACAGTTTTCGGAGAATGTGTCCAAAAGTAGCTCGCAAGACTGCTTGTCTGTACCGCCTGAAATGTAACTAGCGAGGTCCCAATCTATACTCTTAAGGTTGAAGTCACCTCCGACTAATATTGCATGGCCCGGATACCTATGCACTACCTGGTGTAGACTTTCCTTGAATGATTCTAAAACTGCTACAGCAGCACTGGGGGGCCGGTAAAAACACCCAACTATTAACTTTACTTCTTTTAGACCTGTTATGCGTGCCCAGATAACTTCACAGTTACTTTCAACCTCGATCTCAGTAGAAACAATATCTTTGTCCACGGCGATGAACACTCCTCCTCCAGTTGTATCAGATCTATCTTTCCGATATACATTCCACGCTTCGCTAAATATTTCTGAACTTGCCACATCATCATTTAGCCAGCTTTCGGTGCCTAAAACTATCTGAGCGCAATAACTTCCGTGCAGCGCTGCAAATTCGGGAACTTTGTTTCTAACACTCTGTAAGTTCGCGGCTAATATTTTTATGTTCGAATTTTTGTTCCGAACGTGGCCTGAATTCGCTGTTTGAATGCTGACAGGCGAGTGCTCATCAGAGTTAGCGCCTAGCCTAAAAAACCCCCATGTGCACTCCACAAGTACTCTGCTACCCGAGTAGCCGCTTCCTTAGTGTAGTGCACCCCTGATCTATCTAGGGGCACCCTACAATTCCCCACCCGATAACGCAGATCCAGAAATCTGCAGCCATGACTGTCACAGAGTCGGCGAAGCCTCTGGTTCAGACCCTCCAAACCAAAGGACCCCGATCAACCCTGGGAACAATGCTGCAAATCGACAGCTCTGCTTGCACCCCGCGTGCGAAGGCAGCAGCCTTCACCAATTCCGCCAGCCGCTCGTAGGACCTGAGGATGTCCTCAGAACCCAAGCGACAAGCGTTTGTTATAAGTTTTTTGTTTCTTTGCCTGTACTTGGTTACGAATGACTACAGCCTGGAAGGACCACAGCGTACATTTATCATCAGTCACGTGACATCCCTCGCCCGAAACTCTCTTTTGCATACGCCATCGTGCTTTCTGTATTTCATTATATAACTCAAGCGTTGTAATTTCAAAGCAGTGGGATACTGAAAATTATCAGAAACGCGTCTTATTAGTACAATTTTACAATCTAATGTCTAAAAATTCCATGTTAGCAGTTAACATCTGCCATCGATAGTACAAGAATTGCCGATTACACTCGCAACTGTTCACCGTAGCTTAGTGTGTCGCGCATTTGTTTTTGATGTACGAACAATTTGGACGGTGGTGCTCGGACCGAGTGCTCGACGCCCTCTGTAACGAAAAAACTAAATCAATGAATGCCGGCCGCGGTGGCCGAGGGGATTGAGGCGCTCCAGTCACGGTCCTCACGGCCACTACGGTCGGGGGTTCGAATCCCCCCTCGGGCATGGATATTTGTGCCGTCCTTAGTTGTAAGTAGTTCATAAGTAGTTTGTAAGTTTAGGGACTGATGACCCCGTAGTTAAGTCCCATAGACTCTACAAACAACAACAACAACAAATCAATGAATAAAGGTTCTTAAAAAAGACAACGCCTTTCAAGGACCTATCGAACCGAAGAACCAATAAAACGAGAGAGAGAGAGGAAAAAGAGGACCCAGCGACATCTGTAATTAAAACTCAGCCGAATTTTCAATGGACAACACAGAATGAGCTTTAAGAAACACGTAAAACATCGATCTATCTGAACAACAACAAAAATATAAATAAATAAAGGTTTCCGCTCATTCTTGTTAATTGAACTCAACTTTATTCTGTACGATTCCGAGTTGTTCAAACGCAACAGCGCTTCCTCTGAAAAATACATTTCTTCTATTTTGTGAACATGCCATGAAATACATAATAACGAACTTCAAACATAGAATTATTTATCACATGTACATCAACTGGGGAGATACTGTTACAATGTCTGTTGTAAATGACAATGATACTAACTTTGTATAGCCGGCCGCGGTGGACGAGGGGACTGAGGCGCTTCAGTCACGGTCTGCACGGCCACTACGGTCGGGGGTTCGAATCCCCCTTCGGGCATGGATATTTGTGCCGTCTTTAGTATAAGGTAGTTGAAAAGTAGGTTGTAAGTTTGGGGACTGATGACCCCGTAGTTAAGTCCCATAAGCTTAACAAACATTTGAACAACTAACTTTGTATATAGATTAAATACTAGAGTTATGTGGAATTCACTATTACCACACTTCTTCCAGTTGTTATTTTAGTTCTAAAATAAAACCTAGTCACGATGTGAAAGAGAATATTTGCTCCCTTTTAATTGCTAAGTAAATAAGAAACAAGGTAATTTGTGCATTTCCTTGTTATGTACTTCACGGCATTTTCACGAAATAGAATCAACGCTTATTTTAGTGGGAGCACTCTTACATATGTATATCTCTAAATATTCAGAACATAGCTCTAATGATTGAAAGTGCCCGAAATCTCTTAGGCCCCAAGGCAATAAAAATGGTAGAGAAGAGTTTCGAACTGAAGACTATGTTAATCACAAAGTAACGAGCTGCTCACTATACCACGGTGAACAATCGGAAAGCATTTACGTAAATCTCGTAGTATTCATGGGAGATAATATCTGCTAAAATGTCATTTTAGGCCGCGGCGGAGCGGGCGAGCGCATTGAGGCGCTACGCTGCGATGCGCGAAGCTGTTCCCCGTCGAGGGTTCGAATGCCCCCTCGGGCATAGATTTTTGTGCCATCTTTTGTATAAGCTACTTCATAAGTAGCTTGTAAGTTCAGGAACTGATGACCCAGCAGTCAGTTTAGATTACATTTACCACACTAAGAACGACGTGCTTTTGTTAATTCCTCAGTGAGCTATTGCTATTGAGTAAAATACGGAAAGCAAGATGACGTATGAGAGAGAGAGAGAGAGAGAGAGAGAGAGAGTTCTGGACGAGGAATGTCAAATGACATTTCATTTCCGAACGCCTGGATTACCTAAAATCAAGGGACGGTGTCAAAACGCCGTTACTTTTTCAAATCAGTAACGGCGTGAGTAATGAAAAAAAGTAAGAGAGCAAATTTGTAGAGACATTTCTCCTCTACAAATTCGTTTATTCTTTTCTAGTGTCAGATGAACGGTTAAGTGGTTATTTTCATTTAAATTTCGAGCTGTCAAAAGGCGATTGCAAAGGTCCGATTTTGTGTTACTATCGTTACGTTAAGTAGGCCAAAAAGCAATACCGATGTCGGAAGCTTACCACACAGACTGGTTCTAAGTGATGTGCTTGGAACACGTTTGTAGAAAGTTTTAACTTAGATGTATAGGTGTTTTATTTTCGAAATTACGATTTCCAAACCTAAACAGCAATCAGTAAGTGACTAAATGGTAATGTTTACATATTATCAGACTGAAAATATCGTCATGGACTTACCGTAACATGGTTAATAGAACAAAATAAGTAAAATATTTTGCCTCGACTGTTACATAGGTTCTCATTATTACACAAAGCACTTACTCAACCAAGTCTCAGAAAGGCCTCATATACAACTGAAGCTGCACAGTGGTAGTGTGGTGCCGGAAGAAACGCACCTATACCATCCGTGCCCTCCCTCCCAATCAGATGACCTTCGCTACGTTAATCACTGAATGGCCCAGTGCACATCTACTTTTTCCAGTTCTTACTTAAAGCTGGCTCCGCAGTGAACCACACTGACGCGCCTTATACGCTAGAAATAAAAAGTGTCGCGGAAAGTTGTGGAAGGACAAAGAATTCTTTCGTAAATGAACTCGGGGCGCGCCCATACACTACTGGCTGCGCACAGTGGCCAGAGTCCCCTGCTAGGCAGGCAGCCCTCACGTCGCGCAGCGCCGTATGGTGGCCGGCTGCCAGGCGCCTGTGCTTTCACATTTGGAGTGCGGCAAGTCACGGAGGCGCGCGAGGCGTAGCCAACAAAAACTCTGTGCAGTCCCCAGATCTCCTGCAGTAGCCGCAGCAAAACAACGTTTAATGCCATATCCTGACACAGATACTGTTGTGGAATATCTGCTGTACGTGACAGTAAACGGTACCCTTCCGTACGAAATGTGCTATAATTTCAATATATGAGACACATTATGACGTTTCTTGCAGCGGTAAAACTTCCGTGCTTGGAGAGAAAGGAAATTTAGTAGAAAATGTGTTGCCAACCGGAAGCCTGCTAGGGCTGAAATAGGGGGAGCGAAATGTTTACAATTCCAATTTTACTTTTAAATGATTGAATACTCCAAATTTCATGTCAGATTATAAATGTTTACTTAACGTGACTCGATCAAAATGTTTGTATAGTCTATGGGACTTAACTACGGGGTCATCAGTCCCTAAACTTATAAACTACTTATGAACTACTTACAAACTAGGACGGCACAAATATCCATGCCCGAGGGGGGATTCGAACCCCCGACCGTAGTGGCCGTGCTGACCGTGACTGGAGCGCCTCAGTGACTCGATCCAGGGATATGTGTCATTCACCGGCAATCGCTCTGATGACCGAGCCACCCGAGCACGAATGAAGGCTTGTTCACACGGTTCAGGTGTAGAAGATAACTTGTCGATTTCACCGGGCTGTCTGCAGTGGATACAATCGGCAGCATCTCCAATTTTTTTCGACTGCTGCAATTCAAATGTTCAAATGTCTGTAAGTCCAATGGACCAAACTGCGTGGTCATCAGTCCGTAGCTTACAAACTACTTAAACCTAGGTAAACTAACCTACGGACAAACACACACACCCATGCCCCAGGGAGTACTCGAACCTCCACGGCGAGCAACCGCGCGCTCCGCAGAGAGACGCTTTAGATCGCTCGACTACTCCACCGCGGCACGGCTGCAATTGCTAACGCAATTACAAAGGGTACAGTGTGTTTGAATTTATCGTTTTTTGAGCAAGAAAGGAACGTTATAGAAGGACAAACATGAAACCCACTAGCGCTATTTTATGATTTCTTCGACAAACTGGTAATTTGAGGAAGGGTTTCTTGAGTTGTTGGTAATTCTAAAGAAATCCAGCAATTGACTGAAAGCAGGTTTTGACACACGTGTAGCCTTGAGGAAGAGTGTTATCACCAGAATTACATAAATTGAAGCCCGAGAATATATTTATGAAAATGCAATTTTTCTACCAAAATATTGAATTTTACATTATAACAGTCTTAAGTGTTTAATGAATATCTTAAAGTTATGATAAATTATTTTTTAGTTTCACACTGTTTATTTTTCGTATATCTTGTGGTTTCAGCTCGCAGTAGACGAATGAAGTGCTTCCAAGTCAAACAAAATTAGGGAGCCACTTAGAAGAACATCATTTGAAGTCATACATCAACCAAATACACTCCTGAATCTTTATTATGCAGTATAGATTCCGGTATACCGTTTAGCGTACCGTAACTTCATTGACCCTGTCAGTTCCAGATTATTTTTCCAGGCGACCACATCCTTATCCTAACATCCGAGTTCACACATTTGCCACCGTATACATTCACCTCTGATATAATCTGTACAGAAATCTGACAGTTTGACTCCTTGTTCTATCTCTCCTTGGTGCCCCAAACGACCAGTACCTGTTGTGAAATTTATGGACTCTCACCTCAAGCATCATCTTGTGTGCTTCGGTCAAAATTCAGCCCTCTATACACGTCCTGAAGGTAAAATGTGAAGCGCACCGAAGACAAGTTCGAATGTTAATGTAATGTTGTGCACGTACTCTCCCGGCATGTATGTAGACCAAAAGAGCAGTACTTATCACTGGAAGGTAGATCTATCACCGCAATGTTTGCAGTTTTATTTTAAGCAATATAAATGACAAAGGCGAACGATTGTATACGAATATACATGAGTAATTTTTTTTGCATAATTATTTCTAGCATTGTACCTTTACTTAATGTTAAAAAACTGAATGTCAGCAGGTCGGCACTATGTACGTTATTCACTACATGGACCCACATACGACAAGAATTGATAGTGTGTTGGTGGCGGACACACAATGGTGGTGTGATTCTGGACGAGACATGACGTAGCGGGGAAGGAAGAATTTTTATGATCCAGTGTTAAGACTGTGAAATGTCAGTAAGATTTCGGATGAAAACTGTAGCGATAAAAAGTGAAGCTATTCTAATCATATACTCAGCGTTATGACGAGTGTTGTCACAGAGTAATATTGTCATAATTGAGGGAGTTGATGAATTGTTTCGTCAGTTCAGTTACAATATACAACATAAATAGTTCATGGGTTATTTAGTTTTATCAAATACAATTTAAACACGATTGTAATACGGTATAAGTAGTGGAAAAAATTTTTGTAGAGAGAAAGAACAAAATAAGAGATTAGTAGCAGGAGTCGCGTTGGAGAGTTATAAGTACCAACATTTGAGTCTGATTGGATGCTTGAGAGGAGGAGACTTGAAGAAGATTTTTATCGGAGGTTTCACTCAAGTAAAATTATATTTTTCATCTATGTGATAGGGGCTTGTAGAGTGTTACTTGTGGATGGATTATAGAAGATAAAACGTTTTATACTACATCACAATTCGTAAGTGACTGACACGGGAACAATGCTTGTTATTTGTAACTGCACAATAAGTGATTTACCAATACTGAAATATTGGAAGCCTTCCGCGGTGGCCGCGGGGACTGAGGCGCTCCAGTCACGGTCTGCACGGCCACTACGGTCGGGGGTTCGAATCCCCCCTCGGGTATGGATATTTGTGCCGTCCTTAGTATAAGGTAGTTCGTAAGTAGTTTATAAGTTTAGGACTGATGACCCCGTAGTTAAGTCCCATAAGCTTAACAAACAAACAAATATTGGAATAATAATACTTACCATGTGCGAAATATGACAATTGATTCATTCGTGCCAGAAATCAATCCTACATTCTTACATGTGTTCTTCTAGGTGTTTACTGTCCATAGTGAAACGAACAGGGAGAACCTGCAGTTTTTTTATACTATCGGAGGAAGACACGCCCTTAATGCCAACAATATAAGGCACCTTAGCTGCTTAATACCAATCTAGTGATTAAAATCTAGCTAGCAGTATTTGAAACAGTGCGTAACAGTCTTTACGCTTTCTGCCAAATTCCAAGTTTCGAGACAGTTCCGTTGTGGAAACTACTGTAAACATCTCGCATTGAAGTGGTCGCTCAATTTCGATAATCTGTGCATTATCACCAGTCCATATGATATTTGTGTTCTTTCGAATTTCTAATGCTTTATACGTTTCTCTTTCTGCGGTAGTATTGTGATATGTTATGTGTACCGTCCTTTGTCAATGAAATTGGTGTAAATCTTTGAAGCACTATCTAAACTATTTCTTTGAAACTAAGTGACATCTGGTCACAAAAATAAACATAAATAAATAAATAAAAGCGGTCACCATCTTCCAGGAACTCATTAAGTTAGGCTTTAGCGAAATTTCTGAATACACACATATTTCGTCTATTTTTGGTAAATTTCGGAATTTCGATACTAATTCTCACTGCTTTGACTAATTCCTGTATCAGTTTCGATGCGCGTTATGAGCTTAGGATTATTTGTTGCTAAATAATCTAGTATGTTATGACATCCCAACATTATTGCAGTAGGCTCATAAATTAAATTTTCGATATAATTTATAAGATTTTTTAAGTCACTTACCTACCTAATGTGTATAATAGGAAACAGAGATATTGCGCCTTGATTTATGGGCTTAATCGTGTCGTCAAAAAATATGCCGCAGGAAACAATGCGTCAGTTAATGTAATATTGCGAGTGCCAGGAAGGGAGAATTTGCTAGAAATGCGTTGAGCATATTTCGAAGGAAATTTTTTGAGAAATTGCTTGTTTGAAACATAGATTTTCTTCAACAGGTATAGGGTAAATTGTACCACAATAATTTTAATGAGGTGGGTATTCGTTTGAAATGGACTCAAGTTTTCTTGGAAACTTCCTGCTATTTTATCGTCAATGTCAGGAGTCCGGTAAAAGGAACCAACTATTAATACGATTATCAGATATGATAATACTATCCCACATGTACTACCAACGTAATTTTCATTGTGTGATAGACAAGCAGGCCACCAGCTATTTGATTTATTCTGTCATCTCTAAGAAATGTTAGAGCTTTTGTGGAAATTTCTGTTACCATGTGACGAAGGTAATAGCATGGAAGACAGTCAGTAATATATCTATCCTCAACAATTAAATGTTAGTAAGGCTTCAATCTGTGGCTGATGATGGTTTACTCTTTGCTGAGTGCATTTGTTGCCTCTAATTTATACTCAATGTTCCACCTATCTTCCCTGACGTGTAATTATCTTTATAGCCTTATTTTTAGTTTGTGCTTTTTGTTTTTGCATATAAACTTTGCTATTAACAGAAATGTGAAAGTATTGCGTATATCGTTACTGCAAATTCCAAACTTGGTTTTTAGAGCAAATCTTACTGAATGTATGACATCCGGACGATATGTGATAAAATGAACATTAGCTTCAGGTTTTATATGAGGCCCTTCCAATAACAGTGATAAAAGCCACGGAACACAATAAGCAAAAAATAGTTTGAAACAAAG
Source organism: Locusta migratoria (assembly GCA_026315105.1). Lineage (NCBI taxonomy): Eukaryota > Metazoa > Arthropoda > Insecta > Orthoptera > Acrididae > Locusta > Locusta migratoria. The sequence continues at coordinate 341,759,802 of CM048746.1, forward strand.
CTGATTTGAAATTGAAGATACTCGTAATTACAAAGGTATTTAATATTAGATCTCCATTTGAGGCACCTTGGGTGTGGTAGGCAGTACGAGCGAATATTTTCTAGCCTAATTATATACAAGACGATCTGTTGTGAGAAAATTAACATTGCTCCTTAATATTTGACGAAGAGGTAGATAACGAGTGCATTCCCTGCCAGAAAATTAGAGTGAGCCTCTTACTCACCCCTTACAGGAACGATGGTGACTATTGTGTTAGTCCACTAACAAGTAGATTTCAACTGACGTTGTTCGATGTTTCTGCGGGCCCAAATGCCAGAGTAGCCCCGGAAACCTGGTTGTTAATGAGATACTTAAGACTGTGAGCGCAGTCTAATTAGATTCTGCTTGGAGATGAAGGACACATTCAAGTTTGTGGAAGGGGATTGAACCCTTAGAAAAAGAAAACTCTGCAAGAATTTTATATCAGGTCCAGACGAAATGAACTGAGAACCACTCCGCCATCAGTCTCAGAGATGAGGCAGAAGGTAGCATGAAATTGTAGATTTGCGGCAAGAGACTGCTTCTTTTCTTTGAAAAATCAGCTTCTTAACCGGACCTGAATTTATTTTCCACAACATATGTGACATATATTTTTCTTTGTTTACCTTTTTGTAACTGATCAGTGTCACATTATTATGATTTACGGCTTTTCTTTTGGACATTTGCAGGCACAACCTAGAGCGGCATTTTCTCAACATCTACTCTGTGGGTCGCTTTATTTCCCGGATGTTGCTTCTTTCGATGCAATACCTACTTGTTCCGACTTCAGAAATAGTAGTGAGACTTGCTTTCAGCTTAGCAAGTGATTATTAATATGGTAACTGAAGACGTAACATCGGTCGCAGGGAAAGTATGTTATAAGTATACTATATCTGACTAGGTTTATTCTTACCGTTCTACATCTGTATTGGGTACATTGTAAATTACATCCAAGTTACTGGCAGAGGCTTCTTCCTACAATTTTCATACTAATGTATCGCTCCATAATCCAATAGCGCAAGAGATGGAAGAACACCTAAACTCTCTATTAAAATCTATGATGATCGTCTCCGCCCTATATAGGTGGGAGTCAGTAACACTTTTCTCATTTGAAGGACAAATGTAGCATTCGAAACTTCGTCAGTGGAACTCACCGCAATGGAAAACACCGTTGTTGCAATGATTCACATTCGACTTGAAGTAGCATTTCCGTGATACTCGGTCCGTTACTCACGATAGTATAAAGAACTATACTAATTGATAAGGGTCACATTGCAGCAATACTAAAAAAGGTGTAGGTAGTGTAGATAGTCTTTTTTTTCATTTCCTCTTATAAGTTTTCTTGCAATAAAACGAAGTGTTTGTTGGCCTTGTTCTGTCGAATTTAAGTCAGATGTAATTTTAATACTTAGGTATCTACCTGAATTTACTGCCAAATATTCGATTTATTTTGTAGACCAAGATTAATGGATTAATTTTAATCTACACTTTTGGACTAAACATTTTCCATTATTTAATATCAACTGCGAATATTTGCACCATACAGACGACTAAATCGTTTTGTAGGAACGTTTTTTATCTTCAGATGTCTTTACCAGACAATAAACGACAGCATTATCTGCAAAAAAATAAATAAAAATAAAAATTATTGCTCAGATTTTCTACAAAATCGTTTATGCAGACGATGGATAACACTACACTTGGAAAGCTAGATATCACCTCTGACTTATTGATGCTTTTCCATCAAATACTACGAACTGGCTCTCTCAAGGTCTTCTCATTGTAATTCAGAAAACTGTAGAGAACCACTGCCATCATGTGTCATTAATAGCTAAATATTAGAAGCTGTTTACAATTAATATTACATGATAGTAATTTACAGTAAATTTGATGAAAACGTAGTTAACCTCTGGTATACTAGTGTTTCCTGACACACACTGAAGTGCCATGTGCTTGAAAATATCAGATACTGTCGCAGTGGTACCTATGGTTGCCTTAGCAATGTTCGTTTGGAAAGACATGTCTGTTTGTTGCGTGGCATCAAAGTTACACAGTCTACTTAAAAATTGTAATTTTTTTTAAAGTCAATCAGTATTTTTCAATAACACAGCCATGTTCAATGATTAGAATCCTTAACTCATAACCTAAACGACTTCGGTCACGGCTTCTAAACCGGACATTGCTAAAATTTCAGTAAAAATTACTATTGACAAACTCTTTCTTAATCAAAAGTAACTCTCTTTATAGAAACAGATCCGTCAAAGACGGAAGAGGATTGATTTCTGGCCACTTTGCTACTCTTGGGATGGGTAACAGATCTTAAAAGGCAAAAGATTCAGAAGATACAGAAGTTTGTGGAACTGACTGCATTAAAAATTCGTAATTAAGTCCATAAAACGTGGGGGATTGTAGTTAGCCTACGTGTCAGAATGAGCTCTTCTTTGATAAGATTTTTGATTGGTTATCCTTGTGTATTTCCTTGTGAGACCCATCAAATTGACCACGTGATAAAGACTGGAGTTGATAAAAAGCTATGTGTCGGACCATGGAATGTCAGAAGTTTGAACACAGTATGCAAAGCTATATGATCTGAAAAGAGAAAATCATTAGCTGAATATCGATAAAGTGACTATCAGTCACGTGAAATAAAGTAAGGATTCCAGTCCAAACGAATATAGGGCAGTTTGAACTGAAGCAGAAAAAGTATGATCGGAGTAGAGTTCATCATAAGCAGGTAGGTTGGTAAGGAAGGGACTTTGCTACTGACAACATTTCAATGTGAAGGTTTTGACCAAATTTTTTAAATTAGCCCTTTGCTGTCTGACAGTACTTAATAGTATCAGTAAGATTTGACTCTCATTATTTTTTTTTACAATACAGTTTCGTGGTCTGAGAGTCTGTCAGGAGGTAGTAGTACTTCTGCTCTACAGTTTCACAGATGTTACTGCGCGGTACATAGACCTCTCTGGCAGCCAGAGTTTCTAATTGTTTTTCGCGCGCTGCTGTGAAAAAAGAAGATTGTGTGTGTTTGTTTCCAAGCTGTTGCCTGGCTTTTTGCGCAATTTATTGAAACTTCCGTTGGGTTTTCCAATGTCAGTACATACTCTCTTTGTTTAGTTAGAAGCATTACATTACATGTAACTGAGATACAGGGGAAATTGTAAAGTGGGCTTATTAGTACCATCAAATTGTGCGAACACATTATTGTAGCTACAATGCGTTACATCTCTCAAGTCGTTCTGTCTACTTTCTGTCACACAGATGGGCGAAAATCGGAAAACTGGTGCCTATTTTCGACCTCTTACTGATGCAGATTGAAGCAATGTTGTATGAGGACGTTCCCACTGCTATTTCTGGAGATATTGACATAGAGGGACAACAAAGCAATGTATTTTGCGTCAAACCACCATGCAGAGTGTGTAGTCTCTAGAAAGCAGGAAGATGGGACCATTGTGACAATACCGTATCCGGCTAAATGGTGGCGCATTTGAAATTGCTTTTGTCAATGTTTATTTGATTTTCAGTGATTTATGGGTGAAATAACTCCGCCGAAGAAAAGGAAATATAACTTTTCTGTTCCTAAAGATATAGGTCTCGGCAACCGAGGAAACCATTTTGTAGTCTTCAGTCATAGAAGAGGAAGATGTGAAATGTGTGCAAAAATTAAAATCCAGTCAAGATCGAGTGTATTGCATGTAATGTGTGTTTGTGTCGCAATGACAAAAGGAACTGTTTCCTACAATTTCAGGAGATATCACTAAATATGTGATATGTATGTGAAAATCATATACTGTCAAAAAAGTTACTCTAGAAGCAAAATTTTGTGTGAAATTTACAGAAAATTCATAAATATCATACTTTTTGGTAATTAATTTTCTTATGAAATATTTTTAATTTTATGTGGCATAATGTACAAGTTTTCAAATTGGAGCATTTTTCTGTGTATGTTGTGATTCTGTCCATGGAGCCTGACGGTGCTTCTGAGTACCAGCAGTGAAAAAGTTGTAATAATAAAATAAAATTTTACAAAAAATTATGACAAATCTACAGTCATTGTACGGTGGAACTACAAAATGTTCATATGTTTGTAGAGCTTATGGGACTTAACTACGGGGTCATCAGTTCCTAAACTTACAAACTACTTATGAACTACGTACTACTAAGGGATAGGGAGACTAAACTACTGAGGTTATTAGTGCTCCGGTGTGGAGGGAAAGGAGTGAGGATAGGAAAGGAGGGGAGGGGGAAAGGAAATGCAGTCCTCGAAGTAAAGAAGGAAGGAAGACTGCATTAGCTCGGGGCCCCGTGCTCGCCACGCACGTACTCATAAAAGAACCGCGAACCCCCTGGGGGCCGCTGCCGTAGGTCCAGCCTTTCCAATTCCATGAAGAACCAGTAGCCCCTCCGCTTACTACCTTGGCCCAGCTGTTTCCAAACACATTCCTGATATGAGACTGCTTCGACAGGTGGCGCTAATGTGATATATGCATCGAAAGGTCACGCCAGCTTCGTGTGTCGCTGTTGATAAGACCGGCCACTACACACCATCGAACACCGGTTCAAAAAGTGTTCAAATGTTTCTAGAGCTTATGGACTTAACTACGGGGCCATCAGTCCCTAAACCTACATACTTCTTATGAACTACCTTATACTAAAGACGGCATAAACATCCATGTCCGAGAGGGGAATTGAACCCCCGACGGGGACGGCCACGCGCATCATTGCATAGCGCCTTAATGCGCTCGACAGCTCCGCCACCGCCCAACCACCGGAAGTATTTTCCCCTATACATCAGCTAGCTACTGTCTTCTCCGGATTCCAAGTTATTCATTAAGGTGCTTGCGAATGGTCATCCGCTGACTATGAAGGTTGAAACAGGAGCAGCGGTCTCCCTCGTTAAACTATTCCTCTGACTCTGCAGAGGCGGCTCGTGACTTAACAAGCTGTTGTACGATTTGGTCAGTTCACTACGCTTACAATTCAGTGCAGGGGTGCCCTTTTCGTCGTCCTCACCGAGGCGGCTCGTGACTTAACAAGCTGTTGTACGATTTGGTCAGTTCACTACGCTCCTGCTTACTATTCAGTGCACATTTATGTTACTTTCATAGTCGATATCAGGTCCAAAACTTAGGACTTTTATGGATTGGATGCGTTCCAGGCCTCTTGTTTCTTCATTGACGATAACATTCATATAGTGTCTTCTCAGGTCCCGCTTCATTTCGTTGAAGAACTGTGGCCGCGCGGGAACAGCCGAGCGGTCTGGAGGACCACGTTACGGATCGCGCGGCATCCCACGTCGGAGTTTCGAATCCTCCCTCGAGCATGGATGTGTGTGTTATCCTTAGGTTAGTTTAACTTAGTTTAAGTAGTTTGTAAGCTAGGAACTAATAACCCAAAATTTCATATAGGGATAAAACTGTAGCTTTGTGTCTACTAGAAGCAAACCTGTCGTGTAAGTGGGCTTTTTATCATGTATCTCATTGCTTATAACATTTCTTTATCTCACGATAACTAATATGTGCACCAAATTTGTCGGAAGTCGGTCCAGGGGTTTAGGTGGAGTTATGAATCATTGTCACGTGATGAAAACACTTTTGTGCGCAATTTCTTTGTTTATTCCGTCACATCTGCTGAACTGTGTGTTGCTTGTGATCCTCACACCCACAGTGACTCTCCTCTAGGTTTGAATGTCATGTGTACAACATTTCATTGAGACTGCAGTAAAACTATAGATATGAATACAACAAAAGCTCTCTATTCTGAAGGGCCGTTGGTTCTATGTACTAAAGGGTACATTCTGACTTCACATAAAAAGAAGCTCGGTCCCAAACGGCATGGCCTGCTCATGAACCATGGACAAGCCACGATCCGATCTCGTAGACGCCACGCATATACTTCATAACGGGAATGGCTGAGTATACCACAGGTTAACCTTGCTGTATTTTCGAAACAGCCAATGGCAGGCGAGGAGTACATCACGTGAGGCTCTGAGGCGAGTGTCTGATGTCAGCCATGTGTGGCCCCCGACTTGTATAGACGCCCTATTGGTGCTAACTCCAACGAACTTGTTGCTCTGCCCCAGCGGTAACCTGCCTGGTACCTCTGTTTACCCACCTAAACCAATTCCTGTTGGTCCTCCTTGCTGTAATGTTACATGTAATGCTACATCAATGTGCGATACCAGTTATTTTGTTATTTCTAACACAGCTAAATGCAGATTACTTAATAATAAAGGCCTAAAGATGATGGCTAGTCCATTGTAACTGGTCGCCTATGACTAATAAAATGAGAACATAGCTGACGGTGTCATTATTCACTACAATAAATAATATTTCATTCAAATGTACCTTTGAAATCCAAAGTGACGCCCGTACGTGATCTGACCACTCCTGCCCCCCTTTACACTAATTTATTTATTAATAATAGCAGATTAAATATCCTTACTTCAATTTTAATTAGCCATTATAAAGGTAATTGCCCTTGTTCTTACTACCGCTAAGGCTCCCACTGTTGTGTATGGTTGGTTCCCATTAGAGAAGATAATAGGCGTCGGATTTCAGATTTTTTAGGATATTTCTATTTCTCTTTCGGGTGCTCCCTATGAGTGTTACCTTTTTTCCCCTATTTTTAAGGCCTCACTTGTATCAAAGGGATCGAAACAAAAGATATTCAGATCCGCCAAGTTACGTCTAAGTGTTTCACGATATTAGTAGACTTTATTTCTATATACAGGGTGTCCCAGCTATCGTGTCCACCCAAAATATCTCTGGAACAATAACAGCTATTGGAAAACGACTTTCACTGGTATCAATGTACGGCTGGGGCCCATGAATGTACATATTTGGAAACATTCTAAAAAGAAAGCAAATGGGTTTTTTAACACAAACTTACGTTTTTCTAATGGACACCCTATATTTTTTTCTTCAGCAATCCATAGCATGACAAATCACATAAACAATGGCGTCGATTGCATCCCAATATTCCAATTACAACCCAAGATATTACGATGCGAAGTTGACGCTTCAAAAACCCGAAATGTGCTGCTAGCGCACGTCCTGAGGTTCAGGCGTGAACCCCTTGCTGCCCGTAATCGCGATGTGATTGACATGCGTAATCGCACTTCCATACTTACCAAGAGGTCCGAAACTAATAATACGGTCTGCTGCCATCCTTGATTAAAATCGTACATTCCAGCAGGTATTTATCCCATAGGCTAGGGGTGATGCGGTTCTGTAACATATATGTGTACCGCAACGTTAGTTACAGAGTTAAATTCGCTTATCTTTAATCCGTTACTAAAAAGGTAATGCCGTTCAACGTTAAAACATTACTTTACTTTAGATCTAGCGCAAGTGACAGTGAATCATTCACTCATAATAGTAAAATTCATGTTGATGGTTTTAGTGAAACGAGCAGGTGGACTAAAGGTTTATCGTTGTTTAGGTAAAAATGTTTTCATTTGGGAAGTTCAGGTAAGACATAGAAGATGAATGTAAACATGTTTAACCAATTAGTTCTATTATCACATAATTATCAATGTTATGTTTATCTAATGCGTTACATGACAAATTGTTTCAAACAAATGTTTCTGAACATCACTGGGTAAAATGGCCCTTTGTAGAAATTTGCGCTGTGATACCAGCACTACATACTAAAGATAGCGTTCACATATCATGCTCAAAGTGATAACCATTGGCTTGCATACATAGGATCACTCTGCGGATGAGGGATGCCCTACTTCGTGTACTGTTTCCTCTTTGATGGCTGTACAAGCATCAATAATGCGTTGCTTTATGTCCTCTGGTGTTGTTGGTTCATGTTGGTAAAGAGCATCCTCCACTGCTCCCCAAAGAAAAAAATCCAGCGGTGTAAGGTCCGGAGATCGGGCAGGCCACCTAACTGGGCCACCACGTCCAATCCACCTACCAGGGAACTTACGGTTCGGAAGTCGTCGTAGTCTTAAGTCATGTGCAGGGCATCCGTCATGCTGATACCACATGGTCATTCTCCTGTACAGAGGTATGGTGTCCAAGAGAACAGGAAAACTGTATCGCATAAATCAGGAGTACTGTCTGCCATTTTGGACGCCATTTGCAAAGAAAGGTCCGATAATGGTATCTCCAATAATCCCACACTAAACATTCACATTCCACGGATATTGATGCTCTACCTGACGGAGCCATTTTGGATTGTCTGCGGACCAATAATGCATATTCCTCATATTGACAATTCCTTTCTTGAAGAATGATGCCTCGTCGGTAAAGAGAACATCTGAGAAAAAATTTGGATTAGTCAGAAGTTTTTGCTGAGCCCACCGACCCTGTTGCTGAAGTCATTTCCACGAAGATCCTGGTGTAAATGAACATGGTAAGGATGAAATTTATGACGTTGAAGAATACGCTGTGCACTTGATTACGACACACCAACTTCACGTTGAATTTGACCTGTGCTGATGTGAGGATTCACAGCTACGATAGCGAGCACAGCAACTTCAGCACGTCCATCTGTGCGTGTTCTAGGACGATGTCTACTTCTTGGATTCAAGCTTCCTGTTTCACGTAGACGAGATGTGAGACGACCAAACATCCGGAGCGAAGGCGATGGCTTGTCAGGGAATCGTCTTCTGTACAGTCGTTCTGCCTGAACAGAATTTCTCCCGCCTACAACAGTGTACATTACAGGTATGTAGAGTAGGGTAGAAAAGAGACATATTAACGTAATAATCATAATGTTCTCTAACAGTACTATAAACAAACAAGCAATCTAATAACGTATTTCCCATCAACGTACATTCTCCATAGATCAGCAGCATTTCTACCATATCTTCATGTGTGTACATGATATAGTATAAGTTCCACAACACAACGTTTATTCACAATGTGTACTACCTCCGTGCCGTCACTAGATTACTCTGATGCACTACTACAATGGCAAGCGGTGTACTGAACGCTAAAACTACAACAAATGCGATGCTCAGAGGGGGATGGAGTACAGCAGTTTGCATGGGTCGCAAATCATAAAAAAGGCGAAGTGGTAACTGTGGCTGTAGTGGGAAATACGTTGGACACGTATCTAGGTAGAGCTAGGCCCTGAATGAACGAGTGCGCGAAAGGCACAATGGGTCATTTAACGCATTCGATAACCTTATTTTGAGTGTGCAGGATAAACGAGACAACCTGACTGGTGTATACCGATCGGTACTGGTTCATATTGTGTACGTAGACACACAAAACGTGCAAGAGGGAAACTATTATGTGCTTATGAGAGTTGATGGCAGCAGACCGTATTATTCGTTTCGAACCTCTTGATAAGTATGGAAGTGCGATTACGCATGTCAATCACATAGCGATTACGGGCAGCATGGGGTTCACGCCTGTGCCTCAGGACGTGCGCTAGCAGCGTATTTCGGGTTTTTCAAGCGTCAAATTCTCGTCGCAATATCTCGGGGTGTGATTGGAATATTGCGATGCAATCAACGCCATTGTTTATGTTATTTGTCATGCTATGGATTTTTGAAGAAAAAAATATAGGGTGTTCATTTAAAAAACGTAAGTTTGTTTTATAAATACATTTGATTTCTTTTTAGAATGTTTCAAAATATGTACATTCATGGGCCTCAGCCGTACATTGATACCGGTGAAATTCGTTTTACAATGGCTGTTATTGTTCCAGAGATATTTTGGGTGGACAAGATAGCTGGGACACCCTGTATATAAATACCATATATTAATTTCAGCAGCCTTCATCGCCTGGGCTGTTACTTTGTGATACATGAAAATTTGGGCCGCTTGTCATTGAGACATAAGGGTTAAATTTTCATCTATCAATGGATAAAAATGCAGCCCTCGGTCGCAAAAATAAAATTCTTTAACCTGGTTTCGGCAATGACTATGACTGCCTACATGAGAAATTATAACTTAAAACAAATCACATAATAAAATAAACAACTCAGCTGTAAAGCTTAGGTCACAAAATTTTTATTTATTTTTCTTTCTTCTTTTAGAAACAGCTAGCGACTATGGGCTTATGGGCTGCACTCCTGCACAGAGCTCTCCGTGTAAGCGTGCGCTTTACAGCTGAGTTGTAACTTTTATTATGTGACTTGATAATTTCTGATGAAGGCAATCATAGTCATTGCCGAAACCCAGTTAAAGGATTTAATTTTTGCGACCGAGAGTTGCATTTTAATCCTTTGATGTTGTAGCGGTCGCTAACAACAGCAGCTTTGTTGAAAATTTTAATTATCATGTGTCACAAAATAATAGCTTAATTGTCACCGTAGTAATACTTACTGGCCATAATGTAGTTCCTGTGAATGTTCGTAGTACCCCACGGGCACCACAGTATGACGCTACAGTCAGTGAATCTCCGTTGCCGGACTCCATTACCGACGCCCCCAGTAATCGGCTAGTTAACCAGTGCGCCCACGGTGCGAGGATCGACGCACTCGCGTGTCGAGATATTCATGACGCGCCGTGGTGCCCGTGCTGTCGCCGCCACCGCTGCTGCTGCGTTGTTAGCGCTCTCGCTTCAGCGCCGCCGCTGCTCGCTCCCGCCACGCCCCTCCGCTCTCAGTGTCTGGAATTTTATAGACGGCCGCGGCAGAGAATTCCGGCGCTCACCGCAGCCACACAGCCACCTGCGCGCTCGTTTTAAATTCAATTATCTGGCCGGCAACGGGCTGCGTTTGCTCGCCACGCGGCCGCCGAAACCACTGCCGAATCCTGCACAGTGCTCTGCTGTCCACACCGGCCCCACTGCTTTCCCACACCTCCTCACAGCACTGCGGTCCTCCCACAACTATAAAACCGTCGCTACAGAACCCGAGAAATGATACACTCCCTTCACAACTGAGTGTGAGTACCCTAAAATATCGAACTGAGGCCTAGTATCTATGTAAGTGCCTTTTTCTTTTTTTTTTTTTTTTAAAAAGGAGTTGATAAGGATTTCGTGTGACGCCTTTGCTGGACCATATTTACAGGTTAACGCGATTCCGATACTATTGTATAAGAACCGTTACAAACTCAAGACATCAGCGCCACGTTGTTGTGTTTCCGATATACATGCTATAAATGGGGAAACATGAACTATGTCATCGGTATTATACATTACAACCGAATGCGATAAACAAGCTAGGTACATTAGTTTCTGAGGGCAGAATGCCTTCTTAAACACTGTGCTAGCCTACAAGCAGTTAGGAGCCAAGTTATTTTAACAAGGATTAATTGCTGAATTGAGTCCAAATTAAAACAGTAAGAAATCAGCATACATTGCACCATTTAGATTGCCATCGATTAAATAGGGGCCAATTATCTTTCCTCCCATAATGCCGCACCATACATAAAGACTCCAAGGTCGCTGATGTTCCACTTGTCGCAGCCATCGTGGATTTTCCGTTGCTCAATAATGCATATTATGACTCTTTACGTTACCTCTGTTTGTGAATGACGCTTCGTAACTAAACAGAACACGTGAAAAATATCTGATATGTATCGTAATTTATTTTGCGCCCAGTGGCAAAACTGTACACGACGTTCAATGTCTTCGCCATGCAAATTCTAATGCATTGAAATATGTACGGGTGAAATTTATGTTTATGTAGAATTCTCAACACCGACGTTTTTGAGATTGCCGATTCTCGCTCCATTTGTCTGCTACTGATGTGCTGATTAGCCGCAACTGCATCTAAAACAGTTGCTTGGGCATCATCATTTGTTGCAGGTCGTGGTTGACGTTTCACTTTTGGCTGAAAACTTCCTGTCTCTTTAAATGAAGTAACTATACGACGAAAGGTCCCGACACTTGGATTATGTCTTCCAGGATAACGATCAACATACATAGCACTGGCCCGTTGGGCATTTTGATCACAATAGCCATACATAAATATCATATCGTCGTTTTCTGCAATTGGAAAACGGTCCATTTTAACATGATAAATGTAATACGAAGCAATTACCGTTCGCACTGTCTAAATGTTACGCAATATCATGTACTTATACTTTTGTGACTACTACAGCGACTTCTGTGACAAAGCGAAAAAAGTATTCCAAATAAAACTTTTATATTTATTTACGTACTAGACGAATATGTAATAAAAACTGGGGGTACCTATTTTAAAAAATGCAGTTGATATACGTTTGACCTATGGCAGCGCTATATTGCGGGCCAGCCATAGCGCCATCCATTATCCCGCTTCAAGCTGGAAAAGTTTTGTTCTTTGTAGGTTTTTCGTTTGATGCTTATTTCGTGAGGTATTTGGCCTGGTCACTATCAATGGACCACCCTGTATATGCGATCTAGACTGATTTTAAATTACGTTAATTTTATTCATCAAGATCACTGGTCTCTATAATGCTTACAAAATAACGACTACTACAGCGACTTCTGTGACAAAGCGAAAAAAGTATTCCAAATAAAACTTTTATATTTATTTACGTACTAGACGAATATGTAATAAAAACTGGGGGTACCTATTTTAAAAAATGCAGTTGATATACGTTTGACCTATGGCAGCGCTATATTGCGGGCCAGCCATAGCGCCATCCATTATCCCGCTTCAAGCTGGAAAAGTTTTGTTCTTTGTAGGTTTTTCGTTTGATGCTTATTTCGTGAGGTATTTGGCCTGGTCACTATCAATGGACCACCCTGTATATGCGATCTAGACTGATTTTAAATTACGTTAATTTTATTCATCAAGATCACTGGTCTCTATAATGCTTACAAAATAACGAATAAAAAAAATCTCGTTTCATCGCTGAAACTCAATGTGTGCCATTCTATCGTCCAAGTGATGTTCTGACGACACCAGTGCAGCCATTCATTCTAACCGATAGGAGGTATCACTTGGTGTTGACACTGCTGGGCTCAGATATCTTCTTATCTCTCCTATTGAAATTGTACTATATGCCACTAGTGCATTTAAAGAACCGACGTCTGTTGATATAAGAATGTTCACGTGATCATTGTAACCATCATCGTTGCATAACTGTCGTAGCAAGTCGTGTGCCAAATCCCTGAAAGGGCCATCCCGCAATTTGACCACTTTCAAATTCGCTCAGTTTCCTTTATTAAGCACGAGTGCGTTTCCATGGCATGATACCGATTATTTCACACGTTGATATTACACTGAGTCCCATGACTGTAAACATGCCCTACTAACGGGTGCTCAGCAATGGCGCTCTGGCACTATCTGTTGGAGAACGACTTTGAAACCATTATCTGGTCATCTCTCAATGTTCAGTTGTTTCTAATCCTATTGGTCCAAACTGCCATGGCCATCAGTCAGTAAACTTACAAATTACTTCAACTAACTTAGAATGACAAAACACACACACACACACACATACAAACACACACACACTAGGGGGAACTCGAACCTCTGGCGGGTACGGGCGGCAGAACATCTACTATCGCCTAGCTGGCATATGCCATCAACGGATAGAAATCGACGTCGTCTTTCGAGATCTATGATTTTTTCGCGGCATCATAATTATAGTGTAAGATGCATTGCGTAACTTACAACTGGTTGTAATTGAGAAAATACCCAACCTCTCGCCTGCCTCTTTATTCCTCCCCTACCAATTAATGTCATCTGTTACTGGTAGGTACTGATCTTTATACATAATGCAGAGTCTCCGTTTGTTTGTGTGTTTGATTGTGTGTACATATTGCATACAAATGTATTGTTTCAATCTTTATGACATTTTACAAATGTCAGCTTCAATCCATGAGGACGGTCGCCATAAGTTAAGGATCATGTACAACACGTAGTTCACGAGATATGACGTCATAAACAACGATATGCGAGAAAAACTGCAGCATTACGCGACAATGTTGTACATTTCCTCCTAAACCACGGGCCGATTTCAACCAAATTTGGTACACATCTTCCTTACTGTGAGGTACCAATCCTATATTGGTAAGAACCACATACAACACATGGTTCAGGAGATATAATGTCATAAACAATAGGAGTTTCAAAAAAACTGCCACATAATGCGACGAGAATTTATGAATATAGTATATGAGATCGAGAATACTTAGCAACTTGCAACTAAGTTTAAACATAATTCCATTACTTTATTGAACAATTTCTCGCTGACAACCATAGCAAAATTATGAAAGGAAAAAAAGTTTCCCGCTTACTACTTTTCCTCTGTGTATGGATTAAAGCTACGGCATTCGTTATGACGTTACAATTTATAATTTCTACACTATACATTGTAGCCGGAGGAAGTTTTACAGACAGTATACACATATTAAGTTGAATGTACACGTAGTTCATGAGATATGAGAACATAAACGTTCATGGAAAACCGCCCCATCACGCACCAAGTTTTAATCTATTACTTCTTCACTACTAATTGTATTCCCAAAAGACTTTCCAGACATACACCACTCGTATAACTGAATATATATATATATATATATATATATATATATATATATATATATAAATTAACAATTCTGCAACTTATAATTCAATAAATATGAGATCGTACGAATTTTATATGTCATTTGTATTTTGACTACCATCTTTCTTTGTTTGGATAATGCACTTACAATTTTGTACATTATGCAAGACAGTGTAATTTCTTATATATTCTTCGATAAATATAACATGATTTTAGAAAAAAAATCGCACTGACATGTTTTACGGCCCACTTCAGATTTGCCTGTTGATTTATGAGTTTTGCAAACATTTAGTACAAAAATAAAAATAATAAAAAGTTATGGGCAATAGAATTACGACTCTACTATTGTGATAATATCTATGCACCCAACACGTTATATTCTTTCAGGCCGAATTTTAACAAACAGACAAAAGGAACTGATATTTGAGTTTAGGTTTGACAAAGATACTCTTTTTTTAACTTTTATTTCTTTAATATCTCGCCCACGTTTGCATTTTCTTTTTTTCGTTAAAATATTATCACCTGTCTTCCTTTGGTAATTTGTCCTAAGTTTATTTTCTTTGCCTGTACTGGTTATGAATTACTATAGCCTGGAAAGAACGTGGCGTACATTTGACTTTCGAACGAGTGACTATAGCCTGGGTGGAACACAGCGTACATACGCTCAAGCGTTCTCATTTCAAAGCAATGGCGCACTGACATTTGGAGAAAAACACGTCTTAGGACAATGAAGTCAAATCAAATGTCCGAAGCTGCCATTTTAATAGATAACCGCTATCATCGATGGTACGAAAGTTATGGAATACTCTCGCAGCTGTTAGGCGTAGCATAATGGGCGACAAATTAGTTTGTGATGCACGTACATTTTAGACGGTAGTTCGAAACTTGCCGGACGCCGTGGCTCAGCGCGCTCGGTTAGATGTTTGCCGACGTGGTAGCTCAGCGTGCTCGGTCAGAGGGCTGTAAGCCCACTGTAACGATGAAACTATGTACGCAACGAAACGATCAAAATCAAATAAAAACAACGTCCACAAAGGACCGATCAAACCGATGAACCAGTGAAAAGCGAGAAAAAGAAAGAGGACTGAACGCTATCTGTAATGAAAAACTGAGCAAAATTCTCAACGAACAACCCAGAACGAACATAAACAAATGACCGAAAAGCATCGATCTATATATATATATATCAAACACCGCCACTGGCATTTTTCGTTTTTTTTTTTTTTTTTTTTTTTTCATCTTGATTCCTAAAAGGTGATCGCACACTCTTGTTAATTGAATACAACAATATTCTGCAAGGTTCCGAGTTGTTCAAAGGTAACAGCACTTTCTCTGAAATCCGCAAATGTTCTATTTGGTGAACATACCAAGAAATACATACCAACGAATTGCAAAACACAGACTTCTTTTTCACATGTACATAGACTGCGGAGATACTGTTATAATGAATGTCGTAAATGACGTAATGATAGTAGTAACTCTGAATACAGATTAAGTACTAGAGTAATGTGGAATTCAGTGTTACGACATTTGTGGTGAAAAACGAAGCAAGTTGATTTGTTGCGATATATACACTTCGCTTCCGTTTCATTAAGGAACAACAGTTACCACAAAAATCTAGAACTCCATTCATATATGAAACTACCAATACTACACATTACGGACAGCCAGACAGTCATCACAAAATCGCCGCTATTTTTGCAAATATCTCTGAACCGATGCAAGATATGAAAACAAAACATAAGAGAGCAAATTTGTAGAGAATTTTCTCCTTTACAAATTGGGTTATTCCATTTTCGTGTCCAATGTGCATTTAAGCCGTTATTTTCATTTAAATTTCGAGCTGTCAAAAGACGATCGAAAATGCCTACTTTTAGTGTTACTACCGTAACCTAAAGTGGGCCAAAAGCAGATGGACAGAGAGATAAAAGATAGGAGAAGTACTAACCCAAGGCAGGAATAAATGAGTAGTCGGGAAACGCCAGGTTTACAGCTATTAATCGATAAAAGTTAACAAGATGGTTTCAGTCTACTAATAAACAAGTTTACATGCTCTCGTAGACTCTATAGAATTAAGGGAAATTCTTCTGGAAGGAACGTATAATTTAATTCTACTTTTAGCAAAAGGAAATCACAGATTCTTACCATTTTTTTCTATTTTTGCCACACAGTGGTTTTATTAGAGTTACTCGTTTCGATAGCATTTATTGTATTCAGCAACTAAAGTGTAATGTATACAGTTCTTACGTAAATAAAAAATATAAAACTCGACAGTTAAAATTAACACAAAGTTGATAGATGCATATAAAACTGAGTTCATAACTCGCGTCACTACAGAGACACAGGTGTGATGCGTTACTACGTAATCGGCAGTTCCCCACTGCGGAATTAGTTCTCATCGTGAGGTATAGATTTACGGTAAAAAGAAATTTATATGCAAATGTATGCGATAAAGTTCCTGTAATTAGAAAAGGATTATCGCTTCTCGTAACCTGCAGTCCCAAGTAATCATCTACTGAACGTGGGGAGAGGATTATATGCGTCGCGAGTTTGATGAAGTCTTTTAATGAAGTACGAGGAAACTAACTGCACCACATGATTGTACCTTGAATATGAAGTAAAGCAGGCTGAGAGGACTCTGCCTGGTCACAGATACATAAAAATATTTTTAAATCATATTTTTGACAGTACATTTATGTACAGTAACTTAGATTCACATTTCTAATGCGATGTTATGACCATTGGTGAATTATAAGTAAGAACTAAACATATTACTTTACTCAGAATAATCAAACGATAGGATACCTAGCCAATTTTTGCTAAATAAACGTCTCATATACTGTTTTATTTCTGCTCAGACTAAACTGTTCAGTTTAAAATAAACATTGTCTATATTAGGTTGAATAAACCGATAGAGCCAAGAAAAGTACACATACTTCAATTAGTAATGTCACTGTGATGTCCTAGAAATTAATTGTATTTAATTTTCTGACTGGAGCGAACCTGTTTGATGGATCTTTGGTTGTTCTAAAAAACACTGAAAAAAAGATTGCATACGTGGGTAAATAAGTGGAACCCACAAACGCTGGTGACTCATTCAATTCCGAAAGTACTTTGTCCATCTACTACCAAGAAATGCGTCAGACGTGGGCGTAAGATATTAGCTGAAATTTTTACTGAGATGTAACAGCCGTAATATACTTACAAAAAATGGATATTGTGTACTATTAGCTGCTTATTATAATTATAACATTAGCGGTTTCGGTTATGAACCATCATCAGAAAAAAATTAAACAGACTGATTACGTTGGTACATTGTCTGTCACCTTAACCATGTTAATAAATAAAAGATTCGTAAAATGTCACTTCACTTTACGTCTTGATGAAGAAACAATCAGAACCTAATGTCAAGTGACAAATTACGAATCTTTTATTTATTGTCATGGATAAGGTGACAGACAATGTACCATCGTAATCAGTCTGTTTAATTTACTTTTCTGATGATGGTTCATAACCGAAACCGGTAACGGAATAAATGTAACAAACAGCTGATCTTTGGCAATATGCAGTTGTGTTGGTTTGTGTGAGTCTGAAAATTTAAAAAAAGTTGAGCTCGAAATTTGTCACAACGTTGCACTGCAACACAGGTAGGTATTTAGATACCTATTTATTTAATATATTACATATAACCTATATATATATATATATATATATATATATATATATATATATATATATATATATATAACAATTTTGCGATTTTTGGCAACAACTTTTCCACATTGTAACTTCTTAAATTCGTATATGATATATATTTAAAAGAAAAGAAAAAAAGTGTGTAAAAACATGCGCGAAATGCAGTAGTACGTTGTATCAACATTTCAAACAATTCGGTCAAGAACGTTCGGAAATACAAGATTTTTAACATAAGACTTAACATGGTTCTATGTTAGATTTCTAAGACGAGACACAGGAAGGGTAGGCAAGGGCAAAGAGGGGGAGGAGAATATACACGCACTTTTGTAATTGGAAAGAAGACTCCAAATACCAGCTTTTGTAGTTCAGGCTTCAAAACTTGCTTAATAGCAGCATTTTTCAAAATTCTTTTCATCCCCTATTTCGCCCCCTTAATGGCTGATTTTCAGAAAAAGCTGAAGGACGCCTTTTTTTTTAAATTCTAACCAAGAATTCATATACCAATTTATGTAGGTCTAGCTTCAAAATTGACTGGATAACAGCGTATTTTCAAAAAAAGTTTCATCCCATATTTCACCCCCTTAGGGACGGAATATCGAAAAATCGCTTCTTAAACGACGCCAACGGTGTAAGAAGAACCCACAATGTAAATTTCATGTTTTTGTTATCGGCGGTTTTGGTTGGGTGATAATGAGTCATTCATTTAATCAGTCAGTCACTCGGAACATTGTCTTTTATTGGTAGATATTATCGCATTACAAGCTAATGGGATCTCTATCTAAGGTGGTCTATGAAGTGTCCCCTGTTATATATTGAGTATTACCAAGCAGAAAAGGGCAAGAAGTAGCCCTAAAACAGCCTGCCTCTCCCCCCTCAGAAAGAGGAGTGAAAATTAACCAAAAAAAAAAAAAAAAAAAAAAAAAAAAAAAACTGATGGTGTATAATGGAGTTGTTATCTGGGCATGACACAGCATATATATATTCTACAACGATTATGGAGAAACAAATGTCACTACTCTTCTATAAACATGTAACGAAAATCTAGAGCAATGGAGTGTTAGGCACAATAACAATTATTATGCAGCAGGACTGAAAATATCATACAAACTTCGTTCACAATTAAAACTCGAAGGTGGCATTACACATACTTGTAGGAGTGTAATAGCGTGCCGCGGCGGATTAGCAGCGCGTAGTGATGCGCCGTGTTGCGGTGCGTGCGGCCGTTCGCCGTCGGGGGTTCGAGTCTTCCCTACGGGCGTGGGTGTTTGTGTTGTCCTTAGGTTAGTTAGTTAACCTTAGTTAAAGTAGTTTGTAAGCTACGGACTGATAACCTAGAAGTTAAGTCTGATAGATTTACAAACATTTGAATTTTGAATTTGTAATTGCGCAATTTTGGTTCGAAATGTGTAAATATATTTGGTGGACAACGTTTTATCTCAGTATTTTCGTTAAAAATGCACTGTTAAATAGAGTGACTACCGTTTGTGGGCTAATACCGGAAGATGATCAACATTTAAAGACGCTATGTGCACTTTGACTGGATGATTGTAGGTCGATTGCTCTAATCAGTTGGAATATAGTATATGTGTGTGTCTATTGGGATTAAAAATGAAACAAAACACATCTGTGATTTGTCTGGGTCACATGCAAAAATGTATCCACAAAGACGCCACTCACAAAATACTCGTGAAACTGTCATTGCACATCTGTTGAACTAGAGAAATACAAGTGTGTATAGTAAGACTAAGAACATTACATAGAGGCACAACCAATAGAAAAAGAAGCTTTACACTCAAGGAGTAAGTTCCAGTACGCCAAGATACGCATTACCGTGAAGTGTACCATATGGTAGGGACCACGGGGTACGCTTATTGTCTTTGTAAGCTTCTGTGAAAGAAGCAGCCTCGCTGAGAGATATTTCAGCGAGCGTCTTTTAATGCCACGAATTCACTCTTTGTTCACCACTTAAAGGGATTACACGCTTTTGTTCCTTTGTCCAATGGCGCTGTCTAGATTAACGCAGCCATCCCACCATTTAACCTATATAATGGTTTCTACGTTGCATTAGCAGGAATCTTAGAAGACGCAAGGATACCACTAATGAAACAACCTACACCACTCTTAGGTGTCCTATTTCACAGCAGCGGCTGATTAGCCGGGCGTGCTGGAGCGCCGTGTAGCGGTGCGCGTGGCCTTCCGCCATCGGGGCTTCGAATCCGCCACCTCGGGCATCGATGTTTGGGTCGTCTTTATTATAAGCTAGTTCATAAGTAGTTTGTACGTTTAGGGACTGATGACCCCGCAGTTAAGTCCCTTAAGCTTTACAAACGTTTGAATATACTATTTCACAATATTGCTTCGCATTGAGGTGTACTAACGGAAGATATAGAAAAAGTTCAAAGGACTGCTCGTTAGGTATTACCGCGAAATTTGGCAGAGATATTATGCACGAACTGGAGTGGTAACTATTAAAAGGAAGGCGTTGTGTGTTGCGACAAGTCTCATTTATGAACTTTTTCTCACAAACGTTCTCGTCCGAATGGGAACTTATTTTGTTAGCACCCTCTTACACAGGAAGACATGATTATCAGAAAAATCGGAAGGATAAGTTTGGTGTTCACTTTCCACATGCGTGATTAGAAAATGCAACTGTTGAGTAATATCATGAAGGCGGTTAGATGAACCCTCTGAATGCACGTAAATTTTATTTGCAAGGATTTTATGTAGACGTAGATGCGGTTTTCGACTTTTCTTAAAATATGCTTTGCAGCAATTAAATTACCAATTCATTTCTAGTTTCATCGTTCCAGTTATGATTCAACAAACATGATTATCATTTCATTTTACGGAAGCTGCGTTAGATGTCCACGAATTTAAAAATCTTTAATATTCTCGTGTAAGGTTATTGTATCGTTAATCGCAGCTGAATATTTCCATCTACATACATACACCGCAATCCACTCAAAGCGGAAAGTACTCATTATAACTACTAGTCACTTTCTTTCCTGTTCTACTCTCATATAGAACGATGATGGAAAAAATATTTCTATGCATCCGTACGAGTCTTATCTCTCTACTCTTATCATCGTGGTCTTTACGCGAAATGTAGATTAGCGGCAGTAGAATCGTTCTGCGGTCTTCCTCAAATTTCGACCTTCTAAATTTCTTCAACAATGCTCCCCCCCCCTTCAGAGACTCCCAATTGAGTACCCAAAGCATTGCGGTAACCCACGCACATTGATCGAATCTACCAGTTACAAAGATCGATGGCCGCCCCTGAACTGCCTCTAAGTCCTCAAACCGATCTGATGAGGATCCCAAACATATGCGCAATACTCAAGATGGGGTCGTACAAGCATTTTATTTGCGGTCTCCTTTACAGACGAATCACACCTTCCCAAAATTCTCCCACAAAAGCGAAGTCCACCATTTATCTTCCGGACTACTGTCCTTATATGATCGTTTCTTTTCATATCTTTGTGCAGCATTACGCCTGGGTTTTTAATGCTGTATTCGTGCAATATTGGATTGTTGCTTCTCAACATCAGCATCACCTTACGTTGTCACCATTTCTTAAACAGAAAGTTGGTCCAAATCATCCTGCAGCTACTACCGACATTCGATACCTTCTTGAACACAGCATCATTAGGAAACAGTTACAGATTGCAACTTACTCTGTCCGTCAGACCACTTATATAGATATAAAATAATAGCTGTCCTATCACACTTACCTGGGGCACGCCTGACGATACCCTAGTCGCTGATGAACACTCACCACTGGCAACAACGAACTGGTTTTTACACTACTGGCCATTAAAATTGCTACACCAAGAAGGAATGCAGATGATAAACGGGTATTCATTGGACAAATATATTATACTAGAACTGGTATGTGATTACATTTTCACACAATGTGAGTGCATAGATCCTGAGAAATCAGTACAAAGACCAACCACCTCTGGCCGAAATAACGGCCTTGATACGCCTGGACATTGAGTCAAACAGAGCTTGGATGGCGTGTACAGGTGCAGATGCACATGCAGCTTCAACACGATACCCCAGTTCACCAAGACTAGTGAATGGTGTATTGTGACGAACTAGTTGCTTGCCCACCATTTACCAGACTTTTTCAGTTGGTGAGACATCTGGAGAATGTGCTGGCCAGGGCAGCAGTCGAACATTTTCCGTATCCAGAAAGGCCCGTAAAAGGCCTGCAACATGCGATCGTGCATTATCCTGCTGAAATGTAGGGTTCCGGAGGGATCGAATGCAGGGTAGAGCCACGGATCGTAATAGATCTGAAATGTAACGCCCACTGTTCAAAGTGCCGTCGATGCGAGCAAGAGGTAACCAATGGCACCCCGTACCATCACCATCACGCCAATATGGCGATGACGAATACACGCTTCCAATGTGCGTTCAAGCGATGTCGCCGAACACGGATGCGACCACAATGATGCTGTAAACATTATCCGGATTCATCAGAAAAAATGACGTTTTGCTGTTCATGCACCCAGGTTCGTCGTTGCGTACACCATTTCAGGCGCTCCTGTCTGTGATGCAGCGTCAAGGATAACTGTAGTCATTGTCTCCAAGTTGATAGTCGATGGTGCTGCAAACGTCGTCGAACGCTTCGTGCAGATTGTCTTGGAAACGTCCCCATCTGTTGTCTCGGGAATCGAGATGTGGCTGACGATCCGTTACAGCCATGCGGATAAGATGCCTGTCATCTCGACTGATAGTGACACGAGGCCGTTGGGATCCAACACGGCGTTCCGTATTGCCCTCCTGAACACTCTGATTCCATATTCTGCTAACAGTCATTGAATCGCGAGCAGCAATGTCGCGATACGATAAACCGCAATCGTGATAGGCTACAATCAGACTTTTATCAAAGTCGGAGACGTAATGGTGCGCATTTTTTCTCTACACACGTGGCAGCACAACAACGTTTCACCATACAACGCCGGTCAACTACTGTTTGTGTATGAGAAATCGGTTGGAAATTTTCCTCATGTCAGCATGTTGTAGATGACGCCACCAGCGCCAAAATTGTGTGAATGCTCTGAAAAGCAAATCATTTGCATCTCTTTCTTGTCGGTTAAATTTTGTGTCTGTAGCACGTCGTCTTCGTGTTGTAACACTTTTAGTGGCCAGGAGTGTGTTACTTAAGTAGTCTTCTAGCTTTTCACATATTTGAGTAACTATTCCATAGGCTCCAACTTTTAATAGCAGCCGGCCGCGGTGGCCGAGGGGACTGAGGCGCTCCAGTCACGGTCTGCACGGCCACTACGGTCGGGGGTTCGAATCCCCCCTCGGGCATGGATATTTGTGCCGTCCTTAGTTGTAAGTAGTTTATAAGTAGTTTGTAAGTTTAGGGACTGATGACCCCGTAGTGAAGTCCCATAGACTCTACAAACATTTGAACATTTTTTTAATAGCAGTCTGTAGTGCTGTACATTGTCAAATGCCTTTCGAAAATCGAAAATATGGAATCTGCCTGTTGACCTTCATCCACGCAAGATGTCACGAGAGGTTTCGTACGATCGATGCTTCCTAAAGCTGTGCTAAGGCATTCACAGAAGCCTTTCTGTCTAGAGCATATTTACTATATTAAAGCTGAGAACATGTTCAATAATTCTGCAGGAGGTAGAATTCGTGGGTCCGTTCTATTACCTGTCTTATACGCGGGAGTTACCTGTGCTTTTTTCCAGTATCCTGGAATTATGTGTGTAATATATTTGTTTCTCGATCATTGCTACTAAGTCGTCACTAATATTAACACTGAAATCTACCGGGTGATAAAAACGTCAGTATACATTTGAAAACTTAATCACGGAATAATGTAGATAGAGAGGTAAAAATTGACCCAAATGCTTGGAATGACATGGGGTTTTATTAGAACAACAACAAAAATGTATTGCTAAACGCGTGAAAGATCTCTTGCGCGCGTCGTTTGGTGATGATAGTGTGCTCAGCAGCTGCCGCCAATTTCGTCATGCTTGGCATCCCAGGTCCACAGACCTCAGTCCGTAGGATTATTGGCTTTGGGGTTATCTGAAGTCGCAAGTGTATCGTGATCGACCGACATCCCTAGGAATGCTGAAGAGACAACATCTGACGACAATACACATGCTTTACAGTGCTGTTCACAACGTTATTCCTCGACTACAGTTACTGCTGAGGAACGATGTTGAACATATTGAGCATTTCCTCTAAAGAACATCATCTTTGCTTAATTTGTTATGCTAACTATTGTTTATCTGATCAGGTGAAGCGACATCTTTTTTCAACTTCACTTCTATTTTATCTCTCTAATAAAACCCCATGTCATTCTCCAAGCATGTGTGATTAAATTTTTTCCTCTCTGTCTTCATCATCCCGTATTTTACTAAGTTTTCAAATTGATACTGACTTTTTTATCACCCTGTACTTTCTGTTTTAAATCTGACAAGAAGTAGAAAACATGTTCAAAAATGTTCAAATGTTTGTAGAACTTATGGGACTTAATTACGGGGTCATCAGTCCCTTACAAACTACTTATGAACTAGCTAAGACTAAGGACGGCACAAATATCCATGCCCGAGGGGGGATTCGAACCCCCGACCGTAGTGGTTGTGCAGACCGTGACTGGAGCGCCTCAGTCCCCTCGGCCACCGCGGCCGGCTAGAAAACATGTCTCAGTGAGGATGCTAATACACGTATTTCATCTTTAGACAAAATTCCCGGCGTTGAACACGGTGGGCATGATGTCAACTGTAATGCTGCATAAATTCAACATATATTTATTATAAATTCCGTAACATCAATTCAACTGCAGTTTACTCAAATCTTCTGTATAGAATTTTGTTCCCATGACGACTATCACAACTGCGCAGAAATAATGAACGAGGAAATTTACGTAACCATCACAGCGCACAATTAAATCTTGGTATGCAGCATCATAGCATCCGTCAACATATACCACGTATTGCGACTAAATGCTCAATAGTTGGTCAAAATACCGCTGTAAGCATGGTTACTGTGCATCTTCTTCCACAGCATCTTATAATGGAATTCGAAATAGTAGAACTTTTTCGGGACACTTAGTACTATCCGCCATCCTTCTTACGGTAGCCTATGTTTAGCTGTAGGTACAAATGTTATTGTGCACCCTCTGTCCGCAGTAGTTGGACGAAACTAATTGGAAACATTTCCTTATTATTTTATTGTTGATAATGATGACTTCTTCATCAGACTGTTGAAATACACAAACTTGCTGCAGATTAAAGCTGTTTTTCGGACCGAGGTACAAAGTAGGTGACTTTCACTTTTGTGAGAGCAAATTCTTTACGAGTAACGACCTGTGCTTACAACATAATTCCTGTCGGTATCTAAAATCTAAAATTGGATCTAAAATCGCCTTCTTTTATAATGTGTGGATATGAGTCGAGTCGTGAGGTTTACCTCCCCTGCTTGTAGACAACTCGCGCTCGAAATCCAAAGGCTCCGACTTCGATTCTTGGTCCGCCCCGCCCACCACCAAATCTCTCAAATATTATCACTGGATACATGTAGGGACTGTTACTCAAAGATACCCATAACGATATGCAGAGATCAATAGCGGAAAAGGTAAGCGATACTATTTACGAAATACTTTGTACAAATTCATTACAATATTGTTCTACATAATTTGCTCACAAATATCGTTATTTCCGTATACAATATATTCTGAAACTGATGGTCTATAATATTCGAATCTAGTTATATGATAATAAATGTGATGAAAACAAATTTGCGACCTAGACAAATAACTACATTCTTAGGTATTAGACAAATAACTACATTCTTAGGTATTTTATACCAACATATGGACAAAGTATTTGACGAAACGTAGTTCGCCATTATGTTCCTTCTTATATGAGATATTGTGGAAATGTATCGTATGCAACGCAAGACATTGCCGCAAATGCTATCCATCACGTACTATTAGTCCTCCTCCTAATACTGGACAAATATCTACAACGCTAAAACCTTCATTGATTAAAGGAGGTTTTATATAATTGAAAAATGCTGATTTGCCCAATATCTGTATATTAAGTCCATATCAAAATTCCTGTCTTATGTGAGGCAAAGGAGGATCAACCTAGATAATCGTTGTACACTAACTGTAACAAGGAATCATCCACTCGATGTACACATTCAGCAAAACGATTTCGGTCCAAAACACCAGACAGATAGAGGCAACAAAACTCAGTCATCTGCATTCGCAACTGCAATTGAGGTAAAGCGTTAGCTGTAGTATTTGTTGCTAACATAACAAAATTTTTGACGAACAGGGATTCCAAATCAGAATAGCCTATTTCATCGAGCGACTAGCTTTGCCGTAAAGCTATCCGTTCAGGCCTCCCGGATCGAGATGGACTTCCATATGTCACACATATTCAGTCTACTACACATGTTCATGTACCCTATAGCTCTGTAACTTCATGTGTGATTCACGACACAGACCTTGTTTTTAGCTTGCAATAGAATGAACAGCAACCGTATTATAGCATTTAAACAATGTGAATGTCTTCCACACACACATGTACCCATGTGTTTCGATTCTTACTGACATTCCAAGGCTTATGCTCCCTGCTGTCTCTTTCCTGATGTATCTAATGACTCACTATAAAACTACAATTTTTCTATATATTCCAACTGAAGCAATGTACAGAAATGTCAGCAAGGCCAACACCCGAAAATGGATCACCTATTCACTTGGAAATAACGGTATTAAAACCGACTGAAAGAAGGCATTCACCCAACAGCACGAATTTGCACTGACAAGTCAACCTGCTCAGCCGAAATTCAGATCTAGATGTCAGTCTAAATGATATTACCCCTTATACTGTAACTAATGTTTACACAGACTGGTAGACATCGACGGAGAAGGGTATTTGGATTCAAGGGGGAATCATGCCATGATAAAGTCGCGCGGATGTGTGAAGACAATGACAATGATACCTGTGGCATATTAGTTGAGTAAGTGCCTATTGAGCAAAGGACCTATGTTAGAATCGCAGCCCTAGTACAAATTTCTTGCTATGCCTCTGATTAAATACACGGTTTTGAGACAAAAATCGTTGCAGAATCCTATAGTTTTATTTGAGTAGAGACACTTATGCTTGAGTTTATGACAGGAGACCCGGTTCGTCTCATACAACGGCTATTCCAAATGAATATATCATTGTGATATATTCATTTCAGAAATGACTGCAACCAGTCGTTTTTTTTTCCCCCGCCTCGTCGCCGCTTTTGTGTCTCGTTTCCGTCGTAGGTGTCGGTGGCCGAGTAGAAAGACCGACACAGGAATAAAGGAAGCACGCTTGTGCGGGTACGTAGGTGAGCAGCCAGTGGGGCAGCAGAAACTAGAAACACTAGAGTAAATTAGAAAGAGATATATATTTCTTAGAGAGTTAGTAATACTTAACTTTTACATAGCTCAGTACTGCAGAATGCTGATTCATAGTTGAGCTAGAGGCCTGCCTAGTGATGAGTCCTAGTGCCTAACCGATAGCCAAGTCTTTACTGGTGCCTATCTGATTCCGAAGTGTTAACTGGTTCCTATCTCAGTCCCAAATGAACGATGTCGTTCAGTGGTGGCCATGAGCGGAGTTGTAGCAGAGGGCGCTCGTGGCTGACGTCGTAAGGACGCCGCGCCGTGCGTGCATGGCGGCGCGCGGCGAAAGTAGGTGGCGCGCAAATTAGATTTGTGCGACACCATTTTTTTTTTTTTTTTTTTTTTTTTGATGGATTTATTTATTGACCGTAACCAGTTGGGAGCTTCCTAGCAGCTCATCATCAGATGGTACATAGAGAAAATATTAGTGAAATTAACTTTCTCTCTGAGAAATGGTGTGTATCTGTGGCAAGGCAGATAATGTGAGCAAGTACACAATAAATGTGTTATGTTACACTCATTTTTTATAATATTTCAAGTTGTTACTAACAGTTAGGAGATTCATTATAAGTATATTCATGAGTGTGTCTCTTTTGGAAAACATTTTGCGAATGACACTACACTGCACAGACATTTACACAGAAAGTAACTCTCATGTATTTTACGAAGTTTAAGCAAAAGATTGGTTCATAAGACGTGAGAGTGTTCTCTTGCTGAAATATTGGGGATCGTCGACTTTCGTGGCAGGCTGCATGCCCGTAAATTTTTTGAACATCAACTATTGGCGGTGAACACCATTGGCAATGAACAAAATTTCTGCCATGTTCTTACATCTCTTACTTAACACTCAGAGCAACGCTGTCGTCGCAGGAAAATTTCCGAAAATGCACCAAAACCAGCCGAAAACTGGTAAAATAGAAAGCCGCTCAGTAGCGCCCGCTAGTTTCTCGGGCGACTTGAAACGCTGGGCGGTATTGCAACTGCAGATGAAACATGGGTGGCTCATTACGTACCCCGGAGAAAAAGGCCTTCTATATAACATCATGGAATAAATCATTATGTGAATATTTAGGGCCCGAGCAGAAAAAAAAATATTCGACCTTCAGCGTCAGGGGAATCTCATGAAGACGATTATGATGTCAGGACGTGTGTGTTGCACGTCATCGCCCGTCCTCACACAGACTTATACATCAAGGCGCTCTATGACGCATTTAGTTCTCATGCTTTGAACCATTCGGAGCCCCCTCAGATTAACGTCGTTTTGCCTCCCGCAAGGCAAAAATTGGAGGTATTAAATTTTCAACCGGAATGCAAGCGGGTAATGAGGGCCCGAAACTTGTGCCATGTCTCACCTCATGAGTACACCCTAATGACGAAGATGCGTACAAACAGTTACTTATGAGGAGCATTGTTTCAAATCGTGTTATATCCTAAAAATTAATTTTACCGGAGAAGCATAACCTGAGGAACATTTCACAAATTTTAAAATTTTGCAGTACGTGAAAAAGTAAAATAAATTTCCTGTTGAGTACTTCAAATTTAAAGAAAATGTGTTGGCCTTAATATGCTTTGATCCAATAATTTGTAAAATATACAAATAAAAAAACGACTACTATGGTAAATATATAACTAAATATTTATTTTTGTTTCTTTATGGAATAACACTAACTGCTTTAGATTTAAGTTGAAGGACATGTTTGGTTTTCTTTCCCTCTTTCGGCTTCCCGTTGAAGTCTGACAGGTAGCCAATTAGTATTTAAAAAGAAATTAAAGGAATTTCTGAATGGCAACTCCTTCTACAATGTAGATGAGTTTTTGGACAAAAAAAATAAAAAAAATAAAAACCTGAATAAAAAAAATCCTTAAAATATTTATTGTCAAGTGTAGACATTTACTAAACTAACCCGTTCCACATCATTACGAAATGTCGTATATATGATCAACGGAAAAAGTATTAATCTAATCTAATTATCACCAACAGCAATTTTTTCCTCCATAATCGAAAAATTACACAAAGTTCACGATATAACTGTGGTTATTGAATGCATAGCATTGTTGAAAATAGCGCGCCGGCTGTCAGCATAGACAACAGAGCAAAGTGACAATTCTGCTTCACGATGGACACAATATGATTTGAAACACACGCTACAGTAGACTGAATGCGATTTGAAACAACAGATACTTTACAGACGCAACTTCCGGTGTTAGTGAATCCGATTTCTTACATTCTGATTTCACAGCATGATAGATCGCTATGTAAACGAACAAAAATGCATCAAACTCAATTTTGTCCACGGGTGGACTTAATACGATTTGAAACCATGCTCCTCATATTTAATACACCTTTCTAAAACACAGTATGAAAACTCAGTACTCATTTTATCTGGAAATTCCTCGGATTTTTTTTCCTATGAAATTTTGTTACTTATGAACGAGCGTGAAAGAAAAGTCATGCATAAGTAATGTGACTACTGTACTAATCTAACGTCCAAAGAAGTCCTCCTACTTAATTTACGGCCGCTGCCCTTCTCCTCCACTGCCGTGGTTGGCCGTAGGCGGTTAGCTGTCGTCGCTTGGTTTCGGCCTCACCCTGCTGACCACATCGAAGGAATTGTGTTTAGGGCTGCAGAGCGTCGCTCGGCGAAGGTCAGTGGTGCTGCCGCCCATACTGTTGGCCGCTGCGGATTAATTTGACAGATTCCCTTATCTACTGTATCTAAATTTATACTCTGCAAGGCACGTAAAATGTGTGTTAGGAAGTACTTCCTGTACCTGTCACTTTCTCCTTATCCTGCTTCTGTAGCGTACGGTTCATAGAAGAAACGACCACCAGCAAGGCTCCTGTGGCCACTAATCTCTCAAACTGGTGGTGTTGAGGAGTAATTGGGAGCGAAAGGTAGTGCTCCACAAACACGTTACTAGAAGAAGTTTTATGGAATAAAATAATTTGTTTCGACATACGCGGTCTTGGCAGTCAAGAGACCAAGTCACATCAGATAGCCCCAACATAATGTATCAGTTATACAAGTGAATCTACTTTGCCGTAACGATCAGTGTCTGCGAACGATTTGATACGTGTAAACCTGAATGAGAACTTTTTTTATCAGTCTTCGGAATCTGTTATGCTGGTTAGCAATACACATAATTCGTTCTACTGGTTGGACCTGTTATTGGTAGTTCTGCTTGCAAGTAAGATTTTCTAAAAATGAATGCACTCTCTGAACGTCTAAACACATTTAGGTTTGTGAAAATTATAGCTGAATTAAGCTCGAGCGATATTTGTCATCAAGTATTTCTGAGTGGCCATTACCTTGCTTGACTATTTTAAGCCGTACTCCGCACTTCATATTGTACTGAATTGTAGTTTGGTTCTAGTTTACTATATACGTTAATGCATTTAGTACTAAACTAAGTTCTAACAACAGGAAGAAAAAAATTATGTGTTATAAATAAAAGATGTTTTCTTAAGCTCATCTCCAGCATTAACATTGCATGGATATTTTTCCCTCTATTGTTCTGACTGTGAGTGTCGGTTTTGTCAAATTTCGCTAAGGAAATTTTGTTCTTTATTCTTAAATATTTAGTACACTTAGTAGCATAAGAACTGAATACTGTATAAGGAAATATACAGATTCACATGCTGCTTTGAAACGATACTTGATCCTGATTTAGACATCTTTGCAGGTTTTTCATCAGAAAATAAAACGATTATAGTTCAATTTTCTAATAAAGACACCCTTAAGGGTGGATCTGAATGCAGTAAATTACACGGAAAAGGTTACTACTTCAGACAAGCGACGTTTAAGAAATGTTTTAAAATGTGTTTCCCCTTTCTATCTCACCCCTTCCATTAACACAATCACAACTAAAAATTAGATTTAATAACTTTTCCCTCAACATTTTTTTTCTCCGATTTAGACGCTTATACTTCTAAGCAAATAACGGAGTGCCTGACAAAGACTGTGAAGCGTCATGAAGGGTTGTTTGGAAGTGATCGAAACTACATTTTATAAAATAATTCACATTAGTGAACTCATTACTATATCTGATGGAAGAGACAAGGCCAGTTTTCACATTGGTGCCTGGTCTGTCGTCATTGTTTGTGTTTGACATGAGGACCAATATGTTGCATGTCACCACACTTGCAGTAATTTCAAAACAGTTTACTTGAATAGTTATCTTACTTACTACTCATATTCTCCACTTGGTGTTTTTCCTGCCTAACAAAACTGATATTTTTTCTTTATTCTCCTTTTATTTATTTTTTATGTTCTCTTAATTTTTAGCTTTAGCATTAGCTGTAAGCTACCATACTATGTGTAACTTATTTGCGTAATACGGTTGCATGTCACAGCATAGCAGAGTCATTTTGCAATGTATCTTTCGCAATTTCCTTTTGATGGTAGATTCCCGAATCTGTTAGAGTATAAATTATAAAATTGTGCTGTTATACAATTGTTGTCACAAGAAACGTATTTTTGCCTAATACGAGAGTCATTCAATAATGAAAAAAATAATCTGGTCTGAAAAATAAAAGTATAGTTTTACAAAACAATACTTCTTATACTTTTCATCTTAATCCACTTAAATATTGATGCACTTGTTCCAACGGGCTACACGATTTTCTATTCTGCCTCAAAAACACTCTCTATCTTGATATTTTAACCAGTCTCTCACAAACTCGTTGTTCTGGAACCTATTCCCACGAATTGCCTCCTTCAGTGCACCATCAAATATAAGTAACTCGGTGCTAAATCAGGACTGTAAGAGGGATGACGCAGAAGTTCCCACTCTATTTTGTCGATGGTTTCACCAGTTAGTTGATCAATATGAGGACGTGAGCTGTTCTACTGGATAACCACTCCTCTCCTCTGAGATCCACGACATTTGTCTCGTGGCTGGCTTACCCACGTTTAAAAGCGAATCCGAGTAGAACTGGCACGAATAATGTCGTCAATTCGACTTCAAAGTGAGGGAGTTGAAACTGCAACTCATCTGCGAGAACTGTGTTTGTGAGTCACTGAGTCGTGACCTTTTTTGGAACAGCTCTACACATTTGTACCAATTTGCACGACTGGTACAACCTACACCATCAACTTTACATAAGTACGAGCAATACTGCCAGAGATGAAAGAAGTGGAAAGTGACAGATAAAAATCTTAGGACCATATTGTACAGTAAATATTCACTTGTTCTCACCTTCAGCAAGTACGATACGAATAGCAGAATGTTGTTCAATTATATAACTTCAAGTGACTCGCCACTTTGAAATGAAGTATTTTTGAGTTTATAAACAAAACAGTGGGGATGATCAGTTGATCGGAGCTCTTCACAATGATGGCATCTTAAAACCATATAAGTACCATACTTGCCTTAACTATAGTTTTTTACCAGAAAGAAATAGTCTCTATAATTATTGAACGAGCTTCATTATATCATGTCTATAACGAGCACTAGATTATATAAAGGTGTTATTAAAATATCCGTAAATTAAAGATTCAGGATATTAAAACCACGAGCAAATATTTAAGCTAGGTACAAAATGGGAAAAGAATAGTCATTCGTTCAACAACAACCGAGTCGAAATACAAGTATCTTCCTTTGGAAGAGCTCCAAAGCGTCGTATGAACCGTGCCCAGAGTCACTTCGTGCCCTGTCTGTAGAAAGTAGCGACAACCTTTTATTATTGGATTGCCGACAATCGCAGCTTTCCATTGTTTAGCTTCACGTCACGTGGTACTCGGCAGCTATTCCTGCGCCACCCTAGCCGTAACATACATTGCAAAAATATGCTAATTTAATGTTTGTTTCTCTATACAAAGATTATGTGTCATGAACTAACGACAGATCATAATAAACTATTTATGGCATATAATTCAAGCCTACACATGGCAGTTTCGTATTTTATAGTGGGAGATACTGTTCGTATTCCGGTGTCTGAGGATGACTCTAGTTAACACATGTAAACCTGATATTAAATACGAGGGTTGGAACTTAAATAATGGCAATTTATTCATAACCGATACAGGAGTGTTACATGTTTGCAGATGTTACTGTCCTTCAAAGCAGTCGCCAGTGTTGTTTAGAACCCGTTGCCAGCGATGTGGAAGGCGTAGTATACCGCAAGGCCTGTTCTATTAATGATGCGAAAGAAGCGGCCCACTGCCTTCGAATCTTTAGAAAATTTCTGAAGCGAATGCCACGGAGCTGTTCCTTAAAATTAAGAATAAATCAATGTCACAAGGACTTCAGTCCGGGGAGTATGGTGGATGGTACAATACTTCCCAGTCCCACCGACCGAAGGGAGCAGCCACAGCTCTGGCTACATACGCTCGGGCTTTCTCGTGCAAAATTATGGATGGGTTGTGCAGAAAGAGTGGTCGCAGGTGATGCTCCAAAAAGGAACAGTAATACTGTGCATTGACGGTTTGCCGTGGAGGAATAATCTGCCTAATTTCCTTGAAAGCTCTTACCAAACGCGCCACTGTTCTGTATGGCAATGCCAATTCCCCGCGCGCCTCTTGAAGACCTTGATAACACTGTCGTCCTGTACGAACCCTGGCAAATTCAAACTTGATCCAACTCCGTTGTCCTTGTTCCGAAAACACAGTGACACCGTTACGTTAGACCGATCGCTCACAAGTGTTTTCCTCGATTGTGGGCACGCCACTGACGTGGGATGGGGAGTCCATTTGCTCGGAGGTGAAGTCGACAACAACGCGTATTATCACCGATAATAGTAGATTCCATGGCATAGTGTCTCCACAACAGTATTGCCACTATTTAAGTTCCAACCCTCGTATAATATCTATAGATCGTCTTTTTTTACACAATAAATATATAACAGTAGAAGTCTGTCTTCTCATCTAGTGACACACAAAACCGTGGTACTGTGGATGTCTAACCTAATTTCACGGACGTTATAGCATAAACGCTTCCCGACCAGGCTCACATTTTTCACATATCGCCACTCTTTCTCGGTGGCTCAGCGCGCTCGGTCAGAAAGCTAATCAAAAGCTGATCCAAATACTCAACAAATAACCAAGAACTAACATTAGCAGAACAACTGCAAAGCATTGATTTACCTCAAGAACAAACAAAAAAAATCTTGATTAGGACTAAATGTTTCGCGAACAAAAGTCAAGTGTG
Source organism: Locusta migratoria (assembly GCA_026315105.1). NCBI lineage: Eukaryota > Metazoa > Arthropoda > Insecta > Orthoptera > Acrididae > Locusta > Locusta migratoria. The sequence continues at coordinate 341,794,503 of CM048746.1, forward strand.
CACCGGTTTGATATCAATCCACTGTTTTTAATTTTTTTCTCAATCTCCTAAGATACGTGACAGTGTATACAAGTAACACATGACAGAATGGTAATTTTCATGTAACGAGATTTTTTTTTTTTTTTTTTTTTTTTTTTTTTTTTTTTTTTTTTTTTTTTTTTGTAAGACAGTTCCCAAAATTTGTGTTTAAGAGAGAGATATCACACGTACGGATGCGATAGGTAACTCTTATTACACTTCCAGGAATAATGTCTCTGCGTCATGGTCGTAGGTGTAGCTCAACTCCAAATTGTCTACACAGGCAAGTAAACTTCGCTCACGGAGAAACAATAGGGAATGTCACAGGGAGTGTTCGCATACATTTGCTTATGAATCATCAAAACTGTCTGAGCTAACCCACCAGATATCTGTAATGTTCTTATAATTAAATCAGTGGATGATTTCACGTTTTGCAGTTGAGAGAATGGTTCAAATCACACAGATGCTTCCCATGCAATTCTAGGTGGGCTGAGTACCTGTTTTCGAAGTAGCATAATCGTCTTGTTCAAATGTTTGTATAGTCTATGGGACTTTAACTACGGGGTCATCAGTCCCTAAACTTACAAACTACTTATGAACTACTTACGAACTAGGACTGCACAAATATCCATGCCCGAGGGGGGATTCGAACCCCCGACCGTAGTGGCCGTGCAGACCGTGACGGGAGCGCCTCAGTCTCCTCGGCCACCGCGGCCGGCTAATCGTCTTGGACAACCAAGTTATTACAATATATGAGTGAGAGTACATGCATAAGGAGTGCAAAATGGGTTCGTAATTTTTGTAAGTCTCGCTGCGGAGCGCGCGGCTGCTCGCCGTTCGAGTCCTCCCTGGGGCATGGGTGTGTGTGTTTGTCCTTAGGTTAGTTTACCTAGGTTTAAGTAGTTTGTAAGCTACGGACTGATGAACACATAGTTTGGTCCGATACATCTACAAACATTTGAACATTTTTGAATTTTTGTAAACATGTTGTTAAGTCATGTGACACAACATTAAAATAATTATTTGGGTTTTTCAATAAATTCCTTTTAATAATTTATTAGTAACATTTAATGTAAAAGTTAACATAATCAACATCAACCTCTGCACCTTCCATTCCGATGTTTCACTGACGTATTTGTCATGCGGGTAAACGTTGAGTACTTTATTTCAAGGCTACATCAGATGGATGTTAAAAATTGTTCGAAAACATTTAAGGATGCTATTGAATATATATTTGAACAGAAATTATTTTTATTTCATTCCTCTTAGTCTGTGTATACGTTCTTGCTCTAGCAGAAGGATTACAAATTCCATCGAGTTGACTGTATCTGTATCTCTAGCATTCATTTTAGCAAGTGTGCGTTTCAGTATTTACAGGGCGAATCACCTAACACTTGCACCGTAAATATTGCGGGAACGAAAAGTGCTATTGATGTGCGGTTTTCACGGAATTGATTGGTAGTCAAGGACTCGTATCGTTAGCCCATAAACAGATTGTAGAAATATCTAAAAAGTGTATTTTTTATGCAAACATACAATTTTTCAAATGTAACAATGGTCGTTTTAATGATGCTCTGGAATGTTTGATACCAGTTGTGTACAAACAATTTTGAATGACATTTTTATCACGTTTAGTTTTGCAACTACGACCATTCAAAGTTTTGGGAGCAGAGGCTACGACAGCGTAGCTGAATGGCTGGTGGTCATGAGACAGTAGGCCGTGCCCCAGGGGCTAGCCACTCGGCCAGTCAGCTACGCTATCGCAGCCTCCAACCCCGAAACTTTGAACGGTTGTATCTGACAAACTTTCCGTTTCCGCAATATTTGAGGTGCAATTATTTGCTGATTCACCCTGTATTTTGACACGCTGTCATTTGCACTTTCACTTTCGTCATAATGTGATTATAAACTCGTTTTTAATGCAGCAGACCTTTGATACGCCCTGGGGGAACTCCAGCCGCATGCCCCAACAATGGTGGCCATCGCTGAGTTAGTGCTACTCTCCCTATACGGTGCTTTAATCCTCTAAGGACGCCACCTCCTGTTTTCTGACCACCCTGGCGGTAGCGAGAGCAGTGGCGCCTTGTGCATAGGCCGCCCGCTCATCTCGGCAGCGCCACTGGGAAATTAGAAGGCTTCCCCACACAACAAGACGGTGGGGAACAGTTTCAGGAACAGCACCAAAGCCGCATGGCGGCAGGCAGGAAACGACGAGGCGGAGTACGGCACATGTGGTCAGGATTATCAAGGGTATTTGGAGGTCTTTCAACTGGTATAATGCTGACCGTAATTTCCTAACTCACTTTAACATTTTAATTCGCAGACGAGCGTTAATTACCTACTTTTCATGGGTGTGTATTTATCGTATTCATATGTTCTCCTCTTCTGTTCTCTCTCTCCGTCCATCGTCTTCCGTCCATTTCGCTTGTGTTTCAGGCATATCAATTTTGATTTCACGTCATACGACCTTAACAATATGTGCTACAGTAATTCACGGTGACACAGAAAAACTGGAACCGTCCCACAATACAATAAAACTAGAACTGATGAACGGAAAAAATCTAAGTCATCGTAATGAAATTCTTACAACTTTGTGATTTACGAAACATTGATGTCATCTATATTTTTTTTTTAAATTACGTCATTTAAATGGCGCCCTCTGGTACATTGACAGCAACATCTCAACTAGAAATTGTGTATTTCATCCCGAATTTTCTGTCTTAATTCATCCAGGGTTCTTGGTCGAATAGTGTAGACTTTACTCTTGAGGTAGTTCAACAATAAAAATAAATAAGGAAAAAAACGGTTAAATCTGATGAGTGTCCTTTTCTCAGCATACACCAGTTGAAGATAGTTTAAGTATTTTGTAAGTCTAGGGACTGTTAACCGCGGCAGTTAGGTCCTTTAGATTTAGAAACATTTGAACTTTTTAATGTTTTGGAAGTCAATATCATAAAACACTAGGAACACCACACAGAAAATTCTTACTGGTACATAGGTGTATGTTGTCCTTAAGTTAGTTGAACTTAGTGTAAATAGTTCGTATGTTTAGGGAATGATGACGGTAGCAGTTTGGTCGAGTAGGTTTAAAAACATTTGAACATTTGAAACGATGCTTCTTAAACGTTGGCAACGCAGGTGTTGGGAGTTCGTAACATCACCCCGTTAACGATCGGCATCTGCAGTTATTGTGTTACAATCTTCATTAAAGAAAATAAATACGCTCCGATAATACCATGTGATGATACACCAAATCAATACTGTCACTTTAGTAACGTGTACAAGACAGCTCATCAACGTCATTAGGATTTGTATTTGCTCAGTAAGTGTAGTTCTGTTTGTTCACATAACACGAGAGACTGCACACGTGCCTCATCCGGCATCCACAACTTCTTTGTAAATCTACATCTACATCTACATAGATACTCTGCAAATCTCATATAAGCACCTGGCAGAGGCTTCATTAACGACTTTCATAACTTTTCTCTACCGTTTCATTCTCTAATAGCGCGCGGGAAGAAAGTACACCTAAATCATTCCGTTTTCGATCTGATGTCTCTTATTTTATTTGGATGGTCATGTCTCCCTATGTAGGTGGGTGACAGTAAAATATTTTCACAATCATAAGTAAAAGTCGATGGTTGTAATTTCGCAAATGGATCTTGCCGCAACGAATATCAGAGTGCTTACCTACTTAAGCCGCCAGCTTCCGTACGTGTCTTTTCTTAAATTAAATAGAATTTATCATTTGGTGGCCTTTAAATTGCTGTCCGGAAAAATCTATTCTTCGATTACACCTCCTCTTCCGGTTCCACGAATTTTTCAGGCCAACCAAATCACAACTAAAGATTTAGCTCTCACTCGCCTTAACTAATAAAATTGTCTACTTCCCGAATATCCAGCAAATTTATTTTTGCAAATATATGTAGTTCACGTTAATTAGAGAGATATAAGAACGAAACAGACAACTGCTGAAATGGAATCTCAAGCTTGTGTGAAATATGTATGCAGACAATGTTAATTCAGATTTTTATCTGTAGCATGTGGAAACGCAACAAGGCCAAACTTCCAACTGCACAGTGGAGATAATGTGCGAAAATAAATGATATTTATGCAGCATTAACTACGGAGTTTATATCACTATGCAGAGAAACACAAGATAAGTTAATGGTGTATACAATATTTCACTTCCATGCAACAGCACAGATGGAATGAGTTAGAGCTTGTTAATAGAGTATCTGTAATGTGGTACTCTCTTAACTTGGGTCATACATTAGACAAGCAGAACCAATCCTTAGCCGCTTATATGAAATGCTGGTTGCCGACAACTAGTCAGGTACACAATCTGTAAAATTCCAGAAAATTTAGGCGTCATTTCCGAAAACCCATTTGTGATTTTCAACATTTAAGTGTGAAAGCTCTTATTTACAGTACGTATCTGAACAGCTTTTTGTGATCCCTCGAAGGTGGGTACATGGCTGCTATTCAAATACTTGTCCGGTGGTGGGGTAAAGCGCTCGACTGGAAACTTAAATGTCATGGGTTCGAAACACGGTCAGACTTCGATTTTTTTTCAGTCTGCTCTTTAACCCCTCCTTCACCTCTCGAAATTGTGAGGAGTCACCAGAAACGACACGTGGTTCGTATTCCCCTTTCCCCGGTTGGGCCGCGGTAGAGTAGCCGATCGGTCTAAAGCGTCTCGCTGCGGAGCGCACGGTTGCTCGCCGGGGAGGTTCGAGTCCTCCCTGGGGCATGAGTGTGTGTGTTTGTTCTTAGGTTACTTTACCTAGATTTAAGTAGTTTGTAAGCTACGGACTGATGACCACGCAGTTTGGTCCGATAGATTTACAAACATTTGAACATTATTTTCCCCGGTTGGATAACTGGGGTAGGCTAGCGACACGCAAGTCGTCTGAGTAGCGTCCAGTTGAAAGACTTGCACTAGGCCAATGTGCCACAGGATATTATTAATACTTACGGAAATGCTTTTAGGAACATTTAAAATTAAAAGAGTGCTTCTAATCGTTTCCCAAGGAAAGACATCCTTTTTTAGATATTTCAACGAGATCATTCAGAAAAGACCAAATAAATATTTGTGCAGTGCTGTAAGGACACGATATTCAAAACTCTTTCAAGTGCAGACTTAATTTACAGTATAGGTACTACAATGGACAGCTCAAGAGATTTAGTGTGATTTGAACCCTTTTAACAATATATACCTCCTATATGTGTGATTACAAACTATCCATCAACTTACTACTACCGACTTCTAGTACGATTTAAGAGTAACAGATTTCGCCCATAACGTCACAGATAATCGTGGCTAAGGTCGCCTTATAGGATACCATCGAAATACCGAAACATAATAAAAAGATGAGGCTCCATATTAATGTGGAGAGTGACAAAACGTCTGGTTGAAATTATGGTCAAAGTATATTAAAAATATAAAAACCGAAATCCGTAACATAATGATATTATAGCGGTCTGGAGCGCCAAGTTACGGATCGCGCGGCCTCCCGCGTCGGGGGTTCTAATCCATCCTCGGGTATGGATGTGTGTGTTGTCCTTAGTTTTGTTTAACTTAGTATAATTAGTTTGTAAGTCTAGGAACTTATGACAAAAGTTGTTTGGTCCTAGAAAATTACAAACATTTAATGATATTACTATCTGCCAAACAGAATCAGCACGTCACTAGTGCCAACTTCAGGCCATCAAGACATCCAGGTTGACAATGCGTTCCATATGGCTGAATGAAACTGGATTCCACGTGGTTATGTGTGCAGCATCCACATACAACAACTGTCAAGCGATGCTAACGGACTAAAATCAAAGATCATTCACATGGAATCTGTGAAACGAGTTTAATTCAAAAATATAGAATACAATTTCATCCTGTATGCCTTGATGGTCTGAAAAAGGCACTAGTGAGGTGCTGAAAGTGGTTGCCAGACAATAAAATCATTATTGCTATGGCTATTGGTTTATGTATTCTCAATATATTTTGATCGTAACATAATAATTCTGCTAATCGCGTTTATCTCTTTGGGTAATGTTTATATTGCAGACGTATCCATCTTTAAGCTGCATAACTCTGGTGTATATTCGATGTTAGGTGAAGATCTGACTCACCTACAGGATCTTTGTTACACGTGGATTTGCATAATTTTTAAAAAAAAATTTCTTCTATCTTTGAAACAACAGACACTTGGAACATAACAGTGGCTTTGATAACAGTCTTTTCGTAAGGAACCATAATACGTCCCTGTGAAGACAATCGTTGAGGAAATTTTTGCTGGTAATATCCTTATTAGAAACAAAGTGATTCTCACTATCCTCTTCTAAATGTCTGAAACACACTTCCCGAATAGACAGAATATATTAAAGAAAAACGTACAGAACAAGAGATAAGTATTAGAAGTCGTTGCTCTACAATTATAAGCAGGATCTGTAACATTTTTTAAATGGTCAATAGCTCCTTTTTGTAGCTATGTAATATTCCTGGCTTACAGGCATCATATTTAGATGTGAGAATTGCTTCCGTACAGCAGGTTAGAACCAGTAGTAGACAGATGGTACAAGTAGTGTGAGAAGCATTACAGGTGCTACCAGTAGGTTCGGTTCCTGTGGGAAGGAATGTAAGAAGACTCCACAGTTGCCTGTACCTCTCACGTTGATTGGCTGATGTATAAGGCGGTCACCCCCAAAACGCGAACATATTTTTATAATGTTGTGCGAAATTTTCATCAATCAGTCACAAAAATATTTATATACTGGCAGATGTTGATTTCGACCAATGTGTGGTCATTAAAGGTAAAGTCGTAAACAATGCGAAGATTGGTTTGAACACCACAGTGCTTTACTAGGCGTGGTCCTGTCTGGAGGTGATATGCCGTTGCCTTCCTCCGAACCATGGTGCTACTCGGTATTTTTCACATGAGCAATACTGTCAAAGGTGAAAGAAGTGGAAAGTGACAGATAAAAATCCAAGGAACCTGACGGGAATCGAACCCGGAACCTTTAGATTTTTCGTTTGGCACTCTACCACTGTGGAACCGAGGTGCACTCAATGCTAAAAACGATTAAAATACTTAAGACATCTCGACCTTCATGTTGGAGGTTGTGTTCGTAAGTTTTAAGTATTTTAATCGTTTTTAGCATTGATAATGACCACACAATGGTCGAAATCTAGATCTGCCGGTATATAAATATTTTTAAGACTGATTGCTGAAAAATTGCCACAATTCAAATACAGTCGTGGAACACAAATTCCACCATGAATCAAGCCTGATATTTATATTTCAAAGTAGAACACATGTGAAATTCTGAGTCGGGAATCGTACAATGTTAAACTATGTCATAATGAAATAAAATATATAAAAATCATTTGTAAATGAAAACAAAATATGAAAAAATGGATACGACGCGCGTCGGCAATGTTTCGGCGCCAGCAGAGCGAGAGAGCCGATGCGTGTCGCGCTGCCGTAGTTCAGTCCACATGCGAACATGTATAGTTCAGATCAAAATGTTTTTAAAGCTTATGGGACTTAACTGCTGGGTCATCAGTCCCTAAACTTACAAACTACTTATGAACTATCTTACACTAAAGATGACACACACATCCATGCCCGAGGGGGGATTCGAACCCCGACTGGGAACGGCCTCGCGCATCGTAGCATAGCGCCTCAATGCGCTCGTCCGCTCCGCCGCGGCGGATCCAGTGTTCAGACTGTGAATACGAAATAGATCTGATTCAGAGATAGTGTTACAGTACATGAATGTTTTATTTGATAGTTATGAACTTTAATTCAGAGACAAAGAACAATAGCTCGCTAATTTTCTGCACTTATGACAAATAAATTAGCGGAAATCCCATCATCTTAAGCTCATAATTTAATACACCACTATACGAATCATTTCCTAGCTAAATGCAGCCTCAAGAGTAATAACCAACGACCTGCGTATTGTTTTCTCCGCTAGGACAATTACAGAAGAAGAGGACAGGTTGGTGGAACAACTTTTAGAACTAATGTATGCTACTCTGATCGGTAGCAGCAACTCGCATGTTCCGTAATCCTGATACTATGGTTCAAGATGTCCATAGTAATATTAGTAAATTAAGAGAATAGAAATGTTCCCCTGGTGCTACCGAAATACTAATCTCAAGTTAAATCCAACCTTACCTGAATCACCTTTTGTTTTTCTTATACCTGCCGTAACTAGTTTCGAAATTTCCTCTATCTTAAGAATTACTTATAAATATGCAAAGTGTTTTCATCATTAGCTACCACTCTTAACGACCTTCTGCTGTACTGCTACTGAGCCTGTTAGCTCGATATTCGTTCTAACTTCTAGCTACGCCCTGCCGACAGTTACCTGTCACCCGTATTCGCCCCTTCCTTGTTTCCCCCGGTGCTGTCATTTAGGCCTTCGGTAGCTGATCTTTGTTGGGCCTCGTAGCCGATGTGCAGGCGGAAAGCGAGACTTTTCCATAGACCAATGAGAGAAAAGGACGTTGCGAGGGTGAAGGTCGGGGTGAGAGTTTAAAATAAGGAAAGATTAATTTTTAGACACTCACAAACACCAACTGCGAACCAAATTCCTAAACATGCAAAAACACTGGAATTGTGATTGCTACTGTTTGACTCGTTTTCTAGGGGATGATATCACACATTCACAACTTTCCTTCCCTGCATATGATTAACAAAAAATTCATAATAAAGTCACGTTCATGAGAGAAAAGGGTGTACTAACTACTATTTTTGAAAACACGTGAATGTTCACTTTCTGTTGTTTATTTCACAATATTAGAACCCTGTGGCTGATACGTCTGTACGTCGACACATTTATCAAAAGAATTATAGCTCATGAGCCCCCAGACAAAATGAATATTTGTCGCAAATTGTTTTCACGCCATGTGCCTGTCTCAAACACCGTTTATGTTCATGCCTATGCGACGACACGTGTTACATTAACAAAACAGTCACTTTAATTTAGTGCGATGCACATCTTGTTCCACCGGATAAATATTCACAACACACAGTAGCACTCGATCCAACTTGGTGCAGTCTACGACGAGCAACCACACTTGGCAATTGCCACACAAAAATCTATAGTCTCCACCTGGAGATACACATGCCGACTGTTTGCAGAGCGACGCCGCCCGGCCAGCTACACCCCTCGCTCCCGACTCCTCACTTCCTGCCCTCGCGCGCGCGCCAAAAGCCCAACCGCCGGGTTTTTTTCCCCACGTCATCAACTTCCCCATGTGAGCTGTTCTAACCGATTTCCAACGTACAGCGCTCAGCCAATACATTTCTAAAACTTTACTTAAAATCGAAATAATTACACTACACATTAAACAAATATCTTCTTACGTTTTTATATTAGTATAAACATCCTTTGTGCTATTTATTATAATCGTGCAATTTCTTATATCACAGATAAGTGATTTAACTGAATATTTCAAGATAAAATACACAAGATTAATTGAAAATGAAATGAGAAATAGTTAATATATTACTTTTGTAAACAAACATTGCCATGCTAGTTGTGTAACTGTCTTGTATTCATTGGTAATTTATTATTTTTCATTGTCAATTAAACATATTACGCCAGATGTGACTATATCAGCTAATGTATTGTTTATTTATCAACAGGCTATTTTGTAATGAGGGCCTTAAAGGTTCCTGACTGCATCGTATTACTTCAAATGCAAGTAGTATTAGAATATTTTATTTCACGCTGTGCACTGCACTGCACCTGGCACTCGCCATTGTCCCTCTCTCCCCTCACTGAAAACGAACCTGGAAAATCCTAAGCTGGAACAAGCCACCAACGTCGGCCTGCTCGCTGGCCTCCCGTCAGCTACAAGCACACAGCAAATCAAAACGTGGAGAATTTCTACCTTTGGCCTAACTATAAATGTTGTCACCCAACTGCGTACATACATTGCCACCATAATTAATAAGATTGAAATTGTGTAACATTTAGTGCATTGGCATGGTCAATGTTTGCAATGAACTTCATACTGTTTAATTATCAAATGCTATTAATTACCAGTATTTCTATTGGACCGTAATCTCACAACGTCAGCACGTGGGCCGTGTGTGGTCACAGGTTCAGGCCGCTGGGGCGCGTTGTGCTCGCTACTCCTGTCCGACTCTACGTTAGCGGGTCTTGCAGCAACGGGACATTTCTTGTCGCCATTCAGTCACCGAGTTTAGTATGGACCCTCCTACTTCGTGTGCGAGAACATTTGCTGTGAGAGACGCGTTCGCCTTAACCTTCGTTGTGGATTTAATTTCCTGGTGCGGTGTGTGTCCATCTGAATTCGCTTGTCAGGTGTTGCGTGCCGATGTAACATTTGATGTTTTCTAATTGAAACTTTCAAATCCTCTTCTACATGTAACCAGTGGTTTATCTGTGTTTGGTAGCCGCTCGCGTGTTAGTTGGCTGCCCTGGCCACGGGTGTTTATGTAGGTAGTGCATGTTTCCTTTTCACGACCGATAGTACCCGGCGAGTGGGTGTAATTTGGCATTGTTTCGTTCCGTGTTTCTTCTTGAACTTTCTGTCCCTTCTTTCTGTGTCACTCTTTCATTCGTCTGCTTTCATCTGGTCAGTACTCGGTAGTGGGTTCGTTGCCTGGTTCGTAGGACGTGGTCGTAATTTGCAGTTACTGTTATTATTTACAAGTACGCAAATCAGATTACTTCAAATCCTGTACATATTATAAATGCGAAAGTTTGTATGTTTGTTACCGCATCACGTTAAAACTGCAGCACTGATTTAGATGAAATTTCATATAGATATTTCTTATGTCTTGGATTAGGACATAGGCTACTTTTCAAAATGTTTATTACAAGTTATTTATTTGAAATATATCCATAGAAATACGTTACGGTTGTAAGAAGCTTCTAATACAACTACAGAGGTATTATGTAGTGTATGTCATGTTTAGCTGCGAGGGTTAACGCGTCATGACAAACTTCTATTATTTTGGGCAATGGTTCGTCTCCTGCTATAGTGAATTTTTTTTCTTTCTTATTTCAAAGAATAATAGTTTCTTTGGTGATTTCGATTATTTACAGCAGTCGAACGTTCGCTTTTAGTGTTGGTGACTTTGCTGGTTACATTTCACTTATTCATTCTTTCTTTGGTGATTTCATTGGTTTTGTTGCTTTCATTTGTTTAGTTCGTATTTATAGGGTCAGGATAGTTTCTTTATTCGTTACATTTGTTGTTTCTTTTGTTGGTTCGCTTTGCATTTGTAGGATCGCAAAAGTTCGTTTCTCCGTTAGAATTATTTTTTATTTCGTTACTTTTCCCTGTTAATGCTGTCAGGGGTGTCATCCCACAAGTTGGAGCTGAAGGTGGGTGTGCCTGTTTTATTGATGCGTAACTTGGATGCACCACGATTATGCAATGGCATCCGTTTACGCATCACGGACCTGAGAAGGCATATCGTGTAAGCCACCATCATCACCGGTGGAGCCAAGGGAGAGACTGCATTAATACCACGAATTCTCATCATCCCAACAAACTTTCTATTCCACTTTAAACGGTTACAGTTCCCACTGAAAGTGGCCTTCTCGATTACTATAAACAAGAGTCAAAAACAAACATTAAAAATGGCAGGTATTCTTCTCGCCACCCCATGTTTCTCGCACGGACAGCTCTACGTAGGCTGCTCCCGTGTATCGAGAGCTAGAAATCTCTATGTATACTCGGGTAGCAAGAAGTCTCGAAACGTAGTTTAGAGGGACGTATTGCAATAGATTTTTGACTCTCCATCCGTTCCAAGACAATTCTATATTCCGTGCTAACAATGTCGCAAACAGTCATATAGTTATTTGTGCCCTCTCTTGGAACTTTGTCTGACTATTGAACCGCGGGTAACACCGCGGAGAGCAGCTAGTATTATATAATTCAGCAATCATAGGCTGCCTTTAAACAATATGGACAATTCGATCAAGTATGTAAAGAACCATTATGAAGAACAAAATACCTAACCATTAGAGAGCGAAGCCTTCCTAAGGATTATAAAGACACACTGGCTCATCCCATTTTCAAGACGGGTCGACGAGCAGATGCCCAAATCCATAAGTCTATATATATGACGTCGGACAGTTGTAGAATTTTGTAACACGCTCTAAATTCGAGGATTATGACATTTGAGGTAGGAGATTTGTTTTGTAGGACCGTTATGTTATTGCCAAGGTCGCTTATTTATAATTCCACTTGTTTTTGACTTTTTTCCGGCTTTCTTTTGTAGGAGTGAACATCGTATCCGAAAGCAAATGTGGATCTCAGATCGCACTATTTATCGGCGAGATTGGGACGGCAGTAGATAAACGATCCTAGATAATGCCGTGTTTCATGACATATGCAAGGTGTTCGACATCGATGAGCAACGCCGTCACATGCACATAGTGTGAGCATGATTGCTTGGACTGAAGTACTTGCAGCTAACAAGGCGCATTCTTAATAGATAAAAATATTTACTCTTCAAAGTGATTCCAGGTAGTGTTATAGAACAGTCAGACCGTTGGGGATCACAATTCGAAATGTGGCTTTTTCGGATAATACTTCAGTTTATAGAAAGTCGGAACACTGGGAAAATGTTGTGAAATGCAGGAGGATCTGCAGTGTATCGACGTACGGCAGTTGAGACTCAGTATAAGTGTAATATTCAGCGATAATATATGTTGTTGTTGTTCTGGTCTTCAGTCCGGAGACTGGTTTGATGGAGCTCTCCACAATACCCTATCCTGAGCAAGCCTCTTCATCTCTACATAAGAACGGCAACCTACATCTCTCTGAATCTGCTTACTGTATCCATCTCTTAGTCTTCCTCTGCGGTTTTACCCCACAGACTTCCCTCCAACGCTAAATGCACAATTCCTTGATGTCTAAGAATGTGCCCTACCAATCTCTCCCTTCTTTTAGTCAAGGTATGCCAGAAATTTCTTTTCTCCCCAGTTCTGTTCATTACCTCCTCATTAGTTACGCGATCCACCCACCTAATCTTCAACATTCTTCTGTAGCACCATATTTCAAAAGCCTCAATCCTATTCCTGCCCGCACTGTTTATCGTCCATGTTTCACTCCCATAAAAGGCAACACTCCACACAAATGCCTTCAGAAAGGACTTCCTTAGGCTTAAATCAATATTCGATGTCAACAAATTTCTCTTCTTAAAGAACGCTTTTCTACCCATTGCCATTCTGCATTTTATATCCTCTGTACTGCGACCATCATTTGTTATTTTACTGCCCAAGTAACAAAACTCATCTACCTCCTCTATTGCTTCGTTACCCAATTTAATTCCTTCAGCATCATCTGATTTTCTTACACTGCACTCCATTACCCTAGTTTTGCTCTTGTTAATGTTCATCTTATATGCACCTTTCAGCACACTGTCCATTCCGTTCAATTGCTCTTCCAGGTCCTTTGCTGTATCTGACAGAATTACTATGTCGTCGGCAAAACGCGATGTTTTTAATTCTTTACCCTGAACTTTAATTCCTTCTCCAAATTTCTCCTTGCTTTCCTTTATAGCTTGCTCAATGTACAAATTGAATAACATCTAACATAACGGCTATCTGTATCGTTGAGGCACGCAAGCCACCCCACCTCGGCAATGTCTGTGGTTCATGGGAGTGGCGATAATATATAGATATCCTGTATTACACAACTACGTGATAGTTGGGCAAATAATAGAAGTTCAACCATGGGTTCGATATTTCGAAGTAGTTTTATCCTTGGTTTGGTGAGTTCTTTGGCTTGGCGGGCGGCGTGAGAAGGGAGGACTCGTGATCGGGAGCTTGGTCTGGAAGTACGGGGTGGCTGCGAGGCACCGGCAGTAACCGCCCGTGTGGTTTGATTTTCATTTGGCCCGTGTTCCTGTTTGTCCGGGCGTGCCTCACTTGTATTGTTGCCTGGGGTCTAGAGCTCATGGTGTCGACAGTAATCGCCATGTCTTGTCAAGAGGAAAATGCGTGGTGTTCTTCTAGGGGCCTTATTTCATTTGAAGAATAACACTTTGTACATTTTTGGTCGCTAGTTGTGGCTGCTCAAGCACAGATTGATGAAGTGCCGTCTAGTGCGGCCTCTACTGTGTTTAAACACTGCTGTGCAGTGGACAGTTTGTTGGAGTATATTTTGTTGAAGACGTGATAAAATTTTGAGGTAAACTATTATTGTGTTGCAGAAGCAGCCATTGGTTTGTTTGATTTAGTGTCTGTCAGTGGTTGTTTTTCCGAATCAACTTGGGCACTGGAATATTAGAGTTCTGACCGCAACCGGCCGCGGTGGCCGAGGAGACTCAGGCGCTCCAGTCACGGTCTGCACGGCCACTACGGTTGGGGGTTCCTCGACCATGCCCCTCGGGCATGGATATTTGTGCCGTCCTTAGTTGTAGGTAGTTTATAAGTAGTTTGTAAGTTTAGGGACTGATGACCCCGCAGTTAAGTACCTTAAGCTTAACAAACATTTGAACATTTTCTGACCGCAGGTAACATTTTGTGGGCACCTTTCATTATTCATTCTAAGTGGATTTTGTAACTTATTTAGTAAACCGTTGCACAGTAGTGAGGATAAATTTTATCTTGCGCGTGTTTAAAGTTTTAGTATTAAGACTTTGGTTAGCATCACCCGTCCTTGGCTCCTTATCAGACTGCTATTTTATTGACCTGTTTTGTGTTTGACTTTTAATGTGCCTGGTGTTATGCTGTTACATGTTCTGAAGCCACTCAGCCCTGGGAAGCCGGACGCAACGGGCGGTGTCCCCGTCGTAGCGTGAGGTCTACGTGCCCGCCGTGCGAGTGCATCCTTTCCTTCAGATAAGTTATCGTACATTACCGAGATACCGTTTCTTGCGTCAGGTTTCCAAACTGCGTGTTTACCTGTTAGGTTTACCTTAGGCTCTTCTTTATTGCATTTGAAGCTTTGGTGCTTAGTGAAGATTTCTCGGTGTAATTATCTAAATGTATTGCACGTTATTTAATTTTGATAGTTAATGATATAAAGTTACAGTTGCGGATTTTAAAAACCTTATTTGATAATCATTTGCCCCTCAATTTTATTACTATGTCTTAGCTTTTGGAATGGCCTGAGCAAGGCAAGCCTGTCAGTTTGTTAATGTTTAACTGTTCCTTTTTATGAATGAAAATTAGTGTACGGCATGCAGGTCAAACTGATCAAAATACTGTGATTTTCTCTTGTTTTAATTTAAGAACTTTGAAAACTGTATGTAAAAATCTTAGCTATTTGGTGCTCAATATTCAAGTTGGTTTGTTTATATTAATAAAGTGTAGGAAGGAAAGATATGTAGATGGGCCTACCCTTCTTTACCCAGTCCTAATGTACCCTGCGATCTGGATAATTGTTAAAAAAGAACTCATCAGAAGTAATTAATATATTAAAATATCTGAGAGGAGTCATAAGGAGCGATGTGAAATGAACCTTTGTGGACATGGCGGATGCCAGAGTGAGATCCAATGGAAGGATATTCAGGGAGAGTAGTCCATCAAACTAAGGCATAAACCTCTTGTTCGGCCAACGCATAATTATTGCTCACCATTGTGGCATGAGTACCGTTTATCGTGGATAGAAACAGAGAAAAACTATTGGATATAAGCACGTTTTCTTACGGACTCAGTTTTTAAGCAGTTTACAGACATACGGGTGGCAGACGCAGCAAGAAAGAGCTTCTGTATCTCGGTAAGGACTTCAAAGTTGCGAGAGCAGACGATTCCCAAAGAGTAGTCTTAACTATATTTCACGGTACGACCCAAAGATAAGAGCCCATACAGAGGCATACAGGCAGTCATTTTTCCCGCGAGTCATACCCGACTGGAATAGGAGGAAACGTCAGTGGTTCGCAAAGTACTCTCTGCCACACACCATGAGGTGGCTTGCGGTGTACAATGCAGAATATTTACTGCAAACTGCATCCTTTTAAACATGATTACTATCCTCATTTCTTGTTAGCTGCCTTTACAGGTTTTATCCACCATATATTCTGTAACATTAAAAATTTGTAATATCCTGATCAGTGCTATCAACCAATTCCTTCTGCTACTAAATTTCTTCCTCAATTTAAATTGTTTCCCAATTGTATTCAGCACCTCATCCGATCTACCCTCGTATTCATAAGACTTCTGTAGTACCACATTTTAAAGTTTCAATTCCTTTCTTATTTCAACAGTTTATACTTGAAGTAATTAACACCCGACAAAGTTGTTGTTGTTGTTATGGTCTTCAGTCCGGAGACTGGTTTGATGCAGCTCTCCACCCTACTCTATCCTGAGCAAGCCTTTTCATCTCCTCATAAGAACGACAACCCACATCCACTTGAATCTGCTTACTATACGCATCTCTTGGTCTCCCTCTGGGATTTTTACCCCATACACTTCCCTCCAATGCTAAATTTACTATTCTTCGATGTCTAAAAATGTGTCCTACCAAGCGATCCCTTCTTTTAGTCAGGGTATGCCAAAATTCCTTTTCTCACCAATTCTGTTCAGTACTACTTCATTAGTTATGCGATCTACCCACCTAATCTTCAGCATTCTTCTGTAGCACCACATTTCAAAAGCCTATATCCTCCTCCTGTCTGTACTGCTTATCGTCCATGTTTCACTCCCGTACAAGGCAACACTCCAAACAAATGCCTTTCGAAAAGACTTCCTTACACTTAAATTAATATTCGATGTTAGCAAATTTCTCTTTTTCAAAAAGGCTTTTCTTCCCATTGCCATTCTGCATTTTATATCCTCTGTACTGCGACCATCGCATGTTATTTTACTACCTAAAACGTTTTAAGAGATTTTAAGTAATTACAGCTCCTTTCTACCACTTTCCAACATAATACTCATCTTTTCAAGATTACGGTGTAAGGGGGCTATTCTCCTGGGGCGTAATAAATAAACTATATGTACAATTTTTCACTTCTGTAACTTGAATCAAACTTCTTCTCCGCCAAAAACATAACAAATTCAAAACAATGCAAGACAACTTAGCCGACAGTACTTACACTTAAGAACAACAGACTGACATAGCTTCCAGAGCACTTGACAAACGACTGAAACTCGAACCCTGCCAAAACTCGAACTCCCCCACGCAAGGCGCTGAGGCAAATATATAACATCGGCAATAATGACGGTACATTATACATTGTTCGAAACAATTGAATATACTGATTTACAATTAACAAACACACAAAGAAAACATTTCATGTACACAAAAATAATCACAATATAAAATGAAAACAATTCATACAATAATATTTACATGGCTTATATATTTTTAAGACGAAATCTCCGATCTTTCTGTTGACAACAAAGTGCAATGTTAAATATCAATTAATTTGTTAATGAATATATTGAACTATCAAATGTCATGGCCATTCACAAAATATACTCCAAATATCAAGTCAGTCAATATATACAAAGAATTCAATATTGATAATTAATGTAATAGTCGAAATAACACAATTAGCTGATCAATACAACTTGTTTATGAGTCTAACATATATACAATGCTATTAATTTTCATTTCTTTATGTTTTACAAAAGTTTTTACCCTTCGTCTTGAAATAACATATAATGACGAAACTATTGTTTATAGAACTGTCTAGAAAGCCTCTTAACAAATCTCTTAATTAATCACTTGTTTTAATCTCAGTATCACCGAGGCACTGTCCTACACTGTTTCCTAGGCTGGCTATATCGTTTTTAACTAACTTCACACGCAACTGTTATTACTATTGAACCACACGATTCCGGATCCGAAGCAGACCATATCGTAGGATGACATTGAGATGAGAGGACCAGGCAGACGGTATCGTACGATAACTTTGAGATGAGGGGGTCAGCAGTATCGTTACATACCCAAGTAAAAAAACTCGTCTACCACCTTCATTGTTTCATTACCTAATCTAATTCCTTCAGCATCACCTGATTTTCTAAAGCCGCATTCCATTATTTTTGTTTTGCTCTTGTTAATGTTCATTTTATATGCTCTCTTCAACACACTGTCCATTCCATTCAACTGCTCTTCCAGGTCCTTTGCTGTCTCTGACAGAATTACAATATCATCAGCAAACCGCAATGTTTTTATTTCTTCCCCCTGAACTTTAATCCCTATTCCAAATTTTTCCTTGCTTTCCTTCATTGCCTGTTCGATGTACAAATTGAATAGCATCGGAGAGAGGCTACAACCCTGTATTATTCCCTTCCCAACTGATGCTTCCCTTTCATGCCCTTCGAGTCTAATAACTGCGGTCTGGCTTTTGTACAAGTTGTAAATAACTCTCCTTTTCCTGTTTTTATCCCTGCTGACTTCAGAATTTGAAAGAGTGTATTCCAGTCAACAATGTCAAAAGCCTTCTCCAAATCTACAAAAGCTAAAAATGTAGGTTTGCCTTTCCTTAATCTATCTTCTAAGATAAGACGTAAAGTGAGTATTGCCTCCCGGGTTCCTACGTTCCTCCTGAATCCAAACTGATCTTCCCTAAGGTCAGCTTCTACCAGCTTTTCCATTCTCCTGTAGATAATTCGTGTTAAAATTTTGCAACCATGACTTATCAAACTGATGGTTCTGTAATTTTCACACCTGCCTGCGCCTGATTTCTTTGGAATGGGGATTATTACATTTTTCTTAAAGTCTGAGGGTATTTCGCCTGTCTCATACATCTTACACACCAGGTGAAACAATTTTGTCATGGCCGGTTCTCCCAGAGACTTCAGTAGATCTGAGGGAATATCATCTACTCCTGGGGCCTTGTTCCGACCTAGGTCTTTCAGGGCTCTGTCAAATTCATCTCTCAGAATGGTATCTACTATTTCATCTTGATCTACTTCTTCTTCCCTTCCTACAACCCTACAACCCTACAACCTACAACCTGTAGAGCCTCTCTATATAATCTTTCCACCTTTCAGCTTTCCCTTCTTTGCTAAGATCTGGTTTTCCATCAGTGTCCTTGATATTCATAGAGCTGTTTTTCTTATCTCCAAATGTTTCTTTTATTTTCCTGTAGACTGTATCTATTTTTCCTCCATGTATACATTCTTCTACATCCTTGCATTTGCCTTCTAGCCACTCCTGCTTAGCCATTTTGCCCTTCCTGTCAATCTCATTTCTTAGTTGTCTGTACTCCATTTTGCCTGTTTCATTTACTGCATTTTTATATTTTCTCCTTTCATCGATTAAATTTAGTATCTTCTGTGATATCCAAGGATTTTTTGTAGGTCTTGTCTTCCTACCTATTTTGTCCTTTGCTGCCTTCACTATTTCATCTCTCAATTTTACCCATTCCTCCTCTACTGTTTTATTTTCCCCCGTTTCTGTCAATTGCTGCCTAAAGTTGTCTCTTAAATTATTAAGAACTTCAGGTTCCTTCAATTTATCCAGGTTCCATCTCCTCATTTTCCTACCTTTTTGCAGTTTCTTCAGTTTCAGCCTACAGTTCATAACCAACAATTTATGGTCAGAGTCTATATCTGCCCCTGGGTATGTCTTACAGCTTAAAACCTGGTTCCGAAATCTATGTCTTACCATTATAAAATCTATCTGGTATCTCCCGGTGTCTCCTGGTCTCTTCCACGTATACAGCCTTCTTTTGTGATTCTTGAACCAGGTGTTTGTTATAACTAAATTATGTTCTGTGCAAAATTCTACCAGGCGGCTTCCTCTTTCATTTCTTTTGCCCAGACCATATTCACCTACTATCTTCCCTTCCCTTTCTTTTCCTACTACTTGAATTCCAGTCTCCCATCACAATTAAGTTTTCCTCTCCCTTAATTGTCTGAATAATTTCCTTTAGCTCCTCATATATTTCCTAGATTTCCTCATCATCGGCAGAGCTGTTTGGCATATAAACCTGTAGTACTGTTGTCGGTGTTGGCTTCGTATCTATCTTGACACTGACAATGCGATGACTGTGCTGGTCATAGTAGTTTACCCGCATTCCTATTTCCTTATTCATTATCAATCCTACTCCTGTGATACCCCCAACTGATTATGTATTTATAATCCTGTACTCATCTGACCAGAAATCCTGTTCATCCTGCTAACGAACTTCACTAATCCCCACTGTATCTAACTTCAACCTATCCATTTCCCTTTTTAAACTTTCTAATTTTCCTACTCGATTAAGGGATCTAACATTCCACGCTACTACCCGTAGAATGCCAATATTGTCTTTCCTGATGATCATATCCTCCTGAGTAGTCCCCGCCCGGAGATCCGAATGGGGGACTATTTTACCTCTGGAATATTTTACCCGAGAGGATGCCATCATCATATGTTCATACAGTAGAGCTGCATGTCCTCGGGAAAAATAACAGCTGTAGTTTCCCCTTGCTTTCAGCCGTTCGCAGTAACTGTGTGGCAAAGCCACATTAGCTGATGTTACAAGGCCAGCTCAGTCAATAATCCAGACTGTTGCCCCTGTAACTACTGCAAAGGCTGCTGCCCCTCTTCAGGAACCACACGTTTGTCTGGCCTCTCCACAGATACCCCTCCGCTGTGGCTGCACCTACGGTACGGCAATCTGTATCGTTGAGGCACGCAAGCCACCCCACCTCGGCAATGTCTGTGGTTCATGGGAACATTACATTCATGAACATTAGTGGACACAAATGACTGTAACTGGAGACCTACATTATGAAAGTAACACTTTTAAAACAGGAGAGAATCATACTTTCGATGATATTGTGAGATCACACTACGTCCAGTGGAAGCTTAATGGGCGGCTCAATGTCCTAGTGCAAGTCTTTCATTTGGACGCCTCTTCGGATACTTGCGTTTCCCTGCTATCTAACAGGGGAAAGGAAACAAAATAAAAAAACGAGAAGAAACAAAAAACAAAAATGTTTGGCAACCTTAAGGGGCTCAACTGCGGGGTCATCAGTCTCTAAACTTACAAACTACTTACGAACTACCTTAATACTGAAGATGACATAAACATCCATGCCCGAGGGGAGATTAGAACCCTTGAAGGGGAACGGACTCGCGCATCATTACTTAGCGCCTCAATGCGCTTTGCCACACCGCCGCGGCTGGAAAGGGAACCTACAGCTTAACGTGGAATCCGAACAACATGTCGTTTCTGGCGACTCCTCACATCATTAAGAGGTGAAGAATAGGTTAAAACGCAGAGTGAAAAAATCAGAATTCCGACCGGGTATCGTACGCGTGACCAGTTGGTTTTCAGTCGAGCGCTTTACCCTAAGACCGCTGGGATAATAAATTCTTACGTTGGCGTTACCATTGTACGTTTTATGTCTCCTTTACTTTGGCTTCTATGTATACTATTTTTACAATGCAGCCATTATAGTCATCAGAGCTGCACATTTATTTAAATATGAATATCAATTTAAATATAAATTCAGAAACGCTGAGACAGTTTTTCGTCTGGAACATGTCCAAGACAGTAAACATAAAGGTGAAGCAATTATCTATGAAACAAAGAAGCTGAATTAAACTTTGTTGCGTGGAGGGATGTCGTACTTAGACTATTCCGAGGCGCCTTAATCGTTAGTGGTGCAGTGGTCAAATGATAAGACCTCTGCCTAGTAAGTATGGGTTCGATTCCCGGTTCGATTCCCAGCCGCATCACAAATTTTAATTCATTGCTTCACCTTTACGTTTAATATTTCAATATGGGTTCATAAAATGTTTAACATTGAACTCTAAATACAAGATAGTAACTGATATGGCATAAATACTGCCCAAAAAGCTAGTTACCTACTTTTAAGTCCGATCCCATTAATTCTCAAACTATTTGATCCTCAGTTATGTAAGAAGCATATCACTTACATATTTCAATTCGGTAAATTTACCAACACTTGTTGCCGTTGATCAATGAAAACAGTGGAAGAATAAAATAACCTCTTGTTGTCAACAATTTGCTACCTTAGAGAGGTCGAGGGTGGAAGTAGTTTTAAACTCTGATTACTATGCTTCACTGTATAATTTGTTGGCAAAATTGCGCTGAAACTTGGCTGCTGTAACTGCGTAGGTTACCCATCAACAGGATCAGTAACTTTTACACCAGCGCTTAACCGAATTTTCACTCTTCGAATTCCTGAAATTGCGAATAACCCACAGCGGACTCTTTTTTCTTCAGCCAGTGTTTTCAGTACCCCATTGTCCGCTGTTCAGCAATGAATTTGAAAGCGCGCAGCGCGGCCCGGTAATGGGCAATCACGTTTTCCAATTAGCTACCGCCTTTTGGCGGGTGCCCTGATTGGGCAGCCGGTTTACAGCCTCCCTTGCTGTCATGTTGCACGGCGTGTGGCGCCGACGCATCCCCCAGCCCCCTGCAGATGGAGATAACAAGCCGCATCGCGTATCATGTCAAAGAAAGACAGCCGAAAATACCAGCAGCGAGATACAATCACTGTCGTGCTGCGTTCCAACTGCTGTGTACCCACTCAGTGCTGTAAAATGAGATCTTGGCTGATGAAGTCATGCATTTAACGCAACCGACATGGGTCTGCGTCTATTGGCTATTACCGGAACCCATCTGGTGGCAATCTGAACCGGACGCATTGAGTAACTACGTCAGGCCCATGTTAATTCGGAACAGAGTGTCTACCATGATGTTGGTCTTCCCACCGGGTAATACCGATAAGTGCACATCAATGAATCAGGCTAATTTGTTTCTCAGGATTAAGCCGAGACTACTTAAAGTTGTTATTTCGAAAAGTTGTTCAAGTCTGCCATGACAAGAGTGTTTGAATTCCATTAGGCCAGTAACTGTATTGCTACGCAAATGAGACTAAAGTTTTACGGCAGGCTTAAGTCCCCTTTAGTTAATTGTGGCACCGACCACAGCTGTCAGTTTACACATTCCTGATCCCAACTTTTAATGTGCTGAATGTGTAAACTGCCGCCATCCTATGTGTAACACTACGAGGACCCGGAGTTATAGCAGTCAAATATATTTTTGTGGAACTTTTTTTTTTTTACTGTTTCGCCAAGATCGCTTATTTATTTACCACATGACCGGTGTCAGCTGATCTCGCACTCATCATAAGATCTATAAAAACGTACCTGCCACTAACTTCCTATGAGCGCTAAAATCACAGCTTATACATTATAATTTTCATATACAAATGCTTGTGGAATTGTTGTGTATCTAATCATACCAAATGTGTGTCTCCGTCTATCCGACGTTCCGTGGGGTTGTCAAATACGCAAAATACCAGGCTCACATAAAAAAAAAGAAAAAAAAAAGAAAAACGAAACATGTCCCCCATAACATAAACAGCCGTCGACACGCTTCTTACACCACATTACGGGCTCACGCTAAACTTACGGAAAGCAGTTACCATATAGACCGCTAAGTAGCGTTCATGGTTAGTGATGTCACCACCATATTATCTACAGCAATAGAATATAATTGTGGTGAGGGTACTCCTAACTCACAACACCTTATCAAAAATATTATAATAGTTATATCCACCATCTCCAGCTGATAATTGAGAACATTTTTCTTATGGCATTTTAAATGTTTATAAATCTATATATTCTCTAGGATGTTTAATTTCTTTCCTCTGTAGGATCTTCATATTTTATCGAGTATCTTGTACTTTATGTTTATTCTCTGGTAAGTGCTCACCAAATGAAATTTTATTGTGGTTTCCTGAATGCTCTTCGAATCCAGTAAAAAAGGATCAATCCGTTTCCCAACATAAAAACCTTCGCAGTCGTCGCAATGGAGTTTGTACACCCAAGTTTTTTAACGTGTATATTCGTTTACTCCCACTTTGTGGCGCAACTTTGCTTGCAACTTATTTGTTGTATTAAACGCTATCTTGATATTAGACTTACGGAAGGTTATCTCGATCTTATAGCGACCCCATCTCCGATAAGATGATGACTGCGAGATCAATTGAACCCGGTCATGTGATAAGTAAATAAGCAATGTTGGCGAAACAGTACATAAGGTTCCACAATTAAGAAGATCGAACCTAGCAACATATGTAAATTGTTCAATTTATTTTGGTCACAAACCTTTGTACATAGGTTACGCGACTAAAAATACAGCCCATATGACCTGAAGGTGAAAACGGTATTGAGTGATTCCGCCATTACTGGGTGCAACTTCTACTAGACAATGTAATATTTTGTCAAAGAGGCTCTTGATGTTTCGATGGGGTACAGTAGTCTACCTTATTTCCAACCATTGGCATTGGTCATTGCACCAATGATGCCACAAACGTCTTTGACGTTGATTCAGTCATAAACGCGGGAGGAGGGCATAAGGACATCACTGGAGAGAGTGGGGAGAGCGAAACTAAGCGGGGGAAGGAAGAAAGACAAGGAGGGGGATAGAGGGGGGTATCTCATATATGGTAGTAGGGATACATATCAGGCACATACAGGTGTATAATGTTTTGTATTCCTTTATGATTCATATAAGCGTACTTCTGTAAAATTTGCTTGTGAATTGATATTCAAGAAAAATACCAACATTTTACTTTTGACTACGGCCTGCATACGGGAAATTTCATTATTTTTGTTTTATCTTGTACTCATAAACAAGTTCTAGGACAACATATAAAATTTTGAGCAGTGGCGGAGTGGCCGAGTGCCCGAGTGCAATGAAGCCCTATGTTCCGTTGCGCGAGGCCGTTCCCCGTCGGGGGTTCGAATCCTTCCTCGGACATGGATGTTTGTGCTATTAGTATAAGTTATAAGTCGTATGTAAGTTTATGGACTGATGACCCCACAGTTAAGTCCCATAAGCTAAACAAAGAGTTGAACGTTTGAAATTTTCACGTTCATGCACAACCATATCGGTACGATCATGCAATGAAGGCTTTCATGACGGGATGCCATAGCTTCTGGTAGAACGTCCGGGTCGGCAAGACTCAGCGGAAGTAGGAAGACCTCCAAAGATGCCCGGCGCAGCTCTGGACGAAACGTTTGGAAAAACTACAAAGTTTTATGGACCATGGCCTTATAACCCGGAAGTTCTACCAGCAAGCATATTGGTACGCCCTCTAGCGGGACTATCAATTACCTACAAAGCATTCATAGCAGTTGGCGGCATTTGGTTTGTCATCATCCAAGAAATATCTACTATTTTATACTTTGTTCATTTCTGATGGCGCTTCTCACTTTACCTTTTTTTACATATTGTTGACTTGAAATTTGTCGTATGGTATGTATCTTTTGCCATTATGTATTTTTACATATACCTAGCTGTCATATATTAAAATAATGAGTAAATATTTGTAATATCCCATTTTGTATGTAACACCACGGCAACCGAAGATGGGCAGAGCTTTAAACAAGCCATACACAACAAATCAGCAACATTCGTTGATATGGTGTCTTGTTTCGGAAATGTCCGAAATAACAGGCACAGTTTGCTGACATAACGGCCGTAATTAGACGAATTTGAAATATGGAAATATTTCGATCGTTCCAGGGTGTTGAAATAAGTCAACCGCGAAGTGAAAAATAGATGTTGGACCGGGATTAGAACACACTTTTTTCGCTCCTGGCAAGCGGTCGCTTATTTTTATTTATTTATTTATTTTATCTTTTTGCTATGGGTAGTTCAGTTCGTAGCGATCGCTCATCGTGTTTGTTCGTTGTTGGTCTATGTGTTCTTGGCTCAGCTTTTTTATTACAAAATGCGTTGAGCCCTCTGACCTGGCGCGCTCAGCCACGGCGACCGGCAGGTTATTCTACCCAAAGACTCACTTTGTAGCCCCCTGTCCACTGATTCCTTTTGATTGCAGCCTGTACTAAATTCCCGCAAGGTATCGAGCGTTTGAATTGTAATATATTGGTTTTACTGTTGGAATTGTTGAGAGGCTGTATGAGCCACAGAGACGCTCTCCAGACTGAGACCATTGCAGATAACAGGCTAAAACAGACACGTATATCTTACGAGATGTAGGCACTAAAGAAATCTCCTAGCGAACTGCTGATGCCCTCGGCCACCGTCCCAGGGTTGAGGTTACCTTTCGGAGAAGATGGGCGTAACTTCATATAGCGTCTCGACGCTGTTGTAAGACGTTACATTAGTACTTGGTGGCCAACAGGCACGTTTTAATGTACGTAGCAAAGTTGATACCCGTCACTTGGGAACAGCAACGTCAGTGGTTCCACGAGGCTAGAGTGAGAGGGTAAAGAAGAAAAACTGCAAGTTAGCAGCTCCCCTGAGGCGTGGCCTAAGGCGGAGCCTAAGGTGTGGCCAACTGACGTTAAACATTGTTGTTGTTGCCCATATTGGGTAGCGTCGTGACGTTTTACTTTCAGCTAAACAATGTTGCTACCAAGTATGGATTTTGTTAGTGCAAAAACAAGCCTCCTCCCCACCCGGGGAATGGCAGAAAGGACAGGGCTGAAACGTGGTTCGCTAGAGGACTCAGAGAGAGGGTAAGCCACAATTTAGATTGGTTGAACCAAGCAGCGGCCAATAGGAAATTTTTAACTGTCGGAAAGTGGGGAAAAGAGGTGCGCCCACACCGGCCATTAAAACCCCCGGTTTTTGGATCAAGAGGGGAGTTCTCAGTCAGACGAGTCGGGCGCCAGCCTGTGACTATCGCCGTCGGTCTCGGGGTGCTCCATGACAGTCTGTTTCTCGCGGGGAGTGCGTCTGTCTAGGGGATGCTGCTAGGGAACGTAATTACTGGCTTCTGTTGTGGCAAACGATTTCTACTTCTTGTTTTTTTAAAATAACTAACCCCAGTGTAGTAGACTTAGTATGGGATGCAATAAATTCAATGCAAGGTACCTAGGAGTTCCATAAAGTTTCCTAAACAAGTATCCTCTCGAGTCCCAAAATCCGCATCTTTAGTAGATTCCTGTACTGTCTCTCTGCAATCACTCCTTTCCGCTCGGGATATGCAGACTCACCTTGCTACCTCTTCCCTCTTTCCTATGTAGGACACGACAGAATGACTACGTATTGAAATTTTCAGTTGCCTGTTGGTCGGATATCGTGTCTGTTCTTCCGGACATGTCCGAAATGACAGGCACCATTTGTTGACATTAACGGCCGTGATTTTACGAATTCGAGATATTGAAATATTTCGACCGTTTCGGGGCGTTGAAATAAATTTAACGTGCAAATAACAGACACCATATCAATAATAGTAAAATATGCTACGAACAGGCAACTGACAATTTCAATGCCGATGCATTCAAAAGCTCGATACCAGTATGGACAGCGAGCAAGAGGAATCACAATCGGCAGGGAGCTAGAAGTTGAGTATTTGGTTGGAGGGGAAGCGAGCCTGGATAGCTTAATCAGTTAAGGCGTCCGCTGACCCGCAGAAGGATATCCGGGTTCGAATACACGTCTGGCACAAAGTATCAACTTCGCCGTAGAATTACTTTCTTGTTAATCCAGTACGTAACGACTGGGGGTATTTGTAAACAGCTGAAAGTCGAAATTAACATCTGAATTTACCTATCAGTGGGCATTTAATTAAACCAGTGCGTAAAGAAAAAACCATTTTTGAGTCCTTATTACAAGACAATTGCGCTGTCCACAACGCCATTGGCACACTGTGGCCACGCCACGTTTACTAGCAGCCACGAGTCACACGCAATTTTCAACTAGTCCACACACTCCTGACGCAGTTTCTCTGCCTCATGTATTCATTATTCCGTGTGTATCGCATATTTCACTGACAGAGTGAGCATGCTATTCATCCGCATTGAGGAAGTGACTACTGGCTGTCCTCGTTATATATAGGGTGGTTGTAACTAAACTAGCCGTGCTTCGGCTGCTGCTGTGCGAGCAGTGTACGTTGCAGGAAGTTGGTGTATTCGTTAATCAAAAATGTTCAAATTTTGTAATTCTATCGGACCAAACTGCGCGGTCATCAGTCCGTAGCTTACAAACTACTTAAACCTAGGTAAACTAACCTAAGGACAAACACACACACACACCCATGCCTCAAGGAGGACTCGAACCTCCACGGCGAGCAACCGCGCGCTCCGCAGCGAGACTCTTTACACCGCTCGGATTATTTAATCAGAATACGACTAATATATATATATATATATATATATATATATATATATATATATATATATATATATAGTTCCACTTTCGGCCACTGCGTGAAATTATGGTGCTGTAAGCAGTCATAATGTGAAATGTTTCTTCTTTTGACGTCAGTATGCTCTTGTTTGGCGACGCAAAATGTAGTCGTTTGTGAGGTGAATACTGGTGTCAAGGGTTTGAGGTATTCCATAGGAACTCCACAGGCTATAAGAAGAAATGTGCATTGCTGGTAGATTTGTTTCATCAGAACGACAGCAATAACAGCGTTGCATTTCTGGAATGTCTCCAACAGAAACAACTGCGAGGATGCCAGATATCGATGTGGCCTAAAGAATATTATCCAGAAATTTAAACAACAGCTGAAGTAGGTGACGCAGCAGGGAGAGGAAGGGTCCCATTTCCATAGCGGTTGTTGATGAAGTTGCTGCAGCTATAGTTGATTGTGTAACCTTTGTTTCAAATTCTGCAGCCAATGCTCGCTCTGTGGCACGGGTATATACTCTCACCTGTGAAAGGGGTTCAATCGGTTTTGAGGCGCCGGCCGCGGTGGCCGCGGGGACTGAGGCGCTTCAGTCACGGTCTGTACGGCCACTACGGTCGAGGGGTCCGAATCCCCCCTCGGGCATGGATATTTGTGCCGTCCTAGTTCGTAAGTAGTTCATAAATAGTTTGTAAGTTTAGGGACTGATGACCCCGTAATTAAGTCCCATAGACTATACAAACATTTGAACATTTGGTTTTGAGGCGCATTTAACACTATTAGTACTTCTAGATTCATAATGTGAACCAAATGCAGCCCCATGATATGCTACAACGCCTTGAATTTGCCCCTTGATTATCGTCATGCACGGAAATGGATGACAGATGGCCAGGGATTATTCTTTGGACGGTGATTCACATTTTACTCAGCAGGGTCTCATGGATGTTCACAACTTTCGCAAATGGGGCTCTGTTTCCCCACATGTTCTGTAGGAAAATCCACTGAACTCAGATTACACCAATGTATTGTCTGGTCTCTCATGATCTTAGGCAGGTCGATGTGCAGTATCAACAAAACGTTACAAACATGTCCTCGTGTAACACGTGATTCCCTATTTGCAAGAACGAAAATGTGTCCAAACCACTATTTTCATGCAATATGGGCACCATATATCACTCACCAGGTGAAAAATCATCTCTAGGCCCATTCAAGATGTATAGTCTTCCAGATAGTCCTAGCTAACATGAAACTTCCTGGCAGATTAAAATTGTGTGCCGGAACCGGGACTCGAACCTGGGACCTTTGCCTTTCGCGGGCAAGCGCGGTAGTGCGCTTGCCCGCGAAAGGCAAAGGTCCCAGGTTCGAGTCCCGGTTCCGGCACACA
The DNA here is from genome assembly GCA_026315105.1 of Locusta migratoria. Lineage (NCBI taxonomy): Eukaryota > Metazoa > Arthropoda > Insecta > Orthoptera > Acrididae > Locusta > Locusta migratoria. Next base: position 341,823,931 of record CM048746.1, read on the forward strand.
ATTTTAATCTGCCAGGAAGTTTCATATCAGCGCACACTCCGCTGCAGAGTGAAGTTTCATTCTGGAAACATCCCTTAGGCTGTGGCTAAGCCATGTCTCCACCATATCCTTTCTTCCAGGAGTGCTAGTCTTGCGTGTTTGCAGGAGAACTTTTGTGAAGTTTGGAAAGTAGGAGGCGAGGTACTGGCGGAAGTAAAGTTGTGAGGCGGCATCGTGAGTCGTGTCGGGATAGCACAGTCGGTAGTGCGCTTGCCCGCGAAAGGCAAAGGTCCCAGGTTCGAGTCCCGGTTCCGGCACACAATTTTAATCTGCCAGGAAGTTTCATATCAGCGCACACTCCGCTGCAGAGTGAAGTTTCATTCTGGAAACATCCCTTAGGCTGTGGCTAAGCCATTGGTTGAAAAGACACGACTTCATTCAAGTAGAAAGGATAATTGGGAGGGTCTGTGAAAATAAAAGAGAAATTAACGAAGCCATTAACGATATTTGGCAACGGGACTGGGATTCATCTGAAACAGCCAGGCGCGTACACTCCTTCCTACCATCAGTGAGAGAAAGGATGAAGTTAAAATTTCTTCCATCTAAAGGATTAGTGCACTTTTTGACAGGTCACGGACCCTACCCGGTGCACTTGCACCGAATAGGGAAACGGCCTGATGCAGTTTGTGAATGTGGTGCTGAGATAGGCAGCCCGGAACACGTAATCTTCGAGTGCCCAGTACACGCACGAGTTGCCTCTGTAGAGAGGCAAGCCATACCCACCAGGGACATCTATGAAATAATAAGGAATGATGAGTTAGTAGAGATCCTAATTATACTAACTGAGAAAGTATCAACCCACGCGCAGCAGATCTATCGAGGATAGTCTGCTGCGAAACAACAGGAGAGAAAAGCCGTGCATGCCTCTATGAGGCATACATTGGCAGCAATATACTGCGTACCTAAAACCGGATTGACATCACCATCCCTGGCGTCTGGCCGGCTAACATCGATTTGGCACCACGGATGGAACCGAATATGACCGGAAGGTTAGTTGAGGCAAGGAGTGAAGAGCTGGACGACTTTCCCGCCTTGCGTGAGCAAGGTATAAGAGAGAAGTCACTGGAATAAGTTCTCTGGTGTTGGCTGCCTCGCAACCTTCCAAATCCAATCTAGACTAGAAATCCAGTGGTGTAAATGAGATGGATAGTGTAAATCAGCGCACCACTAGTAGTAGTAGTGTAATTTACTTTGTTACTTTACTTTACTTTACTTTACTGTATTTTGTTTTGTAAATTTAACAATCTGATAAATTAATATGAGTTGCAGTGGTGTAATTTGTGATGTATAATAATTGATTGTAAAGGTCTGTTTTAGTTATCCAGGTAACAGACCTAAATTGTTATTGTAATTGTAATTGTAAATTGTAAAATTTGGAATCCATAATCTGTGGCTAAGCCATGTATCCGCCATATCCTTTCTTCCAGGAGTGCTAGTCTTGCGTGTTTGCAGGAGAACTTCTGTGAAGTTTGGAAAGTAGGAGGCGAGATACTGGCGGAAGTAAAGTTGTGAGGCGGCATCGTGAGTCGTGTCGGGATAGCACAGTCGGTAGTGCGCTTGCCCGCGAAAGGCAAAGGTCCCAGGTTCGAGTCCCGGTTCCGGCACACAATTTTAATCTGCCAGGAAGTTTCATATCAGCGCACACTCCGCTGCAGAGTGAAGTTTCATTCAGTCCTAGCTAAGTTCATATGGTTGTAGGGATGAAGAAAGGGACGTATCTACACTCCTCCTGACCTGAAGGATAGCATACAAACTATCTGATACCGGATATGATTCAATAAAGAGTCCGACCTGCCGTATTACCATGCAGCATGTTCCAACTTGTAAACAAATCGTAGCAAATGCGCCAGAACCACCGTCATCATGTTTTCGATCGTTCCACCCCTTGTCCTGAACCCACACAACAACCTGACTATGTACAGCGCCATATTTTCAGCTTGTGGGAGAATGTGGAACTATTTTTTGTCCTTTTATCCGCGTGCGTCCTTGTTACTGCTGCTACCAATCTTCCGTATTACTGTTTCTAAGCGTGATATCACTTGGGTGTTATTTTGATCTGTCAGCGTTTTTGTCTGTTGCTTTCCTGCTGAACAGTTTCACTTGACATTTTCATGCGTCTTTACTCGGTTGCGTTTTTCCGTTTGGACGCACAGGTCAGTGCAGCATTTGTTATTGATAATAACTGGCAAAATCCCGAAATGTTGAAAAAGCTACCGCACCGGATAAGGCCAAATCTTATATTTTGAATATGTCTGGTCAATTTGTTTTGTGCAACAGAACACTTCGGATAATTTACATGTCCGAAATTCAGTTTCCGTGTATAACAGTCGATCGCTCTGCGAATCGTTCCCAGGAGTGAGAAGGAGACAGACAGCCAGACAGAGCATACAGTGCCATATTTGTCATTGAGCTGTACTGACTCAGGGAATAGCTCTGTCCCTAAACTGTTAGAATGCAGCGCACACACACACAACACAAAAAGACAATCGGGTGCTATGTAGAAGTTCCTCGTCACTTTGTTCTTATGTAAGAGAGGAGGTACGATGAGAAATTACAGTGGGAGCTTTAGCAATCAAAGTCCAGAAAAGGCTATTTCCTGCAGAGAACTTCCTCTCTTGGGTGAATACGGAGGTCAATTACCTACATAATAACAACCCTGAAACATTAGAGAACTTAACAACTCCACTCATTGTAATAAACGATTAATAATTACGAAAATGCCTTACCTAATAACGTAATAGTAACTCTGAGCCGAGCAGAATAATCACCTTACTTAATACGAGGGTTCACTGCCTTCACTGTTGTAATTCTTCAACAGTTGGCAACAGTGATGAGCGGCAAATTGACGGGATTCCTTAGCACTGAATGGTTGTGCTATTACACTGTTAAGTGTGGAACCCTGCGCAGGCGGTCGCTCAGTGCGATTTACGCGACGTGCACGCGTTGAATTCTTGACAGCAGAAGGTGTCACCCCAAAGGGGATTCATCAGAAAATTAAAGCAGTTTATGGGGATTGTGTTTATGTGAGTACAGTGAATCGTTGGGCGAGTGTAAAGATGGTGGGGTGGGAACATCTGACCTGCCAGACAATCAAATATAGGTCCCCTGACAGCAAACACCGAGTTTCACAAGCAAAACGTTAACTGATTCAGGTCAGCTAACAACGGTTCGATAGGAAAGAGGGAAAAGTTTCTCCGCAGCATTCCAATGCCAATCCACATACTTCCCGTTCCACCACAGCAGAACTTCAGGGACTGAATCTTATCACTCTATGGCATCCCCCATACAGTCCAGATGTAGCACCGTCTGACATCCATCTGTTCTCAAGAAGTAAAGACGATCTGCGGGGACATCATTACGCTTCTGATGAAGACGTTGGGAAAAGTGACACTGTTATTGCGGAAACCAGAAAACTTGTTCATAGTTGGCAGAAATATATCCGATTAGATGGTCATTATGTAGAAAAGCGAATATTGGTAATTAAAGTTCACAGTCTAAGCATCATTTCTTCATTTTGACTGATTCTTCCGTCGATTCTTGGTAGAACATAATCAAATAAATTAAAAAACACAATTATGTGTGTGTTCTACAAGTTTATTTTTGTTTACTTAACCGGTTTTCGGCTTATTAGGCCATCTTCAGAGTATTTACTGTTGTGTCAAAGAGGTTACAATGTTTAGATCCAGTATGGGAAGAGATGACAAATGTCTCCACTTACATCGACATACATAGTTTAACACTTCTTTGACGTTGTGTTATTACAGTTATCAACTTAAAAACTAAACAGTAATAAATGAATACACAATGTGTGAAGGACAAAACAAGGAATAAATTTGAATATAACCTGGGATCTGATACTACCTACTATTACAAACAATATATATAAAATTGCCTTGTTAATAATTCTGCGCGATAATTATAGATTGTGTTACATATGACAGTTCTAAGGCCAAGTTTGGAGTGGCATCAAGAACTTAGAATGAATAGTTACTGCATTAAATTAAACATATCTGTCTAATGAAATTAACATTCTAAAAAGGCAGGTATATGAAAATGAATATTATGTTGTTAGCTACACTGGGACCGAATTTTCAAAACTTAAAGATAAATCATAATAAATAAATACACAGGAGTTTGGAACTGGAATCCAGATTTTAGAATTAATATTGAAACTGTGATAGTCTGACTTTAACCTATTAATAAAATTCTTGAAAATCCGTCTCCAGATCGCTTGTATTTTCTAAAACATAACCTATTAGTTATACAAATAAATTAATAGCTAGGTCTATATTTTAAGGTATATTTAGTGTTTTTTTTTAAATAATGGAGGAATGGAACAGCCAGGTATGAATTAAGTGAACTCCAATAGTGGTGAAATGTTTAGTTGTGTTTCATCATTTACTACTAAATCTAAGCTTCCAATAAGTTAAGTTTTTGGCACTTGTTTGCTAAGTGAAGGACTTGAAACAGTGGCTGGTAGCTATGGCCATCACTCAGTACATGCTCGGCAAATTTTCAATTATTAACAAGGCACTTATATATATTTATTTATCAGCATTATCAGTTTTTTTGTAATAGTAGGTAGTTTCAGTTCCCAGGTTATATTCAAATTTATTCCTTGTTTTATCCTTCACACATTGTATATTCATTTATTACTGTTTAGTTTTTAAGTTGATAACTGTAATAACACAGGAAGTGTTAAACTATATATGTCGATCTAAGTGGAGACATTTGTCATCTCTTCCCATACTGGATCTAAACATTGTAACCTCTGACACAGCAGTAAATACTCTGAAGGTGGCCTAATGAACCGAAAACCGGTCAAGTAAACAAAAATAAACTTGTACAACACACACAAAATTGTTTTTTTTTTTATTTAATCATTTCTTCGTTTTATTTATTAACTTATTCCCATACAAACCAAATTAAGGAGGGTCAGTCATAATTTTTCATTCAGCCCTCGTACTTACTACAAATGCTATGTTGTATGAATGCAATCAGAGACCTTATGGAAAATCATTTAAGTGGATAAAAGTGATTAGTACTTCTCACCACAGAAATGACATGTCTGTTTACTCCTGCAAATAGCAGAAGAATTACATACATACGAAACCCACCAACGAGCCAAAAAAAAAAAAAAAAAAAAAAAAAAAAAAAAACAACAACGAAATAGGCTTTGCTGCGAGACAAATTCACGTTGTTTTGCCCCCACCGTCCTTGTCCTACTGGGTGTCCAGGAACGCGTTCATAGTGTTCTGAAACCCTCCCACGTCGCGATTCTTTAATAAACGCCTGTTTTATCGATACACTAATGTCCTGCCCAAGTCTCTAAGCATTTTTTTGCCTTAAATTGAAAGTTTCTGCAGGCCGCGGTGGCCGAAGGGACTACGGCGCGCCAGTCACGGGGTGCACGGCCACTACTGTCGGGGGTTCGAATCCCCCCTCGGGCATGGATATTTGTGCCGTCCTAAGTATTAGCTAGTTCATAAGTAGTTTGTAAGTTTAGGGACTGATGACCCCGTTGTTAAGTCCCATAAGCTCTACGAACATTTAAACATGTTAGAATGTTTCTGAAAGTCCATATTACCAATTAATTTCGCATACAGATGTTCCAATGTTTTTAAGGTATCAAACTCGATCGGCTGCGCAATCCGTCACATGTTGCCCAAGACGCAGTGCATCTATAATGATACTGTGATACCATATGAGTTTGAAGCAGGATCTCTCATAGATCTAGAAAAAAAGCGAAGCTTGAGCGCGATTGTGAGCGCTGTTTTGGTCGAACTGTGCTTCTGCTTTTTGACAAATGAAGTCAGAGAATTAAAATTCCTTTCAACAAACTATCGGAGATAAATATTTCAGTCATAAGGTTTAAAAATTTTATCATCACACCCTATCCTGCAATTCTATAATTACGTATATGCATATTGTTTCATCATACTATTAGTTTGCTGCATGTCCGCTTGAAAGTCTATTTCACTGACTCGCTGTATGACTTTTAACCAAAACCAACAATTCATCACAATTTTACAATTTCGGACTGCAGTGTACTGAAAGCAGCGTAGTTTTACATGACAAATGGTTTTTCCCTACAGACTGGGAGTGCAGTGTGTTACTCGTGCACAGTTTCACCTAATATTTTTCCATATATGAATGTGTCCTAGTTCACCGAAAAGACAGACCTCTACTTTGCTCAGTGACCTAGTTCCCATGCAATTATTCTCTTTCAGCAGTCAGGGGCTGTTACAGAGCCCAGAATTTATCACCTGTTAGGAGCTCAACTAACTTCAAAGTTAGAACACAATTCAAATTTATACGGGATAAGTTTACACACATTCTTCATCAGGTCAATCAGAGGGAACTGCTGAGGAACAAGCATGCTGCCAGCTAAAAACCACAAAAAATTCATAAAACGTTAGCTGTTTTACACCTACTCAAAATTACCCAATCCGATATACGAATCTTCTGATGCGCTATTTATGTTCCTAGTAATCTACGTAACTTCATTCTTAACTATACAAAACAGTAATTTTTCACGGTCATTCAGGGTATAAAAAATTACACGTGTGTCTTTTTGGAGCTTTGTCACAATTCCGGGTATTTATTTCGTCTTTCTAAATCGATCATCTGCCACTAATAAGAACAGTGAAAACGATTATTGCGATTTTTAAATACAGCTGTTACGAATTTGGGTTGTTTTGCTGATCACTGTTTGTAAACATTTCGCGTTGCAGCAACAGAATTCGGCGTCAGTTAAATTTAGAGAAGCACGTAACAAGTACCTGTTGTGTCACAGATTCTCTAGAAATGCTACTTAACCACATGAAATCATAAACACATATTTTGACAAAATTTTAGAATTTTTAATTGGAGCCATTAATTTATATGAAATGTAAGTTCAGTGTTATAATTACATTATTCAACATAGGAAAAGTGGTTTACTTATAAAATTATGTCTAGCTTCTTTCCATATCATATAACCCATCACAGTGTATACAGTAAAAAATAATGTTTAATTCAATGAGACCAAACTAAGTTGGTCACGAGTCCCTAGAATTACAAGCTACTTAAACTAAGTTAAAATAACCTAAGAACAACACACAGCCGCGGCGGAGCGGAAGAGCGCATTGAGGTGCTATGCTACGATGCGCGAGGACGTTCCCCGTCGGGGGTTCGAATCCCCCATCAGGCATGGATGTTTGTGCCGTCTTTAGTATAAGCTAGTTCATAAGTCGTTTGTAAGTTTAGGGTATAATGACCCCGTAGGTAAGTCCCATGAGGTCTATAAACATTTGAACATTTTGACATCACATACATCCATACCCCAGGGAGAATTAGAATCTCTGACACGGGAGGCCGCGCGATCCTTACCGTGGCGCTCCAGATCGCTCGGCTACTCCCGCGCGGCTGTGTATAGTCATACTCATTTGTTATCCTGCACCTCACGTTACTTCTTGTAAACATCACGTGAAGAAAAAGTTAAGAAAAATATTTTCATATATTTTCTGTGCTTTTCATGAAGGTAATGTAAATAAAACCGGTATCACTATGTAACAATGACACAAGACTAACACACAGATCTATACAAAAAATTCGAGTTAAGCGACTGCTATTGTGTCGATAGCTCGTCTGCCTAATTACCGCAATGACGCAGTGTCAACCACATTAATTTTAGGCGATATTTAACACGGTGAAAATTAGGACGTATACCCTGTCTACGACAGTTCCTTCTTTACTGCATGTGTGGTAACGAATGCCGCAACTGCCTTTCAAGAAAACATTCAGTTAATAAACTTCTACAAAACTAGGCACATGCCACGTAGAGAAGAATGAATTTTCAACGGATGTTCATCACAGAAATAAACAAGTATCTAACTACGATTTTTGCTAATTTTTGAGAAATTTGGAAAATATGTGTTGCTTCCGTCCGAAAAAGGTTTACAGTAATCGTATTTTTCCAGCTGATCGTCCGTCAATGGTGAACGCTTCAGTAAGTGGAATTTCGGAATAGTATTTGAGCTGCCAACTTTTATTAAAAAGGTGTGTGGTGTAAGCTAGTAATTACGTTCTTCTCTTTAAACCAACAGTTTTTTTAAGATTTTAAACGAGAAGAAATGGCGCGAATCAATACGTAGCCTAAAGAAAAATTGTGAAAATTCCTGTCTCTATACTATTATATGTAGAGAAGCTGTTGATTAAAGTTGCTACCAAATATCCCCAAATATTCTTAACGATTTATTCTAGGTTTTCACGCGATGCTCGAATAAACACGATCTGAAAGAAAATGTTACCACTCGGTTGAATACACAGGCGGCAACCTTCTATGAAGAAGGCATACAAAACTTTTGCCATGCCATGAAAAGTGCCTAAAATTTGGAAGCTGTGTAGAAAACTAATAAAACAGTTGTAGACTTTTTACAACAAATATTTTCCTGTATCTGTACACGTTTGTTTTATATAACCAAACGGAACATACCTCGTATGTACAGCGACCGGAGACGAAGGTTGTGTATGTTTTATTGTGGGTGCGGGTGTGATAGGGTGTATGTTTCTCCCTCTGAAAAATGCCATATCGGTCGAAGGTTTGTATGTATATGATCAAACATAAACATTGGTTGTGGACAAAGGTTTGTGACATGCAGGACGGCTCGCAGATTTTGGAGTTCCACCTTCAATTCATGGGCTAATGGTTTCTGTAGAAAAAGAATCTGCTTCATTTGCATAGTGTTGTTTATGCCTCCACGGACGAAGATAGTTTTCTATTTCCCCATCCCATCCCATTTTATTGACATTGCCGATTCACATTAATTATCAAGATATCTGAATCGCGTATGGCGCCTACAATTACATCTACAGCGTTATCTAGAGCATGTATACAAAGTTTTGCAGAAAAACGACACACAGCAACACATTGACGAGTACGTAATGATCATTTCCTTGTCAGTTTCCGATATCTGGATAACCAAATCTAATACAGCAGAGTGATACGCAAGGCAATCAAAAATCATTACTCAAATGTCTTCCTTCTGTATGTTTGTAGATGTTTATAATATTCCAAACAGAAGTGGCTTAAATAAAACGGTGGTGACTGTACTACAGATCATCCGTAAAAACCCCATTCCAATTCCAATGTTATTTTCGAGGTCATTTATACATTCTATGAATAGCGACGGTCCTATATCACTCCTTCGGAGACGCTAGAATTCACTTTCACTTTCAAAGACTTCTCCAGTTGGGGATAACTTGATACTATCTGTTGACTAGAGACTCATCAATCCAGTCACACACTTTGCGTGGACGAATAGTGCCAGGTTGTTTTCTTATCATGTTGCCTTCGAAACCCATATTTAACCCTACAGAATTGATTTTCTCCACCTCGTCCTTTGGTAGATAACGTACTGAAGACTCAACAGATCCTTTGAAATTCGGTGTGATTGAAAAGTAATTGAGCGCCTTACTCCGAAATTGTGTGGGTGAAAGACGACGAGGGCGGAATTCGTCTTTTATTTCCGGCTGCAATTTGGCAGTCTTTCTCATTTGACTGTAATGATATGGTCACTGACCATTGTGCCTTGTTGAAAAGGTCAGCCTATCGACCTCATTCCAATCTTCACATTAGTTTTCCTGGAATGAAGAGGTGCAGATGGCGGATTTTCTTCTTGTCGAGATAGCCCGAATAGCATACCATTCTCCTCAAAAAACTTCAATAGTGTGTGTTTATTGCCGTTAATAACGCTAAAAGGAAATAGATGCTTTCGTATTTATAACTTTGGCGTCATCCTCTCTATCATAATCGGTCAGTAATCAGACTTATCGGTTTTAATTTTCCATGGAAGGCGTTTCATAGGCATTTTGTACATGTGTTATGGCAATGTACTCGCTTGTTCTGGGACAGTCGGTTAGTAATAACCTCTCAGTTTCTACCATAGTACCTTGCGACTTTAATTTTGTATCTGTGACACATTCTCTCACAGTGCAACATACTCGATAACATGAGTCAAATATTCGAAACACCATTATCATACATTAGTCTTACGTTATTACATGTGGAAATGTACCTAACATTTTATCAAAACTGTTGTTGTTGCGCCGGCAGCGGTGACCGAGGGGACTGAGGTGCTCCAGTCACGGTCTGCACGGCCATTACGGTGGGGGATTCGAATCCCTCCTGGTGCATGGATATTTGTGCCGTCCTTAGGATTAGCTAGTTGATAAGTAGTTTGTAAGTTTAGGGACTGATGACCCCGTAATTAAGTCCCATAAGCTATACAAACATTTGAACATTTTTGTTGTTGTTGCGGCCTTCGCTCAGTTTTAAAGGAGCTCTTCACTACATGACTTCCAGCCCTCTTTATCTTCAATTAACGATGTAAAGATTCATCCTTTTGAACCTTCATTCTCTTCCCTTTGTATACTGTTGCGTTCAGGTTCATTTCCCTTGTACAGACCTCTATATAAACTTTCAGATTTCCATTGCTTTTTAGTTCTGAGTTCTTGAGATTAAAAGATCCGCTTCTCCTTGCTCGAATCGTATTTTAAATACTCCTATTTGACAATAGCTAACTTTCATGTAGTTATCATGCTTTCTTTTCCTTACACCTTACTGGTGTTTATCCATCTGAAACTTCTTGTCAGTCTTATTTTCTAGCCGTTAGCTTTCTGTTTCTACTCTCTTTCAATCACTGAAATCTTGTGTTTCTCCTTTCCTTCCGTCACTATTCCACCTCACACAGCCACTTATTCGATTTCTAGTATATTACTGTCCTCTGGCCTCTGCTTAGTTTCGCCACAGCGCTGCTCCTGTCTTTACATGTTTTTATTAGTTATATATTAGTTATAGCCAAAGTATCTCTTCCTCTTGATAGTAACTTTTCTCTTGACCGCATCTCAACTAAATGTGCTCAGTCACTCCTTTAAAAGTGAATTATGTTGATTATTATTCAAACCCGTTACTCTCTTAGCTTACTAGTGTCATTGCGTTCCTACACTTGCATCACTTTCTTCAATTCATTTATCACTGGTACCACTTTCGAAATAATGATTTCTGCTTTTACCTAAATCTGAGTAATAATTTCGGTATTTCTACTTAAAGAAACATTACTTTACTTAAAATTGACATCGTACGTTCTTCCTTTTCTGGGGAATTTGGTCACCTCTCTTGCAGAATGAGGAAAGCTTTGTAAAATAAGTCACAGTTATATACAAATGAATCTAAATTACAATGAAAAGTTATGAAAACCACACACATAGTACAAAAATATTGACTTACTATTTCGAGATATTGATACTTGTCCGAATGATGAAAAAGGCTTATTTATTTTATTTTTTCTTTTTTTCTTCTTTTTTTACATCTGATTTTGATATCTCTTTGCCTTGTTTCTTCACCCATTGTCCCGCAAATTCTCTGATCGCGTTGTTACCGGAAAGATTTTACTTTACATTGCGACTTCAGTTGTTGAACGGTAGTTCCATCGGTCATTAAACATCTTCAAATCGTTCTTTCCAAGTTTGGAAATATGCACAATCTTCCTTCCATTGTTGTTGCGTCAGCTTCCTCGGGACACAGTTGCACGTGTTTCACAGTACCTGCACTAGTTTGTTACTGATGAAGTTATGATTTCAGCGACGCCTACTGATTCTATTTTTGCTGAACGTGTTCAAACAAACATGGCGACCTTAGCGAATATACTTATCAAAAAAGCGTTTTGAGGAAAGTTATTGATATTTCAAATGGTCGACCAGAACTCTACTCCTCAATCCGCAAGGTTCCCACGTTGAATTACTGTTTTAAAGACTTACAAAAATATTTGAAGGGATGTACACCATTCGCCACAGTGTCAAATCGTTCAATAAGATTTTAGCGATTTTTCACCTTCAGAAATAAAAATAGGTACCAGTGAACATTGTTGAACTATTGAGGTAATTTGAAGCTCGCACATCGTCACCATATGCAATACGGAGTTTGCCTGAGTTTACCAATACAATATTTATTAATTTTTGAAAACATTCGTCTATTGGAGCAAACAACTGTCTCAAATTTATTTATCTTGAAAGAAAACTGTCACTAACCGCCTTACATAATTTTATTTCGTGACTAGTTTCAATCTATTTGAGACGATCTTTAGCCCTAAATGGGTGACCTCCAGCTAAAGACCGAATATGCTCAAAAAAAGGCAAACCGATCCCGCGATAAAGATACGTAATTAGTGACTATTAATTATTCAAAATTAATAAAATATATGTTAGCCATCAGTTAGTATAAACTCAAAATAGTGAATGCCAACCGTAAGCCATGAAAAAACAGAACTTCTCCTGCAAACTCTTTTATATATATATTTCATTTTATGTGTAATCCCTGAGTGTATCTTTCCATTATGCTTTTATAAGTATTGCCTCATTTACGTTTAAGTATTGAATGGTACATTGATACAGGACGCACATACAGGTCTTCCGTAGTACCCAGTTGTTTTCTGCAGCGTACTGACCGATTCTCTTGAAAAGTGTTAAAGTGAATGGTCTCTGGAGCGAGGTTATTTTACACGCTCCGAATGGGACATCTAATATTCTATAGGGAATTGGAAACGATACGGTAACGACTACAGAAACGTACCAGTGTTTCCCTGTGCTCCGTATACTGGCAACACCGTTCCTCGCTTTGTCTCCTGTTTTATTGCACCAATGGACATGAAACACGCCATGTTGAATTTTGCAACGCTTCGCTACGTGAGTCGAATGTTGCGTACGTGCCGGAGCTTTCTGCAAATTACAGCGGAAGTCTGTAGCTGTGGTCAGGGGGGGGGGGAGGGAGGGACTGCAAGGGATCCTGCTCTCATATTCCATTATCGGATGGAATGTGAAAGTGCCGTCTGACGTGTAAGTACGTTACTGAAATGGAAGCCACCTTCTTTCACGATTGTACTTTGTCTACTCGCTCTGCAGCACTCAGAGCTAATAGTCCCTTACTACGACACTGGTGAGAGAACCAGTGACCACTTCTGAGGCGTACACACGCAATGACACCCAGCTGTTACCAGTCATACCGAAGCCTATATCGAACCATATGAAAAACATGCTCCGAAAGGGTTATATGTTTCTACGTAGTTACATAACAGATACTTCTGTTCAGTGTTATGTTTCTGCGTATGAAATAGACTGAACGCTTATATTCCTAGAAGAGGCTTCATCGATGCATTATATATCTACCAATCTAGAATAATACATCGTTCTTTTCGAAATCCCCCGCCAGCCCCATCTGATAAATCCTTCAAACCGTGCAAAAATAATCCAAGAGAGGACGAAACGAGGGTAGTATTTTTTGGTACGTCTTTTGTATCTGTTTTGCTCTGCCAAATCAAACGCAGTCTCTTGTTTGTTTTCCCGTCTGAGATTCCTTTGTGTTCTTTCCAATTTGGGTAGGTCGTAACTATAAATCATGGGCATTTAATTGAATTTACGGCCATTAAATTTGTTTCTTTTATCTTGCGATTAAAGTTTAAACGCTCCCTTTTTAGTACTCGTGTATACGACCTCACACTCTTAATTATTTACTGTTAAATTACGCACCTTACAGATACCTTATTCGTTTTGCGGCTAGTTTTGTTAGTTTAACAGAACCGTGTGCAAACATCCTATGACGGCTGCTTATACTCCTCAATCGTTTATACAGAAAAGTAACAGTATGGCTCCTAGAACACTACCCTGTAGAATGCCTTATATCACTTCTCTCTTTATCTATGCCATTCCCCTATTTATTACGAATTGCATTCTCTATGTAGGGAAATCACGATTACGATTAATGCGAAGTTTTTTCATAATCATGAAATTTTATTAGAAGTCCTTTCTGGGGTAAGTATCAAAGGCGTTCTGTAAATCTAGTTATAAGGTATCAATCTGAAATCCCTTGTCCATAAACTCATTTATTCATATGAGTGAAGAGTTGATTGTTTCATAAGATCGTTCTTTTAGAACTGATTAATTACGTCTGAACAACGTGAGTTATATTTCATATTGCCCTTCTTGACTATTGGTGGGACCTGCAAAACTTTTCCGTGAGAATATGGATTTTTCGTTGACGGAAAGCCTTTCAATTAATATATGAACGTTAAGCATGGAGCTATTGCATTAGGATAAACTGATAAAAATCTGATCATTATATAATCCCCACAAGAATTACTTCTATTGAATGATTTAAAATCACCTATCCTGATTTACAGTTCAGAAGTATTTCCTTGACATGCTTTCGTGAGGAAATTTTGGAAAAATTTGTTTAGTGACGCTGCTTTATGATCACTGCCATCTATTCCATCAATATTACTATCGCTTACTTCAGGTATTAATTGATTCTTCCTTGAGTACTAGTGCTTCAAATATGTCCAGAATCTCTTCGGATTTTGCCATATTTCATTGTGGAAACTATTGTAATCATACCCAATTCAAGTCAATCTGAGGTGTTAAAACGTTTCCATCCTAAGGAACCAAACTGCTAAGGTAATTTTTTCCTAGATTTACAAAGTACTTAAACTACCTTAGGAATTGCACTGAATGTCATAAGATCACACTGAATTATTAATGGATGCAAATCAAAGCTATATAGTATAAAACAAGGCAGTTATAAACAGGATTAAAAAATCATTTGCTACACTGGTTAAGCATAACTCACGAAAGAAAACCAAACAAAAACCAAGTATACAAGGGTAACACAAAACAAAAAATGGTATATCTCATAGCAAATCAAAATACGTTATACATATTTCAATCAGTAGAAATTGTCTTTAGGGTGGAAAAGACACCTATATTCTCATATCATTGTAATACCATCCCGCTGTCAATGACAGGTTGGGGTGTTGGGAGGAAGTGTTTGGGGCAGTAATAATTAACACTAACTGTATAAATATTTAAAGCTATCATAGAAAATAACCTGATATTATATTAAATGAACAGTTCCAGTATTAATTTTTCTTTATTTTTCATGGTGTAATGGACAAATTTTATTATTTATATACTCATGGGAAAGTGTAGATGCCAGATTGATAATGCATTTCTTGTGCATAAAATAAGAACAAGGTATGAATATTCTTCTTTCTTATTTTTTTAATTTTTTATTTATTTATTTTTCTGGGGATAACTTAAGAAGGATATGAATACATTTCTGATATTAAACACATGAATGTTACACCACTTCTATGGATATTATGTCAGCTGTCTTCTATGTATTCCATATCAGTCCTACCAAATTGGGAGATTATTTTTCTATCAGTTCCTCTGATGTGTAAGAGTTTTTTTTTAATTTATATACCTCAATTTTTTAATTGTGTGGCCTCTGGTGGTTGTGACATATGTGATTTATTGCTGTACCTGTGTTTCTTTTGAAATTTTGGAACCACTCAGTACTTATAAGTTAGTAAATGGTGTTGTTACCACTTTAGTCACTTCTTATGGAATTTGATGGAATTCTGGAGAAAATACACACTTTCAGTGTTACTCTGATAGCCCACATCCACTTAGATTTTTTTAAATTCTCAGTCACTAATTCAATCAATTTTATCAAACTCGTAACTTGGATGTGTGAATCACAAGCATATACCTTTAGCCATACATCATATTCACTTGTGTTTGTTCCTACAGACAATGATATATTTATGTGATTTATTTCATCATAATAATATACTCAGCGTTATATATCGATAAATTGATCAACAATTTTATATAATACAAAATAAAAGGGAAAGTCATTTAGTTTTGGTAATGACATTACCTAATACTTTTTAAACTATCTTCACAAATGTTCCATTTTGAAAGCTTTGACTTTTGTAAGACAACTCCTCACTAGTCTTCTCATAAAGGGAAAGCTGTAACGTCTAGTGTTTTTAGGGAAAATTGATTGTATCTGTAATTCATTTCTTAAATTAGTTTATCATTGATAATATGACTAATAACGATGTATATTCAGCCTGAGTCATTACTGCTGAATAAATGTTTTCTGATTTATGTAATTTTGTCTAATTACTAGTGAACAAATCCTTGGGATTGATGTAGCTAAATGTTGATGTCTTTCGTTGGATTCTAGTGATTCTGTTGTTACAATGTGTGAAGATTCTTCATTTTAAACATTTTATTTTGGTTAGTTTTACTTTTATTCCACTCGTATCTTAAGTTCACTTATATCTTTGGTTTAGCAATTATATGTGAATAAAACAATGCTTCGCTAAGATGAATACAGTTTACAAGACAATAATTATTTGCATCTCTCCTCTATTTAATCAAATAATTTACCATTTAATATTTTAGTTAAGAATGATGTAATATCAAACTCAGACATTTCTGTATAATGGCATGGTAATTTATATTAATTCATCCTGAGTTACTGATTATTGAATAAGTACATCTTATTAATACAGCTAGATTTTGTACTGATGTGTGTTGCTTCTTATTTTTCTGTTACTATTAGATGTAATATTACTTGAATCCAGATATTATTTTTGCTAGTGATATGGTCATGCATTGTTCTGATAATATAGATGCCTACTTACTTAAATAAAATTTCTAGAGATTGAAGTGTATATTTATAGCGATTGTCTATTAGATAATTTTGATTTTCATGGTACATGCATTTCCAGTGACTATACTGAAATGTATGTGAAGTGCTAAATTTGATGCATCAGGTGATTTTGTAATCTCAGTTCTAAATGTCTAGTGTGAAACTAGTAATCGTGCATTACCATGTACTAAACTCTTATTTGATGTAAATAATATGTTGCCAGTAAATATCATTGTAATGTATGTCGCTGCGGAGCGCGCGGTTGTTTGCCATGAATGTTCGAGTCCTCCCTGGGGCATGGGTGTCTGTGTTTGTCCGTAGGTTAGTTTACCTAGGTTTAAGTAGTTTGTAAGCTACGGACTGATGACCACGCAGTTTCGTCCCATAGATTTACAAACATTTGTAATGTATGTAAATAATGAGTAGCTCCATCTGGGGACCTGTTGTGCTCTGAGCAAGTGTCATGTGTTCCAAGAAATATGGACACATCGACAATGTCACTCTCTAGCGCTCCTTTGTGTAAATACGCGCCTTGGAAAGAGCTTCACTTGCAGTTCATTTGCAATTTAGTCAGACATGGAACAAGGACAATGGATAGGTATCACGCTTTTTGCTGTCCTCTGGCCCCAATAACCACTATGCTGCATGCAAACTGGCAGCAGTAAGGAATTTAGATTCTGAGCTCACATGTATATTTGAAGTGAGTTATTATAGAAGATTAATTGCAGTTGCACCTGGGCTTCATCAAAGTATGCTCAATATACTATGTGAGAGGAAATTGTAAATGCTTCAAGAAAATTTTATACACTAAACAATATCACATGAAAGTACAGTTACTACACATTTATTAACAACGTTAAGTTTCTTTGAGTATATAAAATTTTCTCTTCTTCATCACTTAAAATTAATTATTTTTCAGGCTAAACACAACTGAACTACAAGTCATTACTTGAATGTTCTAGATTACAGAATGACAGCTGAGTAGAAGACATTGCATATCCCATGCTCAACAATACCGTTGGTGAAAATTAAAAGTCTATATACATAATTATGTTATGGATCACTATCAGCAAGCTTGTTTACGTGTTTCAATATAAATTTACAAATATTTTCATTCCTTCTCCACAGGATAATTTCCGAAATTTTAGAATGACAGCTTAGCCAGTCGAATATAGAATTTATGATTTTGTATGCCTCTTGGGCATCAGTCATGCAAAACTTTTTGAAGGGATTCACCGTCATTTGACTGAAATATTGTTTATTTCGAAGACGAAGTTTCGGTCTTAAGCCATTATCAAGTGCTGTGCAGAAAAATAATAAAAACATCATAAGAATTATTAAAAGGCAATATAAATCACAGATGTAGGATACATTACAAGTAGCATGAGTGAATTGGTGGTTACTTACATGAAACTCTTCAGACAGGTTTTTTTCCAAGTCACTGTCATAGCAATAAAATCAATAGGACAAGTTGATAAGTCCATGTCATTAACACAAAAGAGGTAGCACATTTTCAGCCGCATGTTCGTTTAAAATAATTATACAGATATGTGTTCGTAATAACGTTACAAATACAGCTCTACACATC
Source organism: Locusta migratoria (assembly GCA_026315105.1). Taxonomy (NCBI): domain Eukaryota; kingdom Metazoa; phylum Arthropoda; class Insecta; order Orthoptera; family Acrididae; genus Locusta; species Locusta migratoria. The sequence continues at coordinate 341,842,095 of CM048746.1, forward strand.
AACCATTATAATGTTATATCGAACACATATCTGTATAATTATTTTGAACAAACATGCGGGTACAAATGTGGTACCTACTTTATGTTAATGAGATGGACTTATCAACTTGTCCTAACAATTTTATTACCATGACAGTGACTCAGATAAAAAAGAAAAAAAACTGTCTGAAGAGTTTCATGTAAGCAAGCATCAACTCGTGTTACTTGTAGTGTACCCTACATCTGTAATTTATATTACCTTTTAATAATTTTAGTAATGTTTTTAAATAATGATATACACGGCACTTGATAATGTCCTAAGGCCGAAACTGGTCGTGGAAATAAAAAAATATTTCTGTCAAATGGCGGTGAATTCCCTTGAAAATAAAACAGAATTGTGATTTAACGTTAAATGACTGTGGTTTTGCCTTCAGTCACATGAAATCATATTTTTTTAAATAGAACTTCTCCTATGAACAATAAATAGATACGCACACAAATGCTCGAGACAAGGGCCTTATCTTCGACGGGAGCGGTCGCGTCATTCATCAGATGGCGTTCCAGACTATACGGCCATTCCCGCATGGCGCGCTGAAGATCACTGTGAATTTGGGGCTTCTGTAAAACATCAGTAAACCTGGTCATTTAGCTTTGGGTTTCAATTGCCTTCTTTTATTTTGCACGTTAAAATTCTGGTTGTTATGGGCTCACGCAGTGATTGCATTTTTAGTAGTCCACTATTTTTACTTGCGCCTACATATAGCAATTTGTAATATGGAGATACTGAGTGGATTTGCGAACGTTAGAAAATTCAGTGCAAAGTGGAAGAAGGTGGACCATTTCAACGTATACATCTGTCTGAATTCATGAGCGAGCGGCGGAAGTCAAAAATACTAGTGCCGTATATGGGATTGATGATATTTTTCAGAACACATTATTAAAATTGTTTTTGCTGATAAAGAGAATAACTTTGGCCTTAGTGACTCTCCATGTTCAGGAAGATATTCGGGATCTGATCAATATCGCTTAAACGCATTAAACCAATCGGTCCACGATCGTGTACTCCAGTACACTGGACTGTGATTATTACACAATGGTGATACATTAGCATGTTATCAGGTATGTTGGTACTATGAGCTGTAAGCAAAATTCATAAAAATTTGCTAGTGGGTATATCTGCATATTTGCCTAATCGTTATTTACTAACTCATGAATTACATGGACCATTGATACCTTGTAACGTTATGGTTGACGAAAATTAGTGTCTGTATGCTTACATAAGGAACAGTGAAGAATATTTGAGCCCAATCACAACAGCGTATCAGTGCATCAAAAAAAATATTATGTAAAGCGTCTGGTGAAACAGTGATGGTCATATATACTTGATGTAGTTAAAAGGCATTTTACGCCACTGGAGAGCGATAAACAGTTTCTATAAAACCCTTCATTCAACCAAGTTCACTAAAAATTTATTTTCGTCCCTTAACCAGTGTCGGTGAGCTCAGTCACTCTCTTCAGAAAGTCCAGTACAATCACTCCAAAAAGTTATACAATGTCTACAAACTGCAAAGTTCTTGTGGTATACAAATAAAATAAAAGTTAACAAAATACGTACATTACCTTAGCCTCATATGTAAAAATAGAAACAACCTTCTAACACACCTAAACCTCTTATTAAAGTTTTTCATGACAGGGTGGTTCGTCATAATGAATAAAATGTTGTCTTGGCCCAAGCAAACAGGAGAGTGAACAGGAAAACATAGCATAACAGCTTGATCTCCTTGAAAATTTATATATATAGTGCTGCAACAAGAAAGCACCAGATAAAATTAGAGTGTAACAAGATAAACTTCTTCACTGCTTTTGATAACATCTCATCTTAAAAAACTAGCTATATATCCAGCTCTTATTCACTTGGCAAATGAGACCTTACCTCATACAATAGTGTTAAAGCTGGCCTCTTTGTCAAGATATTTTATATATATATATATATATATATATATATATATATATATATATATATATATATATATTCCTTCGTTTCTGTTCTATCCTTTGGGTTTGGGATCAGTTTTCTCACCTCTTTCCGTGTTATACACACAAGCTATCTTAGTTCAATTTTTGGTAAATGACTCTTCCTAACATTAAGGATAGGTTACACACATTACTTCTCTGATTGTTAATTACATTTTATTGTCATTATTAGCCTGTCAATTTTTTACGGTATGTAATTCGCCCCCTTTTTCTTTCATAAATTTACATTTTGCTACCCCGCTGAAAAAATCATTATTGCTTCTTTTGCATGTAACATAAGTGCTACTTTACACTTTTCATCTCATGGTCTTAATGTCATGCTGTAGTCATCAATGTTAAAGTTTTTACTCTCTTATTTTATACATTGTTATCATCTATGTTAAGGTTTTTACTCATTTGTTTTATATAAGTATTTTACTCTTCACAGGAATATATAATCTTTATATGGTTCACCCTTCACTGTTAATGTAGACTGTGTGTCACTTATTTAACTAAAGGGAAAAGTTTTAAAATCTTCAAATGACTTGGGGCATAGAATCCTATTATTTTACTCTTCACAGGAATATATAATCTTTATATGGTTCACCCTTTACTGTTAATGTAGACTGTGTGTCACTTATTTAACTAAAGGGAAAAGTTTTATTATCTTCAAATGACTTGGGGCATAGAACCCTATACTTGGCTTTAACTGCAGTTGTATATCATTTTTATTATTAATGATCTTGGTTTTCCATCTGTAGATATAACTTTTGTCCTTCTGTTCTATGTAGACATTAAGCTATTTATGTAACAACTGACTTCTTTTCTCATAGTATGATAATTATTATCTTAAATTTTATATATTACATATTATAAACAGAAAAGAAAGAAAAAGTTATTTCACAACTTCACTGTAGGACGCTTTTCTGTATTTTGAACTGTGTATGTATGCTTTATCTATATTTATAGTTATGTATTTCTACTCTATGTAGACATTAGGCTACTTGCACAGTGACTTAGATATGAGAAACTTTATCTCTTCATTTATATTACACATATAAATTTTAAAAAAATAGGAATTCCTAACTTGGCAGTACTATGTTTCTTTGATGTTGAATTGTTTTGTTTTGACACCACTGCCACCTAGTGGCAACCTGTAGCAACTCAGTTGTGCAATGTTTTCCTGTTCAGTCTCCTGTTTGCTTGGGCCAAGACTACATTTTGTTCATTATGACGAACCACCCTGTGATGAAAAACCTTAACAAGATGTTTACGTATGTTAGAAGGTTATGTTTCTATTTTTACTTATGACGCTAAGGTAATGTACGTGTTTTGTTAACTTTTAATTTATTTGTATACCACAATAACTTTGCAGTTTGTAGACATTGTATAACTGGACTTTGTGAAGAGAGTGACTGAGCTCACCGAAACCGGTTAAGGGACGGAAATAAATTTTTAGCGATCTTGCATGAATGAAGCGTTTTATATATACTTAGAATTGCTTTCACGAACTACAAAATCACAGTTGACATTTTTTTTTTTTTTTTTTTTTTTACAACTGAGACGTCTTACATACGCATTCTGAGAGCAACGATCAAGAAGAGTACTTGAAGTGTTATCTCTCCAAAATAATTCCCCCCAGTGTTCTGTACTGGCGACAGACAATGGCTTTCAGGTTTTCACCTTTTGCACTATCAATCCAAATAAACACCAAGACACAGCCTTCCCGAACGACAATCATTCCTAACATGGGTCGACAATTTCTTAGCTTGAAAACAACCAGATTTATAAATATTCAAATGTTTGTTAAGCTTATGGGACTTAACTGCGAGGTCATCACCCCCTATACTTACAAACTAGTTATGAAGTAACTTATAGTAAAGGCAGCACAAACATCCATGCTCGGCGGAGAACCCCCAACGGGCAGCATAGCGCCTCAATTTATTTATTTATTTGTTTTTTCTGTTCCATATGACCCAACTGAGGAGTGAGACTCCATGGTCATGGAACAAGTAAATACATTAATTTTTACACAAGAATAGAAAATTTTAAGTATTCCTTTGCACACGACAATCTTAAGACAAAGTCAAAAGAATCAATAAAGAAAAAATTGAATTAGCTTCATTGTTTAACTTTTCTAGGAGTTCCTCGACAGAATAAAAGGAGTGAGCCATGAGGTAACTCTTGAATGTAGATTTGAAAGCCTGCGTATTAGTGCTAAGATTCTTAAGTTCTTGTGGCAGCTTATCGAAAATGGATGCCGCAGAATACTGTACACCTTTCTGCACAAGTGTTAAAGTGGGAATAAGCTGATATTATTAACAACAAACTACATTAAAGAAAAAAAACGTATTGTGACGTCAGAGTCAAAATTCCCAGACTACTGAAAAGGGGTCGACATGACGTTCGCGACTTGTTTTCTACAAGCCATGAACTTATCTCTTGAACTGCATTATTTGATACTGTATCAATATTACGAAAAACATCCTTCACTACCAAGCTGGTATCATCAGCAAACAAAAATATTTTACAGTTACCTGTTATACTCGAAGGCACATCATTTATATAAATAAAAAACAGCAATGGTCCCAAAACAGACCCCTGGGACACCCCATACTTAATTGTGCCCCATTGGGATTGCACGTCATAGCCATTTTCTATACTGCGGAGAATTACCTTCTGTTGTCTATTATTAAAGTAAGAGGTGAACCAGTTGTGGGCTACTCCCCGTATTTCATAATGTTCCAACTTCTGCAACAATATTTTGTGATCAACACAATCAAACGCTTTTGTTAAATCAAAGAAGACGCCTAATGTCCGTAGCCTCTTATTTAACCCATCAAGTGCCTCACAGAGAAACGAAAATATAGCATTTTCAGTCGTGAAACCACTTCTAAAACCAAACTGTACGTTTGACAATAAATTATGTGAACTGAAATGATCAATTAATCGTGAATATGCAGCCTTTTCAATAACTTTAGAAGAGACCGATAGCATAGAAATAGGTCTATAGTTGTCTACATTATCCCTTTCTCCTTTTTTATAAAGTGGTTTCACTACTGAGTACTTTAATCTGTTAGGAAACTGACCATTCTGAAATGAAAAATTACAAATATGGCTTAGTACTGGGCTAAAATATGGAGAACAGTAGAATTCTGCTAGATACCCCATCATACCCATAAGAGTCCTTAGTCTTTAGTTATTTAATTATTGACTCAATCTCACCTATGGAAGTTTCACGAAGGACCATTTCAGGTAACAGCCTCGGAAAGGCATTTTCTAAAAGCGTTATATGATTACCTGTAGAAACTAGAGTTTTGTTTATTTCCCCTACTATATTCAGAAATTGATTATTGAATATTGCACATATATCTAACTTGTCAGTAACAGAAACATTCCTACTACGCACTGACGTTATATCTTCTACCTGCTGCTGCTGACAAGACACTTCCTTCACGACTGACCAGATAGTTTTAATTTTATCCCGAGAGTTTGCTATTCGTTTTGCATACCACATACTTTTTGCATTCTTGATGACAGTTTTCAGAACCTTACAGTACTGTTTGTAATGAGCTACTGCATCTTCATTCTGACTGCTTCTAATATTTTGATACAACTCCCGCTTAGTTCATGATACTCTTATCCCCTTTGTCAGCCACCCTGGCTGTCTGTTACTGGAAGTACCCTGTTTTGAGCGTTCCACACCGCCGCAGCCTGATATCTACTGTCACAGTTTCAAAAAGTTACCCCTACGTTGCGTGACTGATGTAAATATTGAAGGAGAATGTATTATAGACGGTGAAAATTTCTGTGTACCTCTTGTGCTTATTAAACTTACGAAAACAACCCACGAACTTGAGCACTCTCTTAATGTTTTATTTCGCACTAAATACTTATTTCAACATCCCAGGAAGAGCGTCAGCTACTAAGCGGGCCTCGTAGGGCGGTACTGAGCGAGGTCTCGCACTGCAGCCGCATTAGGGAGGAAGGCAGCTCTAACCCGCCTCTGCTCATCCATACTTAAGTACCCGTGATTTCCTAGCCACAAAGTAGCAGGATAGTTCTTTTGTAAGCAAAAGACCGTTTTCCATCCCCATATTTAGCTAAAGTGATACACTGTGACCGTATCTTATTGGTCATGAATTGTAAGCTGAAACTGAAAAAACTGCAGAAAAGGTAGGAAAACAATGAAGTGGGACCTGGATAAATTCAAGGAACCTGAAGTTCTACAGAATTTCAGATGGAGCTTTAGGCAACTTGACGGAAACGGAAGGAAATAAACCAGTAGAAGAGGAATGCGTAGCATTGAGAGATGAAAAAGTGAAGGTGGTAGAGAACAAAATGGATAGATAGGCAAGACCTACAAGAAAAACCTTGGATATCACAGGAAATACTGAACATAATCGATGAAAGGAGAAAATATATAAATGCAGTAAATGAAACAGGCAAAATGGAAATGATGTTGACAGGAAGTGCAAAATGGTTAAGCAGGAGTAGCTAGAAGATAAATGCACGTCTACATTAAAATGTATAAATAGGGAAAAATAGATGTCGCCTATAGGAAAACAAAAGAGACATTCTGAGACAAGAAAAACAGCTCTACAAATATCAAGAACTAAGATGAAAAGCCAATTCTCACCTATGAAGAGAAAGCTGGAAGGTGGAAAGAATATATACATGAATGTTTTTGGTGAGGCGAGTGTCAACAGCCGTAATATATTTCATAAAATGCATTTAAAAAATGCATTTTATGAAATATATACATGGGCTCTATAAAAGAAAATATTTTAGGAAGGGAGATGAAATAGGAGATACTATACTGACAGGTGAATTTGACAGAGCACTGAGAGACCTAAGTCGAAAAAATTCCCCTAAAGTAGATGACATTCCCTCGGAGCTACTAAAGTCTCTGGGAGAACCAGCCATGGCAAAACATTTTCACCTGGTGTGTAACATGTATGACACAAGCGAAATACCCTCAGACTTTGAGAAAAATGTAATAATTCAAACAAAGCAGGTGCAGACAGGTGTGAAAATTACAGAACCATCAATGTAATAGGTCGTTGTTGCAAATTACTAACACGAATTATTTACAGAAGGGTGGAAAACCGGGTAGAAGTCGACGTTGGTGAACAACAGTCTGGATTCAGGAGAAATGTACGAACACGAGAGGCAATCTTCACTTTACGGCTTATCTTCGAACACAGGTTAAGGAAAGGTAAACCTACATTTCTTTCTTTTGTAGATTTGGAGAAAGCTTTTGACAGTATTATTTGGAATACTCTTTCAAATTTTGAAGCACGCAGTAGCAAAATATAGGAAACGGAAGATTATTTACAACTTGTACGAAGACCAGACGGCAGTTGTCAGAGTTGAAGGGCGTGAAAGGGATGCGGTGATTGGAAAAGGAGTAAATATTATTCAATTCGTACATTGAGCAAGCTATAAAGGAAAGAAAGGAGAAATTTGGAGAAGGAATAATGTTCAGGGTGAATAACTAAAATCGTTTTGTTTTGCCGGTGTCATTGTATCTCTGTCAGAGACAGCAAAGGACGTGGAAGAGCAGTTGAACGGAATGGACACTGTGTTAAAAGGTATTTATAAGATGTACATGAACAAGAGCAAAACAAGGGTAATGGAGTGCAGTCTAAGAAAAATCAGGCGATGCTGAAGGAATTAGACTAGGTAACGATACAACAAAGGTGGTTTCTGAGTTTTGACACTTGGGCTGTAGAATAATACATCATGTAATACATCAGAGTAGAGAAAATAAAATGCAGAATGGTAATGTGAAGAACAGCGTGCTGGAATAAGAGAAATTTGTAAACATCGACTATTAATTTACGCGTAAATAAGTCCTTTCTGAAGGAATTTTTGTGAAGTGTTGCCTTGTACGGGAGTTAAACATGGAAAATAAGCAGTGCGGACAAGAAGAGGCTTTTGAAATGTGGAAGATTAGGTGGTTTGATTGCGTAACTAACGAGGAGGTACGAAACAGAATTTGGGGAGAAAAGGAATTTCTGGCATATCTTGACTAAAAGAAATGATCGGTTGGTAGGACACGTTCTTAGACATCAAGGAATCGTGAATTGAGCATTAGAGGGAAGTGTTTGGGGCAAAAACCGTAAGTAACCGAGCGGTCTGGAGCACCACCTGCGGAATCGCGCGGCCTCCCGCGTCGGAGGTTCGAATCCTCCCTCGGGCATGGATGTGTGTGTTTGTCCTTAGATTAGTTTAACTTACTTTAAGTAGTTTGTAAGACTAGGGATTGATGACCAACGTAGTTTGGTCCCATAGTTTACAAACAAACAACAACAATAAAAACCGCAGAGGGAGACCAAGAGATGAATACAGTAAGCCGATTCAAACGGATGTAGGTTGCCGTTCTGATGAGGAGATGGAAAGACTTGCTCAGGATAGGGTGGAGAACTGCATCACACCAGTCTCCGGACCAAAGACCACAACAACAACAGATGTAGCAAAAGATAGCAGCACGTGCACCACGCCTAATTTCTACGCTGTCAAAGGGACTTTATACACTAATCCTTTTTTTCATCTCGTGGGGGTTAGTTTAACAGCTGTCCCAATATGAGAAGACAAGCGACATGGTGAGAGAGGTGTAACGTATTCCACGACGAGGATACAAGCAACAATATTACACTGGTTCTAACCTGTTTCTATGTGCGAGTAAACACTGATTAATGAAAAGTAGGCTCGGAGATAGATTGATATGTTCAGGTTAATTGATAAGGCACTCAAGCATTATAATACAACATTTACGGTGGGATGACAATGGATGAATTCATCAATAGGAGTGGTGTCCTTGGATGAATTTTATATAGGTGTAACGTGATTGTATTCACAGTAGATATGATGAGAAGATCGACCAACGCCCAAGGAAAATTAATCAATTTCACAATGGCGCTGGAAACTGAGAAAAAGGAAAGTTCCAACAGCACTCAAGGAGAAAATTTTGCAAGCTATTATCAAATATGAAGCCATTAGTGAAAGGCTGTTCTATGGGATAAACAAAGGAATCTTTAGTACAGTTAAAGTGTAGGTGTACAGGCTCCTACGGAAGGAAAGTACAAACATTAAAATGCATGGATGTCTGAAGAACATTTGTATGGTTCCATAGTTAAACAGGGACACTGCAAGTTCAAATGTTCAAATGTTTGTTAAGCTTATGGGACTTAACTACGGGGTCATCAGTCCATAAACTTACAAACTACTTATGAACTACTTACGAACTAGGACGGCACAAATATCCATGCCCGAGGGGGGATTCGAACCCCCGACCGCAGTGGCCGTGCTGACCGTGACTGGAGCGCCTCAGTCACCTCGGCCACCGCGGCCGGCGACACTGCAAGTCGTATATAATGTGCCATAGCAAAGTTATCGACAAATTTACTAATCATTTCTTCCTTTGCGATACTTACAGATTGACCCGTGCGGACCCCATGGTAAATTTGTGCCACATGGACGTTTGGTTGGGTTCGAGAGGCGTGCGTGGATAGTGTAATTTCTCAGGCGCCTCTCGCGAAAAACGAGAAATCAGAGTCTAGCTCCGGCACATATTTTCATGTATTCCCATTAAACTATACAAATGACGCTGATTAATATTCACAATTACCAATTCATTTCTTGCTCTTAACGACATCTAGAGTATCACTCCGTTACACGTACGAGAGATTTGTACTCGCTGATTGAAAGTCCACATCTAGTACATGTTGGCAGAGTATTACACAGCTTGTCATTAAAATTCCTACACCACTAAGATGACGTGCTTTAACCGACAGGAAGGAGATGCTGAGATATGAAAATGACTGGCTTTTCAGAGCATTCACACAACGTTGGAGCCGATGGCGACACGTACAACACGTTGACAGGAGCAAAGTTTTCTACCGATTTCACATACACAAACAGCAGTTGACCGGTGTTGCCTGGTGAAACGTTGTTCTGATGCCTCGTGTAAGGATGAGAGGTACGTACCATCACGTTTCCGACTTTTATAAAAATCGAATTGTAGCCTATTGCGATTCAGGTTTATCATATCGCGACATTGCTGCTCGCGATGGTCGCGATCCAATGACAGCAGAATATGGAATCGGTGGGTTCAGGAGGGCAATAAGGAACGCCGTGCTGGATCCAAACGGCCTCGTATCACTAGCAGTCGAGATGACAGGCATCTTATCCGCATGGCTGCAACGGATCGTGAAACCACGTCTTGATCACGCTACGTCTGAGTCAACAGTTCGACGACGTTTTCAGCAGCATGGACTATCAGCTCGGAGAACATGGCTGCGGTTACCCTTGACGCTGCTATGGTGTATGCAACGACGTACCTGGATGCAGGAATGGCAAAATGTCATTTTTTCGGGTGAATCCACGTTCTGTTTATAGCAGCATGATGGTCGCATCCGTGTTAGTGACTTCTCGCTGAACGCACATTGGAAGCGTGTATTCGTCATCGCCATACTGGCATATAACCCAGCGTGATGGTATAGGGTGCCATTGGTTACACGTCTCGGTCACCTCTTGTTCGCATCGACAGCACTTTGGACAGCGGCCGTTACATTGCAGATGTATTACGAGCCGTCGCTCTACTCTTCATTCGATCCCTGCGAAACCCTACATTTCAGCAGGATAATGCACGACCGCATGTTGCAGGTCCTGTGTGGGCCTTTCTGGATACGGAAAATGTTAGACTGCTGCCCTGCTAGCATATTCTCCAGATCTCTCGCCAATTGAAAACGTCTGGTCAATGGTGGCCGAGTAACTGGTTAGTCACAATACCCTAGTCACTACACTTGATGAATTGTGGTATCGATTTGAAAGCTGCATGGGCATCTGTACCTGTACACGCCAACCAAGCTCTGTTTGACTCAATGCCCAAGCCTATCAAGTCCGTTATTACGGCCAGAGGGGGTTTTCTGGGTGCTGATATGTCAGGATCTATGCACCCAAATTGCGTGAAAATATAATCAAATGTCAGTTCTGGTGTAAAAAATTTGTCCAATGCTCACCCGTTTATCATCTGCATTTCTTCTTGGTGTAGCAATTTTAATGGCCAGTAGATACTCGCCGACGGGAAGATTGGAACAATAAACCTGTGCACTTCATGTGTCATGTTTGCGGACTAAGGATAGACTTACATAAGAGGGCATCCTTCTTGCCGATATAACCTCACAAAGACTATCAACAAGACGTGTAGACCAAGTGTAGTGAATAAATCGAGCTTGAACAATTTCTGGAGGAAAATTTTAAAAAAGAAGGGAAAAATAGGCTGTGCCAAAGTTTTCAGTAAAAAATGAAGCAGTGTAGCATTCAAAGATAATGATAATTTAATACAAATAAACAATCCCTGTGACGGCTATGTTTAACTCCTGTACAAGGCAATACTCCGCACAAATGCCTTCAGAAAGGGCTTCCTTACGCGTAAATTAATATTTGACGATGAACAACTGGAAACTTCCGAAATAAAACTTTTCGCCATGTGGACCATACGTTCTTCATCTGTCCGCTCGGAGAACAACTACTACAGGTGTTTCACCAACACATAAATTCGCTCCACAACAATATTTGGTTCACCATGGGAATCGGAAAGGGCGGAAAACTACCCTTTCTTTATAATCTTGTGGAACGTATGTCTGATGGCTCACTGGGGCACAGTGCGTTCCGTAATCCCCACACAATGACCTGCACCCACATGCTTCCAGCTGCCAGTATTCGGCCCAGCTGAATGGAATGCTTAGTGACTTGGTAGACAGGGCACATCCGATCTCGTACGAACAGAACCTGATAATGAAACGACAGAAGCGCAGCGGGGACCAAGGTGAGGAACATAACGAAGAGGAGTAGACCGTTTTACAGTTCGTAGGCCTGTAGCCTCGACAATAATCGTAATTCTGAAGCATAGAATTAAATTTTGCTATGCGGCCGGGAATCGAACCCGGACCTCCACGCTTAGTAGGGAGACGTATTACCGTTAGACCACCACACCACAAACGATTAAGGTGCCTCGGAATAGTGTAAGTACGATTACCCTCCACGTCACAAACTTTAATTCTCCGCTGCATGGAGAGCCTTGGCAGTAGTGGTAATTATCTTTGGAACACAGAACCTGAATTAAAGTTTGTGATGTGGAGGGAAATCGTATATAGATTATTCCGAGGCGCCTTAATTGTTAGTTGTGTGGTGGCCTAATGAACAGAACCACCCATATAGAAAAAAACACCGGTAAGACGTCTACCTAGTAAGTATGGAGGTCCGGGTTCGATTCCCGGCCGCATCACAAAATTTTAATTCTATGCATCAGATTTATCATTATAATGATAATTATTTATGGGTAATTATATTCGAAAACTGAAGTACGCATCGAGAATCGCGAAAAATCTGTCGGAAAATTTATAAACGCTGCCGTAGGAAGTGTATAAAGCGAACATTGTGTGAGTGAATCAAGGGCCGGGAGAATGATGTAGTAGGAAGTATGGAGCAGAAAACGATAATTATCCGACAGGTCGGTTGAAAGTGCCGGCTATTAGGGAAAGTGCAAATAATAAAACTTCAGTATGCAAGTGGCTCTCAGGGAAACTCAGTCGTTATCCCGGAAGTTACATAAAACGCCACAGTCGTCCTTGCAAGACACGACTACGAATGGAAGATTATGCAACTGCTGACGATCTAGCATATCGGAAAATTAGATCCGACAAAGAAGGTACAACCACTGCCACCTTGCTAATAAATGGCGCACTTGTGGAGAAGGACGTGAAGAGACTTCACCAACGCTCCGTGGATGTATGGCTTCTCGATAACACACAAAGATAGGATGCGTCCAATAGTCGCCAACATAGAGGCACCGACGTATCAGCCCTTGGCGGGGCTGCTACGACTTTACGTGGTTAAATGATCGCACCATATCCGGAATTCGACGGGTTTTATTGACAGTCTGAAAGAGATGACCCTACAAAAATCCGATATCATGATGAGATTAGATGTCATGTGACTATTCACACATGTCATGCTGGAAAATTCCATCAGCTTGATCACTGAAAAATTTGCGCCTGAAATGACAATTTTTTAGGTACGTGTTAACATCCACCTTCTTCGTCCGTCTTCAATGTCCAATACTACGAGCAGACAGACGGAGAGACCACAGGGAGCTCACTCTCTCCAGTGGTGGCCAATCTAATAACGGAGAATTTAGACGATGAACAACTGGAAACTGCCGAAATAAAACTTTTCGCCATGTGGACCATACGTTCTTTATCTGTCCGCCGGAGCATAACGAAAAGGAGCAGACCGTTTTACCGTTCGTAGGCCTGTCGTCAAAACTAGGGAGGCTACTGAAGAAGCACAACATTGTCTCAGTATTCCTATGACCAGCCCAAACGCGGTACCTACTAATGACTGTAGAAGAGGATTTAGGCGTCAATAAAAATCCTGTGAATCTGTGGTAAATCCTACATCGGCTAGAATTCACACTACCAAAGACCGATGCAAATAAAACCAAGCTTAAAGGCACACCAGCTTGCGCCAGTCCAGACAGTCGGCCTTAGCAGAATACCGTACCAACACCGGACGCACAGTGCATTATAAAGAGATGAAGATTCTGGCAACCAAAAATACAAAATGGTCAGGGTCTTCAAGAGGGCCATAGAAATTTGCGTTACAAACGATCTCATAAACAGGGCTCCCGATTCCAACTCAGCATGTTGGGGACAAGCACCAACAAGCAGCATCGATGCGCGCGAACAGGAAATCCTTCCACCACGCTGAAGATCAACTGCCCCCCCCCCCCCCTCCATCCAACGCTGCTGCGGCTTCCTCCACCACCCGGTGCAACGCCAATTGTCGTCGCAGGGAGACGAATCTGCACCCGGCAGGTATAAGTACCAGCGCCAATGAGCAGACCTCATTCCGTCAGTACCACCTGATGATGTCGGAACGGTTATTTGCCGAAATCTTGATGAAATCATACATATGTAATCAACACTAGATGTTTAGTGGCATCTTACGATTTTTTAATATTTGACTTGCCTTTAAGCATGGATAGGATGGTAGATAATGCATCCAATTAAACATTCTGTTTAGCTTACAGTCGGTAAAGATGTTTTAGAAACGAAACCCGTCTAAGCTATAATAAATACGAATTCCCTAATATATCTTACAGCTGTCGCCTAATATTTATTTTTGGTCTCAAGTCTTCCTTAATTCTCTTGCATCCAAAATTAAGCATTCTATTTTCTTAATCTTTATCTATATAAAAGCGAAAGGACACTCACTCACTGACTAAACACGAAATCTCGAAAACTACTTCATCTATGAAGTTGAAATTTGGCAGGAATTTAGTTTCTAGGTTGAAAACGTCAACAAAAAAGTATTTTGTGATAGGCGCACGGCGGAGCATACTTCTACAGACTCACGAAATCTACAGTTTCATTCCGATCTTCACAAAATATCGCACGATTGACCTTCAAAACTAGAGGAAGGTCACCGTGTGCCTTATGTTTCATACGGTAAAAGGGGGACGGTACTTTGTAACGTAAAAGTGGATCCCTAAATACCTTGGTCGCGCCATAACTTAAAAACGGTTCGACCGATTTCACATATTATTTTTTTTTCCATTATTCTCAGATCAAGGGTTGTATGAAATAAATGAAGTAAAACTAGAATATTTTAGAACAACAAAGTGTGTTTTTCAAAGTGAGCCTGCCTTTCTGTTCCATAGAAATCTATAGTTTTGTTCCGATATTGATGAAATTTAGCACACTCTACCTTAAAAACAAGAGGAATATCACTGTCTGTAAAAAATTTCGTTCGGTGCATGGTGGAGGGTACTTAACTTACGGTGCTTTACAAAATTCATAGTTTTCCTCCAACCTTGATGAATTTTTGCGCACAATACTTTTAAACCAAGAGGAAAGTCATTGGGTTCATAAATGTTTGTATGGTACATAACAGAGGGTACCGTGCAGAATGTCGAGAGAGGGAAAGGTGGAAACGAACACAGAGATGGTCGAGAAAGAGATGGATGCAGAGAAAGGGGGGGGCAAGGGGAGGTGGACTACGAGAGTGTAGGATAAATAAACAATCGGCCAACACCGGGTTTACAGATAGTACAATATAAATGGCACCCGCGTGATACCGGGACGTGTCGCTAGTGTCTTATATAGTAAGTACTTACAAAATCTGTGAAAATTATTTTCCATGCACAGATTTCTACAAACTGTTATTTACGCACTTCTACCTATTTCAGATTCCATGGAGTGTGTGGGGAAATGTCTGAGAAGAGAAGGGACCTATTCGTTATTCCGAACGTTGCTGTAGGTTTTAACCGCGATGACAACTGTGCCTTTTTTGGCAGCGCCTGGCCTCGTGACACGGCCGAGCGGTGCGTGGAAACTTTCCTCAGAGGTCTTCCGCTGCCCGCCGCTTATCTGCGGGTAGGCTCTTCCGCTGGCGACAACTTCCCCGGCCTGCGTTCCGTCGCGAAAGTATCCGCGCAGCCCCGGGGACCCTGGCAGTCGCATCGGCAGACGATGCCTGCTGAAAGCGATCGCATTCGGTTGCCCCAGGAGGCCTGAAACTCTTCCACGACCCCTCCAGGATGCCCCAAAGTCGGAGAGGAATCGCTACTTTTCGCAGGGGCATGTATTTCCAATCTGCAGAAAGGCAAAATGCGGATTTCAACGTCTGACGTTGTAATGCTGCTTTCGTATGAAAACGGGTGTTGCGTATTAAAGTTGAGGTTGGGGACCACTAATGAAATTTTACCAGATTTTGAAATATTTCAAATGAAAATATTGATCAATTTTGAAAAGGATGGGATAATTTTAACAAAATCATTGGATTCCGCCATTAAATGGTAGCGGTCGTGATATTGGTAGCAAATACAACACCAGAAAGCAACGTTATGGAAGAGGTCGACGAATCTAATTGAAATTGAGTAATATTGAGTAATATTTCTGCCATATTCTGCTGTGATTATGGAAGAGATAACTGGAATATTACTTCGATAAATTGATGCTGGGATTGTTCGTTTCGTTTGCTATTGTTCCATGACCGTGTTGAAAATTATTCACGATAGTCGCCAAAAATTGCAAAATTGTCGGACCTCATAAACATCACGAAGATTTTCCTACAGGCATTGATATACAATAAACCATTCATAATCACGAAATAAAATAAAGTTGCAAATAGAATGTTCTGGCACAATCGCGAAGCGAACTGCAGCAATACCCAAGCATCACTTCATGAAGTACTGCGTCAGCTGAAAATTAATAACTTTACAATTAGTGAGAATGGAGAAGGAATTGTAAATAAGTAAGATCTTTCAAATTAACTGTGGGATTTATTGAAATCAGTAAAAAAATAACTAAGCTCACACTTAGAACGGTTGGGCAAAGTCCATGGTTGGAACACGTACTAATACATCGAAGAGAAAACAGTAAGACCCGAGCAGTTCCGCTCTCTCCCTTCAGCTTGTTACAAAAACGTTGAACGTGATAAATATCAAATGTTTATCGGTACGCTGTCAGAGAGAGGGTGGAAATCAGCGACAATCGTCGCACAAGTTATTTTGATAATAAAAAATTTCATTAAAGTACTATTACAACATCCTTCCGAGTCCGATTTTTCTTCGACGTATTCTGATGATTAATGATACACATTTCATTTACTAACCCCGCTAGTCATGAACCAACTAAAGGACACTGGAGTCACTTCTTCTACTACTTTCTGGCTTCACATTATGTAGTAAGGTATAGAATGTCTGCCTTCGTTCGTGAACATTACATCTATGCATATTAAATAGCACTTACCAGGGACCTTGGACCCTGAAATGTCGAAACACCTACTCATAACGTTTCATTTACTGTGAATAGCATATAGAGATCTAAGGTGTCATACGGAGAGCCTATGAAACGAATATATTTAGCGTTAGTACTGCTATAAAAATTTATTTTGCTAGGTCATGTATCTTGCCTACGTGTATGTACTCTATGGCCGGCCGCAGTGGTCGAGGTGACTGAGGCGCTCCAGTCACGGTCTGCACGGCCACTACGGTCGGGGGTTCGAATCCCACCTCGGGAATGGATATATGTGCCGTCCTTAGTCTTAGTTAGTTCATAAGTAGTTAGCAAGTTTAAAGACTGATGACCCCGTAGTTAAGTCCCATAGACTATACAAATATTTGAACATTTGTACTCTATGTAAACAACATATTTTATTGTAATATGTTCTGTATAATGAATATGTTAACTGTTATTTTTATAATGTTTCTTTTGTAATTGTATTTAATGCTTGTCATATATGTTTATGTTATTTTTTGATCGTCTAAAATTTTTAGTTATAAGAAATGGGATATCGATAATTGCTTGGAACACGATACGAGCTGTAAGAAACTGCACTACTTATGAAATGTGGAAAGTGGAGGAAGAACATGTAACTGTCAATAATGTGGAGATGATGGATTCTGGAAAACTTGTTGGAGTGAGTGTATTGTAAAACCACTATTGTAAAACCTATGTAAAGATAATGAACATCGCTGGACTCTCGGATAAGTAGTAACTTCATATGTATAACAAATTTTGTAACTAATGTATATTTTAAAAGTGTTCAATGACTTTGATTTGCAAAATTACAAGATGAGATGTTATGTGATTGTTTTTAGAATGAATACTACCCCAATTCTTGACTTCGGGAACGAAGCTATTTGATAATAATTGGACAGGCTGATCTTGGGTTTGAGGATAATATTTCGAAGTGAAAAACATTGTAGAATTCTTAAAAATTGACTTTGTATTTAATTAGATTAATTGCATATGAACATTGTATGGCAGACAACGCTGTTTTTAAATTCAGTTAACGAACAGTAATTCATACAGCTAGGACTTTGATGGTAACCAACTCTGATGAAACAATATTCAAAGATAAAAATTTATTTGAAGATTATTAATCTCAGAATTAATGTGTAGGCATTTAGTGAACACAGTAGTGTGTGAGTTCAACAATTCTTGCCACCGCCAAAATCTATCTTATCTGATATATCACTTTTAGTTTATAAAAGTAAAACATTTTTAAAAGTGTAATTTACATAACCATAATTTTTCAAAGAAGTATAATCAGAGAAATATTAAGTGCAGTGGTTGGTTATCACCTACTTACCAACCACGTGACATTGATTAATATAGAAAGTCACCAATCAAAATTACGATACGCGTACAAATTACTAGCACGTCACACGCATTGCACATAAGCGGAATTACATTCAGGTGTCTGGTGTGTGCAGCTCTCCGAAAGCAGATTGTAAGGAAGGTAAAGGTGAGTGATATTTAGTGAAGTTAGGGCTTTAGTTTTGCTTAATGGCACTAATTGCTTTGTTAATTATTCAAAATGTAATTACATTCACTTAGCCATTTTACGAGTTTAAGATCAGTAAAACGTTACCGAACTTTTTCACAACGTATTAAACACTTATTCTCAACGATCCTTAAAGTTAATTTATCACTCTCACTCACTCAACCTTTCCGTACAGTATTCCTGAAATTGCCTCGGTATACTGAGGACGAACAATTCTAAATTTCTGAGAAATTAAGTTTCCTTAAGATTGCATCAATGTATTTAGAACAAGTTTCGGCACGCCTATCAGATGGAAATATGTTTGAGATTAGATGTTGTCAACGTAAGTCTGCCGCAATCGGTATCAATAAAAGATATTGAAGAGCTCTTGGTTATACTTGATTCTTCACATTATTACAGGAAACAGTACCATAGTAAGAAAATCATTCATAATTCAGTGACGTCAGTGTATCATTGATCTTCAAAACTGTCAAAAACCTTCTGCTTAAAGTAAGACAGAATTTTCAGTATTCGTCTTAGAGAAGTTGTGGGATTTCGACGAAATGGTTAAAACATACACGATCCTTATGTCATCATCAAGCTTCACTCTGTGATTTAAAGTCAATAATCGGCTCAGCAGTATATGTATGCCGTTATAAATTCGTAAAAAGCATGTTATTCAGTGGCGCAGCAAGGATTTGGTTCTTGGGGGAGGGGGAGCCTTATTTTTAAAACATGAAGCCCATATGATTTATTAATGTATGACTTATTTTTATAATTTAACCAATTATACTACGAAAACAAATGCACAGTACATAAAATGAGTACTTTCGCATTAATTTGAAGTGGAAGAGGAGCAACGTGGTGGAAATAGAGTGTATATAATTAGCGCGTAAAATAATTAAGCACCTTCTATGTTACTCGCCAAAGAGAAAGGTCTTTAAAGTTAAATTAACATGAGACGTTGAGTGTAAAGACTGAACTAAAGTAACACTATTGTTGATAAGATTTTACTGCTAAGCAGCGGGTCGCCGCATATGAAATATCGGCTCTTTAACACGTTCGCTGCGGTCACCAGTGCGGTTCGCTAACGCTCTAGGCGGACGCCTGTAAGCGCATGTGCGCTGAGAGCTGAAATCATACCCCTCAAAAACCTGTATGAAACCGAATATAACGTCTGCACAAGATGTGGTGCTAGATATAG
This sequence comes from Locusta migratoria, assembly GCA_026315105.1. Taxonomy (NCBI): domain Eukaryota; kingdom Metazoa; phylum Arthropoda; class Insecta; order Orthoptera; family Acrididae; genus Locusta; species Locusta migratoria. Next base: position 341,861,631 of record CM048746.1, read on the forward strand.
AAATATAAGTACGCTTTTGCTGCATGCCGATTATGTGATAGATGCTGCAGGCTGTCTGACGCTTATAAGCGTCATATGCATTCATTGCAAACAATTCTGACAACGTCTCTGATTTATTGATTTTATTGCTAACTGGCAAGAAAATGAAATTCAAACAAGCAATAAATCCGCTTACTTGAGAAAGAAGTAGTATGAAAACACCAAAAGGTTTATCAAACGGAGAAAAAGAAACAGGTCTCATCTGCAGTGTGGTACTATGGAAACCCAATCCCGTATAACAAATAAATTTGCAAGGTGTATAGGCGATGTTTTTATAGCAAATCACTAAAGACGAAAGCACACGACTGAAGACAAGAAAACGTCACGTGATGTTTTTGGTGGCCTGTACTAACACGAGTGCACAGCCAAACTAACTAAACTAAGTACTCAGCTAGCGCGTCGCTTATAAGCGTTATCCGCACTGGCATGTTGATCGCCGAAACGCTTGTAAGCGTCGGCAGCTCTGGCGTGTTGATCGCGGAAACGCTTATAAGCGTCAGCCGCAGCGAACGTGTTAATTTCACCGTAGCAGTAACAATAGCGGAAGTATCGAAGCTGGTCGCGGCGTCATTAAAACCGCTCACAGTAACAGCAACACACGTACTCAGTGGCGGTATCACGTTGGCAACGTATTGTTAATTCACTTGTGCTTGGCAAATTATAGTTACATGTGTCCTCTCTCAAATTTCCAATGGCGACCTCCTTGAAAATTAAATAATGAAAACGATAAAAATTAATAAAATTTAAAAAATCTGGGGTTTCAGCCTCATTACGGCCCCTCCCCCACCCCGGTGGCTGCACCACTGATGTTATGAAACTGATATTATCATTTAAAACTGTAATTAGTGATGCTTTTGTTATCGGACTAATTTAGTGCGAAAGTGATTTTAGTGTAAAAAACGTAAATTTACTGTGTGGTAGATATTGTTCTTTTTCACTTTATTTGAAGTATTTCATCGAAATAGGCATCTGCACTTTGACGACTAGTAAGTACTAGGGGGCGTGTAGGGTATGAGTGTTTTGCGTATTTATAATGCCTCTGTGCAGAGGGTGTTTGTCAACTTTGATTATTTTCAGTGACACACTGAGTCATTGTATTATGATTGATTTGGAATTTATATCATTTTATTTTGTTTATCTCTATTAAAATATTTGTTGGAGGTTGTAACGGTTTCGTACGTAAATGAGAAATATTATAACTTTTAATTCATTTTATTTAAAAAAATTATCTTTTCTTTCTTATGGTCCAAAGATAATCAAACAACGATTTCGTATAATATAGAGCTTTCTATATCATATGCATCCCTTGCTTTCCTTCTTAATTGCTTCATATATTGTCTACACTGAATACTTTGTTTATTTTACACAAGGTACTACTAATTAAGGGGACATGGCGGTGACTCCGCATAGATGAGTTCTATTCATTAGTACAGGTGTTTGTAAACAGATAAATATCTTTTCACAAAACACTCTTCATTGAATAATTGCCGGCCGTAATAAACTAAAATGTAATAGGATTCCTTGTGACACTACGGAACGCATGATTTTCCAACTTATTCTAAGACTCCTGACGGATGTGCGTGTACGAGAGTATGTAGTAAGCTATGTAAAATTGTTTACACGTTGCACTTTTTGTAAATTTATAAGTGCTAAAACTTTTGTAAAATACGATTTTAGCACCAAAGCAAGAAACATTAATAAATATTGTAAAATAAAATGTAATCTTCCACAGTTAGCTGAAAAGGGTATTCGCAAGCCCTCAAGCTCCCCGCTCCATCCCCTCAGGGTAGAAAATGAAAGGTGCCAAAAAAAAAAAAAAAAAAAAAAATAAAATAAAATAAAATAAAAAAAAAAAAAAAAAAAAAAAAAAAAAAGGTACTTGCAGCCCAACTATTGGGTTTGATTTTTATATTTCACTGTTACGAAATAAGTTTCCATGCCTTCATTTAGTAGGTAAGTGAGATGTCAGGATGGTTCCATTACCATTTCCTTTGCCACCCCTTTCCTCTCCAATCATTTCTTATGACTTGGTCGTACGAGACGTGACAGAACAGTGTCCATATATCTCTTTTCGAAGTATGTTACATATATTCATTAGTTTCTCAGGTAAACTTGGAATTCCATTTTCAGTCCTTACATATATTTTGGTTACTGACTATAAGAGTTATATATAAGCTTAGACTCAGTCCACATCATTGTCATTATTTGGTAAATGTCCGTCTTCCCCACCAGATAAAAATCTATAAAGTTCTTGATAGAAAAATAAAACAAATCTTCCAGTTGTTTGGTCTTTCATCATATTATTTCTTTCCTATCTCTTTCAATATTATTGTATTACTATTGTTGATAAATTACTTTACCAAATGATCAGCTGTTTGAAAAGTAGCACGCCACTTTAAAAGAATGTCTTCAAATACTCAGCTTTGTTATTGATGATTCTGCGGAGGAATCTACATCAATCCTGAGATGTATGGTAATACGCAGAGGATATTTGCTTCAGCAGGTATATAAGTTTACTGTAGTTCTTGAAATGTACACATTCTAAGTATCTCAAATGTTACATACAACTTTCAGCAATTTACATAGAACATCTTTCTACACAGAAATGGGAACTGAAGTGGCCGTCGAACTGGAAGCCTGCCTGGAACTCTCGAAAACGAACCTGGACTTTCTGGAACAGCAATACGTGATTTAACAAATACTTTGTTTAACAATCGGGGAATTAAACAGAATGTTCTAAATGTTTAGTTACAATTAAAATTTTAAGTTTTATGATAGGAAACTTATTTACAAATATCTTGGTTAGTAGATGTTAAAAATATTTAAAAATTTCTTTTATCTTCTTCCATTATTTGGCATTTACCGGACATCGCAAAAGTCAAGAGTTGCTGTTGTTGTTGTTCTTGTGGTCTTCAGTCCGGAGACTGATTTGATGTAGCTATCCACCCTACTCTATCCTGAGCAAGACTTATTCATAGGAACGGCAACCCACAAGCATTTAAATCTGTTTACTTTAATCTTCTCTTGGTCTGCCTCTGCGATTTCTACCCCACACACTTCCATCAAATACTATTTCACAATTCCTTGATGACTAACTGTGTATGCTACCAATCGATCCCTTCTTTTAGACAAGGTATGCCAAAAATCCCTTTTCTCCCCAAATATGTTCAGTACCTCCACATTAGTAACACGATCTACCCACCTAATATTCAGCAGTCGTATGTAGCACCATGTTTCAAAATCCTCTATGTTCTTACTGTCATGTTTTACTCCCTTGCAAAGCAACACTTCACACAAATGCCTTCAGTAAAAACTTCCTTGCACTTCAGTCAATATTCGATGTTAACAAATTTCTCTTTCACATAGACGCTCTTTTCTTCCTATTGCCATCCAGCATTTTATATCTTTATAATCATGTGTTATTTGACTGCATAAGTAACAAAACTAGTCTACCACATTTATTATTTCGTTACCTAATCTAATTCCTTCATCATCGACTGATTTTCTTTGCATTCCATTACCCTTGTTTTGCTCTTCATAATGTTCATCTTATGCGCTCTTTCAACATACAGTTCAGTCCGTTTAACTGCTCTTCAAGGTTCTTTGCTGTAATTACAAATTCGTCGGAAAAATGCAATGTATTTATTTCTTCACTCTGAACCCTAGTTCCTTCTTTAAATTTCTCCTTGCTTTACTGCACAGCCTACAATCAGTGCTTTCCTTTCATGTCCTTCAACTCTTACAAGTGCTAACTGGTTTTTGTACAAGTTGGAAGTACGCTTGTGTTACCTGTACTTTATTCCTGTTAACATCTGAATTTGAAAGAGTGAGTATTGCCTCCTGTGTTTCTTCGTTTCTTCTGAATCCAAACTGATCTTCGCCGAAGGGTAGCTTCTACCAGGTTTACCATCTTTCTGTAAATAATTCGTGTTAAGATTTTGCAGCTGATGGTTCTGTAATTTTGACGCCTGTCAGTGTCTGCCTTCTTTGGAATGGCCATTATTACATTTTTCTTAGTCTGAAGTTATTTCGAGTGTTTCATATGCCTTACGCACCAGGTGAAATAGATTTGTCGTGGCTGGCTCTCTCTGAGACTTGTGGTTCTTACGAATTGTCGTCTACTCCTGGGGCCTTCTTCCGATTTAGGTCTTAAAGTGCTCTGTCACAATCTTCACTCAGTATAGTATCTCCTATTTCACATTTACCCTACCTCCCTTCCTTCAATACTGTCTCCATTTCTTTTGTGGAGCCCCTCTAAATAGTCTACCCATCTTTCAGCTCTCCCTTCTTTATTCAGAGTTGGTTTACCATCTCAGTTCTTGGTATGCATAAAGCTGCTTTTCTTGTTTCCAAATGTCTCTCTTATTTTTCCCCAGGTTATGCATTTTTCTACAGACTTGAATTTACAATCTGGCCACCCCTGCTTAGCCCTGCTTCCTGTCAATCTCATATCTTATTCGTCTGTGGTTCATTTTGCGTGTTTCATTTACTGCATTTTTATATTTTTCCTTTCATCAATTAAATTTAGTATTTCCTGTGATTTCCGAAGATATTTGTAGGTCTTGCCGTCCTACCTATTTGATCCTCTGCTGACTTCACTTGTTCAGATCTCAAAGTTATCCATTCCTCTTCTACTGTTTTATTTCCCCAGTTTCTGTTAATTGTTGCTTAAAGCTGCCTCTGATATTCTCAAGAACTTGAGATTGCTTCAAGTTATCCACGTCCTATCTCTTTATTTTCCTACTTTTCTGCAATTTCTTCAGTTCCAATCTACAGTTCATGACCAGTAAGATACGTTCAGAGTCTGTATCTGCTTCAGGATGTGTCTTACAGATTGAAATCTGTTTCCGAAATCTATGTCTTACCGTTATAAAATGTATCTGGTACCTTCCGGTGTCTCATGGTCTCTTCTACGTATACAACCTTTCTTGGTTCTTAAACCAATTGTTTGTTATGATTAAACAATGTTCCGTCCGAAACTCTACCAAGCGACTCCCTCTTTCATTCCCTTCCCGCAGTCATTTTTCTCCTAATATTTTTCTTTCCCTTCCTGTTCCTAATACCAAATTCAAGTCCCCATCACATTTTTTTGTCTATTAACGGTCTGAATTCTTTGATATCTACATCATCGGCAGAGATAGTTGGCATATAAACTGGTACTACTGTGGCCGTGTGTTGGCTTCGTATCTATCTTGACTACGATAATGCGCTCACTGCATTGCTCATAGTCGTTTACCCATATTCCTAATTTCGTACTTTTTTTTATTACACCTATGTCTGTAATACCCGCAACTGATTTAGTATTTATAATCCTGTACTTACTTGACCAGAAATCCTGTTCCTCTTTCCACCGAACTTCACTAATCCCAATTATAATTTAGTTCAAGCGATCCACTTCCCTTTCTAAATTTTCTTAGCTCCTTACCCTATTAAGGGATCTAACATTCCACGCTCCGATTCGTAGAATCCTGATCATCACATCCTCAATCCGCCCGGAGATCCGAATTGGGAACTATTTTTCCACCGGAATATTTTGCCCAAGAGGATACCATCATCAGATATACATACAGTAGAGTTGCATGTCCTCGGGAAAAGTAACAGCTGTAGTTTCCCCTTGCTTTCAGCCGTACACAGCTTTCAGCCATGTTAGCTGATGTTACCAGGTCAGTTCAGCTAGTCTTCCAGACTGTTTCCCCTGTAACTACTGTAAAAACTTACAGCCCCTCTTCAGGAACCACACGCTTGTCTGGCTTCTTCAAAGATACCCCTCCGATGTGGCTGCACCTACGATACGCAATCTGTATCGCTAAGGCGCGCAAGGCACCTCATCTCTGCAATGTCTGTGATTCGTGGGGTGTGGGGGTAAAACTCAAAAGTATTAATTATATATGGTGAAATGAATTATTAAAGACGCTAGGTAATTAATGAAGTCTTCTCGGGTAATCAGCCGAGTGGTGGGTCGTCTTGTCGCAACGTTTCGATGAGGTTCGTGATCATCATCTTCTGGCCAGAAGATGATGAGCGCGAAGCTCATCGAAACGTTGCGACAAAACGACGCGATCACTTGGCTGATTACCCCAGAAGACTTCATTACTGGAATACGCCGAGAAAGTCTATATCGCATATACGCTAGGTAATGCTACACTAATATTTACAGTTATTCTGAGCATGGAAAGCAATTCACTTAAAATATTAGATTTTTATATCTGTCTGTTAACTTCGTGGTGTCATGGTATTACTATTAACAGCAAGTTAATTATTTCACGGTAGTTATTCGATTGATAAACACAATACACACAGGAAGCGACTTGAATTGTTGTTACAAACAGATGAAGTACTACGACAGTATACTCAGAAGATCAAATTGTGTATAATTATTAACATTCCTTGTCTAATTAGGTATGGGAACAGTGTTACATAGATTCTATGTTACAAAGGCAGTTGAAAAACGTGTCTGCCGGCCGCGGTGGCCGCGGGGACTGAGGCGCTCAAGTCACGGTCTGCACGGCCACTACGGTCGGGGGTTCGAATCCCCCCTCGGGCATGGATATTTGTGCCGTCCTAGTTCGTAAGTAATTCATAAATAGTTTGTAAGTTTAGGGACTGATGACCCCGTAGTTAAGTCCCATAAGCTTAACAAACATTTGAACAGTTTGAAAACGTGTCTGAAGATATACATACCGAATCTTTGTGGAAGCTGGAATAGTATACCTATGTGTGTGTGTGTGTGGGGGGGGGGGGGGGGGAGGGGTGTTTTGGAATCGTCTCCATCAGTAGGAGTCGAGAAAATGTTCAAATGTTTGTTAAGCTTATGGGATTTAACTGCGGATTCATCAGTCCCTAAACATACAACCTACTTGTACACCAAATTATAATAAAGACAACGCAAACATTAATGCCCAAGAGAGGATTCGAACCCCCGACGGGGAACGTTGACGCTCATCGGAGCATAGCGACTCAATGCGCTCAGCCACTCCGCCGCTGCTAGGCGTCGAGAGAGCTTAGTTCCATAATAAGAAATGATGAATATTGTGTTAAAGTATGAGGTGATCTCTCTTGTTTTAATGTGTAGAGCGTGTCTGAGGATATGACAAATATTTAAACTACATTATGTTCTTTAATATCCTCTGCCACAAACCTTGTTCTGTATTTGAACTGCACAGATGAAAAACTCTTTACTATTTATGTACCTTATTTCACTTGACACTATTTCCGACCGATAACGATAATTGCTAAAATTTCACGAACCGCGCGGTAGTAGAAATATTAATGAAAACGTTGTCTCATGTATTCAGCTGTTTTATATTAAAACTTGCAGTATCCCATTTTAATGGAACTATATATATATCAGGTACACCAGGAAAATGTCCTTATTTAACATCAGTTAATGACAATATCATAGCGTACAAAAATGGTCAAATTCCCAATTCTGTAGCGTAATGGTCACTGAAACAGCCTGCTGGAGCAGAGTACGCAGCTAATGAGTTACGGACCAACCGGAAAGTATATTTGTTAAATTACCTACAGAGCTATTAAATTTCCAACAAAAAATAAATTCCGTAGTGCTGAAAAGCGAATAAAACTGCTCGATGGGGGATTCACGTGAAATGTTACTATTTTAATGAATAACTGCATGGAAGTTAAGTGCAAGCTAATCATTAACTTTGGGTAGTCCATTCTAGCAAGGGAACTGCAGAATAAACCTCTTCTAACCCTTACTCCAGAAGGAAGTGATATTTTAACCACGTTCGTAAAGGAATTTTTGAATTAGGCCCTCCATTAATCTGAAAAGAATTTGTATCTGACTAAAAAGAAACAAGAATATTGATAAAAATAGGGAGGCAGGTTCGCACGTTAGTAACAAAGGAAAGAATGTAAAAAATTAACGTTTACGAGGCGCGTCCAGAAAGTAAGTTCCGTTTGGTAATAAAATGAAAGTGTACACACAGAAGAAATTTTTGTTGCACAAAATTCTACAACTCTTAAAGTACTTTTCCTCACCAGTGGTATGTGGTTTCATTGTATTAAGATATCGGTTCCTCCTATTTATTTTCTCTTTATAATACGAGGCGCGTCCAGAAAGTACGTTCCGTTTGGTTATATAAAACGAACGGGTACAGATACAGAAAAAATATTGATTGTACAAAAATCTACAACTGTTAAATTACTTTTCTACATAGCTTCCGAAATTTTGTCATAGCGTGCCACAAGTTTTTGCAAGCATTTTTCACAGAAGGTTGCCGCCTGTTTATTCAACCATGTGGTAATGGCTCTTTATCATCGTTGAAGTGTTGACCACCAAAGACAGATTTTAGGTGTAAGTAGAGATGAAAGTCGCTAGGAGACAGGTCCGAGCTGTATGGAGGATGATCAAACAGGTCTCATTGAAATTTCGGTAAGAATTGTTTGGTCAAATCAGGTGTGTGAGATCAGGCATTATCGTGAAAAAAAAATCTTTTGAGAGTAATCCTTTTCTTACACCTAAAATCTGTCCTTGGTGTACAACACTTCAACGAAGATGACGAGCTGAAAGAACATGTTATCACATGGTTGAATATACAGGCGACAACATTCTATGAAAAAGACACACAAAACCTTGTGCCATGCTATGACAGTTGCCTACAAAATTTCGGAAGCTATGTAGAAAAGTAGTTTAATAGTTGTAGATTTTTGTACAATCAATATTTTTTCTGTATCTGTACCCGTTCGTTTTATATAACCAAACGAATCTTAATTTCTGGACGCGCCTCGTATTATAAAGAGAAAATAAATAGGAGGAACCGATATCTTAATACAATGAAACCACATACCACTGGTTTATTTAATTTCCATAATTGAAACACACGTGTTTAGACATGGCCCTAAATTTTGCCCGCATAGAGAGCTTGCCCTGCTTGTAATATAATGTTTAATTGGGGACTCGGGGCGATAAAAGAGACTCATTAAACCGGCCGCGGTGGCCGAGGGGACTGAGGCGCTCCAGTTACGGTCTGCACGGCCAATACGGTCGGGGGTTCGAATCCCCCCTCGGGCACGGATATTTGCGCCGTTCTTAGTATAAGGTAGTTGATAAGTAGTAAGTTTAGGGACTGATGACCCCATGGTTAAGTCCCATAAGCTTAACAAACATTTGAACATTTTAGACTCATTAAAACTCTCATTCACAAGCCACACCGCGAATTTACTCACCGCGCTGACAAGACACAATTACCGACGGCTGCTGCTCATGAGGTGAAATGTGTGTGTGTGTGTGTGTGTGTGTGTGTGTGTGTGTGTTGATGGAAATGAGGGACCAAACAACGAGGTCATCAGTCTCTTGAGGTGAAAGTCTGCGCCTTCCGTAGCACTCGCGTGCATCAGTTTCAAAAGACTCGCGACAGGCGTCATTAGGCATCCATTATCACATCAAACGATGAAAAGCAATACTAGCGCACGTGATCGATCGTTCCCCATCACAACACGGACTAACAGAAAGGACCACGTGGCCTCACATCAAGTAACATATGCGCTAAACGGAAATGAAAGAAACGCTAACAAATATATAATTTCATAATGAAACAAATTAACTCTGTCGTCTTCGTACTCGTTCGAGTGGATATAAAGAGAGGAACACAATGATAACACGGATCTTCGGATACCGCTACTTCTGAACCATGTGGATGAAAGACTACTGGCCGGCCGCGGTGGCCGAGGGGACTGAGGCGCTTCAGTCACGGTCTGCACGGCCACTACGGTCGGGGGTTCGAATCCCCCCTCGGGCATGGATATTTGTGCCGTCCTTAGTTGTAAGTAGTTCATAAGTAGTTTGTAAGTTTAGGGACTGATGACCCCGTAGTTAAGTCCCTTAAGCTTAACAAACATTTGAACATTTGAAAGACTACTCAAATTAGAAAAATACCACAGCTCGGAAATTAATTAGATACTACATATAACCACTCATTCTAGGCTGAGAAATGAGTTGAAGCTAATGAAAGTGCCTGCAGGCTGCTACGACATACGATAGTGTCAAATATAACGGCTCAGATTACACGGTGTCGGGCCCGGGCCGGCCGCGGTGGCCGAGGGGGAAATGTTCAAATGTTCGTAAATCTATCGGACCAAACTGCATGGTCATCAGGCCGTAGCTTAAAACTACTTAAACTAAGGTAAACTAATCTAAGGACAACACACCGCCAACACACACACACACAAACACACACACGCCGGCCGCGGTGGCCGAGGGGATTGAGGCGCTCCAGTCACGGTCTGCACGGCTACTGCGGAAGTTTGATTCTCATTAAAGAAGAAGTGAAAAATTGTACATATCGAGTATTTATTTCTACCACGACGCCCCAGGAGAATAATGTTGCAGCGAGAAGAACCCCCATACAACTCAATCTTGAAAAGCTGAGTATCGGTAAAAAAACTGTAATTACCAAAAATTTATGAATATATTAGTTACTAAACAGACGCGTTGACCACTCCGCCACCCAGGAGTGGTCCGACGCGTCTGCCTAGTAAGCAGGAGATCCCGGGTTCGAATCCCGGCCGGGCACTAATTTTCATTCGCCACAGTTTGGTAGACCGTAGCTTAAAACTACTTAAACTGAGGTAAACTAATCTAAGGACAACACACCGACAACACACACACACAAACACACACACGCCGGCCGCGGTGGCCGAGGGGATTGAGGCGCTCCAGTCACGGTCTGCACGGCTACTGCGGTCGGGAGTACGAATCCCCCCTCGGGCATGGATATTTGTGCCGTCCTTAGTGTTAGCTAGTTCATAAGTAGTTTGTAAGTTTAGGGACTGATGACCCCGTAGTTAAGTCCCATAAGCTCTACAAACATTTGAAGATTTGCCTGAACTGATTTAGGGAAATCACGGAAAACCTAAATCGTGAGGGCCAGAGGTGGATTTGAACCACCGTCCTTCCGAATGCGAGTCAAGTGCGTTACCACTGCGCCATCTCGCTCGATATCAACTAATGAAGAGATATCAATACGCTTTGAAAATCCAATCATAGTGAATGAAGGGAACAGTAGTTAGCGCCTAGCATCATGTAAATGAGTAATGCCTGCTCATCGGATGACAGGTTCCTTTTTGACAACCTCGTCCGCTGAGTGGAGTAATTACCTTCCTAAGCAAACTTTTTATAATGAAATATCTGAATTATTGTTAAGAGATTGACTTGAAAAATGCATACATACTATTGACATTACGTCAACATCCAGTGATAGTTGCCAAGAACAGCACACGATCCCGCCTCTGCCTTAGGTAAAATTAACCCGAAATGTAAATAAGAACAACATGAGGAGAACAGACTTGCTTTGTATCCTTTTGAAGGCCAAAATTTAGTTTTCGGTCTTTACAATTGAAAAATAAATTAGTGGAGAACGAGAACCCACTACTCACGCGTCCTACTTCAGAAATTCGTAGGAATATCAACTTTACCGTCGAAACTACATGCCAGTTCACTCTTTTGGCTATGATATCGTACCGTTGATACTCTTCAACTGACTGCTAATGATATTTTTTGATAAATATCAAATGCATCATTTCATCAAAGGAGGGTGCATTCTGTTAATGTATCAACCAGCGCATACTTCATAGCATAGTTCTTCGTGAAATTTTGGCAGTGATCATTAAAGTTCGGAGATAGGCATTGGCTGCCTTCCTGGCGCTAACGAAAAGTTCCTTTAGCATGGTTGTCACTATATCACCATCAACCAGTTCTGAATGCTCTTTTGGAAACGTAATTCGTCATACCATATCTTTATTAATTAAATTTCAGCGTAGTTCTTCTCTTTAAATTGATTTATTCGTCTTCTTATTGCAATTTTTGATGGTTAATAACATTATCAATTTCTATTGAAACAACAGTTATCTGTTCCAACTGTGTTGTCTGTCTTCAAAACTTTCAAGAATTAAATAAAAGTTTATATTAAAAACCGAAATCAAATCAAAAGATTTGATCAAGGTCTGCTTGTGAGCTAAGTTTTGTTAAAACACATTTACTTGTTATGAAAATGCAGTAGTTCATACCAAAACGAATCACTTAGTTAACAAATTTCCATGTGTTTCAACATATTGGAGAATGACGTGAACTCTACACATATGACAATATGTGTGGTTCTGTGGTCAGCTCAATCGTCATCAGTCATACAGTGCTAATGTGGTGTCAACACAAAGTGAATTTCATAAATTAAACTAAATATTTAAAAAGAATTCCACTGTCTCCTCAAAGCAATTTTTTTCCAAGGAATTCTTATTAATGCCAGTGAACATTCAATTTATTGTATTTTTTTTTTTTTTTTGGAATTTGTTCGAAAACACATCTTCACTATTTTCTACATTTGATTTACAATCAACAACTTTCTATTCAGTCATCCTTTTAGTTTCTTGTAACATTTAGCAACTGTGCGTTTTGTGTCCCAGCCTCGTCGCCGCTTTTGTGTCTCGTTTCCGTCGTAGGTGTCGGTGGCCGAGTGGAATGAGACCGACACAGGAAAAAAGATAGCACGCTGGTGCAAGTACGGAGGGGAGCAGCCAGAAACTATAAACACTAGAGTAAATTAGAAAGAGATATATATTGCACAGAATGTAACAATACTTAACTTTTACATAGTACTGCAGAATGTTGATACATAGTTGTTAGAGGCCTGCCTAGTGCCTGTACGATAGCAAAGTCTTCACTGGTGCCTATCTGATTACGAAGGTCCTAACTGGTTGCTATCTCAGTCCTAAGTCCCAAGTGAACGATGTCGTTCACTGGTGGCCACGAGCGGATTTGCCGCAGAGGGCGCTCGTGGCTGTCATCGTAAGAACGCCGCGCCGTGCGTGCATGGCGGCGCGCGGCGAAAGTAGGTGGCGCGCACTTTGGACTTGTGCGACACCACACCCCTCCCCCCCAAACCGCCGCGCCGTCGTGGCGTAGGGCTGAGGGCCACGGCGACGGCACTGGGAGGAGGGCATGGGCGGGGGCGGGGCGGGCGTCGTAGCTGAGGCTGGGATCGAGACGCCGTCCGCGCCCCGGCATCCGCCTTGCGATCCTCCAGGAAACCCGGCGAAACCTGAGGAAGGGCGCACACCCCCGCCCAGAGGGAGCAGGTCATCTTCTGAGGTGCGTGGCCCAAGCTGGGGGGGGGGGGGCGCACGTTCCCGGAGTCCCTCTCGGTGATGCTGTCATCTGCGGCGGCGACGGAGGCGGAGGGGTGACTGCGTAGGAGGCGCGTCGACATCCATCGGGAGCTCGTAGCCCGGGGAAGCTGGGCCCGGCGGCGAGCGATGTGGCTGTGCTCCCTGGCGGTGAACTGGGTCTGGAATCAAGAAACCGGAGACAGGATCGCGCGGCCTGTGCAAGCGCAATTGGTTTGCGTGGCGCCGCAGCTCCGACCCTGTGGAAGAGCGTACAACATACATATTGCGACCGAGCACGCGCTGAATGGTGCCTGGCAACCATGTCTTCTTCATACCAGCAAACACCCTGTACAGCACCGGCGTAGAAATCTGAAAACGCGTAGCGCCATACGAAACGACTCGGTGCGTGGGAGGCTGCAGCAGGTGAAGGAGAATGCGGTGACGGCGGCCGTGTAGCAGCTCGGCAGGAGACGGGCCGTCACGTGGCATGCATCGATACGTAGACAGGAAAATTTGAAGAGCTTGCTGCCTGGAGTGCTGACCTTTCATCTTTTCCATGTGAGACTTGAATGTTCGAACTAAACGTTCTGATTCACCATTGGACTGAGGGTGAAAAGGTGCGGTGGTGATATGCTGAATGCCATTCACGCGACGAAACTGTTGAAATTCCGCACTAACAAACTGAGGTCCATTGTCACTGACGATTGTTTCAGGCAAGCCTTCGATGCAAAACACTGATGTTAAGGCACTGATTGTACTAGAAGCTGTCGTTGAGTTCATGGCAATCACAAAAGGAAACTTGCTGAAAGCGTCTACAACAATTAACCAGCGTAATTCCAGAACGCGTATTCCAGAAAGGTCCGGCAAAGTCAATATGTAAACGTTGCCATGGTCCCTTGGGGCGTGGCCAGTCTGAGAAACGCTGTGGAGGAGCCGCCTGATGCTCCGCACAAACTGTACACTGTGATGTCATGCTCTCTATCTGAGCGTCCATACCAACCCAGGTACAATGACGTCTGGCCAGTTGCTTTGTCCTAACAATGCCCCAATGTCCTTGATGCAGGAGGCGTAACTTCTCGTTGCAGGGAACGAGGAACAATCAGTTTTGCTTGGTCGTTGTCGGTATGCAACAACAGTACACCCTGACTTAAAGATAATGCATGACGTTGTGCAAAATAACGTCGAACCAGAGGCCGATCAATGTCTTAGGCTCTGGCAGGCCACCCTGAGCGAACAAAACGTGCTACCACACTTAGGTCTGCATCCGCAGCTGTTTCCTGTGCATTTATCACATGGCCTAGGTACTCTATTTCAGTTTGAAAAAACGAACACTTTGCTTTATTGCAACGTAGACCTGCTGCAGTCAAAACTTTAAAAAGGCACTCCAGGTTTGCTAAATGTTCTTCAACTGTACGTCCGGATACCACAATATCATCTAAATAGTTCGAGCAACACGGTACAGAAACTGTCAGCTGTTCCAAAAAACGCTGAAAAATAGCGGGGGCCTGTACGATAGCAAAGTCTTCACTGGTGCCTATCTGATTACGAAGGTCCTAACTGGTTGCTATCTCAGTCCCAATTCCCAAGTGAACGATGTCGTTCACTGGTGGCCACGAGCGGAGTTGCCGCAGAGGGCGCTCGTGGCTGTCGTCGTAAGAACGCCGCGCCGTGCGTGCATGGCGGCACGCGGCGAAAGTAGGTGGCGCGCACTTTGGACTTGTGCGACACCACAGTGCGATCGATTCCAGTCTACATAACGCAACATTTCTTAAGCATACTTGGTGGAATTCCAGCATTTAATAGGAGAAAAGATAAGACCTTGCGTTGTGTTTATTGTATCTGTAATGCTAGTATTTTCAATAGAAAATAAACGAATACTGTGGTAAAAAAAAAAAGAACACAGTTGTGTTTGAAGTAAAATAAAAGAAATTGGAAAACAACCGTAAAATCGTAAATATCGGATGTCTTTCTGTATTTCCCAATATAGATATAGTATGATTTTCAGAAACACTAACAATAAAATAACATTACCACAAATTATAGTTTCTGTTTATCTTCAAATAATACCACCCTCTTATAATTATTTGAAGACCAATGTGACTGAAAAATGGTTAAGGGCAAAAAAGATACAATTTAATTATGGTGATGGAATTACGCAATTACTACGTTGATTTTTAAAATTTATCTACTTTTTTTTTTTTTTTTTTTTTTTTTTTTTTTTTTAAATCACTTGCTTAATGCTGTAAATGTTCTTATTAAATTACATTTAATTTCAGTCTCGTAAATATTGTCAATATGCATTAAGCACACAGTGAAGCTACAAGGAGAAGTAGTATACTGAATATAGTTCTTAGTTTTTCTTTGGATTAGGAACACGGAGACGAGTCTTCTGAGGTAATTTTCCTTCAATAATATTTTTTGTGTGCTGAATAATTAATTTCCTATTGTGGACATTCTCATGTAATTTCAATTGGTGATGCTCGGAAAGTATTCTGGCATGAACGCCGTTGTTATCTTAGAAGTGAGTTGACAGATCAGATAAATTGATTTTTCACATCATAATTGCTACCCTTCAAATAGTAATCACACGCATATTAATGACCACTGATTATGTGAAAAATGGACAGCTCGAGTTACTTCAAATACGCCTGATGAGCTGTCAATGTGCGCTCCCCCAATAGCCTCCCTAATGGATCCCACGGCAGCGATCCCTTGGCTGTCAGAGTGATATATTGTCCGGGATAAATTGCTCCGTCCATAATTCGTTTCTCACTGCTGAATGATTGGGCTATTTCAAAAGCTGGTGTTACCCTGTCTACGAACCATTCTTCTGTGCTACGCTCTATGGCGGGGCATGATCACTTCCTGCAGATAGAAATCTATCAAATGAAATTGTCTATTCACGGCTATCCATGAGAGAACAGTGTGATGAGAGACGAAGGAAAGCAGTGGTCTAGAAAGTTGTATGACAAAGAGACGGACAGGAATGGAAGAGTACGACACGTATCACAACTAACTGTATCGTGGTTCTACTGGACTTGTTGAACAAGGTATCACTAAAACGCCGAGAGGGTCGAAATGTAGTTTTGTGAGAGTAACGATTCTGTGCTCTTTCGGTCAATACCTTTTATGCTTGTCATAATTCCCCCTTGAATCATTATACAATCATTCCCCAGTGACTTACCTACATAGTTGAATTTTGACAACTATAAGCGGTGGAGAATTCGCAGCACGAGGTCATGAGGACCTGACTTAATTTGTGGCAGTGAAGTAGAGTTTATATGTCTGTTAGGAATAAGGAACCACTGCGTTGAAACGGTTGTATTCGGAGGTGTGACAGAATGGCAAATCATCGGTTGATAACCTCATAAAAAAGATGGAGCATACCGCAACAGCGGGAAAAGCGAAGCAGTCATTTTATAGCCAACCAGGAGTCCCCATCGACTTTCGAATTGTGTACCCCACAAAACTGAAGCCATTACGGCTGATAGACACGATGTCATCGTAAGGTTCACTTGGAAGTGTGGAATACCAAAATTTCATCCCCATCAGTAATCACTAACAGATAAGTCGATGATATGTTAAAACCGTCAAAACTAACTGTTGTAATCTTACAAAGTCCAGTTAAACTTAATCTCGAAAGAAGTTTCAGCAACAAGAGCTACAAAGTTCCGTTGGTTACAATGCAATTAATTTTATAATTGTCGGACTCGAGATTTGAGTCCTCTTTCTGTTTTTCTTTGCCGTTTCCGTGTAGACAAATTCAACAAAAAGCTATTTACTGACTTCAATTGATCTGTTTGTCGGAAGGGCTCTAAACGCAACATATCACGTAATGATTATACTAAAAAACGCTTTCTAATAAGAAATCAAATGAAAGACAGATACCAATAATAATAAAAGTAACCAAGTTAATCCTATAGAGTTAATGACGCGCTATGTTTTACATATAACTGTTAAAAGTGGTGTGTGTGTTTGAATTGGTGCAAATAGGTAGTAAGTGTCTGGGGCGAGCGTGTCACTGTTTGTGCTAAGAGACCGTCCCCGCTAAAATACAGAAATAAATGTTCGGTTTTGGTTATAAAATAATTTGACTAAGTAATGAGACTTAATACCTTCCTTTGCCCTGTTAGAATAAATTGCAGCTGACATGGAATGCAGTGATCTTACGTAAATGTGGTTTTGTTTGATGCGCAACGGATAACACTTTAAATTGCACAGTAATTGACAGTAATTAAAACTCGTAATTGGTGTACACATTAACCTCGTGTGTGAGAAACAATGTGAGCAAATGAAAAATTCAGATATGTTAACGTGCTCCATATATCAGTAGCAAGACTATACAAGCATAATTTGACTGCGAGAGCCAACACAAAGAGCTTGCTACTACTGTGAGAAATTTGTCACTAGAATAAACAAGATGTCAAACAGAGATATTTGGGATTAATTGGATACCAAAATCACTGCACTTGATAATGTGCCTATCTGAACAACAATTACCATACTGATTCAATGTAATCAAAAAAATGTCCTACAAATCTGGTAAAGATTTCAAGTCTCACTCACTGCAAACATTTCTCATCTCTTTACGTGATCTTCTTGTCTTCTGATCAGACAAACCACTTTAACTGTTACTAACATTAACTGACTTAATAATCTGAAGTTTCATTAAGACTGAGAAAATCTCTATGAACTTTACTGGATTTATGAACAAAGTACTTCCTGCTCTCATTAATAGACCAACTGATCATGACAAAGTGCCTACACTGAACTGTTCTAATTAGCACACAAATTTACAAACACAATAATTATGCAACACTATGATAAGAAACAATGATCAGAACGGATAGTAATCCAAATTGGCGAAAGGAACGAGGAACTGGTAAAATGACTCAGGGTTAAATGATAACTGCGAGCTGAATTAAACAGTTTTCATTAGCAAAAAGACAAACACCAACAACAATAGTTCAAATACAGGCTACCATACATAACAATAGAAATGTACACATTACCTTATTTGAGACAGATTAATTTCCATACAAAAATTACAAGCTGCAGACTTGGCTGCGACTCTTCAAAACTGTCTGAAATTCTTACTCTTCGAGTCTAATACACAGACAGACTAACCCGACAGTTCCACTAGTACTACTCATCGACTCAACTCTACCATAATCAGACATCGACTGTCTTGCATGAAGGTCACACACCGACTCTTTAAACGCAGCAACTACGAGTGCGAGACACACTCCAAAGATAAAACTAAGTCTTTGGTTTACAGCAAAGATATGAAAATAAGTACAGTATGTTATATCGGTTAGTGAAATGGTATAAAATATTACATAAATTTGTTTTCTACAGAATTATAGCTTAGGTATTTTATAACAAAAAATGCTCAAGGCTGCTTGAAAGGCAAAAATTAAGGGAAAATTATTTTCCGAACTCGTTTCACTGTTATATACGTCCAAAAATGCTGTGATCTCAGAGGGGTCGCGTTCTAAATGAGGAAGATAGGAACTTAAATAATTACGAATTATGTTTAACTTATTGACGTATATAGTTTGAAAGTAATGTTGGTGCACAACAACATATGAGTAAATATCATTTGACAGAATAGTAAGTCGAGAAGTATCAACAGAAATATTTGAATTCTGAATGAGCAATCGCCAATAATTAGTGTTGACATGACTTAATTTCGGTATTCTAAACAGCCACTGCAGTAAAGAAGGAAAAACGTTTATTTAAAACCTACTTAAGTATCAAAGGCAAGAAATAATTACAGTCCACCATTATCGCAAACCTAAAAAAATATTTAGGATTTTGGCATGGCCCAAATGTCATTCACGCGAAATATTGAATTAATGTATGTCATGACGCGCAAGGGCAGTTGGGTCTCACTGATGTAGCTGAAACTGTGTGATTTTGTGCAGATAAATGATACTTTAATATTATTGAACTATTTTGTCTTACTAGGCCTTAGGAAAACACAAAACGTTTCTGAAAAATTTTCGTTTTCAGAGTAAGCGGTTTTGGTAAAAAATACATTAAATTATAACGTGGCGCACATACAAGTTTACGGGGCAATAACGTCGCGGCCGAGGGTTCGATTCAAACTACTTCTTGTTGGTTTAAAATTTATATCTATTATTCCATGCGACTTTAAAATTCTAATTAAGACATATAAATATATTTAAAATTACGCTTTATATATTATGTTGTTAAAAGTTTGTTTAATAAATGTATTTCCAAAATGTCTATACGATTTTAATTTTATGGAAGCCGAAGTAGAAAGAAAATTATCCTGAAAACTGATTGAGTGTGAAGCGTACTTGATGCAAGTTATTAATCGAAGTTTTATCTCTCACAGTTTTGATTTATACCAGGCATACCAAATTTCATCGCGTCTTAATGATAACTCGGGCTGTTGTAGTATTTAAGGAAAATTGAACTATCAAATTTACTTGTATGTTTTCTACATAATGACTGTTTGACTTACCAGAACAATCTAATAGTAATAATAATGAATGTTATGCTTGTGATGTGTGAAAATATTTATTTAAAAATATCGCATATCGCTTTAAATCTTTGAATGAACATCTTAAGAGCATTTTAGAGGTCTGTGAGTTGTACGTTACAAGTTTCCAAATGTAAAAATGTTTTTATTTGTCGTGCGGTGGGGCAGGGTAAGGGCGAAGATAAAACTGTCATTCAAGTCCATACTAATTTAATAAAATTTACAACTGAGCACAATTTAAAAAAAATTTTGGACTAAGTTTCAGTTGGTTGTTAGGTAGCTACTGACATAAGGTTTTCTGTTACCGAGGAACAAATGTCAATTTGGCCGTGTGAATTATTAACTTCGATCCGAAGTTCCCGCACCACCATAACGATTAGAAAAAATGTCCTCTTTAGTTAAATAAAATATGATACAATGTCCTTGTACGAGCGGGGCAGGAGAACTAATTTTAAACTGTTACTGTATGTTCACTCTCAAAATCAATGACAGGCATTGTAAACTGATATCAGTTCACTGCCTGTTAAACTTGAAGTTTCGTGTGAATAGTTGCCATCCTTTATCTAACCACAACTATAGATAATTCAATGTTAAAATTCAATAAACCTTTCAATTGTCTTCTTGACGGAGTTCAATATTTCCAATAAATCAAAATCATCTTCTTGCAATAATAATACACACAATAAATAAACTTCGTAATTATTTTCCAAATACCACATTGACCTTTATTGCCGTCTGATACAATATGTGTCGACTAAAGCGATGCTAGTAAGAAACGTTGGCTCATAACGGCAGACAATAATGAAATAATATTTTATTTTTTCTTTGCAAAATTCGACCCCTGGCAATAGAGGAGGTGCAGCCGAATAGGTAGCCCCGTAGCCGTCGAATGAGACCAGATCAATGAGCTTAAATTTCATAGAGTGGCTAGCACACGAGCTACAGCGCTCTTTGAGGCAAACTACATAAACTCATCTTATGTTCTGGTTTTTGAGCCTGAAGTCTGTATTTACTAAATTTTATATTTAGTGTGTATTGCCTGTACAATTTATTCTGCTGGATTTTGCCTAGTGTGTGTTCAGCATTTAAATGCACAAATCGAAGAGATGAAACAAGTACTTCATGGAAGTACACCAAATGTTTTGGCTTGTTTTATCTCAGTCTGTACTCAAACAAAATTCCTGACTAATTGCGCTTAGCTACCCCCCAAGAGTGAAGCCTCAGATGGAGTATTCTGCAATTCCTTTGAGGTCCACACCTTAAAAAAAAGTGCTTAGTTTTCTACATAGTGTTGGTGTGTTTTGTGATATTTCTTCTTCTGTCACTCCTGTGGTTGATGAAACCACACGTTTGAATGTCTATACCTTCTTTAAAAATATTTTAATTTGTTGTTGTTAATACCTGATAGAGCATTATTAACATGCAGCCACTGCAAAGTGTGGAATCAGTACTGAAAGCCAAAAATTTTCACTTGTATATGTCTGTGTTCTTTGCAACAAAAACGTACTTATTTCAGCGTGCCAACAACGAAAGTAATTGTTGATACTTTATTTCGGTGTGGAATGCTTTTGCGGCAGCTGACTAAGGCACACGTTGATTGCAATATTCTGTTGCTACTTTCGCCTTTGTACTGAGATTTCACGTACCAGACGTCACTTGTTTCAGCATGACAACAAGGAAAGTCATTAACGACACCTTATTTCGACATGGTATGCTTTTGTGGCAGATGACGTAGGCGCATTCTTAACTGCTGTATTTTGTTGTCACCTATGTGTTTGTACTCAAATTTCGTCCGCCAAAATTTACAACCAAACCCTTTAATAGCAATTTTACAAGTTTGTAGACGTAATAGGCTTAGTAAATACAACATAAGTGTGTATTAGACTTTATGAAATCTGTTACAACACATTAACAGCACATGAAGATCGATAGTCATGATTGTTCGCCAAAACAATTCACTGTATGCTTAGCAGCTCGTTTAGACCATGTACTTGCATTAAAATCAACAGAGATATTTTCGCAGCGGCACTTTCTTTTTTACTGTAAACCACAGGTAACTGTTTTACTCCGAAATGGAACTGTAATACTGGCAATTTGGTGATATTCATTTCCGCTTTTTTAGAAAATTTACTACCAGGAACGTCAATTCGCAACTTCGAAAAAGTCTGACAGAAATAGATGCACATCCGTAATCAATAGTCAATTTGTATTAAAACGTGTAACTGTAAATAGGTACGATTCTCGAGTGGATGTGGCATATCATATGTCAGCCGATACCCTAACTAACATGGCGGACACTAGTTAAATTAGACCTGGCAGACCTATCGCCACTCTATGAAATTAAAGTTCATTGGCCCAAATACTGCAATGTTGGCTGCGGCGGCGACGACGCTGACCTTGTTCATTGTGGCACCTCGATCGTACATGAAACAGGAAGAAAAATTTTCAGTATCACATCATGGCATTACAACATTTATACAGAAATAAACAAATACACATTCATAGTACTTACAAAAAACAATTAAATTGTTTAATTCGTATCCTGCAAAACAGGGCTGATGTAGGAAAGTGGAGCTCATCAATGTTTGTACCACTACATTCCCCACCCACAAGCATTGTTTAGGATGATTTATGTACTTTAGTATTCATGATTTTAGTTCAATATTTACTACTCTTATTAGCAGGGTTAATCCTATCAAGATTTTTGTTTTGTTTTCACTCATACAATAAATGTTCTATTTACTCACATTGATAATAAATATTAGGCTTTATTTTCATCTTATAATTTAGGAAAGTTCTTCCCTCATCAAGGCGTTGCCACATATCACGACTGTCTGCTTTCATTCAAATTAAATTTATCTACTTTAATTGGTAAAAGTTGCAAGAGCAAGCATTCGTTTAACTTTTCAAAATATTTTGAAATGTGTCAGTTCTAGCAGATAATTGAAGTAGCTTCCTTTGCTTTCACTTACAACAGCATTAGCTAATGACTTACCAACTAATGTAGTCATCCACGAGTATTTGTAATCTTAAAAATTAAACTCAATTAGTAAAGTATTGCAGTGTGTTACAATCCTTATACGTTTCTTAAAGGCTATTCGGGGAAGTGTTGCTCAGCGGACAACTCCACACCATCATTTACCATTTACCATTGACCACTCATAAGGGTAAACGAGGTGCTACAAATAAATCCCTAGCAGTAGAAAATGCGTAAGTATGCATTAATATACTATAATCATAATCCAAAACATCTTACTTTGTCTCTACAAGTGAGCACTCATGGCCTATAGTACACTAGGGGCCACTAACATTGCTACACCAACAAGAGATGCAGATGATAAACGGGTATGCATTGGACAAATAGAATTATGCCAGAACTGACATGTGATTATAGTTTTCGCAATTTGGGTACGTAGATCCTGAGAAATAAGTACCAAGAACATCCACCTCTAGCCATAATAACGGCCTTGATATGCCTGGGAATTCAGTGAAACAGAGCTTCGATGGCGTGTACAGGAACATATGCCCATGCAGCTTCAACACGATACCACAGTTCATCAAGAGTAATAACTGGCGTACTGTTGCTCGGCCACCATTGACCAGACGTTTTCACTTGGTGAGAGATCTGGAGAATGTGCTGGCCAGGGCAGCAATGGAAAATTTTCCGTATCCAAAAAGGCCCGCACATAATCTGCAACATGCGGTCGAGCATTATCCTGCCGAAATTTAGGGTTTCGCAGGGATGGAACGAAGGGTAGAGCCACGGGTCGTAACACATCTGAAATGTAACGGCCACTGTTCAAAGTGCCGTCGTTGCGAACACGAGGTGACCGAGATGTGTAACCTTTGCACCCCATACCATCATGCCCGGTAATACGCCAGTATGGCGATGACGAATACACGCTTCCAGTGTGCGTTTGCCGCGATGTCGCCAAACATGGATGCGACCAATATGATGCTGTAAACAGAAACTGGATTCATCCGAAAAGAAATGACGTTTAGCCTTTCTTGTACCCATCTTCGTCGTTGCGTACACCACCGCAGGCGCTCCTGTATGTAATGCAGCGTCAAGGCTAACCGCAGCCATGGTCTCCAAGATGATAGTCCATGCTGCTGCAAACGTCGTGCGGATGGTTGTCGTCTTGTAAACGTCTCCATCTGTTGACTCAAGGACGTGGCTGCACGATCCATTACAGCAATGTGGATAAGTGCCTGTCATCTCGACTACTAGTGATACGAGGCCGATGGGATCCAGCACGCCGTTCCGTATTGCCCTCCTGAACCCACCGATTCCATACTCTGCTAACAGTCATTGGATCGCGATCAACGCGTGCAGCAATGTTGCTATATGATAAATCTCAATCGCGATAGGTTACAATCCGACCTTTACCAAATTCGGAAACGTGATGGTACGCATTTCGCCTCCTAACACGAGGCATCACAATTCACAACGTTTCACCAGGCAAGGCCGGTCAACTGCTGTTTGTGTATAGGTGTTGCCAGCGTTGCCAACCTTGTGTGAATGCTCTGAAAAGCTAATCATTTGTATATCACAGCATCTACTTCCTGTCGGTTAAATTTCGCGTCTGTAGCACGTCATCTTCATGGTGTAGCAATTTTAGTGGCCAGGGGTATACTGCAATATACGTATACCTTAGTCCGTTAAAAAAAAAAAAAAAAAAAAAAAAAAAAAAAAAAAAAAAAAAAAAATGTAGGCTCCTATGCATCATTTCATTACCCATCATACATTAAGTATCTCAGAGTATAAAATATCAAAAATCACTATTCATTTCCTCCAAGGTACAAAATTAAAATTCCGTGCGTATTCTTTTTTTATTATAACTTATTAGCACTGCATCTTATCAGCTATTGCTATTTCAGTCAAACTATAAGCTTTGTGCGATTTTCAATGAATGATGTGCATCAACGATGAGTAGATGATGCTGCGTCCTTTTCGTTTAGTTCAATGTAATCTACTACGAGTATATTGCTCATCGCCGCGGTGGAGTAACTGAGCGGTCTAAGGCGCCTCGCTGAGGAAGGCGCGGTTGCTCGCCGTCGGAGGTTCGACTGCTCCCTAGTACATTTTTGTGTGTGTGTGTTGTCTTTAGGTTACTAAATAGTTAGTAGTTTGTAAGCTACGGACTGATGGCCACCAGTTTGGTCCGATAGATTTACAAGTATTTTTATTGATAATCGCATTTTATAAACAACTCATATCTCATACTCCATATTACCCCTCAGAATGCGTACGTACCGAATAAGCATGAGAACATATCAAACAGAACTGCAAATAAAGCTTGACTGGTTTCCTGAATAAAATTAGTTCTTCTCTCTGAATATTAATTGTCGTTGGAATAACTTCTCAGAATCAATTATCACCTCTCCCCACCCACATGGCTCTCTAGTCCATTAAATTGACATGTAGACTAGTCTTAGAATATTTACGTATTCTACAGGGGGATTAGGAACAATTTGATCATCAATGCATAACCCTTTGATCATACCAGTGGAGGGTTCTTTTATTAATAACATTTGATTGGATTTCGCCTTCGAGGATGGTATAGCACTACTTTTGTTTATCTTGAAGCAGCTTTCTCCGATGTTGTCTACAACCACAGTGCTTATAAGCGCCTGATTTTCAACAT
Organism: Locusta migratoria; assembly: GCA_026315105.1. NCBI lineage: Eukaryota > Metazoa > Arthropoda > Insecta > Orthoptera > Acrididae > Locusta > Locusta migratoria. The sequence continues at coordinate 341,886,951 of CM048746.1, forward strand.
CAATATTTTAATGATTGGCACTTACCTGAGGTAACTGGTTTGTCAACTCTTGTATTCGCATCTCTGTCTGCGATAATTGACTTATTAATTCAGGATTACTATCTTTGATACAAGATGCAGACCAAGAACGTTAGAATACCTGGAGACGCCCATACGCTGCAGAAGTGAAGACGGCCTCCACCATATTGCTGTTTTGAAGTAGTGTTCGTATTGTAGAGATAATGTTTTATGTCACTTAAACAGGAATAATACGTCCGACTGTTTTACCGTGATGTATTACGTGTTAAAAGAGTGCGAATTAGATATTAAAAATAAAGTATTCAAATATATTGTGATGAGTATGTATTACTATTTTTTTCAAGAAAGTATATTGTTTGAAAGTGCATACTTTGCAGTGACTGTCAGTTCAATTTATTAACAGTAAGAGGATCGACTTAACGCGTAGCTGTAAAGTAGAAATAGCGTTTCCAAACTGACCAAGATGGCGCACAGGCTCCAACTGCGGTGTTTGCTGGGCATAGATAATGCCATCTCCCTTTAGTCTAACCTCCTTGATGCAGACGCAACTTCTCGTCCATTCATATAATCTCTGACGGCTTCAAAATCTCTCTGCATCTCAGTGACTAACATCTTAACGTGTTCGATTTCAGATTCCGTTTAATTAGCTTTTTGAGACAGAGAAACTCAGGGTTTTCTTTCAAAGAAGTTGTACAGTCTTCGTTGAAATTTCTTTAACATATTCTAAACGTTTCTTTAACTCTATATTGAACTGTTTTAGTTCCTCAAACGTAAATTTAGCAATGGAAGGAAGTGTGTGGGTTAAAAATCGCAGAGATGAATACAGTAAGCAGATTCAAAGTGATGTAGGTTGCTAGTTCTTATTAGGAAGATTATTAGACTGCATGGCCGATACGGACGGGGGTTCGAATACCCCCCTCGGGCATGGATGTTGGTGTCGTCTATAGTATAAAATAGTTCATAAGTAGTTTGTAAGTTTAGAGACTGATGACCCCACAGTTAAGTCCCATAAGCTTAACAAACGTTTGCACATTTTTGAAGAGGCTTACTCAGGATAGAGTAGGTGGAGAGCTGCATCAAAAAGTCTCCGGTCTGAAGAACACAACAACAACATTAGTTCCTCAGTAGCGAACCTTATAGATTCATCAGTAGATTGTCTTACTGATTCGATGGATTGCCTTAGTTCATAATTAAATTGTTTTTTGGAAAACTACAAGTTTTTTTCAGTAACCTCGACCCTAAACTCTTTTTCCTGTCAGTAAGGGGCTGTTCTAAGGCAAATACCTCGTTAACTGACATTATTTTACACTTGATGTCAAACACACGAACACAAAAATAAAGAGGAGTTAACACCGTGTCCCTAACAACACCAAAGACGTCATAAAAATAACTAGACTCCCTAACGGTGCTGCTGTCGCGGGATAATTTGAACCTTGGGCCGGCCGCCATGATAGTGGTAAGCATCACATAAATAAGATTGTTGTTAGGAGATAAATCGTGTGTTATATAGCTACTGCGGTATATATACCGAATTGATAGTGACGTCTGTACTGTTTGACTATTGCAGTGTACATAAAACGCGATGGTGAAGACCTGCTCAGTGTGTAACTGCACAAATAGATTTAAGAAAGTTACAAAAAGAATGAATACTGTCTTACCATTTATATTTGTCAGGAATACAGGTAGCTCTACTTGTTGTGTTCAGAGATAGTTACTATTGCTTAAGAAACTGTCAGTCAAGACAATATAGGATTGAATGAAATAAATTATAGGCTTTTACAATACTGGTAGCTCTTCAAAAAGAGCTACTTTAGGCAGTACAGGTGGACAGAAAGTTCAAAAGTTTCATTTTATGATTGTTTAAAATAACATTGGAGGAACGAGATTAGTCGCCTCGTTGCAGTTCAAATTTCTGTTTATGAAGTTAATATTAGCAACTTGAAACACAGAATTTAAAGGTCATCTGATTTACATGTAGGTATAACAAGTGAAAGGTGTTTGCAGAGCTGTGTATAGTTCCATATATGAATGACACATAGTCACACTGGATGCAGATTGTGAATTTGAACCCTATGATGACAGTTGCTGACTTTTGAGCAGTCACGCAACAGTAAGGTATTTGGCTTACAGCTTTAAAATTGTAATATTCGAGCTAGATGCCATAATGCTAATTTTACGTGCACTTAGTTAATAAAAAGTTATGGCTTACTCCGTGTTCTTAAAAGAATTTGGTAGTGGCTCAGTTTTCGCGATTTAACTCGAATGAATACACACGCTTATCAAAAGATTCTTACGCACTTTTAAGGTTGGCGCGGAATTTTACCACCATAATGGCTGCTGAGGCGCTCTTCCATTTGACCGCTGTTCGAGGTCGGCCGCTTACGGAATTGTTGGGCGTTAAAAAACACACAGAAAGCTCTCAGTTTGAAATAGACTTCTTGTTTATGGTTATCATATTGTAAATGACTGATCTGTGCCTAGTAATCAACTGTTGTGAGGACAGGTGAAGTGACGGCGCCGCTGAGACGGTGTGGATAGAAGCTCAGCAGGCGACTGGATGCTGAATGGAACACCGCAGGCTGTGTCAGGCCGCCCTCCGCTCTGTAAACTGCGTCGTCAGCTCCGCCCCGATGACAACTAGGGACGCAGACTCTGCTACTGATGGTACACTGGGCCTGTCAAACTCAAATATAAGCTGCCGAGATGCACCCCGCACACTGCGTCGTCTCGTTGATCTCCGCGGGGCCGAACGCCAAGGCTGGCCGCGTAGACCGCACCCGGGACTGCACCGCTAGGTCGCGCTCAGCCAGACTTCGTCGCTGCGTGCGGACCTCATCCCGCTCCCGATCTGAACCCACGTGTTAACCACAGTCTTAAAAGCACACGTGTCCTGTATAAATGAGCGCCACTTCTGTGCGGTGGGACGGGGTATTGGCGATGATAAAACTGTCATTCAAGTCCATACCAGTTTAATAAACTTTAAATTGGATTCCATTATCTGGAGGGGTGTGCTGAACGACCACAAAATCACTTTTATCAATAATGAAAGGAGCCGCATTAGCTGTAAAATCTTTTGTTTTATTTAGACAAATCGATTTCGCTTTTCCAAGAAACCATCTTCAGTGCTGTCAGCAAGTTCAAAACAGCATATTTGTGAAATGTACAATGACATTTACGTCTAACATATCCACTGACATAGGTAGGTACATGATACATGGTGACATGTATCTAGCTATGTCAATGGATTTGTTAGACGTAAATGTCATTGTACATTTCACAAATATGCTGTTTTGAACTTGCTGACAGCACTGAAGATGGTTTCTTGGAAAACCGAAATCGATTTGCATAAATAAAGCAAAAGATTTTACGGCTAATGCTGCTACTTTCATTATTGTTATTGATAAAAGTTTAATAAACATTATAACTGAATACCATTTCAAAAAAAAAAAAAAAAAAAAAAAAAAAAAAAAAAAAAAATTGTATTAAGTTTGATTTGGTAGTTAGGTAGCTATTGACATGAGGTTTTCTGTTACCTAGCAACAAATGTCAATTTGGCCGCGTGAATTATTAACCTCGATCCGAAGTTCCCGCAACACCAGCACGATTAAAAGAAAAATTTTCTCTTTAATAAAACAAAGTAAGTTATAAGGTCCTTGTACCAGTTGGGTAGGACAGATAATTTTAAACTGTTACTGTATGTTCACTCTCAAAATCAGTCACAGGTAACGTAAGCTGACATCTTTCTAAGCCGGCCGCGGTGGCCGAGGTGACTGAGGCGCTCCAGTCACGGTCAGCACGGCCACTACGGTCGGGGGTTCGAATCCCCCCCCCCCCGGGCATGGATATTTGTGGCGTCCTAGTTCGTAAGTAGTTCATAAGTAGTTTTTAAGTTTAGGGACTGATGACCCCGTAGTTAAGTCCCATAAGCTTAACAAACATTTGAACATTTTGAACATCTTTCTAAACTCTCACATCGAAGTTCACTGCCTACTAAACTTTAAGTTTCGTATTAATAGTTAACGTAATTCATCTCACCACAACTGTAGATAATTCAGCGTTAAAATTCAATAAACCATTCAATTGTCTTCTTGACGGAGTTCAATACTTCCAATAAATCAAAATCATATTCTTCCAATAATTAAACACGCAATAAACTACATAATCTTCATAACAAATAAAAATGATTTTCGAAACACCACATTGACTTTTACTGCTGTCGGATACAATATGACCCCGCAGTTAAGTCCCATAAGTTTTACAAACATTTGAAGAAAACCGTGATACGGGAGGCACAAATGCGACCTCAGAAGTGCAGAACAGACACACCGTCATGTGAGCGGATTCGACGTGAGCGGCACGATCCTCTCATGGGCCGCCTGAGATAAATAAAAGAATAAATAATAAATAAAAAAAGAAGCCAAGGACAATAACTTCCTTACGGATTTCCGCAGTGACTCACTACAGGCGAGAGTCCCTCAGCCTCTAGCATTGTTGTTCCTTTGAACTATTCTTGTGTAGTTCGCGTACGAACCAGTTGGGAAGAGCGCTCCCAAAGGCGAACTAAGCGAATTAGTTTCTAGACCCGTAGCCTCTTAGTTCCTCCCTCGCATCTTCGTTAGCTCCTTTTCCGAAGACTGACGGGGAACAGCGAGAGGAAGCGAAAGCGCGCAGAATCACGTGATTCCCTTGTCCCACTTACTGTCAGTTCGAGCTGAGTCCGTTATTTATGAAAAGAAGTATTTTTATTCACCCAAATAAAAGAATTCAGCATATTTTATAGCAAATGATTCTTGAATGAACTAATAAATAAATTTAAAAAATATAACTGTTTTTTGCCTATTTGATGTCTAGTTGGCCAAAAAAAGGCAATGGCACACGCTTGGGCAACACTGATTATCGTAAAAAACGAAAAAAATAAAGATACCATAACAAAATAAAGAGCACTTATAGCCAGGACCATCGCAAGGGCATGTATGGCCTATAAGGAAACAAAACGCGAGGTCGCAAGGCAAGAGGTGTGGGGTATGGGCTAAAACGCAAAAACCGAAAAACTTGCTTTAACGATAACTTTTATTAACAAAATTAAACACAACTTCAAATAAAATATTGATTACTATATTTTAAACACTTAAAATCTCAAAACATAGCAAAACATATGTAAAGTATTTTGATAACAGCAAGTTAAACAAAACAGACGGTAACTGTACCTTTAATTTTGCCTACATTAACGTCGTAATACTGTTTAATTGCACACATGTGGAACTCTTGTCAATATCAAAAACCGGATCTTAAATCACATTAAGATCGCGGCGAACACAGATCAGGTATAGTATTTAAAATATTTGATAATCAGCGTATTAAACCTCCACAGCCGGAAACTACGCAATTGTCCTTGAGTATGCTTACAAATACGGAACTTCGCACGCCTTGCGCAAAGCAAACTCCGAATCTTCAGCTGAAATGCTCGTCGGTTTCTATTGAAAGAATAGCGATGCCGCTAAGACGGTCCTGCGCCACTGTAGATCTTAGAAAAGTTAATAAGTTTTAATTTTGAAAAACTTTCTCCAGACGCCAAGGCGACAGGCATCATTAGCAAAATGCAATTTGCTGTGGTGATATTGGAATATGATTCCTTGCGCGTGCTTAAGTACTCAAGTGCATACAACGCTGTCTTCACTTTAGTAGGGATGGTAAACCGTAACAGTTTCACTTCTGAATGAGATCATTTGTGTCTAGATCCACCAGTTCCCCATCTTGCAGATAAGTCGTTAATTTCTGACTACACATTTCAATCTTCTCATTTTGCATGTCACGAACTTTGAACGGGTGAATGAGACATCCAAAGTATTTGGAATAATTACTCTTTGAACTTTGAGCTCATGCCACTCAAAGCTTCATGTATTCGATTTTAAATCTTCCTTCGGATGTGTACAGATTTTGGCTCTCATCGCCGACAAAGTCTGGATCGTCTTCAGTCTCGTTGAAAAATCTTTTGCGCTTCTTTTGTCGACGACTTGTAAATTTTGCATCCTATCCTAAATCTTCCATTAATTGTTTTGCAGTTGACTTAGCTGATGTTCACCCTGGCTCCCTGTATCTTTTGAGGAAGCCATTCAGTCCACTTATTTCTTGTGGGGTGACCAACTGCATATCTTGAGTTTGAAGAGTTTTACTGATCCTATGATAACAGCCAAAATGAATTCGAAGGAGCAGGGGGAATGATTTACTAAAGACAGAGCTTCAGATCGGACAGACGAATCCTTTATGTTTCGGGCAACATTTTCGAGTGCTTCACAAATTTTCCTGCGCTGGTATCTGACAGGTTTGACGCTTTCAAGACGAGATTCCCAGCTAACATCAGTATGTATCTGTAAGGTTAGTTCAGAACAGGTTTCAGTGACAATATTCCACCTTTCTGTAGATGGCGAAAATACAGTGTACAATCGCTATACTGTACCAAAACTTGTCACATCTTCCGTACTACTTTTGGCTATGTCTCCAAGGACCAAGTTCAAGCTGTGAGTAACACAAGGTATAAACATTGTCCTCTTGGTGATCTGCAAAACTCGAGCCGCCCTGTATCACCTGAGGATTCTTCTTTCATATTGCCTCCATTATCTTATCCATGATGTTTGAATTGTTTTCTTACAGCACTTCTATTAAAACCTATGTCAGTCCTTCTTCAGTTGTATCTCTCACTACTAAAAACTCAATGAATTTTTCTAGTATGGCTGGAACTGGAACGCCCGACATCTTGATGTAATGGATAATATATGAGTGGTACTGTATTCACCATTAGACCAGAGACAAGCTTCCTTAGCACCACAGAGCAAGTAAAAATTAGTTTGCACTAATTAGTTTTCTGAGCATTCATGAAATTTTACTTGCTTTGTCTAGCACCATATTTTAGTTCGCGACCGGCAACACATATTTTAGTTCGCAACTGGTAGCTCTCATTTTAGTTCGCAGCTCCGTCACGAAGTAGATCGTTATTTTTAGTTTGTCAGCTCCCATTCCATAGACAGATCGTTATCGTTAACTCTTTTTGGCTTTTGTTACCGCTGCTGTAAGCAAGACCGTCGCGAAGGTGTAGCGACTGTAGCGGTCGCCACAGGTCTCGCTCTTGGAGCGGTCTCGAGCTTGCAGCGGTCTTAGGCCAAATTGTGGAGGGTCATGCTAGAGAGTCAGGTATGTTATCTGCATGGATGTAACGGATCGTGCAGCCACGCATGAGAGTACTTGAGAAAGTGAGATGTCTTACGAGGTTGGTTGTTGTTGTTGTGGTATTCAGCAGCAGACTGATTCGATGTAGCTCTTCACGCTACCCTGTCCTGTGCAAGCCTCGTCATCTCAGAGTAGACCGTAAAAGAAATACATAAATAAGGTGTGAGGTAAATACGAAGGTAATCTACAAAGTAAGTTCCGCTTCTATTTCTATTCGCAGCAGCGCTACGATCACAGTTCTGAGCATGTGCGACTGTTACTCTGACAAGGAGAACACATGCATATATTGAGATCGCTGCTTTGTTGTGCTTCTTTATCATGTCAGCCGAAATTGAAAATGCCGCCGCGTGTGAAATCAGACCTGTGATTCGTTTTGTAAATGCAAAGAAAGTTAAACCAAAGGCAATTCATCCGTACATCTGTGACATTTACAGACAAAATGCTAAGAGTGATTCACTGGTTAGAAGATGGGTCACACTGTTCAAAGACAGCAGTGATGAAATGGACGATCAATAATGAAGTGGACGCCCTTCTGTGGTTACAGATGAACTGGCTCACACAAATGAAGAGAAGATTGAACACAACCGTAAGTTTATACTTAGTGCCCTTGCTACAGAAGTTCTGAAAATCTCAAGATCACTAATTCATGAAATTGTTACTGAAAAACTGAAGTTTTCAAAACTTTGCTCACTTTGGGACGAAAAATTCCTACTGAACAACAGAAAAACGATAGATGGGCAGTGCACTTCAGTTTTTGGCACGCTACATCGAAGAAGGCGATGATTTTCTTTCTTGGGGGATGAACCAAAACAACAATCAATAGAATGCAAGGACATTTAATACCCAACGAAGGTTATGCCTAACGATTGCTGTCATCTCGGAGAGATATGAGTAGCGTTTTTTGGGACAGCAATGACTTTCTGTTGATTTATTTCTTACCACGAGGCCACGTGGTTACTGCGAGACCGCTATCCCTTTCATCCCTAGTGCTGTTCCTGGACAACAGCGCATTAAATGTTGATTTATACTGTATTTCGTGAATCAAACCTTCAATTTGCATTTTTTGTTGATCAACAAAACGTTTCTAGTACGTCATTTTGTCGCTTAGAACGACGTGTAGCCACTTCTGAGGCATTAATCTGTCCATCTTGGATGTCGTGTTGCGTTGCCGTGTGTAGTGGCTGACAGTGTGAGCGTGAGTGTGGCCCCTTTTATTCTATTCCAGCAGTGTATAGTCTTGTCTTTGGTGCTGTGGCGAAGATTATGCAAACATTACTGATCTGACAATGTTAACTATCAACAAAATAACGTGCATGTAATAAAATACGTCGTTACAAACGTCTGCGTTGTGAACGAAATACATGACATAAAAAATCAATAGTTGAACAAAGATTTAAACACATATTTTGATGATTAAAGCATAGTATTAAAAAGAAAACACTGAATTTCAATTTTTCTAAACCTGATTTCACAGTGTGGGAGTGAAAGGGTTAAGAAATTGTGCCACGCAGTACAGAAAAAGCGCCTAGGATTACTTTCAAAAGTTGTTATTTTTTCCTCGATAATGACCGTCCTCACACGGCGAATGTGACCAAAAAAACTCTTACTGAACGTGTTTTATCATCCACCGTACAGCCCGGACCTCGCCCCTACCGACTTTCATCACTTGTTACACTTAAAATCATTCCTTGGTGGTCAAAACTTCAATGATGATGACGAGCTGAAAGAACATGTTAACACATGGTTGAATACACAAGCGACAACCTTCCATGAAAGAGGCACACAAAACCTGTGCCACGCTATGAGAAGTGACTGCAAAATTTCGAAAGGTGTGTTGAAAAGTAGTTTAACAGATGTAGATTTTTGTACAATTAAAATTATCTTCTTTATTTGTACACGTTTGTTTCATATAACCAAACGGAACTTACACCTGGTATTATAGAGGTTCTTGTAAATGTCATGTTCCACATCGCATCCTACAAAATTTCAATTTATGTACCAGCTGCTGGCCGCGGTGGCCGAGGGGACTGAGGCGCTCCAGTCACGGTCTGTACGGCCACTATGGTCGGGGGTACTAATACCCCCTCGGGCATGGATATTTGTGCCGTCCTAGTTCGTAAGTAGTTCATAAGTAGTTTGTAAGTTTAGGGACTGATGACCCCGTAGTTAAGTCCCATAGACTATACAAACATTTGAATATTTTTATGTACCAGCTTGATTAATTATGGTATTTGAGGTTGACGCAATAACGGGAACATTTATAATAGATTATTTTTCGTCTTTTTCTTTTATTTTTTTAGCAGGGCGTTAGCCCACCACTAACTTTGGAAATGCTGAAACTTTTAGGGAACTGTTTCGTTAAGTGTCTTCATAGTTTCTAACTGAATGCCGGCCGCAGTGGCCGAGCCGTCGCCGGCTTGCCAGTCACAATCTGCACGTGCGCTACGGTCGGGCGTTCGACTCCCCCCCCCCCTCCCCGCCGTCAGAAATGGATGTTTGTGTCGTCTTTAGTAATTTGTAAGTTTAGGGACTGATGATCCCGCAGTTAAGTCCCTGAAGCTTAACAAACATTTGATCATTTTTTTTCTAACTGAAAGTTATTTGTTTCTGTACCGAAACATCCGTCAATTACTTCAGTGATGCTGGAGCTATAAATTTCGTCTCTCTCTCTCTCTCTCTCTCTCTCTCTCTCTCTCTCTCTCTCTCTCTCTCTCTCTCTGCTGTAACACTCCTAACGGTTCGATTACGTTGAAATATTGTGATATTGCTATTTGGACACATTTTCGTAAGTTTTCGAATATAGCAGTGTTTGTTAGTAATATGTATCCCACGGTATGCAATTTGTTCTCGTGGATGGTGAGAGACTCGTTCAGAGTGGTCTGACAAATGAGAGTAATGAAACAGTTAAATATCTTGATATAGATGTCCAGACCATGACGGAAACAATCCCATGGTCAACTGTAGAAAGGCAGCATACCGCATTGTAAGCTTGTTTTTAGGTTTTAGATTAATAAACATTATTGTTTGTAGTAAGCAATAAAAGTCACGATTCATCGAGCTTTACAACACGCTTCTAATTATCAGGTATCCAGGTTTCATAATCTTGCCACCGCAGTTATCATTGGCCTTCTTTATTAAGGGTTTATCAAATACAGCCCCTCCGCGAATGTTAAAGTCCAGCCGTACATTTGTTAACGAAACAGTATTATTCAAGTCAATACTTAGGTTTGTACTTGCTTTTGCTTGGTGGTTTTATGTTGTTCTCGATACTGCTCGGTCTTAGTCAGCTAAATTCGGGTCTTGTGCCCTGCTCCATTCCGTCATTGATGTTTTACGTCGTGAACGTTGTCATTAATGAGCGAAACGTTAAACAGTGTATTCATATTCGTCACAGATGTTCCCACTAATCATTGTAACGGTACAGTCACTTAATTAAACTAACTTTGTCTAAGGGGATGACTAATACCTTCTACCTTTTTGGCTCGTTGCTCCCCGTACATGTGTACATTTATTTGTAAAACTAATTTTCAAGTCAGAGAGTTTTCTTAACTTGGGCGACATATACTAAATAACTGACTACAACATGTGGGTTGCGTTTTTGCTAAAATTGTTTAAAGCCCATTGCATGATGATGTGTGGCGAGAACCACTAAATTCGTTAGACTTCGATTGATATGATTAACTCGAGCCCACTATATTACTAAGAAAATAGCTATATGAATATTTAATCATATGGATAACGTTTCTAAAATGATTACTATTAAAGTTCATTGTTCTATAAAAAAAAGAAAAAAATTAAAAAAAAAAAAAAAAAAACAGAAATTCTGAAAGCGATGTATATTTTCTGAGTTCCGACTACTGTTCAAAGTCTACACACGTCCCAAAATAATTCACAATCCAGCGCAGCGTAATCTGAGGCTAGGTTGAAAAACTTTCGTCTTAATCGATTCCACTGCACTTGCAACATACCTATGCCATCAAGATTCAACTGTCGTAGACTGATCTCATGGCCGCCTCTCGCAGCAAGCTACACAGGATCTGTGACGTTATTGCAGTAATACATCGCCTAACGAGTTTCAGTGGTTCTCGCAGTAGTTTACAAAACTTTTAAATAATTATTGAAATATTGATACTGTATGACGGCATAGTTAGATGCGCGCTAAGATTGTAATGCTGAAAGTAGCCTGTTATTAAAATAAGCAAGATCTCGGGCATGTGCGAATGTAAGTTAAAACGCTCACTGCTTCTCTAAATTACTGTATGAGTGCCCAAGGTACGTACGCAACGGAAATTTATCTGTCTGCTCTGTCCTTAAGGGAGTAGCACATGTTTTAACAAAGACAAAACCAATGTTACAAAATAAACGATTACATAAATAATCATGGGACGGGGAGCATGAAATTATAAAGCATAGGTTTGATACTTTAAAATCATAATCTATTCAGTAAAATAACAAGCAAATAAATGTGGGGAGACGAAATTAAGCACACACCTTGTACAAAAGTGAATTAAAACATATAATTACTGCCCGTATTAAAATTGTACCTGCCCTTTATGAATATGGAGGTAACGCGGGAAGAAATTTGCAAACACACAATGGGCAGCAGAAAGCACATTAACTCATTCACAGACAAACGTATAATGCCGAGCGGTACATTACAAAAACTGGAACACTTGAAAGCAGCGGCGAAACGAAGCGTCGGGGGCGTCTTGTCGAGATGGCGGGTGTCTTGATCACAAATTTAACCACGCCAAATTTCATAACATTTACAAACAGGAGTTAATTCAGAATAAGCAGCTAAAGCACGCGCGAGAATTCGTTTAGAAGAAAGATAGTATTAACAAAAGCATGGCTGAAGGCCGAAGTAACGACCGTTTTAAAAGCGGGTGGTACAATCGGTCATACAAGACAGGGGAGACGGAATCAAACAAGAAAATCTGAGAAATATTTAGCGTAGTTGCGGATACAGTAACGACACGAAACGTCAGTTAAAAACACAAGAAAATTCAAATACTCTAAGTTTACACAAAGGCTGAAGGCCACACATGTGTATTCTAACTTGAGCAAAATTTACACTAAATTTACTCGAGTTCTGTAAATTAAGAAACACTTCGCCTTTCATAGCGAAAGATTTACTCAAAAGAACTATCACTGAAAAACTAAGGCTGCCTGATCACTAATAAATCAAGCAAGCCTTCCCCTCAGCATGATTTGGTGGAGTACTTACTTTCACAGTCGTCGGAGCCAGAATGAAGAGCGAAGACTGAAGGTCTAAGGCCTCGGAAAATCCTGCCCCTGCTTTACATCGGATGTAGAGCGCGCTAAAAGCGACCAGAGTGCGTTCAGAGACTAGCGTTTACCAACCCCTACCTTGCCAAGACAATTCTCTCAACATACGCTCCCAGAGAGGTCTCCTGTCACCTCTTTCGTCCAAGATTATGTTGGTACGACACTTACGAACACGACCACCATTTTGCCACATAAGCTTGTCTCTGTCCTCCCAGCAGACGCTAGCGCAGACGCCAAACGAAGCGATGCGTCCTTAACTACAGCAAAACGAGGCCTAAAGCGGGAGGCGGTGACGGGAATCCATTGCGCGGCAGTCACTCAATATTCAAAGCACACATTCACATTCACATGAACACACAAGTTCAATCACACGGGTTGAAACATATATAAATGCGAGGCAAACATATAGAAACAGGGGTCATTGATGATTAATAAAAAGAATAAAATAATTAACACACAAATAGATAACATTAATGTTACAGAAACACTTTAGGTTAATAAATCAATCAAAATGGAACACGACCACACATTAAGTGGACGTGTTTCAATGCAAGTACATACTTTAATTGAATTTCTAGTGTTAATGATACCCCCAACATCTTAAGTTAAAAAACGAATTACTATTTTCAGTATGACCAACAAATAATTCTTTCGGCCTTCACACAATGAATATTTAAGAAATAGGTAAAGTGTTTTTCTGGTAGAATTTCCATTTCTCTTTCTAATGCACTGTTCACAATTACTGTGGTCAAGCCGGCCGCGGTGTCCGAGGAGACTGAGGCGCTCCAGTCCCGGTCCGCACGGCCACTACGGTCGGGGGTTCGAATCCCCCCTCGGGCATGGATATTTGTGCCGTCCTAGTTCGTAAGTAGTTTAGGGACTGATGACCCCGTAGTTAAGTCCCATAGACTTTACAAACATTTGAACTGTGCTCAAAATTTAAACAAATTACGGTCGTTAAAAAATTGAATACACAAAACAACATATTAAAATAAACAAAAATAATATATTGTAAACCGGTCATAATGTGTGTTTAGGACAACTGCAACTTATCACTGCATCGCTGTTTGTGCATCTGTCTTGCATTAATTGTTATTAACAAATCATTAATGTTTTTCCTTAAAAGTGCATTTTTATGTGCAATATAAATGTTTCAGATAATATGCTAACACCATACTTTGCGTCTCTATGAGACCTTTCAATTAGACCCTCGCTCGTTTACTGTAGTTCAATTAGCCTATGAATTTTTCCAAGTTAATAAATATCAGTCATCTGAATAGCTTTTCACATGTAATTAATATAAATTATGTCAACACATCATTTTAATGGAGCTGTTCTCCTCTTCCATATGCATCTACGTGCTAATCAGTAACTGTAATAGTGTAAGCGTAGCATCTAAAAATAAAGACAATACCGTTTTTGGGCGGGAAAAATGACAGCTGGACATGACGTCACGTCGGCCAGCGTGCTTTGCATGTGCTCTCCGCAAAGTGGCAGACTAAGGCGTGGGGGTCGGAGGGGGGCAGGGGGAGGTTAGCGACTGCTCCAGGCCTTTCGTCTTGGGGGCCTCCAGATCTCAAAAGTTACTCTTTTATAGTAATAAGGCCCCGGGAGTAGATGACATTCCCTCAGAGCTACCAAAGTCTCTGGGCGAGCCAGCGACGATAAAACTATTTCACCTGGTGTGTAAGATGTATGAGACAGGCGAAGTACCCTCAGACTTTAAGAAAAATGTAATAATCCCCATTCCAAAGAAATCAGGCGCAGACACGTGTGAAAATTACAGAACCATCAGTTTGATAAGTCATGGTTGCAAAATTTTAACACAAATTATCTACGGGAGAATGAAAAAGCTGGTAGAAGCTGACCTTGGGGAAGATCAGTTTGGATTCAGGAAGAACGTAGGAACCTGGGAGGCAATACTCACTCTACGACTTATCTTAGAAGATAGATTAAAGAAAGGCAAACCTACATTTTTAGCTTTTGTAGATTTGGAGAAAGCTTTTGACAATGTTGACTGGAATACACTGTTTCGAATTCTGAAGTCAGCAGGGGTAAAATACAAGGAAATGAGAGTTATTTACAAATTGTACAAAAGCCAGACCGCAGTTATTAGACTTGAAGGGCATGAAAGGGAAGCATCAGTTGGGAAGGGAGTAAGACAGGGTTGTAGCCTTTCTCCGATGTTATTTAATTTGTAAAAATGTTCAAATGGTTGTAGAGCTTATGGGACTCGACTACGGGGTAATCAGTCCCTAAACTTACAAATTACATATGAACTAGCTAACACTACGGACGGCACAAATATCCATGCCCGAGGGAGGATTCGAACCCCCGACCGCAGTGGCCGAGCAGACCGTGACTGGAGCGACTTAGTCCCCTCGGCCACCGCGGCCGGCTTTAATTTTTAAATCGAGCAGGCGGTGAAGGAAAGTAAGGAAAAATTTGGAATAGTGATCAAAGTTTAGGGTGAAGTAGTAAAAACATTGCGTTTTGCTGATGACATTGTAATTCTGTCAGAGACGGCAAAGGACCTGGAAGTGCAGTTGAATGGAATGGACAGTGACGAAGAGGATGTATAAAATGAACATTAACAAAAGCAAAATAAAGATTATGGAATGCAGTCTTAGAAAATCAGGCGATGCTGAAGGAATCGGATTAGGTAACGAAACAATGAAGGTGGTAGATGAGTTTTGTTACTTGGGTAGTAAAATAACAAATGACTGTCGTAGTACAGAGGATATTAAATGCAGAATGGCAATGGGAAGAAAAGAATTTTTGAAAAAGAGAAATTTGCTAACATCGAATATTAACTTAAGTGTAAGGAAGTCTTTCCTGAAGGTATTTGTGTGGAGTGTTGCCTTGTACGGGAGTGAAACATGGACGATAAACAGTGCGGACAGGAAGAGAATAGAGGCTTTGGAAATGTGGTGCTACAGAAGATTGTTGAAGATTAGGTGGGTAGATCGCATAACTAATGAAGATGTACTGAACAGAATTAGTGAGAAAAGAAATTTCTGGCATATCTTGACTAAAATAAGGGATCGATTGGTAGGACACATTCTTAGACATGCAGGAATCGTAAATTTAGCATTGGAGGGAAGTGTGTGGGGTAAAAATCGTAGAGGGAGAGCAAGAGACGCATATAGTAAGCAGATTCAAATGGATGTGTGTTGCTGTTCTTATTCAAATTCAAATGTTTGTAGAACTTATGGGACATAACTACGGGGTCATCAGTCCCTAAGCTTACAAACTACTTATGAACTAGCTAATCCTAAGGACGACACAAATATCCATGCCCGAGGGGGGATTCGAACCCCCGACCGTAGTGGCTGTGCTGACCGTGACTGGAGCGCCTCAGTCTCCTCGGCCACCGCGGCCGGCTGCTGGTATTATGAGGAGATGAAAAGGCTTGCTAAGGATAGAGTAGGGTGGAGAGCTGCATCAAACCAGTCTCCGGACTGATGACCATAACAACAACAACAACATGTATTTCCAAGTGGACGGCGGGACTCCTTTTTTTTGCCGCTGCCCCCGGCCTCCGACAGTCCGCCACTGCTCTCCACCCGCCGATGGGAAACCGGGCAAGGGCTTACCTCCGGGCAGCGGCTGACTGCCTGTTCACTCGGCACTCTCCACTGTCAAACTAGAGCGTTTTGCGCTCTAAATGGCTGTTGTACATTGTTGTAACTTCACAATACCCAGTGGCGGCTCGTACAAAATTTGACCAGTGTGCTACAATATTACAAAAATAAACAGGAAACAAAATATACTAAAATAAAAAAGTCAACCTATGTATGATTGCGTAAAATACTCTCGGTGTTCTTGCCGCGTCAAATATCGGTAGGAGCACAAGCTTTCGACTATATCCTCCATAGTCGTAGTCAGGGGTAAAACTGACTGCTGTGAACTGGAGGCTTCCGCTTATATAACCAGGAGACGGCTTCTCACTGGCTAGCTTTCGCCACAGCGGTAATGGCGCGTACTTGGGTGGTGCCATCTAACCACCTAGAATTTTCTAGCGCACTCTATTCCGCGTTGTTAGAAGCGCCATCTCTCGCAGCAGGCGGTAATCTGCGGGAAGTACTAAAGGTTCTGGGAGCCAACCTCTGTTCCTTCTCCTTCTCCAGAGCTCGGCAGTCAGTTTTTACTCCTGACGACGACTATGGAGGATATAGACGAAAGCTTGGGCTCCTACCCATATTTGACGCGGCAAGAACACCGAGAGTATTTTACGCAAGAACTACGTCGCGAAAGACTTCGTACTCATATCTATGATTACCTTTAATTAAATATCAATTAATACTGTATCGACAGTAAGACCTTCAGGGGAATCTATAACAGAGCTGACAACTGCATGTATTCACTACAGGTAGTAAATATAACGTTTAAAAAATATTAATTTTATTTACAGAAATTAAAAAATTTAGACTCAGAGGTATTTGAATACGAGCCTCACACAGATAGGTTTGAGAGACAACGCGCAAGACGCCTGAGCCAGCGCGCTATTTGACTCTGTATGTCCCAATATTCTTCATTTACTATTCTTCCGCAGCCGTCACACGCAGCGCGAAGAGAAATATTGATCTGGTGTTGTAGTCGGTCTCAGCACACACGAGCCGCCAGGCCTGACGTCACGTCTGCGCATGCGCAGTAGCGAACAGACGACTGCGTCGCCTCTCTGCAAACGTACCAGCGCGGCTGAATCCCACTTCAGCACACGGAGCTAGTTTCCAGCCATCACGGCGAGAGCGCTCCAAAATGCGTTTTCATCCTCATTACTAGCATTCTAATACGCATTGGAAAGGAATTGGCATAATTTTATTGTGATATCTGGCTCGTATTCCAAGAGAAAGAATGTAATTTTATAGTGATTTCTCGCTTGCATTCGAAGAGAAATGGCATAATTTTAGTAATATATTTACAGTGTGCTGCAGCACATTAGCACATTATCACCAGCCGCCACTGACAATACCTCCATTTACGATCAGTTTCACACAGTGAAATTAGATAAAAAAAAGCACCAAGAATCCACTCCACATAAATAGTCAATCACATATAATTAACAAACACTAACAGAATTAATTAAACGTGGTGTAGATATTTGAGCATTGTCGAGGTCAGCAGTTGTAGGGCTTATTCGTTCAATATTTCAATTTACGTGTGCTAGTGTGACACAATTACCCCATAATCATAAGATAGAAAAAAGCTTCCCGTCAGATACAAATTCCCAGCTTCATCCTGACTACAGTACTCAAACTCGTAGTTATGAAACTAATTCCCGTAAGAGTAAAGGCAACAAACTTGCTCAACCCTCCCCACTAACGAAAGAATCATTGCCCGTCACCGGTATATTATATATTTATATGTGGTGTCTGTCATATATTCAAAAAATGTTCAAATGTTTGTTAAGCTTATGCTACTTAACTACGGGGTCATCAATCCCTAAACTTACAAACTACTTACGAAGTACCTTATACTAAGGACGGCACAAATATCCATGCCCGAGGGGGGATTCGAACCGCCGACCGTAGTGGTGTCATATATTCTGTGAATATGAAAGAATAACTGCAGGATCAGAGGTGACGTCTATTCTTTCGGAACAGACATCACATGTGAATCGGGCAATGATCCTTTCGTTAGTGGGGAGGGGTAGGCAAGTTTGTGGTCCTTACTCTTACGGCAATTAGTTTCAAAACTACGAAAGGATCATTGTCCATCATCGGCATATTATAAATTTATTTGTGGCGTCTGTCATATATTCTGTGAATATGAAAGAATAACTGCAGGATCAGAGGTGACGTCTATTCTTTCGTAACAGACGCCACATGTGAGACGGGCAATGATCCTTTCGTTAGTGGGGAGAGGTGGCCAAGTTTGTGGTCCTTACCCTTACGGGAATTAATTTCAATACTACAAGTTAGAGTACTGTGGGCAGGGTGAAGCTGAGAATTTGGTTCTGACGAGAGGCGTACTTAGGTAGTTCTGGCAGGTGCGATGATTACTGTGACCCCAGTGCTGTAGTGGTCAGCGGAACTTCCTAGAAAGCAGAAGACTCTGGTTCGAATCCCGGCTGGGTACACATTTTCAGCTTTGCTCATTCGCAGTTGATGTCATATATTCTGCGAACATGAGAGGATATGTTTTGTTGCTCGCTCAAGGAATAAGTGTTGTAGCGTAACTCTAGCAAGTGTGTCGGTGTATCATCCATTAGACATTTGTCGACTTGCACTTGTGTGATGAAGGTTACTTGAAGTAATGGCTAGTGTCGATAATTTGTTTCCTGTCTTTTAATTCAATTAATTCTATGTTACGCATGGATATTTTCCATTCAAATGTGTTAGTAACGTCCGACAATTTTCATAAACTCCAGTATCCTAATTCTTATTGCTGTCTTCGTTCACTGAATCTATAAGAAAATAAATATGGAAGGAATGTGTCGGTAGCTAATACATTAAAACACTATGGCAAAAACGCAAAGCAGTTTCTAAAATCCGTTTCCGAAGTCCCCTTCACGTTGCACAGAAAGCGCGAGTATTGTTACAATTGGCTGCGATAGTGCAAGATAACTGTTTCCCTCTTAGATTTCTGGTCAGATTCACCTGTAATCGACAATATGTTCGATCGCGTTCCCTATCTGTTTATAGTTCCAAACAGGCAGAGAAACTTAGTTGTCGTGCATAGCGATTAGGCGATGGGTCTTGCGAATTCTGCATACGACTGTACCAATTACCGTTTCATGAGGTGGTTCCAGCTTTAAATCATCTTTAAAAATTTCATTAAATACCTTGCGAAACTCAGACGACTCTGACTCAACACTTATAGTTTTCTAGCAACGTCGAACTTTTCCTGTGGAAACAATTTAATCATAAGTTTTAATTTCGAGACGTACTCACTACGCGTAAACTCAGTTACCTCCTCGCTGAGCAAGTCAGTATTTATATCATCAATGGAAACTTGCTGTTCGTCATCAATAATGACCTCGCTACAGTTATCAGTAACATCTACTGATTCGCTGCAGCATTGTACGTCTGAAACCATAGTACCAGCCGTCGCATCTGCCGTAACGTTTCCTCCATCCTGCAAGGCAAACAAACTCTCCGTGCACACATCGTCATGTTTACGCAAATCAGCTGCATCAGCTTCCACTACCTGAACTCCAGCCTCCCTAACATCGACGCAGTCGGAATCAAATTTTGCTGTGACCTTTACTCCTTCATGAATGCCCAGACCGAGTAGGCCTACTGCCAAAGCAACGCTTTCGTCTACACAAAAATTCTTACTACTTATTATACCTGAGTCCTTTCCTGAAGTTTCGAGTATTGTCGTGCGTTGTTTTTCCTTTAATTAATCATGCTGCCACCACCTAATCTATAGTACTTCACTCCCTAAAATTGCGTCCACTTTGAAAGCTCTTAAATCTCTTTTACTTTCATTGTCACTAAAATCGTGGTTTATGTTCTTTAACCAATTCCAGGCCCTGCTTCGTTTCCTTCATTCGTTCCCTTCACGGACACCGGCTGGGAGCGTATTTAGTTTCCCTGTCACTGGTCGTTAGTATTAGCATTATTTTGCCCGTCATTATTCCCTTCGTTACGCCATTGTTTCTGTCCTTTCTCGTTATTCTGAAAGTTACCGTCAGAATTATTTCCTCCTCTATTACGATTGTGCAAAGTAAAGTCCGTACGTTCCACGTAATCGAGAAGACTCTCGAAGCAGTCTGTAGGACTGTGTTTCAGTTCCCATTGTAACCAGTCTGGCATACGTCTTACTAATGTAGAGATCAAAATTAGCGCAATTAACAGCTTGTCCAGGAGCTATGATTTTTTTCACTTCCCACTCAAGAAACAACCGCCATCTTCCCTAGTCCTCATGGCAGTAATCTCTGATTAAAAATTCGTTTTGCAGACGTCTCTGTATCTTCCGACTCCAGTAGATGTTTTATGCAAGTGCCTCAAACGTGTAAAATTCTGTAACATCAGGATCGTGCCGATTTGCACAAATATGTGCACTTCCATCAAGCTGCCGCTTCACAAATTTAATCTGTGAATTCCCTAACGGTTTCCTAACGATTTTATCAGAAGAAACTTCAATTCGCTCCACTTCTTTGCTAACATTTGCCGCTTCACATCTTAATGTTATTAATTCTTCATTCTCGCACAGGGCTACTTTATCTATACTCCTTTCTAGTGTCTCTAGCTTTGATACCGTCTCTTTAATCTCCCTCTTGCACCCCAACTGCACAGCATCTATCCTCTCGCCCAAATCAATCTCAATTTCAATAATCCTGTTTGTTAATTTCCGATCAGTTACCTTAACTTGGATTTCTCGTTTTGAGATACTATTTTTTTTTTAATCTGTTAATTTTACAAATCATAACACTTCTTTGATTTTTAATATCATCATTCAATGCACCAATTTTACTATTCAAATTACTATTGATTTGACTACTCATTCTCCTATTTTCACTATTCATTTCACTACTGATTTGACTACACCTTCTCTTATTTTTACTATCCATTTCACTACTGATTTGACTACTAATTCCTCTAATTTTTCTATCCAAACTATTATTCATCTCTCTATTTTGACTATTTATTTCTATAATTTTACTATTCGTGTCCTGCATCACTAACATCATTTTTTTCTAACTGATTCCCCAATGGATTTACACTCAGCCCCCTCTGACGTTGTAGGACTACCTCCATCGCCACTTGTGCGCTCTGTAGCACATTCACTGGGCGAGAATTTAATTTGGTCAGCCATGGCTAACGCTCCGCAGAAAACAACGCAACATGTGCAAATACCGTCCTACTAAACTTTACTGCATCCTACTTGCTGCCGTTGGTGTGAAGCGGTGTAGTGTTGAAGTCGTTGCTGGCTGCGGAACGAACGCGGCCCGACGGCGGCGGTGGAGCCTTGCTACCGTGTGCTTTGGCTGTTCGACGGTAGCATTCCTCACTTGTTTTAGCACACTCCTAGTTTCCCTGACCTACGGAACTAGCTGCGTAGCAATCTAGAAATCCCGGACACTAGACCCGAATTGTAATAATACGGTCCCTTAATTCACCTAACTTTGTCTTAGGGGATGCCTTATTCCTGTTACCTTTTGATGAAGGACACAGTTCGTTGTAATTGACGGTACGTCATCGAGTAAAACAGAAGTGATATCTGGCGTTCCACAGGGAAGCGTTATAGGTCCCCTGCTCTTCCTCGTGTTTATAAATGATTTAGGAGACAATCTGAATAGCTCCCTTAGACTGTTCGCGGATGATGCTGTCGTTTATCGGTTAGTGAAGTCGACAGAGGATCAAAAGCAACTGCAAAGCAATTTAGACAAAATTACTACTTGGTGCGAAAATTGGCAATTGACACTAAATAAAGCGAAATGTGAAGTAATACACATGACCACTAAAAGAAATACGCTGAACTTCAATTACGCGATAAATCAGTCAAACCTTAAGGTCGTAAATTCTACCAAATACCTAGGAGTTACAATTACGAACAACTTTGACTGAAGAGAACACAGAAAATATTGTGGGGAAGGCGAATCAAAGGTTACGTTTCATTGGCAGAACGCTTCGAAGATGCACCAGCTCCACCAAAGAGACTGCCTACATCACACTTGTGCGTCCTCTCCTGGAGTACTGTTGCCCCTTGTGGGACCCTGACCAGGTGGGACTGACGGAAGATATTGAGAAGATTCAGAGAAGGGCAGCTCGTTTTGTTTTATCACGTTACGGGCGGAAAGCGTCACGGAAATGTTGCACGAATTGGGGTGGAAATCATTAAAAGAAAGACGTTATTCATTGCGGCGTGATCTGTTTGCGAAGTTTCAGTCACCGACTTTTACTTCTGAATGTGAAAATATTTTGCTAGCACCCACCTACTTAGGGAGACATGACCATCCCAATAAAATAAGAAAAATCAGATCGAAAACGGAACGATTTAGGTGTTCTTTCTTCCCGCGCGCTATTAGAGAATGGAACGGTAGAGAAAAGTTATGAAAGTGGTTAATGAACCCTCTGCCAGGCACTTAAATGTGATTTGCAGAGTATCTATGTAGATATAGATGATACGTTGCTCTCCATACACATACGCATTTATTTGTAAAACTAAACTTTCAATATCAAAGTCAGGGAGGTTTTTATTATTATTATTATTTTAATCAGGGCGGCATCTACTATATAACTAGCAGATGTGAGTTACGATTTAACTAAATTTTTTGATTGTCATTACATGATTATGTGTGACCAGAACCAATAAATCCGTGAGACTCCGTTTGGTATGGTTTGCTTTGCTCGAACCCGCAATTTTGCTAACAAAAGAGCTATGTGAATATTTAATTATTTGGATAATATTCCTAAAATGATTACTATGAAAGTTCATTATTCCATGAAAAAAATAAACAAGTCAGAAAGCGATATTTTGGATATTTCAGCGTCCGTCGTGGCGGAATCTGCGGCTATGTTCATTACCAATCGTCTCACTTGATTTCACTGCACTCGCAACACACGTCTGCCGTAGACTGATCTCATGGCCGCTTCTGGCAGCCAGTTATATACGATGTGTGACGTCATTCAAGTTATACACAATCTAACGTAGTTCAATGGTTCTTTCAGTAGAGCACTAAACTAGTAAAGTAATGATTGATATGTTGGTATGACGGCATCGTTAGATGCGCGCTAAAATTATAATCGCCGCGGTGTAGTAGCCGAGCGGTGTAAAGCGTCTCGCTGCGGAACGCGAGGTTGCTCGCCGTGGAGGTTCGAGTCCTTCCTGGGGCATGGGTGTGTGTGTTGTCCTTAGCTTAGTTTACCTAGGTGTAAGTAGTTTGTAAGCTACGGACTGATGACCACGCAGTTTGGTCCGATAGATTTACAAACACAACCAAAACAAAATTATAATCCACGTACATACTTTAATTTCTAGCGTTAATGATACCCCAAAATCTTAGGTTTAAACTAATTAACATTTTCTGTATGACCAATAAATGTCTTTCGGCCTTCGCATAATGAATATTTAAGTAATCACTCGGGTAAAGTGTTTTCGAGGTAGATTTTTCCACTTCTCTTTCCAACGCAATGTTCAGAATTACTGTGCTCATAAATTTAACAAACTAATTCAGTTTACCCAAGACAACATATTAAAATAAAAATAATTCATTCTAAACCGGTCATAATGTGAGTTTAGGACAACTGAAACTTATCACTGCCTCGCTGTTTGTGCATCTGTCTAGCATTAATTGTTAATAACAAATCATTAATGTATTTTCCTTAAAAGTGCATTATTATTTGCAATATAAATGTTTCAGATAATATTCAAACACCATACTTTGCGTCTCGATGACACCTTTCATATAAGCCTTCGCTCGTTTACTGTAGTTCAATTAGCCTCTGGAATTTTCCAAGTGAATAAATATCAGTCTTCTGACATATTAAAATAAACAAAAATAATATTTTCTAAACAGGTCATAATGTGTGTTTACGACACCTGCAACTTATAACTAAATGTTCAAATGTTTGTAAATCTTATGGGACTTAACTACGGGGACATCAGTCCCTAAACTTACAAACTACTTATGAACTACTTACGAACTAGGACGGCACAAACATCCATGCCCGAGGGGGGATTCGAACCCCCGACCGTAGTGGCTGTGCAGACCGTGACTGGAGCGCCTCAGTCCCCTCGGTCACCGCGGCCGGCAACTTATAACTGATTCGCTGTTTATGACTCAGTCTGGCATTAATTGTTATTAAAAAAATCTTTGTTTTTCCGTTGCAGATCGTATGATAACAGCAAACTTTGCGTCTCGGTGAGACCTTTCATTTGACAGCCTGCTCGTTCCGTAGTTCAATTATTTTATTCTGTGAATAAATATTAGTTTTGTGAACAACTTTTTCACGTGAAATTAATACAATGATGTTACCACGTCATCTGAATTGCACTATTCTCCCCTTTCATTTGCTTCTACGTGCTAATCTGTAACTCTGTTAGTGTCAGGGTAGTATCTAATAATAAAGCCAATACCGTTTTCGGCGGGAAAAATAGCGGTTGAACGTGATGTCACGTCCGCCAGGGTGTGGTCTCTGCCAGCCGATGGGAAACCGGGAGAGGGTTACCTCCTCGCTGCGGCTGATTTCCTGTTCATTCGTCGCAACTTTGAACGCTTTCCGCTGTCAAACTAGCGCGCTTTGTTTGCTCTCTCCAAATAGTTAGTTGTTGTACGTTGTGGCAACGTCACACCACCATACACGTTGCTTCTTTCGAAGCCTGTGAGGTCACGCTTTTCACCGATATTTTGTAATGACCATCGTAGTTAAACATATAATCTACTGCAAGGTAACGTCTTCATTCTTCTGTTGTCAATGTGGTCGCGTTTCATTGTTAACACGTACGCAGTGGTGCCAGTTTCAAAGAGATGTAGTGTGGAGCATGGTGTTTATATTATTTTTTACACGCCCTCTAGACACCCATTCTTTCTCGTTGCTCGCGCTTGCGTTGGAAAAGTCATACCTAAATAGATGAGACCTACACCTCCGATGACGGCGCCACAGCTCGCATCTCGTAACGTGAGTTTTGGTGCTTCTATTGATCTACCGCTTCTAATAATCTTGTTGTCAGTGGGAGGTTAACATTTTCACTCTATCTACTTTTTACGTTCTAATAATCATTGTCAGTTTTCTGTGACGATGACACTCAGTGAGGAGCTTGTAGCTCATATATTCAATATTCGCTATCGGCTGGAGCCGAGCTGCATGTTGTGGTCTATTAAATACGGAAGCTAAGCTGCGTCGCAAGCTGAGTCCATTATTTACAGCCAGCCTGTATTCAACACTGGCACGGAAACCTGATAAAGCTATACAGACGGCTAACGGTTTGGCTGTAAGCTCCGTGTAATTTTATAACTTAAGAACTGCAATGTATGATTAATCACATAACGACCACAGCTACTTTGATTAACTGCAGAGCTGTGCAGTTACGAAAATCCTACACAAGGTCGGCGAATACAATTCCAGCTCAGAGATGAAGACTATTAAACTGTTCCATAAACATATTCAAAGCCGCTTTATCAATGATTGCTGATAGTTACCAGAGATAAGACAGAATGAATGTGTTCATGTGCGTATACGAATCCTAGGAAGAAGCACGTTTGCCTTGTGGAGATAAATATTATTACACTGTAGTATTAATTCGTGAGAAATTTGGGTATGTCGGACTTCACTATAAATTTTGTTAACAAATGGTGAAATGATCTCTGACCACAATTCTGGCATTCTTGATTTGCCTTCTGAGGATTTTCCTAATACGAAAAAAAAAAAAAAAAAAAAAAAAAAAAATCGTACTGAAATGGGTTTTAACTGTGGTTCGAATTTTCCAAGTATTTCAATGTATTTGTGCTACAAGAGGAAAAACTAATGCCTCCAATACCAACACAAATGAACCATCCAGCGGGCTGTGGGGAAACCGTCCGGCATCAGTCTTCACACATTTGTCATGTAGTCATCGTACTACGACTCGACAATGATATTTATTATTTTAGTCATGTTTTTGTGTATTAAAAACACATGTTCCTGATAATGCGAACATATTTTTATGTAATGTAAGCTAGTTTCAGGTCACTACACTGTACGAAACGTTTGAAATTTCATGGGCGTCACAAGACGCGGATCTGAATCATTTTGATACTAAGCATTTGTTTGTTAAGTTACCAAATACAACATGTTATTAAAGCACCAAATAGTATGAAGTAGCTAAAATTATTTCTAAGAGGCTCTTGGACCTCAATCTGCTTAGTAGCTAAAATTGTTTTCGCTTTAAGTTTGGGGCTTACAAATTTTGTTTCCTTGACTGCCCCGAGAGCAGCAGGACTTAAAATGTTCAAATGTTTGTAAAGCTTATGGGACTTCACTGCGCGGTCATCAGTCCCTAAACTTACAAACTACTTATGAACTAACTTATACTAAAGACAACACAAACATACATGTCCGAGGGAGAATTCGAACCTCCGACGCGGGAGGCCGAGCGATCTACAATGGGCGCTACAGACCGCTCGGCTACTCCCGCACGGCACGTAAGGACTACTGTTAAGTTTGCACAGTTTCCGTAAATCATAGCGGTGGATTATACCTCAGTAAAATGGGTACAAAAGCGGAAATGGGAAATAACATGACGCTAACTGCCACACAACAAAAGTAAAATGTGATATCTGAAATGGAGGAAGCTATTGCAGTCGCAGTTTGCATATGACAGTAAACAGTACCTACGGAGAAGTCTCGCAAGAATTTGGGGTTTGAAAATATTTGAATTTACCGTAAATAGCAGTGGGAAGAGGCCGAAAGAAGATACTGCAACACTTAAAAGAATGAAAGACAAACGAAAATTAAGAAGCGGAATTCCAGAAACTGACTGTCTCTATGAAGGTAAATGAATAATATCGCATACCTCTGTCAGTGAACTTCGCTCTGACCTACTAGCGATGGAAGCCAGCTTTCGAAAAAAAAAACATTATATAGCTTATAGGACTTAACTACGGGGCCATCCGTCCCTAAACTTAAAAACTACTTACGAACTAGCTAACACTAAGGACGGCACAAATATCCATGCCCGAGGGGGGATTTCGAACCCCGTGTGGCGTGTGCCGTAGTGGCCGGGCAGACCGTGACTGGAGCGCCTCAGTCCCGTTGACCACCGCGGCCGGCTTCGAAAATAAAAGTCAAATAACTGAAACACCTTAGAATGAAGAGGAAGCACCACTATATTAAAGTTCAGCTGTTTTATGGGTTCATCATTGATGACCTGTTTGGTCATTTACTAACGTTTAGGGTGATATAGAAGGCGCAAATCTTATAGAATTAAAATTTTAAAAACTGGAGGTAATAACAAAGGGGCGGGAGTTAACCCTTAGCTACTGCTCTTCGAGGGCAACAGTTTCAATTCGTAATGTTAAATGTAAATTAACCTTGTACGTAGCAGCAACAAAATAATCAGATATTCCGTTGGTTCACTCACTATAAATTTGGTTAAATTTGAATATATATACATAAAATTTTTGCAGATCTTCATTTGCATTGGTTAAACAAAGAAAGAAGGAAGCTTGGAGTTTAACGTCCCGTCTGCAGAGTATTCATTAGAGACGGAGCTTACGCTCGGAAGGTTTGTGTAAGGAGGTGGAAGGAAATCGGCCGTGCCCTTTCAAAGGAACCATCCCGGCATTTGCCTGGAGTGATATAGGGAAATCACGGAAAATCTAAATCAGGATCGTCGGAGGTGGATTTGAACCACCATCCTTCCGAATACGAGTCCAGTGTGTTACCACTGCGCCACCTCGCTCGGTATTGGTTAAACAAGGCAAGGCAACTGTTCCACAATGAATTATATTTAGATCTTATTCGATGAATCTTCGTTTGTAGCAAATTTAAAACAATGCACTTGTAACTTCCTTAGACAGTGAAATGTCCGAGGCTTTAACCAATAAGGGACGAGACCGAATGAAAGTCAGAAAACAAATTAAAGCGAATACCGCCATATTGTCAAATTCATATCATGAAAGGTCAGTTTACTTATGGAAAAATGCAGAAAAATGTAGTATCTGATTCCTTTATAAATGCTAATTCATTATGGCAGTTACTCGTCCACTTCTTTCTTCGGATTACACAGTAATGTGACTGCAACGGTGACTACAATATTTTTGGATTGCGGTAAAAGAAACCGCTTTATTGTAGGACGTTTCGTCTCCATCATAAATAACGTTTTACGTCACAGTTGAAAAGACGGATGTGAATATTACATCTCAGGGAAGAAGATATATGAAACGTCTGTGCTAGACGAAAATGAGACGCCGTTAGTCATGTAGAGAAGTTCCCGTCGCGTGACAGATGAAAGCCGCAGGAACTGCGGCAGTAGGATGCCCTCAAACCTCTCTGACAGGAGGTCCTTCACTTGGTGCTGATAGGACACGATTTGTGCATTCAGTATTATTTACGTACGCCAGTTTAAATAATGTAGGGATGACTATAAGGTATAAAGGAGTCGGTAGTCTTATTTTCCTTATTTTGTATTTTTATGGAACAAAAATGAAAAACTTAAATATGATGAGTGGCATACATGCGCAGTAAGTGCTGTCACCCACTCCGTGAAACAAAATCATTATGGGCGAGATTAGTGGGGTATAGAGTATTCAAGACTAAATTACGTTTCTACCTAATTATAGACCGTAAAACTTTTTTTTTAATTATTGACACCTATTTTCAACAACCGCTCAGCGGCACTCAACACGATAAATACCAATGAAACTAATGAAATCAGCTTTTTGGCCTGCGGCGTTTTGTTGGCGTATTCATATAGGATGATATTGGTTAATTAGGTGTCCCAACAGAAAGGGGAATTTCCTAACTGAAGCATGATATGTCACCTGTTGTCTAGTATCTTGTGCTGTTTCGATTCAAAGTTATACAGTTCACTCTTCCATAAAGCCCTAGCTTCACTGACGTACTTCCAGACGCTGGGCACATCCGTTCCGTTTTCTGGCCGTAAATGTCTTATCTCCGGAATCTGGGAGAATCTATATTATAAAAAGACTGGGGCAATACACCCTGTTGCACGTAACAATTTCTAGTGGCGAAGTAAAGTGATCTCCATATTTCGCATTATTAATGGACTGCAAATAATAAAAAAGTTATTGATATAATGACTTAATTCTTCGGACAGACACCAACATCCGTAATTTTACGAACGCGAAATATTTAAACACTTCGACCGTTCAGGGCTTTGAAATAAATCCAACGGCATAGTTGAATATTTGTGCTGTACCGGGATTTTAAACCCGGATTTACCCCTTCCTACCAGCGGTCACCTTAACCACTTTTTATTGTTTTATCTATTTGCTCCGTGGGTAGTTCTGTTCCTACCGGTCGCTGATCGTGTTAGTTCCTTTTTCTTCGATGTGTTCTTGGCTCAGCTTTTTTATTACAGAGGGCGTTCAGAAATCTGACCGGGTGCGTTGAGCCACGCCACCCGGCACCACTTTAGCTATTCTGCCACGCTTCCCTTCCAATCTAGATTCTGAACTGTTTTGTCATTAGTTCCTCTTGCTCGTAGCCTATACACTATTCCCAAAATGGATCGAGCGAATTAATGTGCCCGCATTGAAACTGTTAATTGCCTGTTGGGGGTATATATACGATTATTGATATGAAGACTGGTCTTACCGGACATCTCGGAAAGAACAGACACCTTTTGTTAACATAAACTGCCGTGATTTTACGACATAGAAAAATTTAAACATTTCAATGGTTTCAATGCATTAAAATAAATCTAACGGAAGACCTGAAAATTTGTGCTGGACCGGGATACGAACCCGGATTTCCCACATCGGGTCAGCGGTCACCTTAACCAATTACACTATCCAAGCATGATCCACTTCCAATCTAATCGCTTAACTTAAAGCACACTAGAATGATACCTGCCCCTGCCCATTAGTTCCTCCTGCACGCAGCCTATATTGGACTTCCGCAAGAGATCGAGCGTGTTAATGCGTCCGCACTGAAACGGTCAGTTGCTTGATTGGGTCCTTATATAAAATAATTATTTTGGTTATTGTGCTTTTTGGACATGTTCACTACAAGCTGCGAACAAAAGAAACTTATTAGCAGGGGGCACCATTATTGTGCTGAGAATTTGGGTTGGATGGGAAATGTGCCTACGTACCCTAATTGATCAGTTGGCTTTCAGCCGTCTTCGTTAGGGGGTCGGCTCGGCTAGCAGGCGCGTGTTTGTTTACTTCCTTGTCAAAAAAATGTTCAAATGTTTGTAGAGCTTAGGGGACTTATCTACGCTGTCATCAGTCACGAAACTTGCAAACTACTTATGAACTAGTTAATATTAAAGACGTGATTGGAGCGCCGCAGACCGCTCGACCGCCGCGGTCGGCTGCTTCCTTGTCGCGTCGTAGCGTATGAAGTCTTGTGTCTGTTTTCTGTGAACAAGGTGCATACATAATGCATTCTTCCCAATCACATGAGACACTGTGCTCATGGAGTTTAAACGTTCATTCGCGAAGAAATTAGTTTAGATCCGCTGGACGTTATAGATATCCCCTTTTCGATGATTGGTAATGTCATTTATATCGATATGACGAATGCCGATGTGTCTCAGAATGTGATTCGCAGACAGGTAAATCGACGTATGTTCACTTATTCGATGTACACGTACTAGCGGTATCACTCGAATTTGTAGGGAACGGTCTTCGTATATGAATTTCCTTTTTAGGTACCAAAAGAAGTCGTTGTCTCGATTTTCAAACCGTATGTGAACGTTATCGGTTACCTAGAAGAATCATGACAAACCTTCAACACACACCGTGTCCTCAATGCTGCGCCTCAGGTAAAAATTGAATTAAGGAAATATGTGCTATCATACTTACCAATTAGAGGAGTGCCAGCCATAATTACGTATGATGTTCAACCACGAACTTGTGCACGCTGTAGCTGGAATGCACACGGTGGCGCATCATACAGACGCCATCGGAGAAGAAATCCCCCCAGCTTTGACCACACAATCCCTACCACCTAGGCCAAGTTCGTCCATGACACGAGAGCTGTTTCTTGAGTTATTTCTGATCCGTCCCAGTCATCCGTACGGGATTATATCGAAGAGAAACCTTCCTCGGTGACATCGGTCTTGTACAGTCGAATCTTCTTAGTACAGTGGTCTCTCCTTTGACTCCGATGCCTTCCACCTCCGCCTTCATACATCGCCAAGGAAGAGGAAGAAACGTAGCCGTACTTCCTCTGAAGAGTCACCGGTTAGAATGGATACTAGGAATGCTAACGAGGAAGAAATCGAGCAGCTGTCCGATGGAAAGTTGTCTGATGCCAACGGTGAGACCCAGGTGCCCTCCGGGCGAGTGCTCCTTCCGCCAACTGCGGCACGCATCGCTGAGGACATGCACTTCTCCGAGATGCTGGTGGAAGCGCCGTTTACTCAACAGGCCGATATAACCGGACGCTTTCTTTCCACCACCTCCGTATCCTGAACTGACAAGCGGAGATAGAAACGTTGCGAGTTGATGGTCTTGCTGATGGAGCGTCCCCATCGACTGCGCTTACCCCCGGACACTACCTATAACGGCCACCGCTTCAGCTGCCCCGCACGTACAGCGACGTGCGTCTGTAGAGGGCGAACCCAGCTCTGCGCCAGCCGGAACACCTTGTCAACTTTAACGTATTTCCACGATTAATCTCGCCACCATACGTGCCCAATACAAACTGGAGCTACTCCGTGATGTGATTTCAGGTGCAGATATTGATATCGCACTCCTTCAGGAAGCTTACGTCGTCAATTTCTCACCTCCGTATTGCGTTCACTTCTCATGCCTCGGACACCGATAGTGGCGTGGCTATCATCCTTCGAGACGGTCCTCCCGGCTGAAGAAGGTTTGTACAACTCACGCACTTTGGTGTTCGCTTCGTGCAAGTTTATGCACCATCATGTTCCAGCCAGCGTCGGGAACGTATTACTTTCTTTCCGGGGAAGAGATAACGCCTCTCTTTTTAGGACCGCATAATATTATGGTACTGGCTGGTTACATTACGCAGCGACCTCAGGAGCAATAACCACACCATTCACCGTGTGCAGCTCTTGGACAAATCCTCAATCGCCTATCACTTTTCGTCACGTGTCGCCCTGTCCACGTTGATCGTCTCGTTGTTGACTGGATCAGATTTACATAACCGCTGAGAAAGTCCTCGATGCGATCCTTGCAGGATCCATCAATCGCTCCCGAGGACCTGACCGGCTTCCCCTTAAAATTTATCGTATTGTTACATCACAAAAATTGTGATAGGGAAATGTGTTGAAGATCTTGGATTGCTCACCGCAGCTGGACGGGATGTGGTCAGCATCACGATCACGGTAGCAGAAATGCTCACTTGTCTTGCGTGACGACGGCAGACACTGCGTCGGCGATGCTGTGTCGCTGTGTGATTGAGACAGTTGTAAGACTGCGAGGCAGCTATTAAACATTTTATAACTACACGTAACTCTGTCACAAGAGTGAATAACACCGCAGATGCGTCAGCGGTAAAGGCACATCGAGTGAACACAGCATTTTCAAATGGATCACATTCGAACCATTTCATACGTCATAGCTTCAGGAAAATTTAGGTATGATAATTCCGCTGTTAGAAGTAGTAGTCACTTTGTCTTCGACGATGCTCTGGAGATAGTCGTCGATTCACTGGCTTAATCATTGTGCTCTGTCAGTGATAGCAGTACATACTGGTAGCTGTAAGAGACACCTAGGAGATTAGTCGATGCCATACTTCACACTAAGCATCATCTGGGGAAGATGGTGATCCGCTGTGCTGACGGCTTCACAACCCTATGGTGGCTGCCTGAGGCCAGTGCAGTCTTCACTGGTTGGTTACCAAAGGTCAATGTTCCCATCGTCGAGTGAGCACTCCGGTCAGCCAGTATCCAGAGTCGGGTATCAGCACGGCAATCAGCACGGCATCCGACTTCAGAGGGGTGCATGCATGATTCCACTGGCAGTTGCATAGACTGGAGAAGGGACAGAGCACTTCTCAATAAGAGTCCTTGCGTCGGTACCCGTACGTCAAGGCGCGGGCACTGCCATCAGAGTGGTCTTAGCAGTCGGAACACCCAGGTCTTAGCGTGACGGCGAGCGGACGCTCCCGAAGGTGACGCCAGCTACTGCTGTAGCTCCTGTCGAGGTAGTGCCTTACTCAGAATTATTATATCCTACGAATAAACGTGGAAACTTTAATTCTGTTTTATTAGCGTCCTCTGGCGCTCCACCAGGTTCCACGCCTCATTCTGGGAACCCACCAATCGGCCCCAGCCGTACATTCCACAATCTCCTCTTACCCACATTCACTTCCATCTGCCAGGAGATGACATCTCCGGAGGTGCACATTCCTGATGCGTTTACGGTAGAGATCATTCTTCTCGTCCGTATGCCCCATGAGGATCTTCACTCGACATTTGGCCGCACACCCCAAACTTGCTGATCGATATGTAGTGTCGTTAGACCAAGCAACCTTCGGAGGAGACCATACCATCCGTAAGGCTTTATGTCGCTACAGGGATATGATCGCCGTGGCACTGGCAGAACGCCTCTTCGGTGCACTCGAGTCGCTGGATGTTAGGTATTTGATAGGGTAGATAATACATCACAATGGTCTCCCAGAAGTGATCATTACGCTGGTGATGCGCGTGCTGAGGTATGCTTCGTCTAGAGTCCTTTACATTGGCAGACTAATCAAATAGATCGTAATTGGTCGTGCTATACGACAGAGTTGCTCCATTTTGGCAATCATGTATGTCTTCGCCTTGGAACCTTTGCTGTGCGGCCTTCGGCAGCGTTTGTTGGTGTTGTCCATTGCTCGCTAGCGATTCTGTTGCACAGCCTATGCTGACGATTTAGAAATCTTTCTACGTAATGGTGATGAAGGCCGGGCAGTCTTGATGTGGGTCTCAACTTATGGTGAGGCTTCGGTTAGTTTCCTCAATGTCCGCAAGTCACACGCTATGTTTATCGGCGCGGGACTCATCAACAAAGATACCTTTCGATATTTGTAGCATTGACTTTTCGGCTGACATCCGGCGATCGGCCGCATACATCTGCCGACTCCTCCTTTAGTACATGTGGGCCGCCTACAATCCCTGGAAATTCTTGAAAGAGATCGATATATCTATATCGCATCCCGCTTTACCTACGTCGCACAGGTCTTACCCTTGCCAGTTACCATGGCCCATTGCATATTGAAAGCGATGGCCTCACTAGTGGGCAATGGCCCGTTGTTAAAAGTTACTTACGAATCGCTCACCGACGCTGTGGATTAATCGTGCGCACTCGGGCGCCGTTCTGGGGTGCGCGCGGCCGTTCGCCGGCGGGGTATGAGTCCTTCCTCGGGCCTGGGTGTTTCTTTTGCCCTTAGGTTATTTTACCTTAGTTTAAGTAGTTTGTAAGCTACTGCCTAATAACGAAGCTTTTGAGTTCGATAGATTTACAAACATTTGAACATTTGAATCGGTCACACTAATACCACGCTAACGTGGTGGGTTGGGTCTATATCACGCACCGCCGTGACCGTGCACTATTTATTCCTCCCAGATAGCGATATGAACATGTTGCCCTATGAGCATTAGTGTTGTATTATCACCGTCAACTCCAGTACCTTTCCTTTATATCAGACTCTTTATTCTCGAGCTTAGTTATCTCCACCTCAATTTGCTCGTCCCGCACTTACTCGAATATAAAAATGTCTACAATCATTCCCGATTGAATCTAAATTTCCGTAATTTCACTGGGGTTCCATCTAGTGCCCCGTGTCTGCTTCTTTTGGAAAACGACATATTGACCATAGCTGTTTATTTTTAATGTCAATGCTACCGGTTTCGGTTAGTTTACCATTATCAAGCGTTAGCCTGAAGAAGATTAAAGTTTTCAAATGCATTAGTCATCCAAATAGAACATTAACAGAATAGTATCGTAAGTTACATGTGAATTACTTGCAGAGTTTAGCTAATAGCTTAACATATCGTAACACAAAAATTCAAAATTGTTAAATAAGTATTTGTTGTCATTACTGTACTCCTTATCGATATTACCACAGTTTCTGACTGCTACAAACTGAATCATACATTGATGAGTGTGCAATAGTTTAAAAAATAATAAAAAATAATGAAAATGCTTACATTTGATCTCATTGCGTAAAGATTATAGGGCGTACAGTTATGCTATGTCTATGATCATCTTTAGTCTTCATTAGGATCTATGACTGATGTAAATAAAGTGATTGCTATTTTTATCAACAAGTGCTATACAATATAATGAAGTGGAAGTATGATATGTACATATGTATTACTATGGAGCAGTGATGTTAACATACTCTACAATTTGTAGCTATACATTACAACAATACATAAAATATCGAGTGACATAATTTAGGTTATGTGACCAAAACGTAATTTCAGGTAATGAAGTGAAAAAAAAGTAATTACAAAAACTTTTGAGTTGACTGTCAAACAGTACAAAATGTGAAACTGAAAGTAACATAGTAGTGTTACTGCTATTAGTCTGAATATAAAAATCTGAATTGATAATCTAGATAGCGGATCTTTGTTTTGGTGGGTGTAAACATAACATAGCATAGCATATTAAGTTAATTATCAAACACTGAAAGTAACACGTGTGAAACTGAAAGTAATATCCTGGTGCTATTTTAGTATTGTCTGATATAAATGCATGAAGAGATAAGATTGATCCTTGTTTTGGTGTTAACGTAACAAATTTACATCGGTAAGAAATCAAGGTAATTTTTATTACATCACTCATTTAATAAACGTATCATTTTAAGACATTCACTTTAGATTTGTCATTATGATTAAAAATATATACAAATATAGTAACCAAATGGTTATGTCGGCCTATGCACACGGCACACAATTGTTATGGATAAAAATTGAAATGTGATGTCGCTTAGAAGTAATGTGTACTTATCTTAGATACTGGGCTCAATGTAAAATATATTGTGAGTGATAAAAACATACTGAGTGTAGACCCTGAGCAATTAAAGTAGCGCAGGAATCAATTTATTCATAAACGGGTATAAAACAACAGAGTAGCAAACAGGAAACACTGTGCTTTAGCCCAATATTTTAAGGAGTTAATTACAAATTATGTAACAACAAGAACAGTGAAATTACAGACAAAGTTGTTAATAAGTTTGTAAATCACATAAGAAATGTTATACATATGCTATAGTTGTACATATGCAGTATTGTGAGGTGCAAGAACAATGATTTAGACTCAGTGAGAATACAAGAAGCCCTATTATAGGGTTTACAGAAAACGGGCATAGGTTAAAGAACAGTGGTATACTGTTCTTAAATTTCTATATCACAGTAGCGGGTTCCTTTCTGGATTCTGATGTACAAGCCGTCTGCTATCTTACTGTCAATGTTACGTTTTGTTTGCGGTACTGCTGCTGACGTTTGGCATCTGAATCGCCACAACATATCTTTACTCACCAGGAAGATTGCAGATAATATTCTCGCCGGCCGCGGTGGCCGAGGGGACTGAGGTGCTTCAGTCACGGTGTGCACGGCCACTACGGTCGGGGGTTCGAATCCCCCCTCGGGCATGGATATTTGTGCCATCCTAGTTCGTAAGTAGTTCATAAGTAGTTTGTAAGTTTAGGGACTGATGACCCCGTAGTTAAGTCCCATAAGCTTTACAAACATTTGAACATTTTTTTTTTTTTTTTTTTTTTATTTTTTTTTTTTTTTTTTTTTTTTTTTATATAATATTCTCGTCATTCCTTATTATTTCCAGATTCAGTGTATTTTCTCAAGGCGAAGACCAATGCTGTGAATTGGATCCGCGGATATGCCTGGACCTACTACGAACTCGAAGCTTGACTTTTGGACCTATCTCTCGGATCGCCATTATTTAGTAGTACGTCACCCTAAATACAGACAATACTTCTCAGACTATCTTGGCAGTACCTTCCACGACGCTCTCCGCAGCTGGAATGCGTTCAGTCAAGAGAGACGGATTTTAACTGTATGAACTACTGTCTGTACTTGAACTATTCAACGGTGTACACAGATTACGGGAAGCCGTGACCCACCTTACTAGCCGCGGGGAACGGAGAGCTCCGAACTCTACAACGTGCATGAAGATCTGTCAATAACTAGAAGTAAGATAAATAAGAAATAAAAAATATAGGTTAAGGCGGTAGCTAACCCAAAACGGAAAAATAGGGATTAAAATCCCGAGCAAGAACAAATTTTCAACTTTTCTGTTCGATTTATTTCAGTCCTCTGAAACGGTCAAAATGTTTAAATATTGGGATCCTATTGAATTCTTTAAACGGCATAATTTAACGTCACAATTGTAATGTAATAACACAAGCATTACAGTTGATAGCTATGTTTTATTGTTGACGCATCGTGACTGCGTGAAAATACGCCCAATTTATTGATCCAGCATTGGGGAATGAGAGCACGTAGCGACTTTCAACGAACTTATGACCTAATTTCAAACGTTTCCATAACTTTTCCTGATAACATTCGAAGATAAGACACAGTTTATTCCCAGTCACATACTTGCTGATCATGCAGAAAACAAGGTTTGACAGTGGGTTTTATTTTATTACTTCTTTACCCGTAACACATACTATCGAATGTGCCTGAAAAGTTATATAACAACATGTGACACCATAAATGTTATATGGGTGGAAAAACTACCGCGTGCTTCTAATGGCATGCTGTAAAAGTTGGCGTCTAAATTTATTACCTCTTTACTGCCGACGATATTACCAGCACAGTTTGCATACTGTGTATGCATATAAATCTGGATTTAACTGTAAAATTGCATCATGGTTTAACCCGTGATTCAGTTGATATAATCTCATAAAAATAGAGATCCTTAAAAATATGGTTTTAACAAAAAATGGGGCGTCATTACATGATATTTATCAGCGTATCAGCTCTTACTAACATCTAAAAGGCTTTAAACACAATTTTTGACTATTTCTATAATTTCCTTCATTACGTGCTTACATATTTGGCACCTTATCGTCATTTTTACGGTAAGCAGTTCCACACATGGAACTCCATTTCTGTTAGTTTATTTCTGCGTCAGCTAGATCGTAAAGAGCAGGTTCCATTTAGTGTTGATGTCCACATATAGTTCGCACTTTATAAAAGGAAATCAGTTTCTGAATTTTTCAAGTAATTGTTACGTTATAAACTTCTCAGTACTTACTATCCAATCGAATTACTTGACTTGGTTGATTGCCAGTTTTGTTAATGGCAGTATATATTTTGGTTACTGAAGATCTCTCATTACATCGAGATATATATGGGACATTTACGGACGTACAACTCGTAGAAGCGGTCGTGGAACGGCTGTGTCATCGCTAATCAAACGGGAACCAATAAATACTTTTTTCACATTATAACACGGCAAATATATTGACAGAGAAAAGGTATCGCTGTGGAGCATCCGCAAGTCTTCGAAGTGATACAATGTATTTTTGTTGAACATTCCTTTCTCAAACCAAAGAGACGACATGCTTTTCAAATATATATGACAACATCGCTGTTCAATACTTTATTTCAGTTTACCGGATTCCACAGAATTTTTTTGTCATATTCAGATCTGTCTGCAACTCTAAATTTTGTAATATAGCAACTCTCCAGACATCATCAACAAATGTACAGTTCAACCGTGTTGTGTCTTAATTTACGAAAATATGCATCCGCTCGTCACTTATACGATCTAATATTCTAATCTAATATATAAAGCAGAGCGTCCGTACATTTGTAGGTGTTGCATACAAATCTACAGTTTTGTACCAATCTTTATGAAATTTTGTACACGTAAGCTGCAATCCATGAGGACGGTCGTCGTAAGTGTAAGAATCACATGCACTATATAGTTGACGACATATGGCGTCATAAATAATGAGATGCGCGAAAAACTGCTGCATTTTGCGACAATTCTGCTCATTTTATCGTAAACCATTGGACCGATTTCAACCAAATTTGGTACATGCATTCCTTACCGTGAGGTAACAATTGCTGCGTGGTTAAGAATCACATACGGCACATGGTTCAAAAGATATTACGTCGTAACCAATAGAAATCGCAAAAAATACCATATAACGCGGCGAGACTTTCGAAATACACTGTATGGGAAAGACAGTACTTGGCGACTTGCAACAAACTTTAAACATTATTTCAAACCTTTATTAAACTTTTTCTCGCTGGCAACCATAGCAAAATGATGAAAGCAAAAAAGTTTCTCGCTTACTACTTTTCCGCTGTTTATGGAGTAAAACCTCCTATAACGTGGCATCTCGTGACGTTATTGCATACCGGGCATGGAGTCTTGGTGAGGTACTTAAAAGATATTACGGTACTTCATATATTTATGCAGACAAACCGTTGTGTTCGCTAGCTAGGAAAAGGAGAAAGGAATCTGCTGATGAAGCTGTTCACGTTTGGGTTACGGTTGTAGGAATTTTGAGGATAAATTACATTTTCGACGATATATTAATGTTTATTACCATTCTTAATATGTATGTGAGTTTTATAACTTAGACAATAAGCAAATTGTCATACGAGGTACTATTTTTTAAAATATAGATATTGAAAATTGCAACTAGCCGGCCGCGGTGGCCAAGGAGCCTGAGGCGCTTCAGTCACGGTCTGCACGGCCACTACGATCGGGGGTTCGAATCCCCCCTCGGGCTTGGATATTTGTGCCGTCCTTAAGATAAGCTAGTTGATAAGTAGTTTGTAAGTTTAGGGACTGATGACCCCGCAGTCAAGTCCCTTAAGCTTAACAAACATTTGAACTTTTTTTTTAATTACTATCGAAAACGGTCAGATAGTATATTACAATTAATGTTGTTTGCTTGACTTTTTGTTTGTATATTATGTACGGCCGTACCGTACATCCGATTGAAACTTATTGCTTGTACTCGCGCGAATGTTATATGGATACTAAAATTAACTTCGTATGGCGAAAGGTTCATTGTAATTAGTTAATTCGTTGTTGCGCCTTCACGCTGAAAAGGCTGGACGAATATGAATGAAATTTGAAACAGTGGTAGCTTATACCACGATTAATGTACATGGACTACCTATCATGAGCCACTGTATGGTGCGTGGCGGAGGGTAACTTGACATGCCATAATATGTTTGCTACTCCTTCGCGCTGAAAGGAATGGTCAGATTTGGATGAAATTTGGAATGGAGATAGCTTATAACCTGCATAACGTTCGTCGCGGCGGGTGCCTTACAGTGAGTTAATATGTTTGTTACTCTGCACGCTGCAAAAACTGGATTAGAATGACCTTTAGAATGCAAATAACTTACGCTCTAAGTTAACGCATGAGCTACCTTTAGGAATCCACAGTGCAATGCATGGCGGAGGATACCTCACAGAGGTTTAAAATGTTTGTTATTGTACAAGCTGACACGGTTGGATGGAATTGAATGAGACATTATAAAGTATTAATACCAAAAAACGTTGCTTTTTAAGAAATTACTTAATCGGACAGGCCTGTTCGATGTGAATATCATCTTCAAGTGTAATTGGTAGCTCTTCTTACCATTGCAAGATCGCTGTTTATCTTATATGTTTTGTTTCTTATTTAAATATGTAATAGAAATGTTGTTATAGCTCTTTACGTAGCTATATATATTTCTTATGTTGTTGATGTGAGACAGCTATTTTGACAGAGAAGTCAGCAATATTTTTAATATATATATATACATAGATACTTAAAGAGCTATAACGACAAAGAGTTCTATTACATATGCAAATAAGGACCAAAACATATAAGACAAACAGCGATCGTACAAGGATAAGAAGAGCTACCACTTACACCTGACAATGGTATTTACGCTGAAAGAAGCCTGTCGGATTAAACACTTAATTAAAAGGCAGCGTATTTGGTAATAATACTTTACAGTGTCTCTAACTGACATATACGAAACCGGTCCCAGAACATTACAAATAGAATTGAATAAACTGTGGAATGAAGATTTCATCTACCTCTAATTAACACATGCCTTACCTTTCGTAAGCCTCCATAGGTGGATAGCGGAGGGTACGTTACAACAAACATCCAAATTGGTTAATATAGTTTGTATTTTATGCGCTACAGAACCGTTCATCTGATTGCGATAAAACTTTGCACACTTGATCGTCAAAACAAGAGAAAAGTCATTGTCTACTTAAAATTTTGTATTTTACATGACGGAGGTTACTTTAGCTATTAGCGTCAACAAAATCTATGCTTTTATTCGAAACTTAATCAAATTTTGCACAAAATGAAACATTTCTTAAAGATGAGTAGCCTAGGTCACATTTAAAGCAAAATTACTACAACAGACCAGAAGCATTTACTGTTTACAGGCAATCTATAGCTTCTGTTGGGCTATCCTGTAATTCACACTGTGTTATTATGTTCTTACCATGACTTTAGTGTTTTATAATTATATTACAGTTGTTTGCTGTCTGTCAATGAGGGCTTCCTTGGCACTAAAGCAGTGATGTGTCACCATTTTATTTTTGACAACACACATTATTGTGTGTCTTTCACTTAACATCAATAGAACCACCACTGAACATGTAACAACAGCTGATTTGAAGTTGCCAGCAGCAATTGTACATGTCCAACAGTTGTCTCACCCCTCCCCCCCACCTTTACTATTGGTCGGCCATTTGGTAAATCACGAATTCGAGAAGTCTTTTCCTGCACATGTGCATCGTAGTTTTTAATGTAGGCCTGTCACTTGATAACGGCAACAAGTATTACCGAAACTAGTAGTGAAATAAGTAATTTTGCTTT
Organism: Locusta migratoria; assembly: GCA_026315105.1. Lineage (NCBI taxonomy): Eukaryota > Metazoa > Arthropoda > Insecta > Orthoptera > Acrididae > Locusta > Locusta migratoria. The sequence continues at coordinate 341,928,881 of CM048746.1, forward strand.
AAATGTGATCTAGGGTACTCTTCTTTAAGAAGTGTTAAGAACACTCTACTACCGACAAATGTCGGCTGTTATTAATACATTTTGCACACTTAACCTATAAAGAAAGAGGAGCGTTACCGTCTACCTTTCATACGCTGCATGGCGGAAGGTACGTTGAAATATACACCACTTCACTTATCATTGTGAAGTTGACAAACAAAATTTTTCACAGATTGAGGATGCAATGAAATGACGAGTTGGAGGAAGAGTTGTACAGAGACGTGGAAGTTGGCAGAGAAATGGCAAGGTTGGGATAGGCAGAGAGAGGGTTTGGAGGAGATGAACAGAAAGATAAGAAGATGGACAGAGAGAAAGGGAAGTAGAGATGGATTAACATTGGAATAAATACCGCCGCGGTGGAGTAGCCGTGAGGTCTAAAGCGTCTCGCTGCGGAGCGCGCGGTTGCTCGCCGTGGAGGTTCGAGTCCTCCCTGGGGCATGGGTGTTTGTGTTGTTCTCAGCTTAGTTTACCAAGGTTTAATTAGTTTGTAAGCTATGGACTGATAACCATGCAGTTTGGTCCGATAGATTTACAAACATTTGAACATTTTTGAGAAGTGGGAAGGTTGGGATAGGTAGATAGAGGGGTTGGAGGAGATGAACAGGAAGAGAAGAAGATGAACAGAGAGAAAGGGAAGTAGAGATGGATTAAAATTGGAATAAATACCCACGCGACGTTAGGTTTTCAGACAGCCTAAAATAAAATAAAATATTCAACAAGTGATATTCTCAACAAATAATTTAGATTGCCCCTTCACTTTAAAAATGTCAAGCGTATACAATATTATTTCTCTGCTGTTCAACTCATGCCATTTCTCTTCGGCTTCTGTAGTACTACTGGATTCTACGAAAGGCACCCATAATGAGTTGAACAAGACTCCAGACCAGTCTGACATTACATTAACGTTGATAAAGGAATTACTTTCGGAAAGTAGGCTGGCGCCTTTCTTGTCGCTCCACCGCGTCACAGGTGACTCGGCCGTGATGGCGCAGACGCCGGCCAGGTCGCAAGATGCGACGGCCCTTCGAATTCTGCGCTCAAAGTGTCATTGTTAGCCGAGCAGACCGGCTAATTAGATTCTGGAGTGCGCTCTGCCTGTGACACTTCGTTTCCCGCGGGCGCTGAAGGGCTGAAGGGCCCGCGGCTGCCTTAATTGCGTTACCCGCCTGCCAACACGCCCCGCCAGGGAAACTGTTCGCCCCGATTCCCTCGATAGCCCCTCGTACTTACTTCCTCTTTAATACACTTACAGACTAGAGCCCAGGAGAATTACGGCATTCTGTTACGACGAATCTGTGAAGTGCGTCGTGTTCCTGTTTCACGTTCAAATCTGTCGTCCGGGCCACTTTCTAGAAAGGAATGTTAATTCCCGAAGATTTCACTCGGAATTGCACTTCAGTGAACGCAGACTCAAGGGTATTTTCCCGTCACAGAGAGAAATGAACATCTTAGATGCAGAGATTAACCCTCCCTCGCAATACCAGGGGGCCGGTGGAGAGTGGGAGCTTGTGGGGCGACGGGGGGGGGGGGGGAAGGGGGGATACTTTTGCTCATTTTCTGAAAGTGCTGTAATATTCTCAGATAAAGTTCTGAAAAATGTATTTATTGTGTTGCTATAACTACCAAATTCTGCAAATGATTTAAAGCTTTCAGGTATACAGCTCGAAAGTGGCGGTGCGCTTTAAGGCGCCTTGCTGACGAGGGCGCGGCCACTTCCCATCGGAGGTTTCAGTCCTTCTTTGAGCATCACAATTTACCTTAAGTAGTTTGTATGACTAGAGCCTGATGACGACTCAGTTTGTTAGCATAGCTTTAAAACATTTGAACATTTTTGCTTTCAATTAAAATTAATCTAAAAAGTCATACACAGTATATCTCTTTATATGATAAAATCAATTTCTTATTAGTCTCGCTAAAACTCTAAAATGCCTTGACCGATATCAATAACTCGCTTTAATAAAACGGTGGTATATATAAAATGGGGGAAACCCAAGAGGCCGGCCACGGTGGCCGAGGGACTGAGGCGCTCCAGTCATGGTCTGCACGGCCACTACGGTCGGGGGTTCGAATCCCCCCTTCGGGCATGATATTTGTGCCGTCCTTAGTCTTAGCTAGTTAATAAGTCGTTTGTAAGCTTAGGGACTGATGACCCCGAAGTCCCATAAGTTCTACAAACATTTGATTTGAAATCCAAGGTAACAACTTAAAAACCGTAAAAATCAAAATTAGTAATTTTGTGTTGTCATCGCCACTTCATATTAGATTAGTATTTTATGCGCTGCCTTACTGCTTATGTGTGATACCGCTAAATACGGAACATTTGACCTGCAAGCAGTAGACTTTAGAGAAGGAAATGTGGAAGGGCTGCCCAAGGATTGTATTGAACATCTTTCACTGAGACCCATAATTTATTTAAATAGGTGTAACAGTTTAAAAAAGGCAATTCCTAAAAATTGTTTAAAAATTAAATTGAATTCTAAAAGCGTACAGTAAAATAGATTTTACAACACAACAGATCAATGTAACCAGAAAGAAAAATCCAAGCTCTTTTACAAGCTAAATAAGTTTTCATTAACTGATTTACGCTTTTAAGAAAATCAATAAATTTGAACAAATAATCTACATAAGTTGTGTCTTAGAGGGGGCAACTTGTACAATCAGTTGACTTAATCACGTAATTAAATTATTTGGTTCAGTACTTTACAAAAAGTTAGGTGGCAAGCCACTTTAAGTCTGAAAGTGCACAGAGCCTGCAATCACAAAACTCGTTACAAGAACTACCACTGCAGGAATCACCTGAAATGCTGAAGCAAAAACCAAATTCTGGCGCCCTTTTAATACAGAAGAACTTCGCCAAACCGGATTTACCTTAGTGAAATGTTTACATGATTTAAACATATAGAATCACGTAACTTAAGGTGGGAGCCAAGGCAGCTGCCCAACTGGCGTACTTTCAGCCACAGGAGCAAACGGACAGCAGCCAATCCTGTAAACGGAACTGTCCCCTCACACAGCGCGCCCGCTCGAACGAAACAATCTACAGTTCCACCAAGCAAGCCAGCAACGGGCCCTGCCATAATAGCCACAACCAAAACAGAATCTGGCTCTATAACACACAAACTATTGCTGTGGTGTCGCACAAGTCTGAAGTGCGTGCCAACTACTTTCGCCGCGCACCGCTATGCACGCACGGCACGGCTTTCTTACAACGTCTGCCACGAGCGCCCCCTGCTGCTATCCCGCTCGTGGCAACCACTGAACGACATCGTTCACTTGGGACTGAGATAGGAACCAGCTAACACTTCGGAATCAGATAGGCACCAGTGAAGACTTGGCTATCGGATAGGCACTAGGCCGGCCTCTAGCTCAACTATGTATCAGCATCCTGCAGTACTGAACTATGTAAAAGTTAAGTATTACTAGGTCTCTAAGAAATATATATCTCGTTCTAGTTTACTCTAGTGTTTCTAGTTTCTGCTGTCCCACTGGCTGGTCACCTCCTAGCTGCACAACCGTGCATCCATTATTCCTGTGTTGGTCTTTCTACTTGGCCACCGACACCTACGATGGAAACGAGACACAAAGCGGTGACGGGGCTGGGACACAAAAGTGGCGAGCATTATCTTTCACAATTGCATTTGTGTTTTGTTATAAGTTACTTGTATGTGCGGTGCCTAATCGGTCAGCATGGCCACAACCCCAAACCCAAACTTAATGGATATTATTCAGTTACAGGCGGCGCAAATCACGCAACTACTCCAAGCTGTGTCGCAGTTGATGGCACAGGCTCACCAACAACAAAACCAGCCATCACTTAAGCAGCTCCCACCTGCCGCCACACCGCTTCCTACGTTTCGCCAGTACAATGAACGTGAGGAAGAATGGAGCGACTACTTCGCTCAATTTCAAGAACACATCACGGCTCATCAAATTACAGGTCAGACCGTTAAGCATTTGTTCCTCTCTGTGATGGGAACTAAAACCTTCGTATTACTGCAGAAACTTTTCCCCCACGCATCTCCTCGTGATCTAGGCTTTGAACAAATAGTAGATGCACTGAAAGCGCATTATGATAGAAAAGTTCTCGTAGCTGTGGCACGGTACCGATTTTTCAGACTAAAAAAAATTACCAGAGCAGTCACACCAGCAGTGGATTACGCAACTGAAGGGCTTAACCCGCAAATGTAAATTTACTTGCTCTTGTGGATTTTCGTATAGTGACGTGATGTTGAGAGACGCTATCACACAGAACATTCATGACCCCAGAATTAGGGCAGCAATTCTAAAACAGCCTGATCTTTTATTCGACAGTGTACTGCAGCTTATAGAAGCACATGATACCTTTGACGTAGCAGATGTAGAAATGCAAAGCCCCAGTGTTAATTCAGTGCACCGCAACGGACGCTTTCCTAGCGGTAGTTCTCAGGCTAGCCCTATTGATTCTTTTTTTTTCTACCAGCCATGCTGAACAGACAGTGAACAGTAGCCAGTGTAAAAGTGCGACACAAAGGTCGCTCCGTCGTGTTAGACAACATAATGTGAATAACGGGCGCCAACGCTCTTTTCAGAAAAATTTTCATAAATCTTGCCCCCATTGTGTAACTCGCCACAAACGTGCGCATTGCCCTAGTCGCAACGCAACCTGTTATCAATGTGGCAAATCAGTACATGTACAGACAGTGTGTATGCAAAACAAACATTCCAGGAATGGTGCTGTTTGGAATAGTGCTTCGCAAGGTGCGAGAACAGTTCATACAGTAAATGTAATACACGATGTGGACTTGGACAGTGCTTTTGTTGATCCTAAAATGCAAGGTAGTTATTCTGCGTCTACGGCAAAACTATGTAGTGAGCCACGTCGCAGTTGCCGCCGAGCACGTAAAACTGTGCAACGGAAAAGGATTTGGGACAAGCATAATGACTATGTACAGTGCAATCCTGTAGTGAACCTAGTGCCTTCTACAACTTCTCCTTGTAAAAGTGCCCAGTACTGTGCGGCTAGTGACAGTAGACTTGATGTAGCTACTCAAAGTAATTTTACTGCAGCAGCCTCGCATTGCGCGGACGCCGATCCGGCGGTACTGCCAGTGTTGTTAATCCGCTGTGTGCCGATTCTGTGCCGCTTACTTCACTTACTTTTTTGCGACTCTTTCAATAGAAAATAATCCTGTGCAATTTCAGCTTGATACTGGTTCCACTGTCACATTAATTAATAAAGACACTTATGAACTACTGTGTTCGCCAAAATTGTCGCCGTCACAGCAAGTGCTAACAGCATATACAGGTCAAAATATTCCCTTGCTTGGAACATGTAGCCTGCCCGCCACTTTTCAAGATGTAACAAAAACAGTTGCTTTTGTAGTTCTTCACGCCAAATCCACACAGAACATTTCTGGACTAGATGCATTTGACTTGTTTGGTTTATCGATTCAAAATCGATGTACTTCAAATTTCGTCAGTAGTGCCTCAGGACAAAATAAATGCATAGTGTGAAAAGTATAGTGACTTGTTTTCGCCGGCATTAGGTTGTGCAAAAGACTTTGTGGCACGTGTAACTTTAAAAGAATCTGCAGTATCAAAATTTCGTAAAGCTAGACCAGTGCCTATCGCAATTCTTGATAATGTTGCTGCAGAACATAAACGTTGGCAGGATAGTGGTGTGATTTCTCCTGTTTCTGCAAGTCAGTGGGCCTCGCCTATAGTAATTACATCCAAGCCATCAGGAAAACTTCGTCTCTGTGCGGACTTCAAATCATCAGTGAACAGTCAAACAATTGTAGACACTTATCCCCTGCCCAGACCTGACGAACTGATGGACAAATTAGGACAGTCTCGCTTCTTTTCTAAGATTGATTTAGCAGAGGCATACTTACAGATTCCCCTTGATGACGAGTCAAAAAGGTTTTTCGTCATTAATACTCACATGGGTCTTTTTCAATTTCAACGCCTACCCTTTGGCAGTTCTTCCGTCCCCGCTATTTTTCAGCGTTTTTTGGAACAGCTGACAGTTTCTGTACCGTGTTGCTCGAACTATTTAGATGATATTGTGGTCTCAGGGCGCACGGTTGAAGAACATTTATCAAACCTGGAGTGCTTTTTCAAATTGTTGACTGCAGCAGGTCTACGTTGTAATAAAGCAAAGTGTTCGTTTTTTGAAACTGAAATAGAGTACCTAGGCCATGTGATTAATGCCCAAGGAATCCATCCCTTACAGTCACATCTTCAAGCGATCAAAGACTTGCCTCCTCCTAAGAATGTGCACGAATTGCAAGCAGTAATGAGAAAGATTAACTATTATTTCCGGTTTATTCCCAATGTGTCTCAGATTGCAGCTCCACTGCATCGCTTACGTAGGAAGTATGTTCCTTTTGTATGGTCCAAGGATTGCCAGGTTGCCTTTGACAAATTATAGCCTGCACTACTCAGTGATGCATGTTTGATTCCCTTTGACCCACATAAGCCTGTAGTGCTAGCAGTGGATGCCTCGTCATACGGTCTGGGTGCAATGTTCTCACATCGTATTGGTTCTCACGATCGTCCTATTGCCTTTGCATCCAAGCTACTGACGCCAACACAACAGAATTACAGTCAGATGGAAAAGGAGGCCTTAGCAATCATTTACGGCGTCACAAAGTTTCATCATTATCTCTATGGCAGAAAATTCTATTTATTGACAGACCACAAGCCTCTGACGTCGTTGTTCTCACCCACAAAGCCAATTCCGCCACGAACGGCACAAAAGCTTCAGAGATGGTCCTTGATATTGTCTAATTATCAGTATGAGATTTTGTACCGACCTACCACTAAACATGCCAACGCGGACACACTTTCCCGACTTCCAGTTGGCCAGGATGTGTATTTTGATTCTTCTGAAATGGCATGTTGTCAGATAGACTCCAGAGATGCTTCCGCTCTCGCAGACTTCCCTTGGAACTCTCGTCGGGTTGCAAAGGAAACAGCTGCGGATGCAGACCTAAGTGTGGTAGCACGTTTTGTTCGCTCAGGGTGGCCTGCAACAGCCAAAGACATTGATCGGCCTCTGGCTCGACGTTATTTTGCACAACGTCATGCATTGTCTTTAAGTCAGGGTGTTCTGTTGTTGAATACCGACAACGACCAAGCAAGAGTGTTCCTCGTTCCATGCAACGAGAAGTGTTACGCCTCCTGCATCAAGGACATTGGGGTATTGTTAGGACAAAGCAACTGGCCAGACGTCATTGTACCTGGGTTGGTATGGACGCCCAGATAGAGAGTATGACGTCACAGTTCACGGTTTGTGCGGAGCAACAGGCGGCTCCTACGCAACGTTTCTCAGACTGGCCACGCCCCAAGGGACAATGGCAACGTTTATACATTGACTTTGCCGTACCTTTCTGGAATACGCGATGGTTAAGGTCAGCACTCCAGGCAGCAAGCTCTTCAAATTTTCCTGTCTAGGTATCGGTGCATGCCACGTGACGGCCCGTCTCCTGCCGAGCTGCAACACGGCCGCCGTCACCGCACTCTCCTTCACCTGCTGCAGCCTCCCACGCACCGAGTTGGTTCGTATGGCGCTTCGCGTTTTCAGGTTTCGACGCTGGTGCTGTACAGGGTGTTTGCTGGAAGGAAACCATGGCTTCCGGGCACCATTCAGCGCGTGATCGGTCGCAAACAGCAGATCGAAAACCGGACGATTTAGATGTTCTTTCTTCCCCCGCGCTATTAGAGAATGGAACGGTAGAGAAAAGTTATGAAAGTGGTTAATGAACTTTCTTCCAGGCACTTAAATGTGATTTGCAGCGTATGTAGATGTAAATGTAGATCCAGACATAAATCTGGGAACCTGCCGCTCGGCTCAGGCAGTAATTCAAAGAAATCTATCATTCAGTTCCACGCTTATTTAAATTTTACACATTTGATCTTAGAAAACATGTTATTGTTGATTTAAGATTACGTTGAATGCATGGAAGAGAAAGGAAGGTTGCTATACTTTTCAAGCTGATATATGGTGCATCGTTGAGTGCATCTTTCAATGAACGTCAACACATTTTCTACGATCAGCTGAAAGATGGCAGATATATGTAGGTTTTCTATTCAAATTCAAAGTGAAATGTTTGAACATCTAATTGACTTACCTGCTGCGGGTATCACTCCCTAGGCTTACAAACTACTAAACGAACTCACACTAATGACAACACACATACGCACACATACACACACACACAACCCTGCCCGATGGACGTTTCGAACGTCCGATGGTAAATAACCGCTCGCTCCGCATCAAGGCGTCTTAGAGGGCTCGGCTACTCCACCACTGGCAGTGTAGCTCTTCACAGACAGAGAAGGAGGACATGGACTGAGAAAAGGACGAGATGGAGATAAAAGAGGAGAATCAGACTGGTAGTGGCAGGAGACCGGCCGAGAGTTTGTGAGGTGGAAATGGCAAGAGGGAAGAGAACGACATTGGCAGAGTACAGAGGGAGGAAGTGAAGGACAAATGAGGTACAGGTGAACATGAGGAGGGAGAGGAGCAGGTGGACAGGGAAAGGGGGAAGAGGAAGACGCACTAATAGAAGAAGATTGTAATAAACACAATAAACAGCACAGGAAATGATATTGTTAGACATACGAATAAATCGAAAGGAGGGGAGAAGAAAATGCACAGAGGGATGGTTAGAAATGGTGAGGAAATGAGAAAAAGGAGGAGCAGGGCGAAGAAGAGTATGATGCAGCGGTAGATACAGAGGGAGGAGATCGACAGAAAGAGGAAGGAGGACCAGAAGGAGATGAAGTGCATAGTAGATAAACCGTTTCATTGCGTTAATAACAATCACGGCATATTCGAGTAGTATGCTAGTGTTCAATATTTTAAGCTTCTGAATAGAATCTACAAACGAAGAGTTTGTCCCTATGTTTTTCAGAGCATGAAGTGGCCCTACTCAATCGGATGACTACTAACTTGAACCAGTTGTAATATTACTCTGATTGGGGTACTGCTTTCAGTCAGCATCTAGAGATATTTTTAATTTATCTAATTAAAATTAAAACCAATTTAAAATCAGTCTTGATTCCATAAATTTCTTTCGGTGTCGTGTCACAACTTTTCATCACGTCAACTTCAGACCGCTATGGAGCAGGCGCCACCGGAGATGCAGCTGATCGACGCATCTCCAGCGGTCACCAAAAGAAACAAAGTAATCGCGGATGATTTTAAATTGATTTGGTCACACTGCTGTTCTCCATAATGTTTTCAAGAATGACTGAAACTATTTGTTTATTAGATCGTATATGAAAATGTTGTATTTATGATTCATAGTATTGCGTCTGTACAATTTTTTTATATATCTTTAATTTTATTATCATAATTCTTTGTGTTTTAATTAGTGATGATCTTGATACCCAAATTTTCTAAGACGACAAGAGCAATGTTTACTGGCTTCCAAACATTAAAAATGGTAGCAGATTACAAACCTTAAAGAAAAAACTGCTTCTGGATGTCATCTACCATACCAGACATGGAAGACCGTGAATAGACATCACATTGGAGTGCCACGCAACAAACCAAACCTGCTACGGTGTGGGTACATCACTGGAGATGCAACGTGTGAATGTGGAGAACTACAATAGTTTTATCATCTGCTGCCCTGCCCAAAACTGCCTGAAGCATGTACAAGGAATGACCTGGTTCGTGGAAGTGTTTGAGGTATCAAGGCTGCTGAATACTGGTCCTCAAAGTCTGTTTAAAAATGTATACATGTTTGTAATGATTTGTCCTGGACACGAAAGTAGTAATGATAACAACAGGCTTGCAACAGTATGCGACTGTTTCTCTTTTTTTTAAGATTGTCGCAACCTATTGCAACTCTACTGGTATAGTATAATTCGTAACATGATCCCGGTAAAATTTTACTTTCTGTCCCGGCAGCTTCGCGTGATTATTTTGGTAACAACACGGTAGAAAATGTTTGTCATGATGTTAATATTGGAAATGCGAACCACATAGAATGTCTTGATTAGCGTAAATAATGCTATTCCTCTCAATAAAAGTAACTACCACGTAAAACTAAGATGTCATGACAAAACCTTTGGTTGTCACTAGAGTGGCTAATGACAAAGTCACATGATTGCCTGCATTCAACATCATTTGCAAACATTATTACGCTAAGTCGCCGTGACGGAAAGTAACGTTTAAGCCTTAAGCCCCATGGGACAGAGACAAAAACTCGCAATTAGGTGCAACTACGCGACCATATCATCGGCAAACTGTTTAAACTGAATTCGAAGTAACTGCGGTCGACGTGCCTGTGTGTCCTTGGGGAATCCGTTATTAACCTATAGCTGACGGTTATCAAGTAGAGAGACGGTTTAACATGGTATTAAATAATGCTAGTATTAGTTTTCTAGCTGTGACTGATTACTTAACAGGTGAGTTTTGATTTCAGTACAATATGTAACTGTTACAAATGCAATACTCAAATTTTTTGTATGAAATAATACTGATTTGTATATTGAAGGAATAACGTATCTACATCCATACTCCGGAAGCCACCATATGGTGTGTGGCGGAGGGTACCCTGAGTACCACCATCGGTTCTCCCTCCTATTTCAGTCACGCATTGTTCACGGAAAGAAAGATTGTCGGTATGCCTTTGTGTGGGCTCTAATCTCTCTCATTTTATGTTCATGATTTCTTAGCGAGATATACGTAGGTGGGAGCAATATACTGCTAGACTCCTCGGTAAAGGTATGTTCTCGATAAAAGCCCGTATCGAGCGACAGAGCGTCTCTCATGCAGAGTCTTCCACTGGATTACCAAAGGATCATGTAACGCAGCGCACTGCTCTGCGTTGAATCTCTTCTACTTCCTCTGCCAACCCCACCTGGTACGGATCCCACACCGGTGAGCAGTATTCAAGCTGTGGGCGAACCTATTTACTTTGTTTTAGGACTGCATTTCCTTAGGATTCTTCCAACGAATCTAAGTCTGCATCGGCTTTACCGACAATTGATTTTCTATGGTCGTTCCATTTTAAAGCACTCCTAATGCCTACTTCCAGTTTCTGACCTACTGCGGTGTAGCTAAATGATACAGTATCTTTCTTTCTATGTATTCGCAGCACATTACATAATGACCATCGAAATACAAACTCATTTGGTAATTGTTTTACACGAAAGATGAGTTACATCCCTTTCATAACAAATATGTAATGAAATATTAAACCGAAATAGGACAACAGTTCAAAACTGTGTCTTATAATATAGATGGCACATTTTTCTCGCAACCGTTTTTAGTCTTCTGAACAACTCATTTTCATAGCCCCGATAGATAGCCATTGGTTAATGATGCTATAAAAATCATCGGTGTATCGTTTCTTACGAATAGTTATCTGTCTAGAATGGCTGAGTAATCATCCACAGCTCGGACAAAAACTAAGGAGAAAGTTGAGGACCTGTACAGTACTAATGAAATGATTAGTTTGTTGGCCTGTTCGAAGTACATCTTACCTATTGTGTCCATGTTTGTAAGAAAACGTTTTATTTATTCAAAACCTGGCGACTAGGTACAGGTGAATGTCCCCTAGGGGAGAGCAGTGTTTGGTATGCATCTTCATGTCTGCGCAGCGCGATGACTGCTCCATTAATGTTGGGGCGTGCAGCAGCATAAATTTAACTGTCTGTTGTGTACAGCTCCGGCGTGTTCACAATGAGCCGGGAGGGCTAGGGCACACAGGAGGCAGTCTGTCGCGGCTGTGTCACGTACAAAGCGATAACTGTGTGGGAGGTACAGTAATGTTATTGTTCTACGCAGAACAGGCTCGCACAAGTGTTTCGCACTAATGATAGTACTTTGCTGGGCTTTCTCGAAAATGAGAACTTACGGTGACGTGTAACCATCGCATCTTTCGACACGACTATGCTTTATTGGCTACATCCTGCTTGGTGCTTACATAATTTTTTACGAATAACAGAGACTGTTCATCTAAAGATCAATGTGACGAAGTCCAGCAGACTGTGATCCTCGTGGCTACGATGTTGCTCACGATCTGTCTTTGCTGTAGAAGCTTCTGCGGTCGATCGCCTTTCTCCGCCACTCTGTTTGGCAGAGCAGGACATTTGAGCGGCTGTGGTGTGAGGATATTGGGGCCCTTCCTCCCCTTTTTCCACTGCGGGGCCCCCGGTTCGACGTGTTTCAACAGTGCGCCGTTTAGTGTTACGCCAGTGTTTGTGCTTCGTGCCCAAGAGGTAGTTTAATACTTAAGCAGCCGCCAATCAGGCAGAATATTAGTGCTGCCGTGTGTTTTAAACAGTGTCTTCGTCATCGTGTAGTGTGCTCCACCAATGTGCTTTTCACTACCCTGGATTTTTTAATTGTATCTCTGTGTGATTTTAACCACCGTGGTAGTTTTAATTATGAATATGTTTTATTTGAACTTCTTTATTTTATGTCTGTTTTTTTTTTTCATTTTAAACTCCATTGTAGTTTTAAAAACTATGTTTATCACCTTGTTAACATTGTAAATGCGCTCGGCTGAAAAGCAGCAATGAATCTGCTGCCAGCCTGCCACCTCCGGTGGCTTTAAAATACGAATACTAGATAAAAATCGCATTCTTAGGAGATGATTAAAACTAAAATAATTGTGTTATTCTTATATGGAGACGCTGAAACGATTCCGATCAAAGCGATCTGGATGAATTTGCGGCCCCCTAGGAAGGCCGCACGCCTTGCACGCCCGCACCCAGCGGCCCTGCACTTAGGCAATTATAATCGATGATCAGTCGTTAAAAGGTGCTGATATATTACATGGCACTTGCGCTGACTGTGAATCACTGAATACCAATCACCTTCTTTTTATTTTACTGGCTACGAAAATGGTAAGTAACGCCTTGACGATAGAACCTGGTCTTGTGATGCAATTGTTAACCGGGTCTTGCGTGACTGTCACACAGAGAGGGATGTTTAGCTCTGTAACTACAATTTTCTTCCGTAGAAGACTACAATGTACCAATTAGTACTCAGCCAGACGAGTTGCGGACGTAACTATAAGATCTGAAGATGATCCAAGTGATCGAAACATATTATTAAACAATTATATTGTTGTTTATGTTTAGTGTTATATTGTTGAGCCGGCCGCGGTGGCCGAGGGGACTGAGGCGCTCCAGTCACGGTCTGCACGGCCACTACGGTCGGGGGTTCGAATCCCCCCTCGGGCATGGATATCTGTGTCCTTAGTGTTAGCTAGTTCGTAAGTAGTTTGTAAGTTTAGGGACTGATGACCCCGTAGTTAAGTCCCATAAGCTATACAAACATTTGTAACTGTTGACGGAAATAAACACATTAAAAAAAGGCTATAATAACCTGGCCTTGAGGAGGTGGGCTACTCCGGAATCTGCTGGGGAAAGAGGCTTTCCTTCCAGGTGACTGCACCAGTCCACGAGAAAGTAGGAAGAAAGATTATCGTTTAACTTCCCGTCGACAGCGTCGTCTGTAGAGACGGAAGTTCACGTAAGGGAATTCCTTTATATTAGCGTTTGTAGCGCTCCACCTTCTGCTATGCCCCATTGCCATAAACGTATGTAGAAATTCACTCATTCAAATGTGTAGTTAACGTTTCTCATTTGACACTTGATATCTGTGCTGGGCAACTTTAATAACCAGAGGTCTTGAAAGAGAACTGGTTTGTTTCATATAGTTATACGTTTCTTATTTCAATATCGTTATCTCTAATTTCCGTATTGCTCTCCTGAACCCGCCAATTCCATATGCTGCTAACAGTCATTGCATCTCGACCAACGCGAGCAGCAATGTCGTGATACGATAAACCACAATCGCGATAGGCTACAATCCGACATTTATCGAACTCGGAAACGTGATGGTACGCCTTTCTCCTCCTCATCACAACGACGTTTCACCTGGCCACGACGGTCAACTGCCGTTTGTGTAAGAGAAATCGGTTGGAAACTTTCCTCATGTCAGCACGTTGTAGGCGTCGCCACCGGCGCCAACCCTGTGTGAATGCTCTGAAAAGCTAATGATTTGCGTATCACAGCATATTCTTCCTGTCAGTTAAATTTCGCGTCTGTAGCACGTCATCCTGTTGGTGTAGCAATTTTAATGGTCAGGAGTGTAGTTTCCTTTCAGAGTATGCTGACGTAATTGTTATCATATACAACCGCTCGTTCAGCGATTGTTCGCGGATGATGCTGTCACTTATAGGTCATTAAAGTCACCAGAAAATGGAAAGCAACTGCATGGTGCAAAGAATGCCATTTGACCCTGAATAATGAGAAATGTGAAGTCATCCATATGACCACTAAAAGAAGCCCGTTAAACTTCATTTTCACTACAGAACGTAAATTCAACTAAATACCTAGCAGCAAAAAGTACAAACATCCTAAATTGGAAAGAACACGTAGAAAATATTGTGGAAAGCGAACTAAAGAGTACGCTTCGTTGGCAGAAGACTTAGAAGATGCAACAGTTCTTCCTAAGAAACTGCCTATACCACACATGTGCGTCCTATTTTGAAGTATTGCTGAGCGTTGTTGGATCCCCACCAAGTGGGACTGAATGACGATTTAGAGAAAGTTCAGAGAAGAGCAGCTCGTTTTGTACTATCACGATATAGGGGAGAGAGTGTCTCAGAAATTATGCAGGAGTTGGGGTGGAAATCACTAAAAGAAAAGCGTTATTTGTTGGTACGAGCTCTTACGAAATTTTTTCACGAACATTCTATTCCGAATGCGATCATATTTTGTTAGCACCCACCTACATAGTAAGACATGATCGTGAAAAAAAAATAAAAGAATAAAATAAAATAGCCGGCCGCGGTGGTAGAGGGGACTGCGCGCTACAGTCACGGTCTGCACGGCCACTACGGTCGGGGGTTCGAATCACCCCTCGGGCATGGATATTTGTGCCATCCTAGTTCGTAAGTAGTTCATAAGTAGTTTGTAAGTTTAGGGACTGATGACCCCGTAGTTAAGTCCCATAAGATTTACAAACATTTGAACATTTTGAAAATAAAATAAGTGAAATCAGATCTAAAACGTAAAGAGTTAGATGTTCCTTTTTTGCGAGCTATTAGAGAATGGAATCACCTTCAAAGCGGTTCGATGAACTCTCTGCCATGCACTTCAGTGTGATTTGTAGAGTATTTATGTAGTTGTAGATCTAGATTATGTGTTGGAAGTGGTATCAATCAAAATTTTCATAAGGAAAATTGTACTCACATGGGAATCGTCAGACATGTCATGTCGAAATCTGTGTTGTTATTTTTACCACTGTGAGTTAACATTGAAGGAAGTATGTATTCAGAATGTTAGCTGCTATCATGATAATCAGTCTCTAATGATGATGATGATGATGATGATGATGATGAGGTGGATATTTAACTAAATTAAACAACGGTTGTGTAGATAGTTAACGAGAGCTGGCTATTTCGTCTCATGTGGTTGAAGCAGTGCGACCAACTATCAACTGAGCACGTTGTTAACTGCGCTCAAATTGGTTAGTATTGGACCCATTAGCAAATGACGTCATACTGGTTGCGCATGTGCTGAAGTTCCTTAAAAGGACCACAGGTTAGTTGTGATCCTGAGGAAGAGTTTCAAGGAGTTTAGACCAGTTGTAATAGTACGGGAAGGAGGAGAGAAACTTTCCCCATTAGTAGCATATACTTCAATGTCACACAGTAGTACTCCTGGGTTGCCGGAGGCACTTTCCCTGGTTACAGGAATTGGGCGCGGACTCGAATCAGGTATCGAACAATAAATAGCACTCACAAGAAGACCACATGGGTATCGGATTTTATAATTTGTTGATCTTTATGGTACGTGAATTTCAGAACTCAAATAACAGTCAGTCAAAGCCAACAGACGCAACTCTCAAAAATTCTCTAGAAAATAGACTTTGAAGTTTTACAAGTAAACGTAAGTAACAGTCCTTCATGAATTGCAGCATCTGTCGATGAAGCTTAGGTGAGCCGGACGCCGTTGCTCGGTGCGCTCGGTCAGAGGGCTGAACGCCCTTTGCAATTAAAAAGAGAGAGAGAGAGAGAGAGAAATAATAGATGCTGAATCAAAAACACACAGAACAAACAGGATCAGGGACAGGGCGATAGGACTACCGATAGAGAATAACACTCACACATGCGCACACACACACACACACACACACACACACACACACACAAAAGTGGTAGTGTTCTGGCTTTACAAACATAGGATCGGTGGTTCGAATGCTGTCGTAACCTTTTTTTTCACTGTGTTCGAATACTCACAAGTTTAATATTTAAGGTAATTCTTATGAAATTGTCTACATTTTATAGAAGGTGGCTTTGATTCTTCCGTTTGTGAAGAGCTACCACACTGTTTTCGGAAATTCATCTCCATAGCTACTAATAGCTTTCCAGGCACCTAACCTACTCAACCATCGTTTTGCGTGTCAAGGTTTTCAGGTCGTCTACGTATACACAAAAACTGACACAACACGTGGAACTAGGGATCCCAAAACGTTTTATATAACTGAATTTGAAAACATATGTCAACGTGGGATTCGTACCAGAACGATACCACCTGAACTACAGCAAAAGATACTGCAACTGTTTTAATTATTGGTACTTATATGTACTTTGCAAAACTTCAAAGTCGATTTTCTCGGGAATTTTTCAGAGTTGCGTCGAATGGGTTTGGCTGATTGTTATTTAACCCTTAACCCGAAACATCTCTGTAATGTGCGTAACTAGAAACATGCGGTCTCTCAGACCACCTAATGTTATTATGACACCGACCTCCACATTAGTTCATAGAAATTAAGTAATGGTCAGTTAATTCATATTCTAAGTAAATTTAATACTTTCTAGTCGATATTAACTCTTTTTTGTTTACATTATATAAAATAAACATGAAATATTACACGTAAGTGCGATCTGACTTTTTTCTTTCCTCCCTGGTAGTCACATCGTCAAATCTCAGGCTGCTTAGAAGTATTTCAAAGCGCTTTGCCGACATTGTCACCACAAATATAGGACGTCCGGTCAGGTCTTTTTCGAAAAGAGAAAACATATCTTCATGAGACGATTTAAATAATGATGTCATCATTAGAAGACCTACGAAAGCTTTGCTCTCAGTGTTGTCAGTATTTCTGTAATTGGATGGATTAGTTGTTATCTGCAACTCTGCCCTTATAGTATTCAGTTTCACGTTTGTATGTAAAACTATTTCATCTATCATGTGATCATCAAATAAATTCTTCCATATTTGACCTTTAGTAGGACTTTGTCCCAAACTTCGACTTTTGGCTGTTAGTCCAGGCATTCCTCCTTTCAGAATGTTGTGCACGGGTGTTCTTCTTGTCCTAACAGGCTCAGAACGTTCCCACTTGAATTATTTTCACCATAAAAGAACTGTGTTTCCTGTGAGGTATTATTTGTAGTACAGACCACTCCAGGTTCTTCTTCCAATAAAACATTTTCTACAGTAGTATCACTCTCTGTTTCATGGTGTCCATCACCGATCACGAAATCTGGATCACCATCAGAATCATCAAATGTGTCACCATCGTTCACATTTCCCTCTTCATCTAAATCCCGTAATTGCGCTTGCACCCAAGGTTCCAAATCTGGATTAGCTGCAGATATGTTACTCTTCTTACAAAGTCGATCCATATTATACCTGAAATTTAACATATATTCACGCATAGAAGAAAATGCTACAAAATAACAATCACTGAAATCAGACTATGTCATAATTAGAAACATGCGGTCTATTGGACCCACCAAATTCTTGTACGTAATACGAAACATGCGGTATCTCAGGCACACAACTTGGTGCACTCCTCTAAACAATACTCTGTATCTCTTCAGTGACAAAGCAAAACTGATTGTTGACTGTTGCTTTACACGCGGCAAGTATTGCGACGAAGGTACTGGACCTTTAAAATAAACGAGGGGTCTGAGAGACCGATGTTTCGGGTTAAGGGTTAAGTTTTGAACTTCACGTACCATACATCTACAGAAATTCTAAAATCCGATACACTTGTGGTCTGCTCGTCGGATTGCATTGGCCTTTACTGAATGGTTCCGCGGTGGCGCGGCTGCTGCACAGTGT
The DNA here is from genome assembly GCA_026315105.1 of Locusta migratoria. Lineage (NCBI taxonomy): Eukaryota > Metazoa > Arthropoda > Insecta > Orthoptera > Acrididae > Locusta > Locusta migratoria. The sequence goes on from CM048746.1 coordinate 341,947,007, forward strand.
CTCTGTGCTGATTGCCCGTGGCCCAGGAGTGTTGGCTCTACACTCGCTCTTGGCTGTGATTGCGAAGCTGTCAACGGCCGGCCGTGACCTAGTCTGAACAGACGTGTTCCGTGTCTGGAAACAGATCTGCTGATTGCTTTCCTGTAATTTCCTGTAGTGTGATTGCGTTTCCTCTTCGTACCTGAGACTAGGACTCGAACCCACGACCTTTGTCCTCGCCATCCGCGTTCGGTAAGGCCGCCTCTCTTCGCCCATACCGCGTCCGTGGGTAAGTAGTGTGTTGTAGGTATTATATCTTCTGGATTGTAAGGCCGCGATCTTGGAATCTTGCTGCTTCCGATGCTGCGTCGGACTTCGGAGGTTATCCGTCTGTTGAGTCTTGCCGACTTACGGGTCGTGGATCTGAGAGCTTCTTAAATATCGTCTAAAAGTGGGCGTGGCTAAGATTCACGTGACAAGCAGAGATGATCCTAGTCAAAGCTACACGTGCCAAAGGTATTCTACAGAGCCACAGTCCATGAGTTGAGTTTCATAGTCTCTTCTTTCCGAGTGAAAGTATCATTATGTTTATATATTTCAATCGCTTCTCTATAAAACCTTGAATAGTAATTCGTCATGTACGATAAAATTTGTCTCAGAGAATTTTACTATATGATTTCCCGATTGTAAACAGTGTTTCGACCCAGCCGATTTTTCAGTTTTTCCAAGTCGGCATAGACTTTTGTGCTCCTTTAGACTTGTGTTTATACTTCTCTTAGTGGTTCCGATGTAGACTTTACACTTCTCTTAGTGGTTCCGAGATCTGAGGGCTTGGTATATCTTCTTTGTTGGTTTGAAAACCGGTCTAATGTTACGTTATCGTATAATCTTCCCAATCTGATCCGTTACCTTATTAACAAAGGGGAGAGAAACCGTATTGCTCCATCGTTTTGTTGTTTACTTGTCCTTCGATTTACTGTTATCTGGTCGTAAAATTCTGTTTATTTCTTTCTCAGAATAAACATTCTTCTTAAAGGCCTGCTTCAGATGTTGTAGCTCATCGTCCAGATGTTTTGGTGTGAAAATTCTTTGGGCTCTGTCTTCAACACATTTAATCACTCCTCTCTTTGGTTGTGGGTGATGATCGGAATTTTTGTGCAATTATCTGTCTGGTATTTGTCACGTCAGAAAGCAGCAAGTTTCCAAGAACACGACCTCACAAACCAGAAGATACAATACCTACAATGTCATCCGGTCGTGAAAGCCTTCACTCTGTCATAAGTAGTGTGTTGTTTTACCACGATTCCGCCTTCTGTCCTTCCGGCATTTCTCTTTGGTCAGCGTCAGGTGTAGCACCTAGGGCCCGGCTGACTGTCCTTAGACCCGGCTGACAGATGCTGAAGATGCTTGTCAGGGCCGCACGCAGGACCCCAGCTGCACTGTTCAGCAATGAAACGGGAGACGTATTTGGAACTGGTAGCAAACTGTCTGACCCACACTTTTCCGCGGTATTTATCTGGAAGGGCTACCCCCGTTAGAAGTTTCTCAGCGGGCTCACTGGGTTGTCAACCTGTCACAAATGTGTCACAGTCCCATGTGCTGGGACGTGTCCAAGGATTGATAATCATAAAATATCTACTGTAGGAAAGTCACTTAAGTAATGCTCCAAAATAAACGTTTATTAATCTGTAAACAACCCAGGTCAGTACTCCTCTGACAGTACGCTACAGTTACACAAGAAACCAAAAACAGACACGAAATTAGAAATCCACAGGTTTACAGTCCCAGAGGTTTCAAGTCCATTTCCATCACTCTCGGAAGTCAGTGTAGCGACCTATAGTGGATCCGTCCCCACAGTCGGCGGCGATGCTGCAGACCCTGAGGGCGTCCTGGGCGGAGCGGCTGGGCGGCGGAGCAGCGGCGGCGGCGACGTCGGAGGACGGAGGCGTAGCAGGTCTCTAGGCTGGTGTCCGACTGCCGTGGCTAGGCCACAGTCTAACATATACGGTCACGACACTCACTGCTGTATATATTTGAGGCTTATTCCACTGAAAGTAAGTTGCACATAAACATAAAGGTATAATAATTTCTATTATGGTCTGTTCTTATTATGACAGCCAGTTTTTGACGTGTATCAATTCGGTATGGAGCCTAACGATTCTCACATTTTTACACGTCACTCGTCTTTCTTATATGTGCATATTCTTTTAAGTGTAATTACTTTGGCTTAAAAAAACAATGTTTTGATGATTCTTGCCGTTTGTGGTTCAGATGTAGCAACAATTGTGCAATTGGATTCTTCTTTGTTGGAAAACAGTTTGGTTGCTTTTATCGTTGTATTGCCATGTCTGTGACGTTTTTCCTTTAACTACAGTTGTCATGGTTGATTTCGTATGTTAAATACCGTATTTATTGCATTCTGTACACGTTTCCTATGTTCCACCCTCACCGATTTTACTGGAATTGTAATGAAGAATACTTAACGTTCCTGCGTAGAAACTGACATCTCTCTGCTAAAGGGCATGTGTCCTGTTGTTTCCTAGGCAGTTTTAGTTTTAATAGAAAATCAAATTACACATTTAAAGCCTGTATGTTACGGGATGATTGTAAATTAACTGTCCTGTAATGTACCGTTTCGTACCTTATCAGGGATCTTATGAAACCTAAGAAAGACAAATGGGGAGCTAATTTTAAAATATTATCCATTTATAAGGCACTACATACGTTCCCTAATGTAGAAAGTATGCTGAAGACAATCTAAACTATACTATTCGCATTCGTCAACTATCGTATTCAGAAACGTAGCTTGCCGGCCGCTTGGAGCGCTGCTATGGCAGCGTATAACAGAAATCTGTAGGAGTGTCGTGACTGTATATATTAGACTGTGGGCTAGGCAGTGCTCGTCCTTAAGTAGGAACGCGGAAGGATATCGGCCGGTCGTATCTCCGCGATCACGTGTCCGGCGGACGCGAGTAGGTCCCGTTTTACTGCGACATCTGGACATGCTGCTGGCGCCCTGTGCACACTCGTCGAAGCCCGTGGACTGTCCGCCTAGCTGCCCGGCAACCCGCGACGCCCTCTTGTTATGCGTGTTGCCGCTGTCGCAGACGGACAGGACAAATCAACCACTCGAAAATGTTAAAGAGCTCTTATGCTGTAATATAGAAGACGTGTCCATCTCCATGGCAACTGCAGCGATGAAAATAGAAGGGACGCTGTTGGTGCCTATCTACATGTGCTAGAGACCACGCAGCAGGCAGCGGTTTTGCCCCGGTGATCAGTCACGGAATCACCAAGCCAGAGACGATTGGCGGCCGCTCTCTTCGGAGGTTCAAGTTCACTCTCTATCATGGGTGTGTGTTGTCCTTCGTATGTCAGATTAAGCAAAATATGTTCAAATGTTTGTAGAGCTTATGGGACTTAACTACAGGGTCATCAGTCCCTAAACCTACAAACTACTTATTAACTACCTAGTACTAAGGACGGCATAAATATCCATGTCCGAAGAGGGATTCGAAACACCGAACGTAGTGGCCTTGCAGACCGTGACTGGCGCGCCGCAGACCACTTGGCCACCGCGGCTGGCCAGGTTAGGCAGTTTATAAGCCTAACCAATAGCCTAACAAGTTTTACAAAAATTTCAAATGTTTGGAATGCAGTCTTTATTTTCTTATATATGAATGGTAACTAAAAATCTATAGATTAGATCAGAAAAATGTAAGGGTCATTTTTTTTACCTTTAACATTAATCTCTTATTAGATCATCTACAATTTCGTAATAAAGCCATATTTACGAGTGGATGCAGTTAGCTCACTCAACGCTGTCGTATAGTTGGTATCGCAAGGGCCCAATTTATTAGATAATATAGAAAACATGAACAACTGTCCCCGGAAACTTCTAAAATGTATTCTCAAACATTGTTAAAACTTAAAAACATCTTATCTCTGCTAATATGTTTGATGTCGATTTGGAATATTCAAATGAAATTGTGATCATTTCACAACATACACATTGGTGGTTCCGATTGATTGAAAAGATTAAATCTAGTATGAAATCGTACTTTTAAATTAGGTATAATTTCCGTGAATGTCACCTCAATCTAATTTAATGATAGGCTGGTAGCCATCCATTTCTTTTTATTTTGCTCCCACCGTGTGGTGGAGAAAATGACACACAATGTCATCGAGGATACTATTCTTGAAATACAAATGAGAAGAGTTTTGGCACATTGGAAGCAGATGAATGTAATCTATCTGCCATTCGATTTAAAATAAAAAGCAGTCTCCGTTATAAAATATAGATAATTATATAAGAAAGTAGTCTTTATATTATGTTAAAAAACAAAAAAAACTGGCAGAAAAGATTGGTGTAGACAATTGCAAAAGGGCTATGAAACAGTTAGAAATGCCAGATAACGTAGGCTAGGCTTATTATTTGTTTGTTATGAAAGAATGGTTGTCACATTATTTTTGATACAGGTAATTTTTCATTCTTTAATTTTTTGTGGCTAGTTTAAGTATTTATAATTAAATATAAAACACATTTAAGATTCTAATTATTAACTAATTATTTATGTGCAGAAAAATTATCTTGTAGTAGTGTACAAAAAACATATATTTCAACGAAAGTTTTCTGTTTATTATTAATGTTCTTTTGGTACCAAACGTTTTTCATCATTGGGAAACGCTAAGTGTAAATAAATATATTTGACAGTTCTGGGTATTTGATAGAGACAAGCAGCAGATTATGTTATCTATCTATATAATATATGTTTTTGTTGTGGTATTACAACCATTTGTGGTGGTGTACATAACACAGACAACTTTACTATGTAGGTAGGTCATTTGTGTATTGCGAACAGGCCACATATACGTTTCTTTCTTATTCGCTTCTTTTTGCTTCTATTTTTATGTTTTATTTCTTTCTTGATTTTGCATTCAAAGACACGTGATGTCCGTTGCGTAGCAAAGTAAACTCTTTCAAACAGGTCATTAGGTAGAGTGGAGTGGCAAGCGTTGTCAGTTATGCATGTGGAGTCATACGTGACGTCAGTTGTTATTGATCATGATGGAGCACCGCCTCAGTTGTCCTGTGCTGCTACAGCAGTGCTTCATGAAATGGACAGGGCCTCATGCAATAACACCGTGGCCTGCTCGTTCTCCCGAAATCAATCCATCAGACTTCTAATTATAGTAGAATTTGAAGGCCGATGAATAACCGACACCTATTCAAAACGTGAAATTTCTGCTTCAGCGCATAGAACATGGGTTTCAGCACATACGGTGGAAGTGTGGAATATGGGTACGAGTGAGACAGTTCATGATGCGACGCCTGCAATATATTTCGTGGTGGCCAGTTTGGGTACCGTCTGTAAATTACACCCTGCATAGCGAAGTGGTGTGTGCTATATACACCAGAACAAATACCTGGGAATACGGAAAAGAAAACAAATTAACCATACTAGTACGCCACATGTTCTACCTGTTGTCAGGGCGTCTGTCGATTTCACGATGTTTCCCCACAAATGTAGCTACACCCTGTACACTGAAAGTTTCAAAGTTTGCGTAACTAAGGGACCAAACATCCAGCGTCATTCGTCCCATGACTTACACATTACTTCAAACAAACTTCTCCTAACGTCAACATAGATACTCGTGCCCGAGGGAGAGACACGAAACTCCGACTGGAGTGGCCGTGCAAGACACTTCAAAACACTCGACCATTCCCGCACGGCGGAAATATACTTTGTAAATTTGGTAACAAACTCATTATATGCAGGCATTGTCCGTAGATCAGAAGTTATTTTGCAATCAGATATATCCGTGTTTTCGTTAAAAATACACATCGTATGTCCCAGAAATCCCCTTACATTGGTAGGTTAACTGCAGATGATCCCTTTGGTGATCCTTTAACTACAATGTTTATACTCCAAATGACGACAGTCAATTACTTGATTTAGGGAAAAGAGGGAGGGTGGTACAATTGACAGCAAAAATCTAGATCACTGCTGAATGCAACCCAACTAACGTAGCTGTGTTCCGGGTACTCTACACACAAAATCCCTGTGGAGTACAGTCGTTCGACTATTCACAATGGCTATCATATGAAGCAGTAGAGAACATTACTCCTTATGGCAGCCAGGCTACGTGTAATTCAATACTGTCATACTTCTAGATTTACATCTCGTGACGAGTACGCCCTCGAGCACGATTTAGGAAGGTTCAAAGGTAATTGGAGAAGCCATATGCAATACAATTCTAGACCTATTCGCAGAAAAGCGGATCGTCTGTGAAGACGAGTTCATTACCGTCGACGAAAATAACGAGAAAGCAACGGAGATTCAATTTCATTACAATAAGTTGTATTCGGATACCTTATCAAACTCAGTCCATGACACAATGAGTTTTAGTTCGTGCTCTGAATTTGAACGCACTGTTGACCAAAAAATGCTTGCGTTTCTGATGGAGACTAGATTAGGCAAAACATTGACGTAATCATTGGTATCGGTTTACAAGGCCAATTTCCGAACCCAGAAATGTATGGTTAACTTTATCACTGCACCAGGAAATGCATTAAATTCAAATTGTTTCTGAGAGATCATACGGTGCAATTCACAGGTGTCAAACGTCACAAAATTGTGGAATAGAACGCAGAACCTATATGAATCGTTTACTAAGCACGATCACTCGTTAGATAGCAAATAAATTCACATATAGCGCCATATTTGAACTTGAAACGACGATACAATTGACTTCTTTCCCGGAATGGACTCAACCCCGGCTCTATTCGCTATATATATATATATATATATATATATATATATATATATATATATATATATATATATATATGGAATACTTACTGTTCTGCCGGCCGCGGTGGCCGATGGGACTTAGGCGCTCCAGTCACGCTCTGCACGGCCACTACGATCGGGGCATGGATATTTGTGCCGTCCTTATGATTAGCTAGTTCATAAGTAGTTTGTAAGTTTAGGGACTGATGAACCCGTAGTTAAGTCACATAAGCTATACAAACATTTGAACTTACTGTTCTCACCATTAACGGGATGTGCATATGTTCGGCTAGAAGTAGCTCAAGCCGCGGTGGATTAGCCGTGCGCACTGGAGCGCCGTGCTACGGTGCGCGCGGCTGTTCGCCGTCGGGGATTCGAGTTCCCCCCTTCGGACATGGGTGTTTGTGTTGTCCTTGGGTTAGTTTACCTTACATTAAGTAGTTTATAAGCTATGGACTAACGACCAAGCAGTTGAGTCCGATAGATTTAGAAACATTTACAAACATTTTGAAGTAGCGCAGTAAATAACGTTGTGCTGCCTGGGACTCCAACCCCGCGCCTATCGTCAGCGTTGACTTCAGACGACTAGGTAACAACTCTCCCAATCTCGTTTACTAGTAATTATGATCGCGCCGTTCTTAGAGACCTGAAGGGGTTTGGCAATTTGAGGAAACAACGAAATCTAATCCAACTTTGTTGTTGTTAGTAGCGAATGGACATGTGTAATGTTGATTTGAAACACGCGACATTTCTAAATTCTTTACATGGAGCTACTGCAGGTGGAGAGGGAGATGTCTGCTATTGTTAAAAACTGTTACCCCAGGAGGAATCAAACCATATCTTAGCCGTTACAAGCTAACATCATCCCGGCCAACTGCCGATTTTCATATGTGGTAGTATAATGTTTTTTTTCAAAATGGAGTGCAGATCACTTCGTACGAAGAGGAAAAATGTTCGTCCATATCTGTCTACATAACAGTAATTCCTTGGCCGTGCTGTCTGAGGCATCTTGACTCGCACTTGTGGCCGCTCCCGCCAGAGGTTCGACTCCTTCCTCAGGCATGGGTAGTTTTGTGTGTGTGTGTATGAAATCTAATAGGACTTAACTACTAAGGTTATCAGTCCCTAAGCTTACACACTACTTGAACTATATTAATCTAAGTACAATGCACACACCCATGCCCGAGGGAGGACTCGTAGCACCAACGCGAGCAGTAGCCCGATCCACGACATGATGACTTAAATGCGCAGCCACTCTTCATGGCCTTAAGGTTTGTAGCATAGCTCTTACCATAATAAATGGAATTCTAAGAGAATTCGTCAGGGTATGTGGACTTATTTTAGCAAATAACAAAGTGGAAGACAATAATCGAAACCAAGCACAAATCAACAATACATTGAAGCAATCTACTGTGTACAATGCTGTTACGAGGTAAGGTTGGTAGAGAGCATAAACATTCTGTAGACACACGAACTCAGCCGACTTACGCCGATCAGAGAGGGGCCACGAAAAAGTGCGTGACCTGTAAACGCATCTTGATCAGACACACAACTGTTGTTTGCTTAACAGTGCGTTCAGATTCATATCGCGAACAAAAACATATAATGTCATTAAACAAGTGGGATAACGTATCTGACTTTTCACTTATTGCAACGTCATTTAATTTACAAGTGGTACTGTCTCATCTCTAATTACGTGTATTCTAATATTTGTTGCACGAAAGTATTGGTTTGCACCTTGCCTAAATGCCATAAGGAGAAACCTATTGTGCATAGGTAATAACTGTACAGTGGAATGATTTGCCTACCTGTGACAGCTACGCCATGTTGGTTGCATCAGGGGGGGGGGGGGGGCGCACTCCGGCGAAAACGCTTGCTATTGGCTGGAGCGCCGTGACGTCACGGCGAGGACGCTAGCGCAGCGCAGCCGTGTGTTTATACGGCAAATGCGCCGCACTACCGACTCTGTGGCTCTAATTTTGCTTCTTGATTGAGATGCCTAATCCTTATAAGTGTTCTCGTTTTTACGAAAAGAGTAATAACTGCTTCATGAACCTCAGGAAACTTTTGTTTTAAAGTAGAGCACAGAGACTTGATGACATTTTTTGTTTACACACTCCATTTCCGTTAAAAGCAGCAAATTCTTCTTCAAACTGCAACACTCTGCTTTCCCATGCTGGCGACGGAGTGTAAAGACCACCACGAAAGCAATTACGTATACTGAGCGGACAGGAGCACATATAAGAACCTGTCTACCGTAGAGGAACGGCATTATTTATTTCCTTCATGGTCTGTATCAAGGTATATAGAAACACTAATCAACTCATGTGGTTCAGCTTTGAATATTAAATCTTGGCAAAGATTTTCTACCGTCTTGTTGATGTTACCAACATAATCACACTAGAGCGCCGGAATAATTTAGTAACTAAAATATTAACTGTATAGACAATAAATAATGTTGCTCAGGTGAATTTACTTTTCATCCTGGATATAATGGCTTCAAGAGGCTTAGCAAGAGCCGTTAGTTTTACGTATTCCCGATATGTTAACTGTTATATAGCGCGTAATTTGTAGCTTTACATCGGTAAAATTTTACTTTCTACTCCGGCGTCTTCGCGTGATTATGTTTGTGACACCAACGGACGGTAGAAAATCTTTGTCAAGATATAATATTCAAATCTGAACCACATATAATGAATACGGTAGATTAGTGTTTCGTACAAACCATGAAGGAAGTAAACAATGCTACTCCTCCTCTATGGTTGACATGTTCTTGTATGTGCTCTTGTCCGCTCAGTAAAAATAATTGCCCTCGTAAAACGAAGATTTCATGACAAAACATTTAAGTAGTCGCGCAATTGGTCAATCCCAACGTCACATGATTGCCGGTATTCAGCATTCGTTGCCAACATTATCACGCGAAGTCACCGGGATAAGTCTTAATATTTAACCGCCTATACGATATAGCGAGTCATTCATTGTCGTTGAGCAACACAGTAAAGCGTCGAAAGATGCCGCATTTGTGTGAATTCATTTATATCGTGGTAACTTTTTGTTTCAGTTATTTTAAGTGTTAGGTATGTGCAGACTTTTTACCTTTTCGTTTTCATCCACACTTTCTACAATTTCTTCTCCATGCCAGTTCGGAATGTTTATGGAGGGGATTGCTGTTGGTAATAACTTCTTTCTTTAAGTTAGCTCAGATCCCGTTCATAATCCTCAGACCGAAAATGAGCTGAACTCACACGTGCAGTTTTCACATTCACTTTGTCCTTGGGTTTGCATCGAACAAGCCATTCACGTTGCAGGTGCTCATCCTTGGAAAAACGTGATAAATAACGTTCGTCGTAGATCGAGCAGTATTAGTGTATTGTGCCACGGCACGATTACAGTGACCCTTGCTCATGACTGCCACGAAATAAATTAGTTTTTTTGGATGTACACCCCGACTTCCGTGTTCTGCTCAGTGCACAATACTGCAGCGTCCTCTCCGTGACGTCACGGCGCGCAAAGGCGTCTGGGAGTTTTCTGCTTCAGACGCCGGAATGGCCTACCTGCTTTTTCTATATACCTTGGGTTGCATAGCGTCAGGTGCGGTCTCCACTTTGGAATTCAGGGGTGATCCAATTTTTTTTTTTTTTTTTTTTTTTTTTTTTTTTTTTTTTTTTTTTTTTTTTTTTTTTTTTTGCTGTCAAGTGTACATATTTCGCTTTTAAAGTCACCCTAGAAGCTTAGATCGATGGTGAAACTGGTAATATTCAGTTTTGATGGGATGGGCGTGATCTGCGGTTTTGAGTCCTTGCGCACACACACACACACTGCATGGGTGAGCTCGCTTTACCGTCGTTCATTCTTCGCACAATTATCTTAGACACTTAGAAGTCGGAAGAGGGAGATTACATTAATTCGGTGTGTGTGTAACGCGATTTGATTTTGAAACGCTGTTGTCCTAGACACAAACTGTACGAATTTTTATAAAGAAATGAAGAAAAGTACAGATTTCCAATGATCTCTTCGAGCGGTTGTATTGGTTGACTGAGTCTACCAGAGTTCGTTTTTTAGGTTCTGAATCAAATTACGCATTGATGCAGTGCTGGCGGTTTCACCTAATTTCAAGTTGAACCTCTGCTTCTAGTATTTTTGTTACATTTGTAGTAAGCGCACATTGACAATAATTGTAGCATTTTTATGTCCGTGTACTTTTTGTCGTACAGAGTGATCCACGCGGCCGGTGATGTGAGTATAATGTATTATAAATGTTGTGAATACTATCTTTATTTTTTATTAAAATCTTTTACTAGGAATTATATTTTACTTTATATATTAAGGACGTTTTGCAAATCAGGATTATCAAAGGAGGTAATTAAAAGGATTATAAATGAAAATTCGAACGACAGCGAGTGTTATAACTACTGTGATGGGAAAGAAGAACAAATAGTACCTAGTCATCCGAACAGTAAATAAAAAGCAGAAGGAGTTTCTTTAGGAGGATGTAGGAAGTCTAGTATCAAAGAACATGTATTCTAGAGATGAGAAATGCATAAATGTAACTTCCAGGAGTATGTATATCATTGGAAACATTGTATTAATTGGTTTGAAGGGTGGAAATAAAACAAGTGTTGAAGAACTTTAAAGATGGCAGTTGTATAATGACCCTTATAGCTTGTATGTTGTGCCCACGATTCTTTTCTCTCCTCAAAGGCGTGAGATCTGATGACAAGTTGTCAAGAACAAAAAGACACGAAAAAGCAAATCAGTAGGAATCACGTTATATTTGGATAAAATTGTCACTAACTGTAAGGAAAGCTATCGTTTGGTATAGTTTGTAACCATAAATGAGATCCTGACACTGTTACCTTTTATAGGGAGATGTTTATTGGTTCAGTATATACCAAAAATAGCAACATAGTACAGTTTGAGATTCGTGGCTTTTTGCGATACTTAAGCATTAAGTATAGCATCAGTTTGCCATGTATTAAGGAACACAAGCACATGGCCCTGGTCGAAATTATACTGGGATCAAATAGCAATTTCAGTTTGATAACTGATGTACCAGTTATCCACTGGAAGTCAGATTATTGCGGAAAACACTTCCATTGGTACTCTGAAGAAAACTAAAACGGAAATCCCTCCGAAATTTCTACCTCTGAAATCCATGAACATTGGTTCTTCACTATTTGGATACCACAAAAGTATCACATTGGTGTCCTATGTGCCCAAAAGAAACAAATGTGTTGTCTGCTTATAACCCTGAGCAATGAAGGCACAGATGATGACGGAACCAATAACCCACACATAAAAGAAAAAAAATGGAGGCTATTTTTTAAACTTCTTTACCAACATATTATTTATGAAATCTCATTTAGTTACAAGATCCTACATTCCGATGCTTTCTAATGATCTTAAAATATTTTGAAGCCTTATCAATTGGAAAAACCTCGAGAACCAGAAGCAAATCCAAACATACGTTGTGGTCGGTCTAAGATGTTTGTATGCAAGAAGAATTCCTCCATTGTGTGTGAAAAATGTGCATGTAACACGGTGGATGCGTTAGAGGAAAAGAAAGAGTGAACTCTATTTTTACGTAGTAACAAACAGTCATATTCAATAAATAATCAGAAGTTAATCGACTAAATGTTGTATAAGTAACATGTAGTGGGAAATGTAAAAGGTCAATTGTAATTTTAGTTGAGCATGTTTGAAGAATTTATTGTTAAATAAAAGAGTAGTATACTCCTGTTAAATATTTTATTTGTGTACACCCCGTATTTATAAAAAAAAGTCGCGTATTATAATATTCACTTCTATTAATCAAAAGGCGAAATAAACATATTAATTATTTCTCAATACAAAGATTACTGAGGCAGTACTTTTAACGTCTCTAAAGAATACCATGGCTGCTTGACATAGTCAACCAAGAGAATACTGATATTACAAAAATTTATGCAACCATTCGATGGTAAAATCTATAATTGTCAATCACTGATGTTATATCGACGCAATATCATTGGTTGAAATGTGAATCGTGAACTGTCACTAATGTACAAGATTATGGTAGCCTAAATCTGTCGAAACCGGTTTCAAGCGATCTTAGGCAACCCTGTACGTTGTCTTTCAGATCTTTAAGAATTCATCATGAGTCAGATATCTGTAAATTTTGTACGATATACGGTAAATTATTTACTTCTTTGACCATTATTCTCTCATGTTCACTCATATTGCTTTGTTTGTCAACACAGTTTTACCTTAGTGCAATCAACAGTGCAGCTAAATAAAAGTGCGAATAATTAATCTTCAATAACAGACAAACAGCTGTCAGCGTTATTATCCTTCCGTCCTTACCGAGAGAAATATATGTTTAATATCCTCTGATTTGATGAAACACGTCATACAGCATGTCTTTGGTTATTTTTGTTCAGTTATTGCGCGCGGTATATAGCGTCAATAACTCAAAACTCATGTCAGAGTGAAAATGTTATGACGTTATCTTCAATTAGGGCATGCTTCGTAATTCATTTCTGCAGACCTACACAGTTTCCCATCAGCGGCGGATAAGCCCGATTTGTGGAACCTTCCACAGAACGCAACGCTGTAAATTAAAAACGTGTCACGCCTTGCAGCGACAACTGTTGCTGTCGTATTCAATAGTTCTTCGCCCCTGTGCAGCTGTTACATTCAGTTCAGGAGCGCGTGTCTTCCGCTAGAAACACATATCAGAAATTGGAAACTGGTGTCCTCAGAACGAATGCTGAATATTAATATCTGTGTACGTGCCTGGCACAAGGTATTAACTCCATCAATCTTCCTTTCTTTCGTAACTGCAAAACATTTATAGAGCATTCATGCTGTAGATAGTTTTTAGGGGCACTTAGTCCAACTTGAAAGTTGTTCGCAGAACGAATGCTGAATATTAAAGTTTGTCAACGTGAGCGTTATACTGTTTCATGTCTTTCAAGCTTCCAACATTCTGAAATATCAGTCATACGTTCTTCAAACCTTATTAAAGACATTTATGACTTAAATACATTCAAAGCTTCGTTTTATTTGTAGTTTATTTTCTTATTACATTAATCATAAAAGGCCAGTGTCATTTTGAAGATTTGTAAGGTGTTTCAACTTCTGTTTGAATTATCGGTGTACACATTATCGTTAACTTAGGACTTCCAGTGTTTTTTTGTTCCTTAGTGGCTATTTTCCGTTAGTACTTCCATTCTTCATCTACTGCCTCAAAGTAAAGGTGCTGCAGTTTTGTCCGTCACATGCATCTTATGAGATAACACTGTTACATCTTATTCATTTACTTTCTGTATGACCTCTGAGTCTTATACCAACAATATAGTCGCAGTATGGAAGGCCAATTACATTCTATACAATACGAACAGATAGAAACATTCATTTTCAACACATTTTCTTGTCTAGTTAGTTTTCTTCCTTCCAAGCAGCACACTATAATAAGCAGCAAACATCGAACGACTTTGTAGATACTACTGTGGATATGACAGAAAGTGTCTTGTTTCACACGATTTTTTTTATACAAAAATACCAAATTTTCGGACGCTGTAATCTTAAAGTGACAGGAGAGCCCATAGAGTAACTTCAGATAAACACCAAACACGTAAACTCTCAATTACGTACAGGGAATTCAGTTGTACGCCAAATAGAAGCACTCGGTACACGTATGGTATACATCCCAATTACATTTTAGTTTCGCTAACGATGAGAATAATAGAAGCATGTAGCCCTGATGACCATGGAGCAGTTTATATCGAGGATGTGTATGGATGTTATTGATTTAGATTGTTTTCGTGTTGTTAATTTCTCCTTACTATAGCTACTGTGTTTGGCTTGTTCTCAATAGAAAAGGTAGCCTTATTTTCACTTGCGTGACATATAAGACGTTCGTTTTGTGATAGTGAAAAAATGTACTTTCTGGGGGAGTGTTGCATACACATCAATGCGAAAGTTTTTCTATTAAATGCTACAGTTACTGTCTGTTCCAACCACGCACCAGTGAACTATGTTTTAATTTTCAAGTTACTTAACTCAACCAGCAAACAAACAGAAAAGCTAGATGATGCTGAAGTCACTCTCTGGGTCGATGACGTTAATTTTAGACGTGACTTTTAGTCGTGTGTGGATCAGTGAGATGGAGCTGTCAGGGACAGTGCCTGAGGCTCAGCTTTCCTTACTTACAAGACGCAATTCACTGGTTCCTGTGCTCATCTGAACATTTCGTGGCGATAAAGATCCAAGAACGATCCACTGATTTTCCCCTTGCACAGTGATTTTTGCGATAAAATGTACCAAACTGGTTTACATTTCAACTTCAACTGTGAGATTACTAAATAGGTCAGAGGGAAGCGCATTATAAAGTCCAGGAAGAACGAAATCAAAATGAAGAAGGGCTAAGTGAAATAGTCATCTTGAGAAAAATCTAATCTCCATTAACGTCCCTGTAATAAAAAGTGGACGGCAATGGATAAAGACCGCATGTACGTCACCGAAAATCGGTTATCGCACCATATTTATAGGTAGGTGCAGGACATCCTTGAAGATAGGACGTAACACATCCAGCTTCAGTTACGATATCGAAAAATATAAAGGAATTTTCCGGAAAACTCGAGGAACTGTATCACGACAGCTACTAATAGTATCCTGCGTAAATGATTGGTGAAGAATGACGGAGGTATGACGTCAGAAAACACGCAGACGATGTTATTTCTGTAGGGAGACTCCAGCAACATGTGGGAGAACAAGAAGACGATGAAAGATAGGTAGCGTAATACGCAGTTTGTCCTTAAGGTATACAAATGAAACTTTTTGTACGTAATTAGGACAATAGTCGCTCTACGATTCGATTAAAATATAGAAAATATATCTGAGGAAGTAGTAGATATGTTAAAGAAATTACGAGTAACCATGCAGACAGGGTTTAGTTCAACATAAAGCAAATCGTACAAAAATCAAGTACCGAACTGTTATTTATTTTGATATTCACAAGGGAACGTTATTAATTCACGAGAGACAATATTAGAAAACACTCGCTTGAACTATTCGTTAGTACGTACATCAGTTTCGTGCTCTGACTGACTAGGACTGATTAGGACTAACAGGGTGGCGCTCTTTCTTACGAAATCGTTTCATCGGCGAGAGATATTTACGAAGAAGATCGACAAACCCCATTAGCAGTCGATACAAGACAGGTGGTGTTGTACATCAGAAAGAGTTTGGCTATTTAAATTTCAAGCGGCTAGTTTTTAACAATGGACGGGTATAGTAGGAATTCCTCTTATATTAGTGTCTGGAAATAATCACAAGGACAAAAACAGAGTACGTAAATGTCATTAGGAACTTTACCGATTTTCTTATGCTCCATCGGTGAAATGGAAAAGGAATGGAGTCTGAGGAAGACAGAAGACATCATGTACGAATTGTGGAAATAATGTCTGCAAGAAGTATTCCCCTCAGAATGATGTGATTTTTCCTATGAATTTGGGATTATTAAATTATATTTCGTTCAGACTGAAAATGTTTATAAACATATTTTCTAAATAATGACAATTTGTTTTCTTTCATTGTAGAGAAAAAATCATCCTCAACTGTGCACTTGCTTACCATCATACATACGACCAGTTTAGTCTCTAGGTTTGCAAACTACTTACACTAACTTAAAGTAACTTTTCATAACGACAATACAAACATCCATGCCCGAGGTAGGACTCGAACTCCAGATGGCGAACGGTCGCGCGAACAGCAACTGGGCGCCTAAGTGCTTAGTGCTTAGCGCTTTTCTGTCGCGGGCGTTTCCAAGGGCACTGCAGTTGGACATTTGCTGCCACATCCAAATTAACGCAGAATTTCGCCACACTATCGTATACGTTCGTTGTACGTCCAACATTGATGTCTGAGGTAATTTCAAGAAGTGTGTTCGACTGCTGGCAAAGCACAGCTGCTTTAGGTTATGAAGTGGAGACTGTTGTTTGTCCGTGGTGAGATGAGACGCCTGAGATTTAGTATACTTGGCACACTTGACACTGAGCAACTCGAAATATTGAATTCACAAACGATTTCAGATGCTGAATGTCCGTTGTGTCTATCTCCAACTACCGTTCAGCGTTCAGAGTATGTTAATTAGCGTCATGCAGACGCAATAACGTTGAAAATCTATTTACATCAATCGTCAGAAACCAAATTACTGCTCACCCAACGCACCGCTCTTTTAGACATCGTCTACACGATACTCTGTATCTAAGCTCTTTGCCATCCCATGACTTTTGTAACCTCAGTGTTTATATGCCTGTAATTCGGATAGTAACAGATAATTTCAAATTACTTACTTCTCCACCAACAGACGTTTTATTTACGCTCCCGGTTTCGGTATTACATTCATACCATATTCAGACCATGTCACACCATTCAGCGTGAAGAGTCGAAATAGCCATAAATACCGGTTTATTAATAATCCCTTGACTTGGCCTGAAGATGGTATTAACGTAATACCAAAACGGGTCGCGTAAGTAAAGCAACATATATTTAAGATTGCTGGTGGATAAGTAGATAATTTGAATTAAAATTCGACCAGCCCCATTCCCGATTCCATTGCAACGAGGTGGCACAACAACCAGTTTAATTCATTTGTTACCCATATTGCAAAGTTTCCGCCCCTTTATCAAAAACGTTCCCGATCAGATGGGGCAAGATATACAAATATGATATCAAACCGGTTTTAGGCCAACTAATAGATACGTTAAACACTCCAATCCGTAGAGAATAGACTCCGTTATCTATCGGCATGTTGGGTCTATAAGATTCCGTGCTTATGTGGAAAGGTCTATATTTGTGAAGGCAGCGTCAAAACAAGACTGGAAGGACGTAGAAGTCTTTGCTGACAAGAAAACACTGAAAAATAAGCTGTAGCTGAGTATGGCTTTAATCAGGAAATCAATTAATTTTTCCAAAATTCAGATTTTATGTACAACGACGATCTTTTATCCACGTCTTTATACATTGTCATTTGAAAAGTGGAAGATGTCAGTAATGTGTTATACGTGGACTGTGGCTCTTCAAAATAGATATGTTTTCACTCTTGATTAGTGGCAATGGACAGTTACCCTTTATCTTTAACAAGAATTAACTGTGCTGAGTACACCCCTTGTGGACAGCATTTTTTCAACTCTCCAGCGTTCGATTTGTCAGTCGGAAAGACTTAGTACCGCCAGGAGCAACTCTGAAGACGTCCACCGCAGCGTCAGGAGCAAAAAATTGAAAGGTGTCCGTCAAAAACATCATATAATAATAATATAATGATAACTGTTATTCTGAATGTCAAAGTTTTCTATAAATATGGATTAACTTAATATCCGTTCATTTCGTCTTTCTAGTAGTGACATATGGCCTTGCACAACAGTTTTGAGCGGAAGTTAACGTTTTATGTCACACTGAATTAAAGAAGAATTCTTCAGAACGAAATTACTTGGCGCCATGGAGGCACATGAAACATTGAATGTCGACGAATATTTCGGTGGCACAATTTATTATTTCATTATCAGGCACTACTTGCGAATTGCTTATTTTTTAAATTCACTTGTTCCAATCCTACTGGATCACCTTTATATCCTTGTAGTTGCGCCTGCAACCCGTCTGGTCTATGGTGTTTGGACGAAACGGATTTGAGAAGGATACAAGATTGTGTAGATGATCCAGAAAGTCTGAA
Organism: Locusta migratoria; assembly: GCA_026315105.1. Lineage (NCBI taxonomy): Eukaryota > Metazoa > Arthropoda > Insecta > Orthoptera > Acrididae > Locusta > Locusta migratoria. The sequence continues at coordinate 341,965,493 of CM048746.1, forward strand.
CCATGTTAATAAAAAAATATTAATAATAATAATAATAACACTCGCACCTGTTGACTGATAATAAGATAATAAATTGTATCAAATATTAGTGCAGCTGCTGACCATCACAAATTGATTATGTGGAGTGTAGTAAGAACGTTAAAGATAAAGGCCGAAAATGGATTTATGACATTAACACAATCGAAAACTATTGTTACAGAGTCTACAATCATTGTTGGTGGGATTGCTTCATAAATTTTACAGAAAACAAACTTCAAGTTTTGAAACAAATACAGACACGACGACAAATTAAATTACAAAATTGCTGGAGGCAGACAATTTTTTCCTACGTTATATAGTGGAAACGAGAGTTAGCATTACAAAAATGCTTTGGCAATAATACCGATAAGACAACAGAAAGAAATTTTACCTTGTTAGGCCGTCCTTCAACTGACGTTCATCTTTCTACGTAAGGCCTGAATGATGAGATACACAAGTACACCATTTAGAAGCATTCTCTCTCTCTCTCTCTCTCTCTCTCTCTCTCTCTCTCTCTCTCTCTCTCTCTCTCTCCTGAGCGCCAAAGGTATACGAGCGCTACTATGCTGCTCAAACAAACTACACTTACCATAATACAAAGGCTATACATTACTGTGAAATATCGAAGCAAATAGCTTATAATACGCACTGGAAAATTTTTCTTTTTTTTTTATGAGAACGTATTATGAGATATATAAGAATGTAATGTTATCATTTTAAACAGTGTTATTCACGAAGCTAAGCAAATATTTGAATGTGATATGATACAAGTAAAACTAAAGAAAGAAGTTCATATAAATATCGGTCTGCAAATATTTAGTTACGAAGTTACGGCTAGTAAAAAGTTTTTCCCTAAATCTAACAACCTTGCTAATCTGAAGCCATCGCGAAACTGTACGAGGTTGTAATAATGCACGATTTTCATTTACGTTGTTGTTATCAATTTGGTGACTCTAATAAAACACGTCCAGATTGTTATCTGCAGTAGTTTTCCAGAATTTCTAGAGAAGACAAGAAATAATTTGGGAAATTTTGTGATATGTTAGCTATTTGTCCCATGTTTTTCTGACGATTGCAAAACATTTTCAACAGAAGTTGTAGACATTTTTGAAAATGATGGTAATAATGTTAATTAAAACTGTATGAATGTCTCAGATAATCTGTTTTTATTAATACCATAGCACCTGTGAATTCATCTTAAACCGGATAAATGCAGTGTTAAGGAATTTGTACAGTGTACATGCAGTACATTGATGTTGAAAAATGTCTCCTCCGAGTTCAATGCATGTAGCTGCTTGTGTGTGAAGAGATTTTGTTCTTTCAGTTACACATAGTTGTCCTTAGTTTCGTCTATTCACACACACCCATGCCCCAGGAAGGACTCGAACCCACAACGGTGAGCAACCGCGAACTCCTCAGCAAACCACCTTAGAGCGGTCGTCCATTCCACCGCTCCCCGCCCAGGTAGCCAAAGTGAAGTACATAAATAGAAAGTTCTCTTGTATTGATGAAAGATCATATTGTTAGATTGATTAATGAGAGTAATAGCTACAGTAAAACTCAGTTGTCTTGTGAGAAACAAAGTTTTCGATTCAGTTGTCTTGTTTTAAGCCAATCGCATTTAAATATTACGTATTTAAAAAGGAGACAGTGTAGAAATTGTTGTGCACTGCACATTATATATTTCAGTGTCATTGATGATTAACCGATTTAGAGTAATTTAAGCGAGATAGTTGTTTACACTACAAATCATTATGTAACCTTATCAGTTTTACGTTTCAAATATACGAGATTAATATTACGTCAGCATGATTACGATTTTATTTGTCACTAACCGTGCTCCTGTCATTTATAGCGTTATCCGTTGCGCTCCAAACATCACAGACACGTAATTTTTCACGTTTTATTGTCACATGCGTTTAATCTATTTAAAAATATAATCATACTAATATTTATACTCTAATAATTTTTTCAACACTTTGAACGCCTTGCGCCCACCGATGAGCATTTTAAAATATCTCTGCCGGACCACTAGCACACAGGTGGACACTATCTTTGCCTTTCTTCAAGCCTTTTTCTACAGCCGTGAACATGTTTTGTATGTCATAAGCAATCACAATAGGATTTTGTGGTCCCATTAGACAAAGAAATGGTATCTGTACCGGGAAGAATGTGTATAATAATACCGTATTTTATGGCCCGAATATTTTGAAAGTGTTCTACGATTTAACATTATTGAATTTCTACTTTGTCACTAATGGTGCGTGGAAATGCTTTACAAACAGAAATACAATTTCTTGACTAGATCTTACAATTAATAATATATTGTTTATAAGCTATATTAAAGTACGTGTCAACACGAAATGCCGTGAAACTTGTAAACAACAAAAATGTCACGCGTAAATTCACTGATGTATTTGGAAACAATCAATGCACACTGATATGTACCATTTCTCGGAAAACGAGTTATATTTTTCTTTTCATTTTTGGGAGCATAAGGAGCATTTTGTCGTTGTATCATACCTTAGTAGCAGGGGGTGCACCATTTCATTGTAACCATCTTCTGTCCTTCAAATTATTTGAGTCAATGCTTTGGTTTGCAGCTCGAAGGTCTTGTCACTTTGGGATCCATCGTTGGATAGACGAGTGCTCCCACAATAGATTCTTTGAAATCACATATGTTCATTTTCTTACCGTTAATTTTATTGTACAAATGCAGGACATTTACAACACAGGTACAAGTTATTAATGGAAGTCTTTTGTACCTTTCCACATTTCTTTTAATATATGAGACATATGATGCATTCGGGTTTGAAAGGTCGATAAATGTTTTTCCTTCGTTATTGTTAATCACCATAGGAGGTTTACGTACGTCTCTTAATATTTGTATAGCCTGGTCCATTGAGGCATCATGTTTCGTAATATGTATTGGCACGTCTCTTTTATCTTTCCATTTGAAATTTGGGCTATAACATCACTTTTTTTCTGTTTCGTCTTGACCACATCAGGATGATTATACTTCCGAATCACGCGTAACGTGGCAACTAAGTGTCTCTTCCGTTGGATTAGATAATGAAACACTGATGTACTAGTTGTCAGTATACAATGTTCTGCCACCAGGTAAGAGTTGAATCCCTAGCGATTCTGTGTCTCTCGAGTGGTATATGTGTGCCCGCGACGCAATGTATGCTGCCCGGGGAACTGAGCTGCACGTTTGGTTGCCTATATTGCAGGTTGTATGTTAAAAACAATTTGCTCCTGCCACCAGTTGTCCAACGGTGAGCATTTAAAGACATAACTGAAAAATATAAAATACCAAGATCAAAATCAAAAGGTATATCACCATGACCAAAATATATCGCTCTAATCGAAAGAAGTGTGCGGTCCCTCAGAGCCTCAGAAAAGACTTTTAATCTAATTCCACGGTTATGGTATATTGCAAATCAAATGTTAAAACGTTTGTAAAGATTATGGGACTTGACTGCGGGGTGATCAGTCCCTAAACTTACAAACTACTTCTGAACTTATACTAAAGATATCACAAACATCCATGCCTGAGGAAGGATTCGAACGGACAGCTCGACTGCTCCCGCGCGGCGTGGAATATCGCCCCAAATTTGGGACTGGAGAGGGTATTTCGTATCAGAGAGGACACAGCTTGTAGTAATTGATGGTAAGGCATCGACTAAAAGAGAGGTGATATCGGTTGTTCCACAGGGTGCTGTTACTGGTCGTCTGCTTTTCCGTATTTACATAAACCATGCGGGAGAAAATCTAAGCAGCTCTCTTAGGGTGTTTGCACATGACGTCGTCATTTATCGTCCAGTAAAATCATCTGATGATCAAAATGAACTGTCTTTAAATACTGAGAAGTGTGAAGGTGTCCACAGGTGTACGAAAAGAAATCCGTTAAACTTTGGTTACAAGGTAAATCAATCGAAAGCGAAGGCCGTAAACTCTAGAAGATACCTAGGAATTACTACTACTTCAGAATTAAACTGGAAAGAACACGTAGGTAATGTCGTGGGAAAGGCGAAACAGAGTGCGTTTTATTGGAAGAACCCTTAAAATATACGACAGAACTAGTATATAGACCGCATACACTACACTTGTCCGTCCTGTTTTGGAGTATTGCTGCCCAGCGTGGGATCCTTGTCAGGTGGGTTTGATGGACATCGAAAGAGTCCAAAGAAGGGCAGCTCGTTTGGTATTGTTACGATACAGGGAAAATAGCGTTACGGAAATGATACAGGATCTTGGATGAGAATCACTAGAACAACGGCGCTTATCACTCCGGCGTGGGCTACTTAAGAAACTGCAGTCGCCAACGTTCTCCTTCTAATGCCAAAATATATTGTTGACTCCCACCTACATAGGTAGAAATAATCATCAGAATAAAATACGAGAAATTAGAGCTCGAACGGATATACTGAGGTGTTTTTTCTTCCCGCGCGGTCTTCGAGAATGGAATAGGAGATAAAATAGTATAAAGGCACTTGAATGTGATTTGAAGAGTATCCCTTGTAAATGTAGATGTAGAATAATTGATTGTGACAGTACTCAAAGTGTTCATTGACAAGGACATCACATAATGGTAATGGAAAATCCACAGAAACGTATCGCTGATAGAGAGGTCTTCACCAGTTTGACACCAATTAGATTTATTGCAGTGACATATCAAATTTAGATTCGTAAATACGAGGTTCGTCCAGGAAGTAAGTTTCAATTTATCTCCGCTACAGCGCTGCGATTGCAGTTCCGCAAATGCGGTGTTGACAATGTGTATCAAGAAGAAGAACGTGCGCCATTTGGAGATCGCTGTCAGTTACGAACGCTTTGTTGTGCTTGTTTGAAATGTCGGCGTTGATTGAAAATCCCGCCGCCTGTGAAATCAGGTCGGTGATTCGGTTTCTGAATGCGAGTAAAGTGAAACTAAGTGAAATTTATCGGCCAATTTGCGATGTTTACAGACCAAATGCGATGAGTGATTCGATGGTGAGAAGATGGGTCTGACAGTTCAATGGCGGGCGTAGTGATGTGCACGATGAAGAACGAAGTGGGCGTCCACCTTTGGTTACAGAAGAACTGGTTCACGCGATTGATAACAAGATTCAGGAAAACCGTAGGTTTACAATTAGTGCTCCCGCTGTGGACTTCCCTTACATTTCACGATTACCGATGCATGAAATTGTTACAAAACAACTGAGATTCCGTAAACTTTGCTCACGTTTGGTACCAAAGATTCTCACTGAGCAACAGAAAACACAACGAATGGTAAGTGTACTTGAGTTTTTGACCCGTTATGCTGAAAGCGGCGAAGAATTTCTGAGACGGATAGTCACAGGAGATGAAACGTGTGTTTGTTACGACACTCCTGAGAGTAAGCGGCAATCAATGGAATGGATGCACACTTCATCCCTACCAAATGTAAAGCGGAAGCACATCATGACACCTCGGAAAATGATGTGCAGAGTTTTCTGGGACTGGAAAGGCATCCTACTCATTGACTTCTTACCGCGTGGTCAAACAATCAAACCAGATGCTTATTGCGAGAGACTTAGGAAATTGTGCCGTGCAATTCAGAATAAGCGCCGGGGACTGCTGTCAAAAGGTGTTGTTTTGCTTCACTACAACGCACGACCACACACACTGCAAATGTGACGAAAAACCTCCTACAGTGATTTCGCTGGGACGTGTTTGACCATCCTCCGTACAGCCCTGATCTCGCACCTAGCGACTTTCATCTGTTCTTACATCTGAAGTCTTTCCTTGGCGGTCATCACCAATGACGACGAGCTGAAAGAAACTGTTTCCAACTGGTTGAAGAAACAAGCGGCAGATTTCTATGAAGAAGGTATACAAAACCTGCAAAATTTCGGCAGTTACGTGGAAAAGTAGTTTAAGAGTTGTAGAATTCCTTGCAATAGAAATTTCTTCTGTATCTGTGTACAATTTCATTTTATTACCAAACGGAACTTACTTTCTGGACGTGCCTCGTATAAGGTTTAGCTTTCGGAAATAACTTGGCTCTTACGACTTCAGTCATGTCTAAAATGAGCAGTGACACGTCCTTGTTCAAATACAGACCCTGTTTCACGACCAACAGCTTCGTTTCAAAAGGCATTTGCTGTGATTGCGTGGGGGCGGGAGAGCGGTGACAGCCGCGTCACACGTGCCCGGCCGCTGGTGTGGCGAGGCGCTCACCCCTGTCGCTGTTGACGCAGCAGCGCGCGCCGCGTTTGCTGGCCTGTGGCGGGTCACCGCGCCGCGCCGCCCAGCTGCGGGGCCCCCAGGGGTCGGTGGGCGGCGCCGCCCACCCCTGCTTCTGCCCGCGGCCTGACGGCAACCGTAGCCCCACGCCCCACACAGCTCCCACAGCTCCCATGGGCGGCTGGCGCGCCGCCCGTCTCGTGGGAGGCCGCCCGACATCGTCGGCCCTCATTCCGAAATGGCGTGTCGGAACACAAACCCTGCTCTGCCCCCAGTCCTTTCTTGCGGAAGGTCCGAATATCGCTGCGTCTGCTCACAGGCTCCAACACACACACACACACACACACACACACTGAATGGAAATACTTAACTTCGATTCCTTAGTAGTTGTTACTTCTCAAGGGTTCTTTGCAAGTTATACTAGTAGTGAAAAGGACGAAGGATATGCGGCACAAAAAGGTATAGCTGATAGAGGTCTTCACCAGTTCGACACGAAACAATTAGATTTATTGCGAAGACATATCAAATTCACAATTATATATTTTGACGACGCTACAGCGTTCATTTTCAATGAAATAAATCGCAATTTGCGATCACTTAAGGCTTCACTGTACTAGATTTAGATGTAATACCAATGTGCGGCGAATTAAAATTTGTGCCCGGCCGAGATTCGAACCCGGGACTCCTCCTTATTAGGCAGACGTGTTGGCTACTCCTGACGACAATTAATTGTGCCTCAATATCTCACGGTCTGTTCTCCCTGATGCGGGAATGTAGTATTGTGGCTGCGAGCATTACAGAACAAAATAGGTTGTGGTAACAGGAAAGAGAGAGTGTGTGGCGAATGGACATTTGGGTGCGGCGGTAGACGTGCAAGGAACGGCATCCGTAAGGACAAGATCTATCCACAAAAAGAAAAAAAAAAATCATAAAGTGGTCAACGCGTCTGGCTAGGAGATCCCAGGTTCGAATCCCGGCCGGGCACAAATTTTAATTCGCCGCACATTGGTATTACATCTAAACCTAGTACACTGAAGCCATAAATGATCGCAAATTGCGATTTATTTCATATCAAATTTAGATTCATATATACAAGGTTTAGCTTTTGGAAATTACTTGGCTCTTACACCTTCACAGCTTTACAACTTATAATAACAATGTAAGACAATCTATTGTTCTGATAAACTATTGCAAGGCTCTGACACAAATTGCAAAATCATTAATAAATTTGAGGAGATCACAAGGCAGATAACAACGGCCTTTCAAAAAATCTATTTAAATAATCTGAACTGTACAATTGCAGGTGCCAGTGCATAATTTAACAAGACCTTTCTTATAAGGAAGAAATACCAATAGCAAAACAATAAAAGGATCTAATAGTATCAAAAGTTTGACAGCTGCCTTTGAAAGACTTTGACAGAACCACAATAACAAGCGTCACTATGTAATCACATACAAAGGTAAAAAGAATTAATTAACTGAATAGGATTAAGAGGATTCATAATAGCGGCCTTTGAAAACTAGTTTTGGTGACTTGAACAGTGCAATCACACGCGTCAGTACGAACTTCATAAAGCCATGCGTTAAAATACCAAAACAACAACCGTAAAGCAATTAACGGAGCCGATAATATTCAAAAGGGGTGACAGAGGCTTCAAAATCTTTGGTTGAGAACTTTCCACTATACAACAACGGGTGTCCCTACGTTAACAAGACCTTCTTCCAAAACTGCGATATAAGTAGTGAGATGAACTTGAAAATATAGAGCATAAATACAATTGTATAACTTCTGGTAACACTAGGCCTTCACAACATCAGTAAAATAGCATTCATAATACAATCTATTGGCCAAGATCATCTTACAGAGCTCGTGTACATGTAATAACTAAGTAACTTGACAAGACTACACAATCAAATGTTCAAATGTTTGTATAGTCTATGGGACTTAACTACGTGGTCATCAGTCCCTAAACTTACAAACTACTTATCAACTACCTTATACTGAAGACGGCACAAATATCCATGCCTGAGGGGGGGATTCGAACCCCCGACCGTAGTGGCCGTGCAGACCGTGACTGGAGCGCCTCAGTGTCCTCGGCCACCGCGGCCGGCGACAAGATTACATACAGAGAACAGCGGCTTTTGAAATATCCAGTTAAATGACTTGAATAATACAAATACCGGCGGCAAGGTAGGACAATCTTAGTAGGGACAGCACAGCCACAGCTGACGTCAAAGGCAAAGTCGCAACTAACCGTCAAGGATTAAAATATCTGCCATGTATATGCAAATTACTACGTCGCTCAAAGACACTATACATAGAACAGCAAATTACGACTCGTGGTTGACCGATACGACGAGCAGGAACCAAGATCATACTCTCATGGGAGATGAGATATGAGAAACGCAGAATAACACAACCCAAAGTTACTTAACTTCCACAGACAGAGGGCAACCCACTCCACCCAACAACTCACCTAGAGACATCGAGACAAGGCCTCACAACAGTTCGTGCTACGTCACACTGACAAGGCCACGGCCGACAGCTGAATGGCTGGCCGCTGGGGCACTCCCGCTGCCTCGTAGCAGGCTGGCAGTTAGCGGGCGGCCGGGGCCTGGCCAGAGTGACGAAAGCACGGGCTGTTACGAGGTCTTGTCTCTAGGTGGTGTTGCTCCATCACCACCGAAAGAGAAGGCCGCGGTTCTCTCGTGTGACGTCACACAGCGTAAGTCGCGATCGAGTAGCTCACTGGCTGTCCTCTAGGCCCCAGTCCACCAGGCTATAGCGGCCAGCCACTCTGCCACGAGCAACGGCATACTCGGCGTGAAGTCACAGGGCAGCGCCAAGGCCATCTCTTTAGGTGGTGTTGCCCACTCATCCTACTGTCTGGTCACGCCGGGAGGCGCTTACAGAGACGGAAGTAGCGCCACCACTGCACACGCGAATCGTCGCGCTCAATTCAAAGACAACGAGCCGCGGCTCAGTAGTGCTTGCTGTACACTGCGATGGCAAATCAAAAATTATCTAACACTTTTGCCATAACGTTTGTTATGTTGCACAAGCTTCTGTCCTCACAACAGTAGAGTGGCCGAGCGCATAAGGTGTCTTACTGAGGAACGCGAGATCGCTCACCGTCAGAGGTTCGAGTCCTCCCTCGGGCGTGGTTGTTCCAAAAGCTTCTTTTTCTGGTGGGCCAGCAGCATACAGTAAGTCAGCAAATACATATTTCTAGTTTTTTTCAGAATACACATTACTATTCCCTTTAGTATAGGATGTAGAATTTTCATTGCCTTTTCTATTCGTTCTGTTTTCCGCATATTGTCACGTAAGTGTATGAAAAATGCTGAATTACGAATAATTAATTAATATAATTAATCAATTAATAACTGATATAATCAATAAGCACAAAGCAGAACAACTATAAAAAGCATTGAAAATTCTTCAAGGTATACGTAAGGGAATCATAATAGGAATTCTGGAAGAACTTGAAATATATATTCACACTGTTGCATTTCCAGACAAAATTATAAACGAGAAAAAATATTCAAAACCCAAACGGTATTTGGAAAACTTTAATGATTTCATAAAGAAAAAGGATAGCTTTCAACACTTCAAGCTGCAAACATAAATTATATCGTTGACAACAAGCATCAAATGTTACGATGTTTTATACAACCACAGACATTAATACATATATATTTTAGGCCTACAAACAATACCATCCTTATTTATTGCTTACATCAGTGAAATTCTATCATATCTAATAAATGTATACCGTTTTCTAAGCAGATAACGTCAATGGAGTGAACTATTATAATAATTTGTGCAATACATCGTATGATATATATGAGCAGAAAAATTGCCAAGAAAAACACTTCAGGACTTAAAACTGTAGAAATAAATCGTACATATGTAAACCAAATATCATGTATTAGACATAAAGAAATGTCGGTATATTTGTATTTCTGTGCATTTATACATTGCATTTGAGAATGGCAAAAGGCCGAAGCAATTGTCGTCATATAATAACACCTATAAATATAAGAAAAGTGTAGCACTCAATGAAATAAGAGTTTAAAAAGTCCTAGTGATTGATTGCCTTAGCTGTGACGGAGTGAATATCCTCGCATATGTGATTATTATACTGTTGTAATACTGTGACAGTTTGATGTTATTTCCTCCACTGTTCTTCCTTCTGTTCCAGATATATCATGGTAGCTCCGTTAGAGGTGTGCATCAATAACAACGAACGGTGACCAGATTCCTCTGGTCAGAGGGTGTCGATGTGCCAGACATTCAACTCAGACTTTCATGACAATGTGGTAGAAGTTCACTGTCACGTAAAACTGTGTTTTGGTCGGTCGATTGAGAAATTTAAAAATGCTCGAAGAAGTGTAACGCATGGAGAGGGAAGTCCTCCACTACTGATGATAAAATTCAGTAAGCTCGAGAGATGGTTCTGGCGAATAGCCAAATCATTACCGATGAGGTAATATCAGCTTTAAACATCAGCCATAGCTCCACCCTTAAACCACGAGGAGATCGGTTTGCATAAGATTTGTGCACGGTAGGTCCCAAGAAACCTTACCGACGACCATAAGCTCACGCTTACTCATTTCAACAAGGAAGGTGTTTCACTTTTGAGCACAATTTTCACCAGAGATGAAACATGATTGTACCACTACGAGACTTACTCAAAGCGACAGATGAAATTTGAAATTTGCCCAGACCTCTGCAGTCATACCTTATTAGCCTCACATCAGTGGTTTCATCCTACATTGTAGGAGCCAGAAATACCTATTCAACCATACAACCTACTTGCCACTAACCGCATTCGATTCCCCGCCGTAAAATCAAGGAAAGACATTTCGAAAATTGGAAAGTTGCCACAACAATTAGAATGAGATGTTATGTTTACATTGAGAATCTTAAAGTATAATTGCTTGCCATCAGAGCAAGATTTTATACGTTAGCTATTCGTCAAGTAACAAACTTTTGGAATAAAAAATGAATAGTATGGAAAATCCACATTTTATTATTTTAATTTATATCCTACATTCACAAGCTATTATCCCTACATAATAAACGTTCAAATTAAAGGACTTTTAAATTCGTACCACAAATATTTGAATACCGTCTCAGTAAAAATCAGCCAACTTATTTCAACAAGTTTTTCTTCGTCAGTTTCAAGACTTTGTGTTGCAATCCATAACAGTAGGAAATAGGTGGACGTCAATCTGCGACTAGTCCAAGCAGTATGGTGAATGATCAGACACCTCCCCTTCAAAACCCTGTAAGAGGTGGGCACCTCTACGTTTTCCTGCTTGCTTATACTATTTGGCCCGACATTTAATTGTCTGTCAGTATTGAGGCTGTTTTTGTACTTCAGTGATAATGCACGTCCCTTTTCATACATCAACCACTGAATTTCTAACCAACTAAGTTTGTCATTATTTACTGTTTTCTTTCAGTTAACAATAACTTCCTGAGCTTTTTATGGATAAAATAATGCTTCATTTCAACTATTTTAAAGGGATTTATCCTATCAGATTGTTTCACAATGGTTATCCAGTCATCTGGAGAATAAATGCGAGTGGATTTTGTACACTTTGCTTCTATAAGACAAAGTCAGTAACATCAGGTACTGTAAAAATACCCAAACCTAGGAAATTTACGATCTTTTTTTCTGTTTCCCTACTGGATTCTTGAAATAGTTGTTCAAAACACTGCATATAACGTTGACTTGCTTGTCATCTGAGATAATGTACACATGTTTAAGTTGCCAGCCGGCCGCGGTGGCCGAGGGGACTGAGGCGCTCCAGTCACGGTCTGCACGGCCACTACGATCGGGGGTTCGTATCCCCCCTCGGGCATGGATATTTGTGCCGTCCTAGTTCGTAAGTAGTTCATAAGTAGTTTGTAAGATTAGGGACTGATGACCCCGTAGTAAAGTCCCATAACTAAACAAACATTTCAACATTTGATTTAAGTTGCCAACTAAAGTGGTGCCATCTAACGACACACATCCCAAATAGGATAGATTTTCAGAATACCTACACAATTAAATGTAAACTTTAGCTTAAGTATAGTATTTAACACACATGTATTGTTTATACAAATGTTCGTATTATGTTCGTTAGTAATATTTTTCAATTACTGCTTCCCAGTTAAAAATGCACTTTTTAGCGATACTGGAGAACTCTTCAGAAAATGAACAACCAAAGACAACCGTTTTAAATAATTAGTGATGAGCATATTGTAAAAACGTCATTTGTGAATGTTTTCTTAAATGGAAACATCGTTATTAACAACAACCTTACACGAAGTATTAGAAACTAAGAATAAACAAAAATCTGGCTTTCTTCATAAAATGTACGATTTATTTAAAATATTCTAAAGGGTTTAGGTGTTTGTACACAAGGAAAAGATTTATATTAAAAGAACCACGGTCCACTATGTTGACAGTCCAAAATAGTAGTAATTACTAGATTTACAAGTATTATTTAGGTGGCCAAAGCATTTCAAAGTCGATTTATTGCATTTGGTTAAATAAATAATTTTTCGTAATATATAGTTTACATTCTCTTCACTGTGCATACCCATCGCCTCATTAATCCCACTATCCCAACGATATGAATACATATTAAAGGAGCCTGTGGGCGCGATGAGTTGTTAATATGTAACGCAGGATCGAGTCTCCTAGAAGAGAATTTTATTATTTCCTATTTTGACGCTGTGTAACGTGTACAATGTTTTTCATATGCACCTTGTTGTGTTGCATTTTTTAAGACTACATTATATACAAGCTGACGGATGCTATTTTTCGTATAGGAAGACTAAACAGATTTATTTTTTCAGAAATCCGCTATGATGCCAAATAATGTTTTCAAACACATAGCGTCATGAGTTACTTTAATTTATGTATGTCTGATTACGGTATAAAATATTGCGAAGAAGTTGTAACGTATAAAACCTGGCCGGCCGCGGTGGCCGAGGAGACTGAGGCGCTTCAGTCAAGGTCTGAACGGTCACTACGGTCGGGGTTTCGAATCCCTCCTCGGGCATGGATATTTGTGCCGTCCTTAGTATTAGGTAGTTAGTGAGTAGTGTGTAAGCTTAGGGACTGATGACCTCGTAGTTAAGCCCCATAAGTTCTACATTTTTTATAAAACCTGTAAAATACGGCATGCACTATCGCCGCTAAACACTCTTCAAGCACTCTCAGTTCTCCAGACAATTCCGGTATAGTTTTTCTTGTCTGAGGACTACGGTGAGCAGCTGTGGGCGATAGTAATGGCTGTTACACGGGAGGTCGAAACTCTCAGCGACTATCTGATATCTGGCCCCTCCCTTGGAGACTGCCGGCGAGCTGACTCTCGACATAGTTTACACAGCACGTATTACTAACAAATGCCCTCTGAGAGCGATAAACTCTCCCGTATACACCTAGCTTAATATTTAAGATAAAAAAAGGAAAAACAGAACTACAGATAAGAAGAGCAATCCGATGTTTCATAAATCCTTTTCTTTCCCCAATTATTGAGTTAGAAGCACATTGATTCAGGTTGCCATTTATTACTGCAAACAAGAAACAACTTTTGAAATTGCACCTTCTTATAACACGTCGTCATGAAACGTAAATTATGTGTGCCATTCGTACAATAATCGCTGACAAATACGTGGCGCCTGAATTTAGTAGTGGGACATCAATACAGAAACATTTTACTGTTATACTGTCCTCTGCATGAATATGTCATGTTTACCTCACCTGCCATGACTTGGCTATGCGGACGACCTGCTCGTAATACCCCTCATACAAATTGGTTAGATAGTAAGTCCATAATTGTGAGTGAGTTAATGCAGGTAATATCACCTAAAATCAAAATATAATCGATCGAATAATTTAACTACTATACAACTACATTTCTGGGCTGCGAGCCAGAAAATAAGTTCAACAAATATGAAATAAGTGCAGAAGAGATGAAATAAACAGACGGCATTGTAAACATGTCTACTCAAGGACTCGACTTTAGACGTTTTTGTAGAAGAAAGGTCGATTACGGCTTAACGTCCCGTCGAGAGCACGGTCATTAGAGATGAGATAAAAGCTTGGGTATTTTTGATAAGAAATGGTGGAGAAACACTGTCGTGCCCTTTCGGAAGAACCATCCCAGTATTTATCTGGAAGGTGAATTCCTCCAACTCCAGTTACTATAGTGCTGACGGAACGTTAAACGCAAGAAATCGTCCTTTGCTCTTCAAACTTCGTTAATGGTGGTGTGGAGGGAGGGATGTTTTGTGACATTTCAAGAACATGCTTAATGCTCCCTAGAATGTGGTAGCGTCTCCCACACTATTAGGACAATGTTGCTAACACGCTGAATATAACGCTCTATATCTCGTTATTTCTTTAAATAGTGATAATAGACCGCTTCTGAAAACCGGTTATAAAATTTGAAATACTTTAATAAAGTAATGGTTCATTCACGGGTTCATTGTGATGAGAGTGGCCTGGTGAGCAGGGGGGAGGGGGACGAGGAGAATATGGTGACCATGGTCATCCCTCGATATTTGACTCCTGCCGATAATCTGTTCCAGCCTGGAGGTTACTGCTTCCACTCTGGAGTGCATGTATACGAATAATTTAGTAACTTAAAATAGTAGTAGTGTCGGAAAACAGTATCACCACAGTAAGACCTTTAAAAAAGTGTGGCGAAGAGTTTTCAGAAGAAGGTGCGACGCTTGAAATCGGGGAGAGGATCACATTTACTCTTTCTGTTTGTTTCGTTTTTAACGCAGTTCATGCATCCTAAAAATCCTCCTTCTATGCAAATTGTGTGTGGATGAGGGTGCATGTGGGCCTATGAAAGGCCGATTTGTCATCATGCAGGACAAATGCGGAACAGAAATCAGTGAAGGGCAACGAAACTGCACTGACGTTTAACATCAGAAAATGCTCGAAGTACAGGCCATTTAGCTTATTGCTGCTGAACCAGATATCAGAAAGTAACGTCGCATCTTAGTCATATTTTGATAGATATTCAATAAAGATTCGAAATCCCGCCAGTGGAGCTCTTTGTATTGAGCGTTGCACAAAATTAATCTTTAAGATCAACTAAACCATGTTATATAGAGAAGGGTTTCCCGAAGAGTGGTGCTCGGACCGCTTGCGGCCATTGGATTCTTTCAAGAGGGTCTGCGGTCACCTTGCACCAAAACCTGTAAAGCAATGATTAACATAATTAATTAAATACTGTTAAAACAGTTAATCACTACTTTATTCACTTGAAAAATATGTTTATGTCTACATCAGCTTGTGTTTCTAACCCGTGATTGCGGATTCCAAGTTAGGACCTGTAAGTATCGTAGTTTACTAACTGAATGCGGCCTCTGCTCCACTGTTCTGAAACAATTCGGGAATCGCGTGCGCACTAGCTCACGTTGCTCAATGCACAGTACACTTCTGCGCATCAGATTCTGCAATGGTGTGAGCTCAGTCGAGCACTCAAAGCTCTCGCTGCCACTTACGCGGTCCACGACATCAATGTTAAACTGACTTCGTCAGTACACTACCCCTTTCTCAATTAGCATATTCCCCAGTAAATTACTTCCAATATGGATCAATGACTGAAGTCGGAATCAGTGAAGAAGCGAGCACATTCTCCATAACCTTCACAGCAAAGGAATCTCTCGGTGGAAATTGATGAGGTGGTAGGCTAAATGAAAAACATGAAGTGCCACAGCCGGAAGACTCTGAAAGTTCGCCATTCGTCGCAGTACGCTATGGAAGGATTATAACGAAAATCTCCTAATTTTGACAATTACAGTGCATAGTTATCTGCTAAATACAATTCACTTAAAAAATTTGGGGCACGAAACACTTGGATGGTACAGATTGCCATCATACTAACGTTATAAGCTGCCGTTGGTTATGATGAAGCAGATACTAAAAATTTATTGTGGGTCGTAAAAAGAAGTTACAGAGGAACTCATTGCTGTTTGTTCATATAATAAAATATTATATTGTACAGACATACACTGCCCTCCATAATCTTGGAAACACCATGCTTTGTACTACAAGGGAGCAAGATGGAAGTGATCTATGTGAGTTATTGGTTAGAATACAGAATAGTGAGCTCAAATAACGGTTAATAATGACAGTATTGTACACTTAATTATTGTACATATACATACATATTGGAAAATACTATTATTGCTTTGTTTTATGTAAACAGGAGTAACCTGTCCAAGCAGTTCTACCTAAGACGCCAGGTGGTGCGAGTAAACCGCTGCAAAAATACTCGTTAATTGATAATATTGATTACTATTTAGTTTTATTAGGTTATTATATATTTTATTTTATTTGTTTTTACTCTCGGCTACCTCAGTATGGGTTGAATGTTACTTAGAGATCTCTGATTTGTATAACAAGTTTCCACATAACTAATGGTAAAATATCTTTCAATTTTAATTTGACAGTAGTTACTTGATATGCTACATGGAACCAAACACCTGCAACGAACCTATGGTAGTGTTGTTTAGTGAAGATCTTAAAAATTTTATTTCACTGTCCACGGTTTGATATCTACATACTACAATGAAAAGTAAATGAAAGTCCCCTGACATGAAAACTGATTCACTACAATTGTTTTATAAAATCTGCATATTCAGAAATTTATTAAATGAGATAATTATCTAATCCTTCGCATCTAGTCTGAAATATGTCACTGTTAAGGGTTAATAATACGTCAAAACCTGCATTTCTTTATTTCATCCGTTGTCGTAAAATTATATTAACTACTGTTTTTATAAAAAGCTTATACGTTCACTGCCGCGTCCCGATGAGATGACATAAATCATTACCAGTTTGGTTATCACTGACCATGATTTATATGAATTGCTGTTTCTATGTTTGCCACGTAATGACAGCACGATGCTGCAGTCTAGGTTGATGGCTGCTCGCTGCGACAACTGCTAACACAATTTCTAAAAAATCTTTTGGAGTGAGTTAAATTTTCCAATACTAATTGAAAATGACAAACGTATTGTTTTTTAATACCTATCTTTTGCATATGTCACATTTTCCATTATTACACACTTTTTCTATAAGTGATTCCATTAATAATAATAAAAAAAAACAATATAATGATATACATATGGCGTCTGTTCCGAAAGAACATACGTTACTTCTGATCCTGAAGTTGTTATTATTTAATATTCACAGAATATATGACATCAACTGCGATTGGGCAAAGCTGATAATAGGTACCCAGCCGGGATACGAACTCGGGTCTCCTGCTTTATAGGCAATTATAACGGAGATAATATTTTTATTATAGTTACTACATAGTCGTTGTGTGATAATAAACATAAATGTCTTTGGTGGCATCTCCTGTTTACATAAGTGGTGTGTTTGAAATAGTATTTCATTACATACACAATTTTATCGTCACAAAGTAATCAAATCGGAAGGACATTACAATGCCACCTGAAATATCACAAGCACTGTTCATGTAAACTTTGGAGGGTTATTTCAAAAATGTCCTAGCACTAGTCTTTTTAAACGTCACAATTCACATATGTTTATATGGTAATGTGTTAGTTTTCAAAAAAATCAAATGTTTGTAAAGCTTATGGGACTTAACTGCGTCGTCATCTTACAAACTACTTATGAACTAACTTATACTAGAGACGGCACAAACATCCGAGCGGGGGAGGGGGGGGGGAATTCGGTCGAACTACCACGGGGAACGACCTCACGCATCGTAGCATAGCGCCTCAATGCGCTCGGCCGCTCCGCCGTGGTGTTTTTTCATTTTACTTAAAAATTTATATTACTTTCCATAATTATTGCCTGATTCTTTATCAAAATCTACTCTAAAGGTGCAGACCATGTAACCTAACTACGCTGGAAAAATTATCTTATGGCTTCCTTATCTGGGCACAGACGACAAGAAAACCGGGATAACTTGCGTGAAGCCAATGGCTACACCTGTAATAGTTCACTTACTTTGACAGTCCATAAGTTATCAGCAGTTCGAATGGTTTTGAGAATTCAAGTTCACATAGTTTAAACATTTCAGAAGTTATTAAAAGTTCATCGAATTGCTAATCAAAAGTTCATCAAATTATTAGCTTAAAGTTCATCCTTCATCAATAAATTGAAATGTAAATTGTTTAACACAATAACATATGCCAAGTAGACCACATTTCATCAGTATCTCTCGTTATTTCATTATTTTTGTACAAATTTTAACATTTATATACAGTTAATTACATGGCGTTTTTCATAATATTTCTGATATTATCGACGGTCTTCTTCTATGTTCCATGCGTTGTTGTAGACGTCGGTCGGTTGATCTGGAAACGCCGACGTGAACCGATGGTTGAAAAGTTGTTGCCCCCCAGGTTGGTCGATATATCGAGGTCTGTAACTGGCATTCATCACGTACACGGATGTGCACGTACATCTCGTGATGCATTTGGCGCTCAAGAAATAAAATTTAAAAAGGCGGGATCAGATATTATATTTTTTATGACTTTAAGCCTGTAAGAAAAAAATTTTTCATTAAAGCACAAAGACACTCTGATGTATTTTTCACTATTAGAATAACACTTCCGTCATAAATGTAATAAGTATGTCGGTACCAATTCACGGTTTACGCAAAATACATGTGAAGATCACAGGTCAATGTTTATCAATATGGACTGATATTTCCATACTAGCAGCAATTAAGTGCCCAGTACGCGAGAACTCATGCAGTCACAGGGTGTTCCGCAAATTATTTTAAAAGTCGTCCGCTTTTAGTATTTAGAAGCTGTTACGACGATCAGTTCTAAATTGTTCATATCGAATTACTTGACAAAATTCACGTATAATGAATCACATTGTTACTTCCCAGCAGCCCATTGTGACGATACTGCTGGCCCTCTCATCTCAATGTTATCGTACGGTACCGTCTGCCTGGTCCTCTCATCTCAATGTCATCCTACGAAACCGTCTACGTCGGATCCGGAATCGTGTGGTTGAATAGTGTTAAAAGTTGCGTGTGAAGTTAGTTAAAAACGATATAGCCAGCTTAGGAATCAGTGTAGGACAGTGTCTTGGTGATACTGTGATCAAAATAAGTGAGAGATTTCATTAATTAAGAGATTTGTATAAGACGTTTCCAGATAATTCTATAAACAATACTTTTGTCATTGTACATTATTTCAATAAATAGACAGACGATTGGTAAAAACTTTTGTATCTACATAAAGACATTAAAATAAATAGCATTGTATATATGTTAGCCTCATAAACAAGTTGTGTAGACCAGCTAATTGTATTAATTAACTTAATATTCGAGATCTGAATATTGTTATTCTTTGTATATATTGACTGACGAGAGATTTTGAGTATATTTTGTGAATGGCCAGAATATTTGATAGTTCATTATATGTTAGGAACATGTATGATGTACTCATTAACAAATTAATTAACATTTAACATCGCACTTTGTTGTCAACAGAAAGATCGGAAATTTCGTCTTAAAATATATTCGCCATCTAAAATTATTGTATGTATAGTTTTCATTTTTTACTGTGATTATTCTTGTGTACATAAAATGTTTTCTTTGTGTGTTTCTTCATTGTAAATTAGTATATTCAATTGTTATGAACAATGCGTAATGTAATGCCATAATTGTCAATGTTATATATTTGCCTCACCGCCTTGCGTGCGGGAGTTCGAGTTTTGGCATTAACAAAGTGCACTGGAATCTATGTTAGTCTGCGCCTTGCAATGGAAGTACCACCGTTCTGATGCTTTGTAATTTGTATATCTTTTAAAGTTGTTATGTTTAGGTGGAGGAGAAGTTTGATTCAAATTAAAGAAGAAGTGAAAAATTCTATCTACGAATGTTTATTTCTACCACGACGCCCCAGGAGAATAATGTTGCAGCAAGCAGAACCCCCATACATGACATCGTTGAAAAGCTGAGTATCGGTAGAATAAACTGTAATTACTTAAAATATATTAAAACGTTTTACCATACAGCACATAGCAATGTATTTTCAACCAAACGTATATAGAAACCAGAATTTGAATAAGTTCATGCAGATATTGACGTTGTATTTGACGGTAAATTGTACCAAAACGTTCAATATGGCACACATGAATCAACATTCATTTAATTGTCACGATAATTACATGAGGCAATTGTAAACACTAACACACTGTCTACAGTTTATTTTAGCACTGCCTGTAAGTTGTTTACATTACTTTTTCTGTTGCATTTGATTGTATATCAGTTACAGTATCACTTAATGTATCATGCCACACTTGCTTTCGTGTGAAACACATTTTTTTAATACTAGCACATAATATATTCATAAGAATTGTATACATTTATAACTATAAATGGAAGAGGACTGCAGCACATTACCTCTGTTCTCAATGAGGTGAAACCTACGCGAGTTCCAAAAAAAAGGATGAAAATTAATTAATAATGTACCAATTTCAAGCTTGGTACACTAAGGGAATACCAAATAAATGGTAAACATCCCTACTATAGAAAATGCAGGAGGACACAAATGTATGCGTCACAAGAATGGAATACTACCAAAATTACATCTTAACAAGGCTTCCAATTCTAATATTCACTTATCTCTAAATCAGATTACATAGAAAATCATCTTATCTCATCTCATTACACATTCTAATAATTATGCCAAATATAATTCTTCTATGTCCACTTAACTATTTATACACACAGTTCTATCTACACGTATACATATATACAGATATTATCATTTATATTATATAGCCCCACGTTATATCGTCTATGAACTTACTATTTATAGTACAGATAAGGCTTTATATCTTTATAAGGGAACATGCCACTTACTTTGTCACTATTTAGATGACTAAGCACATATGCACAATCGTTTGGTACTTTCGTTATCCTGTAAGGACCACTGTATAAGACTCGCCATTTTTTTAATTACGATTATTAATTGTAGATGCCTCAGGATTTGTTCTTAATAATACTACGTCAATGAGCTCGTATTTACGTGTATTTTCTACATTTTTATCGTACTGCTTCTTTCGCATGATGGCATTGCTTCTGAAGTTATCAAGAACTTCCCGTTTAATTTCTTCACTTGGTTTGGCGTTATGGTAGATCGTTGGTAATGGTTTTATCCAAACTTCATTTATAGTACCGAATAAAACTTGCTCTGCAAGAAATCCATATGACGTGCGCGGTGTACCATTGTATATATTTTCAAACATCTGGACGCACTCTGCGCACTTCGTATGTTTCCGAGGAAAATACTTCCTGATAAGTCTGTCAAATTCTCTGAAGATTCGTTCTACCAAACTCATCTCAGAGTGAAATCTTGATAGCAGAATGTGTTTGATATTCTCTAGTCATAAATAATTTTTCCAAGTATGGCAAGTAAAGTAACATGCATTATCAGAAATGATTACTTTCGGCTTCCCAATAGTATTGAAATAGTCTATCGAGATTTATTTCATTATTTGCTGCGATATACATGTCTTTAACGTATATAAGTTCAAGTATTTTGAAAAGATGTCATAGACTGCAGGTACACATTTAACACCACCGCGACAGGTTTGAAACTAAAAGTAACTGAAGAGGTTTAGTTGCAATATAGAATGTAATTCTGATTTATGTGATTTTTACTCTATTTGGGACTGTGGCACGTATCACACGTTGCAATTATTGTATGAATCACTTTTTTAATATTAATAAAATGTACATAATTTTTTTTCAATAAAGTGAAAAATTTCTCAGTTCAGCAGTGCTCCCATTTTAAATGCGTAAACCACACAATATCAATAATATTTTGATTACGGACACAGACACGCCACAGATCGGAATATTCTTCTTTCCTATAGAAAAGAATGTTGTCCACCTCTTAATGGTTCTTGAGATTATTGTCTGCATGATTTTTTAATTTAATTCTAATGTAGTTCCAGCATTCATCTGTTTCTTGTAGTTGTTTCAGGTTCATACATATGGCAATCAATTTCTTACGGTATGAAGTTTAATTCAATTGCATGACTTTATATTCTGAAGCTTGTTCTGAGACGTCAGATAGTTCTTCCAATCCTACCGGAAGACGAGAAAGTGAGTGTTGTTATAACATTATCCTTTCCTTTGATGTACATTATTTGTAATCTGTGGTTTTGTAAAATAAGTGCCCACCATGAAAGTCAGGCATGTAACAGTTTGCAAGATAACAGAAAAATTAATGCCTGATGGTAACAGAAATTTTTTTATTTGCTCATTATGGATGTAATAATGAAATTTCTTGATTGTCCATACTACTTCAAGGGCATCTTTTCCATCACCGAATAATTTCTATCAGATGTGGACAAAATTCTACTGGCGAAACCTATCTTTGGTTTGATCTATTTTTTCTACTTGAAATGTACACGTGGCAAGTCCATAAGCTGATGTGTCAGTAGCAATGCAAAAATCAGTATTCATGTTGGATGAAACAAGAGATTTACGATTAACATTGCTTGTTTCAATATTTGGAAGTGCCTCCGACATTTAGGAATCCAAACCCAAAGTAAATTTTTCTTAAGTAGATGTCAGATGTATGATGTTTACTGTTCTGTTCACTTGTTGTTTCGTTTGCATACAGGTAAACGCGCCGCTAAAGTATTTCAAAATGGCCCCAAAGTGCCATATTCTTGATGAATCACGGGTAATGATCATCACTTTGCACCAATAGTGCCCGACAAATAGCAAAGAAACTGAAGATTTATATCAGCAAAGTTGTCAAAACCAAACACCAGCATCGAGAAACAGGCTCCTATAAAGATCGTCCTCACTCAGGAGCACCCAGGAAAATATCAGAAAGCCAGGAAAATTATTTTGCAGTGACCAGTAAATGTAACAGATTAAAAACTGTCCGTGAAGTGACTGCTGAACTAAATGCAACGTGGGATATATAGATGAGTTAGTCAACAGTGAGACGACGCTTGGCAGACAACAACCTCCAAGATTATTAGCAACAAAGAAATCACTGTTGCGTCCTGAAAACAAGAAGAAAAGGCTTCAGTGGACTAAGACAGAGCAATATTGGAAAGCGGGGAATTGAAGAGTCTTGTTCACTGATCAATTCATGTTCGAAATTTTTGGAAGTAAACGCCTTCTATTTGTACGCCGTTTACCCTTGAACACTTGAACCTTCAGTGCATAATTCCAACTGTAACGCATCGAGGGAGTTTTGTGATGGTATGAGGATCAATTTGAGAGAATAAAGACGAGGATTTGGTGAAAATAATTGTAAAAAATGAACCAAAAGTATTATCATGCCATTCTCCAGCGACATGCTAAGACATCTAGTACGCAACTGATTGGGAAAGGATTTGTCTTGCAGCAAGACAACGACCCGAAACATACGTATCGCTTGTGTCAGAACTATGTGAAGTCTCTAGAGGTTCGTAAAATATTGAAAAACATGGAATGGCCGCCCCAGTCCCCCGATTGTAACCAAATCGAGCTGCTATTGGATGAATTTGACCGGGATCCGAAAACAGGAAATAATGAGACAATTGTGGGAGGTCCTGCAGCAAGAATAGAGATTAATTCCAATTGAAACCTTGACAAAAGCACAGCACATGCCGAGAGTGCGAGGCAGTGATGAAGGTAAAGGGTGGCTATTCTGAGGAATCGAAAATTTCATTATTGCATCTTCTTGTGTATTATTTGGGCTTATAAATATTTTCAAAACAACGAAATGCATTTTATACTGCATTTCCTTTCCATTGTTTCCAAACATATGGATGGTAGTGAACATCAACTAAATATTATGTTCGAAACATAATTAAAATGGAGATGTGTTGTAACGAATGGCGCCTACTTAACCACAACATCATAACGTCCAACATTCAAATTTTTCGCTATTCACAGTAGACTACTAACGGGAGTCCTTGGTTATACAGTAGTCTGTGATGTTGGACACCGGAAATAAAGAACGAACCGCAATAGACAATATATATGAGAATGGATAAAAAAGGCGCAGCTTATTTTGACTAAAATGATAAACAAGGACCTGATAGATTTGAAAAACTAATTTGCTATGATACCCAAATCTTGAGAAAAATTATTAACTTTGTTAAAGCGAATTCAAGGGGGAGAAGCAAAAGTTATCAATTTGAGTTACAATTGAGCTCGATGTGAGTTTAAGCTTACTGTAACGGCGATTACTGGGTCAGGCAGCTTAGTACTGAAATATCGACAAACAACAAATTACAAAGAATGGTACTGAAACGTGTAAGATTACTATATAATTATGTATGTAATTATTTTAATTAATTATATATAAAAGTTATATCTGCCTACTAAGATGAATTAAAGTAATTATAGTAAAATATTTCTCTTTAATTTTCTTAGAGTGATATGTGTTAAGCAGTCATTGAATGAAATGGTGACGACTTCTACGTTTTCAAATGAATAAAGAATGCAGTACCATAGGCAACGAAACTGCTCCTCACCATCGTAAAGTAGTAAATACAACTTCTGCTACATAATTCTATTATTACGGTTTTGAGTAAACAATTACTTAAAACTGAATCAGAGAGTTAGACTCAGAGGCGAAATGAAAACAAATAAACACAGTAACGTTGTACGGCTGGTTCATGAAGTTTTCCCAACATCTTACTGGACAATATTTAAAACTAACCTCTGCGATCTAATTTGAAACAGAAATCAACACTTAAAGCATACTTTTTTTTTTTTTTTTTTTTTTTTTCATTGGTTGAATAAAACTGTCGTGGCTCTTACTTCATGAGTTGACATATTACAGATTATAGGCGACACATGCAAGACACATACACTGCATAAATACAGCATGCGATTCAAAAATATTTAAAAAAAATTCTGCGTACATACCTCTACCTATCACTAACTACAGGCAGTTACATCGTCCGAACGAGGGAATGTACTACTCATTTCAGAATGACAGAATCATTAGTACTTTCCGAAGTAGCAGAGCAGCTACACGTAATGTAGGTGCCGTAACCGTCTCTTCTAAGAGACCTTCATTATTCCACGCTTCCTCAATTACTCTCTTCGTTTCCATCACAACAACCGTCGACTCCATTTCGGTGACATTTTACAGGCCCTAAATATTAGTTCTTCACCTTCGCCTACTGTAAACTTTATTTTCACGAGAAATATATTCTTTTACTTGGCCCCAAATACGTTCTTTTGCATTATAGTAGTAATAATATGGTAATAGTCTAAGAACTCCACACCCATATCTAAAGGTACATCGTCATTGATATATTTTGGGAATTGTGGCTTATGAAGTCATACGAGTAAAATAATTCTACTTTTTTCATTGTGACCTCGATATTAAAAATGTTCAAATGTTTGTAAATCTATCGGACCAAACTGCGTGGTCATCAGTCCGTAGCTTACAAACTACTTAAACCTAGATAAACTAACCGAAGGACAAACACACACACCCATGCCCCAGGGAACCTTGTGAGATTACCGCCCGATAGAAATATTGGTAATTAATAGCATTTGTCATTAAACAGTATGAAGTTCACTGCGAACATTGACCATGCCAATGCACCAAATGTTACACAATTTTAATCTTAATAATTATGGTAGCAGTGTATGTACGCAGTTATAGATAGTCCATAGGCAGAAATTCTTCACGTTGAGATTTGCTGTGTGCTTGTAGCTGAGGGGAGGCGGCGAGCAGGCTGACGTTGGTGGCTTGTTCCAGCTTAGGATTTTCCAGGCTCGTTTCCGGTGAGGGGAGAGAGGGACAATGACGATTGTCAGGCGAAGTGCAGTTCACAGCGTGAAATAAAATATTCTAATACTACTTGCATTTGAAGTAATACGATGCACTTAGGAACCTTTAAGGCCCTCACTACAAAAAAGCCTGTTGAAAAATAAACAATACATTAGCTGATATAGTCACATCTGGCGTAATATGTTTAATTGACAATGAAAAGTAATAAATTACCAATGAATACAAGACAGTTACACAACTAGCATAGCAATGTTTGTTTATAAAAATAATATATTAACTACTTCTCATTTTATTTTCAATTAATCTTGTGTATTTTATCTTGAAATATTCAGTTAAATCACTTATCTGTGACATAAGAAATTGCACGATTATAATAAATAGTACAATGGATGTTTATACCAATATAAAAACCTAAGAAGACATTTGTTTAATGTGTAGTGTAATTATTTTTTATTTTAAGTAAAGTTTTAGAAATGTATTGGCTGAGCGCTGTACGTTGGCAAGTCGGTTAGAAAAGCTCACAAGGGGAAGTTGATGACGTAGGGAAAAAACCCGGCCTGTTGGGCTTTAGGCGCACGCGGCCCAGGGAGGAGGTGAGTGGTCGGGAGCGAGTGGAGTAACTGACCGGGCGCGGCGTCGCTCTGCACGGTCGGCATGTGGATTTCCAGGTGGAGACCATAGATTTTTGTGTGGCAATTGCCAGGTGTGGTTGCTCGTCGTAGACTGCACCAAATTGAATCGAGTGCTACTGTGGGTTGTGAATATTTAGCCGGTGGAACAAGGTGTGCATCGCACTGAATTAAAGTGACTGTGTTTTGTTAATGTGACACGTGTCGTCGCATAGGCATGAACATAAACGGTGTTTGAGACAGGCACATGGTGAGAAAACAATTTGCGATAAATATTCATTTTGTCTGGGGGCTCACGAGCTAGAGCTTTATTCGACAAATGTGTCGACGTACAGACGTATCAGCCACAGGGTTTTAATATGGTGTAATAAACAACATAAAGTGAACTTTCACGTGTTTTCAAAAATAGTACTTAGTACACCCTTTTCTCACATGAACTTGAATTTACTATGATTTTTTTTTTTTTTTTTTTTTTTTTTTTTTTTTTTTTTTTTTTTTTTGTTAATCTTATGCAGGGAAGGAAAGCTGCGAACGTGTGATATCATCCCCTAGAAAACTAGTCAAACAGTAGCAATCACAGTTCCAGTGTTTTTGCATGTTTAGGAATTTGGTTCGCAGTTGGTGGTTGTGAGTTTTAAAAATTAACTTTCCCTATTTAAACTCTCACCCCGATCTTTCACCCTCGCAACCTCCACGGCAAGCAGCTGCGCGCTCCACAGCGAGTTGCTTTAGACCGCTCGGCTACTCCCCTGCGGCGACCTCGATATTAACTGGCAGGGTTGGAGATTTAACATTTAAAACTGAATGGTATGGAACATAGCCGATAATAATTAGTGATGAATTTTCTAAATTTACTAGCAACCTCTGTTGGAACCATGTTAGAAAGAATTCACGATTCATTTCTTCATAGTAATGAGACGTTTGCTTAGATCTGAAAACAGGTTAATAACCGGAGATAAAGCCACGGTAGTTTATCTCTAAATCATAGACTTTAGATTCATAGTGCTTTTAGTGGAAAAATGGCACTTGCTATGATACGTTTTCATTTACAACGGGTTCCGTTTTAATTTCAACAATTACTATGCGCTTGACTGACAAGGTGTCAGCAGAGATTTAGGACAGCTCTGGTATAGAGCATTCACGGGTATGTTTGATTCGAGGATACAGAAACGAGCGGTACGTAGGTAGAAAAGTGTTGCTGGGAGAAAATGAGTACACAGTACAATGCACAACAAAATGAAAATAGGAAGTTTAGCATAATTCCTGCCGGTTAATAATGAATTGATCAGGTCTATGCTGAACCCATTCCGACCATCAGGACGCACACGATGGTACCTGACAGAGCATCAAGAGATGAGAAATTGTATGTAGGCATCATCCTACAATCATAGAAGAAATGGAAAGTGATAAATTGTGTATTATAATAGCTGTACATGTCCTTATCGCGAAACATTGTAGCAATATTCAGCACGTGCCTAGGTGCAGAACGTTCCCACTACATTCCTGAGCAATATTTCAACCTAAGAGTCAGTGGGGAAGTAGGCTGCTAGTCGCTTCAGAGCTACAGGCAATAGTCTATTACAATAAGTGAAGAAGTATTGAAGATTAATTGTTTAAGTCTGATGCTATGTGTTGTGTGCTGCAGATACCTCACAAATATTTTATAATACTTACTAATTTTACTGTAATTACTATAGCCCATGAAAAGAAATATACGTGTCTTCCTTCCTATTTTACCTTCTTCTTCGCGTTTGCTGATGAAGTATGCAATCCATAGAGTAGCGTGAACTTTTCCAGTCAGAAATATTCTGTATTATATCTGGTACTCGCCTCAGAGTTGGTGTTTTGAAAAGCACGAAGATAGTGCAGAAAGTTCATAATGACATCTGAATCTGACTGTACTTTTAGTCGAAGACACTAAATTATCGACATTCACGTTGGAAAAATTCAGCACCAGTCCTTACGTTAGTGCTCTACTCTCGCTGCATACGTGTACACCGTCAGTGTGAAAATTACCGCCTCTTGCACTTACAAATAGGCTCGTTCGTGTGTTCTGGTGGTCAGTAAGGCCATGCCTACGTTATGAGGACCTCGTTAGCATCTAAATGGAAATAAACGTGTCGGTTCACGTACCGAAGCTAATCTCACTCCAATGAGGTGTGGTTAACGCACAATGGGAAATCAACTACCACAATTCTCAGAAGAGTACCCAATTTAAGAGGAATCAGATAGTACTAGTTCGCGGTGGTTACTGTTTGCCTCTTCCCTTCCGAGCAGTTTTCTGGGAAGCATAAAAACCTAAGGATTAGTCACCTATTGGAACCACAGTTAAGTAAGACTTAATACCGAAATATACATTAGAGAGTTGCAATGAGGTCACATGTTATATATATATACCGGCCGCGGTGGCCGAGGGGACCGAGGCGCTTCAGTCACGGTCTGCACGGCCACTACGGTCGGGGGTTCGAATCCCCCCTCGCACATGGATATTTGTGCCGTCCTTAGTCTTAGCTAGTTCGTAAGTAGTTTGTAAGCTTAGGGACTGATGACCCCGTAGATAAGTCCCATGAGTTCTACAAACATTTGAATATATAAAATCAGCCAATGTGAAACAGAGTGAAATAACGTAACTCAGGCAGGCTTACACTTCTCTAAATTGCAGAAAGAGCTGCGATACATTGAAAAATTACTCTGTACGACAAGCGCCATACCCCAAGAAACGTATAAACATCTCGGAAAATGGATAAAAAAGCATCACTCGGCCGCAAATTAAAAATTGTTTAACCTGGTTTCGCAACGACTAAGATTGCCTTCATCAGAAATTATAAAATAAAACAAGTCACATAATAAAATTTACTTCTCAGCTGTAAAGCTTACGTCACAATATTTTAAAAAGAATTTTTGAGAAAAAGCTAGCCACTATGGGCTGCACGCCTGCACGGTCACTAACAATAGCAGCTATATTTAAAATTTTAAACTTCTCGGAATTTGGTTTTGTTGGTAGTATAATACAGAATTAAATCACCTGATCAGATGGCCAATTATAATGTAGTATAAACGTTAAAACACCTGAAGGTACTTCCAGTAACTCGCTGCTAGTCTAATATTCAGTGATAAGGTTTCTACCTACATTTTTATTAAAATCAAAAACAATTACGTGTTAACAACGTGCACATATTGTCCATGGATTCTTACGTGCTTCGTGGTATTGTTCCACTGTGCTGATCAGTGTACAAGAATGAAAACACATTAAGCAATATGCGATGTAAGATCTCCAGATATAATTCAGTAGGAGATACTATAAAATTCTGTGAGCTCGGCTGAAAAAGAATGTGTCTGTGTCACTGTGAGTACTTTAGGAAGCAGTTCAGGACAGTTAACACCACAAAGGCATTGGATGGCGAATTAAGAGACTCTTTTATATTGCAGTAAAGAATGTTATGGCCCTACCGATTCTGCAAGTGAGAAAAGATTTATGCCCTTACTGCCTTCCGAGGGTCATAAAATCTGACGCTCCTGGCTATGGGTCCATCGAGGCAGACACCAGGAACTAAAGTTATTTACGATCTGTAAAAAGCTTTGATGTTCAGTACAGTAACCATAACACTGTGGTAATACATTGTTGCACGCGAGAATCATGTGACGATATCTCGAAATGTATAGACGTGAAAAGTTGCAATGATGTCGGAAGAGTTTAATAAGCAGCAGACGGAATACGCCAACTTCTCTGACTTCTTCTGCGCCAAAGTTGCACACAGGGCCTAGACAATAGCATATGAAGGAGACACCCCCGAAATTACGTTGCAATGCTATAGTAGCTATAGTATCTTCATAATTTACAATTGATTTTTGTGGTGTCGCACAAGTACAAAGTGCGCGCCACCTACTTTCGCCGCACGCCGTCATGCACGCAAGGCGCGGCGATCTTACGACGACAGCCACGAGCGCCCTCTGCTGCAACCCCGCTCGTGGCCACCACTGAACGAGATCGGTGACTTCGGACGGAGATAGCAACCAGTTAGGACCTCCGTAATCAGATAGGCACCAGTGAAGACTTTGCTATTGTACAGGCACTAGGCAGGCCTCTAACAACTATGTATCAACATTCTGCAGTACTATGTAAAAGTTAAGTATTGTTACATTCTGTGCAATATATATATCTTTCTAATTTACTCTAGTGTTTATAGTTTCTGGCTGCTCCCCTCCGTACCTGCACCAGCGTGCTATTTTTGTTCCTGTGTCGGGCTCATTCCACTCGGCCACCGACACCTACGACGAGGCTGGGACACAAAAGCGGCGACGAAGTTGGGACACAAAAGTGGCGACGAGGATGGGATACAAAAGTGGCGACGAGGAGTGATAGACGAACCTTGGACCAGTCCGCTAGCAGCAGCCAGATAGCAGCAGTCGGAGCTCGCAGAAATTGCTCCTGCCCACCCACCCTTATAATAAGGGTGGGTGGGGGGAACATTTTCAGTTACGTGTTTGTGGACTTTTTTGTTGCAGAGCGTCCTCTTTCATATTGCATTTGTGTTTTGTTATAAGTTACTTGTATACGCGGCGCCTAATCGGTCAGCATGGCCACTACCCCGAACCCAAACTTAATGGAAATTATTCAGTTACAGACGGCGCAAATAACACAACTTCTCCAGGCAGTGGCGCAGTTGACGTCAACTCAACAACAGCCGTCGCATCAGCAGCCCACACCTGCCGCCGCAACGCTTCCGACGTTTCGCCAGTACAACGATCGTGAGGAAGAATGGAGCAACTATTTCGCACAGTTTCAAGAACTCGTCGCGGCTCATCAACTTACAGGTCAGACTGTTAAGCATCTTTTATTGTCCGTGGTTGGCCCCAAAACCTTCGTATTACTGCAGAAACTATTCCCCAACGCATCTCCTCGTGATGTAGACTTTGAACAAATAGTAGAGGCACTAAATGCTCATTATGAGAGGAAAGTTCTTGTAGCCGCTGCACGGTACCGATTTTTCAGACTTAAAAAATTACCGCAGCAGTCACACCAAGAGTGGATTACGGAATTGAAGGGCTTAACCCGCAAATGTAAATTTACTTGCTCTTGTGGACTTTCGTATAGTGACGTGATGTTGAGGGATGCGATTACGCAGAATATTCAGCACCCCAGAATTAGAGCAGCAATTCTGAAACAGTCTGACCCCTCATTAGACAGTGTACTGCAGCTTATAGAAGCGCATGATACCTTTGACTTAGCAGACGTAGAAATGCAAAGCCACAGTGTTAATTCAGTGCGCCGCAACGGACGCTTTCCTAGCCGTAGTTCTCAGTGTAGCACTAGTGATTCTTACAATAGTACAGGCCGTGCTGAACAGACAGTGAACAGTAGCCAGTGTAAAAGTGTGACACAAACGTCGCCCCGTAGTGTTAGACACAGTAATTTGAATAACGGGCGCCAACGCTCATTTCAGAAAAATGTACGTAAATCTTGCCCCCAGTGTGTGTCTCGCCACAAGCGTGCTCATTGCCCTAGTCGCAACGCAACCTGTTATCAATGTGGCAAATCAGGACATGTACGGGCTGTGTGTATGCAAATTAAAAACTCAAAGAACGGTACCGTTAGAAACAGTGCTTCGCAGAGTGCGAGAACAGTTCATTCTGTAAATGTTATACGGGCTGTGGAATTGAACAGTGCTTTCCTTGGATCTCAATTGCAAGAAAGTGGTTCTGCGCCTCTGGCAAAACTATATAGTGCACCACGTAGCACGCGCCGACGAGCGTGTAAAACAGTGCAACGGAAAAGGGTTCGGGACAAGCAAAATGACTATGAACAGTGCATTCCTGTAGTGAAAATAGTGCCTTCTGCAACTGCTCCTTGTAATAGTGCCCAGTACTGTGTAGCTAGTGACAGTAGACTTGTTGTAGCTACTGAAAAGTGTAGTGCAGTAGTTAGTACATCTGGAGTAGCTTCGCATGCTTGCGCGGACGCCGATCCGGCGGTAGTGCCCTCTAGTGACAATGTTGTTAATCCGCTGCGTGCCGAGTCTGCGCCGCTTACTTCACTACGCGGCCAGCGCAAGCGCAGTAAACAAACCGTAGCAGACGTTGCCCACATTCGCGCACCTGTCGAGCGCCGCAAGCAAAAACTGTTTGTGACACTCTTCATAGAAAATAAGAAGGTGCAATTTCAGCTTGATACTGGTTCCGCTGTCACATTAATAAATAAAGATACTTATGAACTTCTGGGTTCGCCAAAATTGTCGCCGTCACAGCAAGTGTTAACAGCTTATACAGGTGAAAATATTCCCGTGCTAGGAACGTGTAGCCTGCCTGCCTCTTTTCAAGGTGTAACAAAAACAGTTGCTTTTGTAGTTCTGCAGGCCAAATCGACACAGAACATTTTTGGACTAGATGCTTTTGACTTGTTTGGTTTATCAATTCAAAGAGATGTGCTTCAAATTTCGTCAATAGTGCCTCAGGATAAAATCAATGCATTGTGTGACAAATATAGTGACTTGTTTTCGCCGGAACTAGGTTGTGCAAAAGACTTCGTGGCACATGTAACTTTAAAAGAATCTGCAGTTCCAAAATTTCGTAAAGCTAGACCAGTGCCCATCGCCTTGCGTGATACAGTTGCCGAAGAACTTAAACGTTGGCAAGATAGTGGGGTGATTTCTCCTGTTTCTGCGAGTCAGTGGGCCTCGCCTATAGTAATTATACCCAAGCCGTCAGGAAAACTTCGTCTCTGTGCGGACTTCAAATCAACAGTGAACAGTCAATTGTAGACACTTACCCTCTGCCCAGACCTGAGGAACTGATGGACAAATTAGGACAGTCTCGCTTCTTTTCCAAGATTGATTTAGCAGAGGCATACTTACAGATTCCACTTGATGACGAGTCAAAAAAGTTTTTCGTCATTAATACTCACATGGGCCTTTTTCAATTTCAACGCCTACCCTTTGGCAGTTCTTCCGCCCCCGCTATTTTTCAGCGCTTTTTGGAACAGCTGACAGTTTCTGTACCATGTTGTTCGAACTATTTAGATGATATTGTGGTATCCGGACGTACAGTTGAAGAACATTTAGCAAACCTGGAGTGCCTTTTCAAAGTTTTGACTGCAGCAGGTCTACGTTGCAATAAAGCAAAGTGTTCGTTTTTTCAAACTGAAATAGAGTACCTAGGCCATGTGATTAATGCCCAAGGAATCCATCCCTTACAGTCACATCTTCGAGCAATCAAAGACTTGCCTCCTCCTAAGAATGTGCACGAATTGCAAGCAGTAATGGGGAAGCTGAACTATTATTTCAGATTTATTCCCAATGCCTCTCAGATTGCAGCTCCACTGCATCACTTACGTAGGAAGAATGTTCCTTTTGTATGGTCTAAAGATTGTCAGGTTGCCTTTGACAAATTAAAGTCTGCACTACTCAGTGATGCATGTTTGATTCCCTTTGACCCACAGAAGCCTGTAGTGTTAGCAGTTGACGCCTCGTCGTATGGTCTGGGCGCTGTAATCTCACATCGTATTGGATGTCACGATCGTCCTATTGCCTTTGCATCCAAGCTACTGACGCCGACGCAACAGAATTACAGTCAGATAGAAAAGGAGGCCTTAGCAATCATTTACGGCGTCGCAAAGTTTCATCATTATCTCTATGGCAGAAAATTCTATTTGTTGACAGACCACAAGCCTCTCACGTCGTTGTTCTCACCCACAAAGCCGATTCCGCCACGTACGGCACAAAAGCTTCAGAGATGGTCCTTGATATTGTCTAATTATCAGTATGACATTTTGTACCGACCTACCACTAAACATGCCAACGCGAACACACTTTCCCGACTTCCGGTTGGCCAGGATGTATCATTTGATTCTTCAGAAATGGCATGTTGTCAGATAGACTCCAGAGATGCTTCCGCTGTCGCAGACTTTCCTTTGAACTCTCGTCGGGTTGCACAGGAAACAGCTGTGGATGCAGTCCTAAGTGTGGTAGCACGTTTTGTTCGCTCAGGGTGGCCTGCCAGAGCCAAAGACATTGATCGGCCTCTGGTTCGACGTTATTTTGCACAACGTCATGCATTATCTTTAAGTCAGGGTGTACTGTTGTTGCATACCGACAACGACCAAGCAAGAGTGATTGTTCCTCGTTCCCTGCAACGAGAAGTGTTACGCCTCCTGCATCAAGGACATTGGGGCATTGTTAGGACAAAGCAATTGGCCAGACGTCATTGTACCTGGGTTGGTATGGACGCTCAGATGGAGAACATGACGTCACAGTGTACTGTTTGTGCGGAGCATCAGGCGGCTCCTCCGCAACGTTTCTCGGACTGGCCACGCCCCAAGGGACCATGGCAACGTTTACACATTGACTTTGCCGGACCTTTCTGGAACACGCGCTGGTTAATCGTTGTAGACGCTTTCAGCAAGTTTCCTTTTGTGATTGCCATGAACTCAACCACGGCGTCTAGTACGATCAGTGCCTTAACATCAGTGTTTTGCATCGAAGGTTTGCCTGAAACTATCGTCAGTGACAATGGACCTCAGTTTGTTAGTGCGGAATTTCAACAGTTTTGTCGTGTGAATGGCATTCAGCATATCACCACCGCACCTTTTCACCCTCAGTCCAATGGTGAAGCAGAACGTTTCGTTCGAACGTTCAAGTCTCACATGGAGAAGATGAAAGGTCAGCACTCCAGGCAGCAAGCTCTTCAAATTTTCCTGTCTACGTACCGGTGCATGCCACGTGACGGCCCGTCTCCTGCCAAGCTGCTACACGGCCGCCGTCACCGCACTCTCCTTCACCTGCTGCAGCCTCCCACGCATCGAGTCGGTTCGTATAGCGCTACGCGTTTTCAGGTTTCGACGCCGGTGCTGTACAGGGTGTTTGCTGGCAACAAGAAGAAATGGTTACCGGGCACCATTCAGCGCGTGCTTGGTCGCAATATGTTTGTTGTACGTTCTTCCACAGGGACGGAGCTGCGGCGCCACGCAAACCAATTGCGCCTGCACAGGCCGCGCGATCCTGTCTCCGGTTTCTTGATTCCAGACCCAGTTCACCGCCAGGGAGCACAGCCACATCGTTCGTCCCCGGACTACGAGATCGTCCCGATGGAGATCGACGCGCCTCCGTCGCCGCCGCAGATGACAGCGTCACCGAGAGGGACTCCGGGACCATGCGGGCCCCCTCAGCTTGGGCCACGCACCTCAGAAGAAGATGACCTGCTCCCTCTGGGCGGGGGCGGGCGCCCTTCCCCAGGTTTCGGCGGGTTCCCTGGAGGATCTCAAGGCAGATGCCGGGGCGCGGACGGCGTCTCGATCCCGGCCTCAGCTACGACGCCCGTCCCACCAGTAACGCCCCCGCCCAGGCCCTCCTCCCAGTCCCGTCGCCGTGGCCCTCAGCCCTACGCCACGTCGGCGCGGCGGTTTGGGGGGGAGGGGTGTGGTGTCGCACAAGTACAAAGTGCGCGCCACCTACTTTCGCCGCGCGCCGTCATGCACGCACGGCGCGGCGATCTTACGACGACAGCCACGAGCGCCCTCTTCTGCAACCCCGCTCGTGGCCACCACTGAACGAGATCGGTGACTTCGGACGGAGATAGCAACCAGTTAGGACCTTCGTAATCAGATAGGCACCAGTGAAGACTTTGCTATTGTACAGGCACTAGGCAGGCCTCTAACAACTATGTATCAACATTCTGCAGTACTATGTAAAAGTTAAGTATTGTTACATTCTGTGCAATATATATATCTTTCTAATTTACTCTAGTGTTTATAGTTTCTGGCTGCTCCCCTCCGTACCTGCACCAGCGTGCTATTTTTGTTCCTGTGTCGGGCTCATTCCACTCGGCCACCGACACCTACGACGAGGCTGGGACACAAAAGCGGCGACGAAGTTGGGACACAAAAATTTTATTGTGTGATCCTACATACACAGATACACAAACACACACAGACACACACACACACACACACGTACAAAATAAAATACGACCCTAGTTGCACGTATTGTATGGACTACTAACAAACAACGAAAAGGCAAAAAAATGAATTGTTACCATAAACAAAATAAATTTATTAGTAAGGACTTGGCCCACCATCGCCTTTAAAATGCAACTCTTGGAGCAATCAGTTCGTAAAATTTGTTGTTTTCAACGATGCTACGCATTCTTCTACCAATACATTCTTTATTTACTTCAGTATGTTGGAACTGTAAATGTGGTCACTCTAACGTAGTGGTTAAACTTTGTAGAGGAGATGTAGACGTTTCTGACCAGGGGATATGTTTGACCTTTTTTTTTTTTTTTTTCTTTTGTGCAGTCGAAGCACCCATGAACAATTTAGACCGTTTGTATGGCCGTTATATTAACTTGGCTTCAACATGGTGTGATGTAATCAAATATTTTGCCTCAGAGTTTAATCTAAAAATATTATAAAATGCCTCGTATATCGTTTGAAATTGTTTCAGATGCCTCCACGACATTTCACTCTTTGACCATTTAAATAAAACTTCGTCAGCCATAGAATTAAATCTGATGTTTAACAGCATAATTGTTATATTTAATATGATGAGGTGCATCCCTCTTGCAGTCATTTTGTACAGGTCTGTGTGTCCAGTTTTCCTCTGCTCTTTTCCTTACAATATCACAAATTCTTTCGTAAATACGCCTTATTTTTCCAAACTGATTACATCTCTTAGGAAGTGGCTTTTCTATTAATTCTTCCACTTAATTTCAGCAAAATCTAATATTATTACAGGACAATACTTAAAGTAATGACTGTCTTGAAACATATACAAAATATTGAATTTTAACTCAATAAATAAATAAAAACCTCTCGTAGCATCAGGTGTAACCATCACTAGCAGCTGTGCCCCAGTTTTATTGATTTTCGAAACGGTACACTCATCGTGCAAATCCTGAAGCTCAGTCCTGTGATCTGCTACAGTTTGTAGCGAGTGACTTGTATAATTCCATATTCTTACTGTTACATTTAGAAGTCTCTTCTTGATTAATGTTCAGTTTTTAAGTGTATGGGCTAATGATATGCGGTTCCGGTAACGATTTGAGGCGCTCAAAATAATAACTGACCTCGAATAATGAGCCAGGAGTATGAATGTGTACTCCCGCCAATTACCCTTTGTATGATGAAGTATCAAACAAATTGGGTTGCGCCAAACTTCTCATTTTCCACTGTTAAAATTTCTCTGGAGTAAAAATGAAAAAGTTCTCAAATATCCCAATTCCACTTCACTTTCTCTGTGATTTATGTTCATGACGCTGTAGTCAATGTAGCAAATTCCGCAGATGCGATGACCGACAAATTAAAGAAAATTAGAAAGAAGGGATTTTGTTGGTGCTCATTTGCTTTTACCTAAGATTACATCCTACATCGTGGAACACAATAATTTTTATAGTTTAATTTCGATTTTCTTATTCTGACTTGGACGTGCATAAATAGCTAATATTAGGGAACATGACAAAAGTTTATCTGTTTCATAGTTACAGCAGAAATACAGTGAACTGAGAAAGATTAGCAAAACAAAATATAATGTTGTTGGTGTTCGGCATGTCTGGTGCACTTGCGGAGACTTGCGTTCCAATGATGAGGACGACACAACACCCAGTCCTGACTGGAGCGGGAGTCGAACTGGGCCCCCCTGTGTGGCAGGCCACTACGCTGTACACTAGACTAGGGAGGCGTCAATGATCTGACAATGGCCTGAGGAAACGATTGTAATATATGCTACCCATCTATTAGGATACCTGTAGAAACCTTCTTCACGATACTGTTGCGATGAAGATTTCGATATGGGTATGGATTAGTTATTTCCAGAGAGCAAATGAAGGAAAAGTCACTTTCACATCCTTTTCAATCATTTTGCTGTACATGTGATTGGCCTATTATCAGAATTCAATGTTTGTGTGCAAAAATGGGATTTATTTCTGTCTTTAAGTCGCTGGTGCCATCACTCAATTTGCTAAATCTCTGGTTAAAAAATCAGATATATTAAAGACGTTATATTTATCCGTGAAAGAACTTTTTAATGATCCCTGACACCAGGATATCCGAGGAGAAATCGCGCTGAATGCAATCTGCTTGCTCCATGCATCTGCCAGTGTATCGCGTAAGCTGGGCGTGACGTCATAGATGGCCAAAAAGGAGTCGTGACTACCACTGGTATAATATTACACGAAAGCGGTAATTCATGTGCACCATCCCGTATTCAATACAGGTGCTGATACTCAATTCAAGGAACGAAAGTACGGACTCTGCAACTATCATTTAATTATTCCGAAATGATGTACAACGAATATATGTTAAAGGTCTCATATATTTAATAACGCATGACATGCATGCATTGATTGGATGAAGAGTACGCCCTGAAGAGAAGAAATCATATAGAATGACGGTAATCATGTTACACATCTGTTATCGACGTGTGCGAATGGGTAATTTGGTACAGTGTTTGAAGTAAGGTAAGGGTCTACCACCTGCAAATGAATGATTGTTAATCTAGGATACTATGGCATTGAAAACATTCATCAGGTTAGGCACGGAGCTCTCTTATTGGTTAGTAAAAATAATTGACAAAATTTTTACAGCTCAGTTGTTAATCAAAATATCCACGGGTGTACTGCCGGTCTACAGTGTCCAACGGGCACAATATTTCGGCGATCAAACATGTCGCCATCATCAGGTGAACTGACGGACTGAGCTCCTGGAAACGCGCCGGCACGGAGATCCGCACGCTACGGCTGCTCGGAGGGAACTGGGTTCTAGCCCGGCAGCGGGCCATTTAAATACCCCCGGCCCGCGGAGCGACCCCTCCGCGGTCCGCGCCCCGCGCCGCAGCCGCGCAGTGGAACCGATTGCGACGGCGTCTGAGATGACGTCGGTGTGAGGGCTCTGTCCGCCGTGGTCGTCACATCGTTACGTTTGCTAGATTTACTCTTAATTAACCCAATCGCTGGTTCCCAAGCTTTGCTAAGATTAAAGCCAGAGTCACGGTTTATGTGGTCGTCACTAGTGCGAATTTCAATGGCCTCTCTAACGACGCAGTCCCAGTATCTCGACGTCTGTACCAGAATCCTTGTGCGTTCATACTCCATCGCATGATTCTCTGACAAACAATGTTCAGCGACCGTCGACTTGCTCGGATACATCAATCGTGTGTGCCTCTGGTGTTCAACGCATCGTTCCTAGACGGTACGCATCGTCTGTCCAATATATGACTTTCCACACTGACACGGAATCTGGTACACGCCGGCCTTCCTCAAACCGAGATCATCTTTGTGGCTCCCCATCAGTGCACGATCTTTATTCGGCGGACAAAAAACCTGGTGTTTTTTCCAAATGCGGGCGACCTTCCCCGAGAGTGCGCCGGTATATGGAAGGAACGCAGTGCCTACATCCTCCCTCGTGTTTTCATCCGTTTCCACAGGTTGTGATGTAGTGGCTGTGCGGAGAGCCCGCTGAATCTGACACTCTGAGTACCCATTTTTTTCGAAATACAGTTTTCAGGTGTTCCAATTCCTGGGGTACACTCTCTGCGTCGGAGATAGTGCGCGCCATATGTACTAGAGTTTTAAGTACCCCAGTCCTCTGTGAAGGGTGGTGGCAACTGTCTGCGTATAAATACAGATCAGTGTGCGTTGTCTTCCGATATACACTATGAACCAGGGTGCCATCAGCTCCATCAGCCCAAGTTGACACCGGTCGCAGAAATTATTAGTGCAGTTGAACAGGTTGCAGCTCGACTTCCGCCTGAATCAGCTAAGGAAATACGTCGTGAGACTTGTCGTGCGCTGACGACAAACCATCTCTGCAGGTTCTGTGCAAGACTGTCATCAATCTGAGTGGCATGGAGTTGGGTGATGATGCGGTCTCAGTTTTGGAAAAAGGACTCAACTTTGCTCCTACCCCCAAGTTCACACCGGTCGCAGAAATTATTAGTGCTGTTGAACAGGATGCAGCTCAACTTTTGCCTGAATCAGCTGAGGAAATACGTCGTGAAACTTGTGCGCTGACGAAATCCAGGCCCATGAAGTCTAACATCACTGGTAAAGAGAGGGTGGCCATTCGTGACCTGAGGGAGCGCCCTGAAATTGTTGTCATACCGGCTGACAAAGGCAATGCTACGGTTGTAGTCTCTCATAAGGACTACACTGAAAAGATGCAGAACCTGCTAAATGACGATTCCTACCGGAAGATCAGCGTTGACCTCACAAAGAAGGTGGAAAACAAGACGAGGGCGCTTCTCAAGTATGCGGATTGACCGGAGGGTGTCGCCAAGAAACTGCTACCTCAAGGTCCGGTACCGCCAAGACTTTATGGACTCCCTAAGGTTCACAAAGTTGGGGTGCCGTTACGTCCCAATGTCAGTAATATCAAGGCACCTACATATTTGTTGGCCAAATACTTGACGGGAATATTAAGTCCTTATGTGGTTAAATGCCCTCATCACATCCGTAATTCCGTGGATTTTGTTAAACGCCTTAACAGCTTCAGGCTGGATGAGTCAGATATCATGGTGAGTTTAAACTTCGTTTCGTTGTTTACGAGGGTGCCCCTTCGAGAGTCACTAGATTTGATTGGTCACAAGTTTGACGAGAAGACCACCGAACTTTTTAGGCATGTCTTGACCTCCACGTATTTTCTTTTCAATGGCGAATACTACGAACAAACGGAGGGAGTCGCTATGGGTAGCCCACGCTCCCCTGTGGTCGCAAATTTGTACATGGAGAATTTCGAGTAGGAAGCCCTGGCATCATCTGAATGGAAACCTACTTGCTTTTTCCGTTACGTGCACGACACTTTCGTCATCTGGCTACGTGGTATGGATAAACCCCTTGACTTCCTTACACATCTGAACTCCATACACCCCAACATCAAATTCACTATGGAGACTGAAAAGGAGGGTAAATTGCCGTTCCTTGACGTCTTGGTCAAGAGAAGAGCTGATGGCACACTGGGTCATAATGTATATCGGAAGACAACGCACACTGATCTGTATTTACACGCATACAGCTGTCACCACCCTTCACAGAGGAATGG
Source organism: Locusta migratoria (assembly GCA_026315105.1). Taxonomy (NCBI): domain Eukaryota; kingdom Metazoa; phylum Arthropoda; class Insecta; order Orthoptera; family Acrididae; genus Locusta; species Locusta migratoria. The sequence goes on from CM048746.1 coordinate 342,007,170, forward strand.
GGTACTTAAAGCTCTAGTACATATGGCGCGCACTATCTTCGACGCAGAGAGTCTACCCCAGGAATTGGAAAACCTGAAAACTGTATTTCGAAAAAATGGGTACTCAGATTGTCAGATGCAGCGGGCTCTCCGCACAGCCACTACATCACAACCTGTGGAAACGGATGAAAACACGAGGAAGGATGTAGGCACTGCGTTCCTTCCATATACCGGCGCACTCTCGGGGAAGGTCGCCCGCATTTGGAAAAAACACCAGGTTGGAACTGTTTTTTGTCCGCCGAATAAAGATCGTGCACTGATGGGGAGCCGCAAAGATGATCTCGGTTTGAGGAAGGCCGGCGTGTACCAGATTCCGTGTCAGTGTGGAAAGTCATATATTGGACAGACGATGCGTACCGTCTAGGATCGATGCGTTGAACACCAGAGGCACACACGATTGATGTATCCGAGCAAGTCGACGGTCGCTGAACCTTGTTTGTCAGAGAATCATGCGATGGAGTATGAACGCACTAGGATTCTGGTACAGACGTCGAGATACTGGGACTGCGTCGTTAGAGAGGCCATTGAAATTCGCACAAGTGACGACCTCATAAACCGTGACTGTGGCTGTAATCTTAGCAAAGCTTGGGAACCAGCGATTGGGTTAATTAAGAGTAAATCTAGCAAACGTAACGAAGTGACGACCACGGCGGACAGAGCCCTCACGCCGTCGTCATCTCAGACGCCGTCGCAATCGGTTCCACTGCGCGGCCGTGGCGCGGGGAGCGGACCGCGGAGGGGTCGCTCCGCGGGCCGAGGGTATTTAAATGGCCCGCTACCGGGCTAGAACCCAGTTCCCTTCGACCAGCCGTAGCGTGCGGATCTCCGTGCCGGCGCGTTTCCAGGAGCTCAGTCCGTCAGTTCACCTGATGATAGCGACATGTTTGATCGCCGAAATATTGTGCCCGTTGGACACTATAGACCGGCAGTACACCCGTGGATATTTTGATTATCAAATACGCCGGGAGAAACTGAAGAATGACAGCTCAGTTGTTTCTTATCTAGACTGACGTTTTGAAAAGTAGGTACCAGCTCCGTCTAGCGCTAGAAGAAAAACAACATCAGAACACCAGAAAACATACGGCGTTGACCACTCGGAGCAATTTATTATATGATGAATATCTGAGGAAGCAAGCACACTGGGAGTTGACAAAAGATGTATATTCCTTTTGGTGTAATGCTTCAGTTATTCCTTTTTCCTAATGCGCTATAAACTATCTTTGTGACTAGAATGTCAAAGAAAGGTAAGACTTTCACGGTGTATGAGGTGTAGCTAAGTTTTCTGGTTGCACTCACTGGCCTCTTTTGCGGTGTGCCAGGGCGTTTCTTACAAATCGAAGTGTTCTGAGCTTTGATACGTGCCAGTCACTGAACATCTCTGGAATTTAATTCTCATTGGCGGACTCTCGAGTATCCCTTGTGCTTGTAGGAACGCACTTCATGTTTAAATGTAATAAGTGGCTTTTTGGTGGAACTTGACTTGCTGGCTGTTGTTGAGAATGATTACAATAACGTTCGTGTGACTTTTTGGCAGGTAGGCAGGTAGGCTAATAGGATCATCTCGCTGAAGATGGAGGTCTGTACACTGTGTTGTGCGTGCTGATACTTTACCTCTGCTCAACTCTTGTTTCTGCTGTCTCTTTTATGGAGGTTGTGGTGTCAACATTAATAACTTCACCAACATGAAACAAGTTTTGAGGTGTCTTAAATCTTTTGTGGTAGATGTCCCTGCCCTTATAAAACTAAATTGCTGACAATAATTATGTTGCTTGACTTATATATTGTCTCATTATACCGAAGGTACTGAACATATGGAGAGGCGTTGAATAAAAATTTGTGCAATAACCAGGATTCGAATCCAGGACCTATTGCTTTCTAAACAACCGCTTTACGCTAGTCAGCTAACACGGATAACCCGGGTACACGAACTGTCTTCAATCACATCTCCCTCCATACACGGAAGCAGGAGGTCCCGGTTCGAACCCAGGCTAAAGCAGAAATTTTATTTCAGTTCCTCTCCTAATTTTCCTTGCTGTTGATATACGTTCATCATGTTGGTTTTGCTGTACTCGTTTTTCCTTATTTGTAGTTTAATAAATGGGAAACGGACCTCCTTTTTGTTTGCAAACAATTATCTATTTTATTTATTTATTTCCATACATGTTTCGGAACCTTTGTTCCATCATCAGTGGGATATTTATGAAATCTGTCGATGGTGAAGAGAGTCAGGTATAATTCTCAGAAAAGGATGACGAAGGAAACTCTAGTCGATGGCTGCAAGCCACTCACCGGAGCACAACAGATAAATGACATTAAGGGGTAGGTTCTGAGATGTTAAAAGAACACGAGAAATAGCAGTAGCCACAATATTATCTCCTCGGCATGAACGGTGAGGCGAAACGGTCTGATGACGGTCTCAGAGTAGATCGAAACCGGTCACCGTATTATCAAATAAACTGTAAAATTATTTTGCTTACGTGACCATTTGCACGGTAAAAACATTACACACTTCATGTAATGAAATCTGTTCGACGTATTCACTGTATAAGAATATGCTGTCTACCAAATAACCGTCGATAGACACAATTTCTGCGCCATTGAACAAGCCGAGAAGTGCCAGGACCTGTCGAAGGAGATGATAATACTAGGACTTTTGAGCCACAGGGGAAATCCTTGGTAAAGCATGAAATGGACAAAGGAGGACTATGGTAAGGGTAGCGGATGGTGGACGGGTGTGGAGGGTACTCGAGAGATGAAATAAAGGAATGAGCCCAGACCGAGATGGGTAGACTCGGTCTGGTCCGCCGTGGCGGCATGGTAATGCAACAGCTGGAAAGAGAAGCCTGTGATTCGGATAGTGGTACGATGTATGAAGATGGGCAATGCATGAAGCAAGTAGCTGTAGCGAATGGGCGAGGGATCACAGCTTCAACTAGGAGGATTGTTACTACATTGTTGTGGAACGTCCCCATCATTAAAAGCACACCAGTGTGGAGAGATGGTTCCAAAACCCACAATTCCGAATTTGCTGCCAAGCTTCTATAGTCACGATTTGACTACGGCCTTATAGAGTACCAGAAGATTTGTAGCTCCCCAAACTATGACTGAGGCTGTGGTGGATCTTTCGATATCGCTAGTATTTTTCTTTGAGCTGACGAAGGTGGGGAACCCTAGTTAACCAGGCATCGAAGAGTATGCCTGAGAAACGACGCGTTCCCTTCATGTTTAAAAATGACGCACGTTCTCACTCCCGACAGGCGGGGTTGTCTAGAAGATATATGCTGGAAACTGCAGCACTTCGAACTTCACTTGGGGAGAGAAATCATCATCAGATTGGATTTTATTGCTTCTATGGACCAAGTTAAAGCTCTTCAGAGGAGCGATAGCGTCACTCAGCATGTAACAGGCAATGAAACCCAGGCCGGCTATGACGTTGTTATCAGGACTTACACTAATATTTTCACATCATCCCGTCTACCTCTCCAAACTTGTTCTCTAAGTGTTCAACAAAAATAAGAATCTTTGTTGTCGTGAACGATTAACTGTCTATAATGACTCGGTTTCCTTTCCCCGATATTATCAGAGAACATTTTGTATTTTTATATTATTTCGGCATGTAAAAATAATTATCTCTGAATAACAAAGTAATAATTTAATCACTTTCAATTTTTTTAAGACAGAAGGTACTCTTGCTTTGTACTTCGTAGCGATCGCATCTTGCAGACTGGAGCTGTACTTTATTATTTTTTATGTGGCCGCTGTTATGTACATTCAGGTAAATATATGTGCTGTGCGCGTATCTTAAATTTATAAATAAACCCCACCTCTCACTTAAATTCGCACTTATGAATTTTTATTAATAATTTTGCCCTATCCTCCCTCCGCCCATAATGTCTTTTTCAGCCTTGTTGAATCACCGCAACAATGGATGGCACAGTTTTTTAGTTAATATTGAATGGTGATATTTCGTGTAGCCTGCCACTCTTGTATCAAAATTTATTCCATAATATTATCATTTACCGGCAATAGAATCTGTAGTCGATTTTCTTGTGAGTTTTTAGAAGTCCGATGTGTTTGACTTACGTAATATTCCTATCCGATTTATATCATGTCACTTATCTTACTTTACGGTTTGCTACACGAGTCGTAGTTTGAAATTGACGAACTGCCATCCACTGTTCGGCGAGTGGTTATCATATTATTAAAATTTCATTTACAGCCAAATTTCAACCATCGATGGACCTCTTGCTAAAGGTAACGATATCCTCAATAACACTTTTTAAAATAATAGAACATGTATTCTGACGGATCAACGTATCAATAAAAAACGGGCAAAACAAATGTAATGTTTACAATATTACGTCGACACATATGGTTTCTTAATCCTACTGCTGATGTCTACAAAGAAATTATGACAGTGATATTATTCCTACCCAACTGATTGGCAAGTCAGACCTCTTCCTATGACATATTCGATAACGTTTCGTAATCAAGAAGTCAAAATGCTCTACACCTGAAATATTCGGTGTGGTTATCTATTTGACAACACTTTTCCTAAAGGTGTGATTAGGCGGTACTTTACCCAAACATGGATCACGGTGAGCATCTGAGGAATGCTGCCTCACTACTGATTTCTGCAAGATTCGCGGCAACGAAATAGTGACTTGCTCCGAAAATCGGAAGTTTTTACTTCCTAGGAATCAGCCACTTTGTTCCCGACAGTGCCAACGACCTCAAACCATTCTGCAAATTCTGTGCGACATTAGTTTCCTTTTACTGCTACGCGTCAATCACTGAAGTCCAAGATGACTCCAGGATAACGTGCAATTCGTGCTTAGAACTTTGTTGCTACAAATAAGGCATTTTGCCTTATTCTCTCTTCACTAGAACTCTCAACACAAGTTCACTCATCAGGGAAAGACTACAAATTAAACGAAATCAGCGCTCTTCTCAACTGGAGCAGTTGTGGAATTTACTCCTCCTATGATTGGATCAGAAGAAGAAATCTCACGCCGTTGGAGACACACCACGAAGATAAGTTTTGCTGTTTTGAGTGTGGACCATACCCTAAAGTCTCTCAAAACCAACAATCAACCCAGTTGTGAGCGCTGGCAAGTGAGACCGATGCCCTCGGATAATCTATACCAATAATTGTAAATGTAGGCACGTCACTCTTCGCTTCAATCTTCAAAACAATTGGACGAATATTCATGCGTTTTTCACAGATTAGTTCAGGAAGCATGATTCCATGAAAATAGAATGACGAAAAAAAGAGACACCGTAATTTTATTTGTTTTCAGTAACCGTCACCAGTCGCGGTGGCCGAGCGGTCTGCAGCGTGGGAGACACGATCTGCACGGCCACTGCGGTCGGGGGTTCGAATCCCCCCTCGGGCCTGGGTGTTTGTGCCGCCTTTAGTTTAAGCTAGTTCATAAGTAGTTTGTAAGATTAGGGACTGATGACCCCCATAGTTAAGTCCCATAAGCTCTACAAACATTTGAACATTTAGTAACCGTCATGTCTGTTCATCTATTTGAAACCACTTGCCTCCAAAACTACTTCACGAATTCGCACGGGGTTTCCACAGGTAACTTCAGCGCACCCTGGGGCAACATACAGGCTTCGTTTCATAACAATCGGATGACGGAAACACGTATCACAATTTTACGTTTTTATCTATAAGCGGCATGTCTGCCTTTCTCTTTATCACGTTAATCTCCAAAAGTAATAGACAAATTTCCAGGGATTTTGCACAGTTAAAGTGATGGTATCGTGTGGTTACGTAAACTCTTCATTTCACAAAATCGGATCAGAGAAAGTAAGGATATCACAATTTAAACATTTCTATGAAAGCAATAGCACGTGTCTATTTGTAGGGGTCAATCTGAAAAAGTACCACACGAATATTTGTGTAACTTTACACACAATTTTAGAATAGCTTGGAGCATAACTGAAAGGGGATAGCAGTGCACAAGGCTGTTGGAGTGGAAGGACAGAACCCATACGAGAATATTCTAACAAATTTATTATTACTTTTGTATTCGAACAACTGCATGTTGGCAACAGCATAGGCAATTTACGATAATCATACAAGTGTATAGAAATGCTATTCAACTCTTAATAACAACTCTGTTGTCTCAGTTTTAAATAAAGGCTACGGCTAAAAGAATCTTCTACACCAAACATTACAGTTTAAACAATATATTAATATTAAAATCAAATCAATTACAAGTGCAACTGATATTTTCAACTGGACTGAATTGTAACGAAAACAGCTGACACTATAGAGAAAAAAAGATCAATTGTAAACATTACAGCCAACACAGCAACGCACGCCGTAGATCACCTCGCCTGCCATATTCCTACTCGCAACCTCTCCGTACCGTCAGTGAAACCGACGCGCCCCCTCTATATCAAAGCCAACCACCAATCTGCTGGCTGGTAAAACCGATAGCTCAAAAGAGGACACACACGCCCCGAGACAAGATGACCCGTGGACGCCACGGATCAATAACGTAGGCTTCTATTCATGCACGTTATGCTTATAAGACAGGGGTAGTAAGGAAACTATCTAAAATTGCTAAGAGAACATTCATTGAGTATCACAGATAAATTGACAATATCCTTGGGGAACATAAAGGCTTCATTTCATCAAAATCAAATGAGGAAGTTGTAGGTGTATTTCATGCTTGGAAAGAACGATGTAATGCAGCACAGAACCAATAGAAGCGGTGTGGCTTTCATTGAGCACCAGAAAACTAATAGATTTTGTCTGCGGGTGTTGGTGTGAAGTTTGGTAGCGATAGAATTATTACACTTTGAAAATACTGTTTACTATTTCAAATTTACCATTTTCTTGGTTGCTATGTTCTACGAAATATGATTCAACGCAATGAATATAAAACTGATACATTCCTCGCCATGTTTAATCAATACTTAATTACTGATTTCATTGTATAACGTATACGTACAACTACTATGCAAGTTTAAGTCCCACGCATGGAACTACAATAGCGCCTCTAGCGGAGAGAGAGCCATCCGTAAGAATAATGATTGTTTTCAATTATATTTCTCCTTCATAGTAATTATTATATTTCAGTTTTCCATGCCATAGTACATTGTCAAAAGATAAGAATGATCAGGAAATAAATGTTTAAAATGGCGAATATCACTGATGAATGATGTAAGCTACATCATATTCGTTAAGATATGCCTATTTCTAACACGTTTCGCAAGCGTATTACAAAAGAAACTACTGACACATTTTCACGCGGTTTTCACAGGAAACATGAGCTAATATAGGGGCAACATGTATGGATGATTTGATCAAAATCAGATTACGGAAATGTGATATGTCGTAATTTTAAGTGTTTTCAATAACTCTGTCTGTCTGTTCATCTATTATAAATCTCTAATTTCCTAAACTACTTCACGATTTTGCATGCAGCTACTTCGTTTCATAAAAGTGGCATCGCGGAATAATTTTTAGACCTAGCCTATGCTTGAAGTGTTGATGGCGTAGTACAGCAAACAAGCTATAGAGGCGCTGTAATGCACCAAAGAACTAATAGACGCCGCTGTTATATAATAAGCATGGAGTGGTACAGCAAGAAAGTGTACGTCTGTGACAGAGTTAAGCGACACAATCTTATCCCTAAGAATACCAACAAACATTGAACATAGTGTTACTGATTTAGCTTTCTGCATTACATAGTTAACGACATTTCTTTGCTTCTTTCGTCACTTTTCATTCACGTTTTAAACATAATGACATTCCTTCGTTTCTCTCAATTGTAATTATTAACAACCCAGTGTATGTAGTTTGTATTGTGATTTCGGTGACCTTAGGAACATGTAGAAATGCCTATAAAACGTTCGAGTCTATCGAAACACACAACAGCGGCTACAAGATCAGGATTCTGTTTTTACTGACTTAGGTTCGGAGCCATTATACTCATAGGCCCTTCTTTAACAACCGTTGCAAAACACGGGCGTGTAAGGTAGTTAATATCTAAAACTTTCAAATTTACAGGAAGAGCCATGCATTCTCCTCGCTAGGCCTCAACCTTTCTTGCGTCTTTCCCATGTCATGCCACAGTTCGCGTCCAAACATGCTAACAGAACCACTGAAAACCGCATACACTGGCCTCCTTCAGCGTCAGTCGTCTCGGCGCCAGATGTTTTCACAGCAGGGTGCTACCTTTTTGTACTTGGACGATTTCTCTTCGTAAAAGAGGCTGAAGGACGGCCGCAGTATCTTTCTACATCTACGTTTAGGCTTTCGCGGCCGTCGTCACTGTCAAATTCTTCTTTATAAAAACTTCGAACGTTTCGGCGACTGTTGCAGGCGGCCTTCATTGACGACACGGTCTCATAACCCGAAGAATTTTATTGACAGTATCTTTCTACACCTGATAAAACCGCTCTTCCGGACCGTCGGCAAAATACAGGCGCCAACCTCTACCCCTCAGCTCAAGAATGTTGGCGGAAAGTTTTACAACCGATATTCTGCTAGATAGCGCTCCCGGCTTCATGTATGTGCAGCAGAACGTCTCGGCAGATAAAGAATATGATGGACCTATCTCGACCGTCGAGGTGAGTCATCCGTCGCCTTCAGGGGCCGAAGTGAGCAGGTACTGCCGTAAAACGGCTTCCCCTTCGCTGACTTATACGATAAGGTTGAACAGCCGTCACTCAGAATTGTTGTAAGTTATGTACCAGAATCACCTCGAGCAGTTCAATAGCCGACTGTTTGAAATAACGTGTTCTACCTGCTGATCACAAATAGACACGAACTTTTCGATTCAGTTGACAAGAATCACGAAATCATCTACCTTAAGACCATTACTACATCAGTAAATAGTAACATCATGAACAGTAGAACGAAATTTTTATACAGGGTTAATCACCTAACACTTGCACCGCAAATATTGCGAAAACGGAAAGAATGATTGATGTGCAGATTTCACACAATGGATTGATAGTCAACGACTCGTATTGTTAGCCGAAACCATATTGTAAATATACATATAAAGTGTATTTTTATGCAAACATACAACTTTTGAATTAAAACAATGGTTGTTTCTATCATGCACTGGAATTTTTGACACCAGTTGTATACAAAGAATTTTGAATGACAATTTTATCACGTTTACTTTGGCAGCTACAAGCCGCTCAAAGTTTCGAGGGCGGAGGCTACGTTAGTGTTACTGCACATTTCATGTATATTGAGCAGCTGTTCATTCCCTCCATCTCTCCAAGATATCCACGGCATTACTTGCAGTTTTTCTGTCAAAACTACTATTCCGTTCCTTTTCTAAGACTACTAGATTCAGGCTTTCCAGATGCAGTGAAATAGCTTTATTATTTGGCAACACAGTTAAGACCAGGTTCTTGGTCGTAAATTTACCAATTCTTTACATCATGAACACACGCACGAGATCGGAAACATTAGCAGTTCCAACATAACAACGCCATTTTAGGTAATGCTACAGAGTGTGATCAGATAGTGATCCACAGGGGCGCCCTCCAATCAGTGAATTGGCTACTGTTCCTCTTGAGGAACATTTTGTTAGTCCGGTCCATTATCTCTACAATTTTAAATACTATTCTTATCTCTATTAGTGTGCCACTTCAATGACATCAGTAGCTACAAACCACGTTTCATTAGGCGTCCATTAGTATTTTGTGGTAACTTATCCTAGTGAGCTTTGGGTAAAGACTAGTTTACTTCTGGTCCCTACTGCAACCTGTCCGACGGGTTCGCCTTCCAATAAATAATGCAAACGTCAACCGCATGGGCCTACTTGGTACAGTAAAAGATTGGTCAATTATCCACCACCCACTCCCATTACCGCCACATTTGTGTCCTTATGTAGCAGTAGTGATGATATCTTCGTGCCTTAGGATGGGTGATACTTCATGCTCTTAATTTGCGCTATAAATTTCTGTCCCCACATCTGTATTGTACCACATATTTAGTTGTTGTTGTATTTTTGTGATCTATAGTCCGCAGACGTTTGATGCAGCTCTTCACGCTACCCTCTCTTCTCACGAACGGCAACCTGCATCCTTTTGAATTTGCCACTGTATTCGAGTCTCGGTCTCCCTCTACGATTTTTATCCCACACACTTCCCTCTAATCCCAAGTTGACAATGCCTTGATGCCTCAGAATGTGGCCCACCAACCTATCCCATCTCTTAGTCAGGATATGCCTTATATCCATAAAACGCATTAAATACCGTGTACTTATTTAATAATTCATCCAATCTTTATATTCTCCTGACTTTGACCGCAATGAGTCATTTGGTGCCCCAATAGCAAAACTCCCCAATCTCTCAACATTTTCATTACATAATGTAACTCTCTCTGAATCGCCTGAGTCATTCCATTTTTTAATAAACTATTATATGCATCTCGCAACCAATTACAAGCCTGTCTATTCTGTTCATCTGCTGTTTCTATCTCTTTGCTGGTACTGGAATTCTCCAGAGAATCGGTATCATCAGCATATTGCACAGTTCAATTTTTTCTCTAAGGAGATCAATAACCTTTAAGAATTGAACCGTAAATTATTTCTTAGTCTTCGAAAATATTTTCATGCCCATTTAGTATAAATTGTCAAATTATTTCTATCCGGAACAACATAAATCGCTTTTGATGTTCAGAAGATGACATGTTATTTTCGTCGTATGGTGCACTGACAAACGACAGTTTTCCGAGCTATTGTTAATATCAGCTTCATCAACGGTGCTACTACTCAGAAGAATAAGGAAAATGGCATAAAATCGCTATATTTGACGGTTCTGCTGTTTTCGTAGGTGCTAATATGAAGTTTACCTTCAAGAATAATGGTACTGTCGAAGATAAAAGGGTTTAATGTTCCGTCGACAACATGGTCAGTAGAGACGGAGATCACGCTGGGATGTTTGGGAGGGAAACTGGCCAGCCCCTTTCAAACAAGCTATCCCGCCATTTGAATGGAGTGATTTAGAGAAATAACGGAAAACCAGAATTCTGGATGGCCGGAGGTGCATTCGAACCTGCGTCGTCCCGAATTGAGTTCACACTCTTACCACTGCGACACTTCGCACGGTGTCTAAAAGGGGTATTACTTAACTATTCTTCGTGTTGGATCTTTAGCTATATCGATGGACTCGAAAGTTTCGAAGGTCGTAACATTATTGTATATACGATGTTTAACACTTGAGAAGCTTATAAAGTTGTTTTGGTGGCTTCCTAAGGCCTCTGTTGACAGACGTTGCGCCGCCGTGAGTGTGCTGGCGCAGTTTGCCTTATGGCGTTCTCGCCGCGGTATTTTTCGCTTTCATTCGTACCTCTCGACGGCTCTGAGACTCGCAGGTATGGCCGGCGGCGACATTCCACAGGTATTGACGGAGCTCCGCTCCGCCAGTGCCCGTAATTTTCCAGAAGCCATCCTGACGACGCGCTGCCTTCTAAAAACCTAGCCTCCGCTATGAAGCCACTCATCTGAATCCGTTTTAACACTTTGGTACGAGTTTCAAGGAAGGTGTCTTAATCAAACATGTAAACGTGCTCTTCGGAGCGAATAATTACTGAAATTATGCCCCATGGTGCTACGTTGGCCTCATAGACCTTCCGATACAAAGTAATACGGATAATTGGCTGCATGACAGATGGGAAAAATTCGTAAGAATCACAACTAGAGCAGTTTTTCTTTACATATAAACATCCGTTGAGAGCTGTTATTATGTGTAATGAGAAATAAATTCTTTATCGATTGATTAAATTTAATATAAATTCTTAATATGAAAGTCTACAGCTAAGAACTGTCAAGGAATATTTTTATTTAATTAGTTTCATAACGCCAATCTTAAAGGCCTATTTTAATTAACAGGAAAGCAGAGAGAAATTAAAAAAAATGTGATGAAAAATGAATGTGACACAGTCGCTTGCAGGGTGGACAACAAGATTGCTCTCTTTCTCGTTTAGGTCGTTGCCATCACAGGGCGTGTTTCCTGTCTTGTCCTGATTGTGATAGGTTTTTATCCAGGACACATTCTGTAGAAAGTAAAGATGTGTGTTTGATTGCTTAGATAGCTTAATTGTAAGAATTCAAACTAACAATAGACGTGTAAGTGATTTGTCTAACCTCCTAGTCTACTCATATTTCAGCTTTCTTTTTGTTATTTTTAAAGATAGTATGAGCCATGAGATAGCTGTAAATCCGGCTTTGCCCGGGTGTTTATTTATCCTACACCCTCGTAGTCCACATCCCCTTTCCCCCATCTCTGTGAATCCACCACTTCCCCTTCCATCTCTCTGTTCGTTTCCACCTTTAACTCTCAGCAAAGTTTTTTACAAGGTACCCTCTGCAATGTACCATACAAACATTTATGTACCCAGTGATCTTACTCTTGGATAAAAGGTCATCTGTGCACAAATTCATAAGAGTGGAGCAAAACTATGTATTTTTTAAAACTCCGTAAGTTAAGTACCCTCCACCATGCACCTAACTAAATTTTATACAGACAGTGACATTCCTCTTGTTATTAAGGTAGAGTGTGCAAACTTTCAACAATATTAGAACAAAACTATAGATTTCTATGCAATAGTAACGCAGGGTCACATTGAAAGACGCACATTATTGTTCTCAAATATTCCAGTTTTATTTTATACAACCCTATTTCTATTTCTGAGAATAACGAACAAAACAAAAAAAAAAGGATCTGTAAATCGGTCGAGCCGTTCTCAAGTTATAGCGCGACTCATGTACCGTATGACACTTAAGGTAGACGGTGACTTTCTTCTTGTTTTGAAGGTCAAGCATGAGAAATATCGTGAAGATCGGAATGATACAATAGTTTTCGTGAGTCTGTAGTAGAAGTATGCTCCACCATGTACCAATCACAAAATACTTCCTTAGCTGCCGTTTTCTACCTATAAACTACATTCCTGCCAAATTTCAGCTTCATAGATGAAGTAGATTTCGAGATTTCGTGTTTATTCAGTGTGTGTGCGAATGTCCTGTCGCTTTCACATAGAGAATAAGACAACAGATTGCTTAATTTTCGATGCAACAGAATTAAGAGAGACTTGCAGACAAAAATAAATAGTAACATACAAATGTGTAATGCTAACTTTATTTGATTGCATCTACAGCGAAACTGTTGTGAGCAGTAGACTTTCTTTCGCTGCATCACCTTGTGGCGCGGCGGGTGGAGGGGGGGGGGAAATCAGTTGCAAAGCGCTTCATAAACGTCCGAAATTACATGCATACTTTGATGCTGGTCCCCAACTACTACCATTGTCCAATAATTGACGCATAAATCTGGGTATTCTCACGCGGTGGCCTCTCATTACTTATGACGTCATAAGTAACGGCTCAGGAACCTACGTGGGCGTACGGTGACCGGTTCACCAAAGTTTCATTGCAATCGAATGAATGGTTTATGAACACATAGAGGACATACTCTTTCCACCTTTCTGCTTTCTCTTCTTTGTTGGTTTCCCATCTGAGTTCTTAATATATGAAGGGAAGAGGAAGTATATCAAGATGAGATAGGAGATACTATACTGAGAGATGAATTTGACAGAGCCCTGAAAGACCTATGTCGGAACGAGGCCCCAGGAGTAGATGACATACCCTCAGAGCTACTAAAGTCTCTGAGAGTGCCAGCCACGACAAAACTATATGAACTGGTGTGTAGGATGTATGAGACAGGCGAAATACCCTCAGACTTCAAGAAAAATGTAATAATCCCCATTCCAAAGAAATCAGGCGCAGACAGGTGTGAAAATTACAGAACCATCAGTTTGATAAGTCATGCTTGCAAAATTTTAACACGAATTATCTACAGGAGAATGGAAAAGTTGGTAGAAGCTGACAGGAGGAACGTAGGAACCCGGGAGTCTTATCTTAGAAGATAGATTAAGGAAAGGCAAACCTACATTATTAGCGTTTGTAGATTTGGAGAAAGCGTTTGACAATGTTGCCTGGAATACACTCTTTCAAATTCTGAAGTCATCAGGGGTAAAATACAGGGAAAGGATAGTTATTTACAACTTGTACAAAAGCCAGACCGCAGTTATTAGACTCGAAGGGCATGAAAGGGAACCATCAGATAGGGTTGTAGCCTTTCTCCGATGTTATTCAATTTGTACATCGAGCAGGCGGTGATGGAAAGCAAGGAAACATTTGGAATAGGGATTAAAGTTCAGGGGGAAGAAATAAAAAAATGCGTTTTGCTGATGACATTGTAATTCTGTCAGAGACGGCAAAGCAAAGAGCAGTTGAATGGAGTGGACAGTGTGTTGAAGAGAGCGTATAAAATGAACATTAACAAGAGCAAAACAAAAATAACGGAAAGCGCTCTTAGAAAATCAGGCGATGCTGAAAAGAATTTTTGAAAAAGATAAATTTTCTAATATCGAATGTTCATTTAAGTGTAAGGAATTCTTTTCTGAAGGTATTTGTGTGGAGTGTTGCCTTGTACGGGAGTGAAACAAGGACGATAAGCAGTGCGGACAGGAAGAGAATAGAGGCTTTTGAAATGTGGTGCTACAGAGGAATCCTGAAGATTAGCTGTGTAGATCGCATAACTAATGAAGAGGTACTGAACAGAATTCGTGAGAAAAGGAATTTTTGGCATACCATGACTAAAAGAAGGGATCGTTTGGTAGGACACATTCTTAGACATTGAGGAATCGTAAATTTCGCTTTGGATGGAAGTGTGTGGGGTAAAAATCGCAGAGGGAGACCAAGAGACGCGTATAGTAAGCAGATTCAAGTGGATTTGTGTTGCTGTTCTTATGAGGAGATAAAAAGGCTGGCTCAGGAGAGAGTAGGGTGGAGAGCTGCATCAAACCAGTCTCCGGACTGAAGACCATAACACACACACACACAGAGGACATACAGACAAACAGCTGTATACCCGGCGTTGACCGGGTGTTTATCCTACACTCTCTTAGTCCACATCCCCTCGCCCCCTTCCCCCTCTCTCTGAATCCACCTCTTTCTCTCCCATCTCTCTGTTCGTTTCCACCTTTCCCTCTATCGGCAAATTTTTCTGCAAGGTACGGTCATCTACAATACAAACATTTCTGTATCCACTGATCTCCCTCTTGTTTTAAAGAACGTGTGTTCAAACATTCATAAATATTGGAACAAAACTATGCATTTTGTAAAATATCGTAATCTAAGGACCCTCCACCAAGCACCAAACGAAATTTTATACAGACAGTGACATTCTTCTTGCTTTTCAGGTAGAGTATGCAAAATTTCAGCCATATCTGAACAAAACTATAGATTTCTATGCAATAGAAACGTAGGGTCACATTGAAAAACGCACTCTGTTTTTCTCAAATATTCCAGTTTTGTATCATACAACCCTTGCTCTGAGAATAACGAGAAAAACAAAAACGGATCTGTAAATAGGTAGAACCGTTCTCAAGTTACGGCGCGACCAAGTTATTTAGGTATCCATTTTTATGTTGCAAAATACCGTCCCCCAAGCAACGTATGAAACTTAAGGTAGACAGTGACTTTCCTCTTGTTTTGAAGGTCAAATGTGCGAAATTTCCTGAAGATAGGAAAGAAATTGTATATTTCATGAGTCTGTAGGAGAATTATGCTCCACCATGCTCCATCATGCTCCACCATGCTCCACCATGCACAAAATATTTTCTTAACCTACGTTTTCTTATCTATAAACTACATTCCTTCGAAATTTCAGCTTCATAGGTGAATTAGTTTTTGATATGTCGTGTTTAGTCAGTGAGTGAGTGTCGGTTCGCTGTTATCTAGATAGAGATTAAGAAAACGGATTGCTTAATTTTGGATGCAAGAGAATTAAGGGAGACTTGCAGACAAAAATAAATAGTAACACCCAAAACTGTAATGCTAATTTTATGTGATAGAAGGCCATGCCTGATGCGACAGTTTGACGGCATCTACAGTGAAACTGTTGTTAGCGGTAGACGTCTTTTCGTTTCATTATTTTGTGTTGGGCGGAGGGAGGACGGGGGGGGGGGGGGGGAATCAGTTACAAAACGCTTCATAAACATACGAAATTACATGTAACCTTTGTTGCAGTTCGCTAACTACTCCCATTTTCAATAATTGCTACATAACGCTGGGTATTCTCACGCTGTGGTTCTCATGATTTATGGCATCGTATCTCCTGAGCTATGTGTCGTGCTCTTTTGTTTTGGGACAGGAACCTTTGTGGGCATACGATGACAACAAAATTTCATTGCAATCGAATGAATGGTTTATGAATACATAGAGGACATACAGGCAAACATTGGATAAAATCCGACCTCCATCCTCCATCTTGCCGTGGAACGAAGAAATAGTTGGAGATGTGATTTTTGCTAACACGTACCCCGTTTAGAGAAAATAAGAAATATCGTCTTATTTCATGTGTCTCTAAAATCTTCCTATTTATTAAATTTTTTCGGGAGTTGTGATTTTGAGCTAGCCGTGGTTCAATGTCTAATTTCAATAATTTTTTCATTACGCGATCGCCGATATACTACCATCTTATTAATTGTCGTGCACTGTTTCCTATTTAAGCTTTTATTTTTTTATTTTATTTTATTGTTTTTGGTCAGTACTGAAATATATTTCCGCTTGTACTTATTTCTAATTACTGTAAATGCAGCGACAATTCGTAGGAAATCTAATAATTTAAGAGTTATTTTATTTTTTGTACTGCTACACACAAATTTAGTTTCAATTTCTTCTTTTAAAAAGTTCTGTTAACCATTTCGTGTTTACAGTTTTCATTCACGTATTCATATTTTTGTTCTCTTTTAACGGTCCTTTCATTTGATTACAATTCGTAAAGATAACGATTCGATTAGTTTTTTAAAGAAAGTTTTAACTCAACCTACAGCATATATTTTTCCTTATTTCACTTTATCTGTATCCCTCCGTCTTGAAGTGTTACATTTCAGTGTTATACCGTGCTGTAGTCTAGCATGAAGTTACGCCTCGTTTCTTCATAACATCAGTTCAATACAGACAGAGATGACACTCTAACGTGTTGGACCTGCTTATTGACGGCGGAGTGCAGGAATTCGAAGTGACACTAACAAAGTCATTGAAGATGCTCTACAGACCACAATAATAGTGAAGATGCTACCGGTGCAGGATATTTTTCATGAACTCACGTTCCTTATGTCTGATACAACTTCGATGGCAATCACGTCGACTGACCTGGTTGGTGAAATAATTATCTGCAATTGTCGCAACCAATCGTGAACAATTGTGGCCCGGTGACATAACAAACCTACGTATTTATTCAACAAATAACATTTACGTTCCTGGCACTTTCAGATTATATTTCTCTGCCGTTCCACCCTGTACTAGCATGCGGGAAAAAGAAACACTTAAATCTTTCCATTTACGTCGTTTTCTTTTTTCTAATTACCTTCTCGCGTCACAATTAAAAAACAGGCTTCATTTGCCCTTCATTCGTCGACTCGCCCACAATCGCCTGCCTTGGTTATAAAATTGTAATTATTTTACTATTAATTACCATAATATCATTTTCTGTACATCCGTCTTAATATCTGTAAAGTTATTGCATTGCAGTCGGCCTGAATATGGTCTCACAAGCAGACTGAGACAGGTTTCCTAATAACAATAAAAATTCTCTTGCAATCGAGACTGTGTTTTTTTTAAAATATAATTTCATTAACGATCGCTGTTTATCCAGAATTTTTTTCCCATTCTCATCTGTTGCCGACATCTACACGCTAGGCAGGCAAAATCATAAATAAAATTTATCCGATTTCTCTTATTATGGTGATCATGTCTCCCAATGTAGGTAGGTGCCAACAAAGAAAGTTGGTGAAAGACATTTCGTAAACATATCTCGCCGCAGTGAACGAAGCCTTTCCACCCTTTCTCTGATCTTAGTTTCCTCCGTCAGTCTCTTCTGTTGAGGCTCATACAATATGCAGCAATAAGACGCACAACCGTAATACTGGCAGTTTATTTAGTAGAATTGTTGCATATGTTCTTCCAACTAAATGCGAAAGTAGCTTGTTGGGTTCAGTGTCAAAAGCCTTCCGGTTATCTAAATTTATAGAATCAATTTCAGATTCTTGGTCGGTAACACTCATTCCCAACATGTGGCCAAATCCTGTGGCAAATCGACGACAATGAAATGGGCTTGTAATTTTTCGGATCACTCCTGATACCTTTGCTGAATATTGAAATGATAAGGCGCGGTGGAATGGCCGAGTGCTCTAATGCGCCTTGCTTCGGAGCGCGCGTTTGCTCCCCGTCGGAGGTTGCAGTTCCCCGCTCTAGCATGTGTTGTGTGTGTGTGTGTGTGTGTGTGTGTGTGTGTGTGTGTGTGTGTGTGTGTGAGTTGTCCTTCGGTTAGTTGAAGTTATTTTACGCAGTTTGTAAGAAGCATAGGGATTGATAACCGCAGCAGTTAAGTCTAATAGTTTTACAAACTTTTGAACATTTTAACCTGAGCCGCTTTTTAGTCTTTGGGTATGGACCTTTCGCTGAACGACTATCCGAGACACAGGTATGGAATTATTCCATCTGTATATTCTGAAATGAATCTAATTGGAATACAATCTGAGACGGAAGACATTCTTTTGTTATTTCTGGTACTTTACTCTGCAAGAACACCTACAGCTGACTTGATCAACCTAGCATCTTATTTTGAAATCATGAGTATTCACTTTTCAATTTGTGAATTTCCGCGTTATATGGGAACATTACGTCCATGAATGACTGCCTATGGTCTGTGAGTAGCTAAACTTAACCATTTCAAGACAATAATCGGTTCAGTGAGCTCAGCGGCCCCAGTCCATTGAATGCATAAAAATAAACAAATAAATAAAAAAACATTAAAAATTTTGCGTATTCTTCTACAACTTAATAATCAACTTACTTTTTCTACTCATTAATAAGTAGGTACGATATATGTTTTTACCATCCACTTTATATCTAAACTCAACAAATACCTATGAATAACAAACAATGATCAAAATATATTTTTGAGTTCACCCACGTAAAATGGAATTAAAAATATTAGACTACTCAAAAGTTGAGATGCAGTCGCCGGCCTTCATTTTGTAGCTAATTTAAATAGATAATTATTAAACGGTTCATTTGTTGGCGGATGAATTTGAAACCACTATCAGTATAGTTACTCTACTTTAGGCAGTACTTTCCGCCAGCCGTTAAAAAATTGGCAACGCGATTGCCCCCTCCCCCTCCTCCCGCAGTGTAAGTGCGTTCAAAGCTAGATCCTCATTTTTCTATAGTAATATTCTATTGCGCAGTACTGTAGCAACACGGTCTTTGACTACTCTCGCCCGGCTCAAAGATGGTGAGCAATTAGCAGACGGCTTCTTATGATCTGGTGCCCTGCTGTAAATTGAGAGCGGGTAAAATACGCTTGATTTGAATTAATATTTATTCTTACCGAGCCGCGCGGGGATGGCCATTCCTGGTTTGGCCGAGCTGGGAAAAGGGCGATATCATATTTCTGACTTTCACGCTGCATAAAAACGTTTTCATTCTGCGTGAGTTTAGTTTCATAAAGTTTCTCACTCTATTTTGGAGAAAGCATACGGTCAAATGATCCGCTTTTTTCACACGTGGTATTACAGCATCTTACCTTTCTAACAAAACATTAACCTTTTTTAATTCGTAACAGCCGTTTTAAAATGACTTTCTGCGTTAAATATGTGTACGTAATTTATTGAAAAATTACTATAGCGGTTAGTTTACTGTTCGATGCATTTTACAGCATACATTAAAGTGACTCAAATATAAAGATATAGGAAAGGTTTTGAAACGGTTGTCTCAATGAACCTTTCTCGTTTAGCGAGTAACTGAGTGTTAAAATCCATTTCATCATCACTATTGACTGTTCGCCTCTTCCCTCCTCTCTACATCAATTCTTCCGCCTCCTCTGTCTCCTCTTAGAACTATATCTAACCTAGGGCAATGTTTAGTTTTAAGTTAGAAATCTTTCTTGACTGAATATTTTGAAATTTTACCACAACGTTTCACTGAAATACGTACATCTTTTATATAAGTATTTTTTCAATATATGTCATGTATGGATTTATATAAATTAAAAATTCCAAAAATTGATACGAAAAGTCGAAAATGTAATATACATATAGTTTTAATACAATCAATACAAGCAATATGCAACGTTGTGTCAAAATTTCGAAGCAATCGTTCAAGAACTTTCGGAGATTAAAGGATATACACAAACCAACAGAAGAGAACATTTTTATGTACACGGTTGACTGATTGCGGGTTTGGGGAGGGGGGGGATTAGCCGACGGCAACACTTGGACAACTACCCACTCTTAAAAAATATAAAACGCCGGGCCTAGCAGGGGAAGATGCAGTATAATAGGCGATTGAAAGCTAATTACCCATTGAATCCAAACAAAATGATTGTCGGGATAAAATTGACTGTCTTGTACAATGAACATTTTCTAAATTAAGGAATTCTTCGTCGTAACTTATAGACCGAAAATTAGTAATTGATTTTAGAATTTCAAGTATACTGCAACGAGACAATTGTAAGAAGTAGTTTCTTGTAAGAACCTGTTAAACAATGACCTGTGTCAGGCATAAAACATTGTCCGAAAATTTACAAAATGCTATTTCTGTGAATAATTATGCTACTCAGAATGTAAGTGGTTGCTATAGCGGTTTCACTATACACGAAAAATATATCTACTTAAAAATCAGATAAAAATTCCTAAGTAATGACCTGCATTTCTTCAGAACAAACGTGGGGCAGATGTGGCTTGAAAACAAAACAATACATTTGGAAGCAATTGACAGATTGTTGAGAGACGGAACAGGTCCCTCATAGTATGCCAGCAGGTCAGAGGTGGCGCAAAGCACTACAAATTGAGATCTGCGTTGCTTTCTGAATGCCGCGGTGGAGTGGCCGAGCGCTCTAAGGCGTCTTGCTGCGGAGCACGAGGTTGCTCGCCGTCGGGCATAGGTGTGTGTTTTGTCTTTAACGTAAGTTTAAGATAGTTTAAATAGTGTGTAAGCCTAGGGACTGATAATCTCAACAGTTAATTTGTTTGTATAGCTTATGGGACTTAACTACGGGGCCATCAGTCCCTAAACTTACAAATTACTTATGAACTAGCTAATCCTAAGGACGGCACGAATATTCATGCCCGAGGGGGGATTCGAACCCCCGACTGTAGTGGCCGTGCAGACCGTGACTGGAGCGCCTCAGTCCCCTCGGCCGGCCGGCAACAGTTAATTCCCTTAGATTTACAAACATTTCAACATTTGAGTTTTTTTCTTTCTAAATCCCGAGATTCAACGCAAATTATGGCATGTGCTCTTTAATAGAGCCTCCAGTGTTATTCTGTTAAGAGAGCTGGCAGATATTCCAAAGATTGTATTCGACAGTAAATTACACCTGTGACAAGACGTAATTAATAAGTTTACTGCGAAATAGTGATGATAATGCTACCGATGATAGTCTCACTAAAGGGCAGTTACTACATAAGGATTTCCTAATTTCATTCAGTAAGGAAGGCGCCGTAAACATTAATGAATTCTTATCCACGTCGAATGGCGGTGTATGTAATATAAGTATATATACTCGTTGTAGCAAAGTATGCAGGTTACCTCTTTAATGAGGTTGAAGTTACAGATATGAAAGTAGCATGGGAGATTGCCGGTACTAATACTTAGCAACAATGGTAGGAGGATTATTCACAATGAGGAAGTCGACGAAAAACTTGGAATGAATATCATAGACGCAGCAGAATGTACAAACAGGTTAACGTGGTGTTGTCATGAAACACGCAAGAGAGAATCAGGGTTACCGATGAGACTCTTCGGTTCGGCAGTAGAGGGGAGGAAGAGTGAAAAGAGAAAATACATGAATTCGGTCAACTAATAGTCCTAACATCAGACGAGTCATCAATGTTCGTATTGTACATTGTACATGTGGGTTAGTGATTATTTTATATCGAAGGCATTATACATCGATCAATGCAACACGGTTTCGCTCATCTCTCATAGCTTTTAAGATTATCTGTCACGTATACCAGTTGTTGATACATGGTGTCACATTGACATTCTTATATGGTAGTTTACTCAAAGTATAGGTTCTAGAAAATGGGAAAAAGTGATCACAGAATACTCCTGCAGATTACATGTTATGTAAATTTCTCATGCAAAAGAATTTCTTATTACATGTTTAGCATTCAGAGTAACCTTGTATTTTCTTAATTGTCATTGTCTGTATACTAATTCATATGAGACTTCGCAATTTTGTAACATTTTATAAATGCTAGTTACTGTTGTGCATGCCATATATTTCAAGTCACACAGTATCTGAATATATCATACAATTTTGTATGTAGCTGTGAAATGACTGATGAACAAATATTGTATGACATTATAAATTTTGAAATTTCAGCAGTTAGGGAGTGATGTGAATTTCTTCATGTACCTATCCTCAGTGGTCAACTGCGATTCGTAATGTATCAGGATTAACTTTAGATGTATTTTTACAATAATCTAGTCATGCATTTGAAAATAACATCGTAGTGAGTAAATACTTGTCAAGTAGAAGAGTGACATAAGTTATTAGTAACTGTGGCTTGAAAGCCCTAGGGTCTAGACTTTTTTAACTACGTTTTAGTTCCACTTCTCCTGACAATTATGTCAAATTACAGAGTTGACTTTAACGTTCAGCTGAGTGCCCGATACTATGCGATGATTAATTATCAGCTTGCAATGTTTGCTGCACCCACGTTGCGCGAAAGGCGAAACATTGTGTTTTGTAGGCACATACCATAATGCTGAAACATACTGAAGAAACGGCTTCACCACGCTCCGTTTTTATCTAATTTCTGTCAGCATCGGACCTTACCACCGCGGCAGAATAGCCGAGCGCTATTGTTTGTGTGTTGTCATTTCGTTAGTTTAAGATACTTTAAATACCTGATTATTGGGCATTCAGTGTGGTAAATATTATTGAAGGACATTTATATAGAAATCTGACTGGTTGCTTTCTCTTATTCTTACGTCTTCGCGAAATCTTGTGGAGAAATTACGTCCTGTATAATCGATGTAAAATCTATTACAGTTGTCACATGCAATTTTGAACATTCCTCGTTCTAGGTATAGGGAATTTATGATGCTTGCGAAGTGTAATTTTGTTCTTAAATAGTTATTAGTACGAAAAGAAATTTTATTTCTGGCATTTTTTTCTAAATTTTGTTAATTTGTTCGATATTTACCGAAATATGTTGCGGGTATAGATTTTAATTTGGTATGTATTTTGTCTTCTCTAGCTAGGTGGATGTTTGACATAAATTATTTCTTACACACCTGAGTGACAATCTCAAGATAAAAGTTCTTTTTTGTATTATACATATTGAAGAATTTCAAGTTCTGTATCGACTGCTCCTTTCTTTAGTTGAAATTTGATAAATTATGTGATATTAGATGACATGAGTCAGCATTTATGACACAATCTGTGGTGGTGGCTTTCTGTATATTTCGAGTTGTGTTGATTGTTAATTTTAGTTATAATTTGGTCTAAAAATTTATTGAATAATTTATTTCTTGTTAAACTGTGAAATTTACATTAGTCGTTTAGGTTATTTAAAACGTGATATTATTTGTTTGTTTGTGTGTCATCATTGGTTCCATTTTTAAGCATCCGTATATCATCTATCATAGCACCAATTAGAGTTACTAGTAAATAATTTGTTTTAAAATTTCTTTCTCAGATGTAAATAACTTATCACTTAGGGTATTTAGAAAGATGTGTACTAATTTATTTGCTACTATGCTACATCCCATGGCTACACCGTCTGCTGGAGTATAAATTTTGTTGTCGAATTCGAAATATTTCTGTGATAAGATGGTTGTTACGAGATTAATAATTTCATTCGTTTCCTTGATAGAAATTTACATGTATTGTAAGCCTTGGGATTGATAATCACCGTAGTTATGTGCTAATGGTTCACAAAAATTTGAACATTTTGCGACTTTACCAAACTGGAATGACGGAGGAGTCAGAACAACTTCAGTAATAGGCAGCTCGTTTGGAATAACAGAGAAACAGCTGAGAGAGTTCCACGGATATTTTATGCAAGTTGCTTCGTATGTATTAAAACAAAACTGTTGTCTGTTGACCCGAAATATTAAGAGAAGTTGTAATCATTTAATCATGTAAGTCCCCTCTGAAAGTGTTTTGTGTTCTTCCACTTATAAAGGGCAAACGACTTTTATGATAAAATACTACTCAGGGCTCTCCCATAATGATTTGTTCGCTTCCGCTGCGCCTTGTTGCAATATGAAACATTAGGTAAGTATTGTAGTGACTCGATGACACCAATTCCACAACCTAAGTGGAGACTATTACGTGCTATTCGTCTTTTCATAATTCTTTTAGACAATGGTATTTTGTAAGGGTTGGAAGTAATTATCTTTTATGAATATAGCACCAATTAGAGTTTATTAAATAAACTAAACCTTTCGCGAAAATGATAAAAAATTGTGTAAGTGGTAGAACACGTTCTCTAAATTATAAGACCATGAGAATGAATTTACATACCTAATAACTACCGAAGAGCTTAGTTCATTAAGATTTTAAATTATCGGGAGGTAATTTAAGAGTAAAGTAAAATCACCGCATAAATACAAAAAAAAATTAATTTAAAAAAATCGGCAATTCAATCAAGAGGCCTGGATATACGACACTTTATAGCTCCATAGTTCTTACTCTACAATATGGTTAATATCTACAGATGTTTGTCAACGTCTTTCATGGAAATTTGTACAATTTCTTTAACACTATGAAAGACGGTTGCCATTCAACAATACGGCTAATAACATTAAATACGTTTGAGAGTGGCAATATAGGCACTCCGTGTATCTGTATATGAACGACAGACGCTCCGCCCCTGTGGGATCAGAGTGCGCAAGCAGAAAAAGTCCCCTGTTTCAATGCCATTGTGATCGCTTCGCGGTGCGTGAAACTGTGACCGTTTCGGCATTAGGTCACTCGGCTTGGACAAAGCAAAATCAGATTGACGGATATCTATATATATCGCATTTCCTGTTATCAATGGCTCTTCGCGCTAATTTATTTCACACTGATGAATGCTCTCATGTATAATTCAGTAAATCGGCTGATCGTATCATCGACAAGTACCAATTCGGTTGAGCGCGCAGCTAAAGGACAGTGGGCATTACACTGTCTGACTATACAGTGTTAGTCTATAATAGTGTAGCGGAAACAAGGACGAATAAACATCCACAAAGTCGGTGACATATTAATCACACATCGCTCAAGAAAATACAGGGTGAATCTAAATACGCACACTACGGGTTCGCAGCGCGATTCCTCACATGCTAGCAATAAAAAAAATGCCTGGCACAAAATTTCGTCCTGCGCATACTTCCGGCAGTAAATGGACGTCGAAGATTGCGATGGGTGTGTGTACCACACGTCGGTGTGTTTCAGAATTACACTACTACACCAACAAAATTCTAGCGGATGTGGGAGGTCTCTTGAGGAACAAAATTAGCATGAAAACCCATGCCCGGAAACGCCATTTAACGAGGCTACGGGGAGTCCAAGTTACAATCACCAGTTCCTGCCACTAGACATCTCCTCCAGCAACTTCGACGCTCTGTAGCGTCATTGGATGACGTTTCCGGGCATGGGTTTCTATGCTCACTTTGTTCCTTAAGACACCTTCCAGATGCCCTAGAAGTATGTATAGCAGTGTAATTCTGAAACACACTGACGTATGGGACACACACCCATCTAAATCTTCGACGTCCATTTACTGCCGGAAATATGCGCAGGACGAAATTTTGTGAGAGAGATTTCTTTATTGCTACCATCTGAGGAATCGCGCTGCGAAGCCCGAGTGCGCGAATTTAGATTCACCCTGTATAATCAATCATTTTGGTCATGCTGTATTAGTATATATACGACTGTCACACAAAACCTTTTTCCTGTTACTACTTTCAACTTACTTAAGTAAGACCAGTATTCTAAACAATGGCACTGCTTCCCAGTGTCTATCAACGATTCACATTTACGAAACGCCTTAATTAAGGTTTAAAATGTGTTGATGATGACAAATCTGCTCTAAACTACAATTCTGATCAATTCCTCTGTGGACGTCACACGCAGGCATCGCCATACGACATGTTACATATTTCATCTCTTTTATTGACGTCTCTGTGATCGAGGTCAGACCTGTGACACCCAACGTCAAAACCATAAGTCTTCCTTTAGGTAGGTGAAGAATAACATTTTAGACATACTTCCTCTCAAAAACGAAGTGACGAGACAACACATGATGGTATTATCGACGTCCTTCTCTTTCGACAAGGATTGACACAATAGTTCCCAGTGCGATAATGAACAGGAGAACGCTCTTGGCATCTTCGTCCGACACAACAGCCCTTGTCGTAAGACGTGCTAGTCTTGCAACCCCAATATTCCTTTATAGTGTGCACAATTTTTGGTAATTGTAATGGTAATCACAGTCATTGCCCTTAATTGCGTTAGTAAGCTAAAAAATTTTAATATATAAATCGATAAGTTGAATTTAAATGCAATGTGGATTAGTGGAGTTCGGTAGCGGAATGAACAGTATTTCTGGGCAGGTTAGTACTGGGTAATAAGTATAAAGTCAGCTGGGGTTTTGGAGGAAAAGGTCTAACATGAAGTAAGGAAATAGGGATTCCCGTAACCTACTGTGAACAGTATAGTGAACGCATTAACGTAGCCAATATATACACGAAGCTTAAGACCTACCACAGTACAACAAGCTACACCGATGGTGACAGACTGAAGAAATGTATGAGGTGATACAATAATTTATCAGATAAGGGAGATGAAAAATTGACAAATGGGGAAATGGAATTCTGTGTTAGGAAAAGGAAGAACAGTAAAAATAATAGGTTACTATGGACTGGTGAAAAGGAATAAGAACGAAGTTACCAGGTAGGATTTTGAACGGTTTGCACACAGCACGAACACCTTTAAATTATACGTGGAACAGACCTGGTGTCACCAGAAGATTTCAATTGATATTAGAATGGTAAGACAGACTTCTGAACCTTCTTTTAAACTATAAGCTATATCCAGGGGCAGATATAGACTCTGACCGTAAAATATTCCACATGAACTTTGTATAAAAACTGAAGAAACTGAAGAATGGTCGAAACTGTGTAAAATGGAACCAGGATAAAGTGAAGGAACTATCGATGTCATCTACATAGTTTGTTGACTTCTACTGTAACTCCTTAACTAATATAGCACATAAAATTCCTTCTGATGGTTGATTGATTGATTGATTGATTTTTCCAGGGAAGCCAGAACAGTCTTGGTCCAACCCAACACTGCCCGCACCGAAACTAAGTTTATTGTGAGGTATCGCTCCCTGTATATCTAGTAAAGCGAACCAATGCCCTTGAACAGTGCAAGAAATCCCTTTACCAGTTCTTTATTAAACACAATTTCTACAGGTCTGGTTGTCCCAAATATTCTGTGCCTTTTATTCTCCACTGCAATGCATTCAAAGATTAGATGTGATGCACTTTCATCACCGTCATCACAGATCTTATATTTAGGGCCCTCTTCTGTTATTCCCATTGTATGTAGGTGTTTTCTTTAAATTCCCATGGCCTGTCAGCAATCCAACCATGAGTCTAACCTCTCTCCTGTTCAGACCCAGGATTGCAGAGCTTCTTTTAAAACATGGCTTTTGCATCATTACCTTGCCATGTTTTTGTTGATGGACTTTGGTCCAATATTCTACGTGCTGTCTTCTGAGCCAGTGACGTAGCTCCAATTTGATCATTGCCTTGGTGATTACCAGGACAGGTTCCAGTCCAATAAATGGAGTCTCTGCCCCCATCCTGGCTAATCTGGCATGTTCGTTGCCACCGATCCCCGAGTGGCCAGGGACACACAATAGGTTTACTCTATTTCTTTCCCCTAGCTCCACCAGAACCCTGTGACGTTGTGCAACAATTTTAGACCTTGTTTCAGGAGCTGCCAGAGTTCTTTGGACTGCCTGGCTGTCTGAATAGATACAGATGCTACGATCTTTGTAGCACCTACGCAAATTCTCCTCCACACACACCCTGATGGCAGTCTTGGCTGCACCCCATATACCCCGGCTCCAACACCTTGGTCTGATTTTGACCCGTCAGTAAACCAGACAATATCCCCCGTACGGTGTCGATCTATTTTCTCCCTCTGCCTCCTACTTCCAATTGTTATATTGAAAGGCTTGTTGAAGCAGTGTGGGGTTATAATATAGTCGTCTGGCATTTCCCCAACCTTTCCTATATTTACCTCTCTCACTATTTTAGTGTGTGATTCTGGATATCCCAAAGAGTTCCAGTTGTTGCCAGATTTGAGTCTGTATGCACCAGCCGTTGCCTCCATCGGGACCAAAAGGTGTAATGGGGGCATATCCAGCATGGTTTCCATACCTGCAGTTGGTTTGCTGCTAATTCCGCCTGTTATGGATAAGCAGGCTAATCTCTGCACCTTACCAAGCTCCTTAGAACAGCAGGTTGCTACTACCTTCTTCCATCACACGACCGCCCCATAGGTGATCCTGGGTCTAATCACTGTGGTGTGTATCCAGTGCGTACCCTTGAGGCTCTGGCCTCAATTTTTACCACAAGCTCTCCTGGTACTCACAAGAGTACCTTTTGCCTTGGAGTAAATATTCCTGATGGGGGGTCCATGTCACTTTCTCATCTAGGGTAACCCCTAGATATTTCACTGTCCCCTTCACAGGTAGCACTTCATTGAAAAGCTTTGGATCCAACTTTAATGTTGTATATGCTTCTTTGTGAATGGTACAACAACAGTCTTCTTAGGACTAACCTCCAGATCCTGTTTTCTGCACTAGTTTTGCACAATGTCCAGCGTACCTTGTGCCATATTCTTTACTGTGTCAGCAAATTTTCCGAGTATTACTATGACAAGATCATTTGCATATCCTTGGCAAAAGTACTGCTTAGAGTTTAATTCTCCAATGAGATCATTCACCACTAGATTCCACAATAAAGGGGAAAGAGCTCCTCCTTGCGGGCAACCCCTAATGTTGTTGATTACCATTTTTTCATTCATCATGGTAGCTTCTACCTTTCTTCCACTGAGCATGGCCCTAGTCCACCTACATATTGTGGTCCCTAGGTCATGCACCTCTGCTGCCCTAACCATGGAATCGAAGGTCGTGTTGCTAAAAGCCCCCTCGACGTCCAGGAAGATACAGAGGGCTATTTCCTGAAAGTGTAGTGCTTTCTACACCTTCTCAACGAGTTGGTGGAGAACTGTCTCACATGATTTACCTGGCTTATATGCATGTTGGTTGGAATGTAGAGGAGCCCTACTTAACCTCCTTTCTCCAACATGCACATTAACCAACTTTTCCAATGTCTTAAGAATGAAGGAGGACAGGCTGATTGGTCTCATATCCTTGGGCTTGGTAAGGTAAATTCTCCCCGGCTTAGGAATGAAGACAACCTTCACTGCCCTCCAAGCACTGGGAATGATTCCTCCTGCTAGGCTAACCCTGAATAACCTGCGTAGGAATCTAATAAGATTTTCTCCCGCTTGTTGCAGGAGAGCTGGAAAGATTCCATCGGGGCCAGGTGACTTGACCGGTTGGAATGTTCCCTCCGCCCATCGGACCTTACTGAGATCGACACACTCCTTGGCCAAATCCCAGTCCTCTTTGCGAATACCTGAGAACCGGTGTCACTCAGGAATCGCATTCTGGTCTGAGTTAACCCTTCAGAGTATATTGAGGAAAGTGAGTCTTGAGGAGCAGTTGCAGCGTTTCATGTGCTGTCTGTGTATACTCGCCATCCTCCTTCCTCAATGTTCCTCCTGGATTAGTTGGTACCCTAGTGAGGATTTTATGAAGTCTCGCTTGAGCAGCCATGCCCTCCACTTCCTCACAGAATACCTTCCAGGATGCCGCCTTTGCCCGTCTGATGGCAAGTTGGTAATTGACAAGGGCCTCACGATACTTTGCCCATTGTCCTTTGCGCCTCGCAAGGTTAAACAGTCTTTGTACCTGTTTCCTTTGCATTTCCAGGTTATTATTCCACCAATGCACACTCCTATTTGTGCACTTCGTGGTGATTGAGCAGTTGTCCTGGTATGAGGTCAGTATAGCAGAGGTTACGGCCTCTGCTACTTCCTCAAACTCTGCTGGATTCCTTATCGAAGTTTTAATTTCTCATAGGCCGAAGTCAAGGTCTTTCCTATATGTCTCCCAGTCCGTTTTCCTGGGGTTTCTATAGGCAATGGTCTGTCTGGTTCCCATTTCAATCTTGAATTTAATATACATGTGATCTGATGAGGATGGCTCTGGGACCACATGCCACTGTTTGACGTAACTTCCCATCATCATGGAACCAAAAGTTATGTCAATTACTTCTTCCCTTCTACTATTCCTGAATGTAGGTTCATCACCCCTATTCAGGATATCCAAGTTGCTAGATAGGAGAAATTCAAGTAGGTGCTCACCTCTACTGTTGGTGTCCTTGCTGCCCCACGATAGATTGTGGCATTGGCATCACATCCCACCAGCAGTTCGTCACCTTGTCGATGGCAGACTTCCGTCAGTCTCCTCACTTCCAAAGGAGGAAGAGAGTTGTCTTCGTAAGGAAGGAATGCTGAGGCCAAAAAAAATTTCCCTCGTGGTACCTTCCTCACGTTGATGCATCCTGATGGTCACCAGGTCCCTGGAACAAAAATCCATCATTGATATGAAAGGTATTCCATATCTAACATAAATGCATGTTTTGGAGTTTTTTAGATTTCTGGCATAAATCAGCTTACCTCCAGTACCATCGAGGACCGATACATCCCCCTTGTATAAATAGGGTTCTTGTATCAGGGCCACGTCTACCTGTCTCCCCAGGCGACGGCTCAGGGCAGCAGTGGCCCCTTTACTGTGCTGCAGGATTAGCTGCAGCACTTCCAGTCCCCATCTTGCTGCCATTATTGCCTTTAAGGTCTTAGATTACCCTGGCGCAGACCTGCGAGAACCCTAACACCGGTTTTAGACCTTGCTCTCTCAATGCCTCCAGGGACTTCTCTCCGACCTCCACCACCAGGGTTCCTCCTTCCGGAACGACCTTTTGGTTAATTACCCTCCTGCTGCGAGGTGATGTTTACCAGTGGGTATCCTTCTTGGATAACCGCCATTCTAAACACCGAGACTGCAGTACTATAGGTCTGTTTCCCTATTTCCTGTCTCAGCCTTTTAGGATCACGCTTGTCCAGAGGGAGGAAGTCTTAGATTCCTCCCTAACGCTCTTGCCACCTGTCTTTGACGTCGAGGGGTCTGTGTATCCCCTTCGACCTGAGGCAGTTTATTTTTGGGGGTCTTGGGCTCAACCCTTTTGATTTCCTCCACTTATGTTTAGGAAGACATTCTTTTCCTTCCTTTTGCTTCTGTTCCTTGACAAGTTTCCTCCTCTGAGCCCCAGACAAGGCCTTAATCCTAATTTGGTCCAACTTCTCTGTTACAGTTCCCACTTCTAGCTCAGGTCTAGACCCTGACTGAGAAGTAGGAGTGCACTCCATCAGTCCTGATTCCGATGTCTGAGTATCTGAGGTCTCAGATTGCCCCTTGGATTCTTTTAAAATAATTTTTTTCTCCGTGTTCATCTTAGTCCTATGAGATTTGGGGATTTATATGGTCCACACCACGATAACCCCGCGTGTTGCAAGGCTACTTACTCAGGGAGGTCGCCCGGTATCCCTGAGGCTGAGGCTCCATTCGAGACACATCCACCCATGTGCCACGCACCCCTCGGCACGGGTCGCACCACACCTTGGGTTGGGGGGCAGTTTAAAGTTGTGCCCGAAACGATTCTGATGGTTAATGATAAGTTAAATCCAAAGAGTGATATTTTAAATTGATAAGAACTACAAAGGCCTTTTCTGTTCTACATTCTGACGCTTTTTCTATTTGCCAGAAGATGGATCTCAGAGAAATGAAAGTTTTTTCAACTAGTACTTCAACTTGTCTCTATAATTTCTTTCAACAACCTGTCTCCACCACTCTTATTATGTTGATTTTATCTGGACTCTGCCATGGTTTGAGCCAAGTGTTATTACAGTGTTCACCTATCAACCTCGGCATTTTTGGATTCTCTGTAGCCATTGGATATTGTCTTATCCTATCCTTTTTCTCCTCTCGAAACAGTTTTCTAATTTTTTACGTAAATTACTATTGCTGATAATAGTCACTACTATACAGTTTGCTTCTACCTTCTGAAACAAGTCCTAGCTCTGAACATCTTCTGACCTTAATCACCTCTTCCTAATTTACATTCTCTTATAGATGTACATTGTCTCCAATATGGAGTTGTAAGTCAACGCCCATCTTATCATATGACATTCCCAATTCCACATCGTGCTATGCATGAAAAGCGTCGTCTTGCATGTCGACGTTCATCTGGGTCAGGTCGTCTGCTACTTAACTATGCGCTGACATCCTTCATTTTGACTTTTATAATCTTTAACAATCACTGTACTCACAACATTTCCACAACCGACTTTTTATTAGATCAAATTATTTATTTCTTTTCGGGAACAGTATCATCCTTCCGTGTTCAGTCTGTCACCAACATTAATTCTGTTTACTTCTAGAATTTTTGTAATTACGTACTTGATGATGGAAGAAAATTTAGCCAAATCAAAGAATTATGACACAGTTACGTGTTCGTAACAAGATGGAAGACACAGAAATATGTAAACGACGATTCCACTGTTTCCATTTCTTATTATATCGATTTAGGGAAATCAAATCCTAAATGTGGATGTTCGGTGGCGGATATGAACCACCGTCATTTCGAACGCGAGTTCATTATAGATCGTAAAGATTTGATTCCTCAACCAAATAATATTAGATGTCCAAATTTAAATTCATTTCCAGAATAGTTTTCTTCAAATTAATTTCCTACGTGTCGCCGAGTCAACCTGGACGAAAGGACGCAAACCGCTCGATTTCGCACGCCGGATATGAAACCAATATCTCAAGAATGCCGAGAGATACGGCTCCGCTCTCCGTTCTAAATAATATTTAGGTAACTCCTCTGGATTTCATCAGCTGCTATATCAAACCTATCGCAACCATACGCAAAGCCTCAGCAATGCGTTTCTATCTCTGCAAAATCTTTAAAATATGTTGCAATGCGTTTCTATCTCTGAAAAATCTTTAAAATATGTTGCAGTACTTGACGTAATTTGATCTTACACAGAAACTGCAACGAATAACGAAAATCAATCTTTTATCGGAGGAACATACTACACTGTAAGGGATGGAAATATCTAATTTATTCGCCGAAAAGCTTTCTTGTTATTGTATGGTAAGGTTCATGGTGGCCCGAACGCCATTTCTCAGTACAATTAGAACGTTTGGTGCCAAAACATCATTACGGGTAAATCTATAAAACGATAATGATTTCCGAAAACCGAAAAATATCTTCTCTCAATGTCTACAGAATACATTGTCAAATACTGGGTCCTTTGCTACGGTTCATTAATTAGACACTTCAGTTCTACGGTGAAAAACCGGATTAAAATTTTTATATTGTTGCGCATCAGTACTTTTGAATTTCGTAACGGATAAAAAAACCGAAAAAAGTAAAATAATATGAAAATGTAATCTTAAGAATACATTACGACGATTTGCGATAAATAAAAACTACAGAATTTGCCATCCCCAAAATGTGTAGTTTTTGTACATAAAACTTGTGTTTCTTCCTCGTTTTTCTGAGGAACAACCCATAAACTAATGGTACTTTTATGAGCCGTGTAAGGACCACGCCAGATCACACCTGCACAAAAGCAAACCCATAGCTCTATTTACCTGCGCTCCTCGAAGTGTATAATATGTATATTTTGTATTATAGGATACCTTCCGATATCCTTCTGATATTTATATAAATTGTCACTAGCAGTAGGGGTATACGAAACTTTTTACCTCTTACCTTTGTGATCAGTAGTATGGCCTCCCGAAGTATCTCATTTTCACAGGTGGCGTTTTCGAGAAACTGTCACAATCAAGATACTTGAGCCAATTAGTAACCGTATTGGTCCGAGAACAATCAGTTTTCAGAAAGTTGGTAATGTGCTGTAAATCTCAAGACAAAAACCGGAGGGAATGGTCGCGCGGTTGTAGTCACCGTGTATGGCACTAAAAAGCCACTCTCTCCTGAGGTTGTGAGGTTGTGTGTATGTGTGTGTGTGTGTGTGTGTGTGTGTGTGAGAGAGAGAGAGAGAGAGAGAGAGAGAGAGAGAGAGAGAGAGAGAGAGAGAGAGACTGTGTGTGGTTCTTAAGTTACTTTAACTTATAGTAGTTTGTAAGCCTAGGAACTGAGGACTACAGAGCATAGCTCTCATAGAATTACAAACATTTGAACATTTTAAGGCTAAATTAAAACTATGCGAAAAATTGTGAAGGAAGTATGTCAGCAGCACTAGGTTCAGGATATATAAAAGTACGTAGTAGTAATTTTTCTCAAATTTAAAGTCCTTATTGTTTACGAACCTACACCGAATGTCACAAGGCGTCGTGTAACAATTCCACGTCTATCCAATGTTTAAATTGCTGCTCGCGTCGGTAGCGATCCAATGACTGTTAGCAGAACGTGGTATCGGTGGGTTCAGGAGGGCAATACGGAACACCGTGCTGGATCCCAACGGCCTCGTATCACTAGCTGTCGAGACGAGAGGCATCTATTCCGCATGATTGTAACGGATCGAACAGCCACGTCTCTATCCCTGAGTCGACAGATGCGGACGTTTGCAAGACAACAACCATCTGCACGAACAGTTCGACGACGTTTGCAGCAGCATGGACTATCAGCTAGGAGACCATGGTTGCTGTTACTCTTGACGCTGCATCACAGACAAGAGCGTCTGCGATGGTGTACGCAACGACGAACCTGGGTGCACGAATGGCAAAACGTCATTGTTTTCGGATGAATTCAGGTTCTGTTTACAGCTTCATGACGGTCGCATCCGTGTTTGACGACATTGCGCTGAACACACATTGGAATCGTTTATTCGTCATCGCCATACTGGCGTATAACCCGGCGTGATGGTAAGGGGTGTCATTGGGTACATGTCTCGGTCACCTCTTGTTCGCATAGACGGAAGTTTCAACACTGACCATTTCAGAAGTGTTACGACCCGTGGCTCTACCCTTCATTCGATTACTGCGAAACCCTATATTTCAGCATGATAATGCACGACCGTATGTAACAGGTCCTGTACGGGCCTTTCTGGATACGGAAAATGTTCAATGCCGCCCTGGCCAGCACATTCTCCAGATCTCTCACCAATTGGAAACTTCTAGACAATGGTGGCCAATCAACTGGCACGTCACAATACGCCAGTCACAACTCTTGATGTATTGTGGTATCGTGTTGAAGCTGCATGGGCATCTGTACCTAAACATGCCATCTAAGCTCTGTTTGACTCAATTCCCAGGCGTATCAAGGCCTTTATTATGGCCAGAGGTATTTCTTCTGGGTACTGATTTCTCCTATGCACCCAAATTGCGTGAAAATTTAATCACATGTCAGTCCTAATAGAATACTTTTTTCCAATGAATCCTCGTTTAGCATCTGCATTTCTTCTTGGTGTAGCAATTTTAATGGCCAGAATGTAGTTATTGGCTTATACAAAACATTTATCGTAAATCGCAGTTTCTACAGTGTACAACACACAATTCGAAATACTGGCATTTTTATTTCACCGAATGCACATACGATAAGTAAGAACGAGCAGTTAAAATGTCTAGGCGGTCACATGCACAGTAAACGGTCGTGGGATGCCAATGTACAGAATAATGTTGAAAAACTAAATGCTGCACCATTTACTATTAGAACAGAATCCAAAATAAATATCAGTGCATCATGAAAAGTAGTTTTTATTGCTTATTTTCAGTCCCTTATGTTACCACAGTCGCAAAATATTATCAATAAATGCTCCGGATTAGTCTACACGCGAAGCTGCTGTTGCAGATGTAAATATCCGGCATATCAGTTAATTCCGTAAAACCAGTAAACTCGCTTCAGCAGAAGTATCAAAGTGTGTTAGGAAAAGAGTACTTTGGATAGGTGTGTTCCAGTAGTTGTAAAGGGCACGTTGGTCATTGGATCGTTTAGATTCGCTGTATGAGGCTGTTGTTGTGATAACTGGATACTGATTTCCTATTCACCTTTCTGTAAAGAGCACACATATGTTTAGGTACGCCGTTGTCCATTACGCTTTTCTTCAGTTCTACTTTTACACTCAAGCACTGTCATCCAGGAACACTTAAGGCATATTCAATACTTAACGTACTTGATTTTCTTAAAAGTAAAATGACTACTCCCTATGGCTTCCGTCACTCCAACTGCCGAAATGTGATGTTTATGTATTCTCATGTTCTGCCTTCGGGTAATGAGAAAGTTGTTTTCGTGAGGTTTCTTTCGTCATCTAGATAAAAGCCAGGCATCTAAACCTGTCGAACCATCCTGGGAACAGGAAACATACATTACTTCAGTTGTGATTCCAACCACCTTCTTATATTACCAGACGAAAATTCAAATGTTTGTATTGGACTTACTTCGGTTATCAGACCTTAGGGTTACAAATTACTTAAACTAACTGAAGGACCCCAATGCCCGAGGGAGGACTCGAACCTCTGACATGGAGGAACAACACGCTCCGTGGTTGGGAACCCTTATGTTCTCTTTATTCCACATCACTGTCAGTCCATCTACCCTCTGCTCTGCTCCTCTCTCTCTCTCTCTCTCTCTCTATCTATCTATCTTTCTCGCTATGTTTTCTGTCTTATTCTCTCTCGATCTCTTCCCCTCCGCCTCTATTCCAATTCTGCATCTTCCCTTTCGTCTACCGACCAATCTGCCCATCCCCTTCCTATGTCCACATACTAGTCCCCTCTGTTCCATCTATTATCTCCCCCTCTATCTATGAAGAAAACTACATACAACTGTTAACTTTCGTGGTGCTCAGTGAAAGAGTGTCAAGTAAATTGCAAGGTAATCTTTGACAGGATCATATGGTGCATTATGGATTATAAAAAGTTTCCCCATGCAATCGTAAATACACTAGCCACCGTGCATGGTAATTGGTAAAAGCGTGTGGAAGTCTTTTAAGATATCCAAAAGGGTACTTTAGGTGGGGAATTAGAATATACAGTTTTACTCAGGCCCTGAAAATGTTTTGCATAGGTGGTCAGCCCAACAAGGGAAAATTCGTAGTGTACATAATGTTTTGTTCGGTGAATGGCAGAGTGTACTTTACGACAGACTTTGACACCTTCGATAGGCACAATTTTCAAATTTTTGTTGAGATGGCTGCAAACAACTGTAAGATATTTAACGAAATGCGTGTAATGAACCATCAGATGCTTATTATACTTGTGACTTCGACCGGTTTCCGTAAGCTAAACAAACTGATTAAGTGGTTACAACATCTACCTCCTACCCAGCTTACAGTCAATTGTTTTTATTTTTTCATCAAGACGAGACGTCAAATGACACGAATTTTATTGATGGACTTGACTGTAAGCATGGATGGGATGGTAATTGTTGTATCCAGAAAATCAGTTTGCTTAGCTTACAGTCCTCGATGATGGTTTAAATCCGAAACCGGTCGCAGTTATAAGTATAATAAACAGCAGATAGTTTATAACATAAACACCTTACAACTGTTTCCTTTTATCTCAGTAAAAATTTAAACATATCATCTATCCACGGCGTCAAAGTGTGATGTAAAGTACACTTCGTGGACACAACTTCAGCCAATCATCAATGCAAACATTTTTCACGATCTGAATGAAACTGTAAATTTTGTCTAATTTCTTATCTAAAGTACACACCGCTCTTCACCATACAAAATTTTATGAAGACAGAAACTTATCTTGGACGATGTTAAATTACATGGAGATAGTAATAAAACTCTACAATTTGTAAAAGTCCGTAAGTAAAGTAGCCTCCAACGTGCACCATTCCAATTTTTATGTAGATAAAGACCCTCTTTCTTCAAAAACGGGCGAGGCTCTGCATTTTGTAAATGTCCGTCCGGAATGCACCCTCTACCATTCACCGTGACGCTGGCCAGAAGTATCACCTAGGATGATGTCCGCAATTATCAACAAAACATCAGGAGGGAGAAATTCTACATCTACATATACATACATACTCCGCAATTCACCGTAAGGGGCGTGGCGGAGGGTACACTACACCAATACTAGGTATTTCCTTTCCTATTCCACTCCCAAATAGAACGAGCGAAAAAGGAATGCTTATATGCCTCCGTACAAGCCCTAATTTCTCTTATCTTGTCTTTGTAATCACTACGCGAAATGTAAGTAGGCGGCAGCAAGATCGTACTACACTCAGCTTCAAATTCCGGCCCTCTAAATTTACTTAACAGAAATTCACGAAAAGAACGTCGTCTTTCCTCCAGCGATCCCCAATTGAGTTGCCGGAGCATTTCCGTGACACTCGCCCATTGGTCGAACCTACCGGTAACAAATCAAGCTGCTCGCCTCTGAACCGCTTCTATGTCTTCCTTTAAACTGGTATGCTGCGGGTCCCAAACACTTGAGCAACACTCAAGACGTAGTCGTACAACGTTTTATACGCGTTCTCCTTTACAAGTGAAGTACATCTTCCCAAAATTCTCCCAATAAACCGTAGTCGGCTGTCCGCCTTACTCACAACTATCCTTACATGTTCGTTCCATTTCATATCGCTCTGCAATGTTACGCCTAGATATTTGAACGACGCGAAAGCATCAAAAAGCTCACTACTAATGCTGTATTCGAACATTATGGGATTGTTTTTCCGACTCATGCGCATCACCTTACATTTTTCTACATTGAGAGCTACCTTGCTTCGCACCAACTAGAAATTTTGTCTAAGTCATCCTGTCCGTTAAAGACGACACCCTCCCATACACCACAGCATCATCAGCAAACAGCCGCAAATTACTAGTTACTCTGTCCATCAGATCATTTATATAGATAGAATATAATAGCGGTCCTATCACACTACCCAAGGGCACGCCTGATGATACACTCGTCTGTGATGAACACTCGCCTTCGAGAACAACGTACTGCGTTCTATTACTTAGGAAGTCTTCCAGCCAGTCACAAATCTGTGAACCTATTCCATAAGCTCGTATTTTCGTTAGCAGTCTGCAGTGTGGCACCGCGTCGAACGCCTTTTTGAAGTCGAGAAAAACACAAACCGCCTGTTGTCCTTCATCCATGGCTAGCAAGATGTCATGTGAGAAAAGGGCAAGCTGAGTTTCACATGGACGATGTTTCCTAAACCCGTGCAGATTCATAGAAAGAAGCTTTTCCGTTTCAAGGAAATTTACTATATTAGAACTGCTAATATGCTCCAAAATCCTACCTGAAACTGATGTCAACGATATTGGCCTGTAATTGTGTGGGTCAGTTCTCTTTCCTTTCTTATAAATGGGTGTCACCTGCGCTTTTTTCCAATCACTAGGACCTTTGCGCTGAGTTAAAGATTCGCGATAAATGCAAGCTAAGTAGGGGGCCAATGCCGCAGAATACTCTTTGTAAAATCAAACTGGTATTCCATCCGGACCAGCAGACTGTTTCGTATTTAACTCTCTCAGCTGCTTCTCTACACCGGAAATACCTATTACTATGTCTTCCATTTCGGAATTAGTACGTTTATCAAATGATGGTACATTTATGCGGTCCTCCTGCCTGAAAGATTTCTTAAAGGTTAAATTTAGAACTTCGGCTTTCCGTTAGCTTTCTTCTATTACTGCCCCGGAATGATCAACGTGTGACGGACAGTGGCCTTTGACCCGTTTATCGATTTTACATAGGACCAGTGTATTTAAGAGTTCTCGGAAAGATCTTTTGGTAAGATATGGCTGTGGAAATTATTGTATGCTTCGCGCATCAATCTTTTTATAGACACACGAATCTCTACTAACTTTTGCCTGTCATCATTTGCGTCTTCTTTTTTGAGTCGAGAGTGCAACAGTGTTTGCTTTCTCAGCAGCTTTCTAACATTATTATTATACCACGGTGGATCTTTTCCATCCTTAATTGTCTTTACTGGCACATATTTCTCTAACCCTTCATTAACAATGCACTTAAATGTAGTCCACAATTCCTCTACATCCATAGTCCCGGAATTAAACGATGCCCATTCATTTTCTAAGTGCGATCATAACATTTGCTTATCGGCCCTTCCCAACAAAACACGCTCCTTACCTTCTTGAGTGGTTTATTAACTTTGGTCACCATCGACGCTATGACGATATCATGATCACTAATTTCTGTCACCAGACATTGTTAATAAAGTCAGGCTTGTTCGTGGCTATAAGGTCTAAAATATTTCCAATGCGCGTGGGTTGCCGGATTAACTGATCAAGACAGTATTCGCAGAACGTGTACAAAAGTAGCTTTTAGTGCCTAAAACTATCTGAGCACAATAATTTCCATGCAGTGTGGCAAATTGGGGTACTTTGTTTCTAATACTTTGTAAGTTCGCAGCTAATATTTTGATATTCGAATTTTTGAGCAGAAAGTGGCCTGAATTCGCTGTTTGAAGGTTGACAGGCGAGTTCTCATCATAGTTAGCGCCTAGCCTAAAAAAACCAAGTGCACTCCACAAGTACTCTGCTACCCGAGTAGTCGCTTCCTTAGTGTAGTGCATCCCTGATCTATCTAGGGGCACCCTACAATTCTTCACCCGATAATGCAGATCAAGAAATCTGCAGCCATGACTGTCACAGAGTCGGCAAAGCCTCTGGCTTAGACCCTCCGCTACAAACCAAAGGACCCCTATCAACCCTGGGAACAATGCTACAAATCGACAGCTCTGCTTGCACCCCGCGTTAGAGGGTAGCAGCTTTCACCAATTCCGGCAGCTGCCCGGAGGAACTGAGGATGTCCTCAGAACCCAAGCGACAAGCTTAATTGGTGCCAACGTGAACTACGACTTGCAGTCGACTGCACCCCGCACCCTCGATAGCCGCCGGCGAGGCCACCTCCACATCTCGGATGAGGCCCCCCGGCAGACACACCGAGTGCACGTTGGACTACTTCCCGGAACTCGACGCTATCTGCCTAAGGGGGTCCATCACGCGCCTAACATTGGAGCTCCCAATAACTAATAATCCCGTCGCCGTGTGCACCTGCTCGGACCCTGCTGAAGGAGTGGCCACACGTTCAACCTCAGGACGAACGGGCGCGGACGGACGTCCAGCCTCCACACTGGCCTTCCGCCTCGAGCGACGCGAACGCCGTACAACGGGCCACTTCCCTTGCGGAGAGGGCGGCTCGACCACGTCCGGTACACCTGAAGGTGCCTCGGTAGCAGGGACAGAGAGCAAAGCATGAGACACCTGAGGTGTCCCACTCGACGCACCGAACTCCCCACCATCGCTGCACCCCGAGACAGCAGCCTGAAGACGACTGACCGTAGCCAACAGCACGCTCAGCTGTTCGCGAACTGCGACCAACTCCTCCTGCGTCCACACACAGCAGGCACACATCGTATCCATCCTATCGATACAATTAACTGTAGAAAGTAGATAACTAAATAATCAACTTTTAACTAGCCTAGTAATGCGGCTGGCAGCTGACTGAACTGTGGTCAGTGGTAAGTACACTCTTAAAACGATACTGAGTACGGCAGTTTTCAAAATAAACAAGAATATCTGTGGAATACACCGTTATCAAACGCGCAGGAATATAAGCTTTCTCAAACGAAATAAGGAAGTGACAATATGACACGTAGCTTGCAGCAGACGAAAACTATGCACACTGTTTTATCAAAATATGTGAGAATAAACTATTGAAGCAGTAGCAAAAACTAAATGTGTCAAGTAGGTGAGAAGAAACCTCTTAAAAACAGAAACACTAACGAAAATTAAGAAATTAACTGGCAACGAAATTTCACGTAATTAAATTATGATACTTAGCGCTCTGGGTGCTGGGGCAGCGACAACAGCTGGCACTGAACTGACTACTAACTGACTGAATGCTAATCTGTGAAGTACGCGGGAATAAACCTCTTCAAACGGAAGTACTAAAGAAAATGAAGAACTAGAGTGGCAAATTAAATTTGACACAAATTAAATTGTGTCACTTTTTTGTACTTTTCAGGAGAGACAAAAAACTGTTTTATTGTTAAACTATTTAACAGATTACATTGAAATTTTCGACCTTTGCTGTACTCTAACCATACATACTGTGAATGAAAATAATTGTTATATATTTTACAAAGTATCTTCTGGAGAAAAGAAAAATTAAATTTGTAACATAGTTCCTTTCTCCAGTCAACGAAGGAATTAGTACTTTTCGAGAGTATAATACATTTCTGGATTAAAGTTCAAATTTATTGGTAAATTATCTTCAGCTGAACATGAAAACAACTGTTTAATGCAATTCAAAGAACTGTTCAACTGAACAGTGAGTTATCACTTGAAGTCAGTCATTTCAAAATCTTTTCATAAAAAATCTCAGTGTCTTCTCCATGAATGTGTTTGATCAGTTTCCGAAAATTATATTTTTATATTGATTCGCACTTTCTAATTTTTATGAAAATATTTCTATAGATGTGGTATTTCACATTTACGTCTGATATTTCTTAAGGAACATTTCGTGCAAAGTTTTCAGATCCAAGCTTGCATCTAGGTATTTCATTCCCTTCCCACCATAGTGAGTTTCTTTGAGTGGGAAAGCTGTGATACTGGGTACTATCAAATTTATTACATTTTCCGGAATTTTTGTTATGCATGGATTTCTTCCACATGTCCTTTTGACATTTAGAAAGACGGTATTTAATGACTTACAACACTCAACAATAATCGTGACATCTGACGAAGTTGGCGCCAAATTACTGTTTTCTTGCGCTTTCTGCACCTGCATGCCGCAGACCAACGCCATCTAGCATGTAGCTGGTGTAGTACAGCTCGCTGACAGTAAAATATACTGATGGGATGCGACGTGTGGCGGAGAAAGGAACGAAGTCACTGGCTTGTCTTTTTTTTTTTTCTCCTCAGCACGTATAAAATCGACCTCATGTTATTCCCACAGGAAGAAGCCAAACAGTTCCTTTCATCACAGTAAGGTGTATCTTGGTCTGTTTGTTACATTTCTGTAAAAAAGTGAAAATCACCAAAAAGTGATTTAGTTCCTTTCTCCACCGACTGATTCAATTATGTTTACGATGTGACACTGGAAGCAGCTGGCGCTGGACTGATTATACAGATTGGTCGCGGCATTTCAGCCTGGAAGCTTTAATTAGCGGAGGCGCCGGCCCTGAAGACCTTCACATTATGAGCCATAAATTTGTCGAAAAAAAATACTAAAGATTAATTGCTGCCCATGCATATGCATAAATGAATATAAAGTTTTCATACCGGCGCGTGAATTGTAATTCATTCTAGGGCGCCACTTTACGGATCGCACGGCTGTTTCCGTCGAAGGTTCGAGTCGTCTCTCGAGGTGTGTTTGTTGTCATTTGTATAAGTTAAAGTAGTATGTAAGTGACAGATGACCTCAGCAGTAAGGTAAATTAGATATTATTAGATATCAAACAGTTGAACATTTCTGAACTTATTCATTATAAGCTGAGGGCGTTCCTCTTTATAGTAA
Organism: Locusta migratoria; assembly: GCA_026315105.1. Lineage (NCBI taxonomy): Eukaryota > Metazoa > Arthropoda > Insecta > Orthoptera > Acrididae > Locusta > Locusta migratoria. The sequence goes on from CM048746.1 coordinate 342,050,935, forward strand.
GTACTTCACCTAAGTTTTTGCAGAAAAACGTCATTGTGGTGGTCAATCGAAATTCAAGCTATAAAGCTGCGAGGCTTCTCAAACATTTCGCCAAAAAAGGAACACCAGCAATGCCTCGAGGATGTTGTTAAAATTTAATGCTTTCTGACAACAGCATACTGGAACGCAGAATGTAGAAAGTTAATCCCTTAGGCAGCAACAGTTCGACAAACGTGACAATAGGTTTTGTCTGCAGGGAAAGTTAAACTTACTTACCCTGCTATATTCTATCAACTGGAGCACGGTGTGAAGGCAAAGTTTTGATAGTCGACAGTTGCTCAGAGTACAGCAGTGGAACGAGCATTAAAAACTTCGAGTGTTTGATAACAATGACGTAAGCTTTTAGAACCGATACTTTGCAATTCTTGGAAAGACGCAAATGATATTCGACTATACCGAGAACATTATACGACTTTCTCAAGTGGGCATAATAGGACAAAATTCAGGATAACTTTCCGACCTGTGTTAGCTTTGAGATGCAAACAGAATACGAAATATCGTCCTAAAGGCGTTTTATTTGCTGCGTAGCTAGATTACTAAAGATGTGAAGTTCTCTGTGGCTACAAAGCATCTTTCAGGTAGCTTCAATGAATATTTATAAATCCAAATGACCAGTCGTATCCTTCACATGCCAATATAAGTGACACACACATAACTTTAGCAATGTTAGATTACCTGATCTATACCATATGATATGTAATTTCTCAAGAGAAAATATTGTTCAAACGTCACAGTGCAATCCGAAATTTCTTTCTCTTGTGTCTGGCATTGCAATGGGGAGATCTACACTGGTACGGCTGTCTACCGGAAGTCCAGTATTCTTATTATATGGCTATTGTAAAAGGAACCGTATTACAAAATTTCTCAGTGAAACAATCTCGGAAGATCGAATGTCGTATATCCGCTTTCTCTTTGTAGTCTTAGTTTTTCGTGACCGTGGTGTCAGTGAATAAGTGGTTTCAACCTGTGTTCTGATTTTACAAACAAGCAAACGTATCTATTTGACGTCGATTCCCAAAATTTTATTGATGATTAAATAGAGCGCTTTCTCTGATTACCTCCATCAGCTTCCGTCTTGAATTTTAGTTTGACCGCATATATCTTTGATGAAGCTCTCTGTGCTTTGGTGGTGATTGTTAATGTGGTTTCTGATACATGTGTGGTAAATTATTTTGTTAGGTTTTTTGGCTAGAAGATATCATACCTTATGAAGTTTATTACATTGTATTATGTTTCTAGATTGATAATCACTTAAAGTAAAATTAAATCAACGGCCTAGTGGTGATTTCTGTTTTGTTTATTAGTTTACTTATGACGCACATAACCTGACGTAGTACTGGTATTGCTTTTTTAAGCCACATTGTGGTATTTATTTAGACTGGAAATTTAACGGTTACTGAAATGATCGGAGATGTGTGAGGATACATACATTCTAGACTTCCTTTACGCCACATCTGTTTTGATATGAAGAACTTTTGTCTGAATAGTGTGTCGTTTCATTCGTTTGGGGTGCCTTATGGAAATAGTACGAATTGTTGAAACAAAGATATAGAGCCTGTTTACGCTGTTATGATTCCTCGCTGAAAATTTGTTTCGTTTTTGACGCGTTTGGATGGTAAAGCCTTGAACACAATACGCCGTAGGCTGCCAAAAGCTGCTATTGACGTCTTTTCGAATGTACGTATCGATCAAAACGGCTGGCTAACTGTGCGAATGTTATGTTTGAGCTGCACTCTTATAACGTCACAGAAGCTAATAACGAAACGTCTGAAAAATATAATGAGGAAGATTGAATACGTTAACAATGTGCAGAAAAGTCTTACTTCGAAGAAAGGAGCAAGATACATAAATCAATAAGTGTGAAATACGGAAGATTGTGTGGCCTTGATACGACTTTTTGACAACGTATGTTTTTCAGACAAAATGTAGACGACGCAGTATCCCAGAGCAATGGGACTTAAGTTCCTATTGTTGTTTAGGACGTAAGGACTACGTGCTGAGGACTGCACCAAGGTTGCACCTCGATTGCCGCGGTGGAGTAGCCGAGCGGTCTAAAGCGTCTCGCTGCGGAGCGCGCGGGTGCTCGCCGTACCCTGGGCCATGGGTGTGTGTGTTTGTCCTTAGGTTAGTTTACCCAGGTTTAAGTAGTTTGTAAGCTACGGACTGATGTCCACACAGTTTGGTCCGATAGATGTACAAACATTTGAACATTTTCACCTTGATTCCGGTGGTGAAAATGCTCATCGGGACCAAAAGGAGTGGTCGCCGGACGCTGGACTTACAATCTATTTGAACTGTCTTATTCTGAAGACAACACACACACCTATTCCCGAGGGAGTATTCGAATGCCGGCCGCGGTGGCCGAGGGAACTGAGGCGTTCCAGTCATGCTCTGCACGGCCACTACGGTCGGGGGTTCGAATCCCCTCCTCGGGCAAGGATATTTGTGCCGTCCTTAGTCTTGATAAGTAGTTTGTAAGCTTAGGGACTGATGACCCCGTAGTTAAGTCCCATAAGTTCTACCAACATTTGAACATTTTGAGTACTCGATCCTCCGACGGGGAGCAGCCACGCGCTTCGCGGCAAGGCGTCTTAGAGTGTGCGGCCATACCAATGCGTCCCTGATTAGCTGTGTGTTTCAGTACCGTCAACTAGTATCGTTTAGCTTTAGAAATGAAAGTTTGAGTGGTTTGTTTTCCACTTTTCTTTAAAATATTATGCAGAATGCTGTGAACACTTGATTAAGAAATTTACGGCTTGTAACACTCACTCTCCAAATGTTCGACACCAACGATGATCTCGTCAATACGGAAGCAGAGCTGTCTGTTTTTAAGTATAGAACCTTTCGGCTAATGAGAAGGCTGGCTTATTCTTGTGCGTTTATTGGTCAACCTGCCAGAGACATGTTAAACTATTTCGACCAACTGTCGGCCTGTATCTGACTCATGACATCATGTGGAAGACCACCACCAGCCTGCCACTTCATACCACTTGCGTGGGCCATGCTGAATCACCTTACGAAATTCAGTATTAAACCATTTTTACCGTCTTACATATTAAAGTAGGTTGTTCCTCCGCTGTAATTTGGGGCGCAGTTATGTTTGCACCTACTGCTGCATGTCTACTAATTATCACTTCCTCCTGCAACAAAGTGCATGAATGAATATGCGTTGTTTGTACTTATTAGTTCAAAATCCTAGGTTATTTACTGTGCACACGTCATTTATCCATTAGGAACAAACCGGGTCTCCAAGATTTTGAATAGTCTGTGTGATTAATTTTCAGAAAAATCTGAAGTTACAATATTAAAGGTGGATGGAGGTCTTTTCCTAATTCGTTTCTATTCTATTATTAACTAGCATTCATGGTTAGTGCATCATTGTAGCGCACTGATTGCCTATAGACAAGTCAAATGGTGGTTTTTCCGTAATAAAATGGGAACTTTTTTTTCTGCTGGCGTCTGTTTTTGGGACCTCTAAATTCGTATATCAAGTTTGCTACCTTGTAGGAGGTTGGCTTCACAACGAAACACACAAAAAAAACCTGTTTTTTATTTTCTTGATTATATCTCGAAAACTATGCGTTTCTCGAAGATGTCCACACAAAATTAAAGTAGACAAAATTTCCTACAAAATGTACTACTCAGGTATGATTTTCTGGCGATCGTTATTTACTCTAGAGGTCGCTGAAAAAGATATATATTTTTGGCTGTTCAGCGAAAACGTCAAAAACGCCCGAACGCACACGCTACAACTACAGAAATATATTACCAACACAACCCCTAAACCACGTGAAAGTACATTAAATTTCCTACAAGGGAAGTGTTCCAGTTTTCTCGAAAGGGGGAGACACCAAAACGAAAATTACGAGCAAAGCCTTATGTGATTGGTAATGAATGGCTCCCTACCACCTGCCTACTCTCGTCGGTTCCCCCTCCCCCACCCCCAAATCATGCAGAATCGTTGAGGAAAAAAAATCGGAATTTTGTTACGAAATGGATGGCTTTGAACACTTATTGACTGGATGACTACATTAGTAGTGGGGAAGCAGCCCCAACCATGACATTTACGCTTCCATGTTTTACAGTAGAAACCAGGATTGCATCTTTTACCTTTAGGTCTATGATCAAGTTGAATGCTGTAAGAATAGACATCAAATAAGGTTTGCTGCTGTCGAGCAGTAAGACTCCTGACCATTCCTTCTCTGTCCACTGACAATGTTTGTTTCTGCTTGCTGACAGGAGGACGTATGAAGGGCTTCGTCCATGGGCGAAGTGTCATAACATTCCAATCTTTGATCTAAGTTTATCAACAGGCACGTGAACACATGCTACATAATTTTGTAGCATTTTTGTGGTTGACTTGTCGTCATTTGTTGTGTACATGAAAACAAATTTGGTTAAGTTTCTTCCAGACAAAAACCAGTTCCTTCATGGTTCAGAGGCACTCCACCAAATTCTATGGTCATAATTGTAAAATATTTTACGAGACAGATCCTTGTCATATTCAGGTGCTTAGTACACCGATTTATTGCTCTTCCCCCGGTTGTGACCGGCTAGAAAAGCGCAGGAGCCAAGACGATGGAGTGGAAATGTCGTCATTGTAGACGAATAGCCGACGACTTCCAGAGCCCGCTAGCAGAGGGCCGTCTTTTATACATACGCGACGCGGGAAGAAAGCGCGGATGCAAATCGCGAACTCAGCGCACGTGCCCTGGTATTGTGGTGTAGAATTTGGTGTCACGTTTCAGTTCATCACAAACATCTGGCGAGTGTACCGTTTGTCACACTGGCTCGGAATTCTAAATGTGCTTCGTCTCCTTACACCTACATTGCCTCTGAAGGGATGCGGGCACATCATCGTTTACATACACCCCCAGTTACGTTCTAACGGCCATAAAAGCCTCATGAACATCATCATCGATTTCGTGCGCGCTGGAGCATGGTACACACATTTAATATGATGTTTCCTGACGATCTTAAGGGTCACGCAAATATACGGAAGAAGAAAACTCTTAGAATTCTCGTTTCTTCTGGCCGCTCTTCAGATACTATGCCTGCTGGGGGAAATGTATTTCGCATCTCCTCTCGGAGTACACATTACAGTCAAACGGTAAGCAGTTATTATTATCCTCTGCTGGTAAGCTGACTAACGAACCTACGGTAGTGTAACCCAACGATTTATCTGAAATTTGGATATAATACACGAAAAACTAAAGGACACGTATTGATTTTTAGCGGTGGTATAACATATTTAATGCGTGAAATGTTCCCTGCAAAATGGAGACTAAAATGAAAAAAATTTAAATACGTTAGAGCTGAGTAAAGCGATTTTTAATGATTTCTTTATCTTTTGATAAAAACGAAAATCGGCCAAGATATATTGGATATTCGAGTCCTCCAACGGTTTGTGTCTGTGCGTGCGCGCACGCGCGTGCGTGCGTGCGCGCGTGCGCGCGCGCTCGCGCGCTGTTGTCCTTAAGGTACTCTAAGTTTAAGTAGTTTTTAAGCCTAGGGAGTAATAACAAGTCCCATAACTTTACAAACATTTGATCATTTTCAAACGAGCACGGCAATATAAGGGTTGCTTACTCCAGTAATGTTTATACACATGTTCACATGTTTGTAAAGCTTATGGGACTTAACTGCGGGGTCATCAGTCCCTAAACTTACAAGCTAATTATGAATTACTTACGAACTAGGACGGCACAAATATCCATGCCCGAGGGGGGATTCGAACCCCCGACCGTAGTGGCCGTGCAGACCGTGACTGAAGCGCCTAAGTCCCCTCGGCCACTAATCTTCACTCGGCCTCCAATATTTCTATACTCCGTTCACTGAAAAGAGGGAGACGGAGGCTCATGGGCAGGGGTGGACAAAATGGGGCGCTTGCCGAGTGTCGCCTCATCGGCTTCAGCTGTAAAGCCGTCGTGTGTGTTGTATGACGGTGTTATTTGAAGCTGACTGTAAACTGCGTGTTAAAGGACCAGTTGCCGAATAGTGACACATTTTTAAGTGTATGCAGTAACATTCAGTATCGATAGAATGGATAGGATGTGTGCCTGCTGTGTGCGGACGCAGGAGGAGTTGGCCGCGGTTCGCGAACAGCTGAGCGTGCTGTTGTCTACGGTCAGCCGTCTTCAGGCTGCTGTATCGGGGTGCAGCGATGGTGGGGAGTCTGGTGCGTCGAGTGGAACACCTCAGGGGAGTGGCGGGTTGTACGGCGTTCGCGTCGCTCGAGGCGGAAGGACAATGTGGAGGCTAGACGTCCGTCCGCGCCCGTTCGTCCTGTGAGTGAAAGTGTGGCCATTCCTTCAGCAGGGTCCGAGCAGGTGCACGGGGGGAGGGGATTGTTAGTAATTGGGAGCTCCAATGTTAGGCGCGTGATTGAGCCCCTTAGGCAGATAGCGTCCAGATCTGGAAGGAATTCCAACTTGCACTCGGTGTGTCTGCCGGGGGGCCTCATCCGAGATGTGGAGGCGGCCTTGCCGGCAGCTATCGAGGGTGTGAGGTGGAGTCGACTGCAAGTCGTGGCTCACGTCGGCACCAATGACGCTTGTCGCTTGGGTTCTGAGGACACCCTCAGGCCCTACGAGCGGCTGGCGGATTTGGTGAAGGCTGCTGCCTTCGCACGCGGGGTGCAAGCAGAGCTGTCGATTTGTAGCATTGTTCCCAGTGTTGATCGGGGTCCTTTGGTTTGGAGCCGAGTGGATGGTCTGAACCAGAGGCTTCGCCGACTCTGTGACAGTCATGGCTGCAGATTTCTGGATCTGCGTTATCGGGTAGGGTGCCCCTAGATAGATCAGGTGTGCACTACACTAAGGAAGCGGCTACTCGGGTAGCAGAGTACTTGTGGAGTGCACATTTTTTTTTTTTTTTTTTTTTTTTTTTTTAGGGTAGGCGCTAACTCTGATGAGCACTCGCCTGTCAGCATTTAAACAGCGAATTCAGGCCACGTTCGGAACAAAAATTCGAACATAAAAATATTAGCCGCGAACTTACATCTACTTGGGATACTCTGCAAATCACATTTAAGTGCCTGGCAGTGGGTTCATCGAACCACAATTATACTATTTATCTCTCATTCCATTCTCGAATAGCTCGCGGGAAGAAAGAACACCTGAATCTTCCTGTTAGAGCTCTGATTTCTCGTATTTTATTCTGATGATCATTTCTACCTATGTAAGTGGGAGTCAACAATATATTTTCGCATTCGGAGGAGAATATTGGTGATTGGAGTTTCGCAAGTAGCCCACGCCGCAGCGATAAGCGCCGTTGTTGTAGTGATTCCCATCACAGATCCTGTATCATTTCCGTAACGCTGTCTCCCCTATATCGTGACAATACGAAACGAGCTGCCTTCTTTGGACTCTCTCGATGTCCTCCGTCAAACCCACCTGATAAGGATCCCATACTGGGCTGCAATACTCCAAAAATGGACGGACAAGCGCAGTGTATGCAGTTTCTTTAGTAGTTCTGTTGCATCTTTTAAGGGTTCTGCCAATAAAACGCAGTCTCTGGTTCGCCTTTCCCACTATATTATCTACGTGTTCTTTCCAGTTTAGGTCTGAAGTAATAGTAATTCCTAGGTAGTTTGTGGAGTTTACGGCCTTCAAGTTTGATTGATTTATGTTGTAAAAACGATTTAACGGATTTCTTTTCGTACTCATGTGGACGACTTTACAATTCTCATTATTTAGAGCCAATTGCCAATTTTTATACCATACTGATATCTTATTCAGATCGTTCTGCAGTTGGTTTTGATCTTCAGATGATTTTACTAGACGGTAAATGACGTCGTCATCTGCAAACTTTCTATGTGAGCTACTTAGATTTCTCCCTAAATCGTTTATGTAAATAAGGAACAGCAGTGGACCAACAATACTACCCTGTGGAACGCCCGATATCACCTCTGTTTTAGTCGATGCCTTACCATCGATTACTACGAACTGTGTCCTCTCTGACAAGAAATCCTCTATCCAATCGCAAATTTGGGGCTATATACCATAACACGCAATTTGATTAAAAGCCGTTTGTGAGGTATGGTGTCAAAAGCTTTCTGGAAATCAAAAAATACGGAATCGATTTGCGAACCTTTGTCGATATCACCCATCACTTCGTGTGAATAAAGAGCTAGTTGTGTTTCGCATGAACAATATTTTCTAAATCCGTGTTGACCTTGGGTCAACAGATCGTTCTTTTCGAGATAATTCATAATATTTGAATACAGGATATGTTCCAAAACCCTGCTGCAAATTGACGTTAATGAAATAGGCCTGTAGTTTAGTGGGTTACTCCTACTGCCTTTCTTGAATATAGGTGTGACCTGTGCAACTTTCCAATCTTTTGGTACAGATCCTTCTATGAGAGAGCGGTTGTATATGACTTACGTAAGGAGCTATCGCATCAGCATAATCAGATAGAAATCTAATGGGTATACAATCCGGACCAGAAGACTTGTTCTTGTTAAGCGATTTTAGTTGCTTCACTACTCCGATGATATCTACTTCTACGTTACTCAATACGGCATCTGTTCGTAATTCGAAATCTGGAATATTGGTTTGGTGAATGAGTTTCTAAAAGCTAAGTTTAGTAACTCTGCTTTAGTAGCGCTGTCATCGGCAGGATCGCCATTACTATCACGTAGTGAAGGTATTGTTTGTGATTTGCCCCGAGTATATTTAACATATGACCAAAATCTCTCTGGGTTTTCACTCAAATTACGAGAAAGAGTTTCGTTGTGATAAATATTGTAGGCATCTCGCATTGAAATCCTCGCTAAATTTCGAGCTTCTGAGTACGTTCGTCAATCCTGGGGACTTCGTGTTCGTTTAAATTTAGTATGCCTTTTCCTTTGCTTTTGCTTTTGCAACAGTGTCCTGACCTGTTTTGTGTACCAAGGGGGATCGCCTCCTTCTTTTATTAATTTATTTGGTATAAAACTGTCAATTGCTGTCGATACCACTTCTTTGAATTTGAGCCACATCTGGTCTACACCTAGGTTTAGTGTTAGAAACGAGTGGAAGCTGTCTTTCAAGAAGCAATGTATTTTGTTTCCATCTGCTTTCCTGAACAAAATTATTTTTGGTAACTTTGGGACTTTCGTATTCAATTTCGCTTCGACAGCTCTGTGTTCACTAATACCTGTATCCGTTTTGATGCTCGTTGTGAGCTCAGGATTATTTGTTGCTAACAGATCAAGTGTGTTTTCACATCCATTTACAATTCTAGTTGGCTCATGAACTAATTATTCGAAGTAATTCTCAGAGAATGCGTTGAGTACAATTTCGGACGATGTTTTATGCCTACCTCCTGATTTGAAAATATAATTTCGCCAACAGATCGAGGGTAAATTAAAATCACCACCTACTATTATCGTGTGAGTCGGGTACGTTTTTGTAATTAGACTCAGGTTTTCTTTGAACCTTTCTGCTATTGTATCGTCAGAGTCGGGAGGCCGGTAAAAGGAACCGATTATTAACTTCTTACGATTTTCGGGTACAATCTCTACCCATAATTGCTCGCACGAACTATCAACTTCAACTTCGCTACATGAAATACTACTTTTGACGGCGACAAACACGCCCCCACCTATTTTGTTTAATCTATCCTTTCTGAACACCGATAGATTTTTGCAAATACTTCTGAACTTATTTCCGGCTTGATCCAACTTTCGCTGCCTATAATGATGTGTGTTTCGGTGCTTTCTATTAACGCTTGCTGTTCTGGTACTTTCCCGACACAGTTACGACAATTTATAACTGTTATAACGATATTTTCCGGATCTACATTTCTCCTGTCATCCACCTGCACCTTTGAGATTGCCCATTTTCTATTTCCCCGAAGCTCTTTATCCTAAAAAACCGCCCAGTCCACGCCAAACAGCCCCCGCTACCCGTGTAGCCGCTTCCTGCGTTTTGTGGACTCCTGACCTATTCAGCGGAACCCGGAAACCCACCACACGATGGCGCAAGTCAAGGAATCTGCAGCCTACACGGTCGCAGAACCGTCTGAGCCTCTGATTCAGACCCTCCACTCGGCTCTGTACCAGAGGTCCACAGTCGCTCCTGTCAACTATGCTGCAGACGGTGAGCTCTGCTTTCATCTTGCAAGCAAGACTGGCAGTCTTTACCACTTCAGTTAGCCGCTCGAAATCTGAGAGGATATCTTCAGATCCGAAACGACACACATCATTGGTACCGACGTGAGCCACCACCTGCAGTTGGCTGCTCCCCGTACCCTTCATGGCATCCGGGAGGACCCGTTCCACATCTGGAATGACTCCACCTGGTATGCACACGGAGTGCACGTTGGCCTTCTTCGCCTCCTTGGCAGCCATCTCTCTAAGGGGCTCCATCACCCGCCTAACGTTGGAGCTCCCAATACAAGTAAACCCACCCTCTGTGAAAGCCCGGATCTTGCAGGCTGGGTGGTGACAGGGCGAGAGACACCATCCGACTCAGGAACATCGTCCTGAGCAGATAGCGCCTCAAACCTGTTCGCAAGACGAACGGGGGAGACCTCACGATCGGTCCCCCGGAATGTCTTGCGCCTCCTGCCACGCACTGGAGCAACCTCCCACGCAACCACAGGTGGGATGTCTGCCTCACTGCTAGCAGTTTCAGGGCATGTCGCTGCCGCAGGCCGATCGGTGTAAACGACGGGAGTCCGTTCGGTCCCCACTGCCGGCCAACAACAACGACGCCCATCTATCGCAGCTTCCAACTGTGCAACCGAGGTTAACACAGCTTGAAGCTGGGAGCGAAGTGTCACCAGCTCAGACTGCATCCGCATACAGCAGTCACAGTCCCTATTCATGATTACAGTGCCAACAAAAACAAAAACTACAGTCGCGATGCGTTCAAAGGAAAACTACACTGTGTTAAAACGCGGATGTGAATCTAATTCGCATGATAGCTCAGTATAAATTTACAAATTGAGACGAGGAAGTGCAGACGAAAATCAGAATACTATATGTCGCTTCTAATCAGAAAATAAAGACAGACGACTGTCGCGACGCGGTTCACACGGCGGAATAATACACTAATCAGATATTTAACGCGAATATGAATCAAATAAAAACGCGAGCACACAATAAATTTAACGAGCTAAACGGAAAAACGCACTTAAAAGTAAAAATATGTAGCTTCTAGAGAGAAGCCGGTTACACTTACAACTGATAATTTACTGCTAAATCACTGGAGAGGTGTGCTCTGGACGACGTCCGCTGGGCGACTGACTGGAGTAAACAAACGGTAACTGTTTCAAAACAAAGACAGACGACTGTCGCGACGCGATTCACACGGCGGAATAATACAATAACCAGATATTTAACGCGAATATGAATCAAATAAAAACGCTAGCACACAATAAATTAACTTACCGAGTATTAGAAACAAAGTTCCCGAATTTGCAGCACTGCATGGAAGTTATTGCGCTCAGATAGTTTTAGGCACCGAAAGCTGGCTAAATGATGATGTGGCAAGTTCAGAAATGTTTAGCGAAGCGTGGAATGTATATCGGAAAGATAGATCTGATACAACTGGAGGAGGAGTGTTCATCGCTGTGGACAAGGATATTGTTTCTACTGAGATCGAGGCTGAAAGTAACTGTGAAGTTATCTGGGCACGTATAACAGGTCTAAAAGAAGTAAAGTTAATAGTTGGGTGTTTTTACAGGCCGCCCAGTGCTGCTGTAGCAGTTTTAGAATCATTTAAGGAAAGTCTACACCAGGTAGTGCACACGTATCCGGGCCATGTAATATTAGTCGGAGGAGACTTCAACCTTAAGAGTATAGATTGGGACCTCGCTAGTTACATTTCAGGCGGTACAGACCGGCAGTCTTGCGAGTTACTTTTGGGCACATTCTCCGAAAACTGTCTTGAGCAGTTAAACCGGCAACCCACGCGCAATGGAAATATTCTAGACCTTATAGCCACAAACACCACCTTATTAACGATGTCTGTGAAGAGACAGGAATTAGTAATCATGATATCGTCATAGCGTCTATGGTGACCAAAGATAAACGAATCCGAGGGCTAGGAGCGTGTTTTTGTTGGGAAGAACCGACAAACAAATGTTATGATCGCACTTAGAAAATGAATGGGCATCGTTTAATTCCGGGACTATGGATGTAGAGGAATTGTGGACTACATTTAAGTGCATTGTTAATAAAGGGTTATAGAAATATGTGCCAGTAAAGACGATTAAGGATGGTAAAGATCCACCGTGGTATAATAATAATGTTAGAAAGCTGCTGAGAAAGCAAGGGCTGTTGCACTCTCGATTCAAAAAAGAACACGCAAATGATGACAGGCAAAAGTTAGTAGAGATTCGTGCGTCTATAAAAATATCGATGCGTGAAGCATACAATAATTATCACAGCCATACCTTAGCAAAAGATCTTTCCGAGAACCCGAAAAAATTCTGGTCCTTTGTAAAATCGATAAGAGGGTCAAAGCCCCTGTCCAGTCACTAGTCGATCATTCCGGGGCAGTAATAGAAGAAAGCAAACGGAAAGCTGAAGTTCTAAATTTAACCTTTAAGAAATTTTTCACGCAGGAGGACCGCACAAATGTACCATCATTTGATCAACGTACTAATTCCGAAATGGGGGACATAGCAATAGGTATTTCCGGTGTAGAGAAGCAGCTGAGAGAGCTAAGTACGAAAAAGTCTGCTGGTCCGGATGGAATACCAGTTCGGTTTTACAAAGACTATTATGCGGCGAATCTTTAATTCAGCGCAAAGTTCCTAGTGATTGGAAAAAAGCGCAGGTGACTTCCGTGTATAAGAAAGGAAAGAGAACTGACCCATACAATTACAGGCCAATATCGTTGACATCAGTTTCATGTAGAATTTTGGAGCATATTCTCAGTTAGAATATAGTAAATTTCCTTGAAACGGAAAAGCTTCCTTCCATGAATCAGCACGGGTTTAGGAAACATCGTTCATGTGAAACTCAGCTTGCCCTTTTCTCACATGACATCTTGCGAGCCATGGACGAAGGGCAACAGGCGGATTGTGTTTTTCTCGACTTCAAAAAGGCGTTCGACGCGGTGCCACACTGCAGACTGCTAACGAAGATACGAGCTTATGGAATAGGTTCACAGATTTGTGACTGGCTGGAAGACTTCCTAACTAATAGAAGGCAGTACGTTGTTCTCGACGGCGAGTGTTCATCAGAGTGTATCGTCAGGTATGCCCCAGGCGAGTGTGATAGGACCGCTATTATTTTCTATCTATATAAATAATCTGATTGACAGAGTAAGTTGTAATTTGCGGCTGTTTGCTGATGATGCTGTGTCGTCTGTAACTGACTGTAATAGCATACAGGATGACTTAGACAAAATTTCTATAATGTTCGAATACAGCATTAGTAGTGAGCTTCTTGATGCTGTCGCGTCGTTCAACTATCTATGCGGAACATTGTAGAGCGATATGAAATGGAACGAGCATGTAAGGACAGTTGTGAGTAAGGCGAACAGCCGACTTCGGTTTATTGGGAGAATTTTGGGAAGATGTACATCACCTGTAAAGGAGACCACGTCTTGAGTATTGCTCAAGTATTTGGGACCCGCAGCAGATCGGTTTGAAGGAAGACATAGAGGCGGTTCAGAGGCGAGCAGCTAGATTTGTTACCGGTAGGTACGACCAAAGCGCGAGTGTCACGGAAATGCTCCGGCAACTCAATTGGGGATCGCTGGAAGAAAGACGACGTTCTTTTCGTGAATATCTGTTAAGTAAATTTAGAGGGCCGGAATTTGAAGCTGATTGTAGTACGATCTTGCTGCCGCCTACTTACATTTCGCGTAAAGATCACAAAGACAAGATAAGAGAAATTAGGGCTCGTACGGAGGCATATAGGCATTCTTTTTTCTTCCTCGTTCAATTTGGGAGTGGAATAGGAAAGGAAATGCCTAGTAGTGGTACAGTGTACCCTCCGCCACGCACCTTACGGTGAATTGCGGAGTATGTATGTAGATGTACTGTAAGTTTGTTTGTAAGTTCAAAAAATGATCAAATGTTTGTATAGTCTATGGGACTTAACTACGGCGTCATCAGTCCCTAAACTTACAAACTACTTATGAACTACTTACGAACTAGGACGGCACAAATATCCATGCCCGAGGGGGGATTCGAACTCCCGGCCGTAGTGGTCGTGCAGACCGTGACTGGAGCGCCTTAGTCGCCTCGGGCACCGCGGCCGGCTGTTTGTAAGTATAGGGCCTGATTGCCAATGTAATTTGGGCCAATAGGTTCACAAAGATTTGAACATTTTACTTAACTGGTCCTTGTTTGGATAATCAATATTAAAATTCTTTACCCCCCCTCCCCCCCCTCTCTCTCTCTCTTGCTTCTTACTAAGTTAGGGTCGGTCACAGCGTTCAAACTTCATGCGTGGAAATCGTCCACAACTGGGAAACGCTTTGGCTTTGCCAGGTCCTTACTGAAACGTCTCAGGACAGCGTCATTTTTCTTTTAGAGATGTGTAGAGAGTAGTACAATATTTGGTTCTAAAATGTAATGATATCGAACAGATTAAATATTGGTGTACTTCGGATTTGTTCACAGCTAACCGATGTTATTTGGGAGCATAGTATTTTTCCATAAGGTCAACAAACCCAGCGTGATACTAGACTTACGCCGAAGTTAGTGTGCGGTGAAACATTATGAAGAACTTTAAGAAAGTGTTTAATTGATAGTTAACGAAGTTAATTTCTCACTTGCGGGTAAAAGTTTGAATAACTGGTTTATTCGCGGGAAGATGCGGCTTCATTCACAAGGTCTGAAGACGTAGAAGCGATGTTTATTAATCAGTAACTCTCGTAGTTTAAGAAGTTGGAATAAGTATCGTGATCGAAAGAAGGCTACCGCCAATAACAATTATTAACTTAGTTAATAGGAAACCGCAGCGTGGTAACAGTTATCACGAGTATGATTAAAGGGGGAGAATAATTGCTAGTGAAAGCGAAAATGGGGTCATATATTGTTAGCAAACGCAATAAAACAATTCGAAGAGACTTTGCGTCTGACCGGAGGCATGGAAGGCAAGCCCGCACGTAGGGGGAAGTACGAGTACCTAGAAGCCGAAGGACGCGGGTTCGAGTCCAGCCTGAGGGTAGATGTTCAACTTTCCCATTGATTTATTTCAATGGCCACTCGCAACTAAGATCTTTAATTCCTTTGTGTGTTGAGTGTCAACAAATTGCAATAAAGAAAGAGGCGTGATTTCGTTTCAGGGCTCACGGACAGTGACGAGGGGATTTACTCTGATCGCCGCAAGGAGAAGAAACTGAATTAATCGTGGACGAATAGAAAGTTTTCAGTAGTCATATACGACACTATTTCGTCTAGCGTATTTAGCAGTCGCCAACATCTTCTTCGAAGATCGTCATTTCAGATTATCCTTCGTTAATTGGTGTGAATATCACAGGACCATTGGTTTTGGAAGCGGCAGACTGGTGAACTATAATAAATATTTAATGAGAACTGCAGCAGCGTTAGGATTCGCAGTATTTATTAAGCAGTCACGTAATGCATGGGTACCACAGTTATGGGAATTTTTGTTTCACAATATATTTTTAATTAACACAGATATTTTTTCCTTTGCTCTGAGATCTGATCAAATGAAAAGGTTCGAAACGACACCGTGGGTATAAATATATTCCCTGTTTCCACATTTCTTGTGGCTGTGACAAGAGCCAGTCCTCTATTGTGTCCTTCGTCGTCTGAGTAGAAGCGTTTCTCTTTGAGATTTTTTTCTTTTTCTTTTAGCATACGCTGGAGACGTATGGACGTGCGTTTTCATCTACATCTACATCTACATCGATACTCTGCAAATCACATTTAAGTGCCTGGCAGAGGGTTCATTAACCACCTTCATAACTTTACTCTACCTTTCCATTCTCTAATAGCGCGCGGGAAGAAAGAACACCTAAATCGTTCCGTTTTCGATCTGATTTCTCTTATTTTTTTGGGATAGTCATGTCTCCCTAAGTAGGTGGGTGATAGCAAAATATTTTCACATTCAGAACTAAAAGTCGGTGATTGAAACTTCGCAAACAGATCACGCCGCAATGAATAACGTCTTTCTTTTAATGATTTCCACCCCAATTCGTGCAACATTTCCGTGACGCTTTCCCCCCCGTAACGTGATAAAACAAAACGAGCTGCCCTTCTCTGAACCTTCTCAATATCTTCCGTCAGTCCCACCTGGTGAGGGTCCCACAAGGGGCAACAGTACTCCAAGAGAGGACGCACAAGTGTGATGTAGGCAGTCTCTTTGGTGGAGCTGGTGCATCGTCTAAGCGTTCTGCCAATGAAACGTAACCTTTGGTTCGCCTTCCCCACAATATTTTCTATGTGTTCTCTCCAGTCAAAGTTGTTCGTAATTGTAACTCCTAGGTATTTGGTAGAATTTACGACCTTAAGGTTTGACTGATTTATCGCGTAATTGAAGTTCAGCGGATTTCTTTTAGTGGTCATGTGTATTACTTCACACTTTTCTTTATTTAGTGTCAATTGCCAATTTTCGCACCAGAACGACTTTGTGAGCAGCCCAGGTCGTTTGCTGGAGGAATTCGATGAGTCTCAGACCTCGGGCGTTGAAAAAAGATGAGCATCACCTTGCTTGCTCAGGGCGCAGCCTTGAATTTTTTAGGAGGAGGAGGATGCTTTGTATCCCTAGATGTCGCACTGAGGTGTCTGGAGGCGACATATCCAGATTTCATCCGGTATGGTTGTTAAGATGCTTTGTAACTTTTAATTTTAACACCCCTTGTATATTGTGAGAAATACGAATGAAGCTATGCGAATGTAAATCTGTCTTGCTCATGGCGCGGTGGTAGAGTTCGTGTTCAGTCAGCCGAACAAAATGAAAATGCGTGCGGTAGTTCACACACGTGTTAGATTCTTGGTCGCTCTTTAGTTAGGCAGTATCGTATGTTATAAATTCTGTCTACATTTAATGGCAGTGAATCCATACCCTTCTGATCTACTGATCTTGTAATGGTGCAAGCTGTTTATTTTCGTCTTTTGTATGTTGTTTCTCCTATTTTAATGTATTACGTATCTCCATAACATATCTCCAGAATCTTCTTAAGTTCGAAGTTTGCAAATCGTCAAGGTATTACCAATTAAATTGTGCTGAATGCGTTCAAAGCGCTAAAAAATGTTCAAATGTTTGTAAATCTATCGGACTTAACTACTAGGTTATTAGTCCCTAGCTTACAAACCACTTAAACTAAGGTAGCTAACCTAAGGACAACACAAACATCCATGCCCGAGGAAGAACTCGAATCCCCGGCAGCGAACCCCAGCGTGCACCGTAACACTCCTCTCCAGTATGTACGGCTAATCCGCCGCTGCAAAGCGCTAACATAAGCCATACCGGACTGCTGTTATATGAGCTATATGCTTAAGTCATTCACACCAATGTCTTCTTCTAAGTAACCGATACGTTATGGTGTGCAAATACGTTTAGCACACTCTAATTGAACCTGTCCGTGAAGGAAGGGTTTGGTTTATACGGAGTGACACTAGACTGTCTCACGTCAATCAAAAGCAAAATTACCGCAATATTCTTGAAATGTGATAGTAATACCTCATACTGAAATCTGAAATTGTCAAAAGATACCGTATTAGGTTCCAGAGAACAAAGAGCTCACACCATGTGCCTCCAACTGAGAGATCTTCTCTCAAGGTAGACCATGTATGCAGAAACAGTATCGGCTGTTCAATCATAATCAGAAAAAAAACAGAACACCTTGAAAGAGTACAAATAGGAAGTTTGAATTAGCAGAAAATATACATTAGAGTATTCTGCAAAAAATTATAACTGTTTGAATCATGGCACATCACCATATACCGGTAAAATATGCCTGTGGTTTTTGTTGTCTCTATAAATTCATGGGTCAGTGTGACTTTTGCATAGGGGCTGGATGCCTGTCAGATGTACTGTTAATTTAGTGAGTTTAAAAAGAGGGACATTTTTGGTAGGAGAGGGTGTGATTTATCCATTAAGAAAATTTCGTAGTGGACGAATACGTAAGTCAATGCAACGAATGTGTTAAGAGTAGTCCACGGAAGGGCCTACAAAACGATGAGACGGATCATGTATGACAAGTCAGACACCTCATCCTGATGGCATTACATGACATATCCGCGCCCTTCACAGCTCTTGCACAGAAGTCTAACAGTGGAACACATCGGCCGGCCGCGGTGGCCGAGGGGACTGAGGCGCTCCAGTCACGGTCTGCACGGCCCTTATGGTCGGGGGTTCGAATTCCCCCTCGGGCATGGATATTTGTGCCGTCCTAGTTCGTAAGTAGTTCATAAGTAGTTTGTAAGTTTAGGGACTGATGACCCAGTAGTTAAGTCCCATAAGCTCTACAAACATTTGATTTTGGAACACATCGTACACTATTAGGCGGAACAATCCATCGCCGTTTATTACGGCATGAGTTGTATGCGTGTTGTCCACATTTCCGCCTACCTTTTACTAAGGTGCAGAAACATACTCTATGAAAATCACTGAGGCCAGGAATGGCATCATATAGTGATAACGAAAGAAATAAAGTTCTGTTTAAAACTGATGGACGTATTTTGGTTTACCACAAGTAAGTGAAGTAGCATTACAGTGACTACATTCGCACAGCATATGCAAAACCATTTCAAGACTTCATGTATTTGATTACGATCGGGTACAACCACAACGCACTGTGACTAATTGGACATATGTAGTTTCCTGCTTTCCTGCGTTACATCGAAGACGCCATTATCAGTGAAACAATTTCACAACAACATGTCATTGCACAAACATGTGTACAGGATATCGAAAAAGGGTAAGGTTGAGATTCGAGGGCGCAAGCTCAGGTTGTCATGAAATTGCGTCTGCACAACGTCTTGATAATATGTGTCAACAGTGTCTCAGGAAAGCAACATGTAATCTACAATACCGTCCGTGGTCCACCAGATGCTTAACATCAGCATTTTTCAGACAAAAAATGTTCAAATGATTGTAAATCAAAGGGACTTAACTACGGTGATAATTAATCCCTATGCTTCACTGACTTCAACTAACTCATGCTAAGAACACCACAAACACCCATGTGCAACGGAGGACTCGAATCCCCGACGGCATACGACCGCGCGCAATGCAGCTGGGTGTCTTAGTGCGCATGACAATTCTGCCTAGGCTATTATTTTTCCACTCCATTTTGCAGCTGGTGGAGCAACCAGTATGAAGAACGATATAAGTAAACAGCCTTGATTGCGGATTTTTATACTTTAATGACGCGTTTCGTCTGCAGTGCAAAGAAAAATGAGTTGAATTAGGAAACTGACCTGGTCCTACTTTGTGCCAGCATGCACTATTCGATGGGGGAAATTAGTGCCAGAGCTTACGTTTAGTAGTCCTGGCACGAGGAGCTCGTGAAGTGTGATATGGCCACCTAGCGAACACATAAAGATTACCTGGAATATCAGTTGATAAATTTTATGATTATCGGTGACATCCGACAATAAAAAAATAAATAACAAATAATAATAATAATAATAATAATAATAATAATAATAATAACTGAGGAAAGTGACGGAAGAACCTCATAGAAATTATCAACTAAGATGAGAACGCTGATGTGAAATCTGCAAAGTCGTTGACACACACACACGCACACACACACACACACACACACACAAGACTAATTACGATTAAAAATGGATCATAATGGTAAAATACTGTTAATTTCTACTGATCAGCTTATCATTCAGCATACCCAAACTGTCGTTTGCAATTTCAGATTCCTCGAGCAAATTCAAACCATTTTGGACAAGATGAAGAACTCGCATATTGTCAATAGTGGGTAGAGAATAGCCAGAAGCTTTCACCAAAAGGTATCCAGATGCTGCTTTATCTGACTTCATTTCGTAGACAGCTTTCCTTGAAATCTGGTTCTAACCATGCTTCCCGTTTGTCCAACATATTTGGCATTACACAGCGTGCATTCTAACGCATACACACTTGACGTATCGTGATTACTTGTCAGAGTCTGCTCATGATGAGGGAATTGATACTGAACATTGGTGCTACTGGAGAACGCTATTCTTATTGCAGTTTCCCGAAAAGCTTTTATATCGTAAGAAAAGTTACCTTTGAAGGGGAAGCAGATCCGTTTATTTTTAGTTTTTGGTTTTACAGATGTGGACGGGGTGCCAGACTTCAGCCACTTTTCTTTATACAACTTCAGAACCAGAGAGGTGTTATAGCTGTTATTGCTGGCAATCAGTTATAATTTATTAAGCTCGTTTTGAATCGCGCCGTCACTTAGGAGGAAAGTCGATAATACGATCAATCATGGACTGGAAAAAGGTTTTTGCGCCGTGGATGACAAGAGAACGTATGTGTGATCGAATCACTCGTTGTCGGTTTTCTATATATATCTGAAAAGTCAAATCATTCTTAGTTGCAGCTGAAAGTCTAATTAATTTGGTTTGCCCTAGCCATCCATAATTTCATAATATTTTTCGATGGAGGTTATGGAAGTCATTGGCGAGTTGTTGAATCTCAGAGGAGTTGTCTATGAATTCAATCAATAAGTCATCGACATAACGTTGGTAAAACAAAATTTTCTTATGATTGAGTCAATTATGAAATCATTCGCGCAAATGGTTAACAGAATCATCGGATAAGAATCCTCCAAGACAGCTGCCCATATCTATACCATATCCCGTTCGTAAGCGACATTATTAAAAGAAAATTAGTTATAGGGAGTGAAGACAAAGTATAGTAACAGTTTCAATAATATCATTCGTATCGATGCGGCCATGGTTGAAGAATGGATCCTTCAGGAAATGAACGTCCACGCAACAGAATACAATTTCTTTGGCGAAGTTACGTAGGAAGGATTTTGATACTGGGTCCCCTGGGCTCTTAATGGCATTCAGTAAGGGCCTAATGGGATGAGGCTCCTTCTTTTGTATCTTAACCTATGCTCGTAAAGATGGGGTCTTAGAATTCATTACCTTATATTTCGTCAACTATTCAGGCGGAATTATATAAACCTAGGCATCAAGACAAGATAAGAAGCAGCGGGATCACCATTTATCTGTATCATATTGTTTACGTCGAAAAGCTTTCCTGTATGTAATGTCTTTATATAATATTTCGGCAGTGTTCACTTTGCTGTTTGTTTATCTATTTCAAAATACAGGAGTCAGTAGAGCTAGAAATTCTACTAACGCTTTTCCGATAATAGAATTAGCCTTTCAAGAGATTTTAACCTGCTCCTCTTATGTGCAATCAGTGGAGTCTATTGCAATTTTCAGGTCTCTTAGTAAACCAGTGGTCAATCCTTCGTTGAGGTTGGATATACGAGGGTTGGGGCAAAAGTCATGGCAACTATATTTTATCTTGTAGATATCAGTTCGGTTGGAAAAGGTCACATATACACAAAAAAGGACAAGGTGTTAACTAGATGTGCGGGCAATGAATGTCACGGAAATATCATAACACACTAACTTAGTACCGTAGTATACAGGCAATATGGTCTTCACGGTGCAAATACACGATAACACAGTACACGTACAGTTGACATGACAAACCTGGGCCTACAGATCCTCATAGTAGTCCCCTGCCACTGTGACAACACACTGTGGGAGCCTTTGAATGTCTTCTGGCTCAGCCTCAGGTCGTCAATGGTTGACACACGTTGTTCCTGAAACTTTCCTATCCATCGTGCTACTATACGGTATGGCAGGGCATTATTGCCAAGTAGTGGGATGCAAGAAGCACACAGGTAATCACAATAAGACAACCTTTGGCAAACATTTAAGATAATGGAAGCATACTGTCTGTGACATGAAAGTTTTGTACCGGGTACCAAATATATATATATATATATATATATATATATATATATATATATATATATATATATATATATATATATATATATATATATTTGAAAGAATACAAATATATGAAAATTGTAAACAACATAGTAAAGCCATTCTGAACGACCAATTAGAATCTGGAGATTCTTACTTCACTGCCACTTTGGATGTACCGCTGAAAGAAAAGGGCTGCACTAGAACAGGAACGATTCGCTTCAAATAGAACAGAGAGTGCTCCTCTATTAGACCTCCATAAAATTAAATAAGCTTCAAGAGGAACATATGATCAAGTATACGATAATAAATCTTGATTGACCCTGATTCGCTACCATGACAACGGCAGTTACCATCGACTCAAACAGAAGTGGAGTTCAACCAACTGGACAATCCAAACGATGCAGTAGACGTGAGAAAAAGTTTATTGATATAATTACTCCTGCTTCAATTGTTAGCTACGGCACTTACGTGGGAAGACAGGACAGACTTGAAGAAAATATTGTAAAATACAGGATTACTTTCAGAACGAATAAATGGTACTATCAACTTCTTGATTTTCCGCTAGAGAGATCGAAAACCATGTTTGGCTGCTGTATAGGCAAACAACACAGTATAAGGCCAATCCACGATATCGTCTTGTCTTCATAAGATAATTGGTCAACTGCTACTTTCAAAAGTAAAGCTCATGACGGTCACCTACCCATCCAGTGCTACATCCAAAAGCCTTACATAAAAGGATGCTCAATGACGTACGCTATGATTGACAAGATTGTCTGTTTGACCAATAAGTAAACAATTAAGATGTGGTCAGTGCAAAAATAAAAAAATAAAAAACACAACAGAACAATGTAAGGAATGCAAAATTACTTTCCATGCAAATTTTCTTGCCTAGTTTCATACGAACTAACGTTGAAACTGAACTCACTAAAAGACAATGCAATCTTGTTTATTCCTTATTTGATTGTATATTCACATTTTGCATAACCTGTAAACGATCTTTATAAAATATGTAGTGAGTAAAATATACGTAAACATGAAAAACTTACATTTGTTTCTCATAGTATTACATGCACGCTACCTGTACCCTTCCGTTCCCTCTGTTCCATTTATGGAACGCCCATTTTTTGTACTAGGCCGAAATATGTTGTTAAAATCATGAAAGAGGTTTTTATGGTTTATCTAAACGCAAGACATAAGATTTAAACAGGAATTCGTAAAAGATTTGAATGGCAAACCTTCTTGGGATCAAACGGCCTAAACCAGGCACCATTGAAAAAGTACGTTTGAAAGAGTACGGCTGATTTCTTTCCCCATTCTTACCTAAATAATCTACCGTAGTCTGTGTGTCCAATGACCAGGCAGTCAACGAGAATCACATGCTTCAAATTTTAATACCTAGTTGTCAATAAAAATGCTGTATTGTTTCGTATATACATGACGGCCAAGACTAGATTTATTTGCCATAGTAAAGCAGAAGAAAGTTCAAGGTTCATCAACACGAAATATGCCTATCAATACCTGTCAAAGCATGTTAGGAAAGATGGTAATTTATTGGTAAAAATCGGTGAGACACATTTCAGTTTAGATTATTTACTGAAGGTGCAAAACAAAAACATAGAATCACATTTTGTGACACGAGGCAGCTTAGGAGAACCTGCTTCACTTTGCCCCTGTTTGTTCTTCCTCTTCGCCCTGCGTAAGAACTTCACTCGGAGGAATTCAGCCCTCGTTTGACATGCATGTATTCCCCTTGGTTCTGAGAGAGAGGCTTTTGCGTTGAGGAAAGTCCTGTGTAATCTTCCACTGGCATAAAAGTCTGCACGCGACGAATGGCTTTCTAACGTGGTGACTTTGAATCTACTTCTCGTCGGCCACGCACTTTCCACGAGAATAAAGTCGGCCTGTGCGTCTAATGATATCAAGGTTATCCCAAAATTATTTGAGCAGCATATAGTGAAGAAAAGTAGTAATAATATTATAAATGCGACATTAGGTCGTCAAGGAGGCAAGCGGCCATGATGAAATGCATTGGCAGTGCTGCGAAAAGCTGATTAGGTCGCAAAATTTTTTTATTACAGGCATAATTCATGAAAAGTGCGACTTCCATGAGCGTTTCACTATTATCATCATAAGGCTTGGTAGTCTGCAAATATGTGTGCATTTGTCAATTTTTAAATCCATTTTTTTTCAGATGTGTGGCTAGGAGATACAAATCTGATGGTAATTACGAAACGCATCATTGAAGTCGCACTGTAGATGAAGTGTGGCCTCCAATAAAAAATTTTGCGACCTAACCAGCTTTTCGCAGCACTATCAATTCATTTAGTAATAATATCTCTCAATAGAAATGTCTTTTCGAACCGGAAAATTGGAAAAAATACGAATAAAATATCACACATTGCGTGTTATTTTTATGATGGTAGGTAAGATGAAGAAGTAAGAAAGAAATATTGGTGTTTAGCTTCCCTCCCATAGCGTGGTTATAGACATGGAGCACAAGTGCAGATTCTTTTCGTCAATGATGGGGACGAGAACCGGCAGTATTATTTCGAAGGAAACATCCTGGCAGTAACCAGGACAGATTTAGAGAAATCTGAATGGCCGGATGTCATCTTTCGGAATATGAATCTAGGATACTAACCATTGCACTACCTCCCTCGTACAGTAGGGCTAAATAGGACACTGAAGAAATCTAGGTACTTGTGGAAAATAGCTTCCTCCTACGCTGTTGCTAACCATTATTCTCAAATAATTATCAGAGTAAATCTTAAGAAACAACTCTGGACATAATTAGCATATAAAAATATGAAATGTTATCACTAAGTCAAACTGTATGCAGGACCAGATCTTGAACCAAGGTTGTTTTCTTTTCGCAAGCAGCCACTCTGTATCAATAAAACTGCTCACATTTTGTTTGATGGTATTAAATTCCATCAATGCCTTACAAAAAAGACAACCGTCTTGGTAGGCCACGGAGTGTCTCACACTAGACGTCACTGTTAATGGTTTCCGCGCTGGAGGAATTCGATGAGTATCGGACCTCGGACGTCTACGAAGACGGAGATCATCACCTTGCCAGTTTAGGGCACAGCCTATAATTTTTAGGGGACATATTCACATATCAGTCGGTTTGGATGTGACGACATTTCCTGCCTTTCCATTTGAAGGCTTCTCTTGTTTTGAACCCACAGAAACGAGATATGCGCTGTCCCAGGTGTGAAGGGTGTTTTAGTTCAGACGAATTGATAATGGTTTCACGTAGAGATGCCTTACTTCAGTTCCCTTTTATAATTATAGCGTTAAGCAGTTATATCATTTGTGTTCCATTTAAGACGTAAGCTGTAGTAATGAAATTTGGACATTTTTAACAACTCTCAGAATCTTTTGTTCGTGAGCGGCTACGTGAGTGGGGTTAAGCCGGCGAGAGAGACTAGCTGAAAATTTTTCGAGTCTCTATGGATGTAGACTCAACACTCAGTTACTAGACTATGGAGGTAGTCAGGTTATAAATGAGGAGACAAACCTCTGGTTTAGTTCAGAGGCATCTGTTTCATTTTCTTAAATAAACAATCCGAGGGGTCGTAAAATTAGAAAGAGTTTAAAAAAGTATCAGTGTTATGGGCTTTTTCTATCATTTACTAGAACATGTGACCACTATAACCTATAGATTGCTCGGTACGTTATGAGATGAAGCGGTAATCTAGGTACGCTTCATGCACCTAAACCAACTCTTATGTGCTAAAAACAGCAGTCCAAGGCGCTGCAAAGCTACTTTTAATTTTACATTATCATTTTTGAACTCTACAAGCATGTCTTGCGTAGTTATTAAGGTTACCAATTATTGGACATGGAAAACGGCAACGGTGTTTCATTTATTTATCACTTCAATGTATTTTTATCGACCGTGTCACACTTCCTTTTCCCGATACCCTTTTCGCTCCCTGTGAGGGTGGGTGAATATAGTGTATCTGTGCTGTGGTTAATTAATATATTGGTAGGGTAGAATAGAGATTGTATATAAAACTCTTCTGGGTGTTGGACCGCATGGTCAAAATATCAAACACTTCACCGACGTTTCGGCCACTATTGCAAGTGGCCATCTTCTGGGTGTTACATTTAGAGATGCTTGGGTAGTAGATGCAGGGTAGTTCAAAGATACTTATGTAGTGAAGCACTATCTCGAGGAAGGAAGGCGAGGGGCTTACCACAGGAATGGCTGACGGAAGCTTGCGTGGGTGGATTCGCAAGGTAGAGACGGCGGAGGCCATCGCCTTATCCAATCAGGACAGGACGATTCAAGTGAGAGCCGTTGGAATCAACGGAAATAAAGTTTCGGTGACTTCTCGCTGGACGACCAACGCGGCAGGACGTGTACCACGGAGCTGCAGTGTGATGGTAAAAGCGAGCTAGCAATGCTGTACTCTTTGGCATATTTTGTTATGCGATCATTTTATTGGAAGTTCAGTGTTTGCAGTGTGTGTACACTGGCTGCGTCTATGTCGGTGCCACGTGGCCTCTTAATGAACTATTACTGTCCGATACGGCACGCCATGCTCTGCCTAGTGGTGTTCCTATTATTTGTATAATTGTTTGAAGACTTAATTTAATATGTTTCTTGTGTTGATTATGTTAAGTCTTTGCAATGGTATTTGTGTTGTGGCTACGTGGTACACAATAGATAATCAGTCAGGTTTCAAAGTGCTTACTGGCATGTGTCACTATTTATTAGCTCCATCAGAATAATATTTGGCAGGTGATTTTGACGATCATCATCATTTTCTGCTTTTTATGAACTTTTGAGGCTCGCTGCATGAGCGACAACGTTTCATGCTTTGTTCGGTCATTCCTATGGCTAGCTTTCTTAGCTCAACGTGTTGTCATCTGAGCCACTAAACGCAGGCAAAATTCCATCTTCCGTAGTAGGTTATTTAACATAATTTTTCGCATGGTTTTGCAATAGAATGCTCAGTGAGATCCAAGTGTAATCTTCCTCTTGTTTCCATATAGTGCGGCCGCCAAAGCGTTATTTCGTACGGGACCAGAAAGATCATCATTTTTTGTTTTAATTTCTGTAATAACAACTAACTTCATTGACTACTTAAAGCTTCCGGGTTCAGATGTCACGGTCCATATATAAAACTTTCCCCTGACGTTTCGCCCTCGTCTGCGGAAGGCATCCTCGGAGGTAAAGCGGCAGTACGTCGCTTTACCTCCGAGGATGCCTTCCGCAGCCGAGGGCGAAACGTCAGGGGAAAGTTTTATGTATCGATCACGGCATATCAGCCCGGAAGCTTTAAGTAATGACGATACCTGCCGAGAAAGCCTTCATTCTATAACTTCATAGAGTTTGTAAAAAATGAAATTGTTGTCCATCATTTTGCTCCTATAACTGTGAAATTTTAGGTGCCTCAAGAATTTATAATAAAACTAGCTTATATGCCTGTGCTTCGCATTGGTTGTTGAAGGAGAGCCTGTGAGTATCATGACGTTTTATAGTTCCGTACCTCAGTAAAAACAGAATCCTTCTTGGATCGCTCTGTCAATAAACTGCGTTGTCCTAACCAAGATGTCAAATGTAAGTAAATGACATTGTCCGAAACGACGTATCTTGATAAATATGTCAAATGTAAGTAAAAGTCATAGTCAGAAACAATGTATCTTCAAAAAAGTTTGGTACAAAAGGTGAATCGTGCCAATATAAGCAAACAAATGTCTTTAAGTATTTAATACACAAAGCGAAATCAGCAACACTATGTTCCATGTTTATTGGTATTCGTAGACATACTTAATTCCGTCACAGAAGTTCGCTTCCTTCTTGTACTACCCCAAACGTATTATGCAGCAGCGGTGTTTATTAGTTCTTTGGTGCACTGCAGTTAACAGAAAACACTTAAGATTGCTGTTCATCTTTTTCCGCTATCTGATTTTGATGAAATCATGCCTATGTATTGCCCCAATCTTAGCTCAATTTTCCTGTGAAAACCGCATGAAAATATGTCAGTAGTTTCTTTTTAATACGTTCGCGAAACGTGTTAGAAATAGGCATATCTTCATGAATATGATGTAGCTTACATCAGATATCAGTTATATTCGCCATTTAAAACATTTATTTCATGATCATTCATATCTCTGCACAATGGACTGAGGCATGGAAAGCTGAATTATAATAAGTATTTCCTTAATGAAGTATAAATAGAACTGAAAACAATTATTATTCCTACGGTTGCCTCTCTTACCATTAGATGCGCTTTTGTCGCTCCAAGCGTGAGACTGAAACTTCCATAGCAGTTGTACAAATACATTAGACTGTGATATCAGTATGTAAATATATGGATTAAACACGGCGAGGAATGTATCAGTTTTATATTCATTGCGTTGAATCATATTTCGTAGAACATAGCAACCAAGAAAACGATTTTCAGAAATATGGTCAATTTGAAAAGACAAACAGTAAGTAGTATTTTCAAAGGGTAACAATCAGATCGCTGCCCCGAACTTTACACGGACACCCGCAGCGCTATCTATTAATTCTTTGCTGCATTACGCCGTTCTTTTCAAGCAAGCTGTATTTTATTTTCCTGATCTGATTTTGATGAAATGAAGCCAATATGTTGCCCCAGGATATTCTCTACTTATCTGTGATACCCCATGAATGTTGGAGTATTTTACATTTTGCGAGAAAGTATTCCTAGAAATGTTAAAGACTTTAAACTTATAGCTCTGAATTATTGTTGGTTCAGAGAAATATCAAGAAAAATATCGTTCCCAAGTTGTACTAGTTTGTCTGATACCAGATCAATGTGGTGCAAATAATCAGAGAGGGTAAAACACGGGGTGTCCCATAAGAAATCAAGAACAAGGGAAAAGGAGAGGAAAACAGTGCAGTGGCATGTACGTTGTATGAAAGACACGTGACTGCTGTAAAAAAATTATTGTAACATCTGATACAGCAGCAACTTAGCTCTTATGTATATAGTGCTATGTCCTTGAAAGGCGTCTTCAGCGTTGTTAGAACCGCAGGTTGCAATGCTCTAACAACTCTTTCGAACGTATAAGTAATAGCAACGAATAATCAAGAATTTATGGTAACTGAGTTGCTACGATACGACATACACGTACTTACAAAGTCCATTATGGTCAAAAAGTGTTTTCTTTTAACAACACATTTTAACACTCTATCTTGGAGAGTTAACTCAATTAGTAAAAGCAGAAGATAGTGTTAAAGTTAAGTGAGTTCGTCTGTGTGGAAAAATTTAATGTGGTGCACACGAGTAGGAAAAACAATCCCATAATGTTCGAATACAACATTAGTAGTGAGCTTCTTGATGCAGTAGCGTCTTCAAATATCTAGACATAACATTGCAGAGCGATATGAAATGGAACGAACATGCAAGAACAGTTGTAAGGTGAACAGCCGGTTTATTGGGAGACTTTTCGAAAGTTGTACTTAATCAGTAAAAGAGACCGCTTAGGGACTGATAACCTAGCTGTTTAGTCCCCTTAAAATAACCAACAACAACCAACAGAGACCGCTTAGAAAACGCTTGTAGGGCCACGTCTTAAGTATTCCTCATGTCTTTGGGACTCGCAACAGATCAGTTTAAAGCATGACATAGAAGCAGTTCAGAGGCGAGTAGCTACCTTCGTTACTGGTAGGTTCGACCAATGTGCGAGTGTCACGGAAATGCTCCGGCAACGCAAATGGGAACGCTAGAGGAACGCTGAGAAATTATATTGAGAAAATTTAGAGCACTGGAATTTGAAACTGAGGGTAGAATGATCTTCCTGCCGCCTACTTATATTTCGCGTATTGATCACAAATACAAGAGAAATTAGGGCTCGTACAGAGGCGTACAAACATTGTTTTTTCCCTCGTTCTATTTGGAATATGAAAGAAAATGCCTAGTAGTGATACAGGGTACCCTCCACCAAGCACTTTACGGTGTATTGCGGAGTGAATAAGTAGATGTAGATGAATTGCGGAATGGCCGCGTGGTGTAACGCCTCATGCTACAGACTCGGTGTCTGTTCCCTCCGGAGTTTCGAGTCCTCTCCCTGGCATGTGTGTGTGTGTGTGTGTGTGTGTGTGTGTGTTTGCGTTTTCCTTAGTTTGAGTTAGTTTAAGTAGTTTGTATATCTAGAGACGATCATAGCACTTTATTCCAATTGGTTTACAATTTAGAAAGATGAACAGGTGGGGCATAACGGCTTTGACATAATTGCAAAACGACATATTGACCATAGCTGTTTATTTAGCTAACGCTTGATAATGGTAAACTGACCGAAAGCGGTAGCATTGAGAAGAAATAAACAGCTATGGTCAGTATGTCGTTTTGCAATTATGGTTTACAATGATTACGTTTTCTCATTTACCGCACTTTACTCTGAAAGACAAGCATGCATCGTTATTCCCTCCTTGTTATGTCCGCATTACCTTCTCAGTGCGGCCCATATAACGCTATGCTGCAGCAGAGAGTCATTGTCCTTATACAATCAGGGAACTACATCAAATTTCCTGTTAATTAAGACAAGGAAATTAAAGCTTAAACATATAAGTGTCATGCAGAATGAGGTATCGGAAAATATGTCATTAATATTTACAGAACAAATACAGAGCATCTCCAAGGTGATGACGAGTTGGCGGTCTTCCCTTACGATGATTTCAAAAGGTTCGTAATGTTTGTAAACCTATTGCACCAAACTGCTTTGGTCGTCAGTCCCTATACTTCCAAACTACTTACATTAACTTACATGAAGATAAAACACACACACACACACACACACACACACACACACACACACACATGCCAGAAGGAGGAATGTAAATTCTGGCGTCAGCGACCGCCTAGTTCGTAGCATGATGGCACACACCACGCAGCTGCGCCCGCGTGGCTACGACCATTTCACGATTTCACTGTGAATATCGGCGATCCGGTAAAACATCATATCTCCGGTAAAACATGAAGTCTCCAGGAAGGCAGCACATCGCAAATATCACTGAGGCTGGATAAAGAATTGGCAACAACGGGACCAACGACTACCGATCGTTTAACGTGACAGAAGTGCACACTTTTCACAGATATCTGCGGATTTTAATGCTGAGCCATCAACAAGTGTCCGCTTGCAAACCATTCAAGGAAACATCATCGATATAGGCTTTCGGTGCGAATGCACTTCCCAACGCTTTATGCCTCGCCTCACTACCCCTCGCTTCTCCTCTCTTCGCTTGGGCCTGTTAGTGATTGGTCTCTTTTCCGTTGTATCAATTCGATGGACGCTTACGGCTTTGTAGACAACCTCATGAATTATCATGTCAGCAAGAAGGAACGATATGTAATGGTGTGACACTTGGAATGATATGGGACCACTGATACATCTAGATACAACTCTGACAGATGACACGTTCCGAATAAACGTATCCTGGCTGATCACCAGTAACCGTTCCTGATCATTGTTCATTCCGATAGTTGCGGAGTGACTTTAAACACCTTCACACGACACCAAACTCCCCAGACATGTACACTGAGAGAACAGCTGGGAACCCTTCCAACGTGCTATTCAGGAGAGGTCTCCACCCCCACCGTATTCTTACGCATTTATGGACAGCCCTGCAGAATCCTCCATCACTCTTTCAGACATTAGTCTAGTCTAATCCTTGTCATGTTGCGGCACTTCTGAGTGCCCGAGTGGACATTACATGATGCTGGTGTTCCAGTTTCTTTGTCCCCTAATTGCATATTTTGCATGATCCGTATTCACCTCCAAAAAATAAATATTACAAATAAAAGCATACTAATCTCTGCCAGATGGTCGTGCAGAATCCGTATAGTGATATTGGTTGTATAATATCACTCGGTCTGGAAAGTAACTGGCGTGTTTTGACGGTCCATATGTACCCTGCATAACGCATCGTGCAGCTTCTACATTCATACCAGAACAAAAGTACCAAATCACACATTCGAACAAGTTTAAAAGGAAGACTGAACATTTCACATGCCCTTAACACGATGTAAGCACAAAGGTCTTATAGAATTTTAACCTACAGACAAAAGGCATTTACTGTGGTCCATTGGGCCCATTTTTTACATTATTTTCATATGATGCGATTATCTGAATGAACGACAGTATGTACGTTGCAGGTTGTAGTAAACGATCATTGGAGGATTTTACTCGAACCAAAACGTGTGGTATATTTTGATCAACGTCACAATATCGAACATCATTCACTCAGCGTTGACGGTGACTCCCACCAAACAAAAGATTTTTGAAACCTTGTCATGTTTTAATTCGTGGTTTCACAAACACTCTTTGAATATCACACGCGCCAAGAGTGCAGCTTTTGCTACATGGTATTTGTGCTTCTTCCGTTTGGGGGCTTGTTCCTCTCTACGTCGGGCACTGACGTGTACAGGTATCTGTACATTTAAGTACGGTGCTTAATAAAATATGTAAATATTTATTAATCACTGTGAATTTCCAGAAAATATCTTTTCGTCGTAGAATATATCGACTAAATTTGAAACAGATAGTAGTACAAGAAAGGAAGCATAATGTAAAGCTGATGTTAACGATTTAAAAAATAGACGGATTCATTTAGAAAATCTTTTCTTTTCCGGTGAAATTCGGATCATTATTTATTAAGACTTTTATATTTTAACAGGAGAATTTTTTTTTCTCTGAATGTTATGCGGAACTGATGTGTTTTTGATTCTTGCGGCCTCTTGGCTATTTTAAGTTAACAGTGAATCGTAAATCAGTACTCATTTACATAATTGTTATTTAAATCCGTCATCTGGTACGTTTCGTTGCTTGCAGTTTATACGAAGAATAATACATGAAAAAATGGAAGTTGTCATTAAGTTCCACTCATTAACTAAGTGAACAGGTTTTAGCGCGGGTAACGTTATATAAGCTACAAGGCATAAATTAGGAAGATTCACTGCTTTACACTTAACGTTATAATAGGTTTTACCTCACTTGTAGCCATACGTAGGATCTTCGTCACTGAGATGTGTGTGCACAATGGTAGAAGACTTTGTGGATGATAAATATTCAGGTTTTTAAATTCCTTATCTGCACTTATTAATAGGTTTGTTCACCGTCGCCGCACGGGATGGCTCTTGCGTATTGGCGCGTCATGTTGTGGTAAGCGAGATTTGAGTCCTCTCTCGGGTGTGGGTAAGTAGGTGTAATCCTTAGGATAAGTTTGTAAGTCTAGGGATCTATGACCAGAGCAGTTGGTCCCTTAGGTCTACAACCATTTGAACATTTTGTTAACCGTCGATGTAAAACCTCATGATGTCATTCTAGGCTACTAAAGTGTACAGAAAAACTTTTCTGTGAGGACTACAGAGAAATAGTAAAAAATGGGAAAGTATTAGTGAGAAAGGCGAATGACACTGTTAATGGGGGACGTTAGTATTGTGTAACGAAATTAACTATGAACGATTTGTAACCTGTGCGATATTTTGGGAGAAGGAGATGAGAATGCCCCCCCCCCCCCGAAGGAAAAAGCTGAGCCAGCCTAAGGTACTTCATGTTAACATCGAACCTGTTTTATTTACAGGGTGAATCACCTAACACTTGCACCGCAAATATTGCGGAAACGGAAACTGTAATTGATGTGCGATTTCACTGAAAGGATTGGTAGTCAGTGATTCGTATTTTTAGCCAAAAGACAGATTGTAATATTACTTAGAAAGTGTGTTTTTTATGCAAACATACAGTTTTTTTTAAATGGAACAATTGTTGTTTCTATCATGCACCGGAATTTTTGACACAAGCTGTGTACAAAGAATACTGAATGACTTTTTTTTATCACGTTTAGTTCGGCAGCTACAACCGTTCAAAGTTTCGGGGGTGGAGGCTGCGATTGCGTAGCTAACTGGCCGAGTGGCTAGCCCCTGGGGCACGGCCCCCTGGGGCACGGCCCCCTGTCTAAAGAGCATCAGACTGTGAGCTACGCTGTCATAGCCTCCGCCACCAAAACTTTGTATGGTTGTAGCTGCCAAACTAAACGTGATAAAAATGTCATTCAAAATTGCTTGTACACAGCTGTGTCAAAAATTCCAGTGCATGATAGAAACAACCATTGTTCTATTAGAGAAACATTTATGTTTGCATAAAAATACACATTCTAGTTATTTTTACAATCTGTTTATCGGCTAACAATACGAGTCTTTGACTACCAATCCATACTTTGAAAACCTCACATGAATCGCAATTTCCGTTTCCGTATATTGAGAATCCTGTGAGGGTGTTGTAGCGTATAAACAATGACAAAGCGGAATATTTAATATCATATACACGAAGAGTTCGCAAATGAAGTATTAAATAGTAAGAGATATCCAGGCGGGACTGATGACCCCGTAGTTAAGTCCCATAAGCTATACATACAATTAGATATCCAGGGGCATAGGGGGATACATTGATTCAATCAATTAGTTATTGCTTATGAAATGTGCTATAAAATTGAAGAAACTACGGGAAGATGGAAAAGAGACGGAACTTGTATAAACTGATGGACCCTACTTTCGTGGATAACTTAAGAGGGAGTTTTAGGCAACGGTTTACTGAGTATATTACAGCAGAAGAATAGTGCGTGGTTTAGAGTTGTGAAATAGTGAAGGATTCAGAATGCCACTGAGGTAGGAAGACAAATTGTAATAAAAATCCTTTGATTCCACAGGACATACTGAACTGAATTTATAAAAGAAAAGAATTTGAAAATGCAGCAATGAAACACACAAAAGCGAATATGAATGGTGCAAGGCGAGGTTGAAAGCAATTTAAAATTGTTTAAGCAGGAGTAGTTAGGTAATAAAAGCAACTCTGCAGAAGACGGTACATACTGCCACAACGAAATTAGAGAAAAATTGAAGAAAATAGGAGCAGCTGCAGAATATTAAGAACTGGAATGAAAAACCAGTCACAATCGGAGTAGAGGATGCTGAAATACGGAAAGATTATATTGAGGATCTGCACAATGCAAATGTACGTGTAGGCAGTATTCTAAAAATGGAAGAAGAAGTGGATGAAACAGAGGTACGATGACGTAATAGGGATCACTAGAAGAAGAATTAGACGGAGGAATGAAAATAAGTCTCTTTGACTAGGCGACAAACACTCAAAACTGGTGAAGTCCTTGGGAAAACCAGGCACGACAGAACTACTCCACCTGGTGTGCAAAATGTATATAACAGGTCAAGAATATTCAGACAGAATAATTCCATTTTTAAGTTATACAGATGGATGCAAAAGAATTAAAACGGTTAGTGGACAGAAGATTTGAAAAAGTCGTGGAATCTCACCTCTGGATTGATATGTTTGAAATTATGCAGACAGATTTGTATTGAAACCGGACGGTAGTTATTACAGTCGAAGGGCTTGAAAGGGACACAGTGGTTGGGAAGAAAGTCATTCAGGTTGTAGCCTTTTTACGATGTTATTCCGTATGTGCAATTGTGCATTGAGCAACCTGTGAAGGAAAGAAAAGAGAAATTAATAAATAGAGTTGAATTTTAGTGACAAGATATGATAAGTTCGAAGCTCGTTGTTGACTGACGACTTCTCTTGCCGCGTGCATGCAACAGTGCAAGCAGATCTGCGCGTGCACACACCACGATTTCACGGGAGGTTAACTTATCGTATGAGAGCGCTTGTGCGACCTTCCTATCCGTACTCACCAATAAGAACTGGGCAATACATAACTCAGAGTAATAAAAGGTTTATGGCTCATTGTCTCTTTTCAAAGGGGTGAGTTATGTATGTCAGCTTCTATGCCCTAAACAGCTAACCAATCTGTTTAAATAAGTTCAATAACTAACCTGTAGTTTAACCAGTCTATCAATCTGCAGATGGTGACGCGAAAAATATATTTAAATAAACATATATTAAAGCTCTGAATAACGAACAAAACGGTTTCTAAGATAATATTTAGAAGAGATTTACTCACGAAGTAATTGTTATATAAATGCAGTTTATTACTCTTTTTGGACATGAAAATACGGAGGTGGTCCTACTTTATAAATCGGTAAATAACTGAAAATTTCCCTAACTATTGTTCGTGAGAGCCTCGTATCACACGCACTTGAAAGTAAGAGTTCAAAATTATCAGTCATAAATTAATTAAGGCCATCGAACATTGCAGATCCACATTAAACCGCTATTAACTGCAGTAGTTGTTATAAAACACTATTTGTCATCAGACGAGTACACAATACCTGAATTATCACAGTTACAAAGCCCTACTACCGTTCTTAGTTTACCACTTTTTAACCAGAGACTAAGTTCTGCAATTACAGTACCGTAGATTTTCTAAGTCCACACATGCCTACCTCTTCAAAGCACAAGTTCTTAACGCGGCTTCAGACCGCCCACTCACAGACTCTCACCACCATGTGCAAGTTACGAGTTCCTTCCCAAGCGTTTGAAAGCGTGCTCTGCTTCCTCCCAAAATTGTATCTTTCCGCGCATCCCTACGCCTCATCATTAAAATACAATTTCCCTTCCAAAATATTATACATTTGAATATCACAGAATTAAATGCTTTGACCACCTCCCTACAAATGTTGTTAACATTTAGCAAACAAATATATATTTAACAATACTAAAAGAAGTTGAGACTGAAGCTCTTTGCTCAGGCAGCTGTTAAGCGTGGCGTCTCACTGTTCAAATATACTACCGCCGTCGAAATATAGTTTCACAACTAATATTTATAATGACTTTTTATGCAAATATATTCAGTTCTTGTCCACAAATACATATAATTGTTTATCTATCAATTATTTGCTGCATAACTTCTATTTTTAGTCGGCCATGAAATATTTAAGAGGTAGTCCTTATATAAATGTAAAGCGCTTTCCTGGATGCATTTTTTGTGTTTCTGTCGTGGAATCTACATTTTGACACAACAATATTACCTCAACGAAAAGCTGAATAAAAGCGTAAAAATAAATAAATAAATATTGAAAGAATACGGAAATAACGTGATATGTCTATTTAGATAGGTAGCGTGGTGCAATGCTGCCCATTTCCTTCTCTGTCACTGATAAACACTACGTATCAATAATTGTAAATATGTGTTATTATTATTATAGTACTGAAATTTATCGGCTTGTATCTGTGACACTGAAATTGTAAGTACGGCGTTTGATTCTCCCAAGTCTCCAGTGTCCATTCCTATAATTATATTTGTCGTATGATCATTCCCTGATTTTATATGTATATTTAGAATAGTGTGTGTTGCTATATTGTATTTCAGTTGCAATCTGGGATAGCCGCCCTCGCAGATTAGGGTTTCCATAACGACCTGTATTCCGTTCACTAGGTCCAAACTGTTTGCCGGCTGGCTGGGGAAGCCAACAGCTTGCCAAAACTTGCTTTTCACATGGAAACAATCAGCTTCCCCCGTTATCAGTAATGTCATACTTGCAACATCCCGTTATTCGATTCCGTAACAATGCGAGGCAACATGAGGCAATCCTAACTGCTGAAAGATTCAGGAAACGTTACTAGCGGCCATTCCTGCGCGACTGTATGTTCTCAAGCCACCTTAGTTGTTGAATGTGTAACGCAGTATTACTGAACCCTCCGATACCAGTGTTGTATAATAATAGGTACGAATGTAATTAGTCTATTACAAGTTTCTTTTCCAAAACTTTTGTTATTCTTTTTTTCTAACGTGACTGGCTGAAATTATTTTCTACTATTTGACGTGGAAGAAGTTTGCTTAATTAGAAAATATTTATTAGTTTATGCAAGAGGCGTAGTGATGTGGTCTTATATTAAGGTAATTAGTATTTCTCTTAAAACTAATTAAATTCTTTTCTAATAATATTAAAGTAGGTATCATTATGTTTCACAATTAACACACAGTTTCTGTATAATTACCGTTTATTACGAAATTATTGTTAAGAAACCCATTTCATTAAAATTGTAAATGAATCACTATTAATATAACATAGATTACTCAGTACTATTTATGCTATCTTTTACTAAAGCCAGTTGTATGTTACTGTATGCTTTTCAATTACACTTCAGTTAATGGAGTCAATTAACACTGCCTAATTTCGAGTGACATTGTTTGGATGATATAAATAGGATGCTTTCGCGCCATGTAAATGAGGTTTGTTTCGAGTCTTGTTTAGTCATGTATCTGAGGCACAATTCACTCTGATTTCCGATTATGAACAATTATGTAAAATTTATTCAATGTTAGACATGTAGAAAGTGTATCTACAGTTATTACGAATTAATTTATCATATGTGTGCCCCACTAATAGTACACCTCCGAGTTTAGTGTTCCACACAAGTACTGGGTAAATTTGTAATATTATCGTGTGGAATATATGAACTGGGGTGTGGTAATTGTCATTAATGTGACTTGCACCCTGGCCAAAAAGGGGGACAACTGGGCACTAATAATTCAATGGCATGCGAGTGAACTGACGGTACGCATTTCTCCTTCTTACACTAGGCATCACAACAACGTTTCACCAGGCAACGCCGGTCAAATGCTGTTTGAGAAATTGGTTGGAAATTTTCCTCATGTCAGTACGTTCTAGGTGTCGCAACCGGCGCATTGTGTGAATGTTCCGAAAAGCTAATCATTTGCATATCACAGCATCTTCTGTCGGGAAATTTCGCGTCTGTAGCACGTCAACTTCGTGGTGTCGCAATTTTAATGGCCAGTAGTGTAGATACTACATCGAATCCAGCGCTTTAGTGTATTCAGAACTGTGTAATGCACACAATATTTGAACTAATACATTTCCATGAAGAGAACTGTCCTCCACTTAAATCCTGGTCAGCGTATACTTGATCGATTCTATCGTCAGAAGTCTCCATAAAGCAATCTTTGGGAAGGAGAGTAACAGCTTTAATCCAAGATTTCCACTGGTTGGGGAAACCATCCACGGCCGTCACGTCTGACATGATGCAGCGAGCTGATGTTTCTGTTTGCGGCGACAGGCACAAGCAATTCGACAGTTGGCGCCGAATGTGCTAAAAATGAAAGAAAGTGTGAGTATAATTATCCATAATTTTGGTTTCTGAAAGGTGTGTTCAAGATGGTTCCCACTGTCTCTAACAGTGCATCACAAGTCTGACAGAAAATACATTTACAACTTCTTTGGACCATGAAAAGGTGCCGTTGGAAGAAATATTTTAAAAAAGTGTTGAAATGTTTTTTAAGCTCATGAGATTTGACTGCGGGGCCATCAATCCCTAAACTTACAAACTACTTATAGACTACCTTACACTAAAGACAACACAAACATCCATGCCCGAGGGAGGATACGAACCCCCGACGAGGAGCGGCCTTGCGCATCGTGGCATAGCGCCCCCATAAGCTCGGCCGTTCCGCCACGCCGTGATTATTGACCGAAATATTTAAAATGCTGGTTTATTCTAGTCATAATGAGAAGTATAACAAGGTAACAGTATTATAACTAGAAACTGTGTATTTGTCTTGCAGCTGACAACGGTCAGGTACGTCAAATCCGTTACTTTCAACAAACCCCAGATAAAATTTAAAACAAGAATAAAACTTTTTGTTCATATCCCCTACAAAATGATAAAATGGGAATGGTGTATCGTTTACTACAATACCCAAAGTTATGTTCCGGTACATTGTCTAGGAGGGATGACGTAATAAATATACTGATGAAACACTAGCTTTTGTCTGAAATGGAGAGAAAATTATCCAACATTCATCGACAGCTTTATGAGAGCACTTTGTAGCTTCTAATGAACTTTAAGCACAGTATAAAATCATTCTTATTTCGCTTACATTAACATATCTGTGAGGCGTCTCAAGTAGTTCTATAAATTTGATGCTTCATGGGGTTTTATTAGGCGAAGAAAAATAAGAACACTGACGTTCATCACCATCTAGAGATGATCAACTATCGAGAACATTCACTGCTGGCACGTCAGAGCTGCAACGGCAGTGCTTTACTATCAAAAGACACTAAATCATCCTATGCCTGCCCGCTACCCAACGAGCCAATGGAAGCGCAGTGAGAGCACCAGGCAGAGTTACGGCGTGGCCTCTGCCCCTACTGGCTGTTTGATATCTGCGCGCCACTCACTGCCGTTATGTCAATTTGAACTGCTAGAGGTATTAACTGCCCGGAACGAAAGATATACGGTGTGACGTTTGCGGCAGTCCCGACAGCCAGAGATACTGTCAGGTCAAGCCAAGCCGTGGCCTCCGGCGCGTAAGTCGGCTTGACTTCATGGCAGTTATCTGCGCGCTTTACGCAGACATTACAACTGTACGAATATTGGACCTCAATCAACTAACAGTATGTACGTGTTCTACTTTATAACTTGATGAGAATGATAATCTGAAAGTAATTGTAATTTTTACTCAATTTGTAATTGTAATTGTAATTTGTAATTGTAATTTTTACTCAATAAAATGAATAAATATGATGTAATGTGAACCATTACAGTAGCCAACTATTTATAGAAGGGACATAAAAAGTTTAAAACGTAATGGTATGCAATTTTTCCATACCAAAGTTACTGCACTCCAGTTACTGCAACAAGAACGATATTTATTAACTATCACGGAGCCCCAGCTTTACAAGGGTGGAATTTTTACCCCATATCATTATAAATCACGTGGCAATATTTTACGTAATGTGATGAAACACAATGAATACCAGGCTGCCACACGGTTATGGCCACGTGGTTTAGGGCGTCACGTTGTGTATTCTCAAGATGCCTGGACACGATGTTCGTGTTCTTCCTCGGTCATGTGTGTGTGTGCGTGTGTGTGTGTGTGTGTGTGTATGTGTGTGTGTGTGTGTGTGTTTATCGCTGATTTCAGTTACTTTATAAGTCTAGTGACCTTAACGGTTTGGTCCTTTACGATTATAAAAATTTAAAAAATTTTCAGGTTTGTAGACCCTACCTATACTGGACTCAGCGTTTTTAATCCGTATGTAGTTAATAATATCACAGTCATAACAACATCTTCAAGTTTATTTCTGGCAATTGGAACGACAGTAGCGCTTCTAGAATAATATTAATCTTAATTATTGGACAAATACCACTATTAATTCTAGATCAGCAGTAGCTATAATTCAAGCATATGTAGTCTCAATCCTAAGAACATTAGATTCAAGAGACTTTATTAAACCTATGCTAACAAATAACTACAATCACCCATTTCATTTAGTAGAGTCAACTGTAGCGTTTAACGCGGATAGTTAGAGAAGAGACGCTAGCGCTCCATGCGGCAGCACTACAGCAACAGATGCTAGTGTCGTTCCAAGTACCAGACGTAATCTCTATCTATATAAAAGCCAAAGGACACTCATTCACTCACTCAATCACAGACGAAAAACGAAATCTCGAAAACTACTTCACCCATGAAGCTGAAATTTGGCAGGAATATAGTTTATAGGTAGAAGACGTCAGCTAAGAAAGAATATTGCTATAGGGCCGATAGTTCAGGAGATATGACGTCATAAACAATTAAAGCTTCCTTGTTTTGCGGCACTTGACTTCATCAGTCCACTATATGAGAAAAAGAGTACTTAGTGACTTGCAACAAACTTTACACACAATTTCAAACCTTTAGGGAACTTTTCCTCGCTGACAACCCCAGTAAAATGATGAGAATGAAAAAAAATTGTCACATTACTTTTTCGGCTTTCATGCAGTAACATGACGGCATTTGTCATGACGTTTCAATTTATTACTCGTGCACTATTAATTGTATTCGCGAGAAAGTATACACACATACCACTCAACATTATGAGGATAAGGGATGGTTGCTGTCTAATCTGGAGGAGGTTGAATTTTTTTGTGCGTTAAGAAAAGAACCTAATAGCATATTGAATGAACAGATGGAATTGTCTAAAGGACATTTCTGGTCTCATTTTGCTAATGTCCATCTCGATAAACAGTGAAACGTCCCCTCGCATTTGGTTCCTTTGGGTTGCGGTTGGCTGATTTACTGTTAGAAGTTGTTTGGAGACATTTTAAATTGTGTTTTTAGACGGGTTTACTTTCGATAGTGGCAATAACGTTTATCTT
Source organism: Locusta migratoria (assembly GCA_026315105.1). NCBI lineage: Eukaryota > Metazoa > Arthropoda > Insecta > Orthoptera > Acrididae > Locusta > Locusta migratoria. Next base: position 342,092,914 of record CM048746.1, read on the forward strand.
TGGTAGTGGGTAGCGTTTGGACTATCTATGATATAGCAGAGCAGATAGTTAGCAGTCCACAACTGTGCCTCCAACTAGCAACATGTTATACCGTGAGGAATTTTTATCTGTTGATATTCTGCATATGTCGCAAATATTTTACGATTGACGTTGCCTTGGGGCAGATATGTTTTAGAATTCAAGGTACGCCAGTGTAGGATGAACATACTTTGTTATATTGACAGGGATTGTATTTAAGGTTTTAGTGTTTTCGTTATAATTTACGTTTTGCTTGGCTTTCTCCTTTTACAACTTGAGAATGGGCTAATGTAGGCCCGAAACATGTCGTTCCGACATTTTTAAATTGTGACAACTGGAGCGGAAACTTTAGTGCGATAGTACATACGCCGGCCGCGGTGGTCGAGGGGTCTGAGGCGCTCCAGTCACGGTCTGCACGCCACTACGGTCGGGAGTTCGAATCCCCCCTCGGGCATGGATATTTGTGCCGCCCTAGTTCGTAAGTAGTTCATAAGTAGTTTGTAAGTTTAGGGACTGATGACCCCGTAGTTAAGTCCCATAAACTATACAGACATTTGAACATTTGATAGTACATACAGTTGTGAGAAGGCATCGAAACAAACGATCAGTCAACGTAAGTTCGAAATTTTATCATAGTACGACACACAGTTCTTGAGATATGGAGTCATGAACAATTAGGTTCATGAAAAACCTCATCACGCACGACGTTTTGATTTATTATGTCTTTCCTACCAACTCTATTCGTGACGTATTATGCAGACAATTTACTTATACACCTCGTCAAAGACTATTTTAATTCACGGAAATTCGCCCTAATAAGCAAGATGTTGTAATTGACTACGTCTTTACTACTAACTTCATTTATAACACATTTCGCAGGCTGTTTCGTAATATTCCACTCTACAAACCTGGTAAATAATGTTATTGTAGGTCAGATAATTCAGGAGATATTACGTCATAAACGTGACATACGTAAATATGTGCTGCATTATGTTTGACATTTTGTTAAGTCTTTAACACTCTGTTCGCAGCACATTCATTAATCAATATCAAAATATATCACTGAAAGGAGGTGCAATATTATATCATTGAACGACATATTGATTAGGAGACACAACATCATAATATTATAAACTAGCTGTACCTCCGGCGTTGCCCGGGTGTTTATTTATCCTACACTTTGGTAGTCCACATCCACTTCCCCCCCTCTCTTTGCATCCACCTCTTTCTCGTCCATCTCTCTGTTCGTTTCCACCTTGCCCTCTCTCAGCAAAGTTTTCTGCAATGTACCCTCTGTCATGTATCATATTCATTTATCCAGTGACCTTCCTCTAGGTTCAAAGGTCATGTGTGCCAAAATTCATAAAGATTGGAGCAAAACTATGCATTTTGTAAAATTCCGTAAGTTAAGTACCCTCCACCATGCACCAAACGAAATTTTATACAGACAGTGACGTTCTTCTTTGAGGTAGTGTGCAAAATTTCATTACTATCGAAACAAAACTATAGATTTGTGCAAAACCCGTTGAAGCGATGTGGAAGGCGTAGTATAGCGTTAGCAGAGCATGTTCTCTTAAATTTTTACTTCTTCATTTATTTATTCTTATATTACTTTATTACTATGCTTATCCTTAAAGAAAAAGAGCCGAAGACATTGTAGCACGGATAGACCAAAGATATGGTCTGTGGCATTACGTTTCGTTGTACGTAACCTCCTTAGTCGCAAACTTCATCGCTGGCCTTCAGTCCGAATTTTTTTTATAATTTTACGACTTTGAACCACCATATCTTTCACCCCCTTATAGCTGTCGGTATGGAACTGTTGCGGTGTACAACGGGAGACGTCGCACAACAATTACACGCAGAACATTCGTTTGCTTTCTGTAGTTTTCGCTGCAGAGCGAAATATTAACACACACACACGTAGAATTTTATATACACCGATAACTTTCCATCCCAATATACTCCACCCTTTTATCATTATCAACCCTCAAGCAACAATGCAACCAATAAAACCATTTTCAAAAAGGAATTATTGTTCCGCATTTCGCGTTATACTCTGGGAATTACTAAATATCTGTCAGATAGCTATAAAACCGTGCCTAAAACCTTCCTCAGGTATCAATTAGTAACTACACAAATATTTAAGTCTCTGCGTCTTGTCGTTCGGACATGATAAGCGTACACCGAACAGACATTCACATTATATATATATATATATATATATATATATATATATATATATATATATATATCCGACCGCCATAAAACCGTGCCTAAAGCCCTCCCCGGGTAGACAATAGTAACTATACAAATTTTTAGCTCTTTATGTCTTGTGGTTCAGACGTGATAAACGTACACCGAACAGACATTCACATTTATAGATAAGAAAGAAGCTCTCTCTGTCACGCTTTCACGACTATAGCGCTTTACCGATAGTAATTAAAGTGGGTATGGAAATAGCTTGAGCGCTGAAGAAGAACATAGGCTACTTTACAAAGTGTGTAATTGAAAATCTTTGTTGATTTTAAGTATATAACTCGAAATATGGAACAGCCAAGCACCAAGGATACACTTTAGCTTCTTATATTCTCGAGGACTCCTTGGAAAAGCTATACTTAAACGTTTACAATTTACCGCATTTAAAAATACTGTCAATGGTTGATACGTAGTACGTAATATGATTGACCATAATGAATACAAGGCTTACACAAGACGCAGTGGCATATCCAGGTTCGTGGTCAGGAGGGGGCTGAGGTCAATCTGAGCTGACATTATATTTAAAAATAAAAATAAAAAAGTAGTACAGTATTGCAATATTGGGAGCATTGATTCCTTTCTATTTTCTCCCCTCCCCCCTCTCTCTCTCAAGGCGGGAGTTCGAGGAGGGTCTGAGGGTCTGGAGGGGGGGGGCACGCAGTATGGTCTGGCGGGGATTCGAGGAGGGACTGGAGGGGGCTACAGCATGGTCTGCGGGGTTTCGAGGAGGGTCTGGGGGGGGGGGGGGTGCTGCAGTCCGACAGCCGGACACCCGTGGATACGCCACTGACAACACCTCAACGTCTTCAAAGGTTCGAATAAATTTCAATGGCAATTGAATGCTGCATCATTTATACGTTGTACAACGTGTAGCGTCTTCAGTCAGCGTTTTACATACGAAGTAATAAACAGAGTTTCTTTTCGTACTTTATAGTGTCTTTACATTCATCTCGATAAAGGATAGTATTTACCGTCTTTCTATACTGGGTTGATATTTAAACCAGAAAATTAGAAAATTTTCGTTTAACCTGATGATCCTGGTCTTAATTTAATAACAAACTTGCGACATTATTTTCCATCGGTTGCCTTTGACACGTATGCAAGGACATCAACGCGATCGAAGCCGCGGGTAAAAGCTAGTCTTCTTATAAATCAGTGTGTCCGTATGTTTGTGTGTCCGTGTTGCATACAAATCCACAGCTTTGCTCAAATGTTTATGAAACGTTGTACACGTAAGTTTTTCAATCCATGAGGACGGTTGCCGTAAGTGTATAATCACGTACAACACCTAGTTCAGGAGATATGACGTCATAAACAATGAGATGTGCGAAAAACTGCTGCATTAAGCGACAATGCTGATCATTTTCTCCAAAAGCACTAAACCGATTGCAACAAAATTTGGTACACGTATTCCTTACATGAAATAGCAATTGCTGTAGGAGTAAAAACCATATACGAAACATGGTCCATGAGATATAACGTCATAAACATAGTTCCAAGAAACTGCCACATAGTTATACTCTATGAGAATGACAGTACTTAGCAACTTGCAACCAACTTTAAACACAATTTCAAACCTTTATCAAACTGTTACCCGCTGACAACCACATCAAAGAATGAAAGGAAAGAAAGTTTCTCGCTTACTACTTTTACGCTGTTCATTCAGCAAAACTACGGTAACTCGGTATGACATTGCAGTTTATAATTTCTACACTACTCATTGTAGCCGCTGGAAATTCTGCGGACATTATACACACATAATGGTAAATGTACCGTGGAAATTTTACGACACTGCGACACGTGGTTCATGAAATATGAGCACATAAACAGCAACGTTCATCGTAAACCGCCCCATCACGCATAAGATTTTAATGTACATACATCTTTATAATTAACTATGTTCGCAACGGATTTTACCGACATAAAAGTCTTATACGAATAAAGATATAAGTGCAAAATTATACAAATGTATACAATATAATTCAATATATATGAGAGGCTATATACTGCTCAAATGTTCAAATGTTTGTTAAGCTAATGGGACTTCAGGGTATCAGACCATAAACTTACAATCTTTTAATATATAAAGCAGAGTGTGCGTATGTGTATACGTGTTGCATACAAATTTACACTTTTGTTCCAAACTTTATGAAATTTTTTACACGTAAGCTTCAATCCATGAGGACGGTCGCCGTAAGTGTAATAATCACATACTATATACAGTTCACGAGGTATGACGTCATAAACAATGAGATGTGCGTAAAACTGCTGCATTTAACGACAATGCTGCTCATTTTCTCCTGAAACATAGAACAGATTTCAACCAAATTTGGTACGCACATTCCTTACCGTTAGGTAACAATTGCTGCATAGTTAAGAGTCACATACGGCACATGGTTCAAAAGATATTACGTCATAACCAATAGCAATCGCAAAAAAATGCCATTTAATGCGGCGAGACATTCGAAATACACTGTATGAGAATTGCAACAAACTTTAAACGTAATTTTAAAAACTTTTTCTCGCTGGCAACCACAGTAAAATGATGAAAGGAAAAAAGTTTCTCGCTTACTACTTTTCCGCTGCTTATGGAGTAAAACTATGGCTCTCGGTATGACGTTACAATTTATAATTTGAACACTATATATTGTAGCGACAGGAAATTTTACAAGCAGTATACACACACACACACACACACACACACACACTATATATATATATATATATATATATATATATATATATATATATATATATATATATATATTGAATGTCGCTTCTAAATTGTATCACATTCCGACACGTAGTTCATGAGATATGAGCACGTAAACAGTAACGTTCATGGAAAGTTGCTCCATCAAGCACCACGTTTTAATCTATTCCTTCTTTGCTACTAATAGTATTCCCAGATATACAGCCATTATGCAAATGAATATGTACCTGAAAAATGGCAGGAATAAATAAATAAATATCCAGGCGACGCCGGGTTTTCAGCTAGTCTACTTATAAACTAAATTATACTAAAGACAACGTGAACATCCATGCCCAAGGAAGGATTCAAACCTACGACGAGGGAGGCCGCGCGATCCGCAACTTGGCGATCCAGACCGCTCGGCTACTCCCGCGCGGCGTATAGTTTGCGATGGGTAAAAACCTGTCACATCGTCCAACATGTATTTCTGTCAGCTTAAGGAAATTCCTGGAAAGCTGACGGTAGCAGAGGTGCGCACAGGGTGAGGGGGGAAAGGGATCAAGACGCAAACTGCGTCTTAGAAATTTCTGGTGGGAGTAGGGGGTGAAAAATTAGTACTTTTTGTCAGCCTCGGGTGGCTTTCTAAACAATTTACAAAACGTGAAATAAAAGATATTTAATTTCAATATTAAAAGGCAAATCAGGGCTTAATATCTCGGATGTGGGGAGGGGTAGATCACAATTTGCGGGGTGGGGAGGGGTAGTTCACAATTTGTGGGGTGGGGGGTGAATATTTGTCCAAGGGGACGGATCACCGCTGGACAGTGGTGTTGACAACTTTGACCTTTAAAGCGCACACGGATGCAGGCGATAGCAATAGACTTCAATAGAATTAAAAGGAAAGGAATGGTGTGAAACAGTGTATATCCAACGAGTACCCATTATTTACGACAGATCTGGCTTTCAACTTCAAGAGAATACAGTTTCCAATGATACTTGCATTTTCTATTACGACTAATAAACCACAGGACAATCCATTTAATACTGCTTAGTGGATTTGATATGGCCATGTATCTCAACTGGACAACTACATATCACTTGCTCAGGGGTTGCCTCACCAAATAAATTATTCATATTAGATCCTTGACTAGCAACAAGTTTTTTATTTATTCATTTATTTTTATCTATCGGACCAAACTGCGTGGTCATTAGTCCGTAGCTTACAAACTACTTAAACCTGGGTAAACTAACCTACGGACAAACATGCACACCCATGCCCCAGGGAGGACTCGAACCTCCACGGCGAGCAACCGCGCTCACCGCAGCGTGGTGCTTTAGACCGCTCGGCTACTCCACCGCGGCGACTAGCAACAAGAAATATTGTTCATAGTAAAGTTATGAATTAAATGAATGTATGTATGTTACATATCATTTGTATTTTGATTACTTTCTTTGTTTGGATACAGTACTTAAAGTCTTGTATATTACACAAGACGGCCTTATTTCTTATATATATATATATATATATATATATATATATATATATATATATATATATATATATATATAACGATAAATATGACATGTTACTAGAAAGACGGAGATGGACAGAGAGAGAAGGAATAGGGGTACTACCTCGAGGCTTGAATAAATAAATACCCTGGCAACGCCAGGTTTTCAGCTAGTCTTCTAATATACAAAGCAGACTCCGAATGTTTGTGTGTTTGTGGGTAGGTGTGTACGTGTTGCATACAAATCAACAGTTTTGTTTCAATCTTTAGGAAATTTTGTACATGTAATCTTCAATCGATGATGACAGTTACCGTAATCATGTATGATACATAGTTCACGAGATACGACGTCATAAAGAGTGAGATGCACGAAAAACTGCTCCATTAAGCGACAATGCGGCTCATTTTCCCCTAAACCACTGGAACTATTTCAGCCAAATTTGGTATATATATATATATATATATATATATTCCCTGCATGAGATAATTTCTGTAGGTGTACGAACCGCATACGACACATGGTTCATGAGATGTAAAGTCATAAACAATATGAGTTGCAAGAAACTGCCAATAATGAGACGAAAGTTTATATATACAATGTATGAGTATGACAGTACTTAACTACTTGCAACAAACTTTATACATAATTTCAAACCTTCATTAAACTTTTTCTCATTGACAACCACATCATTATAGTGAAAGGAAAACACTTTCTCGCTTACTACTTTTCCGCTGTTTATGGACTGAAACTAAGGTATTCGGTATGACGTTACAATTTATAATTTCTATACTACAAATTGTAGCCACAAGAAATTCTACATACAGTATACACACACATAGCTGAAAGTACCTCAGAAATTTTATCACAGAACTACACGTAGTTCATGAGATGTGACCACATAAACAGTAACGTTAATAGAAAAGCGTCCTATTACGCACTAAGTTTTGATCTTACTTCATCACTACTAATTGTATTCGCAACAGATTTTACAGACATATAGCACTTATATAAATAAATTTGTACCTGAAAAATTCTACAATTGTGCAATATATAACTCAATAAATATGAGACCGTACGAATTTTATATGCAATTGTATTTTGATTGCTATCTTTCTTCGTTTGAATACCGCTCGTATAATTTTGTACGTTATGCAATACAGCCTTATTTCTTCTATATTATCCGATAGATATAAAACAGTTTTAGAAAAAATGGGATGATCCGAGTGAGAAGAAGTAGAAGTATTAAGGTACGAATAAATAAATAAAAACCCGGGCAACGTCTGGTTTTTAGCTTGTAATTACTATTGTGATCCGAACGCTGCCAGACTTCACAGGAGCACGCGCTACGCTAATTTGAAGATTTCATCAAAATTGTTCCAGCCGTTTTGGAGTAGGTAACGTACATACAAACATCGATTTTTATAGATGTAGACAGAAAGATGTAGGCATGAATCATTCAGATGGGTAGTTACCCGATTACACCATTACCAGAGTTAAGTCGGTATTTCAGTTCTTTCCCGGCTTACAGGACACCAAACATCATGTGTTACCATTATCATTTCATATATTTTAAAATTCGTCTAGTTTCTAAGAGTACGTAAGTTAATAGCTTTCGGAGATTTTCTGTTATGTATATCTATATTTATAAATGTAAATGGGCGTTCAAAACTTAAATTTCCGAGAATCCTTCACAGACTGCGTTGAAATTTCGATACAACGATGACGTATTCATTGCATTAAATCTTATTTCATAGAAAATAGTTTTATTAATAAAACCAATTTCAGATATACGGTAAACTTGAAATATCAGAGACTAAATTGTATTGAAGCAAAGAGTAGTTATTGTTCCGCGTTTCTCGTTGTATGAGCTAAGTGTTTGACAAAATAGACATTACAATCCGCTTAAAAAATTGCTTTTATCCACTTTTGCGCCATTAATAAACCCGCAAGTGCGAGAAAACATTTAACTGATGCAATAGAGAGAATCGACATGTCTCTGTTGATACTAGTAATCCGATTACGATGAAATTTTGCACGTATCACCTACAAAATAGGAGGAGTATCTCTATCTACATATTAATTCTTACCACGCATGGTAGAGCGTACTTCACAACAGACTTTCAATCTGAATCAGTTGAGTAGATATATTATCTAAAGTCATGACCGCATATTTTATTAATTAACATAACCAGTCTCAACTCATTTCTGAGTCATCTTCAAATCTAAAATAACAGAAGAGTGCAGTATAATTTGTGAACAGTTGAAACACAAACAAAGACGTAATAAATTTTTTAACCTTTTAATAACTTCAATCAGTATCATCTGCCAATACGCAGTGTAAACATCCAATTATAAAATTACGAATAATACTAACAGCAAGCGGCACAACATCTAAGATAACCGCGTTTGATGTTGGTCTTACTGTTCTGGAAAATGAAGAATCAAAAATATAGAACACGAATTCGTCAATACAAAAGAGGGAAATTTTATTGAGACACTCTTGTGGATGTGTACAACACACGATCACGCGGAGAGAGCCATATGCTCTTGAGTACAGTCACCACAGCGTGCGCAATAACGACGCTAGTACCGTGTATACCCTCCTTTTGCAGCATTGCAAGCTGAAATTCTCCCATGCAGACGATTTTAGAGAAGCCGAATTTAGTCTTCCGGAATGGCCTGTCACGCAATTTCTACCTGGTGCCACATTTGGGCCAAATTTCATGCCGGTCGTGCAGACCGAGCAAGATGATGTTCCATCCGGGCCCATACATGCTCAATGAGGGACATATCTTGGAATCGTGATTCGTGCTGACCAGGGTAGTTGACATACACCTTGAACAGCACGGAATACATGTGGACGTACACTGCCCTGTTCAAAAAGCATATCGCTTTAACGATGCATGAACGGTAGCAAGATGAGTTTAATGATTGTTTCAGTGTACGGTGCACAGTTCAATGTACCCTCGACGATCACGAGCGGAGAACGTCCATTGTACACTACTGGCCATTAAAATTGCTACACCAAGAAAAAATGCAGATGATCAACGGGTATTCATTCGACAAATGTATTATACTAGAACTGACATGTGATTATATTTTCACGCAATTTGGCTGCATATATCCTGTACCCATAACAACCACCTCTGGCCGTAATATCGGCCTTGATACGCCTGGGCAATGAGTCAAACAAAGCTTGGATGGCGTGTACAGGTACAGATACCCGTGCAGCATCAACACGATACCACAAATGATCAAGAGTAGTGACTGGCGTATTGTGAAAAGCCAGTTGCTCGGCCATCAATGACCAGTAGTTTTTAGTTGGTAAGAGATCTGGAGAATGTGCTGGCCAGGACAGCAGTCGAACATTTTCCATATCCAGAAAGGCTCATAATACTCGACCTGCAACATGCGGTCGTGCATTATCCTGCTGAAACTTTGGGTTTCGCAAGGATCGAATGAAGGGTAGAGCCACGGGTCGTAACACATCTGAAATGTAACGGCCACTGTTCAAAGTGGCGTCGATGCGAACATGAGGTGACCGAGACTTGTAACCAATGGCACCCCATACCATCACTCCGGGTGATACACCAGTATGGCGATGACGAATAGACGCTTCCAATGTGCGTGTACCGTGATGTCGCCAAACACGGATGCCACCATCATGCTGCTGTAAAAAAGAACCTGGATTCATCCGAAAAAATGACGTTTTGCCATTCGTGCACCCAGGTTCAATGTTGCGTACACCATCACAGGCGCTCCTGCCTGTTATGTAGCGTCAAGGGTAACCGCAGCCATGGTCTCCTAGCAGATCATGCTACTGCAAACGTCGTCTAACTGTTCGTGCAGGTTGTTGCTGTCTTCCAAACGTCCCCTGTTGACTCAGGGATCGATATTTGGCTGCACGATCCGTTACAGCCATGCGGATAACGTGACTGTCAACAACTGCTAGTGATACGAGGCCCTTGGGATCCAGCAAGGGCATTACGAATTGCCCTCCTGAACACACAGATTCCACGGTCAGTGGATCGCGACCAACGAGAGCAGTGATGTCGCAATTCGAAAAACCGCAATCGCGACAGGCTACAATCCGATCTTTATCAGAGTCGGAAACGTGCTGGTACGCATATCTCCTCCACACATGAGGCATCACAACAACGTTTCACCTGGCAACGCAGGTCAACTGCTGTTTGTGTATGAGAAATCAGTTTAAAACTGTCGTCATGTCAGCACGTTGTAGGTGTCGCCACCGGTGCCAACGTTGTGTGAATGCTCTGAAAAGCTAATCATTTGCATATGATAGCATCTTCTTCCTGTCGATTAAATTTCGCGTCTGTAGCACGTCATCTTCCTGGTATAGCAATTTTAATGGTCAGAATATATAGCTCTCCATACGATGATACCAGTTCCGTGTGCCCCTGTCGTATAAACACCCTATTTTCGCGCTCCCGTGCACGACACAATACACAAATTCAAGCACCACATATTGTGTATTGCCTTACTCATCATCCTCCATAATGTTCTTGGCTTACCAAATGCTCATGTCAACTCAAAATCTTCTTCACTCGCTCAGAACTTCGTAAGTTATGCAATTAGTAACACAGAAGAGAAATCTGATATTTTCTGAAACATAGGAACTTGATTAGATTACACAATCAAAAATTTCCATTAATTTTATTTGTCTTGCACAGCCACATAGTTCGTTATATGCAAATTGCAAGATAATCAAAGTTTCGTATGACAATATCCCAGCGTAGCACAGAGCATAAGTATTCAGAGTTAGAGAAAAGTAACAGTGAGAAAAAGAGGTAGATAGAGCGCACTAAGGAAAAGCGGAAGAATAGTGACACTCAGCTCGAGAACGGGGCACCAATCGCCACTTGGTGTGTCCAAAACAGATTAATGGACTCTCTACCCCAAATTTTATGCCTTGAAAATCCTTTTTGATGAATTAGAGCGTGGATTAGCAGGTCTGATTTCAATGTTTTGCTCTTGTCTTTCCGGGGTATGCGATCTGCTTTGGCCCTGATTTGTGTTTTCGTATCGTGGAAGGGGATCACGAGAATTATCGCGTGTGCCCTCCCGACTACGCTTCTCAGCGTTATTGTTGTGATTTTCAGTCTCGCGATCACTATCAGTATTGCGTCTATCACGCCAATTAGTATCATTCGAAGTATTGCTGTTATGATAGTAATTATTGTAGCGTCCTCCGCGACCAAAACCACCACCTCGGTTGCGGCCACGAAAACTTCCACGGTTAATTTCACGATCATGAAAATCACCGTTCTTATTGTCGCGACTTTGTAAGATTCATTAGTGAAAGAATTATTTTTTGGTTTATCGTCGTGCTCTGAATAACGTTTAGTACGCGGCGGGCTTTGTTGCGACCGGCGATCATATTTGTTTGTTTCAAAATATCGACTGCGCGAGGAATTTTCCTCGACTTCTTCCTCTAAGTCTTGTAAGAGATTTCTAAAGGTTTCAATATCATTCTTGCATCGTGCCGCAATGGCAATTTGACGCAAGTGTAGAGGCAATTTGTTCAAACAAATTCTGATTAATTCCGCAGGGCAGTAAGGTGCCGATAAAAATTGATTTTTGTATACTAAGTTTTGGAAATATTCCACTGGGCTCGAGAAATTTGATCGCTCAAAAGTTTTGAATGTCGCAATACTGTTTTTAACGCGGTCTTGTGCCGCTTCCGACCAGTATGCGGATAGAAATGAGCGTCGGAACTGATTCTCGCTATAGCACTCTTGTGCAATAGCTCTCATTCTGGTGGCTGGCTCGCCTTCCAGATAACCACATATAAATTCTAATCTGTGCTCAAGTGGCCAATTCGGGGGAAGACAATAATCGAATTGCTGCAACCACTCTTTAGGGTGCAAGTCATTCGGAGAGTTTTTAAATGTCTTGAATTTACGTACAGTCAGGAAATGCTTGTAGTCAAACGCTTCCTTTCGCCCGTGCGGCGTAAGTGAGCGTAAACTACGCACTGCGTCTTCATTGTTGTTACTATGAGGTACACTTCGTTCACGTACCAAGCGACCTACTTGGCTCGAATCATCATTGTCATTTTCGTTCAAATTTTCTTCTACATCTTTGTATGGATTTCCACAAGTGTGGTCAAATTTCCTCTCTATTCGCGCCACGCGATCATCTAATTTTCTGACCTCAGCCTTGTATTGCTGATTAATGTTCGTTTGACCTTGTTTGAAACGGTCAAGGGCGAGATATTCATTAGTTTCATTAAACGGGGTAGGATGCGTTACATCAGAACTTTTGTCACTGTTATCACTGATTTGGGTAATTTTAACAGTAATATCCTCAAACTGTTTATTAATTTTATTGATCTGTTCCGTCGTGACTGACTGGAAGTTCTGCAACTTTTCATCCAATAGATTACTCTGTTGCTTCAATTGAGCGAGTTCGGTGGTTTCTATATTTTCGACTCGTGACGCAAGGCTTTCCACTACCGGGTTAATCTCGTCGCGAATATCTTGTCTTATTTGCTGAGATTCACGTTTGAAAGTATTGAGCAGTTGTTCCCTGAACCGATTGTTGTCCTCATTTATTTTATTAAAACTACTTTGAATACTCACAAACCTCGAATCGCACGTCTGTTCTATTTTCTCAAGTTTTTCACCTTGTTTCTCAAGTTTTTCATTTAATTTCTGAGATTGTAATTGATTATTGTCAAGTTTTTCATTTAATTTCTGAGATTGTTCCTCAAGTTTTTCACTTAGTTTCTGAGACTGTGCCTCATTTAACTTAGAGAGCTTTGACAATAAAATTTGCATGAAGTCATTTGGTAATACGTTTTCCATAGCTGTCGCACATGTATTTTTTGTAGCAGAGCTAGGCGGACCCGATGGATTATTTTCCGCAACCACGTTACAAGAATCGGGATTCTGTATTGTCGAATCCTGTACTTTGTCATTATCCATATTGTCTGTTCCTGAACTAATCTGTTCCGCGTTTTCGGACACGGTATTTACTGTCGTATTTGTATCAGTGCAGTGAGAAGACTCTTGTAAAAATTCAGCTTCTCTCCTTGTATCATTCAAGGTCTCATTTTCGAAAGCAGATTTAGCATCAGCGCGAACTCTCCTATTCTTCGACATTGTTAACAGAATTTTGCAGTAAAGTGACCAATAATATTTATTTTCACCTACTGCATATTTTTTGAAAATTACACACAGTAATTATGAGAGAACAATAGGTTGAATCGGGCAAGTGCAACATACAGTCACAATCGAGATTACGCGAACCGTTAATTATCACACGAGTTCCGCGGTACTAGAACTTTCATATAACAAACATCAGACAATATAAAAGAGAGGCTTGTTCAGTAGTAATGCAATTATTTGTATATTCAATTCATCTACTATAAGCAATACTACACGATCTCAAGAATGGTAAGTAACAGACTATAGAAACAATTACTATGCTACTGTTGCTACAACAGAGGATGGTGCTACAAAAATTAAATTAAGAGCCAAAAGGTAAGTTGGTTAGTGGAAAAGACAAACTAACTGAAATAAGACTACGTATCTAACTACGTCACGATCCTGTTTGTGAACTATCCTGGCAGGGTCGCCAGATAAAAGCTGTACGCGTGTTTTGGAATGTTGAACCTTTCGTTAAATCAGACAATAAATTGTTCATTAACACAGCTATTTGGTTTAATTATGGCCCTGATATTAATGTATAAGAAACAGTGCATTAAACTGATTATGTGCGCAACGGATATTTTTTAACAAAACAACTGTGACATGTAACCTTTTGAAACAGACACTGACTATACTCAAAAATTTTGACTGCGAGAAAGATATAAGAAAAACCACAAATCACTTTCTTAATGCTTGACTGTGAGAATTTATGTCGATCAGTTATTATTGAAATCCAAATCAACTATTATCTTACTATGGCACCAATAATGAAATATGTTCAATAATGTTATTCAAATCAACACTCCACTAAATCAAGTAATTATCAAATGAAGGAAGTAGGTTAATTTTCTAACTACGTAAATGAAATATGAAACAGGGTTAAGTTACTTATTATTGATAAACAGCATTACATTACCTACATAGTACAACTTCTGACTTGCTGGCAAAGCAGCCTCTGCTCTACATCGGAGCCATACACACAACCCAACCGCTCTCTAAGCGAGCTGAACCACTAGTGCTACTCTCTCTCTCTCTCAGTGCAAGCTACAATGCTATGCAATACATGATCTTTGCCATAGATGAAACTTTACACATATCGATACATACAGTAGAAACGATATTATACATTTTCTTGCAAGCAAGTTACTCGATACAAAACAGGAGGCACAATATTAGACATTTTCTTATAAAAATAATTTTTTATGGACACGTTTCAACCTTTGGCACCGAGGCAGAAGCTACTCTCATCACTGAAGATGTCTCCATTCGTTCTTTCATAAGATCCTATCGCGTCACCTCTGGAGGCGGGATGAGTGGTTTTTAAGCGTCAGATCAAGACGTACTAACGGCAGCGCGATGTGGGGAGCCATATCCTACAATAGCCGTTTTCCTCTGATGATCGTAGAGGCTACATTGAAGAGTGCACGGTACATTGGAACCATTATTCATCCCGTCTTGCTAGAGTTCATGCACCTACAATGCGAGATGTTTCTCCAGTATGTGTGTCCACATGGATCCCGCACTATCCTGAGTGAAGTGTACGTCATCTGCTCTTACCAGCACGATACCTACATCTGTCCCCCACTTAATATATTGGGAACGGTATGAAACGTCATCTTGCGCGGTTTGCACTGCCAGCACGAAATCTGGCTTAACTGAGGCACAAGGTGTAAACTGCATGGTAGGCCAGTCAGAAATACTACATCCGGCACCTCTACGATCGTTTCCATTAGAAAATTACTGGCGAAGTAGGAGGCGAGGTACTGGCGGAAGTAAAGTTGTGAGACGGCATCGTGAGTCGTGTCGGGATTGCACAGTCGGTAATGCCCTTGCCCGCGAAAGGCAAAAGTCCCAGGTTCGAGTCCCGGTTCCGGCACACAATTTTAATCTGCCAGGAAGTTTCATATCAGCGCACACTCCGCAGCAGAGTGAAAGTTTCATTCTAGAAAATTTCAGCTTGCATTGCTGCAGAAAGCAGGGTATACACTGTACCACCGGCCGCGGTGGACGAGGGGACTGAGGCGTTTCAGTCACGGTCTGCATGGCCACTGCGGTCGGGGGTTCGAATCCCCCCTCGGGCATGGATATTTGTGACGTCCTTAGTCTTAGTTAGTTCATAAGTAGTTTGTACGTTTAGGGACTGATAACCCCGTAGTTAAGTCCCATAGCCTTTACAAACATTTGAACATTTGATACACTGTACTAGCGTCGACATTGCGCTCGCTCTGGTGACTGTGCTCACGTGCGTACGGCTTTGTCTGTCACAAGAATGTGTCAATAATATTTCCCTCTACTGGTTAGCCCAATTCATGGTGTTCCTTTTTCATTTTCCAGGAGTGAGTATGACTAACATGTTGGTAAAAATATTTTTGTGGTGAACAAGAACTAAAATCCGACATTACTGATGAAAAGTATGAACTGACTGTGTCTTGTGAATGAACCACATGATCTTTAAAAGTTTATTTTGTTCACTGAAAAATCACTTTCTTAGAATCTAGCACCATTGATTTCTGTAGGTAACAGGACCACATGGTGGCATACTACAGCACAGTTAACTATTTCATCATCATATGCATACATCTGCCATTTGGCGTTGATGTACAATATGTCGTATTTTACATAGATATAATTTTAAAAGTTGTACACTTTCCGGCAATACATTACAGTTTTAGAAGAAATATTATATGACAGAAAATTGAAGTAGTCTCACGATTTACAAATATTTGATGAAGTATTTTACAATGAACTCTGCAAAAAATATAACATCAAACAATTATATTTGTCTCGTGATTCACCAGTATTTCAATATTTACTGTATTGTGTATTAAAATGATAGATAAACAAGCAATAATATGAAAACGATCCCGGAAAATATGAGATTAAGAATGGTATATACCAATAGCAGATGAATAACAATACATGTTTTGTTGTGGTCTTCAGTCCGGGCACGACATAAATGTTTAGTTCCCTCAAAACTACAACAACGATCTTCAGTCCGCAGACTGGTTTGATGCAGGCATGACCTCGGGAAAAGTAACGGCTCTAGTTTCCCCTCGATTTCAGCCGTTCGCAGTAACTGGATGGCAAAGCCTTGTTAACTGATGTTACAAAGCCAGCTCAGTGAATCATCCAGACTCTTGCACCTGTAACTACTGATAAAATTTAAAACATGGTAGGTGGTAATCCCAAAAAAGCATAAATATATAGATAATCTATTAACATAACTTTAGGCAATTTTTAATAGAAACACAGAAGGTCTGTGTCAAAAGTATATTAGATAAAAAGGTATGACTAGTTATGGCGTTAAATATCAAGCTAAGAGTGGAGCAAAATATAGGTTAAATGAACTTTCTTATAAATATAGCTTGATTTTAATGAGAGCAAGACACAGACAGTAGATACCTTTAACCAGATTTTTTTAAATCACAAAAAAGGTTTTAACCAACTTGTGTATCGTATGTTCAACAGCCATGGAGCTATTTCCAAGTTGTACTGCCTCTTGTTAGTTGCATTTGCTTTAATATACTGCCTGTTGGCATATAATATTGACCAACACATAGTTTGGTATGTTTTATAAGGTAACCGTTTCTTAATTTTTTCTGTATTTCAACTGTTCACTCAATATAATGCATCTTTCTGTCATTTTAGATCTAAAGATGCCTCAGAAATGAGTTGACACTCATTATCATTATTAACAAAATATGTGCTCAAAACTTAATGTATTACATCCACTCAACTGAAAAAATGGGTACCTTACTGCAGACTTTGGCACTGTTTGACCGATCACCATAAGATTTGACAGATGTATGCAGTTTTTTTTTAAATACACGGGGTGGGTTAATTGACAGAGAATAGTGGTGGAATGTTGCAGTGGATGTAAAGGGGGAACAGGTGGAGGAGGAAGAGGAAAAAAAGAGGTATGAAGGAGGTTCATAGAGAGGCGGAAGAATATATGAATGGATAGAAACAAAGGAGGGAGGGCGGAGAGAGAGGGGGAAAGAGATTGATGGAGTGTGTGATAAAAATGTGCAGGGCGTTAGATGAAGGTAATGGGTAGAGATGCGGGTCAGGATGAGAATATTGTTGGAGAGGGGTAGGAAAGACGAAGTGGTGGAAGAGGAGGAGAGTAACCAAAGGATGGGGAGAGGAGAAGAGGGATTTCTCCTTCTTAGGAAGACAAATGTAATTCAGTCGAAGCAATCATCAAGCGTTAATAAACTTGTATTTCCGCTAATGTTTATTTTTATTTGACCAATTCTTGATCTTTGATCGTCAAACAGAAGAATAGTTTAATTCGTATGTACCAAGAGTGTTGATCCTTACTTTCTGTTATATATTTCTACTAATAAAATTTAGCTCCCAGCAGAGAATTTTATAGCTTCTTACACAGCCTCTTTTCTAAGCTCATATTTATTATTCATCAGGTGAACTGAACACGAGACTGTGCCAACAGTGTCCACCAACGTATTGCACCATACACACCACTGTATTGATCAAAGAAACATAAAATTTAACACTTTGAGCGCCGTGCTACAATCCGTTATTGGGTCTATGGGACCGCACACTTTTTTTCCCTTAAAGCGATATATTTTGGTAATGGGCGATATACCTTTTCATTTTCATCTTGCTTTTGTACGATTTTTAAGTATTTATTAAAACTTGGAGGTAGGAAGCAATTGGGCATCGCATACAGCCTGCATCATAGGCAGCCAAACGAGCACTTCAGTTCACCGGACAGCATAAATGGCGAGGCGGCCACACATATATCATGACATATGTACAACTGCCAGGGATTCAACTCAGCAGTCAAATTCTCAAATGTTCAAATATCTGTAACTCTATGGGAACAAACTACGTTGGTCAATTATCCCTAGGCTTACAAACTACTTAAACTAAGTTAAACTAACCTAAGGACAAACATATACACATCAATGCCAGAGGGAGGATTCAAACCTCCGACGCGGGAGACCGTGCGATACGCTACGCGGCGCTCCAGACCGCTCGACTACTCCCGCGCGGCAACTTAGCAGTCGACACCCTACCTCGCTTCTATAGAGGGCTCCATCTATGCGATGTAGGGCGCAGTCTATGCCAACTTTTGGACCATTTTACTACAATATAAGAAGACACGGTAGGAAAATGGGCATCTATGATTTCAGAGAATGTCTTGTGGAGGCACTCGTTTATCCAACAATAAATCCCAACTCGACAACACCTTCCAGCAGCAAACCAAAATATTTACTGAAGGAGTAGGGTTACAAGGAAACGGTACAGCACGTATGTCATGACGAAATAATGTTGCTTATGCTAGCAAAAAACTGAAAAAAAAAAACTTAATACGCTTTGCGAGACATGCGCCTTGATTGTTTCCAAAAAGTCAATGAATTTACGCGTGATTTATTTTTATTTTATTTTTTACAAATTTCACCGCATTTCGTGTGGACACGTATTAAAAGTTTGTTCATTAACAATATGTTCTTACTTGTAAGATCTAGTTAAGCAATGTATTTTTTGTTTGAGAAGCATTTCTGTAACTTTCTGTTTAACATTCGTGACAAAATATAAATGCAATTGTTTAAATTCCTAGAACACTTTTAAAATTTTGGATCCTCAAAATTCGTTACACGTATCATTTCATTGTCTACTGGGACCAGAAACTCCTCCGTTGTGTGCTTATGACATATAAAACATGTTCTCAGGTGTAGACAAAGGCTTGAAGTAAGGCAAAGTGTGTGTCCACGTGACGCGACAGTGACATTTCAAAATGCCCACCAGTGGGCACACGACGTCAAAGTGTTATCTGTAGTTTGATCGGTAGTACTTGGCTACAGTTAAAGTAAAGTTAAGAGAATCAGTTTCAATGCTCTCTGTAAACCTAACACTTCCCCGCTCCCCATGTGATGTATATGGTACCCTCAAACATTAATAAATTTGTTGGATGTCCTCTTATCTTCTACACCGCCGGGGACAAGCGCTCATAAAACGAAAACTTTGCTCCAATATCGTGAGATAATCTGGCGACGAGAGGCATAGCTGCTAGCATAAAATGGCTGTTTGTGCAGCCTCTGAGAGTGGGTACTTCGAGTAGCAAAACTTTTGCACTTTATGGCCTCTTCTGCACCACAATTTACGGAAACACCACTAAAGCGCGAGCAACGTAGTTAAAGATACACTTAAAGTTCAGATGAATGAAACAAGAACCTATTATTGTTGGTGTCTTCTGTGCACCGATGCTAATTATTTTTATAAAAATTTCCAATATTTGCAAATCTAAGAGACATAACTGCTAAGGTTATCACTCCCTAGGTTTACAAGCTACTTAAATTAAACTGTCTTATACTAAAGACAACACACACACACACTCATGTCTCCGGGAGGACTCGAACCTCTGCAGCAAGACGCCTGAGAGCGCTCGGTCTCCACCGCGAATATTTTATCGTATAATGTAAAAGTAATACTGAAGATGTATAAAGAGGTAACATTTGGCATGAGTTTGCAAAGTCGTCCGTTGATTTGGAATGTGTTGCTCGTTAAATTTAGACAATGTGTATATCGTCTTTAAAATTAAAATTATCGTTTGTTGATGTCATAAAAGTTTAGCTTCTTTTATTTGGGAGACAACATCAATGCCCAGTAACAGGTGTTTTCTCTGTGCGGTATAATATTTCCACTGTATAATATTAAATTAATATTTTACCACACCAGTGTCTATCTTATTTTTCTCCTTTTTAGGCCTTCAGGATGAAAAAACTCCATGTGGTGTGGAGTGTAAACTATTGTGGAAGGACACTCATGGAACCACAGTACCAGGAAATAGCAATTATTACGGAATAATAAAAGAAAATTATCCTGACATAAAACTTTGCTAAGAGAAACAGTAATACAGTAAAATATTTATTACACAGTGGAAACATTTGACGCGCAAACCAGTTACGAACTATAGGTCAATGACGATGTTTAGCAAAAATGAGAAGCGAAAAGTGTATGACATAAAGAAACTCCTTTTGTATAAAACACCTCATACATAGCCAGTTGAAGCAGTTAAGACTCTAAATACAGAACTTACTGCACATTATTACTGTAATTTGTAAGTTTTATTTATGTAAAAATTTTATATAGTATTTGGATACATACTGATAAAAGAAAATGTTTTTGCAGAAAGACACCTGTTAACGGCAATATGTCGAGACATATCCCGTGATAAGTAAATAAATCAATATATTAAAGTGTTTTTGACCATTCTTTTACAATTATATTAATATACGACATTTCTAACACTGTGGGCCCACGATACAATAAATACCTATGAATATTTGTAGGAGGGAGATTCGAGATTACACGAAGAAAAACCTCTTATTTTGATGGAATGAGTATTGACATTACCACTCCACTGTACATATACTGTTATACATTATATAAAATAAAACTTTAAAATTCTGCAACTTTCTACATTTACAATGCTCCAAGGGTGATACTATTTATCTGAGAAGTTAGTTCTGGTATGTTGATATCTGTATATCTCCTCCTGCTGATTATCTGTAGCAATAATGTTACCCCAATCTTATTTATACACAGATTGCTTCTAAAATACACCAACGTTTACCCACGTCTGGAAACAGGTGACACAATAAGCAAACGAAGGAAGGTATCGCTGTTGGGTGCTTTTGATTACAACGATTTCTCATATGTTGAATTCCGTTGACGCACGGATATAGCTGCACCCATGCTTCGGAGTGCACGTCTGCTCTCCGTCGGAGTTCGATTCTTCCCTCAGGCACGGTTATGTGTGTGGTCCTTAGCATAAGTAGTTAGTAAATTTAGGAACTAATTACGACTGAAGTTTGGTCCCATTGCTTTACACACATTTTAAGATTTGAATTCCGTTAAAAGAAACTGCAAAAAAGATTCTATAGGAATGTTTGCGTTAAAAGTAAATGCAAAGAGTATATTCTAGCGCTAATTTGATTGAGAATATTCCAGAGATTTTAATTGTCAACCCCACAATAAAACCAAATAAAATCAGTTTGTGAAAGGCAGAAGTAAACCAATAATCATAGGAAAATCCTTTGTATTTTCTGTAGATGTTGTATCCAGTATTTCTCGTACTGAAAGAAGCCTTTTTCTCACGGAGACCTTACGTATTTGCCATGAGACAGACACAGAATCTCTCAAGCATGTAATGTATATACTGCATCAGGAGCACAGTTCGCTAGTTTGTCCGCAGTTGTCACACAACCAGCACAAAGAACTAAGAATGATCAGTGCCTATGCAATGAAGAAACTACCCCACTTGTGCTGACAATAGTGCTACCAAGCTTCGAAGGGTAATCATCGGTTGATCTTGTGCGCTTTGCTCAAATGTTTGTAACTCTATCGGACCAAATTGCGTGGTCATCAGTTCGTAGCTTACAAATTACTTAACCTTGAGGACAACACACACACACACACACACACACACACACACACACACACACACACACACACACACACACATGCCCCAGGGAGGACTCGAACCTCCGACGGTGAGCAACCGCGCGCTCCTCAGCGAAGCACCTTAGACCGCTCGGCTACTTACTGTTACTTTCAGGAGGGAAGATTCCATGTTCCATACGTCAGAAGGTGAATAAGGGGGATGTGAATAACGCACTGAGATACAAGAACTGTCGACGACTTTCATTAGTTAAAGCTTCCGGGCTGAGATGCCGTGGTCCATATATGATACATTCCCCTGACGTTTCGCCCTCGTCTGCGGAAGGCATCCTCGGAGGTAAAGCGGCGTACTGACTTTCTCTGACTGCATAAAAGGTTATCACAGTAGCTGATGATCACTACCTTCGGATTTCAGCTGGAATAAACCGTGAGAGAAACGGCATCATATTCAGTACTGTTGTCCGTACAGACATGGGACGTCATGTTCGACAAACTGTACCTAAAAAGGCAGCATGTCATGCAACTGCACTCCCGACGACCATGGTGAGGTCCAGGTATGACACCTAAACACCATGTTCAACGGACTAGTCAGAAATGCCATCAAGTGCATTTCACGGAAGAGAATGGCAGCTGCCTTAAACCAGATAATCTTTGGAGACGTTATACAAGTATTCTGGTCAGACAGAACGTGTCAGACACACCGTCTAGCAAGTACAGCAAGATGGTGGTTCGATGATTTCTTGGGGTGGAATTTTTGCGACTACCCTACGCAAATGGTGCTCACAGAAGGCAATAAAACAGCCATACAATTCAGATATGACATCCTCGGACGCCTAGTGCAATCATATAAACACTATTGTAGTGAGAGAATCGTCTGAATGGACGAAAACTCTCATGGTATACATCTTGTGAATAAGCATTACGATAGTGACATCGCATTATTACAATGGCCAGCGTGTTCTGAAGAACTGAATGGTATGGAGCATGCCTGAGATAAATAGAAAAGTCCCACTTTTCGACGAGACGACACACCAACGAATGTGAGCGTTCTACACAGCATCACCGTTGAAGAGTGAGACAATCTGAACGAACAGCCTCTTTATGATGTAGTGATGGGACGAATACAGGCATGTTGTGACAATAACACAGTGACAACCACCTAGTCACGCTATGTGTAATCCAGCTACGTGTCACTCAGGTGTGAATAGTATTGGTTTGATTATTGTCATATGTTATGTAATTGTAACTTACGTGTTTATTTGTGTTGATAATTGTGCTGTGGAATAAGATGATGTTATGATTTATGTATTTAATATGAATACAAATTCAAACATTGTACGATGAATGCAATAGACACGCTGTCGTAGTCAGGGTAGCTGCCATAGAGTCATCCTTGGAGTAGGAAGCTCGCTGGCAGCGCGGCGAAATAGTTGGAGAATGTTGCTCGCAGCGGCCGGTCTATGTTGGTCGGTGTGGCTACAGTACGTGGGACCTATGGAGGAGAACATTGATTTGGCATAAAAATTACAGTGATTGGGCAATTTGCAAATAATACGGGCTCAACATTTACCCAGCAAGTTGTGATAGTCAAGAGGTAAGCTGTGGGTCCAAAGAGTTTGATGACGCCAAGAGGAATTCGCTGTTGTTTGTCGACAATGCCTGTACCACACCACGTCGTCTCCATCCGATGTAAGACCGAGCCAGCAATTAATTATTTAGCATGTACGACTAGCCTTCGTATTAGTGATCCATAGCGAAAACTGTTCTTACAAAATACCTGGTGTCGTCCAAATCACTCTCCCAGCTCATCAATCAGGCAGGATCCTCACCTATTCATTATTATTCCGAGACAAGCCGTGTTTAATTACAGACTGTATGACTGCTTCTATAACCTCAAAGAGTGCAGCAGCAATGTTTGTTCAGTTAAATATTTGTGAATTTCGACGTTATTCAGTGTAGTTAAATTCCAAGTGTTAGTGACCAGTACATGCTTACGAGTTACGCAAAGTTTAACAACTGAGTAATTGTAGGCTTTGTTTCTTGCATAACGAAAGTTCAGTTAAAATTTCATTAGATTAATCAGACCATCATAGTAAAAGGTTAATTATTCGTAACATTAAATCAAAACTGTGGTTCGAGTCTTAATGAACTTTGCTTACGTAAATTTGTGCTGAACCACGTAGTGAAATACTTAGAGCTTTGCAACTGCTTAATAACAGTTTTAACAATTACTATTCATGAAATTAATGAATCTATCAGCAAACAATCAAGAATTAATGTGGGGTATTTGCAGTTTGATAAGTACTCGAGTTGCATATGCAACCGCGTTTTCGTAGTTGTTGCTTGTCGCCAATTTGTTATTCAACCTTTCACATGTAATTTTGTTATTTTATACCTGAGTGTCTTTTGCAGATTTGTCTTGTTGTTCTTAGTTGTGTATGTTTCATGCTTCTCCCCCCCCCCCCCCCGCGCCGGTTGACATAATTTCTTGGTTTAGTATTTGTTAGTAAGATGACAGTCATTAATTCCCTTTGTTATTATTTTTCTGTTGCTCTTTTCGGGAGCTGGCGACCGTATATTTGCTTTCCTGCTATACTGAATTGTCTATACCATTCATACTTTTCCCCTATTTTATTAATATTAAGTTAATTTTTCCAAATTTTTCCTTTTACTTTTTCTTTTCAGTGGACATCCGTTGATACGATAGTGCGGAAGTACAATGTCGTCTCAGTTGTAACTATCATTACACTAGCGGTTTTATTTCCGATAGCTTTACTTTAATGTTTGTAGAAATTATGGGACTTAACTACGAAGTCATCAGTCCCTAAGCTTACAAACTACTTAAGAACTAGCTAAGACTAAGGACGGCACAAATATCCGTGCCCGAGGGGGGATTCGAACCCCCGACCGTAGTGGCCGTGCAGACCGTGACTGAAGCGCCTTAGTCCCCTCGGCCACCGCGGCCGGCTTACCCGGACAACTAGAGAATTTTAGGCACATGGGTTTAATTAATTGTTCAGTAAATTGCAGATAGTGTAAAGTGGGATGGTATCAATGTTATCGTATATTGGAAGTACTAGTGTATGTTGCGATCTGAAACACAAACTGAGAATGTCTACGTTATTGCAGTACGACTTGTGAATGTCTATTTTAGAGAGCAATAAAGAGAACTGTGGTTTTTCTATAACTCAGTTCCATTTTTAATACACAGGATCATGATTCTCTAGAATCGTGGTGATGCAACACCTTTCTGATTTGTATAAAAT
The DNA here is from genome assembly GCA_026315105.1 of Locusta migratoria. NCBI lineage: Eukaryota > Metazoa > Arthropoda > Insecta > Orthoptera > Acrididae > Locusta > Locusta migratoria. The sequence goes on from CM048746.1 coordinate 342,118,263, forward strand.
AGTTACTTGGTAAATATTTTGGAGAAGTGGTAGGTAGTGTGAGCATATGGTATAGTGGGTGGTGGCAAATGTCAGCATATAAACAGTCATCACACTGTCAGTGTCGTGTTGGGAAGTGTTAGATGATAATCGCTCCCATCGAGTTTTTCGCCTAAGGGGACGCCCACTCGGTATAAGATCAGCAAGCGGGCAGTGTATCAACATGTTATTGGTGGTGACTGCGTAAACAAACCTGTTTTCGAGCTGCAGTGGCAGCTCGTTAAGGTACAGGTCAGTTGACCGTATCCGCTATCTAAAATTCATGCTTTGCAAATCATAGAAGTACAGAAATACGTTCCAAGCCCGTAATTTCTCCCATTATCCATATGACGAAGTTCACAGTGACATTAATAAATATCTTACTGAGATATTCGCTCTATCTGTCAATAATTTAGAGCATGCGCGAAAAATTCGTGGACATGCGGTCACTTTCCACACATTCATGCCACGAAGTTCGCCTAGCGATAGAAGTGTCTTCGCATAAGCGTAGTTAGAGTTAACACAATCGAGAAGTAAGTTTTAGTAACGAGAAATTAATTACTATTACTCATGTATGGGCCAAATAGGAGCACTCGAGGTACTATAAGTCGATATCGCTTTTATGGTTATTCTTCCTTTGTGCCCAAATTTGTTTAATCCTTTCAGAATGATGACTTTTATCAGACGACAGTGTTCCAGTATGCTTTCTAATTTCCTTGTGGCTAACTTTACAATCAACTATTTTTGTCTGAATATTTTTCTACCTGTAAATATGACTGTAGGGCATGTAAACCACGAGCCAACTACCTTCAGATAGGTATATTCCTTCCTCTTATGTGTGATTCCACAACAAAATTTATATACAGAACGGGTATCTGGGTTCTCTTCCTCGAAAGTGGCTCTAAGGAAAACAGATATGTTATATTTATGGTCCATTGTCTTATTATTAAAGTAATATATTAGACATGATCTACTGCAAGTTGAAATATCGTTCTTAATTCGAAATGCTAAAACATTCAATTTATTGTACACAGTCAGTAACAATCTAATTATAAATAAATTTGTAATAGATATTAGAGAATTACAGGCGTCTGCTGAAGGATGTTGTAGAGTGAGAGAGATAATGTGAAAGATGACAAGCTCTTAAGGACGTCAGTGCACAAACAATAGCAACACATTCATAAAGGACTGCTGTTCAGTGCAGTTGTGCGTTGTACCCGTTAATAAGGGCATTGGATAATGTTCTTTGCTACATATTACAGCTATAATCGGTAGTATAAAAACACTGATCACGAAATACTTTGGTCGAATAGGTCTGTAACTGAACAGTAAATGGTTTAGATTAAAACTACAGCTTTCATGTGAACAATACACGAATAAGTACCAGAACTGTATAAGGTTTCCTCTCAGCGCGAGTAAAACTAGTTCTGATGTAGTCTATAAAGGCAGGTCAGCAAAAGATTTTTATCAATAGGTATCGTAAGATATTTATCTCATATGATTCGTTTCATTTAATAGTTTCGTTTTATATCTTTTCTAAGTAATTATTATTTGTTTTATACCTACTTATTATTATGGTGTACTGCACAAAATAGCTTTTAAATATGCTACTGTTAGGGATTACGTGTGTTTACTGTTATCTAAAGAATATAGTTAATATGTTACAATAAATACGGTCATATAGTTTATCGTATTATTCTATCAAAAGACTAGAGTTGCTTGCAAAATTCCGAACTCAGCGGTACTAACCGCAGACTGGATGGATCTTTAATTAACAATTCATGAAATTAAAAAGTGGATATATTGCACGATCTGCTACATTCACTTGGATGGGCTGATTTTTTATAATTACATGAATAAATGGGAAAATGTCAACGGTTGTAGACGAATTTCGACTGAAACATTGTGCTGAAATTTAACCCCTATGTCTACTGTTACTTAAATGAGGGTAAGAGCAAGTCGCTCTAGCTTGTGTTCAGCTATTCTATCTCATCGGACACGAAGTTCATTTTGCTGGTGTCGCGTCAAAACTCAGTTATAAAAGAACTCTTAACGCGTCACATCAGCCTTATTGAAGTGGATTTCCATGCAAGAACTATCACACAACAGGCTGTTATTGGATCAAATGTTGGCATTATTTGAATGGGTGCCGCATATACGCATGCGAAGCTTTCATGTCAGTAGAACAGGTGTGGTAAGTCAACAAATTTGCCATTGTAGCTTCTTGTGCACATAACTAACTTCACTGCAAAGGCAGTTCTTGTCAGAAACGCGATAACGTCTTTCACAGATAGGATGTATTTTCATATGTCGTTAATAACATTCGGATACTGTGAGCAGTTTATGGCACCTGAGTCATTTTTGCCTGAAATTAAAACTAAAAATATACAAGGGACAAAGTACTGCATTACATTGACTAACATTCACTGTTTTACGAATGGCGGTAAGGGTTTTGCGCAGTTCATCACCAGCCAGTACTGCGCACAGGTAACAAAGCAACGAGCGCACTCTGCAGCGCCGCGTGGAACCGCGCATTCAGGAAGTCACAGCCGAGACAAATGAAAATCGTGCAGTGCCTCCAAGAACAAAATGGCGAGAGCGACAGCGTAAAATTTCCATTTCATTTCGGTGCATTACCAGCTCTATGTGCCCAGCGGCAGCATATTTTTTATACTCTACTGCAAGTTATTTCACCTGAAATTCCAAAATACTCTGCCATTTTATGGAGTCCTCTACCGAAAGCGACCGTCTGCCGTGGAGAACATTATTAAGAGAAGAGGTCATGTTTCACGTACGTGCTGTCTTGGGATATTTTTTGTATCCTACTACACACAGAGTTATTGAGGTTCCAACGGCTAATTTGACTTGTTCTCATCACAAGGAAAGAGTATGAAATAGAGTTAGTTATAATTCTCTCAACATATTCGAGTTTTGTAAAACAATTTATTTTGTCCGCCTCAGTCGCACAGTTTTGAAGTCAGTAATAGTTTCGGCCTCTAACGTCCATTATCAAACCGTTAGCCTTTTTCAAACCATGATAATATAATGCATGTTACAAATGGCTGATAAAATCTTGAACATTATTCACTGTTAGTACATGTCACTAGTTACATTAAAATTTAAAACAGCAGTTAAAACGTGATACATCCACGGGCCAACGTGTACACGTTGGAGGCCCGTGGATGTATCAACTGTTTTAACTGCCATTTAGGCTATTGGAAACGCTAACGTCGGATTGTTTGTGTAGATCACTTAAAATTATGTCTCCAGCTGGTGACTGTATACCACTTGAGATTCCTTTCAAAGTATACTGATGCAATAGACCCACCTAGAAAGAAACGAACTATGACCCATATTCAACATGAAGCATCATTCTTGTAAAAAAAAGCTAGCTCCTTACATGATATGATGAACACTATCGACAAGTAGATTCCGTATTTCTAGATTTCAGAAAGGCTTTTGACACTACCTCACAAGTGTCTCGTAATGAAATTGTTTGCTCATGGAATATTGCCACAGTTGTGCGACTGAATTCGGGAATTCCTGTCGAAGGGATATAGTACGCTGTAATTGACGGTAAGGCATCGAGTAGAACACAAGTGATATCTGGCGTTCCCGAGGGAAGTGTTATAGGGCCCCTACTGTTTCTCATTGTTATAATCGATTTAGAATACACTCTGAGAATCTCTCTTGTCATTTATCGGTTAGTAAAATCACCAGAAGACCAAATGCAATCGCAAAATGATTTAGATATCTGCATGGTGCCAAAAATGGCAATTGATCCTTAATAATGATAAGTGTGAATTCGTCCATACGAACATTAAATTAAATCCGTCTAACTTCATTTACACGATAAGTCAAATCTACAGGCTGTCAGCTCAACTTAATACCTAGGAAAAACAATTAGGAACAAATTGGAAAAACCACACAGAGATGGGCAGCTCGTTTTGTGAGATCGCGATGTAAGGGAGGGAGTATGGTAGAAATGATGCACGACTTGAGATAGAAATAATTTTAAGAAAGACATTCGTTGCGGCGAGATGTATTTACGAAATTTGTTTCACCCACTTTCTCTTCCGAATGCGAACATATTCTGTTAGTACCCCTCATACGGAGAAGGAATCGTCACAATAGTGTAGTTGAAATAATATCGAAACCAGAAATGCTTACGTTTTCCTCTTTCCCGCGAGCTATTAGAGAACGAAACCATTGAGAAATATTGTAAAAGCGGTTCGATGAACCCTCTGCCATGCACTTCAGTGTGACTTGCAGAGTACTTATGTAGATGTAGATGTGATGTAGTGAATGAGTTTTACAAACACGACCGACTGCCTTGCACCATCCCATTCGGTTGCTTCAGATCTCTGAACCATTGGCCTTGCGGACAGTCTATTGCTGAATTTGTCGCCATTTTGTCAGAACTGTAGCAACGGATCACTTTGTGTTTGGAACGTCGCCGTAGTTCAACAGTGATTCCCGTTAATAAGTACGCAGTAGCCATGCAGGTTGGTACCAACGGTTATACTGTTTGCAGCATGTACATCAAAAACCGTTCAACCTATATGCACCTTTCAACACACTGTCCATTCCATTCAACTGCTTTTCCAGACCCTTTGCTGTCTCTGACAGAATTATAATGTCATCTGCAAAACGCATTATTTTTATTTGTTCACCCTGAACTTTAATTCATTATCCAAATTTCTCCTTGCTTTCCTTCATAACTTGCTCAATGTACAACCCTGTCATACTCCCTTCACAACCTCTGCATCCCTTTCATGTCCTTCAACTCTTATAACTGCTGTCTGGTTTCTGTACAAGTTGTAAATAACCCTCCATTCCACATATTTTACTATTTCTGACTTCAGAATTTCAAAGAGTATTCTACTCAACGTAGTCAAAAGCTTCTTCCAAATCTACAAAAGCTATAAATGTAGGTTTGCCTTTCCTTAATCTATTTTCAAAAATAAGCCGTTAAAGTGAAGATTGCCTCCCGTGACCCTACATATCACCTGCATCCAAACATCTTCCCCGAGGTCGGCTCCTACCAGCATTTCCATCCCGCTGTAAATAATGAGTGTTAAAATTTTGTAACTGTGACTTATTAAACTGATTGTTCTGCAATTTTCACATTTGTCTGCGCCTTCTCTCTTTGGGATGAGGATTATTACATTTTTCTTGAAGTCTGAGGTTATTTTTTCTGTCTCATACTTCGTGCGCCACGGTGAAATAGTTTTGTCATGGGTTGGATGTCACAGAGGCTTCAGTAGTCTGAGGGAATGTCGTCCACTCCAGGGTCCTCGTTTCAGTTTAGTTCTTTAATTGTTCTCAATATTGTATCTCCTATTTCATCTATTTCTGTTCCCTTCCTGCAATAATGTCTTTAAGTACATTTCCTTTGTAGACTCCATCTATATGTTATTTCCACATTTCAGCTTTCCCTTCTTTGCAGAGAACTGATTTTCCATCCGAGTTCTTCTTATTCATACATCTGCTTTTCTTGTCTCCATATGTCTTATTTTCCTGTAGACAATATCTATTTTCCCCTATTTAAACATTCTTCTATTGACTTGCATTTACCTTCTAGCCACTCATGCTTAACTGTTTTGCACTTCCTGTCAATCTCATTTCTTAGTTGTCTGAACTCCATTTTGCCTGTATCATTTACTTCATTTTTTATCTTCTCCTTCTATCATTTAAATTTAGTATTGCCTCTGATATCCAAGGATTTTTTATAGGTGTTGCCTTTTTACCTATTTCTTATTTTAATATATAAAATTTTTGTACTTCTTCATCTATTAATTGCAAGTTGATCTAAAGGTTTTTGACGCAATAAAGAAGACACCAGTGCCATCTTATACTGAGCCCAGCTCCAGACACTTTGTAAGCAGTTCGCTCAGTTTAACGAATAACTGACACCTAAAATGATTACTTAGCACTATCTATACATTGTAACATGGAATCTGTCATTCACATAACATCTTCTGTGATTTTTCTTGTATGTATCAACCACATTCGTGCCCATTGAAAAGTGTACTAATTTTGTGGCATAGCTTTGATTTTTTATATTTCTATTTTGGTTCATCATCAGCACTGTAGATAGTTACTCAGCAACCGAAATAGTTTTGGTATAATAAAATAAGCATTTTTACGGTCAATGCTGCTCATTTCTCTGTAATAATTATTCTGTGGTTATTGAGAACATGCATCCATATTATGGAATCGAATCTTATGCTGTTAATACTGTTAATTCAGAACTAACGAGGTGGAAACTGGGTGTAGTATCACTATTACAAGGCTAAACTGCATCTGAAGTGCTGACATTCTAGTAAGTGTTACGTATTTTATTAATTGTAACTAATTTATGTGTGTTAATCACTGGAACGAATGAAATGAGAGTGTGGAATCAGAATTCCATTGACTCTATTTGTAGATTGCTTTGGAAATAACGAGTGATTTTTTATTGACTGTTGATGGCGCGCGGGTTTACAAGTTATGCTGATAGATGACGGTTTGTTTCAAGCCAATCAGATTTAAATTAAGTTGCGCGTATTTTCTGGAAGAAAAGGCGAAAAAGATTATAGGGTGATGGTCAGAGACAGCTACGCGGACATAAGACTGGAGAAGTGTTTTGTAATTTCGCATAAAACTGAAATATTATAGATGGAGATGTACTCGAAACTGTTGTGTATTTTTGTACGGTGAAGAGGAGACTTTTGTAATTGAACTGTATTATAATGAACAACCTTCAGTCCGCGTGGTACGTTGTGCAATCTTCCACTGAAAACTGAATAGCTGCGGCAGAATACCCGGGCACGACGTTAAACTGCCCCCCAACCCAAGGTGTGGTGCGACCCGTGCCAAGGGGTGCGTGGCACATGGGTGGATGTGTCTCGAACGGAGCCTCAGGGATACCATGCTACCTCCCTGAGTAAGTAGCCTTGCACCGCGCGGGGTTATCGTGGTGTGCACCATATAAATCTCCAAATCTCGTGGGACTAAGATGAACACGGAGAAAAAAATTATTTTAAAAGAATCCGAGGAGCAATCTGAGACCTCAGATGCTCAGACATCGGGATCGGAACCGATGGAGTGCACTCCTACTTCTCAGTCACGGTCTAGACCTAAGCAAGAAGTAGGAACTGTAACAGAGAAGTTGGACCAGATTAGGATTAAGGCCTTGTCTGGGGCTCAGAGGAGGAAACTTCTCAAGGAACAGAAGCAAAAGGAAGGAAAAGAATGGCTTCCTAAACATAAGTGGAGGGAATCAAAACGGCTTGAGCCCAAGACCCCCAAAAAGAAACTACCTCAGTTCGAAGGGGATACACAGACCCCCTCGACGTCAAAGACAGGTGGCAAGAGGGTTAGGGAGGAATCTAAGACTCCCTCCTCTCTGGACAAGCGTGATCCTAAAAGGGTGAGGAAGGAAATGGGGAAACAGACATATAGTACTGCAGTCTCGGTCTTTAGACTGGCAGTTGTCCAAGTAGGATACCCACTGGTAAGCATCACTTTGCAGCAGTAGGAGCTCGTGCAGATGGCCCTCTTTGAAGAGACTCGGGGGGGATGCTGGTCCAGGACCCAAATTCAGGAGTGTCTATCTAGATCACGGTGCCCTAATTTTTGTCAGCGAGTGGGAGTACTCAGCAGAATGGCTTAAGTACAAGGTGCCCATATATCCCCGTGGATGTGAAGCTGCTGGTCAAGACAGCAGCCGAACTCCTGAAGACCACAAAAGTATCAATATGGGTACCAAAGACCCTTAAGGATGTCTCGCCAAAGACTCTGTTCGAGAAAATAAGGGTCCAGAACCAAATAGTCTCGACAGAGGATTGGAGGGTAATTAACCAAAAGGTCATTCCAGAAGGACGAACCCTGGTGGTGGAGGTCGGAGAGAAGTCCCTGAAGGCATTGCGAGAGCAAGGCCAGAAACGGTTTTTAGGGTTCTCGCAGGTCGGCATCAGGGTAATCAAAGACCTTAAAGGCAATAATGGCAGCAAGATGGGTCTGGAAGTGCTGCAGATAAACCAGCAGCACAGTAAAGGGGCCACAGCTGCCTTGAGCCGTCGCCTGGGGAGACAGAAGGTGGACGTGGCCCTGATACAAGAACCCTATTTATACAAGGGGGATGTATCTGGCCTCGGTGGTACTGGAGGTAAGCTGATTTATGCCAGAAATCTAAAAAACTCCAGAACATTCATTTATCTTAGAAATGGATCTTTCACACCAATGTGGATTTTTGTTCCAGGGACATGGTGACTATCAGGATGCAGCAACGTGAGGTTGCTATCACCAGGGAAATTGTTTTGGCCTCAGCATACCTTCCTTACGAAGACAGCTCTCCTCCTTCTTTGGAAGTGAGGAGACTGACGGAAGCCTGCCATCGGCAAGGTGACGAACTGGTGGGGGGATGTGATGCCAATGCCCACAATCTATCGTGGGGCAGCAAGGGCACCAACAGTAGAGGTGAGCACCTTCTTGAATTTCTCCTATCTAACAACTTGGAGATCCTGAATAGGGGTGATGAACCTACATTCAGGAATAGTAGAAGGGAAGAAGTAATTGACATAACTTTTAGTTCCATGATGATGGGAAGTTACATCAAACAGTGGCATGTGGTCCTAAAGCCATTCTCATCAGATCACATGTATATTATATTCAAGGTTGAAATGGGAACCAGACAGACCATGACCTTTAGGAATCCCAGGAAAACGGACTGGGACACATATAGGAGAGTCCTTGACGTCAGCCTATAGGAAATTAAAACTTCGATAAGGAATCAAGCAGAGTTTGAGGAAGTAGCAGAGGCCATAACCTCTGCTATAGTGACCTCATAACAGGACAACTGCTCAATCACCAAGAAGTGCACAAATAGGAGTGTGCCTTGGTGGAATAATAACCTGGAATTGCAAAGGAACAGGTACGAAGACTGTTTAACCTTGTGAGGCGCAAAGGACAATGGGCAAAGTATCGTGAGGCCCTTGTCAATTACAACCTTGCAATTAGACGGGCAAAGGAGGCATCCTGGAAGGTATTCTGTGAGGAAGTGGAGGGCACGGCTGCTCAAGCTAGACTTCATAAAATCCTCACTAGGGTACCAACTAATCCAGGAGGAACATTGACGGAGGAGGATGGGGAGTATACAAAGGCAGCACATGAAACGCTGGAACTGCTCCTCAAGACTCACTTTCCTCAATATACTCTGTGGGATAACTCAGACCAGAATGCGATTTCTGAGAGACAATGGTTCTCAGGTATTCGCAAAGAGGACTGGGATTTGGTCAATGAGTGTGTCAATCTCAGTAAGGTACGATGGGCGGTGGGAACATTTCAACCGTTCAAGTCACCTGGCCCTGATGGGATCTTTCCAGCTCTCCTGGAACAAGCGGGAGAAAATCTTATTAGATTCCTATGCAGGTTATTCAGGGTTAGCCTAGCAGCAGGAATCATTCCCAATGCCTGGAGGGCAGTGAAGGTTGTCTTCATTCATAAACCAGGGAGAATTGATCATACCAAGGCCAAGGATATGAGACCAATCAGCCTCTCCTCCTTCATTCTTAAGACATTGGAAAAGCTGGTTAATGTGCATGTTTGAGAAAGGGGGTTAAGTAAGACTCGTCTACATTCAAACTAACATGCTTATCAGCCAGGTAAATCAGGTGAGACAGCTCTCCACCAACTCGTTGGTAAGGTGGAGAAAGCAGTACACTTTCAGGAAATAGCCCTCTGTATCTTCCTGGACATCGAGGGGGCTTTTAACAACACCACCTTCGATTCCATGGTTAGGGAAGCAGAGGTGCATGATAAGATTACCTGACATCGTCTGGTGTGGAGGCGATCAATTCGTTTTATAGTTTCCCAATTATAAGCCAAGCAGATGGTAGTGACATAGTACACCGAAACCGGTCGTCACTTAATAAATTGGTAGTTTGCGATCTTGGCTTATAATTTGGAAACTATAAGAGGTACATGACCACAATATGTAGGTGGACTAGGGCCACGCTCAGTGGAAGAAAGGTAGAATGAAAAAATGGTAATCAACACCACTAGGGGTTGCCCGCTAGGAGGAGTTCTTTCCCCTTTATTGTGGAATCTAGTGGTGGATGATCTCATTAGAAAATTAATCTGTAGGCAGTACTTTTTCCAGGGATACGCAGATGATCTTGTCATAGTAATACTTGGCAAATTTGCTAACACAGTAAAGAATATGGCACAATGTGCATTGGACATTGTGCAAGACTGGTGCAGAAAACGGGATCTGGGGGTTTGTCCTAAGAAGACTGTTGTTGTACCATTCACAAAGAAGCATATACAACATTCAAGTTGGAATCTAAAGCTTTTCAATGAAGCGCTATCTATGAAGGGGACAGTGAAATATCTAGGGGTTACCCTAGATGAGAAACTGACATGGCAGCAGGTTGCTACTAAGGAGCTTGGTAAGGTGCAGAGATTAGCCTGCATAGCCATATCAGGCGGAATTTGCAGCACACCAACTGCTGGAATGGAAACCATGCTGGACATGCCCCATTACACCTTTGGGTCAAGATGGAGGCAGCAGCTGGTGCATACAGACTCAAATCTGGCAACAACTGGAACTCTTTGGGTATCCAGAATCACACACTAAAATAGTGAGTGAGGTAAATATAGGAAAGGTTGGGGAAATGCCAGCCGACTATATTATAACCCCATACTGCTTCAACAAGCCTTTTAATATAACAATTGGAAGTAGGGAGCAGTGGGAGAAAATAGTTCGACACCGTTCGGGGGTATTGTCTGGTTCACTGACGGGTCAAAATCAGACCAAGGTGTTGGGGCCGGGGTATATGGGGTGCAGCCAAGATTGGAGGGTGTCATCTCTCTAGGAAAACTGGCCTCAGTATTCCAGGCCGAAATCACTGCCATCAGGGCGTGTGGAGGAGAATTTGCGTAGGTGCTACAAATATCGTAGCTTCTATATCTATTCAGACAGCCAGGTAGCCCTGAGATCACTGGCAGCTCCTGCAACAAGGTCTAAAATTGTTGCATAATGTCACAGGGTTCTAGTGGAGCTAGGGGAAAGCAATAGAGTAAACCTATTGTGGGTCCCTGGCCACTCGGGTATCATTGGCAACGAACATGCCGACAGATTAGCCAGGATGGGGGCAGAGACTCCATTTATTGGACCGGAACCTGTCCTGACAATCACCAAAGCAATGATCAAATTTGAGCTACGTAACTGGCTCAGAAGATAGCACGTAGAATATTGGACCAAAGTCCATCAACAAAAACATGACAAGGTAATGATGCCAAAGCAATGCTTTAAAAGAAGCTCTGCAATTCTGGGTCTGAACAGGAGAGAGATTAGACTCATGGTTGGATTGCTGACATGCCATGGGAATTTCAAAATTCACCTACGTACAATGGGAATAAGAGAAGAGTACCCTAAATGTAGGATCTGTGATGACGGTGATGAAACTGCATCACATCTAATCTTCGAATGCATTGCATTGGAGAATAAAAAGAATAGAATATTTGGGACAACCAGACCCGAAGAAATTGTGTCTAATAAAGAACTGGTAAAGGGACTCCTTGCACTGTTCAAGGGCATTGGTTGGCTTTACTAGATATACAGGGAGCGATACCGCACAATAAACTTAGTTTCGGTGCGGGCAGTTGCGGGTTGGACCAAGACTGTTTTGGCTTCCCTGGAAAAATCAGTCAAGTGTTACGTATTTTATTAATTGTAACTAATTTATGTGTGTTAATCACTGGAACGAATGAAATGAGAATGTGAAATCAGAATTCCATTGACTCTATTTGTAGATTGCTTTGGAAAGAACGAGTGACTTTTATTGACTGTTGATGGCGCGCGGGTTTACAAGTTATGCTGATAGATGACGGTTTGTTTCAAACCAATGAGATTCAAATAAAGTTGCGCGTATTTTCTGGAAGAATCAGGCTTTGTTAAGGCGAAAAAGAGTATAGTGTGATGGTCAGAGACAGCTACGCGGACATAAGACTGGAGAAGTGTTTTACAATTTCGCATAAAACTGAATAGCTGTGGCAGAATTACCCGTGGTAATAAGGCCCCCTGCTGCTGCGCCGTGGGGGTTACGAGTGTTTGTATTGTCCTTAGTATAAGTAACTTTAACTTAGAGTAAGTAGTTTGTCAGCTTAGGGACTGATCACCAACAAAGTGCCTTAGATTTACAAATATTTGAACATATTTTGAAGGAAGGAATCTTAGGGTTTTACGTCCCGTCGACAACGTGGTCATTAGAGACGGAGCTAACGCTCGGATTTTTGGGTAAGGATGGGGGAAGGAAATCGGCCGTGCCCTTTGAAAGGAACCATCCCGGCATTCGCCTGGAGTGATTTAGGGAAATCACGGAAAACCTAAATCTGGATGGCCGGAGGTGGATTTGAACCACCATCCTTCCGAATACGAGTCCAGTGTGTTACCACTGCGCCACCTCGCTCGGTAACATATTTTGAAAACTGAATATTCGAGTTGTGACTGAAGTGTATGATAATCGAGCGAGCAAATTTCTTCAAACCACGGGCAAACTCTTTGGTTATCTGGCGACTGTTTAGTGACTTTGCGAATGTGTGTTCAGAACAGTGTTTTTCCCTTAGTACGAACATAGCAGTAACTTTTGTGATCTGCTCACTAAGGTGAATAATAAATGTATTAAGAGAAGTCCTTCATTATTTCCTATATTTTGAGTACTTGTTACAAGAATCCTACATTTCAACGCAACTGTGGAATGTGTGTACTGCAGCCAGTTTTTCAGTACAGCTTTTTATGGCCCAAGAACATTGGACATGTTTTAATTACTGTTCTATCAGGAAAAGTTCAGCTACATTGCACTGTGCAAAACTTCCGCGCGGGTCTCTCATGCAACTTCCCCTCCATCAGAGTCAACACACCTTCGTCACGTTCAAAACAGTTCTAAGTTTCGCCGTTGCCAATAGATCAAAAGACTTACTATAACACACCTACTGTAGTGATATTAAAATAATTAACTGGAGAAGAAATTTTTAACAAGTATTGGAAATAGTGAAATATGAATAATAATATCTAGCGGAATCCTTCCAATTTCACGAAATTCACATCTGTTGTCAAGATATGCACTTGCACGTTTTCAGTACTTCACATGCTCTGTGTTTACAAGAAATTAAATTACTTCTGTATTATTAAAACTTCAGGTTTCTGCTTCCCAAACTTGCTTTGTAACCAGTTAATTCATCAATAATATTTTGAAAAATCACTTTTGAAACCACATCATGTTCCGCTGACAACATGGCAATAGGAGACAGGCGCAACCGCGAAATGACCTTCTGAAATAAAGTGGAAAGCTCCTTTCAGCCGAGGCAAAAGTCTCTGGATTTCCAATGTTATTAAAGTATTTCCCTATCGACATAGGCGTTGTCACATCCTCAGACACCATTTCTTCACTTTAATTTGTCTAAAAAGATCTAATGCAGGAGTGTCTTTCATACATTTACCATTTATGTTCATAGCTAGCTCTTTCTCGAAGTTTGTACAAAGCATTTTCAGTTGTTCGACTTGTATGTATTTTTAGGAAACATTAGTTAAAAACTTGGTATTGAATGAGGTAGATAAAATCTAAAAAGTGCGTATAATTACAAGAAAACGCCGAGAATGGTGTCGCCGATGACGACTGCAAGATTCCAGGCTTCGATTTCCGGAAGAGGATTGCGTGTTTGTCGTCATTATCACTTCGTCATCGGCAAACAAATCACAGAAATTGCTTCAATCGAAAGACCTGCAGCAGGCGGCCGAACCCCGATGGGCACATCATGGTTATTTAACGCCGTACGTTCGATTTTTCATTTCTTTCCATGAGGTAGCATGTCACGATGTCATCAGTTAGAAGTATGAGTTTTAGCGCTCTTGCAAGCTGTGATGTTCTAATGTATGTATCTTAATACTATGCATTACGTTGCACGTATTATTTAATCTCCATTTTTTAAATTAGAAGACGAACTTATAAGATTTTATATGGCCAGATGACACCGCTCGTTGTTAAATAAATATTTAGCTACCTTGTCGTATAACTTTTAAAGACTATTAATATATCAGGTCGCTTCGACAAATTGCGATGCCAGGTAACGGCACATATAAGGCACAGGAGACGGGTGATGAAACATGCCGTGACATCTGCCTGCGGTCTTGTACCACGTGCCTTGATGTCTCATTATACCACAGCGAGCGCCTTGAGCACATCTGGAACAGCCTGTCTTGTGGGAAACATCTGCTGACTGACGAATATAATGCTTGGTTTAGTCGGGCATAAATGTTTGTGTCGTCTTTAGTATAAGGTAGTTCATACGTAGTATGTAAGTTTAGGAACTGATGACGCAGCAGTTAAGTTCAAATGTTCAAATGTCTGTAAATCTATCGGACCAAACTGCGTGGTCATCAGTCCGTAGCTTACAAACTACTTAAACGTAGGTAAACTAACCTACGGACAAACACACACATCCATGCCCCAGGAAGGACTCGAACCTTCACGGCGAGCAACCGCGCGCTCCGCAGCGAGACGCTTTAGACCGCTCGGCTACTCCACCGCGGCTGCAGTTAAGTCCATTAAGCTTAACAAACATTTGAACATTTGCTTATTAGTGACAACGATGGTTTCCAAAGGGCATTGAGAGGCGCTTAGAATGAATTAATCGCATATCTCTTAATTTAAACGTGAGCAGTTGTCACATGTTGACCCTAGATATTACTATAACATAACAGTACCATAACCCTCGGTTCTTTCGACTGAGGCATAATTTTCCAAATCGGAGACGTTCTCCAGTGGCCATCGTCGTGTCACAATGGGTATGTGCTTGAATTATATTACATTAAAAGTGGTTTCAGAAATAAAATAACGGATGGCAGTTTTAGAATTACCTTCTAATGTTTTGAGCGACTACACCATTTGCACAGGCCTAAGGCCGGCCCCGACTGTTGAGAATTGTTGCAGTGGTCGGGGGGAGGGGGTTCGAATCCCCCCTCGGGCATGAATATTTGTGCCGTCCTTAATCTTAGGTAGTACATAAGTAGTTTGTAAGCTTAGGGACTGATGACCCCGTAGTTAAGTCCCATAAGTTCTACAAACATTTGAACATTTGTTGCAGTGGTGCAGGAGAAGTCTCTTGCGATTCTCTCACTGTATCATTTGGACTATTGTTACGACTTAATTGCTGTCAATAAATATTCATTGATAGTCTGTAATATTTCTGTTAATGTTTTCTGTCATATTATACATAGCAGGAGATGCTCGAGCATCCACCATGTAGTCCGCACCTTGCACCGTCTGCTTGGACTTACGAATAAACTCCTGGCTGAAGAACAGATGTCGCAATGAAATATTCAGTCTGTACAGGGCTATAATCGAGACAAACGGCCTTTTACTAACAGGGCAAATTGGAACGTGACGAAATTTGTTGAGAACAATGGTGACAACCTAAAAAAAGAAAACAATAATAATAATAATTGTGGTGCAATTTTGTGTCCTCTATTGAACATTTTGTGGTAAATTTGTGCCTTAATTTCAGATTTTCAGTCGTACGTTCATAATTTCGTAAATGCAGTTGTTTTGTTTCTTCTGGATTTACTCAATCACAGATGACATATAACGTTCCGGCATTAACGATAAATAAATCTTTAAATTAAAAAATTAGGAATGGGGTGAACCATAATTCCGAAACCGTGTACGATAATATCGACGAGTGTTCGTGATTACGTATCGGTTGGAAGCCATTTGTGCTGGCTTTCATTTCCTGGCACTCTTTGAGAAGGGAATCGATCGTAAAGCGGTAGCGGTCATAAAAAGGGAAAGGGAGAGCGGGAAGGCAGGAAATGGTGGGGTCAGCTTACGGCTTCCGGCCTGCCAGCACCCAGCCGATTCCTCTCAGTTGGCGGCACTGCCCAACAGGATTCGCTCGACCAGCTATCTGATTGAGACGAAAGGGTGAAAGCTTTTCCATTCACTCACCCAAATCATTGCCCTGCAGTTTGTTGTAATCGATGTGAAAGCCCACAATAATAAGCAGTTGTAATTTTTTCGAAATTCCCATTCCTTTGGCGTAGTGGTTCCACACTTTTTTCTTGTAGGAACCACAATACTTCTTGGAAAAATTTTCGTTCACCCAATACGTTTGTATAAGGAACCAAACTTCTGGAAACCAATTAAACTAGGAAGAGGTAAAGGAAAATATAACATCCCTTAGCGTTTTCAGATGACTTAGCAATTTCACTGATAATAAGGAAACGGCAATGAAAGGAATTGAGGCCCTCAAAGCATATTCAGAAGAGGTGGTTGGTCTGCAAATCTCTTTTCGTAATATTGAATTCATTTGCTCTAAATTATATATTCCGAAATTCAAAACAAATTAGGGTGAAATCAACAGAGTATATCTGCGAAGTAGTTGAACTAAAATACAAAAAACAACATTTACAGAAAATTAAGAAAGCATTGAGAGTGGTTTATATATATATAAGGTAAAGCAGTCAACAATCCGAAGATTGGTTTGAACACCACAGTGGTTTACCAGGCATGGCCCTGTTTGGAGGTGGTGAACTGACTTACCCAGCCAGTTATAGGGGGACCTACAGTTTAACGTGGGTTCCGAACCACGGTGCTACTCGGTATTTTGCACATGAGAAATGCTGTCAGAGGTGAATGAAGTGGAAAGCGACAGATAAAAATCCTAGGACATGGCGGGGATCGAACCCGCGACCTTCGGATTTGTAGTCGGGCACTCTACACACACACACACACACACACACACACACAAGATTTACAAAGAAGTGGAAAGAAAAATAATTAGGGAAAATCTGAGAACGTGATATACACAAGATGTTTAAGGACTGCAGGTCATCGAAACAACCGAAAAAGTACCATACAGCTCAACTGACATCAGAAAGAGACGATTTTTTTATGGACACCTAGACAGATTACCAGCAAATGGGTAAATATTTAGTTACATTGTGCCGCATGGTGTTGGTAACTTCCAGTCAGACCGGGCTGGGATAAATAGGGATATCACTTTTCCGATTTTCACGCTGTAAAATCTGTTGACGGTGTGCAGGACCACTCCACCTTGTGTTATCAACTTATATTTTCCTGAAATGTTTTATATTGCTCGTGAAATTCAAAAATGTCTAATTTTCATTCTACGTAAATCGAAACCGGTCACGTTTTTATAAATAAATTGTAATATCTTTTTGCGAACTTGATTGATACTTTTATTTCGATATGTGTGTGTGTGTGTGTGTGTGTGTGTGTGTGTGTCAGCGTGTGTACTTCTAACAGCACTGTAATTAACAGTAGTAACTACTAAAGACATATACAATTTCCCAAATTAATAAATTATTTTATACTTATTATATAACAAGCATAGTAGTTTTAGAATTGATATTAATGTTACTTTCTATATTTTGAGATAAACTTGTGATTTTATGCCTTAAACGCTTACTGCGATTTTTGACTGTAAATGCACGCTTGCATAACAAAGTAGTTGTGGATGCCAGTAATTTCTTCAAAGGTCTTCTCTCCACTTTAAATGGGCGATACAATCTTATTTGACATCCCCATAATGGGTGAACAACCGCACCACCACTATAAACACGGAAGCACAATCTCGCAGTGAGAGAAAGAATAAATCAATGGAAGAAAAGATTAATAAGTGGAAGGTGACTCGTATGAAACTTGTCGCAAGTGGATGAGGACGTAGCGTTGTCATATTGCGATGAGGAACGAATGCTATAGCCATATTGCTACCGTATCGCACTTACTACGTTATTAGCCACATTGGGTTCTTAATTATGACGGGTATTTTCTTAACTTTTTAGATTACAAAAATTTCCTTTTGAAAGAAACTTTTATATTTTTCTGTAGCTTAGATACTTTACTAAGATGTTTCAAACGTCTGTTGGCGACTCACGAGAATAGAACTGGAACATACTAGTGGGCCGTGACCCACAGTTTTGGAACCACTGCTGAAGAGAACAATAGTAGGACCAGAGTGAAAAATACTTTCATCGCAGCACAAATAAATATTAATGTGTGCTTGCCAGAGTGAAAGACTTCATGGTTCTCGACTTATCTAGCTGAGCTTAAAAAAAATAATAATCTCGGTATATGCTGCGTATACAGAGTGTTTCCGTAAGAGCATACAGGCAGTTAAGAGGCGAGCGGCAAGGTTTGTAATTGGAAGATTCGATAAATCCGCGAGTGTTAGCGAAATTCTTCTGGAGCTCAACTGGGAGTCGCTGCAGGGGAGACGAAGTTCTTTTTGAGAAGCACTGTTGAAGAAATTGATGTGCCGGAATTCTGGGGCAGTCTGCTGAACGTTTCTACTGACGCCAATCTACATTTCGCATGAAGGCAACAAGGATAAGAGCAGAGAGATGCATACAAGTATTCCTTTTTCTCTCGTTCTATGCGGGAGTGGAAGAGGAAAGCAAGTAACTAGTAGTGCTACTGAGTACCCCCCACGACGCACCTTTTGGTGGGATGCGGAGTATGTATGTAGATGTAGATACGTGCAAAAATTTAACAAGAGATGAAGAATGCTCCCCTGAAGAATTACTTGTGATAGGCAATCTAGGGCTGAGAAACAAACTTAACGAAATATGGAAGTAAACTTGTCAACGACTTTGCCTCGCAATTACTATTTTCCGCCTGATTTACAACAAACATGCGTATAAGCTTACACGACCTGCACTACTTATTTGTAACATTATTATTTATTTCTAGCAACAAAATGATGACGAGCGTGGTTACTAGGAATTCATGATGCAGGTATTGTTTACTCTATTTGTATCGTAGTTACATTTTACTCTTATAGTATGTTCTCCAAATAAACGAAACACCAATTCGTAACTTAGTGCTACTCAAAGAGATGCAGGAAAACAGCCGGCCGCGGTGGCCGAAGGGATTGAGGCGCTCCAGTCACGGTCTGCACGGCCACTACGGTCGGGGGTTTGAATCCCCCCTCTGGCATGGATATTTGTGCCGTCCATAGTCTTAGTTAGTTCATAAGTAGTTTGTAAGTTTGGGGACTGATGACCCCGTAGTTAAGTCCCATAAGCTTAACAAACATTTGAACATTTTTTTGCAGGAAAACGAGGAGTGGTACCGGTATAATTTTGAAGAGCTCGGTCAGTTACTTGGGTAAATGGTCCTAGTGGATACGGTGAAGGAATCAGATGCCTTATTTGTAACTGCTAGTGACGTGATTCGAAACACATCAGCGATATTTGCTAGTATGTGTTAGAATCTTCTGCACAGATATCTTGTTTGCAATGAGGTTAATGGCCGTCAGTTTCAATACAGTTTTGTACGACACAGTGCAACTGATACGTTTATTGTGATAGTGATGGTGCAGTAAAACTTGCTCAAAGCCGCACGTGTATAATTCGGAAATCCGTTCAAGCGTGTCGGCGCATTCAACACACTTTTATAAGCAGATGTTTCGTACAAATGTAAACGTGTCAAACCCGTAAACGGAAAGCAATTTTCAGATTATTACTTACTAATTAATTGTATAAAACGGCAAAGAGCTTAACCAGTACAGCGGTGACACAATCTACTGATTCACGACTCTAGAATGATCTTACTTCTAACGCAGCTAATAAGGGCACAAAAACCAAGAAATATGTCAATTGTAGAGTTGAGCTGCATGTGTGAATGGCGCCGCTCTATGCAACAAGGGATAAATTCTGCTCAGAGTCGGTACAGTACATCAAAGGAAAAGATGTGCTCTTTTTATCTACTTTCTCTTTTTCCCTGATTATTGACGCCCGCCGCTTTTTGCCCACCTGCGAGAAATCTGCCGCAATGTATGCAGTGAAAGGAGTTGTTATTGGTTCGTTAAACAATTATTTTACTCGGCATGTTATGCCAGTTTCCGTTGACCAGTAGCTCTTTCAGTGATTACTGTGGATTAACATTCTGTCGAACAAACGGCTTCTGTCGTTATGAATCAACAAATAGATTTAGGTAATCGAGGGGCGCGAGAATTATACATTCTGTATGCGGTAAATAGTGGTGTGCTTTACGTGCCGTAAAAGTAAATAAATAAATAAATAAAAAATACGAGACTTTAAGGAACATGGATAAGACATGGGACGAATGGATGAATGGACATCGGTAGTTGGAAAAAACTGAGTAGAATGAAATGAAGAAATTAATGAAATTGTGTCGGAGTGATGGTCAGTGCGTTGACAAAAATCCTACCTTGAAGCGGACCTATGTTGTAAAGTAAGACTCTGAAAGTCGCTAAACTGCTTGGATATGCGGAGATCATGGCGTCCACAGGATGTCTGGGCAGTTTCAAAACTAGGCCCAACATGACGAGGATTGAAGTGTGTGAGGAAGCTAAAGATATGGACGACAGTGTAGTAACGGAATGGTAGACAGAACTGTCACACTTAATTGAGATTTATAACATGAAGTATGTGTTCAAAGCAATGCCCTTTCAGAACTGACAAAGCGATACCTATTTTGAACAGTACTGACACTTAGGCGTTTCGTACCATTTTCATTCAACCAATACTTCAAAGCTTTTTCTTTGTCTAATAATGTAATTGTAGTTGCTGGTGTTGCTTTCAGAGTTAATTCATGATGGTACGAGGCATTATCACTCAAAGCGTCATCATGTGTGCAACTTCCTTCCGTTTCTTCGCCGTCTGTAGATTCACAGTCTCCAATATTCAGTGTTTCAGTCGTTTCTAGTCACATGTCTGAGCTGTTTACATGCTCGTCTAGACGTTTAACTACCATGTGACAACAAAGGTTTTCCCGGCGTAATAACTGTTTGTAATCTTCTCGCGTCTGCAGCCGGATACTAAAGTCAAGATTGTCTATCAGCATGCTCACCTGAGGATGGCGGGCAGTTGCGCCGCTGAAATAGTGTCAAGTTGACTTTAGTATCCTGCTGCAGACCCGAGAAGATTACAAACAAGTTTAACTACCATGTCGCACATCACATAGTCTTCACACGTGTTTTCTGTTGATTGCTTCATTTGGCGTCTGTGGTATATCTCCATGGCAAGCATTTACAGGGTTTTCATCACCTGTGAGGGGAGATTGAATGTTCACCGTAAAGTGGCTTGCGGAGTATAGATGAACAGAATATCTTTCACACCTCTAAGCAGTTTGAGGACGGTATGAAAAAAAAGTGCATGCCACAGAAACGAATATTCGTTTCTCGTATCCATCAAAACCGTGCAACGATATTCCTCTTTAGTGAACGCCGCGATAAGACGGCAGCACCTCCCGACCATGCGCACAACGCTCACCATGACAACTCGCCATTTCCGGGGGTGGCCAGCCGTCACCGCAAGCGCCAAGCAGGAAAAATAGCCATTTTCCTGATTTTTTTTAAGTGACTTCCAAGTCATGACAGCAGCTAACAGTCTGCATACAGACTTCCTTCAATGTTAACTAACAGTGCTAAAAAAATCAATATATGTTTCAGTATGACAAGCCTCTTTGACTGCTTCACTATTTTTCTCCTATCATCGAGATTTCTATTAGGCCTTGTCCTTCTATGATCCTCTGCGGCCTTCAGTACTTTATCTCTCAGAGCTACCCATTCTTCTTCTACTGTATTACTTTCTTCTGTTTCATTCTTTGCTCCCTCTAAAAATCCCAAACTCTTCTGATTCCTTCATTTTATTCAGGTTCTATTTCAATAATTTTCTACCTCTCTGTAGTTTATTTAGTTTTAATCTATAGTTCATAGCCAACAAAATATGATCGGAGCCTAAATCTGCCCCTGGTTTAAAACCTGGTTTCTAAACCTATGCCTTACCATTATAAAGCCAATCTGGTACCTTCCTGTGTCTCCTGGTCTGTTCCACGTACACACCCTTCTATTACGATGTTTAAACCAAGTGTTTGTTATGATTAAATGGTGCTCTGTATAAAATTCTACCAATCTATCTCCTCTTTCATTCTATTTCCCCAGTGCATATTCACGTACTACATTTCCTTCTCTACCCTTTCCTACTACCAAGTTCCAGTCCCCCATCAAAATCCAGTTGCTCTCTCTCTTAATTGTCTGATTTTTTTTCTCTCATAGATTTCTCCGATCTCCTCGTCATCGGCAGAGCTAGTTTTAATATAAACTTTTACTGGTCAGGCCTGTGTTGGCTTCGTGTCTATCTTCGCTACAATAATGCATTCACTACTCATTATCAGACCTGCTCCTGCAATACTACCAACTGATTTTGTATTTATAACCCAGTACTCATCTCACAAGAAATCATGTGCATCCTGCCCCCGTACTTCACTAACCATACCAAATATAACTTTACCCTCTCCATTTCTCTTTTCAAATTTTCTAACTTACCTAGCCGATTAGGTGATAGAACATCTCACGCTCCGATCCGAAGAATGCCTGCATTGTTTTTCTTGATGACCTATCCAGAGATGTAGATGGGCCACTACCTCCTGAATATTTTACCCGAGAGAATACCATCATTACCCACACAGTGGAGCTGCATTTCCTTGGGCAAAGTAACGACTTTAGTTTCTTGCTTTCAGCCGTTCGCTGTAACGGCATGTCAAAGCCATGTTATGAGGCCAGATCAGTCAATCATCCAGACTGTTGTCCCTCCAACTACTGAAAAGGCTGCTGCCCCTCTTCAAGAACCGCACGTTTGTCTAGCCTCTCTACAGTTACCCCTCCGCTGTGGTTGCACCCACGGTACGATTATCTGTATCGTTGAGACACGCAAGCCACCCTACCTCGGCAATGTCTGTAGTTTATGGGGCGGACTTAGTTTGTTTGGAATACAGTTCGTGTTTTTTTTTATTTTGTTCATTTGTTTCTGTGAGACGACTGTCATAAAAGCGTTTCATGTTAGCTTAATAAAGTACGAAGGTTTGAACATAATTAGTGGCAATTGTTGACTCACAACGAATACAAAAGCGTTATATGTTTCCACCTGTTACTGCCCTACATAGTAGTCACCAGCATTGTGTAGAGCCCGTTGTCAGAGATGTGGAAGGCGTAGTATACCGTTAGCAGATCCTGTTATGTTGATGGTACGAATGTACTGGTCTACTGCGGTCGAATCTCTGGAACTGTTCTGAAATGAATGTCACGAAGTGACTCCTTCATCTTCGAAATCAAACCAAAGTCACGAGGACTTAAGTCCGGGGAGTTGATGGCTGGTTCAGTACTTCCCAGCCCCATCGAACGAACATTGCAGCCACAGCTTGCGCTGTATGGGCCCGCACATTGTTACGTAAACTGATGGTTGTGTTGCGGAGGAAGTGTTACCGCTTCTTTCACAAAGCTGCTCATAGTGATACTCCAAAAACTAATAGTAATACTGTGCATTGACGGTGTGCCATGGAGGAACGTAATGCGTTAGAATCAATGGTGTAGTTATGTCACCAACGGCCCCGGGGCAAAAATGACATTGGGGCCCTCTTTAAACTAAAATTAAATAGATGCAAAACTACTTAATCACCAGCTTCTTATGCCCACTGGAAGACATAATAAGCCAAACTTAAATACTACTAAGTAAATTATTAAGAGTCATGCAGCAGATAATATTTAATCGTTCTCTCTAATATACTTATATCTGTGAAAGTTTGTTTGTTTGTTATGCTTTCACGGAAAAATTATTGGGTGGATTTGGTTTAAAGTTTGCCGAAGGATAGAGTTGGACCTGGGCAGAACATACAGATAAAACGACCGCGTGGGATAGTTTCTGAATTTGCTCCATACAAGGTGACAGAAGTCGCAGGTAAAAGCTAGTAACAAACAATGAAGAAGTATTACACAACTTCGAAAACATGGTCCCCTGCCGACTACTCTCTCTCTCTCGCTGAACTACTGCGCTGTTAGCTCACTGCTCTGTACCGATCAGCCTAATTTCGTTAAACCCCAGTCAATGAAGTAAAATAGGGGAAATATTCGTGAAGGACGGTTTCAGCAAAAAGGAAGTTGCCGGATTTTGTTTTTATTGAGCTGTGCCACTACCACGCTTCATGAACTATATGTTAGTGTCTGGCCAGGAAAAAGTAATAAGTAATTGAAGTCGACATCTTCGCTTATTATCATGACGGTGGCGTAGAGGGCATCGTATAGAATGTACAATTAACTATTGTGACAAGGTAACCATTTTACTCTTCTTCTTGCAGGAATTTCATAGTAAAATTGGTTACAGCACTTCATGAGGATCGATGATTAGGGAGCACTTCCATGGGGAAATTCACTACAAAAAAAGTTGAAAGAAATACATTGTAGAGACTTGATATTCAAACGTGATCACACCGTGTCAAACCAACTGCTAGTAATTCAGAATACTGTTATTTCTGCATGATTGGCAGCCATGGCAACTCCGACTTCAACTGACAACACACTGGCGGTGGCAGGGTCCACGTCTTAGCGGACAAGAGATAGACCTTGTTATGTTTATTTTCTGAGGTGGGGATAATATTTGGACATCACTTTGTGCGTTTGGGGTTTGTTTCTTAGGGTTCAAAAAGTTAAAAGTTGAAAATCCTTCATTCAACTAAAATATCATATAGTAGAACGTCGATTAACGGAAAAAAAATTGGGAACATGGATGTTCGGAAAACCGATTATTCAGATAATCGAACTGTACAATTCTATTTGCCAATAAGGAGTACTGTACAATTAATTTACTTACACACTATTTGGAGACGCGCCATCTTCGGCACTGCGCCGAGCGGCACGCCGCAACACTTGGAACAGCTTTGATGCTGCTGCTACTTCTGCTGCCACGTCGACTGAAATGTGCCGATTGTTGTTCAGAGCTACTGGCAGCTTGGTCTGTCAACAGCACCACAAAGTGGCCTCGTGTGAAGGCCCCATTGGAAGCACTATTCCACCGCCTACTGGACCCGTGAGGTTACAGTGGGAAACTTGGTTTGAGGGGGAGATGGTGGACGGTAGATTTGGAGAGTAAAATAAAAACATTATTAAAAAAAAAAAAATTCGACACTCTACTGTAACTTTCTTCGAACGTCGTTCACGGAAGCTTAGGGGCCCCTTGAGCTCGGGAGCCCCGGGCCACTGCCCCGCCTAGCCCTACAGTAGCTACGCAAGTGGTTTAGGATAACACTATAATGTTAGACCGCTCGCCGGTGACGTGGCACGGGCGAGTCCATTTGCTCGGAGGGAAGGTGGGTATGTGAACAACATGTCCTATCAGCGACAATAGTAGATTCCATTGCCTACTGTCTCCACAGGAGTGTTGCGAAACCTCATATCCTGTAAGTACCGTTATTATTGATAATAGTCGTTATCAGAAAGTACATAAATTTCCTAATTTCCTTAAGAAAGTGTGCGTGACGTTATCTGGGTAATCTGACTCAGTGAAAGATTCCACATAAATTGCTCTGCCATCACGATGATCCTGTACTTTACAGCCGCTATGTGATATTTTTATAAACGTCCTTGCAGTCGTTGCGGTGTCCGTGTCTATATCATTGACAAAGAAAGTGAAATGAAATTCACTTAATTCGTTACATCTTTAATGAACCAGAATAAAATGAAACCTATAGCACCAAACTCAGTAAAAAAGAAATTGTTCCTCACACTAATAATATTGTAACTATAAATTTTGTTTGTCTGCATTTAAAAGAACGTATCTGTTGTAAGACACCCTCCAGCCCACTGATCTCCCAGAAGCACGAATCCACTAGCACCTAATTTCTGAGAACACTATATAGGAAATTATTAATAGGCCTATTACATGAATGGTTCTCGCTGGGAATTAAATAATATGTCCAAATCTTTGTGAAGCTTATAGCATTTAACTGCGGGGTCATCAGTACCTAAACTTAGAACCTTATAAACTAACTTATACCAAAGACAGCACGAACATCCATGTCCGAGCAGCGAATTCGAATCCCCGACGGGGAATAGTCTCGCGCAACGGAATTATAGCTCCTCAATCCGCTCGGCCACTCCGCAGCGTCCGGAACTAAGTAGCTTGGTGTAAATAAACTGTATAAAGATTTTTTATTATTTAAAACAATTTTTTTTATTACAATAAGAGGTAATGATGCTGGATAGCATTTCATTCTATACTTTCCAGCTTACGCTTCCCCATCTATGAATAATGGTAAAAGTTAAATATTTTGACTGATTCGTAATTTCATTGAAACGCATACTCAACTTTTTGAAGAAATATTCTTCCAACGCTCTTATTGTATACTAGCTGAAAAAGCGGCAAAGCCCGGGTAATGGTTTAATCCAATCCTTCGTAAGTGCATCTCGCCTCCTCTCTTTCTTCACGCCTCTTCTCTCCTTACTCTCGTGCCCCTCCTCTGCGCTACTCTTCCGCCCTTACTACCTGCCCATATCCCCGCCCCTCTTTGTCCATAACCTCCCTTTCCATCCTGTCCGTCTCTTCCTCCGCCTCAACAGTCCATCGCTTTCTTTGCTTA
The DNA here is from genome assembly GCA_026315105.1 of Locusta migratoria. Taxonomy (NCBI): domain Eukaryota; kingdom Metazoa; phylum Arthropoda; class Insecta; order Orthoptera; family Acrididae; genus Locusta; species Locusta migratoria. The sequence goes on from CM048746.1 coordinate 342,144,719, forward strand.
CGATTATATTCATGTATCTGCCAAAGGTGTCGATCTAAATTGTAGGGTTCAAATCAAATGTTCAAATGTTTGTAAAGCTTAAGGGACTTAACTACGGGGTCATCAGTCCCTAAACTTACAAACTACTTATGAACTACCTACAACTAAGGACGACACAAATATCCATGCCCGAGGGGGGATTCGAACCCCCGACCGTAATGGCCGTGCAGACCGTGACTGAAGCGCCTCAGTCCCCTCGGCCACCGCGGCCGGCTGTAGGGTTCCCCTGCCGTGTCGCATACAGTCGCTTATGAATTTTTCGCTGCCGTTGTCACTGACAATATGTAGAATTACGTTAAATTCTTTCGCCTACATTATCAGTAACGCTTTTCGCCGAAGTATCGGTTTTCTGCCCACTTTTTTTCTCGATGTTCAATTTTTTTCTGAGATGGAGGGACCACGGAAGCGCTCTTCGCCTTTAATATCTACGATGTGATACTCAACAGACGTCTCTTCGTCTTCTCCGGAATGTGTGAGTTAGGATTTCTTTTATTGCAATACAAGCCCTTCCTTCAAGTTAATTTAAAATATATGTCATTTCATTTGAAAAATACGAATAATTATTAAATTAATTAATTATTTTTTATCGTTTCATTCAGGCCGATTTCTAACGTAAAATGATGGTTGGCCATCATTACGGTTCGCCACTTCATTGCACTCACATTTAGCTCAATTTCGTATCTCTCAACATTTTACGTATACCTATTCTGTACGTCAGAGTCTGCAATCAATGATAGTTACTTCGAAGTCCGATAATGTTTCGATTTGTTCTTCGCCTATTGTGACAACTTTTAAACATGATCTTGAAACTTTCGCGAGACATAAAAATAACCAACTATTTCGATACGGCGAAAAGCGCTCTAATTTATTTATCGCCACTAAGTTATTAGTTTCAGCCCATAAATACCTCACCTACTAATGTTCAACGAATAAGGTGTGTGGTGATATTTTCGTGTGTTGTCTTGAGTTAAACAACGATTGCCGCTATCTCCTTATACCAGTTTCATTGCTAGTCTGATTTGGCTTCTCCCCTTTAAAATTTAGTTCCTGCAGCTTATTCCGATTTTCATTAACTTAAAGTTCATCCTGGTTCGTACACAGGTTCCAATTCGAACCTGTACAGACATCATGAAATATATCACTACAGAAACGTTCTACAGGCCGCGAGACGCCACTGTCAATCCAACGTTTCGGCGACTGTTAAAAGTCGCTTTGGTCTGGGTATAACTCTAACTTTTGTCATTTTTCGTGGTGATCGACGACCTTGCGTCGAACTCTATTCTATGATACCTTCCGTCATGCATAGTACGAAATCTTACGTACAACCTGATGTTCCCCTTATTTTGAAGGCCAAGGTTGGAAAATCAAGACAGGACTAAAAAAGTTCGATGGTGTCTAAATCTACATCTATAAATGTGAATGTCTGTTCGGTGTTCTTCTACCACGTCTGAACCACAAGACATAAAGATGTAAAAATTTGTACAGTTACTAATGTCTAGCAGGGCAAGGCTTTAGGCACGATTTTATGGCGATCGGATAGCTATTTATCTATATATATTAATTTGAATATCTGTTCGGTGTACGCTTATCACGTACGAACGATAAGACGCAGAGACTTAAATACTTGTACAGTAACTAATTTATACCCGAGGGAGATTTTAGCCACAGTTTTATAGCGCTCTGATAGATATTTAGTAATTTCAAGAACATAACGCGAAATGCGTAACAATAATCACTCTTTGACAATGGTTTTATTGGTTCATTGTTGCTTGAGGGTTGATAATGATAAAAGGGTGGAGTATATTGGGATGGAAAGTTATCGGTGTATATAAAATTTTACGTGTGTGTGTGTTAATATTTTGCTCTGCAGCGAAAACTACAGAACGCAAACGAATGGTCTGTGTGTAATTGTTGTCCGAAGTCGCCCATTGTACACCATAGTAGTTTCATGCCGATAGCTAGATAACTGCGAGATTTTATAAACACGCTACTTGAGAATGACAGTACTTAGCGACTTCCAAGAAACTTTCAAGATAATTTCAAACCTTTAGTAAACTTTTTCTCGCTGACAACCATAGCAATATGATGAAAGGAAAAAAAAGTCTCTCGCTAACTACTTTTCCCCTGTCTATGGAGTAAAACTACGTCATTCGGTATGACGTCAAATTTATAATTTCTACACTACAAATTGTAGACACAGGAAAATGTTACAGACAGCATACACGCATATAGTTGAATGTACCTTCTAAATTGTATTAAAGTACGACATGTAGTTCATGAGATATGAGCATGTAAACAATAACATTCCGCTTTTCACGGAATAAAACTACAGCATTCTACCACATAACAAAATAAAATTTCGATCACATCTTTTGCTGAAAATTACCATCCCATGTGAACCAGAGGACCGATTGTAAGAACAAAGCGAAAACAATTTGTTTCAAGCAATACGGTATCGTTAGAGGCTTCAATACCTTACCGAAATTGTGTCATATCGAAGTAACGGGATATATTCCTACAGTATGTCACTTCATTCAAATCGAGTGAGCGGTATGAAACGCGTTCGCAGAGCGCCAGGCGAGTATTCTGTACGGGATCATAATTTGGGCTCCTTTAGCCGTGCGCCGTCGGCAGTATAACGCGCGCCTAGGCTGTGGACCGGTGCTCTCTGAATCGCCCGCTCCTCCACCTCCTCAGAGCCCGCTTCCGTTTCTGCCACCTCGCCGCCCACCTTCCCTTCCTTTCCCACCCTGCGATCCCTGCCACACAAACGCCGCCTTCTAGGCCTTATCTCGTCGCCCGCCCTCCCATTTTGATCCACACTTGGCTCGCTCCAGCTACCACCTGCCTCACCGAGGCTCAGAGGAAGAATCCGACCGAATACGGATGCCTGCCGGACGTCCCCCTTTTTGCTGCAAAGCGAAAGATGGAACCGCATTCGTAAGAATGAAATTTATAGAATATGAAACTTCCGCGGCAGTACTCAATCATTTTTCAATTCTTCGAAAGTAATATAACCAAGATGAAGATTAAAATAACCAAGCTGGATTCAAAATAAATGATTCAAATTATGAATTACCGTAAATTTAGTAGAAGACGAGAGTAGAGAAGTAGGGAATTTAAAGAAAGAAAATGAACAAGTTCCGATGCAATGAGGCGGAAGGATATAATACAGAATATCAACGTTGATTGTGATACTTCAAGAGATATTTCATAGCACAGGTATCATTCCACTGGATTCCAAGATAGTTAAGATAGTAAATAATCATTTATATATAAAGAAGTCTAGAGTGCAAAACAAAATTTTTTTCGATTATTTTCGTTCTTTTAGACCACCTTCGTGAAATTTAGCTCTGAAATATATCATAGTTACATTTAGAGGACTTTCAGCAATATTCATTAGTGTCAAACTTAAACTAAATTAATAAAGAGAAATAAAACGATGTTATACCCATTGATGCAGTGGAGCTGGCAGGAAACTTGGAGCACTGAAGTGCGACACCGCTGGCTGGAGCAAGGTTTACTGCTCTTAAATAGCTGAAGCTCCACCCCTTTGCCAGCTCCACCCATCTATGATAGCCAATGAAAATCTACATAGATGAATGTAGCCAAAACTTATAACACTATAATTAGCGACACATTAATTTGTCAATGTCTAAGATAAAATAATTGTAGTACTCTTTCTGATATTAAAATAAAGATTAAAACATTAAAATACTGACAATAAATTGTATCAGGTTCTTATAAATATTTTCAAATATATTCTATGAATGGTACTACAGCGCTGTATGTAATTTTACTGGTATTAAAAATTAACTACAAAATTTATTTAAGATAATGGAAAAACAATTCAGGATATGATACCTTTCAGAAAATCATTGTTTCATTTGTCGTTGAAATTTGTGTAAAGCTATTGTTTCCTTGATAATGTACAAGGAACGGTTGATTTTACTTTTTACAATGATAATAAAATAAGGCAAATGGAATGTATTTTATATACGTATGAAAATTCCATGGTCTACTGTATAAAGCTTTAGGTTGTCATTAAAAAACAAATGCTTTGTTGTAACATTGTAAAATATTAGCAATGAGATGTCAAAAACAGAAGAAGTTACAATTCAAATGGAGTCACTGGGATAAAACATACAACTGTTTCTTAATAGTATAAAGGACAAAATTAAGATAATCACTCAAGTTAAGGGTCATCAGAATATTCTTAAATTTGTTTGTATAGTGCCTTGGAAGGTCACTTTTGTTTAAAAAATACATGTTATATGGTAACATTAAGTAAAATAAAAATGATGTGTCAAGAACGTAGAGAGTTACCATTCAAATGGCGTCTGACAATGATAATAAAATATAAATAAAGCTCATTGTTGATGGCGCTGTCAACTGTAAAGATCGTTGAAAAATATAAAGTGGATATATATATATATATATATATATATATATATATATATATATATATATATATATATAGGGAGTTTCACTAAGTGTGTTTGCCTCTGTAACTTATAAAATAATAGGTGATGGTAAATTTTAATGCGGTAGGTCAACACAAGAAATGTTACACTTTCTGCTGAGCTATGAACATAGTTTATTGTATCATTTTACAAAGAGTTACAGCACAAAGATATAATTCTTTAAATGGAACAATATTTTTTTTTCTATCGTGCACTGGATTCGTTGAAACCAGCTGCGTCCAAATCAATTTAAACTACATTCATATCACTGTTAGTTTGGGAGCTACAACCCTTCAAAGTTTCAGGGGCAGATACCACAAACGCTGCGCATAATGCAATGTGCCTTCTAAATGTGGTAGGGCTGAGTTGTAACGTCGCCGGTGTCATGGAGCGAGAAGCTTCCTCGATGCACTGTTAGACTGCCGACTGTCGCCGCACACGGCCGTATACCCGACAGTTGGAGCCACACAAATAACCGGGGATCAATATACTACAGTTACTGACATCGGATGACGATGGCAAACACGAACAAGGAGTACGATGACATGTTGATGATGCTCGGCGAGTGCCGACACGATGCCACTGAAGCAGCCATGGCGTATACCGTGAGATATCCTAGGCGAAGAGCCCCGGCAGTCATTACGTTTTTAAGTGCCGAACAACGACTTTTGGAAACAGGCAGCTTGGTAATGCGCCGCAGTAACAGACGAAGACCTTCAAGAAGTTAGGAGACGGAGGTGTTTGTTTTAACTGCACTACACCACGATCCTCATGTCAGCTTACGAGCCGTTGCTGCAGTCGCTGGTGTCAGTCTCTTATCTGTGTGGCATATAGTACACGGCCACAGGTTTCAGCTGTACCGCCTGTCACTGACCCAGGAGCTGCATGGGAACGATCTCCGTGCAAGAGTGACATTCTGTGAGTGGGGCATGCGTAATTTATAAAGTGTTATGTTCTCTGTTGAGTCCACGTTCACAATATATGGTGCAGTGAATCGCCATAACATGCACTACTGGGCCGTAGACAATCCTCGGTGGGTAAGAGCTGTCGACCGTCAACGTAGATAGTCTATTAACGTATGGTGTGGAATTCTTGGGGATGAAATCACCGGCCCACACTACTTCCCAGGTACACTGACAGATAAGTTATATCGCGCTTTTATAGCCGACAGTTGGGGTGATCTCCTTTAACATGTGTGTGTACACACGAGAGTCCATATGTGGATGCAGCACGATGGTCACCGAACCCATTCTGCGCGTGCAAGGTAGCCCGATTTAACACCAGTAGATTTCTTTTTGTGGGAATATCTAAAGGATCGTGTTTATGTCACTGAGCCCACATTGCCAGATGATCTAAAATGGCGCATCGAGGACGCATTTCGCTCCGTCACACCGGCGATGTTACATCCCGTCCGCAGATCCTTTCGACGGCGCATTGCATTATGCATTGAGAAACATGAACACACATTTCAACATCTCATGTAAATCAACTTCCCACCGCCATAACATCCATCACCCACCACATAGCCATGTATTATGTACAGCGTGTGGTATCTGCCCCTGAAACTTTGAAGGGTTGTAGCTCCCAAACTAACAGTGATAGGAATGTAGTTTAAATTGATTTGGACGCAGCTGGTTTCAACGATTCCAATGCACGATAGAAAAAACTATTGTTCCATTTAAAAAATTATATCTTTGTGTTGTAGCGTATACTAGCGTATGACACAACGACATATTGCTGCTTATGCTCGCAAAAATGGCAAAAAAGTTAACACGTTTTATGAGACTTGCAACATACCAATTTTCCCTTGAATGTTTCCAAAAACGTCAATGCATTTACGTGTGACTCTTTTTCTCGAATTTGACAGCATTGCATATGGACACGTATTCTAATTTTCTTTACAAACAGTAAGTTATTAGTTGTGACATGTTATTAAGAAATTGTATTTGTGATTGAAAAGCATTTCTGTAACTTTCTGTGCACCATTCGTTACAAAATATAAATGCAATGGTCAAAAACACTTGAACACTATTAAAAATTTCGAACCCCAAAAATCGGTATTATTATACACCTTCTCCCCGATCCAGGTACCATTTAGTTGCCTACTGTGACCAGAAAATCCTCTGCTTTGTGTCTACGACATATAAAACATGTCCACAACTGTAGGAAAATGTTTGAAGGAAAGAACAGAGAATGCCGACGAGAAGCTGCGTGATATTTCAAAATGCCCAACGGTGGGCACACAGCGCTCAAAGTGTTAATTATACAAGAATGCAGTTAAAGTAATATAATACGAAAGGTAATTACTCATAGATGTTTACGAAACAAAAGAAATGTGAATACTAATCGATTAACAGTTGTAAGAGGAAGAAGATGCTTTCACGTCTATAACATTGCTTCTCAATCAGGTTTAAAAACTTCGAACTGTCATAATAATAATAATAATAGTACGTCTACATACAAAAGTGGAGAATAATGAGGAGAAGAGGTCAGATCAGGAGGATGGATAAAGAAAGTAGGAGGAGGAAGAGAAGTAGGAGAGAAAAGGTCAGAAAAGATGAATAGAGATTCAGAGAGTGGAAGGGATCTGGGGGCAGTGCTAGACAAATGGTAGGGAATGGTAACTCTCCTCAAGGTTAATTATACGTCACATGCTGTATAGTTGGTAAATCGTCTGATCTTTCTTTATGCAGGAAAAGTTAATTTTAGTCAATCCACTTGCCATACAATAAAAAAATTATTTTCAGCGAAATGGTGTTTTCATGTCACAGGCACTGCAAAGCAAATGATGTTATTGTTTTGACACGTGTGTTTTTTCGTTGTCCTATGTTCACAATAATTCTTTTGGTAACTTTGAAATTCATTTCGCATCAGAGTGAGCTACAGCGAGGCGTTGCCGGGTTAATCTAACTGAAGTAATTAAATAACCTGAATAAAAATCGTGCTAATGTAACACGCCAGTATTTTCATATTTTTTAGATTTAAGAGACTCCTACGATAACGTAAAAATGAAAAAGAATTCACAAAATTTGATGAAAAAGATATACATCTGACCGATAATAGATATTAAGCAGACTCCAAAATAATACTTAAAGTTTACGAGGGTGTTCTACAGAGGGAGAATTTAAGCCCGTTGCTTTTTAATATGTTACTTCACAAATTATTCTAGAAATTCAGAAAACAATGGGGCTATACAATGGAAAACATACGATTTCATATGTCGTGCTACGCAAATGACGTATTCCTCACAACTGAAACCAAAGACTGAATAACTATTATACAGTTTCAATACAACAGCACAACAGTACAATACGAAATTGAAAACCAAATTACCTGAATGCCAAACATTACCAAAAGAGCGGGTAAGATGCAAGGTGGAGGTGGAATTATTGAACTATATCCAGAATATTCAAGAGGGACATTTCTACCATAGACGTCTCCCTTCACGGGAATGACATTATGAAATTTATGAGCACTCATGGGTAGTAGACGACAATGTGTGGCATCCGGAAGTGGGATCGGTCCAGCAGAGGTGCACGCATACCGTAGTGGTTAGCAAAGGCTCCCATGAAAAACGGGAATTCCGGTTTTTATATGTCGCCAATTAACTGCTCATCTGATGCTGACTGATATTTACGTTTGTGAATACATTAACATTCAGAATTTAATTACCTAGGAATTCAACAAACAGCAAAAATCGAAATATGGTAAATGCAACATGAAGTGAAAAAGGCAGACAACCATGATTAAATTAAATGGCAGTGCTGCAGATAAACTGGTTCGGTCACAAATAATTTAGTGACACATTTCGGACATTTCCATAATCAGATTTTTCCATGTTTTGCAGACTAGAATCGAAATTATTAATTAAGGAATCACGACGAGAAACAATTCAGGTATCAGTAGGTATAAAGACATAATTTGATGAAATATGTAGACGATAATATAAAGCACGCATTTATAAAACAATATGTAGATTAATCTTAACCTATACAGCAAAAACTAGAGCATATATGCACGGGTGTTCAAAGAAAAGTGTCGAATACGTTTCGAGGAAAACGTGTGTTTATCGCAAGGGCTGCGAATATTAGATCAGACGTTGCGCTGGCACTCCGGAAATATTTCGGCAGTTTATCACTGTCGAACAAAGTCGCGAAAAATGCAGTTGAGGCGATGCTACGGCTCCAACCGCCCAGTATAAGTAACAGAGGAATGGCGTGATACAAATTGAGACTGCTGTTTTCAAAGCTGTTACTTTCATATTTCCGAGTCACCAAAAGTGGTGGTGAATTTTCTAACACAAATATGAAAACGTCATTAAGGAATATCATTGCTTCTGTTAATGACAGTCAACACTAACAAAACAGCTAACAATAGCGGAGTCGTAATCGTCTCATCCAGAACGTTTTAAGAGCAGAAATGAACCTATCCCTACCCCTCTTGGATTTACCTTACCGTCCCTTCCGAGTTCTTACACTCCCCCACACCTGCCCCCCCCCCCCTATCGTGCCTCTTTCCTTCCCCTCTTCCCATGCGGGATCTGCATAGTGTTCCAGTTTTAACGTGGTACATCTTCGGTATGTATAGTGTCTGTGCATCCTATGGTGTGTCAACGTCTGTTAGCCGCGGTGGAGTAGCCGAGCGGTCTAAAGCGTCTCGCTGCGGAGCGCGCGGTTGCTCGCCGTGGAGGTTCGAGTCCTCCCTGGGGCATGGGTTTGTGTGTTGTTCTTAGGTTAGTTTACCTAGGTTTAAGTAGTTTGTAAGCTGCGGACAGATGACCACGCCGTTTGGTCCGATATATTTACAAACATTTGAACATTTGAATGTATGTTATTCTAACAGTGCAACCGCCGTCAACGGCAAAACATTGTGTTGCATACACCTGTTGTTTTGTTAGTGTCTTCGTCAGTGTCGCCGTCTTTGGCTTCTACTCAGACATTTATGTATTTTTGCCACCATGGTACCGTTTTTAAAAAATAAATCCATCGTTTGTCTTGCTTATCTACGTGATTTTATTAAGTCTCACTTCGATATCCGTTTTTCTAACTTCCATTCTCCATTTTGTATGTATACCTCTTGCCAATTTGTTTAAACGCTCGGCAGAAAAGCAGCATACAGGTCCCTGCCATCCTGCCCCATCAGGGGCTTGAAAAAAAGAAAAAAAAAAAAAAAAAAAAAAACAGAAATGAATGGCAATCTGGTGAGCTGAAGTTTAAAAGTAAGTGATTATGATTATATTCGCATGCTCGGTGCATACTAACTCGTTGCACAAATTTTGTTTTGGCAAATTTCTGACGTAATATTTTCAAAACTAGACACTATTTTTACGCTCTTGGACACAAGATGCTACATATCCTTATAAAGGCCGCATTTACTTTTAAGCCTTGTTTCTAAAGGTACTCGGTAGTTACAGGTTGTGACGACATAATATTAACACTTCCTTGGCAATTTATACGCGGATTAAGTATGTATTAGTTAATTTTTTCAAACTATTAGGTAACCGCCAAAATATATCCGTTTATATGCTTATAATTTTTTGTTAATGAAATGCGACGTACACGGCCCCTATTCACTACTGGCACGAATAAACTCAGGTTTTGACAGAATTTCAGAGGTGCAGCCAGCAGCCGTCATAAGTGCGCATGGAAACCGTCTTTCAGAGTAGTTTCCGTACAGCGGCAGCGACAACAGATCATCATTTACCTTATTAAACGTCAGGGTCTCTAGAGTTTCACGCCAACTGTAAAATCAAGTTTAGGCACGGGATCTCAGCCACCCTGCAGTCTACTTGCGATTGATATTCGCCGCGGCGGAGCGGCCGAGCGCATTGAGGCCCTATGCTACGATGCGCGAGGCCATTCCCCGTCGGGGGTTGGAATCCCTCCTCGGGCATGGATGTAAAAGCTAGTTCATAAGTAGTTTGTAAGTTTAGGGACTGATAACACCGTAGTGAAGTCCCATAAGATCTACAAACATTTGAACATTTTTGTGATAAATTATTTAATTTGCATTATTATTGTTTGTATTGAGGTTTCGAGAGTCGAAGCAACATCATTAACGTAACTAAGGCACCTCGTATGTTGGTAAAATATTTTTCATAACCTTTCACTTGCAATTTTCTTTCATTTTAAAATATAGAAAAGATAGTGAATTCTTTTTCATCGAATAAATAAATATTCGTATTTCTGCTACAAGTCACATTATTTATTAGTGTTTAATGTAACATAGCACAACGCGTTTCGAGTATTTTTGGCTCATCATCGGCGCTTCATACAAAAATGCTTATGTTACCTATAATTTACTTATTTAATGCCTATCTGTTATTATTGGTGGTTGGGTGTAGTTGTGGAGAGGTTGGGGGGAGGGAGCAGCGCCTGTAAGATGGACAATCGATCTGCAACACATGAAAATTTTTACAAGACCGGGACTCGAACTCGGGTCTCTCGCTTTTGGCGAGCGGTCGCCTTGACCACTCAGCCAGCTGTGCACGCTCCGCGGCCATACCCAAACTTCCGTGGAGTTGCAATTGTCTCTTCCCCCACGTGCTCGCACACGTTAGTGTGAGTGTTGCAAGAGGGACAGTGCCCGGTCCGGCACAAATATTCATTTTTTGCTGATCATTTGCTCATCTTACAGAAGCAGAAGACATAAGACAATTTCGAGATTTGCGAAGTATAGACATGGATATCCACTCCTGGCCATTAAAATTGCTACACCATGAACATGACGTGCTCCAAACTCAAAATTTAACCAACAGGAAGAAGATGCTCTGATATGCAAATGATTAGGTGTTTAGAGCGTTCACACAAGGTTGGCGCCGGTGGCGACACCTACAACGTACTGACACGAGGAAAGTTTCCAATCGATTTCTCATACACAATCAGCAGTTGACCGGCGTTGCCTGGTGAAAAGTTGTTGTGATGACCCGTGTAAGGAGGAGAAATGCGTACCATCTCGTTTCCAACTTTGATAAACGTCGGATTGTTACCTATCGCGATTGCGGTATCGTGACATTGGTGCTCACGTTGGTCGCGATCCAATGACAGCAGAATATGGAATCGGTGGCTTCAGAGGGCAATACGGAACGCCGTGCTGTATTCCAACGGCCTCGTATCTGTAGCAGTCGAAATGATAGGCATCTTATACGCATGGCTGTAACAGATCGTGCAGCACCATCTCGATTCCTGAGTCAAGGAATGGTGAAGTTTGCTAGACATCAACCATCTGCAGGAACAGTTCGACGACGTTTGCAGCAGCATGGACTATCAGCTCGGAGACCATGGCTGCGGTTACCCTTGTCGCTGCATCACAGACAGTACCGCTTGCGATGGTGTACGCAACGACGAACCTGGGTGCACGAATGACAGAACGACATATTTGGGATGAATCAAGGTTCTGTTTACAGCATCATGATGGTCGCCTCCGTGTTAGGTAACATCGCGGTGAACGCCCATTGGAAGCGAGTACCCGTCATCGCCATACTTGCGTATCACCCGGTGGGATGATGTGGTTAAATGTCTCGGTCACCTCTTGTTCACATCGACGGCACATTGAACAGCGACCGTTACATTTCGACCCGTGGCTATACCCTTCATTCGATCCCTGCGAAAGGCTACATTTCAGCAGGATAATGCACGACCGCTTGTTACAGGTCCCGTACGCGCCTTTCTGGATACAGGAAATGTTCGACTTCTGGCCATCACATTCTCCAGAAGTCTCATCAATTGAAAACGTCTCGTCAATTGTGGCCGAGCTACTGGCTCGTCACAATACGCCAGTCACTACTCTTCATGAACTGTGGTATCGCGTTCAAGCTACATGGGCATCTATACCTGTACACACCATCCAAGCTCTGTTGCACTCAATGCCCAGGCGTATCAAGTCCGTTATTACGGCCAGAGGTGGTTGTTCTGGGTACTTATTTCTCAGGATCTATGCACCCAAATTGCGTGAAAATTTAATCGCATGTCAGTTATAGTATAATATATTTGTCCAATGAATACCCGTTTAGCATCTGCATTTCTTCTTGGTGTAGCAATTTTAATGACCTGTAGTGTATTTTTCTCTGCTGCGAATCACCAACTCGGAACAGACATAATAATAAGCTTTTTTTCATTATAACGTTTATAGTAGCATATAATCAGTTACCTTTGATTGAAGAAGTTTAGTAATGGAATTTACTTAGAATAAAATGTAACAAAAGCATGAAATTTGTAACTTCCTTTCTAGCTGCATCTGTCAATGCATGTTGTTCATTAATATCTATGATCATTTTATCAAGCACGTCAGAAATCTATAGCAGCATCATTCGCCACAAGGTTTAGTAAGTGTGAACTGCAGGTTATGAAGAACATGCGTGAATTTTTTTATTTGAAAACCTGGGCTGATTTCTGACATTACTTCCACTGTCATTTCTCTCTTTGGGTGTATTTTATAATGAAAGAGACTTTTGATCTAAACGATATTAATTTCTTTCCAGTTCATGCCACCGCTGGCTGTGTCTGTACATGGAATAAATATGGAAAAATGTTCTTTGATTTCACTGATACATTTAATTTACAATTACCATGGACATTTTTACAACGTGGTTTACGTCGGGAATTAAATCTGGAATTATTGAATAATATTTAGCAGAGGGAATATAATTTAATATTTTTTCTTGGCCGTCTTTCCTAAGTGACTGATTAATTATTTTTCCGAGATAACAAAATGAACATTAGTTCCTTAAACATTATTAGCCATGTTCTTGCATAATAGGATAAAGTAAAGCCAAGAACTGAAACTATTTTTAAAAATTTCTCTCATCGCAACTTAATGTATTCTTAACTATTTAACTTCGGGTGACTTCCGTAGGAGCACTATAATCTTAACTGGCAGAGGTGGGCTGCTCTGAAAATCGTCTGGGGAAAAGACATTCCCTCCAGTGGACTGCACTAGTTCACCATATTCGTTAATAAGCCATCTGGGTTGTAAGGCCGTCTTGTAAAAAAACTTGCTGCTGCCTTGCGCTTTGTCCGATGCTGCGCTGGACTTCTTCCGTAGAATATTGAGTCTTTCCGACTGATGATGCTGTGGTTTACCGGAAGGTGTCATCATTGAATGACTGTAAAGGATCGCAGAATGACTTGGAGTTAATTTCTAACTGGTGTGAGGAACTGCAGCTAGTTAAATGTTGAAAAATGTAAGGTTATGCAGATGAGTAGGAGAAACAATCCCATAATGTTCGAATACAGCGTTAATATAGTGCTGCTTAACAGTGATGCGCCAATTAAATACCTAGGCGTAACGCTGAACAGCGATATGAAATGGAACGAACATACTGCTGCAAGCACACACGTACTGACTGGCGGCGTGGGGCAGTGGATAGCGTCACCGAGTGCGATGCTGAAGGTTGCCGGTTTAATTCCGTCCACTAGCAAAAATGTATTTCTCTGTATTCATCATTTCCACAACTACACGTTTCTTAAGTTCACTTGTAATTTCTACATGTTTCTTATGTTAGTTATCCTTCTAATTTCTGGTACATTTTGTCTGTGTATAAATAGCTACGTGTATGTTTCAGTTCGCAATAAATCTGCTTTCAGTATAAGTCCTGTGTTCAGTTGACAACCCTGCCTTAGAAGTCAAGTCTGCTCCCATATCAACGCGACAATATCAGGTCAGTCGTGAGAAAGGCGGATGGTCTCCTTCGGGTTATTGGGAGATTTTGTGGAAAATGTGATTCGTCTGTATAGGAGACCGCAAATAAAACCCCGTCTTTCTTAAGTGTTTGAAACATTCATAACATCGGTTTAAAGGAACATTCTGAAGCAATTCAGATTCGGGCGGCTAGGTTTGTTACTGTTAGGCTCGATCAATGTGTGAGTGATGCCGAGATGCTTCGGAAACTCGAACTGGAGTCACTGGAAAGAAGGCGACGTTCTTTTGGAGAAATAGTTGAAGAAGTTTCGAAAGCCAGAATTTGAAGCGGACTGCTGATTGATCTACTGCCGGCAACTTCCATTTCGTGCAAAAGCCACAGGTGTGACATAAGAGATATTAGGGCTGGTATAAATGCACATAGGCATTCATTGCACCTTCATTCTATATGGGAGTGGAACAGGAAGGCAAGTAACCAGTAGTAGTACTAGGCACCCTCCGCCATGCAACTTTGGGTGGACTGCAAAGTATATACGGAGTATATAGATGTAGAATGATCTAAGGGCCGATGAATGTCTTGGACAGCAGACACGAGTAAAGATGCAAAAAATATGTAGGAATGCCGAGGCTCGCGGCGACAGCTTTGAATAAAAAGTTCTAGTGGTTCCGACCGTGTCAAGTGGTTAAAATTCCACTTTGAGCATTCGGCCAAGCATTCCTTAGTCACTGTCAAGTGGTATGACTGTCTGGTGGCTGCCGGCCGTGAAGTCACTGGTGTGACGGCACGATCTCCGTATATGGTAATGTTCTGGCTCGGTGACCGGTGTCCCGCTTCAACTTGGCGATCACCGGGTTCCTTGCCGCGTTCAGCTGCAGGCCACTCTATTATCACTGATTTTAATTGCTATTGCTTTCTTAATTACGCAATCCCAGAAACCGAGATATCTTGAAACTTGATTCGTTGGCCTTTCCTAACGCATGTTCTACTAAAGCTGGCTTCTCTGGGTAGCGTAGACGATAACACTGCTGATGTTCCTTCCTGCGTTGTTCCATGAATTGAATTGAAATGTTCAAATGTCTGTAGCTCTATGGTTCGCACATTTTGTCTGATGTAGAAATGGTCACACTCACACGATATTCTATTGACTCCAGGTATTCTGAGGATTGCAGCATCTTTAACTGGCCTCAAAAATTGAAAATTTTCGCCGGTCTGAAAACCGATTTGAATATCTTTTCAGCAGGCGGCTTTCTTGCCTGCAGAGATCCACGGAATGGCAAGAAAGCAAACTTCTTTTTCTGTCTCTCGTCCGTGTCCTTACTGTGATTTTTATCTGAAATCGCGTCATTTCATTCATGGCGACTGTATCCACTGGTTCTGAACACTTTCTTTAGGTGTTTCAATTTGTGAGGGTAGGTTTTCGGCATCTGATATTGTTCTTGCACGGTGCACCAATGTTCGTAATGCAGTTCCGGTTGATGATGGCTGTTGGCGTGCGAGTACAGATCTGTGTGAGTGGTTTTATGTAGACGATGTGAGTAAGAAGGCATCCATTTTACTGCCAATGAACAAGGACATCAAGGAAGGGCGGTGCGTTGTCTTCTTATGATGCATAAATATGCTAGCTCTGACACAAAACGGGCTTCTCTGCTCCTGTGATCATCATCGTCATCATCATCATCAGTAGAAACTGATTATGCCTTTCAGCGTTCAGTGTGGAGCATTGTACCTCTTATAAAATTCCTCCATGATCCCGTATTCAATGCTAACTTTGATGCCTCGTCTGATGTTATGCCTTTTAGTTAAAAATCATTCTGCACCGAATCTAAGTACTTTCTTCTTGGTGTACCTCGACTCCTCTTACCTTCCGCTGCCGAGCTCATGAGTCTCTTAGGTAATCTTGCTTCTCCGATGCGCGTAACATGACTCCACCATCTCTGTTCGCTCTGCTTCATCTATGGTGTTCATTCCAAGTTTTTCTCTGATTTCCTCACTATGGAAACCCCCCTCCCATTGTTCCCATTAGTACCTGCAATCATTCTTGCTACTTTCATATCTGTAACCTCATGAATAAGGTAACCTGTATCCACCCAACTTTCACTCCCATACAACAAAGTTGGTCGAAAGATAGAGCGGTGCACCGCTAACTTCGTCTTGGTACTTACTTCCTTGTTGCAGAAGAGAGTAGATCTTAGCTGAGCACTCACCGCATTAGCTTTGCTGCACCTCTATTCCAGTTCTTTCACTATGTTGCCATCCTGTGAGAAAATACATGCTAGGTACTTGAAACTGTCTACCTGCTCTAACTTCGTTCCTCCTATTTGGCAGTCAATCTGCTTTTAGAAATGCTGAACTTCATATCATAATCCTTGCACCTCTGATCGAGCTCTGAAGTATTAGTTTGTAACCTTTCAATTGAATTGGCCATTACAACTAAGTCGTCCGCATATGCGAGACTGCTTATTTTGTTTTCACCTATTTTAATCCCGCCCTGCCAGTCTACTGTTTTCAACATATCATCCATGAATAGTATGAACAGCAGTGGTGACAGGTTACAGCCTTGTCTTACCCCTGAAACTACCCACACAGTGAGTAAGGCATCTATTTCCATCGGACGTCGAGGAAGGGCAGTGCGTTGTCTTTTTATGATGCCCGAATATGCTATCCCTGACCCAAAACAAGCTTCTCTGCTCCTGTGACGTAAGGAGCAAGTTGCACTGAGACGTAAATGTGTGTGGGCCATCTATCAGCGGGCGCGAGGCGACCCGGGGCACCGCGCTGTGGTAATTGGGCAGTTCACGACTGCGGTCCAATCACTGGCCGAATTCAGGCGTAACGAGCGAGGGTCACTCGATTAGCCGCCGGCTGCGCCGACGGAATACCGATGGGATGCCGGGGGGTGGGGGTGGGAGGGGGAGAAGGGGGAGGAGGGAGGTGTCTGCCGAGGGGCGGCGGCCTGTTTGAAACCGCCCATCTGCGACTGCGACGCTAACACCTCGTTATGCGTCGGTCGCCGCCGTCGCCCAAGGTAGCGTCGCCGCACTAACGCCAGCACCGAGAGACGTCTCCCTGAGGCGATTTCGGCTCCATAAATTTCTCATCTCCGTTCAAGCCACCAAATCATGGCGGTAATCTCCGTGTGTTCCCTCCAAATACGGCGTATACACAGTGGTCACTTGATAAGAATTTACCGGACCATTGTAGCAAGGATCAAATACTGTTTCTGTCCGCAGTTCTCAGCCTTGTTTCGTAACTGTAAGCAAATACTACCTTACTTCAATAAAAACGATGAGTCTCGTTTTCCTAAAATACGAGGATTGGAACTGAGAGGTATAGGGCTGCGTGGCAGCAAAGTGGTAAGGTGAACACACCAGATGTATTTCGCTGCATTGGCCGTTAATGTTTCATTTTAAAAAACCACAGATCGATTTCAATCACCTAGTGATCATCTTCAGTGTCCTTCAAACAAGCATATGAATGCCCTGAATGTAACTGCAACGGGAAACATAAAATTGCAGTGTCAACATTTGAAATAAGCGCGCTGCTTACAAACGACATGCAGCGGCGCTGTAGGGATGGGTGTTATTCAGGTTGAATAACACTTAGGCTGTAATTTGGCAGGTTGCTTGTGTTCAGTTTCAGATTCCAAGATATTTTGGCTTTTTGAGAAAAGTTTACGACGAACAATCGTTTCAAAATTGGTGTTATCGAAAGATAATTCTAAAGAGATAGTTTTTAATTATCATAATGTATTGTCCGCAAACTCACAATTTTCCAGAATCGACGAAAGTATCTTTTATAATTCCGCGTGTGTACCAACATGGTAAACGCTTCTCACCGAGAGAACTCATATCGCAACAGGCAAAGTAATTGCCTGGCAAGCGAAGAACCAGAGTTCGAATCTCGAGGAGACGTAGCGAATGTATGTCATATCTCAGTTGAAAGGGACAGGGGTTCATAACGTAAATAAATCAATAAGGAATGGTAACAAGGCATATAAATAAACTTCTGAAACTACTTTATATAAAAAACAACTAAATTGTTATTTCTGGTCACTTAACAGTGGCTCTTTCACTCACTGTCACCAGTCCTCGCTTTTCTTCGAGCAACTAGATGGATGGTACTTGTCATATAACCGTTCGAAACGAATATACTCGAGAACCACCAACATCCAATGAACGCAATCTTCTGACAGTTACACTGTTTCTTCCGAAGAGTCAGTGTTAATAAACTTGGTTTAAATTTTCAAATATGTCTTTTTCAGGAATTAATTTTGATGCGTATCATACATATGATATCATTACCTGCATAATCGGTGCCGAAAGTTGGTTATGAATTATGCTGTGAATAGTTGATCTATCCATGCAGTTTTGTAACTGCCGTTGGGTTTCCAGAAGCACACTCTAAATTCGAAGCCTCAAAATAAAGCTTTATAACTTTTTCACTGCCCATTAACTTGGCGCAATCTCTTTCTCTCGTGAAAAGTGTTTACCATGTGGGTAAGTAGGCGGAATTGTAAAAAATACCCGCAACGGAGTGACCGAGCGCATTGAGGCGCTATGCTTCGATGCGCGAGGTCGTTTGCCGTCGGGGGCTCGAATCCTCCCTCGGGCACGGATGTTTGTGTTGTCTTTAGTATAAGGTAGTTTATAAGTATTCACAGAATATATGACATCAACTGCGAATGGGAAAAGCCAACAATGTTCGCAGTTAATGTCGTATATTCCGTGAATATGAAAGAATAACAACTGCATGATCAGAAGTGACGTTTGTTCTTTCGGATAAACGCCACATGTATATAGTTTGTTTGTAAGTTTAGGGACTGATGATCCTGCAGTAAAGCCCCGTAAGCTGAACAAACATTTGAACATTTTTTTAATATAAAATACTTCCGTTGATTTCTGGAAATGTATGCGTTTGGGGACCCCAGACATGATGATGAGAAATGCTGTGTTTAGAATTATCTATTGGCCCCGACAATTTTGAATCGATTGCTCGTCATAACTTTTAAGGGCTATTTTCTCAAAATCTGGAGCGTCTTAAGCCAAAATATATTAAAATATAGTCGAATTTGAGGCGAATCGGTTGGCCGTGTCTGCGGCTTTACCCTTGTGTCTACAACTCACCCTTGTAAGTCTACAATGTGGAATGTTTTTAGCCTCTCTATCGTTCAGATATTTACTAATACGTTACTTAGTTTGATGCTGCACAATGATTGTGACGAATAATTTCAATAAAATCAAGATATAATTGAGCGAAAGTATTATACTGTGAGATGCGCAAAAAATTACTTTTTTTCGAGGGGATAGTTTTAAAAATAAGATAGAAAGTTTCATAAGGACTGCAACATCATTTCTCAATACAGTACGTTTGGTACCAAAAATCATGGTTTTTCAAAAATACGTTAACAATGGAAGAGCATTTTTGAAACTGGGAAAATACAGTTTCTATATAAAAACATTTGACACATTGATTAGTTAACAATTTATAGATATGTCTAGGCGCGATCTATTGTTTACATAAAACTGTTATGATATTGGCAAGATATCTTATTCAAAATTTCCCATTTTATTAACCGGTTTCGACGGGTCTTGCTATCATCATTAAAAAAAAAAAAACACTCAGAGATATACAGAAAGAGGAGCACCAGTTTACGCACCTGTATCACTGTCCGCAAAAGCAAAAATTGTTTAGTGTGTAAACACATTCTACAATGGTGTTTATTACCTGTGGAAACGTCATTTTACAACTATTGTGAACATACATTACTTTTAAATGTCAATGTTATAAAATTTGTTAATCAAAAGATAAAAGCTGCATTTTATTGCCCCCAGCATACGTATCACTACCGACACGCGACCTCCTGCTGTGCTGACGTTACGTCTCATTATACAGAACTGTGCTAGGTCGTAATGGCTTGATGAGCAGGTAGTTATGAAGCTGTTCGCTGCGTCGCCGTACATGGATCATGATGCTTTCATAATTACCAATATAGCTTGGCTATAGTACCTATTCCGTGGCAAGGGAGACTCCTGATTTTAGGTACAGCATCGAAAATACTAAAACAAATGTCTTTTACTGTATCCAGTTGATCGACATGCACATTCTACAATGTTTTAAATGTTTAGATATCTTTATACTTTCTAACATGTTTAATTTCTTTCTTTTCTGAGCTTTCTGCAAGATCTACATGCTCGAACGAATGTCTTGGATTTTATGCTTATTCATCCGTATATTATTCAGAAGTAGTTTTATTATGGTTGCCAGTCTGCTCGCTAAACCTAGGAAAAAATGTTTCCACAGGGGTACAAACACCGTTGTAAATTGTGTATACACCTTTAAATTTATAGTGTTCGCTGACATTAGGGATGCAGCTGCATTTATTGGTGCTCTTATTTGCGTGTTTTAGATCTGATGATGGCTGTACGTTCTGCTGAAACTGGGTACAATAGGCGGAAATTTTGAATAAGTGGTCTTGGCAATATCATAACAGTTTCATTTGCTAGTTACTTATTTAGTCATTTGCGAATCCACTGTGCAAAGTCGATAAAAGTTGTATTTTGTAATGTCGAGCATAAATATGACAATTGGGGAAATGTATCTCGGTAAGGAATAAAAAAATTTAAATTTTAAAAACTGGTTAGAGAATGGTAAAAATTTCCATGATTTTCAACGGATTAACGCATAGACGTGTCAGTCACCGAAAGTGATAGGTTGGTACATTTTAGCGGTTTTCAGGAACCATCAACAAACGACTGGTACTTTTATAACCTGTAAAATTTCCACCAGAGATCACACGTAATTTACAAAAACTAACGGTTCTGCTCAAATTTTCCGTGCCGCAGGAAGTTTATATTTTGAACCTGCGGTATAGGATTGCTACAGTATGCAAATTGGTCTATCTTTGACCGTAAAATTAATACTCAGGAAATCTGAACTGAAAATTCCTTAACGAATAGCTTTTAGTTATATTTTTTCGAAGATAAAGCTGTTATGTTGGGTGCGATAGTGGGTTGCGTTAACCAACTGACTGCGAATATCACAGAAGTTTGCCGTGTACTGTAATTCCACTGGCAAGCTCCTGTTGCCATGGCAACATCTGCATGGCTCTGTCCTTTGTATGTCTGCAGGAAATGATGCTCCCGGCACAAAGTTTCGCCATCTCCGCTGCTCTTGTATATACGGGGGCATCGCTAGCTCCTGTGAATATCTTCCAACGCAGTTCACATATTTCTTCTACTGTTTTCTTTACAATAATATTTTGTTTACAATAATATTCTGTTCCACGGGAAATGTAACAATGCTTATCACGTGATAATTTCCCTCGTACTAAAACAACAATCTATATCAACACATTAATATAACACTACAGTTAAAACGGTTATACTGAGTGAAATATTTTCAATCTCGAGATTACACTTAAAATCATTCAGACTGCTAAACATTTTCCGATAATCAGTTTAAGCACAATTTCCAGTGATCTTTACATTAATCATCCTAACAAGTTTAGTGGCTCGCTATACAAATTAAACACATGTTGTAGCTCATTCACATGTGGTCACAATCACGTAAATTAGTGTACATTTTAATGAAGCAATGCGTCATGAAATCTTTCTTTTCTGTCAAAAACACAATGGTACCTAATTTTCCGTGCACAACCAATACAAATCGTATATATCCCTTTTGCTAGTACTGTACCGAGATCGTACGACTTAGTTAATAAAAACTGAAACTGCAGCCATTTCAGTGTTGTCAGTACATTGCATTATTGTTATGCTGATGACGATGTGTCTGTTTTTCATTTTTTACTCCCTGTCACTGCTTTCAATGCGGTGACTGATTTCAAGATGAATGAAGTCTAGATGAAACTAAGTTACTAATTTTTTGTAATGATTACATGATTTAATTGTGATCTTGGGTATTTAAGTATTTAAATGTCTAAAATATTCTTAACTACAGTAATCGTTTTATATCAGTAATCTCCTCCTTCAGGTCCTCCCTAGGGCTTGGACGTGTGCGTTGCCCTTAGGTTAGATGAAGTTAAAGTACGTTTCTAAGTCCAAGGACAGGTGACCATAGCATTTTGGTCCAACAGGTTTATACAATTTTAACATTTGGATTTTATCTCCTCCTTCTCCATTTAAGTAAGATAAGCAATTTAAAATAATTTAATATCTGACCTCATTTAACTCAATATCAATATACTCAATCTAAAAGTTATGCTTTTTAAATAAGTATCGCACATCTAAATTCAATATGTTATAAAATCAGGTGATAGTACTGCTACATACCAATTAGTTATATACGGATTATGATCTCACTGCAGGTGTTTTACTGTATGGACTTTCTAATTTCTGATATCTCTATACTTATGTGGCTTATCTCTTTTTAATGTTTCCTGAGTGTAAAATTAGAGAGTTATTTGAAGAAATCCATTTTGACACAGCCTGATGATATTTTCATGTGTGGTACTGGTTGTTTCTCTATGTGGTAATGGACACGTGTCAAAAACGTTTCCATATATCTACATCCACGTCACACTGAAGTGCATGGCAGAGGGTTCATCGAACCAGTTTTATGTTTCTCTACAGTTCCATTCTCTGATAGTTCGCCAAAAAAGGGACACCTCAATATTTCCATTTGTGATCTGATTTCTCTCATTTTACTTTGATAATCATGTCTCCCTATGTTGGTGGGTGCTATTAAAATCTGTTCACATTCGGTTGACAAAGTTGGTGAAAGAAATTGCTCAAATAGATCTCGTCGCAGCGAGTAACGCCTTTCTTTCTTCGATTTGCACCTCAACTCGTGCATCAATTCTGTGACACTCTCTCCCCTATATCGCGATAATTCAAATCGAACTGCCCTTCTCTTTAGTTTCTCTAAATCGTCTGTAAATCCCACCTGATGGGGATCCCACAATACGCAACATTACTCCAAAGTAGGACGCACAAGTGGGGTGTAGGCAGTTCCTTTAGTATAGCTGTTGCACCTTCGAAGTGTTCTGCCAATGAGAAGTAGTCTTTTGTTCGCTTTCCCTACAATTGTTTCTGTGTGTTCTTTCCAATTTACGTTGTTTGTAATTGTTATTCTGTGACATTACAGATGAAGGGGTAAGCTGATTAGTTTCATATGAAGAGCAAGTTTTGGCAAGCTCTCGGGATCCCAGCTGGCTGGCTAACAGTTTGGACCTAGGGAATGGAATACAGGTCGTTAGGGAAATTCTGATCTGCTCGAAAACAGAAAACGGTGGTCGTGGATGAGCGAGAGCGGCTGTCCCAGATTGGAACTGAAATACTATATAGCTACACATATTGTTCTAAAAATCCATATAAAATCAGGGAATTATCATACGGCAAGTATAATTATATGAATGGAGACTAGGGAGACTCAAACGCCGTAATTACAATTTCAGTATCCCTTACGGATAAAAAGCCGAAACATTTCAGTACCATAATAATAATAAGACTTATATTTACAGTTACTGATGCGTAGTGTTTAACAATTTAATAAGCAAATGGACAGCACTGCACCACTCTACTACCTATCTTAAAAGACTCGCCACGTTATTTCCGTATTCTTTCAGTAAACTTTGTTTTACTCTGTTGTTCTGATTTTCGTTGAGGTAGTAATATTCTTGTGTCGGAACATAGATTCCACCACAGAAACACAAAACATGGAGCCAGCAAAGCGCATTACATTTATATGTGTATTTCATTATATTTAATATTATTCTTAGTAACGTTCGTTTTATGTTGTAGACTGCCGACTAAAAATAGTAAATATGCAGCAGATTATCTATACATAAACAATTGCATCTGTTTCTGGAAAAGAACTGAATGTAATTGCCAAAAACGCCATGATAAATTAAGTAATAATTATGTAACTATATTTCGACGGCGGCAGTATATTTGAATAGTGAGAAGCCACGCTAATAGCTACCTGAGCAAAGAGCTTCAGTGTCGACCGATTTTAGTGTAGTTAAATATATATTTACTACATTTGTATGGAGGTGGTGAAAGTATTTAATTCCGTGATATTGTATAATATTTTTGAAGGGAAATTGTATTTTAAAGATGATTCGTTAGGCTGCGCGGAAGGATACAAGTTTCGGAGCAGGTAGAGCACGCTTTCGAACGCTTGTGAGGGGACTCGTAACTTGGACGCGGTGGTGAAAGGTTGTCACGGTGGGCGGTCTGAAGCCGCATTACGAACTTGTAATCTGAAGAGATAGGCATGTGTGGAATTAGAAAATTTACGGGACTGTGATTGCAGAACTTAGTCTCTGGTTAAAAAGTGGTAAACTATGGACGGTAGTAGGGCTGTGTAACTGTGATAATTCAGCTATCCTGTACTCGTGCCATGACAAACTATGTTTTATAATAATTACTTTAATGAATCTCGGATTAATTTGGAACTGCAAAGTTAGATGGACTTCATTAATTTAGGAGTGATAATTTGTAACTTTTACTCTTAAGTGCGTGTGATACTTATTGTGGCTCTCACGAACAATAGTTGGGGAAATATTCTGTTATTTACCGATGCACAAAGGAGAACCACTTTCGCATTTTCATATTTCAAAAGAGTAATAACTTGCATTTATGTAAAAATTACTTCGTGTGTAAATCTCTTCTAAACATTATCTTAGAATCCATTTCGTTGGTTATTCAGAGCTTTAATTTATGTTTATTAAAATTTATTTTTCGCGTAACCATCCGCAGATTGACAGACTGGCTAAAGTACAGATTAATTATTGATCTTATTTAAACACTTTGGGTAGCTGTGTAGGGCATAGTCTGACATTTATAACTCACCCCTATGAACAGAGACTACGAGCCACAAACCTTTTGCTACCCTGAGTTATGTATTGCCCAATTCTTATTGGTGAGTACCGATGGGAAGGTTGCAACTCCTATCTATTTAGTTGAATTTATGACCTGTATTGTTGACTGATTTCTTGTGTAAATGAATGTGAAAATATTTTTCTAGCACCCACCTACATAGGGAGACAAGACCATCCGAATAAAATAAGAGACATCAGATCGAAAACGGAACGATTTAGGTGTTCTTTCTTCCCGCGCACTATTAGAGAATGGGACGGTAGAGTAAGGTTATGAAAGTGGTTAATTTACCCTCTTCCATGCATTTAAATGTGATATCCACAGTATCTATGTAGATGAAGATATTATTTTATCCTCATTGCCATTTCTTTTTCGTCGATAAACCCACTATTGCTTTACCCACAACTGGTTTTGCATTTGTATTTATAACCCTGGAAACGCTTTACCAAAACACTTAATCTTCACCTTTCACCACTAATTTCTAATTTCAGCCACTCGACATTCCTTTCCGTATTTTACATTCTATCTAGCCTAGTATGTGATATAACAATCCAAGGCCCGATTCGTAGAATGCCCGTTCTGTTTGTCCTGACAGATCAAAATGGGCGACTATTTTACTTCCGGAATGTTTTACTCAAGTGGTCGTCACCATCATATATCCACGCGATATAGGGGTAGGCCTTCGGGAAAAGTAATGACAGTAGTTTTTCCTTGTTTTCGGTCTTTCCAATAAGTGCGAGACAATGCCGCACTGTCTTACGTTACATGGTCAGCTCAGTCAGTCATCCAGACTGTAGCCCGCGCAACTACTGAAAACGTTGCTAGCCGTCACCAGTAGGCACAATTTGTCCTCTCTACACACACTCCTCCACTGTAATTATACCTACCGTACAGCTGCTATATTGTTGAGGCTTATATTTATATCTCTAACTTACGGGAACTATAAAATGAAACCGCAAATATTCATATACAAGTAGACCATTCCTGTTGGTTTCGGAAAAGTGTTTGCTTCCTTTTCCTTTAATTCATAACTCCGTCATTTCATTAATAGTGATATAATCTGCACATGGAAACGTTCACCTAAAGTTTAATCATAGTTCCCTCTAGTCACTGATATAGGTTTCATTTTGTTTCGTTAATTTGTAACACTGTCATTTCATTGATAACGATACGATCCGCAAACAAGATGTTTCGCCTCCTAAATGACATATCTCACTAACTGTGAAACTAGACTATACCATAAATAAATACACCAGCTTAATTATTAAACCCTGCATTATAAAACCGTTTGCCCCTAGTGGTAGAGCGTTATGTTACAGCACTACAAAGTCTAACCCCAAAACACTTCGCATTATGATCACAATTCAGTAATTCTAAACTTATTTTTACAGCTTTTGTAGTTAGTTCCGGTTCTTATTGTATGATAGTACGTAGAGTGAATTTCAGAACGGTGCTGCAGTAGCCGAACTTTTTCTCGAGCATGGGTATGTATGTTATCCTTAGCATAAATTAGTTTAAGTAGTTTGTAAGCCTAGGGACTGATAACCAGTGTGATTGTAGTCCCATATATTTACAAACATTTGAAATTTTTTTAATTTCACACACGCCGTCAAACACCTGATCATATACCACAAATCTAACAGTTCTGTACTTGTAATTTCTATGATCTTTGACCCATTATTAGACTGCGGATATTCACAATTCTTTATTAATTTAATTGTAAATACCTTGGAGATAAAATCTGTACATGTAGATAAATTGTTATACTTACGGTAATTGTTAACTTACTGTCCATTCACACTTGGCATTTGCAATATAAGCCGCCAAATGTAAACGTAAACCGCGTATGATCATTGTTGAACTCAAATGTTTGTACAGTTTATAGGACTTAACTACGGGGTCATCAGTCCTTAAACTTACAGACTACTTATGAACTAGCTACAACTAAGTACGGCACAAATATCCATGCCCGAGGGGGGATTGAAACCCCCGACCGTAGTGGCCGTGCAGACCGTGACTGGAGCTCCTCAGTCCCCTAGGCCACCGCGGCCGGCGATCTCGTATGGTTCCCCTTTCATGTTAATCTTAGCTCTTGTAAACTTAAAGTGTAATGTGGCACATATAACAAAAAATAATGAATTATTAAAATTCTTGTGTCCTTTAAACGAGCCCAAAATTTTGTTAGCGTCCATCCTCTATTAGTGAAATATTAAATGTTAATTTATAATACACTTAAGAACTCATTATCGCTTACATATCAGTAAAATTCATTAGTATGACATTAGTCTTCATTTAAACTATTGCATCATTTCCCGCTAGTATAATTTTTGGAATACATTCAGTTACACTCAGTTGACACACGGAAAGAAACACTGCGTAATGTGGTTACTCTATTGAGTGCATCGTTTAAGTTTGGTAACTGCAGAGCAGTTATGCAAACCGTTTTTTTTTTTTTTTTTTTTTTTTTTTTTTTTTTTTTTTTTTTTTTTTTATAATAACGTACTAAGTCAGCACCTAACACGTCTGACTATTGCTCAAATAATGAAATATATTGATAAATTAATGTTTAAATTACGTAATATAAAACAAGTAATACTAATTCGTTTCAAACAAACATTGACATATTCATTTGAAGACGGCAAATAAGGTAAATTTTGTTAAAATTAAAGTGTTATTAAGCCTCAATCATTAATTTCTCGGGCTTATGCTGCTAATACACAAGCTACCTTCATGGTAATTGTGATTGTAGGACATTCACATTTGACTGCTTGACGAGATTCAGCATACAGTAATAGTCGCTGGAACGTAATCCTAACGGGAGAGGTGCCAAATGGCGTACTTGCAAGGGAGGTCGACCATACGCTTAAGAAGGGATTAGGCGAACAACGGCACCATCAGAGGAGCAGGTTGGCCAACATCATCAGCGCTTTAAGCGTCTAAGCCCTGCGCATGCCTCATCGAACATTCCAGGGAGCTCCGGTCGATTCTTCACCACCATTCTCAACGTGGGGAGCCCTCAGCAGTATTAGCCAACTAAGAACTGCGCCATTTGCACATTTTGTTCGCTCCCAGGTGTTTAATTATTACCCATGGCAGTTATTGTTCATTTCCATTGCACAGCTTTTATGTAACCTATGAGAAGGAGAGTTTCACAATTTCTGTGTTTGAAAAACTCATCGGTTGAATGGTAAAATCTGGAGCATATGATAAAGAGTTCATCATTTGTGACTACTTTACGTTTTCAAAAATGTTCAAATGTTTGTAGAGTCTATGGGACTTAACTACGCGATCATCAGTCCCTAAACTTACAAACTACTTATGAACTAGCTACAACTAAGGACGGCACAAATATCCATGCCCGAGGGGGGATTCGAACCCCCGACCGTAGTGGCCGTGTAGACCGTGACTGAAGCGGCTCAGTCCCCTCGGCCACCGCGGCCGGCTTTAACGTTTTAACAGATATATTTCTAAGGAAGAAAGAATTTAGTTTACTAATCATAGAAAGTTGGCAACAGTTTTAATATTATCTTTTTAGTAAAAGATACTTCACAGTGGCCGGCCGCGGTGGCCGAGGAGACTAAGGCGCTCCAGTCACGGTCTGCACGGCCACTACGGTCGGGGGTTCGAATCCCCCCTCGGGCATGGATATTTGTGCCGTCCTAGTTCGTAAATAGTTCATAAGTAGTTTGTAAGTTTAGGGACTGATGACCCCATAGTTAAGTCCCATAACCTCTACAAACATTTGAACATTTTTTGAACTTCACAGTGTTTCAGTATACGGCAAAAACAACTTTTGTATCCATTCTCACTCGTTGTTGCGCGCCAACCTAGCTATCATAGCTTATTGCGTTCCGTTATAAGAAAAAAATATTGAAACTGACCCAAGAAGTTAAGGAAAACATAGAACGAAATAAAAAAATCTCTGTCAATAGCGTGGCTTACCATCATGTAGGGGCCACGTGTTCAATTTCCGGTATGGTACTGATTGTGTAATCTACATCATCATTTTCATTGTCATCGGAACGCAAGTCGCGCACATTGCGTCTGAAAAGACCTGCACTAGGCGACAGAACAACCGAAGATGGGGTCTTCCGGTCAATGATGCCAAACGGTCGCTTCATTTTAGTTTTACTTTCCATTATCATGTTAGTTTGCTAACCAATGAAGAAACTGTCGCATACAACTTTCGGTTTCTTTTTCCAGTCAAATTCATCAACATAACTTGCCATTCATATTACACTTCATTAGTCGCTATTCACTTTTAATTATGCACATGATCCGTGAAGTTCCCCCTAATATATGATTCTATCTGCTGTTAGATTGTCGTAAATTTTTTTTTTTATGATTACAAAGCAGTGCTATCGGCGGACGAGGTTATTTGAAATCATTTCAGCCTAAGTCCTCCTACGCACTCTTTATTTCCTTCCCAAAAACGCTTTAAGTTTACTACCATTTTCAGCATACTCAGAGCGATACAATTTGCCCTTAGTAAAACCCTCTTGAAAATATACTTATCACATCTTTCAAAAAAATATCGCCTGCAAAATTCCAAAACTAGCAAGGACTTATGTCACAACAAATACAGAAAAATGGAAATAAAACTTGAGCTCTGTTAGGTGATGACCAGTTTGGCTCAGAGACAAGCAAAGACACGATACGCAGTACTGACGTTACACTGGATCACGGAGAGTGACAAAAAGCTCAAGACACGATCGGAGGAGTTATCAAGCTAGGAAAATCGTTAGAGAATGTCAAATGGTGCAAAGCGTTCGAAACTCTGGGCAAATTGGAGTAAGTTTTTGGGAAAGATGGTTAATACACATTACGTAGAAGAATCAAGGATGTATGACATGCATGAAGAAAAACGAGATCCTTGGATTAATAGTGGTATAAATCAGGTAGCAGTCTTTCGTTTTTTTGGTTCTGTATATACATCGACATAGCAATGACGGAAACGAAAGGTAGGTTACAAGTGAGATGAAAATTTAGGGTATGAGTAGCAATGATGAGATTTGATGAGGACATGGCTATCCTCAGTGTAAGTGAAAAATATTTACAGGGTGTTGAATGGAACTGCCTAAAGTATCTAGAATTTGGACTGGGAGTGTTCTATCGAAAGATAAAAACAATGAGAAGTAGGAGAAATCAAAACGATGTGAAAATCGACAAAAATTAATATACATTGGTTTTAAGCCAAGATCGCTATTTATTGACATTGAATCACTTTGCAGTGACTAAGCTTGAGCGTTCAGCTGATGGTTGGGCAGACCGCGAGTTCCTTTTTGGTGACGACATGGTGAGGCTCTCAACGGTCTGTGAAATAAACGTCATGTATGACAACTGCTTCACATTGAAGTAAATGTCATGTTTGTCATCTGGTCACAGTGATACGACTGCTTAGCTGATCTTCACCTATGTTATCCAAATATAAAAATCAATCCTGTTTCCTGGCAGCCAGTGGTAAAGGAAATCATTAATCTGATTCATATCGAAAGACATTTATAGCTTTCCTATTTATTGCTTTTTTGCCCATTACCTATACGGTATTCAATTTCTGTGGCTTTTGTTAATTTAATAAAAAGATTCTTCATGTCTTAGTTTTTAAAACATACACTGTCAATATTAAGAGATTTCAGTAGTGCCACATTGTTTTCGAACCGTAAATAAATTTGTGCCCTCGTTATTTTTTTAAAGTTACATGATGGGTTATCAATTTCTTTCGTAACTTGTGGCTGAGGGAAAATATTTTCATACTTGAATTTGTGTAAAGCCAGAGTAGGAAGGAAAAAATTTCGCCATGCAAAGGGAACCCTTCGGAAAACACCCACGAAGGCGGCGCGGCTCATTACTATTCTGAGGGCTCCTAACGTCCCAAAAAGCGTACCTGAGGTCAGCGTCCACTGTGGCAGGCATACCGTGGCGCGAGTGCCTTCCACGTTCTTTCGCAACTTTACCGCCATTGTGGTGTCCAATGGGCGATAGTGGCGCTGTTTTACGAGGGGATTGCGAGGAAAATTTATGGAGGAGAGCCCCCTGGGAAGAACACGTTTGGCGCCAAATCGTCCAACGTCTCTGGCGCCAGGAATTCTGGCCGCGCATGATAAAACAGAGTGAGGAATGCGGGTGGTTGCCAGGGCCAGATAAGGGATAGGGGTGGGGGGGGGGGCTAAGGTGGCTGTAGCCCCGGGCCTCCAGGTAGACGGGGCCTCCACTCTGATCAAAATATCAGCTGACTGTCCAGCAAGATTCGTACAGAACCAACGGATCGGCGGCCCAGTGTTTGAACCCCCCCCCCCCACCTCCCGGAGTATTACTGCGCTATCCCGCTGAATAAAAGGTTCTGCTTTCCATTTAATTATATAATGTCCAGTACCAATGCAGCAGAAAAAATAAATCACTGCATAGATGCATAAGATAGAAGTCATTAAACACAATAATAAGTTACATCTGTCTGTAATCTCTCTGCCAATATCAATGACGTCGGTTTGCAGCAGGATTTTAGAACTTATATATTCCTCAAGTATTATGAACTGCCTCGAGGCGGATTTAGAAAGAATCGTTCTCGTTTTTTACTCATATTATGTGATGAGCGCTATGGACAAGGGATGTCAAATAGATTCCATTTTTCTGGCTTTCCGAAAAGCTTTTGACACTGTACTTCACTGCGTGCGTATGGAAACTCGCCACAGTTGTGCGATTGGATTCGTGATTTCGTGTCAGAAAGGACTCAGTATGGTGTGATGAGTAGAGCAGAAGTTATATCTGGCGTTCCCCAGGGAGGTGTTATAGGGTCCCCTACTATACCTTATATTTATAAACGAATTAGGAGACAATATGAATAGCTATCTTATACTGTTCGCGGAAGATGAAAGTTAACGAGAAGATCAGGGAGCAAATACAAAATGATTTATATATCAGCACGAAGCATAAATTCGCAATTCAGTCTAAACAGTGACAAAAGTGAAGTCATCCATATGATCACTAAAAGAAAATTCAACAATATTGCTGGCGGTAACAATTACGAACAACTTACATTGGAAAGAACGCATAGAAAACATTGTAGGACTTTTGAACCAAAGACTGAACAGAACACTTAGATGAATCAATAGTTATACTAAAGAAACTGTCTATACTACAATTGTGCAGCCTATTTTAGAGTACAGCAGCGCACTGTGAGATCCATACCTGGTGGAAATTACAGATGATTTAGATAATGTTCAGAGATTATATTCATTATCGCGATATAGGGGAGACAGTGTCACGGAAATGATGCTGGACTTTGGTTGGAAATCATTAGAAAAAAGGGTTTTTGTTGGGACAGGATCTACGAGTATTTACGGGATTTTCTTTCCAAACATATTTTGTTAGTACGCACCTACAAATGTTCAAATGTTTGTAAATCTATTGGACCAAACTGCGTGGTCATCAGTCCGTAGCTTACAAACTACTTAAACCTAGGTAAACTAACCTAAGGACAAACACACACACCCATGCCCCAGGGAGGACTCGAAACTCCACGGCGAACAACCGCGCGTTCCGCAGCGAGACACTTTAGACCGCTCGGCTACTCCACCGCGGCGGTTTATTTCAGACACAATTATGTCCTGTGAGATACTTTCACCCCACGCCGCTTCCTTTTTTATTGTTCGGTGCATTCTTCGCTTGTCCGTTGTTGTCCATTACTGTAGAGTGAAACTGTTGATTCGTGCGACAGTATTGTTTAGAGCGTTGTAATGTACACTTTGTTTGCAGACCAGCTGTGTTTCGTAAGTGAGGTGATATTGCTTATTGTAATCAATTAGTGCATTACTCGTATTAGATTTTCATTTCTGGTATTCGGGACTTGAAATGAAATCGTCTCGTGTGAGAAAGTTTGTTAGTGGTGGCAGTAAAAGTAAGGCACAGAAAAAAAGCAGCAGAATTTCTGAAGAAATTACCGAAAGTTACTTCGTACTTTACAAAGAAAGAAGACTCTGTTGGGACTGTTAGTGAATTTTGTAATGAATCAGACTCTCCCACGCCTGTGTGTACTTCTTCGCTTGAATCCGAGATTATTGTGGAGCATCATAATACAGTTGAGGCGGTGGTGAATATTAGCGTTAAACCAGGCAATCATAACACTGAAACCGGTGGCTGTACTGACAATGGAGGTGAATCAGTGAAGGCTCCAGTATTGGAGAAAGATCCGACGAAATGGAAAAATACTGACAACGAATTCGTGCAACGAAAAGTTTAGATTATTTTAGGATCACTTTAGATGACCTAAGTAAATCTGAACGCGTCTACAATTCACAAAAAAAAGGTACGCATCCAAAAATTTGTTCTTCAAAAAATTGCAAAATGGAGAAAGAAAAGGAAAGAAAATGGCTATTGTATTCCGAATCTAAAGGAAATTTTCTGTAAATTATTCATCGACAGCATGGGCTTCGAGAAGATGCGTAATCATTTTTCAGCCTGCGGATTTTCTGACTGGAAGAAGGCGGAAGAGAAAATTACTTCTCATGAGAATAGTGCTTATCGTCGAAAAATGCAGTGAGGTGTTTTTGGGATCGAAGAACGATGGCCGTATCGATAGTAAACTGCAGCATATGATTAAAACTGAGGTAAATTATGGGCAATAAGTGCTTCGCCGCGTGGTAGAAGTCGTTAAACATTTGGAAATACGAGGACTTCCTTTTCGTGATGAAAACAAAATTTTTTGATTCCAAAATAATGGTAACTACTTAGGTTCTATTGATCTAATTTCTCATTTTGACCCATTTTTAAAACAATACATCCTAGATCACGGGTCTAAAGGTCGTGGCCATCCGTCATATTTGTCGGAGACTAATTGTGAGGAATATATCAGCCTTATAGGAAACAAGGTACTGAGTAAAATAGTTAACGAAACTCAAACAGGAAAATACTAGGGACTGGTTGTAGATTCAACGGTAGACACGGCGCATGAAAATCAGTTAGCCGTTGTAGGAAGGTACTGCTATGAGGGCAGAGTTCACGAAAGATATTTGTATTTTGTTCAAATACATAGTCATTCGCGAGAAAGTCTTAAGAAGGCAATGATAGATATCTTTAGAAAACACAATATCAGGATAGAAAATTGTCGTTCGCAGTCCTATGACAATGCCAGTAACATGAGTGGAAAGTATTCAGGTTTAAGTGCAAAAATAAAGCAAATGAATTCATTAGCATCTTATGTGCCCTTTGCTACGCACTCTTTAATCCTCGTGGCCCGAAATAGTGCACAGGAATTCTTAGAATCAGTCAATTTTTTTCACGTTCTCCAATGATTTTCGTCTACTCATCGTTGGCATATTCTTGTAATGAATAATGGGCGACTTAAGACATTGTCTGCTACCAGATGGTCATGCCGTGAGGAAGCAATATCAGCTGTTCGACAGAATTTCGATACCATTTATATTTCACTTGAAAAAATTGCCAAAAACAAAGAAGAAAAGACGGAGACAAGAACTGAAGCAGAGTCGCTTCGTAAGAAGCTTATAAAACTGGAGACTGCTATATTAATTGTGTTCTGGAATGACGTGTTATCTCGAATTGACACAGCTAACAAATATTTGCAAAAGCCTGGTCTCGGTCGGCTGTCAGACGTTGCAATCATTTATTCCACTTTTCAGCCGTATTAGTGAGAATTTTGATGGCTTTGTAAACCAAGCGAGGAGCTTAAGTGAGCATGTACATCAAGAATGTAGCGACGAACGGAAACACAAAATAAAAACTAGACTTCTTGATGGAGAAAAATCAGACGAACTGGCTGGACGCGATAAATTTCGTGTATCACTTATTACAGTCGTTGACAAACTACAAGCAGAACTAAAAAAGCGAGAAGAAAAGTATAGTCAAGTAGTCGATATTTTCCGAGAATTAACAAACAATATTGTGAAGCTACGAACTGAAGAGATCTTAGCGGAAACGTTAATACTGTGTGAGAAATACCGAGGTGATCTCGATGAAGGCAGTTTTCGTTCTGAAATTTTTCATTTTAGTGAATATTTGAAGTGTTATCCCAAAGAAAAAGCTGGTGACACTTCACCAGCCGAATTATATGAATTAATGTATCAAAATGTTCTTGGTGATATTTTGCCAAACGTAATGATTGATTATTGGATCTTCCTCTTAATACCAATTACTAATTGTGTAGCTGAGAGAGGATTCTCCAAATTAGCCCTTATCAAAAACAAGTTACGTTCTACAATGCAACAAGAACGCATATCTTCTCTTGCATTATCGCTTGATCATGAGGTTACCAGCTCTCCTGACTTCGAGGATGTGATAGAGGACTTCGCAAGAACGAAAGCCAGGAAAAGAAGTTTTTAAGATAGGCTTAATCATTTTTAATTTATCACATCGATATTTCTTTGTGTGTTTTGAGAACCTACATTCGGTTCTATTTGATTTAATGCATGGAATGGTGTTTGTCGTAGAAGTATGAGTATTCTTTAACTTACCTGCTGTACTATTTTATTACATAACCATATTAGGCCTGAATGACGTTAGTAGGGCCACAAATTTATTTCTAGCCACGGGCCTCCACCTGGGTTAATCCGGACCTGGTTATTGCAAAGAATCACTTGCTGGCCATGTTTTCGGTGGTATCTGAGGTCGTCGTCCCGCACCGTGAGTGAGCTGGTTGTGTGGGCGTTATCCGAGCTGCGAAAACGCGGGAAGACAGCCCACTGGTTGTCTTTTCGTAGAAAGACTGTTTTGGCAATCATCATCCGAACAGAAGCCGACATTGGTCGGACACTGATTCCTCATTGTGGATTGGTGTTTCTAGTTTAGGAAAGGCGAAGCCTGGAACTTTCGCTAGAGAGGGAGAGGTTTTTTTTTTTTTTTTTTTTTTTTTTTTTTTTTTTTTTTTTTTTTTAGAGAGGGGGGGAATGGGACTTGCTATTGGACAGCTGAGGAGAGCAGTCGTTATCTTTTGCTCCAAGATTATACTTTTTCGTGGAAATAAACTTAGAGTTTGCCCCAACTATCGGATTGGTACCAAAACTTATACTTATTGCAGTGAATATTGACAAACCGAGAACAACGTCAACCTGCCTGACGCGTCGACGCGCTAATAGTGATTATCACTGTACTGGTGTCACCACTGCCTACAGTATTCTCGTGTATTATTATACGTTGGCTGTAGCACCACTTCATAGCCGAACGAGTGAGATAGTAGGCACTCAGATCCTCCGGAGTCACGGCTGATAGTAGTTACATACCGGATCCTCAGTACGAAGGTGAGTTGTTTTTGAGACCATATCGTACAGCTATCAACACACACACTGGGTCAGTGCAGCGCCGACTAAGCGATTCTGCTAACCGCCATTGGTTTTTTTTTTTTTTTTTTTTTTTTTTTTTTTTTTTTTTTTTTTTTTTTTTTAAATTATTATTTTTCTCCTTTGTATAGTATCGCCAGCACTTGCTTGTGCGACACAGGGTGTTCACGCTATCAAACTTAAGACCTTAGGTTAATTATAGGATGCCTGAATGTTTTTCCCGATTACGGCACTGTTTACCATTTATGTCGATTATTACGTGTATCTCGTATCATTTACAATAATCGTTAGCTTACCAGCCACTTACTGTAGGAGTGTTTATTCTTATTATGAATTTTATTGTTCTATTAATTTGACATTTCATGAATTGTATTTTGATCTGCTTTTTAGTTCTGATGTGCATTTCGCACCAGAAAATAAAATGAGTTTCATTTATTTTCAATTCACGGCATTCAGATTTTTATCACGATTTTATTCAAAATGTTCGAATGTTTGTAGAGCATGTGGGACTTAACTACGGGGTCATCGGTCCCTAAACTTAAAAACTACTTATGAACTAGCTAATACTAAGGACGGCACAAAACTCCATGCCCGAGAGGGGATTCGAACCCCGACCATAGTGGCCGTGCAGACTGTAACTGGCGCGCCGCAGAGCGCTCAGCCACCGCGGACGGCTTACTATTTTGGACGGGATTGATAGAAAAGATTTCATTCGCAAATTAAATTAATTGTTCGGTCTTTCAAGGATTAACCATGCCTATCTTTTGATATCAAGTGTATTAAAACTTGACATCCATTTACATAGTCCCCCCCTCTCTCTCTCTCTCTCTATCTATCTCTCTCTCTCTCTCTCTTTCTCCCTCATGCCACACTGCCTTCCTTTTTTCCCCAACAAAGCCTCACACTAACATAGGCCGCTAATTTTACCAATAGTTATAGAAGGCATGGAATATTTTACGAGGAATATTTAAAAATGGAAATAAATAAGTACCTGGTAATATCAACTCAAGATTTCTCATTGGAAGAAGGAATGGGAATTATTGAAAACGTTCAAAAGTACAAATGTCTAGGAGTTGTATAAAAGACGATGTCAATTAGAACAAGAAAATGAATTCAAGGATTTAATGTTTAGAGGTTTATTATTGGAACAGTAAATGGTATTTTATGGGACCGAATGATTAGAAAGGAAGAAAGAAAAATCTTCAGCACAATAACAAAGAGCATTTGACGTATGAATTAGAAATGTGGACAGTTATATCACAAGCAGTAAAAAGATTTGTGGCAAATGAGGTGGACATTTGGGAACGTTCTGTAAGGATGTCGGGATATCTAGGGTAGAAACAATTTGAAATGATCAGGAAAAAAGAGAAAGTAGAAAATTTAATAACCGATTTTATAGAAGCACGCCGACATTTATATTATGGTCATATAAAAAGAACGCCAAAGGAGTGACTACCATAGAAAGTTACGGGATCGTAACCACAATGAACAAAAGAGGGAGAACGCTGACCACATGTATAACTAAATTTGGATTTCTATCAGAAGAATAAATACTAAAGTAACTGAATTGACAGATAGACAACAATGGTAAAGGAAAAAAATTGACGTTTAATCTTGGAGTACCGAAAAATAAAAATAATGCAGATGTGATTGGTACGTAGCATAATTAGACTGTACAAACGCTAAGTGGTTTACTCTGTCTACAGAACATGTCTGATGGGTGGTATAGTACTGAGTTCGACGGAGTGTCGCGTCTTGAACACTGTCGCTGCAAACAATAATGGAACTGAGTTGACTCTGCTTGCTGACTCGAAGTCGCTGTACTCTGAGGAAATAGGTTCCTGTCTCGGACGAACTGTATCACGATTACAGTCAGGCAAGGCTGCCACTACCTGGAAGTGTTCCTATGTTACAATGTCGAATGCGCTGGCACTAACTTCGTAAACTGATTCATATCAAATGCATTTTAGTTGCTGAAAACAAAAGATGCTTCTCTGCGTTGCTTTATTATCTAAGATATCTACAGCAGGGTTCAATGAGGAGAGGGAAGGGTCAGTAGGGGCGGGGGGGAGGCGGAAGGAATGGATAGTCGGAGCCATAAGGGAGAGAAGGGACGTGCCGATGACGGGCAGTGATCCTTTCCCTTGCTCCCTCTCCCCCTCCTCTTCCTGAGGGCCCCGACTATGCCTCCCTTCCTTCCCTCCAGCCCCTTCTCCCCTCCTCATTCCACCCTTTTGACCCTCCGGCTCCTCCCCTCACCCTCTCCCCTTTCCTTCTTCTCCGTGACTTTCTGGGACATCCTCCCCTCTCTTTTTTTAGTTTACTTTAAAGTACGGTGCGCTACCAGCCCATCGCCGACGTCTGAAGTTTCATGTGTGTGCTGCGCCGTTTAGTGCATAGTTTTATTTAACCGTGAACGGCCAACCAGTGGCCAACACCTTCAGCTTCAAAATACGTATCCTCCGAATGTGTGGTGTCTCTATTCGCCTTGCTTGATATTCTTCATCGGCGAACGAACAACCCCTATCAGTATGGGCTTATCCATTTGGACCCTTACCAATCCAAGAATATCTTGGCCACCAATTTACTGAACTGACGCTAAGTACAACACACACACACACACACACACACACACACACACAGGCACTGGCATCCCCGCGCGGCCAATATATTTGTTCTGCCTGGACAGACACCCACTACCGCTTTGACTTGTCGTATCATACGATGTGACAGAAATAATTATGCTAACAGATCTCAAATTCGATGTTTGGCAGGGCTGAGACTAGATTGTAATGCCTAATGCATGGGTTCGATTCCGGCTGGGGTAATATATCGTCTTCACCCATGTAGAGCCAAAATGAACAATTCAGGATGTTCCAGTGTTTCATATCAACATTACCCACGTCTGTTCGTTACTAACTAGAAAATATTTAGATTAATTTTCATTACGTCTTCAAAATGCTAAACCTCTCCACGGCTCTGCGGAGCAATCCTAAATACCAGTGAACGAAAATTTGATAATGAAACCTAGTCGTATGGAGCCATCAGGAACGATATACGCGGGGTTGGAGTCCCAGGCATCACAAAATTATTTGTGGCGTTACTTCTAGCCGAAAATGCGCACATCCCACTAATGGTGAAGAGACTATGAATACATTATCTCTATTAGTAACTATAATACAACAGCCAATGGTGCCGGGTTCGAGTCCATGCTGGGGAAAAAAATCAATTGTATCTCTGTTTCACCTCCCTTTATAACGCTGTTTGTGAATATATTAAATATGTGACATCTGATTGTGCTTAGTTCTATTCGACAACTTTATGGCGTCTTACACCTGAGAATTGCTTACCTTTAGTGGTTACCTCTCACCAACAATATGAGCTTGATACAATCCCTGTTGCAGGGGACTTATTTCCAGGCTGGGACATTGGCGTTCTAAACTAATCCTAAAGAAAACGTCAGGGTTTTACGTCTATTTGTACCTAATCGAATACGGTGAAAGACGTAAGCTTTGGTTCGTTAACAGTGCGTTCAAATTAAGATCCCGGACAATAACTAGTCATGTCATTAAATGACTTGTCTTTCATTGTAATGAAATTTAATTCACAAGTATTACTGCCTCATATTTAATAACGTATATTGCAGTAGAGAAAGGTGGTACAATTTCGATCATTTCGAACAAATGTTATTGTAACTGGAAATCTAACGAGAATAGAAATAATTTTAACTATGACACTTGTTCTTGGATGTTTAATGAATATGTAACACAAATATTAGACAATTACAGAAGTTGGTATAAACACAAGAAAAGATTTCAGAATTGTAAGAAATCGTTCGAAAATGTACCACACTAGGTATCTGCACTTCCTGGTACAATTTTGATTACGGGCATCTTCCATATAAATAGCACTTTTTCCGACAGGCACCAACGCATACTTCGTGCTATCAAAAGTTGCATTTTTGGCATCGAATCTAGTCACCCTTAACTAGAAAATTTATAA
The DNA here is from genome assembly GCA_026315105.1 of Locusta migratoria. Lineage (NCBI taxonomy): Eukaryota > Metazoa > Arthropoda > Insecta > Orthoptera > Acrididae > Locusta > Locusta migratoria. Next base: position 342,184,986 of record CM048746.1, read on the forward strand.
GAGCGCGTTAGATTAAATAGGAAAAAAATTATATCTTCTTAGCACAAAGTTATGTATTCTTAGAAAAGGCAGAACGTTCTGTAGAAACCTCCTGCTACACTCTGTCACACAACGATACACTATGAGATTGAAAATGGCGCGGAAACTTACGTTGTCGGAATTGTACCTATATCGAATTTGTACCACCTTACTGTAGTTGTTGTATGACGGCATTGGTTTACGGGTGTACTGACTATCGTAAGTTGCAGTATTGTCAAGTGTGTGTAGTCAATGACATTTCTTTGCAGGGTTGTGACGACCTGCGAAACAGCTATGTTGCTTTCATACTGTCAGGTGCAGCCAAAACATTGGACTTCAGGGATCATCTACTTTTTTGCTATCAAGTGTACAATTAAACGAAGAAAACGTGATCAAGAAATATATTGTAAAGTTGTGTATAAGACCAACAAAATACTACTGAAAACGTTGAAATGAAAGAAGTAATTAGCCATTTCTAATACTGCAGTAATATTAATGAGGTCTGAATTGAATTTTATTGTTTCAGTTACAGAAAGTTACAAAATATTTTTTTCAAATCTGTCGAAAGCTTTTTCGTACTTCATGTGAGTCTCATAGGTCACGGAGGAGAACTTCATTGTTGCAATGTTACTTGTAAAACAATCCTCGAACATTACGGTATGTCTGAAACCATAATGTCTCGTATAATGTGCCCCGTATCTCCCATATTTGAAATCACTCACGGGAGTTTTGTAATGAAGTGAATATTTCATTTATAATATTTCCTAAGAAAATATGGAAAATAATTCTAATGGCTGTAGCAACTGAAAGTTTGACACTAAATTTTATTTTGTAAAAAGTAAAACGTGGCTACTTCAATGTTGAATTTCCTGATTATGGCTTTCAAAGCCATATTACAATCAAGACAAGCAGCTAGTGATAGCTCTCATAGAAATTAATTAAATTTATAAGCGTTATTCAACTTTATTTTGTGATCTTTCATCACTGTTAAACAAGTTTTCGCAAAAGTTTGCAATGCTGCCGGCAATGTTTGGCTGTCCTGGTAGAAGAGAAAAATTGTGTATCTAGTTTCATAGATTTCATCTGATAAATGAAACTAGAACAAACTCTAAATTTTAGAAATAGAATGTTAAAAGTTAGTCAAGTTCACTTGTCGCGCGAGAACAGTCGTGCAGTCTATGGCGCCATATAACGGATTATGCGGCCGCTCCCGCCAGAGATGCCAATCCTCCCTTTTACATGTGTGTGTGTGTGCGTGACGACCTTGACGTAAGTTGAAGTAGTTTTTATGTCTACTAACGATCACTTTAGCAGTTTACTCCCTAAGGCCGGTATTACACTATCAAATTATTTGTCAAAGAATTGGACAAAGAAAAATTGGACGTAGTGTAATGGGAATGTCGTCCAATATTTCATCCAATCTAAGGCCTCGGCCTAGATTTGATAAAAAAAAATCGCTCGTCTTCTGTTTCCTGCAGTGAGAAATGTGACCACTTGGAGTGCTAGTAGTATACAGCTTCCTTTACTTTATTTGGAGGTTAAATATCTGACATTACTTGGACATAACGTTCGTATTCGTAAACATGGCTAGTAGTGGAATGTTTGTGTAGTGTTTCCTAGCAACAACAAAATTTTAAAAAAATCAGATGGAGTGTTGTATAAAAGGCGACAAAGCCAATTCACACTGTCCGTCACTTCAATTCGCGTAGCCCAATATGCTGCGGCGAAAGTGAGGTTGAGTTACAATCCGTGATGTAAAAAAGTCGTTATATACTATCAGAATTGAAGTAATACCCCTATATCTTATTTACGGCCAAAACAGATTTTAGAATGTATGATTTTGGTAACTTGGTGTGCTAAGTGCTGGGAAGTGAAAGAACTTTCAAAACATCGACATATGTTTGCAAGCGAATCTATGCACATATAAATACGTCAGCCAGTTTTAGTAAGGAAATAAATAGAGCCTATTTACTTTATCAGCAATTTTCCCCCCTTACATTGTTAATAACGTCATAAACAATTTAGATTATCCTCTTTGTCAGTGATCACATTTTCCATTAAAAACGTTATTTAACGAAACTTGCTTTATCAACTTAACAATCTCATTCGTATACACTGTTTGAGTCAGCCTTTTTGTTACTCTATTGCTAACTGTGAAGGATGAAGAGCGACAAAATAATTAGCAGTGAACGGCCTGGCTGTTCTGCCGACGGCATAAATAAAAGAAAATCCTCCCGGTCCCGTAACAAATTTTATTTATCTCGCTCTGACACCCACGGTTTCATCCAAGTGTGTTTCCTTTTCTTTTTTCCCTCCTTCTTTTCTAAATGCAGACACAACGCAACTGTAGTATAAACAACAGCTGAGCAATACACCGCCATTTTGAAGCAAATTTGATAAAATATTGGATGATAGTGTAATACCCCCTTTCGCGATTCATCCAATGTCTTTGTCAAAAAATATGACCAATATTTCATTCAATTTTTTCGTCCAATTCTTGGTCCAATAATTTGAAAGCGTAATACCGGCCTAAGGATTACAAGCATTTGAATGTTTGCTTTGACTTTTACTTTTTCTTCTCTTTCGTTCAACGAAGACCCTACCTCCTACTTTCCACGTTGCACTAATGTTGAACACGTCATAGCACCTCCTTATGGTAAGGCATGTAATCTTTTGTTGCTCAATGAATATCTGTGATCTTTAATTTGGAAAAGCTATGTTCTGAAAAGGCTGTAGACATTCTTAACATAACTGTTAGATTTATTATTATTTTTTTTTTTAAATTTGCAAGTTTTATTTCATGATTCACTGAAATACTTTGTCTAATATTGTGAAGAAGGCGTACATTGTCAGTCGGGGACATAAAACGGTATTCGTATTCCCAATGAGACGGCGGTAGATTAGGAGCGAAATCGAATTCTGTACTGTCGCGAATAATGACTGTCTCAAGTAAAATCGATTATGACGCTGCTCGTGATAGAGGGATTAGTATCAATGTTTTAAATTTGGAGAATCGTATTCTATTATCACGACAAATTCCTACAAAGGTCATGCAGGAGCTGAGATAAACTAGGGGCCTCACGCGACTGAGGTTCCTGCAGTAGCCGTAAACCGACCATGTCTACCGGTCAAATAGGCATAGCTCTTGATATCTGCATTTAATAGTCCCTGGAATATCCCGTCCCCGTCGACGATGACATCTCTTTTATCAAGGAAATCATTGTAACAAAATTTGCAAGACAGCGTCATTGACTGTTCCATCCACGCCATAGTTTCCTGAAGATCGGAAACTCTTACTGGCATTCAGTTTTTTACAGAGAACAGAACGGTGGTCGTGGTAGGTCAATCGCAATGGAGCAAACGTTTCATTGGCATAACTGGGATATTTGGATGGACCACGTTACCGTATGTATTGTTACACTTGACTATAGCTCGAATTTGGTAATTCGACACTCTACACATGTCACAGCATGAATTGCTTGTTGATTGGGAAATGAATATCCATCGACCATGAACTGTAGCTTCGCCGAAAGACACTTTCCACAAAATGTGTTCGTTGTAACAGTGGTTGAGCAGTTCATTAAGGGACGAACAGAGAGTTTTACATTAAGAGAAGGCCGTTGAGGCCACGGTATATGCACTTAACGTAATCCATTATTTCTTCTCATCTTCAAAGTTGGACAACTTTTCGTCTGTATAAGCTGTCTTTTCCTATAAATTATTCTGCGCTTCCCTTTTCCTTGGAGCTGTTTAAGAAGCTTACAACTTTGCTTTTCAAAGAAACACGCAACAATTCTTCCGAGTTATCTGCTCCCACACTGCGTCTTTATTATGTTCAGTTAGTCTGTATTACATTCTGCGAGAAACATTACCTGTCCATAATTATCTGCTGTTGGAATACATCAAAAGTCAATGACTAACTTTTTACCATAACCACAAAATATCCTGCAGAGACTATATAATAATAATATATTTAAGTCAAGATCGCATGTTTCGCTAAAATGTAGCGCAAACTTTAGACCTAGTGGAACAATCTTATAATATTCTCACAATGAGGACACATCTCACTAATACAATATTGAATACAGTGGAACACGTGATTTAGTTGGTATTTTAGCAGTTATTTGCAATCCACGTATAAACTCCCGAAATCAGATGACAATTTTAATGGACATAGTGTTTTCTATTTGATGCACCAAAGTTAGTTTTCTACGATTGCAGCTGGTAGTATATTCGCTGAAATGACAAAAGTAATATTCCCTCACTTTAGATTTAATTAATTTTGCGATCAGTTTTACCATACAGTCTTGCCATTTTCAGGCATATCTACAGAACAAAATGGAGGCGTCTGTCCACTGGCGCAATGTACACAACATCATCAAAAGTATCCGGAAAATTACTTACAAATTCTTGACACCCTTCTTTGGTAATGCTGGAATTCAATATGGTATTCGCCCCCCTCCCCCCTGCCTTGATGACAGCTTCCACTTTCGCAGGCATACGTTTAGTCAGATTCTGGAAAGTTTCTTGGGAAATGGCAGCCCATTTTTCGCAGAGTGCTCCGCTGAGAAGAGTATCGATGTAGGTCTCTGGTATAGCCATACATTCACCTACTTTCATAGTTCATCTGTGCTGGTTGGCATTAGATCAAATTGCTGTTTCTATAATTTCACCATACTGCACATACCTTCAATTGTCAAGCATGGTGATCTGGTAGACCATGACGTCAAACTCGTTACAGTGCCACAGACATGCCACAATTATGATTTGTGGTTTTATCCAATGGCACCCCACTGTTTGAGTTAGTGCTGTGACTTGCGCGAAAGAAGTCACTGTGATTCCCCCACATCCTACAGTCATTTTCAAATAAACAATACCTGGATTCATCTGAAAACTACCTAATATCATTCTTTCTCCTTGTGGCGTCGTACCATACACCATTGCTGTCTAGAAAGTTCCTGCGCAATAATGAAAGGTGGCTGAGGTGCCGATCTTCTTGAGAGTTGGTGTGGGCGGTATGATCTGACGCGTCTCGTCGTGTTCTGCAGTCTTCCGCGAACCATTCTTCATTTTGCACCGCCGAAATACTTTGTCTCGCACGAGAAGCAATATCCTGGATGGATGCATCACATTCGTCCTCTATAAAGCACACTGATCTGATGGTACGATACGCACATACATCAGCAAGGCATCCTGCATGAATGCTTAACTCCAACTGGTCCATTACCCTGATTTAGTAGTGACAACGAGAGCAGCAGGAACATTTTACCGGCAGGTAGGGTTGCGCAGAGATAACCCTCGCCGAAATGGTTCACACCACTGGCGGCTGGTGCTTCAGATGACTGGGGGTTCACTTCTTTCAGTGCCGAATCTTGATAGTGGAGTCATTTCCCCCAACCCCTCCCGTCCAGCTCAGCGTCCAAAAGCACCGCGGTTGCCCTCCCTCCCCCCCGTCCCCATGCACCCTTAACATATATTTTCGTTAAAAGATCTGCACAATGCCTCACCTCGGCTTGTTATCGCTTGCTTCAACTCGAGCTGAGGTGTCGCCTACTAAGCTGCTTTACTTCACACTTTCGTTTCCAGCTTAAAGCTGAGTAATTTGTTTCTAAAATATTCGTTCATTATTCTTTGATAATAAACATCAAGAGCGTATGAATAGGCACATGAACACTAAAATACAGGAAGTAACGGATTACACTGTTAAGTGACTGTAACAAAATTAATCTGTTACGATAAAGAGACAAGCTACCTTCGGGTCACCTCACAGTGTAAGCCTTTACATCTATATCCATACTCCGCAAGCCTCCCGATGGTGTGTGATGTAGGGCACCTTGACCACCACTATCGGTTCTCCCTCCTATTCCAGTCACGTATTGTTCGCGGAATGAAAGATGTCGGTATGCCGAGCGGCAGAGCGTCTCTCCTGCAGAGTCTCCCACTGCAGTTTATCGATCATCTCCGTAACGCTTTCACGATTACCAAATAATCCTGTAACGAAGCGCGCTGTTCTCCGTTGGATCTTCTCTACTTCATCAACCCCACCTGGTACGGATTGCCACCGGTGAGCAGTATTCTACCAGTGGGCGAACAAGTGTACTGTAACCTACTGCCTTTGTTTGCGGCCTGCATTTCCTTAAGAAGCTTCCAATGAATATAAGTCTGGCATATGCTTTACCGATGATTGATTTTATATGTTCGTTCCATTTTAAATCACTCCTAATGCCTACTCCCAGATAATTTATGGAATTCACTGCTTCCAGTTGCTGACCTACTATAATGCTGCGAAATGATACAGGAACTTTCTTTCTGTCCATTCGCAGCACATTACATTTGTCTACATTGTGATTCAATTGCCATTTCCAGCACCATGCGTGAATTCGATCTAGATCCTTCTGCATTTCAATACAATTTTCCATTGTTACAACCTCTCTATATATTACAGCATCGTCCGCAAAAAGCCTCAGTGAACTTACGATGTTATCCGCAAGGTCATTTATTTATATCGTGAACAGTAACGGACCCTCGACACTCCCCTGTGGCACACTTGACATCAATCTTACTTTGGAAGACTTCTTTCCATTGAGAATGACATATTGCATTCCGTTATCTAGGAACTTCTCAATCCAATCATACAATTGGTCTGATAGACCATATGCTCTTACTTTGTTCATTAAACGTCTGTGGGTACTGTATCAAACCCCTTGCGGAAGTCAAGAAACACGGCATCTACTTGAGAACTCGTGTCTATTGCCCTGTGAGTCTCGTGGACGAATAGCGCGAGCTGGGTTTCACACGATCGCCTTTTTCGAAACCGATGCTGATTTCTGCAGAACAGATTTCTAGTCTCCAGAAATGTCATTATACTCGAACATAATACACGTTCAAAAATTCTACAACTGACCGACGTTAGACATATAGGCCTATAGTTCTGCACATCTGCTCGACGTCCCTTCTTAGAAACTGGATGATCTGCGCCATTTTCCACTGTTTCGTAACGCTACGCTCTTCTAGAGACCTACTGTACAACAATGCAAGAAGGGGGGCAAGAAGGGGGAGGCATACTACATTTAATGCTAGCAGCAACCCCTCCTAACCTTACGCATGCGCTAAGGGTACTCTCCCCTACATATTTTTACATAATTAAATATTTGTTACAACGAAGAGTATAAATGTCATTTACCCTCATAATTGCTACTCATTGGTAAAAGATCCTAATATATGTGGCAACTAACAATACAAAAGTCATTGTTCTTCTCGTCTCTGTTAAAAAGAAGATTGGGTTTTAAAAAAAAATTGCTTGCAATAGGTCTAGAACCCTCTACGTTCGCACAGCACAAAGCGATGCACGGCTATTCCTGCTGGGTGAAAAGTGACTTCATCATTATTCATGATTGGATCTTCTGAAGGCTTTTACAATTGATGCGTCTTTAATTCATAGTAATCAAAATATTTTACGAAATTAGACGTATTTTCGATAAATCTTTAATGCACCAAAAACTAATATGAAGAGTGCATGTTGCCTTAATGGAGGAATTGCCGATGCACAATGCGAGGTGTGCAGTAGCTCCGTTGTCTTGCTTCGGGAGCATGCTTTTTATCCTGGGTTTCACTGAACCACTGAACACATAGGAAGCGCCGCCTTTGGTTCAAAAGCAAGTAATGTCTGCAGAACATGCTGTGGGTATAACCTTCTTCCAATCTGTTTCTTTCTTATAAACACACGAGTATTAGGTTCTCTATTTGTTATACACAGAGCGTCCTATTAATCTGATGACTGCCCGTACGGCGCATCAGATGCCGAGTGGCGAGAGCTCCGTTGCCCAGCGGTTCAGACTTCGCGGTGCCTTTCTACTGTCACACTGGCTGGTCGAATGGGTTCAGCGACTCTCTGCTAATGGCCTTACGGCAAGATGGCAACCTGCACGCGCGCCGTTTCACCTAGTGAAGTAACAGTAAGTGTAAGAGTAAAGTCTTGGAACACAATAACAGCAAGACCTAATCATTCCGTGTCACAACGAGTGCTTATTTAAGATTCTCGTATTGTCCGCAGACTGAACAGAAATTTCCAGGTGTTACAATTCTGAGTGATGATGCACTTCAAAAATTACAGAATAAATTTCGGGAAACGGGAAATGTTTGTGACAAGAAGCGTAAACGGTGACGTACAGTGCTCTCACAACCTCAACTCGATGGTATTGATTACCGCCCGCCAAAGTCCCCTAAAGAGTCTCTTAGACGTCTTTCACAGCAAGTAGTTCAAGAACTTAAAGCTGGTGACATCGCGCACAGGTTTAAATTTTGCTGATGTGTTTTAAAACAAGTGCATGACGGTGAAATCGAACCTTAGCTCATTCAGTTATCAGACGAGCTCTGGTTCCATTTACAAGCGTATGTTACTTCACACTCTCGACATTTGTGTGCCAAAAGACAAAGCGAGCTTTGTGAGGAACCCCTTTACGATCAGGAAATAGGAATTTGATGTGGAATTAGTTGTGAATGATTAATAGGTCCAATTTTTTTAATGACGCGACTAACAGTTAAACATATATGCAAAACATTTTGCAAGCGTGTTTTAATGAACTTAGTGAAAGAGAACGGAGCTTGGTTTTTTAAACAAGGTGCAGCAACGGCTCATACAGCCAATATTTCATTGCACGCAATTCGTGACGCGTTCCATGACAGTCATCAGCAGGACCGGATCTAGGGGGGGGACAAAGGGGGCAGTTGCCCCGGGCGGCAGAATTTAGAGGGAGGCAAATTTTGACCGACTTTTTTACGGAGTTTATTTTTTGTAATTTAATAAAATTAACTGACACCGAATTATTAAAAGTAAAATGACTGCAAGAAATACTGAAATCATTTAATAAAACTAAAATTGCCGGTTGCTGACTTCAGTGTTGCCCTGTCACAGCTACTTCAGCTAATCAAACTTTAAAAATCTACTAGATATTAGCCAGAATGAGGGAGATGTTTGCGTTGTTGCATAAGTAAATGCACATTGTTTATTAATTTGCATAGATTTCCTTTTTCAGGTAAATGAGTATTCATATTTCATATCAAGGTAATATTGGTAAAACAGGTGAATTTCAATAACGTTCCAGTCCTTCTAAAAAGAAAAAAAAATTCAGGTGCGCACACTTCTTATTGAAAGTCAAAAGCATTAAGGATCTAGAGTCCTCTGTCGGCAGTGGTGGAATTGATAGACATCTACACAGGATACTCTGTAAATCACATTTAACTGCCTGACAGAGGGTTCATCGGACCACTTTTGTACTATTTATCTCCCATGCCATTCTCGAATAGCGCGGGAAAAAAGAACATCTGAATCTCTCTGATTTCACGTATGTAAGTGGAAGGCAACAATATATTTTCGCATTCGGAGGAGAATGTTGACGATTGTAGTTTCGTAAGTAGCCCACATGGCAGCGATAAACGCCTTTGTTGTAATGATTTCCATCCCAGATCCTGTATCATTTCCGTGACGCTATCTCCCCTGTATCACGACAATACAAAACAAGCTGCCCTTCTCTTCTCTTTCGATGTCCTCCGACAAACCCACCTGATAAGTATCGCACACTGGGCAGCAACACCAGATAAAACAGGAAGAATCTCACTGTATTATTGATGCTGTCCTTTTTATAGCTAAGCAAGGAAGTCCTTTTAGAGGAACAAAACAAGATGGTGATTTTGGTGATCCACATAGCGACAAATTTCTAAATACAATTGATCTCATATCATACTATAGTGTCCCCCTTAGTCTGCGTATTGAACGGCACAAGAAAGGCCAGATTACCTATTTTTACAAAAATATACAAGCTGAGTTCCGTGACTTGATTGCTGACAAAATAAAACAAGATATAATTAAAGATATTTTACAGTTACAGACAAAACAGGAGAAGGCCTTGGTCAAGAGATACTGCAAAAATTGGAACAAGATGGGTTGAACATTAAATACTGCAGGAGGCAGTCTCATGACAATGGGGCAAACAGGACTGGAAAGTACAAAGGGGTCCAGTCAAGAATACTTCAGAACAATGAACTTGCCTTTTCGTACCATGTGCTGCTCACTCTTTAAATTTAATAGGAGCAAATTCAGCAGACTTTCAGCAAGACTATGTGATCTGCAAGAGTAAATGCGGTTGAAGCAGTTTACAATCATTTTCATAAAGTTTTGAAGGCCCTGGAAGAAAATATGAGAAAACTTAAATTCATTACTTTAACTAAAATAAATTGCTCATGACAGTTTTTGCGAAGTTAATACTTTACTATTGATAAAACTGTTTGAAACATTCAAGGACTTTTGGGCTATCTCAAAATTTCCCGGGATTCTTGTACCTCTGAAGCTATTTCTGAGGCCAATGTGCTAGCAGAAGATAATGAGGTATCAACGGTATTATCCGAAAAAAGGATTCGAAGAAAGAAGAAAATGGCCGATGAGCTTTGTGAGGTTGAAGTATCGAACATTCACAGAAAAAATTAGGAATAACTGACAGAGCTTAGTATCAGGTTTACCACGCTTGAGAAAATTTGTGCAAAAATTAGTTTTCTGTGTGGTGTGCAAATTCTAGAAATGGAAGTGGAGGACTTGAAGGCCAAAGCAACGGAACTGGCAGAAGATCTTAGCGAGGACGAACTTGAAGTTGAAAGTTTCAGACAACATGCGCTGGCAGTAGACAGAGCCTTGCAAGATTCCACTGCATCATCAACATTAAGTGTAATTTATAAAAATAAACTGGTAGAGGGGTATCCCAACCTTACTACAGCGTTAAAATATATCTTACCATAATAGTTTCTGTTTCGTCTGGAGAAAGAAGTTTCAGCAAGCTGAAACTAATTAAATACACTTGAGGAGCACGACTGCTTAACAAATCTGAGTATAATATCCATAGAGCACAAACGAGCTGCTTCTCTAAACTATGATCATATCAAAAACAGTTTTTCAGCAAAAAATCTCGAAAAACGAAATATTGAATTGATTTTTGTAATCTTGTAATATTTTTGTACGTATTAAAATTGTTCTGTTTTCCTTTGATCTTAATTCAGTCAATAAAATAAGTTCATGTTGTAGGATTGTGATATTTATTTAGAAATATGTAACCCAATTAGCGTCAAAAAGTCGATTCTTACAGGGGGGGGGGAGTGAAAGAAGGGGCGGCAAATTTAAGCTTGCCCCCCTTGACAAATGTCCTAGATCCGGCCCTGGTCATCAGCAACAATATCTGGCCCGCTTGAATTCTCTATTTAACCCCGTGTGGCTTCTATCTCTGGGGAGCACTAAAGGATAAAGTGTACACAACAAATCGGAATACGTTAGAGGAACTCATGGGTAACATTGCCGGTCCATGAATTCCATTTCCCAAAGAGAATTGCCAGATATGCATCGGAAACAATGGCAAACATTTCCAGTATCTCCATGCATGACATGGGTGAGTACAGAATTTACTTGCACATATTTTAAACGTACTACTGTGATTGCAGTAGACGGGCAGCTGAATCGCCGCACAACGGAGTGCTCGCTTCCCGGTATCTGGTGTGCCGCGCGAGCGGTCATCAGATAAACGGATCACCCTTTAATTATATTTACATGTGGATCGGACACAGTACCAGTACAGTACCAGTGGAAGAAATCACCACTGTGTAAATCTTGGAAGATTGACAGTCTCAGGTCTGAACAGTTAGGTTCCGTAGTACATTTAATGAATTCAATCCCAAATTCGCTTTTAAAGGTGAGAGAGTGGCCTTTTTAAAACATATGTCACTTCTCTGTGTAATCTCATATACAACTTCAAGCGTCATTGCATTATGTGACACATTTGTCGTGAACAAACTTGTAAAGAAAATGTTCTCTAAATGTCTCCCGACAATACAACATGATAGCAGGTGGAGATGAGAAGGTGCCTGGTGGCGAACCATCGAGAGGTGCTAAATAGCGATGTGTGTCACGTTAACACGCTGTGGCCGGCCAACTCATCGACTTTATGGAAATGTCAGCCGCCGTTCGACTGGGACACATGCTGAGGTGTATTAGCATGCCGCTGCGTCTGTGTACTGAATTACGACTCATTAAATTGATTCTCTAACAATGTTTGTTATTCGAGCTACATTTGCAGCTCATGCATACTTCATTTAGGGTTTGCTTATTAACTGCCAAACTAACGTTGACACACAGACGCCAATTTGCATCACGCATAATAGCAAATAGAGGACTTTGAAGAACTCTATCGATGAACCGCAGTGTTTTAGTGGAGAGTGACGAACTGCTTTTACTCAAGTAAATGGACGGGAAAAAAGTCTTTTCGCGCATTTAAGAACTAAGTTTCTGGTATTAAATCAAATCTTTTTCCCTTTAATTCTGAAGCTGGAAGACTTTGCGTATTCCGATTACCACAAAAACATGAGAAAAGATAGTACACATAATTAAGGGGAATATCTTCGTTCAGTTGGAATACTGTTGTGGCGGAGAAAAATACGGCTCTTATAGTATTCATATAAAATCAGGAAGAGTAAGCAATAAAACCATTTTGTCTTTGTATATTTGACAACATATAGCGTCTAGTAACGATAGAATTCCCTGGTAAGTTCTGCAGCGAAAATAGGAAGAACTAATTACAGAGGTATTGTTACATAAATTACAACATTCCATGTCGGAGATAAAATTCAAAACATACGTTATAGATTTTACGTGAAATAAAACTACTTACAAGGTATTTACTACACCTCCGATTTTTAGATATCATACAATCTTAGTTATGATGCACGCCAAGTACCATCGCAGCAGAACAAATCATCGCATCAAATACGCAATAGTTACTGAGGAACATAATCTGTTAGTTCAAATGTTCAAATGCTTGTAAAGCTTATGGGACTTAACTATGGGGTCATCAGTCCCTAAACGTACAAACTACTTATGAACTACTTACGAACTAGGACGGCACAAATATCTATGCCCGACGGGGGATTCGAACCCCCGACCGTAGTGACCGTGCAGACCGTGACTGAAGCGCCTCAGTCTCCTCGGCCACCGCGGCCGGCATCTGTTAGTTAATGAGCAACGTCAGTTTTTCCACGATTGTATCCATTTTAATGTTATATAGAAAAATTTAATTGCGATGGCACGTCACTTTTTAACCTAAAATGTATACATATTGGGTCTGCGGATCCCCAGATATGTGAAACACGGATTCTCTTGTTACCCAAACATGTTTCAGCATCTCAGTGCCATAATGACTGGGTTTTTATGTTTATTTTCTCTTAACAACATACTTTTTGTTGCACTGGCTTCACATTGTATGGCAATGTAGGGCCATTTTACCATCAGACACTGGTAGCACTGTAATCTGCAGCCAAAAATACTATGTGAAAATTTCTGATGCTTTAACAGGTTTCTACGTGGGTGAAAATGAAAGTTTGGCGTATACGTAACTGTCGTGCATCGGCCTGTATCGTCTATTAATTATAGTTCGTTTTGGAACATACTTTCTGTTACGCGTTTGAGAGCCACACACAAGCAATACTAATATTTTGCATACTTATTGCTCTCTCTACAGTTCTGCACTTCCGCATAAAGTAAATGAGTAGGCTTTCTTCTTATGCGTCCATAGTAGTCGGGCTTTTCTGGTGGGAATGGAGGTGAATTTTAATTGTGTTTATTTTCGCTCTCTGTCTGTGTATGGTGGAAGTGGGGGAAGGGGGTGCAAGTAGTTCTTTTGCTTCTTTCTCTACGGAACCAACTACTCCGGTCATCAATCTCTAAACTTACAAATTATTTACACTAACGACAACGCGCACACAACCACACAACCATGTCCGAGGGAGGACTCGAAACTCCGGTGAGAGCGGCCGACATCAAACTGTGTCATCTTTACTGAGTGGCTCCTTTAGTGTATTAAATAGTTTTTCTTCTATTATAGCTTATTGCTTTTTTGTATCTCGTACTTTTCCTCTTTCGTTAGTTTACTATATAGGCTAATGTTCGAAAATTGAGCACAAAATAAGAGTCTGAATAGTTTGTATGGTCGTTGCGAGGTACGTGATATCTGAATAAATGTCAAGGCTTGCCGTTTTCGGTAGCCGCGGCGGATTAGCCTTGCGCATTGGGACGCCTTGCTGCGGTTCGCGCAGCCCTTCGCCGTCGGGGGCTCGAGTCGCTCCCTCCTTAGGTTAGTTTACCTCAGTTTAAATAGTTGTAAGCTACGGACTAATTACCCAGCAGCTGAGCCCAATAGATTTACAAACATTTGAACTTCTTCTTTTTTTCTGCATCTACATCTACATCCATACTCTGCAAGACACCCGACGGGGTGTGGCGGAGGATACCTTGAGTACCACTATCGGTTCTCCCTCCTATTCCAGGCATGTATTGTTCACTGAAAGAAAGTTTGTCCGTATGCCTCTGTGTGAGCTCTAATCTCTCTCATTTTATCTTCATGATCTCTTCGCGAGCTATACGTAGGAGGGAGCAATATACTGATAGACTTCTGGGTAAAGGTATGTTCTCTAAACTTCGACAAAAGCCCGTACCGAGTGACAGAGCGACTCTCCCGCAGTCTTTCACTGGAATTTATCGATCATCTTCGTAACGCTTTCACGTTTACACATGTTCTGTAACGAAGAGCGCTGCTCTCCGTTGGAACTTCTCTACTTCCTCTATCAACCCCACCTGGTACAGATTCCACATCGGTGAGCAGTATTCAAGCAGTGGGCGAACAAGTGTACTGTAACCCACTTCCTTTGTTTTCGGCCTGCATTTCCTTAAGATTCTTCCAATGAACCTAAGTCTGGCATCTGCTTCACCGACGAATGATTTTATATGATCGTTCCATTTTAAATCACTCCTAATGCCTACTCCCAGATAATTTATGGAATTAACTGCTTCCAGTTGATGACCTGCTATAGTGTAGCTAAATGATAAAAGATCTTTCTTTCCATGTATTCGCAGCACATTACACTTGTCTGCATTAAGATTCAAATGCCATTCCCTGCACCATGTGTCAATTCGATGCAGATTTTCCATAGTTACAACATCTATATACTACAGCGTCGTCTGCAAAAAGCCTCAGTGAACTTTCGATGTTATCTGCAAGGTCATTTATATATATCGTGAACAGCAACGGACCCACGACACTCCCTTGGGGCACACGTGACATCACTATTACTTCGGAAGGCTTGTCTCCACTGAGAATGACATGCTGCATTCTGTTGTCTAGGAACTCCTCAATCTAATCACACAATTGTTCTGATAGACCATATGTTCTTACTTTGTTCATTAAACGTCTCTGGGGAACTGTATTAAACTCCTTGCGGAAGTGAAGAAACACAGAACCTGAGAACCCGTGTTCGTTTTCGGTATCATTATCACTGATGTTAGTCAATCTGATCACTACCCGCGAAAATCCACCATCTTGCCAGAAACGGTGACCCTAAACTTGGTCTACGTACTCTAAACTTGGTTCCTCTGAAGCTAACAACAGTAAGACACAAAAATTGAACACTCAGCGGTAGCAAGGTTGGAAACTGATCAAACAGCCGAGCAGTCTTTTGCGCACCTACTCTACGCTTTTGTTCGTTTGCAAGAAACTATACAAAGAACATGTTTCTCAACACAGCGCGAGAATAGGTTACGACACAGTACGAATTTAGTAATCACAAAACTACATGGCACTGACATGTCGTCAACATGCTATCAAGGCACAGTAGATGTAGAAGTCATAAATCTTTTGCAACAAAATTTTAATTTAGAATTTTCACGCGCAACGATGCGATTGGCTAGCTTCAGTGTTAATTTCATCGGTAACAACTCAATTTAACAATTATTTCCCGGCACAACCTACAACTACAACAACATCCATTCTCAGGAAGCTATCTCGCGGTGTGTGGCGGTGGGTACTTTTCGTACCATTGTCACCTCCTGCTATTGTAGTCGCGTATCGTTCGCTGGAAAAAATTGATTGACTGTATGCCTCCGCGTGGTCCCATTTCTAATGTGATACTTGTGTTCGCTTCGCGAAATGTACAAAAGAGGAAGTAGTTTGTTCATTGACTTGTCAGGAAATTTATGCTGTCGGAATTCTGACAGAATCCCGTACCGCGATGCAGAGTACTTCTCTTGCAGTATGTGCCATTGGGGCAGCGCGGAAGTGGCCGAACGCTGGAAGGCGCGTTGCTGCAGATTGCGGGTCTGCTCCCATTGGAGGTTCGAGTCCTCCGTCGGGCATGGGTGTGTTAGTTGTACTTAGGATAAGTTAGTCTAGGGACTGATGACAACTGCCGTTTTGTTCCATAACTTTACAAATATTTGAAGGTGTTTGCTACTGAAATTTCCTGGTAGTTTCCGTGACGCTTTCGTGCTTCTTCATTGAGTCCTTAACGAAGTCTGTTGTTCTCCACTGGATCTGCTACAGGGTGGTCGGACATTCCCGTTACAAAATTCTAGGAGTTGTAGAGGGTAGTGAGTACGTAACATTTTCCGGAAACGTATCGTTTCCGTTCCACGACGGTCTCATTCAGGTGATTGTCTCATCCGCTCCTACTTGAGGAATGTTATTATGCGTGACCCAGGACAACTATTGCAATCCATTTGAAAAAAAAAAAAAAAAAAAAAAAATACTGAATCGCTCCGTTATTACTTACGCATTTTCATTACAATTTACAAATTTACACCTTATGGTTTACATTAGTCGACAACAAGAAGAATCCAGCATCTACTGCACCAGCCGCAACATACTGATGCATTACAACAGCGGCTCGATGTGGCGACCGCGAACGTCGTTACACACATTGTACCTCGTAAGCATGTTCTATCACACTCTCTCCAACCCACCTGGTGTCTCTTCAGTGTCTTGTGCAGCGGTCAGAACTCGCGCCAGTAGATCTTCGTTTGTCTCTACAGGTGTCTCATAAATTGGGCTCTTCATACGACCACATAAGGAATAAATGTTTCTGTTAAACATACGGCTGTTGGTATCCTACTTCCTACGTAACCGTAAGAAACAGCCCATAGGGGTTAAATCCGACGATCTTGGCAGTCACGTGGTTGGACCACCATGGCCTATCCGTCTTTCACCAAATCGTCTGCTGAGATGTCTCCGGACAGCCAGTGAAAAGTGAGGTTGTGCACCATCATGCTGAAACCACATTTCCTGACGGGCATTCAATGGCACATCTTCCAAGATCGAGTCCAGCACGTGTCGTAGGAAGACTAAGTTTGCAGGATCCGTGAGTTAGGATTGAAGGAGGTATTGTCTAAACACATGACGTCCAGAATACCTGCCCACACTTTAATTCCTAACCTATATTGAAATCAATGAACATGCGTGGCATGGGGGTTTTCGTCCGCCCAGACATTGCTAATTCTAGCATTCAGAACACACTCCCTTTTGAACTCTGAGACATTCTCTGTTCCTAAGCAGACGTTGACGAGTTACACAAATCAATTGAAACTGTCGTAGAATGGAAACGATACGTTTCCGCACATAATTCGTATGAATTTGCTACATTATGCTTGATTTGATGATTTGATTTTTTCAGGGAAGCCAAAACAGTCTTGGTCCAACCCGCCATTGCTCGCACCAAAACTAAGTTTATTGTGTGGTATCGCTCCCTGTATATCTAGTAAATGCCCTTGAACAGTGCAAGGAGTCCCTTTACCAGTTCTTTATTAGACACAATTTCTTCGGGTCTGGCTGTCCCAAATGTTCTGTGCCTTTTACTCTCCAATGCAATGCATTCGAAGATTAGATGTGATGCAGTTTCATCACCGTCATCACAGATCCTACATTTAGGGTCCTCTTCTGTTATTCCCATTGTATGTAGGTGTTTTTCGAAATTCCCCTGACCTGTCAGCAATCCAACCATTAGTCTAATCTCCCTCCTGTTCAGACCCAGGATTGCAGAGCTTCTTTTAAAACATGGCTTTGGCATCATTACCTTGCCATGTTTTTGTTGATGGACTTTGGTCCAATATTCTACGGCTGTCTTCTGAGCCAGTTACGTAGTTCCAATTTGATCATTGCCTTGGTGATTGTCAGGACAGGTTCCGGTCTAATAAGTGGAGTCTCTGCCAACATCCTGGCTAATCTGTCGGCATGTTCGTTGCCACTGATTCCCGAGTGGCCAGGGACCTACAATAGGTTTACTCTATTCCTTTCCCCTAGCTCCACCAGAACCCTGTGACATTCTGCAACAATTTTAGGCCTTATGCTTAGATATGTATTCCACGTGACTTAACACGATACTAATATAGCTCATTTTAAACACTGGTGTTTTGACTTACTACTCAACTGCATTATATTACATTTTTTTGTCATTTAACGTCGAAAGGTACTTAGCTTACGTGCGGTGTTTAACGGGTGGAGCTCAGCAGACTTTGATGAAAAATTACACGAGTTTACTGTTGTAAGCCATTTGGGATATCTGTGGCTTTTGAAGTTTGAAGGCATGCTGATGCTGATATCCATCCTTGCAGGATTGCCGAAAGTTGAACATTCACACAGTGGCGGACTAAGGCCGTTGGAGGCCCGGGGCGGTGGCGAAAGGAAATGACGTGCCCCCCTCCCCCGGCCACTTGGAGATACATTTATTACGGTAAAAAAAGAAGCCGGCCGCGGTGGCCGAGGGGACTGAGGCGCTCCACACACGGTCTACACGGCCACTACGGTCGGGGGCTCGAATCCCCCCTCGGGCATGGATATTTGTGCCGTCCTTAGTATTGGCTACTTCATAAGTAGTTTGTAAGCTTAGGGACTGATGACCCCGTAGTTAAGTCCCATAAGTTCTACAAACATTTGAACATTTTTTTTAAAGGAATTGGACGTCCCCCCCCCCCCCCCAGGACGAGAGTCACGGGACTGTCTAAAAGAATAGCTTTCGAGGTTTGGAGGCCCCAGCAGAACGGGATGCCAAATTTGCGGTACTTGGCCGAGTTGAAAAGAGATAAGCGTAATTACTCAAAATTAAGTTAAATATTTTCTTAATAATGCGACATAAAATTCACTTACAGTTTCCGTACTTTTTGGAAGGAAGAAAGGACGATTAGTGTTTAACGCCCCGTCGACAGCGTGGTCATTGGAGACGGAGCTTACGCTCGGAGTGTTTGGGTAAGGATATGGAAGGGAATCGGCCGTGCCTTTCAAAGGAACCATCCCGGCATTTACCTGGAGTGATTTAGGAAAATCACGGAAAACCTAAATCTGGATGGCCGGAGGTGGTTTTGAACCACCATCCTTCCGAATACGAGTCCAGTGTGTTACAACTGCGCCACCTCGCTC
The DNA here is from genome assembly GCA_026315105.1 of Locusta migratoria. Classification (NCBI taxonomy): domain Eukaryota; kingdom Metazoa; phylum Arthropoda; class Insecta; order Orthoptera; family Acrididae; genus Locusta; species Locusta migratoria. Next base: position 342,204,272 of record CM048746.1, read on the forward strand.
GGTCCGTACTTTTTGGAGGGAAGTGTAACCTCTAAAAGTTCATCATAAAAAAAAAACTTTACTGCAAAACTTTTATGACTACTACTACTAATACTACTGTGCAACCCCCATTCATTATAATTTATTGTTTGTTATTTTAGTGAATCACTTTGATATGATAAATTTACTGTGCCTTGATAGAATTTTGGTGACATGTTAGCGCCAAATTTCAGTTCGCCATTGTTTCAGCACTTCTCCGTTTATATTTTGGTGTTCATATTTTTTAGTAGATTCCAACTTTGTCGTAACGCATTCTTGTACTGTTCCCTGCACTACAATGCACAATCACAAAATTTTAATACTTTAGCTCGCCGATCTAATAGATTGCATTTATCATTTTTAGTATAAGAGAATTACATAACATTCACACTAGTTTTGATTTGTTTATGATCACTTATCACATAGAGTTTGCAAAATACGCCACTTCCTTTATTAAGTCGACATAAGATTCTGTTAAATAAGGTAATGTCGTTGTTATACAAAAGATGCAAACGTGAACTATCATACATCGAGTCAATTTTTTATCATGCATTACATTAACCAGAAATTTTTTCTAACAAGGGAACGGTCCAATAAGACATGACGAAACCTACCCCGAAATTTTTCACACAGACAGAAGACTACGAAAGAAACGCAGTGTCAAAATTTTAGTTGCTAAGAGGCACTGCAAGTATTTTTAAAATATAACTGTAAATTGCCAAGTTCGTAGCGCGCCAGGTGGCGGTAGAAAAGTACACCCCTACTGGCGCAGAACCAACAGCGCATGCGCGCGCGCGCGCGCACACACACACACACACACACACACACACACACACATAGACACATACAGTCGAGATCGGCGGTATATTGTAAACAGGAAACACGACACAACCCGATCGTAATTTGTAAAGGACGTTTCAGATTATCGTTCGTCTATTGACTATTATCAGTTGAAATTTGCACTATTGATAAGTATTGACAATAAAGATAAAGCTAAATTAATATTTATTTTGCTTTCATCAGGCATACCTGCATATATTATCGATTTCTTCTTCTTCCAATTTCACAGTAACGTGGAATCCAATTAAGGTTCTCAATTTAGAAAAGATGAAATACGAAGAATGTGGTTTCCAGCCGAAATCACCTGAGGATGTACATATGTGTCATTTTTTGATAGATTTCTTTGACATTCATTCGAATGATGTCGACATTTCGTTTGAAATTGTGGAAAAGTTAAAAGAAATAGGAAATAACTGTGACGATTTCACGAACTGAGACTCGGATGACGTTAGTTGTGCCAGTAACAGTTCTGAAGAAGAATACCTTCCAAGCCTAAAAAAGAAACACGTACTACACCAACTTTCAGAAGAAAAGGCACTGAAATATTGGTTAAACGAAGAAGGGAAAAACCGCTTGAAGTTAAGCAGTGTGCAAAGACGTTTCCGTTTCGTAAAATCTGAGCGTGAACTTTATAAATGGAAGAAGGAATTACATGAAGTAAGAAATATGCGCCTAACGGAAACTCGAAAACATCTGAAAGAAAAACTGTTCAAAAGATTTAGAACTGCTCTTGAGAGGCAATGCACCGTTACCGATGGAGATCTACGAGACTGGGCCCTTCGAATTGGATCTGACACGAACGTTGTTAATTTCCAGTCTTCGTCGACCTGGCTACAAAGGTTCAAGAAATTGTATAGAATAGGAAGTCGCAAAAATTACCAAGTTTATGTCACGTCAACGTGTAGAGCAGCTACCAGTGGTAGACAAAGCCATAGAGAAGTTCATAAGTGACATAAAGACGAAAGTTGCTGTTATCCCTGCAACAGCTGTTTATAACGCTGATCAGTCAGGTTTCGTGAAAGAACTGCGTGCACAGCTCACTTTGTCATTTCGAGGTGAAAAAAAGACGGAGTCGATTACCCAATCAATGAATGCAATGACACATTCATATACGATAATGCCAGTGATAAGTATGAGTGGTTTACTGTTTCCGCAGTTGTATATCTGTCTTCAAGAACCTCAAGGCAAAGTAGAAGCAAAAAAATTGACTTTTTTAATTGCAAAAATCTTATAATCGACGTATCAAAATCTGAAAAAATGGGAAAGAATAAATTTCATTATTTCGTTCTAAACATATTCCTACCAATTGCAGAAACTAATTCATTACTTTTGTTGGATTCATGGTCTTGGCATAATGACGCCTCTGTTTTTGTGGAGACGGCGAAAAATTTGTGGATGTAATGTGGATTCCGCCTGGAACTACTAGTGCGATTCAACCTCTCGATAAAGATTTTTTTCGACAGTGGAAATCATTTTTTAAGAAATTATCGGACAACATAATTTCCGATACCTCTCTCTCATTTCAGGTTTATCAGTGGAACAGTATTCTGAAGCTCCAGTCCTTTGTGCATTACCAGTTTTCTTCGCCACGCTTTACGAATTTCATCAAGTATGCCTGGTATGCAGCACAATATGCAGAACAACGGCCGGGACCATTTCTGACTCTGTCCCAGTTCTGCAGCAATTTTTTCTTTGTCCGGTGTGCCTGGTGCAAGAAAAATATTTGTTTTTGTCATTCAATAGACACTTCGTATTTTTGTGACGACTACTTGGAATAAACAAAGAACTATAGTCAAATGCACAAAATTCAAAAATTGTTTTAAAGAATGGCCGACAGGAACTGTTATAAAATGTGGTACTGCTAGATACATTTCATTTCAACAAATTACAAGTCCACATTGACGGAAGTCGTCCATGACATCAAACACTGTCATGAATTTATTTTCTCTGCCTACCACTTTCATCAGAATTTCATGTGCAAGAGTTGAACTGTCGGTATCGTTATTCAAAAAATGTATGACTCGTAAAAGCCAGTTGTTCACCAGAGCAAACAAATTAACAAGGATAAGCAAAAGAAAATTCTACCTGTTGTACCCCTTAGGCCTCTTGCAGGTCTTTCAACTGGACGCCACTGCAGCTGCTTAGGTGTCACTAACCTTTCCCAGTTACCTGATCGGGAAATAGAGACCTGCAGTTTAACGTGTAATCCGAACTACATTTCTTTCGTAGCCACTCTACCATCTTTGAGCAGTGAATTCTCGGTTAAAAATCGTAGTGACAAAATTTGTGGTGGAACGGGATTTGATACCGCGCTCTCTGGTTCACGAAGCGCGCACTTTGCCATTAGACCAGTAGACCTGATACGTGTAGTATTAGCGCCAGCCGTGCCACCTCCTTAGATGATGCTCGACGTCGGGAATTAGTGTTTACTTTATAAAAATCTGCAGGCGACATACAAGGAAAATTTTGGGCCAGTGCTAAGGGGAGATGGAGATGAATTCCGTGTAAAGTGCACGATCTCAATGCGTGTCTCGCTTCCACACAAATTGAGACAAATTCTTCCTACCCTTCGCCATTTTGCATACTCCGTCAAAAGTAGTGCGCTCGTCATGCACAATAATATTACCTGGAAAAACTAAAAACCAATAACACGCCGTTCGCTGGCAATGTTTGCTACCTCGTGTTCTCTTCCGTTCCCTCTAATATAAACGATTCAACCCATATACAAGCGAATGGTAGTGAATTTTCTGCAAATGCTCATTCGTTCGTGTTCGCTTCCATTCACTATATTGTAAAACAGACTTTAGGTGCTTAATATTGGTGACTTTCAACTCTGCATAATTCCGCTACGTAGCGCTGCGTAACTGATTCGCCGAGTTGCGCACTAAGCGGTCAGGGCTGTACAAACCGCTGTTATAAGCTGTTACTCGCGCGACAAAAATGCGTAACTTCAATTTTTTTTTAAATACTTGCAGTGCCTGTTAGCAGCTAAAATTTTGGGAGTGCATTTCTTTCGTTTTCTTCATTCTGTACAAAAGATTTCAGGGTATGTTTCGACATGACTTATTGGACCGTTCCCTTGTAAGATATTCAACATTGACACTTTCTCGTACACTGTAGCATCATCAGAAAAGAACAAATGTTTGTCAGATTACCTGTTTAAATGGAGAATAAGTATGGTCTTTTAGAACGTTGTCTAAGCTCTGATGACGACAGTCTCGTGTCTGATGAAATTCAATTGGCCATTGTCAAACAAATTTTCCGTTATCTAGTAAATGTGGACTATACCTTTCACCCTTCACAAGATATCATGTGACAGCAAGGCAAACCGAGACGCACTTGATCCGTTATTTGTACATCTACGTTGTAACTGAATTCCTTGCTTCTTTTTTCCTAATTATTGGGCCTGCAGCATCATATATGTCGTAGAAAGAAATTGCAATAAAGTTCCGGATTGTTGCTTATATTTTATTTAATAGTGCTACAGCTGTTTCGCCAGTTTGTGATTCTCAAGCGGGTCTACGATGTTTGGACGTTAATTAATGTTGACATCTGGCGTAACTGTTGCATAAATTACATGGAAATATACACGTATTTAGTTGTTGTATATGGTTTTTAGCTGTCAGGTATTATGCAGCTTTTTACGTTGTTGTATGTAAACATCTTTGGCAAAGCTGTTGTTAATTACGAAAAAAATATAAAAGTTTTCTTTAATTTAAAGTTTTAACGTAAAAAGCTGCATAATACCAGACAGCTAAAAACCGTATACAACAACTAAATAAGTGTATAATTCCATGTAATTTATGCAACAGTTACGCCAGATGTCAACATTAATTAACGTCCAAACATCGTAGACGCGCTTGAGAATGACAAACTGTCGAAACAGCTGTAGCACTATTAAATAAAACATAAGCTGCAATTCGGAACTTTATTGCAATGAATTCCTTGCAATAGCATTCATCAAACCACTTTCATACTATTTATATACTATTCCATTTTCGAAAGCACAAGAGTAAAAAATAATACGGAAATGTCTCCGTTAGAGCTCTTATTTCTATCGTTGTATTATTATAATCATTTATCCCCGTCAACAATACATTTTCGAATTCAGATGAGAAATTCGGTGATCGAAGTGTCCTGAGTATATTACACGCAGATAAACTCACCTTTTGTAATGATTCGAACTACTACCGTTACGTCTGGCCCCTGTATCGTGATAATACTAAACAAACTGCCTTTAAGTCTTTCGATGTCTTCCGTCAATGCTACTTTAGAAGAATCCCACACCACGTAAGCTATACCCAAACAGGACAAACGGAGTGTGTATTTCTGTTACAAGTGTTGCGCCAAAAAACCACAGTCTTTGGTTTGATCGTGTAGTAAGTAAAATAATGAGAAGATCAAAACCAACTATAGAGCTAATGGGCTGAAGATTATGCACGTTTTTAAAAATATGCACTGAATTATCCATCAAATACGTGTTAGTATCAAGCCGTATATGGCCGTATAACTGAGAAGAATCAGGAACATTAGTGAGCTTAACTTATTTTCTAAAGTGTAAATATGTTTACTGTCAGTACGAAATCAGTACTTATTAATATTGTTTCAATATGAGGTCGTAAATTTATTGCGAACTTCGTCATACTGTTACGAAACATCACGAATTAGTATGGACACACTTCTCCTTTCATCATTTCTGTACGCATAAACTGAAAATAATTATTTTCATATAGGGATTCTCATTGTTTTCCATAGTCAATTCTCGAAATTGAGGTACGTAATTCAGCAGGAATCACTACGTAAATAGGTAACACTTTTAGGTACAATTTGTAGCAGGGCATATGGGAAACGGTTGCAGCCTATTTACGGAGTCATATAAACTGTCTCTTACTGTGGTTGGACATAAAAGCATGTATAGTTGTACCTCTCGCTCTTTATTTCGTGTTCAGCCCTGTACGGGTTATTACACTTCAAACAGAACCAAAATTGAAAAAAAAAATCCCTCATAGTTTTAAAAATGTTTCATACTTTTCATATATGATGATAACTCTCGAAGGAAACATAGTCAATAAAGTTGTCTTTTAGCCTTAAAATTCCGTGAAATTACGTCGCTTTCAGAACGCGACAACTTCTGTGTAATTCAGGTAACTTATTTCGAACTGTGGTGAACGACGACTGACTTTGATTCTCATTATCTATTGTTTTTGGCAGTAAGTAACAACAACATAACATACAACTTTGAACATGGCTGGTTAATAGCAACCGTAATCCAATTATTTTTAACAATTTTATATAACAGCCAACCGGTTGCGTAGTAAACCGGTTGGCTGTTATATAAAATTGTTAAAAATGATAACATAACAGTAATTAATGCGGAAGTTAAAAATCTTTTATTCATAAAAACAGAAACATTTCCATAAATATTAAACTTACATTTCAGCATCATTTTATTATATATTAATTCCAGAAGTAAGTTTCGTTGCACACCTTCTGTGACACATAATGACATCATAATTGAATAATAAATATAAAAGTTTGCTCTTTATTTCGTCTACGATGGGTTGTCATGAAACATAAACAGCAGGCGATCAACATCGGCAACGTATGTATTCATACTATTTTTCGCTGTTTCGATTTTTCCTTTCTCTACAGACGCTCTTGATAATAAAAAAAATGTTTACGGGTACTAATATTGTCTATAAATCAGATACTGTACAAAATGGCATGCCTGATATTCAAATTATAATTTAGATTTTTTAATTATTCGTATTGTAAGCTACATGCAATTTGCGTTCAAATGCACATATTGAATACCACTTCGAACTAAACAATATTACCTTCTGTTTTTTTTTTTAATTTTTTTAAGTATGGCAAATATTGAGATTTTATGAAATTACGATAACTGTGACAATTGAAAATGACCGCAAATACTTTTTTACGCACAGCTATGAATTTAATAAATTAATCGCTCCACAACCACTTTATATTTCAGAAAACTGAACCAACCCAACGAAAAGTGCATGTTTTCCGGCGTTCCATTTGAAGTGTAAGAGGCTGTGCAGAAGTAAGAAAGGAAAGTTTATAATACAAGCAGGCCATATATGCCGATGTCGTCCTTACAATTCGTAGCTAACTTTACCACCATCCATTTGTCTTTGCAGTTCTGTTAACTGTAAGAAACGTTCGTCTATGTACTAATATTTCGAAAGCATTATTGCTGAGGCTGACAGGTCTGCATCCAAGGAAACGGGTGGTGGAACTTCCAGCCCCATAGGCGTTATCTCTGGCACCACGCAATTGTGATACCGGAAAAGCTATTAAAGTTGTTGCGACAAGATTTAAGAGAAACTGACATCGCCTGTAAGAAAGCAAGAGGAACGCCGCTGAAAAATCAGCGGAGCAGAATTTCTTGCTAGAAGGGCTCTTTATACAAGAATTAATAATCAACGACGAACTTTTAATTTCCGCATTAAAAAAAAAGGTTCCACAGCTTTCTCATTTCCTTCGCCTTGTTAATACGTGCGGAGAAACGGTACCAGTTAGAAGTTTTGAAAAGAAGTTCTTGTTAATTACCAAAAGCGATTGTTCATCGACCAATTACGAATCATGGTAGGTAAAGGATCTTGGTGGTTACCACAACAACGATGAAAATACCTTGCAACTGTTATGACGTTTCATTCACAGTTATTATGCGCAGCAGTGTGTAGGCCATGCATTATAAACAAATTCTGCTACAAAGCGTTAATTGTACTGACCAATTGTGAAAGTGAAATATTTGCGACAGACAATACGGTCTTGAAAGAACGAGAAATATTACGAAAGCCTTAGTTTTGCATGAGCTTCTGAGACATTTTAGGGAGCTTAGATTTTCGAACAGTAACCACAAATTGCTGATTTCTGGGATTCATTCTCCGTCTCTGACCAAGATACTGCATTATAACAACTAATTATTAAAAGATGATATACTGCATATTGTCTAGTGTAGCTATTATGATAGCGGTCCACTTAGTGTTTTATTTTAATTCATACTTAAAACATGAGAAGGTACTGAACAGAACTAGGGAGAAAAGGAATTTCTGGCATACCTTGACTAAAAGAAGGGATCGATTGGTAGGACACAATCTTAGACATCAAGGAATTGTGAATTTAGCGTTGGAGGGAAGTGTGTGGGGAAGACCAAGAGATGGATACAGTAAGCAGATTCAGACATATAGGTTGTTGTTCTTATGTGGAGTTGAAGAGCTTTGCTCAGGATAGGGTATTGTGGAGAGATGCACCAAACCAGTCTCCGGACTGAAGACCACAATAACAACAACAACTTAATACAATGTCAAAAGGGTTGTTATAGGTAGGGAAGAGAAACATTTGTAATAGTGGAGCCGGCCGCGGTTCCCGAGGGGACTGAGGAGCTTCAGTCACGGGCATGGATATTTGTGCCGTCCTTAGGATTAGCTAGTTCATAAGTAGTTTGTAAGTTTAGGGACCGATGACCCCATAGTTAAGTCCCATAATCTATAAAAACATTTGAACATTTTTGTAATAGTGGCAATTATTTACATTAGTGGCCATTATTTACACTAATATTTATGTATAAAGCAGAATGTCCGTGTGTTTGTGTGTACGTATTGCATACAAATCAAAAGTTTTGTTACAATCTTCAACGTCCATTCATGAGAATGGCCACCGTAGCTGTAAGGATCACGTTCAACAAATAATTCACGAAATATTACGTCAGAAACAACTAATTTCGCGCATCACTGCTGCGTCAAGTGACAGTGCTGCCCATGCCTCCTAAACCAATTGACCGATTTCCAATTATTTTGCTACACATATTCCTAACAGTGAGGTAACAATTGATGTGAGGGTAAAAACCAAATACTAAAAATTCTGCCGGTTGTATAACATGAACGATAGGAGTAGCAAAAGAGTGCCACGTAATGCGACAAGACCTCATCCATACACGGTATGAGTATTGAGCGATTTGCAACAAATTTTAAACATTACTTTCTTTCTCGCTGATAACCACAGAAACAGTTTCTCGCTTAGTACTTTTCTGCTGTTCATGGAGAATGACATTAAAATTTATAATTTCTACACTAAAAATTGTGCTACCAGGAAATTTCACGAACAGTATGCTTACATACGAGTAAATGCACCTTAGACATTTTATCACACTGCGACATGTAGTTCATGAGATATGAGAGTATAAACGGTAACGGTCATGGGAAACCGTCCTACAGTTTTAATCTGGTATTTCTTTACTACAAAATTTATAAAAATGAATATATACCTGCAAAATTATATAACTGTAACGAAATGCGATAATTACGTATCGAGCGGTTTCGCGACCTGGCTTGCTCTTTACTTGCCACATCCATTTATCAAGTTTCGGCGCGATGCTTCAATTAGTTCCCAGTGGCGGAATGGCAAATTAAGGCTTAGATCATTTTTTATGATTTTCGTAAATGATAATTGCTCTTTTTCAGACACCTGAATTTCAGGTATATCCCAGAAAATATTTCTCTTAGTGTTTTTGATGATCTATTACCTTGAAATGCTCAGCGAAGGTGTAATGCTGCTTTATTAGTCCCTTTTATGTAAACAAATACTCTCTAAATCTCGCTTTATGCGTCCGGCCCGTTTGACTAATACAGAACATCCGGAAAGCATGCACTGTACAGTGTAAACACCTGAGGTGGAAGGTAGATCTTTTTGAGGTTGCTCGTTATACAACAGCGAATTCTAAACTTTATTTTGTGACGAAAAAGCTACTCGCAATTCGAAGTTTCTAATTAAGTTGAAAAGACAACTTTCCCACAAACGTAAGCTTTACATACCTACGAGGAGACTGCAACAGATTTTGTTACTGGCTATTCTCACTGTGTCCATGACATCATATCGTCTGAACTATGAGTCGTACAGTGGTATAATTATTGCTATAACCGTTGCGAAAGTTGGAGAATTAGGCTGACAAAGCTTCATCGCAATCGGATAACGACGTTGTAAAAGTGGAAATCTATAGATAATTATTTAAATACGGCAACACTAAAATTGAAGAATCGATTTACAATATTAATTAGACAAGGAAGCAAATGAAACGTTCATAATACTAAAGGGGCTTTGTCAGACATGTGCACTGAAATCACGTGTATTGGAAAACCGTTCTTGCAAGAGGAAATTAGACTAAGAGCCGCTGCGAGATGTACATGGTGCGCGCAAGAGCCATCTAGTGGTAGAGGGAGTGGAATTCTAGATCAATCATATTGTCGGCAGTGAAAATCAAAATACCGCACTAACATTACTATACAGCGAGTCTGATGAAACTTACATAATTTTGCAGCGGGTTACCCAGCCATGTGCACAACACAAAAACCATATGTGTACAGAGCTGTTGTCAGCCGTTAAAGAAAGTGAACTTCCGCATATGTAAAGGGGACTATTATTTGACAATGAGCCGCGAAAGGTACAGGTGTACCTTCCCCACGCAGATCGTTTAAGACTTGATTCCCCTTCCTCACCTTCTAAAGTTTTTGAACACCTCCGCCTTCGCTATGTGTCCCGTAAAATAGAATCTCGCCATCCAGTTGTCTCCCACCCTTGCTGCATCCTGGGCCTCTGCCATGCCGATACCTTCACACTCTCCGCGTCCTCTTCCGTCAATTCCCTCTCCCGGATGACGCCGTCCGTCCCGACATCTACCCCTCCTTTCAACCTTACTATATGTACGTCTCCCTTCCTCCCCCCTCCCATCCCTGTCCCCTCCTAGGCTTGGCTCTCCTCTCCCAGCTCCTTCCTACGGTGAGTCCTTGCGCCTCCCCCTCCCCTCGCGTCCTTCTCCTTCCACCCCTTTTCCCACTGCGGGGCCACTGTTACGACATATTTGAACAGTGCGCCCTTTAGTGCTGTGCCAGTGTTTGTACTTCATGGTCAAGTGGTGTATTAATACTTTACCGAGGTAGCGCTGACGTTATTCCATTCTTGTATGTAAAAATTCGTGCACAGTGTCATATTTTATTTCTTTGAGTAGCCTGTTTCCATCGCGGATCAATTTTAGCTTGTACTGTCGATTGCGAAGTGTTTGGATACGGCTACGAATTGAGGTTCATATGAAACATATTGAAGACTTCCTTGTGTTTGTATTTCTTGAACATTCTTCAATTTTTGAGAAATTTATATGAATATATTTCATCTTAAATGTTGTTTTAATAAAATGTTTAACATATTAAATTTCTAGAACATTTATTTTGATGTCATTCCACAAAGAAGTGCAGTATTACAAAACTAATGGCAGGATTGTGAAAAAATCACTTCTAAATCTTGTGCAGTCAATGAAGGTAATTAAGAGCTTCTGAGAAAAAAGTAAAACCAAAAATAATTTTGCGCTATCTTGGTTAAGCACCCGCCGATCAGTCAGAATATTACTGTTGTCATGTTTTCTGAGAGGTGTCTTCGTCATCGTCTAGTGTGCTCCGTAATGTGATTTTAACCATCCTGGATTTTTAAATTCTATCTTTGTGTTATTTTAACCACCGTGGCTGTTTTAATTATCAATAAGTTTTACTTCAAATTCTTTGCTCTATGTCTGTTCTCTCCATTTTACTCTCCATTCTAATGTTTAAATTCAAAAAATTTTATCACCTTTCTCTGTTTCTAACGATTGACAAAATTGTAAACACACTTCTCCGGTTTCGATCGATAATGCGTTCACTACTCTGTTGGTAGTAACCTACATTACTATTTCCTTATTCATTACGAGACCTACTCCTGCGTTACCACCAACTGATTTTGTATTTATAAACCTGTTCTCACATGACAAGAAAATCCTGTTCATCCTGCTACTAATCTTCAGTTATTCCCTATATATTTCTCTTTTCAAATTTTTTTAATTTACTTAACCGATTACGGAATAGAACATGCCACGCTCCGATTCGTGGATGTCTGAATAGTTTTTCTTGATGAGTAGTCCCCGCCTAGAGATCGGAATAGGGGACTATTTTAACTGCAGAATATTTTTCCCATGAAGACTCCATCATCATACATTCATGAAGTAGAGCTCCATATCCCCGGGGAAAGTAACGACTGTAGATTCCCCATGCTTTCAGCCGTCCCAAGTAAATCCACGTTACTTCATGTCACAAGGCCTGCTCAGTCAATCATCCAGGCAACAGGGTCTGTAAGTATTGAAAAGACTGCTACCTCTCATCAGGAACCACATGTCTTTCTGGCCTCTTTACAGATACCCTTTCGTTGTGGTTGCTCCTACGGTATGCGTATCTGTATCGTTGAGGCATGCAAGCTATCCCACCTCGATAGTGTCTATGGTTTATGAGGGTGGATGTATATTGTGTCACGATTTTTTTCCCTTGTATTAAGACCCAAAATCTTCATGGAAAATACATATATTGAGTCATTAAAAAGTTTCCAGGATGCATATGGCTCATAATTTTAAAAAGTTGGCACCATTGCATAACTCAAATGAATAATCATTACAGTTACTTATGGTATTTTGTAGCGCGAAATTAATGTCTACCGCCTCACTACTACACGCTATAAGCGACGGTCCTGTGTCACTGTTTAAATTCCTTCGTAGCAGGAAGTACGAATGAAATTATTTTAACAACATAATTGAGTTATAACTACAGTCAAAGAAATTCAAATTACTTACGATAATGGCTATGCAGCTCACGAATTGTAAATGTCGGGGTTTTCATCTGTCAAATCATTGGATGTTGTCCGAGGTGTTATACGACTTCATTCCTGTACGTTTTTATAGCATTCGTTACTAGTTGGTAAGTTCAAGTGTAAAATAGTGATGATTAGTGTATGCAGATGGTTAACATTCTACGTAAACACGCCTAACACTTTTGGTAGAAAATGAATTCATGGTGTGAATATAAAATGTACGCTTGCAGATTAATGGTAATTATTATGATCAATTTTATAAATTACATAAGAGGAATAGACATCATTACATGATTGGTATGACTCATTCCACAATTTCTGCTGCAATGTACGCTGAGAGGTCGTACGTAATGGATACTAGTTAAGCAACGTAGCGTTGCGGCAGGAGAAACTTATGCTGATTGAGTTATCTTCTCCTATTACGGGCGAGAGTCAGATTGAGTTACTTGCATCATGCGAGCAGATGGGCTCGGACCATCAATAGTTCACCATTAGCCGGACGCCCACGCAGCATGGCCTCTGGGAGCAATGATCTCATTAAGGCCTATGTTGTTGTACATTACCAGTGGGGACTGATAACCCAGCAGTTTAGTCCCCATTTAAAAGCCCAACAACAACATTACCAGTGAACCAGGAAACAATCATGCTACTTATCCTTTCAAAATGCATCGCGATATCCTGTTCATTTGATTTCTAATGAAGTGTATATTTGGTCGAAATCAATTCAGTTGTTAAGGAAATACATTAGTTATACTCCAGTCAAAAATTGTTTTTAATTATGGTATCGAAACGCAAACGCAAAGAAGGCAGGAAATTTATGGATTAATTTTCCATCTACAGAAGGTAATTAGTAATAGGACTAATTACCACATTAAATAGGCGAATACATTTCCGAGTCAACCGGAACAATAGATTTGGAAGAACAACGGGAAACATCTTCTGTATGTGAGCGTGATTGGAGTAGAGCCGACGTCCTCTTCCCCCAGATCTGGGGGCACAAACTTCGGTCGGTGAACAAAATATCATTGATGGCCTCTAAGGTTTCACAAGCAACATCAGCGTCAATATATTTCGAAGTCATCATACCATTTATGTTTGGAGAAATACGTAAAACCTAACGGCTAGGCTATCTACGTAAATCTATCGCTTATAAAACACAACGCCCAAAGACAGCTGGCTGAAAGTTTATGTTGCCAGGAAAACTGTAAGACTGATGGTAGGGTCAGAGAAAAAGAGTTAATTGTGTTGGGAAAAGAGTCAAACTGAGATAGTAGCCACAGTCGCTTTGAGGATTTTTCTTATTATTATTTTATCTCAAACATGACGTGATTGGATGTGCTATGAAATTTTCACATGTGAGTAATACATTATTAATGGCTCAAAAATAACCGTTAATAATGTATTACATTTTCAAACGATGTCATAGTACATAAAAACATGTCATGTGGGACATAAAATAAAAATAAAATTCTGATAGCGGCTGTGGCTATTACCTCAGGATGACTATTTTGTTTTTCCATTTAATTTCAGTAGTACTCCTTACCGACAGTGTCAGCAAATAAAATTATTGTCCCTTGGGCCATATTTACAGTTCCCCTAATTACTAGTTCTTCTACAGACTTGCATTTTTTCCTCAACTCACTCATCCTCATCTTGCTAGCACATTTTGGTCAACCTCATATTTGTAATTGTTGTGTCGTTCAATTCTCAGCCATACATCTCAGTATTTGAACTTGCTTTCCACAAAATGACTAACATTTATAAAAAGAAAATAACAAAGAGTTCATTTATAGGCCTTGAGATTATCCTCAATAGAGGACAGCCATCAATGCCAATTCCATTTGTTATGAACATTTTGTATTTGGAGCTATAGAAATCCCTGGCCACCTGGCCATATGTTTTCGAATGTATACATATGCTGAAGTTGGAAAATGACAACAGGTCCATCACGAAAGATATGCCGAGGGCACTGAATTCATATGTACACTGCTAGACATCCAAAATGAAGGAGCGTGAAATGCTACTAATATGTTTATTTGGGAGATAACACGTTGTATAAATGTCACACTACTGAAAATAAAGACTTATCTGAAACGAAGAAGATGGTGAAACCAGCACCAGCTTTGCAACAATTGCTAGCTGTTATCGCTGCTACACGCCTTGGCACTTAATCAAACAGATTGTAAATATGTTGTTGGCATGTAGCAGTCCATTCTTTTTTCACATTTTCCAAAACTGATCACAAATAGCAGCGAGTGATTTATCCTGCGCTAATCGTTTTTCAGTCATCGACCACACGTGGTACGGTAATGTGGACAACATCTTCGGTGAGTTCCTAAGCCCAAAGGTGTAAGAGGAGAACAGGCTCCTACAATTCACAGACAATGCAAACATGGATACTGTATTAACAACGTGTTTTTTGGATGGGGGAATACGGGAGTGAAATGTCAACCACAACCGATACTAGAAAGATATTTTTAACTACGAATCTGCTTATACCATCACTCGACGCGTAATACTCATCGCAAAAGCTTCAGTTTTCCTATTCTCTGGAATTATCTGGCTTACTCTCAGTCCATATTCAGTATTAATTACACTAACTAATCAGTAATCCTTTAATATTTCTTCACCTTCAATTAGGATATCAATGTCATTACATAATCTTATCATAATATACTGTCACCCTAAATTTTTATCCCTCACTAGGTCCTTACTTTTATTTTTATCACTTTATTCTTAGTATACAGATTACACCCCTATGTGTCACCATTTTTAATCAGAAGACTTAAGTTGGTTGGTTGGAAACTAAACAGTTAGAACATCAATGTCTTTAGCAAAATGACACATTCAGAAGGAGAAGGTAAAAATTTTGTCTGGCTAAGAATATTCTGCTACTAAAAAAGGGGGAAACTAAAACGCAATTAAAATCATTAACAGCGCAAAACTAAAGCAACAGAATGTAGATAATCCTGCAGCGTACATCCCCAAACCTCTACAGCGACTTGAACTTCCATCCCCAAGTCAATAGTATCGAGCATGCACTGAGTATCATATCATGTCGTTAGAGCAGGGGCTCAAGCATGGAAGTAAGGGAAAAAATGTTAAAACAAGGTAAAAATTGTAATTTGATGGTTGCGGCTGAGTGGGTTGGGAACGGAGGGTGCTCCAAATTCTGCGAGCAGTTCTGCAATGATCTCTTCCATCAGTCAATAGTAGTGTTCCTGGTTGTGCTAATGTAAATTGCTGGCTCGTTATACATCCTCGGTACTCTTCCGTTGACTCGTTGACTGGAGTCCTCCACAATACTGATTGTTAGACTGAACTCTTGTGGCTATGGTGCGCCAGCATATCTTGTCTTCCGATTGCCCAGCGTGCAGCAAGGCAAAAACGAGGCTTGAGACGCCCCCAGCGATTGAAGGTACCATAGAGCGAGTTATCGCGTCATGATGGAGTGGCACGATGACATGTGTACACCACCGGCGTTGTGGCGAACAGCGACACCTTAACTGATTATCCTGGGGAACAACATGGACACCTCGGAGCTCCAGGCTACGCCAGACTTCTCATCAGAAGGAGATCGCCATGAAAAGTCTCCCTGGACCATATTTAAAGACTGGTGAATGTTATTAACTCTTGGACATAGCCAAATGGTCTTAGGTGCACTGTGCCGCAGTTTGGGCAGCAGACATCTTTCTAATAAGCAAGGAACCGAAACTTCCTGACAGATTAAAATTGTGTGCCGGAACCGGGATTCGAACCTGGGACCTGGGATGTTTCCAGGAAGTTTCATATCAGCTCACACTCCGCTGCAGAGTGAAAATTTCATTCTGGAAACATCCCTTAGGCTGTGGCTAAGCCATGTGTCCACCACATCCTTTCTTCCAGGAGTGCTAGTTTTGCATGGTTCGCAGGAGAACTTCTGTGAAGTTTAGAAAGTAGGAGGCGAGGTAATGGCGGAAGTAAAGTTGTGAGGCGGCATCGTGAGTGGTGTCGGGATAGCACAGTGGGTAGAGCGCTTGCCTGCGAAAGGCAAAGGTCCCAGGTTCGAGTCCCGGTTCCGGCACACAATTTCCATATCAGCGCACACCCCGCTGCAGAGTGAAAATTTCATTCTGGAAGCAAGGAACCATTGTGCATCTTACTCAGTCAGTTTTCTCCAAACTTATCTTTTACTTTTTGGAAAAGAATGTACCTCTGTCAGTACTGGTGCATAATAGGGAGCTCATAAATGGTTTCACCCCAAGCTGATGAGCCAGCACAGAGAGCCAGGGTAGAGACGAGCACTATTAGATCTACTATTCCTGCCTTCAGAGGCGGCCATAGAACGGTCATTTTGTAGCTTCACTCCTTTCATGTTCCAAACTTCCGTCCTGGTACCATCTACCCCAATGAGGGACTCTCCCTATGGGCGCCAACCAACCACAGCAAAGGCCACCTGGCACGATGAACATTGCTAGAAATCCTGACGCCCCAGGTGAAGAGGAATCCGCTCTTTGGCCTACATCAGCATCATCAAGTACCATCAGTGTAATCCCTGCGTTGTTAGGGGGCTCAGCCAGAGGGGTAATTAACACCCCTCCACACTTACTGGGGACGTAAGGAAGGTAAGGAAGGAAGGAATCGATGGGGATCCGCGCCATAGGGGCTGGGCAGGGAATTTTTGCCCAAATGGCTCACACTAATTGCGATTTTCTAATGTAGGTCAAACTCGAGGGGGACTACACTGGGCGAAAATATGGGAAAAACAGCAAAGAGGGCAAAATGTTTAAGACAACCATCATAACCATTGAAATATCTGGGCCGTGTTAAAGGAAAACACCCAGAGGGAAGTGAGGGAAGTGAGGGGGGATTGGGAGGGTATTAGGACGGGAAAGAGGGTATATGGGAGAGGTAATGCGACCTGGAAAAATAGCAAAGCGGGCTGAAATGGCGTGAGGACCTGTAGGTATCCAAAAAAAGAGCTGTGGGCCCTTTCGTGACACTTGTACATATTGTACTGAACATTTCCCATATTTTCTGATGGTTCTTCCGACTTTAATAAAAAATGTCGAACAACTGTGCCTTGCCTTGATTTTTCTTCGGTCTTGCTTGCATGGGATGTTTCCAGGAAGTTTCATATCAGCTCACACTCCGCTGCAGAGTGAAAATTTCATTCTGGAAACATCCCTTAGGCTGTGGCTAAGCCATTTCTCCACCATATCCTTTCTTCCAGGAGTGCTAGTCTTGCGTGTTTGCAGGAGAGCTTCTGTGAAGTTTGGAAAGTAGGAGCCGAGGTACTGGCAGAAGTAAAGTTGTGAGGCGGCATCGTGAGTCGTGTCGGGATAGCACTGTCGGTAGTGCGCTTGCCCGCGAAAGGCAAAGGTCCCAGGTTCGAGTCCCGGTTCCGGCACACAATTTTAATCTGCCAGGAAGTTTCAGTTGTATGACTCACTATACATTAATCGTGGTAGTTTTTATAGCTTCAAATAAAAAGTCATGTATTAAAGGGTTATTTTGAAGTAGTAGATCTGTGATGTAGTTACATTTCTGCTTTAGTGGAACAGAACACAGCAGTGACAGCGAATTTGTATATTGCGTTTCCGTTTCCCTACCGTTCTAAAAGTATAAATCTTCTGCCCATTCAATTAACCACGTATCACTGGAGGAGTTTGTTGGGTTGGCGAGAGCAGGTAATCGAGAGAGACGAAGGCAACTCGGCGCATGAGAGTGGAGAACACTGACAGTCCGGAAATTAACTCACCTCGGGAGGGCGATCCTTCCAGCAGAACATAATGGACAGCGCAGGGACGCAAGACAGATGGGCGGGTACCCGCGCCGCGACGGTCGTTAAGCCGCGTCGCGGCGCGCAGCGCACCGCACAGTGGACCAGCCTGGAGTGGAGTGTTTGTAGGCGCGGAGAAAAGTGCCAGTGATTGTGTGTCAACGGGTGTGCGTGCTTGTGTTTGTGTGATTGCGCGTACGCATCAACGAAAATGGAAAACGAGGAAGGCCGTCCAAACAGATCCGCTCACGAACGCACCATTGACAATGATGTACCGACACTGCGACTAACTTGTTAGTCGTTGCGCCGAAAGGCACCGCTTGACGACCGCACCGGACCGAGCCCCCTACAATCCCGTAAGCGGCCCACCGCGAACAGCGAGCAAATTGAGGAGCGCCTCGGCGGCCATTATGGTGGCAAACTTCCGAGCGAACTTTAATTGTGCGTAAGACTCTTTTGATTAGAGGGTGTATTCATTCGAGTGAAGTCGCGAAAACTATGTCTCATTAAAATATATAACTACAAAACACCTTCAGACTCTTTGAATATACAATAACAATTGATTGTGTGTAGTTTTATTACACATACGATGTAGTAATTGGCCAACAGTGTTTCTTCTTCCTAACCAAACCGAATTATAACATTTAGATTTTTAGCGTTCTAAGTGCACCATATGTTCGGAATTTATCGTCAGACACTATTTTCTGGCACTCTCAGTATATTGTATGAAGGTGAAAGTTTTGTACAAACATTAATTTCGGATGAGTTTTACAACACTTTGCGTCTTTGCTTGAGTACCTGCTGTATTCGCCAATACTGAGACTTTAAAGTGAAACAGGGCTGCCTGTACAGCTAATGTTAAAAATCGACCGTGAAACTGAAATATCCTATCAGATACATAACTGTAAAATAGCGCCTTACCTTGTGAATAAAGCAACAAGCCATTAGGAAGTGCTTGTAACATAAGCGTAGCATGAATATTAGCATTTTAATGCTGTAATCCAAATACCTGAAAGTCAAAAGCTATCGACATTGAGTTTATCTTCACAATGTATATCAAATGTTCAAATGTTAGTATAGCTTATGGGACTTAACTACGGGGTATCAGTCCCTAACAATGTGTATCCAGTGAGGCTATGTGTCATTCATATATGGCACTATGCACAGTTGTGCAAACGCCTTTCAGTTGTTGTACCTATTTGTAATGCAGATGACTTTAAATTCTGTGGTACAAATTGCTAATATTAATTTCATAAGAAAAACTTCGAACTGAAGTGGGGCAACTGATCTCACACCCCCAGTAATTATTTTAAACAATCATAAAATAAAACATTTTGAACTACCTGTCCACTAGTACCGCCTAAAGTAGTTAGTTCTGAAGACCTACCAGTACTGTAAAAGCCTATTATTTATTTCATTGAATCCTATATTGTCTTGTCTAACAGCATGTAAAGCAAGAGTATCTGAACACAACTAGTAGGGCGCCTTGTATTGCTCGCAAATGTAAATGGGAGCACAGTATTCGTTCGTATTATTCCCTTCTTAAACCGATTTATGCAGTTAAACACTGGACACCTCTTCAACTTCGTGTTTTATTTATACTGCAATAGTCAAACAGTACACACGTGACTACCAACTGAGTATATATACCACAGTAGCTATATAATACACAATTTATCTCCTAACAACACTCGTATTTATCTGACGCTTCCCACTATCATAGCGGCCGGCCGAAGGTTCAAATGATCCCGCAACAGCACAGTCGTTAGGGAGTCTAGTTTATTTTACAAGGTCTCTGCACGGGACACATCACGTTGTGCCAATCCTCGTTTTTTTCGGTTTTGCGCGACGCATCGCTCCGCGGCCGATGTAAGACACTTGACATTACTCCCAGACCGGCTACTAAGGCTCCACCTCCGAATATTAACGAAGATTACCGAGCTGCTACGAGCCCGATGATTCGAGATTGGGTGCAAACGTTCCCATGCGTACGCCATCTTGCTTTGTGTATTTCACGATTTTATTATTATAACTCAGGCGTTTTTATTTCAAAGCAATAGTGCACTGAAGAATTATCAAAAACACGTCGTTCTTAGTCAGATTAATTATAATCTGGTGTCCAGAAATGTTACATCAGTAATTAAAATATGCCTTCAATGAGCAATATACCTTGTCTTCTGCCGTAGCCTAGTGGATAGCGTGTTAGATCTTAGGCGTGGGCGGCAGATCGCGACTCACCACATACATTTTTAATGCACATTCCAACGAATTGCAAACATGGTCTTCTGACTCACGTGCACATAAAGTGGGTAGATACTGTATGAATATAAGAAGTTTGTAACTTTAGGGACTGATGACCCCGCAGTTAAGTCCCTTAAACCTAACATACATTTCATTTTTTTAGTGTCTACTCGTACAATATACTGAGGTGGTTTGGAACTCGTCAGAAAGACGATGCAGGCAGAGAAACAAAACATTAATCCAGAAACTACCTAGCTTCCGGTCAAGGACGCATACCTTTATTCATACAACCACACCGGCAGTCTCCACAGACACATCCGTCATCTCTGGCTGCTGCGTTCCGAGATACGTTCAGTGGTGATGGGAGAGGAGGAGTCGTGGCATAGAAAGGATGAAAACCTGCCCGGGGGGGGGGGGTGGATTTGGCGCTGCTTTACGGAGAACGTAGATAAGAGATGATTGGAAAGAGACGCAGCTTAGGAATGCAGATGGGAGGGGAAGGTGGGGAAATTGGCGGCTATAGGAAGCAAAATAGATATTTTATTTTCTATCTACGAACTCAGATATATGCATGCATACCCACACACACACACACACACACACACACACGGTCTCTCCCTCTCTCTCTCTCTCTCTCTCTCTCTCTCTCTCTCTCTCTCTCTCTCTCTTTCTCTCTCTCTCTGCTCTGACACACACACACACACACACACACTGTCGGAAGAAACAGTACACTTAGCAAGACGACATAGATTTCGATAGGATGAAGAGTATAACGTTCCTACTTAGTTTTTCGATCTATAGACCACCAATGAATTTTAGGATGACCGTCGCCTAACAGTTCAGAATCGGTTGATATATTAGTAAGAAAGTTATTATCAAGTAGTAGCTTTTTTATACTAACACACAGGTCAATGGGTGGGGGTTTCACACACTAATTCACAAGCAAATAATAATTGGTAGAACGTGGTATATTAATAAACATGAAAACTGTCACGGCCTTTGTCTCACAATGCTAAGTACGAGTGATTCAATTTTAAGTTCTGTTTGGTAGCACATGTACGTCACACTTATCTTGTTATTACCCAAATATTACCGGTACGGTTGCATTAAACCGCCTTCTTCTTCATCACCACACCATCGGTATATTTGCCAGCTGGTCTACCCACGGCATTGGGGACACACAAATCAGCCGAATCTTCCAGCACTTTATTTTACCGCCATGAAGTTCAGATAAGGCACTGTCACGCTACCAGATGGCGTGTTCACGTCACTATTGATATACTCGCACTCGACACTGCCTGTTGGAGTTTCAGCGTAAAGGATTACTGATCCCTCACAAGAGCACATGTCATCTGTGGTATAGTAGCTAGTCTGATTATGGTTTCAACATCGTCTCTCAACATACAGAGTAGTGAAATAGCTGCCAGAGTTCCGTCTGTGTTTTCAATAGGGAATGCTTACAGCCATAAGGCACACTGTGATATGAATGTTGGAAGCAAACAGGTGCCCGGCCACTACCTGCGGTGGTTCGAATACCTCATCGAGCATGTGTGTGAGTGTGTGGATGACTGTGTAGTTTAAGTACAAGCGTAGGCGCGCGCGTATGTTTGTGCGTGTGAGTGTGTGTTTGTGTGTGTGTGTGTGTGTGTGTGTGTGTAGTCTAAGTTAATTTAAGAACAATCCTAGGCTTTCGTGGCCCTTGCCACTGTCAATAAAGTTCATAAAATTCTTTTAGTCAAGACCTGATGAAGGCTACCTGCTACAGTAGCCGAAAGTCGGTAGATTTATAAAAATGACGACGCGGTCTCATACCCAGAAGAATTTTATTAATAGTTAGTTTAGATAGTTTGTAAGTCTATGGACTAATGACCGTAGCAATTTGGCCTAGAAGGTTTACAAACATTTAAACAAAGAGGCACTATCCCATGGAGACACATTCTTGCTTCCTAATACCACGGCAGCATGTTTGACAGGGGAGGATTGATTCCTTTGAAGAATTGGAAAACAAGTATGTCGTGGTGCGTAATTTTTCTAACGGTGCTTGCTGCAATGGTCACGTGAACATTCTGGTACTCGTGGATGACGATCTAGACGAAGAAACGGCACAGACGCCCTCTCCTCTCGGCCTACCTTCTCCTGCTCCATCTCCTCCTCAGCCTCTCTCACTCCATTTACGTTTCCCTATGTCGATGAACAGTTACATATATTTCTGACACCTCATGTAGTGATCGGTGAAACGCTTTTGTAGTATATTTCAAGATACCCTCTGCTAAGCACCGTATGGTGACATGTGCCGTATAAAAACCTTATGCCTGAGAACATATATGCATTGTGATAACTTTCACAGCGATCCGTCAAACGGTGTCGCTTCCTGTTACAAACTACCCTTCGCTATGCACCATACGAAATTTACTGTACACTGTGGTCTTTCTCTTCTTTTGAAGGTAAACTCTGCAAGTTTGGAATAAAATTGTAGCATGGTGTTTTATTCGGCAAGTAAATTATCCTGCACTTCGCACCACATGGAATTAAATGTAGATAGTGGTAGTCCCATTGTTTTTACGGTCAAGTGCGAAGAATTTCATGTAAAACAGATATTAACTATAGATTGGTACAACATAGAAACAAAGAAAAATGAACGGGATTTCTTCTTTTATAATTATAGATAGCACAAGTAAAATAAAATACACGAAATACTTGTTTTTAAATGTTGGGGAACACGTATAATGTGAAATAAATTATAACATCAAGAAAACTTTTTTAATCAATTGTGATAAATATATATATATATATATATATATATATATATATATATATATATATATATATATATATATATATATATATATATTTTTTTTTTTTTTTTTTTTTTTTTTTTTTTTTTTTTTTTTTTTTGGTAACTCGGTGAAATTTTTTCTAACACTTATCCAATCGTTAAAGTGAGCCTACAGTTACATGTGAACTACGTGTAATTTCTCCTGACTCTTTACGTCGTTAAAAATTGAAGTCTAGGTTAACAAAATGTTCAAATGTTTGTTAAGCTTATGGGACTTAACTACGGGGTCATCAGTCCCTAAACTTACAAACTACTTATGAACTTCTTACGAACTAGGACGGCACAAATATCCATGCCCGAGGGGGGATTCGAATCCCCGACCGTAGTGACCGTGCTGACCGTGACTGGAGCGCCTCAGTCACCTTTTTTTCTTTTTTTTTTTTCACGTACATTTTTTTTGGGGGGGGAGGTCTACAAAAGGAAAGGAAACTAAAGTGCCACCGCCACTTTGACCCTAATAAAAAGAGAACCTCAACCTCTTCAGGCGTTGGCGCCTAACTAAAACTACCCCTGGAAACTAACTATATAAGGGAACAGAAAAAAGAAAAGGAAGGGGAATGTGTAGCAGACAAAACAAAAAAATTCTCTTGATTCACATATGTTTTTATTTCATTCTTTTGATTGATTTATTTCTATTTAATAGATATTTATGTTCGTTGTATAGTTCAGAAGATCTCGGTTCCCTGCGACTAGGAAGTTCAGTCACGGCTTCTCGTAGAATGTGCATTCCGTTGAACAGTTCAAGGAGGGTCAGCAGTTCAAACATTTAAATGTCTTCTCTATTGACTGAACACATTCCAGCTGCGGGGAGGGTCGTTGAAGGTACTCCCAAGGAAGTTGGAAAAGTATTGTCTGTATTTAGGATGTCGTACAACTCTGTAATGGCGATCCGTGAGATAAGTCCAAAAATCAAGTTTAGATTTTGCATTGTGTCCAAAAAGATAGTGTGTGGCATGTCCGCGAATCCAAGTCACTGCATTGGTCTTAGCCTTTGGAAAATACACTCGATCCGGAAATAAGAACGAATGAGGAGTAACACTCTTTGGAATAGTTCTCGTGAGGAAAGCTATAATACGGCGAATCAGTTGCCAAACGTCAGCAGCAGTACCGCAAACAAAACGATGTTCGTTCGTGTCAGCCACCCCACAGCTGAGACAGAGAGGTGATTCGGCGAGATGTATGCGATGAAGGCGAAATCTGCAAATATGCTTACGATTGACAGTAAGGTACCAGACCGACTGTACATCAGAATCAAGAAAAGAAGCAGATACAGAACGCCAGATGGAGCGCCAGTCAAACTGGGGAAATTTTTGTTCAATCGGGTTTGATGGTAGACTTCTTTGTAGAACATCATAGACAGCTTTAGTTTTGCGTACGTACTGGTTGGACAAGTTGAGGTGGAGTTTGCTAAGCTCGAGAATAAAATATCTGATATAATGGAAAGGAACTGGAATAACCGGCAGCATGACCGGAGCTGACAGCGAGGGCGGCGTATAAGTCGACAATAGAAGACCAATAAGGCTCGTCGGGCAACGTGTCCATATCGTCATCTGGGAGCTAATAAAGAGGGCACGAGCTCTATCTGGTACGTGATACAGACCGAGCCCACCACGGTCGCGGGGAAGGGTGAGCGATTCATAATTAACTTTGAACAACAAGCCATTGCTGACGAATGAGGCCATCGCTGCTAACATTCGATGGGCAATGGTAAGTGGAAAGGGGAAAACCTGAGCGACATGGGGAACGCGGGATGCGATATAGACATTGACATATCGAACTCGCTGAAGAATATCCAGGGATCTTAACCGATGATCAATAAGACCAGCCCTCATTTGCTGAAATAGGCGTCGGCAGTTGGAAGCTGCCGAACGCCGGAGATCAGCCGAAAAGTCAATGCCTAAACAGCGGATGGTATCTTGAGTGACGAGGGGCGCAGTGCACCCAGCAGCGAAACCTGTGCCGATAATCATAGCGCGCGACTTACGGACATTGAGAAAGCTACCCGAAGCTCGCCATATGTCGCGACCCACGTCAAGGCTGCCCGGACTTCATCAACATCACGTACATAGATGACTAAATCGTCAGCATAGGCTGTACAACAGAACTGGTAGCCATCAATGGATAACCCCATCAAACGTTGCCGAAGGCCACAGAGCAAGGGTTCCAAGGCGAAGGCATACATGAGTGCCGAAAGTGGGCAACCCTGTCGTATAGAGCGACCAATTACGATCGGTGGGGTTAGTCTGCCATTGTAAAGAACTCTGGATGAAGCACCCCTCAGTAGGCGCATCACCGCCGTAATTATCTCCTCTGGGAAACCCATATGACGTAGGACAGTCGTAAGAAAGGAATGAACTACTCGATCAAAAGCCTGGCTGAAATCCAACGACGCAAATGCACCGGAGAGGCGTTGTGCTCGTCGTGCCACAGCGATCATATCCCTGTATCGACATAAAGCGGTACGGATATTATTGTCTCCTCCCAAGGATGCTTGGTCTGACGACACGACATAAGGAGCAGCGTGTTTGAGGCGCGCGGCCAAAAGGCGAGTGAAGATCTTCATATCACTGTTAAGGAGTGTGATGGGGCGATAATCACTGATGCCGATACCGCCATGGGGCTTGTGGACAGGAACAATGATCCCTTCCGTAAAGGCATCTGGAATGCGCACCTCCTGAGACATCAGCTCCTGACAAATGGAAGTGAAGGTGGGTATAAGAAGATTGCAGAACGTACGATAAAATTCAAGCGGGAGACCGTCAGGTCCTGGGGTCCTGCCCGTATCGAATTGAGGACTTCATCAGAAGTTATGTCCGCAACCAGTTCCATTGCCTCATCTCCTGGAACAGCACCGAAGGTGAGATGTGATACTTCCTCAATCAGCTCTGGCGAATGTGGAACTTCTGCATAGAGCTGTTGGTAGTGAGTATAAAGCGCATGTCCGATGGTAGACTGTGTATCGTATCTTCTCCCTTGCTCGTCCGTTAGGACATAAATCAACTTCCTCCGTCGATATCGTCGGTCCTTGAGTATATGGTACATTGATGGGTGTTCGTGAGGCATACTATCAGTACTACGAGATCGTACTATTGCTCCGTCCAAATGCCTTCGCATGAGAATAGATATCTGGGCTTTAGCACGTTTCATCATTATCTGGCGCTCTGGGGAGATAGGCATCAAAGAACAGTCCCGTAGGATCCTGTAGTAAAAGTCCATCGTGCTTTTTCTCCAATTTGCAACATCTTTACCATATCGCATCAGAGTTTTGCGGATAGCGGGTTTTGCACACTGGACCCACCAGGATATGGTTGACGGATACATTTGTAGGCGACGTTTACATGTGGTCCATGTGTCTTCTATTATCCGACGACATTCTGGCGAAGCAAGGAGTGCTACGTTCAGTTTCCATAATCCTCTTCCGTGCCACACAGCCTGCCGACTGAGAACAACATCACAAAAATAAGCCTCATGATCGGAGAAGGCAACAGGCCATATTTCTGCCTGTCGAGTTCCCCCTATTAAGGGTCGCGAGATGTAAATGCGATCCAGTCGGCTCCAGGAATGTGCGGTGTAATAGGTAAAACCCAGACGATCACCGTGGACATGGCGCCATGTGTCGATAAGTGATAGGCGATTGAGGATAGGTTCAAGAGCCGCGCACGGTGAGTGGTGTGGTAATTGGTCCTGAGGTCGCTGCGTAGAGTTGAAGTCACCACCTAGTACCATATTATCATGTGGTCCTACAAAGAGTGGCGCAACCTCTTCTGCGAAGAAAGTATTTCGTTCCTGGCGGTGGCTGGAACCTGATGGTGCATATACATTCACAATGCGTACACCAAAGAGCGTGAGAGCCATACCTCTGGCGTTGGGGAGGTACATAACATCTTCAGCAGGGAGTCCGTCTCGAAGTATGATAGCCGCACCACTACCGTTGTCCGAGGCATGTGAGATATATGTCGTGAACGCAAATGGCGCGGAAAAATCGGCGACGTACACTTCCTGAAGGAGTGCGATGTCAATATCTGCACCATAAATTATATCGCGGAGTAGCTCCAGTTTGTGTTGGGCACGAATGGTGGCGATACGATAATGCTGACTAGGTGTTCTGGATGGTACAGGACGGGCTTCGCCTTCTCTAGACACGCGTCGCTGAATATCTGGGATTGCTGAAGCGGTGGCCATTACTGGGAGTGTTCAGTGGCAGGCGCAGGCGACGGGGATGCCCCATCAGCAGCACCATCCACTCCCATCGTCTCTATCTCTGTATCTTCTGCCCAGGATGCAGAGGCGGTGGAAAGACATCTGTCATATGCATCGGCCGGTTGATGACAAGGGTCTCTCATCTCCTCGGAGTGATGTACGTCGTCAGCCACCTGTGCTGGAGTCAGCGGCTGTACGCACGAGGGAGTGTAAATGGAAGGCGCCTGGGGCGCGCCATCTGCATCAGACACCTTTCCATCGGTTAGCTGCTCGATATCTTCCTCGTCAGCATTCCTGGTATCCATTCTAAAAGGAGAATCATCAGAAGAAGTACGGCTGCGTTTCTTCCTCTTCCTCGGCGATCGTTGTTTACGAACGCGTTGTTCAGAATCCGACGGTGGGCGGCTGTCATCAGTCACCGGACCAGACTCGAGAAGGGCAGAGGTAGGCACAAATCCCGGATCAACTTGCACCGGAGCCACAGGTCGGAAGAGTCGACTGTGCAAGATCTGACATTGGCGGCGTTGAGGAAAGTGTCTCTCCGGAATCTGCCGTATCCCGTGTGGATGTCGGGAACAGATCAGAAATTACTTGAGAAGTAGCACTCGCATCATGGACGACTTTGGCATAGGTGACAGGGAGTGGTGTGGTCACAGCTGGGGCTACTTCTTCTCCGATCGGCGTCTGTACAATGCGCCGTTGCATGCATTCTGATGTTCAAAATGTTCAAATGTTTGTTAAGCTTATGGGACTTAACTACGGGGTCATCAGTCCCTAAACTTACAAACTACTTACGAACTACCTTATACTAAGGACGGCACAAATATCCATGCCCGAGGGGGGACTCGAACCCCCGACCGTAGTGGCCGTGCAGACCGTGACTGGAGCGCCTCAGTCCCCGCGGCCACCGCGGCCGGCATGCATTCTGATCTGACGTGGCCTTCCTGGCCGCAGCCTGAACAAGTTCGGGGTTGACCATCGTACATAATTATGGCTCGCACTCCACCAATTGTTAAGTACGACGGCACGTGTTTCTTTAATTCAAGTTTTACCTGTCGCACACCATTGATAACACGGTATGTGCTGAAGGTTTGCCATTTTTCTTCTAGGTAACCGATAACTTTACCGTATGGTTCGAAAGCCGAGACGACGACTTCCCGTGGGAGTTCAAAAGGAAGTTGAAATACTCGAATCGTACGAAGACCGTACTCTGCAAGTTCGAGTGACACCTCTCCTACGTGTCCATCAGAATATCTGAACTTAAGACCATTGGCATGCTGCGAATAACGTCTTGACACACCTCGGCATTCGTCATTTTAATATAAACGACACTGCTCGTGATCGAAAAGTGGATACCAACACCATCAAGAGGATCTAAACTAATTTCTTCACGTATGAACGTTTCAACTTCATGAGCACGGGTCGCACGTGATCGGCAAGAAAGGAAACTTTAAGGGTCGCTCGGCGATATGTATGCGCCATGTTGTTCGCGGAAGACGGACACAAGAGTTAATACGCTACGGCGCGACGCGACGCGGAAGTAAACAAACACGCGCTAGCGGAGCAACTCGGCAAGCCGAGCCGACCCGCTCACGAGCACGGCTAAATGCCGACTGTCACCTCGGCCACCGCGGCGGGCCCTAGGTTAACAACCAGAATGTAAAAGACCCATGATGCGAACGAGTTTCGAATGAATGAAACATTTAAATTGAAACTCTACCACGGACACGCCAGTCTGATACGTCCTACACCCATATGAGTAGCGTTTAGTGGCTAGCTGTTTATTTTTATTCCCTAACAGAAGTGACTTTAACTTTATGGCTTACACGTTAGTTTGTGACGTGCATTTTTAGCCATTTCTGATGAAGGCAGTCTTAGTAGTTGCCGAAAGCGGGTAAAATACATTCTACCTCTGTGACCGAAGACTGAAACTATTCAAATGAATTAAATTAGTGGTAAGACAGAGTTGATCGCAGACAAACATCGTGACACAGGATAAACATACCTTTGCATTGTAATGTTACCTCCTGCTGAGGGTATAACATCTCGCCGTTATTTTAATTATGTCTTGTGGCCTTAGCCTTTATGTATGGGCCGTAGTCAATGCAAATGGAGCTGATTATGAGGTGGATTTGTTGTGAAGAACAAAACTCCGTCTCTGGAAGTCGTCAAAACAACTAAAATTGTGAGCCCTTATTTACTAGCTGTATGTTGGTAAAATCTGTTGCGAATAGGGTTAGTAGTAGAGAAGTAATAGATTAAAACGTGATGCTCGATGGGGCGGTTTTCCATGAACGTTACTCTTTACGTCCTCATATCTCATGAACTACGTGTCGTACTGTGATACAATTTCGAACGTATAATCAGTTTTAAGTGTGTATTCTGTCTGAAATATTTCCTGCAAGTACAATTGGTGGTGTAGAAATTATAAATTGTAACTTTATACCGAATTCCATAGTTTTGCTCCATGAACAGCGGAAAAGTAGTAAGAAAGAAAGTTTTCTCCTTTCAGTATTATCATGAGGTTATCTGCGAGAAAAAATTTAATAAAGGTTTGAGATTATGTTTAAAGTTTGTTGCAAGTCGCCAAGTACTGTCATTCTCATATAGTGTAATTATAAATTCTCGTCGCATTATGTAGCAGTTTTTTGCGATTCCTGTTTTTCATGACTTTATCTTCAACCATGTGTCGAATGTGGTTCTTACCCCTACACCAATTGTTACCTCACGGTACGGAATATGTGTACCTAATCTGGTTGAAATCGGTCCAGTGGTTTAGGAGGAAATGTGCAGCATTGTCTTTTGAGGCAGCAGTTTTTCGCGCATCTCATTGTTTATGACGTCATATCTCCTTACCTATGTGTCGTAGGTGGTTCTTACCCCGACAGTGATTGTTGCCCAGTATTAAGAAACATATATACCAAGTTTGGTTGAAATCGGTCCCGTATATTAGGAGAAGATGTGGAACATACACACACACACAGCTTATTTCATAAGATGTAAGATTTATGTCAAGATTTGTGAATTGCAACTGATAACGCTAAACTATTCTGATTTAAACCCAATACAGAGTACTGAAGTTGCGAGAATGGCTTACTCCCACCTCACAATTGCAAAGACGGGCTATTTAACTGTTACTGCTGCTAAGAAGACATATTCTATGGTTGTTGTTGTTGTTGTCGTCTTAAATATAAAATATCACACGAAAATTACTTGTTAGGCACATAACATTGAAAATATGAGTCAGATTAAGAAGGAGGGTACGCCAAACTGTTATCGAACACATCTTTCCATATCCTTATTCAACGTTTATTTTATAACATTTTACCTCCACATCATTCTTTCAAAGTTATTTATCTTTTAATAAAACAATTAATCAAAGTAGTCTAGTTGACATTTTAAATTATTCTTTGTCAATGCTACTCAGGGAGGTTCATTTTGAAGTAAACAATGGTAGTCTTCCTACAAGTATTTTTAAAAATGTTAACACACCAGACCATAAATTATTATTAATGAACACAAAAGAGAAATACTAGTTCAACATGCACTACTAAACCAAGGTGTCAAAGTATCAGTGATAGTGACTTAGTGGCTAGGTTGCAAGAACAGCTGATCGCACTGTTGTCTTGGCAAAACAACTGATTGGCATTTTACCACAGATACCATACATCAAGCAGAGTACTTCTGTCAACTCAATCTTAGGCCTTTTGGAAATGTCACTGTTGTCTTTTTCCTTTGCGAAGTCTATGCTATATTATTATTTTTATACCAAATATCTGTACTGCACAGTTTCCCCCTTTCCTAGAGCCACACTGATACTTTCCTACTGTTCAGCAAGATTCCCGACAAAACCTTGTAACCTACGTTGTAGAAAGAGAGTGAGTACGTTCTTGTCCTCTTTCTTGTTCCGAGTTTTTATATTGCCTTCTTTCCAGTCTATGGGTGTTTTCTTATTTCTCCGTATATCTGTTATTATATTATACAAACTTCTATTTCAGACCCACCCAACTTGATCTTTTCCACAGATACCATCATTATCTGATGCCTTGTTGTTTTTGAGGTTTTCAATTGCCTCTATTACTTCTCCTCTGTGGGTGAATTGCCTATACTATCCTCGACTCTAGATAGTAAGTTTATCCACATTACTATAGGTGCTTCTGCATTCAGCAAATCCCTAAAATACATAGCCATTTCCTCGGACATCTCTTTCTCGCCAACTTTTATTGTGCCGTCTTTCCTCCATAACTGACATAAGTGCCTGTAATTTTTTAAAATAAATTATTTATTGAGAACTGTATGCATAAATTTTTGTCATAATACCCGAGTCGTCTATATGTAACAGACTATAGGAATATTCTGTAACAGATTAGGAAAGTTCTGTTTAGGTTTCGGCATGCTAAAGTGTGGAATAACTGCTTGAAGATTAATAGCAGTGGGTTCTCTTTCGCTTTCTGGCTACTCATGATGTTCAATTTATTTACATTTTGTTCAATTTTATTATTATTTTAGTTTTATTATTTTCTATTTATTTCACATTACACGTGTTCCCCATTTTTACGTTTACAACAACACAATTTTTTTTATACATATAATAATTATAAACATGAACGGTAGTGGTAATTATCGTAAAAACAAACATAGAAATATTTTTACTACATCTTGCGCACCATATAAAAGCGGAATTTTTACAATCACAGGGAGTTTGCAATGTATCTGTAAAAAACGTGCCCCATTAACATTTACAAAAATGTTTCGAATTTTTGATAATTTTGAGGCAAACCAGGCATATTGAATTATGTCTCGGAATATTGGTGACGATAATTGATGGTGAATTATATAATGAATTTTTATACAATCTTCCCGTAAATTAATTTCACGATTCTCCTGTAACAATGCGCTGCAATTTTGCAAGCACTTTATGAAATTTTTAACTTGGCTGTAAAAGTAAACATCAAAATCCTGCACCAAAGAAGTGCATTTTGGAGGTATGTTTTAAAAATAATGTCGATTTGAGAAACTTTTTGAATAATTGGTGAAATAACAATGAAAAAGAAACAGAATAAAATGTGCCGGAGGAGGAATCCAACCCGAGACCTACTAGGCTACACGGCGGCTCGGTTATAGACTAACATTTTATACTCATAAGGCACCAAAGAATCTACGGATCGATTTTTCTCGTTTTTTTTTTTTTTTTTTTTTTTTTTTTTTTTTTTTTTTTTTTTTTTTTTTTTTTCGAGTAGTGCGTCCTAATATTTTAACCACGTGAGGTGTTAGGGGTCCTCTTTCACCACACAAAATTTCGGACAAATCCCCGACCCCACGGTCGTGCCATCAGCTTGTGAAAATTATGATTCAGCTTCATCAAATTCAATGGGAGCATCAGAAATATTTAGCAATATACAGAACCACTGAATCTACATGCTTTGGAAATTAAATTTACAAATTATTTGTTGATGGCTAAATTGTAAAATTTACACATAATACAAGGACACAGTTAAATGAAGAAGTGACTTTATCACATACGGCAATACTTTTGAAGACTAAAATTTAGATTAAGGGCGTGTTCTAACGTGACCAAGAAATGTTCAGAAATTACGTAAATTATACATTCTACAACTTTTCGGAAATTATCAGAAACGCGTTTATGTTGCTTGCAATTGATTTTGAACATCAATAATTATTCATGATTGAATTCTTGCCATCATCTCTTTATACTTTGCACATGTGGTGTCCCCCACAACTCAGTCTACGAAAATTGCATAAAATAGATATCCCTGAAATCCACGAAAATTAATAACAATTCGTTATTAATCTCCACGTAGTTTGCACATTAAACTTTGACGCTGCGCATTACATCTGTTTTCTTTGTACTTTGAAACGCATGCATCGTAACGAATTTTAGGCCTGCAAAATTTCATAAAATACGTCTCCGAAACAAAAAGACAAAACAAAATCTAGAATATCAATATCTTAACATCAGATAACTGAATATTAGCACGGTTACACAAGGTTTGAACCAAGTGGTGGACGGTCACACAAAGAAAATCTGCGAAAATTTAATAAGCTGTTTAATGGCAAATTTCGAACTTTAATATGAAATAAAAACTTTATAAATCACGGAATAATGTACATAGAGAGGTAAAAATTGACACACATGCTTGGAATGACATGGGGTTTTATTAGAATAAAAAAAAAGTTACAAGTATTGCTAGACGCGTGAAAGATCTCTTGCGCTCGTCATTTGGTGACGATCGTGTGCTCAGCCGCCACTTTCGTCATGCTTGGCCTCCCAGGTCCCTAGATCTCAGACCTCAGTCCGCGCGATTATTGGCATCGGGGTTACCTGAAGTCCCAAGTGTATCGTGATCGACCGACATCTCAAGGGATGCTGAAAGACTACATCCGACGCCAATGCCTCACCATAACTCCGGACATGCTTTACAGTGCTGTTCACAACATTATTCCTCGACTACAGCTATTGGTGAGGAATGATGGTGAACATCATCCTTGTTTAGTGCTATGCTAATTATTGCTTTTCTGATCAAATGCCGGACATTATTTTAACTTTTCTTTTGTTTGTTCTAATTATACCCCATGTCATTCCAAGCATGTGTGTCAATTTTTAACTCTCTCTGTCTCTCTACATTATTCCCTGATTTATTAAGTTTTCAAATTTATACTTAAATTTTGATCACCCGGTATATTTGATGATTATACTGAAAACAAATTTGAATTAAGAAAAAATCTGAATTAATGACACATTTCTTTGTGCAACACGATGATTTACCCACATTCAAAATTAACGGATTTTCAAGTCTCCCAATGTTAACTAAAAGATCGAAATAATTACGCGAATCCCATTTTCGTTACTGACTGGTTCAACTTGTGCCACTAGTGAATGCGCTGCGCGATTTAAGACTAAAATTTGCAGCATGTTACCGATATCTCGTGTGCACTGCCGGGACCTCCGTCTCAGCACGTCCTTCCAGTAAGCGTTCCGGCCATCGACTCGCAAGAACAAGGAACAGCTCACTGATCTCCTGTCTGCCGGCGCGGGAACCTACCCTATTGGTCGGTCAGTATGGCCTCACTACAAATGCCAACTGCTATTTAGAGTTCAACTGTTCCTCGCAAAGAACATGCCTGTTACCTGACCT
Source organism: Locusta migratoria (assembly GCA_026315105.1). Lineage (NCBI taxonomy): Eukaryota > Metazoa > Arthropoda > Insecta > Orthoptera > Acrididae > Locusta > Locusta migratoria. The sequence goes on from CM048746.1 coordinate 342,239,007, forward strand.
CATGCTAAGGTTGGCAAAAGCCCTGAAGAAAGTATCTGTTCCAGTTTGCTTGCCCCACCATCAACATCAAGCAGACGAAGTCTGTGAGCTTGTTGAGTCCGTACATGGAAGTGGAATAATGATTAGGAGAAGGATTAGCATGACACAGCATTATTGATGGCAAATAACACGTTTACTTGTCCTTGCCAGCGTGGTTGATGAGTACTTTTCCCACTTAAACAAATTCATAAAAAATAGAAAATAACCACAACATGATATTCTGTATCTTCGCAGTTACAATTCATTGTTATCAAGCAAATAAGGCTCGCAAGTAATTGAAAAGCGAAGAATATTAGAGTTTTCGGTAAATATTGATTACGATAAAAAATTGACGGCATTCACTAGTACCACCTCAGTATATACTAGCCTTTGTACCCGGCATTGCCCGGGTATTTGTTTATTCCAATCTTCCGTCAGTCCACCTCCCCTCCATTCTCTCCTCCGTCTATTCATTTCCTCTTCGCCATACCGCGAGACATCACCTCCTCCCATATTCTCTTCCTCCTGCTGATCAATTCAAACTTTGTTCATCACCTATTTAATCCGCATCTTTTTCCGAATTGTAGCCTATGAAATAAAGGAAATACTCAGCTGTATGTTGTGCCACAGGGCGGCCACGTATACTTGGATATGGGGTGCAGTTTGGCACTGAACATTAATTCTAATGGACAGCTGGTTGGTAGTCACAGCGATTATAGCACAGTCAGTAAATCACCCTGCCACTTTCACATGTGGCACCGTCTTGAGTGGGGTGAACAACTCTGTGACAAGATTGGAACGAAAAGTGCCGGGTGGGTCGATTAGGCTATGGAAATGCGGCACACCGAAGGAATACATACACACCCACATATTTGTAATCAATTGTGTTCTGTGATATTGTATGAATTATAGTATGTGTCCTAACGAAGGCTGTGGCTAAGAGCTATGGTATGTGTATATATCATTTTTATGAGTAAATCGTGGCCTAATGAAATTCTTTGCAGTTGGTTGCGAACTATCCTCATTACATTTTTGAACTTCAACTAGAACTTTCACTTGTTATTCTGTTACTTTGGTCATAAGTTCATTCAATATTAGTCACATTCTTACAGCATCGTGCATCAGTTGCTTTCGCATCTACTCAAATTTTATCTTTTTTTCTGGGTCACTACGATATCATTAGCAAACGACAGTATGATTATCTTACTGCCAACGTCTACTCCTGAGGTTTTATTTTTAATTTCTGTTAGGGGTAAGAGAAGCTTGAGAGACTGAAAACTAAGAGCTACGTAGTGAAATATCTATTAACCAACTAGTCGTGCATATTTACAAATTTAAAATTTGATACCCAATCCTTTTCTGAGCTGAGCTTTCCATTTAATTCATTGTGGGAGGTTTGTTAATCAGGTTTATGATAGTGAAATGCGTTGGTATGACAGTGTTTATGCCCAAATACAACTTCTACTACTACTAGATTGACGCGGAGCACGGGTGGGTGACAAATGTTCTCTTTTGGAGGAGCGAGGATTTGTAACAGGGGGCCTCTCATTTATGTTCTTGATGTCGGAAAAACCGTGCCCTGACGAACAGTGTGGTTTATTTGTTCCTTTGCTTGGTGGTATTGGTTGACAAGCGGGTGGTAGTGGTAGTAGTAGTAGTAGTAGTAGTAGTAGTGTTTCGTCTAAGCATCATGCTTTCTCGGTTTTTAAGTATTACTTTTATCCGTGTAGGACAAAGTCCTACAAACAGGGTGGACATTTTCCGGCTATTTACGACCATGTCCTCTGTTCTGCCTCAAAGGGTCCACTTCTTCATAATTCAAATATTGCAATGTTTTTGAAGCTATGGGTCCTGACTGCACTGACCATCGGTGCCTAAAATCACAAACTACTTAAACTAACTTATTCTAAGAACAATACACACACACACATACACTCATGCCCGAGGGAGGAATCGAACCTCCGACGGTTAACGTCCACGCACTCTGCAGCAATCCGCCTTGGGGACAAACGGCAATTCGTGCATGGCACTCATCATAATTCTTTTGTTATTTTATAGGTCTTACATCGATAAATAGTGGCTACTAATGAACGGTTACGTGAACGGTCTGTACCTTGGACGATTTTTTGGTCAACAGGAATAGTATCTCATTGTAGTGGCGTATACTGGACGTTAAGTATTTTTGCATTATTAAATCTTCTATCTCACCACCACACAGACTTCAATTATAGCACATTTCAGACGTCTTTCTTAATTTCCTACTATCTTCCTTCCCTTCAAGCCTGAATAAAATTATTTCTCTAAATCTATTACCATCAACCTACTTGTTTTGTAAAAGTAATATTAATATACAGTGTTTAGCAGCCTTTAGGTATATCACCATGACCAAAACCTCCCCTTCGTCAAAGAAAACTGAGTTCTGGGATAAATCCCGCAACGGGTCAAACATCTTCTCCAGAAAGATCAATAGAAAGTAGCAAATCGGAGTGACGTTTAATCCCAAACGTCATAGACAGAAATATCTTGTAGGCAGAACATACATTCCGCGAGATCTTACAGGTGACCATTTCTGAATTTCGTCGTAATAGTAAGACTTAAAAACAGCGTTGTCTTTCAAAAATGTTGAAAAAATCAGTTTCAATGCTGTAGTCTCATTTTTCTATAATTACTAAGAGATCTACAACGTTTCCATGCGTATGTATTCCACAAATTTGATACAATGTTTAGTAAGTAGAATACATCATTTAGACTTTTTATAAAACTAGTTGAAATACACATTTTTTCATACATTGCGCTAAATTAGTGATTTAAGAAGGAAAAAAAGCCGCCTGTTTACAGGGTATCAGTGGAGACCTATCTTTTTTGCAGTGTAGCTCCTTATTTCTAGCATTAACTGTAAAAGTAAGTGTAAAAAAGCATTTCACAAAGAAATTTATAGTTCATATGTTCACTCAAAAAGACTGGAAAATCTCAATTTTTAATTTCTTGACAGGTTATGTCCGCAACTGAATCTCAATACATTTTCTGCTGTAAAGTTTCTTTATTTGGTACCAATCACAGGCCCAATTAACAATTTACAAACACTCCCAATTCATTGGGAAAGAATCAAGTGAAAAGTACACTTACTCATGGGAGTCTCATTGAAGACCGCAGGAAAATTGTTAGGCAAAATCGTGGTTTAGCCTCGAAAATGTGTTCCTAAAATTTCTGTTTTACCATAGGTCAGTACTGAAAGCAGGTAGTGCTGAAAAAAGTTGTCCATAATATTTCTTAAAGTACGTGTGGTACTTACTGTTCACGTCTTTCGGTGTATATAATTGCAGGATAGGGGAGACCGGGGCACGTTTTACACCTTTTTACATTTTTATTTTTGTACATTTTATTTTTATCAGTTTTGAGGTAACCAGCGGATCACTGTATTTCCTGTACCTTTATCTACAGTCTTATACAAATATTTTAGAAAATAGTACATATCCTTCTTGGCAGCAAATGATTTTGTCTGACCATGTTACGTTGGAGAATTTGCCCCGTATGCGGGGAAAGTTTTCCAGCTTACTTAAAATGTACAGGGGCAAATTTTCCAATTATACTTTAAATGGTAAAACAGAGATAATTATCTTGATTTTACTGAATATGTATTTTTATTATGAATTTACAATACATTACAAAAGAAGGATAGCAAAAGAAACCACATTAAATAAAAAAATGCTTATTAAAGGTTTCACAAAATATGTCACATATTTTACAAATACAGATTTTTTTTTAACATTACTCATACTCATTGTTTGAATCACAATGTAAGCGAACAAAAAATGTAACATTCCCTTTTGTACAGTCTTCATGCGCCCATTTCTTGCATTTCGTGCACTGTACCCACTGAACCAGCATTTGCTCTTGTTCATGAGTAAAAACCTGTATAAACAAACCTAAAGTGTATTAGAAATTTAATGTTTAAAAGGGAAATTGTAACATGTATATAGGCTATATATTTGAGCGTTCTTACTACGTTAGTGTGGGTGCGAAGTGTAGCCTACTTACACGCCATGGTTTTGCATATCCTGTTGTCAGCGTGTTTGGTGGACGCCTTGCGATTGGTGCTACTTTTGGTAGTCGCAGGTGTATTTCTGGCACTGTTTCTTCTGCTTGTGGCATATCTGGGACAGGCGATTCCGATTCGGCAAGAGGAACATGCGTTCCTGATATTTCTTCCAGTGGAGACGGCTGGATCACAGGTGTTGATTGCACTGGTAAGTTGTCTAAGGAACGGAATTTCAACCAGTAATTGTTCAGAGTCTACGTGGAATATTGAAGTCCATGGATCCTTTTCTGACACTGCACCCTCCTCTAATTGCTAATAGAGCAGCATTTATTATTTCGGGAGTGTACGAGCCTCTATCGATTTTCTTTCTATAATTGCGGACCATTTTAAGTCTTAAAAAAAACATTTTACAAGTAACCATTTGAAAGACGGCTATTTGGCAGAATTTATTACACAATAAATACATATTTAAAGGAATAATAGCAGATGTTCCAGGCCGGGGCACGTTTTCCAACGAGAGGCGTGCAGGAATATGTGCCCCGTATCCTCTCGGAAAACGTGCCCCGTCGCCTTATTCCGAACTATAGCACTGCGTCCATGAGTAACAGTGTAAGCTATTTACGAAACAAATACGCAGTTACGTGAAGAAAGAAACCCACTTTTAGTGCGCGCAACGTCAAAATAACAAGTTTAACGTTAGTATGTTTATTTTAAGTTTAAATAAAAACGTGAAAGCTTACTCATCTTTGCAAAACTGACAAAAACAGCCCTGCCGACAATGTGACTGCTGGTACAACACTGAAACTTTCGTAAATGATGCGTGCTTTGTTGCTACTTCCTGCAGTATCGCCGGTGGTCCATCCAGCGGTTTGTTTCGAAACTAAAGCGACTTGGAAAACTTGCCCCTATGGAAAATGTGCCCCGGTGTCCCCTACTATTTGTGTACAAAAATTTGGTGATAATTCATTATAAGCAATAATCATAGACGCAGATGATTTACGTATTTATTCAGTTTCTATATTTCAAGTTACTCGAAACAGAGGATACCGCGATCCCGGGTGCGTTTCCTCTAGGGAGACGCTTGTTGTCTTTTGGTCGAGCTGATAGCGACGAGTTTACGAGAGTAGCTCGGGCGTCCGATCTTTGATTGTCGTGAGTGCACCTGTGCTCCCTCGATAACCCATTTTTAGTCTGGGTCAACGCCCCAGAGATTAATTGGTCCCAATTCCCCGGTTCCGACCAAGGTTTTCGGGAGGTTTTCTTTGGTTGTAAGGCCCTTGTTGGTAAGCCCCTCCCACTTATTACCAATTGGGATCCCCCTTTGCCCCACAATCAGCTTGTCTGATAATTGACTGAATAGACTCTTTATGGGCCGGACCTCAAATAGCCTCTACACATACACACAAATATATATGCTCACCTGCGACCCTACAGGTGTTGTATATATGTTGGGATAGAGGCTGTGTGTGATCGTGTGGGGTGGGTTAAGTGAAGGGGCCAGGCAGAGGGAGAGTGCTAGATGTAGTTGAGTAGTGATTTGGGGAGGAAGGGGCCCTAGGTTAGGAAATGTGAATGCGAATGGCCAGCGTACAGGATGGAGACTACCATAGGTGTCTGCACTGAGGAAATTAGCAAACAAAGAAAGTTAACTGCGAAGAAGGGGGTAGGTCATCGGAAGAGGAAACTAATGTGACGAATTTATGGAGACAGAATGTTACAGGAGTTCGCTGACAGCCAACTTCAGATCAGAGGAAAAGTAGTAAGGGCACCTTACTATCTACTTCAGAAAAGGGTGTAGCAGCTGAGTCTTTCACACATTCTTTCAAAAATAACCCTTCCTAAGTTTTCGAACTTTTTCTCGCTGCCCTGTATGAAGTCCAAATGGTCGGTACCCACATATCTCGTCTGCAAGACGTACGCTACGTCGTTACCTGACTCCCGGCCAAGACAAATGTGAACTCTGCAGCGCTCAGCGCTGTCCCCGGCGTTGATATATTTGCAAATACTTTGTACGTAATGGCGAAATAAATAACCAGAATGTGACGGATGCGAACTGCAGGCTGATGGATGCAGGTGAGTTTGTATAATTTGCAGATTCTACACCAACACTTTGAAAGTGGAACGGACGTGCGAGGCTGTAACAGCATATGAAGAAATTAAGCGACAGCGCGCAGGCATTTTCTAAAAACGACACACGTATCGTCCTTGGCGTTTATTGAGATTTGTTTCCTCTGTGTGTGTGTACTTCAATGTAATTGACAAATATCGTGTTTTATGTATTTAACGTTTTCATCTCCCTTCATTACTAACTTTCCAATTCTCGAAAATCGTAAATGGGCACATCAGCTCTCATTATTTTTTCAAGAAGACTATTATCGTCAATGATGCAGGATACTAATATGTATCATGAATATAAATTTATAGTTCTCCGCCAATATCAGCCACAATTTTTAGGTTATGTTGATACTAAATACCGATAGACACCATAAACCTTCGATTGAGCCAATGTAGCAGTTGACACGATGTACCATTTGCATTCAATGTAGCTGCACATAATTTACTAGCACCACATAATTTACATAAGTGTAGCACCACATAATTTACTAAGGTTGAGGACGGATAATGGAAAAGGGATGAGATAGGACGTGTTGGTAACAACATACCCAACGGTTTTTCTAAACAATTAAACTCGGTCATTTTCCAAATTTCGCAGCGTCTCGCTCATGAAAAATCAGAGTCTTGAAAAGACCAAGGCATTTTTATAAATTATGGGCTACGTTAAAGCCAGCAGATTCTTACGTTCTTTAGCAAGGAACATTACGCGACAATGTTACCTATAACCCCTTTATTTAATTGCATGTTTTCCAAAATTTGTTAAACTCTGAATGCAGTAGAGGGTCCCCTACGTCTTTCACATGAATTCTCTATCGCCTCTTCTCTGGGAATGTCACACCATTTCCCTCTTCCATTTTAACCGCTCTCTCATCTGTGTCCCTCACTCATTACCATTCACACATTTGATTTTAATGTTACCGAAAGTTTGTAGACATTCCTAAAAGCTGAAACAGGCCTGCAGCTGTTTTGCTTTGTGACGTCTATATTTGTTATTTACTTCATTACTAAGTAATTTATATTGCTGAAGTCACTTCAACAGAAGTTCGTCGCTTTACAGTCGAGGACGTATCTCGCAGTAAGAGCCGGAACTTCACGTTGAAACTTTGAAACATTTACTTATCCTCCACGGCCTCTCGTCCTAAAGTTTTAAGTGACGTTAACACCGGCCATGAAATCCCACACTGTAATGCTTAACTACTAAAATGTGAAGTACCGGAACGGAACGATTAAATCATGCAACTCATTATCCCCCTTCCCACTTTACGACGGTAATAGTCACAGTTATTTTTATTTTTGGAAACTTGTCATAAATTTTACAATTTGAAACTCATTTTTATAAAGTTCTGTCCGGAAACGCAGGTTTCTGGAACATAATTTCAAGAAAATTATTAAACAAGTCTGGATATAGGAAACAACTGGTGCTGTCCTGAAAGATGAGAATCACGTGATGTGCGCCTTCCCTCAACAACTCACACAAAGCGTTACACAACAGCCTTATATAAATAACGTACAATATTAAAGATACGGAACTGAAATTTTGGGACATTGGTGGTTATTTAATAACTCGTATTTATCAGAAAAGTTACAGATGGAAAAGAATTTTAAAAAAATGCATCATGTTTATCGTCCCTAAAAACCCGGTTTCGGTCAGTGATGGCCATCTTCAGATCTCCTATAACAAAACAATTGTATATTTTGACGACGTTACAGAGTTCATTGAATGAAATAAATTGCAATTTGCGATCAGTTATGCCTTCACTGTACTAGGTTTAGATGGAATAGCAATGTGCGGCGAATGAAAATTTGTGCCCAACCGGGATACGAACTGTGGTATAGGAAAGAGACAGCGAGGCGATTGGAGATTTGGGTGTGGCAGGAGACATGCAGGAAAGAGTCCTCTGCAGTCGGGCTGGTCACTGTGTCCTCGGTGGCGGAGTGGTCAACGCATCTGCCTACTAAGCAGGAGATCCCGGGTTCGAATCCCGGCCAGGCACAAATTTTCATTCGCCGCACTTCGGTATTCCATCTAAACCTAATAAAGTGAAGCCATAACTGATCACAAATTGCGATTTATTTACTTCTCTGGTCTGTGTCCTGCGTATATGGCTGCAAAGCTGTGTACGGAACCATCTGGAGGAACGTAGAGCGTTCAAGGAACGCCAAAACGGCAGTGCGCTGCAGTACCGTGTGCCGTCGCGAGGCAAAAAGTGTTCAAATGTTTGTAGAACTTATGGGACTTAACTACGGAGTCATCAGTCCCTAAGCTTACAAACTACTTATGAACTAGCTAACACTAAGGCACAAATATCCATGCCCGAGGGGGGATTCGAACCCCGACCATAGTGGCCGTCCAGACCGTGACCGGAGCGCCTCAGTCCCCTCGGCCACCGCGGCCGGCCCGTCGCGAGGCGTGTACAGCAGGCGCCACATTGGAATCTGTTTCCTACGTTACACCGATAGTACGTTCGTGATAATGGCCTCATGGCAATGATACACTGCAAGAGTTCGTCGACCATATAAACGGTTTCTCTCCAATTGGGACGCAAGCTGATTAGATTATATAGATGGATGTAAATACGAACAGCTGTACGCAATTCTTTATTAAATTTTGTGCGACTGGTTTCGGTGCTTAACTACACTATCTTCAGGCTCCCATTGTATAAATGTCATTGAAAGCACATTTTAATTGAGTAGCAATTAAAACCGGTAGCGTAAATTTCTTGTTATATTAAAGTTGCACCCTCAACGACGACTGATGAACTCCGGCTAGCGGTTTTAATGGCTATCCAGTTCAAGTGTGCTTTTAATAACATTTACACAACAGGAGCACCGAAGCATGTCGCACAAAATTAAATAAGCATACACCTGCTGGTATTTTCATCCATCTATATCATATAAACGGTGTCCATCCAATCATAAAAGGAGAAGGATGGCAACTTCTTGGATCTTTTAGTTGCCCGGAACTCAAGAGAGTGGTTGCTTGGTCATTCAGTGTACAGAAAACGCACACTTATCGTCACCTAAATGGTAAGCGTTTCCATCATTCTGTATATAAAGAAAGCTGGCCTGAATACACTAGTAAATAGCACGAAGATTATTTCTCACGAAAACGGTTACAGCAAGAGTGAAATTCCCAAAAGCTTCCGTTGTCACCAGCGTAAGGGATGCCGTGAACCAGCAGAAAATGCCAAGCCGGCGGCTTTCCTCCCATTCTGTGGAGCAACGACCAGGAACATAGTACGCGGGCTGAGAAAAAATGGATTGAGACCTGTGTTCCGTACCCTCTCCAAGATCAGAGGCCTGTTACGCCCTACTATTGATAGCATAGGTTTGCTTGCTCCGGTCTTTAATAGTGATCCCTGTGAGTGTGGAAGTGTTTATATTGGTCAGTGTCCGATATTTTGATGAGCGTTGTGCAGAGCACACGCGACACCTAAAACAAAGAGAACTTGGTATATCAGCTGTGGAAGGATATAGCCTAAGCAACGAACATAAAATTCAGTTTGAAAATACGAACATATGTTCCCAAGCACCGTATTACTGCGAAATATCATGAAAGAAGTGGCTGAAATAAGTCTGAATAACAACGGTTTCAACAGAGATCTGGGATACACATTCAGCAGGATGTAGTGGCGAGCTTTGGACCCGGAGCGAAGGCAGATGTCTGGTGCTTGTAAGGAAGCTTGAGCGCCAGGTTCAAATGTGGTGCCGGCTGTACGCGCCTCGTGACGTCAAACGGTACTGCCCTCTTTGGCGTTCCACGCACGCGCTCTGCGGCCAACCAGAAGATTGACAACTTGGCAGCTATGTAAGCAAAATACTAGGCCAATATCTGTACTCCACCAAAACCCAGCAATCATCATAGGACGCATAACTCATACCATCTCCTCCTGCTACTTAACTCTCCGTGACCGTCCCATCCTCCAAGCTCCCATCTTCCTCACCCTTGACCGATCCCTTGCCTGGAGGCCCCGCTTAAAGACTGTCCGCCAAAAAGTCCTTTCCTGTCTCCTCAAGCTCCTGTGTGACTGAATTTGACGACTCAACCCCTCCAACATCCTCTACACCTACCGTCCCTTGATGCGTCCCGTCCTCCGCAGCTTTCATCGTGCCTATATATATACGCCTCCCCCCACCCCTCTGCTTATTACATGTCCCTTCAAATCCTGGGTTGTCACGCCCTCCGCCTCGCTTACCGCATCCCTTCCCCCATGCGGATGATGTCTGGTCCTATCCCTTTTTCGCATCTCCTCAAATTCCAGGAACATATCCGTATTCTTTATATCTCCTGCAAAATAGATGATGATCGTGTGGCATTTACGGCCGTTACACCCCAACTGGGTGCAAGTGTTCTTATGTGACTTCGGCGACTTGCGTATCAATGATGATGAGAACGGCACAACACCCAGTCCCCGAGTGGAGAAAATCACCAACCCCAGCGGGAATCGAACCCAGACCCCTGCGTCGTAACCCACCAGGCTGTCCTCTCGACTACAAAATAGGATCCTGTCATCCTTTGGTGACGCCTCTCCTAATTCCCGGGCTTCTGCCGCTCCTGAACAATCATCCCTCCCTCCCTATACCTCTACATCCTTTCCGAGGGTAAATGTCGCCACTTCCCCTCCAGGATGGCTCCCTCAGTCCCGACATCCTTCCTACCGGCCCTAAACCTATTCCCTCACCCGCTATGATGCGCTCCCCTCCCCCCTCCGGCCTTCTTTTTCGCTCCCTTGGTCTCTATCCCTCCCTGCCCATTCCCCAGTAGTTCTTACGCACCTCCCTTGCCGCCGCCCCCTCCTCTTCTTCATTTCCCACTCTCCGCGCTCCCTTTCCTTTCCCTGCGAGTTCTCTGTTCATCATTTTAACCTGCACAATTTTAAACATTGGTGTTCTGGTATTGTAATTGGTCGTTTAGTGAGCGCAACCGTCGTCACTGCAAGGACCAGTGTTCCTAGGTGTCTTTTAACCGGTGTCGTCCCTGTCTACTTATTGTTTTAAACTTCATTGATTTTTGGACACCGTGGCGGACATTTTATGCTGTGTTTCTGTGGTCCGTTTTTGAACTACACAGTCGTCGACTTTTATCTGATTTCTCACGTTTACAATCTCCGTTTTTTCTCCATTTCACGTCATAGTGTCTCTATTTGTCCAGGTCTCTGTTTCATTGTTCTCATCGACAAGGTAAGGCTCTCGACTGTAGAGCTGCGCCAAGGCCGCTGCCAGATTTCCCCGGTTGAAGATTACCGCCCAATAGAAATACTGGTAATTAATAACATTTGATAATTAAACAGTATGAAGTTCACTGCAAACATTGACCATGCAGTTGCACTAACTTTTACACAATTTTAATCTTATTAATTATGGTAGCAATGTATGTACGCAATTGGGTGACAACATTTATAGTTAGGCCATAGGTAGAAATTCTCCACGTTGAAATTTGCTGTGTGCTTGTAGCTGACGGGAGGCCAGCGAGCAGGCCGACGTTGGTGGCTTGTTCCAGCTTAGGATTTTCCAGTTCGTTTCCGGTGAGGGGAGAGAGGGACAATGGCGAGTGCCAGGCACAGTGCAGTGCACAGCGTGAAATAAAATATTCTAATACTACTGGCATTTGAAGTAATACGATGCAGTTAGGAACCTTTAAGGCCCTCATTACAAAATAGCCTGTTGATAAATAAACAATACATTAGCTGATATAGTCACATATGGCGTAATATGTTTAATTGACAATGAAAAGTAATAAATTACCAACGAAGACAAGACAGTTACACAACTAGCATGGCAATGTTTGTTTATAAAAATAATATATTAACTATTTCTCATTTTATTTTCAATTAATCTTGTGTATTTTATCTTGAAGTATTGAGTTAAATCACTTATCTATGACATAAGAAATTGCACGATTATGATAAATAGTACAAAGTATGTTTATACCAATATAAAAACCTAAGAAGAAAATTTATTTAATGTGTAGTGTAATTAATTTGATTTTAAGTTTTAGAAATGTATTGGCTGAGCGCTGTACGTTGGCAAATCGGTTAGAACTGCTCACATGGGGAAGTTGATGACGTAGGGGAAAAAACCCCGGCAGTTGAGCTTTTATCACGGGCGCGCGCGGTTAAGGGCAGGAAGTGAGGACTCGGGAGCACGTGGGAAGCTGGCTGGGCGGGTCGCTCTGCAAGCAGTCGGCATGTGAATCTCCAGGTGGAGATTTTAGATTGGTGTGTGGTAATCGCCACGTGTGGTTGCTCGTCGTAGACTGCACCAAGTTGAATCGAGTGCTACTGTGTGTTGTGAATATTTAGCCGGTGGAACAAGGTGTGCATCGCATTGAATTAAAGTGACTGTGATTTGTTAATGTAACACGTGTCGTCGCATAGGCACGAACATAAACGGTGTTTGAGACAGGCACATGGTGTGAAAACAATTTGCGACAAATATTCATTTTGTCTGGGGGCTCACGAGCTATAACTTTATTTGATAAATGAGTCGACGTACAGACGTATCAGCCAGAGGGTTTTAATATGGCGTAATAAATAACATGAAGTGAACTTTCACGTGTTTTCAAAAATAGTAGTTAGTACACCCTTTTCTCTCATGAACTTGATTTTATTATGAATTTGTTTTGTTAATCATATGCAGGGAAGGATAGCTGCGAACGTGTGATATCATCCCCTAGAAAACGAGTCAAACAGACGCAATCACAGTTCCAGTGTTTTTGCATGTTTAGGAATTTGGTTCGCAGCTGGTGGTTGTGAGTTTTAAAAAATTAAACTTTCTCTATTTTAAACTGTCACCCCGATCGTCACTCTCGCACACTGTACCTCTACTAGGCATTTCCTTTCCTATTCCACTCCCAAATAGAACGAGGGAAACAAGAATGCTTATATGCCTCCGTACGAGATCTAACTTCTCGTATCTTGTCTTTGTGATCACTACGCGGAATGTAAGTAGGCGGCCGGAAGATCATTCTACACTCAGCTTCAAATTCCGACCCTCTAAATTTCCTCATCAGAATTTGTCGAAAAGAAAGTCTTCTTTCCTCCAGCAATACCCATTCGAGTTCCCGGAGCATTTCCGTGACACTCGCTCATTGGTTGAACATACCAGCAACAAACCTAGCTGCTCGCCTCTGAACTGCTTCTATGTCTTCCTTTTAACTGATCTTCTGCGGGTCCCAAACACTTGAGCAATACTTAGGACGTCGTCGTACAAGCGTTATATACATCGGTCTCCTTTACAGATGAAGTACATCTTCCCAAAATTCACCCAATAAATCTAATTCCACTGTCCGACTTACTCACAAATGTCCTCACATGTTCGTTCCATTTGATAACGCTCTGCAAAGTTACGCTTAGATAATTTAACGACGCGACTGCATCAAGCAACTCACTACTAACGCTGTCTGTATTCGAACATTATGGGATTGTTTTTCCCAATCATGCGCATCACATTACATTTTTCTACATTGAGAGCTAGCTGCCATACTTCGCTCGAACTAGAAATTTTGTCTGAGTCATCCTTTCCCATTACAGTCAATTAAAGACGACACCCTGCCATACACCACAGCATCATCAGCAAAGTGTAAGTTACTCTGTGCATCAGATCATTTAAATACAGAGAAAATAATAGCGGTCCTATCACGCTTCCCTGTGCACGCCTGACGATACACTCTTCTCTGATGAACACTCTCCGTCGAGAACAACGTACTGCGTTCTATTACTGAGGAAGTCTTCCAGCCAGTCACAAATTTGAAGAACTAGATGCTCATTGCGAATACTTCACACCGTTAGTGGAATGACAAAAAAGTAGGAAAAATGGAAGTAAAATTGAATGTTCACATATAGCTTTCTTCAGAATCGATCAATGCAAGTGTTTAAAAGCGCAAATGAAAGAGCTTGATCCGGTGAGTGTTAGGTCAAAAAGAAGTACGTGCCTTAATTAGAACCGAAGATATCGTAAAACTAACCAATTAAAATGTTCAATGCAATGCGTTTGAATAGAAATAAAGGATGGTGAGACTTCAGCTAATTCTGATATTTGATAACAAATCTGCGATGGAAAATGAAGGAAATTGGTCGGATAGAACGGCCTGACAGACTGACTATAGTTTACAGCGAGGACATCCGCATAAGAAATATACAGAAGGAAATCGCTTTTGAGTATAGAAAAAGAAAGGCGAGAATTACGTGAATTCTGATACTTGATAATAAATCTGTGGATTAATACCTTTGCTTAATTAAAAAAGTAAAGAAAAACGGCAGGGTAGTCTTGTCTGGCCGACAAACTTCAGTTTTCGTAGATTCTGCTAATATATAAGATTCTACTGCGAAAGACTCCGAGAACACAACTTCAGTCTTGTAGCAAAAAAAGTCGATAACCTAGTGGGTAAATGCTAAAACGTCATACTGGAAATTGTTACAATCACACAGATATAAAAATGTGATTAAAACATACGTTTTGTTTTCATATTATGTTTTACTACAAAGGAGCCATTAATAGTATCTTTTTTCGGCGCTACTGTTCACAATCAACAATGGATCACTAGCGATGCACTATACTTAGGTTGTAAGGACGTCGGACGTCGGTATTGTGGACCTAACATAATAATCACATCAACAGTTATGAAAAGAAATGGAGACTTCGAAATGAAATCTCTTGTGGCTAACTGAAATGTGTAAGCTATAACAGTAATAATAGATAATTTATTAAATTATGGTGAAATGTGAACTTTAAAATGATGAAAACCAATGTATAGTTTTGGGTGACAGTTTGTTGTCACGCGTAACACACCTAGGCCACGTCTGAGGCCTAGTTTACACTGTATTTCTAAAATGGATGACGGATCTGTGCTATGTTTACTTTGATTTTATCACAATGTCATTATGGATGACGGATCTGTGCTAAGTTTACTTTGATTTTATCACAATGTCATTATGTCTCCTTTGTACCTGGGCATATTGTGATAATAGCACGCATTCCCTATGGTACTCCTATTACGAAAGTAAAAATTTTAATTACACTACTGACCCTTAAAATTGCTATACCAAGCAAAAATTCAGATGATAAACGGGTATTCACTGACAAACATATTATACTAGAACTGACAACTGATTACATTTTCACGCAATTTGGGTAAATAGATCCTGAGAAATCAAAATGTTCAAATGTTTGTTAAGCTTATGGGACTTAACTACGGGGTCATCAGTCCCTAAACTTACAAACTACTTATCAACTACTTACGAACTAGGACGGCAGGGGGGATTCGAACCCCCAACCGTAGTGGAGAAATCAGTACCCTGAATAACCACCTGTGGCCTTATTAACGGCATTTAGTTAAACACAGCTTGGATGACGTGTACAGGTACAGATGCTCATAGAGCTTCAACACGATACCACAGTTCATCAAGAGTAGTGACTTGCGTATTGTGTCGAGCCAGTTGCTCGGCCCCCATTGACCAAACGTTTTCAATTGGTGAGAGATCTGGAGGCAGCAGTTGAACATTTTCCGTATCCAGAAAGGCCCCATAGGGCCTGCAACATTGGGCCATGCATTATTCTGCTGAAATGTAGGGTTCCACAGGGCTTGAATGAAGGGTAGAGCCACGAGTCGTAACACATCTGAAACGTAACGGCCACTGTTCAATGTGCCGTCGAAGCGAAGAAGAAGTGACCGAGACGAGTAACCACTGGCACCCCATAGCCAGTATGGCGATGACGAATACACGCTTCCAATCTGCGTTCACCCCGATGTCGCCAAACACGGATGCGACCGTCATGATGCTGTAAACAGGACCTGGATTCATCCGAAAAAATGACGTTTTGCCATTTATCCACCCAGGTTCGTCGTTGCGTACACCATCGCAGGCGCTCCTGTCTGTGATGCAGCGACAGTGGTAACCGCAGCCATGGTCTCCGAGCTGATAGTCCATGCTGCTGCAAACGTCGTCGCACTGTTCGTGCAGATGGTTGATTTCTTGCAAACGTCCCCTTCTGTTGACTCAGGGATCGAGACGGAGCTGCACGATCCGTTACAGCCATGCGGATAAGATGCTTGTCATCTCGACAGCTAGTGATACGAGGCCGTTGGGATCCAGCACGGCGTTCCATATTGCCCTCCTGAATCCACCGATTCCATAGTCTGCTAACAGTCTTTGGATCGCGACCAACGCGAGCAGCAATGTCGCAATACGATAAATCGCAATAAATATAGCTACAATCCGAGCTTTATCAAAGTCGGAAACGAGATCGTACGCATTTCTCCTCCTTACATGAGGCATCACAACAACGTTTTACTAGGCAACGCCGGTTAATAGCTGTTTGAGAAATCGGTTGGAAACGTTCCTCATGTCAGCACGTTGTAGGTGTCGCCACCTGCGCCAACCAAGTGTGAATGCCCTGGAAAGCTAATTATTTACATTTCACAGCATCTTCTTCCCGTTGGTTAAATTTCGCGTCTGTAGCACGTCATATTATTGGTGTAGAAATTTTAATGGCCGGGAGTGTATAAATTTACAAGAGACGACAATACAAAACTAGAAGAACAATATTAGAACATCAGAATAAAAAAATTAAAAAGTAGAGCCTTGACAAAATATAAGCCAATCAAATGTCAAATGTTTGTATAGCTTATGGGATTTAACTCCGGGGTCATCAGTCCCTAAGCTTATGAACTAACTAATACTAAGGACGGCACAAATATCCGTGCCCGAGGGGGGATTCGAACCCCCGACCGTAGAAAATATAAGCATAACTTATGAAAGGCAGCGACATACCGACAGTATACAAAATAAAAATTTAGCAGAGGGTATGTCGAAAAACATGGAGTTGAAAGTAAAAACATACGCCGGTCAACAAAATTCGATCACTTGAGATATATAGGTGCTGAAGTATTGTCATTGGGAGAATGAAAGCCGGCCGCGGTGACCGAGGAGACTGAGGCGCTCCAGTCACGGTCTGCACGGCCACTACGGTCGGGTGTTAGAATCCCCCCTCGGGCATGGATATTTGTGCCGTCCTAGTTCGTAAGTAGTTCATAAGTAGTTTGTAATTTTAGGGACTGATGACCCCGTAGTTAATTCCCATAGACTATACAAACATTTGAACATTTTGAAGAATGAAATAAAACGGTTCTACCTCCTCCTGTCGGTTCTACGTATCGGAGTCAACGGCGATACGGCAATAGAGATAGTGGTAATAACAAAAAATTATATATCTTGTTTCTAGATGATGGAGCCAGTCTTGAGCATTTTTGTTTTTGTTTTTTGTTCTTTGAGGGGTGTCTCTAACCTCTCCTTTAACACAGCCTAACACACACCATTAGAAAATTAAGGAAAACGAAATAAACTCAGTTACATAAATTACTGCAATGTCAAACAATGAAAGTAAAGTGCACTCTCCTGTGTATTAAAAGTGAAAACAAAAAGGAGCAATATCATTTTGATAGATGAACATTGTATATACGGAAACCTAAAGCTGTAGCAGAATGTATCTACCAACTAAAACGAAAGGAAACAAATCCCGTGAGTGTCACGAAGCAGAGGAAGAAGTTTTCTTCCTACAATTAAGAAACTTTAAATTAACAACAAAAATTTTTTCTGCCTTTTTAGTATTCAATTTAAAAAAAAATATAATAAAAAAAAAACATCTACTGCAAAGAATTTGGGCATTCATGGCCTTAACGGTAGAGAATGAGTTCGGGCTTAAAGGGGAAAAGATATACGCAGAACGATAAAGTCACTGACTAGTCAACAGAGACACGTAAGTACAACAATTTCGCAGACTGTAGGAGTACGCTATATTCTGTAGTATGAGGTATGCAGATATTGACAATAATACAAACTTCAGTGTTTTACATAGCGATACTGTTCCGTACAACGAGTAAAACTGTCGATATGTCCTAAGCGGGAAACTCAAATCTGCCCCTTAGCGATTCATTATTCCTTCATACGAAAGGGCAATCATATAGTTTTATCGCATGAAGACAAGGGCACTTCGGATTAATTTCAACAGCTACTTCGTGGCGGAACCGATGATTTTCTATTCTGAGCTGTACTTCAGCTTTGCTTTATCTAGGGTAAGCACAATATTTTATTGCACAGCCCTGTTGTTGCGGATGCTCCTGTCTTAAAGTACCTGTTGGTAGCCTACTAAAAATCGCCTACCAGTTCTGAAAAAAGCGTCTCCGTCGGTTTATGTTAGCCTCGTGTAACTACCACTAAATCACTTCATGAGGGCATACTGTCTACGTCCGCCAAGCTATTTTAATGCAATGTTAAAGACCAGGGGTGTGACCGCCACCATCTCCAGTTGCTGTCGCATCCACCAGCCTGAACCAGGTTGATTTCTCCTGGGTCTGCATATACGCCACGGCAGTAGAGCTGCGCAGCTTCCCTCGCCCCCTCCATCCCCCCCCCCCCCAACACACACACCTTTGCGCCTTCACCGACGCCCCTGCTACGTCCGCATTTCCGCTGCTCTGTTGTAATGGCCGCTGCAGGTGACTCCGTGTGACTGTCTTCAACGGCTGGAGGAACGCTGCCCGCGTCGTCTTCAATAGGATGATGTGCTGAACAGCCCGCTGACAGGCATTTGATACTCCACTCGTACACACATACTTTTAACTTCTACTTATCCTACTCGATGCTGATGTGGCTGCTCATTAGCGCTATAAAACCGTCAATGGTACCATACAATGACCTGTTGTGATAGCACTGTCTTGATGCCACATACAATTACTGTTGCAGTATATAAACATACCAATGTGCTACTATTTTTTACAGTTTTTTTATTATTGTGAGGGACCTATTCAGCTAAAAAGCCATCTTAAGGCAATCTATTTTTTTTTATTTTTTTTTTTTTTTACAAATATTTACCGTTTCTATGTAGATAAAAGATGTTCAAATGTTTGTTAGCACTTAACTGCGGGGTCATCAGTCCCTCAGCTTACAAACTACTTATAAACTGTCTTATACTAAAGGCGACACAAACATCGAACCCCCGACCGTAGTGGCCGTGCAGACTGTGACAGGCGAGCCGCAGACCGCTCGGCCACTGCGGCAGGCTCTCTATGTAGATATACTTCTAGAAATAGGCTTATTTATCGATACGTAAATTTTGTACTTAGGCGCATATCACATCAGTGGGCAATGTCGCGCTGTCATAACAATAAGGTGAGCTTTGGTTTCACACTTATGTTTCGTAATATTTTATTTCACGTCTTATCAACGGATACGACAGCTGGCTCTTTTGAAAGTTAACTAAAAATGACCTATGGTAAGAGTTGCTACAGTATTTTTTGTTATTTTGGACTGTATGATCTTTGTGGTTGATGTGTTTGTAATATGTATCTACGATCCTTTACAAAAGTAATGTCAGTTGAGCCGTGCAAGTATTATAAGTAATGGTACTGTGTGGAAATATAAAGGGCTGACAGTGTACCGCAGGAAGCGGTTGGGGCAGCTGTCAGACAGCCCAGGAATCGGGTTAAGCTGAGTATCCTGTCGAGGGTTTATCCAAATCGGCGGAAATCTGGGAAACGCCCATGCTTTGTTCTCAAAATTAATGAGGACTGTTAGCCAAGAATTTATTAAGGGTGTCTGAAGGATATCTGTGAGTTTCACACTGGAGTAACTCAGAATACATTACCATAATCAATAATTATTTACCATCAACATTTAAGACATCTGCGATGTCAGAATAATTAGGCACGTCTCGTGAATCTAAAAATAATTTCAGTATCTGACGATTGAATATGCAATTTCAACAAATCCCTAAAGCCACAAACTACTTATGAACTAACTTATACTAAAGACAACACAAACATCCTTGCCCCAGGGAGTATTCGTGCCTCCGACACGGGAGGCCGCGCGATCCGCGACGTGGCGCTCCAGACCGCTCGGCTACTCCCGCGAAGCTATTCTTCACAGCGACACTGACAATGCAAGCTGCATGATTTTACCTTCAGTACTTATTATGTATCGATTTATTTTACAATTTACCAGTAATTTACGTAAATATTGTGTGGCATGAGCAGTTAAGCTCATGAAAGCTGGTTTGCCTACTTATGTCAGACTTTATGTAATGTTAATTAATATTCCATTTTTGGATTTAAATAATGTTATATTAGTGAGGAAGTGGTTTACTTTAAGAATATATCATGTAAAGATGTATATTAAGGAATGACGATGGGCCAATGAGGGAGTAGCCAAGGTACAGAACCGGTGGGGACCGTCTTCTTCCTGTCGCTTAAATTTCGCGTCTGTAACACTTCATCTTCCTAGCGTGGCAATTTTAATGGCCAGGAGTGCACTATATATATGAGTGTTGGAACTTAAATAACGGACACACTGCTGTGGAGGCACTATGCAATGGAATCTACTATTGTCGCTGATAGCACACGTTGCCGACATACCTACCTTACCTCCGAGCAAATGGAATCGACCGTCCCACGTCACTGGCGTGCGCACAATCGAGGGAAACACTTGTGAGCGAGCGGTCTAAAGCAAGTGTGTCACTATTTTCCAAACAGGAACAAAGGAATTGGATCAATATTGAATGTGCCAGAGGTGGTACAGCACGACAATGTCATCAAGGTCTTAAAGAGACGTGCGGGGAATCTGCATTACCGTTCAGAACAGTTACACGTTGGATAAATCCTTCAACGAAGATCGGCACAGTGTGGCAGACATGCATTGCGGAGGTCGTCCTAGTGTCTCTGAAGAAGAAATGCATACTGTTGCCACGTTAGTGTACAGTGACGACGGCAGACGATTCGTGAGCTCGGCCAGGCAACCGGATTAGCTCATACGACTGTGCTTCGCATCCTGAAGGAACGCCTGGGGATGCGAAAAACTGCATGACGATGGGTTCCGCATGAACAGAGGAAAATGTGGAAATGGATGCGTTACTTCGCCGCTCAGAAGCACTTGGAACGCTATGAGCGCGAAGGATAGGCTTTCTTACGCCGTACCGTAACAAAGGATGAGTCACGGGCCACATCGTATGAGTCTGAACTCAAACGCCAATCCAACGTATGGCGTTATTATAGTTCGCCACGAAATTCGAAAGTGCGTCAGAGTCCTGGTATGGTGAAAGTTATGGTGATTCTCGTGTACGACTGTGATGGTCTTATCCAAACGAATTACGTTGCTCCGCGACAGACAGTCAGTGCAAAGTATTACTGTTCGTTTTTGGACCATCACCTGCGACCAGCTTTGCGAGATAATGGGCAACTCGACAATGCGCTGGCGCATTCAGCGCAAGCTGTGGCTGCTCTGTTCGGTCGATGGGACTGGGAAGTACTGTACCATCCACCATACTTCCTGCACCTATGTCCTTGTGACTTTTATATGGTTCCGGAGATGAAGGAACTACTTCGTGGCATTAGCTTCAGAAGTGCTCCAGAGATTCGACAGGCACTAGGCCGTCCATTCTCACCAACAGCATAACAGGCTCTGCTAACGGTAAACTACGCCTTCCACACCGTTGGCAATCGGTTCTACACAACCCTGGTGACTACTTCGAAAGCCGGTAGCATTGGCCGAGCGGTCTGCGGCTCGCCGGCCACTACTGTCGGGGGTTCGATTCTCCCCTTGTGCCGTTCTTAGTATCAGCTAGTGCATAAGTAGTTTGTAAGTTTAGGGACTGATGACTCCGTAGTTAAGTCCCATAAGCTCTACAAGCATTTGAACATTTTGAACTTCGAAGGACAGTAACAGAAGCAAACATGTAACGCTTTTGATCGGTTGTAAATACTTAGTTGCCACTATACACGTTCCTACTCTCGTATAAACGTAAGAAACAAAATATCACTTGACACAAATCCCGGAATTAGATATCCATTAAATTTCCATTTTTCGCTTCTTATTGAGTTGTATTACGGGAATGATTCAAGCTCATATTCATTATTGCTAATAATAAGCACATTTCAACATGAGCTGTGCAATAATACGTCTTCATGGGATGTTAATTTAGTGTGATATTTGCACCAAAGACGTTTATCGGTGCATAGTATCACTGTCAAGACATTGCGATGTCTTTGGCCGAGAATTAAGCCCTACCACATTTAATTATTAAATTTCCATGTTCCTATAATTTTATTTCTAGAGTGTGTCATCGACCCGTGGAAATATTTTTTCTGTTACCAAGGCAGTTTTGCAGTTACCTTCATTTTGCTGCCCTTTACTGTTATTGTCAGAGCTATATTCAATCTATCCGTTGCATCACTTCTAATGTGTGATTTAAGCCTGGTGAGTACGCATCAAAATCAGGAAACTGTAGCTGACTATGATGTAATCCTGCTACACAATCCGTGTTTCCAGACCTTTTCCAAGCAAAACTCTTACTCTTGTGAGTCTCTGACAAGCTACGCGTTATTACTAGGGGAAATTTATTGCTGAACTCTATTTGTATTTTTTCTCTGATTCCTATTATCGCGAGGATATATTCCGTTCGCCCGTTCGCGATTCTTTCCGTTTTCGCAGAGTTCCAATCACCTACGATTATTAAACTTTCATCTCACTTTACATACTGAATCAAACGTTCAATATCCTCATATACTTTCTCTGTCCTAGCACCGCATGGTTATGACGTTGGCCTGTAGAGCTGAACTGTTGTTGGCGAAGTTGGTTTTTGTATCCAGTTTGATGAGGAAAAGAAGATCATTGAACTTTTCACGTTATTAACCTATCTAGGCTCACAGTCATGTAGAATTTTTAAGACATTGACTGTGAAAACTCCATATTTAGTTCCCTGTTGCTATTTCGGCCATCATCAATACTAATATTGCTTCAACAAATGCCGTAATTCAAGGTTCTAGAACATGTGTAGATGTATTCGTCATGGCTGAGTATATTCACTTTAATATTACAGTAGGTATACAGTGTATTACTATTGGGCCTGACGTTTGTCAGAGAGCTTGAGCTCTTACATATGATGAACCAATATTATCACATGATGATACCCATAATTCCAAAATAGCAGATGTGAACATGTAATAAAGAAATATTTCGTTCATTGTGGAAAATAATGCTTTCAAATTCATTATCGCACTAATTTACTTTTTGAAGAGTGTCACCCTTACTAAACCAATTTCTGCTACTGTTGATAGTACTCAGTTACTTTTCTCTCTCTATTCAATTTCACTACAAGATATTGGCTTTAGTGTTTACCGTCTTAGTTTTCTTGATCCCTAACCACAATCATACTTTGTAATTCCACATTTCGCTTTCTACTAAAAACTTACCTCAATTGCTCCTCCCCTTAAGCAGCTCACTTCAGTATATTACTTGTGTACCAACCAGTAAGCTTTTACTCATCGAGAGATAATCATGAAGCTTTTATCAGTTACATTCCAAACGTAGTGCGAATATACGTTACGTAATGTTTGTGATATGGCCTTGATTCCATTTCGTATGCCCAGGCCATTGTAGTTTTGGGAAAGCTGTTGGTAGAATGAGGATGACGTCTCAAAAAAAAAGGAGTCTTCACCTGCCATAAATTTTATTCGAAAGCGAAGAGACAGAAACCGAACCATGAACTACGCGGAGAAAAATATGTTCATATAGACTACTATTTGATATGGAAAATATCCCATTGATAAATCAAACTAAAACGGACCATAGGATTAACCCTCCTACTACCAGAATTTTTTGTTACACTGAGTACCGTTGGGGTCAATATGACCCCAAGTAATTAACACGGGATATATTGGCAGTATTTAATTTATTTTAATGAACTGACAGGGAAGCATACATTATTGATTGAAACCAGGTGAAGTAGATATATAAGCACTTACAGATCTTGTCTCAACACTTAATCTTATAGATCCTTACATCTAAAACAAAGCAACTCTTTACATGTAAAACAAAGAATGTCTGAATGGTGTTTACAGACAAAGGAAAAGCATCTTCTGCACGTTTCTGAATGTTTTCTATCCACTGAACGTTCGCACAGGTAGCACCATCCACGTTTTACCCACGTATTCACTTGTGCTGAAGGAGGAGGAGAACGAGGCAGAGAAGCTTTGCTGCGCTGACTTCTGTTTTTCCGTACTAGACTTGTTCCCAGTTCCAGAAGAAATTCTCTTCTTTTGTAGTTGGTTTTTTTATTCCAGTCAGGATTTAAGTCCAACCAAATTATGAAAGCATTCAGGACACTTATATCCAAAATATTATAAAAAATCACCATGGGCCATCTTCTTGTCATACGTTTTGTGGTGTAGGTTCTGACTAACTTGTCCATAGTGTCTACATCTGATTTTGTTGCATTATAGTCTAGGATTATAATAGGTTTCGCTGCTTTGCCGCCATCTATTTCCTCCCTGAAGTGCATAGTACACAGCAATGTCACTATCTTACCCTTTTTTGGGCAATAGGAGACTATCGTTACTGATTCCTGGAATCTGAAGAGAGATGAACCTGCAGTTCTTCCCCTTGCTTCGATAAATTCTGCAGGTAGTTCACTTCGACTTTTTCTTAGTGTTCCTAGCAGAGTCATTTGTTTTCGTGCTAGTTCCTTTGCCAACTCCAAACTTGTAAAGAAATTATCTGTTGTGATATTTCTACCACTTCCAGATAAATGTTCTGTCAGTTCTAACACTACTCTTTTATGGGTATAAATTAGAAGTGGAAATGTTGGTTTCATTGTTGCAGGTGTTTCCTATAACATCTGTTCAACATAATATTTGCTGTTCTGTTTTCATAATGTTTCATTCAAGAAACGAAACAAAAAAATTTGATTGGGGTCACGATGACCCCAGTGGTACTCAGTGCATAGGCCATGAATAAATTTTAATATGTTGTAAATGTAAAACTGAATAATATGTCATTGTATACAAGCAAGTTAGAGAGACAAAGTCATAAATTTTGAAAATAATCGCATTGAAAATAAGGGAGATATATATTTCAAATGTGCTTCTGGGGTCATATTGACCCCAGTGGTAGTAGAAGGGTTAAACTTTGCAATTTCTAAAGTTACATAGAGGGAGAAAAAGAATATCCTAACAATCAACTGACAGATGCCTGTCATAATTATGTTAGCAAAATTTACGTAAAACTAATCGTTAGAATGTAAGAGGGAAAAAGAGAGGAAATGTACAAATGTGATTACTTGTGCACGAATATCACAATAAGAGGACGATGCAATCCATCCAAAGAAATCTACTGCGACGGAATAACGTTACTGATGTGACTTTAAGGCGTAAGAAAAGGCGTCGAAAACACATACAAGGTAGGAAAGAAACATGGCTAAACCGCACTCATCGATAACACGTGGAAGAATCAGTTAAAAATTGAATCAAAACTAATAGAGGCTCGTATGGCAAAGAAATAAGACACAGTCTACTTGTTTGTTTTCAACTCTCTCAGCTGCTTCTCTACACCAGTTATGCCTATCACTATGTCCTCCAGTTAAGAATTAGTGCGACCATCAGTTAGAGGTATGTTTGCGTGGTCTTTCTGCGTTAATGATTTCTGAAATGTTAAATTTAAAACTTTGGCCTTCATTTTCCTGTCTTGTATCACCACCCCAGAATGATCAAATAGTGACTGGATAGAGACTTTTGGTCCGCTTACCGATCTTACATAGGACCAGAATTTGTTCGGGTTCTCCTTTGATCCTTTACTAAGATAGGACGGTGGTAGTTATTGTAAGCTTCGCGTATTGCTCTTTTACAGACGCGCGAATCTCCACTAACTTTAGTCTGATTTGATTTGTTTGGTTGTTTTTGAACCGGGAGTGCAACTGCCTTAGATTTCTCAGCATTTTTCGAATATTACTATTAAACCACTGTGGGTGTTTATCATCCTTAATCCATTATGTCGGAACATATTAGCTCCAGCGCTTGATTTACAATACATTTAGATGTTGTCCATAATTCTTCTACATTCACTGTATCAGTACTAAAGGATGCCCTTTCATTGCGTAAGTGGAACGCTAACAATTGCTTATCTGCTCTTTCTACCAAAAACACTCTTCTAGGCTTCTTGACCGTTGTTTTAACTTTGGCGCCCTTGATCACTAACCCCTGTCTAAACAGTGACATCATTGACAAGGTCTGGCCTGTTTGTAGCTATAATGTCCACAATATTTTCCATTGCGCGTAGCCTGACGATTTTGCTGCTCAAAGCAGTGTTCGAAAATCGTACTCAACAATAGTTCACAAGACGTCTGTATTCCTTCAGTGTAAGCATAGGCGTCCCAGTCTATACTTGGCATGGTTCGGGTACCTGGCGTAGAAGACACCCTTTCTGGTTTTTATTAAATCGTTGGCTGCATTTTAGCTAAAGTGCCATCTTCAATGTGCAAAATACACATAATTTATTTTCATAACATTTACCGTTTTGATGTTGATATATTTTAGTAATAAGCTTGTTTTTTATTCATAATTGATACGATATTACATCGACAGACGGCACTGAATTCAAAAGTTTTCACGCGTGAACATTCAGATTGCTGTACTCACAATCTACCAAAGTTTCGTAATGGAATCACAGATTTCCAACACGTTTTGAACCCAGTTTCAAACCGTTTTTACATTTTCTCTCGAATAAAGGCTTAGTGAAAAATATTTAATTAACTGACTGATTTGAGAAGTAATCAGACTTTTGAAACATTTCTTACTTTCTATATAAATAAGAATCGAGTATTTATAAATCGAGGATTTTTCTACTTGTTTTTATGATTATTAGGGTTATTTCATGCAATCTGGAATGTAATCCTCTCTATCCATGAACATACCATCTATTCAATTTCTTCGTTGCACATACTCCTCTAATGGTTCTGTCCATTCTACAATTTCTGTGCAACTTTGTCAACTAAAATTTTTCCCGGCCTTCGTCTATTCCGTATTCACGTTACATATCCACGCTATTTTCAACTCTATTTTTTCAGCTATGTGATGTATCCTACATCGGTGTATTCATGAGATATTTGATTTCTTGATTCGAGCTGCCCTCTCGCCCTAAAGCTCAAAATTATTCTAATAAAAATAAATTTGCTCGGCTTACTCTTCTGCAGTGTTTTGTTGTTTTCCAGTGTTTCACTCGATTGTAACAAAGGCATTGAATGAGGCCTGTATTTCCATATAATCCTTGTGTTTCCCTTAATTATATGAAAAAGAGTGGTATTCAGCTGACTGCTTCTTGTTTAGCTTGACCCTTCCTTATTTGCTTACAGATACTAAGGCGCATGATTATTCATCCGAGATATTAATACACCTGACAGGCATCGGTATTACTTCTGTATACGAAAAATGTCGAGTTTTTTTCCTTTCTAATGAGAAATACTTCTTTTAAGGAAAAATATTTTTAGACCTGGCTTTTATGTTTCTAACAGTTTTCTTTATCACGTACTCCATATCATAGTAATTAGACGCCAATATACGTTTAGCGATGAAACGGAAACTCAATGTATAATTCCGATTTACGTCTAGGTCGAATTCCCCATATTTTTTTTATCCATTCGTTAAGAGCCTTGTTAAGGTAGATTTGAAGAATGTGCTATACATCATCCTTTTTTAAGACCCACTGTCTTATTTCTCGGAAGCTATAGTCGCCTACGTTAAATCTCGTCTGTAGTACACTGCATTTTTTTTCTATTTTACTTTAGCAACATATGTTATTGTTTCGTGCTCTCGTTGAATTACAGTATAGATATTTTTACTGGTACAGTGTCCTATACGTTTTGCACATCTGTGAATATCAAATGTGTGTCCCTTCCCTTCACTGTTCGTTTTTCTGTTACCATACACAGCACAAATTAAATAATAGCTGACCTGAACATTACGTGACCCACTGTTTGCTCTTATTAAAAAATAAATGTAAATTATGTTTTTAATGTCCCTGCAACATAAAATGTGTGTTGCGGTTAAAAACACTAGTGTCAGTTTTATTACAATGTATACCGTAGAAAAATGGCTAGACGCCACGCCTCACGCTAATGAGTCAAAATGAGTACACATTAAGACAGAGAGTAATACGGTGTACTCACAGATATAAAAAGAACAGGCGTCCGCATGTTTGGGGCTAATTTACAGTGTATTCTGTTACCAAGCGACGCAAACGCATTGGACACGTCGTCGTACTATCATTGGCTGTACTCTAAGACGTAATACTGATATGGCAGTTCAGTTTTAAATACTCAGTTCTTCCCTTCAATGCTTAAACTAAATCCCTTCGCCACCCACAGTGAATCAAAGTGAAGTCAATTAATCTCCATTTTTGTCCAGTCCCTCTTCGGAGCCCCACTTTTGTCTTAAGTTTTTTAATGTGTTATAACAAGAAAATACTTTTTTCGAATTTGTTTATTAACATTTGTCAAGTTCCATATGGCGGAATGAAGAGCAGGTCTACAATGTCATGGAACTAGTCAGTACATTATTTTTCCAGGAAAGTCGCGACAGAACAGAGGGAGTAAGCCAAGAGGAAATTCTTTATCCGTGAAAGTGCATAAATTACTACTAAGCTGTTAGACTTATAGTGGCAGCTTGTCAAAATTGGATACGGCTGAATATTGCAAACATTTCCGTGCAAGGGTCAAGTAGGTGTGAGACGTATTCTGTCTAAGCAGTCTGTCTAACAAGTCTTAATTGAGTGTAAGCTGCTAATTCTTGAGAATTATACAATATTATTAACAACAAAGACATTAAAGAAAATATTTATTGAGAGGCCAATGTCATAATTCCCAGAATTATTGGACTACTTAACAGGACTTGACAAAAGGTTCGTGAAGTTACACAATATGTTAATCGAGCCACCCGTTTCTGTGCTATAAAAACCCTTGTTGAATCATAGTGGCTATCCCAAAGGAATAACAACATATGGCATAAGTTAATGAAAACAAATCAACCACTTTTGGTGTTGAACTACCACTTATTTCAGATACTGTTGTAATGGAAAACAATGAAGCATTCAATTTTTCAAGAAGATGCTGATAATGGGCTTTCACGGTAGCTTACTATTCATCTGATCGCCTAGAAATTTGAACTGTTTGCTCTCACTTGTGTGGCCAATCCCAATCTATGTAATCGAAATGTCAATTTTTTAATTGATTTATTTCATTTAGCATCAATTTATTTTCTACATGCGATGTTTTTCTTTATATGCATTATTTGATACTGCTTCAAACTGCAAATATCATCATTCGCTGCCAAGCTGGTGTCATCAGAAATCAGAAATATTTTCCAACAAATGCCAGCCAAACGTTTTCAGAATATTCAAATCTCCACTTAAATAGTATTCAGTCGTTTTTCTGTAATTCTAATTCTTATTCAATGATTTACATACCATGGGGTTTTGTGCTTCATTCCTGTAACACGACACCAGTTATCAGAATTAAAGGGCGTGAAAGGGTTGCAGAGGTTGGGAAAGGTGTAAAACGGGGTTGAAGCCTTTCCCCAAAGTTATCCAATTTGTACATTGAGCAAGCTATATAGGAGAGTAAGGAGAAATTTGCAGAAGAAATTAAAGTTCAGGGTGAAGAAATAAAAACCTTGCGTTTTGCTGATGACATTGTCATTCTGTCAGAGTCTCAAAGGACATGGAGGAGCAATTGAACGGAATGGCGTATGTTGAAAGAAGCATATAAGATGAACATTACCAAGACGAAAAATCAGGCGATGCTGAAGGAATTAGATTAGGTAACGAATCAATGAAGGTGGTAAATCAGTTGTGTTACTTGGGTAGTGAAATAACGTAGATGATCGCAGTACAGAAGATATAAAATGGAGGGTGGCAATGGGAAGAAAAGCGTTATTGAAAAAAAGAAATTTGTTAACATCGAATATTAATTTAGACATCAGGAAGTTCTTTCTGAAGGCATTTGTGTGGAGTGTCGCCTTGTATGGGAGTGAAACATGGACGATAATCAGTATGGACAGGAAGAGAATAGAGGCTTTTGAAATGTGGTGTTACAGAAGACTGCTGAAGATTAGATGGGTGAATCGTGTAACTAATGAGGAGGTACTGAACAGAAATGGGGAGAACAGAAATTTCTGGCATACCTTGACCACAAGAAGGGATAGATTCGTAGGACACATTCGTAGACATCAAAGAATTATGAATTTAGTGTTGGAGGGAAGTGTGTGGGGTGAAAATCTCTGAGGGAGACCAAGAGACGCATATAGTAAGCGGATTCAAATGGATGTGGGTTGCCGTTCTTATGAGGAAATGAAGAGGCTTGCTCAGGATAGACTAGGGTGGAAAGCTACATGAAACCAGTCTACGGACTGAAGACCACAACAACAACACCTGTAACACACACAGGTGCTTCCGAAAGTACGGTTGTAAGTGACAAAAGATAAAGTGTGTATAAAATTACTTCGTGTTTGCTATCGACATCACGGCTACGTTATGTTGATTGCTAATAGATAGTGCTTAGGTCTGACAAAGCAAGCAACTGGTCCCCAATAGACATTGTTTTTCTAAAAGGACTTACTTCCTCGTCAAGAGCGTTACACTTAAGCTTAATCATTCGAAATTTTTAACAACATGGCATGGACAGTCAGCAATATTTTATTATAAATGGATCAGTAGATCAGCCAATGATCGTGTTAAGCATTTCTGTAAATGATGAAAGGTTTCGGTCTGTTAAAGGGTCATCTTCAGATTCATCGTAGATGTGAATAGGGGCCATTAACAGACCGAAACCAATCATCATTTGTAGAAATGATTA
This sequence comes from Locusta migratoria, assembly GCA_026315105.1. Lineage (NCBI taxonomy): Eukaryota > Metazoa > Arthropoda > Insecta > Orthoptera > Acrididae > Locusta > Locusta migratoria. The sequence continues at coordinate 342,269,848 of CM048746.1, forward strand.
ACACGATCATTAGCTAATTTACTGATCAATTAATCATTCCAGATGAAAAATTAGTAGAAAAGAGTATTTAATTTTCTTCCCGTTAAGTTTCCACGTCTTCCTTGTTCTGTGGCAGTAAGTAAGAAGCATTGACGGGTCTGCTGGTGTATGTGATTCGCAAAAGTCAGAAACGGAATAGTAGCTCTCAGCACCTTTACCACTGTGAGTTAAAAAACATTCGCGCGAAAGGATTAGCTGGTGTGCCACTATAAACTGTCAGATTAGGATGCAAAGTAATAAAAAAGAAATTTGTAACATTTATAACAAATACATTTCAAACATGAGAATTCATACAAGTAGTAGTAACGTAATTCTTCTAAACAGCATGAAGGGTAACGGAAGAAACGAAACACTTAAGATAGCATAATGCATGAGGCTTGCGCCATAATTATCACTAATCGTTTTACAGGGACAAAATATTTATGAACCCAATGAGCAGATTGCATTCAATTTTCGAACTAAACAATAACATGGGGCACCACGCCCGAATGACCACATTTCATGGCAGTAATATATTGCGAGAAAACTTTAGTTACAATTCAATCTGTACTCACAGTTCCCCTGAATCTGAAAATCACCGCTACCCAGTGCACTCTCAATTGCAAAGAAAAGATCTCATTACTAGCTCACAGTGAAGCATATAAAATTACATGCCTCAATTGTGATAACATAAATTTCTCAATCGGAGGCATGGCAGCTAGGTGACTGGGCAAAAACACAGCTGGAAGCTACAGAATGATGACTCAAAGTTACCTAAATATTACTGACTGAGGGCCACAACTATCAGTCTCCGTCCTCTATCCTTCGTTTAGCAAACAAAAGTCATAGTGCAATCGAGACGAAGTTCGGAAACAACTATAATATGCTGAAGATAAGCCAAACACATCAAACATGTAATGGAACAATAAAGATTTGGAGCTGTTGACGGACAATAAAAGATATAAAATTATTCTAAAATCAGAATCTCGGCAGTTTGTAAATTTTGAATGTCAACATATATGGGCTCTAGTTGCTGATTAAATATTAAAAATCCAACACAATTTAATATTCCCATATTCATTCTGTTTTTCATTGCCTTCCACACCAAGCATTTCTTTCGTCCCTTCGTATTCTCGTATTACATTAATTTTCAACTTATTTTCTACTATAATTACGCACCACACTCAAAATGTATTTCTTTTAACTTTTATTATATGGAGATTACAAAGTATTCCGTATAGTTAGTTATGTGGCTACAGTTTGGAGGATATCTCGCTTCCATATACAATACCAATTCTAAATTTTCTCTGATACAAATACCAAGAACTAATGTATTATATTGTAAGGTTAATTTCATTCTAAATGTTATGCAGGGACGGTTATCAGTTAAAATTTTGTTCTTCTTTGCTCCTGCAGATTTATTTATAGCCCAACACTTTACCTTTTTTAATTGTATTACTTATCTTCCAATGGTGTATACAAATGTCTAATTCTTTAACAAAAACAGTCTGATGATGACATTGCCGGCCGCGCTGGCCGAATGGACTGCGGCGCGTTAGTCACGGTCTGCACGGCCACTACAGTCGGGGGTTCGAATCCCCCCTCGGGCATGGATATTTGTGCCGTCCTTAGTGTAAGCTAGTTTGTAAGTAGTTTCTAGGTTTAGGGACTGATGACCTCGTAGTTAAGTCCCATAAGCTATACAAACATTTGAACATTGATGATGACATTGTAAGCCATAAACAAATTAACTAAGTGAAGTAAATCAGTTGAACAAACACACAATTTTTCATTTGTCACTGAATCGGTCTATGTCAGTATAATGAGTACATATGCCTGTACTTGAACCTTTTAGACTCCTTGGGAGCAGTGAGATTCGGAATTGAAAGATCAATGAACGAGATTCCATGTTGCTCAAACAGACTGGAGGAAGTTTTCAAATCTTGTCACTGGGAAAACAAAGAAAGTATATTGTATCTATCAATGGCAATCCAAATTTCTATATTTTACTTATGAAAACAAACTGATGGAATCTGGATTTAATTTTACAGTAAAGCATGCGCTGATATAAAACTTTCTGATATCAAATACTCTGTGCCGGAATGGGATTCGTGTCTGGTTTAGACAAAACAGAAAAATTAAATAGAAGAATTACAATCCTAGTTTCATTTTTTCTTTGAAAGTATGCATAAAAAATTATAATAGCATACAGTAAAGCACGACCAAGAAAACAAAATAGTAAGAATTGAAACTGATGATGTGTATCTGAATGTGTATCTGTATTAATGAAAATTGAAGAAGGCCATGGGACAAAGAGGTAAAGGTGGCCGAGAGTATTACCAGGACATAAATAGGGTTTTCAAAACTAATCGTTAAACTTGTCTGACAAGAAAAGTTTTCATGTGGGTGTAACGTACAGACTTTCGGAGGGCACCCAACGTCCATGATGCGTCCGAAAAATCTGTACTGACTATTTCCATATCAAAGAATTAGAGCCAAAATTAATTCAAAACATTTTCAAATGTTTGAAATCCTATGGGACCAAACTACGTTGGTCAATAGTCCCTAGCCTTACAATCTACTTAAACTAAGTTAAATTGACGTAAGGACAACACACACATCCATGCCCGAGGGGGCATTCGAACATCCGACGCGAGAGGCCGCGCGATCCATAACGTTGCGCTCCAGACCGCTCGGTACTCCCGCGCGGCCCAAAACTAATTAGATAATTACAACCATATACGAGTTGCCAACAAAATTTACAACACATTTATGCTGATCACATACTGGACATATCTTTGATTCAGACAGGTGTCCCATAATTACTGGCCTACAGACTATGCCACTCGCAACAGCGCAGCTGAAATAAATAGGAAAACTAAGTTCGAATGTCATTTGGACTCAGCTGTAGGAAGCCTTTTCATCAAAATCCGTTACAGAATTTGCCATGATTTTATTAGATGTTATAAGTGTTGCCAATGGTCATTTTCTGTTAAGAACCGTCCTCATAAATCAGCATGGTGCCTGTTTGAAAGTTTCCTGGTGTGATGCAAGTTGCTACGGATTAATTATACTATTTGCAGAATGCACATTCAGTACTGTGACCTCACGAATTGAAATGAGCTATCTTGATTGCTTGGCACCGCCTCTGCTATAATTTTTTTAAATAGTTATCTCATGGCTAACATCTCAACATTTTCTCATTCAGCCATTCATTACTCTCTCTGGAGACAGCTCATAATCTCGTGCACTTTGTTTTCTGTAATCTTATAATATCAATTCCTTGTCTTATAGCAAGGTGGCGTCGTGCCAAGCTCTTCAGATTTGTGAATGAAAGCAAGGAGACATGTGACTAGACTGTCACATTCTTGTGTTCATTCTCTGCTATACATATTTAATAACAGCTACTGGCTGTCTGTTTTGTAACTTTTACATTTCCATTCAACGAGACTCGCAAATATGCTATGAAACACCTGCCAACGCCTTTTTGGGTGAGGCACATTATATTAGATGGGAGTAATTTTCTATCTGAACGATGATAATAGGCTGTAGCGTATGATACTTCATTAACTCATAGTAGAACCTCTGCATTTACAGATCCTACCGTGGTAGGACTCGAGAAGATTTCAGGAGATCTAAAGTTCCTAGGAAGTTCTATCTGAATTTTGTGTTAAAGTTGCAGAAAGTTCACTCTGTATTCTGTTTTGTTCTGGTTATGACGAACAGTGTTGATAATGGTTCTCTTTCCTCGTTATTATATAATCTAAGTATATCCTAGAGAGATGTTTTCTCGTGCTTGCTCACTAAAGTTTACCAGGTATGATCGTTTGTAAAACAGAGTATTGTCGCTCTGTGGGCGAGGATCCATTGTTTACAAATTCCATTTAGCTGTGTGTAATTATTATGAAGTATTTTTGCGGATCTTGGTATATAAAGCTGTTAAACACGAATGTTGTATTATACTGGAATCTGTGTTCCTGTTCTATTCATTATTACACTACTGTCTATAAGGCTGACACACGTGTATCGGCTTCTACCAGCTTTTCCATCCTTCTGTAAATAATTCGTTTTAATATTTTGCAACCTCGACTTATTAAACTGATGGTTCTGTAGTTTTCACATCTGTCTGCGCCTGCTTTCTTTGGACTGGGGATTATAACATTCTTCTTAAAGTCTGAGGGTACTTCGCCTGTCTCATACATCTTACACACCAGATGAAATAGTTTTGTCATGGCTGGTTCTCCCAGAGACTTTAGTAGCTCTCATAGAATGTCATCCAGGGGCCTTGTTTCGACTTATGTCTTTCAGTGCTCTGTCAAATTCAACTCTTATCTGTTCCGTTCAATCCCCTGTAAATAGAAAATGTAATTTTCAATTTCACCACACTGAAATATTACTCCGTCTATGTATAAAATAATTATTAATATTTTAAAACTTAAAATGAAAACAAACTTTTAAAACTGCTCACTGCTGACTTGAGCCAATTAGGGAAGAGATAAATCAGCCATTAAGAATTTACGTTAGAATGGCCGCTGTGATTGAAAAGCATACCAATTTTAATGTGACACATCCTACAAACAGGAAAGTCGTTGACTGAATTAAAGATTTACTGATAGAATTTAAATTGAAAAGATTACCATGTTCAGTAACACCGAGATGCATAAAGTAGAAAGCTGACAGATCGCCTAACACAATGCTACTTTGGTTGAAGGACTTGATTGTCGGTAGTCTGCCCGGATTTTAACATGAAAATGGCTACTCGGAAAGAAGGAATGAATTTAATAAAATGCGTCACTGATCTCAGGGTCACTGAAAACGCCAAGATAAATTTACTGAATTAAATGATGAGGTTGGTGGTCAACGTGTCCACCAACAGTGTCAGGTCCCGTAATACATTTTGTAAGCGTAGAGATGGGAAAATAAAACCCTTATCAAATTTGGAAGATTAGATGAAGGAACGACCATCATTTGATGCAAATTATGTGAAATGAACTTCAATAAAACCGTTATTCAAGAAGTCGAAAAAGCGAGCATTCAAAAAAATTTTACTGCAGCAACGACACTTACGTCTACATTCCACGAAAGGGAGTGTTCCAGTGGCTCTGCCTTGTGACAAATGAAACAAATCAAATTTCAACTTTTTCAGTGTTATGATTTTCTGTTAGTTTTTTCCCCCAGAAAACGTAGTCTTTGCTCGCAGTACGTATTGTGAGCTGGTTAATATAACGTCTTTTCAAAAGATACACGTTGCAAAATGATTGAAAATAAAACTTCTATTACTTCTTACCTCAATTGGTTTTTTTCGTGAAAAAGTCTGAAGTAACAGTGTGTTTTAGCCTTGATGTATGTGTTTGATCTCTGTAACTGTTCCTACTGCAGGGTTGAGAATAAAAACCGCTACAGTCACATTAAGGATGGTATTATTTATTTATCACGCGACCGGTTTCGGGCTTGTGCCCATCTTCAGGTGTTTAAAAGATTCAGAATTTTACATGTGTAGCATGATGGTAGAGTTCACTGTTTGAAGACAAATTATTTGGTATTAATTATAGCGAAATCAATTGCAGATGGCGAGATGACCTGAGCATAAACACTGTTCACTAACATTTTATATTGCGATTTGGATAAAATATTAAATGTAAGTAAACAATGTTTATGTTCATGTCATCTTGCCACCTGCAATTGGTTTCGCTATTAATAATACCAAATAACTTGTTTTCAAATAGTGAACTCCACCAACGTGCTGCACATGTAAAATTATGAATGTCTTAAGCACCTGAAGATGGGTGCAAGGCCGAAACCGGTCGTTTGATAAATTAATAATACTAGTAGCGGTTTTTATTCTAAACTCTCTATAGTAACACTTCACTCCCAACGTGGGAAAAAATCCGATTACCAATAGCTCCCGACAGAAAAATATTCGTCTGAAAGACCCGAGTGAAATAGCTGTACATATTATTGGACCACAGAGAGTCAGAAGTGTGCGAGGGAAGAAACTATATTTGTCCTGTTGGTCGAGCATGCCAGATTCGGTTGAAAATGGTAGTGTCGAGAATTAGGTCACACAGGCGAGCTACTCCGGCTGACTGTGCGCCTTGGAATACAAAGTGAGAACAACGCCCACAGCGTCCCTCCAACGCTTGCATTGCTGAGAAGCAGCAGCGAGGAGTCCCTATTCACAGAACTAGTATGTACAGGCAGGAACCAAACCAAGTGAGTGTTGTTTCTGAGAAGTCTGAAAACTGTCGAGAATTCACTAATCGACCAAACATGCTGGAGTGGGTGGAATGTATTCTATTGTTCGAGGAAATCATAAATGGACTGATATATGACTCTACAGATTACTGCCCTGCCAAATTAATTTTGCAGAGGCCACTGATGACTCCAGTGATAGCGACGAGATTCTCGTCTCCCACTTGCAACGTAACTGGCCTTTACTTATGGAACAGTCCACAACAGCACTGTAAAAGATGTACAATGTTGTTCGAACAGAAAAAGCTGTACTGAAAAACAAGCCGCTGTACCACACAGTAAGCGTTGAAATATAAGATGCTTGTACCAGGTCTTCAAAATATATGAAGTAATGAAGGATTTATCCTTATAAATGAGTTATTGTTCACCTTAGTGAGCAGATCACAAAAAATACTGTCAAGTCCGTACTAAAGAGAACTACTGTTCTGCACACACATTAGCAGAGTCATTCATGCTACCTGATAAAAGTAATTAAATAGTCACCAAATAATCGAACAATTTGTCTGTCTGCTCGCCCCTATTATCGTGCACTTCAACCACTTTTAGAATATTATGTTTTCAGTGTAAGATTACACAGCATTTCACGCGGATTTAAGGTTGTTCATTATAACACAGTCCACTTATAAAAGTTGCAATTTTTCACCTCTTCACCATACACGAACAATACACAACAAATTTGCATACATCTCATTCTAATGCGAAATTACAAAACACTTTTCTAAGCTAATGCAACGTGCTTGTTCCCGTACATCACTCTGCTCCAACCCAACTCTTTCTTGCCTAGACCACGCCAGAAAATAGGCGCGACTTGATTTAATTCTCATTGGCTGGAAACCAAACCGTCACAAATCAGCATACCTTGAAAACCCACGTTTCATCAACAGCCAATAATAATTTAAAAAAAAACTCGTTCTTTCTAGAACAATCTACATATGGAGTCAATTATACAATTATCCTCTAGAATTTTTACTTCACGTTCACTCCAGTAATCTATAAACAAGAATCATTAACGACTATAAAATGCATATCGTTTACTAAAATGATGTTTTGTCGAACTTAAATATATATTTTGATTCATTACATTTATAATGCCCGCACGCTAGTATCATCCGCTGGACGGTGAAACAATTGTCTGCAGCGTATCTAATTTACAAGCCACCTGTCGTATCAGCTTGCTTGCTTGCTTCCTAAATAGGAGAGTTATAAGACGCTACTGCCTCACATTAATTGGAAGGAGACCACTAAGCTCCGATTACTGACACTTGTCTTTCACTAATAAATTAAATCAGACATTAAACTCAATAGTCCAACATCAACTAAAAGATCACACAAAATCCAAATTAAACACATAATGAAATATTCACCGCTAAACATTACGCGACTATGCATATTAATAGATTACCCACGGGCCGACTTGTCAATGACATAATAATATTTCTTAATACCTCACACTTATGTATACATTGAATGATAAAAGCAATAGAATTGGCTGTTATACACTAACCAAACATCTATGATTTCCTTACTGCAAACGGAGTAACCTCACAGTTGTTACACATATTTACTTTTAAAAACTTTTTTAACTAAAAGAGAAGACTGAACTCCATCATAAACTCTTGTTGTATCTGATCGTAGCATTTAACATCAGCTGGCAATGGTATCGTTTACCAATATTTTGAGACAACTATATCAACTAGCAATAATAACGGAACAGATAAATCGGATTTTACTTTCCATTATTAAGTAAAATAAATACAAGTGATTGTGCCAAGGAAAACAGTGATTCCTTACACACACACACTTCACAATTTTTAGAACATAATGAACATATGGCCATTTTCCGGCGTATTCTTTAAATCAATACAAAGGAAAAATCGTCGTATAGCCGAACACTCGGTCAAAGAATAAACATCTAGTTAAACATTCGAGTTACACAAGAACGACTGTGAATTCTACAACAAAAATATTCATACGAAAACGTACTATTCTGTCATAGACAATAGATACGCACGCGATCAAATATACACTAATAACATAAGAAAACAAGACATAAAACAAATCAAGGGATTTATACCTCACCCTCCATGATTGTCCCATCCGCCTTACTCCTACCCTTCAATACCTTGGCCTCACTCTCGATCTATCCTCTTGCACGGTACGTTAAAATTCTTTGTCCCATTTTTCCATCATGCCTTCTGCCCTATGTAGTTTCCATCCCGCCAGGATTTCCGCTACTTGCACCTACCACAAAACCTTTCAAATCCTAGAACTCAACGCCCTTCGCTTACCGTGTCCACCTCCCCATCCCCACCTAATCCCATTGCCTCAAGTCCTGGAGTTCGTGGAGCACATCCAAATCCTCTGTAACACACAAAATAGATGCCCGTAACCCACTGATTTACCCCATCCTCACAGATCCTGGACCTATGCCATGCCTTCATCATTGCGTCGCTTGCTCCCTTCACCTTCATACTCTCCATATCCTCTCCCAGGGTAACTTCCGCCACCTCCTACTCCACGATGACGCCCTCAATCCTATGTTCTTCCTAACAACCATAATTTCTTCCGCTCCTCTCCCCTCCCCTTCGCACCCCCCCCCCGCCCCCCCCAGTCCTCACGCTACTCTCCACCTCCCTCCTTGTCCCCTTTTCTTCCCCTTCTTCCATGCGTCCCACCCTTCTTTCCCCGGTGGGGTCCTAAGGACCATAATTGTGTTTTGTCAAATGTTGTGTTTATAGTGCGTCCTTCAAGTGTCTTTTAACGCTGCATCCACCACAAGAAGAACGATTGTCGCCTTTGTTCTTTTGATCAGTGTCTCCGTTCGTCTAGTAGTGGGTTTCAGCGTGTTTTAAAAGCCAACGTGGCATATTTTATTCTTACTGCATGTCAGTTTTTATCATCTGTGACGATATTTGTCCTTCTCCACATTTTCATCCAGTGTAAGTTTTAATTCTCCAATTTTACCTCCATTCATTGTATTTTTATGACCATGTCTGTTGTTATAACCACGTGGCTAAAGAGCGGCATATTAAGCTGTTGGCAGCCTGCCTATGAACTTAGGGTTAGGTAAAGAATATATACTGAAAAAGGAAAAAAATCATTAACTTTTGCATGTATGTACATACTCCGCAGTCCACCCAGGCCGCGGCGGAGCGCATTGAGGCACTATGCTACGATGCGCGAGGCCGTTCCCCATCGGGGGCTCGAATCCCCCCTCGAGCATGGATGTTTGTGCTGTCATTAGTATAAGGTAGTTCATAGGGAGTTTGTAAGTTCAGGGACTGATGACCCACGCATTTAAGTCCCTTAAGCTTCACAAACAATTGAATTGAGTCCACTCAGATGTGTGTGGTGGAGGCTACTCAGTGTCACTATCAGTTATTTGTTGTTCTATTACATTCCCATATGAAACACGGGAAAGCTAATGCTTGTATGTATTCAATCTTAGTGGTCATTACGCGAAATGTAAGAATCATTCTGCAGTCCATCTGAAATTCAACACCTCTAAATTTCTGCAACAGTGTTTCAAGAAAAGAACGTCGCTTCCCTCCAGTGACTGCTATTTGTGTTCTCGAAGTATAACACTCGCGTATTGATCGAATATACCAGTTACAACCATAGCCGACCACCTGTGAACCGCCTCTACGTCCCCCTTTAAATCGATCTGATGGGTATCTCAAATATGTAATACACAAGATGGGGTGGTACAGGCGTTTTATATGCGGTCTCCTTGTCAAACGTATCACAACTTCCCAAAATTCTCCCAATACACCGAAGTCGACCATTCTTCTTCCCCAGTACAAAACAGGACAAAGCTCATATCCTCGTCCCATTTCATATCGCTGTGCAACGTTACGCCTAGATATTTAATTGATGCGACTCTGTCAATCAGCACACTACTGATGCTGTATTCGTACATTACGTAATTGTTTCTCCTACTCATCTGCATCACCTTACTTTTTTTCTAAATTTAGAGTCAGTTGCCAACCCTCAAATCACCCAGAAATTTGGTACAAGTAATCCTACATTCTACAGCAGTCGTTTATGGACGAATTATGCTGCTATAAGTTATGTCACGTCAGATTTTCTAATATACCACTTGTGATTCATTTATAATGAAGATGGTGTTGAAGTCTCGATAAAGTGTAATTATTTTAAAGTAACTAGTGAGCCTGCGTGTTTCCATTTACAGTAAATTTTGGGAATGTGTTTCTAGTGTCTAATACTAACCTGCTTTATCAGGAACACTTCAGTGAGGTCTAGCTGCGACTAGTATTCGTGCACGAAAAGGGTGCTCAGTTGTGCACCGACGATAGCGGGACCAGTGACTTTACTATTTCCCTCTGGCTCAAAGAAAACAGCCCACATGCTGCCCCCACCTTCGACACGGGCTCATATCACAGCGAGCCAAAGCCCAGTACTTCCGAACTCCTTTCATCGTCTCCGAACGACGTCTCTCCTCAAAAGTTTAGGAAAGTATTTCTTTTAATTGGATCCCATCTTGAAAATTCTAGTATCTGGAGAGTTTCAAATTAAATCTTACTATTTATCTATAAAGAACAGTCTAGAGAGCAAAAAAAATGTTTTTTCAACTAGCTTCGGTCTTATTTTAGACTATCTTCTGGAAATTAAGCTCCACTGATGTTGTGGAGCTTAATTTCCTGAAGATGGTCTAAAATAAGACGGAAACTAGTCGAAATGGTTTATTTATTTATTTATTTATTTATTTATTTATTTTTTGCGCTCTAGACTGTTCTTTATATATAAATTTAAATAAGAGTGCTGTTTCCCATAAGTGAAACAAAAATGTGTAAATGTTACTAATTGATAACGGAAACACAATATCTTAGAGTTACAAATATATAAAGAAAACGTAATAGATCACCGTTTTAATTATTAAAGCTTGGGCAGGAAATACGCTCATAAGATATTGCGATATTAGGATACTAATCTATAGGGTGATTTTTCCACCGGGTACTAAATCCAAGCACTGATCGAGAAAGGGATACAGAATAGAAAATTTGTGATGAACTTATGTCCGGAAATGCATGGATACCAAACTAGACCATTTACTGTCATACTTTGCTGCAGAGACTGCTGTGTAATATGCGCTGTACCATGCACTCACAGTTACAGTATGTGTTGAGAATGGTTTCTATGTGCTTGAACGCACGCGTGTAAGCACTGTAGCATTTTCTGTCTCACACATTCACATCGTTCAGACTCATCCCAACAGTGTTATAGGTAGAGGTCTGCGCGGATAAGAAAAGTGTTATCCGCATCCGCACCACATTCGCAAGGCCCATATCCGCAACCCCATCCGCGGCACTGTATCCGCATCCGCGGTCTCTGTATCCGCATCCGGAAGTTCGTTCGTTATCCGCATCAGCAGGTATTAAAGTCTTGAATGGGTAACGGTTAAAGCAGTATTTAAAATCATGTTATGTAATGTCATAGTTATTGTTAGTTTCATTTCTGCTACAACTTAACAACTTTTGACTTCTCGAATCACGGTAACTGTTCTATACCTACTCCAAAACAGGCTATTCCAGACAGGAAAACATTGGCGTCCGGACTCACAGTAGCGCTTTGGAGCTCGTGTGGTCGGAGCATTAGGTCAGCTGTTTAATACAAGCAGTGGTTAAAACTGATCGTCATAGAGGAGATTATACTGTGTTTACATTCAAAAACAGAAACGGTTCTTTTGGAGTTTCACAAAAAAGACTCTTTCGTTTCGCCATATTAACGCACAAGAAGCTATATGACACAAAGCAAAGCATGTCATTTAAAGTGTTAAAACTGCCGTCCATTTCTAATTGGTAACTGTCAGCAACAGGAGAATATGTCGGCTGCAGCTACGGCCAGTCTATATAATTTACCATTGTGTACCTTCCTAAACACGTTACTTTATCCTTACACCGTATCTGATTATGAAAGTTGCTATAAATTTTATTATCAATCTTTATTACTTCCGTCCCTATTTGCCTAATACATGAAAAAGAATTTATGTTTGTATGGTTGTTTTATGCGCGGCTGTACCGTTCATTCGGTCCATTTTTTTTTTTTTTTCCAAATAGATGATTTCAATTTATTTTGCTTCACTAATGTCAAATCGAATCTTTTCACTTTACACGATATAGTATTCATTGATGTCGTGTTAATTTTAAGAACGAACTGTCACTCTATTCACTACGATATACGTGGTCACTCGGCCACTACAAAGCACTAACTGAAGGCAGCGGAAATTTGTCATGGCACCTCTGGTGGTCAGTGGGCCGGTTTGCCAACCGGAAAGCACTTGACAGACCGCAGGTAAGACACGGTCGCATACACGGATTAGGCGCAGGTCCCTTGGATACAGCTACCTGCTCTGTGGCACAGACAAATACTCTGTCGCTGTGGCCAGGGGATGAGGACAACAGACTTCCGCTCTACCTGGGCCCTGCAAGGATTCGAAGAATGTCCACAGGCTTTGAGGGTTGGAGATAGGGAGATAGGGTTGGAAGTAATGGAAAAATGTTTGTGTTGTTTCTGAGATGCTAAACCAATCTACGAGTAAGAATAAATGTTAAAATATGTTCTCAAAGCACTCCCTTTTTCTTAACTCAACGACCCTTCATATCGTGTGCAACGAATGGTGAACGAAAGAATAATTACCCAAGAACAGGTGCTTGAGATAAAAATTTTATAATTTACTTTCAATATTCGTTAAAGCAGCAGTAAATAAAGTATCTGACAGGCTACTTTGTTCAGGTTCGAAGTCTTTATCCATTGCGCAATGCAAAGCAAATTCTGTCGTGTTGGTGTAGAGGCTGATGTATAAATCCTACAATAAACCAATAAACTTTCGGTTATTTATTAATACGTTAGATACAAAAATACCCTACACATACCGAAACCCGAAACTAGGCGACTGATAAATACATCAAATATTTATTATCCAATTCACCCGTTACTGATAAGAAAAGAACAAGCAAAGACAAAACAGAGGGAAAGTTCCCCTTAAAGATAATTAGAAGGGGGAAAAAACTACAGGTGACCGTTCAAGTTAATTTGGTCGTTTTGCCTCTGCTCCAATCTTACTGATACAGATCTCATGGATAATATCGCAATATATTCGCTATCAACAATTATAGTTCTCTATGAAGTCTGCAGGTAATCTTGTGTATTTTCAGGTTTTACAATCTAATTTTATTCTATCAGTTCCTTGCCTACAACAAGACGGCTTCGTGCCCAGATACTCGAATTAGTGAATGAACGCGAGGAAAATTAGACAGGGCTACGTCACATTCGGGAGTTATTACTCATCAATACACGATAAATTTTATCACAGTTACTGCCGGTTTTGTTCTGTCGATTTGCAACTAATCACCTGTTGAGATAACAAATTCTACACATACTGCTACGGGACACAGATCAGCAGGTGCAAACTCCACTCTGAGAAGAAAGAAGATAGCCTCGAGCAAATTATATTACGTCCTCATATATCAGAAATGTATATTTCACACGACTATCGAAAATTGTGGCTTGCTGCAGTGATACATGTTCTTGAAATGTGGAACGGGTACATAAAATCTTTTTATTTCAAGCACGTCCTAAGTAACAATTATTGCACCATTGCACCATTGCAATGCACCATTGCACCATTTCTACCATGAAATTGTCAATTATAAACAACTGAATGTTGTTACAATTATTGTTGAATATAAGTAGTACATTTTCGCGCTTAAATTTTGAACTTGGTGTTTTAGACATTTTCGTTTCTTATGACCACACTGTCGACAGAGCGTTAACACACACCCTTATCTTTATTTTTAGGATTTATTTTGACGCATACATATGCGGATAGCCATGTGAAGTGTACAATACTTTCAGTGATGGTTGCTGAACTACATTTTACTTTTTGATAACACTGGAAATTACAACCCTAAAAGTGTAACATTTGAACATTCACTGAAAATGCAACAATTAAGTAAATGTGTTATACGTCGAGACACTGCTCAGACTTCCGTCTCTAGACAGCCATTTAATAGACTTTTACATATTATATCCTTTCATTTGTTAAGTGATGCTATTCACGTTTTATATGTTAGTCTTTCACTGATAGAACATAAAATATAATGAAAATTTCTGCTTTTCTGAAATATGAAAATATATTGCATGGTAACAACACGGTCGTTTTTCTAGGAGTAAAATTTTTATTGAAATCCAAAAGTGATGAAATAGAGAAAATACAAATCTAAGACAAAGAACAAATTTTCAGACTACGTTTCGGTATCATTTAAGACAGATTACTGATACGAAGTAATAAATGACAGAAAATAGTAGAGATACCAATGGCACCATAGTTAAAATTTCTCCTTGCCATCCACGAATTAAAGAAAAAGAGGGGTATATGATTTTAGTGAACTATGAATATTGTCCCAAATTCCGCAATGTTGTTTGTGCAGAACCAAATGAGGATGTAAATGCCTCATTAACACAACTATAAATTTGTGAAAGGTGTTTGGACAGCGGAATTCACTACAAATAGCGCACCACTACACCCGAAACCTTGTTCCGCGACACATTATATTAAAAAAATAAAATACTATCGTATTACAATCAAATGAAGCTGTAAGTCACATTTTATCTGGTTATATGGAAGAACCATTTTTGTTACGATTGCCTTACGACACAGTGGTGCGCTGCAACGTTTGCAGGATTTTATATTTCTTATAATGGAAAGATACGAATTGCTGATGCGAGAAATGTAAGGGTGCTTTCTGACGGCCTTTTTCATCAGGATGTAGTAATGTCTCTTTGCGGAGAGGGAAAACAGATGAGTAGGGTCGCGGCGAATCTTCGCTAAAAGCCTCCGTGTCTACCGGCGCGGAACTTCTCCCGCTATTCCCCACTATATATATTCGTTCTCTGGTGTTTCGGCTGTATTCAGCCTGAGGCTCACTTTCGAGCTGGAGAGTATTTCTTTCTACGGAAATTTGCTGATCAGTGTATCCAGAGATCACAATACAAGTGCACTTATTTTAATTATAGCGATACTGTAATCTCAGAAAAATTACTAAATCTCAAAATCAATTGTTGCAATTTTACACAACCTTACTCAGATTTTCTACAGAACACGCCATAAAGATACGACACGTGAGAAGAACTTGACCGAAGAACTTGAAAAACCAATGTCTTAGGATATCATACAGTCAGAAGTCATCATTTGGATAACCAGTAATGTGAGAAATATCCTATTCTATGTGCTTGCAGTGTGAGATAGGTGAAATGCCTTCAGACGTTAAGAAAAATGCAAAGTTTCGAGGTAAATGAAACCCTGTTCTAATAGATGTTAATATTGCGGTACTACAGGTATAAGGACACATGTTATGAAAATAATAACACAACTTAGTTCCAGAATGATGGAAAAATTGGTTGAAGAACAACTTGGAAAGATTCAATTTTGGTTCTCGAAAAATGGTGGAAGACATTGGATAATGTGGGTCCGACAATCACTTTTATAAGACAGGTTAAAGGCAAAACTATCTTTACCGCAGACAGATTTCGACAGTGGTCACTAGATTATACTTTTTTCAAAATCTGAATGTAGCAGGGGCAAAATATAGCGAGCCACATTTTATACACAGCTTGTACGATAATCTGACAGCAGTTGTAATCCTATAATACAATGGTTAAGAAGGAAGTGAGATAGGCTTGTAACATATCCCCGAAGTTATTCAAGGTGTAAATTGGGGTAGCTCTGAAGGAAAACAAGGAAATATTTGAAATGTCAATTAAGGTTCGGTGAGAGAGACAAAGTAATTGCATGTGCCGTCAAAAGGATTGGACAGTATCTTGAAAGGCAGTTGCAAGATGAACTTTAACAAAATAAAAACAAGAGTAACGGAATGAGGTCGAACTTTGTCAGTCGATGCGTAGTGAATTTTATTAGTAAACTTGATACTTAAACACCTGAGCGAGTTCTGCTAATGGGCGCAAACATATCATGGCAGAAGGAGAGAGGAAAGTAGCTGTACACTGGCAATTATAAGAGAAGAACTAGCAAGTATTTTCTGACCACATGTGTCCAGTATGTACTCGTATACTTGCAAAGAAGTTGTGAAATTCAGAAACAATTGTATGGAACTTCGTATAAGAACAGGACAAAAGTGTAGTAGTACAGACAAATTCTTAAATTTCAATGATTAGATCACGTGGCAAATGCGCAAGTAGTGTGCGACCTTCCTATTGGTCCTCACCAACAAGAATTGGGCAATACATAACTCGGGGTAGTAAAAGGTTTATGGTTAGTTGTCTCTGTTCAAAGCGGTGAGTTATGCGTGTAAGATTCTATGCACTAAACAGGTACCCAATATGTTGAAACAGGATCAATAATTAATCTGTAGTTTAGCCATTCTATCAATCTGCGTATGATGACGCGAAAATATATTTAAACAAACATTAATTAAATCTTTGAATAATCAACAAAATTGATTCTAAGATGAAGAAGTGATTCACTCACAAAATAATTCTTTATAAATGGAGTTTATTACTCTTTTTAGGCATGAAAATGCGGAGGTGGTCCTACTTTATACATCGGTAAATAACTGAATATTTCTCCAACTATTGTTCACGTGAGGCACAATAAGTGTCACACACACTCGAGAGTGAGAGTTCCAAATTATCACTCGTAAATTAGTGAAATCCAATTCCAAATTAATCCGCGATTAATTACAGTATTTGTTATAAGGCACAGTTTGTCATCACACGAGTATACGTTTGCTGAATTATCACAGTTCCACAGCCCTACTAACATCCATAGTTTACCACTTTACAACCAGAGACTAAGTTCTGCAGTTACAGTTCCGTAATATTTATAAGTCCACACATGGCTATCTCTTCAAATCACAAATTCGTAACGCGGCTTCAGACCGCCCAGCACCAAAACCTTTCACCACCGCGTCCAAGTTACGAGTCCCTTCCCAAGCGTTCGAAAGCATGCTCTCCCTGCACCTAAAACTTTATTCCTCCGTGCATCCTAACGCCTCATCTTTAAAATACACTTTCCCTTCCAAAATATTATACATTTGAATATCACAGAATTAAATGATTTGATCACCTCCCTACAAATGTTGTTTAAATTTAACAAACAAATATATATTTAACAAGATAAATATATATTTAAGAAGATAAATATATATTTAACTAAGAACGGTTGAGCTGAAGCTCTTTGCACAGGTAGATATTACGTGTGGTGTCTCACTGTTCAAATGTACTGCTGCAAATATCAGCTGCATATATACTATTTTTTATTCGGCTATGAAATATTTAAGTGGCAGTCTACAACATAAAACGAACGTTACTAAGAATATTAAATATAATAAAATACATAAGTGTAACGCGCTTTGCTGGGACCATGTTTTGTGTTTCTGAGGTGGAATCTATTTTCTGACACAAGAGTATTACAATCTCAACGAAAATCAGAACAGAAGAGTAAAACAAAGTTTATTCAAAGAATATGGAAATAACGTGGTGCGTCTTTTAAGACAGGTAGCATGGTACAATGCTGCCCATTTGCTTCTTAAACTGTTACTAATAAACACTACGTAATAATAATTGTAACTACAAGTCTTATAATATTATTATTATAGTACTGAAATTTGTCGGCTTTTTATCTGTAAGGGATATTGAAATTGTAATTACGGCATTTGATTCTAACAAGTCTCCTAAATCCATTCATATAATTATATTTGCCGTATGATCATTCCCTGATTTTATATGGATTCTTAGAATAATGTGCGTGGCTATATTGTATTTCAGTTGCAATCTGGGATAGCCGCCCTCTCTCAGCCAAGAGCTCCGTTTCCGAGCAGATTACGAAAATACGAAAATACTAACATTCACTAGGTCCAAACTGTTAGCCGGCCGGATAGGGAACCCAACATCCTGACAAAACCCGCCTTTCACATGGAAACAATCAGCTTCCCCCTGTATCAGTAATGTCACACGTGTATGCTGGTGTTGACTCTTGAAAATTTGACGTATTAGAGTGGGGCCTTAGTGGACAGTTTTCATATGAAACCCGTATCTGTAAATGTAATCCAATGAAGTTATGAACTTACGTTTCTGTGAAACTCATCTTTATACGTTTCTCAAAGAGGTAGTATGGTCCAAGGCAAAACTAGAAATGTCAAGTAATGGGGCCATTAATTTGCATAACAGGTATTCTTCACTTACGATTCAGTAGAAGACATATCTTGTACTGGTCAAATTATCATCAGAAGGTTAGCATTTTACATTCCATATTTACTACAATATCCTTCTCTGGTTTCCTGCGGGATCAAAACGTCATCTGAACACAATATTTCGGCGGTCCACCTGGCCGCCATCCTCAGGTGACAGTGCTGGTACACCGACTCGCCGAGACTGAGTACAAGGCGCGAGCGGAGGCCCCTACATAAGCCGCGGAAGGCCGAGGACGCGTGCGCAAGAATGGACAGTTCTGCCCTCTACGTTCCAGCGTCGCCAGTGATAGAAGCCAGCGTAAACGATAGATCACTATTCAGCACGTCTAAAGAGAGACCGATGTTTTTTTTTTAATGTCAAACAATAGAGGGTTCCACATTTTACCCAAGGGAAAACCCCTGTCTGTTTATAACATTGTTAGAAAGACGAATTGCTATCGATACTTTTAAAATGAAGTCCCAATGGAGAGACGCAGAGGCAACTATTTGTGTCTCGTCATACTTCATTTTGTGTCCTTCAATAAGACAGTCCTCAGCTTCCGCTGATTTGTCAGGCTTTAGCAATCTTGTGTGCCGATGGTGTTCAGTACATCGCTCTTGAATTGTTCGGATTAACCGATGTAAACTTTTCCCACAGTGACAAGGAATTTTGTCATCCTCTACGGAGCTCAGGAGCGCTCTAACCTTGGCAGGTGGACGACAAATACATAGCACGGCATGTCTTCATATTTTTGGAAGAAATGTTTCCAGCAAAAGATAGGATAGGCAGCGACTTGCAAGTTTCTTATTGTGGTTCCCGCGGGGGTCCAAACTGGAAAGCAAAGCAGATCTGTTGGTCAGTGTAACCATTCTTCTTGAATACCGTTCTCAGATGGTCCATCTCTTTAGTCAGACTTTCAGCGTCTGAAATGGCAAAAGCTCTTTTTGTCAGCGTACGCAGCACACCAGAGCGCTGGTAAGATGGATGACAACTTGTTGCATGCAAGTAGCGGTCCGTGTGAGTGGGGTTTCTGTAAACACTATGTACCAGTGTTCCGTCACCCTTTCCGCACACCATGACATCTAAAAACTGAAGCTTTCCATCTCTCTCCACCTCCATAGTGAACTTAATGCTGGGATGGAGACAATTAAAATTGTTCAGAAAACCGTTAAGAGCATATCTCCCATGTGGCCATACCATGAATGTATCGCCAACGTACCTCCAGAAAAATGTCGATTTTAAAAACGACGTTATAAACGTCGCGTTCTCAAAGTCTTCCATAAATAAATTGGCGTCTATGGGGGATAATGGGCTCCCCATAGACACTCCGTCAGATTGTTCAAAATATTGGTCGTTAAAAAAAGGTACGTTGGCGTCAGCACATGGCGGCAAAGTTCCGTTGTCTCCTCGTCCAGAATTTCACAAATTTATTGAAAGGATTCTTCTAGAGGAACCTGGGTAAAAAGCGACACCACATAGAAAGCTAACCAACAAATCAGATGGACTCAAACTCAAAGATTTCAGCCGCCGAATATGATATTCACATTTACCAACCTGAGGGCTGAGAATTGACTTCAGATACTTGGCCAGGTTGTAAGTGGGAGCGCCCAAATTACTCACAATCGGTCTCAGTGGGATCTTAAGAAGACCGTACAATCTAGGTGGAACGGCGGCACCAGGATGAAATTATTTGAGCTCGTCCTCAGCTAAGGAACTCTTCTTCAGCAGTGGAAGCATCTTTCTTTTGATCCACTCGGTTGGGTCATTTTGCAACCTATCATGTGCTGTCTCCTCAAGTAAAAGTTCCTGTTTCCGCAGGTAATCATCACGTGACAGGACCACCGAGGAATTACCTTTGTCTGCTGGTAAAATTATTAAATCTTGATCTCTTAAGGACCGGATGGCAGCTCTTTCATGTGAGGAGATGTTACTCCTAGGAGGCGGCGCCAGACGCAACGTATGTGAGACCTCATGTCTTCTTACTTCTGCCTGGTCTTCAGGAAACTTTGATACTCCGCCACACGAATGATTTCCGTGATGGAAACATTCCCCGGTGTGGAAGCAAAACTAAGTCCCTTCTCCAACACTGATAGCGGGCGTCATCCAATTCTTTATCTGTGAGGTTGTTATATATTATAATTTCGTTTCTCTTCACAATACTTCAAAACATGAGAAAAGAACTTGTAGTAATAGAAGAAATTAGTTTCACTGTACTTAAAGACGAATAAGTGCTCATAGAGTAGTTGGATGACATTGCCGGCCATGATTCTCAGAATATTATCTGCTGAGGCCCCTTTAAAAAACACCCAGGTTTTTAAAAACTCATGCTGAAATAAATGTTTGTCATATTTGGGGGCGATCTGTTAAATCAATTTATTATGAAGAACAGCCAAGATCGGTTATAATTTTTATTAGATTACCGATATCGGTATATTTAACTGCCATCTTCGGACTTTCATTTATTTCACATCCTGAAATACTCTGTAGAATTGAGGAGAAAAGCTGTTTGTGCCGCAAATTGATTCCAAGAAGCGATCAGTTGATATTTTAGGATTTCAAAGATTATTCAATTTAGATGTTTAGGTAGCAGACAATAACGGTGAACAAGATTGAAAGGATGAATCTTCAGTGGTTATTAACAGATGTAAAACTATTTGCATAGTTGGCTATTCGTAACACAAGTCCATCACTGTGTCATTTAAACTGTTTCTTTCACATATTAATGGCCTTATCCATGTAAACTTTTCCTGTTAAAGGGACCGTACAGATAACACTTTGGCAGCCATGGCATTTGGCAGTCTGTAGATCGACTAAATTGAAACAATTATCAGTACGTGTATTATCACCCAGTAGTTATCTGCCATCGTGGGCACAAAATCGATGTAGTCTTTCAAGGCGCGCTTCAAATACTCGAGATCTACGTGATGCTCATGATAATAGCACCAATAATTGTGCATGAATTTTAGGCCAACAGACTTACTTTGCAAAACTTTGATCGTTACACATTAATCTTGTATCCTGTAATAGTGCTACAGTACACTGATGTTTTACTTAGCTTACAAATGACCACCGATCGGAACTACCGGTGACCAAAAAGTCAGTATAAATTTGAAAACTTAATAAATCACGGATTAATGTAGATAGAGAGGTAAAAATTGTCACACATGTTCGGAATGAAATGGGATTAAAAAAAAAAAGCAAAGTTAAAAAAAAAGTCCGACAGATGGCACTTCATCTGATCAGAAAAGCAATAATTAGAATAACAAATTAAGACAAAGCAAAGATGATGTTCTTTACAGGAAATGGTCAATATGTTCACCATCATTCCGCAACAATAGCTGTAGTCGAGGAATAATGTTGTGAACATCAGTGTAAAGCATGTTCGGAGTTATGGTGAGGAACTGGCGTCTTGTCTTTCAGCATCCCTAGAGATGTCGGTTGATCAGAATACACTTGAGACTTCGGGTGACCCCAAAGCCATCACGGACTGAGGTCTGGGAACCTGGGAGGCCAAGCATGACGAAAGTGGCGGCTGAGCACACTATCATCATCAAGAAATCTTTCACGCGTCTAGCAATATGGGTAGAGCACCATCCTGCATAAAAATCGTACTTTATAGCAGGTGTTTTTTAGCCAGGCTGGGGATGTTGCGATTCTGTAACATATCGGCGTACCTCTCATCCGTCACGGTAGCAGTTACGAAACGAGAATCACACAGATCCTCGACGAAAAAAGGGCCGATAACTGTAGATGTGGTTCTAATAAAACCCCATGTGATTCCAAGCATGTGTGTCAAATTTTACCTCTCTGTCTACATTATTCCGTGATTTATTCCGTTTTCATATTTATACTTACTTTTTGATCATCCGGTAAATAAAAAAATTACGGCTTGTTCCTGGCTCAAAAAGGAACTGAGCACCGGTAACAAAACTCAAAAACGACAAATCTTCACTCGGCTTCTTTAAACATCTTTATTTACATCGCTATGATAAAACAGTTATGGCACACAAAACAAATCAATAAATCACCGAAAAAATATAATCCGCTCTTTAAAAGAAAATTCACGATTTTTCGAGGTTATAAAATGCGACTTTTTACCGACAAATAAAAAAAGTAATTGACATCACATAAACGTAATAAATCACATAAATTGCCCAAATTGGGAGAATCAGCACAAGCTAAATATAATTGTTTGCAAAACCAATTTCAAAATAAGCCGGGCGATTACATCAATTAAATTAACTGCTCAGAACTGAAATTTCAGCCGTTCTGTTATCAAATAAATTGCAAGCAGGCACAGATGTGAATTAAATGGGCCTAAATATTCTTTAAAGAGATAACATACGAAACTGTACACTAAGAATAGCTGTACAGAAATTTACAGTGCTTCTTTACAGTTTCAAAGAGAATATTTCCTTTCCTTTCTAAACCGATAGTGGTGCACCAGTGACAAGATGGAGTAACGTTTAACGGACACAAGACCTTGGCAGCTCAGAACAGTTAAAGCGTTGCAGCACTTTCAGCCAGCTTCCTCACGCTGAGTGCACGAAATTAGAAATATATATATTCATACGTTTGCAAATATACGGGACCAAACTACTGTAGAAATCAGTCCTAGACTTACAAACTTCTTAAACTAACCTAACGCACACATGTCTGCGGGAGGACTCGGACCTCTGGCGGAAACAACCTCGGTTTCCCTGGCATGGCGCCTACAACTAATCGGCCATTCCTGCGTGGCACAAAGAAATTATTTACATTGAAAATGGTCAACGCTCACCATTTTAACATGCAATGTTTTTCAGATAGCACTAACAGGTTCCATGAGCATGTGCAATTTTCGGCAGCCGTGAAGACAGTATTGACCAGGCATTTCCAAAAAGTCCACAACATTCTTGTTACTTTGGACCGCAAACGCCACTGTACAACGTTGTAATAGCAGCGGTTCAGTCATTTTATATTTAATTTCTTCATAATTAAATTGGCATACAATATTTCATATACACTATAAACATTTTCAAGGCAGAAAAATTTATTTAACGAGATATACAGGTACTTCTGTTATAATCATTACTTAACATCGATTCTGAGTATGAAATGCACATCATGGACCTTTTTTTTTCCTCGGAAAATGGTGTTTTCAAATATATAGCTAGCTGGATACTTAAAATTATAGTAACTGGGTTCCGAATTACAAAATCAGACATAAGGGCTAATTCATTGAGGATAAGCCTAAGTAAATTAGTAACACGTGAAGGGGGCAGCGCAATAGTCAGCCTGTTCCGAGGGGGAAAGGCTGTAACATTCAAAGTGCAGATTTGTGTATTTCAAATATTTTTATACAGTGTACCCAAATTATAACCAAATAAACAATGCTCTTTGGTACATTGAAATAGATCAGCGTAGGATGAGCTCATTAGGCAACGTGTCTCCTTTTCGGCTATTAAATAATAATTTCACTTTATTAAAAAATGCGAGCATTTCCATGTACGAGATACTTTTATGATCATTCCGATGTTTTGGGTGACTTAGGAAAGTGTTCTTGTAGCATTCTAATTTTAATTTAATGTTATTTGTAATGATTTTATAGCTATTATGCCTTCAGAAAAACAATATTGCTACCAGAACACCATTATACGTAATTGACGAGTAATTCGTAAACAATACTGGTCATCTGTATTTAACAGCCCTGCTTCGTACGACTTTCATTTATTAATTAATAAAATGAGTGCTGCACTTAGGGAAAAACAACTAGTATAAGATTTCATAATGTCTGTATTGCCAGTAGGTATGTATAATTCACCCAAAATAATCTCTCTTAAAATTTGAAACAAAACAATTTCATTACGACAATGACTGTATTGAAAGGAAACAGATTTCAAATTAGTGAGCTTTCTCTACTGCATTTATCATGGAATTAAATGAAAATTCATAGTATTCAGTTATTTGTGGTACTTTTAATGCATTCGTCAGAACGCTACGTGATAATAATTTTTAATTTTTTTAATTTTTTTATTATGTTTTTTTTAATTATTTTTATTTTTTAGTTTGGCTTTCCAGTCAGGTATTTACTTGTTTTAGTTTTCTGTTCGTCCATTTACACTTGATATTACGCACTCTCCATCTCCTCTTCCCGTCCTCTTCGTATTTTGTAGGTGAAAAACCATTTTGTTTAAAGACGAGGAATAGACAGCATGTTACAGGCGATAAAGGAATACATGTTTGGGTCAAGGTGTCTGGCTCTTTTGAAGAAAAATTTAATGTGCAGGGTGATTTGTTGTTGTATTATCATAAGTAAATAAAGTGTATCCTTACCTTCTTTCTAAAAAGGGAAATACCGCGGTGGAATGGTAGTGCGCACTGAGGCGCCGTGTTGCGGTGGGCGCGGCTATTCGTCGTCGGGGGTTTGATTCCTTCCTCGGGCACGTGTGTGTGTGTGTGTGTGTGTGTGTCTGTCTGTGTGTGTGTTGTCCTTAGGTTAGTTTACCCTAGTTTAAGTTGTTTGTAAGCTAGATTTACAAACATTTGATTAGATATAAACGATGGTGCATATAATGAACACACAATGCATATTAACACTTAGTTAATTAAGTATTTATTAAATATTTATTCCATTTCCTCCTTCCTCCTCTGACTTTTTACGTACTGCTTCCCTGTATCTGTTTCCTCTAGCCCCCCTCTATATCCCACTGTCTTTTCCTTTCACCTGACCATACTCTCATTCTCTCTTCATCCGCACCCCCCTCCCGTCTTGATCTATGACCTCCCCACGACCCTACTCTTTCTCCTATTATCTACAAGGAATTACAAATGTCTGCGAACATTCGTGGTGATCGATCAAACTATGTAAAAGATTTTTACAAGTTGCCATTTGGCTGGCACCATATGGTGTCCTCTCCATGAAGAAATAAATTTATGTGGCAAATATCAGAGTGACCTGCGAAAATATGACATTCCTATCGTTAGTTTTTTAGTTATGACTGCATTCGAAATATATTTTTTCTTTTAGTTCCACTTATTTTTTGCGAATTTCGTCCTAAGTGTCCGAATTTTTTCGTGCAAACAAAGACAAAGATAGTATCTAGCATATTCAATGTGACTTATGGTCTTGAGTTCATAGAGAGTAACATTGAAAATGGCTCTTTAATATTTCCTGAATTTCCCAATTCTCTCGAAAATTTTTCCAAATATTTCTTCTATACAAACTTTGCCAGGACAATTACAAGCATAGTAAAATAGACGCAGCCAATTTTGTCAAGCTGTTCTCAGGCAGTGATACTTTATACATACGAAAAATAATTTTTATTCACATAAATATAATGCAAATCAGCCGCAGACAAGCTCACAGGAAATGAATCAAATACACACTACTTAGCTTTTAGCTACAGCCTTTATCAGTCAAGAGTCTCAAGTCGTAGTGCTGCAACCGGGATCCGTAATAATGTGTTTGTGGGTTGTGCTGGTATGAATAAGGCTGTGTGGCTGCGGCTGAAAGTTAAGTTGTGTTGGTGTCATTGCTATGTGCCTGTCTGTGAGTTGCAACACAGGTGTTAAAAATTGTGAGATTTTGAAGCTTGAGCAAGTAGAAAATGTTGAAGACACAGTGGACAGGAGTAAAATCTGTGCCACGGAAGTAAAAAAAAGTGCAAATAGAGGGAGGTAGGGATGCAATGGTAAAGGCGTAACAGTGGGTCAGGTTTGAGAGGACAACCAATGGGTTCCGGGATTCTATTTTACAGGAAGTGTAGAGTAGCCGTATATGTTTTAGAAACGTTAGGCGGTAAGATGGGAGGATGGGATGGGATGGGATGGGATGAGGTGGTACAGGATCCATTTGGCGGATAGGAGGCGGATGCTGTAGGCAAGGCTAAAGGCGTGGCGTTCAAGGATCTGAAGGGTCTTGTAATAGGTGGGGAGGGAGAGGAAGCCCAGGCTACATTCCATTATACGTGTCTTACTTTTGTTGATGTTCATCTTGTACCCTCTTTTCAATAAACTGTCCATTCCAATTAACTGCTCTTCCAGATCTTTTGCTGTGTCTGTTATGTCATCGGCAAACCGCAAAGTTTTTATTTCGTCTCCCTCAACTTTAATTCTCTCTCCAAATTTCCCCTTGCATTACTTCGCTGGTTGCTCAATGTACTAATTGAATATCATTGCAGAAAGGCTATAGTTTCTCCTTGCTTCCAGCCGTTCACAGTCATTGCATTTGAAAGCAATGTCAGTGATGTTATAAGCTCAGCTCAGTCAATCATCCAGACTGTTGCCCTGTAACTGTTGAAAAGGCTGCATTCTTTCATCAGAAACCACACGTCTTTCTGGCCTCTTCACAGATACCCCTCCGCTGTGGTTGCACCTACGGTACGGCTATCTGTATCGTTGAGGCGCGCAAGCCACCTCACCTTGACAACGTCTGTAGTTCATGGGGATGGATCCTTATTGTAACTTATACAATTACTAGGCCTATATCAGAGTCTTTTATTTAAAAGTTCAAAAATGTTAAAGTGTTTGTAAATCTGTCAGACTCAACTGCATGGTTATTAGTCCGTAGCTTACAAACTACTTAAACTAAGATAAATTAACCTAAAACAACACAAACACTCATTTCCGAGGAGGAGAGGACTCGGACTCCCGACAGTGAACGGCTGCGCGCACCGCAGCACGGCGCCCCAGTGCACACGTCTAATCCGCCGCTGCTGAAAGTAAAAATGTCTCCCTATTTTTCTTTGGTCTTATCCACCATAAAAAATAGAATCATATGCAAAATAGATTAAAAACCTCCACATTCGTTTAGTAGGTACTGTCTACAAGTCCCCGTCCTTTGAATTTATAGCAGCTGAAGTGGAAATTTATGCTTAATCCCTTTTGTTCCGCTGAAGATAAATTTACAATCACGACAATTTGGGCAACTCAAACCGCCAAAAGGTTGGTTTATATTGAAATATACCGTAAATAAGTTTTCTTTCCGCAGAAACAATCGCATACCAACCATTTCTGGTCGCCTAGTGTTAACAGATGTTCCATTTTAGCAATAAAAGTTCGAGCTATAAGATATGGCTTTTGGGGACATCGTGATGACATGTTCCTACTCATTCTGAAAAGATATAGAGCTGTCTAGTAGAGTGCATTCAAGACTCAAAGTTCCCATCCCACGCGTTTGGTATGGGCTATCATAATTCTTCTAGATAAACTACTATATTGTAGTATGAATACGACAGGGTACAAATGGTTTAAATCAAACCTAACAGGAAGAGTGCTGAAGACTGACATAAGTAATTCACATAATATGCAAAAATATCTGATTTCTCAAACTGGGCAACAATCAAAAATGTGGTCCCACAAGGTTCGGTCTTGGTTCCTTTGCTGTTCTTAATATATATTAATGTGTTACCATTCTTTATTCATTAAGATGCAGAGCTGGTTCTTTTTGCTGATGATACATCTATAGTTATCACACGTGACAGACAAGAACTAACTGAATAAATTGTAAACGCCGTCTTTCAGAAAATCATTATGGTTCTCAGCTATTAGACTATCATTAAATTTTGATAAAACACAGGACATACAGTTCCATATAGTAAATGTAATGACACCATCTCTTATAAGACGCATTTCTTGCCTGTCTGTCTGTCTGTCCTATTATAACTCAAGATCCAGAAAACCAAATAACTTCAAATTTGGTACACGTACACAAAATTACATGGGGGAGGTTCGTAAACAGGTTTCGTTCCATTTTTTGGAAAGCCAGCTGGAAAATTTGAGAAAATGTGAAAGTGCGTTTTCAACGTTGAAAATGTTGAATACGTAAATCTATATCTTCGCACTGCACTTGATGAAATTTTGCACAATTGGCCTTCAAAACAAGAGGAAGGGCACTGTCTACAAAAAATTTAGTTCGGTACATGGTGGAAGGCAGATATCCACAGTTTTGCTCCGATCTTGATGAAATTTTGTACACTTGACCTTGAAAACAGGTTGAAGATTACTGTCTACATAAAATTTCGTTCAGTGCATGGGGAAGAGTAATTAACTTATAGACTTCGATTGCAATCTCTATATATATAAGACGCCTTTGTTGTCTGTTCCCTTATAACTCAAGATCCAGACAACCAAATATCTTGAAATTTGGTACACATACACAAAATTACATGGGGAAGGTTAAGATAAATGTACACTTTTATTACATGAAAATAAACAATTTTGTACGCTTCTACAGGAAACCTTATTTTAAACCCGGACAAAGCTGGGTACTTGCAGCTAGTTAATAAGTATAGACTTTGATCAGAAATCTGTAGCAAAGGTAGAATATTCAAAATTTTTAGGTGTATGCATTGATGAGGGCTTGAACTGGAAGAAGGACAATGCAGATCTGCTGAAACATTTGAGTTTCGCTACTTATGAAATTAGGGTAATAGCAAATTTTGGTGATACACATCTCAGAATATTAGCTTACTACGGCTATTTTCATTCTCTGTTTTCGTATGGGATCATTTTGTGGGATAATTCGTCATTGAGAAAAAAGTATTTATTGCAAAAAACCATGTAATCAGAATAATTGCTGGAGCCCATCCAAGATCATCCTGCAGACATTTAAAGAGGTAGTGATCTCCACAGTATGTATATTCACTTATGAAGTTTGTTATTACCAATCCAACCTAATTCAAAAGCAATAGCAGTGTACATAAGTACAACACTAGGAGAAAGAATGATCTTCACTATTCGAGGTTCAATCTAGCTTTGGCACAGAAAGGGGTGAATTATGCTGCTACAGAAGTCTTTGGTCATTTATCAAACAGCATTAAAAGCCTGACATATAGCCAACTAGCATTTAAAAATAAATTAAAAGGATTTATGAATGGCAACTCCTTCTGCACTATAGATGAATTTTTAGATATAAATTAGTAAATTTCAAAAAATAAAAAATAGATAAATTGTGTCATGTAATATTTAGTACAAAGTAATAATTTGTTAAGACACCTTCCATTAACGTGATACGCTCCACATCATTACGAAGTGTCGAATTCATCATCTATTGGACAAGTACTAATCTAATCTAATAAGTTACAATGTCGATCACCTTGGTGTTTGTGAAGAGAATGGGGACCAGCGCTCGGTACCTCCAGAACATTATAAGATCCGCTATTTTCCATTTGTGACCTTGAAAGTTCATGTGTTGTTCGAACAGGATAATACTCTCCACAATCTGCGCGAAAAACACAACTTGCTGTGGAAGACGTGCCACAACTTCTCTGGCCAGCACGATCTCCGGACTTGTCTCGAGCAGGTACAGACTATGATGGGACGACACCTAACTCACGCAACTCGAGAACTTACAACTCTTGCAGAACTACGCGAAAAGGCCGAGCAGGCGTGGAATAACATGTCCCAAGATTCTCCATCTGAATTATCCAATGGACGCCAGAATCAGCGTTTGCATTGTCGCTCGTCGACCCTACACCAAGTACTAAATTTGGTGTTTCAGCAGTAATCTACACCTTTTACCTGAGTAGGCTAGAACATGGAACTATGAATACATTATCAACAATAAGTTTTGATTAAACTGAAAAACTCTAAGCGGGTGTACTAAGTGTATTATTGTTACTACTATGATTATCATAATTATTACTTTAAGTATCAGACGAACGGGTCCACTTTCTAACGATAACTGCAAAAAGCTCAATCTCTAATTAAAACGAAGAAAGTAGTGACATTTGCAGTGGAAATTTAAATTGTCGAACGATTGCTTGGAAAAACTGCCAATATGAACACGAAAATTATAATTCAACTGTGGACAGATACATCTGTTGTGAACGGAATAAGATGTGAACGTGTACCTTAGATGGAATAAAAAGTATTTGTATCCTCAGTTCAGCAGAATTCTCGAAAATATTTCTGAAACAGAGATTTCCACACCAATGATATGTGAAAATGAATACTGAGTAGTCAATTTGTAGCCTTAATTATAGACTAATGGCAATGAAATTTATATAATTCAAAAAGTCCTTTGCCATGTGTACAAAACGGAAATCAGATGTGTACGTAGCAGTTAAAAATACTGTCTATAACCGTAACGTTACCTTTCGTATCACGAATTAACACATCTGTCGTGATAAGTAAATATCGAAAATTTAAAAGTTACGAGCTTTTACCTAGGTATCGATCAAGCACTATGGTAAAAGTGCCACGGAAGGTAACATTTCGTCAAACCGTTTTCCAGGACGTACATGTTTCAATGTTTTATTTTCAGCAGCACAAGTATACCGGGCAGCTAGAATGCCACAACCGGTACGTCCTAAATGTTGTCAGTAGTTGCTGTGTTTACTTTTGTGTATGACTGGCTTTGTGATTTTCCACCGTTACCAAAGAAATTTTAGTAACTTCCAAATTTTTAATTTCTAGATTTTGAATAGCTACAATGTGGGAAGAGATGATGTACATAAAGATAAATGGAGTGAGAAGGAAGGCAGATTGAATGGAGGGTAGAAAGATACGCGATGTGGATTGAAGGAGCAGAAGCAAGTAGATAGTGAACAAGATGGTCAAAGAGATAGGGCGGGGCGTATATGGACATAATGCAATGCACAAACTGATTGTTTTTTCAAGGAGAATTACACATCGCGTCTTCTTCAACTAAACCGTCTGATGTCCTTTTTTATGCGGAATACGGGCAAACGAAATGTTTTGGTAATTCATTGGCTTTACAACAAACAATGATTTTTGTGATGAAATATCTTTTCTATAACTTACCTTTCGTTACCCATTCCCACAAAAACTCCAAGCAGGATACGTATAGACTGGATACATATATATTTTTTCCGGTATCAATGTTTTACAAGAACTCTTTTCTTTCTTTTCCCGTTTATTTCTTATTACACAGGCCCATAGAGAAGCTATGTCCGGTTTAGCTTACGTAAAAAGTTCCATAAGCAGATATACTTATATAAGTAAAAAAAGTAACGAGTAAAAGAGAAAATGTCTTATTTAGGAGTGATATTTTATCGGAAAGTGTTCAAGTAAAGGTGTACTGCAGCACAGGTCCAGAAAGCGTCTTATTTAATGCCCACCATTATTTGTGTTAGTACTGCAGGACTTAACTGTGTCAATGGATAATGTGAATCATAAATCAGGCTCCCTCACGATTCATTATTCTTTATGGAGAGGCTGTTAATTTATTGGAATTTTTTTCTGTTCTGGTCGTTGTAGGTATAAGGTGCTTACGAAAGATACAATTTCTGGCACGGCCATTACGATGCCCGGTAAATTTATAGCTCAGCGCGGGAGAGTATCGTTATTCATCGCCAGCTCTTGCAGACAAACTTCGTGCGTTTATAGTCGGCTGGCTGGCCGTCTGAGACACAAAAAGGCTAACACGTTTACTGCAAGATAGTATGTCTACGTTACAGGTTATTTGTTTGGCGATGTCATACAGTGTCATTATCAAAAAATTTCTTTTCAAATTCCTGGCTTATTTTCATGAACCTGGTAGGATTTACTGAAAACAACAAAAATGATATTAAATAGACAATATCACTATGCTTCTTAGACATTTTTTTCTGATATCCATCATTCATCCTAACCGAAATTTTTGACAGTGTATCTCACATATTACAGCTTACCATTTCTCCCGTGCTGCAGATACTCTAACTTCTGTTAGGATGAATGGAACAGCTCAGAAAAATGATATGTAGGAAAAAAATGTTCAAATGTTTGTAAATCTATGGGACTCAGCTGCTTGGTTATTAGTCCCTAGCTTACAAACTACTTTAACTAAATTAAACTAACCTAAGGACAACACATAGCTGGCCGTGGTGGCCGAGCGTTCTGCGGCGCGCCAGTCACAGTATGCGCGGCCACTACGGTCGGGGGTTCGAATCCCCCCCCTCAGGCATGGATATTTGTGCTGTCCTTAGTATTAGCTAGTTCATAAGCAGTTTGTACGTTTAGGGACTGATGACCCCGTAGTTAAGTCCCATAAGCTCTACTAACATTTGAACATTTTTTGACAGCCCGAGGGAGGACTCGAACCCCCGACGGCAAACGGCCGCACTCACCGCAACACAGCGCTCCAGTGCGCACGGCCATTCCACCGCGGCGATATATAGGGGAAACGTAATGCTGTACTTCGTGAGGTACACTGCCAGCAACGATGAAAGATGGAGGTCAGAAGCATTGAAACCCGTCATGAAAAATAGTACACAGCGATATTGGCTGGAAACTATTATAAAATAATTCCAGATCACCCTAACGAACTCGTGTAACCCGTTCATAAAAACGTTTTATTCATACACTTCCAGACTACCAAAAAAAGGATTACAATTGAACATAGGCTAATAAATGTTATTGTGGTGGATAAGTTTAAAAGTTTGGCTTCTGGCTGTGTGTTTAAAACGAATAAAAACGATGAGATTATCATAAGCTATCAGCACCCAATTCTTCAGGTCTGACGCAATATGTTATTTGGGTAAGGTGAATCCTTTAACCTGGGTGATGCTCTTGATGTAAACCACGTAAATTGACTATTAAATACCCATTAAATAAAGACTTCTCTGAAACTGAAAGTCTTTGCTTGATTTGGATTCAGTAATACTCTGAAACCGCAGAAATATTCCCTCTTGATTTTCTTATTTGTAGATTTAAAATGCATTTACCTGGGTAAAGTAATCCTACGGAACTATCTTAATATACGTATTGTAATCGAACTTCGGTATAACTATAATGGGCAAGGGTAATGGAACGACGACTTTCCTTGAAGTACACTGGACAAAACAATTAGAGGATTTTGAAATATCTAGCTTATGAAGTACTGTCATTGGCAGAACGAACTGAAATTACCCGACGCCTTTCTGTCGCTTCTGAGGGGGGGGGGGGGGAGACGACAACATTACGGCAATAGAGATGTAATAACAGAAAGTTGACGCAGAGGGAGTTGGTATTTACTTGTGTTTACTCTACTAAATCAGTTACACAAGCAATTGGGTTCAGCTATTGTAGAGAGCTGGTAATGCAACGTAACAACAACGTGAGAGCCATTGGAAGATTGGAAGTGGGACAGACACAAAGGGAGAGGGCTGCAGCTATTGGACTGTCATGATGTGTATCATCCACGACCTGGACGCGATTTCAGGCAATAGGCAAGGCCAAGGTCGTTCAAGAGTAACATCAGCAAAAGATGACCCTTATCTCCGGTTAATAGTCCGTCGAGACAGGTGGCCGAATGCAACTCCACTGCAGGGCACCCTCCAGGCAGCAACAGGACACACAATATAAACAAAGCCCTTATTAGGTTTCCGGAACGTGGCCCCTAAGAACGGAGGCCTATAGGTTGCATCCCATTAAAACCACGACAGCGTTTAGCTCGCAGAAACTGCGCGGAGCAACATCATGATAGTGAATTTTTGCCGGTTCTGTTCTAAGATTAGTCAAGATTTTCATCAGGACGCATCTTTCCCTCATCTGGTGCTATAGGGTGTGAGATTACCGCCCAATAGATACAGTGGTAATTAATACCATTTGATAATTAAACAGTATGAAGTTCACTGCAAACATTGACCATGCCAATGCACTAAATGTTACACAATTTTAATCTTATTAAATTATGGTAGCAATGTATGTACGCAGTTGGGTGACAACATTTATAGTTAGGCCATAAGTAGAAATTCTCCACGTTGAGATTTGCTGTGTGCTTGTAGCTGACGGGAGGCCAGCGAGCAGGCCGACGTTGGTGGCTTGTTCCAGCTTAGGATTTTCCAGGTTCGTTTCCGGTGAGGGGAGAGAGGGACAATGGCGAGTGCCAGGCGCGGTGCAGTGCATAGCGTGAAATAAAATATTCTAATACTACTTGCATTTGAAGTAATACGATGCAGTTAGGAACCTTTAAGGCCCTCATTACAAAATAGCCTGTTGACAAATAAACAATACATTGAAACTTCCTGGCAGATTAAAATTGTGTGCCGGAACCGGGACTCGAACCTGGGACATTTGCCTTTCGCGGGCAAGCGCTCTACCGACTGAGCTACCCCGACACGACTCACGATGCCGCCCGAGGTACTGGCGGAAGTAAAGTTGTGAGGCGGCATCGCGAGTCGTGTCGGGGTAGCTCAGTCGGTAGAGCGCTTGCCCGCGAAAGGCAAAGGTCCCAGGTTCGAGTCCCGGTTCCGGCACACAATTTTAATCTGCCAGGAAGTTTCATATCAGCGCACACTCCGCTGCAGAGTGAAAGTTTCATTCTGGAAACAATACATTAGCTGATATAGTCACATCTTGTGTAATATGTTTAATTGACAATGAAAAGTAATAAATTACCAAATGACAAGACAGTTACACAACTAGCATGGCAATGTTTGTTTATAAAAATAATATATTAACTATTTTTCATTTTTTTTTTTCAATTAATCTTGTGTATTTTATCTTGAAGTATTCAGTTAAATCACTTATCTGTGACATAAGAAATTGCACGATTATAATAAATAGTACAAAGGATGTTTATACCAATATAAAAACCTAAGAAGACATTTAATTAATGTGTAGTGTAATTATTTTGATTTTAAGTAAAGTTTTAGAAATGTATTGGCTGAGCACTGTACCTTGGCAAGTCGGTTAGAACAGCTCACATGGGGAAGTTGATGACGTAGAGAAAAAACCAGGCAGTTGGGCTTTTGGCGCGCGCACGCGGGGCCCAGGAAGTGACGAGTCGGGAGCGAGTGGTTTAGCTGGACGGCATCGCTCTGCACAGTCGGCGTGTGGATCTCCAGGTGGAGACTATAGATTTTCGGTGTGGTAATTGCCAGGTGTGGTTGCTCGTCGTGGACTGCACCAAGTTGAATCGAGTGCTACTGTGTGTTGTGAATATTTAGCTGGTGGAACAAGGTATGCATCGCACTGAATTAAAGTGACTGTGTTTTGTTAATGTAACATGTGTCGTCGCATAGGCATGAACATAAACGGTGTTTGAGACAGGCACATGGTGTGAAAACAATTTGCGACAAATATTCATTTTGTCTGGGGGCTCACTTTTTTTTCTGTTTATCATATGCAGGGAAGGAAAGCTGCGAACGTTTGATATCATCCCCTAGAAAAAGAGTCAAACAGTAGCAATCACAGTTCCAGTGTTTTTGCATGTTTAGGAATTTGGTTCACAAAAAAAATGTTCAAATGTTTGTAAAGCTTATGGGACTTAACTACGGGGTTATCAGTCCCTAAACTTACAAACTACTTATGAACTACTTACGAACTATGACGGCACAAATATCCATGCCCGAGGGGGGATTCGAACCCCCGACCGTAGTGGCCTTGCAGACCGTGACTGAAGCGCCTCAGTCTCCTCGGCCACCGCGGCCGGCTTTGGTTCACAGTTGGTGGTTGTGAGTTTTAAAAATTAATCTTTCCTTATTTAAACTCTCGCCCCGACCTTCACCCTCGCAAGGGTTCCTTCTGATGGACGATGATGGCCGTCCCCACAGAGCTGGAGTGGTGGATAACATGCGTGAAGGTGAGAGAATTCAACGAATGGAGTGGCCAGCTTATTGACTAGACTTAAGCTTGATTTGATATGTCTGAGATGCACCTGGCAGACGCACTTCAGACAAACCAGCTTTCACATAGCTGTTGAAGAGCTGGATATTGCACTCGTGGAAGGTAGCCATATAACCATCAAGAGCTGATTGATAACTTCATATTGTCCATGTCACACAGTTGTGGAGCTGTACTGGCCGTCCGAGGTGATCACACAACATGTCAGAGGGCAACCAGAATGACTTTTTCACTGTTACGGTTGCCCCATGGTGCCTCTTTCTAAGTTAAACACAAGTACAGACAAGTAAAATATCTTACTGCATTACACACACACTCTCATGAACCACAGACATTACCGGGATCGTGTGTCTATCGTGCCTAAACGATGCAGATAGCCGTACCGTCGGTGCAACCACAGCAGAGGGGTGTCTGCGGAGAGAACAGAAAAAGGTGTGGTTTCTGAAGAGGACCAGCAGCCTTTTCAGTAGTTACAAGAGCAACAGTCTGGATTTCTCATTGAGCTGGCCAAGTAACATTAGCTAGAATGGCTTTGTCATGTAGTTACTGACAACGGCTGAAAGCAAGGGGATACTAAACCCGTTACATTTCCCGAGAAAATGTACGAAAATCTGATGATGGCATCCTCTCGGCTAAAATATTCTGGAGGTAAAATAGTCTCCCATTCAGATATCCGGGAGGGGACTACTCAGGAGGATGTGGGTATGGTGGGGATTAGTGACATTCAGTGACAGGATGAACACGATTTTTGGTCAGGTGAGTTATAAATTCAAAATCAGTTGATGGTAATGCAGGAGTAGGTGTGATAGTGAAAAAGAGATACGCGGGCAAATTACTAAGAACATCATAGTGAACGAATTATCGTAGCAAAGATGGGCACCAAGCCAACACCGACCACAACTGTAAAAGTTCATATGTAAACTTGCTATGCCGATGACGTGGAGCTCGTACAAATGTATGACGAGATAAAAGAAATTACTCAGACTGTTAAAGGAGAAGGAAATTGCGGTGCGGGAATGAACTCGGTAGTAGGAAAGGGAAGGAAATGTAGTAAGTGAATGTGGACTGGGGAAAGGAAGGAAAGAGGAGATCGCCTTTTAGATTTTTGTGCAAAGCATAATTTAATAATCACAAACACTTGGTTTAAGCATCATGAAGGAACGTTATACATATGGAAGAGATCAGGACACACTGGAAAGTACCAGGCTGCCTTTATGATGGTAAGGCCGAGATTTAGAAACCAGGTTTTAAACTGTAAGACTCCTCCAAGAGCACATATAGACTCTGAACGGTAGATTAAAACTTAAAAAGACTGCAACAAGGTATAAAATTAAGGAGATGGAACCTGAACAAATTAAACAGTCAAGAATTGGTAGAGAGGTTTAGAATGAGCATTATGCAAGGATTGACTAAAACGGAGGAATGCAATACCGTAAAAGAAAAATGGGTACCTCTCAGAGAGTAGTGAAGGCGGCAGAGGATCATATAGGCAGAAGGAAATCCTTGGATAACACAGGTGGCAACTGATAAAAGGAGAAAATATGTAAATGCATCAAATGTAGCAGGCAAAAGGTAGTAAAGACGTCTGAAAAATGAGGTTAACAGGAAGTACAGACTGCCTTAGCATGTCTTGACGAGAAATGCAAGGACGTAGAAGAATGTATAACTAAGGGAAAAATAGCTACCGCTTACAGGAAAATAAAAGAGACATTTGGAGACAAGAAGAGCAGCGGTATGAATATCAAGAAAGATGGAAAACCAAGGATAGCAGAAAGGTGGGAGCAATATATAAAGGGCCTGTACAAAGGAAATAAACTTGAAATATAAGACGAAGAAGAGGTAAACGAGATAGGAGATAGTATGCTGTGAGAAGGATTTTACAGAGCACTGACAGATTTGAGTAGAAACAAGGCCCTTGGAGTAGATGAACTTGCGTTGGAACTGCTATTCTAGTTATGAGAGCCAGGCATGTATAAACCCACCTGGTAGGCACGATGTATGGGACAAGGTAAATACCCTCAGCCTTCAAGAAGAATATAGTGATTCAAATATCTAAGAAAGCAATTGCAGACAGAACTATCAGTTTAATAAGTCAGGGTTACAAAATACTAACATGAATATTTACAGATGAATGGAAAAACAGGTGAAATCCCACATTGAGTCCGAGCGGAGAGCGGAGATATATATTCAACAAGAACAAAAACGAGACAGCAATTATTAGTGTCGAGGGGCACGAAAGGGTCGCAGTGGTTGGGTAGGTAGTAAGACAGAGTTGTAGCCTTTCCCCCATGTTGTTAAATGTGTACACTGAGCAATCTGTAAAGGAATGAAAGGAGAAATTTGTAGAGGGAATTAATGTCTAGGGAAAGGGAATAAAAATCTTGCGGTTTGCCGACGAAATAGTAATTCTGTCAGAGACAGAAAAGAGCCTTGAAGAGCAATTAAACGGAATGGCCAGTGTCTTGAAAGAAAGGTATAAGACGAACTTTAACAAGAGTAAAACGAGGATAATGCAATGTAGTGTCAGACAATCAGGCGATGCTGAAGGAATTAGATTAGGTAAACAAACAATTAAAAATAGTAGATGAATTTTGTTATTTGGGTATCAAGATTTAGAAACAGACGCCACATGTCGGTGACGGGCAATGATCCTATCGTTAGTGGGGAGGGGTGGGCAAAGTTTGAAGCCCTTACTCTTACGGGAATTACTTTGATAACTACGAGTTTGAGTACTGTGGGCAGGGCGAAGCTGGGAATTTGTATCTGACGGGAGGCGTGCTTAGGTAGTCCTTGCAGGTGCGGTGGTCACTGTGTCCCCAGTGGTGCAGGGGTCACCGCAACTGCCTAGAAAGCAGGGGACCCGGGTTCGAATCCCAGCTGGGTACACATTTTCAGCTTTGTCCAATCGCAGTTGATGTCTTATATTCTATGAATATTAATTAAAAATAGCACATGAGTTTTGTTATTTTGATAGCAAGATAACTTCTGATGGCATAAGCAAAGAAGATATAAAATGCAGAATGGCTGTGGGAAGAAAAGCATTTCTGAAGAATCGAAATTTGTTGACACCCAATGTTAGTTTAAATGTTAGGAAGTACTTTCTGAAAGCATTTGTTTGAAGTGTAGCATTATACGTGGACGATAAGGAGTTCATAGAATGATTATAGAAGCTTTTGAAAAGTTATAGTTACCTTACATGTTACACCAATGGAGAGAGATCAGGTAACTAATGAGGAGGTGCTCAACAGAATTGGAGAGAGAGAAGGAGTTTTGGTGTATCCTGACTACGAGATGGGATAGGTTGGAGAGACACATGCTAAGACATCAAGGAATCGTCAAATTAGCATTAGAAGGAAGTGTGTGGGGTAAAAGTCGTATAAGGAGACCGAAGAACGAATATAGTCAGCAGATTCAAAACGATGTAGGCTGCCGTTCGTATTCTCAGATGAAGAGGCTTGGACAGAACAGGGTAGCGTGGAGAGCTGCGATCAAACCAGTCTGCGGACTGAAGACCACAACAATTATTATGTTACGTGAATTGGAAGTTTACTCTTAATAATGATAAGTGTAAAAGAGAAATCCGTTAAACTTCAGTTGCACGACTAAATCAGTCAAACCTCCTGGTTGTTTATTTAACTAAATACCAACGTATAAAACTACGAACAAAATAAATTAAAAACACAGAAAATATTGTAGGGAAGGCGAACAAAAGACTATGTTTCATAAGCAGTTCACTTAGATGATGCAACAGTTCTACTAAATAAACTTCCTGCACCACGCTTGTGCGTCTTGCTTTGGAGTATTGCTAAGAATTATGGAATCCACACCGGGTGGGAATGACGGACGATGTAAAGTTTAGAGAATGGCAGCTCGTTTCCTATTATCGCGATATAGGAGGAGGAGTGTCATGGAAATGATGCACGATTTGTGATGGAAATCATAAAAAGGAAAGCGTTATTCGTTGAGGCGAGATCTGTTTACGAAATTTCTTTCACCAACATTCTCTTCCGAAACTGGTGCAGCGTCTGAAGATCAGCGAGTAGCTGCAAATATTTCACAAAAAAAAAAAAAAAAAAAAAAAAAAAAAAAAAAAAAGTCGGTCGTAATGGTAGTCTTATTGATCATAAGTACTGTATCACTTTTACATTATTGTAAATCACTGTTTGATCAAAATCTGATATCTCTGAAAATTATTCAGATTGTACTGAAATTTTGACAAAATATTGCCTTAGGTTTCACACATGTAGTTTCCTAATGTTTCTGGACCTACAGCTTTCGTTCAAAGATAAAAATTTGTGGTAAATCACTTTTGAAACATCAAGTTTCCTGAAGCAAACTCTCTTTCTGAAATTAAATATCCAATGATTTTCAACTTCTGTGAGAACTGAATTTACTGTGACCTGTGACTATTTATTTTACGTTTCTAGTGTATAATATTCCTTAGCTTTTAATTTGGTGGAGTTATTTGTATACTTAACCTAAAGACGAAAACTTGTTTATTTAAGTGCTTAGTTTGATGAAAGTTCATATTAACCTACATCCTATACCAAGATGTTTCCAAGATCCAGCACATTTAATGTAAATTTGTTTTTCGTGTAGCAGCGACCATGTATGGGAATGAAGCATAGGTTAATTGTATTTGTATTTGCGTTGAGTAAAGCCCCACATACCTACGTAATGTAATAATATGGACATGTACTGCATGTACTGCATGGTTCGACTTCAGACACAGAAGTGCACCTAGTGTCATCGAACAATACCGTCGACTATATCCGACACGATTAATTCCAAATGTTTTCAAAACACTTTTTGACACTATTATCACTCCAAGTTGCCATTCTTCCTGTTAACACATGCTGGAAGTACCTTATTCGTAAATTGAGAGTGTAGTCAAAACAAATAAAAATAGCGAAATATATTATTGTTCTTTATCTAGGTAAATATTCCAATATGATAAATCTCCGTATGACGTTCTTTGCTGAAAACTTGTCGTGTTATACCCCTGTACACTGATCATTCTTCCTGCAATAGTCTTTACGTGGTGTGAAGATCTAAGAAGCCGATAATAAAACAAAAAGTAAGACGAGGAAGGAAAACTCTAAAGCTATTACCGTTAGGTAAACAGTATGGTACAAATTCGGCGAAATGGTATACCTACTTTGTTAAATCAACACATCGAATAAAAAGGAAATGCTAGATTATGTTGAATGTTATGCAGCAGATGCAACATCATTCACCATCGAAGAGACAAATGAAATGGGAGAAAAATGACCCTAAGCGGCAGGTACCGAGTTTTAATTTCAGAAACAAGAAGACCGAGTTATTAATTTCGAACTGCGTATACAGAGTTCTATGAATTACCAAATGATGATGTGATTTCATTTGTAGTCTGAATGAGACAGGTGAACTCTGGCAGCATGCCACTGACTGAATAAATTTCGCCTCCTGTGTAGAACAAAAAGATTGTGGCCAGATAATTGTTTGTCAGGCTTAGGTAGCTTGTTCCATTATTATGACTCACTCTCCCCCTACACAGTTTTGGCATGATGCCAGTGAAACCATTCAACTTAGGATGTCGATGTGATAATCATAAGTCGGGAACAAACGAGAGGGCGATAACCGGAAATTCTGCTGCGTGGGAAGCAGGTCTTCTGCTGTATTCTGCGAAGGTTTAGACTGGACGCCACAGCGGAGTTGGCTCCCCGATGGGAGATAATTCACTGAGGGCACCTGGTAAGTGCTCCGTTAATGGAAATTAGATTCGCTAACTACTGGTGAATGGAAAATTAGCTTCGACCAAACAAGCAGAACTAGTATGTCCTTCCTGTATGGTTGCCAGAAATTGCCTCTGACACACACAGGTCTCAGAGGCACGCACATATAGGTGGATATGTCGATAAGACACGAATTTAAATGATTTCAACAATGGGCAATTCGGAAATGTTGCACAGGTTACAATATTTACTTCGGTTTCGTTTGGTCTGAAGTCTGGTAGAATACATCTGTAAATGGTTATCCTGTGCAAGATACTTTATTCCAGCATAAACACGGAACCTATATTTGCTTGAAGCGATTGACTGTATTCAGATTCTTATTTCCCTTGACCCGCACACTTCTCATAAATATCTCCCCAGTTCGATTTAGTACTTTCTCATTATTTACATCTACTCATTTCACTTGCATACTACCATATTAAAAAAAGTCTCTTCCCGGCTGAGTTGCGAAATGCTTATTGCCCCGCTTTCAGTTTCACACAAGGCTGTACTCTGGACAAATTTCTTGAGACAACAATGCGTATCGTGTCTTGTTAAGTCATAATTGAAAAAACTGGAACAATTTATTGAAAATTTTACTTAATGTTACGTTTTCTTATACTCAAATATAGAAGTGACTGACTGAAAACTTCGATACAGGTCTTGAAAGTATATACAATACTCCAGATTCTAAATAAGCATCAACACCATTGGTTCCAAACTTTCTTAGACCATGTACCAATTTGATTTCTATGTTGTGAGAAGGGACCGCAAGGTTCAAGAAAAATGAACTATGGCAATCTAAAAATTAATTTCAATCAAGACAGACTGTTATTGGTTGATTTTGCCTTTTTACAACAGAACTGCCTAACAGGATAAATTCAAATCCGTTCAAAAGTTTATATCAATTTGGAATTCGATAAACGTTAGGCCTATTTCAAATGTTACCGATGTTATCCACCTCTGTCGTCACAGAGAAGTTTTCAAGTTATCCGTGGACACACCGTGCGACACAGAACGACTTTTCAACCACGTAATAGAAAATTAATAATTGAAAATTAATAAAAGTTTGAACGTTAAATCATTCACTGAGGACGGCAGGTTGAGAAACACTGATCTACACAAACCATTATTTCAGACTACATTGCCCAGGAGAGGGTTAATTCAACCACTTTCAGACTTTCTACGAATCCGTCCTCGAACAGATTACAGGAAAACTGAAGAATTATATCTTTCAGTGCGGGTTTTGATCTTTTTTTAAGATGATGATTTCTCGTAATTTTTTCCTATATTAGTAAGCGAAAACAAATTGGTTTCCTACTCGCGGAGAAAATTAGTGACTGAAATTTACTAAAACGCTCCTACCGCAAGGAAAAATGACTTTGTTTCAATGACTGCCACAGCAGTATATCATTGTGAGGTGGCACTATTTTCCACCCTCCAATACCTGTCTCCAAACCGACCTGAAAATGGAAATGTATGCAACAATAATCCATGTTTTTTTTTTATTTCTTTTTAACAAGCAGACTGATATTCATTATTTATGTCTTGGGGTGACTGACGTCGTGTGTAAGCCTACCATTAGTAGCTATTCTTTTATTATTTTA
The DNA here is from genome assembly GCA_026315105.1 of Locusta migratoria. Classification (NCBI taxonomy): domain Eukaryota; kingdom Metazoa; phylum Arthropoda; class Insecta; order Orthoptera; family Acrididae; genus Locusta; species Locusta migratoria. The sequence continues at coordinate 342,313,217 of CM048746.1, forward strand.
CAAGGTGCGTCTGAGAAGTTCGGTTAATGGTCTTAGGAAATAGAGCTAACAACTGTTACAATCATTTTTTTTTTAATTTTCCTTCAAAGTAATCCGTCTCTAATGACCAAGCTGTCGATGGGACGTTAAACCCTAAGCTTCCTTCCTTCCTTCAAAGTAATCGATATTGACTGCAATACACTTCTGACATATTCTGTAACATTCTGGTTTTAGTCACAAATGTCAACCCCTCGCATGTGCTCGTTGTAATTCCTTACAACAAATAGACAATCTGTTTCGAGATATTTATGCCCAAGATGAGTTTATACGGCACTATATAGTATAAGATTATAGGAAATTTAATATTTTGGGCATTTTTGATACTGATTTATTATTATTATTTTCCGGAACAGAAGCCTCCAGCCTGTACAAGAAACAGGCGCATTCTGCTGCAATTCTTCATCTTCTTTATTTTCGTTGCCATTATCACCGGTGTCACTATCATCAGAACCATCACTGTCCTGTAAAATATTGCGCGACGAAGTATCTGGCTAAAAATCGTCATCATCGCACTCAATTTCACTCGTAATATCACACAAATTTGAAACATCCAATAAAAGTTTGACCATTTCTTCTGTTAAACCCAAAGGAATAAATATTACATACGATTCTGTGTACTAAAACAAGAAGCAGTACCGGCCGCGGTGGCCGCGGGGACTGAGGCGCTCCAGTCACGGTCTGCACGGCTACTACGGTCGGGGGTTCGAATCCCCCCTCGGGCATGGATATTTGTGCCGTCCTTAGTAGAAGGTAGTTCGTAAGTAGTTTCTAAGTTTAGGGACTGATGACCCGGTAGTTAAGTCCCATAAGCTTAACAAACATTTGAACATTTTGAACAAGAAGCAGTATTATTTGTTGATACATATTAGTGGAAAAATTTACGGTATCGCATGCTTGTAAAAGCAGCGGGTGGAATCAATGTTGACCCTAATTACGCCTGAACCGCACGATCGTGTTACTCAAAAACGTCTCTATAATACAACTAATGCATCGTAAATTTGCTTAAGCACTCTAAATATGTAAAATGAAACATTTTCTGTCTAAAATACTGCAGCAGTGCAGTAAAATAATTTAATATAAGAAATTAAGTCGCATTTACCTCATGGCTGCATGGTTCTATCTTCTTGTGCAAGTTTATAACGATATGCTTCTCGTCGATGTGAACGCTACCGACCGCAACAGCTAACAATCACAAGCCAATAACTTCCGCTATTGTCACCGCTCAGTGTTAAACCCGAAAGTTGCATTGTTGAGCAGTAGGATTATTAAAACCAAACTCGCACGATGGTATGGGTGAGGTCGGAAAGGGATGTTGTTGTTGTGGTCTTCAGTCCGGAGACTGGTTTGATGCAGCTCTCCACAATACCCTATCCTGAGCAAGCCTTTTCATCTCCACATAAGACCGACAACCTACATCTGTCTGAATCTGCTTAATGTATCCATCTCTTGGTCTTCCCCTGCGATTTTTCCCCATCACTTCCCTCCAACGCTAAATTCACAATTACTTGATGTTTAAGAATGTGTCCTACCAATCAATCCCTTCTTTTAGTCAAGGTATGCCAGAAACTCCTTTTCTCCCCAATTCTGTTCAGTACCTCCTCATTAGTTACGCGATCCACCCACCTAATCTTCAGCATTCTTCTGTAGCACCATATTTCAAAAGCCTCAATCCTCTTCCTGTCCGCACTGTTTATCGTCCATGTCTCACTCCCATACAAGGCAACACTCCATACAAATGCCTTCAGAAAGGACTTCCTTAGGTTTAAATCAATATTCGATGTTAACAAATTTCTCTTTTTCAAGAACGCCTTTCTACCCATTGCCAATCTGCATTTTATATCCTCTGTACAGCGACCCTCATTTGTTATTTTACTGCCCAAGTAACAAAACTCATCTACCTCCTTTATTGCTTCGTTTCCCAATCTAATTCGTTCAGCATAACCTGATTTTCTTACACTGCACTCCATTACCCTAGTTTTGCTCTTGTTAATGTTCATCTTATATGCACCTTTCAATACACTGTCCATTCCGTTCAATTGCTCTTCCAGGTCCTTTGCTGTATCTGACAGAATTACTATGTCGTCGGCAAAACGCAATGTTTTTAATTCTTCCCCCTGAACTTTAATTCCTTCACCAAATTTCTCCTTGCTTTCCTTTATAGCTTGCTCAATGTACAAATTGAACAACAATGGAGAAAGACTACAACCCTGTCTTACTCCCTTTCCAACCTCTGCATCCCTTTCATGCCCTTCAACTCTGACAACCGCTGTCTGGTTTTTGTACAAGTTGTAAATAACCTTACGTTCCCTATATTTTACTCCTGCTTGTTTCAGAACTTGGAAGAGTTTATTCCAATCAACATTGTCAAAAGCCTTCTCCAAATCTACAAAAGCTAGGAATGTAGGTTTGCCTTTTCTTAATCTATCTTCTAGGATAAGCCGTAAAGTGAGGATTGCCTCCCGTGTTCCTACATTTTTCCTGAACCCAAACTGATCTTCCCCGAGGTCGGCTTCTATCAGCTTTTCCATCCTTCTGTATATAATTCGCGTTAATATTTTGCAACCATGACTTATTAAACTGATGGTTCTGTAGTTTTCACACTTGTCTGCACCTGCTTTCTTAGGGATGGGGATTATAACATTTTTCTTAAAGTCTGAGGGTATTTCACCTGTCTCATACATCTTACACACCAGGTGAAACAATTTTGTCATGGCTGGTTCTCCCAGAGACTTCAGTAGCTCTGAGGGAATATCATCTATTCCAGGGGCTTTGTTTCGACTTAGGTCTTTCAGGGCTCTGTCAAATTCTTCTCTCAGAACAGTATCTCCTATTTCATCTTCATCTACATCCTCTTCCCTTCCTACAATATTATCTCGAAGTTCATTTCCTTTGTAGAGCCCCTCTATATACTCGTTCCACCTTTCCGCTTTCCTTTCTTTGCTGAGAACTGGTTTTCCATCAGTGTCCTTGATATTCATAGAGCTGTTTTTCGTATCTCCAAATGATTCTTTTATTTTCCTGTAAGCTGTATCTATTTTCCCCTATTTATACATTCTTCTACATCCTTGCATTTGCCTTCTAGCCACTCCTGCTTAGCAATTTTGCACTTCCTGTCAATCTCATTTCTTAGTCGTCTGTACTCCATTTTGCCTGTTTCATTTACTGCATTTTTATATTTTCTCCTTTCATCGATTAAATTTAGTATCTCCTGTGATATCCAAGGATTTTTGTAGTTTACCCGCATTCCTATTTTCTTATTCATTATCAATCCTACTCCTGTGATACCTCCAACTGATTTTGTATTTATAATCCTGTATTCACCTGACCAGAAATCCTGTTCATCCTGCCACCGAACTTCACTAATCCCCACTATATCTAACTTCAACCTATCCATTTCCCTTTTTAAATTTTCTAGTTTTCCTACTCGATTAAGGGATCTAACATTCCACGCTCCGACCCGTAGAATGCCAGTATTGTCTTTCCTGATGATCACATCCTCCTGAGTAGTCCCCACCCGGAGATCCGAATGGGGGACTATTTTACCTCCGGAATATTTTACCCGAGAGGATGCCATCATCATATGTTCATACAGTAGAGCTGCATGTCCTCGGGAAAGGTAACGGCTGTAGTTTCCCCTTGCTTTCAGCCGTTCGCAGTAGCTGTGTGGCAAAGCCACATTAGCTGATGTTACAAGGCCAGCTCAGTCAATCATCCAGACTGTTGCCCCTGTAACTACTGAAAAGGCTGCTGCCCCTCTTCAGGAACCACACGTTTGTCTGGCCTCTCCACAGATACCCCTCCGCTGTGGTTGCACCTACGGTACGGCTATCTGTATCGTTGAGGCACGCAAGCCACCCCACCTCAGCAATGTCTGTGGTTTATGGGAGTGGGGGAAAGGGATAAAAAACGAGAACACATGAAAAGAATTTAGAAGCCTTACTACAAAAATATGTGGTAAATCAAGTGGATTGATAAGGCTCAAGCAGCCTTTATGCAAATTCAGTGAGTTCAGTAATATTTGGAAAGCAATGACAAGATGAACGACGAAGATAATGGAATGTGTATTAAGACATCAATGGCCAACTTCCATGCCACTTGAGGGCGATGTAGATGTCAGAGACTGGAATACATCGAACTATCAATTAAGTACTTTGAATACAAGTGCTTTTCTAGACGTGAAGAGGTTTAAAAAGGAATGGAATTGCCGGCGGATGGCATCAAACCAATGTCGAAACGGAAGAAATGGGGGAAAAAATTGGAAAACCGGTTAGATGAACATGAAAAAATAAACCTAGCTACTAAGAAGACAGGTCTCGGACACAAACACAAGGAAAAGATAGGTCTATAAATGCGTTTAGGTTGGGAATAATGAAGTCTTGTTCATTTCTTGCACCGAACTCTAAATTGCAGACTCTTTCCGTTCCATATTTTGGCAGGACATAGTATCAACTAAAAGGAGAAAAATAGTACTAAAATTAATAATTTAAGATCTATGAACAATTGTTCATTTATTGAAATTGTCTCTGAAATGCATTCGTTACCATCTATGAGCACCTGTTAAGAAAATAAAAAATAAACAGGACGAACAAATACTTACAGCTTTAAAGGTATACATATTAGAACCCATTTTACTGGATTTCTTATTACCTGTTCTGCCTCGTCCGAAATTATGGAAAGCAAAGATCTCTCAGTATGAGATGCGTTTCGCAGCACTGAAAACTTACAACTCATAGCTCTCAATGTACGCATTTTAGAGCACTTGTTAACCAGTCTTAATTTTAATTTTTATTTATTTACTTATATATTTATTGTAACGGACTGTTCTAACGTTTGTTGGTCTTTTTTCAACAACGCTTTATCGTTTTGTATGACGTCGGTAGAACATGTCTCAAGTCAGGAAATAGCATCAGTTTACTGTATATGTATGGCGACTTGGATGATTTTCTAATGACTGTGACAATGACACCAGAACAATAGTTGCAATCTCAGAGATTCCATTGTTTCATATGATTTCTGATTTGTGTATTATCTTGAATTGTCTGAAATATATCTGTGTTACTGGCGACGACGATGTGAGGCAAGGATAACCGAGAAATTTTTGTTGTAATAACAAATAACTTTGCTATTGCCGGAGTGACTGCGACTTTTGTCCATTTGTTTGTGCACAAACTTGAAAATGATACATTGTGCAGCAAGAAAGTGAAGGATTTTACAGGACTGATACAGAGAACTGCGCTTCTTCAGAAAGCAGAAACGGCTCTAGCCTCTACGTGGCTGTTTCCTTACACGCCGTATTGCGACAGACAGCTACGTCACGTTTCTGACGGCGGCCATACTCTTTTTGTCACATTGTAGACGTACGTGAGGTGTGGCGCAGAACGGGAGCACGGTCGCATGTTTCTGAGGTTTTACAGCCCCAGTAGGAAAAGGAGAAATACTTCTGAGATACGAAAACTCAGTGCACTAGTGTCACACTTGTTCAGACCTCCAAAGAACGAGCCAAGAAAGAACACGCGTTCAGTACATAACGCTCAGAAGCAGCCTCTGAAGGGACATATTTCTCATTTCAAAATGACACATTTGAAAGCTACGATATCCCGAGTGTATTATTAATGTATCAAAGTAATTAGGAATTTTTTCCCGCCCAATTCCGCTTTCCACTGTCATTGTTGGCGTCAGACACCTCCTATTAAATTAAAGTCTCGACTCAAAGGTTGGTCTGAAAACGACAATTTTTTACGGTACAAAAGATTGTGTTATAAATGCTTTTGTTACATTCAGACATGGTCAACGCAAAACCATCAAAACTCAATTTCTTCATTGAAAGGTCATTTTCCTCAGGTGATGGTTTGACGTAGTAGATCGTATTTCAAAGTGAAAGAATGAAGATTGTCTTGACATATCGTCGATGACAAGCTGTTACTAGTTAGGACTGATGTTGGAGGTATAGCAGTCTGGTCGTGGGTTTTCTATAGAAAGTACCCTACCATTCACCTGGAGTTTACCACAAGAAACTATAAGGATGATCGGACTGGTGTTTGCGAGTCCAGAGCCAATTCTACAAATATTGCGATCCCTGCATTCTGCAAGACACTATAGAGAACATTATTTTCGCATCCCTGCTGCTGTGTGAGGTAGCGTAAGATGGTAGAGCACGAAAAGTTCCTTGTTAATACACAGTCAAAGCATCTTGGTATAAAGGTCACGTCAACCGAACTATGAAAACGAATGTGTGTATTTATGTATGATCACTACGCTGACGACATCGCATTCCTTCCCCTTGCCCCTCCCTCGCCCGCTCCCAAAATCACCTCCATTCCCACCTGAATGAAGTCTCCTCCTGGTGCGACCAGTGGTTCCTCACGGTGAACACCGATAAATCCCAACCAATCATTTTACGCCGTACCATCCCCTTATTCCAACCTCCCTGCTTCCTGACTTTACCCTCCATAATCGACCCATCTGCCACACCCATAAGCTCAATTACCTTGGCCTCATAATCAACCGGTTCGTCTCCTGGACCCTGCACATTAAAAATGCCGGCGCAAAGCCTGCCTCAACCTCCTGAAACCCTTCTCTGGCCGGAAATGGGGCCTCAACCCAGCCACCGTCTTGTACACATACCGGTCCTTCAAGTGTCCCATCTTGTGCAGATTCAACCCGCTTGGGTTTTCGCCTCCCCTGCCTATTACAAGATCCTTCAAATACCCGAAAGTTACGCCCTCCACCTCACTTACCATATCTGCCTCCCTCCAACCACCCTCCTTCACGCAGTTCCTCTCTGACCACTGAAGCTCCTGGATCATATCCGAATTCACCGCTTGAGAATGGCTAACGATTGCTTGTCTAAAAGCTTGTTTGATTCTAGCCACTTGACGCGGCTGGAAGCCAGAGAAGATTTTATTCATACCTGAGCCCTTCACACTTCCTGCATGCTTGAGTTCTGTCACTCGTTGGTATAAACTCTCCAACCTAGAGTCTCTGCCACGCCTACACCATTGTATCCCTCCTTTCCTGCTCCTGCAGACGCTCCACACCCTCTCCTAAGTTAATTTCCAATTCCCCCAAACGGATGATGCCCTCCGTCCTGATTTCTGTTCCTCCTATCATCCCTAATACCCTCCCGGTAGATATGGAGCCCCCTCTCCTGTTCCCTCCCCACGGTTGGTTCTTCTTCCCTCTCCCCTCCCCCTCTTGGAGTCCTTCCGCATCTCCCTTCCCCATAACAATTTCCCTCCCCCACCACCTCCATCCCTCGCTGGGTGTGTACGACATGTATTAATCAGTGCATAGTGTGTGTTAGTCAAAGTGCCAGTGTAGTTTTAAAATAATGCGACTATCACCACCGGCAGAACACATTAAATTGGGAAGAACACGTAGATAATGCCGTGGGAAAGGCGAACCATAGACTGCGTTTTATTGGCAGAACCCTTAAACATGCAACAGGACTAGAAAAGAAACTGCATACACTACGCTTGTCCGTCCATTTTTGGAGTATTGCTGCCCAGTGTGGGATCCTTGCCAGGTGTGTTTGACGGAGGACACCGAAAGAGTCCAAGGAAGGGCAGCTCGTTTCGTATTGTCACGATACAGGGGAGACAGCGTTACGGAAATGATACAGGATCTGGGATGGGATCATTACAACAACGGCGCTTATCGCTGTGGCGTGGGCTACTTACGAAACTACAATCGCAAGCATTGTCCTCCGAATGCGGAAATACATTGTTGACTACCACTAGCATACGTAGATATGATCATCAGAATAAAATACGAGAAACCAGAGTCTAACGGAGAGATTCAGGTGTTCTTTCTTCCCGCGCACTATTCGAGAATGGAATGCGAGATAAATAGTATAATGGTGGTTTGATGAACCCTGTGCCAGGCACTTAAATGAGATTTGCAGAGTATCCCATGTAGATGTAGATGTAACATTCTCACTCGCTACCCGAAATCTTTCTCCAAAGAATTTTTTCATTTCCTAAGACAACCTCGTCTGAATTCTTCACATCTGACCTCATGCTTTCTAACTTTGTATCCACTATTCCTTCTAATTCATATCGAACCTTTTTCTACCTCTGATTTTATACCCTCAGTTTTTGCGTTTCATTAAAACATCGTATTACACATATCTGTCTGAACATTGCCAGTCTTCAGATTTAAATTAAGCATGTTTTATCTCAATCAAAAATACCCATAAATTAAGCATGTTTATCGCAATCGACAATACCCATATCTATGTTCACATTACCCACATTTGTTTCCACACTACACATATGTGTTTCCACATCAACCATATCTGTTCTTATTTTCCCAATTATTCGCATTAACTGCTCCACTGCTGTCTTCATTTTAAAATTTTCTTCCTTTGATCTTGGACTATTTCTCGCACTTACAGTTCCTCTATTTACTCAAACCCTTTCGCTTTCAGGGCCCAACGGCCCACTATCGTTCTCAGACCAGTATTCACTAGACAATTCGTCAACCACTGGCGATTCTATTTCGGACTGCGTAGCTGAGATTCAGAAATATTTACACCGTCAACGTTGGTACGTACATTTTCTCTCAAGCTGCTTCATCTGGTCCTCTGCATCCGTCGAACGCTGTTAGTCCATCGAAAACTCGAGGACTCGCAATTGGAGTTTGCCGCCGCCCTAATGCCGTGTCCTACGGGGGCGACAAAAGCGAGCGACAGCGCGCGACAGCTTCAAGCGACAAATCTCAACAGCGTGTATCGTTACGAGTCTGTCCTACGTGAGCGACATCCGCAGACGTGACAACGAGCGACGTTTGAATCTCAAAGCTGCTTGAATCTTGTCGCTGTCGCACGCGCGACAAAGAGTCGAGTTCGTAGAGAATCGTCTGCTTGTCAAGGTTATAAAGGATGTCGCCAGAATTCTGCGAGCTAATAATCGCTGAAGTTTATGAAACTGCAACTCTTTCTGAAATAACAGAATGTAAAATTGCAGTTGTGCATGTATTTAAGAATTTTGATTGGGATAAGAAGTGTCTAAAAATCTCGAAACTTTTCTTTTGGACTTTAAATAAGAGTGAAGTTAAATTCTTATATCGTTTTTTAATACGACAGTCTTTTGTTTTTATTCTGAGTGGTAATCGATTATCACAATGATGAACGTGTTTTGAACAAAACATTTACGTGATTTTTAAGCATTTGCAGTAACAAATCAAATCAAATGTTTGTATAGCTTATGGGACTTAACTACGGGGTCATCAGTCCGTAAACTTACAAACTACTTACGAACTAGCTAACACTAAGGGCGGCACAAATATCCATGCCCGAGGGGGGATTCGAACCACCGACCGTAGTAGCTGTGCAGACCGTGACTGGAGCGCCTCAGTCCCCTCGTCCACCGCGGCCGGCTTGCAATAACATCAAACATACTCAGGAGAGAGAGAGAGAGATAACACTAGGATGGCACACGAGATGTGTGTAAAATTACGTTTCTGAATAAAATATCCTGCTATAATGTTTCAGCAGGAATTTAATGTGTTTGGTAGGCCTTCAGTGTGATACGTGTGTTTGCAATAAAAAAGAATAAACTGGTATTAACTTGGCAAAAAACTTACAACTTGGACGCCCACATCACTACCCGAATGTAACGCCCACTTCTAGGAAAAATTAAATGTTTTACTGTCGTCGTACAGTAAGACTCATTTTGTACTTACTCAGTTATTTATGGTATGTAGTCACAAAAGAAAAACTCTAAAGTATCTGTACTCGTATTTGGCTGCTGATCTACACTATTTTCGTGTTTCAAGTTATGAATGAAATGGTCGATAAACATTATTGACTTTGTAAATTTTAATGCACATCACTCTTTTTACGTCTTATTTCGTGAAGTAAATAAAACGTTATTGCCTTACTCTGGAGCTATCGTTATTGTACGGTTTACGGGTGGCAAATCTTAAAAACAGATGATCGGTTCTAGCAGCCATCTTGTAGCGAGAAGTTGTCGCTCACCTAGGACACCTGGCCATGTCGCCGAATGTCGCTGCTTGTAGTTGCCGTGTCGCGTCGCTGTATGTCGCGCGCTGTCGCTCGCTTTTGTCGCCCACGTAGGACACACCAAGGAGAATTAAGGGAGGTGGCAAAATGTTCAAATTTTTTAAGCTTACGGGACTTAACTACGGGGCCATCAGTCCCTAAACTTACAAACTACATATGAACTACTTACGAACTAGGACGGCACAAATATCCATGCCCGAGGGGGGATTCGAACCCCCGACCGTAGTGGCCGTGCAGACCGTGTCCGAAGCGCCTCAGTCCCCTCGGCCACCGCGGCCGGCAAGGGAGGTGGCCTTATCTATGCCGAGCGCATACGTCACTTAAAGCCTGTCCGCCCTCTTGGTGAGTTTTGGAATGCTATTTCTCCGTTGAAACTATGCGTTAAGTCGACCGTCTTCCTGTTAATACACTGAACTGACAGTCACTACAAATTATGTATATTCAAACAATAAACTATCTGGAATAAATAGTAATAAATACTCATCATAGTATATTTGAAAAGTTAATTATTAACGGCTCATTTGAACTCATTTAACATGTTGTACATCACGGCAAAACCGTCGGAAGTTTAATTCATGTTTTAAGTGACATAAAACATTGGCTCCACAATACGAATCTTTCTCCAAAACTGACCAGTTTGGCGGAGGCAGGCTTCACTTTTTCAATGGTAGGGCGTCTCCCCGTATTGTAACGTCCTCGGATACGGCCTAAGTCGCCTGTGTTGCTATCGAGAGCGTTGTACTCACGAGCCTCTTCTGCGCTTCCCCACAAATCTCGCCGTAGTCCGCCGCTTTTTACTGCAGACCGAACCACACATTCCACAAATACTGCACTTCCTTGACATTACGTGCTTATCTCCCTTCCTAATTATTGCTACCAATTCTCGTGTATACAAACGCTGCAAGAAACATATGCTCAAAGCCCCCATACAAACTGCTTATTATGGAATTGAATTGTTAACTGGATTACAATTAATTGTCACGTTTTGGCGTCGCAACCGAAATTCCACAGGAAATTGATTTAAATCACGGACGAGCCCCAATTGTGATTTTACGTGCCTTCACATGTTGACCAAGCTAAGTCGTATTGGCCAAACACAACGTTCACATAACTGGCTATGTACAGCTATGTAAAGTAACTATGGCTCAACGCACACTTAGGGTACCGGACCGTACACGTTTTAACACTATATGCATAGCTTAACTTATGCGTAATAATATTGAAATACAAATTAAATTTAAATAATTAATAAAAGGGGTTTGATGCTAGCATTTGAAAATGATATAGGCAACGCCAGATAATACACTTGTATAATGTTTATTGAAACACATGTATTATTCAGCTGGACGTGGTCCTACAAAACCGAAAGTAATATACTGCATATTTCCGTTACGAGAACACACAACATGATATAATTATCATCTCTCAATAGTTCAAATCTTTGTTGTAATGTCCCACCTAAACTCTTAAGAAACATCTACTACTGACGCCACTACAATTGTGTGTAAACAGAGGTTTACTCGTTGCCACTAAGGTTTCACGGAATGTTCAATCACATAATTATCTCTCTCTCTCTCTCTCTTTTTTTTTTTTTTTTTTTTTTTTTTTTTTTTTTTTTTTTTTTTTTTTTTTTTTTTTTTTTTTTTACTTTTCGGGTTCTGGGGGGGGGGATTTCTATCCCCTCATCCCCCCTTTAGTTACGCCACTGTTAGGTATTAGATATGCATGATGGACATACAGCAGTATAGATTGTAATCCATACGTCACTTTTGATTTGGTCTCTCTTTGTAGTAAGTCGTTGAACTGTTAACACGTTATATATGTGGAACAGACAGTGGCGTAGCTATCATAGGCTAGGCGGGGCAGTGCCCCGGGGCCCCCGAGCTCCAGGGGCCCCTCGGCCTTCGTGTGCGACGATCGATAAAAGTTACAGTAGAGCGTCGAATTTTTTATTTAACTTTTTTTACCCTCCCACCCTATCGTCCATCATATCCCCTTCCCCTCAAACCAAGTTTCCCACAGTAGCCGCACTGGGCCACCAGATGGCGGAACAATGCTTCTAATCGGGCCTTCACAAGACGCCGCTATGTGGCGCTGCTGACAGACGAAGCTGCCAGTCAATGTGTCCAACAATCGGCACACTTCAGTCGGGGTAGCAGCAGAATTAGCGGCAGCAACAAAGCTGCTCACACCAACAGCTGCGTCTTGCAAGTGTTGCGGCGTGCAATGTGAAGGATCGCGCTCTTCCAAGTACAGTATAAATACATTTACTGTACAGTATTTCTTATTGGCAAATAGAAGTGTACAGTTCGAAGATCCGAATAAACCGGTTTTCCGATTATCCATGTCCCCAAATTACTTCGGATAATAGACGTTATACTGTATATAATATTTTAGTTGAATGAAGGAATTTCCACTTTTAACTTCTCCTGCCGAAATTGACCCCACAATGGACAGGTCGCCAATTATGTAAGGAAATTATAACAAAATATACATTATTAGAATGTGAGGTTACGGAAGTATTTACCGTAGTTTTATCCTTCTGCAGCAGCCGAAATGGCGTTCAAAAGATTAAAAATGATCAAAACGCATCTGAGGTCCACATGGCTCAAACTTGACTCGGACATTTGGCAATCATAGCAGTCGAAAACAAGGCTGCATCAAGTTTAGATTTAACAGACCTTATTGATGATTTTGCAGTAACCAAAGCCAGGAAAAGATTGTAAAATAATTGTTAAAATGAAATCGACTACCTTTTCAATTGTGTACCAAAATGTTTGTATAGTCTATGGGACTTAACTACGGGGTCATCAGTCCCTAAACTTACAAACTACTTATGAACTACTTACGAACTAGGACGGCACAAATATCCATGCCCGAGGGGGGATTCGAACCCCCGACCGTAGTGGCCGTGCAGACCATAGTGGCCGTGCAGACCGTGACTGAAGCGCCTCAGTCCCCGCGGCCACCGCGGCCGGCTTGTGTACCCCTATTATTACTATAAGGTACTGCAGTCACGTAAACGCTTACCGATAATTACCGATCAGAAATCATATCTTTGCCAACATCTGCAATCTAACATTCTGACTTTGGTGCGTGAGGAAACACGAACGAAATCCCCACGACTTGAAAAACGCCACTCATTAGTGATACACAGTGAGGCGCGAAAAATAATTATGAATTTTTTCAAGGACTAATAGTATTCGTGTTACAAAAAATAGAAAAATTTCCAACTTTTAGAAAACAATGTTTCAAAAGATTGACTGCCACGTGAGTTAAATATAAGTCACAGGAAGTCTTCTCTTCGGGCCAGGTGAAGTAAATACAACTCACGGACATTTTTCCATTTAAGGCTCCGTGGTGCAGTTGTAACTCACAGTAGCGTGCTTTGACTTTGTGTTACAGTACGTTATGGCCCCAGTAACAAATCATGTTCGTGGCCTCCAGTTTTCAAGAGCTCAAGAGTAGTTATTGACACTTGAAATCGTGAATTATATATAACTCACATGGTCCAGTGATATTGGAGTTTCCTTGTTTTAATAATTTATTATTTGGTGTTACATATTACTTATAGAGTAGATTGTATATCACATACAGTTTTAATTAATTCTCCAACTGTAATTGCAACAACAATGAAAGAGACTGAAAAAATTTGGTAATTCCACTTTGTATCTGTAACACCTGCATGCACTGTGCTTTATGAAGAAACACTCTTCGAAAAAATGTAAGTCACAAGTTTTTAGATTTCCATGTAGTTTGTTTACATTTCTTGACAGCTTGCTCTCGTCTACATTCATTCTTCATTTTTTCGTAGCATCAGTACACCTATGACTTGCTACTCCCATGTTCACAAGAGCACAATCTGCATGCAGCTCGGTGGCTACGGTGAGAGATTTCTCAGGGGCATCGGCATCTTCTGTATGGAGTAGTCTCAAAGTCACTTCCTCTTTGAATTCTGTGATTGAGATGATCTTGTTGTTGATGTATCGGTAAATCAAAAAGAGCAATTACCAGTGCTGACTCTATCAACAGTTCAATTGCAAGCTTCCTGTATAATTTCACACCCTGCCTTAGACAATATAGGACTTCATTTGGCGAGAGAGATCTATAAATTACTGATTATAGTCAGTTATCATTGCTGGTCTTTTCTTTGTTCCTCTCTTGGTTTGAACATCAGCTTCTTCCTCTGCATGAACAGTACTTAGCATTAACACATTCCTCTTATTTTTCCATTTCAGTAGCATCTTCATCTTCTTCACTTATGTCCATAACTTCATCTAAAAGCTTCTGTACTTGCCTTTGTTCATCAACATAATTTCTACGAGACACTTTCTCCTGCTATAATATCACCGTTTTACGGAGCAAACAACACTGGATAAAGACTGTAGTAACAATGCAGAAAAAACAATAATGGAACTGTACCCAAATAATATTGTGGAATGAAAGACTTACAGGAGTACCAACCCAAAATTATTAGCGACATAGCAAATGACACACCTGTCGCCTTACTCTGGCGCCATGTGAGTCACATGTAACTCAATAAAAATAAAAATGAAAAAAATAAAAACATACGCTAAGGTACTAAACAGAAATATATTCAACTTATTTGTACTTGAATAGCTTACTTCAAGCAAACTAAAGCAGAATATTGAAAAAAGTATATGGTCCCCGGCAGTGGCGGACTAAGGCTGTTGGAAGCCCGGGGCGGCGGCGAAACGAAAGTTTCATGTAATAATTACTTTGTCTCAATAGTGAATTGTGCATCAAGACGCTGCCCTCTACGCCACTCTCACGATAATAAGCGAAAATATCGACTTAGTTATTTTACTTATTACTTTTTCCTGGCCAGACACTAACTTATACTTAAAGAAGCCTGGTAGGGGCACGGCTCAATCCAAAGTGTTTCATCAAAAAATATCCGGCAATTTACTTTTGATGAAACCATACTACAGGAATATTTACCCTATTTTCCTTCTTTGACTGAGCTATCAACGAAATGAGCGAACAGCGCAGTAGTTTAGGAAGAATGAGTTGTCAGCACTGACAAAAGTCCGCCTTTTGTCACCGCTGACGAAAAATTTTCCAGGGGCATTTTCATGTGTATGTCCTTCCGAGATCCAACTCTATCTCTATCCCTCTGCAAAATTTCATCCAAATTACCTAGTATTTTTTTGCGTGAAAGCATAACAAACAAACTTTTACAATTATATTAGAGTGTACGATTAAATATTTTCTGCTGCGTGACACATAACAATGTACTTAGTAGTATTTAGGTTTGTCTTATTGTCTCCCAGTGGGCGGTAAGGAGCTGATGATGAAGTAGTTTTGCATCTGTACAGTATTAATGTAGAGGGCCCCAATGTCATTTTTGCCCCGGGGCCCTTGGTGACATAGCTACGCCACTGAGAACAGATAAAAAAGTTTGTTATTCAGCAGCCATTAAGTTTAGGTCTGTAACGAAGATTGATTTTGTTTTATTACTTGAAAATACAGTGACATAAAAATCAAGCATTTAGAATTAATCCAAGATTTTGAGCATTTTTAGTATATTTGGTGCCGCTGTTTAAAATCTATTGTTGGCGGCAGGCTGCCGTTATTATTATTCGAACCAACGGCGGACAAAACTAAACTGTTCTGACTATAATTAAACTAAAGAGGAGAAATGAGAAGCAAAAATTGATATGACAATTATTTTCTATAGCAATTTCAAATTATTACTGCAGTGATCAGTTGCGTAAGTATTGGTGTGTTGATAAGATCTCCAGTGAGTAGTAACATTGTCTACATGACAGAAAGTGTCAAAATTTCAAAAGAAATCGCTTCTCATATTTATGACAGACCTATTCTTGCAACTTTCTGTGGTGTTCGAACTAGTTGTGTATAGGTCGAAGACTGTACAATTACTAAAGAGTCTCAGAGTACAGATTATATTATTTCAGAGCTAGCGATTGAAAGGAAATAATCCAGATATTTATTACATGAATATAATCTCCATATTCCATTAACAGTGTTTAAATTGGATTTTGGTGGTCAATTTTTAGTTACATGGTGCAGTTAACTACAAGTGATCATTAGATGAAATGCTTTTAAGTCAAAATAGTTCAATGAAATACTGTAGACCTTTATGAATTTATGTTTGAGCAGGTAAAAGTCAAGTACAGTATTACTTCGACACCACTACAACAGTTTTATTCCTATGCACTAACACAAGCAACAGATAAGAAAACCACACCCACGCACAGCATATACACACGGACACTACATTGTCCGAAAAATAACATATCAACACTCATATCTTCTCATGTAGAATGATATACAATGTTCATTGCCAATTCCGAAATG
Source organism: Locusta migratoria (assembly GCA_026315105.1). Lineage (NCBI taxonomy): Eukaryota > Metazoa > Arthropoda > Insecta > Orthoptera > Acrididae > Locusta > Locusta migratoria. Next base: position 342,329,622 of record CM048746.1, read on the forward strand.
GAATCGGATGAAGTTAAAGTTTTTACAAAAACACTTACTAACCGTTGCGAAGGTTAAAGCCCTGACATAGTTGCTCATTTCCGCGCAGATTCTTCCACTGTGGTAAACGAAACACGTCAGCTAACCGAGCATGTCCTTCTACGTCCAAGACGAGACATAAAGTCTTCTTCCAGCCCACAAGGAACTGTACACACGAACTGTCAACGTATTCTAGCTGAACACAGCAGTCATCTGCCGTAGCCACTCGCCCACTGGCAGATCACCAGTCCCTCCAATACTAGGAAAATTGTTAACATGTAAGGTTTATTTTGACTTCACTTTGACAATTTCTAGATGAACATAACGTTTTATAATCATAAATGCAAAACTAACAGACATTGTCATCTTGTAACTACTGATTAGTAGTACAAATAATGTGTGAAATTAATAAATGAACAAACCAGTTTCCATGAGCTTGACCACTCATCCTACAAAATATTGATGTGAAGTTACTGGCAAATAGACAAATATTGATTAAAAAGTTACACAAACGTAAGGAAAAGAGCAAAGTGTACAGTTGCTTGAGTTACTGTGGACGATATCATGCAGTAGAACTTTTTTTTTTTCCCAGTGGTGCAAATTTAAGCAGGAAGAAGGATTTGATGTATTTTGTTTTGGGCGAATATCTCTTAGCCGGCCGCGGTGGCCGAGGAGACTGAGGCGCGCCAGTGACGGTTTGCACGGCCACTACGGTCGGGGGTTCGAATACCCCCTCGGGCTTGGATATTTGTGCCGTCCTTAGTGTTACCTAGTTCATAAGTAATTTGTAAGTTTAAGGAGTGATGACCCCGTAGTTCCATACAAACATTTAAACATTTGATTTGAATATCTCTTAAACTAAGAGAAACGAAATGTGTCTCATAAAATTTTGTAGTATTGACAATCTTAAAGACAATATGATCACAATTCCAATTAATGTAGACATACTGTAGGACCATATTAAACTCTTTTGCTTCATATTATTATTATTATTATTATTATTAATAATATTATTATTACAAGGTACTGCCACTCATTGTCCATAATACTGTATGTTCTAACAGATACGCTTACATTATGAAAGGAAACATCGATGGACTTTAATGGGTAGTTGATACACAACAATATGGGAACACAATTCCAATGTGTTTGTAGTAGGCGAATTATTCTGCGCTGACTATTCTGTAGCCGTAATCGCTTTGTAATAAATTCAAACCTCAGTATTGTTGATATTCCATCAATATGCTTGGTAAAAAGTATATCTAACTGACCACATGAATCATTAACAAACGTTTTTTGAGTGAACAGTTACGATAAAATATTTATGTACTACTAAATTCTAAGTTTACTATTAAGTTACTTAACCTAAGTTGTGGACACAGATATTTATCTGAAGCGATATTTTGTGATGGCAGATTCTGTTAATGAAATCAAACACTTGTCACCTTCACCACCGCCACTACGTAGACGATCGCCGTAGCTTTTGTTTGACATAGCATACTTTAATTTTTACCAGAAGGTCCCCTCACAAAAATAAATTTGTTAATAAATCGTTTATCCTGGAGTAAGGTTCGGGGTTCATCTGTTTCAAGCTCCCGAAGTAGAAAACCTTACAAAGTTTATCTACATCTACATGGGATAATCTACAAATCACATTTAAGTGCCTGGAAGAGGGTTCATCGAACCACCTTCATGCTATTCATCTCCCATTACATTCTCGAAAAGCGCGGGAGGGAAGAACATCTAAATCTCTCCATACGAGCTCTAATTTCTCGTATTTTATTCTGATGATCATTTCTACCTATGTAAATGGGAGTCAACAATATATTTTCGCATTAGGAGGAGAATGTTAGTGATTGGAGTTCCGTAAGTAGACCACGCCGCAGCGATAAGCGCCGCTGTTGTAATGATTTCCATCCCAGGTCCTGTATCATTTCTGTGACTCTGTATCTGTATCGTGACAATACAAAACGAGCTCTCCTTCTTCGAACCCACCTGATAGGGATCCCACACAAGGCAGCAATACTCCAAAAAAGGACGGATAAGCGTAGTGTATGCAGTCTCTTCAGTAGTTCTGTTGCATCTTTTAAGGGTTCTGCCAATAAAACGCAGTCTCTGGTTCGCCTTTCCCACGGCATTATCTACGTATTGTTTCCTTCTAAGTCTGAAGTAACAGTAATTCCTAGATATTTTGTGGAGTTCACGGCCTTCACGTTTGATTGATTTATCTTGTACATAAAGTTTAATGGATATCTTTTCGTACTCATGTGGACTACTTTAGACTTCGCATTATTATAGTCAATTGTCAATTTTTACACCTTAGTGATATCTTATTTTGAACGTTCTGCAGTTGGTTTTGATTTTCAGATGATTTTAATAGGCGGCAAATGACGGCGTCATCTGCAAACAACCTAAGAGAGCTACTTAGATTTTCTCCCAAATCGTTTTTGTAAATAAGGAACAGCAGCGGACCACCTTTGTTTCAGTCGATGCCTTACCATCGATTACTAACAAACTGTGTCCTCTCTGACAGGAAATCCCCTATCCAGTCGCAAATTTGGGGCGATATACCATAACAACGGAATTTGATTAAAAGCCGTTTGTCAGGTGCTGTATCAAAAGCCTTCTGGAAATCAAGAAATACGGAACCAATTTGAGAACCCTTGTCGACAGCACTCATCACTTAGTGTAAGTTAACAGCTAGTTGTGTTTCGCGACAACGATATTTTCCAAATCCGTGTATTGTCATCTCCTATTTCTCATGTATAATGATACCCTCGTCTACACTATCTTATCCATTGTCCCCCAAACGCTGACCAGTTATTGGTACCACAATATGCTTTGTATAGAACGTCAAGCAATTCTGTTAATATTCAAAGAAAAAGAATCGACCTGACGATTGGCATCGTATATGTATATAGAAATCAGTATTGCAGAAACTCGTTGAATAATTACATTGCTAGTTGTGATAAGGAATGAAGCTAAACCGTAACGCCATTCTATCATTTGACAAGTCTCCGAAAATCGGTGGAAGAAATTGAAATTGACTTGGAAGGAAGTTGCTAGACTAATATCAACAAATGTAATGCAATAGTAATGATATGTAAGCAGAAGAAGAAGTGGAAGAGGTTCATTCTACCAGGCTGTAAATTACCAAGCGAAGTTGCCGATCCCCGGCTAATCAACCTTGGGGACTTCATCTTTTTTGTCTCGTTTTCGCAAGTTGTCTTAGGTGTCGGTAGCCGAGTGGAGAGCGACTGACACCGGAGGTAGGATGCACGCATGTGCAGGTACAGAGGTGACCAGCCAGTGGGACAGCAGAAACTAGAAACTCTAGACTAAATTAGAACAAGTTGTATATTTCGTAGAAATAAGATAATACTTATCTTTTACAAAGTTCAAGACTGCAGAATACTGATAAATAGTTTAGATAGAGGCCTGCCTACTGATGATTCCTAGCGCCTATCCGATAGTCAAGTCTTAACCGGAGCCTATCTGATTCCCGAGTGGCCGACGCAGCAGTCATGGCCACGAGCGGAGTTGCAGCAGAGGGCGCTCGTGGCTGACGTCGTAAGAACGCCGCGCCGTGCGTGCATGGCGGCGCGCGGCGAAAGGACGTGGCGCGCACTTCATACTTGTGCAACACCACATCATCCGTATGCAGATGCGTTGTGGATGTGCATGTATTCACCTCACCCCTCCATCGGCCGTTTTGCATAGTTTCCAGACCGTGAAACCGCTACTACTTGGCATCGTGAAGCTGAGAGCATCCCATACCATTCCTGCCATTAAGGATAAATCTTTCACTGTACGACCTTCTACACCGCGGCCAGGAGCAAGCACACAGCTACGAAAATGAGTCACTCACAGTAGTACATCGTTTCTGCTACGAGGGCAGCTTATGCCGAAAGGAGAAGAACAGAGGAAATAGTACGCTAACTGACAATATGAAAAAACATATTTTCCCAAAACAGATATTTGTTAGTATCGTGTACGACTTTAATTGATCGGCCAAGTTTTCCAACAGTTCATGAGCAATGTGGCATCCTGCGGAGGTGAGACATGGGCGAAAGAATTGCAGACAAGGGAAAAATAAGTTTCTTGGAACATAAGACTATCGATGAATGCTAAATATCACATAATTAGACAGATTAATTAATAAAGAGATATTGAATCGTATTCTAAAGATTTATGACACAGAATCTAAAACAAGGGTCGGATTAACTGAACAAATACTAAAGAATCTACCAATCATTAGTTTGCCATAGGAGGTTGGTACAAGGTATTAAATATAGAGCTTGACTAGGGCCTTCTATCAGAAAGCACTTTTAGATGGGTTTAGGCTGCAGCAGCTATGTAGTGGTATACACTTGTATGCAGTATAAAACATTCTGTAACACAGTATCAACCAATTTTCAGAGTGAGACGAAAACAACCATAAGGAAGAACATATTGATGCTTACGGTATGAATTGTGTTCCTTAAAACAGTAATACCATGAATAAAGTACAATGAAAATGAAACGAAGAAGAAAAATATATCAAGTTTTGTAACGCAGCCGTTTAGCCACAAAAGCTGTGAGAACTCATGTGAAAGTAAGTACGTTATTTTATTTCATAAAACTCAATGCACGTTTACTGCAACACATCTTATTGCTGACTACCGGTTTCGATCGAGGACCATCGGTTGGTGGGAAAATGCTTTGGGTTGAAAGAGTTTACATGTCAAAAGAGTACACATTGTAATAAATAACAAGCTGACAGTCTGAAGACTTCTGTGTGTTATTTTCTTCTGTATGGAATATAAATACGGCAGAGCCGGCTAAACAATAAGCTTAATTTTGAAAATAAAGTGGAAAAATAACTAACAACTGTAACGACTCAGATTTGTATTGTTAAAAAGTATAGAAGGACGTAGTGACAATGGTAGTGTTAGTTCACAGTCTGTAGTGGTGTAAAAATACCATATCGGCGCAAAAACATTATGATAATCACGTCTAGTTCGCCGGAAGAAAAATCCAACAGCAGTTAGAGGATACAAGTGCATTACATTTTCGAACGTTCATAAAAGTAAATTAGATATCATTTGTTCAAAAGATAAGTAAGGAGAAATCTAAGGAAGCTGAGATCTTGAGAAAGCTGAATAACTCTGTGAAATTCGGTAGCATCATAAGCTGAGTGATGTCTTATTTTATAGATGGAATATCTGTAGCAGTTATGATAGACGCATATATTTCGTACATATAGCTCAGTAGTGATCACTTTAGCTAAAGAAAATTCTTTATGAAATTGAGACACTAATGTTAATTCCCAGTACGGGAAGACGAATTTGGTACGTCGTATCGAAACGCAAAGTTTTTCATCGGAATAAACGTGTTATATTTGGTTCAAATAACTACATAAAAAAGACATTCTGCAGCCAGAGATTAGAGGGATCCTCTGTCACTCACAAATCGGTGTCCTATTTTTTAGTAAATGAACTTTTACTCCGCCACTGTGACACCTCTGAACAATGCAAATCGATTGTTAGCAATAGTAAAACTTGATTTTCTAAAGGAAGATGGTCATGTCGAGGAGATACTGCCTGGTAATTGACCTCAGTGTAAATAAAATGAGTGGAATGACACTACAAGAAGAAGTAAGAGGAAACCAAATCATTTTCATGTAGATATATTAAACGAGTGCGAAAATTGCAGAATGGACAATGAAATAATTAGGAACATTGTGCCATCTATGTAGTAGGCTTGTAAGAAAAAATACTTGGGATACACATCTACAAAACGTTTAAGACGTAATAGACAAACCGCAGTATAAACGTACTACCGCCAAGTACAGTGTTGGAGAAACAAACCAACCACAGATAGGATTAGGCTGCTGGCGTAGCGTGGATTTCTGCTACCCGGTGCCGGCCCTTATTTTGCTGCCCTCCTCCTCCTCCCTCACAGTAATATCGAAATTGAGAAAAAAATTTCAACTAAAAAGCATTGTTGCAGTGAGAAGTAAATTGTAACATAGAATTTATGAACCTGCAGGGCTTTCATAGCAATAAGTTACGGTATTATGATTAAAGTCGGTGAATATTTTCACATATATTAGGCGTATAATAATTTCTAGTCAGTAGGTCTTCAATGCCCATTACATGAGGTGGGTCAAGTCTGCGTAGGGACAAACTCCATTTTTTTCCAGTTTCAGACTTTTAGCCCATATTTAAATTAACTGAATTAAGTTTTGTAACACACCCGTTGGCCACACAGTTCTATTTTCTGGGTTGACAGTAGAAGTTTCACGGGCATCCATGTGTTAGTTTGTTGAGCTAATAGTTTTGCAGACTTTTCACTGAGAGAACATATCAGTCTGTAACTAGGGCAAAGAGGCAAGGTAGTTGTGACGAAATATCCTTGTCTGCCAAATTAGGACGAACCTTTATTTGTAGAGCCACCAATAGAAATTGACTTAATGGTTCCTTTACCGATGGTGATGTAGTGAAAGTTACTTTGCGTAACGAAATAGCGGGGTCGCGCTTCACCTGGAGCATAAGAACGAGATCAACTCACGGTCTCGCGAATGTTCCGAAAGCACGGGAACGGGAGTCGCTACTTCACTGCTTCCTGTTCCACGAAGTTGAAGAACAGTGGTCGAAATAATTTAAATCGAAAGTTTACACGCAATAACTAATAACAGGTATAGATGTACTACTCAGTGGAGACATACGAAAAGTTGTGCCTAGTTACGACTAGGACCAGAATTTCCTGCTTTTCCTGATCGGTCGCCTTGTAACTTTCGGCTATTCGACCACGTTTCCAGGACCGACCGAATTTTCTGTGTATCACAGTTACCATATATAAAACAGTCACTACGGCTAGATTCGTTCATATGTAATGTCCTACGCATCATCTCAAATAGAAAGCACCGGAATTAAATAAACTGGCAGTAGTGATATATAATTTAAGAACATTTGGTCTATAAGTATGTAATAACATTCATTATTTGTAATCTCCATTTGCTTTATATTGACACGATGAAAACTGCAGGCGGCGCGGAATTCGAATGCTGGTCGTTAAATAGAGTACAACACTTTACACTTTAGAACACGTTTATTGCTAACAAAAGCGTACACTGAGTACAGACTGACTCCTGCTTGGAGTGCTCCACTATTTATACACACAAAGAATTTGCTGGAACTTACAAGTACATCAAACATAAGAAATATGTAAAACATTCGACAAATAGTATATACAAATAAATAAATGTTTTTTCTGCCCGTGGAGGGATTTGAACTGAGGACCGCAAGCGGCAATAGATACATTGTGTTATGGTCGCCGAGAAACTTCACCGATATTGCCTCATGTCTGCAGTATGTCACTCTCCTTTGAGCGATATTGAAAGGAATTGGAATTAATGTTCCGAACATCTCTTTGACACGAAATTGTGGCATGAATTGCTATTTGTAGGAGGGGTTGCATTTATTTCCGCAGTTTGTTGACTAATATGTGCATAACATGGAAAGAAATTCATTTAACTTGTTTTGGAATGCTTTTATTCCGAACCAGGCTGTCTTACACAATATACTGCATTTTAAGGTAACAACAAGTGTGTCGTGTACATTTTTTCCAATCTGTATTTATCATCAGCATCATCATCATCATCATCATTAGAGACTGATTGTGCCTTTCAGCGTTCAGTCTGGAGCATAGTACCTCTAATGAAGTACCTCCATGCTAACATTGATGCCTCGTCTCATGTTATGCCTTTTACTTTAAAATCATTCTGCACCGAATCTAAGTACTTTCTTCTTGATCTACCTCGACTCCTCTTACCCTCCGCTGCCGAGCTCATGAGTCTCTTAGGTAACCTTGCTTCTCCCATGTGTGTAACATGACCCCTCCCTCTAACTGCTTCATCTATGGTGTTCGTTCCCAGTTTTTCTTTGATTTCATCATTATAGACACCCTCCTGCCATTGCTCCCATCCATTAGTATCTGCAATCATTCTTGCCACTTTCATATCTGTAACCTCTACCTTATGAATAAGGTAACCTCTTTCCACCCAACTTTCACTCCCATATAACAAAGTTGGTCGAAGGATAGTGCGGAGCACTGCTAACTTAGTCTTGGTACCTACTTCCTTCTTGCAGAAGAGAGTAGATCTTAGATGAGCACTTACTGCATTAGCTTTGCTGCACCTCGATTCCAGATCTTTCACTATGTTGCCATCCTGTGAGAAAATATATCCCAGGTATTTGAAACTGTCTACCTGTTCTAACTTTATTGCTCCTATTTGGCACTCATTCTGTTTAAATCTCTTTCCCACAGACATAACTTTCATTTGGAGATGCTGATCTTCATATCATAATCCTTGCACCTCTGATCGAGCTGTGAAATATTAGTTTGCAACCATTCAATCGAACCGGCCATTACAACTAAGTCATCCGCATATGCGAGACTGCTTATTTTGTTTTGACTTATCTGTATTTGTGAAATAAAATTCTGGAAACCTCTTACTCGTTTTTTAGGCAAACTGTGTAAATAACTAACATGACCTAGGTGAAAACTCGTGAAAATATATTCCCTTTTTACAGATTAATTTCGCCCGAGAATGAGTATTAAAGCGATCTGATTTCGACAGGATTGACTTATTTAGAAGAAGGAAATATTTTTCGTAGCTGAAAGAAAAAAAAAAGGTGAGGTTAAAATATATCTGAATGCAAACATAATAGACACACGTTGTAATTTTCTGACCAATATGTGTCTTTGTAGTCTCCTAGTCTTCTTCATTGAGAGTATACTTGATATCGCCGAGTAAGACACAGCTCATCGCTTCCTGCCCTGCCTGCCATGGCCCCCTCGGCAAGCCCCAGGCTATCCCACTGGGCTGCTGAGTTACTTTCCTACTCCACCATGGCAACAAAGCCAACATAGGCACAAAGGCGCTAAGCATTCGTTATTCAACAATGGAACGAAAGAGCTAACAAAATCGCCACTCAGCGATAGTTCGTCTGAGACCAGTATGACCATAAGAAATCACACTTATCATCTAACAAGCAAAATCAACAGTGCCATACGTTCTTTGCAGCATACATTCGACTACTGGAAATTAGTAGCATTGCCCATGCTAATTCAATGAAACTGATTAATAAAAAAATTTAAAAAAGCAAGAAAATCACTGAGAAAGCACCATGCGAGCCACTGTATGGAGAAGATGGTTTCTAAAATAAAGAAAACTTGTTGAACAACATTATGAATCATTAAGGGATAATGATTTGTAGAGATGCTAAAAAAGAGAGAGGACCGTTATTTTGAACTGTGAGAGAACAAAACAACGAAGAGTGCACACTTGGTAGTTAATTAGCAAAGGGAACTGTTAGCTGTACAAGGTTAGGACCAATATTATTAGAACTTTGAAAAGAATCGTCAACTACTAATGTACATAGAAACTACATTCTTTCCTCTAAAAACGAGACGTCCAGGACGAACCAAGAAACGCAAATAAATACTGAGTAAAGTAAGTATATCTATCAATGGTCATTCAGGGGGCATATTGATTTGCAGAAGAAAAGAGGCTGTTGTGGCTATTAGTGTATCATGCCCGATAGTGAATGGGTTAAACATTGTTACAATCTTAATTTTAAACGTGGTTTATGAAACTGACATAGAAAATTCTTCTATCGGAAAAACGGGAAATGTTGTCGTCACTGCTGGTGGATACAATAAGCGCACAGTATAAGTTTAGGAAGGTGTTGAAAGATTAAGTTACTGTTTCAGGATGAAACCGAACCAGCACGGGTACTTCGGATAATTGTTTATGAGATCCAACATTCCATAGGAGACGGAAAAAGGTGCGAATAACTGCGATAATGATCATTAGGCTTGGCAGGAGGGATCATATAAGGGATGCTGGGGATTGGTTTCTAACAACGCAAGTGGCACAAGTCAACAACAAAACATATTGAAGTTGGGAGAGTGGTTGATTAAGACAGAGTAAGGCAGTGACATCTACAATGTACATGTAACACCATTCAGCTCTTATTCTACAGGTAAATACATAACAGTTATAGATGGATGGAAACTAAAGAATAATTTGTGTAAACATAAGCTGATTGACGCCCTATAATTCTGCAACCTATCATCCGAAATGAATGTACTGAGGTATAAAAAAGGTACAGTGAATCAGTTAGAGGCATGTAAATACCCCAGATATATAACCTTACATGACTACTTGTTGATCGTTGGAAAACCAATTCGATGAGATACACAAATATGTTTATATGACGTAAGTTTAAAGCCAAAAGAGAACATCGGTAACTGATTGAAAAACTACAATACTGTCACAGACACATAGAAAACCGTAAAATGTCGTATTACTAAACATGACATTGACATTTTATAGCAGAAAGGCTAGTAAGTTGAAAGAGTGAAATAAAAAAGAAATTAACTCCATGCAGTAACTAACCTTCCAAACAATATATCAGCATTTCTTCCTGAAACTTTTCTTACAAAGGTAAGAACGTTTTGGAGGGTCATGTTTGGTATTTGCCCTTTTTTTATCAGCTAAATGTGTTCATGTACATTAGAGGACGACTTGAAAAATATGACTACGTTATTATGGCCACATTAATACAATAAGAATTGAAAGCACAAGTTGACGATGAAACAAGGATACCATGACGTTCCAGTACCGGAAGACGCGACAGCATGAATACAGTACTGGAAAGCAGGAGTGAGCGAATCCGCGGCTGCCACAGCCACTCATATTGCTACAATAAGGAATCTGTTAAATACCACACAGCAAGGGCAGCAGACTGCGAAAATTGAGCCAAATGACAGAGATACACGGGCACAGCAGAGCAAGAGCTCTTCGTCTGCTTGTACCTGGGTCGGCTCAAAGCAGTTTGGGACGCAAGAAAGTGAATTAAGCCAACCGGCGAGCAATAAAACCATTAAGAGCACCCCTCCAAACCACAAACAGCTACGTTACGAAGGGAAGTTCGCGAAGCCCACAAAGTAGACTAAATTCAGCAGAAATTATCAGAAACCTGCAACTGAAGTGTGAATATCCTTTACGTTTCCCACTCTCGTTTCCAGTGGATTTTGTTGGTGTTCTGGGATAAAATAAGCTCTCTTGCAGGTTCTGAGATTCGGGTGCGCCGTCCAAGGAAGTGCGAATTTTAATGAAACCCTTTTCGTGTCGAATGGAATATCTCCACGCAGCGTTGAAAGTGGAATGATATAATTTCATACCTCACACGAAGTTCAATATGGTGTAATATATTAACCCGAAATTTTTTATAATGTTGTGTTCAGGTTAAAAAGCAATGTATTGGTTTTCTTCTTCTAAGAAAATATGGCGTCATCCGGAAGTTTCGATTCCATAGAAGGTATGCTAAAGTAGGTCGTAATGGTGGAATTAAGTATCCCGAGAGGTATTTATGTTTGTCTGCGAGATAAAGAGTTACATCATAGTGATCATATTGAATTGAGAGTAACCGGCGTCTTGATGACGTCATAAATGTTCAACTGTTTGTAAATCTGTGTGACTTAGATACTGGGGTTATTAGTCCCTAGGCTTCAAAACTACTTAACCTAAGGACATCACATACACCTATGCCCGCTGGAGGACTTGAACATCCGACAGGGGAGCAACCGCGCGCTCTGATACAAGGCGCCTTAGAGTGCTCTGCCATTTCACCACTGCGATAACGTCACAGAACAGAGTAGGTGTTTGGTATTGCATTTACCAGTCGTTACAAACTGTTTTACTTGGCGCACACCGCGGTCAGAAACTTGACTCGTATCCTTCTAGTCAATTGGGTAACATGACACAGGCTCCACATATTGCAAACTTTACCCGGTGAATTTGTTTGCTTGCCTTTGCCTTGTATAGCGGAAGCAGTGACGTACACCGAGATTAACACTTTGTGCAGTTCATAAAAGTTTCCGTTGTTCGTCAACTCATATTCTGTAAAAGGAGCATTAAATGTAATCTGTTTTCTTAGTATTACGTATCGTATCGCAAAGAAACCAGGAACGAACTTTAATCAGACGAGCCTGAATTTGAGGGAAGCTTCACTTTTTTCATACTTTATATTCTACACACAAACTAAAATGTAAATTTGTGTTCCGCTAGAAGAACTATATAATTTATATTATTGGTTAGTGAGTGAGTGGATGATTGACAAAATTAAATAACATAATTGTATCCAGTGTTTATTCCGTGTTTGTTTTACTTCCTTAAAACGAAGGCAATTTGCATTTTGCTACAGTCGTGATTTAGTAACGACACGATGCATTTAGAGCCCTGGTGTTCATTTTCACAGCGTGGCGTTAATAAATCATGCTTATGACTGAAGCTTTTAGCTGGACAGTACAAAAATGGTTTAATTCATACTTAATCGGAAGAGTGCAGAATGTTAAAATAAGCTCATTCCTCAAACTGGAATCTATGAAGAGTGTGGTTCCATTGTGTTTGGCCTTGGGTCCTATGCTGTTCCTCATATATATTAATGATTTGCCATGCTATATTCATGATAATGCAAAACTAGTTATTTTTGCTGATGATACAAGTACAGAAATCAAACCTGACAAACAATAAGTATTTGATGAGTTTGTAAATAATGAGTTGCAGAAAATTATTAAGTGATTCTCTGCAAATGGACCAATTAAATTTTGATAAAACGCAGTATATACAGTCCGATATGGTAAATGGTATTACACCGTTAATAAACATAGTATTTGAACAGAAGTGTGTAGCTATGGTAGAAAATTCAAAATTTTAGCTGTGTGCATTGATGAGAAATTGAATTGGAAGCAACACACTGATGATCTAAACAGACGTTTGAGTTCAGCAACTTATGATAATAAGGCTATTGTTAATTTTGGTGACTAATTTCTCGGTAAATGGGGTTAGGACACTTAGTGTCATTCACTGCTTTCATATGGTATCATATTTTGCATCATTGAGGAAAACAGTATTCATTGCACAACAGTGTTTATTTAGAATAATTTTTGGAGTCTACCTAAGATCGTCTTACAGATATTTATTTAAGAATTTGGGATCTTCACAGTAGCTTAACAATATACAGTATATATACATATGCAGGGTGTCCCACTCAACTGTTTCACCCCAGATATCTCTGGAACTACAATAGGTATTGAAAAACGACTTTCACAGTCATAAACGTACGGCAGGGACTTATGAATGTAGGTGCTATGAGACAGTCTAAAACGTAAATAAATATTCTTTTCAACACGTGTTGTTTTAAATGGATACCCTATGTTATTTCTTAAGCAATGAATCGAATGAAAAATCGCAAAAAGAATATTGTCGGTTGCATCGCGGTGCGTCAATTACATCCGGAGAAACTGCGAAGCGAAGTTGACGTGTGAAACACATGAAGCGGATAGCAACCGCGTCACGAGAATTAATTTCTTATTAATAACCCAAAGCAGTTTAAAAGTAATAGCAATGTGCATAGCTACAACTCAGGGAAAAGTTTGATTTTCATCAAATCCAAGGTTACATGTAGCTTTGGCTCAGAAGGCAGCGATTTCTGCTGCCGCAAAATCTTTGGCCACTTAGCAACTAACATATCTGATAGAGAGCCAATCAGTTGTTAACACCAAATTGAAAGAATTTCTGAATGAAAACTCCTTCTACTCGGTAGATGAATTTTTAATTAGAATTTAGTAATTTTACAAGAGAAAAAAAGAATGAATAAAACAAATATATGCAATGTAATTTTAACTTTTACTGAACTGACATGCTCCACATGAATACGATATCTCGTATTCATGATGTATTGAACCATTATTACCTTAATATCATCGAATCTAAAGCGAGTTCATTTCACTTTACGAAAATTAAATGATTTCGACTGGTACAGTGAATCAGGGTAACTTTGTATCAGTCAGAGCATCTTTGTACCACTTAATATTTGGATTTCAAATGGCTCATGCTCCACCTATTGACAATATTTTTTTCTAAAGGTAATTTTTAATACCTCTGTTCTAAATAATTCCCCAGTAGGTGGAAAATTAGCCATATTAAAGCCAAATATTAAGTGGTACAAAGATAACCTGCCTGGTAAAAAGTTACCCTGTTTGTAATATTTTTTAAACTATAAGGCATAAATAGTATTAATTTAGGGACGTAGGTAGTTATAGTACACTTTATTGGTCACTGAAAATTTTATCCACATGGAGGTTACAAGGGCATAGAAACTGCTAAGAGATGCTCCCAGAAAAAGGATGGTACGGTTGTGCACTCGGGTAGGTGGGGGCACTGCTCCATCGACAGATTCAGAAGAAAAGTGTCATCTATTTCTTGTCACACTGCGCGTAGTTTTTCTCTCTTTGTGTTTGTAAACAATCAGATTTCCTCGGAAAGCTCACAATTTGTCCTTTTACAGTGAGTGCTAGAGGTAAAAAATATCCGCTGCGCGCGACAGAGTCCGTCAATTAATCACCGAGTGTGTAAGATCAGAGGCGGCAGGCCGGCCGCTTGCCGGAAGCCACGCGCGCTGTCAGTGGCGCGGCGGCGCCCCCTGCCGGCAGTTCCATTACGGCGCTGGAGGCGGACAGTCGCCACCGCCACCCGCACCGGAGGGCGTCGCGCGCTGCGCCGGACGGGCCCATTGTCACGCGCTGATGCTGCCACAAAGACACGCGCGCGCTCGCACCCCGCTATTCACTGCGCTTTTCCAGGGCAACGGCTATCTGTTACTATTTGGCGACGGCCTCGTAGTCTTAATCAACCCTTGGAATATGACACAGGTTAAAACTGCTGTCACAATACCTTTCAGGCGGTCAGAAAAGTATTGAAGCAGAAATAAGAAGTGTTTTGCGTCTTCCACGCTTCATGAAATTTGAAGAATACGTTAGTAACCTGTGACAAAGCCAGAAAAACTGTCACACTGTACAGGGCACTGACTAATTTAATAGCTTAAAAACTGACGTTACCTGAGTATTAGTCTTGTGTAGTCCGTGAACGAACTAGTTCGGAAGAGCGCGAACTAGTTCGCAGATCCCTCGCCTCTTAGTTCGTCCGCTCCTTTTCGGAAGGCTGGCGGGGAACAGCGAGAGGACGCGAGAGTGCGCACAATCGCGTGATTCCCTTCTGCCACTTTACCGTCATTTCGAGCTGAGATGCATCTCAGCTGTAGTTACACAGTTCACTACCACAAATTTTCTTCTCGAATGTTTTCTTCTCTGGTTTATTTGCTTAAGTATTTGATGTCTAACTGACAAAAAATAGGGTAATGACACACGCTTGGGCAACACTGATCATTATATAAAAAAACTGTCATAACAAAAGAAAGAGCTCTTTTAGTAGCGATAGTAAAACCGAAAAAGAGCGGACGAAATAAAAAGAGCGACCTACTTCGCGGTCGAGTTGCGAACTAAATGGACAGCTACCGGCCACGAACTAAAATATGCGCTATTGGTCGCCAACTAAAATATGTGCAATTGGTCGCGAACTAAAACATGCATTACCGGTCGCGAACTGTTATGCCGAACGTATCTCGCTTCTTAGTTTGTTGGATTCTTTTCCGAATACCGACGGGCAGTAGCGAGAGGGCGCGTACCAGAATTAAAAATCATGTGTTTGCCTCCTGCTGATGAGAGCCATTTCAAGGTGAGCGTCTGACTGCTAGATTACATAGTTCAGTGCTACAAAATTTCTGTTTTGAAGTATTCTACACGCTGCAATATCTGACTAATAAATTCCATAATGCCAAGATATAGAGATAACTATAAACTTATACGCGAGAAATTATCCACAAACTGTTTCTTTTGGTTTGCGTGATATCGTTAGCGGCTCAAGCAGAAAGCACATGAAGCAGCTAGGTGGGGGAACTTCTCCCTCTACCTGCATGCGCAGACCACGCCGCTCAGCCGTCACTGGGAACAGACGAACTAAAAGAACGACGAACTAAAGTGAGCGCTCCTGATCGCGAAATATTATGCGCAAATGCAAACGTAGGCTTCCGCGGTTGTTGTCACTATCAATAAAATTCTTCCGGGTATGAGACCGCGTCGTCATTTTATAAGCTATACCGACGTTTCGCCACTGTTGCAGGCGGCCTTCATCAGGGTCTGTGTCAGACACAGTTTATAAAATGACGACGTGGTCTCATACCCGGAAGAATTTTATTGATAGTATTATGCGCAAGTCTACTGAGTATCTGTTACTTCGTCCGTAAGTGCAGCTCTTCTTTTTCCATCCGCCTAAAAACCGACATTACCTTACTAATTACGTTTTTAGTAATTGCAGATTTCTTATTCCATTCGCCTGCCCATCTTGCCTTCTATCTATCTCCGCTTCCTCCAACTCCCGTTCCTCCTCGCTTTATCTGTGCCTTTAGTCTCGGCTCCTCTAATAATGCCGTCATTCTGATATAAATCACTTGTCACCTGATCCTCACTACTCTGTCTGTCCCTCCCTTCAATTCGCTCCGTTAATTTCATCCTAGCCGCGGTGGAGTAGCCGAGCGGTCTAAAGCGTCTCGCTGCGGAGCGCGCGGTTGCTCGCCGTTGAGGTTCGAGTCCTCCCTGGGGCATGGGTGTGTGTGTTTGTCCTTAGGTTAGTTTACCTAGGTTTAAGTAGTTTGTAAGCTGCGGACTGATGACCACGCAGTTTGGTCCGATAGATTTACAAACATTTGAAAATTTGAACATGTTTTAATTCATCCTATCCTTCTCATTAACAATTTCCTTCTTTCCCTCTCGACCAGCTCCTCCTCTCTATCCAGCTTCTCCTACTCCGTCAATCTCACTCCCTTTCCTCCTCCAAATCATCCACGAAAAATTACACAATTCTGCCAACATTTACTTTAATTGTTAAAAGGTACCCTTTGCAGTGCCCCATATGGTTCTCCACGATGACATGTGCGGTCTCTGATGGTATTCGAACAAATTTCATAGAAGTATAACGTACTATTCTCACCGGCATATACTGTGATGATACACAGGGTTGAAAGTCGAAATGTGGGGGCAACAAGAAAATAAATTTTTCTTTTAATTTATAAGTCGTAGTATACTTTTTTGTTTACTTTTTATTTATTTATTATTATGTTTTTAAATGAACTATTATGAATTACAGGATTATTCTCCATACATATGAAAATGACATCGATATTTGCGAAAAATAATTGTATGAAATAGCTGATTGAGATAATTAACTTCGTCTAGGGGAAAAATATAGACACTACTATTGCTTCAAAAAAGTAGTAATGTTATTAGCCTGTTGATTTTAATAAACGGAAGAATCTCAGTTGCTAAATACGTTTTTATTCTCATGGGCCACAGGTGTATTTGCATTTTATATGAGACTATATAGTTGTGAACTATGAAGTACATCATATGAAACGGAACCTTACGACCTCCAGGAGTCTTCAACAAGATAGATTTATCTATGAGACTCAATACTTAAAAATTCAGTACAGAATTTCAACGCTGTAATTCCTAATTTCAAATTTATTTAATTTACAATGGATTCTTTAGTTATAATACCACGCTGTCGTTTACGAAAGAAAACCACTGTATTATGAAAAAGTCTGTCAAGTTCGCAAAAATTGCACAATTCAATTTTGAAAGTTACCTGTTTCTATAATTCAGATTATTATCAGACCGTTCGTATGGAAAAATAAAAGACAATTTTCCTTGGAGGGAAACAGGTACAACACGAACTCTATATATTACACATTACATAAATGAATAGCAATATTAAAGAAAACTGTAAACCTCATGTTGGTGCAGAAACGATGAGTTGGCTGCACGTGCAGCGACTGGTAAAGAGCGAGACATCGCTCCGAGTTATGAAGGATAAGCCTCGCCAATCGCCTGCAGCATTGAGCATATTGAAAACCAATGAGGCTTGTCCTGTTGTACTTACGTTTCAGACGAAAATATAAATAACCCCATGTGTATATATAAATGCCATTTTTTAATCTTTACAACATCGTTTCTGATATCATTAATTTAATTTGGAAAAGGAAATTACAAGTATTTATCAGCAAACAAAGAAACTAGTTGTATAAGAAGTACGACGTGACGGAGTGGCCAAGCGCATTGAGGCGATATGCTCCGATGCATAAGGCCGTTCCCCGTCGGGGGTTCCAATCCCCCCTCGCGCATAGATGTTTGTGTGGTCTTTAGTGTAAGGTAGTTCATAAATAGTTTCTAAGTTTAGGGACTGATGACCCCGCAATTAATTCCCTTAATCTTAACAAACATTTGAACATTTTTAATAAGTACCAGCCATCTACTGGCAGTTAATGACAATAAAATCTGAATAGAGTCCAAATCATAATTAAAACTAAGGACGTCAATGTTAGCCATGGATAGCTACGTAGAGACATTCGATACATCGCGTCAGTGGCAAAGGGATTTAGCGTTTAAATGAAGTTTAACGGATTTATTTTAGTGGTCATATGGATGACTTCACACTTCTCATTGCCGGTCGCGGTGGCCGAGGTGACTGAGGCGCTCGAGTCACGGTCAGCACGGCCACTACGGTCGGGGGTTCGAATCCCCCCTCGGGCATGGATATTTGTGCCGTCTTTAGTCTTAGCTAGTTCATAAGTAGTTTGTAAGCTTAGGGACTGATGACCCCGTAGTTAAGTCCCATAAGTTGTACAAACATTTGAACATTTTTTTGAACACTTCTCATTATCAAGGGTCGGTTGCCAGGTTTTGCACCATGCAGATATCTAAATAATTTTGCAATTGTTTTTTATCTTTGGTGACTTTACTAACCGATAAATGACAGAATCACGCGCGAATAATCTGTGAAAGCTACTCAGATTGTCTCAAATCGTTAATAAAAACAAGGAAATGTAGGTGCCATATAACACTTTCCTCGGGGAATCCGGATATCACTTCCGTTCTGCTCGATGATTTACGGTCAGTTACGACGTACTGTGTCCTTTCTCACAGGAAATCACGAATGTAATCGCTCAACTGCAGGATATTCCGTAAGCACGCAGTTAACCTACAAGACACTTGTCAACAGCCTTCCTGAAATCTAGAGAAACGGAACCTATTTGACATCCCTTGTTGACAGCACTCGTCACATCATGTGAGTAAACAACTAGCTGGGTTTCACGAGAACAAACTGTCTGAATCCGTGTTGACTAAGAGTCAATAGGTCGTTCACTTCGAGGTAGTTTATAATATTTGAGGAAAGTATGTGTACTAAAATCCTGCTGCAAACCGACACCAATGATATAGGCATGTAACTCCTTGGTGAAGGAATTTCAGAAAGCCATGTTATGCAATTTTTCTTTAACAGAACTGTCATCGGTAGCATCACCATAGCTACCGTGTAGCGAAGGTATTGATTGTGTATTACCGCTAGTATATTTTACATAAGACTAGAATTTCTTAGTATTCTCTACCAAATGACGTGACAGGCTTTCGTTGTGCTAACTATTGTGAGGTTCACGCATTGAAGTTCCAGGGAAATTTATAGTTTCTGTAAAAAGTTTGCCACTGTTGGGGATTTTGCGTTCGTTTACATTTGGTATACTTTCTCCTTTGCTTGTACCATGGTGTTCTAACATCTTTTTGTAGCACGGTTAGCCACCTCTTTTATTAATTTGCTTGGTATAAACCTGTCAATGATTGTCTATATTATTTCTTTGAATGTAAGACACATCTCATCTACAGTCACATTGTTAGTTTAGTATGAGTGGAGATTTTCATCCAGGAAGGCATTAATCGAATCTGATTTTCCCCCCCATAAATATGGTTCTATGAAATAACATTCTTCGGGAATAAAAATGGAAAATTGAACAATTTGAGAAAATCAGACAGTGCGTTTTTTTAATGTTGCGTGTAATTCTGTTGCACAGTAACCTATGGTTTTCTCCCGAACTTGATGAAATTTAGCAGTCTTGATCTTCAAAACAACAGGAATGTCACTATCTGCATAATAAATTGTATGGTGAATCGGGGAGGGTACTTTATAACAAACACTGAAAGTGCGTTGACCCCGATTTTCAAGAACTTTTACACAACGGACCTTCACAAGAAGAGGAAGGACACTGTCTATATAAGATTTAGTACGGTGCTTAACGAAGGGTACTTTATTCCAGACACCGTGCGACCGATCTCCATTAAATTTGGGATATAGGGTTGGAGGAGACGGACAGAGAAAGACGAGTATATGGGCTAATAGAATCCATGTATATAAATGAAACATGACTGGATGTATTGCTAAGTGTAACTTCTGCATGCTTGCCTGAAGGACTGAGCCGTACTGGCTCGATTTTCTTGTACTGGCACCAGCTGCCTCGCTCCCACTCGCGTATCGATAACTCTTCGTTACTTCACACCTCGAGTGGCGTGGCTAGTTTCCGTTAGTCGTTTGTCTTGCGGTCGGCGCTAGTTGTCGCGATAGGCGGATATATCTGGTGGCGCGAGTTCAAGGCAAGTGAGTAGTGAGGCCCCAATAAAGCAGTCTGCAGTTCTGCGTGTGCCGGCATTGTGTCTGTAGGGCACCGGCCCCGCTGTGCTGTGTGTTTTTGATGGTGCAAGTGGAAGGAAGTAGTATGAGGGAATCCACGCCGTATTGTTAGTGCCACTTTGCCGGGCAGCAAGTAGAGCCGACATCTGGTCAATGTGGAGACGTATTTCGCCTAGGCTGCTAGTGTTTACCCGCAACATTGGTGTCAACCCTCACCGGGCACCGGCTGTGGGATTCAATACTCGTGTTGAAGATCCTTTAGTTACGTCTCCCGAGGAAGGTTATGACAGATAGACGCATGATTTTGGAGTTGTTCACCTAACTCGTCTGTTTACACAGTTCAAATGTTTGTATAGCTTATGGGACTCAACTACGGGGTCATCAGTCACTAAACTTACAAACTACTTATGAAATAACTTATTCTAAGGAGGGCACAAATATACATGCAGTGGCTGTGCAGACCGTGACTGGAGCGCCTCAGTCCCCTCGGCCACCGCTGCCGTTCAGGAGGAGATCGCGGTGTCCAGCTCCCACGACACATTTAAGTACCTTCCATACGTCGTCCACCTGGCTGTTGTCTGTACCGTTTGCGGTTGTAGCGTCTTGGAGTTCTTCCCTGCGTGGTTCCATGATTTTGTTGTGTTTGTGATTGATTAAGGTTTTGCAGTAGAACCCCATCTGTCGACTTTCCTTAACGTCTACGTCACATTCTTTACTATTTGTGTTACTAAAAATTCAAATTTGTGAGTGATTGAGTTCTCTTACTCATTATCAATCATATGTTTCAAATTGCTAAAGTACTGACCGTTTGGTCTCTAAGGGTGCCTGGAGTTTTATCTAGTGTGTGCCCATCTGCTACTTTATTGCCTACACAGGGGCTGGTGTAATTTAAGGTAGTGCTCTTTTCCCTCCGGCGGATATCCTGCCCACCCTGCGGTTGTACTGTGGCAGTAACTGAAATTCTCACTTTTTTCCATTTAGCCTCCTTCCTTTCCCTCCATACTTGTAGCCCGTTTGGCTTTGGTAGCCTATTGTATGTTATCGCCAGCCCGAGCCATTTCTGCTTCATTTATAAAAAAAATCTTGTTACTTGGAAGTCATCTTTTGAATTGAGCCTTAGGTCTAGGTTTCGTGTTGCAACGCACGCCTTTGAAGTGGTATCTGCAATTGAATGTTAACATGTAATTTTAGGTTTCTTGCCCCTGGTTGCATTTTGAAGTTACGTCCCAACTCAAACAGCATATCTGTTAGATTTGGATTGTGTCATAATCTCTGAGTTTGGATCAGAATTTGATAGTATTTCAGAATGAATCTATTCAACTGTTTGGAAACCAGCCTTCAGCAGGTAACTTGTTCTCATGAGTTTCTTCTTGCCTCTGTTAAATAAAAGTGATCGTAAACACGGACTACCATTGGTGTACCCACCCAGTCCTCCCATGTCCTCAGTTTGTCATTTCTGAGAATTTGTTAGTAAATAAAATATGTTTGAAACACCACCAATCCCGTTTTGTATTGGTTTCATCGATAAACATGGACACTGTACATCACATCTACATCTACATGGAATACTCTGCAAATCACATTTAAGTGCCTGGCAGAGGGTTAATCGAATCACCGTTAAACTAATTATCTCCCATTCCATCCTGAATCTCTCCGTTCGAACTCTGATTTCCCGTATTTTATTCTGATGGTAATTTCTACCTATATAAGTGGGAGTCAAAAATATATTTTAGCATTCGGAGAAGAATGTTGGCGTTTGGAGTTTCGTAAGTAGCCCACGCCGCAGCGATAAGCGCCGTTGTTGTAATGATTCCCATCCCAGATCCTGTACCATTTCCGTAACGATGTCTCCCCTGTATCGTGACAACACGAAACGAGCTGCCCTTCTCTGGACTCTTTCGATGTTCTCCGTCAAACCCACCTGATAAGGATCCCACACTGGGCAGCAATACTCTAAAAAAGAACGGACAAGTGTAGTGTATGCAGTTTCTTTTGTAGTTCTGTTGCATCTTTTAAGGGTTCTGCCAATAAAACGCAGCCTCTGGTTCGCCTTTCCCGCGATATTATCACGTGTTCTTTCCAGTTTAAGTCTGAAGTAATAGTAATTCCTAGGTATTTTGTGGAGTTTACGTCCTTCACTTTTGATTGATTTATCTTGTAAACAAAGTTTAACGTATTTCTTTTCGTACACATGTGGACGACTTCACACTTCTCATTATTTAGAGTCAATTGTCAATAACTGATAACTTATTCAGATCGTTCTGCAGTTGGTTTTGATCTTCAGATGATTTTACTAGACGGTAAATGACGACGTCATCTGCAAACAACCTAAGAGAGCTACTTAGATTTTCTCCTAAATCGTTTTTGTAAATAAGGAACAGCAGAGGACCAATAACACTACCCTGTGGAACGCCCGATATCACTTCTGTTTCAGTCGATGCTTTACTATCGATTACTACCCTGTGCTTTCTGACAGGAAATCCCTTATCCAATCGCAAATTTGGGGCGATGTACCATAACCACGGAATTGATTAAAAGCCGTTTGTGAGGTACGATGTCGAAACCCTTCTGGAATTCAAGAAATACGGAATCGATTTGCGAACCCTTGTCGATAGCACTCATCACTTTCTATGAGTAAAGAGCTAGTTGTGTTTCGCATGAACGATATTTTTTAAATCCGTGTTGGCCTTGGGTCAATAGATCATTCTGTTCGAGGTAAGTCAAAACCCTGCTGCAAATTGCCGGCACCAAAATAGGCTTGTAGTTTAGTGGGTTACTCCTACTGCCTTTCTTGAATATAGTTGTGACCTGTGCAACTTTCCACTCTTTTGGTACAGATCCTTCTTTGAAAGAGCGGTTGTATATGGCTGTTAGGTAAGGAGCTATCGCTTCAGCATAATCAGATAGAAAACTAATGGGTATACAATCCGGCCCAGAAGACTTGTTCTTCTAAAGTGATTTTAGTTGCTTCACTAACCCGATAACATCTACTTCTACGTTACTCATTATGGCCTCTGTTCGTTATTCGAAATCTGGAATATTGGTTTCGTCTTCTTTGGTGAATGAGTTTCTGAAAGCTATGTTTAGTAGCTCTGCTTTAGTAGCGCTGTTATCGGCAGGATCGCCATTACTATCATGTAGTGAGGGTATTGTGTTTTGTCCCTAGTATATTTAACATATGACAAAAATCTCTTTGGGTTTTCAGTCAAATTTCGAGAAAGAGTTTCGTTGTGATAAATATTGTAGGCATCTCGCATTGAAGTCCTTGCTAAATTTCGAGCTTCTGTGTCGGATCGCCGATCCTGGGGATTGTGTGTTCGCTTAAATTTAGTATGCCTTTTCCTTTGCTTTTGCATCAGTATCCTGACCTGTTTTGTGTACTAAGGGGGATCACCTCCTTTTATTAATTTACTAGCTTATGTGCCCGTGCTTCGCAACGGTTGTTAAAGAAGGGCCTGTGTAGATCATGGTTTTTAGGGTTTCTGACCTAGGTCAGCATAAACAGAATCCTTGTTGGATCGTTCTGTCAATAAACTCAGTTCTCCTAGCTAAGATGTCAAATTTAAGTAGAAGTAATCGTCAAAAACAATGAATGTTCATAACGTTTTTCATACAAAACGTGAAATTAAGTTCGTACTTCGGAACGATGTAAATTCAATGTTGGGTTGTGTTCATAAAGTTAACGTTGCGGTGTGTAATTCTCTGTTTGAAGTAAACTTCTGAAAACACTACTATCGTTCAGATGAGAAATAGTAATAATTAAATCACCTACACCAACTAATAGAAGTATGACTGTGACTGTAGTGTAGCGCTCTATTATTCATTTGTTAGCCTGTCTGCATTTTCATCTTTGTCTCTGTTGATCGTCGGTAAAGTGTGATTGAGGAAAACGCGCCGAGAAGTTAAAAACTTATACATTTGATATTATGCGTCGTTGTTCTCAATTTTGTTACATATTGCAACAGCAGCGCCGAAAGCGGCTGGCATATTACATTTCTGAAAACGATATTGAATAAGTGCGAATATTGATTTGTAACAGTTTTCACAAATATCTCCTTGAACAGGAATTTGGAATGTATTGTAAGACTGTGTGAATCATGAGACTCTATACAACAGAGTTTCGCGTGAAAGTGCTGGTCATAATGAGACGTGACAACAACGGATGTATCTGATTCGGTAAAATTTTACTTTCTATCCTGGCGGCCTCTTGTTTTTATGTTGGCAACATCAATAACACGATATAAAATCATTGCAAAGATGACCGAACCACATAGTGTGTAGATAAATACTGCTGTTCCTGCTGTATGCCTGATTTCACGACAAAATATTTGCGTGTCACGCGATTGGCTTATGACGATGTCACATGATTCTCGTTATTCAACATCTGTTGCCAACATTAACACAGGAGGCCGCCGGGATACGAGTAGGACTACGTCGCATAGTTTTTCTTGACCCAGCTGTCAAACGATAACACCTTTCACAGCAGAGAGTGTCGCGGCTATATGTATCAGAGAGCACTGATTAGGACAGACCAGTGAGCTTACTGGCACAGGCATATCAATATCTATGGCCTAAGAGACATTCATTAATGTATCACCCCGTTTAGATGTGCTTCCAAAACCGGATTTCGTAAACCGATTTCCCAACTCCGTTTTTGGTTGGTCATGTAAACACTCCAAAATCGATTCTGGAAATCTGCTTCTCTAAAGCGGTTTTCCAGTTCCACAATCGATTTTCGTGCCCATGTAAACGCAACCGTTTTTATGCGTCAGTTTGTGTTTTCTTGTTACGAATTTTCGGCACATATGGAAAGAGTTATATTTTCTAATGTGAAATAAAAGTATAAATATTAGAGTGAATATAAATCTGTGTATTTAAATAAAGAAAAATAGCGATTGTGCAGACTAAATAAGGAACGGAATCAGCTGTTTTCCAGCCGCCATGTTAAGTGAGCTAGGATATCCGATTCAGGCTATGCCATGTAAACACGACACCGAAAAACGGTTTACGAAAATCGGTTTTCGTCTTCCGGAAGATGTGTTGCATGTAAACGTAGTGTATGTCTGTGTTATTTAGTAAGTCTATGTTTCCACCACGCTTCCACGACAGTGATCAATGTTCCAAGAGTATTGTTATCTTTAGGTCTATCTGGATTTTTATCTTTGTTTTGTGTCTCTGTTCATAGTCGGTAATGTGTGGTTGACGGAAACATGTGATCTATTTAAAAAATTGCGTATTTGATATTCCTCGTCGTTATTAAAGTCTGAAAGGACCGCATTGTCTGACAACTGAAAGAGTAAACAGATTTTGACTCGTACCGTAAAGTTCGTAAGTCACAGAGTATATAGCTTTTCCTAAGAGTATTTATTGCATATTTTGCGAATTTTTGCTCGTCACACTCACCTACTGCCACGTACCGCGACCAAACTCCCTTACTAACATCATTATAGCAAGGGCCATCTACCACCACAACCATGAGTGGGTGGCAGTATGTGGTCATGGAGAAAAGTCTGTCAGCACGTACACACAAAAGCCTTTTATATATAGATATAGATTTGATATAAAACTGTCAAATGCTGTCGGTACCACTTCTTTTAATTTGAGCCACATCTGGTCTACACCTACGTTTTTGTGTTAGAAACGAATGGAAGCCGTCTTTCAAGAAGCAATGTATTTTATGTCTATCTGCTTTCCTGAAAAAATATACTTTTCGTTTATTTTCGGTAACTTGGGGACTTTCGATATTCAATCTCGCTACGACAGCTCTGTGTTCACTAATACCTGTATCCGTTATAAGCTCAGAATTATTTGTTGCTAAGAGATCAAGTGTGTTTTAACATCCATTTATAATTCTAGTTGGGTCATGAACTAATTGTTCGAAGTAATTCTCGGAGAATGCGTCGATTAAAATTTCGCACGATGTTGTATTGGTACCTCCTGATTTGTAAGTATAATTTCGCCAACAGTTTGAGGGTACATTAAAATCACCGCCTACTATTATCGTGTGAGTCGGGTACGTTCTTGTAATTACACTCAGATTTACTTTGAATCTTTCTACTATTGTATCGTCATAGTGGGAAGGCCGTTAAAAGGCACCAAATATTAACTTTTTACGATTTTCAGGTACAACCTCTACCCAGCTCACAGGAACTATCAACTTCGCTGCACGAAATAATTTTGACGGCGACATACATACCTCCCCCCTATTTTGTCTAATCTATCCTTCCTGAACACAGATATTTTGCAAATACTTCTGCTGAACTTATTTTTGGCTTTTACTGCCTACAATGATGTGTTTCGGTTCTTTCTATTAACGCTTGGAGTTCTGGTACTTTCCCGACACGTCATATGTGACTGAGCCACTGCAAATCATGTGACTATTACAATGAAAAACTGAATATCGAAAATACTTATCGTTTATGATTATGGAAGTAACAGTTCATAGAAAAGTACATAAACCTTATGCATATTTATTGTTGATACGACTATGATGATTTGTTACTAAATAAACAAATGCATCAGTATGAATTACTTTTATACATTTCTTGTCGAAATGACATATTTGTGGCTGTGTAGCATGACAAAATTTATGCGTTCTGTCGATCATTATTGAAAAATAGTCATCACGATGAGTACACTCCATAAGGTAACGCCATCACCTGAACCTGCCAAAAATATAAGTTTTTGGGTCTTTGATATTCCAACAACATTGGACAAAAGGACGTCTGTCAGGTCTATTTCATTTTCTGCATTATACAGGATGTCCACCCCAATTTATCTTCACCACCCTGGAACAACAGCAGCTATTGTAAAACAATCTTCGCCGGTAACTGTGTAAGGTAGGGGCTCATGAATTTAAATATTTTGAAACATTCTAATACTAAAGCATATGTAGACACTCAAAATATACTGCTCATCGGGTGTAAAGCTGCAGGTTGATTAGCTTACCAAGATTTCGGTTTCAACTATGGAATCATTCATCAGAAGTAAAAAAAAGTAGTTACCTACAAATAAAAGTCGAAATTATTATAAAGGAAGCAATAGGGTAAGGTGGTACAAATTCGATATAGGTACAATTCTGATCAACATAAGTTTTCGCGCCATTTGTCAGTTTCATGGTGTCTCGTAGTGTGGCGTTGTAGTGTAGCAGTTTTCTACAGCTCCTCCTGTCTTTTCCAAGAATACACCACTTTGTGCTACGGAGATATATATATATTTTTTTTCTTTTAGGAGGTAAGTGAAGCTACTTAGTCCAACACGCTCTTATACATTTTCTGATTAAGGGTGATTGGATTCGCTGATAAATATGCAATGTTTGCTACCACGAAGTGTGCATTGGTGCCTTAAGAAAAAAGTGCTTTCTATGTGGAAGATGCCCATTATCAAAATTGTACGAGGAAGTGATCATAATTGTACCTAGTGTGGTACATTTTCGATCGATTTTTCTCAATTCTGTAATATTTTCTAGTGTTTACACCAACAATTGTAACTGTCTAATATTTGTGTTATACATTCATTAAACATCCGGGAACAAGTGAAATAGTTAAAATTATTTATTTTCTAAATATATTTCCAGTTACAATGACATTTGTCCGAAATGATCGAAATTGTACCACCTTACCCTATAAATGCCATGTCTCAAGATTTGAACAAAGAAAATTACTTACATGAAATGAAAAGATACTGGTTGTTGAGTAAAAGAGCTCACGTTCAAGTTACAAATGTTAATTACACGTGACAAGATTTAAAAAGCAAAACTTATATTTCGTGTAACTAAACCCGCCACTACGGGTCGCGTGTGTGGCCAGCACTGTGTGTGACATCTGACTGACAGGCAAACACGCCGTCGATGGCATGACGTGGACACAATATATCGGCCCATCTGGTATTAAGTAACGGTAATTTACATACAAATGAAAGTGACAACTATTATGAAATTAAATGCACATATTATGCTGGATACAATATGTCAAAAGACGTACGTGAGCTGTGTTACTCAAACCCCCCTATCTGTTCATTTCATGTAAGTAATTTTCTCCATTCAAATCTTAAGATAAGGAATTTATACTGCTTCCTTTATAATAATTTTTATTTTTTACTGATAGCTAAAAAAAATTGTAGTTATTTCTGATCAAAGCTTCCGTAGTGGAAGCCGAAATCTTGGTAAAGTAATCAACCTGTAGCTTTGCGACAGATGAGCAGTATTTTTTGAGTGTTAATTTTTCGCGGACGGTTGCTGTCTCAACAACTATGTTTAAAATTGAAAGCGTATGTGTTCTTTAATACAAACTTATGTGTTTTAAATGGACACCCTATATTATTTCATCAGTAAACTACAGCATGATAAATCACAAACAATGGCGTTGATTGCATCGCAATACGCCAATTACATCCCGAGACATTGTGAAGTTAACGCCTGAAATAGGCGAAACATGCAGCTAGCGCACGTCCTGAGACTCATGCGAGAACCACATACTGCTCAGTACGTGCATTAGCCGTGAGTTTCGCGTGCTTCATCGAAACATTTAGACTTTTGTTTTAGAATGTTTCAAAATATTTAAATACATGAGCCCCTGGTGAAAGTTGTTTTACAGTAGCTGTTGTTGTTCCAAGGATATTTTCGGTGGTCAAGATAAAAAATGACAGACTGTATATAAAGTAGATTTGTCCACATAAAATCTTGATGTGATTTGGCACTCTTTACCTTCAAAACCAGAGCAATTCAATGTCTACAATTGTGTGGTTCACGGCGGAGGATATAGCAACCATCATGAACCACAGACTTTGCTGAGGAGGGATAGCTTGCGTGCCTTAACGATCCCGATAACCCTACCGTAGATACAACCACAGAGGAGGAGTGTCTATGAAGAGACCAGTCAAATGGCTGGATCCTGAGGAGAGGCAGGAGCCTTTTCAGTAGTTACAGTGGCAACAGTCTGGATGATTAACTGAGCTGGGCTTGTAACATCAGCTGACATGGCTTTTCCATGTGTAGGGTGGTCAGTGTTCATTATTTTCTCTCTTTCTAGTGTCTTATGTGTGCTGTGTGTAGTGGGAGTAATTTGCTAGTATTTTTATTTTTATTTATTCTTTCATGTCATAAGGGTGTGCCTCGGAATGTATTGTTTGGTGAATCTGCAGTTGGTGTCATGGATGACCATTTTCTCGTTGTTCTTGGAACTGTATTCGTTATCAGTAAGGCATTGTCCCTGCTTGCGGAAGGCAGAGCTGGTGTGGCGTTGTTGAGGGAGGCTGGTCGCTGCCGATACGTTTATGGGGGCAGTGTGCGAGGCGGGACCTATCTGTCGGTAGGCTAACTAACTGAGGTCGCTGCACTGTCTAGAAAACACTCGATAATTTATCGCTTCCCTTTTAGATAGCGGGCAGTGTGGTCTGCATTCCGCGGGGTTCCTTTCATCACAGAGCCTCTTAGTGTACTGATTTTTGGGAGGGTATCTTCTAGGTAACCATTAGCGTTCCTTGTCTGCAGAATTACAGCTGGGAGCTGACCCGGGACATGTTTTTTCAGCCTGATATACTGCCTGGTGTCCAGTGGAACTTCGGCGCGCAATGGAGTCTCCTCTTGTCTGGTGTTTCGTGTCCCCTTTCCACTGTACTCTTTTATCTGTGGCTATTTGGGCTGCAAGCTCGCTAGATAA
Organism: Locusta migratoria; assembly: GCA_026315105.1. Classification (NCBI taxonomy): domain Eukaryota; kingdom Metazoa; phylum Arthropoda; class Insecta; order Orthoptera; family Acrididae; genus Locusta; species Locusta migratoria. The sequence continues at coordinate 342,359,760 of CM048746.1, forward strand.
GACTTAAAATTCCTTTTAGAGCAAAAGGCTGGGAAACGATGGGCGCGTGGAATTTTCGAAAGGACAGTTGGGTGGCGTCCTCTGGAGGCGATCCAATTGGCTCCGTTTTTGTAGGTGACAGGTCTAGCTATCTATTGTAGCTGCCTGTCCATCTCATTGGCCGGAGGATGAGAGCTCTCCAGTGATTGGTATATCGCGTTTATCGGGGGCGGTGACGACCACTTTTTGGCGTGGGCGGACGAAGAATGGCGAGTAACTTCTCGTGTAGGACCCGTCTAGTTCGGACATCTTCTTTCAGACAGGACCCAAAAAGTTTATTCGCTTTTGGGCTGAGTCCTGAGCGTTTGTGGGACTTTAGTTTTCTGAGTTATCTGCTTGCAGCGGATCACAGACATTGAAAATTTCACGTATCGACCCGGACAGGAACTCAGTTGCAGTTGTCCTCTTTGCGACACAGCTGTGTTTTATATTCTTGTCCGGTCGAGACTTGAGATTAGACAACCATCATCGTATCGGCCGAACTGTGCTAGTGGTTTATGCAATTTAGGACACTTGGCTCAATACTCGCGTTTTGCGCTTGTGAGTGCATGTCCTAGCCGACACTAGAAGCATTCAGCCGACAACTGCTATCTGCCGTGATAGTGGGGCTGTTATAGTTAAATGTCGATACTGCTTTACAGATCGTAGTGAGATTCCCAGGCGAAAAAATCTATTCTCTTTCAGCTCCACTCCTACAACATCGTCCAGGCGCTAGCGAGATCCAGCGTCTACCGATTAAGCCGACTCATGGTAATTGGTGAAGTGAAACTCGCTATTTCTTAGGGTTGTAATATATAGTTGCAGTAATAACCCATCAGTGTGTATGTGCGTGTGTATGATCGATGTTGACTTCTCTTTCCTATAACTAATTTCTTACGCCTCTGTCCACCTTTCAATTTTTCACCATAGGACAACGCCACATGTATAGCCAGATATTTCACTGTGTTACGGCTCCATTTGTTTCTTAGATTCCGCATACTGTTTGTAAACTTATTTGTTAAAACTCAGGCAACTTGCTGGTCACACATGTATTCCGCGGTGTTAACCGATTTTACTACATTTGATGTCCTTTTTATGAATATTTCTCTTCATTTCTCACCCATTGCTTGACTACATTCTTAACTGTGATTTCATTTACAAAATCCTGTGTACTAATTGTTAACTATCCCCTGAATTTCTGTGTGCTTTATTGAATAAATGTATTAATTTAAGTCATAAATTTATTTTGCTTTACAAATAGCTAACTCAGTATTTTGGAGGAGTAAACAGATAGATAGGTAGAGGACTGTGTCTATTATTTGGTGCACTCTGATCAATTATCTCGCCACTGTGCTTGTAGATTTAGAGTGTTGGATCTTTTTCCATGTTTTTAATAAAAAAATATGGTGGCGACCCTTGATAATAACATTAATGATGATTATACTTAAAATTAATTTGTATATCTGTGATTGTGCACATTTGCATATCAGTGGACTTTTCCCGAGGACATTCAGCTCTACTGTATGAATATATGATGGTATCTTCTTGGGAAAATATGAGGGGGGAGTTGTTGTCAGAGTTGCGTATGAAAGGAAAAAAATAGAATGAAACATCAAAGATAAGACATATCTTTATATTTCTAAATAATTTCAAAGTACATAGAGACATTTGTCATAGCACTTTATAAGCTTCAATAAGCTAGCCAGGAAAAATTCTGGACATTGCATACGGAAGAAGCGTTGAACGGCTTGTTTGACATCAGCATTGCTTCCAGAGCCCCTTCCGTCGATTCTTCAAAACTGGAAACAGATGGAAGTCACTTGGTGCGAATCATCTCTTTCAATTTCGAAAGAGTGGTACAGTTCGGCGCAGCATTGAAGGTTGGATCCTCCTAAATGTCCAGCAACAAAACTCCTTAGGTCTCGAAAAGTGGTGGATACGGAATGCTTAAGAACTTCTTTCGGATAGATGACGACGGATGTTTCCACTCCATGGACGCTGCCTACCTCTACCCAATGGGGTATCGATGTCTTGCACGTACGCTTTCACCTGCTGTGTCGTCTTTCGTCCATAGCTGTTCAACGCTTCTTCCATAAGCAACGCCCTGATTTTTTCCTGGACGGCTTTTTGTAGCTTGTAAAGCGGTTTCATAAATGTCTCAACGTACTTTCAAATTATGTAGAAAATGAAGATAAGACATATCTGCTCTGCTCTGCTCTCAGTCCGGAGGGGAAACATATTTGCCAACTCTCCCTCGTATTAACCTAATCGGACCTCCGATTGGTGACCACTCAGAATGATGTCGTCATCAAGGAAAACAAAGCAGGCGTTCTACGGATCGGAGCTTAGGTAGGTAAGATATAATATTTGAAAACAGAAGTAGATAGGTTTGAAGTTATATATGGTGGGGATTAGTGAAGTTCGGTGGAAGGATAAATCGGATGTATGATCAGGTGAGTACACGGTTATAAATACAAAATCATTTACTGGTAACGCAGGATTATGCCTGGTAATAGTACGAAAATAGGGATGTGGGTAAGATTCTACGAACAGCATAGTGAACGCTTTCACGTAGCAAAAATACACACGGAGCAAACAGCGACCACAGCAGTACAAGATTACACCCTAATTAATATTGTCGATGATAGGTAGATTGGAAAAATGTATGAGTAGATAAAAATAAATTATTCAGAAAATTAAGGGAGAGGAAACTTGATACTGACGGGGCACTGGAATTCGGTAGTAGGGAAGGGAAGAGAAAGTAGAAGGTAAATATAGACTATGGGACAGGAATGAAAGAGGTGGTCGCATGGTAGAATTTTCTGTAGAGCAGAATTTAAGCATCACAAACATGCGGTTTAATCATCATGAAAGAAACTTCCTGGCAGATTAAAATTGTGTGCCGAAACCGGGACTCGAACCTGGGACCTTTGCCTTTCGCGGGCAAGCGCACTACCAACTGTGCTATCCCGACACGACTCACGATGCCGCCTCACAACTTTACTTCCGCCAGTACCTCGCCTCCTACTTTCCAAACTGGCGGAAGTAAAGTTGTGAGGCGGCATCTTGAGTCGTGTCGGGATAGCACAGTCGGTAGTGCGCTTTCCCGCGAAAGGCAAAGGTCCCAGGTTCGAGTCCCGATTCCGGCACACAATTTTAGTCTGCGAGGAAGTTTCATATCAGCGCACACTCCGCTGCAGAGTGAAGTTTCATTCTGGATCATGAAAGAAGGTTATATACGTGGTAGAGACCAGAAGACACTAGGAGGTATCGCACAGACTTTATAATGGTAATAGTGGGTCATAAACAGGTTATAAACTATAAGATGTATCCATGAAGAGATATAACCTCTAATTATAGGTTACTGGTTACGAACAGTACATTTAAAAAAAACTGAAAAAAAGGCAGAAACGTAAGGCTATGGAACCTACAGAAATAGAAGACCGGGAATTCTTGAGAGTTACAGACAACAACAACAACTTATTCTTTTCATTCTCCACTCCGAGCAGTGGAGCGGGCTGTTTGAGATCCGGCCCATAAAGAGTCGCGGTTCTATTCAGCCAATTATCAGACAAGCTGATAGTGGGGCAAAGGGGGAATCCCAAAGCACAGGACACCGTGCCCACGGGTGCGGTTCCTGTAGGGGGATGCTTGTCCACTTTTGGTCGAGCTGATCTCTACGAGATTACGAGAGTAACTCGGGCGTCCGATCTTTGATTGTCGTGAGTGCATTAGTGTTCTCTCGATAATCCATTTTTAGTCCGGGGCAAGTCCCGGAGACAAATTAAATTGGTCCCAATCCCCCGGTTCCGACCAAGGTTTTCGGGAGGTTTTCCTTGGTTGTAAGGCGTATGCCGGAACTGGTAAGCCCCTTCCACTTATTCCCAATTGGGAATAGAGTTACAGACGAAACATTAGGCAAGTAATACAGTACAATAAGAATGAGTAGCTGTGAGAGAGTAGTGAAGGTCACAGAGGATCATATAAATAGGAGGACAAGACTTAATAGAAATCCCCGGATAACACAGGAGATATTCAACTTAATTGACGAAAGGAGAAACTATAAAATTGCATCAAATGAAGCAAGCAAAAGGGAGTAATGACGGCTGAAAAATGAGTTTGACAGGAAGTGCAGAATGGCTAAGCGGAAGTGGCTAGAGGACAATTGCAAAACCATAGAATAATGTATTAGTAGAGGAAGGATACATTGTGCCGACAGGAAAATAAGTTATTTGGAGAGAAGAAAAGCAGCTGCATGAATATCAAAAGCTCAGATGGAGAACCACTACTAAGAAAACTAAGGAAATGTGATTGGTGGAAGGTATAAAGTGAAAATGTATTGAATTTGAAGGCAGAAGGAGGAAGAAGAGAAAGGAGATACGATACTACGAGAACAGTTTGACCGAACACTAAAAGATTCCATTCAATGACATTCCGTTTGAATTGCTGATATCGTTGGCAGAGGTAGTCATGATGAAATTGTTCCACCTGGTGTGCTAGGTGAGACAGAGGGCATACCTTCCGACTTACAGAAGGATCTAATAATTCCAATTCCAGAGAAAACAAGTGCAGCCAAGACTAAAAATTATAGAACCACAAGTTTAGTAAGTTTTAGTTGCAAAATTCTAACACGAATTATTTATAGACGATTGGAGAAACTGGTGGAATCCGACCTTGAGGAACATCAGTTTAGATTTAGATGTACGAACACTCCAGGCAATATGCACATTACCACTTATAAGATAGGTTACGGAATGGTAAACTACCGTTTTTGCTTTTGTTGATCTCGAGAAAAGCTTTTGAGTATATTGACTGGAATACAATCTTCCTAATTCTGAAGGAAGCAGGGGTAAAATATAGGGAGCGAAGAGTTATAGTCCACTTGTACAAAAATCAGACAACAGTTCTTAGAGTCGAAGGGCTTGAAAGGGACGCAGTGGTTGGGAAAGGAGTAAGACAGGGTTGTAGCCTTTCCACAGTGTTATCCAGTCTGTACGTTGAGCAAGCTGTGAAGGGATGCTAGGAGAAATTTGGAGAAGAACTGAAGATTAGGGTGAAGATGTAAAAACTTTGCTATTTGCCGATGGTGCAGTAATTCTGTCAGAGACAGCAAAAGCTATGGAAGAGAAATCAAACGGAATGGACAGTGTCTTGAAAGAAGGTTATAAGATGAACGTTGTGTGTTGTTGTGGTCTTCAGTCCGGAGACTGGTTTGATGCAGCTCTCCACAATACCCTATCCTGAGCAAGCCTCTTCATCTCCACATAAGAACGACAACCTACATCTGTCTGAATCTGCTTACTGTATCCATCTCTTGGTCTTCCCCTGCGATTTTTTCCCCACACACTTCCCTCCAACGCTAAATTAACAATTCCTTGATGTCTAAGAATGTGTCCTACCAATCTATCCCTTCTTTTAGTCAAGGTATGCCAGAAATTCCTTTTCTCCCCAATTCTGTTCAGTACCTCCTCATTAGTTACGCGATCCACCCACCTAATCTTCAGCATTCTTCTGTAGCACCGCATTTCAAAAGCCTCAATCCTCTTCCTGTCCGCACTGTTTATCGTCCATGTCTCACTCCCATACAAGGCAACACTCCATACAAATGCCCTCAGAAAGGACTTCCTTAGGCCTAAATCAATATTCGATGTTAACAAATTTCTCTTTTTCAAAAACGCTTTTCTACCCATTGCCATTCTGCATTTTATATCCTCTGTACTGCGCCCATCATTTGTTATTTTACTGCCCAAGTAACAAAACTCATCTACCTCCTTTATTGCTTCGTTTCCCAATCTAATTCCTTCAGCATCACCTGATTTTCTTACACTGCACTCCATTACCCTAGCTTTGCTCTTGTTAATGTTCATCTTATATGCACCTTTCAGCACACTGTCCATTCCATTCAATTGCTCTTCCAGGTCCTTTGCTGTATCTGACAGAATTACTATGTCATCGGCAAAACGCAATGTTTTTAATTCTTCCCCCTGAACTTTTATTCCTTCACCAAATTTCTCCTTGCTTTCCTTTATAGCTTGTTCAATGTACAAATTGAATAACATTGGAGAAAGGCTACAACCCTGTCTCACTCCCTTCCCAACCACTGCATCCCTTTCATGCCCTTCAACTCTGACAACCGCTGTCTGATTTTTGTACAAGTTGTAAATAACCTTACGCTCCGAACGTTAACAAAATTAAAACTAGGTTAATGGAATGTAGTGTAAGAAAATCAGATGATGCGGAACGAATTAGGTTAGGTATTGAGACAAGTTGTAGATGTGTGTTGTGATTTGGATAGCAAAATACCTTCTGATGGAAAGTGATCTCAAATCGATTTCATATTTTTAGATTTCTGGGAGCCTGTTGATACTGTACCTCACTAGCAGATTCTAATCAGTTTGCGTTCTTATGTGATGTCGCGAATGTTGTGCGATTGAATTCTCAATTTCTTGACACAAAAGACACAGTACGTAGTCAGTGTCGGAATGTAAGCTACTATGAAATAAGTAATATTTGGCGTTCCATAGGGAAATGTTTTAGGGTCCCTCCTGTCATTGCCTTGAAAAACAAGTTAGGAGACAATCCTGTAATTTATCAGTTAGTAAAATCACCAGTAATACAAAATTTATCGGTTACTAAAATCACCAGCAACTGAAAAACGATTTAAATAAGATTTTTGATTAGTGTTAAAATTGACAATCGACCCTAAATGGTGAAAATTGTGAAGTCATTCATATGTGCGCCAAAGAAATCCCTTCATGTACACGACTAAACAGTAAAATATATACGCCGAAATTTATATATACGCTTAAATTTAAAGCCAAGGATTTAAAATTACTAACAACTTTATTTGTAAAGAAAACGTGGGATATATCGAAGGAAAGGTGAAGCATAGATTGTGTGCATGTACCAGAACAATAAGAGGCTGCAATCGTTCTGCTAAGGAAAATGCCTACCTATGCGTCCTCTTTTATAGTGTTGCTACGCAGTTTGTAATTCCCACCTAATGGGAGTGATGGAGGATATAGAGGACGTCCAGGGAGTGGAAGAGTGTTTTGTATTATTGCGATATAGAAGAGAGAGAGAGAGAGAGAGAGAGAGAGAGAGAGAGAGAGAGAGAGAGAGAGAGAGTTTCACAAAACTGATGAATGTGTTGGGATGGAAATGAACACAAGAAAAGCGTAATTCGCTGCCATGAGATCTACTTGCGAAATTTATATCACCGAATTTCTTTTCGGAATAGTGATATATATTGTTATAACCCATCTACACAGTGAGTCATGATCATAATAAAACAATATAAATCGGATAGAAACTGAAAGATTGAAATTTTCCTCATTTTTGCGAGCTATCAGAGAAGTGAACGCTAGAGAAATATCCTAAACGCGGTCCCATGATCCCTCTTACATGCACTTAAATGTGATTTGCAGAATAGTTTCGTAGATATGTATGCATAAGTTGGCATTGAATATTAATATAAGCGTTTGGAAGTCTTCTTTTGAAGGCGTTTTCTAAAATGTAGCCTTGTACTGTAGTGAAACGTGGAGAATAAGGGGTTAGAAAAATGAGAAAACCTTAAAAATTTTGTGCTTTATACTGAAAATTGTATGGGTAGGTCGCATCACTTATGACGAAGTACTGAACAGAATTATTGGGGTGAAATGAAATTGGTGCCATGTCTTGACTAAACGAAGGGATCAACTAGTGGGACACTTTCTGAGACTCAAGATGTAGTAAACATCGCAGAGTGAACGAACGAATGCATTACGGAGTTTTAAAGGGACTTATGTTGCCGTTCTTATTTAGAGAAGAAATGTCTTGCATAGGACAGGGTAGCTAGGAGAGATGCGTGAATCCACAACCCACAATAACGGAGATTATATATTCCCCGTTTTGTACCAGGAAGAGTTTCAGAAAAGAGATCCCTGGACGATTTCTAATTAAAGTAGTAAAATTATGATAAACTGCACGATAGTTGTATGCAGTCTCAGAAAGAAAATGGTCATCGTCAGATTTAAAGACCATTTCATGGATTTCCATGAGAGCCAGAAAATATATAATTTTTCAAGTGGAAGTTTTTGAATCTCTGCATGCGACCGTATAGAGTAAGGTGGAAGGACCTGAAACATTAATAACATTAATAAGGAATTAATTTTGAGGAAAATCAAGTTGATATGTACAGGTTCAAAATCCGATGTTGATACTAATGAAGTCTTCTCGGGTAATCAGCCGAGTGATGGCGTCGTCTTGTCGCAACGTTTCGATGAGCTTCGTTGCTCATCATCTTCTGGCGAAGTGATATGTTTTGGATTAATAGAGTTCGACAGTTTTACCAGTCACAGTCAGAGCTGGCACTTACATTTGAAACCACTGATACAATTTCAATCAAATTCAGCGCTCATACCAGCGATGTGGGGTTTATGTACCGCTTACATAAGTGTTGTAGTTTAGGTGAAAAAGCCATATAATATACGACGCGCGGGATACCTACACATTATGTATTCCGTAATTGACCATAACAGCCTGTTACGACTCTCAAATAAATTTACACGCTATTTCAAGTATTCAAGTAAGTTTATCTGGCTGACGATTCCCTGCCCCCCAGAAAATGATATACGTTTGTCGCGTAGTCGCTTTGTTCAGACAACAAAAAAAGGCGACGGAACTGACACCAGTCTTTAGTGCCAGAATATTTCTGTACACACAGTACGAAGGACGCACCTAACGAAGTACCTCTGCATCCGATACCAATGGCAGATGCCAGTGTTGACAGAGGCTACTACGAGTGAAATTGGCCGATGATCATCGTCACTGGAAGTTTGTGCTGTGGCAGATCGTGCTGAAGGAAGGTGCAAATTCGTTGTCGTCCAGGGGAACAGCTGCTTCACATATATACTAAAGGGCGCAGACAAGCTGGCAGTGGCTGAGTTATTGCCTTGGGAACATTCATGTGGAAATTCGTGCGTCCAGTACAACTCGTGCAAGGCACTATGGTCGCCGAGAAGCATCATACACAGGCTGCAGACCGCGTACACAGCTTCGCGACGATCATATTTTTCAACGGCAGTGGCATTTTTCAACACGATTCTTACGTCTCTGGATGGAGGGGGATCAGGAGGTTGACCATGACGAGGAATTGTCCACATATAATTAATTTACAAGATGAAATGAATACTTAAATTCGGTGTGCTTGGGTTGGTAAAAATATTCTTCCTAACTATTACACAGTTCTGCAATGTATTACTAAAGCTTCTGCAAGAGTATACTGTTCTTGCTTGTGCTAAAGGTAGACTTTTGGCTGTCATAGATGGAAATCATTGAGTCCATTGAGTCTGGGTTCAAATCCCACCAGTGGCAGAGACAAATTTCTTTCTTTCTGTTAACTGTTTCTAGAATATACTCTCCCCCCCCCCCCCTCATGAAACGCAGTCATTGCAGAGGTGGAGTGGCTTGTGTGCCTCATCGATACAGATAGCCGTACAGCGGAGGGGTATCAGTGTAGAGACCAGACAAACGTGTGGTTCCTGAAGAGGGGCAGCAGCCTTCGCAGTAGTTACAGGGGGAACAGTCTGGATGATTTACTGAGCTGGTCTGCTAACATCAGGAAACATGGCTTTGCCATGCAGTTATTGCTAATGGCTGAAAGCAAGGGGAAACTACAGTCGTTACTTTTCCCGAGGTCATGCAGCTATGTAGTTTGAATATATGATGATGGCATCCTCTTGGGTAAAATATTCCAGAGGTAAAATAGTCTCCTTTCTGATCTCCGAGCGGGAACTACACAGGACGATGTCGTCAACTAGAAAAACAAAACAGGCGTTCTACGGATCGGAGCGTGGAATATTCCATTCCTCAATCGGGTAGGTAAGTTAGAAAATTTGAAAAGCGAAATGGATATATTGAAGTTAGATACGGTGAGTATTAGTGAAGTTCGGTGGCAGGATGAACAGGATTATTGATCAGGTGAGTACTAGTTTATAAACACAAAATTAGTTGGTGGTAACGCAGGAGTAGGTCTTACAATGAATAAGAACATAGGAGTGAGGGTAAGTTACTACCGTAGTAAGAATAGGCACGAAGCCAACACCGAGCACAGTAGTACAAGTTTATATGTCATCTAGCTCTGCCGACGATGAGGATTGTGATGGGGGACTGGAATTCGGTAGCAGGAAAGGGAAGAGAATGTAATGCAGTAGGTGAATATGGACTGGAGAAAAGGAATAAAAGAGAAGATTGCTTGGTAGATTTCTGTGAAGAGCACCATTTAATCATTACAAACACGTGGTTTAATTATCACAAAAGACTCTGACCATAACTTATGATTATGAAATGCAGAATAAAACTTAAGAGGCTGCAAAACAGAAAATTAAGGAGATGGAATATGGACAAATTGAAGGAAACAGAGGTGGTTGACAGTTTTAGAGGAAGCATTAGGCAAGGACTGAAACTGGGGAAAGTAATAAAGTAGAAGAAGAATGGGTAGCTCTGAGATAGAATAGTGAAGGCCACAGAGGGCCAAATAAGCAGGCTAGAGGAGAAATCGATGATCGTTGACGAATGTGTAACAAGGGGAAAGATAAATACTGTCTACAGGAAAATAGAAGAGACATTTGGAGACAAGAAAAGCAGCGGTATGAATAACAAGAACTCAGATGGAAAACTAGTACTAAGCAAAGAAGGGAAAGCTGAAAGGTGGAAGGAATATATAGAGGGCCTGTAATGAGGAAATCATCTTGAAGGCAGTATTCAAGAAATGGAAGAGGAGGTAGAGAAGGATGAGATGGGAGATACTATACTGCTTGAAGAATTAGATAGGGCACTAAAGGATTTCAGTAACTGATGTTCCGTCTGAACTGCTGTTTCCGTTAGGATAGCCAGTCATCTAGAAATTGTTCCACTTGGTATGCAAGATATATGAGGCAGGGGGATATACCTTCATACTTCAAGAACATTATAGTGATTCCAATTCCTAAGAAAGCAGGTGCAGACAAATGTGAAAATTACAGAACTATCGGTTTAATAAAACATGTTTGCAAAATATTAACACGAATTATTTACAGACGAATGGAAAACTTGTGAAAACCGACCTGAGTGAAGATGAGTTGGGATTTGGCAGAAATGTAGGAACACGCGAGGCAATACTAACATTACGACTTACCTTAAAATGTAGTTTAACGAAAGGGAAACCTACGTTTTCAGCATTTGTTGATCTGGAGAAAGCTTTTGACAATGTCGACTGGAATACACTTTTTCAGATTCTGAAGGTAGCATGGGTAAAATATAGGGAGCGGAGAGTAATATTCAACTTGTACTAAAACCAGACACCAACTATTAGTGTCGAAGGGCATTAAAGGGTCGCAGTGGTTGGGAAGTGAGTAAGACAGGGTTGTAGCCTTTCCCCAGTGTTGTTCAATCAGTACATTTAGCAGGCTGCGAAGGAATGCAAGGAGAAGTTTGGAGAGGGAATTGAAATCTAGGAAGAGGGAATGAAATCATTGCGGTTTGTTGATGACATAGTAATTATGAGAGAGACAGCAAAGAACCCGGAAGAGCAATTAAATGGAATGGTCAGTGTCTTGAAAGGAAGGTATAAGATGTACATAAATAATAGTAAAACTATGTTAATATAATGTTGGATTGTAGTATTAGAAAATCAGGTGATGCTGAAGGAATTAGATTAGGTAATGAGACAATAAAAGAAATAGATAGGGTTTTGTTATTTGGGAAGCAAGACGAAATCTAACGGCCGATGTAAAGAAGATATAATATGCAGAATGGATATGGGAATTAAATCGTTTCTGAAGAAGCGAAATTTGTTAACAGCTTTTCTGAAAACATTTCTCAGGAGTGTGTCATTGTATGGGAGTGAAACGTGGACGATAAGGAGTTCAGACAAAAAGATGATAGAAGCTTTTGAAATGTGGTGCTACAGACGAATTATGATTAAATGGGTAGATCACGTAACGTATGAGGAGGTGCTCAGCAGAGAGGGAGAAAACGTATTTTTTGCATATCCTAAGAGAAGCGATATGTTGGTGGGACAAATTATGAGTGGGCCGGCCGCGGTGGCCGAGCGGTCCGGGACGTGTCAGTCATGGTCTGGACGGCCACTGTGGTCGGGGGTTCGAATCCTCCCTCGGGCATGGATGTTTGTGCCGTCTTAAGTATAAGATACTTCATAAAAGTTTGTAAGTTTTGGGGACTGATTACTCCATAGTTCAGTCACATAAGTTGTACAATCATTTGAACATTTTTAACAAATTATGAGACATCAACTAATCGTCAACTTATAAAAAGAAGTGTGTGGGGTAAAAATCGTAGAGGAAGACTGAGGGTCAATACAGTAAGCAGATGCAAAAGGATATAGATCGCCGTACGTATTCTGAACTGTAGAGGCTTGCACAGGACAGGGTAGCGGAGAGCTACATCAAACCAGTCTGCGGACTGAAGACCAAAACAATAACAACAGCAGAGTGTACTACGTGTTTCTTATGTTTGGTGTACTCGTAAGTTCCAGAAACTTCTTTCTAGGTACAAAAAGCAGAGTAATCCAATGAGGAGTCAGTCTGTTCTGAGTGTATGTTTGTGTTAGCAAAAAACGTGTTGTAAGTGTAAAGTGTTGTGCTCTAGTAACGACCACCATTCCAATTCTGGACAACCAGCAGTTTTCAACGTGCAGTATTGTCCTTAGCATAAGTTAGTTTGTTAATTTCAGTAGTTTTTCAGGGACTGACTACCATAGCAGATTGGTCCACTATTTTACAAATATTTGAACAAAGGGGGAGAAGGAGATGGTAAGAATTATGTAAACAGAGTTAATAGCGGGAAGGGGAGGAATGGATATAGAAAAGAAGACTAGATGGTTAGAGATAGGAGGGGGATGAATTAGTGGAAAACTTAAATAATTTCTTGAACCAAACTTCTTTTCAGCTCGTTAGTAAATACTTACAAGCGTTTCTGAAAGGACAGTAGTGTTTTCGCATTAAACCCGGATTTTAAGTCTCCTTAAGAAATTCAACAATATCACACGAAACTGGATATGGTTTTTCAGCTGTTAGTTATTTTAAAAATAGAGATTTTACTTAATTAACATTTTCGAGAATCTTTCTATAAGGAACTAGAGACTAAAATGAACTACCAAGGTACCGTTTCGCATCAGATGGAAATGCTGCATTATAGACTTAGATGTGCTACTGCTCATTCCTCTAAGGTATCTATCCTCTTTAGAAAACAGACTTCAGATTACTGAGAGGTTCGTTAGAGCACCAAATTACCTTGAGACGTTCTTCAGACCAGAATGCGACCCGTTTCGGATGGAATCACGGTGCAGCTATTGGCAATTACGATCGGGCAAAGAGCAAGTGGCGCGCTCTGAACGCGTGAAGTACCCCTACTGGCGCGCACAGCTAGCGGGAGGCAGGCAGTGTCGGGACATTAGCGGCTCCTTGAGATCGACCGCCGCCATTTGCGTAGCAATAAAGCCACCAAAGAGCGGGCGGCGCCACGCGCTAATCTGCCGTCTAGTGCACCTCTGGAAGCGAGCGGCGGCGCCAGGGAGCAAGGCTGTGTGAAGTGACAAACAGTAGCGTTGTTTAGGTGATAAAACACTTGTGTGAAGCATGGCGAGGGTAGTGATTGAGAGTGCAGTACTTACATCGTCATCATCAGAGGCTGATTGTCTTTCAGCGTTCAGTCTGGAGCATACTATCTCTAATAAATTTCCTCCATGATCGATTCAATCCTAACATTGATGCCTCGTCTGATGTGCCTTTTCGTTCAAAATCATTCTTCACCGAAAGTAAGTGCTTTCTCCTTGGTCGCCGCGGTGGAGTAGCCGAGCGGTCTAAGGCGCGCGGAGCCTGCGGTTGCTCGCCGTCAGAGGTTCGAGTCCTCCCTGGGGTATAGGTGTGTGTGTGTGTGTGTGTGTGTGTGTGTGTGTGTGTTGTCCTTAGGTTAGTTTACGTTAGTTTAAGTATTTTGTAAACTAAGGACTGATGACCACGCAGTTTGTTCCGATAGATTTACAAACATTTCAACATTTTCTTCTTGGTCTACATGGACTCTTCTTACCCTCCGCTTCCGAGCTCATGAGTCTCTTAGGTAACCTTGCTTCTCCCATGCTTGTAACGTGACCCCCAGCATCTCAGCCTCTTCGCACTAACTGCTTCATCTATTGTGTTCATTCCCAGTTTTCTTTGATTTCCTCATTATGGAAACCCTCTTGCCATTGTTCCCATCTATTAGTACCTGGAATCATTCTTGTTACTTTCATATCTGTAACCTCTACGTTATGAATAACGTGCCGACCGCGGTGGCCGAGGAGACTGAAGCACTCCAGTCACGGTCTGCACGGCCACTACGGTCGGGGGTTTGAATCCCCCCTCGGGCATGGATATTTGTGCCGTCCTTACTCTTAGCTAGTTAATAAGTAGTTTGTAAGCTTAGGGACTGATGACCCCGTAGTTAAGTCCCATAAGTTCTACAAACATTTGAACATGAATAACGTAACCTGTATCCACTCTACATTCACTCCACTACGACAAAGTTGGTCGAACGATGGAGCGGTGCACTGCTAACTTAGTCTAGGTACTTACTTACTTCTTACAGAAGAGAGTAGATCTTAGCTGAGCACTAACTGCATTAGTTTTGCTACATCTCGATTCCAATTCTTTCACTATGTTGCCAACCTGTCAGAAAATACATCCAAGGTACTTGAAACTGCCTACCTGTTCTAAATTTATTACTCCTATTTGGTACTCAATCTGTTTAAATCTCTTTCGCACAGACATTACTTTTGGTTTGGAGATGCTGATCTTCATATGATAACTCTTACATCTCTGATCGAGCTCTGAAATATTTGTTCGGAACCTTTCAATCGAAACTGCCATTACAACTAAGTCATCAGAATACGCGGGGCTGCTTATTTTGTTTTCATCTATTTTATCCCGTCTTGCCAGTCTACAGTTTTCAACATTTGATCCATGATTAGTATGCATAACATTGGTGGCAGGTTACAGACTTGTCTTTGAAACTACCCTGAACCATGAACTTAATTGGCCGTCTACTCTAACTGTTGCCTCACAGTCTACGTAAAGACCTTTCATTGCCTGCCGAAGTTTGACTGCTATTCCATATTCTTGTAGAACTGAGGAACAAAGTCATAAGCCTTTTCTACATCTATGAAATATACATACAGTTCCCTGCTCCAATGATAGCACTTCTCAGTTAGCTGTCGTAAGCTGAAGATCTGCTCCCGACAGCCTCTAAGCGGCCTAAAACCACACAGATTTTCATCTAACTTTTCCTCAACTAATACTTGGTCTCTCCTTTCAAAAATACATGAGAATACTTTGCTGACTTTATAAAAAAATTAACAACTTCAATCGTAATATACCATGTCGATCTGCTCACACTGTTATCAGTAAGAAGTTTCTAAAGCGTTTTTACCGTATAATAACCTTATCTGGTTCCTGCTTTTCATGAAGTATCTATAAACTGCGTTCTTAAACTTTGTTCCATAAGTAGTGGTTGTTATACAATTATTTACCCAGATACGTTATTGATTTTATCTCAGTTCCTCGTTGATGTAGCAAGAAATGTCACTAGTTTCTCTATCTTTTTATAATACCATGTGAAAGAGTACCGCCTCAGACTTCTTGTGGGTTGCTGTGGTGGGCGACACACTTTAATCAAACGAAAGAAAACTGTCACATTCAATAAAGAAGATTACTCCCAGGCTCTTCGTGACACAACAGGAATTTTTGCATATAATTACATGCCAAGCTTTACAAAGAAACCCATGATTTATTGCCCATTTGAACTTCACAACTTAAATACAATAGATACTACCATAAAATAGACTCATATATCACAATTACAATGGAAATAACATAACCGGGTATATATTATGGGAGAGAATTTAAGAAATTATTCTGTCCTCCATAATAAACAAAATATTAACTGCAGTGTCCAAACAAAGAAAGATAGTCATCATGATGCAAATGAGAGGACTTGACTAAAAACAATATCTCTGCTTACTTGTCCAAAATGTAATATGATTAATTTCTTTGGGGAGCCCACCCCTGAACAAGCGACATATTGTTGTCCTCGTTGAAAACATGGAGATGTCAAAAAATCTCTGCAGTATTTGATACGTTGCCCTATGATTTATTAATCCTAATAGAAAATGCAAGTCTCACTGGAAACTACAAACTCGAAAGTTAATCTGTACGAAATAATGGGTATTCGTTGGATGTACAGTTTCATTCTCTTCCTTTCCGTGTAGCTCTATAGAAATCTATTGCTTTCACCTGCAACCGCGTGCATTTCACAGTTCCAAGTTGGCTCAAAGTTGTCAAGAGCAGTCAGGTTTCTTTAGGCTGACTGGAATATAGGAGTGTTTTAGTGGTAAATACGTAAATGTATTAAAACTTGGTGCTTGATGTGTCAGGCTTCTACTCATCGCACTATGTATGATCTCATATTTAGCGAATTATATGTTCTTCAATTGTATAATTTTGTAATTATATATTCATTTTTAAGTGCTGTAAAATGTCGGTAAAATCCTGTGCGAACGGAGTTAGTTATAAAGAAGAAATAGATTAAAAAACGACGCGTGATTGGGCGGTTTTCCATGAACGTTACTGTTTCTGTCCTTATGAACTATGTGTCGTAGAGTAATAGAATTTCGAAATTACATTCAGCTGTATGTGTGTATACTCTCTGTAAAATATCCTGTGCCTACAATTTTCACTGTATAAATTATAAACTGCAACGTCATACCTAATGTCGTACTTTGGCTCCATGAACAGCGGAAACGCAGTAAGCGACAAACGTTTTTCCTTTCATTATTCTGATGTAGTTGTCAGCGAGAAAATGTTTATAAATTTTCAAAATTATGTTTAAAATTGGTTGCAAATAGCTAAGTACTGTCATTCTCATACATTGTTACGTCGCATTATGTCAGTTTCATGCAACTTCTATTTTTTATGCAATTACACCTAAACCATATGTCGTATGTGGTTGTAACCCTGACAGCATTGTTACCTCACTGTATGGAATATGTGTACCAAATTTGGTTGACATCGGTCCAGTAGTTTAGAAGGAGGTGTGCAACACTCTCGTTCTATGCAGAAGTGTTTGGAGCATCTCATTGTTTATTATGTCATATCTCGTGAACAATTTGTTGTGCGTGATCCTTAGACTTACGTCGCTCGTCCCCATGTACTGAAACTTACGTGTGCTAAATTTTGCAAAGATTGGAATAAAACTGTAGATTTCTATACGTACACAGTAACAAACACGCAAACACTCTGCTTTATATATAAAGATGTCCTAGCTCATGAAAACTTCGTCCGTGTTGAATAGTGATAACCGATGTTTGAAATAAAAAGAGGCATCTAAGGTAACTTTTCTGGTAAAAACCGTTCCTGAATGTGAGCAATAATCAAATACCACTCCCTGCACCAAGCGACGTTTAGCTGGAGATCATCCAGCATTTGTCTACAATTTCCCAGTGTTGTGTCGTTTCGATGTACTACAGCAGCATCATTTTAACTTCCCATGTTATATATGAGGTCATTCGTCTATATTGTGAAGAACGGTGGTTTCGTAGCACTTACTTTACCGCAGGGCAACCCAGAAATCAGTTTCACGTCGACATACTTATCTCCGTTGAGAACGATGCTGCCTACTGTTACCCAGAAACTCTTCAATCTGTCAGCTTGTTGGTCTGATAATCCACTCACTCGCATTTGATCAGTAGGCAACAGTGCGGAACCGTATCGCACACTTTCCGAAAGTTACGGAATACGGTATCGACAGGTATCGTGTGTAGAAGAGTGTTAAACGTTTGTTCTCCAGTATCAGTAGTAACGGTTACCGTTATTTTTTTCTAACAGTTAACCTTAAGGTTATAAATAACCGCCAGTTAATTCTACAACCAATTCCAGGATGGCATTTCTGTAACATACTGAATACTGCTGGTAGGAAAAATAAGAGTCAGTTATCGTTACATATTCTCAGTAGTAAGAAAGACGGTTATTTCTACTAGATAGTACGTACTTTGTAGAAGAAACAACGGACAGTTATTGTTATTTCTACTCCATGTCAACAACGATGTTGATGGAGTATCACTTGTAATTAAAACTGTGGGCACTGTGTAATGGCAAGAATATCGCCTGAATCGTGCCATAAACGTAGAAAATCAACTATCGAGTATATTTCAGCTGATTATCGGTGTCGAATACAATATTACATTCACTACATACAGGTTATTCGTTGCTACTGGAACTGAAGGCCTAACTCTATAAGCTTCTATAAATTGGGTGTGAATAACTATTAAGGACGTGCAGAATTAATCCTTTATCTGAATATTATAGTTGAAATTGTAAGCATATCGTCGCTTTCATAAGTGTTGAGTCTTGAAATACGGTACAGCATAAAAGTAGACGTAATGTGATAGTTTCGTTTGTTCTTCAAGGAAACTGAAAGTATAGTTCCTAAGAAAGTTATATATGAAATTTAAAAACTGCTTGATTTCTGTAAATTTTTCAGAAGTTAATGACAGCATCTTATGTTTAACCCTTTCATTCCCAGTGTTGTTCCTAGACAACAACGTATTAATAGTTGATTTATACCGTATTTTGGCATCAATCCTTAAATTTGCATTTTTTATGAACAGCATGCTTCTAGTACGACATTTTGCCACTTGGTACGGCGTCTAGCCACTTCTGCGGCATTAATCTGTCCATCTTGTAGGTTGTGTTGCGTTGCCGTCTGTACGTGGTTGAGAGTGTGAGCGTGATTGTGATTCCTTTTATTTTATGCCAGCAGTGACTTGTCTTTGCTACTGTGCCGAAGATTATGTTACCGTTATTGATCTGTCAGTGTTAACTATCAAAAAAGTAACGTCCAAGTAATAAAGTAGCCCGATACAAACGTCTATATTGTGCATGAAAAACATGACATAAAAAATCAATAGTCCGACCAAAAATTTTAAAACACATATTTTGATGTTTATGCACAGTATTAATACATAAAACACTGATTTTTAATTTTCGCAAAGCTAATTTCATAACGTGGGACTGAGAGGGTTAAATAGTGGCATCTATTTTTTACAATAGATACAAAAGCGTTACATGTTTGCACTTGTTAATGTCGAAAGTAGTCACTAGCGTTGTGCAGAACTCTTTGCCGGCTATGTGGAAGGCGCAGTATATGATTAGCAGAGCCTATAGTTTTGATCCACGTCTGTCCCCAACAGTTTTGGAAAGTATTTCCTTTCTATTGGTCCCATCTTGAAAATAGTAGCATCTGTTCTGTTGATGTTGCCAATAGGTCGGTCTACTGCCTGTCGAATCTCTGGAACAACTCTGAAGCGAATCCCACAAAGTGTTTCCTTCATCTTCGGAATCTAATCAAAGTCACAAAGACTTATGTCTGGGGAGTATGGTGGATAGTATAGTATTTGCAAGTCTCATCGACCGAACAGAGCAGCTCAATTTGCGCTGTATGCGTTCGCCCACGCATTGTCGTGCAGAATGATGGTAGGGCTGCGCAGAAAGTATTGTCGCTTCTTTCGCAAAGCAGTCGAAAGTGCGTCAGAGCCCCCGAGTGGTGAACGTTATGGTCATTCTCGTGCACGACTGCGACGGTTTTATCGTAACGCATTACGTTCCTTCACGGCTGACCGTCAATGCATACAGTATTTCTGTTCGTTTTTGGAGCATCACCTGCGGCCAGCTTTGCGAAAAAAGAAGCAACACTTTCTGCGCAACCCACCTATCATTTCGCACCACGACGTACGGGCTCATACAGCGCAAGATGTGCTCTGTACGGTCGATAGAAGTACTGTACCATTCACCATACTAAAATGTCACATGTTTGTTACGCTTATGGTACTTAACTGCAGGGTCATCAGCCCCTAAACTTAAAAACTAATTATAAACTAATACTAAAGACAGCACAAACATCGATGCCCGAGGGAGGATTCGAACCCTGCGGCGGAACGACCTCTTCGTGTGGCGGAACGTGTGCTAAAACCTTATCTTCAAAAGCACTCGTCTTGTATGATTAGGGTTGAATGTGGCCGTATCAGACTTCGTAATCCTTGAGGTGTCCACTCGCCCATAAAAATGTATATGAGATAAAAAAATATGTTCATGTACAGTCTTTATACGTTGCAATATTTCAATATCAGATTCTTGCGCCGAGGGAAGAAGTCTTTAACAGTCACTCATGTTAAAATATTTCTAAGTTCTCTCATAGATAAGACGGTCAAAAGAAATTCTTCAGTTTGTGGTCGTTGCTATAGCCACAGATAAAAAGAAATATTTCTTCAATGATTATCGATCGATGTGTATGATCGATTAATCAAAGTTCTAAAAGAAACATTTATCGAAGTCTTCTTCACATAACTTTTCCACCAATAAAAATTCATAAAAAATCTTCCTTCAGATTGAAGAATATTTAAATTAAATATTCTCCTCGTTTCATTAATATATTATTTATCGTAAAATAATTCTTCATAAATGATGTACTCTTACACTTTGGTCAAGTTTAAACACGATGACATTTATTGCTTTCTCTGACATTAGATATGTAGTCATTGACAGACAGAAAGAAACTGACTTTTAAAATTTGTTGTTTTAACATAAAACGTCGATAATAATGTCAACTCTTGCGACGACAACCGCAGAGGTCAACATCTTCTTGCCTTGTGGCCGTCGAACCGCGACTTGATGTGGCCGGATATTTACTCCTCGGAATCGTAGGTTGACTCGCTTCACAGCACATGAAACATAAAGAAAACATACAAAAAACTTCTTTAAGAATCATATAACATTCAACATTTACATAAAAATCATTTAAGAACACAAATATAAATGTTATCCTGCACAAACTGAGCTGACATGAGATCTGTAGCGGAGACAATAATCCGTCCCACTACAACCCCCGACGGGGAACGGACTCGCGCATCGGGTCACAGCACTCCTTCGCGGCACCACCACACTGCCCGGAATGGAATCCCTGTGACTTTGGTTTGTTTCCGAAGATGAAGAACCCATTTCGTGGCATTCGCTTCAGAATTGTTCGCCGCGGCGGAGTGGCCAAGCGCATTGAGGCGCTATGCTACGATGCGGAAGGCCGCTCCCCGTCTGGGGTTCGAATCCCCCCACGGGCATTTATGTTTGTGTCGTCTTTAGTGTAAGGTAGTTCATGAGTAATTCGTAAATTTAGGGACTGGTGACCCCGCAGTTAAGTCCCTTAAGCTTGATAAACATTTGAACAGAATTGTTCCAGAGATTCGACAGGTAGTATACCTCCTCATTCGCACCATCAACCCTAAAGGCTCTGATAACGGTATAGCACGCCTTCCACATCGCGGACAATGAGTTCTACTCAACGCAGGTGACTACTTTGAAAGACAGTAAGAGGTGGAAACATGTAATGCTTTTGTATCGGTTGTGAGTAAATAGTTGCCTCTATTTAAATTCCAACCCTCGTACATAAGCAGTACTTCAGATTCTTGAATTATTTGTTCCTCCTTGAGGTAGAAAGAATTGTGTCACCAGTTTACCGAGCTTCTAATTATATTGTCCGTCCCAGCTTAAGGTTATGGCTCATCAAAACTATGTAAGTGTTGAAAAGTGATAACCGATGCTTGAATTAAAAAAAAGGTATCTAAGGTAACTTTTCTTGTGTGTTTCTGAGTGAGGACAATATAAGCTGACAACAGTTGCATCTAC
Source organism: Locusta migratoria (assembly GCA_026315105.1). NCBI lineage: Eukaryota > Metazoa > Arthropoda > Insecta > Orthoptera > Acrididae > Locusta > Locusta migratoria. The sequence goes on from CM048746.1 coordinate 342,381,524, forward strand.
ATTCAAAGTTACATCACAGTGTATGGTTCACAGAAACAAAGACTTTTTAGCGGGCTCTAATTCTCTATACTATCTGTCTTTCCGCGACATAAACGTAGTAGAAAGCAATATACTACTTGTCTCCTCAAGAAAAGTACGTTCTTGGAATTTTGACCCAAACCGATTCAATGTTGCAGTTCGAATCTACTGGCGCGTCTGCTGCTGGAGTTTCGCTATCATCTCCGTGACACTGGTGCGCTTTACAATATGGACCTGTAACGATGCGTGATCTCTGCCTTCTGTACCTCATCTATGAACCCTATAAGATCTGAAATGGCATAATAATATAATTAGGGCTGTTTATCTCTAATCGCAGCACGTTACAGTTATCTATGTTGAGAGGCAAATACCAATCCCTGCACCAACCTACGTTAAGCTGGAAATCATCCTGCACTTGGCTACAATTTTCCAGTGTTGTGACGTTTCGATATACTACAGAAGCATCCTCATTGAACTTCCCATGTTAACCATATTGTGAAGAGCGTTGGTTTGTTAACAGTTTTTTGCAGCAGGGCAACGCAGAATTAAGTTTTACGTCTGAATACTTATCTCGGTTGAGAATGAAGCTGCGTACTGCTACCCTAAACTCTTCAATCGGTCAGAATGTTGACTGATATTCCATTCACCCGCATTTGGTCATTAGGAAATAATGTGGAACAATATCGAACGCTTTGCGAAAGTCAAAGAATACGGTATGCACCTGAGAACCCTGTCTAGAGAAGGACCAAACGTTTATATTCCAGTAGCAGTTGTAATGCTATCGTTATTTTTTATATCAGTTAATTTGTAACTTATAAATAACTGCCCGTTATTTCTACAACCAATTCCTAGATGGCGTTGCTTTACTAAATACTGACAGTAGGATCAACTACGGGCAGTTATCGTTTTTTCTTCTCAGAAGTATTAAAGTTATTTTCTCTACGTAGCACTTAGTATCATAATTTAATATGTGTGAAACTTAATTTGCCAGTCAATTTCGTCGTTTTCTTTAGTGCTGTTTAAAGAGGTTTACTCTCGCGTACTTGGCAGAATTCGTTTGTTACTGTTTTAATGGTTTATTCTCGCGTATTTGACAAGTACTGTCGTGCGCCAGCCACAGATTCAGCAGCACCAGCAGAGTTACAGCTAAGTAGGAGCGAACTAGTGTGACATATTTATGGGCTGAGCACTGTTAAATTTTCATAAACTCCTAGTAATTAGCTGATACTTAACTCTGTACGGCAATAGTTGATTTGTTAGGATGGATAGGATGTGTGACTGCTGCTTATGGACGCAGGAGGACCTGGCTGCTGATCACGGACAGTTGAGCTTGCTGTTGGCCACGGTCAGCCGTGTTCAGGCTGCTGCCTCGGATTGTTGCGGCATTAGGGAGTCCCGTACGTCGCATGGAACACCTCAGATGTTACATGCTTCGCCCACGGTACCTGCTGCCCGGACAGCTTCGCGTGTACCGGACGCGGTTGAGCCTCACTCTCCTCAAGGGATGTAGCGGGTTCAACGGTGTTCGCGTCGCTAGGGGCGGAAGGACAATGTGGAGGCTAGCTATGCGTCCTCGCCCGTTCTGCCTGTGAGTGGACAGGATCCGAGCAGGTGCACGGGGAGGGGGGGGGGGTTATTAGTGATTGGGATCAATGTTAGGCGGGTGATGACGCCTCTTAGGGAAATAGCGGAGAGGTCGGGGAAGAAGGCCACTGTGCACTCTGTTTTCCAGTCGGAGGGGGAGGGAGGATATGGAGGAGGCCCTTCCGGTGGAGGTAGAGAGCACTGGATGCACCTGACTGCCAATTTTTGCTCATGTCGGCACCAATGACGCCTGCTGTCTGGGTTGCCGGCCGCGGTGGCCGAGGGGACTGAGGCGCTTCAGTCACGGTCTGCACGGCCACTACGGTCGGGGGTTCGAATCCCCCCTCGGGCATGGATATTTGTGCTGTCCTAGTTCGTAAGTAGTTCATAAGTAGTTTGTAAGTTTAGGGGCTGATGACCCCGTAGTTAAGTCCCATAGACTCTACAAACAATTGAACATTATTATTTTTTTTTTTTTTTTTTTTTTTTTTTTTAGCTGTCTGGGTTCAGGGGTCATCTTCAGTTGATACAGGCTGTTGGCGGAGTTGGTAAAGCCTGAAAGCCTCGCTCGCGGGGTGCAATCTGTGCTATATGTAGTGTCGTTCCCAGAAACGATCCCGGTACTCTGGTTTGGAGCCGAGTCGAAGGGTTAAACTAGGGGCTAATACGATTCTGCAGAGATGTGGGGTGCAGATTTCTCAATTCTCCGCTATCGGGTGGAGAAATGTAGGGACTGCCTGAATAGGTCAGGCGTGCACTACACGTAGGAAGCGGCTACAAGGGTAGTGGAGTACGCGTGGAGTGCACATGAGGGTTTTGTAGGTTAGAGAATTCCCTCTCTAGGCCCGACAAGAGGCCTCTTGAGCCACGAAAAGGTAGCAGTAGGCAGAACGCAACAGAGAATAAGATCAATGCAGGAGCGTCTAAAGAAAGGTCACAGCTCTCATTAATGAACGGTCACAATGCCCACATAGTACTAGGAACGGAAAGTTGACTGAAAACAAATGTAAACAGCAATGAAATTCTAAACTCAGACTGGAACGTATACTGCAGAGACAGGTTGGACAGTGAAGAGGGAGGCGTGTTTATAGCGATAAAAAGTGCTACAGTATCGAAGGCAATTGACGGAGATACAAAATGTGAAATAGTTTGGGTGATGTTAACGGCTAAATAAGGCTCGAACATGGTAGCTGGATGTTTCTATAGGCCTCCTGGCTCGTTTTTGTGGCAGAACACCTTGTAACGTATCCGTCGTCGTTTATTTTATAACCTCGTGTCTGGACAGTGTATTTACCATTATGCGTATTTGCGTGGTAACTTGTGCACTGAAGGTGCCTACCGCAAGCTACTGCAATGCAACATGGCTCCCATACGTTTGTATGTGAAATGACTTGTTTACGCAGGCTTTATCCAGTTTGAGTACACGTATGGGTTCCTGCTACGTGCGAAATAAGCTCGCCCGACAACACCAATGAAACTTAGTCATTAGATTGACCCGCGCAACGGATAACATTACAAATGCATCTGTAACAATTAATCTGATCTAATATATGTACTCAAATGGAACGGATACGTTACTCTGATATTTAAGCTCCATTGCACCACTGCAAGCGCCATCAAGGGCTTTAATAATGCGGTTACTAGTGCTGAATAGGTTTATATGAACATTTAGAAATTGCTTCGACACGCGTGTGAGATAAAATCATTATTAAGAAATCCTTTAAAATAAATGCTTTATCATGTGAATTTAAATGCAAATTTTAGTATAAGTGAAAATTTAAAAGCAACTTTAGTTTCCATCATCTCATACTACATCCGAATGGGCCTCCAAGCAAGTTTTCCAAAAAAAAGGATTAATCACGTCACTCGAAAGGATATGGAAGCAACTAGTATTCTCAGTTTCCCCACTATTATTTATAAGGCATGAAAAGGAAGAATTACTACGCGAGTCAACTTATTTGAACTACGAGATGTAAATGAGCGACCGTTGAACCACAAACGAGTTAGAAAACTGCTACGGGGGCAAAGGGGACTTTATTGCAAAGATAAACCTATCCAAAACATTGTAGGCAAACACACATTACACGAAGCAAAATGTAGCGTGCGGAGGGCGATGCGAGAAGGCGTTCAACGAATTCGAAAGTAAAGTTATTTGTACTGACTTGGCTGGAAATCGTAAGAAATTTTGGTCTTACGTCAAAGCTGTAGGTGGATTAAAACAAAATGTCCAGACACTCTGTGACGAAAGTGTTGCTAAAACAGAGGATGACACTCTAAAGGCTGAAATACTAAATGTATTTTTCCAAAGCTGTTTCACAGAGGAAGACAGCGCTGTAGTTCTTCCTCTAGATTGTCGCACAGATGACAAAATGGCAGATATCGAAGTAAATAACAGAGGAACAGAAAAAACAATTAAAATCGCTAAAAAGAGGAAAGGCCGCAGGCCCTGATGGGATATCAGTTCGATTTTACACGGACTGAGTGAAGTAATTAGCCCCCCTTGTTGCAGTGGTGTGCCGTAGGTCTCTAGAAGAGCGGAGCGTTCAAAAAGATTGGAAAATGGCGCAGGTCATCCCCGTTTTCAAGAAGGGACGTCGAACAGTTGTGCAGAACTATAAGCCTATATCTCTAACGTTGTAAAATTTTGGGGCGTATATTATGTTCGAGCATAATGACTAGAAATCAGCTCTGTAGGACTCAGCAGGGGTTTCGAAAAAGGCTCGCGCTATTCCACGAGACTCAGATGGTCATAGACACTGGTTCTCAGATAGATGCCGTGTTTCTTGACTTCTGCAAGGCATTTGATACACCTACATAAATACTCCTCAATCCACCAATACTAGGCATTTCCTTTCCTATTCCACTCCCAAATTGAACGAGGAAAAAAAGAATGCTCCGTACGAGCACTAAATTCTCTTTTCTTTGTGATCATTACGCGAAATTTGAGTGGGCGGCAGCAAGATCGTACTACACTCAGCTTCAATTTGCAGCCCTCTAAAATTAATTGACAGAATTTCTGGAAAAGATCGTCGCATTTTCTCCAACAATTCCCATTTGAGCTCCTGGAGAATTTCCGTGACACTCGGGCATTGCTCGAACCTACCAGTAACGAACCTAGCTGCTCGCCTCTGAACTGCTTCTATGTCTTCCTTTAAACTGATCTGCTGCGGGTCCCAAACACTTGAGCAATACTCAAGACGTGGCCATACAAGCGTTTTATACGCGGCCTCCTTTACAAATGAAGGACATCTTCCCAAAATTCTCCCACGAAGTCGGCTGTCCGCCTCACTCATAACTGTCCTTACATGTTCGTTCCATTTCATATCGCTCTGCAGAGCTACGTTTAGATATTTGAACGACGCGGTTGCATCAATAAGCTCACTACTAATGCTGTCTGTATTTGAACATTATGGAATTGCTTTTCCTAGTTTGGGCAACACATTTTTCTACATTGAGAGCTAGATGTCATTCTTCGCACCAACTAGAAATTTCGTCTAAGTTATTCTGTGTCATATTGCAGTCATTAAAGACGATACCCTCCCATACACCACAGCATCATCAGCAAACAGCAGCAAATTATAAGTTACTCTGTCAATCAGATCATTTATATAGATACATAGTAATAGCGGTCTTTTCACATTCCCCTGGGCACGCCTGACGATACACTCGTTTCTGATGAACAATCGACGTCGAGAACAACGTACGGCGTTCTATTACTTAGGAAGTCTTCCAGCCAGCCATAAATCTGTGAACCTATTCCATAAGCTCGTATCTTCGTTAGCAGTTTGCAGTGTCGCACCGCGTAAAATGCCGTTTTGAAGTCTAGAAAAACATAATCCGCCTGTTGCCCTTCACCCATGGCTCACAAGGGAAATCTGAGTTTCACATGAACGATGTTTCATAAACCCATGCAGCTTCATCGAAACAAGCTTTACCGTCTCAAGGAAATTTACTATATTTGTACAGAGAATATGCTCCAAATTTAATAAGGTTAGTCCTCTTTCCTTTCTTATAAACGGGAGTCACCAATCACTAGGAACTTTACGCTGAATTAAATTCGTGATAAATGCTAGCTAAGTAAGAGGCCAATCCCGCGGAATACTATTTGTAAAACCGAATTGGTATTCCATCCGGACCAGCAGACTGTTTTGTATTTAGCTCTCTCAGCTGCTTCTCTCCACCTGAAATACCTATTACTATGTCTTCCAGTTCGGAGTTAGAACGTTGATCAAATTATGGTAAAGATTTGTGCTGTCCATCTGCGTGAAAGGTTAAATTTAGAACTTAATCTTTCGTTTGCTTTCTTCTGTTACTGCCCCGGAATGATCAACGAGTTACTGGACAGTGGGATTTGACCCGCTTATCTATTTTACACTGGACCATAATTATTTCAGTTTTTCGGAGAGATTTTTTGCTAAGGTATAGCAGTGGTAATTATAGTAGTTACATACGGAATTTGATCGTGTCTCTTGCTGCTGTGTGCTGTATTGCCTGCATCACCTCCGTGTGCTCCTTGTTGGAAGATGTTTTCCAACTGCTCATAAGAGCACGTGATCGGGAATGCCAGATACTCCTGATCACCGACTGCGGTAATTTTTTTTTCTTTGGGACTCAGCAGCTTGGTTATTAGTCCCTAGCTTACAGACTACTTAATCTAAGGTAAACTAAACTAAGGCCGCGGTGGAGTAGCCGAGCGATCTAAAGCACCTCGCTGCGGAGCGCGCGGTTGCTCGCCGTGGAGGTTCGAGTCCTCCCTGGGGCATGGGTGTGCGTGTTTGTCCGTAGGTTAGTTTACCTAGGTTTAAGTAGTTTATAAGCTACGGACTGATGACCACGCAGTTTGGTCCGATAAATTTACAGACATTTTTAAACTAAACTAGGGACTACACTAACACCCATGCCCGATGGGTAATCGAACCCCCGACGGCGAACGGCCGCGCGCACCGCAACACGGCGCCCCAGTACACGCGGCTAATCCACCGCGGCTGCGGTACTTTCTGACCACATAAGTATGTTGTACTCTGAAGTTATGAATAAGATATATTGTAAAGTTGTGTAATGCCGAATGCAGTAGTTTTACTGCATCAACCGCGGGAAACTGGTGAGTAGTTATCCTGTTTTCTCTTTTGCAGCGCATGTCAACTGGATAAAGTTTCATAACGATTTGAAATTTGAACTTTGTTTAAAGTCGCTAAGGGCTCTCATTCTGAAATAGCAGATGGATAAATTATCGTTATTAACCCGTCGCATGTGGCGCTTCTCATTGTTCGTCACCGTAACTCCGTAACTGTGTGTTCTTATCCCCAAAGTGATTGTTTTCCGACGGTTGGGAATATGCATTCGGACCAGTAGTTTAAAGAAATACTTCAAGACACACACGCAACCATTTTTATGTATATTCTGTGTGAGCATAAAGAAGTGCAGGCCATTCCTGGTAATGGGCGTTAGAGAAAATCTCAATATGGTGGCAGTTGAGTGCTTACTGATATCCACGACACTGTTTCCACTACCTAACAACGGTATCGGAACACCCGACCGTTACAGTAAACAGTGTACTTCACGATACTGCAACACAACTTCGTCCAACCTCGACGTATTATTGAAAATCGTATTTCTGTCTTTTTAACTCACCCCGTTTAGGAATGTAGTTGGGACCTGAGCCACGAACAGCGTAAAATCCTGTAATAACGATTCAATTGGAACATAGCTGAACTTCAAAACTGAGATATGTCGATACACATAACAGGGAAAAACGAAGCAAGATTAAGGTGTAACTTCCCCGTTGACAACGTCGTCAGTGGAGTACACATACTGATTTGTTAACAATGGGTTAGGAAATCTACCCTACCCTTTCAAACGAACCATCTCAGCATTTTCGTGAAGTCATTTCAAAAAATCATGGAAAACCTAAGGCTGGATGGCTGGAAGTTGATCTGAACCGCTGTCCTTCAGAATACGAAGGCTTTGTGTTAGCTATAGCGTCACCTCGCTCGATAAATATTACTGTACCAAACCATAAATACTCATAAGAATGCAATTAGTCAGTTCTCTAGCACGTACAACAACAGGCAAGTGAAGGAATGGCTAAGAGAAAAAAATCAACAGTTCTTCCTAATTGATAACAGAATTAATTTCTTTGGTAATTTATTTCGTATCAGCAGTTTAGTCAATTCAGAAATACAGATTTAGTGCGAAATCTGAATATAATAGGAAAATTCATGGTAACCATCCATCTACAAATGTCTCTCATCTCTACTGGTGTATTTGGGAAGACAAATCGACCGGTACCTTTAAAAGATAAATGGTATCCGTGGAGGTTCACGAAACCACGGCGCAGCTGTTCTCTGTGGCCAGGAGACAGACAGGTCGATCGAGTTAATATTTTTTCCACAGCTGCGAGAGAAAAGGGGGGAGGGAGAGAGAGAGAGAGAGAGAGAAAGTTCCAGACAGAAGCGTTCTGCGCCTCGCCTTTGCGTGTCTGTCATCGTGATGGATCGTTCAGTGGTCGAAGATATGCCGCTAACGCCACCATTCCGAACAAAAAGAAGAAATACGATGAGGGATGGACGCAGCAGAAGACGTATAGACGAAACTGTTACGTAAGAGATTCGAAACGAAATAGATGTGTATGTGTGTGTATTATTCATATGATTTTCTATACCTGAATAACCCTTTCGTGAGTGAATTAATTACAATTTCGCATACAACTGTAACAATTAGTTTGTTACTTTTTGAATTGGTACCCAGTCAGGCCATTTTTCTAAATTACGATTGTTATTTATAGTTTTACAGTTATTTTATGTTCGGTCGAGGAGGAGTAAATTTATAGAATCAGTGTTTTTTTTTTAAAGTATGGATTACGATCTGTACAAGTAAGAATGTTAGCATTATTACATTAAACACATTTATTTATTTAGAACTTAATATTTTTGGACATTTTGCAAATCTTGGCTGAATATGTAGTGGTACTTAGTAGTAGTTACATATGAAATTTGACCGTGTCTCTCTGCCGTATGCTGTATTGCCTCTATCACCTCCGTGTGCTCATAAGCCAGATACTCATGGTTTGTTTTATGTGATGAAAGATCACCGACTGTGGTATATAGACTGATTTCAGTTGAAGCCAGTTCCACTCCATAACTGGCATCGTGTCGCAGAAGAAAAATAAAGATGCCTCTAATGCAGTAGGCATAATGGAATACAAACCGCAAAAAAAAAAAAAAAAAAAAAGAAAGGAGGTGTAAAATTGGTAATCTGGAGGGTAGGTGACAAATGTAAGTCCGTAGAAGCATGAAGCATGTATGACTTGGTTGAGTTAGCGGTTACGATATTACAAGAAGTTTATGAAGTACGTAATGGCCTAAAGCGTAACTAGGTCCGTGGAGCAGACATTTCCTCATAGGTATTGATGTCCGTATCGGAGTCAGGCATCACAAAAGTATGCCACTTAGTGGAGAAAATGTAACTGAAAATTCTTCACTTTCAATCTACAGCTCATAAGTAATACAGTGAGAGTCTCCCATTGAATTGTCTTACACTTTCGAATCTCAAGCTAAAATCCACCCATTGGTACTTAACTACCAAGGCTTACAAACTACTTAAAATAAGTTAAAGTAACGTATGCTAAAGGCAACACCAAAACCTATACCCGAGGGAGGACTCGAATCTCCGACGACTATCAACCACACACTCCGCAGCAAGGAACCTTAGAACGTTCGGCCACTCCGACTATAGTAATCTGGTCCCTTACGGAATTTTACAAAATGCATAGTTTTGCTCCAATCTTTATGAATTTTTGGGTATGAAGTTTGCGTAGTACATGATAGAGGGTACCGATAAATAAACATTCAGACAACGTCAGGTTTTCAGCTAGCTATATATATATAAATGTATGTTTGTCTGTATGTCCTCTATGTGTTCATAAACCATTCATTCAATTGGAATGAAATTTTGGTGAACTGTTCACCGTACGACCGCGAAGGTTCCTAACCCAAAAACGAAAGAGGACGACACAAAGCTCAGGAGATATAACGTCATAAATGATGAGAGGCCACCTCGTGAGAATACCTAAATTTATGCGTCAATTATTGGAAAATGGGAGTAATTACGGACCTGCAACAAAGTTCTTATGTAATTTCGGGCGCTTATGAAGCGTATTGTAACTGATCTGCCCCCCTCACACAAAATGATGAAACGAAGTCTACCGCTCACAACAGTTTCGCTGTAGATGCCGTAAAACTGTCGCATCAGGCATCAACTTGTATCAAATAAAGTTAGCATTACAGATTTGCATCGTATTATTTATTTTTGTCTGCGAGTCTCCCTTCAATCTCTTGTATCCAAAATTAAGCAATCTGTTTTCTTAATCTTTATCTACATAAAATCGAAAGGACACTCACTCACTCACTGACTAAATTTCAAAAACTACTTCACCTATGAAGCAGGCAGGAATATAGTTTATAGGTAGAAAATGTCAGTTGATTAAGTATTTTGTGATAGGTGCGTGGCGGACCATACTTCTCCTAAAGACTCACAAAATCTACAGTTTCATTCCGATTTTCACGAAATTTTCGATGCTTGACATTCAAAACAAGAGGAACGTCACACTCTATCTTAAGTTTCATACGGTTAATGGGGGAGGGTACGTTGCAACATAAAAATGGATCCCTAAATACCTTGGTCGCGTCATAACTTGAGAACGGCTCGACCGATTTCACAGAATCTACAGTTTTGTTCCGATATTAATGAAATTTTCTACACTCTACCCTAAAAAGAAGTCGAATGTCACTGTCTTTATAAAATTTCGTTCGGTGCATGGTGGAGGGTAGTTAACTTAAGGAATGTTATAAAATGTATAGTTTTGTTGCGATCTTTATGTTTGCACACATGACCTTTAAACCAAGAGGAAGATCACTGGGTACATAACCGTTTGTATGGTACGTGACAGAGGGTACCTTGCAGAAAACTTTGCCGAGAGAGGGAAAGTTGGAAACGAACAAAGAGATGGACAGAAAGAGGTGAATGCCGAGACAAGGGAAAAGGGATGTGGACTACGAGAGTGTAGGATAAATAAACACCCGGGAAACGCTGGGTGTACAGCAAGTGTATTATAAAAATCACATCATCAGCTATCCATTCGAGTCTATATCATAAGCACTTTCCATTTTCGTAATATATGCGGTGCAAGTTTTAGGTGATCTCTCTGATTAGTCATTACAATATCAAAGGCCGCTAATTTTGGAACCAGTTGTAGAAGGCATATAATACATTACAAGGAAGGTAATGAGTGTAAAAATATGAAGAAATAAATATCTGGTAATATGAGAATCAAATCAAGATTTCACAATGGCTTAAGAATGGAAAGTACTAAACACGCTCAAAAGTAAAATATCCAGAATCCATATAAAACAAGATGCCAAATAATACAAGGAATTCAAGAATAGTGGTGGGAGGTGTAGTATTGGAACATTAAATGGTATTTTATGGGACGGAAGAATTAGAAAGGAAAAAGAGAAAACAAAATATACAGAATTTTAAAGAAGGAAAACGGTATTTATGTTATGAACATACAAAAAGAATGCTGATGAAAAGATTACCATAGAATGTTATGCAGTGGGAAACACAATGAAGAAAGAAAAGAGGGTGTACGCTGACCACATGTATAAATGAATTCGGATATCCATTAGAAGAATAAATATTGAAGAATCGTAATGAACAGATAGACAACAAACTTTCACTCTGCACCTTAGTGTGGGCTGATATGAAACTTCCTGGCAGATTACAATTGTGTGCCGGAACCGGAACTCGAACCTAGAACCTTTGCCTTTGGCGGGCAATCTCACTACCACCGAGCTATCCCGACACGACTCACAACTTCAATTCTGCCAGTATCTCGCCTCGCCTCGCGATTGCCCGCGAAAGGCAAAGGTCCCAGGTTCGAGTCCCGGTTCCAGCACACACATCTGTCAGGAAGTTTCAACAAATATTATGTTTAATCTTGCAGTATCGAAAAATAACACTAATGCGGAAATCTTGGATAGGTTGCATAATTTAATTGCAAAAATGCTGAGTGTTTTACCCTGAGCTAGAGCTAGATAGAGTGCTGCGGCTTGAACACTGTCGCAGTAAACAAGAATGGATCTGAGTTTACTGCTGCCTATCATGAAGATAAGTCGCTGTACTCCATGGAAATAGATCACTGTCTCTCAAGGAAAGTACTTGAGCTCGAACAAACACATATATACCAAATTCGTATGAGAGATAATGTAAAGATTCCTTATTGCACTAGTGATACTCCCGCATCTGCAAAACTCTGCAGTCGTCCGTTAGAGGCCTCTGCGTGTGCCTTGCCACATTGCACTTTGACCTGTCGGTTCGCCAGTAGGGACAGTGCAGTGTGCCTCCGAAGTTGCGTTTTGTGATGTTATTTGTATGGGGAAGCGTCAGATGGGGTGGCGATTGCTAATCAATCCTGATAATGAATAGCGATTAGTTGAGATGAAGTTACAAAGAACCCTTCTTCGTGAAGATGATATTAGTGTAGAAGATGAATCATTTGCATGCTTTCTCGTATCTGTGCTGGTACAGAAATGCGAGCATAAGTAGATACTGTTGTTAAAAACTCACAATAATGATAATAGGCATGATAATAACGAAAAACTCATTGCAAGCGGTAGTTCAAAATGTTCAAATGTTTGTTAAGCTTATGGGACTTAACTACGGGGTCATCAGTCCCTAAACTTACAAACTACTTATGAACTAGGGACGGCACAAATATCCATGCCCGAGGGGGTATTCGGACCCCCCACCGTAGTGGCCGTGCAGACCGTGACTGGAGCGCCTCAGTCCCCTCGGCCACCGCGGCCGGCGCAAGCGGTAGTGCTACGGTAAGTGCGGGAAGAGGCGATGGAAGCAGTGGCAGTGAATACCACAGTCTTTCGGGAAGAAGGTTAAAGTTGCAACTATCATCACGGGTTTTGATGACAATTCGCTAGAGAACATGTACAATAATTATTACATAAGTTATAGTTAAGATATCTGCATTACGTATGGCGTCTACAATTACATCTACATTGCTATCTAGAGCATGGTTGCAGAGCTTTGTAGAAAAACGACACCCACCAGCACAATGAGGTGTAAGTAGAGATTATGTAACCGTTCATAGCCGGCCGCGGTGGCCGAGGTGACTGAGGCGCTCCAGTCACGGTCAGCACGGCCACTACGGTCGGGGGTTCGAATCCCCCCTCGGGCATGGATATTTGTGCCGTCCTCGTTTGTAAGTAGTTCATAAGTAGTTTGTAAGTTTAGGGACTGATAACCCCGTAGTTAAGTCCCATAAGCTTAACAAACATTTGAACATTTTTTGTAACCGTTCATACATATATGTTTGTTCGAGGCCATGTAGTATCATTTACATCTTAAGATTACAGCCAGGCAAGGCTTCTACTTCCTGGAAGTGTTCCGATGTTACAAAGTCGAATGCACTGGCACTAACTTCGTCAACTGATTCCAATAAAACGCCTTTCCGTTCCTGAAAATAAAAGATGCTTTTCTGCGTTGTTTCATTATCTAAGAAAACAACAGGCCAGACGATGTCACGTGAAGAGAACTGACAAAAAGAAATATCTAATAATTTTAAGTCTTCATCATTAACGGAATTTGTTTTCCCGACTCTCCGCGCCTCCCTTCGTTCCCCTCTCCTCTGCAGGGTCTCAGTGCTTTACTTCTTAACGGTGTTTTTAACAGTTCACCGTGCAAAATACCTTGCTCGCGCTATAAGTTGAGAACGGCTCGGCCGATTTCACATATCCTATTTATTTATTTCTCAGAACAAGGGTTGCATGAAATAAAACTGGAATATTTGAGAACAGCAAAGTGCGTTTTTCAATGTGACACTGCGTTTTTATTGCATAGAAATCTGTAGTTTTGTTCAGATATTGATGAAATTTTACACTCTCTACCTTAAAAACAGGAGGAATGTCACTGTTTGCATAAAATTTCGTTCGGTGCATGGTAGAGGGTTCTTACGGAATTTTACAAAATGAATAGTTTTGCTCCAATCTTTTTGCGCACATGACTTTAAACCAAGAGGAAGATCATTCGGTACGTAAATGTTTGTGTGGTACATGGCAGATGGTACCTTGCAGAAAACTTTGCCGATAGAGGGAAATGTGGAAACGAACAGAGATATGGGAGAGAAAGAGGTGGATGCAGAGAGAGGGGGACGGAGATGTGGACTACGAGAGTGTAGGATAAATAACCACCCGGGCAAGACCGCGTTTACACCTAGTCCTTCTTATAAGTCCTAACATACCTGCCCAAATAACGGATCCAACTTTCCAGGCTCCGAGTCGCACTGGGACACTTTCGTTTCCGTCGATGAGGCTATCATGAGTAGTATCCATATGGGAAAGTATTTTAGCTACTGAATATCTTACGCAAGAGGACGGCTTCATCAAGTACCCATAAATGGGACACTGTGTTTCGCCTTGTTTTCAGCCCCTCGCAGTAGCTGAATGGCAAAGCCACGTTGGCTGATGTTACAAGACCAGAACAGTCAATCATCCAGTGTGTTGCCCCTGGAACTATTGAAAAGGCTACTGCCCGTCTTCGGAAACAACACTTTTGTCTCTCTTGTCCACGGATGCGCCTTCGCTATGGTTGCACCCATGTTAAGACTATCTGCATAGTCCAAGCATGCAAGCAGTTCAACCTACGGCAGATGCCTTGGATGATGGCGGGAGTGGGCTGAGGATGGAGAGGAAAGGGGTTAGAGGGCGTTCTCGTTTACAGAACAATTTTATCCTACGAATATTTCTTCATTATATTTTGCACCAATTTTTTGCTAGAACTAACTCATTTTCATTAATACTAACAGAGTTCAATGGCGAAATTCATTGGCAGATATATGCGAAATCCACTAAGGAATAAGAGTTTCGTATTGCTAATTAAATGCTATATTTTTTGCATTTTAGAGGACTTAATCACACAGTGCATTAATGTGTGTAAATAAATTAGTGAAATAAAATGCAGTGAATAATGAAAAATTTATAATAAGTGAAGTAAAAATCGAAACTTAGTTCTGTTCAGAATATTTAGGCACAGGCAAGTAAAACAGAAGACCTGTGGCCACTTCCCGACAGTGCATCGACAAACTGAAGCAGCAGATTCAGCAGGACATTATCCCATCGAGTATTCAGGTGTGTTGGAAAGCGACAAAGAGTCCATCACTCTCTCCACAAGCGGAAGCCAATGAGTCAGCTATCAGGCAATCACGTGAAATCACACACTGTCGAATGTGACCAGCTCTTACGACTCGAGGCGACATGACCAGAAGCCAATAAACCTAATGTATTGACGTCCAGACCAACGTGGCTATCGATCTTTCTAGTAACTGTACAACATGACAGAGGAGACAACGACCCTGAAGTCGTTCACCTCCCGCCAAGTACATCAAATAAATATCACTGCCAATAAGGCACGGCCAGAAGTCAGTATTCTCAGTAGCAACTTTAGTAGCAGCAGCAGCATTTGCTGGAATTGTGGTCATGATCAGATACCGCTACTGACAGTTTTAGTTGAAGATAGAAGATGAAAGAATCTGGTCGTCAGTAACAGAATTCTGGAAGGAGATCAAAAATAACAGAGGTACTTACCTATGATGACTGACCAGAACGATAGAATGTGGTCTTGTCGTGAAAGGCATCTGTGATCGCCGTCAAAGGTTCTGCCATTCGAAGACGTATAGCCGAATTAAAAAATGTTCAAATGTTTGTATAGTCTATGGGACTTAACTACGGGGTTATCAGTCCCTAAACTTACAACTACTTATGAACTACTTACGAACTAGGACGGCACAAATATCAATGCCCGAGGGGGGATTCGAACCCCCGACCGTAGTGGCCGTGCAGACCGTGACTGGAGCGCCTTAGTCTCCTCGGCCACCGCGGCCGGCACAGCCGGAAGACCATTGGTTCGACCCCAGGACAAATATGCACCGGCTCCACGCCGCGTGGCTGCCTCTGGTCGCCGTGAGGTAATTCCACAGCATTTACAGCCTTTCTAACGCACGTTGGGAAGAGTACTAGCTTCGACGGCCGACGCTCTTCGACTGACAAGCGAGAGGCAGATAAGCTGTCAGCGTAGTCAGAGACACACGGCCGACGCTAGTCTTTGAATGTAACTTTCTCCACTTAATTCCCCCTGTCATATAATCAATCATCTGCGGTGGATCCTCATCTTTATCCAAATGCCTAATCTATATAAATGTGAATGTCTGTTCGGTGTATGTTTTCACGTCTCAACCACAAGACATAAAGACCTAAAAATTTGTACAGTTACTATTGACTACCCGGGAAAGGTTTTAGGCACTGTCTTGTGATGACAAGACGCAGAGACTTAAATATTTGTACAGTTACTAATGTATACCTGAGGAAGGTTTTAGTCACGGTTTTATAGCGATAACGCGAAATGCGGAACAATAATTACTCTTTGAAAATTATATTTACTCTTTGAAAATGGTTTTATTGGTTGTATTGTTGCTTGAGGGTTGATAATGATAAAAGTATATTGGGATGGAAAGTTATCGGGTATATAAAATTACACGCGCGGGTGTGTGTGTGTGTGTGTGTGTGTGTGTGTGTTAATATTTCGCTCTGCAGCGACAACTATAGAACGCAAACGAATGGTCTGCGTGTAATTGTTGTCCGAAGTCTCCTGTTGTACACCATAGCAGATCCATGCCGATAGCTATAAGGGGGTGGAACATATGGTGGTTGAAAGTCGTCAAATTATGAATAAAATTCGAACTGAAGGCTAGCGATAACGTCTGCGACTCTATAGCAAGGAGGTTACATACAACGAAACGTCATACCACAGACCATATCTTTGGTCTATGCGTGCTACAATGACTTCAGCTCTTTTTTTGTAAGGATAAGCATACGAATAAGGAAATATAAGAATAAATAAATAAAGCAGTAAAATGAGATTAAAATGAATTTGGACATTACTCTCGCCATACGTGTTGAGACATTGCAACACAGGCTATAAGGAATAATGTGTGTATTATTTATTGTAAATCATTAAGCACTTCACATAATTTTTTTTATTTGAATGTTGATTGAAAATGTTTGTTTCTAAAGAAGGTATTGTATTTCATTTCTTCCTTCAAAACCAGTCTCATAGCACACTACTGAAAGATAGCTTGTCTATCATAATTAACCAACACGCGGCGGAGCCGCGGGTTTAAGCTAGTATTAATATAAACAGAAGTAGCTGGAGCTGATGTGACCAACAATTCTTCTGGTGCGTGTGAAGCACGTAAATTATTCTTTATTGCGAGTTCATAGAACTTCGCTTTCAAACGATTAATAATGTTCAAATGTATGTAGAGCTTATGGGACTTAACTACTGGGTCATCAGTCCCTAAACTTACAAACTACTTATGAACTAGCTACAACTATGGACGGCACAAATATCCATGCCCGAGGGAGGATTCGAACCCCCGACCGTAGTGGCCGTGCAGACCGTGACTGAAGCGCCACAGACCGCTCGGTCACTGCGGCCGGCAAACTATTAATACTTCGCCACTGGACGCCTTACCGCCGACACTAGTCGAGTCATTTCATTACAATAAGATTAATGTCTGGTTTATTTGTGTAATAAATGTATCTTGTGTAAATGTTGTTTCATCTACACCTCTTACCCGAGCCAACACGTTTATAAGATTCCTTGCAAAAATGCTATATTGACAATAAAATGTTACCACGCAGTTAGAGCTTGCCATCCTGGCATTAGGACAATGAATTTACAGTTGTAGTTAAGTGTTCAGTGTTTAGCAAAGCGGGTAACAAAACTCTGCTTGACAAGAGGTATCTTCAATACCAAGTGGGTCTTCAAAGTAGAGGCGTTTTTCTGTAAAATATCTAATATATAAAAATTAATGTTTGTTTGCTTGCCTTTTTGTTCGTATTTTATGCTTGGTCATACCGTAAATCCGATTACGATAAAACTTTGTTAACTCACTGCCTGCACTCTCGCGAAGGTTACAGACATACTAAAATTACCTTCGTATGGAGCATGGCGGTGCTTTACAATTAGTCAATTCGTTTCTTAGGCCTTAACGGTGAAATGGCTTGACGAATGTGAATGAAATGTGGAACAGAGGTAGCTTACACCCACACATCGGCTACCTTTCGTAAGCCACCGTATGGCGCGTGGCGGAGGGTACCGTACAAGGCATTAATATGTTTTCTACTTCTTCATGCTTAAACGGATGGACAGTTTTGAATGGAATTTGGAATGGAGATAGCTTATACCCTGCGTTAATACATGGGATACATTTCGTAAGCCATCGTACGGTGGCTGGTAACCATGAAACTCAGCACATAGATGTATGTTTCCATTAGGGAGATTTTTATAATATACAAACAAGTGGCTGAGGGTACCTTGCGACATTAACACACGTTTGAGTAGTCATCATGAGAATATATATAGGGTGTCCCAGCTATCTTGTCCACCCAAAATATCTCTGGAACAATAACAGCTATTGGAAAACGACTTTCACCGCTATCAATGTACGGCTGGAAACATTCTAAAACGAAAGCAAATGTGGTTTTTAACACAAACTTATGATTTTTAATGGCGTTGACTGCATCGCTATATTCCAATTACATCCAGAGATATTGTGATGCGAAGTTGATGTTTGAAAGACGCGAAACGGGCGGCTAGCGCACGTCCTGAGCAGCATGGGGTTCTCGCTGAGTCTCAGGACGTGCGGTAGCCGCGCGTTTCGCGTATTTCAAGCATCAACTTCACGTCGCAATATCTCGGAATGTAATTGGAATATTGCGATGCAATCAACGCCATTGTTTATGTGGTTTGTCATGCTATGGATTGCTGTAGAAAAAATATAGGGTGCCCATCAAAAAAAAAACACAAGTTTGTGTTAAAATACACTTTTTCTTTCGTTTTAGAATGTTTCCAAATATGTACATTCATGGGCCCCAGCCGTACATCGATAGCGGTGAAAGTCGTTTTCCAATAGCTGTTATTGTTACAGAGATATTTTGGGTGGACAAGATAGCTGGGACACCCTAGGAATAGATGGAAGACGAGACGGACTGGAAAAGGAGGGAAAAGGCGGACAGAGAGAGGGGAGAATAGTGGAATGAGAGACTGGAAATGATGGTGACGGACCGGTGAATGCAGATGAACAGAGGGAGAGCGAGGAGGAAATGAACAGAGAGAGAGAGGGATAGGAGGAGATTCTGTTACTTACAAATCGATTGATAGCATCCTGAATGCGGAATAAGTTGTTAATTACCCAATCGAGTTTTTAAATTCTTTGGATATTCCTGATCTGCCTCTGCACAAACTGTGACTCAATGTCGACATGCCAATTATTCTTTCCTGGAACATCAAACTACCCAACTAGTGTAGTGTAACAAGACTCTCTGTGAAGAAAGTGATGTTGAATGTCATAGAGGAAAGTCGAAAGGAGAAGATATGCTCATTACACGAATTCCCATCTTTCCCATCGACATGGTATTAGATTTAAAATGACTGCAGTTCCCCAATCGACTTGCATTCTCAATGACCATCAACAAGGCACAAGGTCAGTCAATTTACGTGTGCGGATTGACTCTAGAAAATCCATGTTTTTCACATGGCCAGTTGTATGTTGTGTGCTCACGAGTTAGACAGTCAAGAAATTTGTTTGTTTTTGCTGAAGACGAAAAATCAGAAAATATTGTCTGCCATAAAGCGTTGGAATAACGAAGTCAGCAATATGAAACGAACGTCATTTCTATTTCTCCTTTATACATTGTTAAATTTCAAGAAATGTATTTATTATGGACTATAAAATAAATATTTATTGCTATCATTCGTAATTAAGCTAACACTTTCAAATTTCAAATGTTATTTGCACAATTACTTTTTCTGCGCCAGCAACGCGCCCTGTACCAGCTAGTACGTGTTAAAAATGAACGGCTGTTACAGTTGAAACCAGGAATGACAGCGGTATAGTATAGGCTTGTGGTGTGCTCATCCACGTTACTCATTCGTCAACAGCCAATGAGCGTTCAGTAATGTAGTGGACGATCTACTGTCACTGTCGTAGACTGTTGTCTAGACGTGTGCGATCCGCCATCGTTCTTGCTTTCAGCTATCACTGAATAGCGCACTTAGCGTTCCAAACAATATTGTGATAGATCTCTGATTATAGCTCTGTGAATGATGTTATACATACTGGGATTCAAATTGGAAACCGTATACTTAAGATATTTTTGATTATATAGGTTATTGTAAGTGTGGGGGTAGTAGTTTCCTAGTCGATTATATGAGCAGATGTAGAGAACCGGAAACCCAATTATTCCGTATTCCTATGAGCTTTCGTGGCTTTGATGAAAGAATGAGTAACCATGAAAGCGATCGACAGGCTTGTAATTGTCAATTTGAGAATGGTAATCAACAGTATCTGAGAAACGAGTGGCGTTCTACATGACTGAACAGGATCACGATCCGAAAATAAGCTCGTCTGCAGAAAGTAATTCCATCGAAGTGTGGTTTGCGTTCGCGTGATTGCCATTGTTCCTGAGGGACGTACGTGCCGCGCTGGTGACACCCAACTAGTTCACGTCAGCTGAGCAGTGATTTACATCGAGTCTGTGCGATGGAAATTATTCCCTAGAACGGTGTGGAGCGCAATATAGCTAGCAGTTGGTAAGTTCTCTCATCGTTGGTTACAACTGAGTCATTATAATTTCAATCTATATGCTACTAAAATTATACAGGGTGGTGAAATTCTTGTTACAGACTTCTAGGACTTGTAGATGGTAGTGAATGCATAACATTTTGAATAGGAACCCATGTCCAGAAACGTATCGTTTCCGTTCTACGACAGTTTCATTTCAGATGGGTAACTCGTCAACGTCTGCTTAGGGACAGAGAAATGTGCCATAGTTCCCTGTTCTGGGATGGAGAGAGTATACCAGAACTTGATTCGGAAGTACAATGTGTGTAACGACTTTGGTGACTGTTGGTAATGCATCAGTACGTTGCGGCTGCTGCCATAGATGCTGGATTCTTGTTGTTGCCGACTAATGTACCATAATGTGTAAATTGTAATGAAAATGTGTGACTAACAACGGAACCATTCAGTACGCTTTACAATCTGATTACAACAATTACTCTGGGTCACGCCTAATTATATTCCTCAAGAAGGAGTGGATGAGATAATCATCTGAATTGAAATGGTCTTGGAACGGAAACCTTTCCGGACATGGCTTCCTATTGAAAATGTTATGTACTCACAGCCCTCTACAAGTCCTGGAAGTTTGTAACGGGAATTTTCGACCACCCTCTATATCTGTTCTACTGTCACTGGTATAGGATTCTTTATACTATCACCAATATAACTGTATCATTCCAATATTCACCTCGGACCCTGCCAGACTACATACATACGTATTTATTTTATTTATCATACGACATAAACACTTGGACATGTAATATACTTTACTGAGTGACACTTCTCCAGGTGGGTAGCAGAGACAACAAACAGCTTATATCAAAATTTAAGTGCATTAATTACAGGGAAGTATACAGGTATACAGTAAAAAGTTCAAATGTTTGTAGAGATTATGGGACTTAACTACGGGGTTATCAGTCCCTAAACATACAAACTACTTATGATCTAGCTAACACTAAGTACGGCACAAATATCCATGCCCGAGGGGGGATTCGAACCCCCGACCGTAGTGGCCGTGCAGACCGTGACTGATGCGCCGCAGTCCCCATTTATTTTATTTTATTTTATTATTTTATTATTATTATTATTATTTTTTTTTTCATTTGGTAGATCTATGGTTCGCGGTCGTTCGTTCAATTTGTTCGTGGTTGTTCGTTGAATGGTTGGCTCGGCTTTTTTTATTACAGAGGGCGTTCAGCCCCCTGACCGGGCGCGCTGAGCCACGGCGCCCGGCATAACAGACCGATTTAAAGTGACAGATGATAAAATTTCATGGCTGGCTGGTTTAGACATTATCCCTCGGCCACCGCGGCCGGCTCTGTAAAAAGTACATTACGATGTGTGATACAGTAGAATTTGAAAAGTTTTTTATAATATATTAATAAATATTTATGAAAGATATATTACATCGTGCAGTAAGATGAACAATTGAATCAACACTAATGAAGGAATATTAAGTTTGGAAAATAAAATAAGTAATAAGAAAAACAACAATGAAAAGCAGTAAATTTACACAATTTATGTCAACTGAATTAAGAAAGATAAGCGGCGAACATGGTCCTTATATATTAATGTATAAACGAGACTGCCATGAAATTTTATGATCTGTCACTTTATATAGGTCTGTTTTTGGACCAGGGTTGCAGTCATACACAATATGGTCTATAGTCTGGCGCAAAGCACCACAGTCGCATTGAGGACTTGGCGATAACCACCACTTGTACAGAGAATCGTGACAGACTCCGTGAGATGTTCGGATCCTGTTAAGCGCTTTCCACTGTCGGTGGGGGAGTTCGAATCCATTGGGTCTCTTTGTGGGGTCGGGCCAGAGAGCTGTAAACTTGACAGTGCTCCAGTCAGTTCGCCATTGCTCAGTGATGTTGAAATCCGCGTCTTGTTGCGCTGAGACTAGTGGAGGCTTCCTGACTTCAACCTTCTCAATGACAGAGATGAATGTCCATATACACTAGTAGTGTGGGTCACCGTGGATCCTCTTCAGCTGTCGGACCAAGCAGCCCTTTCTTCGTAGCAGTGGAGCGATGTGACTCAGCACAGGTAGCCATTGCACAGGTGTGCTTTTGATGCATTCGACGGTGGTCCTCATGGTGTCGTGTAGTCTGGGGGGACAACGACTGTTGGCGTCCGTAGCAATCTTCAAGCTTTACGTGTCCCCTGGGAGGTGCTAAAGAACGGTCACTGCCGCGGTGGAGTAGCCGAGCGGTCTAAAGCACCTCGCTGCGGAGCGCGCGGTTGCTCGCCGTGGAGGTTCGAGTCCTCCCTGGGGCATGGGTGTGTGTGTTTGTCCGTAGGTTAGTTTACCTAGGTTTAAGTAGTTTGTAAGCTACAGACTGATGACGACGCAGTTTGGTCCGATAGATTTACAGACATTTGAAGATTTTTTGAACGGTCACTTCGACGCACGAAGTCATAGCCAGAGGTCACGGCAGCCAGACCACTTGTGGATTGTCCTGGTTATCAATCACTTGGGCTGATTAATGCAATGAAGAAGAAGAAGAAGGAACAGACTCCTGAGTCTGTACTGACAAGAGAGCTGGGCAGCACTACACGGATTTGTCAACTGAATGTAGAGGGGCTTAGCAGCTCCAAGAGCCAATTTCATTCTCATACGTATAAGAAGTATACGTATTTATTTTAGTGACGGGTATTTCTAGATTTTGGAGGTTCAGGTTTCTGTAAACTACGGGAAACTCTGGCATAAAACGGGGTGATAAAAGGTTACAAGAAACTTAGCAAGAGTGTTCACGCAGCCTCTGTCATCTCAATTCTCTGAATAACTACCTATATATGGTGTTCCTGTTAAGCCGAGCAACTCAGCAGAAGGTTGGGTAACCAACCCCAGTGGAAAACTGAGTCGGTGAGCAGACAGCATTTGGAGATCAGTGAAAGGCAACAGGAAATCACAACTGAAGATATCCCAAGAAAACACCGCGATCGGATCTCCGGGAGGAACCAGGTTGAGAGAAGCATCACGAAGAATAAGATGCTGCAAAGAGAAACACTGCATAGAAACATGGAGTGTAAGATCCATGTAGCTGTGAAAACTAGACGTAGTCAAAACCGAAATAGAGAGAATTTACATCGACATATTGGAAATAAGTGACATGAGGTGGACTGGACATGAGAGAATTTTCCTTCAGATGGTCATATGATATACTATTCTCGACATGAAAACAAGAGATGTAATGGAGTAACCTTCATAGTCAGCGACAAATTAGGTAAAGCTGTAATGGGATGCAACTATAAAAATTATAGAATGACGTCTGTCAGATTTCAAGGCCATCCCCTCAATATCATAGTAATTCAAGTTTATGCGCCAACCACTGAAACTGAAAAGGAAATTATTGAGCAGTTCTATGGATATTTAAACGAATTATTGCTGTCGACCCTCAGAAGGATATTGTCTTCATAGTTGAAGATTGGAGTGCAAACTTGGGAAATCAAGTTGTAGAAGGTATAACGGGAAAATTTGGTCTTGGTACAGCAAATGAAGCAGAACAGAGTTCTGCCAAGATAATTTATTGGTAACTAGCTGTAAACCCGGCGATTACTTTCGTAATCGACATCCACTACCCCCTCCCCCCACCTCTATGCATCCACCTCTTTCTCTCCTATCTGTTCGTTTCCACGTATAACTCTCTCGGCAAAGTTTCCTGCAAGGTACGATCTGTCATGTACCATACAATCATCTATGTACCCAATGATCTCCCTCTTGGTTTAAAGATCATGTGTGCGAAAATTCATAAAGATTGGAGCAAAACAATGTATTTTGTGAAATTTCGTAAGTTAAGCACCCACCAAGCAATGAACGAAATTTTATACAGTGACATTCCTCTTGTTATTATGTTATAGTGTGCAAAAATTCAAATGTTAAAATATTTGTACAGCTTATGTGAATTAACTACGGGGTCATCAGTCCCTAAACGCCGGCCGCAGTGGCCGAGCGGTCTGCGGCGCGAAAGTCGGTCTGCATGGCCGCTACGGTCGGGGGTTCGAATCCCCCTTCGGGCATAAGGTAGTTCAAAAGTATTTTATAAGTTTAGGGACTAAGGACCCCGCAGTTAAGTCCCATAAGCTTTACAAATATTTGAACCTTGAGTCCCTAAACTTACAAACTACTTATGAACTAGCTTAGGACGGCACAAATATCCATGCCCGAGGTGGGTTTCGAAACCCCGAACGCAGCGGCCGTGCAGACCGTGACTGGCACACCGCAGACCGCGGCCGGCTGCAAAATTTTATCAATATCGGAATAAAACTATAGATTTCTACGCAATAGAAACGCAGGGTGACATTGAAAAACGCACTTTGTTGTTCTCAAATATAAATAAATAACGAGAAAAAAAAGAAGAAAAACTGTGAAATCGGTCGAGCCGTTCTCAAGTTATGGTGCGATCAATATATTTACGGATTCATTTTCATGTTGCGAAGTACCCTCTCCCATGCACCGTATGAAACTTATGGTAGACGGTGACCTTCCTCTTGGTATGAAGTGTGCGAAATGCAGATTCCGTGGGTCTGTAGGAGAAGTATGCTCCGCCTTGCGCCTATCACAAAATACTGTCTTAGCTGACGGTTTCTAATTATAAACTACATTCCTGCCATATTTCAGCTTCATAGGTAAAGTTGTTTTCGAGATTTCGTGTTCAGTCAGTGAGTGAGTGAGTGTCCATTCTATATATATATATATATATATATATATATATATAGAGAGAGAGAGAGAGAGAGAGAGAGAGAGATTAAGAAAACAGATTGCTTAATTTTGGATGCAAGAGAATTAAGGGAGACTTGCAGACAAAAATAAATAGCAACATGCAAATCTGCAATGCTAACTATCATGCCTGGTGAGACAGTTTTACGGCATCTACAGCGAAACTGTTGCAAGCGGTAGATTGCTTTTCGTTTCATCACTTCGTGGTGGGGGAGGGGGAGTCAGTTACAAAACGCTTCATAAAAGTCCGAAATTACATGCAAAATTTCTTGCAGGTCCCTAACTTCTTCCTTTTTCAAATATTCGACTCATAAATCTGGGTAGTCTCATGCGTTGGCCTCTCATTTATGACGTCATATCTCCTGAGCTATGTGTTGTACTCTTCTGTTTTTGGGTCAGGAAACTTCATGGGCCGGCCGCGGCGGCCGAGCGTACCGCGGCGCTTCAGTCACAGTCTGCATGGCCACTACGGTCGGGGGTTCGAATCCTCCCTCGGGCATGGATATTTGTGACGTCCTTAGTAGTATCTAGTTCATAAGTAGTTTGTATGTTTAGGTACTGATGACCCCGTAGTTAAGTCCCATAAGCTCTACAAACATTTGAACATTTGAAACGTCATGGGCGTACGGTGAACAGTTCACCAAAGTTTCATTGCAATCGAATGAATGGTTTATGAACACACAGACGACATACAGTCAAATATTACTAATATATTATTTCAGTTATCAAAACGACGCCTATGTACTTGGACTTCGCCAACGCAGGAATCAAATTAATTGCGTACATTGTCATCAGAGGTGAAAGAGTGCGGTTCAGTCAGCTGCAACAAGACCGTAGCTGACTGCGAATGAGATCATGAACTCCTAATTGCAACATTTCAGCTGAAACGAAGAAAGTAGCAAAAACTATTCCATCTTCACTCCAAAATATCTGGCTCTAGTTCTAAAACAACTATAACATAATCATTAGTAACAGTGTCAATATGCAGTTCATTCTTGTATAGGTCTTATACGTATTCTGCACATCTTTCCTTAACATCTACTTCACTTAGATATTTCCTTTAAGGTTAAAAACGAAAGTGATAAGCCCGGTCTCAGGCTAAATGTGAGGAAAACTAAATTATGGCAACTACACCAATTAACCTATGGGATATAGGAGGTTAATCAATACAGGTAGTGTCCACGGTCAATTATCTTGATTCCCAAATCTGTGATGATGGCTACTGTAGCCACGAAATCAAGAGACGTTTGTTGCTCAGTAGAAAGGCGATGGATAACCTTGACAAGGTTATGAGGTCCAGAGATATAATCCTACCAACAAAGACACGTACTGTGAAGGCTATGGTTTTCACAGTTGTGATGTATGGATGCGAGACCTTGACCATTAGAGAGGCGGAACTGCGAAGAATTGACTCCTTTGAATAGTGGTGCTGGAAGAAATTTCTTAGAGTTCCATTGACGTTAAAGAGAACCCACAGTTTAGAGCAAATAATTCCAGATTGCTCCCTGGAAGGTCTAACAATAAAATAAAAGCCGACCTATTTTGGGCACACAATGCAAAAACCTCCCTTACTGGGAAAAAATGCTGGAGAAGATCAAATGCACTAGAAGAAGAAGTCGTCATAGGATGAGGTGGAACGATAACATCACAGAAGCAACGTGTTCCAACCTGGAAGGTCTACGGGAGAAAGTGGAGGACAGAGGAAACTGGCGTGCTTTGGTTCATGGGGTACGAACAGTCAGAACCGAATCGAGAGATTATTTCATTTCCATTCAGATTTCTTTAACGATCACTATAATAATTGAATACTATTCATACTACAGAACAAGAGAAAAAATACACAGATTGTCATGGCAAAAGTAATAATGGGCACTGGGTGATTCCATCGACATAGGTGCAGGCACAAAATATAGTCAAAAACACGATCGGTAGAGGTGCCAGTAAATCAAACAAATATTTTAGAAATGCCTAAAAAACCTAATGTATCGCATTTGATTTGTACAGTGCGTGTACTGTAGAAATCCTGCTCGGTAGAGATAATATTTTAAAACACAGCCTAGATGTGCGATTTTTTTTTTCGTTGTTAATATTTCAAGTGAAAAAACTAATACTTGATCAGTGACGCATTGGAAGGCTCCCAGTTACCTTCAAGCTCCACACCATCGATGGAGTTATAATTCCTGACGATGGTCTAAAAGAAGACCGAAACTAGTTGAATAACATAAATTACTGCACTCTAGACTGTTCTCTACATATAAAAATAAAAAAAATAATGCTTGTCCTTTCTCCTGAACATTCGTGGATGCACATGAGCTGCATAGAATGGAGCGTCTTCAAGAAGGGAGATAAATAAATCACATAATGCTACACAAGCGTTTCCTTTTCAGCACGGTGTATGCCCTCGGAGTTCGTCTTCTCGAAATATGTTTCGTAGTTTACCGTTGCTTATGAAGTTCAATCTTTTCATCCTCTCATTTGAACAATATTTATTGCACAACTGGGGCTTCTCTTAACTCCGATTATGCTAACGACCAAAAACTTCCGCGCTTCATATTCCATTAAGCATTTCTCGTTACAGCCAGCGTTTCACATTATTGTTCTTCTCAGAAAACATGCATAATTCTTACTGTAATTTTTGTTGCGAGTTATTGTGTGATGCTGGATAGTGATGTAGAGCCAGTAATCTTCCTTGCTACAGCGTGCTGTGTGTCCTATTATCCAATTTACGGCATTTCGTTTAGTCATGGGGTAAGGTTTTGCCTGTGAGTTCAGAATAACATAATGAATAATGGATAATTTATCCTATGTCAATTTTCTACTAAACTCTGACCAGCGAACTGTGCTGATGTCGTATCTGAATAGGAAACTCCGACTGATGTGCAATCTATTAATTTTACGCGAAGAGAGAGAAAGAGAGAATGTTGTCGTTGTTACTTCGCTTGCTGAGTTGATATAAAAATCAAACAAGGTTTCCCTTACTGTCTCGTGATATTTAATTAATTTTTCCGTCCCAGTGAATGTTCTTTTCTTTTAAATTACCTGTGTTTCCTCTGCGCACCGTTGGCCTCTCAAATTCATCCTGTATTCAGTTACCTGAACCATTTCTGATAACAGCTAGTTTTTGTGTGGCCAACTGCCAAATGTCCTTGACACTATCACATACCAGTCTGTGTTATTCTGTATCAGTAAGGTGGCGTGATGTACACAAGGGAGAGTAGATAAGATGAATAGCATCTTATCGGTATTTTGTTATTTTCCTGTTGACACCTTTGTACTATGTGGCTTTTACTTTGGATGGTCGGTTTGGGTTGTGAATATTTTTCTATATTATTGGGCAGTCATAAATAGGATGTATTTGATGCCATTACTTTCCTTGTTTTCCATGAGTCCCTTATAAACTTCTTTCACGATCATCATCTTATGCCCCGTTATTTTCGAAGATATATAGCTATATTCGACTAAAAAGCGTCTAAGATGACAAAAGCCAATAGGAATGTGATGCACATCAATTGGAGGTTGTATGCTGACAGGAGCTATTTTATTAAACGGATGGGCTGTGAGGCTGTTGGGCTACGTTTTCCATATCTTGTACATCTTGCAAAGATCTTAACTTCTCGTTGAAATCTATGAGGTTTAGTCCACTTCACTTTAAAAATATTGCCTTGGCCCCCTACTTAGGTTGCATTTTCGCGAATCTTTAATTCAGCGCAAAGTTCCTAGTGATTGAAAAAAAAGCGCAGGTGACTCCCGTTTATAAGAAAGGAAAGAGAACTGACGCACATAAGTACAAGCCGATATCGTTGACATCAGTTTCATGTACAATTTTAGAGCATATTCTCAGTTCGAATATAGTAAATTTCCTTGAAACGGAAAAGCTTCTTTCCATGTATCAGCACGGGTTAAGGAAACATCGTTCATGTGAAACTCAGCTTGCTCTTTTTTCACATGACATCTTGCGAGCCATGGATGAATGGCAAAAGGCGGATTGTGTTTCTCTCGACTTCAAAAAGGCGTTCGACGTGGTGCCACGAGCTTATGGAATAGGTTCACAAATTCGTGACTGGCTGGAAGACTTCCTAAGTAATAGAACGCAGTACGTTGTTCTCGACGGCGAGTGTTCATCAGAGACGAGTGTATCGTCAGGCGTGCCCCAGGGGAGTGTGATAGGACCGCTATTATTTTCTATCTATATAAATGATCTGATGGACAGAGTAACTTGTAATTTGCGGCTGCTTGCTGATGATGCTGTGGTGTATGGGAGGGTGTCGTCTGTCGTCTGTAACTGACTGTAATAGCATACAGGATGACTTAGACAAAATTTCTAGTTGGTGCGAAGAATGGCAGCTAGCTCTCAATGTAGAAAAATGTAAGGTGATGCGCATGAGTAGAAAAAATAATCTCATAATGTTCGAATACAGCATTAGTAGTGAGCTTCTTGATGCCGTCGCGTCGTTCAAATATCTAGGCGTAACATTGCAGAGCGATATGAAATGGAACGAGCATGTGAAGACAGTTGTGAGTAAGGCAGACAGCCGACTTCGGTTTATTGGGAGAATTTTGGGAAGATGTACTTCACCTGTAAAGGAGACCGTGTATAAAACGCTTGTACGACCACGTCTTGAGTATTGCTCAAGTGTTTGGGACCCGCAGCAGATCAGTTTAAAGGAAGACATAGAGGCAGCTCAGAACCTAACAGCTAGGTTTGTTACCGGTAGGTTCGACCAATGCTCGAGTGTCACGGAAATGTTCCGGCAACTCAATTGGGGATAGCTGGAAGAAAGACGACGTTCTTTTCGTGAATTTCTGTTAAGTATATTTAGAGGGCCGGAATTTGAGCTGAGTGTAGTACGATCTTGCTGCCGCTGCCTAATTAAGTTTCGATGTCATATGTACATTGACAAGTGTAGTTTTTTGAAATTCGTCAAGGTGCCTCAGTCTGTTTCCTTGACCAGCTGCTCGTATTTTAGCAAGTAGTTGTCTGTAGTTTACAGCGATGGTATGTTGGATATTATTCCTACGCACTTCAGTTGATATACTTCTGTTAATTGTTCTAGACTTCGCGTACGTTGCTCTTTACCTATGTTCATAATGCCTGACTTCCTTTTGTTTAGCTTCGCTCCCGGTGCAAGTTCATATTTGTGTACAATCTGCAGAGCTCGCTCCACTTCTTTCTCGCTCATAACCAGTAAGCCAACATCGTCTGCATAGGCGTTACATACTATTTTCTGGCTATTTATCTGCAATCCTTGTACAGAGGAATCCATCATAATCGGTTGGCTTAATTGTCCATTTATCATTATACGTGCTACGCTATTACGTAATATTTGTTCGATTATCCGCAGGAAATCTGGAGAGAATCCCACTAATTCCATGGTATTAAGAAGGTATTGATGCTTTATCCTTTTCAAAGTCTAACGATACAATTACACACTTTATTCGATAGACTTCCGCAGTCGATAAGATATCTCAGTATTCACATATATTTGAAGGATACTTCTGTAACTACCGACACGTTTTTGGTACTGGCCAGTTATTGTATCCATGAGGTTTCATTCTTCTTGCCAGAATGCGTGCGAAGTAGTGTGATCGGACGTAAATTTTCAATTCCTTTGCTTGCTGATTTGTTAGGAATTAGGACTAAGACGCCCTCTGGGAATTCTTTTGGGATGTAGATATTGCCTGTCAGAAGTTCGTTATTCATACCTAGTAATTTTCTTTTCAGTAGTGTGTGTTGTTCCTCCAGTTGTCTCGCAAAGAAGGCAGGCCCCCACAACTTGTCAAATTCACCTGAAATGTTACGACTGCGATAGCGTACTTTGGTGCTGAATTTAGTACTAAATCTTATACCTTGTAGATTACATCATCATTTGTTTTCCCCTGTCAAGAAACCAAATTAATGTGTTCTCTACGATAGTAAGCGCCCACACATTGGCTTCTCCTTGGTTCCTCTTATCGTGTTAATCAGACATACTGGTCTGTACGATTCGGGATCTGAAGGATCCCGCTCCGGTCCTTTTGTATAATTATTGCATTGGAGGCCATCCAAATTGTGGGCACCCTACCCAGCCTTACGGCGTCTGTTGATAAACTGGTTAGGAAGGTTACGATCTGTTGTGCTAGCTGTTTAGTTACCTCTGGATATACTGTCTGGACCTGGTGCGTTTTTATTTTTCAAATCCGGTATCGCTACTGCAACATCCTCTTGCGCAAATGGACAGGAGATTGCATCTCTGTTTTAAGGAGTTTGTAGCGCATTTCTCGTGTGTTAGATACTAGATCTCTGTGTCAGTGGCATCTTAAGCCAGGAGTCTGTTCGTCAGGTGTTGTGCTGCGTGTTCCTATCGTTTACTCACGGTGTCGTCATCCTGCCATAGCGTACCAAAAATATATGGGGTTTTTAGTATTTCCGCATGGTCCCCACCCCTCCCCCAAAGCTTTCGTTGAGTGTATAATGCCATTAAACGGTCCCATTTGTCTTTCCTCGTCTTTAAGAGCGTTTCTTTGCAAAATTATTTGGCTTATCTGTATGCTGCGAGACGTATTTGTCTGTCTCGGTCAATCCATATCTTTCGTAAAGTTTACATTTTCTTTTGATATTTGTCTTAGTCGTGGCAGTTAGTCCTTCTACGCTGATGTCTGGAATAGATAACCTTAGATGTAGCTTTGAATCAGAATTAACTGTGGCAGTGTTCCTCAACACGGGATGACAAATACCTAAGCTGCCCAGTAAATTAATATATACTCTAGTCCGCTGGCCAAAGATAATACAAGAGGACAGGCTGCTACGACACAGTAACATGCTGGGCGGAAAATGATAATAGCCAGCATCATGCGATGGAGTAGAGCGACATGACATCGGTGAACGGAGCAGGTGGTCGTAGTATGATAACCTAGACATTGTTGTTGTGTTGACTATCCTACCAGAGAAAAATAACACTCATGTATGTGTTGCGATCTCGCCGTAGTCGTCAATAAAAGAAAAATAACATAATGAATAATGGATAATTTATCCTATGTTAATTTTCTACTAAACTCTGACCAGCGAACTGTGCTGATGTCGTATCTGAATAGGAAACTCCGACTGATGTGCAATCTATTAATTTTACGTGAAGAGAGAGAAAGAGAGAATGTTGTCGTTGTTACTTCGCTTGCTGAGTTGATATAAAAATCAAACAAGGTTTCCCTTACTGTCTCGTGATATTTAATTAATTTTTCCGTCCCAGTGAATGTTCTTTTCTTTTAAATTACCTGTGTTTCCTCTGCGCACTGATGGCCTCTCAAATTCATCCTGTATTCAGTTACCTGAACCATTTCTGATAACCGTTTGGACGTCGCCTGCAATTATTTCACCCTCAATAAATCAGAGCGGACGGCTTCATCTCGCATTACATGTCAGAAACTGCTGTGTCCATATCGTTTGTTTTGTTTTATCGGAGGAGTTTTACGCATCTCGATAATATCTGCTGTGTAATTTGAGCACCAGTTATTTCGCTGTCGTCTTCCTTTCTAGCACTAGTACGTAGTGATCCCTGAAACGGGGAGAGTTTTAGTTCATGAGACAGACCATGTAAAGACTTTAACAATCACTTTGCTCTACTTCACTCGCTTGCGACGTTCCCCGTCTTGGTGCAGCACACATGTTATGGCCTTGTCTTTCTTTCGCTATTCCTTTTTTCAACGAGATAGCTAAATCGCGTAACTAATGAAGAGGTACTGATCAGAATTGGGGAGGAAAGTAATTTCTGGCATACCTTGACTAAAAGAAGGGATCGACTGGTAGGACACATTCTTAGACATCAAGGAATTGTGAATTTAGCGTTGGAGGGAAGTGTGTGGGGTAAAAACCGCAGAGGAAGACCAAGAGATGGATACAGTAAGCAGATTCAGACAGATGTAGGTTGCCGTTCTTATGTGGAGTTGAAGAGGCTTGCTCAGGATAGGATATTATGGAGAGCTTTCGGACTGAAGAGCACAACAACAACAACAACAGCTAAACATTGTCGTTTATAAAAAAATGTTCAAATGTTTGTATAGCTTATGGGACTTAAATACGGGGTTATTAGTCCCTAAACTTACAAACTACTTATGAACTAGCTAACACTAAGAACGGCACAAATATCCATGCCCGAGCGGAGATTCGAACCCCCGACCGTAGTGGCCGTGCAGAACGTGACTGACGCGCCGCAGTCCCCTCGGCCACCGCGGCCGGCTGTCGTTTATCTATGATTACTGCTATAATTAACATCATTAAATTCCACTAAATGCCTCAAAGCCAAGTCATTTAGGAAAAAGTTATTTCAGTAAATAAGTGAATATACGCTTGTCTGACTACCTTCAGAGATAAAGGTCATACACATTACTATCATAACAGCAACCACAACATGTTTTAACTATAGCATGTGTAGGGGAAGGGAGGGTAAGATGACGACAGTAAGCTTCCTAAATTTATCCCTTTATTTTTAACCTAATCCTTACATTAATACCTCAGTGCAACCATTGGATTATTGTTTGCAGTTACAAATTTTATAACTTTTCCAAATATAGCATTTGTGGCGATTAGTTTGACTCTTTTTTCAAATGGTATCAAATTCCTCATCTTACTTTCGCTTGCGGGTATGACTACGAATTTGGGTGAGCACTTTGACGATGGAAAACAGAATTGAATGGACATAAAAACTTATTTTAAGCATAGAAGAGACACATATTTGCTTTGCGATTCATGTCTGTGAGCTCGGCAATGGAAGCATGGTCCCATTTACGACTGCCAGAAAGCATAAAATGTCTCTAATCAAGTCATGATCGTCGTTTTCTTAAGTGTAGTTCACTATTATCGAGCAATCTTTTAAAAAGAGTGCCTCATCACATTTCTTTCTTTTATTTTTCTTCTCCCGGTAGCTCCCTATTTGTCATTCTCTTTATCTCTTTTCTTTTATATTTTTTCTTCTCCTTCTGTGAAAACCGCATGAAAATGTTAGTTGTTGTTTTTTAATATGTTTTCGAAACGTGTTTGAAATAGGCATATCTTCATGAATACGATGTAGCTTAAATTATACATCAGTTATATTCGTATTTAAAACATTTATTTCATGATCATTGATATCTCTGTCTGTTGCCCCAGGATTTTCTCAATTAACTGTGATTCCCCAGGAATGCTCATTTGGTACTTTTGGAGATTACTCTCTACAAATAGACACATGCGATTGCTTTAAGAGAAATGTTCTAATTGTGATAACTTAATTTTTCTGATCCGATTTTGTGAAATGAAGCGTTTCTGTAACCGCAAGATACCATTACGTTTCCCGTCATAAACCCCTGAAGATTATTAGTTTTGGAGATGGAAGAGAAAGCTAGACATGACGGTTGTCGATGAAAAACGTTAAATTGTGATGTTCTTCTCTCCGTGATCCGATTTTTATCAAACTAAGTCTATATGTTGCCCCAAGGCACGCTGAAGTTACCTGTGAAAACCGCATGAGATCATGAAGTCGTTTTGGAGAAGTGCTTTCTATTAGATGAACAGACAGACACGACGGTCTATGAAAACAATTCGTGGTTCTATTTTAATGAAATCATGTCTAGATCTTGAACCAATCTTTGCTCATATTTCCTGTGAAAACCGCATGAAAATTCGTCCAGTAGTTTGAAGATTGAAGCGAACAGCGTCGGGCCTACATTTACAGATTTATTATTAGTATAGATATGTTGTACAATTGTAAAATTTTGCAGGAATATATTGATTTGTATAAGTGCTGTATGTCGGTAAAATCCGTTGCGAATACAGTTAGCAGTAAAGAAGTAACAGATAAAAACGTGATGTTTGATGGGGCGGTTTTCCATGAACATTACTCTTTACGTCCTCATACCTCAAGAACTACGTGTCGTACTGTGATACAGTTTCAAAGGTATATTCATCTGTATGTGTGTATACTATATGTAAAAGTTCCTGCGATATCAAATTCCAGTGTAGAAATAATAAATTGTAACGTTATACGGAATGCCGTAGTTTTGCTCCATGAATAGCGGAAAAGTTGTAAGCGAGAAACTTCTTTCCTTTCATTATTTTGATGTGGTTGTCTGCGAGAAAAAGTTTAATACAGGTATGAAATCATATTTAAAATGTATTTCAAGCCGCCAAACACTGTCATTCTTATGTAGTGTATTTATAAAGTCTCGTCGCATTATGTAGTACTTTTTTTGCGATTCCTAATGATCATGACGTGTATACAGTCTGTAAGATTTCTTGCGGCTACACTTTGTAGTGTACAAATTATAAATTGTAATGTCATATCGTAGTTTTACTCCATAAACGGCGGAAAAGTAGTAAGCGAGAAACTTTTTCCATTTCATCATTTTGCTTTGGTTGTCAGCGAGAAAAAGTTTCTTGCAACTCTTATTGTTTATGATGTTATAGCTCCTGAATCATATGTGGTTCGTACTCCCACAGCAAATGTTATCTCACATAAGCAATATGTGTAACTAATTTGGTTGAAATCGGTCCAGTGGTTTAGGAGGAAATATCCAGAATTGTCGTTTGACGCAGCAGTTTTTCGCGCATCTCATTGTTTATGATGTCGTATCTCCTTACGTATGTGTCGTAGGAGAGTGTTACCCCGACAGCGATTGTTGCTCGATATTAAGGAACATGTCTACCACGTTTGGGTGAGATCGACCCAGTAGTTTAGGAGATGTGGAACATACATACATACACTCATAGCCTATTTTATAAATATCAATTTACTACAAATAAACAATCCTTGAGACGGATTCTCGTCTCTAATATGTCAAATACAATTTGTAGTAAATTGATATTTATATCACCTTAACAGGATTGTTCCAATACGTCCATTGCCGAGGTGCTATTCCGCTGCATGGAGAGCCTTGGCAGCAGTGTCAATTATCTTTGGAACACAGAAGCTGAATTAAAAAATGTTCAAATGTTTGTATAGCTTATGGGACTTAACTACGGGGTCGTCAGTCCCTAAAATTACAAACTACTTACAAACTAGCTAATACTAAGGAAGGCACAAATATCCATGCAAGAGGGGGGATTCGAACCCCCGACCGTAGTGGCCGTGCAGACCGTGATTGGAGCGCCTCAGTCCTCTCGGCCACAGCGGCCGGCGCTGAATTAAAGTTTGTGACGTGGAGGGAAATCGTATTTAGACTATTTCAAGGCGCTATAATCGTTAGTGGTGTGGTGGTCTAACGGTCGCCGGGCGCCGTGGCTCAGCGCGCCCGGTCAGAGGGCTGAACGCCCCCTGTAATAAAAAAGCTGAGCCAAGAACACAACGAACGAAAACGAACAAACAGGATCAACGTCCGCAATGCACTGAACAACCCATAGAACAAAAAAAAAAATAATTCTATGCTTCAGATTTATCACTGTTTTATAAGATGTAAGATGACAAAGGTATTTGAGCCACCAATGTCAAGCAGTCGACAGAAAATAAACGACTGGCTATCGTCGAGTTTTTCTCACCGTGTTATAAATGGCGCAACGCTGATCCAGTAAGTCCACACCAAACTTGTTGGCATTATAGTACATAATTTTTTTCCGGTTTCTTTGTTGTACTATCTTCATACAATCGTAGTGCATACTCAAAATGTATGCGGACAGCCATGCCAAAGGAAATTATTTTTACTACAATAAATTTTACCTCTTCGACTGATTTCATCTGTCCTCCCCTGGAAGTTTCTTGTAGGTTCTTCCTCATCTGCAGTCTTAACCTGCCTGTTGTTCATATTCTGAATCCAGAGATACTTGAAGTACTTGATTCTCTGGAATATCAGCCACTTCTTTATCACTCCAGGCATCATCACGATCATTCCCAACTTCAAAAAACAAGTCTTCTTCCAGCCTCTTTCTGATTTGTTCACAATTCCAGATTGAAACTTTCACTCTGCAGTGGAGTGTGCGCTTATATGCAACTTGCTGGCCGGCCGCGGTGGCCGAGGGGACTGAGGCGTTCCAGTCACGGTCTGCACGGCCACTACGGTCGGGGGTTCGAATCCCCCCTCGGGCATGGATATTTGTGCCGTCCTTGGAATTAGTTAGTTCATAAGTAGTTTGTAAGTTTAGGGACTGATGACCCCGTAGTTAAGTCCCATAAGCTATACAAACATTTGAAACATTTGACTGAGGCGCTTCAGTCACGGTCTGCACGGCCACTACGGTCGGGGGTTTGAATCCCCCCTCGGGCATGGATATTTGTGCCGTCCTAGTTCGTATGTAGTTCATAAGTAGTTTGTAAGTTTAGGGACTGATGACCCCGTAGTTGAGTCCCATAGGCATTGCAAACATTTGAACATTTGAACAACTTCCTGATAGATTAAAACTGCATACCGGAACCAGGATTCGAACATGGATCCTTCGCCTTTCGCGGGCAAGCGCTGTACCACTAAGATATCCCGACACAACTCACGGTCCGCCCTCACAACTTTATTTCTGCCAGTACCTCGACCCCTACTTTCTAAATTTCACAGAAGTTTTCCTGCGAACCTTGCAAGAAACGTTATGGAAGAAAGGATATGGTGGAGACATGGCTTAGCCATAGCTTGAGGGATGTTTCCAGAATGAAAATTTCACTCTGCAGCGGTGTGTGCGCTGAAATGAAACTTCCTGGCAGATTAAAATTGTGCGCCGAAACCTGGAACCTTTGCTTTCGCAGCCAGCGCTCTACCACATGGGACCAGGTTCTACTCCCTGTTCCGGCACACAATTTTAATCTGCCAGGAAGTCTCACACTCCGTTGCAGAGTGAAATTTTCATTCTGGAAACATCCCTTATGCCGTCCTCTCACAGGACGTGGAAACACACGTGGAGGAGGACGTGGTGCCGTTGCAGCATGGAATTCCACGTTACACTGCCCTGCGAAGCGTGGAATGAAGGATCCAGCATGTTAGATTTTTGCTTCGTGGAGTAGAACGTGGCCAATGAAAAGCTACCTGGTTTGCACGTGACAAGTAGAACTTTTAATCCGCCATATTGCAAACGGAGCTCCGTATTTCGTGCCTTTTTTCGTTTTAGCGTACGATGTATAAATATAATCTTTTTAAAGCGCCAGAAAATTGTAGAACTTTTGAAAACTCATCATTTTGTGTATGATTTGTTACAATAAATTACCTGAAACTATATATTCATAGCTTTAAAGGATGTCGTATTTAACGTTAGTCAGTGTTATAATTTATATACCGTGAAAGAATATCGTTCCTGTGCTACGGTTCAATGCCATTATATCAAAGGAGCGCTTTTATGATACTTTATCATAGATAAATAAGATATTACAACATGTTTTAGGTGCATAGTATATCACAAATTCAGCGCACACTCTCCCGAGGAGAAATATCGTAGTTGGTAGGGCGGTGAGTTGCGTAGCAGACGTTGAGAGTAACTCGGGTTTGCGACCCCATACTTCAACCAAAAAAATTATTTTTTTTTTTCCTTTTTTGTTTCCTTAATGTCTCTGGTTCTTTCTTATTAATTTAATTGTAATATCCGATATTCGTTGTTTTTTCCTTTTAAGACGACGGATTAGCGTAGTGGTTAGCGTTACGAGCTATGGAGGAGAAGAGATGTAAATAACAGGTTTGCGTCTACACTGTCGAATTTTTTAACGATTTGATTTAATTACGGTTTATGTAATTTATTTGTTAATTTAATACAATTAATTACAAACATGAACGAATTCTGCCCACGAGAGAACTTGTTGAGTATTTCGTGCAACGACACAGGTACCAATAAATTTCGAGACAGTACCCCATGTCATTCGGTTTTCGCCACGGTGTTTGAATTCTGTTGCAGTTCAGTACAGTACAGTGCTGGAACAGTTCAGTTTCACAGTGCAGAGAGAGTGTGGTTGTGGAAGCAGATGAAGTGTAGGAGCTAAAGTATTTACGTACAATACTAAAAGCAAAAATTACGACAACGAACATTGTCGAAGGAATGCCAAAGTAAACATTTGGATATGCAGGATATGTACATCGTGAAAAAATAGCAATACAAGAGAAAAGACAAGTGGAGGTGGCGCAGATGAAGGATTTCACCATTTATAGTTTTTTTAATGATATTTTGCTAAAAGTGATTTGGTCGTACATTTTCATTATCTTTGTGTTTCTTGAAGAAAAAAATTACAATTTCTGGAAGAGTATTGTATGTTTTGTGTCTCGTTGCCCCAGGTGTTCTAGGTGTCGGTGGCCGAGTAGAGAGAGAGACCGACACAGGGAAATAGGATGCAGACGTGTGCGGGTACATAGTGTGAAGTGACCAGCCAGTGGCACAGCAGAAACTAGAAGCATAAGCTAGATTAAAACAAAATATGTATTTCGTATCAATCTGATAATACTTAACTTTTACAAGTATCATGTCTGCAGAATGCTGATTCATAGTTGAACTAGGTAATGGCCTGCCTACTGAGGAAAGTCCTAGTGCCTGTCTATAGCCCAAGTGGCCGATCGAGTTCAGTAGTGGCCACGAGCGGAGTTGCAGCAGAGGGCGCTCGTGGCTGACGTCGTAAGAACACGGCGCCGTGCTCGCATGGCGGCACGCGGCGAAAGTACGTAGCGCGCACTTCAGACTTGTGCGACACCACAGTATGCAACGAGCAAGCATAAGAAACCTACAGTATTCAGTTTTTTCCGGCGTTCACTTACAGATACCGTGTAATTTTACGCACATTCATCTTTGTAAAGACAATAAACGATTTAGGAGACAATCTGAATAGCTCCCTCAGATTGTTCGCGGATGATGCTGTGGTTTATCGGTTAGTGAAATCAACAGAGGATCAAAAGCAACTGCAAAGCGATTTAGACAAAATTTCTGCATGGTGCGAAAATTGGCAATTGACACTAAAAAAAGAAAAGTGTGAAGTAATACACATGACCACTAAAAGAAATCCGCTGAACTTTAATTACGCGATAAATCAGTCAAACCTTAAGGTCTTAGATTCTACCAAGTACCTAGGAGTTACAATTACGAACAACTTTGACTGGAGAGAACACATAGAAAATATTGTGGGGAAGGCGAACCAAAGGTTACGTTTCATCGGCAGAACGCTTCGAAGGTGGACCAGCTCCACCAAAGAGACTGGCTACATCACACTTGTGCGGCCTCTCCTGGAGTACTGTTGCCCCTTGTGGGATCCTCACCAGGTGGGATTGACGGAAGACATTGAGAAGGTTCAGAGAAGGGCAGCTCGTTTTGTCCTATCACGTTACGGGGGGGGGGGGGAAGAGTCACGGAAATGTTGCACGAATTGGGGTGGAAAATCATTAAAAGAAAGACGTTATTCATTGCGGCGTGATCTGTTTGCTAAGTTTCAATCACCGACTTTTAGTTCTGAATATGAAAATATTTTGCTATCACCCACCTACTTAGGGAGACATGACCATCGCAATAAAATAAGAGAAATCAGATCGAAAACGGAACGAATTAGGTGTTCTTTCTTCCCGCGCGTTATTAGAGAATGGAACGGTAGAGAAAAGTTATGAAAGTGGTTAATAAACCCTCTGCCAGGCACTTGAATGTGATTTGCAGAGTATCTATGTAGATGTAAATGTAGATGTAGATGATCTACGCGCCAACCAGCAACGGGCGCTGGAGAGCGCTGCGGTGGCAAATCACGATGAGCAGCGCGTTCCGTTGGATGTAGCGGGTCGTTTCAAAGCGTGCTGTAGCTAGGTAGACAGCACGTCTGGCCTACGCCTCGTTGGAACAGCACGTCCCTTGGGAGAACGGCTTTAGGCTGTGACTAAACCATGTCTACAACATATCCTTTCTTCCTGGACTGCTATTCTTGCAGGTTTCGCAGGAGAACTTCTGTGAAGTTTGGAAAGTTGGAGGCGAAGTACTGGCAGAAGTAAAGTTGTGAGGGAGGACCGTAATTCGTGTCGGGATAGCTCAGTGGTAAAGCGCTTGCCCGTGAAAGGTAACGGTCCCAGGTTCGAGTTACGGTTGCGGCACACAATTTTAATCTGCCACGAAGTTTCTGTTTACAATTATTCACATTCATTTATGTTTGGGTAAAATGAAAGCTAAGTGCACAACATACCAGGTGAGGCTACGATGACTCAAAAACGAGCGACTCAACAAGCCAGTTGCAGTCACAGTGACCGAAAACTGAGCAGAAACGAAATAACTGATTATTCGCACAGCCCAAACATTAGGGCTGGCAGCAATAACAGACAGATTTAGGATCAAAGTCGTCGAGCTACGGTGTGCACTGGAATGAACCGAAAGAAACTGGCATCGGTCACAGAGACCGCACAACTCCCACGTTGTGTTTATCAGGCTTAATGATACTTCATGCTGCGATACGGTCCATTAGTAGACCGGAATTTGAATATTCTGGCACGTTATTTAATTCATTCCCCAGATGCTCACGTCTTCTCGTAATTATCAAGATGGTTTTGCAGACAGGGATGAGAGGCCTTGATATATGAAGGCATATTTCTCTGCTAGGTACACAATTTCATCTGATAAATGTAAATACAGCTATAAAGATAAAATGGTCATTTAAGTAAAATTAAATATATATTACGAGCTAAGGAACTTACTACAGTATCGTGACATGTGCCTCAACGACGGTGATATAAACCCCTTTTCACCTCCAGTTACTTGAAATGCCTCCACCACCACTTTACCCTTTTTAACCTCCTATTCGCCGAACATTAGGCAATTTTGTTTTTATTATGTGTATAATCTGTAATGTAAACAGTAGCAAAGAGGCGAGCAAAGAGTGTGATAGGTTAATCTCAAAGACAAAGACTGATAACTTCTGTAGTTTATACAATAAGAATCTATATAAAAAGGCGGGGCGAGACTGTTTCTAATAAGTTATATAAAAGTACGTATGCGGCCATCATTCTGTTCCTTTGTCTGCTATTAACTGTGACCGGTGTAGGTATCTGTACATATTGCGTGTACTCTTGTAAGTCTAAATAATATTTTTATGCTTGTGTGTAATTAGCATTTAACTTACCCTTTCAGTTCTACTAAATTACGAACACGGTTTTTTTCTAGTCGATAACACAATTGGTGCAGCGAAAATACAATCATATGGCTTTAGCGCCGGACTGTGCGTAAAATCCAATGGCTTACATTTGATAATTGAGAACCTGCGAAACTTTAAATAACATGATAGTCCGAAGCCTTGTTTTCCGTGGGTTACATGATCGTAACGATAATTAATTCACTGTTCGGAATAACTTTCTCTTATTACGCCACACCAAACCGCTATTACAACAGCTTTAGCTAGGATGAATTCAATCGTTTCTCAATTGTTAAAAATGAAGTGACATTTTACTTCTGACTATCTGAAATTTTTCAGTTCAAAAGACAGCATAAAATTCAAATAGTAGAAGAAAATTTTTACTTAGATTTATATGATACAAATTAATATTTCTAATTATTCAAAAAATTTCATACTCAGTAGATTACCAAGAAAAAAAAAACACATAATAATTGCACAGATAGATTCGAAAATTTAATTAGGGAAAATAACAGGTCAAATTTAATATG
The DNA here is from genome assembly GCA_026315105.1 of Locusta migratoria. Lineage (NCBI taxonomy): Eukaryota > Metazoa > Arthropoda > Insecta > Orthoptera > Acrididae > Locusta > Locusta migratoria. The sequence goes on from CM048746.1 coordinate 342,424,121, forward strand.
GTGGGGATTGACGAAGTTCGGTAGCTGATTGAACAGGACATTATGGGATGATATGTTCATGCCACGTTGGAATGTTCGTGTGGTCTAAGGCGACATTCTACTGTTTGCACGACCGCTCCCCCCAGAAGTTCGAGTCCATCCTCGACCATAGGTGTGTATAAATTAGTTTAAATTGTTTGTAAGTATAGGGACTAATGGCGCTAGTAGTTACTCCCATAGATTTAGAAACATTTGACGATCTTTTTGCACATGGGTACTGGGGTAAGAGAACAGTTAGGTATAATGTAGGAATAGGTCAAATAATTAATCTGAAAACACGAATGCGGACAAGCTACTTTGAGCAACATAGAGTCTGTATAATAGCAGAAAGGAAAGATAAAACACCAACATCAATCTGAGCAGTGGAAGTTTATATGGCAACTGCATCGGCTAAAGTTAAGGAGAATGATCAAATTTATAATGAGTTAAAAGAAATTCAAGGAGACCGAAACATGATTGTGATAGGAAACCGGAATTCAATACTGGGAACTGTAAGAGTAGGAAAATTAGTGTGTGAACGAAAAAGGAAGCCGCCTGGTAAAATTTTATAAAGAGCGTATTCAAATCAGTATTAAAGATTTAAGAACAGTGAATGAAGGGAGAATACCTGGAAGAGAGCAGGAGACCCCGGAAGGTTTCAGATAATAATGGTAACACAGGTTTCGAAACCATATTTCCAATTGTACGATATACACAGTGTCAGCTGTATTGTTTGACCATACGTTATTGTTTATGAACTGTAAATTAAAGTAACTGCAAAAAGATTGGAAAATAAAATTCTGGAACCTATAAAAATTGAAGGAACCTGAAGTTGTTGGAACTTCAGAAAAACTATCGAGAGGAACATAGGAACGTAGCGAAATAAAAGACGAACGGTAAGTTTAGATAAATGAATATGTGAAGAGAGTAAAGTAACCACTACGTAAAGTGACATTACTTAGCAGAAATCATTTTCTATCACAGCAGATAGTGAATTAAGTACGTGAGAGAATATGAAATATTTAGCTAACAAAGCAGGCGAATCGATACAAACGTCTAAAAGATGGCAGGTAGTGGAAGATAGCTAAGCAAATATGTAAGAGTGGAAGTGCATGTAGAACAAAAGGAAATGAAAAAAAAAAAAAAAAAAAAAAAAAAAAAAAAAAAAAAAAAAAAAAAAAAACTATGAAAAGACCTTCGGAGAAATGAAAAGCAGCTGTACAAATATCGCGAGTTCAAATGGAAACGAGTATTAAGCAAATAAGGGAAAGGGTAATAAAAATGTGTTAATAAAATGGTAATTAAATATTATCGACTGGTAAGAGGATGTAGAAGACAATGTGATTGTAGATATGCAATTGCGAGAGAAATTTTGGAAAGTACTGAGTGTCATAACCGAAAGCAGTAGACACCACTCTCTGAGAACTACTGTTATCATGGAAGAGTCAACCATAAAACAATGGCAAATATTGTGCAAGATAAATGAGAGAGACAAAGTACATCTAAGGCTTGAAGAAACGAGTAATAATTCCAATTCCAAGCAAAGAATGGAAAAATCTGGTAGAAAATAATCTCGGGGACGATCAGTTTGGATTGAAACACGTCATACGACATTGAGTCCACGACTTATCATAGAAGAGATGATAAGGAAAGGAAAATATGGCTTTTGTAGATTTCCAGAAAGTTTTTGACAGTGTTGACTGGAGTCAACAGAAACCTGATGGCAATACAAGATTCAAGAGGCATAAAAATAAAGTGGTGACTGAGAAATGAATGAGACTTGGTTGCAGTTCATTCTTAAATTCGAAAAGTAGTTGGGTAAACAAAGAACAATATATTGAGAAGCACGGTTAAAGCCCATTTCTCTGGCAAGACATGGTGACTCAGCAGAACAAAGGCTTATTTCCGGATTCCTCTTCGAAAACGAATAGAGCCAGCATTTACCTGTCATCTTAGTCTTGCTGAAGTTATTTTTCTGAAGTTCGGAAGCGAGACTCAGCACATCATCGATGATCAATCATCACAATCTGCTTTCCATTAACAGAATATATTGAGCCACTACATTTTCCTGCTCCTGATTAAATGAAGGTTTGGTGCAGCGTAGACCAAAAACAACCATAACAATAATAATAATAAATGCTATAGTTTAATTTCTTCTAAAATAGTAATTAGGCCTACCTTTCTTTGTAGCGTCCTCTAAACATATTCCACTCCGAGCCTTTCATACACGTGCTTCCAGAGTACTTTGAGGAATCTCGAAGGACTTTGGTGCTTCCAAATAGCCCACTGCTCGGGCCAAAACTGCCACTGCAGCTTCTTTCATACTCTCTGGACTCATTACTGTCTGACAGGTTTCCTTTTATAAGGCGCCATAATTATGGCATAATTTAAATTAGAGCCTGTGAATAATAATAGTAATAATAATGAATTTTCTAATTGAACAAACTAAATAAATAATTTGAAAATCGCAAACGGTGATTTTAAAATCAGTTCGATAAATCGGGGTACGACAGACATTGCCGAGGTGAGGAGGGGGGAGAGGGATGCGCCTTGCATGCCTCCACGTCTCTCCGAAAGACATAAAAGCAGTGCCGCTAGATGAAAGAAAGGAACAAAAATGTGACTGAAGAAGAGGAAAGGCTGGTGTTCTTACCCCTTCACCTTATAATGAAGAATTTAAGTCTTTTATGAAAAATTGGAAGACTCCCGAAAGGAAACTTCAAATGGGGCCTTCTAGGCATACTGAAGTCAGAAATGTTCCCCCATAAAAAAATATAATAAAAATAAATAAAAAATGAAAATTAAAAAAAAAAAATGGAAAAGTACGGGAGTATAGCACATCGTCATAAGAGGAAGGAAAGATAAATTTATTGTAATGTACTTTTCTCCAACTCTAAGACTGAAGAAGGTTGGGTGAAGTGTTATACGTGTAGTGAATTGGCTCATGAAAAGTGCGCCGGCATTGAAGCAGAAGAAGAAGATGATGATGATGATGATGAACCATATAAATGTAATTTTTGTACATGAAGTGATTGTCTGGATTTGTAAATGGAAATGTTTTTGTTTTTCATTATAATGTAGTACCCTCTTTTATCTAACTAGTCTGACAAAACGGAGTACTTGACACAAGTCTAACAATTTCTTTGCTGTGCTGAGGCATTTTTTAAATGTACGTTTTTCATACCCAGTTTTAAGCAGAAAGATTGGACAATCAGTCACTAAAACTTCAACATATTTGTACACATAGTTCATTAGACGTCAGTTTGTTTACTAACCGACTGTCCCCTATATCACTGAAGTACGAGATGGTTGATGCACTTGTATTGTACCTATTAACGTTCTTTAGAAGTCGTTCGCATACTAAACGACTATTTACAATATGCATTTATTATCAAATATTGCTGTCCCTTCTGTAATTACAAAATATGTGACTACATTACTTTGATTATTGTACGAGCTGAAGTACTGTGGTGATGCATGCCGAAATTAGAAAAGCATTGTCGGAGGATAAAAAACCAAGCCACTGAGAAATAAAGATGTGGAAATCAAATGCATGTCCCTAAGACCGATTAAAACGAAAACATTCACAGAACACACACACACACACACACACACACACACACACACACACACACACACAAACACATTCACACGTACATACGTAAGTTTAGTTTTAACTTAATCAATTTTAAATCAGTGTGACTGTCCGATCCTTTCACTATCAAATCATAAGAACTATTGCCTTGTCTTTGACATCATAATTTGTAAAGAGGATTAAAATGCCATAGTTTTTGTGTCTTAGAACTGAAACGTCTATGTTTATTGTTTTTAATGAATTAATTGCAAAAACTTGTATTTAAGATTTTTGTTTAATGCATATTTTGTTGACATTTCAAAGTGTTCTCAGTCCAAAAAACTAAACTGTTACTTGTAGCTGGTAAGTGCTGTTTCATGGCTAAAAGGGGGAAAATACTGCAGAATCATCTGACAAAAGGAACAGTGTCATTTTTATCATGTACGGTCTCGAAGTAATTTAGACGTGATACATTGCATACAGCTACAATATTCTTATCTTTCAAACTGTAAGCCACAAGTTGATCAATACCGCATCTAATAAATAATTGGTCTAAGAAGAACTGTTCACGGAAATCACGTTAATGTAGCTGTCAAAGTGTATCGTGCCTCCGATTGGACTTATGCACTTTTTTGGAAGCGAAAGTAAACCTCATATATGCAGTGTCCCTCCCTAGAAAGGCTGATGTATAGGTACCTCCATCAGGGTTAGCTTGTCGTTGATGGATCGTCTTCCCTGAATCCATACAGAATCTTTTGGATGAATTGATGTGGCTCACCACTACGTAGGAATGTCGTCCCAAGTTCATCCTCCAATGTAATTTCTGAAGTTATTCATTACTTTCGCTTTCGTTTGTTTACATTCTGCTAATGGTGTCCGGACATTACGCTGCTCATTCCAATCAAGATAAGGAAGACTTTTAGTGTTCCCTCACTTTCATTAACTTACACTAACATCAGCGAACCGTCACACTGCAATGGTGGAATGGCCGAGCGCTCTAAAGCGCCTTGCAGTGGAACGTGCGCATGCTCCCAGTCGGAGGTTCGAGTCTTCCCTCGGGCATGTGTGTGTGTGTGTGTGTGTGTGTGTGTGTGTGTGTGTGTGTACATTTGAACTTTTGAATCGTGTGACTGCAGTCTTCCACCATACATTATAATAGCAAGTCGCAACATTTATTTCATTATTTCATCTTCATTTCTATCGGACAGCTTCCACTATTTCATTGAAAAAATTCTCATTTAAAAATTGTAGCCCTAATGAAGTATATCCTATTTTAAGTTCACTGATGTTTTCGTGTTCTCTAAACTGTCTCGCATTCATCATTTCAATAATGGAATAGTAAATTGTAAATAATTACCAACTTATATACATTATAATATTGGCAATTCGGCCTTCGTTTTCTACTCGTATTTTTCTCAATTGCTCGTTGCACATACAATACGCTGATGTGACCATAATGCAAAGACACTATTATTTGAAACAGAAGAATAAGAAGGAAAGGGACAGTCTCTCTCTCTCTCTCTCTCTCTATCTCTCTCTCTCTCTCTTTGTTTCAAATAACATTTTTACTCTTTCATTTTGTTCTCCATAAAATGTTAGCAACCAACATACATTTCGTTATGTTGGCAACAAAACAAATGAAACAAGAAAATAAAGAAAGTAAATTATGGCTGCTAAACACCTCCACAATGTGTACAACTATGCAGAAATGTGTATTAGTTATACAATGTGCAACATATGACCTTGACCAGATGGGGGAAACAGCAGAAGATAGTCGAAAAGGCAATGAGAATGTAAGTAAAACCTTATTCCCTTACGTACAAAAATACTTGAACTGTTTATAATCTCGAAACAAAATATCGCACAAGAAAATTTTACTTGTAGGTCTCACTGAAGGTGCCTTTAAATAAAAAGGACAGTCGTGGCTGGGGGAAATAAAATCAACTGCAGCAAACAGAAGACGTTTTTTCACCTTCTAAAACGAAGGGAACACCGCTGTTTGACAAAAGAATGATACTTGTATATTATCTTATTTTAATCAGAGATATTGTTCTGCGATGTCTTAGATAATTTGTAACTACTCTTTGAACAATATTATAGACATAATTTACATTTTTTAGTTAATTGTAATCCTTTTCAAAGTGAAAACCCAGTTTTAATACCTCCGTGACATTATAGTACACAAGGGACGAATGGGTGGTTCAGCAGTGTAGTTGTCGTTTATACTCGTGTCAAAGGGTTCCAGCCTGCTCATGGCCTCACGTCGGACCTCGAATGCAGAATTCTGGTAATCGTTAGGGAATTTAGTACTTTGAGATCCACAATGTCATGTGTATGCCGACACTAAATTCACACATTACCTTTTACCACGGACAACGCAAGGACCGGCGGTCTGCATTTAATGATCGAGAGGAGCGGCATTTGCGTAGAGTGTTCACTGCAAACAGACGAGCAACTCTGAGTGAAATAACAACAGAAATTAATGCGTGACTATGACGTGCGAGGACGGAGCGGCGCAGTTTGACGTTGATAGGCTATAGCAACAGAGGACCGAATCATATTAGGGCCAATGATCAAAACCAGTAGACTCCTCTTGGCCTGAATGTTCTCTTATCCTGTGCCAGTCTGCCTTTTAACGTCCTCTTTGCTTCTTCCAACGTTAAGACTTTTTTTTTCCGAGATAGCATTTTTCTTTAACTTAATCTTCATCACCAAATTGGATGATTAGTTTCTCGCTATTGTAATTTATAATTCTTCTTATTACATCTGTCCTTTTTGCAGTGTGCTGACACTTGATATTCTCTCCTCAATAGGTCTTCCATTCTGCAGATCGTGCAGTTCTCCTTCAGTTCCACTTCTTCAATATCAAATTTCTTCTTCCACGATATCATACTTTAATGCATCACAAAGTTGCTAGTGATTGGAAAAACGCAGGTGATTCCCGTTTTTAAGAAAAGGAAAAGAACGTACCCACATAATTGCAGGCCAAGATCGTTGACATCAGTTTCCTGTAGAACTCTGGAGCATATTCTGAGTTCAAATATAATAAATTTCCTTGCGGCGGATAAGCTTCTTTCTATTAATCAGAACGGGTTTAGGAAACATCGTTCGTGTGAAACTCAGCTTGCCCTATTCTCACATGACATACTGCGAGCCACGGATGAAGGGCAACAGTCAGATTGTGTTTTTCTCGATTTCAAAAAGGCATTTGACTCGGTGCTGCACTGTAGACTACAAACGTTCAAACGTTTGTAGAACTTATGGGACTTAACTACGGAGTCATCAGTCCCTAAGCTTACAAACTACTTATGAACTAGCTAAGACTAAGGACGGCACAAATATCCATGCCCGAGGGGGGATTCGTACCCCCGACCGTAGTGGCCATGCAGACCGTGACTGAAGCGCCTCAGTCTCCTCGGCCACCGCGGCTGGCACTGTAGACTACTAACGAAGATAAGATGATATGGAATTCGTTCAAAACTTTGTGAATGGCTGGAAGACTTCCTAAGTAATAGAACGGAATTAGTTGTTCTCGACGGCGATGGTTCATCAAAGATTGTATCTTCAGGCGTGCTCCAGGGGAGTGTGATAGGGCCGCTATAATTTTCTATCTTTATAAACGATCTGATGGACAGAGTAACTTGCAATTTGCGGATTGTTTGCGGATGATATGGGAGGGTGTCGTCTTTTATCGACTGTAATAGCATACAGGATGACTTACACAAAATTTCTATTTGGTGTGAGGAATGGCAGCTAGCTATAAATGTAGAAAAATTTAAGGTGCTGCACATGAGTAGGAAAAATAATCCCATAATGTTCGAATATAGTATTACTTATGTCTGTGTGCAATCGCGTCGTTCATATATCTAGGCGTAACATCCCAGAGCGATATGAAATGGAACGAACATACAAAGACAATTGTGAGTAAGGCAGACAGCCGATTTCGGTTTATTGGGACAATTTTGGGAAAATGTACATAATCTGTAAAGGAGATCGCGTACAAAATGCTCGTACTAGCACCTCTTCAGTATTCAAGTGTTTGGTACTCGCAGTGTTTAAAGGAAGACATAGTAGCAGAGCAGCTAGATTCGTTACTGGTAGGTTCGGCCTATGCGCGAGTGTCACACAAATGCTCCGGTAGCACAAATGGAGATCTCTGGTGGAAAAACGACGTTCTTTTCGGAGAATTCTGCTGAGGAAATTTAGAGGGCCGGAATTTGAAGCTGACTGCAGAACGACTTACATTTTGCGTGAGGATCATAAAGACAAGTTAAGAGAGATTAGGGCTCATACAGAGGCATGTAGGCATTCCTTTTTCCCTCGGCCTATTTGGGACTGGGATAGGAAAGGAAATGCCTAGTAGTGGTACAGTGTACTCTCCGCCACGCACCTTACGGTGGATTGCGGAGTATGTATGTAGACGTAGATCATCAGACCGATTCCCCCCTCCCCCATTCATATAGATCACTAAAGTGCGCTTTACATCTATCCGATTCTACCTTTGCGATCGGTAATGAAAATGCCATGCAATTCTTAATTTTACCACTCCTGCTTTTAATTTCAGTGAATGTCCTTATTTTTTTGTATCCTGATTCAGTCTTAATCTCGATTATTTCCTTTCGACTTCTTCACATTTTTGTCCCATCCATTTCACATTCGCTTATCTGCACTTGCTGTTTGCCATCTCCGACTCCGTAGTCTAGACCGCAGTAAAGTAGCCGAGCGGTCTAAGGCGCCTCCCTGAGGAGCGCGCGGTTGCTCGCCGTCGGAGGTTCGAGTCCTACCTGGGGCATGGGTGTATGTGTTGTCCTTAGGTCAGTTTAAGTAGTTTGTAAGCTACGGATTGATGACCACGCAGTTTAGTCCGATAGATTTACAAATAAACAGCCGTAGTCTAGTAGACAGCGTGGTTGCCTGCCATTCGGGGATCCCGATTTCTCAGCTCGTGGGAGAAGTGTTGTGTCGTCCTTATCATCATCTCATGAACATTGTCGCGCAAGTAGTTGAATTGGCATGCTAGTATTGACGGTGTGGCCGGATGTCTTTCCTGTCGTGGGCCCATGCCCCCCGAGAGGAAATGTGTACCCCAAATGTCTGCGTAGTGTTATACGTGCGAAGGTGTAAAGTGTAACGAAATGTTTGCGAATCGTGTAATTGAGGCGTTACTTGTTCAAATGTTTGTAAATCTATCAGACCAAACTGCAGGGTCATCAGTCCGTTGCTTAGAAACTACTCAAACTATCTAACCTAAGGATAACACACACACACCCATGCCCCAGGGAGGACTCGAACCTCTGACGGCGAACAACGCGCGCCCGCAGCCAGGAGCCTTAGAACGGTCGGCTACTCCACAGCAGCGAGGAGGGACTTTGAGACCAGCCTGGTATTCATCTAGGTGGAAGTGGAAAACCGCCTAAAAACCACATCCAGGCTAGTCGGCACTCCGACCCCCTTCGTTAATCCGCCGCGCGGATTCGAAACTGGTTCTAAGATACTGTCTTAGTTTCAAATCCACCGACTGTTATAACCTGTAGATAAATTTTCCTTCATTAGGGACATGGGAAGAGGAAGGGCTGAATCGGATGAGAGTAATTGAATGAAGATTGTGCACAACCTAGTTGATGAGAATGGAAGTAGAAAGAAAGCCACTGATTGGGAATTGGGCCAAGGTTTAATTTTTTTTCCCTCTAAAACTAGAAATAGTATCACCATGCTTTATAGTGCCTCAGATAGTCCTCAAAGCTATGTCGTATTGCGGGGTGGGTTTTTTCTTGGGTCTTAATTTCTCCGAATCCCATACTGAAAATTTTCTGCCATACAGTCAATCGATCCCGGTTTCCCACATCGACCCAGGGGTCGGTCAGCTATCTATTAGGCTATCGAAAACCTTCGGATCTTGCCCAAATTCTCAACTTACCGAATTTCTACAAATGAAGATACATTCTTCCCACCAGTCGATAAGTTTTTCGTTTGAGAGGGACCATATCGTGAATTAAGGACGGAAATCGTATGGTTTTACTTGTTTAGAAAGGTGAACTTGTAGGGCTTAACAGCTTTGCCATAATTGCAAAACGACGTATTGACCATAGCTGTTTATTTATTATCCCAGTGCTACCGGTTTCGGTTAATTTACTATTTTCAAGCGTTAGCAGACTTTAGCTAATAGCTTAACATGTCGTAACGTTTTTGTGTGTAAACTAAAGGAAACTGGTAGCACTGAGATAAAAAATAAACAACTGTGGTAAATATGTCGTTTTCAACCCTCTCATGCGTCGCGTCCTCAAATGAGGAAACTTAAATTTTATCTCATTTCTGTCATCTTTTACATCTGAAGGGACCGTAAAAGGACAGGTACCTCATGTGAAGACTATTAATGAATGATAGACTGTGTCCTAGACGTCAGAGTTAGTCGTTGGGCTAACAAAGAAACGGAAAGTAGAGAATACAAGAAAGAGTTGAGACAGGTATTCAGATGAAAATACATTGTTGTCTTTACATCGAAAAACAAGAAAGTCTGTCATTCGTTACCCAACGAATTACGCCTCGTTGGGGTATAACACTGGCCAGCCAAGTCAGTTGATCTCAATGCCAAGACGTGTCGTGATAGGGACTGCCGACGAAAAACACGTTACAATTGAGAAAAGTGTAAACTTGATGTGTGCCCTGAGTGCCTGAAACAATTTCATTGTACGAAAAATACAAAATAGCTAGAGGCGCGGACGCTTCCGGCGACTCTCCTCACAAAACCTGAGGCACAGCGACAGTGGCGCGCCAGGCGGAACAGCTCGGAAGCTGCTTCAAGGTCACGCACTTAGTCTGCACGCATTAAAACTGTAGTACTCACGAGCTCTTAAAGACGTGACACGAAGTGCCCGATCAATGTTTTCAAAGGATAAAGGTAAAGGATAAACTTTATATAACTCTGATAATACACCACAACATGTATTCTTTGATATTATTAACGGATGTACAATGTAAAATGTAGTAGTTTTAGTACTCACTGTCCTTTTTTGAGGACACCTCCCGACTGGTGGATGTAACGTTTTATTTATTTATTTTTTATTTTTTAGATGAATTATGTCCAAAATAGGTCTTAAGTTACCAAATAATGTATTAGAAATTTTGTTCTTTGTCGGGTTGATAATTTGTGCACGAGGGGGTTAAATTGTGATTTTAATTATGTTCTTTTTTTTTTTCTTCATTGGTCTTGTTGATGCCATTTTTCTGTTAATGTCATCAAAATTAATACAAAGCTTTGTTTACATTGCTAATATTCAAACCCTTATATCTTCTGTCCGGCGTCCATAGATTCTGATTGCATCTGTAATTCGTCAGTAAATGATTCCGCTTGTGCATATATGGGTCTAGTCGTCGTGAAGCCTAAATTGAATAAAAATGTGCCATTTGAACTCAATAGTGAAGATACGTTGTGCATCCTCACACGAGATCAGCAGCCAATCAGGTCGCGAAATGACTACGCGTTCACTCGTGAAGGAGCTCATAAACACGGTAACTGTGTGCTAATGTTAATCACCCGGAAGAGTGCCATTTAGTGAAAGCAGAGCAGAGTGCGAGTACCGCGAAATTAAAATTACAGGGTCTCTGGTAAACGAACCGAGTGACAGGAAAGCACGACAAATGTCACAAGGCACTCCAAATAGGCAACTGTAGCTGACGGCCTAATTACGTTTGTGACTTCTGCATCATTTTATTTTTACAAAGAGGCAGAAGGGATGACCAGTTGATACCTTAATCCAGGAAATTTCCTAGCTCTGACAAAACAAACTGGACAATAATAAACGCAAAACCTAACTTTCGAATTTTTTTCCTTCAAAAAAAGTAGAAAGGAGGAGGAAAGTTCTGTTGCTAGGTAGCAGCCACGGGAGAAGTGTGGGCCAAATTGTGCAGGAAAAATTAGGTGACAGGTACCAGGTCACAAACTTTTCAAGCCCAGTGCAAATCTTAGCCAGGTGGTAGAGGATTTAGATTCATTGTACAAAGGGTTTACTAAGGAGGATCACGTTGTGATAGTGGGTGGTGCGGGAAACAGTATAGATAGGGATCAGGGCTACAGTATTGAGTGTGACCTGGTGAAAATAGCATCTGCAACAAACCATATGAATGTTCAGATGGTGCCTTCCTTCATGCGGTATGATCAGCCTTGGTTGAACAGCTCTGTAAGGAGATGCAACATGGAGTTTGATCAGCTGCGTAGGGTGGCCACTCTGTCGGACATTGGTTTGGTCCCTGTTGATGCTATTGATAGGTGGGACTTTACTAGGCATGGCCTGCACCTCAATAGTGACAGGAAAGCACGACAAATCTCACAAGGCATTCCAAATAGGCAACTGTAGCTGACGGCCTAATTACATTTGTGACTTCTGCATCATTTTATTTTTTACAAAGAGGCAGAAGGGATGGCCAGTTGATACCTTATTTCAGGAAATTTCCACGCTCTCCCAAAACAAACTGGACAATAATAAACGCAAAACCTAACTTTCGAATTTTTTCCTTCATCTGGAAAAAAGTGAAAGATGGAAAAGTAGAAATGTTCAAATGTTTGTTAAGCTAAAGGGACTGAACTGCGGGGTCATCAGTCCCTAAACTTACAAACTACTTATGAACTACCTTACACTAAAAACGACACATTCATCCATGTCCGAGGGGGGAGGGATTCGAACCCCCGACTGTAGCGACCGTGTAGACCGTGACTGGCGCGCCGCAGACAGCTCGCCCACTGCTGCTGGCTGAAAAAGTAGATGCAGGCTACTCACAAGGTATGCGATGAGATATCAAGAGGATGATCAGCAATAGATTTTGAAATGTAAACACATTACTATAATCAAGCTGGATTAATGTATCTTTTTATATAAGAAATATTGTCAATTGTGGATTTTTTTTTCTGTTCCGATCTAGTCTTGTGTTAGACGACTATTTAACGTTTCTGTATGAGACTGTCCTTTAAACTAATTTAAATTGCGTTATTAAAACAGTTAATAATCAGCAGCTCATATTCACCTTCTCCTGGTAGGGCTAAAATATCTACATCTACATCTACATACATACTCCGCAATTCACCGTAAGGTGCGTGGCGGAGGGTACACTTACCACTACTAGGCATTTCCTTTCCTATTCCACTCCCAAACTGAACGAGGAAAAAAAAGAATTTCTATATGCCTCCGTACGAGCCCTAATTTCTCTTATCTTGTCTTTATTATCTTTACGCGAAATGTAAGTAGGCAGCAGCAAGATCGTACTACACTCAGCTACAAATTCCGGCCCTCTAAATTTACTTAACAGAAATTCACGAAAGAACGTCGTCTTTCTTCCAGCGATCCCCAATTGAGTTGCCGGAGCATTTCCGTGACACTCGCACATTGGTCAAATCTACCAGTAACAAATCTAGCTGCTCGCCTCTCAACCGCCTTTATATCTTCCTTTAAACTGATCTGCTGCGGGTCCGAAACACTTGAGCAACACTCAAGACGTGATCGTACAAGCGTTTTATACGCGGTCTCCTTTACAGGTGAAGCACATCTTCCCAAAATTCTCCCAATAAACCGAAGTCGGCTGTCCGCCTTACAACTGTCCTTACATGCTCGTTCCATTTCATATCGCTCTGCAATGTTACGCCTAGATATTTGAACGACGCGACAGCTTCAAGAAGCTCACTACTAATGCTGTATTCGAACATTATGGGATTGCTTTTTCTACTCATGCGCATCACCTTACATTTTTCTACGTTGAGAGCTAGCTGCCATTCTTCGCACCAACTAGAAATTTTGTGTAAGTCATCCTGTATGCTATTACAGTCAGTTAGAGACGACACCCTCCCATATACCACAGCATCATTACAAACAGCGGCAAATTACAACTTACTCTGTCCATCAGATCATTTATATAGATAGAAAATAATATCGGTCCTATCACACTCGCCTGGGGCACGCCTGACGATACACTCGTCTCTGATGAACACTCACCGTCGAGAACAACGTACTGCGTTCTATTACTTAGGAAGTCTTCCAGGCAATCACAAATCTGTGAACCTATTCCATAAGCTCGTATCTTCGTTAGCAGTCTGCAGTGTGGCACCGCGTCGAACGCCTTTTTGAAGTCGAGAAAATCACAATCCGCCTGTTTCCCTTCATCCATGGCTCGCAAGATATCATGTGAGAAAAGGGCAAGCTGAGTTTCACATGAACGTTGTTTCCTAAACCCTGTGCTGATTCATGGAAAGAAGCTTTTCCGTTTCAAGGAAATTTACTATATTCGAACTGAGAATATGCTCTAAGATTATGCATGAAACTGATGTCAACGATATTGGCCTGTATTTATGTCGGTCAGTTCTCTTTCCTTTCTTATAAACGGGAGTCACCTGCGCTTTTTTCCAATCACTAGGTACTTTGCGCTGAATTAAAGATTCGCGATAAATGCAAGCTAAGTAGGGGGCCAACGCCACAGAATAGTCTTTGTAAAATCGAAGTGGTATTCCATCCGGACCAGCAGACTTTAATGTGTTTAGCTCTCGCAGCTGCTTCTTTACACCGGAAATACCTATTATTGTCCCCCATTTCGGAATTAGTACTTTGATCCCATGATGTTCATTTGTGCGGTCCTCCTGCGTGAAAGATTTCTTAAAGGTTAAGTTTAGAGCTTTAGCTTTCCGTTTGCTTTCTTCTATTACTGCCCCGGAATGATCAACGAGAGACTGGACAGTGGGCTTTGACCCGCTTATTGATTTTACATAAGACCAGAATTTTTTCGGGTTCTCGGAGAGATCGTTTGCTGAGGTATGGCTGTGATAATTAATGTATGCTTCGCGCATCGATCCTGTACTAACTTTAGCCTGTCATTATTTGCGTGTTCTTTTTTGAATCGAGAGTGCAACCGCCTTTGCTTTCTCGGCAGCTTCCTAACATTATTATTATACCACGGTGGATCTTTCCCATCCTTAATCGTCTTTACTGGCACATATTTATCTAACCCTTTATTAACAATGCACTTAAATTTAGTCCTCAATTCCTCTACATCCATAGTCCCGGAATTAAACGATGCCCATTCATTTTCTATTTGCGATCATAACATTCGCTTATCGGCTCTTCCCAACAAAAACACGCTCCTAGCTTTCTTGATTGATATATGAACCTTGGTCACCATCGACGCTATGACAATATCATGATCACTAATTCCTGTCTCTACACACACATCGTTAATAAGGTCAGGCCAGTTTGTGGCTATAAGGTCTAGAATATTTCCATTGCGCGTGGGTTGCCGGTTTAACTGCTCAAGACAGTTTTCGGAGAATGTGTCCAAACGTAGCTCGCAAGACTGCTTGTCTGTACCGCCTGAAATGTAACTAGCGAGGTCCCAATCTATACTGTTAAGGTTGAAGTCACCTCCGACTAATATTACATGGTCCGGATACCTATCCACTACCTGGTGTAGACTTTCCTTGAATGATTCTAAAACTGCTACAGCAGCACTGGGGGGCCGGTAAAAACACCCAAGTATTAACTTTACTTCTTTTAGACCTGTTATACGTGCCCAGATAACTTCACAGTTACTTTCAACTTCGATCTCAGTAGAAACAATATATACGCGAAATTTACAAGGCCCTTTAATGTACTCATCACGACCCGAAGTCAATAAAACAGTCGCTGATATGAAACTTCCTGGCAGATTAAAATTGTGTGCCGGAACCGGGACTCGAACCTGGTACCTTCGCCTTTCGCGGGCAAGCGCACTACCGTCTGTGCTATCCCGACACGGCTCACGATGCCGCCTCACAACTTTACTTCCGACAGAACCTCGCCTCCAGTACCACTTGCCCGCGAAAGGCAAAGGTCCCAGGTTCGAGTCCCAGTTCCGGTACACAATTTTAATCTGCCAGGAAGTTTCATATCAGCGCACACTCCGCTGCAGAGTGAAAGTTTCATTCCAGTCGCTGACTTATTTACGGTTGGTGGTTTCCAGGGCTAGGTACAAAATGCAATATGTTGTAAGTAAATAGCTACTTGTGATTTAGGCACGTTCTTTTCGTGTGTTTGGCTTTAGTTATCGTAGGACATTAAAAAAAAAACTTTAATACTTTTGTAGCCCCCTGCTCCTCCCGACCCTTAGAGAGACAAGCACAGTACAAGTACAGTAAGTACAGTAAGTCACGTCTGTTGTCCATGGTCAGACTACATGCCTTTGCGTAGCCATGAAGCACAATTTTAAGATACAGTAAAAAATTCACCTAAAAGCCAAACATTTCCAATAAATAGGTTTTGTTAAACCTTGATCCAAGTCTGGCAAAAATAATTCTGACGATGTCAGACGGTATAGGACTTCTGAAGTTACATAAAAGTTGTTCAAAGAAAACAAAGAGCCAAATGCTCCACTAGTTTATATTACCGTTGCTGATGTGCAGACATTTTTAAGATTTTCGACATTTTTAACAACCGCTTGTCTGAAAATAATTGATATAAAATCCGATGATATCGCCTGTTGCGTTCCTACAACGTTCTACAGCGTCCTTATATCAAAATTGTTGTGGAAACTATCTTGCAACATAACTGGTCGCAGTTTCTATGTTGGTAGAAGTGTGTGGGGTAAAAATCATAGAGGGAGACCGGGGGACGAATACAGTAAGCAGATTTAAAATGATGTAGGTTGCCGAACGTATTCTCAGATGCACAGTACAGGGTAGCTTGGAGAGCTGCATCAAACCAGTCTGCGGACTGAAGACCACGACAACTAACTGCTACGTTTCTACAGCAAGTCGTAAACGCTGACCATACTAATAGTCAGGCAACATATGATTTTATCCTGAAATTCAAAAGAAGGCAGATCAACAGGATTCTTGATAACCAATTGTTTTCATTTTTACTGGTGTGGATGGCTGCAAGACGAAATTCAGATATGTCATTACATGAGACGAATTGAACATTCAGATTTTGAGCAGTGCTACCCTCGAGAAGGAACCCAAACATTACCTCAATTACACGTAGTGATAAGAAATTTCGAAAATTATGTGTGAGGTGGAATTTATAAAAGTCAAAACGTAACTGACTACAGTAACTCAAATGTTGTAGTTGCTTAAAATGTGGTTCCTTAAAAGTATATTATAGCGATGAAATAACCATAATTGTACAGAGTTTTTATAAAGTACGAGAAAATGTTAAATTATTTATTGCACAAGAACCAAACATTGTACAGCTATGACACATATGTCATTTTGATGAGAATCTTTTTGTAATAATAACAGTCTCTGTTGCAAAATAATACTTTTATTAACGCGTTTCGTGCTTTCGGTGCGTCATCAGAATACTAACGGAGAGCAAGATTGCATTTCTTAATAAAATACATGATGGTAAACATCATTACTCATAAAAAAATTAAAGGCATGGGCATAACTCGCTGATCAAACGTCAACATGAAAGGAAATCCACATAAACAGCACTGCAGTGGATAGGTCTGCGTTCACGTATGAAACACATTACATGCACTGTGTTAGCCAGATAGGTGCTGGTGCGCGGACGGCTGCCACAAAGTAGTTTGGTAATTTGGCGATAATCAGCGCTAGTTGCAAACATGGCGAGTTCACGTGCGTTGGAATTCGACAAAAACAAGTGTTTTATGGATGAAAATAACAGTCTAGTTTGCAAAATTTAAAAATTTACTTCTTCAGATTACCGGTTTCGATCTCAGGTGAGATCATCATCAGACCCAGACGTCTCGCTGTAGATGTTTAGGCGATGAGCGTACAGTCGCCGCTGCTCATCGCCTGAACATCTACAGCGAGACCTCTATGTCTGATGATGATCTCACCTGAGATCGAAACCGGTTACCTGAAGTAATACATTTTTAAATTTTGCGAACTAGACTGTTATTTTCATCTTTAAAAGATTACCAATTGGCTGTTTTTCGAAATAAGTACGCCATGTTTTCCAAACTGAAAAACAAGTGTGCTACAGCTCATGGTTAGAACCATCATGGAAGACTATTTAACACTGGCACAAAAATTCGTTACGACGGGTTGCTTGTGTCCCACAAAGAGAAGCGGACGTCCCACTGTGAAGTGAATGTGGGGTGCGTTCGAGAGACATTCATAAGGAGTCCAAAGAAACCGGCGTATCCCGTGAAAGGGAACAGGAAGTCGGAATGAGAATTGAGGTAGCCGGTTCCACACTTTTGTGTCAGAGAACATATTCGTCTTTTCTGTGTTTCGGCAGGAGCATTTTTCAGCTGGTGAAAGATATGGTTTCATTTGGCCATGGTCGCAATGCTTGGCTTAGGCATTGCGATTTTAATTAATGTTGATTTGGTTTTCGTCACATACGACAGTATTTGGTGCTTGCTGATTCAGCTGTTAACAAGTGAAATGATACATTTTAAACTTCATAACATAATATGACACGGTAGCCTTAAATGTGTCGAAATTATTTTATTTTGTGGGGTTGCTTATTGATGAGATTTACATGATTCTAATTCAGTGTTATTTAATGTGTTTCCCTCTTTCCAATTTGTTTTAGGACTGCGACAAATTACTGGTCATACCAATGCATTTTTTTATGTTTGAAGATGGAAAAATTGGTTTGTTTTGCCTAAGTTTGTTCATGATACCAGTAATTTAATGAATACTCTGAACATTATTTACATAACACTTTAACTTAATTTAGGTTGGAGAACGTTTGTATCGATACATTACTGCCGTTCTATTCTTTGCACGAAGTAACTGTACTTCGAATGATTCTTTCTTTTCCATTCATAAATTGGTTTAAAGGAAAACAACTGCTTATATTTCTCTGTACAAGATATAATTTCTCTTGTATTTGTGGTCCTTACAAGGTATGTAAAGTGGCGTCAGTAGAATCGTTATGCAGTCAGCTTCAAATACCAGTTATCTAAATTTCCTCAACAGCTTGTCTTGGGAAGGCCGTTGTCCTCCCTATTAGGAGCCCCATTTTCAGTCCTCAAACGATCTTCGCAACCCTCGCTTATTCATTCAGCCTATCGGTATCAAATCTAACATCCTGTCTCTGAATTGTTTCCATATCTTTATTTATACCGATCTGGTGAAGACCGCAAGCACTTGAGCATTCTCACATGTGTTCAATTTCTAATATCCTTTACAGATGATCAACATCTGTTCTAAATCCTACCAATAAACCGAAGTCAAGCGTCCACTTTCGCACGAACTCCTTACATGCTCGTTTCAATTCATATGTATCTTCACCGTAAAATGTTTTAATAGATTCTTCAGTAATTATAGTTCCATTCTACCACTTTCAAACATAATACTTAGCTTTTCAACATTACGATGTATGGGGGGTTCTGCTCGCTGCAAAATTAATCACCTGGGGCGAAATAAATACTCGTAGGTACAATTTTTCACTTCTTCTTTAATTTCCAAACAAACTGCTTCTCCAACAAAACATTACAAGTTCATAACGTATACACCACAACAACACAGCCACAGACTGACATAGATTCCAAGGTACTTGGCAAACGACTAAAACTCGAACTCCCTGCGCAAGGTACTTGGCAAACGACTAAAACTCGAACTCCCTGCGCAAGGCGGTGAGGCAAATATATAACATCGGCAATAATGACATTACATTACGCATTGTTCATAACAATTAAATATACTAATTTACAATTAACAAACACACAAGTAAAACATTTCATATACACAAAAATAATCACAATATAAAATGAAAACTATACATACAATAATTTTACATGGCACATATCGTTTTAAGACAAAATAGCGGTACTTTTTGTTTTACAATAAACGGCAATGTTAAATGTCAATTAATTTGTTAATGAGCACATCATACATGTTCCTAACATATATTGAACTATCACATATCTCGGCCATTCTGAAAATAGGTTCAAAATCTCACGTCAATCAATATATACAAAGAATAACAATATTCAAATCTCGACTATTACATTAATTAACACAATTAGCTGGTCAACACAACTTGTTTATGAGCCTAACATATATACAATGCTCTTTATTTTCACTTCTTTTTCTTTTTCACAAAAGTTTTTACAATTCGACTGTTTAAGTCTTTAAATAACATACGATGACGAAACTGTTGTTTATAGGACTGTCTGGAAAGCAAATATATGAATATCTTAATTAATGAAATCTATCTCTTGTTTTAATCACAGTATCACCGAGACACTGTCCTACACTGATTCCTAGGCTGGCTATTTCGTTTTAACTTCACAGGCAACATGTATCACTATTGAATCACACGATTCCGGGTCCGACGCAGACGGTATCGTATGATAACATTGAGATGAGAGGGCCGGAAGTATCATCACAACCGTTACGCCTAGATATTTAATCCACGCGACTGTCTACAATACAAATTCTGCATTCCAGCATTATAGGACTATCAACCTCGTTTGTGTGGTCATTCGCCGCATCAAGCTTAGAATTCTTCGATTTTGAAAATGAAAACAAATTATGGGATTATCTTTGAGACTCTGGGGTTGATACCATTGAGACGCGTTAAGAAGGCATCTAATTCCTCTGCACCGTGTGTCCATAGCACAAAAGTGTCATCGACATATCAATACCACCTAGCTGGCTTTTTATTAGCAGTCTGCAACGCCTGTTTTTCAAACGACTCCATAAATAGATTGGCCACCGCTGGACTCAGTGGACTGCCCATAGCCACTCCGTCAATCTGTTCATAGAACTCGTTATTGTACTGAAAGTAGGTAGTGGTGAGACAGTGTCTAAACAATGATACTATGTCAGGTGGAAAAATATCCGCTAAGCAAGAAATAGCTTCATTCACTGGAATCATCGTAAATAGAGACACCACGTCGAAGCTAACAAGAATATCACTATGGGCAACATTCATCTCTTTTAGTTTTTCACTGAAATGAGCCGAATTTCTTATATGGCTTTAGTTTTTCCAACATAGGGTTGCAACAACGAGGCTAGATGTCTGGCTAACTCGTGAATGGGTGACCCAATGGCACTCACAATTGGCCTTAGCGGAGTCTGTTCTTTAATAAATAAATAAATAAAATAAAATTTGTGAACCTACTTATTTAAAAGATGAGTTGGAGCATTTACGAACCACCTTCCAGAAGAACGGTTATTCTACCAAAGAAATAGAGAGAGCCCTTCGTCCCAGGAAGAAAGTTAACATCAACAAGGAACAACAACCGCCCAAGGGGAAAGTTTTTCTTCCGTTCATAAATAAGGTTACAGACCGTATTGGAAAAGTGCTGGACAAGTATGGGGTAGAAACCATTTTCAGACCTACAAGGAAGATAAAAGAATATTTAAGATCTGCAAAAGATGTACGACATCCGCTGAATACACCAGGTGTTTAAAATTCCCTGCAGCTGTGGTTCAGTCTACATTGGAACTACTAAAAGAAACGTCAATACTCGTCTGGTCGAACATAAAAGGAATTGCCGTCTTGGGCACAGGGAGAAATCAGCCGTAGCGGAACATGTATACCAAAAAGGCACTATGAAATTAAATTTAATGAGATTAGTGTCATCTCAAAAACTTCACACTATCATGCGCGCACATATAGAGAAGCAATCGAGATATATAAACATCGCAATAATTTTAACAGGAAATAGGAAGATGTTAAATGAGACAGAATTTGGACTTCTGCTTTACACCAGCGGAATGACAATCGATTCTTCTCTGCCAAGAATGTTGGCAATACCAGAGATAGTGTCGTAGCCGACATCACGTGATGTCTTGTGGTGCCCTGTACATTGCCTATATATACGGCGCTTCCTCAAGTTCTCATCGCAGTTCGCCACTCTACCTCTGAAGATGTCTTCCGCAGCCGAAGATGAAACGTTAGGGGAAAGTTTTATAAATCGACCACGGCTTATCAGCCCGGAAGTTTTAAATGAAGTTGACGCCGGCCGTCATTGTATGACATTGTATGATCAGTAATTTTAAGAATTTGATTGCGGTGTATGACCATATAATTTTGTTTTTCATTCGTTTATTGTGTTTGCCAAATCAACCAAACACATAAAAATATTGGAGGTTGGAAGTATTAAATTGCTAGGATATACCACTATGTGCATTGAGTAAATCCGTACATAAAATAACACAAACTCATACTTCCATAATCTGTACCTGTAAACCCAGTTAAAAACGGAGATATATGCGTTCCTGCTACAAAGAGGCGTTGAAATAACCCTCGGCTGTAGTGAGAGAAGGCGTGTACGTATCAGAGAATCGCCAACGGATAGCGGTAAATCTGAAACTCAAGGTCGGCAGTTACTGAGAATGTGAGGAGTAACAGCCCTACATGATAGAGGAAATAGACGTCTGCCTTGGCTTCCGATAGGGGAAAACCCGGTGCGCTAACCGCTGGTGTAGGACATGGGGCTGGTACTATGCCTTGGTAGATCTGAGTGACCAGTAGAGGTAAATTCAGTCACAACGAAATGTGCTGTCACAGTAATAAAAAGGCGCATATATCCTCCACAGAGTTAAATACGTAAAAAAGAGAAGTAGGTTCTGGACTCATCTGGAAGCTTCAAAAACATTTAATAAAATTTTTTTTGACACATTTGCGCTTTTCAAAAAGTTAACCTTAATACCCCTGGATAGTTAGCTCTCACGATGAAAGGGGAGAGAGAATATATCAAATAGTAAATGTCCATGATTTGAGATACATGCATCCAACAGGGGAGAGAGAATATATCAAATAGTAAACGTCCCTGATTTGAGATACATGCATCCAACACTTCCGTGACATGTCATGTAGCTCGGATGAGAATGGCAACAGAACGTGTGTCATAATATACGACACATCGTCATGTATCGTGTTACTTTACCTTCTACACAATACAATACACTATATTACATGTAACGGTGTGTCATACGTCATGATTCAACATTCGGTACTATGTGAAAAAATGTAGTATCATACCATTAACACGATTATATTCCTCATGTTTCAGTTTGATATGCCATGGGGCCACGAACATCATGTGTCGCATAAATGCATGATACCTTTTTTTGTTGTTGCAAATAAAGTCGTGGCATTTACGATACGTGTTTGATCATGACACAGCTGGTGTTATATGATACATTTTACAGGGCAGATGGCGTTTCATATGCCGCAATAGGGCATGATAAGCCGTCTTTACAAGCAACTTGCTACGTGAAAAGAATATAACAGCCAGTGCTACTAAAGTGTTATATGTCATATGGTAATTGTCAAAGGACAAATGATGCACGTATGACGTACTAAGTAGTACACAACATAACATGTGACATAAGTAATACTCTCGACGATTATTTTACTACACTTACCTGCAATATTAATGAAGTTAACGTAAAGCAACGAAATGATTATTGACCAACAGTCCAATGGACTTGTTTGAACGTCGGACGAGTTTCAGTACGTGCTAAATGTAGCTAGAATTTGAAACATAATATCGCGACAACAGGTACTCATTACCGGGAAAGAAATTTAATTTTAACTTTAGAGGTTTATCTGCATATGTGCGAAAATTCAACTATCAAACGATAGATCTGATGCCTTACAAATACTTTTGCATACACCAAATCCTAATGAATTTCTAACAGTATTTACGAAAATGAGTTTGATATAAATTCCGCGATTGCTTTGAAATTGAATCCAGATAACTCATCATGACGTCTCACTATCACTGCGAAGACAGTCCAATAGTAATAGCTCGAAGCACCCATCAACTGAGGGAAGTGTGTGTACATCTAAATAGATATGGGACTGAGGAAGGAAAGTGCAAAATTAACATGACAAGTGGAGCTTGTCTAGTGAAAGTGTAACTGTGGTGACATGAGAACTGATTTTCCTTTTTAGGTAGCTAAGTTTTACATCCTCAGAAATTATGGAAAAAGTGCCGACTGTAAGAAGTCATTGGCAGTATAAAAATTCCGCTCATAAGTCAAATACGCAGCAAAAAGTTTGCAGCTAAATACTACGTTTATAGTTTCTGGATGTGTAGTTAAACACATTCATGATGACTTACTTCGGTAAGATTTTTATTAAAGAATATGACATTTTTATCCTGATGGTTTCGCAACAACAATGTGACTACATGGCGATCAGTTCTACGTCTTCGTTGTGATTTTTCATCTTTTTTTGTGTGTGGATACGCTGTACTCCCGTATTACTTATCCGTAATTAATGATTGAGATATCATTTTCAAGGTTTCGTTCTCCACTAATGACGAAAAATACATATATAGTTTAAAGTTATTGTTTTCACAAAATAACTTTGGGGTGTCGCACAAGTTTAGCTGAAGTGCGCCCCACCTACTTTCGCCGCGCGCCGCCATGCACGCACGGCGCGGCGTTCTTACGACGTCAGCCACGAGCGCCCTCTACTGGAACTCCGCTCGTCGCCACCACTGAACTGCATCGGCCACTTGGGATTCAGACAGGCACTGAAACGGACTCATCAGTAGGCAGGCCTCTACGCAGTTCACCTAAGTCTCAGCGGTACACTTAGTTTGCAGTCATGAACTTTGTAAAAGTTAAGTATTAAACTATTTCTACGAAATATAAAACTTGTTCTAATCTAGCTTAGTGTTTCTAGTTTCTGCTGTCCCACTGGCTGGTCATCTCAGAGACTGTATCCGCACACGCGTGCATCCTATTTCCCTGTGTCGGTCTCTCTCTACTCGGCCAACAACACCCAGGACAACCGGCGGAAACGAGACACAAAAAACTTCATTTTGAAAAAAAAAATTGTACTGTTCTTTGAATCTAAGTTGATACCCACCGAACGATCTAAATGGGACGTATATCTACGGTTGTTCCCATCAACCACCGCGCCAGTATCAGATTACTTTGCGCGGCCGATATAAAAGCACTGTAGAAAGTGCTATCTATTGACAAAATGTTTAACTAACATGAACGACACCTCTTGGAGTTGCTTAGATTGTTTATGCAAGGCAAAGACCTTCGTTTATACGCGCCGATGTAAAACATAATTTATCACACGATTTCAATGATACAAGAAGATGTACAGAAGAAAAATACACAAATAATTTAACAGGTACGACAGCTCTGCAGTTGTCTAGATCCTTTACGCAAGCGTAGTTGCTCTTAAAGAACAATGCTATAATTATAATAATCAGAAATCTTAACGCCAATCATGGATTAATTAATGGTGTAAGATTAGGCGTGACTCACTTAGGCAAGTACATCACCACTGCTAATTCATTGACTCGCAAAACTTTGCTAATACTGCGTATTATCCTCACACCTTCTGATCCAACCATGCCTTTCCAAATCATAAGAAGACAATTCCCAATGAAAGTAGACTTCGCTTTGACCATAAATAAAGAACAAGGTCAGACGTTTCAAAGGTCAGCATAATATTTATCAGAACCTGATTTTCCGAATGGACAGTTATACGTCGCTTTTTCCGGAGTTTGCTTATTCAGTGATATTTATGTTTTAGCAAAAACACATTCAGCCAAAAAAAGTTAACGATGATCATGTTATAGCTACTAACATTGTTTCCAAAGAAGTTTTGTAAAATAAACAAGCTTCTAAAATATAAAATAAACATGAATAAATCCACATATAGTTTTATATGTTTTATATTAATCATATTGTATTTAATTATATGCATTTTCTTAACTGCCTTTTATCCATTACTATCTTACCTATCTGTGACTGATCAGGATAGAGAGCGAATTACTCGCACTGGTAAACTAGTATTTTATAGTAACTTACAAAATTCATATTAACAATGTCGATCGATTACTGTTAGTCTTAAATGTTTACCTGAAATTCTTTCCAATTCGTGTGCGGCCTTTGAGGATTTCACAATTACTGGAACAACACCGCTGCATCTCATTGTACATTTCATTAATAATGCAACGCATTGGTAACCGAAAGTGCATTACGTGACTACTTTTAAGTAAGTTATTAACAACTTTTCCTGTACAGTGCAGTATCCTGTTAATTTTGGTGACCACGAGGAATAGTGTCCACAACGTTTCCGAATGGAACTTGCGGTTCCAATAGCAACATATCTCGCAACGAGGCAGTGTTATTGGAACCATTATCGGAAGCAGAGCTCATGCGTTGTGTGTGGCAACCAATAATGTCTCTTTATCTTACGTCCGTACCCTGTTGCATGGAACATATATGGTGGGAATTCGGCTACAGAGATAACGGTTTCGGGGTAAGTAACAAATTACTAATGCTTCCTTGTGTCACATGGCAACAATCCAATTAACGTTACAACTACAACAACAGTCTCTCTCTCTCTCTCTCTCTCTCTCTCTCTCTCTCTCTCTCTCTCTCTCTCTCTCTCTCTCTCTCCTCAGTAACTATCCTGCTTTCATGTTCTCTGTCTCTCAGCGAATGGTCTGCGCTATCTTTATTTCATATCACTGCGAGAGAAAGATATTACTATCCTGAAGAGCGGAGTACGTCCAATGGAGGTAAACGGGAAAATGCGGTTTTGTTCAGCAACTTGATTAAATTAGGGGCGTTAGATTTTGGATCTCGGCAATTTAGAAATTACTGTTATCAGAGTTGCTTACACTGGACATGTAAAATACTGAAAATTGTGCGGACTACTTGACACTCAAAGTGGATGCTATTTCCCACACTGCTATCAGCAAAACTTTATTAGAAAGACTTTGGATTTTGCTTAAAATTCTATAAACGTAAAATTCACAGTATCACTAGTTCTGTAAACTCAATCAACGAGTTATGAGGAGCCCTAGGGATTTAGTTTAAGATGTTTGTCAGCCTAGGGAAAGATAACCCTAACAGTCAAGTCACTTTGATTTACAAAAATTTAAACATTTAAATTTGAATTATGAGTACGAAATAACGACTGTTATAGCCTAGTTTGATTCGAACTGAAATTAAAAGGATTCTGGGTACCTGCAATTATAAGTTTTGATAACGCCATGCCGGCCGCGGTGGCCGAGGGGACTGAGGCGCTCCAGTCATGGTCTGCACGGCCACTACGGTCGGGGGTTCGAATCCTTCCTCGGGCATGGATATTTGTGCCGTCCTTAGTATTAGCTAGTTCATAAGTCGTTTGTAAGTTTAGGGACTGATAACCCCGTAGTTGAGTCCCATAAGCTCTACAAACATTTGAACATCTGATAACGCCATCTTATATTGTTACAGTATAAACACGACTTCTGGGAATCAGCATTTATAGGATTAGAAACAGCAACAATTATCATGGAAATGACGAAAGACCAAGAAATAACATATTATATGACAGAAAAAAGCACAAATTAAGAAAACTGGAGAAACAGGAGTTTATAACGTGTTAACATGAAGACTGTCTGTACTCTAGATGCTGACTGAAAAAATTGTGCGCGATTATGTTCGCATGCCAAAATTTTTGGCGAGGAAGTCGGACTGAGGATTGAGGCAGCTGGTTCCACACTTTTGTGTCAGAGATGCCAAAATTTTTGGTGAGGAAGTCGGACTGAGGATTGAGGCAGTTAGTTCCACACTTTTGTGTCAGAGAACATATTCGTCTTTTCTGTGCTTCGGCAGGAACATTTTTCAGCTGGTACCCGTCTTTTTCCTGTTACATCAGAGTGTACTGCTTATATAACATGAAATCAATGGTGAGTAAAATTTGGATAGTATTTTATATACCTTGATAAATTTGTACAAACGTCAGACCAAATTTACTATGTAGTAGTTTACTTTCTAAAAAGAGCTTCACATTCTGATGATTGCTAAACACGCTTAACTATTTCAAAGCCGGCCGCGGTGGCCGAGGTGACTGAGGCGCTCCAGTCACGGTCAGCACGGCCACTACGGTCGGGGGTTCGAATCCCCCCTCGGGCATGGATATTTGTGCCGTCCTAGTTTGTAAGTAGTTCGTAAGTAGTTTGTAAGTTTAGGGACTGATGACCCCGTAGTTAAGTCCCATAAGCTTAACAAACATTTGAACTATTTCAAGGAACATTGTTAAAAACTATCAATATCGTTCTATAAAAACATGTAAATCTTTTCGAGTCCAGCTGAGAATTTAGTTTTATATGAAGTTGCTATTTCACGGTAATTCAAGTCGTTCACGTTGATCCAACCATCACGATTACAAATACGACGTCCAGTGGCCTGAAAGACGTGAATGTTGAAATATCAGAGGATTAATAACACTGCATATTTGTCATGAATTTGTGCGGTAACTTGTAATCAGATCTCGGTAATGGACATTATTATCGGAAAAACTTTCAAAGCTTTCCGGAATCATAATATTAGAACGCATCGTAAAAATTTCGACGATTTGCCATGAATAGAAGTGTAGATTTTACAATACCGCAGTTGGATCGTTTGATACCAAAAATTATGTTTTTGTAGCGCATCGCAATAACGAACACACATTTCCGAAAACGGATTTTCCACATAAACACCTAAACAACATACGCATTACATTTTAGTCATTTCCTATTCCTCAAGATACGTTACCTCACAATCAGAATCAGCGTTCTCGAACCTATTATTGACGCGTGCTATCATTCACGGACCGACGTCTCAAGAACCACATAAGATATCATTCTGCTCTAAATTTTAAATAAAATATCGATATGTTATCTACATTTTATAAGCAGCTATGTGTAACCTAAAAATCAACCATACTAGCAGTCTACGTAATGTGTTTTTACTTCTGGAAACTCTTTAAAATATGTTGCAATAGTTCACTAAACCGGATGCTGCATATTAACTGTAACGTAAACGAAAACAAAAATCACTCCTTCAACGACAGAATATTTCAATATTTAAGGTGTACAAAAATAAATTTTTTCGCCGAGTACCTTTTTTCAAATCGCATGGTAAGTTTCAGTGCTTTCCGAACGTCGTCTTTCAGCCCAATACGCACTTTTTCTAGCAAAATATCGCTGTTTTTTGGTCGTATCTTGCTAACGGACTACGATTTACGAAAACTGAAATATGCCATTTTTGGATAAATGTCTACAGGATGTATTGTAAATATTTGCAGAACTGTCTATGGTTAGTTGTTTTAGATATTTGCTAAAACGGCTAAAAGTCGGGTTTTGTGATTTTGTGCAAAACTATGATAAGTTTCAACATCTGGATCTCGGTAACGGATAACAATATCGATAAGAAATTAAAAATGGCCTCGAGAATATCATCATAAGAATATATGGTAAAAGTTTCGAAGATTTGCAATGAATAGAAAGTATCGAAGTGACCATCCCCACAATTCGTTTTTTGGTACCCAAAAATCATGTTTTTTGAGATTTTATCAGGAACCGCCTATGAATGAATGGTAGTTTTGTAAACCGCTTAAAGCCCACTATAGACTACACGTCATGTACAAAAGCCAACTGATTATCTCATTTTGGATGGGCTCCAGGAAGTATGTAACTTTGAAAATTTTTACGATGTACTGTATGATAGCTATAGTATACCCATTCTTATAATATGTACATAAATAATCACTAGGCCAAGATCTATCCAGAACACTTTACCCCTTCCTTCTGAGATGAATAGAACCTGAGATATGGGCTCCTAAAGAATCGCAAATTCGCACGCACCGTTTACGAATATATTAATACCGCGCACTGCCGTTCGCGGTATGATTCTTCAACTATCCTATTTGCGTACTTGAGGGCATTTCTGTGCAGTATTGCTTTGTGCGGTAGTGAAACATGGACGATAGTTCAGAGAGAAATAGGATAGTTTTCGAAACGTAGTGCTACAGCAGAGATTTTAGGAGATTAGGAGGGTAGATCGAGTAAGTAATGAGACGGTACTGAACAGAACTGGGGAGATATCGGGCAAACCTTGACTAAAAGAAAGGCTCGAATGATAGGACACATTCATAGACATCAGGAATCGTAAACGTAGCCTTGGGTGGAAGTTTGTGGAGTACAGCTCGCGAGAGAGACCAAGAGAGGAACGTCATAATAAGATTTACAATGGTATGCGTTGACATTCTTATGAGAAGATGAATCGAATTACTCAGAATAGAGAAGGAGGGAGCGCTCCAGCAAACCAGACTAAAGACCACCACAAGAACAAAACCTTTACAAAATGTGTGACAACGTGTAGTTTTGTTAACTTCGTCAAAATACTGCAAATACCGTGCTGTAATTACTGCTGTGGCAATTTATTGAACATCATATTCCATTTTAACCTTAGTATCTTCTGTTTTTAACGTTTAATGTGTGTCACCTCATACAGGAAATGAAATTTATTACCTGGATACAAGGAGGTTAGAATAAAGGGAGATGGCATTATCTATGCCGAGCACATACGTCAGTTGAAGCCTGTCCACCACCTTGGTCAGTTTTGGAATGCTATTTCTCCGTTAAAACTATGCATAAAGTCGACCCTCTTAATGTTAATGCATTGAAATGACTGTCACTGCAAAGTATGTACTTTAAAACTGTGGTGTTGCACAAGTACAAAGTGCGCGCCACCTACTTTCGCCGCGCGCCGCCATGCACGCACGGCGCGGCGTTCTTACGACGTCAGCCACGAGCGCCCTCTGCTAGAACTCCGCTCGTGGCCGAACGACATCGTTCACTTGGGACTGAGATAGGAACCAGTTAGGACCTTCGGAATCAGATAGGCACCAGTGAAGACTTGGCTATCAGTTAGGCACTAGGCAGACCTCTAACTCAACTATGTATCAGCACTCGGCAGTACAGAACTATGTGAAAGTTAAGTATTGTATAAATTCTGTGCAATATATATCTCGTTCTAATTTACTCTAGTGTTTCTAGTTTCTGGCGGCTCCCCTCCGTACCTGCACCAGCGTGCTATCTTTATTCCTGTGTCGGTCTCATTCCACTAGGCCACCGACACCTACAACGGAACCGAGACACAAAAGCGGCGACGAGGCTGGGACACAAAAAAAAATCCATATACTTTCTTAAATAAACTAATAAATACTCATAATAAAATATTTGTAAACTTAATTTTTAACGGCTAATTTGTACTCTTTTAACACGTCGTTCATCACGGCAAAACCGTCGGACGTTTATTCCTGTTTTAAGTGACGTAAAACATTAGCTCTACTATACTAACACTTCTCCAAAACTTAGCAATTAGGTGGAGGCAGGCTTCACTTTTTCAGTATAAGAGCGTGTCCTTGTATTCTAACCTCCTTGCCTGGATATAAAACTATTGATATTAAAACGTTCTGAATGGAATCATTCACTGTGTATGCTGTCACCAATTCACTGAGGATAAGCAGCTGCCGCTTGCATATTCAGATCTCTACTTTACTGCCTTAGCAAAGTCTGACCTCACACATACCTGAAAAGCTCAAGTTATTATTTCCCTTGCTGACACTTTTCCTGGAAGTCTTTCCTAAACAGCGAATCTGTTACCATCACTTTCTTCCTAACACTTTACTTCAAGTACCTTTACTCTATATTTACGTCGTGTTCGCTTATGTAGTCGACCTCTGAGACGGCTCAGCATTAACACGCTGCGTACTGTATTGGTGAAATCAGAGAACCTGAGTAGAAGACGTAATAATTCTTACGTCTGCCCGAGTTAAATGTTCAAACAATGTGCATGTGTTGTTCAAGGAATTTTTTAATCCATTTCCATGTTTCCATTGAGTGGAAAGAGAACGCCGGCCGCGGTGGCCGAGGGAACTGAGGCGCTCCAGTCATAGTCTGCACGGCCACTACGGTCGGAGGTTCGAATCACCCCTCGGGCATGGATATTTGTGCCGTCCTTAGTCTTAGCTAGTTCGTAAGTACTTTGTAAGCTTAGGGACTGATAACCCCGTAATTAAGTCCCATAAGTTCTACAAACATTTGAACATTTGAATTTGAGAACGTACAGTAAACTGAATTCATTCATGGTATCAACCAACCATGTTCTACAGCGTCTGAAACCTTGTTTATGTCTCATGTGTAGCTTCGAATGAAAAGAAATGTGTTGCGTAAAAGAATGTAGATCACGAGTTTATATAGTAAGTCGATTTCTTCTGAAGTATATCATTCTTTAACTGCTCAACTTGCTCCACCTTGCTCCAAAGTCAGACATTTAGAACGAGAATGGAGTAAACGAAAATCTCGCTCCTTGCACTATTCAACAAGTGTCCTCTTCCAAGTACAGCCGCCACTCGCTTCAGAATCGCGGAATGCAACAACTGGGGCCTTGCCCTAGGAAGCCACAGCCTTCCACCACTTTGCATGCGAATTACCTGTTAATTCGGAGCAGCCCGCCCGATCACCTAGCAGAAAAATGTGTTTACGGAGGAGAAAAACTGCCAGCACCTCGACAACTTTCGGATGTGCTAATGAAACTGGCGGAAGCATACTGGCGCAAACAGGACAATAATTGTGTGGACTTTATGCCGCGCGGGCCGCCGCGACCCGTGAATAAACACCGGGCCGTTGCATAATTCATGGCCGGCGCTGCTTGAGCGGGGGCGGCGGCCGCCCCGGAGGCCGCAAACTGGACCGCAGCAGTCGGGACCGCAGGGGGCCGGGGGGAAGGGCGCTCCCCACCCAGGGAGGCACCGCTTTCATCTGCCTGTCGCGCCGCCGGGCCTGAGTTTTTCGCTTAAAAGTTGCACTTGAGCTTCGACAGCTCAGCCAGTCACTCAAAGCAAACGTCACCAGCCTGTATGAGCACTGGTGATCCTCCCGTCACCCAACCATTATTCGATGCCATCATCATCATCATCGTCGTCATTATCATACATACATCGTATATTTTTTCACCATCATCATCCTACATTCATCTTACTACTTTCGTCATCATCATCATATTTTCATAATACCACCTTTCCTATTTGTACTTATACTAATTTTATTATTGTAACCCTCATCATAACAATCAATGTCACCACCCCATCATCATCTCAATCAGCATAACAATCACACTACTACCATCTTTATCATCATTGTTTCATCATACTGCCATTCAACATCATCACTCATACATCGTACATTTTTTCACCATCATCATCCTACATTAATCTTACTACTTTCGTCATAATCATCATCATATTTTCATCATACTACATTTCCTATTTGTTCTTATACTACTTTTATTATTGTTACTCCCATCACAACAACCAATGTCACCACCCCATCATTATCACAGTCAGAATAACAATCACAGTACTACCATCTTTATCATCATTGTTTCATCATACTGCCATTCATCATCATCACACATACATCATACATTTTTTCACCATCATCATCCTACATTCATCTTACTACTTTTGTCATATCATCATCATCATCATATTTTCATCATAGTACCTTTCCTATTTGTTCTTATACTACTTTTATCATTGTCACCCTCAGCATAACAACCAATATCAGCACTCCATCATCATCACAATCAGCATAACAACCACACTACTACCATCTTTATCATCATTGTTTCATCATACTGCCATTCATCATCATCACTCATACATCGTACATTTTTTCACCACCATCATCCTACATTCATCTTAGTACTTTCGTCATCATCATCATCATATTTTCATCATACTACCCTTCATATTTCTACTTATAGTACTTTTTATCATTGTTACCCTTCCCATAACAACCAATATCAGCACCCCATCATCATTACAATCAGCATAACAATCACACTACTACCATCTTTGTCATCATTGTTTAATCATACTGCCATTAATCATCACCACACATACATCGTACATTTTTTCACCATCATCATCCTACATTCATCTTACTACTTTCGTCATCATCCTCATCATATTTTCATCATACTACCTTTCATAATTGTACTTTTACTACTTTTCTCATTGTTAGCCTCACCATAACAACCAATACCACCACCCCATCATCATCATCACAATCAGCATAACAGTCACACTACTACCATCTTTATCATAATTGTTTCATCATACCGCCATTCATCATCACCACCACACCATCACCAATACCTCCACTACCACCAGCATCATCTTCATTCCTTATCATAATACCTTATTATCGACCTAACACTTTCAACATCCTAGTTACCACCGCCACCATCATCAATTTGATCTAACGTTTTGATACGTGGCAGGTTATTTAAGATAAATGGTAAGATGCTAAGCCCAGAAACACAGTACTAAACCAAACTTTTATTTACAACAATTTTTGCCCACTTTAGGTTACGGTAGTAACACTAAAAGTGGGCCTTTGCGATCGTCTTTTGACAGCTCGAAATTTAAATGAAAATAGCGGCTTAACTATTCATCTGACACGAAAATTGAATAACCTAATTTGTAGAGGAGAAAATTCTCTACAACGTTGCTCCCTTATTTTTTTATTTTTATTTTTTTTTCATATCTCGTATCGTTTGAAATATATTTTCAAAAATACCGGAGATTTGACACCCTCCAATGAATTAACGAAAAACCAGCCGTTTGGAGCTGTCACGTGACATTCCTTGCCCAGAACTCTCTCTGGCATACGCCATCTTGCGTTGGGTATTTGATGATTTTCTTATTGTAACTTACACGTTGTCATTTCAAAACAATGGCGCACAGAATAATTAACAAGAAAACGTCGTTCCTCGTACAATAAATGATAATCTAGTGTCTACGAATGCCATATTAGCATCATTTAACAACGCCCATTAATAGTATGAGATTAAATAAATCATCTTTTGATTGATAGCCGTAGCGAAGTAGGCAAGGCGTTGGACTATGACGCTAGAGGTTGGTGGTTCGGACCATGCCCCTATCTAATTTTTTTTCAGACACTGTTGTTATTATTTTTTATTATTTAGATTATTATTTTGATCCAAAATATTTGCAAAATCTTATAAAACTACAAATATAAAGTGGGCCGTAAAACACGTCAGTGCGATTTTTTAAAAACTGAATATATACAATGTAGGCACTGCATACAGGTAATTAAATTCCTTACTCACATATTTTCAAGAGATAGCAAAATTATTTCAGTTCAAGGAAACTAAGACTGAACACATGAAAATAAACACTGAGTAAAGGCAATAATTTAAGTAGAATCTCTCGAGGGCAATAATTTTTACACAAGAAACCAACTTTACTATCGCTTCATACCAACCAAGCACTGGTAGCAAAGAGATAGTGTTTCTATAAAATATAGCTTCCAATCAGCATTTGTTTCATATGCTGAATTTTACTGAAGCCAGAGGATCGTCACAAGATCTTTGCAGCTCAGATAGGAGCGAACTATTTCTTTGGGACTTCAGTTGTCCATTACCTATATATACTGTGCCTTCTGAACATTTCCGCTTTCCTCCCCCTAGGTAAACGGCAGTCCAATCAACGCCTGAGGTCCCCATGTTCATACTCCTACTTTCTTTACTTAAACATGCTACATCCAACGACAGTTTCTCCCGTGGAACCTTCTAGAAAAGATAGTTTTTCCGCGCGGGAATGGCCTTACGTTCTGAGGCGCCTGGCTGCGATGTGCGCGGCTTCTCCCAGTCGGAGGCTCGAGTCCACATTAAAACAATTTTATTGGTTTCATATTTCTGCTCAAAATTTATGAATAAATTAACTCCATTGTGCTGTGGTTATTGTTTCGGTGTCTCACTGACACCATCCTCAGACTGCTACATACTAGGGTTGGAACTAAAATCGTGGCAACACTGCTGTGGCGACACTATACAATGCAATCTACTAATGTCGCTGATAGCACAAGTTGCTGACATACGTACCTTACCTCCGAGCAAATGGACTCGCCCATCCCACGTCACCGGCGTGCCCACAATAGAGGGAAAGACAGTCACTTGTGAGCGAGCGGTCTAACATAACAGTATGATGGTGTTATTCTGACGCATAACGTTCCTCCACAGCTGACCGTCAGTGCACAGTATTATTGTTCGTCTTTGGAGCATCGCGTGCGATCAGGTGTACGAAAGAAACGGCAACACTTTCTGCGCAACCCACCCGTCATTTTGCACGACAGCGCAAGCTGTAGATGATCTGTTAGATCGCTGGGACCGGGAAGTACTGTACCATCCACCATACTCCTCGGACCGAAGTCTTTGATTCCGAATATCAAGGAAACACTTTGTAACATTCGCTTCAGGACTGTTCCAGAGATTCCACAGGCAGTTCCATCAACAGAACAGGTTGTGCTAACGGTATACTAAGCCTTCCACATCGCTGGCAACGGGTTCTACACAACGCTAGAGACTACTTTGAAGGACGGTAACAGGTGCAAACATGTCACGCTTTTGTATCGGTTGTGAATAAATAGTTCACACTATTTAAGTTCCAACTCTCATAAAATAAATACGACAGCTACAATATTGATAAAACAGATATGGCATGACATAAATTATCAAATAATTTATACAATAGTTATAATACATATAGACACGTCGTATAAAAGAAAACTATAAATTTGTAATAAGCAACTATACCCACAGCAGTTGGGGCTATTTTATTCAGTCATAAATTGTAGAACATACATCCACTCGAACCTCGTCATACTAATCATACGCCTCCTTTGCAACAACCTCACCGAAAGGGAAGGCCGCGACGCACTGCAGAGCAGGTTGCTATTGCGTAGCTTACTGCTAGGCTGCTAGTGCTTAAGCCGTCAACATGCCATGTATACATTCAACGTATCGAGTGCGTATGAACTCCGGGAGACGGCGCGACTTTGCATGCTTGTGCCTCAACCAGTTACGCGTGATCGCAGCGCGCGCCAACGACATGAAATCAGTGGAATTCCTGCTTTTCCTCTAACGCATATTCGCGCATGTACACATATTCGTCATGTTCTGCCAGTGTTATAGGCCTACATAAGAAACGATGAAATATCTATGACAATAAGATTCTTAGAAAACTCGCATGTTATGTCATTATCAGCAACGACTGATGAACGTTTCATTTCAAACTGTGCGATACACAATTAGGCCTTCACATAATAAAAACATTGTTACAAGACTTGCTTTGCAGTAAAACGTTACTATTCAGGAGTAGAATCCTTAGAAAATGTACAATACAAGACGTGAAACAATGAAGTACGTATTTAACTCTAAGTAAGGTGCTAAC
Source organism: Locusta migratoria (assembly GCA_026315105.1). Classification (NCBI taxonomy): domain Eukaryota; kingdom Metazoa; phylum Arthropoda; class Insecta; order Orthoptera; family Acrididae; genus Locusta; species Locusta migratoria. The sequence continues at coordinate 342,460,718 of CM048746.1, forward strand.
TGTTCAAACAACTTTGGGGTATGCTGCCGGGTGACGTCGTCGACAACCGCCGATTTTTCGGCAGGGTGTCCTCCTGCCGAAATATCGGCGGTTGTCGACGACGTCACCTGGCAGCATACCCGTAAGTTGTTTGAACATTCATTACGCCGGGAAAAGTTAAAGTCTCAAAAGGTGCTAACTGTTCTGTTCATAAAACTAATCCAACAAAATCACTCCTCAGAGTATGTGCACTTCTGTTTAAATACTCAAATGTCTGTTCAGCTTATGGGACTTAACTGCGGGTTCATCAGTCCCTAAACTTACAAACTACTTATAAACTAACTTATAATAAAGACAGCACAAACATCCATGCCCGAGGAAAGATTCGAACACCCTATGGGGAACGGCCTCGTGCATTGGAGCATAACGCCTCAATGCGCTCGGACACTTCGTCGCGGCACTTCTATTTACAAAGCATTGAATATTATATAGTATACTTCTATCAGATTAATAAGGAACACTTTGAGCATATTAGAAAATCCGAATATCAGAAAAATAAAATATTTCCATCTGGCAAACCTCGCACAACAGCGCTGCCTAAAACTCGTAGTTTCAGCGCCCGCAATTTTACTTCCTGCGCTAGGCCAGTCATCCATACTACGTAGGTATCAGGTGAGTTGTATGTACTACTTGTAGATATGTCTGGTACTGAAAAGTAGTTACAACAAAACATATAGAGAAGAATTCGTTTTGACAGATAATAAGTGCACTGTTGCCTTGAAATGCAGATTTCTACAATACGGAAGTTTTTAACCAGATATAAGACGTTTGAAGTCATTTAAACCTACAAATAGCATCTTTGATGCCCGGTTTCCGAGAGATTCTCAGTTTACTCAGTTCCTTTTATTTTGTTTGAATGACATATATGCAAGGTGAATCACCTAACAATTGCACCGCAAATATTGCGGAAACGGAAAGTGCGATTGATGTGAGGTTTTCACAGAATGGATTGGTAGTCAGGGGCTCGTATTTTTAGCCACCAAACAGATTGTAATATTACTTAGAAAGTGTATTTTTAATGTAAACATGCAGTTTTTTTTAATGGAACAACGTATGTAGACATTAAGGAACTAAAAGTAGTGTTTGTTGCAGGATTCTAGTGTATGTCGTCTTTTGAAACGTTCCCACACCGACATTAGTAGAATACCTGTGGTAACACACATCAAAGAACAACACAAGTGCATAAGCTAGTTATGTGGATTCCAACCAGCATCGCGACAAATGCCCATCACAGGTTGTGTTCAAAATGACCACCGGCAGCAGAAATACACGCTGTCAGTCTGGTATGGAACGACCGCAGCACACGTGCTAGCATTTGAGCGGGTACGTCAGAGCAAGCTGCAGTAATACGACGTTGCACATTATCGGGTGTGGTTAGTATGTCGTTGTAGACAGCATCTTTCAGCTTTCCCCGCAGAAAAACGCCTACACGCGTCAAATATGGGGAACGGGCGGGCCGATTTACAGGTCCTCTGCGTCCAATCCATTGATTTGGAAACAATTCATGAAGACATGCTGTAGTAATTCGTGCACTATGAGCTGGACAGCAATCGTTTTGGTGCCATAGATTCCTCCTAGTCTGCAGACGAACGTCTTCTAGCATCCGTGGAAGATGGTCTGTTAGAAGGCTGCGATACTTGTAAGTGGTCAGTGTTCCGTCTATGAAATACGGGCCTAAGAGCTGCTGGTTCACTATTCCACACCACACGTTTACACTCCATGGACGCTGACGGTCCATCTGTCGAAACAAAGAGGGATTGTCAGCAGACCAATAGTGCATGTTTTTGCGGTTTACCTGGTCATGGTTGGTAAATGTGGCTTCATCACTAGATACATGAGACATCTGGAGTATCATATCGTAAAGCCCATCTACAGAACCTAATAATATTCTCAAAATCGTTTCCATGCAGCTCTTGTTGGAGAGAGATGTGATAGGGATGGAACCTATGTCGATGGAGAATGTGTAGGACACTTGCCTAAATCATGCCACTTCCTCGTGTGATTGCGTGGCAGCTGACATGCGGATCAAATGCAACAGCACCGAGAACATCAATTCTCCCCCTGTCGTCACTTGTTTCTTTCTGTTACTTTGTCTCTGTGTTACACTACCACTATCACGAAGCTAGTTGAAGAGGTTGATGAATAATTGCCCAGATGGGTGACGTCTATTGGGATACCTTGCCGCATCTTGCCGCATACACCGTACTAGAACGAACGACATTCTTCCTACATCCTCCATACACCATGAGCATGTCAGCCTTTTCTGCATGGGTAAAACCCATCGTACACTCTCGACCTACAGCTTTGACTGTTACACGCTGACTAGCGAGCTGAAGTACACTCAGGGAACACACAAGCACGATGTAAGCAAACATACCATCATCGCACCTAGCATCTATGAGGGTTGAGTGGCACACGCAAATGTCGGTGTGGGAACGTTTAAAAAGACGACTTGCACTTGAATCCTGCAACATACACTACCGATATTCTAGTGCACCTTACTTTTAGTTTCTTAGTGTCTACAGCCATCATTCCATTTAAAAAACTGTATGTTTGCATTAAAAATATACTTTCTAAGTAATATTACAATCACTTTGTTGGCTAAAAATACGAGCCCCTGACTACCAATACATAATGTGAAAACCGCACATCAATCGCACTTTCCGTTTCCGCAATATTGACGGTAAGTCATCGAGTAAAACAGAAGTGATATCTGGCGTACCACAGGGAAGCGTTATAGGTCCCCCACTCTTCTTCGTGTTTATAAACGATTTAGGAGACAATCTGAATAGCTCCCTTAGACTGTTCGCGGTGATGCTGTCGTTTATCGGTTAGTGAAGTCAACAGAGGATCAAAAGCAACTGCAAAGCGATTTAGACAAAATTTCTACATGGTGCGAAAATTGGCAGTTGACACTAAATAAAGAAAAGTGTGAAGTAATACACATGACCACTAAAAGAAATCCGCTGAACTTCAATTACGCGATAAATCAGTCAAACCTTAAGGTCGTAAATTCTACCAAATACCTAGGAGTTACAATTACGAACAACTTTGACTGGAGACAACACATAGAAAACATTGTGGGGAAGGCGAACCAAACGTTACGTTTCATTGGCAGAACGCTTCGAAGATACACCAGCTCCACCAAAGAGACTGCCTACAACACACTTGTGGGTCCTCTCCTGGAGTACTGTTGCCCCTTGTGGGACCCTCACCAGGTGGGACTGACGGAAGACATTGAGAAGGTTCAGAGAAGGGCAGCTCGTTCTGTTTTATCACTTTACGGGGGGGAAAGCTTAACGGAAATGTTGCACGAATTGGGGTGGAAATCATTAAAAGAAAGACGTTATTCATTGCGGCGTGATCTGTTTGCGAAGTTTCAATCACCGACTTTTAGTTCTGAATGTGAAAGTATTTTGCTTGCACCCACCTACATAGGGAGACATGACCATTCCAATAAAATAAGAGAAATTAGATCGAAAATGGAACGATTTAGGTGTTCATTCTTCCCGCGCGCTATTAGAGAATGGAACGGTAGAGAAAAGTTATGAAAGTGGTTAATGAACCCTCTGCCAGGCATTTAAATGTGATTTGCAGAGTATCTATATAGATGTAGATGTTGATTTGCGGTGCAAGGGTTTGGTGATTCACCCTGTATAAACCCATCTAATAGGAGCTTCCACTAACAGCCATTATGGCGTCTTAATCTCTCTACCGAAGAGAGCTGACACCCCTTGCCTCGGATAGTCACGTGGTGTGACGCCAGTGGCGTTCTCCTATCTTGCTGGTGTTCTTTCAGACGCAGTTAAGAGTATTTCTGGCATGCCTGATACTGTCCCACACGTTTCGGTTCGCACGTTGTGACGTGAGAAACCCGGCCCGTTGACCACAACCATCCATAAAAACGCCCCGTGCGCCGACGACTTCAGTGTGCTGTGCGCTAGCGGCGAGCCATTCAGCTATGCGCTCGCGACCTGCTCTGGAGCGCTTCGCGGCCTTCTCTTTCGGTGGTGTTGCTTGTAGACGCCTGCGTCCCACCAAGAGGCTAACGACCCCGGTCTTTCTTATGTTGTTTACCGCTCCGCCGTACCGCCAACTCCACTCCAGGAGTCCATTTCCTCCTATTGTGTGGTGACGCCACCGCCACTTGGCTTCTGTTGTCATTCCGCGAATCCTGGCCTCGCGAGGTCCCTGATCTGCCGACAATGGCAGCGCTCCCAGGAGCTTCCTCCTCCCCCCCCCCCCCCCCCCTCGACGACTCCTGCGCCCACGTTCGGATCTCCATTTACCTCGCAGCTGCGCTACAGCTGAAACCTAGTTCCCACTTTACTGCAAAGATCCAAACATCCACTTCCGTAATAACAAGGCTTCACTCCGTCCACAGCATATCTAACGTAATCGACGTGTGACATATCGCGTCGGTTGCAAATATTAATAGATGCCACCTTACAAAAAACTTTAATTTCCTTCCAATACCTATCATATCTACTATGAAATGTGTTGTACAGATCTCAGTCTCTTTCGAGCTGTTGATGATTTAACTTATGTATTTTATATTTCGACTAAGTGCCATGTTGAACGTACTATTTTACCTCAATTTCATAAATAACGTAAGACGACCACATTGTATAATTTCAAATGTCCCGTCGATAGTGGCATAGCCCATTGAAAACGGTCGTCATAAAATAAATAATTGTATTGTTTTCATACAATCCCGCTAGATGGCTTACACTGGAAGTTCCAGTAACGAGTGTTAATAATAAAACATAAATAGGGAATAACTAACATTCCATGCCCCACTGTCCCCTCCCCCTCACAGCCTACATTTCCTTTTAATTAATTTCCTTTTCCCTAAAGTGTGCCTTTATTTTACAAAAACAATTCTCTTACTGCATCTCATTTTGAGCCTGACACCGCCTCTGCTTCTTGTATCTTCACCCTTATCTTGCATCTCCACTTCCCCTCCCCCCTCTACTCCGCTCCGTCCCTTCTCACCCTCCTCCCATCCCTTCTGCTTGCCGTGTAGTCAGACTGTGTTGGGCGGCCAGAGATGTGACGTGTGTGAATGAGTGTGCCTGAGTGATTGTGTGGATGAGTGTTCTCTTCCTGACGAAGATCGAAAGTTTAGAATAGTGTATGTGTTCGTGTGTCTTTTATTTGTGGCTGTCGGCGGCTCAACGTTCGTCTTTACGGTGAGTTGTTCCTTGTCAAAACAATTAGGAAATCAGATGAGATAACTAGGTTCAAGAATTGTCATCGGCAGGATGAATTAAGAATGATTCCACGTCTTTCTGTCGGTTGTACGGAGTGGAGTCAACTTACCATAATCGAAAGAGTAGTAATAACAGAAAGTTGCTGCAGAGGGGGTTGGTATTGACTAATATTTACTCTCCCAAATGAATATGACAAGCGGCTGGGTTCAGATACTGTAGTGAGCAGTTAGTGCAATGCAACAACAACGTCACTTATCCGAATCTATGGCATTGAGAGTCATAGGAAGATCGGAAGTGGTTGTTGTTGTTGTTGGTTTTTTTGAGGGGACTAAACAGCTAGGTCATCAGTCCCCTGTTACTAACTGAGAGTCCACTGTCAATAATAAAAGTAAAACAAAGCTCTAAAATTGGTCACGCACATAAAGTACAGGTTGACGATGGACAGACCACTAATAACGTAAAACAAAGACACACAGAATTGTTAAAAGAAAGTCAGGAAAAAACTGGCTAGTGGAGTATCTTGGCTGGCTGATCACAAAGAAAAAACAGGATGAGCCAGCCATACTGCATACACTAAGAACCCCTAAGGGTGTGAAAAGGGAAAAAACTAGATTGGTGGTAGCCTGAGGTATCAGGCAACAGCACCCACCGTTAGATAGAGTCATAAAAACCAGCATCGCGGATAAAACTTAAAACTTTGTTAGCCACAAAGGCGTCGTCTCCTAAAACTAAAGGTAGTGCGACTGGAAGAGTAAAATAGTGCCGCAGGTCGGCTAAAAGCGGACAGTCCATTAAAAGATGGGCCACTGTCAATACAGTGCCACATCGACACACGGGTGGAGCCTCACGCCGAAGAAGATACCCGTGGGTGAGCCACGTATGTCCAATCCGTAGGCGACAGAGGACAACTGACTCTCGGCGGGTCGGCCGCAGTGAAGATTTCCACAAAGCTGTGGAGAGCTTCACTGCCCGAAGCTTACTCGGTGCAGTCGCCGTAACCCACTCGGTGCTCCAAGCCTGGCGCACCCTCCGATGCAACACCAGTTTAACATCCTGTTCCGTGACACCAATTGTGAGAGGTGGTCCCATAGTGGCCTGCTTGGCCAATCGATCTACATGCTCATTCCCTGGTATGCCAACATGACCTGGGGTCCACACAAAGACCACAGAACGGCCTGATTGGCATAGGGAGTGAACAGTGTCCTGGATCGACCGCACTATTGGGTGCCGAGAGAAACACCGGTCGATCGCTTGTAAGCCACTCAGGGAGTCAGTACAGATGACGAATGACCCCCTGGGGCAGGCTTTGAGATGTTGTAGAGCTCTGAGAATAGCGACGAGCTCGGCGGAGAAAATGCTACTCTCACAGGGCAGAGAATGCTGTTCTACATGGTTGTGATGTAGAAAGGCATACCCAGCACGGCCATCTACTACGGAACCATCTGTGTAAATGGCGTCTGTGGCACGGAACGGTTCGAGCGCTTGCAGAAACTGGTGACGGAGATGTACGGGAGAAACAGAGGCCTTCGACGCATGGGACAGGTCCAGACGGAGCTGCAAACGAGGAATGGACCAAGGAGGAGTGTGAGAGGAATAGTGGAAAATGGTAGGAAGTGGGTAGGATGTGAGAGACGAAAGAAGGATACGAACACGGACCGAGATCGGGTATCCCGACCTTGGCCGTCGTGCAGGGATAGGTAGTGCAGCGTCTGGAAATAGGAGCCGGCGGTTCGGGTGGAAGGGCGAGGCCTGAACACGAGGTGTTGCCTACGGAACCGCAGCGGGAGGACTCCAGCTTCGACAAGGAGGCTTGGCACAGGGCTTGTGCGAAAAGCCCCCGTCGCCAAACGGACACCACAGTGCAAAATTGGGTCCAACGCCTGCAGTGCTGATGGCGCAGCCGAATCGTAGACTATGCAGCCATAGTCTAGACGCGACTGAATGAGCGCCTTGTAAAGTTGTAACAGCGTTGGGCGTGAGGCTCCCCAAACAGTGTGGCTAAGACAGCGCAGGATGTTGAGGTGGCGCCAGCACTTTTGTTTTAACTGGCGTAGGTGCGGCACCCAGGTTAGACGGTCATCAAACACCATACCTAAGAATCTGTGCGTCTCTTCAACTTGTAGCAGGTCGCCAGCTAAGTAAAGTTCGGGTTCCGGGTGTACTGCCCGACGTCGACAGAAATGCATCACACGGGTTTTGGATGCCGAAAAGTGAAAACCGTGGGCAAACGCCCACGACTGTGCCTTCCGAATTGCGATCTGCAACCGCCGTTCAGCTACGCCAATGCTGGAGGAGCTGTAATACATGCAGAAGTCATCGGCATACAAGGAAGTAGAAACCGATGACCCCGCAGCCGCAGCAAGGCCGTTTATGGCGATTAAGAATAAAGGAACACTAAGAACGGAACCTTGTGGGACTCCGTTCTCTTGACAATGAGGTGAGCTGAAACAATAACCAACACGAACACGAAAAGAGCGCAATGCCAGGAAGTTCTTAATGAATGTAGGAAGTGGATCCCGTAAGCCCCAATCGTACAGCGTAGACAGAATATGATAGCGCCAGGTGGTATCGTACGCTTTTCGTAGGTCGAAGAAGACGGCAATCAGGTGTTCACGGCGAGAAAATGCTGTACGAATGGCCGACTCCAGCGACACGAGATTGTCGATAACGGAGCGGCCTTGACGGAACCCACCCTGTTGAGGCGCCAAGAGTCCTCGGTCCTCGAGGATCCACATGAGCCTCCGACTCACCAACCGTTCGAGAAGCTTGCATGGAACGTTGGTGAGGCTGATCTGGCGGTAACTATCAGCCACCTGCGGATCTGCCCCAGGCTTAATCACCGGAATGATAATGCTATCCCGCCACGAGGACGGAAAAACACCCTCAAGCCATATGCGATTAAACAGGGCGAGATGTTGGCTTTTGGCATCCGCTGATAGGTGTCGGAGGAACTGGCTGTGAATGCGATCGGGTCCAGGGGAGGTATCCGGGCATGCAGCAAGGGCACTTTCCAACTCCCACTCAGTAAATGGGACGTTATACGGTTCCCGACGTCGCGTTCGAAATGAGATCAGATGGCTTTCTGCTTGCCCTTTAAGTGTGCGAAAGTCTGCACCATAAGCAGCAGTCTCTGAGGTGCGTGCAAAATGGTCTGCCAGGTGCTCAGCGACGGCGACAGGGTCAGTACAGAACGTACCATGTACGCTGAGACACGGAATTCCCGCCGGTGGGCGGTGCCCAAAGAGGCGTCGAACCCGCGACCACACCTTTGAAGGAGAAGCGCGGGAACCAATGGAGGCGACGTACTTCTCCCAGGAAGCCCTCTTACTGTCTTGTATCAGTCGCCGTGCCCGTGCCCGGAGACGCTTGAAGGCTACAAGATGTTCAACAGACGGGTGGCGTCGGTGGCGCTGTAGTGCTCGCCGACGTTCCTGGATGGCCTCAGCAATCTCCGGTGTCCTCCAGGGCACCGATGGACGATGGAGCGAACCGGATGTGGTGGGAATAGAGTTTTCGGCTGCAGAAACGATGGCCTCTGTGACCTGCTGAACGGCGGCATCAACATCTGCTGGAAGCGGAGAGGAAATCACAGCAGCTGAAGAATAAGCTGGCCATGCAGCCCTACGGAGGGACCAGTGAGGCGGATGGTCGGCAGACGAACACTGTGGGAGCGACAGGAAGACCGGAAAATGGTCGCTGCCACACAGATCGTCATGGGCCCTCCAGGTGAGATGTGGAAGGAGGCTAGGGCTGCAGACGGACAGGTCTATGGCAGAATACGTGCCCTGTGCTGTGCTAAATTGGGTAGGAGCACCGGTGTTAAGAAGACAGAGATTCTGCTCTGACAGAGAGACTCTACATCCCTACCCCGGGCCGAGGTCTGCGTGCCACCCCACAGAGGGTGGTGGGCATTGAAGTCCCCCAAAAGAAGAAAGGGTGGGGGAAGTTGGGCGACCAAGGCTGCGAGGTCTGTGGGAGAAATGGCCTCATCAGGTGGAAGGTAGACAGAGCAGATGGTAAAATCTCGCACTACCCGTAGTCTAACAGCGACTGCCTCTAGAGACGTTTGAACAGGCACAGCAGCACTGGGGACAGAGGCGTGGACATAAATACAGACGCCGCCAGAAACCATGTCGTAGATGGTTCGGTTTTTAAAATAGCCCCGATAGCCTCGGAGGGCTGGGGTCCTGTCGACAGGGAACCATGTTTCCTGCATGGCTAGACAGATCGCAGGGAAGCGGCAGAGTAATTGCCGCAGTTCAGGCAGGTGGCGGAAAAAACCGCCGCAATTCCACTGCAAGATTTCTTTTGCTGTCTGTTGAATAGCCATAATGTAAGAGATGAAATGGTTATTCAGCAGGGGCACCTGCTGCCAATTCCACAGAATTCGCAGGATCGAGAACCATGGGTTCTGGCGATCCTAGGAAGGCGAGATCCTCAGGGGACGCAAGGATCTCCACCTCGTCTTCAGTGGCCGAAGATGTGAGCGAGCGCTCCTTTCGAGCCACTGAAGGGTCCTTAGTCTTGTCTTTCTTCTTTTTTGTTTTCTTACTTCTCTCCCGCTGGCCCTTTGGTGGTAAGGGCTGGGAGGACTTTCCAGAAGCGACATCAGGGACAGTCGAAGAGCTGGAAGCCCTTTGGTCTTCGGTTGGTGGATCCTTCAGCCATTAGCTAGGATCCCCTGGCGCACTCTGAGAATCCTCGGAAGGGAGCGTCCCGAGGGACCCCTTCCGAGCAAGAGGGGCCGGGGAAGACTGCTTCTTCTCCGGCTGGGGAGTGGGGACAGATGTCCCCGATGGTGGGGGGGAAGTTGCTCCCACAGGTGTCGAGGGAGCGAGAGATGGAGACGGGCCCCCACCCGTCACGGAAGATTGACGGCCCTTAGGGCCCACAGGAGGAGACAACACCGGTGGTTTCACTGGTCTCAAGGAAGCTGCTGTAACTGTGGCAAAAGACGTTTCCATACGGACAGGGTGTAGCCGCTCGTATTTTTTACGTGCCCCATAGAAGGTCAGCCGGTCCAAGGTCTTGATTTCCATAATTTTCCGTTCCCGATGTAAAACTGAGCAGTTCGGCGAGCATGGTGGGTGATGTTGCCCACAGTTCACACATAGCGGAGGCGGGGTGCATGGGGCGTCCGGGTGAGGTGGCCGCCCACATTCCCTGCATGTTGGGCTGGAAGTACATCGGGACGACATGTGCCCGAACTTCCAGCACCGGAAACACCGCATAGGAGGGGGGACATAGGGCTTGACTTCACACCGGTAGACCATTACCTTAACCTTCTCAGGCAGTGTATCGCCTTCGAAGGCCAAGATAAAAGCACCGGTGGCAACCCTACTTTCTTTAGGACCCCTGTACACCCGCCGGACGAAGTGGACACCTCGTCGCTGCAGGTATGCTCGCAGCTCGTCATCGGTCTGAGACAAAAGATCGCGATGATAGATAAGACCTTGGACCATATTTAATGACTTGTGGGGCGTGACACGCAGCGGGATATCACCCAGCCTGTCGCAGGAAAGTAGTGCCCGCGACTGGGCCGAGGACGCCGCCTGTAACAGAACGGCCCCACTCCTCATCTTCGAAAATGATGCCACTTCACCAAACTTGTCTTCGATTGTGTCGACAAAAACTGAGGCTTAGTAGAAGTGAAAGATTCGCCATCAGTACGCTCACAGACCAGATATTGAGGTGAGTATGGCTCAGATCTATTAAGTGCCCTTCTTTGGCAAGGGACGGAAACGTCTTTGGATCATAAGTAGAGGCGTTAAACTCTGTCTTCCCACGCTTAGAGACACCGTTTTCGCGACCGGCCACGCTTTTACTTGCTCGTTTCATGTTCGTCCCACGAGCAGCTAGGGATCTAAAGGTCCACCCAGGCAGAGCCCCGCTTGCCTGGGTAAGCCTTGTACAACTGAGGTGCGGCAGGTTCCTCAGAGGTTGCTCGCTAGCGGCTTTTCAACCTCAACAGCCATGCATCTCCTCGGCACGTAGCACACCTTGAGATTGAGGTTTTTTTTATAGAGGTTTGTACCGTCCTCGCGACCCGGGCGATTAAGCCAAGATCCCCGGGCTCTGAAACGTACAACGTTCCACCGTCGCGCCGAACGATGGTCGTTGAGGCACGCACAGAGCTTACGGTGTAGCGGACTGTTGGCGCGACACAGCCCACAGCTCAGGACCCCGGGTTCGCCAAGCCCGTACTCAGCAAATTAATGCTGAGCCCTTGAGGGGGATCGGAAGTGGGACAGATACAGAAGGAGGGGGCTGCAGTTATTGGTCACAAAGTGTATCTTCCAGGACCAGGGCGCGATTTCCTACAACAGAAGGCAAAACCAACATCGTCCAAGGGTAACATCAGCAGGAGATGACTGTTACCTCCGGTTAATAACCTGTCGAGACAGGAGGCTGAATCCAACTCAGCTCCCAAGAGGTAGCAACAGGACGGATAACATTAACACAAATAGTCCGAAATCGCCGTCGACAATGTGGCCTCTACGCACGATGACTATGGTATGTGTTCCTTGAAAACCACGTTCCCGTCTACTAACATAAGCTAGGCGGAGGAACATCACGAATCAAGTCGTAACCAATGGCGCCGGATTATGTTCAGAAAGGAGTCATTTTGTGTTCTTACGGAAAATCGTCGATTCCTTACCTTGAGACAACGTGGAACTCGTAACAATCCTGCTTATGTGCAAACATCAGCATATCATGGTGGTGGACGAATGGTATGGGCAGGATTCATTATTTGCTTAGACTGCTCAGATGTATAGAGACGTCACGAAAAGAAATGCATCGCGTGTAGTAATGCATACAAATGACTATTTCTGTCACTCATAGCTTTGGTAAAGACAAATTTTAAACAAACATGAACGGTTCTTGTCTCACTGCTTTGTTCACCCACAGTATGTCCAGCTTCCGGAAAGTCCTTGGCTGGTACAGTGATACAAATTTCCCAAAGCTTGCACTACGTTAAATACCCATTTGTCTGCTTTGCCGTCGTCAGGCGTACTAGCAGTGAACGTGGATAGTAAGGCAAGAGTAGTTTATTTTTATTTGATATTTGTGTTTTCCCAAAATTCGAAAAGAAATTTGTAACTAACAGTCTTTAGTTTCATTTCGCCTAGCCACTCTTTCCGAAAACTTTGCTGATATTGCCAATATTGAGAAAACATATCTTAAACACTTTTAAACAAATAACACAACACTGTCTGAAGTAACGCTCTGTAATGAACTAAAGTAAATGTTAAATGTTAATCTCCGATTTGTAAGCTTTTTATTTCACTCATTGTTGATCACGTGAAATTTAGACCAGGACAGCTGCGGATGTTCAATTTTTACGGTTAGAATAAAAAGCTTTAACCATAATTTTTTATTATTCTCCGATTCTTGGATTCAGCTGGTACTAAACCTATTTTAATAATGGTGATTCATTGAACTTGTATAAACCAAATATAAAATTTTTCCAATATTCTCATGGTATGTGTACATAAATACTGATATTTAACAGGGGTGAACGAAACATTGCCGGGCCGTCTCCCGTGTGATTTACGGGATCGAGATTGTTGCAGATTGCGCGTCTGGTCCCCGTCGGAGTTTTGAGTCCTCCTTCGGGTATTTGTATGTGGAATGTCCTTCGCATAATTTAGTTTAAGTAATTAGTAAGTCTAGGGGGCAATGACCACCGCCGTTCGGTCCCATAGCTTTACAAACATATGGACAATTTTCTAACAAAATTTCTAATCATAGAATGTCCACTTTACTACTGCAAACATTAACTTATTATTTCCATATATCACTTTATTCGCTACATGGTTAAAGCCGGTTGTAGTCCCGACAAGCGGGATAACATAATGTTATCCGGGAGATGAAAATCGCCGAAAATCGTGAATTGGCAACACTGCGTGCCCGCACCCTGCAGGATCTCTGAGTAAGATAGCTTGAGTAAGATAGCGGTTTTTTTATTATCATTTATTTCACGTCGGCAGGAAATATTATTATGTGAGTCTGATAGTTGACAACCGATACATCATGCTACATCTGTGACTAAAATGTCAAAGCGCAGATTTTGTTGTATTGAATATGCACCTAGTATTAAGTATTAACCCTACAAAGATAATTGTGTCAAATGTACCTAACAGAGAACCATGTTCTGGCGATGTAAGTTACACCGTTCTAGAGTAGCTTTTCTTTTTCCAGATTTTCGATTACCAGCGACAAAAATTAGTCCGGTTAACTGCGTCTCCACTGTACTTTTATGTTACGCAAACAACGCCGTCGACGCCTCGTTTCACCGCTGCTATCAAGTGTTGCCGCATGAGTGATGTGTCGCAAGCGTTATGCGTGTGCCTGTAAGTGAATGAAGGTGCTTCCCTTTAATTCTCTACAACTTTCTTTCTGACAAATTTTCTGAGAAACGATCGAGTGAGTCACTAGAAGTAAATGTTTGACAAAATTAGTGAGGTAAAAATGATTTTTTCGGAAATTGTCGATATTCAGTAACGTATATCTCCAAAACCGTTGGGAATTCGACTAATATGTATAGGACTAATTTTATAGTAAATTCAATTATCTTTCATTTTTATTTTGAACATTTTCTTCCTAAATCGGACCGCTTTCGAGATATAAGCGAAAATCCAAAAAATTGTAGCTCTCCACCCCCTCCCTACTGTAGCCCACCCCCAAGGGGCGGGGACTTTTAGTATGTTAGTATGTTCACCTCCTAACTATCCCTAACAAAGTCCTGAAGTCAAAAATTATCGCATATTCCATGCACTTTACAATGCTTTCATTGACTGGACTATAAGCTTCTTAACGTGCATTTGCAGATCTCAACTGCCCGAGATCTCACTTAGAAAACTCAACAAGCTGCTTTCACTTTTATGATTCCTGTGGGCTCATAAACCATCCGTTAAAAATTATTTTCGAAGAAGGCCTTTACTACATTTTGGAAAGACGTTTCCTGCCAACCGACGAGCATGAACGTGTATTTTGGCCGAAGCAATGGGGGTAGATTGAAGTCGCAACAAAATAAAATGCGCCCACCATTTTCAAGCAAACGTAACCTGTATTCCTCCGACATACTGTAGAATGCCACTCTCAGCTAGGTCGACAAGTACACCATTGCCACCTAGCATGTTTCTGCTCATTAGTCAAAGATAGGCGGGAAATTGGACGACAAGTAAGTAACCTCTATGCTGTAATAAACGGCTGCTCTGTACGATGCGTTCCACTGATCCACTGCTGCAGTGGAACTGAAAGTAAGCAGATATGTCCTGCAATGCCGTCTGCAGAAGCTGTCGATCTTCTCGGGATTCGAAATATACATCATGTAACTAGCAGCAGCAACATTTGCAACAATTTACGTAGCAGCGCAAAGGTGAGGATTGTACAAATTACCATACAGTTGCACCCTAGAGATAATATCAAAAGTATTACAGGGGGAGGTCTAGTGGTGCAACGAGCGACGTGATGTCTTATCCTGCTTGTCGCCTCCCGTGAACCATTCTGCATATACTACCACAACACTTCGCCACACTAGAGCAGCAGTTTACCCGGTTGATGCCTCACATTCGCTCATGGCTGTAATGCTCCATCTTTCAAACTCAGCCAACTGCGAGGCGTCGTATACGCCCCCTTCTTTGCACTGGTCCATTACCTTTGCTTTATAACGACGCGGGCCTCAGGCACATTTTGCTCGAAAAAGCAGTTGTTCCGGGCTATCGATGTTGACCTTGAACTCACGAACTGGAATGATTCAAGTGCTAATCATTTCTGCATATCGTATTGATTTCCGTCTCCCATGAATATGAACTTCATATCTATTCAACATGTGACAAAATCGTGCAGGAAAATTGTGATCATTTTTTATAAATGAAGAAGTGCTGCATAAATGCTGTTTCCTTACTGTATTTATAATTAATTTATAGTTGACAAAATTATTGTATTGTTTTCGGGTGGCCCATCATCAGATATCTGTGAAAAATGGATTAGAGTTATTCCAAATGGAACATACCGGCCAAGTATGTAATTACATAACATACTATTGTATGCGTCTAAAGACTGTTAATAACATACATGTGTACCACATCTATTCTATGAAGATAACTACTTGCATTCATGTGCTTACAAATATCTTTGATTACTGTACACCTATTAACCTTGACAATATTGGTAGGTATATGTTTCAAGTTATCCTGAACGTTCAATTCCACTATGGATTTTTATGTTATGTTTGCGGCCTTTTAGAATAACCCTGATCCATTTTTCACAGCAGATGTCTGATGAGCGAAACTCGTAACCGTGCAGTCATTTTGTTAACTATAAATGACTTACAATACAGCGAGTAAATAGCATTTATGCAGAACTCCTTCATATCTTTAGTCTTTCAAAATGTTCTTTCTCATATATCTGCATATGCTTCTTGGAAACCGAACTTGAGATTGATGATTTCGCGATATTTTAGTCGAGTAGCAGGGCAAGTATATTGAAATGCATGTCAACCATTTCTCAAATATGTTCACGAGTAGCCACGTCGAATAGCTCAAACATTTTCACAGTTGTCATTAAGAAAAAAAAAAAAAAAAAAAAAAAAAAAAAAAACGGAAAGAAAGAGGAAAAACAGACTTTACAATATATTAGTAAGACGAGCAACTACATTTTAGTGTACAAGGGCTACACCATCTGCCTATTAACAAAAAATTGTATTTAATAGAAATTGAAAGTGGACATTATCATAGTAGTAATCCCTTTATTTTTTTTATTTTTTTAAGTGCAATTATCAGAATTTACATTATAACTATTAACTGATAAAATTCTGTCGCGTTAATTGTTAATTTTACTGGAATACTTGCATCCATGTGACTAAGAGAGTGACACTGTCATGGATAATATGTAAAATGTAACAAATTAACAATGATTGGCTCCACAATTCTTTCGTAGTACATTTTGCCTATCCTAATTGAGCCATAGTCACTTATTTTGTACATCCAAATAACGAAACTCGAGTATTACTTTCATCCCATTGAAAATGTAGAATATGATAAAGGAATTTAGTATTACTAGAAAAATACTAGAATCTTGCGCAACACCATTCCGCGTAATTACAATCATGAAATGAGGTTTCTTACTGGCAATCCAAATAGTTTTCTTTTTCCTTAGCCTGGTAGAAAGTTTCCATTTTTCTTATATCCAACGGTCAGGATCCGACATCAAATCAATCCAAGCCGTCGTTTCTCAATATCAGCTGAACGGCATCTATCGTCAGCAATAATCAATCTTCTTTCCGTCTCGGGTGACGTTAAATCGGGCGAACGGGAAAAAAGCGACCGCTATCAGCCACCGAAAGACGGGCTGAAAATGAACTTCCGTCGAAGGTCTCTATCTTTCGTGGTCTTGCTTTAGGAAACGAAAACGGGTGCTGAGTCGTAATTATATGACGTCAGTTTCTAACGTCTCCAAACGAAAAAAACATTTTTCTATAATACATTTTTAAAAATCTTTACGTATGTGAAGCTCTTAAAATACTCATTACAAAATATTTTCTATTATCTGTTCTTATTTTCTATTTTTTTTCCTTTGTGTGTGTGTGTGTGTGTGTGTGTGTGTGTGTGTGTGTGTGTGTGTGTGTGTGTGTGAAAAACCTTACATTTGATCTATCGAAACATGACAAAGCAACGTAATTCTGTTATAGTAAATGTTCATGGACTGAATCATTAAGAAAATATATTATCTGCCCCTTTGTCTCTCCACCATACCGCCAGGTTATAAAGTTGTATTTTTCTCTGGTTATTATTACTAATTTATTTAAAACAGTGTTTTAGGTCAATAATTAATTCTATCAAGTACAATAAATATATAAGGGACGTTTGAAAAGTTCGGTGAATGGCCCTATACTTTACAAAGCGCGCGGGCTAGAATGAGGTGCCTCCGCATACAAAAGTGCGGCTATACGGCTATGTTAACGAGCACCTCCTATCGTGAAAAGCGCTGCAGAGAAGCGGTGGCACACACTGCGACTCAGCTAAAAGGGTCAGTATGAGAACTCTAGTCTCTGCAATATGGAGCGTAAACTGAAGCATACTGTCAAATGGGTCATACCGTCGACGTAGAAGTATATATGAGAGTTTTGAAACGGTTGCTACGACGAATCTGGCGGCTTCGGCCAGAACTGTACCGCAGTCGACAGTAGAATTTCCTGCACCACAATGTTCAAATGTTTGTTAAGCTTATGGGACTTAACTACAGGATCATCAGTCCCTAAACTTACAAACTACTTGTCAACTACCTTATACCACAGACAAATATATGCAGACGGGAAACCTCCGTGAGGGCCCGGACATACGCTCCGGGGAGCGGGGAGGGAGGGTTTTCAGCAGTTCCCATGATGGCGCTGCGATCAGAAGCAGCCCTTTAAACTGGCCAGAGCAGGCGGCAGGTAGCGGCTGCCCCCACCACCACCTCCCCTCAAACGCCAGCAAGCTGGACACAGCCGTGGGCTCGTGGCAGGCGGCACGAGCTCTCCCCTCAGTCTCCTCTCCACGATACCCTCTGACGTGCGAGAGGCACCCTAAGCCAGCGAACCGCCTGACACCTGCTAGCATCTTACGAAACTACCAGGGGAGCGTAAGACAGTGGTTTGGGGGGGGGGGGGGGGCTGCGTCTCTGTATATGTTACTCTGTGCTTATACTAAGGACGGCACAAAGATCCATGCCCGAGGGGGGATTCGAATCCCCGACCGTAGTGGCCGTGCAGACCGTGACTGGAGCGCCTCAATGCCCTCGGCCACCGCGGCCGGCCACCAAAATGTCCTTCCGCACAATGCGGCCCGCGTGATCAACTTTCTCATAAGATGCAAGGTCACCATTCTTATTCTCCAAATTTTTCGCCGGCAGACTTCTTTCAGTTTCCCCTCTTTAATATAGTCCTCGCAGGTTTGCGCTTCGCAACGTTTATGGGGATACAACATCGCGTGACCTCCGTGCTTCGAGCGATTCCACAAGTAGCGTTTTCTGACAGTTTCCAACAACTGTACAACCGGCGTCAGAAGTGTATTGTAGCCAATGGCGATTACTTTGGAGTCCAGTGAAGATAGTTTGTAACTGAGACAATTCAACGAATTTATCAAATGTTCAAATGTTTGTTAAGCTTAAGGGACTTAACTACGGGGTTATCAGTCGCTAAACTTACAAACTACTTATGAACTACCTACAACTAAGGACGGCACAAATATCCATACCCGAGGGGGGATTCGAACCCCCGACCGTAGTGACCGTGCAGACCGTGACTGAAGCGCCTCAGTCCCCTCGGCCACCGCGGCCGGCACGAATTTTTCAGACGCGCCTTATAAATATGTGCCAACTAATCCACAATGCTTTGCAATTGCTAGTGTGAATGCGAATTGAATTTAATACATAATCTCCTTCCCCTTCCCTGTCTTGACCCTTTTCCTTCTTCCCCCCTTCGTTTGTCTTAACCGCTCGTTAATTTTCGAATGTTGAAATGCAATATTTAATTTCAAGAAGTAGATTTTTAACAGGAATTATTCTAGGAAGGCAAGGTAGAAACGGGTTTACTAGCATGGAATGCAAACATCAGACATTATTTTATTCCGTGTAGCCATATAAAAGGGGTTTACGGGTATTGTTATCATGTTTCCACTGTTTGCTCTCGTAACGTTCAAAAGTAGGCACGCGAGTCTTTAAGAATAGTTATTACGAAGTTTATCAGTGGTCCCGTCCTCATTAGAACATTTGCGGATGTAACGGAAAGAACGATAGGTACTGACTTACTGAGACATTTTGCAGAGGATAAAAGAATGTGATCAAGTTATTCTGATGTACGCGGGACGTTAGTTATGATTGGAACAATATTTGATTACCGATTAGGACCAGATTTCACCATCATATATCATCCCAACTAATATTGAAAACATATCACATTTAATACGTCAGCTGACGTGTGACTTACTTATAGCATTGTATTTGACATTGATAACTATCGTGTTTCATTCTCATATTAAAAGGGAACGAACGGTGTTGATATTTTAGATTCATAGCATAGCATAAGTAGCTGAACTCAAACGTTTCAGCAGGTCTTCAATGTGTGTGTGTGTGTGTGTGTGTGTGTGTGTTTGTTTTTTTTTTTTTTTTTTTTTTTTTTTTTTTTGTTTTTTTTTTTTTTCAACCCCTCATCAATGCATACACCTAAAAATTTTGAATATTCTACAGATTTCTGATCACAGTCTGTATGGTAAAAGTCTGATTTATGAGTCCGCGACTAGTGCTCGGCGTGTAGATGTTGGTAACGGCGCGATGAATGTGGCAAGTGAAAACAGCCAATGAGGAGTCGCGTTCGCGCGGCCAATAAGAATTAGCTTTAGTGTTTATGGTTTGTAAACAAATAATAGTAATAGACAAAGGAATGCTATCACATACCTGCTCATGCTGAATGCGAATTTTACAGGTTTTCTCATCACGAATGTTCGTCTACTGTAATTACAGTCTCAACATAACACTGCCCTCGGTATTCGTGACAATTTGCGGAAATTAATCAATGCTGTTTTTTCTGTATGGTTGGCAGGTACTCGATTACCCTTGTCCGGTCAATAAATCAGCTATCCTTATTAAACTCTGCCCTAGAAAACTACAGCAATATTTGGTTATATTGTACGACGCTTCTCGCCGGGCTGCAATGGTTATGTTGGCACCAATGGTAATGGCGGCAACTCAGATGACCAATAAGTGTTTATTCGTGACAACTTTAATTAAAACGATTTTTTTTCTGAACGGACAAGGGTACATACAAGAACCTGTCAACCATAGAGCAGGTACAGTATTAATTTTGCTGCGAGTGAAACGAGCAGCAATAACCTTTACTCTGTAGCTCGCGAAAAATATAAACGCAATTCTACGCTTCATTGCTCATCTGTTGCCAACATAAGCTTTGAAGCCCAGCGAGAAGCGTCGTAAAATTTTACCTCGCTATTTAACAAACTTTATAATCTTTAATCACGAGATCACTGAAATTCATAACGAAATCTTCCGTTTCGGGCTTACAGGAATTTCAAAACTGACGCTAAATTCAATAGACATGAAACAAACACTCCTATTGGCCGCGCGAACGCGACTCGTCTTGGACTCATAAACTAGACCTTAACCGTCTATATTTATTCATGGTGTCATTCCATTTACTGTATGGAACTGTACGTACTGTGTTTTATTAGAATTTAATGATAGTCCATTTGCTGAGAACCACTTAATGATTTTCTGAAAGACGTCGTTTAGAATTTAATCAGTTAGTTCTTGTCTGTCAGGAGTGATAACTATACTTGTATCATCAGCAAAAGGAACCAGCTTTGCATCTTCATGAATATAGAATGGCAAGTCATTAATATATATTAAGAACAGCAAAGGACCCAAGACCGAACCTTGTGGCACCCCGTTTTTGATTGTTCCCCTGTTTAAGGAATCAGCTTTTTTTTCATATTATATGAATTACTTTTGTCAACTTTCTACACTCTTCCTGTTAGGGTATGACTTAACCATTTGTACACTGTCCCATTCATACCACAATACTTCAGTTTATCTAGAAGAATTCCATGATTTACACAATCAAAAGCTTTTGAGTGATCAAAAAAAATCGCAACGAGTGATGTCCACTTATTCAGGGAATTTAATACTTCATTTGTGAAAGTTTATATAACATTTCTGTTGAAAAGCCTTTCTGAAAACCAAACTGACAATTTGTTAGATTTTATTTTTATCTATGTGGTTGAAGCTACTCTAGAATACATTGCTTTTTCAAGAATTTTGGCAAAGGCTGTCAGAATAAAAATTGGGCGGTAGTGGTTGAATACCACACATAGCGACGGATCTATGTCCTGAATTAATTTTAAATAAAAAACCGCACCGGTTCATAAAAATCTTGTGGCGTTCCTACCAGTGCTCACACAAAAGTATAAAATATACTCTAAGAAGTCGGCGCAAGGTGCATCGTAGCATTTGTGTGTGCGATAACACCTTCGGGGTGCGACACAGTCTCCCTCCTCCCCCTCCATACCTCTCTCCTCCATCGCTGTCATTGTCAATCTCCTCTTCCTTTATCGGACTCAGTTGCGTGGTTATTAATCCGTAGCCGACAAACTACTTAAACTAAGGTAAACTAATCTAATGACAACACACACACACATCCATGCCCGAGCGGGGATTCGAACCCCCGACGGCGAACGGCCGCGTGCATCGCTGCTCGGCGCCACTGCGCACACGGCTAATCCCTCGTGGCCCTCCTCCTCTGCTCCTCTATCTCTTAATTACCTTCATCCACTCCCTGTACATCTGTTGTGCCGTTCCATCTTCTGCTCTCCCTCCTCTATGCGTCTACCTCCTTTCTCTCTTTATGCGTATCCTTTTATTTATTTTTCCTCGTCTCTCTGTTCACCCTGCCTATAAACCTCTCCTTCCTCCACTTTTACATCCACCCAACCACTCCCTGTCACTGTCGTTACCTTCCGTTCTCTGCCCTGTATGTGAAAAATTACATGTAACTGCCAAATTTTACGGTGATTTTTCAAACAGTACTGAAGTCTGCAGTAAGATACCCTTCACAATGCACCATACTAAATGTTACGGAATCAATGATGTATTTCTTGTTCTGAAGGTCAAGTGGAAAAATTTATTCAAGATCGAAACAAAACTCTTGACCGGAAGTCTGTTGTAAAGTATCCGCTGCCATGCACCGTATGAATTAATCAGTACACAGTGTAAGTCCTCTGGTTTTGGAGGTAAGGTGCAAACTTTTATCACAAGCGGATAAATTGTATTGATGGCTATCAACTATACCTTTTCTTACGTCAGTTATAATTACGATTGCCAGTTACTTCAATTGAATGTTATCTCGCCGTGTCGGGTATGTTACTAGCGCGAAAAAATTGATCAGAAATATCTTTTAAGCCGGTTGTAAACTGTCACACTTTGAGCTCACACAATGTGAAATACGGAAGAATAATTACTCTGTGCAAATACTATTTACTGCATTTTCAACTTTACCATACATCTGCAAATGGGTATCGGTTGCTATGATCTACAATACGTGATTCACCGCCATGACTACTGAAAAAGTGAGGAATTGAAAGAAACATTGTATCAAAATTTCAACGCAATATGTGAAGAATTTTCGGAGATCTCAGATTTTTAACAACCGATAATTTACATTTGTAAATGTATACGTTCTTAAACGCAAATGGCCGGCCGCGGTGGCCGAGTGGACTGAGGGCGCTCCAGTCACGGTCTGCACGGCCACTACGGTCGGGGTTTCGAATACCCCCTCGGGCATGGATATTTGTGCCGTCCTAGTTCGTAAGTAGTTCGTAAGTTTAGGGACTGATGACCCCGTAGTTAAGTCCCATAAACTATACAAACATTTGATTTGAAACGCAAATGTACGAAAATTCTTGGCTGACTGCTATGAAATTTTGACGCAACGTTTAGCTGGAATACGTGCTTGTTTTTATTAACCTAAATTTTTATGTATCTCATATATTTATTAAAACTTGATGATGGAGAAACGTTTTTACCAAAAATCGCTAAATGGAAATATGTGCCAATTGTATATAATGTATTGAAGAAAAAGGTAACTGAAAATCTTTCTGTATTAGAAGGCAATGTTGTGTCAAACCTTAATTAGAACCAAAGATATCGTATAACCAACTAATGAAAACATTCACAGAAAGGAAAGAATGACTTCGCGTTTGAGTATAAATATGGGAAGGTTTGAGGTGAGTAAACCGATAATTGATGTCAAACCTGTCAATGAATACCTTTCGTTCAAAACAAAAATGAAGAAAATCTGGTGGATAGAAAGGCCTGACCAAATGACTTTATTTTTCACATATATTTCTTTTTATATGTACGAAACATTTTCTGTCGGTGTAATGTGTGTGATTCAATTCGTTATTTGCAGTACACAAGTTATTTTACAAAGAAGACGAAATTATACGGAAACAATATTTTTCAGATGCATGACTATCGATATTTGAATTCTGGTTTCATCGTGCGAGACAGGTAAAATTGTAACAGAATTACTTGGGTAAGTCGTAGATAAACACATCACAAGCAACTTCATAGTTATCTTTAAGTAAATGACTATTTCATTGAAGAACAGATCAAAGGATATTTATAAAGAATATTTTTCTGTTCCAAGTCATTCCTTTTTGTAGCAATCATTTCTCCGTAATATTTGAGACAATGACAAACCGTTATACATTAAACTTATATCAACCTTTCCCTTATTGTTATATGTACCTGATAGTTTGTTAGTCATCATCATCGTAAATAAAGATGATGCATTACTAACCATCAACTACATACTAACAGCAGGCGAAGACTTTTTATATTCTCAATGTGTAAGACAAAACCTTCTTTCAGACATAAAACAGCGATCCGTAAAGGAACATAATGCACAAGGCATATGTAAATCTCAGTAAAACATCTCAGGATTGGAGTTAAAGGAAAGAGATATTTGAAAAGGAAAGGGAGCATTAGTTAAAGTGTGGTGAATCAGACTGATGTGAAAGTAGTACTTTTAAATTGCATGCTAGCAACATAAATTCTACAGTGGCTCAATTTTCATATGGAGTGCTGCTTTTTACAATCAATCCATATCCGGCAATGTTTTGTCAATGCAACTGCATGTTAAGTTTTTATATGTTTATTATTAATCAACACTACATTAACGTATAATTGCTGTATTTTCGACATGGAATTACTTGTAGCCAGCAACATTAATTTTGAGAGAGATAATATTTTTCACAGTAACATCGCTCACTATTCAGTCGATGATGTATTGCGTGCGTTGCGATCTCCGAAGTTCTGAAGTGCTTCCTTTGAAGTAATCTGCCCATTTCATACACCATCTTGCTACTCTCAACATTATTCCTATTATTGTTTAAGACATTTGTTTTTTCTGTAAAACAGTCGTTCTGTCCGTAATTGCATTTCATAGTCTTTATCAATTTCTTAAGATGTGTTATATGTCAGCCACGAGCAGCAGCTCATTATTATCATTGTAGATAAAATTTACTCGATTGTCTTTTTTTTTCTGGGAGATACTGTATTCGACACCACCAATCTATGCCGCCACTGTTTGAAATATATTAAACAGATGATAATAATGTGTAAATTGGTGTTCTGAAAGTCTGACACGTTTTCCGATAAAACGAGAAGCAACTATCGGAAATTTAATAAATCGTTAATTTAAAATGCATATTCATTATCCTGAGGTTTCTCATAAATTCCATGGTCTCTCCAATATTGTGAACGAAATTCTCCATTTTCAGTTACATGAAGTAGCAGAAATAAGATTCACTTAGCTCAGCTAAAGCAGATATAATCAGTGGGACAGTAAGTTCTGTTGCGTACTTGGGCACTTGAACTCATTCATTCTGCACATATAGCGACATTTTCTTTATAGTTAATAGAGTTTACGACTCTGAAGTGTGTATTTCACTGACTACAAGGGACAATGGACATGTTTGATTGATCTTCCTGAAGCTTTACCCTTTGCTTCTTACTTGACAACAATGAAAACTACCTCTCACATACTATTCATGTCAATAGCGTTTACGACTCTGAAGTGTGTATATCACTGACTAAAAGGGACAATATACATGTTTGATTGATCTTCCTGAAGCTTCACCGTTAGCTTCTTACCTGACAGCAATGAAAACTACCTCTCACATACTGCCACTACGGTCGGGGGTTCGAATCCCCCCTCGGGCATGGATATTTGTGCCGTGTTAGCTAGTTCATAAGTAGTTTGTAAGTTTCGGGACTGATGACCCAGTAGTTAAGTCCCATAAGCTATACAAACATTTGAACTCTCACATACTATTCGTGTCAATCACTACGTTGACTTAACATAGTAACTACTCAATTAACCAACAAAGAGCATTTTCAACAAAATATTATTGAATTCCCACGTAATATAATGTACGCAGATCGACAAAATATTACATTTCCTTTAAACTGGTATTTGGGGAATATTTAATGGTTGGTATCGAATCCTGGAGGGACCATAGAAATGCTTTTTTGGCAACTGTAGCCAAACATTTTTAAGACAACATCCAAAGTTTGCACATACATTCTATTTTAAAATTATTGTTAATTCTGAGAATGAAGAGCAGCTATATCAACGGTAGTTTTGGATCTGTAGCTGTGCCAGGAACATGATGAACAGACGCTTGTTTCATAAGAAGAGCGGTTAGGCATCTAAGCAGTTTATTATCGATGCAGTTGGTTGTAGAAAGCAGTCGATGAATGCATTCTTTGAAGGCAGGGTGAAGAGGCTACATTGGGTGCGGCACCAGCGCAAAGTCGCAGGTATCATAGTGTGAGGATACAGGATTTTAGCTTAGTAACCTCTTTGCTTCGTTTTGGTCGAACGATAGTTATCGTTGGCGTGCAGCGATAGCTGCTGGCAACAATGCTGAGGTTGGAATTTTTTTATTTTTTTTTTTATTTTTTTTTTTTATTTTTATTTTTTTATTTTTTATTTATTTTTTTTTTTTTCCGGTGTGCAGCAGTCTCCCGCCGACCGCAGAGCAAGGCAGTGTTGACAGTGCGTCCGTAACCCGCGTTTAGTGGTGGCTAAAGTTTTTCCCATCAGTCGTCTCGCATATGAGTTTCGGCTGCAGTTGCGTATTGAAATGTTTCAGTGTGGACTTGTAGACATTCATAGTAAATGATTAAGCAGCAAATAGACTATAACGGCAACTTCGCCCATCGAGGATTAGGTGGACGCAGCTGTGACGTTACAATATGTTCAAGATCCTTCCACTGCCACTGGGCCATCTCCAGAACTCGACAGAGAAGTGGTGTCTGATTAAGCGCGTCAGAGGCCCTCTGCCAGGCACTTAAATGTGATTTGCAGAGTATCCCATGTAGAAACGGCAACACAAAATTAGCTCCCACTTCGCAACCGCCTACCCGCCATGACGTCACTTAGCGACGATAGCAATAATGTTCAAGATTTGTAAATCTAAGGGACTTAATTACGTTGGTGCTCAGTCCCTAGGCTTACAAACTACTTTAACTTATGCCAAGGACGACACACCCACCCATGTTGGAGGGAGGACTCGAACCTCCGACGGCGACCATCCACGCGCTCCGCAGTGTGTCCCCTCAGATCGCTCGGCCACCCCACCGCGTCGACCATAGCAATGCCGACTTACCGACAATAGTGACTGACTGCCCTCTGTTACAGTCACTTGCCTCAACTTTGGCGTGCAGAGTAAACGTAGATATCCAAATGTTATACACAATCTTAAAAAAAAGGCAACAAAAGAAATATCTTATAAAATATATGTGTAAGAGAGAAATACACTTCATTATCCAAGAAAAAATGAGCTGAAAAGCACTGAACATGTTTCAGTACAGATTGTGTAGGGAAGCAAAGTTTCCCTTCTCTCTCTTATGCAACTTGAATATCACGGGATTTGCAGGCGCCGT
This sequence comes from Locusta migratoria, assembly GCA_026315105.1. Classification (NCBI taxonomy): domain Eukaryota; kingdom Metazoa; phylum Arthropoda; class Insecta; order Orthoptera; family Acrididae; genus Locusta; species Locusta migratoria. Next base: position 342,487,477 of record CM048746.1, read on the forward strand.
ACAGGAACAATTACAAACAATTGCACAACTGGGAACGACGTTCGCATCAGTACGTCAGAGCTACAAGACAGTTGCATTTAAGAAGAAATGCACAACTGTGCATAATATTATTCCACAATATTAATGATACAAAAATACATTTTTTTAATTGATGGTATAATTATTGATTGGAGAAGTGTTTTATGGTTGTATTTTATTGAATTTACAAGGTATTAAGACAAAACGAAATTTGTTCTGTGATGGTATAGAAACATACTAAATTGTCTCATAGATTTATGGTACAGGGTTAGTACCACAGCAGTTCAGATGGTAAGCAAGAAGATTAAACTAAGTCTAATTTCAGGAAGTTTGGATAAATGGGGAAGTTGCAGGAAGTTAGAATAGCAAATTCAAAAATGTTCAAATGTTTGTATAGCTTATGGGACTTAACTACGGGGTCATCAGTCCCTAATCTTACAAACTACTTATGAACTAACTAATACTAAGGACGGCACAAATATCCATGCCCGGAGGGGGATTCGAACCCCCGGCCGTAGTGGCCGTGCAGACCGTGACTGGAGCGCTTCAGTCCCCTCGGCCACCGCGGCCGCCAGAATAGCAAGCAAGTGTTCAGCTCTCATACTACACTCGTGGTTGCGATTTACACAAAGCCTACAAGTCAAAGTTGCCAAGAATTTTATTTGAAAATTTTATGTAATATTCATTTCAATGGGTAAGGAGTAAACTCAGCGTCTCTGTAAGTTTTCAACGTACACAGATAGCAGTAGTTTTGTACAATAAAAGTAGGCTGCCGTAGAACCTTACGCGGCAAATAAGGGAGCTCTGCTCGTACACGAGTGCAGTTCACGTCAAGCCAAGATCGCGCACAGTCCGCGAAGCAGAGACTCCGTTGGGTTGTTTGATTTCACGTTGCGTCCATAGATGTTTGAATATCGGGGTAGAAATTGTTGAAAATCTTCTCCACTTTTCAGGCGAGCCTAATAACATGGGAATTGTGAAAATTTATTTTCGTCGTACTTCCAGATTCCGCTGAATTTAATAGAGATTAGGAACATTTTGTTACAGTTTAGACGAGTTTAAGTGTGGTATTTTCTCCATCGCTTTCAAGCTGCTCGTAATATTAATTTTCAGACTATAAAAATGCAGCGGTAAATAAAAATGTGCATACTAGTAACCCATGACTTACTGAGTCCAAAGAGTGACAGCGGTGCATCGGTGCATCGGCCGGGAAAGTAGACTGTGAAAGTAGGTGAAAAGCGAGCTCAGAAGGCGCGATTAGGATACCAGAACGGGACATTTAAAAGGCAAGTGAGACGAACAGTGATCTGATGGAATTCGTAAGCTTGAGGCTCTGAACTGACAGTTACTGAAGAAGAAGACATCGGGGTATTATGAGCTGCACCGCTGTTGGGTCAAGGTCGACATCGAGGTCTGCGGCACCAAGGCAGTATGCGATACATGTCGCCATCGTTGCTGCCTTCTTCGCAGTTGGTGTCTGCATACGCAGTATGGTGACTCGTCACGCTTGGGTGTTCACCGTGCCGTCTTCTCATAGCGAGATAGAGTGCCTAGGTCAAAAACTGTTTATTACAGTTTCTAATCAGTTATTAAAGATGGAATCTACTTATCGGGATGAAAATAAAGTGAGAGACAGTTTGTATAGATTAAATTGGAAACGGTCATGAAGGGGAAGGAGAGGATCCAATATTTCAATGTAAAGCAGTTTGGATTCAAACCGGGATTGTTGGGATGCGAGATTGGGTGCAGTTGCTATTTTCTAAAGTTGACTCATTAAACGATAAAATGGTATCAGTAAAGGATGCAGTTAGTAAAATCTGATATCAAACACGAAAGAGAATAAATGAAATCAGATTTGGAATGGCTGAATAACAATACTGACACCAATCATGATGATATGAAAGCAAAGGTTGGCATAGAGTTGTCTATACTTCAAACTATCCTTCAATACCGAAATCGGTGGAATTCGGATGGAGTAAAATAAAAAGAAATGTATAATAAGCAATTGGAAAAGAGATTAACAGAAAGAAAAGAGAAGGAATCAGAAGTTTGCTCCAATAATTTAGTAGAAGTAAATACTATAGTAAACACTCGTCAGAAAGAAATTCAGCAAGTCAAAACTGATTGTGAAAAGGTAATAGAGTAATTTGAAAAGAATGTATCGGACTCAGTACGGGTAGTAGAAAAACAGGTAAGAATGTATAGTATTGCTAACATTTGAATTGGAGTAGCTTCTATTGGTTTGTGAAATGCTAATGTACAACCTATTGCTTTGCGGTGGTTAGCTGGTGTCAAGTTGCGCTACAAAACTCCTGCTGAATTTAGAACTGCATTTATTAATGAATACTGATCCCACAATCAACGAAATGATGTATTAAGGAACTCCAGATTACTCTGGATTTAATAGAGATTAGGAACACACTATTACCGTTTCGTCGAGTTTAAGTGGGGTCTAGCTGACTGAAGATTAAGACCAGTATGATCTCTGTTGCTTTCTGGCTGCTCCTCTCATTAATTTTCAGGCGACAAATAAACTTCACGCACAGTAAGAATTAAAATGTTCAACTCTTTGTGAATCTGTGGCACTCAGCTGCTTCGTTATTAGTCCCTACCTTATAAACTACTAAAAGTAAGTTGAACTAACCTAAGGACAACACACACACCCATGCCCCAGGGAGGACTCGAACCTCCGACGGCGAACAACCCCACGATCTTCAGCGAGGCGCCTTAAACCACTCGGCTACTCCACCGCGACTCTGTATGGCAGAAATGTGTGTAGCACGTTAGAAAAAACCGAGAGTTAACTTGATATATACACTACTGGCCATTAAAATTGCTACACCAAGAAGAAATGCAAATGAAAAACGGGTATTTATTGGACAAATATATTAGAACTGACATGAGATTACATTTTCACGCAATTTGGGTGCATAGATCCTGAGAAATCAGTACCCAGAACAATCACATCTGGCCGTAATAACGGCCTTACCACGCCTGGCCACTGAGTCAAACAGAGCCTGAATGGCGTGTACAGGTACAGATGCCCATGCAGCTTCAACACGATACCACAGTTAACCAAGCGTATTGACTGGCGTATTGTGACGTGACAGTTACTCGGCCACCATTGACCAGACGTTTTCAATTGGCGACAGATCTGGAGAATATGCTGGCCAGGGAAGCAGTCGAACATTTTACGTATCCAGTAAGGGCTATACAGGACCTGCAACATGCGGTCCTGCATTATCCTGCTGAAATGTAGGGTTTCGCAGGGATCGAATGGTTACATTCGAAATGTAACAGCCACTGTTCAAAGTGCCGTCGATGCGAACAAGAGGTGACCGAGACCTGAAACCAATGGCACCCCATACCACCAGGCCAGTATAGCGATGACGAATACACGCTTCCAATGTGCGTTCACCGCGATGTCGCCAAACACGGATGCGACCATCATGATACTGTTAACAGAACCTGGATTCATCCAAAAAATTACATTTTGCCATTCGTGCACCCAGTTTCATCGTGGCGTACACCATCGCAGGCATTTCTGTCTCGGATGCAGCGTCAAGGCTAACCACAGCCATGGTCTCCAAGCTGATAGTCCATGCTGCTGCAAACCCCGTCGACCTGTTCGTGCAGATGGTTGTTGTCTTGCAAACGTCCCCATCTGTTGACTCAGTGATCGAGACGTGGCTGCACGATCCGTTACAGCCATGCGGATAAGATGCCTGTCATGTCGACTGCTGCTAGTGATATGAGGCCGTTGCCTCCTGAACCAACCGATTCCATTTCCTGCTAACAGTCATTAGATCGTGACCAACGCGAGAAGTAATGTCGCGATACGATAAACCGCCATTGTGATAGGCTACAATCCGACCTTTATCAAAGTCGGAAACGTGATGGTACGCATTTCTCCACCTTACACTAGACATCACAACAACGTTTCACCAGGCAACGCCGGTCAACTGCTGTTTGTTATGAGAAATCGATTGGAAACTTTCTACATGTAAGCACGTTGTAGGTGTCGCCACCGGCGCCAACTTTGTATGAGTGCTCTGAATAGCTAATCATTTGCATATCATAGCATCTTCTTCCTGTCGGTTAAATTTCGCGGCTGGAGCACATTATTTTCGTGGTGTAGCAATTTTAATGGCCAGTAGGGTAGATAAACTTGTACGATGGTGAGTCAGATGAATACTTTGAATTTGTAATAACAAATCGTAATTTCGCGCCGTTATCCTGTAAAAAGCGTACTACAAACGCGTGTAGAATGGCCTCTAGGTGGCAGCATAGTGCAGATGCACACATACCGCCGCAGTATCAGTATAAAAGTGGCCACCCCACTTGCGACTTGCACCAGGGAAGAACAGCGCTCTGTTATTCGTTTTTGCGTAGTGAAGGTGTGAAACCCATTTAAATTAATCGACGCATGAAGGCACAGTATGGTGATGCATGTTTGTCAGAGCAGCAAGTCTACGAATGAGGTAGTAAGTTCACTAATTATGTAACTTAAGTGGAGGATGCTCCTGGTCAAGGTCAGGCACAACGAGGTTTGACTCCACGGATCATTGCAGCAGTTAAAACCATAATGGAGGAAAACCGCAGGGTGACACTGAATGATATTGCAGCAAGTTTGCAGATTAGTCATGGGTCAGCACACTAGATTGTGCGTGATGTGCTCCAGTTTCGCAAAGTGTTGCAACAATCACAGACCTGCATTTTGAGTGTCTTCCTCATCCACCATACTCACTAGACATTGTCCCAAGTGACTTACTTACGTTTAGACCACTCAAAGAAGCAATGGGAAGAATGAAGTTCCGCTCTGATGAAGAGCTCCACCACGCGGTTCATGAGTGGTTGCGCGGACTACCAAAAGAATTTCTTTTCTAAAGGAATTTATGCTCTATCTAAGCGCTGCAGGGCTTGTATTGAACGTGTGGGAGATTATGTTGAAACGTGATACAGCTTTGTACCACTTCTGCCCAATAAATAATATTTAAAAAATATTTAAGGTTTCCATTTGATTTACCCTCGTACAAGAGAACAAAAGAGAGTTTAGATATTGGTGACGACAGTGTGGCAGCAACAATTCATCTGAAGCCTCAGGTGGGTGGCTGGAAAAAAATAATGTTTGTCTGACAATATTTCTGGTAGATTGTTTTACTTAAGATATTGAGTAGACGGCGAGGCATCGATGAAAATTATTGCCACGGCAGCGACGCGAACCAGAAGTCTCTTGTTTACGAATCAGTCACTTTACCCTCTCTCTCATCGAAGCCGGAATGCCCGGAAAAACGTAAGGACGCCACAAATTTCAATTCTCCTAGTTAACTTCAATTCTCCTAGTTAACTCGATCGACATTCTTGTGTTTCTCCAACAGTGGAATATCACTCCAGTTGAGCACGAGAGCAAGTAGTGCACTACGTAATGGGGGCGTAAATACATATGGAGCCTTGAACTCCAGACTGCCTCTAATTTTTAGACTGTACAGAATTCGAATCAAATGGTTAGGCCTGAGATTCCTCTCGAAGCTCTCAAGATTTGGAGCGCTACCCCCCCCCCCTCCCTCCCTAGACCCCCACCTCCCCACCGTTCCTTCCCACCAATTCTTTGCCCGTTACCCAATTTTTTGTTGGGTTGTGTGACGTGCTATGGATATTCCTGTCATTCGCGTTACTTATAAGGCGTGGTTACTCAGCTAGTTCGGTGAGACAGGTTGATACTCTCTCTAATAAAAAATGTGAGCCCAGAAATCAAGGATGAAGCACGAAGTCCGCAAGGAACAGAGGTACCCGTAGAATGAAAAAATAGTAAATAAAAAAAGTTGACAACCCGACTGCCTAGGAAGCAGGAGATTCTGGCATCGAATCCAGGCACCAATTGTAATTCAATACCTCGTCGGCTATTCAATATTTTTTATATATTAAAACAACATATGTCTCTGGAAATGAACTACTATTTGATGTTATTTTTATTTCATCCATGGACCAGGATAGAAGGAGTGTGTAATTTTGTCCATTGCTAAAAAAAATTATTCTCACGTTAGTTCACTTTAGATCTTTCAGGCATGCTAAGCGCTTCGCTTTCGTGAAAGCTCGCTTTCCATAGTTCACCCTCTCCCATCTCCCGCTCAACACATGATAAAGCGACGGTCTATTTTTCTGTGAATGAGGTGTTTATATTTTATGTAAGTATGGGCCCCACTAACTCCAGATATCCCCTTACTTTATGAACGGATTTTGGGATTGTTTAAAATTTGCATCAAAATGGACAGGTCTTGAAGCTCTTTAGATTCGGAGGCAGGCTTCAACACCAAGTTTCCGGTACGAGGGACCACGGTTTCATAACCTGTGCAATGCAATGCAGCGCAGTGCAGGCGCCGCTACGAGAAAGAGCTGGCGCGCACCCAAGCCACCACTCATGCTAGTTTTTGGAGCTAGAGCCCTGTACCTTTTCCACTTCGCTTGCCGCGGTCTGCAGCTCAAATCGAGTCACATTATTTTTCCCCTATCTTGATATTATACGCTGCTTGTTTTCTGAATATAAGTTACTTAATTTTGAATAATGGGACAGGGGTGTCGTTTAAGATGTTCTCTTTAAGCCAAGAAGGGATGTAAACATTATAGTGTCATCCGAATTCAATGATGCAGCAAGAAGAATAGTGTGTCTGATGCGCGCTATAATAATTTTAATTTATAATAGATTAAAGATTCACTAAAGATTATATCACGCAGCAAATATTTACATTATTTATTTTCTATTATTATTTCAACCTGTAAAAGTCTGTGATGAAAATTCCGGCATTATATTGTGGGGTTAAGTTGCTTTATTTGCGGATAGTTCCTATAACACACACAAAATTTGTATACAACCGAGCAAAGTAAACATATTATCGTTTAGATTTGTAGTTAATGAAAGTTCTTGAAACATGCTTTTCTCATTCGTTTATCTACATCTACATGTCCACATCTACATGTGATACTCTGCAAATCACATTTAAGGGCCTGGAAGAGGGTTCATCGAACCACCGTTTTACTATTGTATCTCCCATTCCAATCTCGAATAGCGCTCGGGAAGAAAGAACACCTGAATCTGTCCGTTCGAGCTCTGTTTTTTCGTATTTTATTCTGATGATCATTTCTACCTATGTAAGTTGAAGTCAACAATATATTTTCGCATTCGGAGGAGAATGTTGGCGATTGGAGTTTCTTAAGTAGCCCACGCCGCAGCGATAAGCGCCGTTGTAATTATTCCCATCCCACGATCCTGTATCGTTTCCGTGACGCTGTTTCCCATGTATCGTGACAATACGAAACGAGCTGCCCTTCTTTGGCCTCTTTCTATGTCCTCCTGATAAGGATCCCACACTGGGCAGCAATACTCCAAAAAAGGGACGGAAAAGGGTAGTGTATGCACTTTCTTTAGTAGTTCGGTTGCATCTTTTAAGGGTTCTGCCAATAAAACGCAGTCTCTGGTTCGCCTTTCCCACGACATTACATGTGTCTAGTGTACCACCGGAAAGGAACAATTGAAACAAGACAAAAGACCTTAGGACTAACAAATGAGAATGGAATCGTGTCCGCCATTATCTAATTCGTCTTCTTTTGGTAAAGTGTTGCAGTGGGCTCCCCTTGCGTTTATCGTTATTCATGTAAGTCATACTTTCCAAATACGTAAAAAATACTAATCTGTTATCTAAAAAGTGTTCTGAATATACATAGAGCTTCGATTATCAATTGTTAATTACATATGACACATTGTATTTCAATATTAGGCCACGCTGCATGTCAATCTGAATTTAGAGGTGAACTCTTTCGCTCTGGAGCCACAAATGGAAAAAGTTCAAATGTTTGTAAACCTATAGGACTAAACTACTGTGATCATCAGTCCTCAGGGATACAAACTACTTGAACTAATATAAAATAAAGACTTGAAACACAGCTCTTCGTTTGCGGAAGTTTTGGTAAAATATTGATTTTACCATGGTTTAGGCTTCACTATGGGAGTCTTCATCAGAGGTAAAAGAGCTTTTTTTTACATATGAAATAGTAGAGTATCATCATGTCATTATGTTGGTGTGCAATTGCCAAGTAATTATATTTATTACAGAAAAAAACATGTCTATAATTGCAATGGTCGTATAAATGTTGTTAGGTAAAAACTAAATAATTTGTGACCAAGCTGTAGAGCAGATTAATTCATAGATACTGATTAAAATAATCGACCTGGCTTTACACGAGATCTTACACCTTTTACAGTGGAAAAACACTGGATAAATAATCATAATAGAACAGCATTATGGTTTTTCTGGGAAGAAACGTTAATTTAATCCTTATATACCTCTTCTGTCTCTTTGGAGAAGTGGAGTGCCACCGCTTAAGTATTTTTGAAAGTTCTTAAGGCGTCTCTGATTGTTCCGAAGCCCATGCGCACTTAAAATTGGTTCTCTGCATACCAAAATATTACAGCCATTAACCTTAACGTGGTACACAAAAGTAAAAATTCGACGCGAAACTGTGCTTTTCCTTTTCTTTGGGTACCTAAAAAGTAACAAATATTTATCAAAATAATAATATCAATAAAATTCTTCTGGGTATGAAACCGCGTCGTCATTTTATAAATTCCACCGACGTTTCGGCCGCTGTTGCAGGCGGCCTTCATCAGGGTCTGTATCTGACTGCTGAATATACAATATCTTGGGATTTATATAGCTGCGGATGAGGGAAAGGAAGGGGGACGTTGGTTTGCCTTTATTGGTGGTTATATTATTTCACGCCATTGGTGGAAATCGGCAATGATGATTGGTGTTTTAGAGGCTAGTTTTCCATGTGATTGGGGGTTACATTCTTCCCCCTTATTGGTCAAAATGGACGTTTCCGATTGGCTTTTGTATTAGAAGTTGCTATTGGCGGAATGGACCTGAGAGAACGGACGGCGGTTGTGCCGTGCCGCTGTTGACTTGTCGCCTGGCGCAGACGGCGGCGGGCCGGTGCTCTGCGTGTTCGCTGCCGCTGTGGTCTCCGGGGCAGTCTGCGCGAGTCCTTCCGCGCGCGGTGCCGTCACGTAGCGTTGCGACTGCTGGCAGCCAAGACGCCGGCAACCTGTAGCCATCCTCCCTGTTCATATTGGCGGGACGCTTCGCTATTTCTATAGCCTCTCTAATTTGGTACCAAAGCTCCGACATCTAGTGAGCCACATATGTGAAGGATTCGACCCATTTCGTGGCACTTTTAAAAGAGAAGAATGTATCAGCTACGGATCTGATGGTTAGTTTTGATGTGACATCGTTATTCACTAACGTACCAGTGTCAGACACAATGAACATATTAGAAGAACGCTTAGCACCTGACACCTGTGACCTAGTTCGCCACTGCCTGACGACCACTTACTTCAAGTGGAAAGAAGAATTTTACGAACAAACAGACGGTGTAGCTATGGGCTCCCCACTTTCTCCGATTGCAGCTGACATCTTCATGCAAGCATTTGAAGAAACGGCTCTCCAGTCAGCGCCACTACGCCCAGCATGCTGGCTGCGTTACGTTGATGACACTTTCGTCATCTGGCCACATGGGGAAGAGGAGCTAAAGAACTTTCATCAACATCTCAATCAGCAGCACAGCAAAATAAATTTCACGATAGAAGTAGAAAAGAATGGAGTGCTGCCTTTCCTCGACGTCGAAGTCTACCGAAAGTCTGATGGTAAACTCGGCCACAGGGTGTACAGAAAGGCTACCAGCACGGGAAGGTACCTCCACGCCTCCTCCCACCACCACCCCATGCAGAAGAAATCCGCCCTAAAAACACTAACAAGGAGGGCCCACAGGATCAGCGATAACGATCACCTACAGGCGGAACTACGACATCTCAGATCCACCTTTGCGGCTAATGGCTACGGACTGGGCGAGATACATAAAACAATGTCCAGGAGGAATGAAAGGAATAGAGGGGAGCAAGAGGAAGCACAATGCATCGCCCTATTACCTTACGTGCAGGGCGTCACTGAGCGTGTGGGTAAGGTTCTACGTCGGGCAGGCATCAAGCCAGTCTTCCGCAGCACCAATAAGACCAAGGATGTCCTAGGTTCAACTAAGGACGCAGTAGACAAACTGAGCAATGCAGGCGTGTATGAAATAAGCTGCGAGTGTGGGCTGGTTTATATAGGAGAGACCGGGCGAGCAATCTCCACGAGGCTTTCAGAACATGAAAGATACATACGGCTTGGACGGCACACGAAGTCAGCGGTTTCTGAGCATCACAATCAGTGCGGAAAACAGTTGTCTTTCAGCGAGGCCCGCGTGCTGGCGAAAAAACCATTCTCAGCGAGGAGGAAAATTAGAGAGGCTATAGAAATAGCGAAGCGTCCCGCCAATATGAACAGGGAGGATGGCTACAGGCTGCCGGCGTCTTGGCTGCCAGCAGTCGCAACGCTACGTGACGGCACCGCGCGCGGAAGGACTCGCGCAGACTGCCCCGGAGACCACAGCGGCAGCGAACACGCAGAGCACCGGCCCGCCGCCGTCTGCGCCAGGCGACAAGTCAACAGCGGCACGGCACAACCGCCGTCCGTTCTCTCAGGTCCATTCCGCCAATAGCAACTTCTAATACAAAAGCCAATCGGAAACGTCCATTTTGACCAATAAGGGGGAAGAATGTAACCCCCAATCACATGGAAAACTAGCCTCTAAAACACCAATCATCATTGCCGATTTCCACCAATGGCGTGAAATAATATAACCACCAATAAAGGCAAACCAACGTCCCCCTTCCTTTCCCTCATCCGCAGCTATATAAATCCCAAGATATTGTATATTCAGCAGTCAGATACAGACCCTGATGAAGGACGCTTGCAACAGCGGCCGAAACGTCGGTGGAATTTATAAAATGACGACGCGGTTTCATACCCAGAAGAATTTTATTGATAGTGACAACAACCGCGGAAGCCTACGTTTGCATTTAAAATAATAATACTTTATTTATAAAAAGTACATGATATAAAAATTATTTTCCAATTTTTATCAATCCTTTGCACTTTTTCAGCTTAATATTGCTCAGAAGGTAATTATTTTGATAATTGAAATCACCCAAACCCCAAAACGAATGGAATATATGCTCTATACGTTCATGAATTTTGCTCCAACACTTCTTTTTACATTTACATCCAGGACCAAGAATTTTAGCACCAACAGTTTGTCCTGTTTTATCAGATACGTACTCGCTGCCAGAATTTCTACGACGTTTACATATTTTCCTTTTCCAGTTGCACATATTTCTCCTCCTTTTCTGCTTTTAGATTCTTTAGCAGGTGAAATTTCAGGAGACCTTTTACATTTGTGAGCATCCTAAACCAAACAAAGCATTCAAAATGAGAAAGACCAAATCCACTAGAACACATATAACATACCTTAATATACTATACAATAGCTTTATAATATTAAAATTATTACGAATAATATAATAATTGATAGCAAGAATATAATTTGTTCATGAATCACATACATGTATTTTAATTAGCGAGAATGAAGTAGTTATAATTACGTGATAATATTTTACTCTGATACGGACCTAAGCCTCACTGGTTTAAATGGTTAAAAATAAATATTTTCGACTTATCATGACATTTTCCGATGAATATTCATCAGAGAGACAATAACTGCTTCCACTGAACGAATAATCTTCTTCATAACTGCCCATTTCTGTCTGAGAAGCTTCTTTTTCGGTTACACATGGAAATAACTTCTTCTTTGCAACCCCCATTTTACTGTGGCTTTGGGTTATTTCACACACGAGAAACAACTTCCTCTCAGTATGAGAACGATAAGTTTGAACTGCTCTGCCATCTTGTGAGTGAAAGTTAAAATATTTTTACAGTAACTCACTCTGTTGAATAAAAGATGAACTACCACAAAAAGTGTATTAGAGAAAAGCGAGGCTTTGGACTATCACTCTCATCCGTTCATTTATATCTTTGACGTATAGAAAAGTAATTTCGGAGTATCTTGGCTAATATACAAAACTGTCATCAAATAGAGGGAAAGGGAATATGATGATTTTAGGATTGATCTTTTGAAGAAGTCCAATCAGAAGTATTTTTAATTAAATATTTAAGTACAAAGGATATTTTAAATGAATGGCTTGCATATACGCCCAGAGTACAGGTAAAGCCAAGTTACGTATCGTTTAATATACTGAAATATATTCAATAAATGTGAAGTTTTATTACATTATTTAAATAAATAGTACATTTGAAAGAGATTGGAGTCTTTTTAATTATTTTACTACTTTAGGTAGTTATTCACTTGACAATGTGTCAACACAGATTTAGAAAATATCGTTTATGCGAAAAACAACTAGCTCCTTACCCACACGAAGTGATGAGTGCTATCAAAAAGGGTTCTCAAATTGATTCCATATTTCTTGATTTCCAGAAGGCATTAGGTGCCGTGCCACACAAACGGCTTTGAATCAAATTGCGTGGATATGGCATATCTCCCAAAATTTGCGACTGGATAGGGAATTTCCTGTCGGAGAGTACACAATTTGTAGTAATCGACAGTAAGGTATCGACTAAATCAGAGGTGATATCTGGCGTTCCACAGGGTAATGTTTTTGGTCCTCTGCTGTTCCTTATTTGCGTAAACTATTTGGGAGTAAATCTAAGCAGCTCTCTTAGGTTGTTTGCAGATGACGCGGTCATTTACCATCTAGTAAAATCATCTGAAGATCAAAACGAACTGGAGAACGATCTAAATAAGATATCAGTATGGTGTAAAAATTGACTCTAAATAATGAAAAGTATGAAGTCGTCCACATGAGTACGAAAAGAAATCCGTTAAACTTTGTGTACAAGATAAATGAATCAAAAGTGAAGGCCATAAACTTCACTAAATACGTAGGAATTACTATTACTACAGACTTAATCTGGGAAGAATACGTAGATAATATCGGGTAAAGGCGAACCAGACACTGAGTTTTATTGGCAGAACCCTCAAAAGTTGCAACCGAACTACTAAAGAGAGTGCATACACTGCACTTGTTGTCCTTTTTTTTTTTTTTTTTTTTTTTAATAATGCTGGCCAGTGTGGGGTCCTTATCAGGTGGGTTTGACGGAGGACATCGAAAGAGTCGAAGGGCATCTCTTTTTGTATTATCGTGATACAGGGGAGACAGCGTTACGGAAATGATACAGGATCTGGGATGGGAATCATTACAACAACGGCGCTTATCGCTGCGGCGTGGTCTACTTACGAAACTTCAATCGCCAACATTCTCCTTCGAATGCGAGAATATATTGTTGACTGCCACCTACATAGCTAGAAATGATCATCAAATTAAAATACGAGAAATTAGATCTCGAACAGAGAGATTCAGATGTTCTTTCCTCCCGCGAGCTATTCGATAATGGAATGGTAGATGGACAGTATAAAGGTGGTTCGATGAACCGTCTGCCAGGTACTTAAATGTGATATGCAGAGTATGCCATGTAGATGTAGAAGTTCAGTATCTCTTGTGTTATCCAGGATTTGTATTAAGCATTGTCCTTCTGCCTATATGGTCCTCAGCGGCCTTCAGCAATCTGTCTTTAAAAAATGTTCAAACGTTTGTTAAGTTTATGGGACTTAACTACGGGGTCATCAGTCCCTAAACTTAGAAACTATTTATCTACTACCTTATACTAAGGACGGCACAAATATCCATGCCCGAGGGGGGATTCGAACCCTCGACCGTAGTGGCCGTGCAGACCGTGACTGGGGCGCCTCAGTCCCCTCGGCCACCGCGGCCGGCTCTGTCTCTCAAACCCAGTCTTCTTCTATTGTATTACTTTTCCCAATTTCAGGCAATCCTTGCCTAATAGTACCCAGATTACATCTCCTTAACTGTCTACCTTCTTGCAGTCTCTTAAGTGTTAATCTACAGTTCATAACCAATAGGTTATGGCCAGAGTCTATATATGTCTTACAGTTTAAAACCTATTTTCTAAACCTACGCCTTACCATTATAAGTCAATCTGTTACCTCCCTGTGTCTCCTGGTTTCTTCCACGTACAAAACCTTCTTTCATGATGATTGAACCAGGTGTTTGTGATGATTAAATTGGACTCTGCACAAAATTCTATCGGACGATCTACTCTTTCATTCTTTTTGCCAATTCCATAGTCTCCTACTACACTTCCTTCTTGTCCCTTTCGTACTACCGAGTTCCAGTCCCACATCACAATTAAGTATTCTTCCCCTTTAACGGTCTAATAATTTCTTTAATCTCTTCATGCATTTCTTCGATCTCCTCATCATCAGCAGAGCTAGTTGGCTTGTAAACTTGTACTACTGTGATTGGTTTTATGTCTATCTTTGCTACATCCTCATCAGTTTTCCCCGCCCGGAGTTAGGAAAGGGGGACTAATTTACCTCCAGAATATTTTACCAGAGGAGATGCCATCACCATATATTCATAGAGCTTCCTGTCGTCGGAAAAATTAAGGACTGCAGTTTCCCCTTGCTTTCAGTTGTTCGCATTAACTGCATGGCAGAGCCATGTTAGGTGATGTTACAAGGCCAGCTTAGTCATCCATATTGTTGCCCCTGTAACTACTGAAAAAGCTGCTGTCCCTCTTCAGGAACCACACGTTTATCTTACCTCTCCACTGATATTCCTTCGCTGTGGTTGCACCTACGGTATCGTTAAGGCAAGCAAGCCACCCCGCCTCGGCAATATCTGTGGTCCATAAGGGTGGCCTTTTAAAGTCAGTAATCAAAATTACCCAGATATTAATAAACCAGCACAAAACAGAAAGATATCCTCAGATATCTTGAATTTTTGGTCTGCTTTAGTTTATGTCAACAATAGCTCTGTTCGAGGCTGAGGTCTCTCTCTCTCTCTCTCCTTTCCAAGTAATAACTGACTAGAGCTAATAAATCTCGAGGCATTGTTAACCGCGCTGGCCCCTAGTCCGCCGGGTCGGGCATCACCGGCGACGCAGCTCGGCTTGGTTAACGGGAAAACCGTCCCAGGGTGAGCACCGGCAGGGGGCGTAGGATTAATTACGCCACGACGCCTTTGACGGCGTCCGGCGGCCGCTCGATATCTGCAACCCACCCCCCACCCCCTCCCCCTGGTGGAGGGGGGGGGGGTTGGGGTTGGTCTCTGTCGCGCAACTTGCCGGTAACTACTGTCATTAGAGCCAAAGGGCGTGTTGCAGGAAATGAGGGGCGTCGTGTTCGCCTCTTCAGCGACGAACGGCAACTCTATGATCGCGTTGCATAGACGCGTTTAATGAGACGCGTCAGCGACGCGGTATTCGTTACCTCCGCCCTCTGTGCGATAAAGAAACACGGATTCGGGAGGGATTTCTCTTTCACTTGGGCATCAACCACCATTGCCTCTTACATGAGAGAGTTTTCGCTAAGCTCTTTAGCGATTATTTGGTTGAAGACCTTTCTGTTTCTACACTTACGTACACACCTCAAAGCACCGTAAGGTGGATAGCGGAGAGTACCTAGTACCTCTTTTCTCATCCACTCCCAGTTACAACGCGGGAAAAAACGAATGGCTGTATACCTCTGTACTAGCTCTGATGTCTCATATCTTACCTTTGTCGAGTACATACGATGGGTGTTTAAATGAAAAGGCACGAAACGTCTTAACAACAAAACAGCTTGAAATTTGAATATGTCACTTTGGGATAACGTAGTGCGATACCTATACTCCGTTCACCGAGACGAGAGACGTACTGTAAACATACTGAGGCGCTTGACCAGGGGTGGACAAAACAGGGGCGCTCGCTCAGTTTCGCTGCATCCGTTTCAGGTGTAAGGTCGTTATGTGTTTTGCTACATAGCAGTGCTATTAGTCGCCAAACATTTAAAATTAATTTCTTTTAACACTTAATAAAACGTGATTTTCTACGAAAATTCCCCAAATCAGCATCTTCGCTTACCACAACAAGCACTTTGTCAAGGGTTGGAAAATTTTTACAAAAACTTTTCTTCGTATCGCATTTCAGTCAAAATCATCAAGACGTTCTGAAAGCTATGTTGTAATTCTTTTTTCTCTCTTTTTTTTCCCTTGAAGGCTTCAAAGACTGCGTGGATTTCATAACAATATCAGTCGTTGACTGTGGTGGACGCAACAGCTGCGTTTTATACTCGCTAGGAACCATGTGTTTCTCTAAAGAACTTTATTACTTCTTCTTTGATCGCTAATTGGGCGGACTCAAATTGAAGGATGACATAATAAGGTTTCTCTTACGTGACACTAATGACAGAGATAAAGAGACACATAGACTATGAATGCTGACTGTTTTTGTAAACACTAATACTTTCGTTACTATTCAGCACCTGGTACTTTAAGATGAACACCTATTATCACTGCTATATAACAAAACACACTACGACCTTACACTTGAAACGGATGCAGCAAAATTAAGCAAGCGTCCCTGTTTTCTCCACCCCTGGTCACGCGCTTCAGTGTATTTACAGTACGTGTCTCGTTTCGCGATTAATGCGCCGTCACCTCAATCTACAAAATTCAAGGCTCTGTCCTCAGTGGCAAAATTATACTTGGGTCTTTTTAGACGTCTGAGGTGAGATACTCATCGAATTCCTCGAGCATGGAAAAAACCAGTAACAGAGATGTGTACCTTGAGACTCTCTGTAGCCTACGAAAGTCCATCGAGAGAAAACGGCCTGGGCTGCTCACACAGAGAAAGATTCTGCTCCATGATAACGCGTGTTCTCGCGTCTCTATGGTAACCCAAATTGTACGGCCATGTCGGAGCAGCTTGAGAACCGCTCTACAGTCCGGACATGCTGCCCTCTGACTTACGTTTGGTCCAATAAAAAAGTGCGACAGTTGTACTCAGTTCTATGGTGATTACTTTTGAATAAAGACTTCAGTTACACTCACAGTGTCATTTAGTAGCTTTTCAGTTGAACGTCTCTCGTAAAATTCAAGTTTGCGGCTGTAGAAGTTTCTTGCAGTCCTTAAAATTCCGGTCATCTAAATTTTCTGAATATGTCTCGAAAAGAATGTCGACGTCCTTCCATCGATTCCCATTTGACTTCCGGAGCAATATCTGTAACAGATCTGACCTGCTTCTACGTCTTACAGTGCCAGCTGCTGCCAGTGTCACATCGTAAACAGCGCTACGTATCTTAATTTAATTTGTGTCAAATTTAATTTTTCATTCCAGTTCTTCATTTTCGTTAGTACTTCTGTTTGAAGACGTTTATCTCTGCGTATTCGGCAAATCTCGTTTGTACTACTGTTTTAATAGTTTATTCTATCGTATTCGATAAATACCGTTGTGTATAGTCTTCGTCTGTGACTGGTGTATTTCTTCATTTTCGTTAGTACATCAGTTTTAGAGGTTTATTCCCGCGTACTTGGCAGATTAGCATTGTAAGTTAGCAGTCAGTTCAGTGCCAGCTATTGTCGCTGCCCCATCACCCAGAGCGCTAAGTATCATAATTTACTTGCGTGAAATTTCGTTGCCATTTAATTTCTTAATTTTCGTTAGTGACTGTGTTTTTAAGTGGTTTCTTCTCACATATTTGACAGATTTCGTTTGTGCTACTACTTTAAGAGTTTATTCTCGCGTATTTTAATAAATACCGTGTTATAGTTTTCGTCTGCTGCAAGCTACGTGTCATATTGTCACTTCCTTATTTCGTGTTCTACTTTGAGAAAGTTTATATTCCCAAGCGTTTGATAACGGTGGATTCCACAGATATTCCTGTTTATTTTGAAAACTGCCAGACTCAGTTTCGTTGCTTTGACGGTGTACTTACCACTGATCACAGTTCAGTCAGCTGCCAGCCGCCTTTATTAAAGTACTAAGCTACTTAAAAGTTGATTATTTAGTTTCCTATTTTCTACAGTTAATTGTATCGATAGGATGGATAGGATGTGTGCCTACTGTGTGCGGATGCTGGAGGAGTTGGCCTCAGTTCGCGAACAGCTGAGCGTGCTGTTGTCTATGGTCAGTCGTCTTCAGGCTGCTGTCACGGGGTACAGCGGTGGTGGGGTATCTGGTGCGTCGAGTGGGACATCTCAGGTGTCTCCTGCTTCGCTCTCTGTCCCTGCTACCGAGACACCTTCAGGTGTACCGGACGTGGTCGAGGCGCCCTCTCCGCAAGGAGAGTGGTGAGTTGTACGGCTTTCGCCTCGCTCGGGGCGGAAGGCCAAAGTGGAGGCTGGACGTTCGTCCACGCCCGTTCGTCCTGTGAGTGAACGTGTGGCCACTCCTTCAGCAGAGTCCGAGAAGGTGCACGGGGGGAGGGGATTATTAGTTATTGGGAGCTCCAATGTCAGGCGCGTGATGTGTCTGCCGGGAGGCCTCATCCGAGATGTGGAGGCGGCCTTGCCGGCGGCTTCGAGGATGCGGTGTGCGGTCGACTGCAAGTCGTGGCTCACGTCGGCACCAATGACGCTTGTCGCTTGGGTTCTGAAGACATCCTCAGGTCCGACGGGTGGCTGGCGGAATTAGTGAAGGCTGCTGCCCTCGCACGCGGGGTGCAAGCAGAGCTGTCGATTTGTAGCACTGTTCCCAGGGTTGATCAGGGTCCTTTGGTTTGGAACCCAGTGGAGGGTCTGAATCAGAGGCTTCGCCGACTCTGTGACAGTCATGGCTGCAGATATCTGGCTCTGCGTTATCGGGTGGGGAATTGTAGGATGCCCCTAGATAGATCAGGGGTGCACTACACTAAGGAACCGGCTACTCGGATAGCAGAGTACTTGTGGAGTGCACATGGTTTTTTTTAGGCTAGGCGCTAACTCTGATGAGCACTCGTCTGTCAACATTCAAACAGAAAATTCAGGCTACATTCGGCTCACAAACTCGAATATCAAAATATTAGCCGCGAACTTACAAAGTATTAGAAACAAAGTTCCCGAATTTTGCCGCAATGCATGGAAATTATTGTGCTCAGATAGTTTTAGGCACCGAAAGCTGTCTAAATCATGATGTGGCAAGTTCAGAAATATTTAGTGAGCTGTGGAATGCATATCAGAAAGATAGCTCGGGTACAACTGGAGGAGGAGTGTTCATCGATGTGGACAATGAAATTGTTTCTTCTGAGATCGAGGTTGAAAGTAACTACGAAGTTATCTGGGCACGTATAACAGGTGTACAAGAAGTAAAGTTAATAGTTGGGTGTTTGTACTGGCCCCCAGTGCTGCTGTAGCAGTTTTAGAATCATTCAAAGAAAGTCTACACCGGGTAGTGCGTAGGTATCCGGGCCAAGTATTATTAGTGGGGGAAGACTTCAACCTTAAGAGTATAGATTAAGACCTCTAGTTACATTTCAGGCGGTACAGACAAGCAGTCTTGCGAGCTACTTTTGGACACATTCTCCGAAAACTGTCTTGAGCAGTTAAACCGGCAACCCACGCGCAATGGAAATATTTTAGACCTTATAGCTACGAACAGGCCTGACTTTATTAACGATGTTTGTGTAGAGAGAGGAATTAGTGATCATGATATCGTCATAGCGTCGATGGTGGCCAAAGTTCATAAACCAATCAAGAAGGCTAGGAGCGTGTTTTTGTTGGAAAGTGCTGATAAGGAAATGTTAGGATCGCACTTAGAAAATGAATGAGCATCACCAAGGTTCTTAATAAATTTAGAATGGTTGACATAAGTAGTGGGATGCTCAATTTCTGGATGTAATTACATCTCATTTAGTACTTCAATAATGTTAAGATACGTAGCAGTGCAAAGGAAATGACACTTCGGTTGAACAGATAAATAAATGGTACTTCTGTTACATAATTATATTTACAATAAGAACTGTTAAGATTCATATTTTACAAGTGTTTATTACTTCCAGATCCGAACATAATGCAACATTTCTGATGCTTTTTGCTTTACAGGTTTAGTCCGCCTTGAGCAAACACAAATGTTTTTTTCATTTCTCCCAGACATGTTTCGCTGGCGTTGCAGCATCATCAGTGGGATGTTTATTGTCTGTCAAATTAACAGTGGAATGATTATTACTTTTTTACATTAACAGTGAAAACTACAGATAACTGTGAGACTACTATACATAGTTTCTCATTTTCATAGGTATGCTAGGCCTACCTTAATACCACATGTTGTTATGTTTGTGGTTTTTCCGCTCACAAAACAGTTTGTCATCTGCAAACCAAAACGTGTGTATTTAATGAGGTGAATAGTTCGATTGTAAATATCGGGATTTTTACGAAAATACAGGGCGTAGTTTTTGTGTCTTGGTTCGATTTTATTGTAGCTACTGTTTCTATAACAAAATGTCTAAGTGTTTATAACAAGTTTTTGTCACTTACTTTGGTGGATATGCGCTGTTTTTCGTGTTGTGGACAGGCACTGTGTCACTTTCACTTTCACTCAATGTTTATGTTATGAAAACAAGATGGTGGGCAGTTGAATTCTGGGAGTAGTGTTAGGAACAGCTGACTGTGGTGGGGGCGGGAGTTTTGAATCATGTTGTTTTTGTTTTAGTGTGTGTGTGTGTGTGTGTGTGTGTGTGTGTGTGTGTGTGTGTGTGTGTTTTATAAGTTTTCTGTAAGTTCTTTGAGGGCAGAAAATATGGTTTCGTTGCAGAGGGCTGTGTATTCGTTTATTATTTCTTTTCTTTCTATTATGGCTTTCTGTATATGGTAGTTCTCTTGGATTGTTAATTTTTGTGGGAGGCTTTTGCTGTGTTTCAGAATCTTTAGATCAGTATTTATGTCAGTTGGTTTGTGGTTCATGTTTATGAGGTGTTCTGTAAATGTGGAATGACTATTGCTTTTTAGTGCTCTTCTGTGTTCTGTGTATCTGGTATTGAAATTTCTGCAAGTCTGTCCAATGTAAACTGAGTTACAATCCTGGCATGTCAGCTGGTAGATGCCAGAAGTGTTATGTTTGTCTGTGTTGGTTGTCTTTAGTTTTCTTTGTATTGAGTTGTCTGTTCTGTATGCTACTTTCAAACCTTGTTTTTTGAGGATGTTTCCTATTCTGTGTGTTGCTTTGTTGTCATATGTGCCATTTATTTGTTGTTATGTTCGATTTTTGTTTCTGTGTGTGGGTGTTTGGGGTATGAGTGTTGAGTGGGTTTATGTTTTGTGTGATTGTGTTGTGTTTCTGGTCTGTTTGTTTTTGTGTGTTAGTTGTTCCTTTTAACTTAGCTTTAATTTTGTAGTTTAATTTGTCTATGATGTTAGTGTCATACCCATTCTCTGTTGCTATTTGTTTGATTGTTTGTATTTCATTTTTGTACTGTTCATCACTAAGTGGGGTTTTGTGCAGTCTGTGTAGCATGTATTGGAATCCGGCTTGTTTCTGTGTAGTGTATTGTTAGAGTGTTTGTGTATGGCTGTGCTTGTGGTGGTGGGCTTTCTGTATATGGAGAATTTGTGTTGATATTTGTCTCTGTGTATTGAGAGGTCGAGGAAGTTTAGCTTTTTGTCATTTTCTGTTTCTATAGTGAATTTTATTTTTGGGTGAACACTGTTGATGTCATTATGAAGTTCTTGTATGCGAGTGGGTGTTTCATCCAGGAGGCATATGATGTCATCTACATAACGGTGCCAGTAAATTATTTTGTACTGTTTGGGATTTACTATGGTGTCAAATATTTTGTTTTCGATGTGGTTTAGGAAAATGTTTGCTAGGAGTCCACTGACTGGTGACCCCATGGGAAGTCCATCTTCCTGTGAGTAAAATTGGTTGTCAAATGTGAAATAGTTTTGCTCTGTTATTAGTTTTAGGATGTTTGTTGTTTCTTTTATGTGTGATTTGGGGATGCCTGTCTGTTGTTGTAATTGTTGTTTGATGATGTTGATGGTTTCTGTGATGGGGATATTGGTGTACATGGATGTGATGTCAAATGATGTGAGGGTGTCTGTTGAGGGTATGATGATGTGTTTGATTTTTTGTATTAGCTCTGAGGTGTTTCGTGTGCTCCTGTTGTTAGTGAATACATAGTGTTTTTGTAGGTATGAGTGTATTTCTCTGGCTAGGTAGTATGTGGGTGCATTCCTGAAGTTCACAACAGGACGTACAGGGATGTGTTCTTTGTGGATCTTTGGTAGGTAGTTTAAGGTAGGTGCTTTGGGGTTCTTTTGTTTTAGCCATTTTATTTTTTGTTTTGGGAAGATGTGTGTGATGGATTTTAGAAGAGTCTGAGTATTTTTGTGAAATCTTTGTGTTGGGTCACTGGTTAGTTTGTGTATGTTGTTGTCTTCTATGAATGTTAATGTTTTGTTTCTATAATCATCTTGTTTCATTATGACCATGGTGTTTCCCTTGTCTGCCTTTGTGATGAGGGCACCCTCATTTTTAAGTTTGTTCCTAATCCTCCTACATGTTTTTTTCTTCTGCACTTTTTGTTCCTGACATTATATCATTTTTGTTTTCTTTTATTATGCATCTGATTTCCTCTGCAATTAATTCTCTTGTGAGGCCTGCATTGAAATCTGTGTTTCTTTCTTGTTGTTTTATTATGAAATTCACTTTCTGTGACAAGGTTCTCTATTGTTCTGTGTGTAATATGTGTGTTGACATTATATTTGGGTCCTTTTTCTAAGAGGTTTGTTTCCTGTTTGGTGAATTGTATGTCAGTCAGGTTGACTAAGCGTTTGTGAAAAGTGTGGTTTGGTTGTGTTGTGTTTCTATTTTTAACAATTATGTTTGAGGAGTTTGAGGAGTGTGTTTATTTTTTGTTGTTGTTTCTCCCATTTTGTTTTGATTAGTTGTTCTGTATTTTGTTTGACTGTATTCATTAAATCATTGAGTATGTCTGAGATTTTGATGTGGTTGCCTAGTTCCAGATGAATTTTGTAAAGTTCAACATTTAATTCTTGTTTCTTGGTATGTAGGTATTTGATTTCTGGTTTCAGCCAAATTATTTCAGCTTTATGCTTTGCACGTTGGGCTGCAGGTGACATACTGTTTACATTAACATGTATGAAGTTAGGTATTACATTGTGTGACAAACAGATTCTGTTGAATTTTATGTTTAGGATGGTCTGGTGTAGCTTTGCTG
Organism: Locusta migratoria; assembly: GCA_026315105.1. Classification (NCBI taxonomy): domain Eukaryota; kingdom Metazoa; phylum Arthropoda; class Insecta; order Orthoptera; family Acrididae; genus Locusta; species Locusta migratoria. Next base: position 342,510,493 of record CM048746.1, read on the forward strand.
TTGTGTTCCGAAATTTGTTGTAAAGCTTGTTTGGAAATGCCTGGCATGGCGGTGATGTATTCATCTTGGGGTTTAAAAGCTCTTCAATCACCGTGTTTGCTTACAAAATAAATTTGCTTTACAGGTTTGGTCCGCCTTGAGTAAACACAAATGTTTTTTCATTTCTCCCAGACATTTCTGATGCTGTTGTTTATAAACTGAGTTAACTAGTCTGACAAATTTCAGGTTAGTGTGATATGCTACAAGCTCCCAAAATTCAGCTACAAATTATTGCATGGAAAATTCCAATACTCCTTTAAGTCCACTGGAATGAATTTCCCGTTTTTTCTCCAGAAATGAGCCTATCTGAAGCAGGCTGATTTTGAAACTAGCAATCCATGGGCTTGCACCAAACAACATTTTTATTACAATTTGATGTAACAGTTAATATATTTTTGTTATAAATGAAGAAACAAACAAAAATACTATTCTTCAAGATATAGCAATATTAAACAGATCTTTACCTAAAACTTTTGTGGATCTTTTAACACAACTATTTGTTACATCTTCAGTGTTTAGAGACTGAATTTCGTTATTAGCATCGCGTTGAAGTCGTAACTCGAAGACTGTTGGTCCATTTCAGCAAATAAGTTGGTCTCAGATTCAGAATTGTACAGTCTGTACCATTTCCATTCAGTATATGTGATATCTTTTCATCACGTAGCACGCGAGTTGTGAAAATACGGTACGTTATACAGAGCTATGCTAAACGTACACACTAAGAACCAAGATTACAGACGTGTATTATAAAACATATGCATTTACTACACAGTAAAATTGAAATAATACACATATGCTGGATTTCAATTAATTCTTCAGTCTTTCAACTTTACTTATCACGCACTACAACGAAGATAAACTTACACAGCTTTATGTATTATTTTCTTACTATTATAACGACACTGCCGGGATGACATTTTCTTTAACAACAAACTTCAGATTCATGTAGTTCACGAAGTACTGCTGCAAGAGTACTCCAAGCGGCATCATTTGATAGGACAAACGTACATGAGGCACACGACGGTTCACTCGCGGTCTCAGCACACAAAATGAGCACAATACATAGATATAGGGTTACGAACGAAGTTGCAGTCACGTTGTTGTCGCATTTCATTACCTGCCCACCACACTATCTGAACGTAACTGCTTGTGTAATTCGTTTGGTAGTGTAAACACAAGTCAACACCAATCGCCACTGCAACAACTTTCTGTTATTAACACTGTCTCTGTTACCGTAATGTTCTTGTCTCCAGTCCGTAGAAACGTCATAAAGACGTCGAACCATTTTAGTTCATTCTGCCGATGACTATACTTCCGAAACATGATATGTCAACTGATGTCCTAATTGTTTTGACCAGTGTAGATACTGGAATCTTTATGTAATGCATAAAGAGATCACTGACGGAAACAAAAAGTATATTGTACTGACATGTTTAATTTTAGCCTAGTGTCATTCAACGTCATAACAACCTAGAAAAAAAATTGTTCAGTGCTTAGTGTCGCGTCGACTGTTTTTAACGTTACATATTTAGCTTTCACTCGGATTTGTGGTTTTAGGAGTGGGGTAAAGCAACCATGTCTCCTTAAGAAATAATCTCAGAATATTCCTGGGTTGATCGGAAAAATCACGGAAAACCAAATTTGGTATGGCCATCCAGAGAATATTGAGCTCAGATATCCCAAATGCGCTAACACATACCTTACAACGATTAACAACAAACAGACTAAAATTGTTACCAGAAAAAATAACAAAATCTAAATGGATTTCAAAGAGACTTAAGAAATTGCAACAGTAAAGGAGATTAGATTCCTTTGGGTCACGTGCAATATCTTTATCAGTCATTGTCAATAGACTACCATATGCACAAGATAAGTTATTTTGCAAAGTACACTTATTGAATAGTCCGCCGTATCAAGTGATGATATGACATAAAAGTTTCTTGGGTGTTGTACCGCGTCATGATATAAGAAGGCTATTACTTTAATAATCGACGTTACCGCCAACGTTACAGTGGCCTTCATCTGGGTATACTGATGTGAGCTTGTTGGTACTATATTTTATATTTACTGTTAACTGGACATTACGTCATAATAGAAAAAAACTATGTTATTGGTAGTTTTTGGCGGAAGAATGGAAAATTTTTGGCAGTAAATATAAAATGTAGTAACAATAAGCTCACATCAGTATACCTAGATGAAGGCCACTGTAACGTTGGGCGAAACGTTCGTTATTAAAGTAATAGCCTTCTTACATCATGACGCGGTACAACACCCAGAAAACTTTTATGTCATCTGATTCTGGCCACAGAAGTCTACGCAATTATATAAGTGATAATATGTTTACAGATGAGTAGTGTAATTTTAACTTTTAATTTATAAATAGCTAATAAGGCATGGGACAGAAGGTGCTTGAATAACTACAGTTCTAAGGAAATTACTTTGAGATGGATTCGTTTTTGTATAGGTGAAGTGGAAGTCACACTTAGTTATAAAAATAATTGGATTTCCAGTATTCAAAAGTGAAAAGCCAAGATCGCAAAATACTTATTTATTTCATGACAGTTTCAGTCTCTTATAAGTTATTGATGTTTTAACTTAAGTATTTTTATATTTAGACTAAGTGCTATGTTGCACATACTATTCAATCTCCACTTTTTAAATAAGATGACCAAATTGTAAAATTTTATATGACCAGATGACGGTGGCACAGCCCACTGAAACCGGTCATCATAAAATAAATACGTTTTTGCGATCTTGGCGTTTCACTTTTGAAGAATATTAATCTATCAGATCGCCTCCACAACCTGCGACGTAAGGTCATCGGATTTTTATAACACTAGTGTGACTGTCATATAGGCATGTTTAAATTCACCATGTTTGCTTCTTTCGATGAATCAGCACGGGCAGCTTGCCCTTTTCTCATATGACATCTTGCGAGCCGTGGATGAAGGGCAACAGGCGGATTGTGTTTTCCTCGACTTCAAAAAGGCATTCGATGTGGTGCCACACTGCAGACTGCTAACGAAGATAAGAGCTTATGGAATAGGTTCACCGATTTTTGACTGGCTGGAAGACTTCCTAAGTAATAGAACGCAGTACGTTGTTCTCGACGGCGAGTGTTCATCAGAGACGAGTGTTTCGTCAGGCGTGCCCCAGGGAAGTTTGATAGGACCGCTATTATTTTCTATCTATATAAATGATCTGATGGACAGAGTAAGTTGTAATTTGCGGCTGTTTGCTGACGATGCTGTGGTGTATGGGAGGGCGTCGTCTTTAACTGACTGCAATGACTTAGACAGGATGACTTAGACAAAATTTCTAGTTGGTGCGAATGTAGAAAAATGTAAGGTGATGCCACAATGTTCATTTACAGCATTAGTAGTGAGCTTCTTGATGGTGTCGCGTCGTTCAAATATCTAGGCGTAACACTGCAGAGCGATATGAAATGGAACGAACATGTTGTGAGTAAGGCGGACAGCCGACTTCGGTTTATTGGGAGAATTTTGGGAAGATGTACTTCATATGTAAAGGAGACCGCGTATAAAACGCTTGTACGACCACGACTTGAGTATTCCTCAAGTTTTTGGGACCCGCAACAGATCAGTTTAAAAGAAGACATAGAAGCAGTTCAGAGGCGAACAGCTAGGTTTGTTACTGGTAGGTGCGACCAATGCGCAAGTGTCACGGAAATGCTCCGGCAACTCAATTGGGGATAGCTGGAGGAAAGACATCGTTGTTTTCGTGAATTTCTGTTGAGGAAATTTAGAGGACCGGAATTTGAAGCTGAGTGTAGTACGATCTTGCTGCCGCCTACTTACATTTCGCGTAGTAATCACAAAAGATAAGAGAAATTAGGGCTCGTACGGAGGCATATAGGCATTATATTATGCCTACTAGTGGTACAGTGTACCCTCTGCCACGCACCTTACGGTGGATTTCGGAGTATGTATGTAGATCTAGATGTAGATCTGTTTTCTTTTTTATATTTTTAAGTAGCTATTTGCATAGTATACCCTCTTTTTATCTATATACATTCGTGAGAAATTTAGTCAAGTTCCATTTTTACATTTTTCCAACGTTTCATTCAGCTCCATGTGGACTGTAATTAATTTTACTTTTTGTTTTTAGATTGTACCTTCCCTGCTCTGATCTGCCCTCATTGGCATGCGGAATTTCCTGTTTCTCTTTCCTTACGCCTAATTATGTATACCCGTAAATGTTTTTACGATTTCGTTAGCCAAACATGTCATTTTGTGGAGCCAACCTGATACAGCGTTGGTTGTTTGATGGCGCAGTTTGTAGCCACCCCTAGGATAGATGGAGTTTCCTCTCTTTTCTGACCTTCTATCTACAAAGTAGTAAAAGAAAAAAATGCTCAGGAAGCCTGGGGACATCCTATGCTTCTGAATATATCCTTACAAACGCCGGCGCCGCACATATGCGAGTTTATTCAAACACTTTTTTTTCTGTGTATTCATGGGTAAGCCTTAGATCTTGCACTTTTCTCTAGCGAGACTTTATTATGTGGGAATAACATCAATGCTCTTCGGTCACCGGTAGCACAACTTTAATCGCTGATTAAATATCTACAGTGATTTTTGGCAGTTTCCCGTTCTAAATTATTTTCCACCATATTTCGGAAAAGACATCTATCTCTTTCGTTTGAACATTATGAAAAGGGAACTGGTTGGATTTTTGTCACATTATTTGTACTTTAGACGAAAATTGTGCATAGTTTCGAATACTGTTTGCTGCAACACTTGAATGCACCACAAATAAAAAAAAAATACGTGCTTACTTCTTACGCTACAGCGGAAACACGTCTACTGAATATGTGGTGGTGTTCCATTTTGATTTATTCTTTAACCTAAAGTGTTTCTGCAACATTACTGTTATCTATCAGTGTGTTAATTATTTTTTCTTTTTATTACTGCTCAGTGCCACATGTTTATATATGTTTGCCCCACATTTATATATGTTCCCACACGTGGGATTGAACTTGTGTGTTCATGTGAATGTGAATGTGTGGTCTTAATATTGACTGACTGCCGCGCAATGGCTTACAGTCGCCGCCTCCCGCTCTAGGCCTCGTTTTGCTGTAGTTAATAATGCATGGCTTTGTTTGTCGTCTGCACTAGCGGCTGGGTGGCTTACTTGGAAAAATGGCGAGGTGGCCGTATTCTTAGTGTCGCATCAACCTAATCTTGGATGAAAGAGGTGACAGGCGACCTCTCTGGGAGCGGATGAGGAGGGAATTGTTTTGCCCGGTAGCAAGGGTTGGTAAACGCACTCTGCGTCGCTTGTGGTGTGTGCACCACATGCTTTCATAACGATCGTTACTTCGGCCTTCAGCTTTTGTTAATACTAGCTTTCTTCAATACGAATTATTGTGTGTGCTGAATTAATTTCTGTTTGTAAATGCTATGAAATTCGGCGTGATCGCACACTTAAGAATAGTGAGCCGCTGCCTCCCCACACGAGTTCGTTTTAGTGCACAGTATAATTTAAAATTTTTGATCAAGACACCTGCCATCTGGTTAAGACGCTGCTGGCGCTTCGTTTCACCACTGCTTTCATGTGTTCCAGGATTGTAATGTACTGCCAAGCATTATGCACGTGTCTGTGAATGTATGAATGTGCTTTCAGCTACCCATTGTGTGTTTAAAAATTTCCTCACACGTTACTTCCATATTCAGAAACGGTAGATACAATTTTAATATGGGCAGTAATTATATGATTTAATTCACTTTTGTACAAGGTGTGTGCTTAATTTGGTCTCCCCACATTTATTTGCTTGTTATTTTACTGAATAGATTATGATTTTAAACTATCAAACCTCTGCTCATTACATGCTCCCTGTCCCATGTTTAATTATCTATTCATTTATTTTTTTACTTTGAGGTTGTGTTTGTTAAAACGTTGGCTGCTCCCTTAAGAAGAGAGCAGTTAGTTAAATTTACATTGTGCTTGTACTGTGGCCACTCGCAAAGTAATTTAGAGCAGCAGTAAGCGTTTCAACTTGCATTTGCAGATCTCAACTGCCAGAGATCTTGCTAATAAATAATAACAGGCTACATTCACAGCTTCCAACCCCGATCGTCCACTAGAAACTGTTATTCTTTCCCCAAAGCACTGTTGTCATGTGTTCTTGTTTCTCTACAAATGTTATGAAGCGTAAGTCTTTCAGGGATACATTATGGCAGGGAAAGAGAAAGAAGTCTGCCAGCGCCAAATTTGGAGAATCATGAAGGTGTGTAAGGACAGTGATCTTGAGTCTTGTGAGAATGTTGTGCATGCGAATTGTAGTGTGCAGACGGTCATTGTCGTACAGGAAATTCCATTCCGATACAGTTCTGGTCGAACTCGCCGGATGTGTTACAGCAGCTGTGTCAAAACTCTCTCATAAACGTACGGGTTTACAGTATGACCCTCGGGTACAAATTTATGATGGATCAAGCACTCCATGTTGCAATGATCCTGACCCTGTTATGTGGGTCGCAGCGTGTACCATCGTTTCACTGCAGTGCTTTGCACGATAGGGGGCGCCTGTTGACATGCCCCTCAATGTATCCATGGGCACATCATCGTCACCAGCGGAGTTTGTAAAATATGGGACCATTCAACGAACTTTTTCAAAAAAATCAAATGTGTATATAGTGTATGGGACTTAACTACGGGGTCATCAGTCCCTAAACTTACAAACTACTTATGAACTACTTACGAACTAGGATGGCACAAATATCCATGCCCGAGGGGGGATTCGAACCCCCGACCGTAGTGGCCGTGCAGACCGTGACTGTAGAACTTTTTCAGATGCACCGTGTATCTCGTAATTCAAGTGTTGTGCTCTCGAGCCCTGCTAATTGCTACTGAATCAAATAAAGTAGGAAATTTTAAAAATCGTGTCAGGCCGGGATTCCTACCTGAGTGTTCTGCTTTGTAGGCTATGACACTGACCGCTACACAAACAGGACTTTAGCACGCGTCCCAACCAACCTAAATTTCCATCGTGTCCACACACTGCTGGTGTAGTGTTTCTTCATATTTGTAACCCGTTATTCGCGGAATTCCGTCGTTTCCCGTAATAGTCAGACCTTGGTGCTCATATGCACTGATCAAAAAATCCGTGAATACGTGTTTATTAACTAATACGTGGGAGGGGACGCGAGATACGGGGCTGCAGAACCCCCACCGCCCACTTTCACCCTGGCTAGACTGTAGGCACTCACCTCCATAACCTAACGAAACAGAGAGAGAGAGAGAGAGAGAGAGAGAGAGAGAGAGATAGCTTCGATAATACGATTTTTGATACCTCTCCTGCTTTATTCCACGGATGATACTAAAATTGTATAACCCATCACACTGTTGTACAAATAAGATAGGTTGGAGGCGTTGTCAGGATGGAAGGCGAAGCGTTGAAGACTTGTGGGCGCCCAAGGAAAGAGTGTCTGATTGGCAAATAAAAGGCTTCAAGTTAACATTGGCTATATTCTCAAATACGGGTTACATATCGGGACTCGCCCTGGGGTCGGATGCAATGAATGAGTGCTAGTCTGAGTTAGCGAATTAGTAAATGGAAAAGGTAAAGATTACGGTTCACATTATTGATGGCTTATTTCCCTACCTATTTTAGACTGGCTGGTCAACCTGTACAATTTTTTCCCAATATCTTTTTTTTTTCTTTTGGAAAAAAAATTTGATGACAACATTTCTAGACACCATGTATGTATTTGTTGATTTGTCGTAACGAATGGCATCGGTTTCTGTTCCCAGATGTGTCAAGATTCTCTGTTCAGCCGGAGAATCAACTTTCCTTCATCTGGAGAGAATGTGGAACAATCCTGCTTATGTGCAGGAAACATCACCACATCACGGTGGTGGACAGTTGGTGTGGGCAAGAATCTATTTGTAGACGTAAGGATTTCTATGTCGTTCAGAAAGGCGGTTTGACCGCTCAAACGTGTAGGGACGAAATCCTTCGATCTTTTGTTGTGCTCCACGCTGGTGCCACAGGAGATGGGGTCGTTCTGGTGGAGGCCAGCTTCTTATATTCGACTGAGCAAGTCTAGGATGCACTTGGAAAACGCATTGCAGCCAGAACAGCACCTCCCACAACGGTTGCAGAGCTGGATATTGCATGATGGAAGCATGGCTAAATTGCGTATTTTATCACACACAAATTATAATAGTAAAGAATAACAGAATAAAATACTTTACCATATGTATATTGTGTATGTTATTTCATTCGTTCTCCTACTTGTTTTTAGCAGTGCATTATCTGCAACTAGGCTGTTATACATCATTATATAAATACGCTAACACGAAAATTGTGGTACAGATTACTAATTTATACGTACAAGAAGGCCAATGAAAGTTACATAATTCGAAAGATTATTTGTCGTAGATTTCACTAATATAAATATTATGCGTGCATCTAGCCATTAAAAGTGGTAAAAGGAATTAGAAATTTTCCTATCTACAGCTTGGATCAAGTTCTATATTCTCCAACAATCAGCTCACTGATTGGCTATTCGCTTCGACCAAAGACGCTGTAATGCAGCCCATCTGCAGTATTACAGCAAAGTATTAAAATAAGTGAATATCGAAACATGGAGTGCTCCCAACTCACTTTCTTGTGCCGTTCAAATGCTTCATTTTCGCAGTGATTAAGAGTGGTTATAGGAAATGGATGTTTTCATATGAATGCCGATATAAAGGCTGATGCGCCGGGAGAGGCATCTAGCGGTGCTCGGGTGGAACTACGAAGTCGAGAATGCCGATATAAATGATGATGCGCCGGGAGAGGCATGTAGGGGCTAGCGGTGCACGGGTGGAACTACGAAGACCACATGTTGTCAGCTCTGGAATTCTGAATATCGCACTATCGAAATAACATTATTTCTTGGCGTTGTATAAATAAACGAAGACCGAAATTGTAGTTCCATTTCAAATATTAGGCTAATGAAAGTTATATAATTCGAAAATGGCATAAGAAGTATATACTTGCGTTTTCATTTGTTGTTATTGTGTCAGGCATTTTCCTTAACACGTAAAAGATACCGTTTCATACCTCCCAGTGCCGGTTCAATTTTACCAAATTTCCTAGCGGCCTCCTATGATAATGTTGGCAACAGATGCTGAATAGTGAGAATCCTGTGAGTCTTCATTTTAGCCAATCGCTTGACAACGCTGATGTTTTCTCATGGAATTTTCGCTTTACGAGAGCAATTATTTTTACTGAGCGGACGAGGGTACATACGAGAACCTGTCAACCATAAAGCAGGAACAACATTATTTGTTTACTTCATGGTCTGTACGATACACTAATCGAGCCATTCCATGTGGTTCGAACAAATGGGCAAAGATTTTCCATCGTGTTGTTGATGTTGCCAACATAATCACGCGAGGCCGCCGACATGAAACGTAAAATTTTACCCCCAGTAACCACTGTAAACACAATTGGTCGATTTTCGACCACAGGCAATACTAGTACCAGTAAAACGGCTTTTAATTCGGGTAGGTTTTACATACAAAAGATGTCACACATTAGTTGTGTTACATTGTAGCGATTATACTGCTTTCCAATAAAAATTATGTGGACATACAGAAAAATTAAACAATGGCACAAATTTTAATCTGATGATAAAAAATATGTGATAGGACTCGTTTCCAATTCTTCCATCTGACATCGACACATGCAAACAAAATTAACAGTCGAAGATGGTAATAAGAGTTTGTCATCTTAGGTGTCAATTTGAAATTTGACATATGGCATTCCTTTGTATGTGATATATGATGCATGTTAATGCAGTTACCAAGGAATTATTTTACACGAAACGTATGCTCTTGTTTATATGAAATGCAACATTTTTTTTTCCTTTCGACTGAGTTTAATAAGTATATGGCGGATGACCATTACGAAGCAGATTTCAGATTTTTACCGTATAAAAAAACTGCACCGCATATTTTCTCTTAAAAAGTTAATTTGTTTTACCATCATATTCATTGTATTGGTTTTTCCTCGCTAATAGCTGCCAATATGGATAGCATTAAATAAACGTAAATTACAGTTTGCTGCAAACCACTGAACTTATTTAAAACCGATTAACTGCATGTGACAGGAAGTTTCCTTGTGCACGCTGCGTTCACGTAATTGGTTTTACTCTTTTTCAGGTTCAAAATATAGAGTTAATTGCAAATGAAAATTACAGCAAACAGTTGCATATTCTCACACAGTTAATTGAATTTACACTCAGTATAAATTTCCTTTTGAAACCACTGTTAAATAATTTTCTCTTAATTAATAGAGTTGTTTAAACGTAGATAAATCCCTTGTATATGTAATTTACGGTGCTGCATAAGAGACTTCAAACACTCAGCCGTCAATGATTTAATTTATGCATGCATGATGAGGTCTGTGATTGATAGCGTGACATTTAATAATAATGCAAAATTACCAACGCCAAACTAAAGAGAGAGAGAGAGAGAAAGGAGAGTACATCTTGAAAAGATCAATTTACGTGTAAATCTGTATGCATCGAAAACTCAATCTGTAATCTGTTCGTCACACATTTGCTGAAACAATAAAGGTATTTGATTTGATACACCATTGACATAGGTGTGATTCAGCTGCTGGTCGTAAATTCACTGAATTTAGCAAACTAAGAGACGTACGCTTTTGAATTAATTTTGCTCCCACTTCCGTCATTACGCTTAAACCATTTTCAGGCCAGTGACTATCAAAATTACGACATTTATATTGACATTATTGTACGTCTTTATAGACGCTAATGCATGTTTTAAACATTTAAGCAAAATTATGAAAATATAAATCAGTGACTATCAAAATTACGACATTTATATTGACATTATTGTACGTCTTTATAGACGCTAATGCATGTTTTAAACATTTAAGCAAAATTATGAAAATATAAATCATGTGTATAGTACGTGAGTAATAGTGCTTATATAACAACAGTGTAAAGGCACACATTTGCCATAAAAATAAACTACATGTAATAACACTGGTGAATAACTGAGGCCACTTCCGTATATTTAGAATTACGTCACTAAAATTTGATAATCTGTTTACTGAAAGAGAGACAGGTGTCAGACGAAACGAGAAAACAATCACCGACTCTTTGAATACAAATATCCAAGGATCAAGGAGAAATAACTGATACTGTATATAAGAACTGAGTTTAGGTTCCGGTAGTTAACTATACCGTAATTGTCGAAATATCTATTTACGTGTTTGAAGCACGTCTATGATTTTGTATGAAATAAGCAAAGGGAAACGTAAAACATGACACACAAATGAATTGAGGACTGAGTGACCTTTTTAAACGAAGACTATATATAAGTTAAATAGTTAGACATGGGTTGGTAAAGAATTTGTGAAGGGAAATATCACCATTAAAATTACTCAAAATATCCCTGCAATAACTTTGGATATGTGAAAGAAATCAGCACTCTTAATTAATATGAGGAAAAGGAACAGGTCTATTATTAATGTACGATAAAATCGCAAAAGTTTCATGAACTCACCGCGTAACACTACTCGTGTAACGATGGTGCAGGGGCTAATGGTAATTATAATTAAATTTGGTGTATCACTTTTAAAGGTGTATCTTAGATCAACAAGCAAAAGAACATAATTATAATTTATAGAGCAATGAAACATCTAACCAACAAAAATTTTCCTCCTTTCCTATTTGTCATTAAAAAATTTAAGGAGTAAACATAACAAACAAAATAAGCCTCTTGGGTTGGAGAATAGCAGTTAAGAAATATGTCTGAAGGCAATGTATTACCTGTTGCATACTTAAGAGTCAAAAGTTGCTCTACATGCTATATGCAAAATATGTTAGGTCACTCAGAGCCGTTCAAGAAAACAGGTACAATAATTGTAATCCCACCAGAGACAAGACACTGCACATCCAAATTTGCGAGCCACTCAGCCTATTGAAACACAAAAATATATATCCATATACAAGAATGCCATTGAAGGTGTATGAAGAACAGGATTAAATATGAAGCAAACTGTGTTGCATGTTAGGACAAGGAAAGGGATTAATTATCATTCAGTTGCTACATGGACATCCCAAGGGAAAAAATACAAACTCGATATGTGTGTACTATAAAAATGTAAAACATTTCAAAAGTATAATACATAAACCCAGACGAGGGCGCAAAATTTGTTCTTTATTACCAACCCGTTTCAACCCAATGTTGGGCCATCTTCAGGTTTTCTTGTGCAAGTTGGTGTGAGAGCGACGTAGGACCTGCAAGTCCTCACTACCTGCTAGAGCAGTGACAGCACCTGAGGACTCGCAGCTCCTACGTCGCTCCACACCACCTTGGAGAGAAAACCCTGAAGATGGCCCAACATTGGATTGAAACCGGTTGTTGTTGTTGTTGTGGTCTTCAGTCCGCAGACTGGTTTGTTACAGCTCTCCACGCTACCCTGTCATGTGCAAACCTCTTCATCTGAGAATACGAACGGTTACCTACATCATTTCACATCTGCTTACTGTATTCATCGATCGGTCTCTCTCTACGATTTTTACCCCCTACACTTCCTTCTAATGCTAAGTTGAAGATTCCTTGATGTCTCAGAATGTGGCCCAGCAGCCTATCCCCTTATACAGGATATGCCAGAAACTCCTTTTCTCCCCATTTTTCTTGAGCACACCCTCATTAGTTACGCGATCTACCCATGAAATCTTCATAATTCGTCTGTAGTACCTCATTTCGATAGCTTCTATCATCTTTTTGTCTGAACTCTTTTTCGTCCACGTTTCATTCCCATACAAAGCTACAATCCAGATAAATTCTTTCAGAAAGGACTTCTTAATATATAAACTGATATTGGATGTCAACAAATTTCGCTTCTTCAGAAATGCTTTTCTTCCCATAGGCATTCTGCACTTTATGTCTTTTTTACTTTGGCCATCAGAAGTTATCTTGCTACCTAAATAACATAACTCATCTACTACTTTTATTGTCTCATTACCTAATCTAATTCCTTCAGTATCGCCTGAGTTTCTGACCCTACATTCCTTTAATTACATTTCTTTGACACTTTCTAGACACGGTCCCTTCTGTTTAATTACTCTTCCAGATCTTTGACTGTCTCTGACAGAATTACTATGTCGTCAATAAACCGCAAGGTTTTTATTCCCTTTCCCTAGACTTTATTTCCCTCTCCAAATTACTCCTTGCATTCCTTCACAGCTTGCTCAATGTATAGATTGAACCACTGCGAACCTTTCATGACCTTCGACTCTAATAATTGCTGTCTGGTTTTTGTACAAGTTGATTATCTCTCTTCGCTCCCTATATGTTAGCCCATACTACCTCCAGAATCTCAAAAAGTGTATTCCAGTCTTTCAAAAGATTTCTCCAGATCCACAAATGCTGAAATACGTAGATTTCCCTTCCTTTAATCTATCTTCTAACATAAGTGGTAATGTGAATATTGGCGTGCGTGTTCCTACATTTCTCCTAAATTCAAACTGATCGTCCACAAGGTCGGATTCCACCAGTTTTTCTATTCGTCTGTAAATAATTCGTCTTAGTACTTTCCAACCACGACTTATTAAACTGACAGTTCTGTAACGTTCACTTTGTCTGCACTTGCTTTCTTAGGAATATTATTCTTGAAGTCTGAGGATACTTTCCCCGTGTCATACATCTTGCATACCAAGTGGAACAATTTCTTCATGACTGGCTCTCCTAACGGGAATAGCAGTTCAGACGGAAGATCATCTACTCCAGAGGCGTTGTTTCGACTCAAATCTATTAGTGCTCTGTCAGATTCTTCTCGCAGTATAGTATCTCCTATCTCATCTTCCTCTACTTCGCCTTCCACTTCTAGAATACTGCCTTCAAGTTTATTTCCTTTGTGCAGGCCTTCTATATATTCATTCCCCATTTCAGCTTTTCTTCTTTGTTTAGTGGTAGTTTTCCTTCTGAATTCTTAATATTCACACCGTTGCTTTTCTTGCCTCAAAATCTCTCTTTTATTATAGGCGGTTCCTATCTTTCCCCTAGTTATACATTCTTCTGCTGTCTTTCTCAAGCCACTCCTGCTTAGCCAATCCGCATTTCCTGTCAACCTCATTTTTCAAACAACTGTACTCCCTTTTTCCTGGTTGACTTGATGCGTTTTTATATTTTCTCCTTTCATCAGTTAAGTTCAGTCTCTCCTGTGTTATCCAAGGATTTCTGTTAAGCCTTGTACTTCTGCGGCCTTCACTACTCTATCTTTCGGAATTACCCATTCTTCTTCTACTATATTACTTTCCCCCGTTTCAGACAAACCTTGTCTAGTGCTCCCTCTAAAACTTTCAACCACGTCTGGTTCCTACAAAAGTCCACATTCCATCTTCTTAATTTTCTACCTTTTTTTCAGTTCTTAAATTTTAATCTACAATTCATAACCAATAATTCGGCGATTGTGCTGTTCATCACCCAACGACCAGCGTATTAACTGTTATTGCTCGCATACTCCATATCCGGGTAGCGATCGTGTTTTTATCTTGTTTGATTACCGTGCACGGCCCAATCCCCTAACTGAAATTAGAATTAGTGGCCGTATTAAGAGACCCGTGTCAAGTTCACTGTACTTGAAAGTATGGGTGGACGCCTTTTGCAAAGTTCATTGTATGTATGCTAGAGTCTAGTGGGCGCGTACATTCAGCCTTTGCCAAGTGTTTGTACAGGTTCTTTGGTAATTATGTCAATTAAATTCTCGGAGGTGCCAGCTCTGACGCTGATTCCCTTTTGTCAGTGAGCCTAAGTGTGGACAGTTCGTATTTTCTTGGAATTTATTAATTTACTTATTTAATAATTTATTGATTGAATCTTTAACTTGTGCTTGGTACAACCATGTTATGGTTTCCTTTGGAGTAAGTCTCTGCTGTGTGTTCCGAACTGCACATGCAACTATTAAGATTTACTGATCATTAATTTATATTGGAGCTATAAAGCCTGAGTTGTTGCACCCAGGCGACGTGTACACCTTTAGTTCATTTAACCTTATATATTTAGGTTTCTTTATTACAAGGGTGTAAGTTTCCATGTATAGTTATATTGTTCTGTTTAAATTTGTGCTAAAGGAGGAGACCGGTCACCCTAGAGTTCTTTCAAGAATTATAACTTGTTACTTATTCATTGATGGTTTCTGTATTTTATGAGGACTGTTTTATTACGATATCACTTAATATTGTCAAACGCACTGGAACACTGCCTACTATTAATGATTTGGTGTGATTTAAGGTGCATGAGTGTATTATAAGTGTAATAAATGTGTTTATGGTTCCACACATCGAATCATGTGCAAGGTTTAACGGCCCACCCCTTCCTTATCCTCTTTAGTGACGTAAGCTTTGCTATTGTACGTTGTTTCGTGCTGAATATCCGCACTTTGAAAATTTCCCTCAGTATCTTCGAAATTTTACGAACGTTTTTGATCCTATGTGTGTTTTCATCGAATAAAAAGTGCTTCATCACTAGACACTAAATTGACAGTATTAAATGGTATACTACGAAATAGCCTCATCGCATGTCTATCTGGGCCACAGCAACGCCTGGGCGAACCTGAGTGGTCCGTTTAGGGTCAAAACGCGGAATTTTACTTACACCAATCTGGGTTTGGTAAGCATCCAATAGTTGCCGTCAAGTTGTGATTTCAAAACTTTCCTGCTGTAATGTATTTCACATCGCACTTGTTTTGCAAATTGACTTACGACAAAACCGGGTGTTATAAATGTTTTGTGTATATAAATTCTAATTACGCTCTTTGTTAGATTCAGTAAATGCTAACCTCCGTATTGTGTGTAAGAAAAAGGCCCGAAGCAACGTGTTCAAGAATCGTGTGTACGTTACTGAACTTCTTCTAAATCTCTGGACCGATTTTGATGAAAAAGTGTGTGTATGTGTGTGTGTGTGTGTGTGTGTGTGTGTGTGTGTGTGTGTTTGTGTTTGAGAGGGCCCATACACACAACTGAACCAGGAAGGTGACACCGCAAAATAGAAATAACTAAATAGGGAACTTTTGTAACTTCAGATTACATTCCCATTTTATGTGCTGGCATACCATTATAATATTTAGCCAGGAGAGTCCCGTTTATTTGTAATATTGAAGTATTCGATACCATAACTGGTCGTAGTATTGTAACCTAGTATTTCACGTTTATATCACATAAGCATTTTGTAGCACTTCTGTCAAGTTGCATTACTTGGGTCTTCTAACAAACTAAATTAATTATTGAAGCTTAATGTCGAACAATAATGGAAACATATATTAACACTGCGCTAATTGTTGTTTACTTACGATCTTTTCTATTGTTTATTTTGATGTAAAAAACTTGTTATTACATTTGTCATAATATTGTCAATCTTCACGTAAAGCAAGATTTACTTATGTTTTATAAACAAATTATTAAATGTAAAACTTTGTAACTTTCGTGCTCTAGAATGTTCTAGAAAAACTATAACAGATATTAATACGCACGAACTGGCGCGAACACGAGTAGTAATAATGGAGTAGTAGTATGGAGCAGAATGAGGAGTCTTCAGACAGTCTTGAGTTAGTATGGAAGTGTGTTGTGAACCAGTCTTATTCTTGCATTATTTTTGTGTTTCATCAAGAATGGATAAATAAATTTGTATAAAAATGAAACGTGTCACATTGTTGGTTAATTCCATGACTTGGAAGAACCCGACGTCCTATTATTTTGTAATGTTTTAATGGCAGGCGAGGTACAAGATCTTCGAGACCACTGAACATATGCAACAGGTGATGTATAGAAAAATGTGGCTTTAATGTATGTCAAGTAAAAAAAGAATTGCGCCACACCATTCATCTGATTGTGATACAATTTTTCACACTTTACCTCCAAAACAAGAGAAACTAGAGTCTACAAAAGATGTTGTACGATGCGTGGCGGGCGATTCTTTGCAATCGTCTTTAGCACGAATCCACAGTTTCATTCCGCTCGTCGTGAAATTTTGCCCACTTCACCTGCAAAACAACAGTAGCAACACTGTTTACATAACCAATACTGTTTACATAAGATGGCAAAAGCGGATATCGCATAATAGAGAACAGACCATCAAATTCAGTGGCCGCTGAAGAGGACCAGGAGAGACATTGAAATTTTAGATCCACTTTCACGTGGAACGCTCTTTAGAATTTTCTAATGAGAGCACAGCTGTAAAATTGGTACGTTTGGTGGTCGCATACAAACAGGGAAATTAATAATTATTACAAATATTAAGTGAAGCAGCATTGGCCGTAAAAATCTTTTGCATTTATTGCCTCAAATCGATTCCAGTTACTCAGTAACAGTCTTCAGTTCAGATGCAGCAATTCACAATTAAGAATGCGACTGCAGACAGGTCTCGAAGAGAGGTTGGTGTGAACAGGTGTTCTTCTAAAATCATTCCTAATTCAGACTTCATCTACAGACATTTTCTGATGATGGCTTTTTCGTGGCATACTGATCCATATCTCTCAGTCAGCTTCTCATAGAGTATACGTTCGGGCTTTTTAGAGATAAAATAAGAATGCAGCTAAGAAATAAGCTGTCAGGAGAGCAGACTGTGGTCTCAGTCGCAATTAGAGAACTGACAACCGTTTTAATATGGATACGACCCAATGCGACAAAATACGGAGCAGTACTGCATAATGATCAGCTGCTTGTGGCTTGCGTTATTCAGCCACAGTGTAATTAACATGTATTTCTCGAAGTCAGTTAAATTCAAATACCTTAGTTGCACTGAATATCAACTGAATGAGTTGCTAGTCACTTAACCCAATTTGTATATCGTTATCACGTCATGCTTCAATTTAAATGCAAAGTAACCAAAATTTTATATCCTTTGTCATCCTCATTAATGTTTAATGAGGTTTTAAGTGCACTAACTGTAATTGCAGTTGCACTTCACTCACGACAAATGACTAAAGTAGAAGCATAGACCTCCAAGGTGCCACATTATGTCCCTCATAAGTTAGATGCTGACTTCCCATTATTCGGGTATATTAATACATTAATCTGGAAAGATGAATGAGCTGAGGTAAATCTTGTTTACTATTGTGTTCAATGATGCGCATTAAGTATGACTAAGATTAATTTATGACTATATTTACTATTTATGTTGAAATCTTACAGGACTCATTATCTAAGCTTAATGTGCCAAGACCAGTGTTCGTAAAACTTTTAATATATGTACTTTGCTTTTATAAATGGGCACGATTTCAATAAAGACATAATAAACTTATCAAAAATTAATGAATATTAACATACAGCTGGCAGGGTCGTATCAAGCTACATGTTAACACCAGTTAATTTATTATTAGTTTATTTTGTCCATATTATAAACATGTACAGTTATCACAGCAAAGTCCATGTTTAAAGTCCTACAAACATTGGTAGGTTGCTATTAAAATAAGTCTCACATATGCCGGAGACTTGCTTGTGATGGCAGAGTCGATTGAGAGGTTACAATCTAATATTTCAGAACTAGATCAGAGATGTAAGGGTTATAGTATGAATATTAGCACCTCCAAAACTAAAATAATGTCTGTGGGAAACAGGTTTAAATAGACTGAGTGCCAAATAGTAAGAAGAAGTTAGAATAAGGGGAGAGTTTCAAGTACTTAGAATGATAACACAGTGAAACAACTGAAAACTAGGTGTAGCAAAGCTAATGCAGTGAGTGCTCAGAAACGACCCAGTCTCTTCTTCAAGAAGGAAGGCAGCACTAAGACTAAGTCAGCGGTACATCGTTCAATCCATCGACGAACTTTTTTTATAAGGGAATGAAAGGTAGGTGGATACAGGTTACTTTATTAATAAGGGTGACGTTACAGAAATTAAAATAGCAAGAAAGGTTGCAGGTACTAATAGACTGGAAGAATGGCAGGAGGGTGTCCATAACGAGGAAATCAAGTAAAAACTGTGAATGAACACTATAAATGAAGCAGTTAGAGCAATCTGGCTGAGATGGTGATCCATATTACACGCGTGGAAGAAACAAGATTCAATTTGATGCTTAACCGTAACACTTTTGGATCAAATGGAACATTTTCTAACAAATGTAAAATGGATAGTTTAAAAGAAGCCGTAATCCTTGCTATAAATTTGATGTTGCTATAAATTTGATGTTCCTATAAATTTCATGTTGCTACATTTTAATCAAAACACCATCTATCACAGAGTAGGTAAAACATTATTACCACAGATTATTATAAACATTTACTACCAATTTCGACATTGTTGCCGGCCGCGGTGGCCGAGGGGACTGAGGCGCTCCAGTCACGGTCTGCACGGCAACTACGGTCGGGGTTTGAATCCCCCCTCGGGCATGGATATTTGTGCCGTCCTTAGTATAAGGTAGTTGATAAACAGTTTGTAAGTTTAGGGACTGATGACCCTGTAGTTAAATCCCATAAGCTTAACAAACATTTGAACATTTTTTTCGACATTGTTTTCGAGCAATTTTTATCTATTTTTTGTAATAGTGTCATGTAAATATTGCCTTGTATGTACTAGTTCTCCTTCGCTTCTACGGTAGGTGTCTGAAGACGCCTCAACTGCACGAAACCCACCATATCCACATAAAAACAGATTTTTCAACCAAGACTTTTTATTCTTTAGAAAGGTGAACACTTAGGGCTTAACAGCGTTGATATAATTGCAAAACGACATATTGACCATAGCTGTTTCTTTTTTATCTCAATGCCACCGCTTTCTGTTAGCTTACCATTGTCAAGCGTCATCCTGAAGTAGATGAAAGTTATCAAATGCATTAGTCAACCATATAGAACATTAACAGAATAGTATGATGAGATACTTACAGAGTTTAGCTAATAGCTTAACATGTCGTAACACAAAAATTCAATATTGAAAAATAATTATTTTTGTCATTACGCTACACCTTATTGTTATTACCATAGTGGCTGACTGTTACAAACTGAACCATACATTAATGAGTGTGCAATAAAAAATTATTTTAAAACCAAAGATAACGAATATGCTTCCATTAGATCTCATTGTGTTTTACGATTATAGGGCATACAGCTATACTATGTCTATGACCATCTTTGCTCTTCATAAACATCTATGACTGATGTAAATAATGTGATTGCTATGTTTATCAACAAATGCTATACAACATAAGGAAGTGGAAGTATGATATGTACATATGTAATACTATGGAGCTGTGATGTTAACATACTCTACAATTTGTTGCTATTCATTACATCAATAAGTAAAACATCGAGTGACATTATTTAGGTTATGTGACAAAAAACTTAATTTCAGATAATGGTGTAAAGGAACAGGGAAAATAAAACGTATGAAACAAATAAGATTCTGGTGCTTTTTTGCTATTGTCTGATATAAATGCATGAAGAGATAACATTGTCAACCAATCCTTGTTTTGGTGTGAACATAACAAAGATACAGCAGTAAGAAATCAAGGTAATTTTATTACATCAATCAATTAATAAACCTATCTTTCTTAAAACTTTCATTTGAAATTTGTCTATATATGTCATCCAATGCACACAATTCTCATGAATAAAAATTAAAATGTGATGTAGCTTAGAAATAATGTGTACTTATTTTAAATACTGGGCTCAATAGAAAATATATTGGGTTCTAGATATTTGGGAATTTGGGAATTGGGGTACTGGGGGCCGCGCGATCGCGAGAGAGAGAGAGAGAGAGAGAGAGAGAGAGAGTGAGACGTGGTTGGTATGTAAAATGGTGATGAGTGTGGTGAGGCTTGGTGAACCAACTACAATGAAATTAAGATGCAGGTGCGAGACAATTATTGGGGGAAGAAAGATTTTGAGTTCATGGTATATGCCACATGAAAGGAGAAAGTAACTGTATGATTTAACAGTCAATATATTAACATGTAAGGGGCTATGGAGTCTTGAGATGTGTGCAGGTGTGGTTTAGAGTTATGCATTGATAGTTTGTGTGTGTGTGTGTGTGTGTGTGTGTGTGTGTGTGTGTGTGTGTGTGTGTGTGTGTGTGGAGGGGGTGGATGTGATAAGGGGTAGTATTGCAGTGAACAACTGAAATGTTGTGTGTTTGTACATGTTAATGGAGGGGTAAGGACAACTATTTGAAAATAAATATTTAATGGTATTTCTTATTGAAAGTTGCAGGATATATTAGAAAGATGTAATTCAGTTGCTAAAATATCAAGCATTGTGTGATAAAAACATTGAGTGTACACCCTGAGCAACTAGACTAAAGTAGTGCAGAAATCAATTTATTCATAAACAGGTATAAAATAACAGAGTAGCAAACAGTGAAACACTGTGCTTTAGCCCAATATTTTAAGGAGATAAGTACAAATTAAGTAACAAAAAGAACAGTGAAATTACAAAGTTGTTAATAAGTTTGTAAATCACATAAGAAATATTATACATATGCTGTAGTTGTACATATGCAGTATTGCGAGGTGCAAGAACAATGATTTATACATCGGTGAGAATACAAGAAGCCCTATTATAGGGTTTACAGAAAATGGGCATAGGTTAAAGAACAGTGATATACTGTTCTTAAATTTATATATTACAGCAGCGGATTCGTAAAATAGTGATACAGTAAGAATGCTACAAATGTTCACCAATTACTTATCTATACTAATAATAAATCTGTAAATGTAGGCCTGTCGCTGTTCCCTTAAATCTCCAAAACTATTGGACGAATCTTCATGCGGTTTTCACAGGAAAAATGGGAAAAGTTTGGCATAATTTTATCAAAATCAGAGTACGGAAAAAATATATCGTAAATTTAAGTGTTTTCAGTAACCGCCATCTCTGTTTATTCAAATATTAAAAACCTCTTATCTCGGAAAATACTTCACCAATTTGCATGAGGTTTTCACAGGTAACATGAGCGTAGCTCGAGGTAACATATAAACATCGTTTCATAAAAATCGGATCACGGAAGAAAAGAATATCGTAATTTGAAATTATTTATCTACAACCGTCATGTCTGTCTCTCTTTTTGAACACGTTTATCTCCAAAACTATTTGACAAATTTTCATGGGGTGTTAATACGTAACATGAGCATATCGTGCGGGTATATAAAGTCTTCAATAAAATAGGACCAGAGAAAGTGAAGATATCATAATTTAACCATTTGTTTAAAAGCCTTCGTGTGTGTCTATTTGTTTAAGGTAATATCCAAAAGTACTACACGAACTTTCATGGGTTTCCACAGGTAAATTTGGAATATTTTGGAGAGTAACATAGGCTACATTTCATCAAAATCGGATCAGAGGAAGTAAAGATATCGTAATTGGAAGTTTTATGTGTATACTATGCTTATAAGTATGTTGAAGTTCAGCAAATCACCAAGAATACTACACGAACTTTCGTGGTATTTGATAGGTCAACTGATAGTACCTTGGGGCAACATATAAGCTTCATTACATTAAAATCGGATCAGGGGAAGAAGAGATATCGTAATTTGTAGTTTCTAGTGTACGCTGTGCTTGAATTGCAGCGTAGTATAACAAAGATCCGATAGAGGCGCTGTTCGTATCATAGTATACCAAATAACTAATAGATGACGATGTTGCGTTTTTTATTTGCGTAACTTAGGTGTAATACACTCACACAAGGGCTACGATTTTCCTTACGGCAGCGGTGTTGTGTATTGATGTTGGCAACGGCCGCTGAATCCTTTTTGAAAACTCAGTCACGTACAATGAGGGGAATAATTCATTGTGTTGATGATGAAATAAATAAATAATGTTGTTCCGATCAGTAAATAAATGATCCCCCTAAAGCGAATATTTAGTTACCAACGTTAACATATTAAACCGCTGTCACTGCAAGAAAAATTTAACCCAGGTGCGACACAAAAAAATCATTTTTTTACTAGCTGTATCTCGCATGCCTTGCAATGCTATGGAAAGAAAAAAAGTGCTTCTTTCGCGGGTATCATTTCCTTTCTAATTACGGTGCGTACTTATTACATCTTGAGTCCATTCTGTTTAGTAATGCCTACAAAACTGGATAGTACAGTACAGAACAAACAGAGGCCCTGTTAGTTACGTAGTGCACCAAAGAACTAATAGTTGACGCTGCTGGATTTTTCATTTTTTTATCTTTTATTTCTTTTAGAT
This sequence comes from Locusta migratoria, assembly GCA_026315105.1. Taxonomy (NCBI): domain Eukaryota; kingdom Metazoa; phylum Arthropoda; class Insecta; order Orthoptera; family Acrididae; genus Locusta; species Locusta migratoria. Next base: position 342,533,699 of record CM048746.1, read on the forward strand.
GATTATGCCAAAGAACAGCAACGAATCATTAAAGGTGCTGTTGGTTTCGTAGTGCTGCAAAGAAACAATACATGATCGTGTATTGCGTATTCCCTCAGAAGTATTTTGAATTAAGAGCCGCAATCTTATCTTTGCAAATATAAACTAACATTGAACAGCGAGTTGCTGATTACACTTTGTATATTCACAGCTTAACGATGTATCTTTGATTATCTTGACAGGGGACATTTGAATTAAAAACAGAACGACATTCCTTCATGTCTATCGATACTATAATTTACATAACATTTCTTTGCAAGAAAAATCGAATTTATGTAGTCCCCCTTTTGATTTCGGTGTATCCTCATTACATTTTGAGCGCGTTCTCTTTAGGAATGCCTCGAAAACGCCATAGTACAGGAAGGCGACATTAATTCCATAGTACACTAAAGAACTGATTATGACGTTGCTGCGTTTTTCTTTTTCATTCTCATAACTATAATGTAATACACTACAAGAAGGGATAAAATTTTACTTATGGCGGCGGCGTTGTCTGCTGATGTTGGCAAGAGCCGTTGAATGCTTTTTAAAATGTCAGTCACGTAGAATGAGCGGAATAATTCTTTATGTTCTTGTTGAAATAAATAATTTATGCTGTCCTGGCCAGTAAATTTATCATCCGCCTAAAGCGGATAGTTAGTTGCTAACGATAGCAAACTAAATCGCTGCCACTGCAAGTAAAATTTAATCCGGGCAGGGTACATTTTTTTTATTCCTAATTGTATCCCATATGCTTTGCAATATCAAGGAGAGAAAAGAAGTGCATCTTTCGACGGGTATAACCACTAAATTGTGCATGGAAGAAATATCTATGGAATGATCATTGCGTTCTGTTCATCTTCTCAACATTAAGTTGGAATTACCACGCGATTTTAAGAGAAATGCACTCTTTCCACAAATGTATTTGCCCTTACGATTGGTTTGTACTGCATTGACTGCAAAGAAGCCCCCTCCCCATTTCGCAGAGCAACCACGTAACAATGTTAATAAATGTGTCACAGAAGCATCAAGGAAGTTGAGGAAGCGTCGCTAAAAGAGCCATTTACACATAGTCATCTGTCTTGACCGAACAAAAAAGGACCAAGATAAAGTCAGCGATTCATATATTTTTCCCATTATTACGTGACATTTCCACCCTAATGTTCAGGACACGAAAACTGTTCTGCGCATTTGAATGCTCACTCCAGAGATATTTCTGCTCTGTGTCTGCCACTAGAGATAATATACACACGCGAGCAACAAACTCATCAGAAACCTCTCTGCTTTCATAATTGTTAAAATTTGAAATTATTTACTTTTGGTGTGAACTACATTAAGATAGATACAGACGTCTTCTTTTGCAGAGAAAATTGTACTTAGTGTTCTGAATATATAGTTCTATTACAGAAGGTCGATATCAATTTCGAGCTGTACGAAGTAATCACTAAAGGACGTGAGGACATGTATTATGTAAAAGAGTGGCCGATGCTACTCACTGGAAATACTATATTTAATGTGAAAATTCTATACAGACCATCAGCTGATGACATTCCTTCAACGATTACCCAGACTTATTTCATCGCACATTGTCACCACCAAGACGTCTTATTTATATAGACATGAACTGCTCTGTTGATTTAATTACCAAACTTTCACCATTCGTCGAGTTTTCGATAATAGGGAGCACTGCATACAGAATAACTACATTGTTCCCAGTGCAACACTGCAAAATACTAATACTTCAGCATACACTTACAGTTTAGTACTACACCATAGAACCAATACATGATGCTGTTATTATTATTACTATTTTTCATCTCAACGATAGACGTGTTTTCAGAAGTTTACGCCAAACAGACAATTTCACACCGCAGTCTTAACTTTATGAACACAAACTAACATTAAATTTACATCGTTCCGGAGTACGGACTTAAATTAATTTCACTTTTTGCATGAAAAACTTTATGAACAGCGTTTTCGACAATGACTTCTATTTAAATTTGACATCTTGGCTAGGAAAACTGAGTTTATTGACAGAGCAATCCAACAAGAATTCTGATTTTGCTGACCTAGGTCCGGAACCCTAGAAACCATGATAAACACAGGTTCCTCTTCAACAACCGTTGCGAAGCACGGGCATATAAGCTAGTAGTAGTACAAATATTTATATTGCAAGGGTCATAAATTACACCAGTGATAATAATATAGCCTGTTTTGCAGCAACAATTTTTTTTTTACTTTACTTCACTGAATGAGAAGGGTGGGGGGGGGATGAGTTTACATAGAATGTGGCTCATTGTAATTAAAATAATGTAAGGCTAGTGTACACAAGCATTTGGAAATTTTGGAGAGCTAATGCATGCTATCGCGGATACCTGAAGTAAGGCTTACTCCAATTTAATTGCATTATACTTATCTCATCCGTCATACGTAAATTATTTACAATAAAATGATCAATCGTGTCACCCAGAAAACGTAAGCTATCACAGTTTTACACCGAAAAACCTGATCTATTTACTATTACCATAACACCGTCACTCAGTTGTGTTGGTATTATTAATAGAAGGCGATTAAACAAGGCCACTGATTAATTACACTCGTGGCCATTGAAATTGCTACACCACGAAAATGACGTGCTACCGACGCGAAATTTAACTGACAGGAAAAGATGCTGTGATATGTAAATGATTAGATTTTCAGAGCATTCACACAAGGTTGTCACCGGTGACGACACCTACAACGTGCTGACATGAGGAAAGTTTCCAACCGATTTCTCATACACAAACAACAGTTTACCGGCGATGCCTCCCGAAACGTTGTAGTGATGCCTCGTGTATGAAGGAGAAATGTGTACCATCACGTTTCCGACTTTGATAAAGGTCGGATTGTAGCTTATCGCGATTGCGGTTTATCGTATCGCGACATTGCTGCTCCCGTTCGTCGCGATCCAGTGACTGTTAACAAAATATGGAACCGGTGGGTTCAGGAGGGTAATACGGAACGACATGCTGGATCCAAAAGGCCTTGTATCACTAGCAGACGAGGTGACAGGCAGCTTATCCGCATGGCTGTAACGGATCGTGTAGCCACGTCTCGATCCCTGAGTCAACAGGTGGGGACGTTAGAAAGACAACAATCACCGGAACGAACAGTTCGACGACGTTTGCAGGAGAATGGACTATCAGCTCGGAGACCATGTCTGCGGTTACCCTTCACGCTGCATCACAAACAGGAGCGGTTTGAGATGGTGTACGCAACGACGAACCTGGTTGTACGAATACAAAAACGTCATTTTTTCGGATGAATCCAGGTTCTGTTTACAGCATCATGATGGTCGCATTCGTATTTGGCAACATCGTGGTGAACGCACATTGGATGCGTGTATTCGTCATCGCCATACTGGCGTGTCACCCGGCGTGATGGTATGGGGTGCCATTGGTTACACGTCTCGGTCCCCTCTTGTTCGCATCGACGGCACTTTGAACTGTGGCCGTTACATTTCAGATGTGTTACTACCCGTGGCTCTACCCTTCATTCGATCCCTGCGAAACCCTGTATTTCAGCAGGATAATGCACGATGGCATGTTGCAGATCCTGTACGGGCCTTTCTGAATGCGCAAATTGTTCGACTGCTGTCCTGGCCAACACATTCTACAGGTCTCTCACCAACTGAAAATTCGGGTCAATGGTGGCCGAGCAACTGACTCGTCACAATATGATAGTCAGTACTCTTGATAAACTGTGATATCGTGTTGAAGCTGTATGGGCATCTGTACCTGTACATGCCGCCCAAGCTCTGTTTAACTCAATGCCCAGGCGTATGAAGGCTGTTATTACGCCAAGAGGTGATTGTTCTGGGTACTGATTTCTCTGGATCTATGCGTCCAAATTGCGTGAAAATTTAATCACGTGTCAGTTCTAGCATAATTTCTACAATGAATACCCGTTTATCATCTGCATTTATTCTTGATGTAGCAATTTCAATGGCCAGTAGTGTATATATCAAATTAACTTTCAGTTTTGTCTAACGTACTACACAGATTTCTGCCATACAGAGTCGCGGTGGAGTAGACGAGCGGTTTAAGAAGCCTCGCTGAAGAGCGCGCGGTTGCTCGCTGTCGGAGGCACGAGTCCTTCCTTGGACATGGGTGCGTGTGTTGTCCTTAGGTTAGTTTAACTTAGTTGAAGTAGTTTGTGACTGTGTATTAATCATGTCTAATTAACAGATATTAAACGACCTCTACCATTTTCGTTCCTGTTGAGTAATAAAAAAAAGTAGTAAAAACCACTTATCACCACACCCCTACATTTGGTAGACTGTGAAGTCATTTACTGTTAAAGACGTTGCCACAGCAACACTCGTTTCGTTCGGTGTGAGCAACGGAAGTTGGCAGGCCTGTTAAAGCTCGATCTGTTTGTGGCACTCTGTATTCACGCTGCGGCATTTCCTGATGCCGCAGGTCGCTGGCGGATTTTTTTGATCGACTCCTATTAGAAAAGTTTCTCGGTGTTTCGCTAGCCCGAGCGCCCGGAGCTGCGCAGAAGAAAACAGGCTATTCAGGACCCCCTAAAATCAGCAAACTTTTATAATAAACGCCAGCATAAAAATGGCTAACGCCATGTGTGCTGGTAACACGACACTTGACAAAGGCCCAAGCTTTGGCAGTTTCGGTCAACGCTTGGCGTCTTCAGCAACAGTAGTCGGCTTTAAAACTAGAAGTTATACCATTCAAGGTCGCTTTTAATAAAGTGATCAGCAAAACACACAAAGAACGATCAATTACCGCCGTACTATCTACATAGTAGATGCGATAAAAAAATTTCGGCGGTCGGTTTGTATTTCCAATCCGCAATTTTACCCCCAAATTTAGGTTATTAGATATGTAAAAATAAGATCTGCAATTTTTGTGATTTGACGTAAATTCCACATTCCTTACAGCAAGGTATTAATAACTGAGTGCATTGTGCACACACCACGACTATATGAAGCTCTAATAACATCACACCGGGGAACGTAACGGGAGGGATCCCGCCGATTTGTCTCAAACTGAGAAGAAGCAGGTACGTGAACCTTTAGACCTGCTAAACTACCTCGCCCGAGTGGACCATAGTAAAAGAGAAAACACCGGTTAAAATTTCAGTCCGTTATTAGTGGTGCATCAGCAAGTTTAAGCAACGATGCATGTAATACAGTGAAAAATCAAATTGATTTTTACTATTTTTTCATTCATTTTGTACTATTCTTTCAAATATTAAACGTAAGAACTATAAAAAAAATTAAAAAAATAAAAATAAAAACTTTTTTTTTTTTTCATTCTCCACTCCGAGGAGTGGAGCGGGCTGTTTGAGATCCGGCCCATAAAGAGTCGCGGTTCTATTCAGCCAATTATCAGACAAAACTGATAGTGGGGCAAAAGGGGGGATCCCAATTGGGAATAAGTGGGAGGGAAAGCCTCCCGAAAACCGTAGTCGGAACCAGGGTATTGGGACCAATTCAATTTATCTCTGGGACGTTGCCGCAGACTACAAATTGATTATCGGGATATCACGAGTGCACTCACGACAATCAAACATCGGACGCCCGAGATACTCTCGTAAACTCGTAGAGATCAGCTCAACCAACAGTGAACAAGCCACAACAACTGTGATAGTTATCGTCGAGAGAAGAAGCAATTACAATACACTGAATCATACAGCATACATTTAGTGCTTTTAAATTGACCATAATTGTTCGGTACGCTTGGTATGGGTGAAAATTATAAGAAAAAAATACTTTTATTTTAAAATATGCATAGAACTGAAGTGTATTTCAGAAAATAGTTCTTGCTCAAAAATGCTTTCATAAAATATGCATGGTGATCATTATGTTCTTTGACGATTATCACTCCAAAAATATAACTGCAGTATATAATTAATTTCAAAAAATATTCGGAAATAATAATGTTCAGTTAAAACTTACCGAATTATGAAAAATAAAATTTAAATAAGGCACTGTAATTGATTAAATTATAGTAATCGAAACTAAACTGAATACATTTTCATTTCATATATATAAACGAAACTCTTGAAGTAAATTTAAATTGCATAAATCAAAGTTGAGGGAGCAAATTCTCTACCGACTAAGCACATGACCTCAAGACTTCCGCCAGTACTTCACCTCCTACCTTCCAGACTGGCGGATGTAAACCTGTGAAGTCAGGCCGTCATGCGTGTCAATGGCAAGCAGAATAGTAACAAAAGTAAGGAGGTTATCAAAGGAAAGTGTATTCGCAAAAGTGTGTAAAAAGTGCGTCACACGGACAATCGAGATTTGGGTACAAAATTTTTTTAGTTAACAATGTTTTTGTTCATGTCATCTCGGCACTTGCTATTCATTTCGCTGTTATTGATATCAAATAATTTGTCTTCGAACAGTGAACTTCACCAATATGCTACACATGTAAAATTCCGAAGTTTTTCAGCACCTGAAGATGAACATAAGCCCGAAACCCGTCATGTTACAAAAAAAAAAAAAAAAAAAAAAAAAAAAAAAAAAAAAATCTATTCTCAACCCTGTAAGGAGGGGTAAAACGATATCATGCACCAAGCACATGAGGCGATGCTAAAGTAATTACATTAGGAAACGAGAAAAAAGCAGTAGATTATATCTGTCACTAGCTGAAAACCCAGCGTCTTCCGCGTATATATTTACTCCAGTGTTAAGTTAGTCCATCTGTCCCTCCCCTTTATTTCTCTGGCCAACTTCTCTTTCCTTCTCTCACTGCTCGTCTCCTCATGTCACTCCCTCTTTCTCTGTCATCTTCTCCTACCCCCTCTCTGCCCATCTCCACCTTCCCCTTTCTCTGCCAATCACATCTCATCTCTGTCGAACTCCTCCTCCACCTACTCCGTCCATTGCCACCTCCATCTGTTAAAAATGTACAACTCTGTTAACTTTCACGGTGATCAGTAAAGTGGTTTCTAAGTACCCTCCGCCATGCACCGTATGGAATCTTACGTAAGTGTTTACGTTCCTCTATTTTAAAATTTCGTCAAGATCTGAATAGAACCGTAGATGTTGTCGCAGTTCACAGGTAAAGTACCCTCTGCTGTACACCATAAAAATTTTACGTAGATAGTGCTATTCTCCTTGTTTTGAAGATTAAGAGTGGAAAGTTTAATCGGACTCGAATAAACGGTACGGTTGCGCATAAAAAAGAAACGTGATGCGGCAGTTTCCCACGCGTCTCAGTGTTTATGACGTCAAAGAAATAATTTTCTACTTACATTTATTGGCATAAAAGGATATTACCTGCAAAATATTTTTCGAATGCATTAAGTGGCACAGAAGTAGTAAATTTAAACGTCATTCATAAAGCGGCAGTTTTTCACGCATCTCATTGCTCATGGAGACATGTCTCCTGAACTGCATGTCGTACGCAGACATAATTAAGCCTATAATATTCACGAAAGTGCAAGTACTATGTTGATGAAGTTCGGATGTATGGTACGACCGTGCATAAAAAGCGAACAAAAAGACGAAGAAACAAACATCAAATTTTTCTTTCGTCTCCCTTGGGACTGCAGCACTATATATGTCATTTCACGACATTATGCAATTATTGCCTCAAGTATGTACTCACGAAAGAACCGTAGGGGGTTGGGGGAGGGTGCGTGAAGGAGATTTCTGAGAGACGACATGGAGTTACAGACTACAAAGGAAACTCTTCTTTTAAGATACGTTAATTTTTCGCAGTTAGTTGAACGATGGATACCTCGGGATTAGCCCAAAGAGTGATCATCCAATTTCTTCGTTTACAAGGGAATCAAGCTACATAAATTTATCACAAGATAAAATAGGTGAGCAGAGAGGCCTATGTCATATGATGCACAATATTCCGCACAAGCAAACTGAAGTATGTCCACTACTTAAGGCTGGTCAGTATTGAATGACTTTGCTGAGTCCGCATGAACAGCGGTATGTTCTCAAACGGAAGAGTGTTTCTCAACGACAACTCTAGGCAGCATATGGACAAAAAACATCGTCGAGTTCCATCATAAATCCCTATTGGAGATCCTGAAACATTCAGTCTAAATTTCCTATATCTATGTCAATCACAGTTCTTCTACCAATTAAAGCAACCTGTGGAGGGTCAGGGGGTCACTCGTAATTATTCAGTTTAGTAGATGAAATGGATCAGTCAGCTACCCAGGAGTTTCTACACTGAAGTCAAGATGATCCTTACTTATGTATCAATGTTAGTAGCAATTAAGTATACTGCACTGTGCTGCATGAAATGATATGTAATTGTTATTACAATTTCTTTATATTAAAACGTAGTATCTTTTCTGTTGGAACCATATTACAAATTAATGACCCATCGACGATGTAATCAGACGTGGAGCACAAGTTCGGATTTGAAAAGAAGGGGAAGAAAATCAGCCGTGTCCTTTACAAACACTACCCCTACTTGTCATAACTGAGTTAATGGGAACTATTGAAAGCGAAAATCTGGATTCGAGGACGGGTAACCTCGACTGCTCCGAAAAGGAACATATTTCATTTGACTCTATTTTGTCGACAGTCTGTATCTCCCAACTTTCACTTCTATACCTAGATTGCGGACTGGATTCGCTATAATTTTGAAAGATTTGATTTGAGAAGGCTTCGGTTTTGTTTATGTGCGTTGAAAATTACCGTTTTTAAAAATTCCCCTTATCCTGGCTCTGGATTTGCTAAATGGCGTGTATCTAAAATCATTTTAGAAGCAACGTCAATATATCATAGTTTTCAAGGTTTCATGTTCTTATAAGTTGCTATTTATATGTTGTACATTTTTTGTCTATATACGGCTTGTGATATTTTAGCGACGATTTTGTAGACAGATTAAAAGAAAGCCCTTTTCTCAAATTCCTTTCCGCCCACCTTACTATTTTTCTAAAATTACATTCATTTTTCCTTCCTTTTCTTTTCGTTTACCTTACGTGGTCAGTTCTTTCCTCATCAACATGCTGAATTTTCTGCTTCTCTTTTCATACAGTTAATAAAAAAATATTCAATTGTTTGTAAATCTATCGGACCAAAATGCGTGGTCATCAGTCCGTAGCTTACAAACTACTTAAACCTAGGTAAACTAACCTAAGGACAACACAAACACACCCATGCCCCAGGGAGGACTCGAACCTCCACGGCGAGCAACCGCGCGCTCCGCAACGAGACGCTTTAGACCGCTCGGCTACTCCATCGCGGCTACAGTTAATAACACCCTTCATTTTATGATTTGGCTTAGCATACATGTTATTAGTATAGCGGTGACAATCACTGCATTGATAGCGCTTACCTTGGAAACTTCAAAGGCTGATACGGCTTTACTCACTTTCTATAAAATCTATAAAATAATGGAAATATTGGAAAGCCTAGCGATATTCAGCGTCGTTCAACGTATCTGGAGCGAGGCATCACTTACACTTTCAGGCCCTAGAACCGCTACCAAAAAACAGTCCAAATTTGGTATCCCACTTCATCATTTCCTTTGTATTCGCGATTAGATGAATGCACATTTTTCCAAGGACACATTCTGAAGTTGACATAGCATCCATGCACTTCAGATTTCAGTAGTTCAACTTCAATAAAAGTTAAAGCTCCTTGCTCTAAACCTACAAAATGTTCAAATATTAGTTATTCTAAGGAACCAAACTATTGTAGACGTGGGTCCCCAGACTTAAAACCTACTTTCCGCCTGGAAACGCACGGAAATACCGCGCGGACTACCTAAGGATACCTTGTAGATTTCCAGACTGAAAACGTTTTCCATCAGATTTCGGATAATACGTTTTTTGCCTCCTTTTTCTTTGGCTATAATGCAAAAGCAAATGGAAAGATATTTCTTACAATAAAATCTGTTACCCTTCCCTGAGTTTTCGTAGTTTAACAAAAACGGCTGCCATCATTAAAAGTTGTTCACTGTGCTTTGACATCACTTTTTTCGCTTGTCTTTTTTCTCTTGCTTCTGAATTTTCCCGCTGGAAGTAAACAGTTTTCTTCATCTTTTGGTGTTATGGTATTTCACTGACAGAATCCTACCTTAGATTGTACAGGCAACCCAGTACTTCCAAATACATTTAGTAAATGGAAGTCTCTTCCTCTCTTGATGTCCTATTTGCCTAATTCCCTCTGACTTGCTTCCTACCGTGACGCATATGGATATCCACATTGATGCTCGAGTAAAATGCACCTCTTCTTTTGTTCTCTTTACTGTGTAAGAGTAACCTTCATAGCGCAAACTTTGCTTACCGCGAATATCGAAACTTTTGCGGCAGAAAAAACAAGTCGCATACTATAAGTAACCTACAGCGGTTCTAAGGCTGTTCAGGCGGTCGCCGAGTTTGAATCCGTCGGCACATGGTTTATCTAAACATGTACGCTGAAGCGTGCCGATTTCCAGGGGTCACAAATTGTACGCTGGGAAGGCTTTCCGAATGTACAGAGCAACAGCATGCATCGGACATTCTGGAGGTGCTTCTAAGAGTTCACCACTGGGAAGGGAGAACGCCACCTACTTCATTTGCTGGAGAACCGAGACCCCGATTGTTTCCGGTACAGAGATACCATTTTGGCTGTCGGTAGAAGCACGTGCCCCCCCCTTTCAATACATAGTCTTTATGAAGAGAGGCCATATAAAAGCAAGTGCCGCAGTGGAGTGGCCGAGCGATCTAATGCGCCTTGCTGCGGAGCGCGGAATTGTTCGCCGACAGAGGTTCGAGTCCTTCCTCGGGCATGGGTGCTTGTGTTGTCCTTAGCATAAGTTACTTTATATTACTTTAAGTAGTTTGTCAGCCTAGGGACTGATGACCAACTTCGTTAAGTCCCTTAGATTTACAAACATTTATTTTGCGAAACAAGTGACAATCTGTAAACGGAGGATCTCTCAAAAACCAGTTGTTATTGTTACTATTTGTTGTACTATAATGACTGGATATGTCTTAGCAGTTGTTAGTTTTCGTATTACATCAAGGCA